>CM070632.1:0-2692532 GCA_036346255.1 Ampelocalamus luodianensis | reverse complement strand
ACGAAAACACAGAAATCAAACCTGCCTTTGCACCTCAGTGGCAGCGTTGGGGCGCTGTTGTCCTACGCCTTCGAGGGTAAAGTATCGTGGTGTTATATTGATGCTAGGACAGAAACAGGAAGTGACCCTTTTATTTTTATGTTTTGATTTCCGAATACTAAGCATATAAGCTAAAACAATAATGCACCTAATCATGGGTGTCGTGTTAGATGTCGTGCAGCCGAGCCAGCTTCAATTCTCCTAACAAAATTATTATTCATTATTCCAGCATTGCTGTCATGAAGTAGTAACACGTGTACATTTTTCTGAAGATTAGTAGCAAAATGGAATAAAAGTCTGTACAGAAAGAGGAAAACAAATTAAATAATGGCATAAAAGAATCAACCACCACATAGATGTATTTCAGTATTCTTTTTGGTGTCCCATTTTTTGTTGTGAATTCAGGTGTCACAACAGCCTTTGGACGACACATTCCAGCCCCCGTTAAGAGCTGCGTGATCGTTGGGAATGTGGCCAGTGTCATGTGCTTCCACAACAAGTTCAATGGGAAGCCCACCTGCGCAGACAAGGACCTCTTGGCAGGAGTCATCAGAGGGGACTGGAAGCTTAACGGGTCTGTCCCTACTTCCTCTCCCAAAGTTTTGCAGCCATGCATGATGCATCTCATGCTTCAAAGACGAACAGCTCTGCCATGTCCAGACAAATACCTGCTACTTGGCATTCCATAACTTTGAACGGCTCTGTCGTTCCTTGAACTCTTTGTAATGAACCGCTCATTTCAGTCCTGTCATTGCCAAATACTAAAAGTCAATACTATCAGATGTAATGAATGCTCTGTGAACATGGTAGAAAACATCGTAAATACTATATTATTGCCCACAATTCTTTAGTTGCATCGAAAAGTTAAAAGCTGAATTAGTTTCTCAGGATGTACTTTAGACAGATACAATATTTCTGCACAAACATGCAGAACTTTGTTGTTAGTCATGGAATGCCAAGTAGCAGGTGTTCTGGCTGCCCCCGCTTCAAAGTTATGGAATGCCAAGTAGCAGGTATATGCCTGGATGCATTTACTGCTTGCAGAGTAATGCATGCGTGCTTTTAATTGGGCGTGTAATGCAATTTTCTCATAAATTACTGCAGTTCTTATGTAGAATGCATGTGTGCTATCAAAAGCTAACAATGTCAGCATCGCATAATGCTGATCCAACCAGCACAGTACATCCCAATATTGATCAAATAGATCGGAGTGCAAGTTCCCATCGTCCGTTTTTAAAATGAGTTCCCAGCACTGCATACTAAATTACTAATATATTATTAGAGGTCATCGGTTTCTGAATCAGGAAACCTCTCAAAAATGAGCAAACTACTTTCCAATCCTTAAAATAGAGCAGTGGAATTGGGGCCATAGGCACGTAAAGTAAAAGATGTTTTTTTTACATAAATTAAAAGGTTCAAAAAGAAGTTTCTATTTAGCAGTGTAACATATAAATCGATAGCATGTACATTGAGTCATATATTACTAACAAAAAAATGTGCAACGAAATCATACATGCATATCTGTATGTTTCAGTGGTTCAAAGGGGAAGGGGACAGGGGAGGTATTGACATCTGTACACAAGCTTAATAAAGATGCAGCAATTTTCTCATCCCATCTCAATTACAATTTAGACATTACCCGGGCGGGAATCTTTTCGGGCGACATGGCCGGGCCAGGAGGGGGGCCAATCCCACCGGGAATAAATGTAGGTAATTATGACATTACCCTGTTCTATAACTCGTGTCAGTGTTATAACGATACCAGGACATTTCCTTTCCACAGAAATCAAGTTCCATCTTCTCTTTACAGAACTGGGAACTAACAATACTCCATGCACCAGACAGATCCAAAGAAGTAAATATTGAAGGGTTCAACAGACGTCACGTTACAATCCTTGCAAATATTTTAGCAATGAACTCCCAGCTGAAAAGTTCAATATTTTCATTGTAAAAATCAAGTACTCGATTGCAGGTTTCATGACTAGCCAATAATCAACAGTGGTGAATGGACACCACGTTTAGACCCTTTGGTTGTTATACAACACGATTTACGATTTATGTCATTGTTAAGAGATCAATTTAGAAGAGTCTTCAGATTATGAACGGAAGAAGCATTCACCAAAGAATGGCCTACAGTCAGCCACTCTCGCAGCATCAACCAGTTATGCTAGTGCATGCCATGAGAACTATTCATCCACCAACCGCATAGCTGCATCTAGTTTCTATCAATCAAAGTACCAGTGATTTTCCAACAATCATAATAATTTAGTGCAGTACAGTAACGCCTTGAAGGGCTTGATGCTCACTTTGGCGCTTCCAAAAACGTGTTTGCCTAAATCACTTCTTTCAGTGTAAAGATTGTACATGAAGCTAGACCGTGTTTCTACCATGTAAATGAAGGCAAAACAAAATAAGGATATGCGCTATATATGCTTGCAACACAATGTATTGATAACATCATCTCCAGCAGTTTCCCCAAATTCATTGTCCAAGTTGTCGCACCCCGCATATTAGTAAATGTGGTACTACGTAGAATGTCATTGAAAAAAGCATAGAATAAAAACAGTAAATATAATAGCGATTTTTTTATTTGGCCCGTGGTGCCATATTAATTCCGAAATAGCTCCTTTGTACGGAAATTCCAAAAGTAGCCTCCTTTTGAGCGCGAAGCACGGAAGGCGACATGTGACGCATTACGGTCGGAGGCGCGGAAAGAATATGGCTCGCGCGGCAAATCAACCGGTGCGGGAGGAAAGGCGCGATGCGGGAAGGTGCGAGCCCGACCGCCTTCTACGGTTCGAGCACGAGATGGAGCTGAGCGCACCAACGACTATGCAATTTGAGCTGTGTTGCTTTGATTTGCTTTTTTTTTAATGTATTAATGAGCTTGCTTTTTCACGTGCTTTGAGCTATGCATTAATGACGCATTTTTTTATTCACCGCGATTGCATGTTTTTATTCACCCATGTGGAAAGTACCGATTCTGCGCTCGAGGGTGTGGAAGGTGCCTTTCGCGCTCGAGATCTGCGGAAGGCGGCCATGCCCGCCACCTCCCGCGCCGCGCTCTTTCCTCCTACAGCTGACTGACTTGCCGCATGAGCCACCTTCTTGCTGCGCCCCCCGACCGCGAAATACGCCACGTGTCGGCCTCTTGTGCTTTTGGGCTCAGGAGGGGGCTACTTTTGGAATTTAGGTGCTAAGGAAGCTATTTCTGGAATTAACGTGGCACCACGGGGCCAAATGAAGAAAAAATTATGTAATAGCTTGGCCAAGACTTTAAAGAATATTGCATTAAATTGAAAGACAACGGAAGAGTCAATAACGAAGAGTCAATAACGTAGAATTTATTTGAAAATGTATAAAACAACACAGTGTTAGAAATACAGTGCTCCCGTGACCGGATGCCACATGTAACAACTATGCTGACCTGTCTCCTGCAACCGAAGGAAAGCAAGGTTGAGATATAAAATATCTCAACAAGTCATACCAAACAGTAAAAGCAACAATTGAAATAAGATAAATTAATGGTTCCAAGTAGCCACAAGGTAATTGTAATCCACGGACATGATAATCAAAGGCAATGATGTAATACAGGAAATGATCATATGTGATAAGGGTAATTTAGGCGATAATGGTATTTATCGTAGCAAAGAAGACCAGACAGTATAAAAAGGGGCCCCTCGGTTGTTATGAGGGGATCCTCGAAAGGGGACCGATTGCCAATAGAAGTAAATGTGTATTACTTGTCTCAAAAAAGAGCCCTCTTTTATTACATGGGGAGAAGGCTATTTATAGCCTTCCGACATGGTACATGATATTACAGATCTACCCTTAGAAAGATCCTATGCCTATAGGGGCCGTAGGGGTTTTTCCTTCCCCTATGTGTAGCCTTTGGCTTATGGTGGACCTCACTAGTCTTGGTCCATCCGGCTGGTACGCTCGGTCTACTGGTGCTCCTCGCCCTTCGCACCGTGCGGGGTGTCCCTAGGCCAAGGGGTCCCAGACACCCTTCGGCGCTCCCGAGGTGGCCCTAGGGATCTCCTGACTCCTGGATCCATAGTGCTCGATGGTCCTTCAAAGACCTTCGCACCGCCTCCGAAACCTCCCCGAAGGTATGCCTGGAACCCTGGGGGAGGCCCCCAGCCACGCCTCCGACCGTCGGTCCTCGTGTGCCCTTCGAGGCCCTCCGGCGTACTTGGTATCTTCGGGGGCCCTGGGCTGTGCCTCCAGCCCATGGCCTTCGGGGGCTGGCCTTGTTATCTTCGCCAGGTTGTTGGGGCTGGTGGGGTCACCCCTATGATAACCCCATCGCGGTCGAGGTCCCGCTTCGTCATGGCTGAAACCGCGCCCTTTTCCTGAAGGGACCAGGTACACCATCCCCTTCGCCCTAGCAAAGCATGCTTTGTGCGGGCCCTCCCCCGAAGTGTGGGCCACTCCTATGGTATGACGGCGCATTGGGTGTCATGTGATATGATTCTAGTGGTTAGCAGTGATGGCGTTCCTTCGAGCCGCGGGCCGCCATTGGTTGGTAGTCATAAAGTCGCGTGACCGTTGGAGGGGGGTGTTGTGCGCGTGACATGTGTCACCGGGTAAGTGGCTCATGGCTCTTCGGCTTCCCCGCCTTGTCTTCTTGTGGTCCTGGTGTGTACATAAAGGGGGTGACCCCTAGGCCTTTCCTTATCTCGCATGCTAAAGTCTCATCTTCCTGCCTTCGTATTTTGTTATTTTGTTGTTTGGGGCTATCTGATCTTCGAGGTTTGGGCGGTTTGTCCTTCGGAGCTTCCGGATGACAAAGTGCAGCAAAGATGGGGGCAGCGTGGTGTACACCAGTGACCTTGGTCAGTCGATCGTGACGGAGCGGGTTCTTCGGGCCCTTGTGGATGATGGAAAGCTGGAGAGCCTCACGAAGGTGTGGGTCCCCAGGGCGAACATGGTATCAGCACCTCGCCTGGACGAGGCCGTGGTATTCGTCACCTTCTTCGACGTTGACCTCTGAATTCCATGATTAGAGCTGGTCTCGTGGGTCATTCGGCTGTACTGGGTGGAGTTGGCACAGCTGATGCCCAACTCCCACGTGAAGCTAGCCGTCTTCAAGTGGATTATGCGATTTGCGGGGAGGAGCAGGGAGGAGTGTATGTTCGCATATCTGCACGACAGGCGGTGTCAGCCAAAGAAGAAGAAGAACACCGGCGACACGCTGAACTTTGGCAGCGTCAACTTTCAACCGAAGGCACGGTGCTAGATGTACTCGCCTGCTCCAGCGGCGCGGAATTGGTGGGACACCGACTTGACCCGAAGGTGGTTTTACCATGCGTCTCTGGTGGGCGACGGTCTCCACTCCAACAGAGGGCTGATTGAGTGTACCGCCGCCCCGGAGATCACACTCACCTCGCGGGAGGAGGCCCTCCTTCACCTGCTGCTAAGTGTGACATGGAGGCTTTTGACGTGGGACCTCGTGGAGGAGTTCTGCACCCTTGGGGTCTGGCCCCTAGAGCAGGGTTGGAGCATGGAGCTTGGGGACCCGAAGGATGAGCTTCCCACCATCACCGTGGTAGGCCGCGAAGGTTTTTGTCTTTGCCCTGAACTTTTGTATATGCACTTTCATTTTGCCATTTTTCTCTTTTTTTTAATGGAGCGTGCCAGTGTCACTGCAGTTGTGCCTATCGCTGAGGCCACCAGTGCTGCAGAGCAGCTCTTGGGCCCTACACCGGTGAAGAGCACATGAAGCATGGTCTGGTTGTGCAGGAGCCCCACCAGAACCGCGCATATATGGATCCGGCGGTCCATCTTGCGGAGCGCCCAGAACCAGACGAGGGGAGAAGGAAGCGGGCCCACATGCCCAAGGAGTGCGATGTTGCGGGGCCGACCGTGGCGATGTCCCTGTGCTCTATTGGGGCTAGCGGTGCGGGCGACCACTCCTGCGCGAGGGTGGACGGGGCGGAGAGGCCGGCGAAGAGGGTGGCCCGGGCGTATGGGGACCACTGTACGAAGGTGGCTTGGATGATGGCCTTTGCTTCTTTGCAAAAGGCGGGGTGCGGACATGTGGACGCCCATGCTACTCGCTCCATGCCAGTGGCAACCATGGAGAAGGTTGCCGCTGAACATCGCTAGGCGTGGAAGGCTAGCAACGTCTTCGTCCAGGACTTCTGAGTGTCGTGCAGCCGTGATGTGGCGATGGACTCCCTCCGTGTGGTGCAAGCCCGGAAGAAGAAGGGCATGGCCCCATCAGACGACCAGGAGGCCGGCGAGCGGGGGCCGCCACCGAAGACAAGGTGTGACCATTCGCTTGCTCCGAGTGTGCTGAGTCCTTAGATTCTTGTAACTAGGTGACTCTCCGCTTGCTCCGAGTGTCCTGAGTCCTTTAGATTCTTGTAACTAGGTTTTAGCGCTTTAGCTTTGTTCTTCTTTTTTTTGTTCCGCCCCCTTTGGGGCCCATGCACCGAAGGAGGCTGGGATGGGGGGTTCGCATCATTTTGTAATGACCTCCACTTTTGAATGAAAAATACATTAAGAAAACTGGTTGTTTATGAGGTGTGGTTTGTTTAATGTGCTTTGCAATTATGCGCTCTTAACTTGTGGTTTGTGCAAGCTGATTTGCCACCGCTTCGATGTACTACTGGTTGGGGGCTTAGGCCGTCCGAGGGGTTCATGACGAAGGTAACTGCCCCCCGTGCGAGCCGAAGAGGGAGCACTGCCTTCGTTCTGTTTGGCCGCTACAGCTTTGCTATCAGGGCGTCGTGTACCATGGCGCAAAGTGGCAGCACTTGCGCTTGGCGAACACGGGTGGGACCATGGAGGAGTTCGGGTTATTTCGCCACCGCAAGGTAGCCGCGGTGCGTGACGAGATCGCCCGCTTCTGGGAGCAGCGAGGCTATGGGGCACCCAAATACGGCCCTTCAGCCTCGTGTGCCGAATCTGCGGCCCCGGCCCCAACCTATGAAGCAACGTCCGAAGCGGTGTGTAGTAGGTATATGGAAAGGGACCTCCTAAAGTTCATGGAGACTGTCCATCCGATGAGGAATTGCAGGAGTGGCTGTTGCGCCTGGACGTATTGTATGTTGAAGCACCGTAGTTGTTGATTGCACGTCTCTTGTTGTGGCGATGTCCCCTAGCTGTGTCATTTCACGTTCCCGAGCATCACCTTCTTTTCCCCCACTCCTCCCGGCCGATTGCTCATCGTGAAGCTCTCCCGCCGCCGTCCCTTTCTTCCCCACCTCCGGCGTAGTCACCACACCTCCACAGCCACCCCCTTGCCTCCCCATCCTCACCATGGCATTCCCCTCGCCGAGGCCTAAGCTCTTCCCATTTTTGATCCTCCTCATTCCAAACATCACCAAGAACTAGCAGATACCTTTTGCAATCTACCACCAGCAAAACACAGTAATGGACCAGGGAGGCCCTGCTGTCTTCGCCGGGTCATTGGGGCCGGTGGAGCCGCCCCTACGACAATCGGCTATACGAAAACTACACGGTAGGGAGTAGCGTAATGTAATCTACCAAAGGCATTAGAAAAGGATCAAAGGCACCCTTGCCTGCTGCTGCCCATCAAGGTGATCACTCTTTCACTTGTTCATCGATACTTTTATAATCATATTTTACAGTCTGTATGGTTAGATCTTTTCAATTTTGACCACTTAAATCTCTGAGCGATCTAGATCGGCTATACGAAAACTATGTATGTTTAGAAATGTTGATTTTATTACAAGTTACTTTTATGATATTAATTTTCTACCTATTTATAGTAGTATATGTTATGAATAGTGCTTGTATTCATCATGAGGCCAATAGACCAATATATATATATATATATATATATATATATATATATATATATATATATATATATATATATATACTAGTATGATATATATGTAGATAACCCCTTATACAAGGGGAAAATACATAGGTAGTAATATACATGTAACAGTATATAGTTCTGGTAATTAACAACCAAAGTCTTATCACCGTTAATTACATCATTGTATTTTATAAAGAGAAGATAGGGAAATCTGAACCTTTGTTGACAACTGGCCGTGGAGAAGGAGCGATGAGATTCCAGCACCGCCACATTGCGCTGATGATAGTACAATTAGAAGGTGAGTACGTTAACAGTGATTAACATTCTTTGGTGACAAGTTAGCCATTCTCTTATTACGTGGTTGCAGCTCGACCGTCCACGGCCAAGGGGAGGCAACGCTCAACGGCCAGCGCGCGGAGTGGATGGAACCTAATCCATGATCAAACTCAGATATCCAGAGTCCTCATTCTCTGCATCAACGATACTCATTTCGCAGAGCTCCTGCCTTGGTTTCAAAAAGGTAATGATATTCTCATTTGATACATACCACCTGTGACCACTATATATATCAAACGTAATGTTAGATAGATTCATGATGTAACCAAGGCTAGCACCAATATTTTTGCAATGCAATGCCAAATCATTGTGACTAATTCCTAGGACCATGAATCATTGTAGGAACTTCTGCACATTAGGTGTGCAATACCATTCAACTATAGTTCACACACTGGTACGGCGTGATGACGAGAGAAAGGAAATGACCTGTGGTGGATGGTAACTAGTATGTAATTGTTTTGAGAGGGATTAGTAAGGTAATTAATCGGTAATTATGGTATCTAAGTTATTCAACGCAGACGATCCAAGGGCTATGATTGTTTTGTGTACACAAACCTAGGGTGGATGTAGCAAAGAAAAACTCTCTTTTTATATTATTATAGATGTTCATAAGTATCGATGGCAACAACACGCATAGGGAAAGGTCTGCAAGAGGCAGGGATATCACCAAAATGTGATTGGGAAATAAATTACTTCCTAATATGCTTATGGACAGTGTGGTGATAAGGATGTCCCTAATGCCGACACCTCACCAACCAACAGCCTGCCAGTGTAGTCATGGGATTCATTGTCATCTTTGGGGTGCTCCAACCAGCGTTCCACCACGCGACGATTGATTACCGCTTTCCATCTCAATCCATTCAAGACCAAACCCCTTCTCTGATGCGGTGGAGATGGGTACCTTTCAATCAAAGTCATGGGGTCCTTCCGCGAGCCATAATAGGTGTTAGTCTCGACCATCCAAAGTGGCAGTGGGTCTAGTCTTAAAGAATAAGAAGATGCGAGGCCATATCACATTCTAGATGTATGATGACTCGAGCGTGGCGCCAGAAGGGAAGAGCATCTACAATAGTGTGTTTCTTAACTTGTTACTAAGAAGAGAGAGAGTATTCAATCTAATAAAAAGAAATTACTCTTCCAATAGATTGTTACTTGAGCTTGTATCTAACTTTAATTGCTACAAGTGTGCATGATGATTCTTGATATCAACAAAACGCGTTTTTAAGTAACAATGAAGTCTCCAATAATTTATTTTGTTATTTCTCGTGTCTTGGTATCAACAACTGATTGTTTCTTCATCTAGAAACAACTTCACTCTCTCTCTCACCTCTCTCCTCCACATCACGTAAATGCTGATGTGGCTACTCTTTAGTAACAGCTGACGTGTATTGTTGTAGATACTCTAAGGTGGACAGACCAGAGGGGTTTTTTTTTTTTTTTTATACGGGTGCTTCCGACACCACAGTGATTGGTAATGGAACGCTACACCCTTGCTTTCTTTACGCCTAAAAATTGAATGAATTGAGGTTTAGTAAAAAACATTCGATTGATCAGAAAGGAAAACCAAACCTGTAAAGAATTACTATTGATTGTCGGTGCGCATTAGTCCGGCCAGATTCTAGATCTGCCAAAAGCTAGCTTACAGGCTGGCGAACTGATTTCATTATTTCCATCTTGTGTACATGCATCACGATTCACAATGCATTCACAAGAATGGCATTGTAGTGTATCATACAGGATTATGTGGATACTGTTCTACATGTCTGAAATCAGCTGGTAATATTCTGAATGCATCATAACACACTCGTACAGCTCTATCTAAAAGTGAATTATTTTCACTCACATGTTATTTTGGAGGAAGCTTAGCATTCTTAATTAGGACTCTCCAATCAACAACCTACCAGTGTAGTCTCGGGGCTTCGTTTGGTCATCCTTGGAGTGCTTAAATTGTATACTTTTGAGTTGTGGACCTTTATCTGAACATATATAATTAGTATGGGAAAAAGGACAATTGCCACACCCACGCTGCAACGAACTTTTTTATTTTTTTTATAATTATTTTAAAGATACAATCTTCTTAACTTTATTTCTAATTCTGGCCTCTTTAGTCACGCCATGACCCGTGGCGTGACTAAACTGTTCTATCACGTCACCGACTACGGTGTGACCAAACTGTGCTGCCACGCCACCGACCCCTTTGGAGGCGTCCGTTTTTGGACCAAGTCTTGTCACGCTACTCCTCTTGGTGTGATAGAACAGTTTGATTAGAGCATGTACAATGCAGGTGCTTAGAGAGGTGTTTAGCAAAGAAAAACTGATTTTTCTTGCCACGTAGGATAGATGAGATGCTTATTTTGTAGCATCGATGTTTGATTAGGTACCAGTGCTTAAGAGGTGCTTACGTATATAACTATAGATAATTAATAGATAATACAACCATCTAAGCACCTACAAAACAGATGCTTGCATTGTAGGAAACGACTTTTACATAGGTGTTTCATGACGTGGCTACATTCTCTTTCTTTAAGCACTCGTTTATAAGCATCTCGCATTGTACATACCCTTACACCGCGGTCGGTAGCCTGACAGTACGGTTTGGTCTCGCCACGGATCATGGCGTGACAAAAAAAGTCAGAGTTGAAAATAAAGTTAAAAAGAGGCTGTCTTAGTCAGAATTGAAAATAAAGTTAAGAAACTGTTTTTAAAATAAATTTAAAAAAGATTAAATAATAAAAACTGCTCCGTTACATCTTGCATCTTCTAGTTTATTTCTTTCTTATCGAAATTTTATCCACATAATTGTTTCCTGTACAACTCAAGGAATATTTTTATATGTATTGATGAATACTTTTATTAACAAAAACTAGGCAAATCCTTAATTATGCTAAGAAAAATACACTGAACAAGCGGATCAAGTTTTGTATTGTAGAAGAAACTGCATGTACTAGTAATGAGACAGTTCTAAACAAAGGTACCGGCATGAGCTTATTCCAAATTCTTTTGCTACATTATGATAGATAAAGTTCAAGTAGGTAGCTGTAGTGCTCTACGACTTTTAGAAGGGCCGGAGCAAATTGGGTCCTTGCAACAATAATTGATAACATCAGCTAAGATAGAATCAAATCATAGGTGACTCGGATGAAAATAACTATCTTATCCTTGGGCCATCCTACTTTAGTTTTTGGTGAAAATCCATCTTATCCTTGGGCCATCCTCCTTTAGTTTTTCGGGAAAATCCAAAAACATCTCCGTAAATCATATACCTTTTCAATTTACCTCCGTTTCTCATTTTCATTTACTTTGTCCCCCTTCCCTCCAATAATTTAAGATGGATTGCAAATACCCCTCTAGATCGCATATTCGCACTATTTTCTCACGGTTTTATTTTTTTCTGCAATTTCTTCAATGATTTTAGTACTTAATTAAGTGATTTCAATACGTATTTTAATGATTTGAGTTATTTCGCTATTTATAATACATGATTTCATCATTGAAACATTAGCAATGAAATGGTGTATTACAACTACCAAAATCACTCAAATAACTGAAGTAAGTATTAACATCATTAAAATATGTATTGAGACCACTGAAACAAGTGCCAAAAATAATAAAAACTATTAGAAATAGTGCTAACATATGGCTTGAGGGGTATTTACATGGTAACTTAACTTACGGGGGCAAAGTAAATGATAATTAGATATGTGGGCAAATTAAAAAAGTATGTGACTTATAGGGACTTATGGGGTGTTTATGGATTTTTTTCCTTAGTTTTTTTCCCTTTATTGTTGTACCTTCCGGTAGTTGTTGTCTTTGATGAGAGAAATGGGATGGAACATTTTTATGAACACAGTAATGTTCAAATTTAATTCTACCTTGGTAAGAGTTTGTTTGTCAAAGTATAAATCATTTTCCAGATCTCGATCTTTCTACATATACAGCCGTCCCGCAAAATTATAGGTGAAAGCAATGTTTTACTAGTCCAGCAAATAAGATGCCGTGTTTTGCTGGGCAACCACCTTCTCTTGGTCAGTCTAAAGCCTCTGGGGAAAACGTTTGTTTAATCGAGTCTTTTTGAGGTCATATACTCCTGTCTAGATCCCTTTTTCGCTGTATGTTTATCTAACTATCTTGTGGAAGATAGCTAGAGTGATCTTGCGCATGCAGCAGCTCACAAACATGGTAGATAGATTTGATTCGGATGGATTGGTGGATATGCTGATATCTTGCAGATGATATTTCAAAGAACCTAGCTGTGCATGTTACTTTTTTTTTTTTTGAAGATTTGTACATGCAAGGAAGAAGCAACTTACCAGTTGATCACTAGCTTCTTTGTATTCCTTAAAACAAATTATGCTGGATAGCTATGCCTAGCAAGTAATCATGCATTATGATTATGCTCTGGAGGGCTTTGCTTCTTTCGAAAATAGATCAGCTAGCTTCCCAAACAAAAACTTGTTCAGAGAGGGTTCAGGTCCTAAAAATCAAATCAGGGGCTTAAGCCCTACTAATTAAGCAGGCTGGTATCAACTAATCGACCTCTTATTAGTCCATGAATTGCGTTGTCCATTAACCATTGTTTCACTAGCTATCATAGCTTTGCTCTGAATTGAACTCTGGAGTACGCGGTTAGGTCAACTTTAGTTTCGTTTACTCAAAGCTACCCATTGACAGAAAATGGTTATTTACTTGTAGTTAACACTGAAATTCATGACCGGTAGTTTGTGGCATAAATCACATATATAGCTAACTAGCTTAGGCAGGAACATAGTTTAAACATGCAAAAAAATATCTTCATCAAAAGACTATCTTTGCTCTTCTTTGTCGAAACGAGCTAGCATCAGAAGACAAACTCACCATTTTTGTGGGGCCCACTAGCTAGCGACTAGTGCAGAAGTTCAGATAGTCAGATACTGGTACTACACAACTCCTTAGTTTACTACTTGAGTCCACCAGCAACTCCATAGTTTTGTTGAAACTGTTAGGAAACCGGGCCCAGGACCGGGAGTCCTGGCCCAAGGTGGGCTCTTCATCCCAAACCCTAGCAGGGTCGTAGCCTATAAATAGGGGGTGCTATTCATTGTAAAAGATTGATCGATGGATGAAGGAATAAAGAGAAGCAAGAAGTCCCCCTACATCTCTGTGTTCTATCTCTTATTCGTTCTTGTTGTTCATGCATTGTTCTTACGATTCTACGCTTGTCTACGCAGGTAATCGCCGACCGACTCGCCAATGACGGTTCCTCAACACGTTATCGCACGATCGACTCTCCTCGCATCGAAAAGGTAACCGTCGATGAGCGACACTCGTAGATTGAATCGTTTTTCTGATTGCTTTCAATTCGCAAATTTGGCTTTCTAGATTGGTTTTCTACGGTGCAAATCCGCTCTAATCTACCGCGAGCCGACTTGAAGTCGCCGCCAAGCCGATCGGTGGGTTGCATGAAAGAGTAGATGATGATTGTACCGTAGGTTGTATATGCGATCGCATGAAAGGCATCATGTGCGCACACGCCGCAAGCGGCTACCGTCACTACCTCGCGACACGCACGGGTCGGCATAGTCCGCCATCACGTATCGCCACGAGGCAACGACAGACCACCCGCTAGCACGCGGCAAGCACGCACATGTCGGCATGAAGCCGCGCCTGCGTTGCAATCTCATAATACATTATATTGTATCGCATACATGAACAGAACAAAAAAAAGGACGGCCGACACCAGAGAGCCGCGTCGTCGCCGATTTTGGTGTCACACCCGACCACTGAAGATGGCACCGCCACGCGCGCGGGCACACGAGGCCGGCAGCGCTTGCGCCCGCATGATACAAGACACGCGGCCGATGAATGATTGTACGTCGTGGTGAATAAGATCAGCGGATGAATAAATTGCCACACGGATGAACAGTGCATCGCATGAACGATGCCGTGCGGATGAACAGTGCACCTCATGAACGATGATCGCGCGTGAACGGTAATCTCGCATGAATGCATTTGCGGATGAACGATGCGCGGACGAACGAGAATCTCGCGTGAACGTAATCTCGCATGAACAGTATTTCGGACGAACGATGGCGCGCGATGAGCGGTAATCTCACGTGAACGAAAGTAATCTCGCATGAAATGTATTTGCGGATAAGCGATGCGTCGCGCGTGAACCGTGATCGCCGCGTGAATGTGTCGCGGATGAAAAGAATCACATATGAACAAAGTGATTACATATGAACAAAGACAAAATCTCGCGCGCTCGCATGCGCTGCGGTGATGTTGGCCCGGCCGTCGCGCTGCGGAGCGGCCGGGCCACCTCCGTAAAGGTACCGTCGCCCTTTGATTACATTTGCTGCGTGCGCCGCCCATGGCTCGTAGCCACCTTGCACCGCGCGGCCGCATCGCGCCATGGCATGAAGTAAGGAAGGAGGAAGAAGGCTCGGCCGCGGCAGACCGCCGAATCGCGCCCGCCCGTCGTGCGCGCACATGGCCGTGCCGCGCCGCGCCGCACCGCACCGTCGAACCGCTACCGCCCGCAGATCGACATGCGTGCGGCGCGCGCCAGGCGCGCGCAAAGCTCGGCCATGCCGCCGACCGTCCCGCGCCGCTGCCGCCGCAGCGACATCTCCGGCCGCAAGGCCGCCTGAAGACCGCACCGCCAGCGCTCCGCAATGGCCACCGCGTTGCCGCCGCTCGTGGCGGCCCACTCGGCCGGCGCGCCGCCCAGAATGGCGCTCGCGCCAGCGCTCCGTGGCCGCCTTTGAAAATTGCGATTTCGCGAAAAAATCATTTTTTCGCAGAAAAAGGGCTTCGAATCCATTTTTTTGCATACTTTGAACTTGAAGCATGTTTAACTTTGTTATTATTATTTCTATGCGATTTATTTACGCATTTACTGCTTTTGATTATCGTGATTGTTTATATTGCCTTTAATCACGAAAATAGCGAGAAATCATGAAAATGCATAGAAAAATACGAACACGAACTCGAGTTCAAGAGCATTGTGAGAATTTTGCAACCATTTTATGCAGATTACCAGCAGTAATCCTTTGAACTTTTTGCATGAATATGAAGATGACTAGCATCACGAATCAGGAATTCGGAGAACTGACCTAGTATGGTCAGAATTTGTACAGAATTTATAACAGTCTTCAATTCTGTGGTAATATAATCACGGATGAGCGTAAGACCGAGAAGACCTCTACCTTTCACCCGAACGCTGCAATCCGCAAGCAACTATTGTCAAGACGGCTACATGAAGTATGCTGAATTAATTGACGCCATGCAAGTTGCGTAAACTCAAGATGATATTCTAAGAAAGAACTTCATCTCGCAACCACCTAGTAGCAATGTTGGCCATGAAGCCACCACCAGCTAGCGCTACAAGGTGATGAAGCCTCTCACGAATGAGAGAAACAAGAAGGGTAAGGTCGCGTACGTCGCATATTATTGATGTTTTCCACTAAGAAGAAGGGCAAATGATAGCATGAGGCATACCTCGCCATTGCAGTACGCAGGATTCACATCCATTACCGCACTTATGAATGTGAATAGCCCGAGTGACCCCATCATCCCTCCTTTGGACATCACAGCCCCACACCGTAGTCTGCCCAAGAGGAGAAGATCGCGCATGGAGCCGATTTAGGCGAAGTTCTGAATACTTACGCTTATTAGATCCAAAGGCACGCATTGCACTCGGACCTTTTATAGAAACTTGCGCTTGTAATTGAAGCGAATTTTGAATTATTGAATAATGGTTGCAAGCTGCGGGAGAGCAAAGCATTAAATTCTTATTATGAGTCCCGCAAGACTTATTTTCCGTTTTATAATAGCAAGTTATGTTCGATATCCAAGTATTTTATTTATGTGTTGCTTGCTTTCTCGCTACATATTAATGAAGTACATTATATTAGAACGCGTGTGGCGCCTATGGAGGAAGTGTGCTTAGCATGTAGCGCACAACGAATACCATTCGAGAGAAATAAAAAAATCCAATCGATCAAGAAGAATGTTGGTAGTCTTACGACGATCAGCAGACGGCGATACTTGTATAATAGGCTCGGGAAGGGCCATAATTATACTCCCAACGGGCACAACTTTGGTCATTGAAGAAGACTTGTTGTACCTGAATCGACTAGAACTCTCAAGGATATTTGCGCTACAGCTTTCATGTAGAGATCAAGAAGAGTATGATACGAGAATACCCGCTCATTACAAAGCGTGAAGAAAGTAAAAATAGCATTAGAATGTCTTCCTTCATATGAAATTGGGCTATACTACATTAATATTAAGGCACTGCGGCCTATACTTGCCTTGAAAACCGTATTTAAAAGCTCGAACTTTTCTATCTCGGCATGATAGATTGTGCCGTCTAAGTCTTAGGATGATGAGAGATATAATTAACAATTCACAGGGACATGATATGAATGTTAAGAATTTCTCGAATCAGAAGATTTTGTGTGCCCGCATGTGCCACCGAGAAATTAATTACTAGACCTTTTGCTCAAAGCGAAGGATGAAGTCCTTGCATTCTGGACCGTATCGGGGAGACCTTTTGCGGTCCTATATAGCCCCGTAAGGGTCATTTTAGGTATTTATAGTGCTCATCAATGCTTCTTCGTAATAGTCGACGTATGTTTATTGTCTACGAGAGATCATGCTTTTGTATAGCTAAATCTCGCAGATAATTAAATTAGAAACATTTTCCTCATCATCATGAGAAGTCCACATGAATGGACAACGCCGAGAACTTACTCAAAGCATTTGATGATTATTGCATGAAAATGGGAATTGAAAGTTGAGCATTCTGTACCGCATGTCCACACCTAGAATGGACTAACATAACTTTGAAGAATTGTAATTTACCAACTACATGTTGGGGACGTGCGATCCCGCCGCAAAGATCTCTCATCAATTTTAGATCGTCGACTTATAACATCCGTCCACCTATGCAACTAGCGCAAGGGTCAGCACCGAAAACTACTCATCTTCGCAGGTTTGGTCGTAAGGTTTATGTACCTATACCATCACCGCAGCGAACTGCAATGGGTCTTCTCCGAAAGTCTGGGATATACATTGGTTATGAAACAACATCCATAATCAAGTGTTTGGACCCTATGATGGAGATTTGCATAATGCCCGATTCGTTGATAGTATATCGATGAGATTAGTTTCCGTCATTAGGGAGGAAATCAACCCTTGATAATAATGTCGGAAATAATTGAAGTCTAGAAGACAATTGAAATCGTAAGATAATTAAAATCTATGCATATGACCCGCACTAGTGAAGCAAATAGAGAAGTCCGTAAGATAATTACAGATCCAGTAAGATAATTGAATTGAAGTCTAGAAGACAATTGAAGTCCGAAGATAATAGATTTGCAAATATTAGCAAATTAACCGTGAGACCACTTTAGTGATTTGAAGAGCGTGACCAAGTAGCATTTGCACATGCACGCAATGCACCGAGAGGGTTGAAATACTAATGAAGGTATCCCTAATCCCGTCCGAGGCCTCGAGAAAGGACGAGAACTCCGGTCCTCGATCCGGTAACCAGGGCGCTGGTGGAAAAGGATAAGAAGGACTTGACACACCGATCACGAAGTGCCCAGAACGAAGGGGAGCGCTTGAGACTGCACGGTATGGAACCTTCAGAAAAGGCGTACCAGAATTGAACATCCCCATGAAGGGAGACATCAGCATGGATGTGTGCGCACACATCGGAGCTGAAAAACTAAAGGGACTTGCCCCGCAATTGGAAGCAGCGGTGAGCAAGTAGAAGCATTAGAAGAATCGCCTCTTGAAGAAATAGCTATAAAATTTATGACCTCGGGAGAATCTTTGAATATGACAACAGCCAATGTCGACATATACTTTGCAAAGAAACTTGCCACAATCATCAATCTTGATTCAGAGCCTGTATCGCTCGTTGAATGAAAGAAAAGATCAGATTGAAAGAAGGCAGTAGAAACTGAATTATTCTCTCCGAATAAAAGAAGGGCGTTTGGGCACGTAAGCGTCGCCCCTCCTTGTGCACCCGTAGGGCATAAGTGGATATTTGTTCAAAAGAGAAATAAAAAGAAGCAAGGCTCGTTGCATAAGGTTTCATTGAACATCCAGGAGATGATTATGAAGAAACCTATTCCCCGATCATGGGCAGAACCCCCTTTAGACATTTATCTCAATGGCAGTGAACTTGAAGTTAGAATTGAAATTGATGGATGGGGTACCAGCATACCTTTATGAAATATTGGATTCGGACATTGAAGATACATGAATGTATTAATGTCCCGAACCAAGATAGAGCAAATGGAAATATGTACAGTGTGAAACTCGTAAAGTCATTATGCGAACTTAAGCAATCAAGTGAATGTGGTATAATCGCAGGCGACTTTCTATGCAAGAAAGGCTACACGAACAATGAGAATAAACCTGTGTATTTATAACGATGATTCCATAATGAATTTTGTATAATCTCGGTGTATGAAAATGATCTGAATATCATCGAACCTGAAAGGTATTAAGAAAGTAGCTTTTACACAAGTCGAGTTCAAATGAAAGATTTGGGTGAAAATCAAATATTGCCTAGGCTTGCGGCTTGGGCATGCCCTCAAGGAATTTTAGTACATCACCAACCTACAATCGAAGGTGTTGGAAAGGTTCGCTTTGGAAAGGCATACCCTTTGAAGGTGCCAATGGTCGGAGAGCTTTGCAACAAGACAAGGACCCGTACAAACCTAGAAAGAGGGGAGGAAGTCCTGGGACCGAATTCCCATATTTAAGTGTGATAGAAACACTCATGTATTGAATAAATCAGACTAGACCGGGCATTGCATTTGCCGTGAACCTATTAGTAAGGTATAGTACGTAACCTACCAAAGGTATTGGCGGGAATGAAGGACATCTCCGATACCTCTAAGGAAGCAAAGAACTTGGTCTGCATTCTACGAAAGGACAAAGATTTAACTATGAATGGCAATGCGTATAACTTGGTACTTGTAGGACCCGTGCATACGATAAATAACAAACAGGCTATGTATTCCTATGTGGTGGAACCGTAATTCCATAAAATCGTCTAAGCAGTGTCTTGTACCGATTTCGACGAACCACTCGGAAACAATAGCACTACACGAGGCCTCACGAGAATGTGCTTGGCTTCGGCGGATGATTCACTACATCCAGCAGTTATGTGGATTGAATACCGCACAAACTCCCACTATTATCTATGAAGATAATGTAGCTTGTGTTGCACAAGTGCGGATGAGTTATTGTGAAGAATCCTCTTACAAAGCATATCAACCCCAAGTTCTTCTATGTTCATGAATTGCAAAAGATGAACGTAATCAAAGTACTCCATACTAGGTCATGTGAGAATCTTGCAGATTTATTCACTAAGTCACTTCCAGCGTCTAGCTTTGAAAGATGCATATGTGGAATTGGAATGATGAGACTTAGAGAAGTGCAGAATTCAGGGGGAGAACCTTCACGAACTCATTACTAAAGCTTGATCACGAAGACCGAGTACCCAAAAGGTAAATCACGAGATTAAATGAAATTGGGTGGATTGTACTCTTTTTCCTTGACGAGTTTTCTGAAGTTTCTCGGCTAAGGTTTTTAATGAGGCAATTAGTGCGAAGATAGCGAAACATGATTAATGTACTCTTTCTCCAAATTTTTCCACTGGTTTTTATGGAGTTTTGATGAGACATGGACATGAAGGATGAGTGCCCAAGGGAGTGTTAGAAACCGGCCCGGGACGGGAGTCTGGCCCAAGGTGGGCTCTTCATCCCAAACCCTAGCAGGTCGTAGCCTATAAATAGGGGGTGCTATTCATTGTAAAAGATTGATCGATGGATGAAGGAATAAAGAGAAGCAAGAAGTCCCCCTACATCTCTGTGTTCTATCTCTTATTCTGTTCTTGTTGTTCATGCATTGTTCTTACGATTCTACGCTTGTCTACGAGGTAATCGCTCGGACTGGACTCGCCAGCGACGGTTCCTCAACAGAAACGAGCAGAGGGACCGTGCCTATGGGCCACTTCACTCGGCAAGCCCGTGCCCACGGACTAGGTGGTCCGGTCCAGGGCCAAACTACACAAGTGACAGAGGAGGGAGAGTCTAGGCCCCTCGGACATGGAAGAATGAGGTTCGGCCTCCTAGGCCTCCTAGGGATCGTACTTGGCGACGTGTCGAGCGACGGTAACTCTGTGGTGCTATTTTTGCTATTAGCGTTGGGAGCAGACTAGATTTGTTATTATTGTCGTCAACAGTGCCATTTTAGTCAACTCTTGGCAATAAACAATAGTGTACCAGACCGGCCTCAGGGACACAGACGAGGAGGTCCGGCCCCTAGGGGGCACAGACGATGCGTTCCGGGCCCCAGGGGCGTGAACGAGGCCAGGTGCCACGGCTCTACGGCTCCGCGGTATCATTTTTGTCTTGATGCACGGAAAGAGCTAGATTTGCTATGCCGTGCGTCAACTATGCTATTTTAGCCCATAAGCATGTGTTACTTCTCCATAGCCCCTATATGGTACAATGTCTTTTATTTTGTTTCTCTTGCTTGTTGTTCCTAGTTTTATGGTTATATGTTCGTTGTTTGGTCAGCTAGCATTTGTTCATTAGAGGTGCTTCTATAATCTAAAATGGAAAAAAATGGCATAAATTATAAAGCAATGAAGTGGTTATCGAGCACTGCTTTGCACCCATAGACATAGATGCTCTTGGATACACGGAGTTTTCTTTATCAGAAGGTACTAATTCTGCAGAGCAGACCAAATAATATGGCATAGAAATAATACCTTACGTACTATATTCAGTTTTGTGGTTAATTTTCAGCTTTTCACAATCCGGCAGCTGAAGGCAATGGTACATCTGCAGCAGCCCTAACGATATAGGCACCAAAAACCTTACCATCTGCAAAGACAAAAGCAAAACCTTATCATCTGAAAAAGGCAAAAGCAGCAAGATCCTAAATCGTTAAACACTACAGCATATACACAATACAGCATGCTATAGTACGAGAAAGATAGAAAGAAGGGCAGTGCGTGCACGCACGCACCTCAGTTGAGAGTTGGGCAGCAGGGGAGTGTGGATATCATGCAAATATACTTACTATTTTAAGGTGATGTTACAATTGGCAATGGCTCTTTTGGTTTGTTGTTTCTCGTGTTTTCGGCAAAGATCTATTTGACTTCAGGTTCAGGCGGTCTGACCGGTGCTCAAGGAGCGGTCAGACCGGCCATTGAATGGCGGTCTGACCGGTTTTGTTCTGAATGATGATTTGATTGGCTAAGTGATTGTGGGATAGTTCATATCCATGTTTATCTTTGCAGATGTGTTGCATATTGCATGTTTTCACTAATGTGGGTCAAGTTGTGAAGAACTTGTTCCCGGAGACGATTTCTCTGTCTAATTTTGTGCAGGTGTCTTGAAGGTCAATGACGGTCAACGGCGAGAGGATCGGGACTAAGCTTGGAGAGCTGAGGTCCAGAACGATCATGGATGCCGGGTGAGGTCAAGTGGCTCAAGCGTGGCGCAGAATGGACAAGGATGATCGAACGGGCAGTTCGGTGCGACGGGTTGATCAAGCGGCGCGAGTCGGTGCAAGTGCCTTGGTGGTTCCGGAGGGATCTGGACGGGAGAGACTTGCCGACATGATGAGAGCCGTTGATCAACCTACACGTGGCGAAGCAGGCGATTGCTTCGACAGTTTTGGACTCGGTCTTCGGAGAAGGATCGAGAAGGGGTATTTTGGTAATTTCACCAAATACCGCCTTTGTGACTTTTGGCTAAACCGCGGCGCGGGACGGCACAAGGTGAAGTGGTTTAGGTCAAGAGATGATGGTTTCGACGCTTTAAAATGCGTGCGTATGTGTCCCGTTTGTTGTTGGGCCTTAACGGGAGCCCATTAGGGTTAACTCTTCTAGAAGCTAGGCCTCTCTATAAATAGAGGGTGTGCTGGACAAGCCACCTTAAGCACTTCATTTTGTAAACCCTATTTTGGTTTTAGGGTTTTGGGAAGAAAGGAGAGGAGGCTAGGGTTTCTAGGGATGGATTGAGTGTGTGCTCTTGGATAGAGTTTTGCCCTCCATGTGGGAGTGGTCAGAAACATCAATCATTCATCTATCCAATCAATCCAAGGAAAGATTTCACAAGTTGTATCTTTTGTGTTCATCCTCTCTATTTGGTGATTTGGAGTTTTTCTTTGATCCGTGAGTTTTTGGTTGATCTCTTGCCCTCTTCTACCTTGCTGTGATGTGTGGGAATACATCTAGGATCTTCAAGATCATCAATCTCCCACGAGCAAGTTTTAGATCTTGTTTTTCGTTTTTGCTCGGTTTTGAACCCTCCTTCGGTAAAACTGAAAAAGATCAAAACTTTGATGTGGATCTTCTAAAGCGTCTCTTGGAATAGGTTCCTAATATCCTTAAGAAGGTATGTTTCAAGTTTCATGAAGTTTGGAGTTGTAGATCTAAAGTTGGATCGATTTTCGATTTCAAATCGGCCAAATCTTTGTTCTGTCTTGATTTTATTGTTCACCGGGTCGACCGCCATCAGAGCTTGCCCGACCGCTCCTGCTCACCAAAGACTGCTCATTAAGCTGAAAAATTATGTTTCTGATTGTTTCTTCTGCGGGTTTGAAGGAAATTCAACATAAGTCTTCGACTGTGTCTTTCTATTGATCTTCATAGCTCTCATAGCTATTGGAGTAAAATTTGCGTTGAATTTAATCTTAAAAGGAAAAAAATCGGTTAAGCTCCTATTCACACCCCCCTCTAGTCGCCTTTCCGGTCCTACAATTGGTATCAGAGCCGGTTAGCTCTTCCTCATAGATCTTAACCGGTCTTTAGAGCCATGGCGACAGACAAGTATTCGACCAAGCCCCCGGTCTTCGATGGGATCGACTATCCCTTCTGGAAGAGCCGAATGGAGACTTACATCCAGGCTCAGGGGTACGCCATCTGGCGTAAGGTCAAGGTCCGATTTGCTGTTCCTGCCGATGAGAACATCAATGCTGGAAATATGCATGATGTTGAGGCAAACGCTAAGGCAAGGAACATCATAATCCAGGGCCTGAGTCGTAGCGAGTTTGATCGCATCTCTCATCTGACGTCGGCCTTTGATATCTGGGTGACCCTCGATGCATACCATGAGGGCACCACCCAGATCAAGACGGTGCGACAGGACCAGTTCAAGCGAGATTACAACAAGTTTGAAATGCTCGCTGGCGAGTCCCTCGATGAGTGCTTTGCGCGTTTTCACAAGATTCTGAGCAACCTCCGAGCGGTCGGTCTCACATACCCCGACTCGGATAACGCTCGACAGATGCTCGCTGCTCTTGATTTGCGCGTTTGGGAGATGAAGGTGACTACCATCAAGGACACCACCGACCTCTCGACTTTGACTCTTGACGCGTTGTACTCACGCCTCAAGACTCACGAGATTGACATTGTCTCTCGTAAGTCAAAGTCGCGATCGATGGCTTTAGTCACCGATCCCACTACGGACATTCTTACGAGTCGACTTGCGGATTCTCCTTGCGCTCTCGTGACATAGCGATGATCGGTTAGAGCGACTGCGGATGAGCGATTAGCCCTCCTAGCTCGGAAATTTTCCCATGCTTACAAGAGGAGGAGGGACGGTAGAGAGAGGAGGACCCGTGATTTGCTTTGAGTGTGGTGGCCCCAACCACATTCGAGCAACCGCCCCAAGGCGGGAAGGGCAAAGGTGACTACGGTTCGGGCAAGAATGACTACACCGACATGAACCGCAACAAGAAGCCCCCAGCGCATCCTCAAGGCAAGAAGAAGTTCCGCAACTTTGGGAAGGCCAAGAAGCTCTTCCACCGCGTCCTCACCGCCTTCGACGACCTCGACCTCAGCGAGATGGAGGGATGGAGCGACGACGACGGTACGGGTGACCAAGAGCCCAAGGATGGCGGCGACGACTTCTCCGGCATGTGTTTCATGGCCCTTGAGGGCGAGATCAATGACAGCGAGCTGTACTCTGACTCGGATGAGGTACTTCCTTCTTATGACCAGCTAAATGATGCTTTTCTTAAGCTAGGTGGATTTCATGCTAGAGCTAGGTCGAGGTGTACCGAGTTAGAGAAGGAAGTAGATAGACTGTCACGGGAGATTACTTCACTTACATCTGCTCCCTCCCGTGATAAGTGTGATACATGCTGTGCTCTGTTGGGTGACATGGAGAAACTAAGTACCTCGCATGATAGTGTGTCCTCCGAGCTTGATATTGTTAAGGCGGAGAATGTTAGTCTACTTGCTGAGTTAGAGTTGAGTAGGATGGCTGTTACCCTACTTACTACTGATGAGACTACTTCTCCCACCTCATGTGAGGTTAAGGACATTGCTGCTAGAGGACCTTATGCCATGCTCCTTGATCTGCCCGAGTCTTGTAAAAATTGCAATAACTTGAAGATGAACTTAAAACGGGCAGATCATAAAATTGCTGAACTACAAACTTCTTTACTTGAGCCGATTGAATCATGCTTGAACTGTCCTAAGTTAACTGCTGAACTTGAAGCTGTCTCCAAACAGTTTCAAGATATGGTTGATCATGATAGGAAGTTGGCTCAGTTTTCTTCTAAGGACCTTGTTAGCTCACCATGCATTAATTGTAACAAACTAAAATCTGACTTGATTGCATTAGATGAGAAATGTGTGAAGCTAACTAAGGACCTTCTAGAGAAGCCACATTGTGCTTGTAATGAGATTGCTGAGAAGGGGGGGAAGCCCCAGGATAAGGGTGAGACGCCTAGAGACGCGAACCAACCTGCTAGTGGTAGGACTGTCCCCTCAGAGTCGGCTGTGCGTGCACAAGCCATTCTTTCCTCTACTATTGGTTTTTCTTCTGCTCTTTACCTTCTGCTACTCCTTCTTCCCCCTGCTCTTCTTGCACCTCTCTCTTCCGGGAGTGTCAGTATCTTATGAACACTCTCGAGAGATTTGTAGGAGGCAAGAAGAAGCTGAATCTTATTCTAGACCAATCTAAGATTTGCAGATTTAATCAAGGTCTAGGATATGATTTCTATGAGGACTTGAGGAAGCATCCACCTGTCGTGCTCAGACCCATAGCACCAGGTATGCTCGAGACTGAGCCCAGGACCGAGAAAGTCCAATTTAAGTCTGCGGGCTTTGTCCAAGGGATTTCTGACAGTAAGGTGATTTCCCCTGCAGCTTCGGCCTCTCAGAAGGCGAAGCCTCACCGTATTACTTCTACCTCTCAGAAGGTGAAGTATCACTGCACCTTCTGTCAGAAGGATGGACACTCAATCGAGCGATGCTACAGGCGCGCCAAGATCACGCGGAGAGACCGTGCTGAGGCTCTTAGGCGTATTCAGGGTCAGCCCCAGACCTTGAGTGCACCTAAGACCCACACGAGGTCTAGGACTATTCAGTTGAATGGGTTTGAGCATCATCGAGGACTTGGATTTTCTGAGTTTTCTGGCTTTCGTCCTCGATATGCTCCTAGTCGTGACTTCCGCCGTCCTGAGGGTAGATCTCGTTTCCTCCATCGAGATAGCTACCCGCGGCGTGATCAGCATGTTGCCGATGCTCCGACTTGCTCTCTCGTAGCAGTCGGACCCAGCAACAGCTTCAGGTCTGCTCACAGACCTTCTGCTTCTTTGAGCAACAGAGAGCGTAGGGTAGTTAGAGGTCAGTCGTGCTTGACTACTTCTGATGCTCGACGTGTTACTCAGTATTGGGTGCCAAAATCACTCTTGATTTACCCCAGTACTGAGACTTTACTCTCTGTTTGACTCAGGTTCGCCGGGCAGGGAAGGGAAAGGTTTGGCTTGTAGACTCCGGGTGTTCACGACACATGACCGGAGATTCCCGTTGGTTTTCTTCACTTGCTCGTGCTCCAGGTGATGAGACAATCACCTTCGGAGATGCTTCGTCGGGGCGCGTCATCGCCAAAGGTACTGTGCACGTGAATGATTCTTTTATTTTGAAAGATGTTGCCTTGGTTAGTAAGCTGCAGTACAATTTGCTTTCAGTTTCTCAGCTTACCGATGATGGATTCGAGGTGAACTTTAAGAAAAACAATTGCAAAATTCTTGATTCTTGGTGAGTCCGGTTTATGGATTTCGTTATGGGAGGATCTTTCGTCTTGAGTTTTACGAGTCGTCCGCGATCCTCTCGGTGTTTAGTTGCTTCGAGTCCCGTGATCTCTCTTTCGGCATAGGAGACTTGGTCATATTGGATTTGACCATTTGACCCGAGTTAGTGGCCACGATCTCATTCGTGGTCTGCCGAAACTCAAGATGGTCAAAGATCTTGTCTGCGCCCCATGCCGGCATGGCAAGATGGTTCTTGCTTCTCATCCTCCTGGTCACAATTACTATGACCGATGCAAGGGACAACCGCTCCACATGGACACGCTTGGACCAAATCGAGTCTGATCGGCAGGAGGGAAGTGGTATGTTCTTGTTGTGGTCGATGACTTCTCGAGGTATTCTTGGGTGTTTTTCTTAGCCTCGAAGGATGAGACGTTTTCACATTTCCGAGGTCTTTTTAGTAGGCTTTCTGTTGAGCTTCCAGGTACCTTACGAGCAATCCGCAGTGACAATGGCACAGAGTTCAAGAATTTCTACTTTGAGAGTTTCGTCTTTGAGGCAGTGTAGAGCACCGTTCTCTTCTCCATACGTCCCTCAGCAGAATGGCGTTGTGGACAGGAAGAACCGTACCTTGGTCGAGATGGCCAGGACGATGCTTGATGAGTACTCTACACCGAGGAAGTTTTGGGTTGAAGCCATTGCGACCGCGTGCCATGTTTCGAATCGAGTTTTTCTTCGGGCACACTTGCACCGCACTTCTTATGAGTTGAGATACGGGCGAAAGCCCAACGTCTCTCATTTTCGTGTGTTTGGTTGCAAGTGCTTTATTCTGAAGTCTGGGAACCTAGACAAGTTCGAGTCACGTTCATGTGACGGTATCTTTCTAGGCTACTCGACTTCTTCGCGCTTATAGGTGCAGGCTGCAGAGTCTAGCAAGATGGTAGAGACCTGCGAGGTGACCTTTGATGAGGCCAGTCCGGGGACTAGGCCGGATATCTCAGGTTCTTTAGAGCAGTCCGAGACCATCTTTGTGGATGATGAGGAGGATGGAGATGAGGGTTGTCTACCCGATCCAGTTCCTCCTCCCCTTGAGGTGCCTTCTTCTTCCACTACACCTCAAGGAGATCAGCCCATGCCTTCAGCTTCCTCTGGAGCTAGTGGCTCTGTCCCTGCCTCGTCTGCACACGAGGTAGAGGCCACTTCTTCTTCTCATCCAGGACCTCCCCGACATATCCAGAAAAGGCATCCTTCAGAGCAGATGATCGGAGACCTGTTCGAGCGTGTCACACGCTCTAAGTCTGGCTTTTCTCAATTCTGTCTCCATTCTGCCTTTGTTGCCTCCTTTGAGCCCAAGGACGTTTGTCACGCCCTTTCTGATGAGTCTTGGGTCAGTGCCATGCATGAGGAGTTAGAAAATTTTGAGAGGAACAAGGTCTGGTCGCTTGTTGAGCCCCCTAGAGGTCACAATGTCATAGGTACCAAGTGGGTTTTCAAAAACAAGCAGAGTGAGGATGGGGTAGTCATTCGGAACAAGGCTAGGTTGGTAGCTCAGGGTTTCTCCCAGGTTGAGGGTTTAGATTTTGAGGAGACCTTTGCCCCTGTAGCTAGGCTAGAGGCCATTAGGATTTTGCTTGCTTTCGCGGCGTCTAAGGGCTTCAAGCTTTACCAGATGGATGTCAAGAGTGCCTTCCTCAATGGGTATATTGAGGAAGAGGTTTATGTTAGACAACCTCTAGGTTTCGAGAACCCCAAATACCCAAACCATGTCTACAAGCTTTCCAAAGCCTTGTATGGACTTAAGCAGGCCCCTAGAGCTTGGTATGAGAGGCTTAAGTCCAATTTGTTGAGTCATAGGTTTGAGATGGGTAAGGTAGACAAGACCTTGTTCATTTGCAGGCATGGCGATGACTTCTTGCTCGTCCAGATTTATGTGGATGACATCATCTTTG
The DNA here is from genome assembly GCA_036346255.1 of Ampelocalamus luodianensis. Classification (NCBI taxonomy): domain Eukaryota; kingdom Viridiplantae; phylum Streptophyta; class Magnoliopsida; order Poales; family Poaceae; genus Ampelocalamus; species Ampelocalamus luodianensis. Next base: position 2,664,347 of record CM070632.1, on the reverse strand, counting down.
GCGGCTCATCTCATGATCTTGTCTCTCAGTTCTCCGATGTCATGAGTTCAGAGTTTGAGATGAGCATGATGGGCGAGTTGAGCTTCTTCCTTGGCTTTCAGATCAAGCAGACTCGGGAGGGTACCTTCTTGCATCAGGGCAAGTACACTCGAGACCTCCTGAGACACTTCGATATGAGTTATGGAAAGCCGGTGTCCACTCCTATGGCGACATCAGCTTCACTCGACCCAGATGAGAATGGCGAGCCAGTTGATCAGAAGGAGTATCGCAGCATGATTGGCTCCCTTTTGTACCTCACTGCCTCGAGACCGGACATACACTTCTCCGTGTGTCTATGTGCCCGCTTTCAGGCTTCTCCTCGCGTATCTCATCGCCAGCGGTGGCGCATCCTTCGGCACCTTCGAGCTACCATTGACTATGGTATCCGTACTCTTCCTCATCCCGTCTTTCCCCGAGCCTACTCAGATGCGACTTTGCTTGGTCAGAGGATAGATAGGAAGAGCACTCGCACACCGCCAATTCATTGGCACTTCTCTTGTGTCTTGGTCTTCTAGGAAGCGATCGGTGTTGCACATCCACCGCAGAGGTCGAGTACGTTGTCGCCGCCGCCGATTCTTTGCGGCAGTGCTTTGGATGGTTTCGACCTTGCGGGACTTTGGGTTAGCTATAGACAGTGTTCCACTCCTTTGTGATAACACTTCTGCTATTCACATTGCCAAGAACCCAGTGCAACATTCTCGGACCAAGCACATTGATATCAGATATCACTTCCTTCGAGACCATGTGGAGAAGGGTGACATAGTGCTCCAGTTTGTGGAGAGTGACCACCAGTTGGCTGATATCTTTACCAAGCCTTTGGATAGCTCTAGGTTTTCAGCCTTGCGGGGAGAGCTTGGGGTGGTTTGTCCTTATGGACTGTAGTGAGGGGGAGCTTTGTGCTTTACTGTTTTATATTGTATTTTATGCTCTTGCTCCTTCCTATTGCATTGCATTTGGGTGCATTCGGGTAAGTCTTTCTAGCATAGATTAGAGTGGTTCTCTTGTTTAGATGCTTAGACTTCCTTCTCTCATCTTGTGGCTCTAGGATGCTGCTTATTAGCTGTTTCTGTTCTCACTAAGTTGAGCTCACTCACTTCTTTTAGGTTCTAGCAAGGGTTGGGCCACCCTTGGGTAGACAGGGAACATGTTTGCTCCTTAGTGTGTTAGTTGGGCAACTGATAGTCCTAGTGTCATATGGGGTAGATAAGAGTCAGGCTGAGCCATAGTATCCTCTATACCTTGTCTATGCTTTGAGGACTGACCTTTCTGATTTCTTTGCCAGCTTCTCGTTTTATAGCTTTGGTTCAGGGGGAGTTCATTTGGGAGCTTCTGAAGCTTAATACTGGCATAACTCAATTTGAACCAAAAGGTGTTTCTCATGTTGAGGGGGAGCTGGATTTTCTGCATTTCATTTTCAGCATCTAGCATTGTAATATATTTGCATTGAGCCTTGATTATTATCCTGTTATGACATGCTTCAATGCTTTACACCTTGCCATGACTTGTGCTTAGTTTGCTAGTTTTATCATGACTTCATATGTATGGACTAGCTTCTGCCATGATAAGTTAATTAAAATTGCTCAACTTAAACTAAAACGTGTCATGTTAGCACTCGAGATTAGTCTTTCTTGAGCTATCCTTTTATGATTCATGCCATGTCAAATAGGCTGGGTAGAGCGTTGAATCTATATTGAGCCTTAGATTGAGCTGTTTTAGTCTCTTGATGATGCATGAGTTAGTCCAACTTGTTAAAAGGCAAAAAGATCTCTTTTGTGCGAAAAAACTGATCTCACCAATTCTCTCCTATGAGACGGCTTGCCATTGCACTTGGCATGAACTTAGGGGGAGTTTTGGGTGACCTAGACTATCTTCTTAAGCTTCACGCTTGGAGTAGTCGCATAAGGCTTGAGACCTAGCACATGATGAAACAAAAATCTGGTTGGCACCAACCATGAATTTCAAAAGAAAATATGTTTTATGTGTTCAATTTGCTTAAAGCTACAAAAAATCAAGTACTTAACCAATGTTTCAATCTTGAGCATAGCACTCTTTTTGGTCTCAATAGTAGTTCCTTGTTCCGCTTAGCTTATTGACATGGCCTGCATCATCCTTGGATATCTCTAGCTAGACTTTGCTCATTGATGACTTGACTTACTCATAAAATGCATTACATTTCATATCGTCATCTATGTGCTCTAGCTGGCTTATATATATGTTGTCATGATCTAGATAGCGTTTTATTGAGTTATGGCTTGGTGTATTACATTATGGTCAGTATGGATAATCCTCATGGCTCTAAATGCTTAAATAAACAAACTTCAGTCATTTCATCCATAGGCATGTCATTCTCTCTCTATTGTATCTTGATGAATACATTGTCAAAGGGGGAGAAAGATTGATCTAAATGTTGTTATAGAGCTTTTTGGAGTCTTAGGGAGAAAGTGAAACTGTTTTGAAAATTGGTGATCATTGCGAGTGGGAGCATCTCAATTGCATTCTTTTGGTTTTATTGACTTTTCTGAATCTGAATTGCAATTCTTGAAGACTCACAATGATCGAAGGTCAAATAGAACAATTGTTCTTTCATATGGACCTTAAGTGAGATTTTTGGCGATTCTCTCGAAATTGAAGCTTTTTGTGCATTCTTTTGCCTTATCTCACTTGCCTATGCTATTCTGAAGCCAGCTTGGTCATTTCCTTGATTTTCTCTTGCTTTTGGACCAAGTTGTGCCTTTGCGCGAAAACGACGAGTTCTTTACTTTTCAAACCTCAAACTTACATTTTCTGGAAGATTGCCAATGTGTTCATCAAGGGGGAGATTGTGGATATCATGCAGATATACTTACTATTTTAAGGTGATGTTACAATTGGCAATGGCTCTTTTGGTTTGTTGTTTCTCGTGTTTTCGGCAAAGATCTATTTGACTTCAGGTTCAGGCGGTCTGACCGGTGCTCAAGGAGCGCCGATCGTTAGAGCGATCGACCGCCATTGAATGGCGGTCTGACCGGTTTTGTTCTGAATGATGATTTGATTGGCTAAGTAATTGTGGGATAGTTCATATCCATGTTTATCTTTGCAGATGTGTTGCATATTGCATGTTTTCACTAATGTGGGTCAAGTTGTGAAGAACTTGTTCCCGGAGATGATTTCTCTGTCTAATTTTGTGCAGGTGTCTTGAAGGTCAATGACGGTCAACGGCGAGAGGATCGGGACTAAGCTTGGAGAGCTGAGGTCCAGAACGATCATGGATGCCGGGTGAGGTCAAGTGGCTCAAGCGTGGCGCAGAATGGACAAGGATGATCGAACGGGCAGTTCGGTGCGACGGGTTGATCAAGCGGCGCGGGAGTCGGTGCAAGTGCCTTGGTGGTTCTGGAGGGATCTGGACGGGAGAGACTTGCCGACATGATGAGAGCCGTTGATCAACCTACACGTAGGGATGAAAACGGTACAGAAATATCTCGTACCGAATCGCATCGTTTTCTACATTTGAAGCGACCGAATTCGTATTTTCGGACAAATTCGAATTCGGTTCGAAATACGGAATACCAAATTCGGAAACGGAACGGAAACGGTTTAAGCGTTTTCCGACCATTTTCTACATTTCTACATTTTATTCGGAATATACCGTATTGTAAATACGGTTTAAACCGTTTTTGGCCCACTAGTTAGTAGTTACACACTTACACTTACACAGCCCAGCGCAATTAGACCTAGGTCACTCCCGTCTGGCCGTCTCCTGCCCTCCCTATCCGGCATCCGCCGCACGCGACTCCCGTCTCCCTATCCACGCGAGTACGCGACGCGACGGCGCCTCCACTCCAGGTCTCCAGCAGCGCCGCCGTCCCGCCGGCCGCCCGCATCCCACCCGCGGCGCCGCGTCGCCACCCGCCCGCGCCGCCCGACGGCCGGCCAGCTAGGGCCTAGGGCGCGCCGCCCGCCGCGCCGGCCCTCCACGCCGTGCCAGCCACCACCACGGCCGGGCGCCGCCGCAGCCGCTGGAGAAGCCGCCCCCGCCCATCGATGGCGCCCACTGGAGAAGGTGGATCTGGTCCTGCAGCAATGAGGAGCAAGGGCAAGACCAAGACCAAGAGCGTGCGCCACCTTCTAGCGCCGCGCAAAGATCGGCAGCGGCACGCACCGGCAAAGAACGGCTTCTCCAAAGAAGAAATCGATTTGGGACCGATTGCTTGATTATTGCTTTTGTCAGTGATGAAGCTTGGCTATTTGGGACCTTTTGCTTGATTATTTGGGACCGGCATGCACTGATTTAGCAATGTTTCACTTGGCCCTTGGCAGGATCAAGGAGTAAAAGGCCTTCATCTCAAAGTGTTAGCTCTAGTGCAACTTGTGAAAGTCCAACACAAAGACAGATCGGTGATGGGTTCTTCCATTGCAAGTCAAGCTCCAAATGTTGACACCAGGGCAAGATGGCGTTGGCGCACCAAAGAATAACCACATCATCACCCCAGCAGATTAATGTCGAAGATGATGGCCTAGAGGATGACGAGGATGAAGAGCAGGCTCACCTTTCTGGCAAGAGGTTTAAGAAATGCACATCGATTGTCTGGAAGTATTTCAGCAAGAAAAAGGAGATTTTAGAGGTGGATGGAAAGCAGTTTGAGCAGCTGTGGGGATACTGTAATTTCCCTAATTGCAAGCAGAGGTACAGAGCTGAGGGCGCCTGTGGGACAACTGTATTCAAGAACCATTTGAAGTCAAAGCACAGTGTTGTGGAGGGACAACAACAGCTTAAAGTTGGTAAGAACCCTGGTACTGAAATTGCTCATGTTCAACCTTACAAATATGACCAAGAAGCTAGCTTGAAGAAATTGAATTTGGCAATAACCATGCATGAATATCCTTTCAATATAGTTGAGCATGAGTATCTTGTTGATTTCATAAAATCTCTCCGTCCTAGCTTTCCGATAAAGTCCCGTGTCACTGTTAGGAAAGAAATAATGGACAAATATCTTGAAGAAAAGGGAACTTTGTATGCACACTTGAAAACTTTCCAGTGCCGCTTTAGTTCAACAATGGATATGTGGACCTCATGCCAAAATAAAGGATACATGTGTGTTACTATTCATTGGATAGATGATAATTGGCGTATGCAAAAGATAATTATTGGTTTCTTTAATGTAAAAGGAAGGCATACTGGTGCAAAGTTGTCTGAGACATTCACTGAAGTTATGGTTAAATGGTACATTGAAAATAGACTGTTTGCTTTGACTTTGGATAATGCTAGTTCAAATGAAGTGGTTGTCAATGATATAATTTCAGATCTGAAATAGAATGGTAATGGTTCCCTAGTTTCTGATGGGATGTTTTTTCATGTTAGATGTGCCTGCCATAGTCTCAATTTGGTTGCTAGAGATGGGTTGAAAGTCATTTCAGGAACAATCAGCAAGGTCAAATCACTTGTACTAGCTGTGAAAGGGTCTCCATTACAGTGGGAAGAGCTTATGAAGCGTGCCACTGAAGCTGGGTTGGATACAAAGAGGTGTATCTCGATGGATATTTCAACCAGGTGGAATTCTACCTACCTAATGCTGAGAGATGCCTTGTACTACAAGGATGCATTTATTAGGCTGAAGTCTTCAAATCGCCGTAGGTATGCCAAGATTTCTCCATCTTCTGCTGAATGGGACAATGCATTGACAATTTATGGTTGCTTGAAGAAATTTTATGATCTCACCGAAATTCTCTCTGGCACTTCATATCCTACTGCAAACTTATTTTATAGAGGTTTCTGTGATATAAAGCTCTTGCTTGATGATTGGTGCTATAGTGAAGATGCTACTATTAGAGATATGGCAATTGCTATGAATGAGAAATTTGAGAAATATTGGCAGCAGTCCAACATTGCTCTAGCTGTAGCCTGTTTTCTTGATCCTAGGTATAAGAAAAGGTTGATAGAGTACTACATGAAGAAGTTCTATGGTGATCATTATCAAGTTGAATTTGATGAGTTTGTTAGTGTGGTAAAGAAACTGCATAACTTTTATGTTAGTTCCGCTCCCGCATCATCAAAGAAAAATAGTAAAGGGGCCGCACTGACCTAGTAACACAAATGATATATTAATGGGAAATTTAGACCATGACCTAGAAGAATTCTTATATCATGCAAGTGAACTCGCTATGGTTGAGTCAAATGAGTTGGAGAGGTATATTGCGTAACCACGAAAATTGTTGGTGAGTTTGACATCTTAGCATGGTGGAAAAACAAGAGAGAAGACTATCCTATCCTTTCGCAAATTGTTCGGGATGTAATGGCCATACGGTATCAACGGAGCATCCGAGTCCGCTTTAGTGCCGCTGGTCGTGTTGTTGATCCCTATCGTAGTCGCCTTGATCCCGAGATGGTACAGCATTAATTTGCACAAAGGATTGGGTTGTTTGCAGCAAGAAAAGGTGCTCATTTTATCTGCTTTTTCTTCTTTCGCTAGACACTTATAATTGCAGAGATTCTAAAATGATTATTTTCCTTTCTTTCTCATTTTTGTTCAGATTCTAAAATGGTTGGATCAATTGTGAGTGATCTTGAGGTTGAGGCTTTGGCTAATGTTGTGACTAAACTGAAAATTGAGGTATGTTTATTGACCGCTTGCTCAAATATGCTAGTTGCTACATCTAATTTTAATTGACTTTGCAAACTTGTAGGAAAAGGACAAGGAGGGGATGAGGACTTTGAGGAGGACAATGAGGAAGCAAAAGACGTGGAAAGTGATCCCGACCTCATGGATGATGCCGATGAAATGTAGATGTTCGCTAGTCGCTTGATTGCTTGTTCTAGACTTGTATTTGTGTGTCGGCTATTGTGTTAATACTTAAGACCAAGGGTCATGCACTTGTTAATTATTATATGCACTTGAACTTGATCATGCACTTGGTAATTGTTATGTACTTGGTCATGCACTTGTTAATTGTTATGCACTTGGTCCTATGGGTCGGTATTCGTATTGAATTTTCGTGATACCGACCGTGTTCAACATAATTCCGCCGAATTGGTTCGTTTCAAATTCTTGATATTCCGTAAGTTCGCGTTCGTTTTAGTGTCCGCTTTACGCTTTCGTTTCGTTTCGTATTCAAATGTAGAAGTAGAAAACGGTTGAGGGTTTTCCACCGCTGACCGCTTTCATCCCTACCTACACGTGGCGGAGCAGGCGATTGCTTCGACAGTTTTGGACTCGGTCTTCGGAGAAGGATCGAGAAGGGGTATTTTGGTAATTTCACCAAATACTGCCTTTGTGACTTTTGGCTAAACCACGGCGCGGGACGGCACAAGGTGAAGTGGTTTAGGTCAAGAGATGATGGTTTCGGCGCTTTAAAATGCGTGCTATGTGTCCCGTTTGTTGTTGGGCCTTAACGGGAGCCTATTAGGGTTAACTCTTCTAGAAGCTAGGCCTCTCTATAAATAGAGGGTGTGCTGGACAAGCCACCTTAAGCACTTCATTTTGTAAACCCTATTTTGGTTTTAGGGTTTTGGGAAGAAAGGAGAGGAGGCTAGGGTTTCTAGGGATGGATTGAGTGTGTGCTCTTGGATAGAGTTTTGCCCTCCATGTGGGAGTGGCTGTAAACATCAATCATTCATCTATCCAATCAATCCAAGGAAAGATTTCACAAGTTGTATCTTTTTGTGTTCATCCTCTCTATTTGGTGATTTGGAGTTTTTCTTTGATCCGTGAGTTTTTGGTTGATCTCTTGCCCTCTTCTACCTTGCTGTGATGTGTGGGAATACATCTAGGATCTTCAAGATCATCAATCTCCCACGAGGAAGTTTTAGATCTTGTTTTTCGTTTTTGCTCGGTTTTGAACCCTCCTTCGGTAAAACTGAAAAAGATCAAAACTTTGATGTGGATCTTCTAAATCGTCTCTTGGAATAGGTTCCTAATATCCTTAGGAAGGTATGTTTCAAGTTTCATGAAGTTTGGAGTTGTAGATCTAAAGTTGGATCGATTTTCGATTTCGAAATCGGGCGAATATCTTGTTTCGTGGTCGATTTATCGTTCACCGGTCCGACCGCTCATGAGCTTCGGCCCGACCGCTCCTGCTCACCAAGATCGCTCATTAAGCTGAAAAATTGTGTTTCTGATTGTTTCTTCTGCGGGTTTGAAGGAAATTCAACATAAGTCTTCCACTGTGTCTTTCTATTGATCTTCATAGCTCTCATAGCTATTGGAGTAAAATTTGCGTTGAATTTAATCTTAAAAGGAAAAAAAATCGGTTAAGCTCCTATTCAACCCCCCCTCTAATCGACTTTCCGGTCCTACAGGGAGGAATCTCTTTGCAAAACCCTTGGTCGATCCTTCTTCTACCACGTCTCTATTTAGATACGGAATGTTAGAGACAAACTCCCAATATTCCCCTCCTCTTCTGCATCTTCTTCCCAACTTGGGGCTACCTAATGTCATTAGCTTCCTGAGGGTTGGGAGCCGCTGCAGAAAATCCTGCGGTAGTGTCTCTATCCCTGGGCACTCCCTAATCCACAGTTCCTGAAGGGCAATGAGGCCATCCATCCCATCAGGCAATTTTCTCAAGCCTTCGCAGCGAAGCAGCTTGAGGTTCATCAGCCTGGCAAGACTTGCAACATTTGAAGGCAGCGATATCAAGCATGCGCAATGCTGAATGGACAGGCTTTCAAGGGATTCCGGCAACTTTGGAATATCTGATAAACGGTTACAAAAACTTATTGTCAACGCCTTCAGCCGGGGCGACAATAGGGACTCCACCGATGACGAGCCAATCAGATTCTTGCAGTTACTAACTTTTAGGTCTCGAAGGCAATTAAGGCTGCAGAATTCCTTCACAGGCCAATGGACAAGATCGTCGCATCCAATTATAACCAATTCTTCCAAATTTGGTAATTGTTGTAAAGACATATTCTTTAGCTTTGGAAAAATTGTCAGGGAACCATTGCATCCTTGAACAACCGTGCCAATACCACTCGATAATGTGGCCAAATTATCCAAACGGGATAAAGACAGGGACTCAAGAGAGAGTGACTGCCATAATGGTGGTAGATCCTTGCATCTCCAGCAATCAGACATACGGAGTTCTTTTAGGCATAGGAAAATATGAGGTTCTTTCATCCATGATGAGATTTCAATACGACCGTTGCCACATACTTGCAACGATTTGAGTCTACTGGGAGGTAGAGGGAACTCCAAGACCTCGTTCTTGTCGGCAACCACATCACGGGGTCTGCACTCATATCTATCATGGCCCCAATGCAATATCAATGAGAGTGTTAGTCTCACAAATGATTTATTATTAATAACCAAAACTCCATTAACACATAATGGCGGGTCTAGATTCTTCAGGGTGGCCTGCCGATAAAGAAAGAGAGGGGGTTGCTTGGCCCACGGCGGAAAACAAGAGAGAGGGAGGCAAGGGGTGGTGGCGCCGCACGGTGGAGGGGAAGGGAGCCCAAGGGCGCGCAGCGGCTGTCTCGGCCGGCGACGAGCGGCAGCCAGAGAGGTGGTGACATGGCTAAGCGCGACGCCAATGTGGGGAGACCCAGCGGGGCAGTGGCGCGGTGAAGGGCAGTGGTGGCGGCACCACTGGAGGTGCGGCCAAGCGGTGGTGACGGGGCTCACTGGGCCGGCGAGGAGGGCACCGAAGTGGCGGCGGCGACTTCGGGAGGTAAGTTTTTCTTTGGTTTCTTCTTTCTTTTGCTTCTTCTTCCTCGGTTTTCTTTCTGGTTGAGGAAGAAGGGAGGTGGGGGAAGATCCATGGGGCACCGGGGGTTCTTTTAAAGGTGCTGGGGAAGGGAGGGAGCAGTTGGGGAGGGCTTGGGCGAGCGTGCGGCATGCGCGTGAGCTAGGTGGGCGTAGCTCCGCGCTAGGAGGTGAGAGGGCGGGAGGTAGGCGGCTGCAGCGGGCATCCTTGCGACGTGATAAGGCGAGCGCTGCGCTGCTCTGGCGCGCGTGCGTGCACGACGTAGCACGTGGTCGCGCGGCTTCGACTGGGCGTGGGCGATGCGTAGGGACAGCGGCGGCAGCGCGCGTGCGGCGAGGTGGCCGAAGTAGGCGCTCGGCAGCACCGCCGGCGGTGTGTGAAAGGGGGAACGCGCGTGCGGCCGGGAAGAAGACGACAAGGGAGCCAGGCGGGGCCAGAGTTGGCGTGCGCGCGTGCGGGAGCTCATGGGTGTGACCCGGCTGGAGGAAGGAGGAGGCGTGGAAGCTGGGACCAAGGTAGGCCGAGAAAAAGGGAGGGGCCGGGTGGAGCTGGGTCGGGGAAAAAGGCCAGGTGGGCCGGGAGGGAGAATGGGCCGGCCCAAAAGAATAGGGCTGAGCCCAAGAAAGGAGAGGGGCCAGCTGAGAAAAGGCCCAAAAACCGAAAAGGGGAAATTCAAACCTGAATTTGAATTTCAGAAGTCAAGGAAGTTTGAAATACAAACCCGAGCTAAAGGAAGCAAGAAGATTTTGGAAATTACGCTAATTTGAATTAGTTTTGAACTCCAAAACGGCAAATGGCAATTACTATTCCCGAACTGAAAACAGGATGTCACACATCAGGAGGAAGTTCTTAGGAAGAAGGAATATAACAACTTGCTTAACTCTATCTCATGCCAATATTAACTATACAGCATTATTTTTTTCTTGAGATACTAATAAGTAGTAATTGAACATTAGATAAAAATGGGGTCTTAACTTTTTGGGGCCTATGCGGTTGAGCACTTCGCTCAAGCCCTGGTACGGGCATGATCTTGTGCACACCATATTAGTACTAGTGTATTTGATATCCCACGTTTGTTATTGTTAATAATTCTTCTGATATATTAATTTGCCTTGGCCAATGGGTTGCAACATAGGCCACAGCAATATTACTTGAAAGAGATAACTGCTAAAGAAAAAGTAACAGGAAAACAAACCTCAAGACAAATTGCACGTCGATTGCCCCATGTCAGATGGATACACTTTCTTCCAAGAGCTGCAAACCACGGGTCACCCCTCCTAGATTTATGAAATTGCATATCATTATAAGGTTTAATACTCCCTCCGTTCAAGAATGTATGATATTTTGGACATCGGCACGGCCTCTAATATCCAACTTTGACCATTACTTTTCATATAACTATGTTAGTAAAAAACTACAAAATCATCCTATTATAACATATTTATCATGATAAATCTAATGATATTATTCTCTCATAACCAATCTAAATAGTTTTTTGTGTGGATATCATGGGGATATGCTCCTAATCTCAGTGTGTTGAACAATTAGCAATCTAAATAATTATTCATATATATTAATCAAAGTTAGAGATGTTTGATTGCACACTTTCTAAAACGTCATATCCAACTAAGCACAAGAAACACCTTAAATTGGATGCATATGATGATAAACGATTTTTTTGGGGGGGAACGTGCAAGAGGTATGCACATCATTTTTATTAATATGATATTATGATAAACATAGTTTGTTAGCAAGGTAATTTTAAATACGCCATAATATGTATTGCACTTTGCATTCCTAAAGGATACACAACTAAAACTTCTGTCAGCAGAAGATATTGTACACAGGGAGCTTACTTCTAATTTCTAAAGGTATTCATGTGTAAGTGATGGCTGAGAGGAAACACGATGTGTCGAACCCGACTTTAGCTTCTCCATGGTTAGAGATGACCGTCTAGAGGAATTCAGTGGTGGGAGAAACTGGAGAGATGGGCTTAGAGTTCGCTCCCTGCTTGGTTGCCTGGTACCTTAATGAATCCTGCCCAATGCGATGTGTTTTTTTTTCTGCTGTCCATTCTATGTTGTATGCAAAATTTGATGTAGTCATGGACTGATGGTGAACAAATTGCATATACAACTATCCTGTGTGTTCCCATTGTCTTTCTATGCAAAATTTGAAGTAGTCATGGTCTGATGGTGAACAAATTGCATATACGACTATCCTTTGTGTTCCCGTTGTCTATCCTAGTATCTTGATTAGATCTTCATGCTTAACGCATCCGGTTACTGGCACTCGGCACTGTCTTAATTTCCCAAAGTCCATTTTAATATCGTATTCAAACTATTAGTACTTAATCCAAGCTGTAGATTATGTATGTTAAAAAAGATGATCAAGTTGTTTTTCTCCTCAACTCTTATCTTTTCCTTTTATGATTTGCACATGAATTTTATAGCGATTTCTCCCTATGATTAATGTGTGGGGCTTATAGGAGACCCTCTCCATATTGGTATATAAAAGCTCCGTAAATGCTGACAAATATGCATAGATTTTATTTACATAGTATTTTATAATAAAGAGGAAACTAAAGTAGTACGGAGACGCATGTATCTAGTCGTGTGGCATGTGCATGCAGGTTTGGTTCGGACGCCCATCACTGGAATTTCTAGAATTCGAATTTTGAATGTAACTCTGTTTTTATGTGTTCTTTTACGTTGAGTACAGATACGATCCGAACAGTAGTTTTCATCGGTTAGAGATATCGGATGATCAAGATCTTTTCCTTTTTCCAATTAATGTAGGAATTTCTAGCTATTTTTTTGCTTCTTTTTGTCCGATTGATATGTCAATTTCTAGCTTTTTACCTTCTTAGGATTAACGTGGGGGCTTTTCAAGGAGCTTCTAATTAGTAAAGATAAAGATTTGTCATTAACATTCAGAATATTAGTAAAGATAAAGATTAGTCATCCGTGCCACCTGAGCCGGATCCCGCCCACCCTAGCCGAACCCGCGCCGCCTGTGCCGGATCCCGCCGTTAGGACTCCTTTGTCGTTGGCTACTGCCACTGGAGCCTCACGCCATGCCTCCCCAGCTCCCGAGCAGTCGCCGCCGCCTCCCCTGCTCCCGAGCGGTAGCACCTGTGCCCAGGCCGCCGCCGCCAGCATGTCGCCTGGTGCTCCCGAGCGGTAGCACCTGCGCCTAGCTCGCCGCCACCAAAGACGTCGCTCGCGGCTCATTTGCGCCGCCAGACCCGCCGGGCTCGATTCGACCGCCTGCCTGGTTCGACCGCCCGGCCCTATTCCTGGGCTGTTCCAGCTCCCGATCCAGCCTCTCTAGCCTCGGACCTCGACATCCACACCACCACTCTGCTCCAAATGGCTTTCGCCGGCGGCTCCTTCGCCATCCCGCTCTCTTTGGTCCGTTTTAACGGGACGAACTTCCAGAGTAGGCTATGTACCTGAGGATCCACCTCAACAGTCAGCGCCTCTAGGATCATCTCTACCTAAGGAGCTTCTGTTGGACCGAAGATGCAACTAGAAAGGGTTGAATAGGGGCCACACAAAAATGATATTTTTAAAATCTTTTGCCTCAAGATGTTCAAAATTCTTTCACTTCAATAGCTATGTGAAGCTATAAAGATGAGAGATGATCATTCAAATAAGAACCAGGCAACAAAAAGGATCAAAACTCGCTAAAATCCCAACTAACCGATTAGACCGGTGAATAGTGGCTGTTAGACCGGTGAACAATGCGGTTAGACCGGGAACAATGGTGGTCAGACCTGGAACAGTGCGGTCAGACCGGTGAACAGCAAAATCGATGCAGGAATTGAATTTTAGCGGGAATTCAAAATTCCAAATTGATCCAACTTTTTATCCACAACTCCAAACTTCTTGAAACTTGAAACATACCTTCTCTAGGATATCAGGAACCTATTCCAATCAAAGATTATGAAGATCATTACCAAAGTTCTGACCTTTTTTCGTTTGAGTGAAGGTTGCTCTAAACTCGGGCAAAATACAAAAACAATGATTGAGAGGATTTCATGGGAGCAATCTATCCAAGATGGTTAAGGATGGTCTTCTATATGTCATAACACCCTTAATCACAGGAATAATCAAGCCAAAAGCCCTCAAGAGAAAAACCCATAAAATCACCTTTTCTTTCACCAAAACTGGGCAAAATCAAACTTTAATCAAAAGTTTGCTCATGGGTGGATGATGATCAAGAAGACCTTAGATCATATCCTACACGTCTTAGCAAGCAAAATCACAGCAAGATCCCAAATAAAAACCTAAGAAATACAAAAAAAATCTAAAGGCATCAAAGAGAGAGTAAGAACAAGATAGAACTCCTCTTGGGGGCAAATCTTGCATGGATTGATTAGAGAGATTATATGTTTATAGCCACTCCACCATAGAGGATAAAAGCTCAACACTTGAACACTCAATCAATCTATCTCTCATGAACCCTAGCCTCTCCACTTTCCTCTCCTATCCCTAAATTACAAATTAGGGTTTCTAGCCTCCAAGGGTTGGGGTGTACAACCAACACCCTCCTCTTTTATAGTGGATGCTAGCTCTAGAGAGACATCCCAAACGGGCACTTGTTAAGCCCACACACAAACGGGTTTCACTCACGCACGCTTCTTAAAGCGTTGTCTACATCTTCTCTTGACCTAAACCGCCTCTCATTGCGTCTTCTTGCGCCGTGGTTTCTCTAAGCCCAAGAAGGTGGTTTTGCACATCACCACTTACCACTTTTCGGCATAGGGCAATTTCCCAAAATGCCCCTCTACTAACCTTTGGTGAATCCTTCGCCTCGAAGCATCTCCCTTTCTCCGTCATCATCCTTGTGGCCCCAATGACTTGCAATTGTGACTAAGTCACTTGGCGCACCACATGTATCACTATGACTACACATAGCTTCCTTGATAGTTCGGGACCTCAGCTCCTCCCTAAACCTAGTCCCAGTCCACCTTGCCGCTTCCCGTCATATTCATCACCGGTAGCTCGGTTCCTTGTCTTCTCAGCTTGTAACCACCCCACTAGCCTTAGTCATCTTCCGGCACCACCTCGATCGTTCTGAACTTCAGTTCTCCTAACCTAGTCCTGGCCCTATCCGCCTCACCATGACCTTGCTCCGGTGTTCTACAACCATCACAAATAAGCAAACCGTTACGTAGGACCGCACAATACGCACAATTATCAATTCACATAATTAATAAGGCATGAGCACATACCTTCACAAAGACATTTGCTCAAACTTCGCCTTCTATGGTTCTTGTCCATCTTGCGCCCTACTTGAGTCCAACCATCTCACCCGACATCCACGATCGTTCTGGACCTTGGTTCTCCTAACCAAGTCTCGGTCCTCCTCGCCGTTGACTATAGTTGACTCCAAGCCACTGTGAGGACCGGCGTTTTTAGACCTAATCGCGTAGCAGTAATCGGTATTTAGCGGTAATTAATCTTGGCTTAGCAGTAAACAAACGGTAGTGTTAAGATCGTTGTCAAGCAACTAAGTTGTCGTTAGCCCGTTGAGCTAGTTGGGTTTCGTTCGCGAGCATTTCATAAATAGCCAGTAGAACCATCATTGCATCATTCATTCAATCTCATCATTTAGTGCAATAATCAATTGCATTCACCAGTGCAACAGCAAGATCAAGGCCATAACTAAGTTGCATTTTCTATTCCCAGTAGGTAAATAAGTCTATAATAACATTGTTTACAAGAGCCTTTTACATCAATTAGTTTGCAAGCATATTGCATCATGAGTTTGAACAGCACCATATGCATCTTGGTATTTCCTTCTATGCATAGCGAGCAGCACAATCCCAACTCAGTCAAAGCCTAACCCTTGCATGCATTCTGCCGAAACCCTCCTTGTATCCTCATCCGTTGGTCGTTAGTCTATAGAACCGTCCCTCGATCCATTTCCATCGCTCACCAATAAGTGCAGAAAACAATTAGCAAACCAAATTGAGAGCAATAAATGGAAGTTAGAAAGGAGATATTGCCGTCAGATCCTCTGTGAAGGTCAGTGAGGCTTCCCGACCACCCTAGGGTAGTGGCACCATTTCGCCTTCTGTGGGCCTCATCATCCGGCAATATTAGAACCGATACCCATATTTTACCGACCTACCTTAGCCGAATATCCAAAAACCGACTAAAATCCCACTTTTGGACCCAAGGTCAATAAGCCAACAACAGTAGAAGCATCCTTTGGACCTAAAGTCCATCAGTATATCACAGATCAACAGTAGTGCACAAGGCCAAGAGGATAAGGACCAAGACAACTGAAATATCAATCACAGGTGAGTGCCTGGAGAAGGCAGCCAATGCCACCCCACAGCCAGCCCCATAAGTTTATTTCCCCCAGACAAAGCCAACGCAATGCATCATTTCCACCTGACAAATAATGGAAGGAGGAGCAAAGCCAAAGCTCCCAATCCTCACTTGCTTCCCACAAAACCACAAGGAGCCACCTGAGGAGATAAGAGCAGACACTTCAAATATCATGCAGGGCAAAGGATAAGCCCACCAACCATCCCCCGCACATAAGATCTTAATTTCCACTCACAAAGCCATTCCTCCCATTTCCTTGCAACCAAAGGCAAGCCAAAGCACAAGCTCTTCACCTCCACTGCCTCAACCAAGAGCAAGAACAAGCCCACTGCCTCCACCACCAAGCACAACGCAAGCACACAAGCAAAGCCCTCCTACTACCATCCAGAGGCTGGCACAACTCACCATCATCACCATAACCGACAACGACCACTGGAGATCAAGCCGAGCCGACAAGCAGAAGGCGTAACAGAAGGGACCAACAAGAACCACCGCGACCGTACCACTGCTATTCCTTTTCCAAAACGAACTCAACAAGGTAAACCATCGTTACCCCATATTCCCTTTTGTCCCATCCGAAAATCCACCATATAAACTAACCATGCCCAAGTAACCATCAGTAGCATCTATTACATCAGTAACATCCAAAACCTAGCTCTCAGTTCATCACATCACAGAGCAAAGGGGAGGGAGCGGGACAGAGAAGGTAGGATGGTAGTATACCTTAGTAGCGATCCAAACCCAACAACAGCAAGTATGCATTCACATGTCTTCTTCACCATGCATCAGTACCATAAAATCCGAGAGTAAACCTTAAAGCATCAAACATCAGTATTTAATCAATCAATCGCCTTCAACCGTAGGAATCAGAAAAGAGATAGGGAGGGGGTAGGAAGTGAGTAGAGAAAGAGCCGGGTAGCGCTTAGCGCCGAGAGAGGCTGTGGGGCGCGGCCGTAGGGCTGGGCAGCCGAGCCACCGGACCGGACCGCGGCGTTGGGGCACAGAGGAGCAGGAGCTGGAGGCACTGGCAGAGGCGGTCGGGCCAGGAGGAGCCGGAGGAAGAGCCGAGCGGCGGTGCCTTGGAGGTAGAGCCAGGTGCACAGGGGAGGCGATAGCGCGGCGGCGCAGATGGCGACGCCGGGCCGCGCTAGAGGCCGGGGAGCTAGAGGAGCCGGCAGCGGCGGCACAGGAGGGGCCGCAGGGAACCGGGCAAGCCGGCGGCGCAGGGGGGCAGCGCGGGGAGCCGAGGGCGCGGTGGAGAGGAGTAGATCTAGGGGAGGAAGAGAACGAAGTGGAGAGGGGCTGGGTTTGGGTGTGTCGGCCGGGTTAAGGGAGAGGAGAGAGAGAGAGAGTGAGGTTAGGGTAAATTAGAGTTTAGGTTTAGGGATTAGGACAGGAGTTGGGTTTAGGAAAATTTTATTAGACGAATAGATTCTAGATAATAGTTGCGATTAAGGTTTGTTTCAGTAGCTTTAGTCTTCGATCCAGTGTTGGTGAGCTGCCTAGTCTGGCGAATGAATGTTTTAGCTTGGGCCTTGTCGAGTTAATCCAACTTAGGGCGAATCTGTGGTTTAATTGCTAAAATCAGTTGAGTAGACCGTAGAACGGCTATAATGGAGAGTGCTAGCTTAGCTCAGGTCTCAAAAAGCTTTAATTAAATTAACTTGTGCTAACTTGTAGAAAGCCACTAACTTATGTATCCATAGTATCACCTCAAATCAACTATGTATTTATTTATATTATTATTCGTGTTGCCGTTGGCTCTGTATGCTTAACCCAAGACCGACTGGAGCAAATGATCGTAGTTTCACCAACACCAATCCTTCCTACTTATTCGAAGGCAAGCGACCCTCTTGAACATGAATATAGCTACTTTAAAAATATACCCTATCTTGCACTATTATAAGTATTGCATCAAAATGGTTTCTCAAAACCTAAAGAAAATGATTGAGATAAGATGATTGAGAAAGAAATGAGACTTACTAGGAGGGTAAAAGGGGGCCCTGGCTGGGGAAAAGCGACGATGATGACGATGAGGTAAGAGGTGGGTCCCTTTTTACATATGGTTATAATATAAGGACCAACAAAACTCTTGCTCGGTCGATGTCAGAATTCAAGCCAACCATTTTCCGCTTCGACGGCGTAAAATGCTACCTTGTTACGTGATTATGCTCTCCACATTGGGTAAGTAATAGGTGTGAGTGATTGTGATGGAGGAACCCAGACCGTGGGGAAAGTCCGGAAGTGGCGGATCCAAGGCGCTATAGCGCTAAGGTGGAGTGTTGAGTGCAAGATAGAAGCTGCCTCAACCAACCTCACCTGAACTCGGTGGATGACGAGGTCGCGACCGTGACTAAATCTGCACCGACGGAAGGTGATGGGTGGAGAAATTAATTCACGTAACTCCGAAAACGCTCAGATTCTCGATCTTGAATCCGCATCAAAGGCAATGCGGTGATCCTGCTTTGAGAGTTCGAATAGCTATGGGTAAAGTGGTACAAAGCTCGCGTTAGCGATGCTAAACAAATCCTCGAATTCATGCGCTTCGAGATTGGAGTCTACGGGAACCACAGGGGGTCTATCGTCTCTCCGAGTGACTAGTAGAGTTTTCAGTATTAAAACTTGCCACTTAATTGTCGAGATCTATTTTCTAAAGTGAGATGATTTAGAAATTGTGATAATGAACAGAGATAGTGCATCCTGTGCATCTTTTGCTATTAATGCTTGCTGAGTACATTCGTGTACTCAACCTTGTTAGTATTCTCCTTTGTAGATCCTAGTCCGGCCGGGAACTATCCCGAGTGGGACGACGGAATTGCAGGTACAGAAGCAACAGCTGGAGGAGAAGGCTTTGACAAAAAGGACCCGGGGTGAGTTGGGAGCTACCTTGGCATATGGGACGACTAGGCTGCAGGGCAGATAAGAGAAGCGGGGAAGTTCCCTTGGGTAATTGTATCAAACTTGTATTAAGACCTCAGCCCTGCGTGGCTAACTGTTGATATAAAGGACAGTTTCTATCTTATTGTTCTGCTGCGTAACTCTGGTGAAGGCTTACTATTCGTTAGAGCAGTGTTCTACTGAGCAAACGAATAGTAATCTGTGTGCCTAAGTGTTATTACCCTTGGAGTAATGGCACGGGGCGTCACAGCCACTTACATAAAAATAGACCAAGCAACCATTCCTAGGCACAAGTTCTTCACAACTTGACCTATGTTAACCAAAACATGCATCATGCAATATCTATGTAATGAAACTCATGAATATGACATAACCCACAAAGTTCATCACTATCCCGGCGCGTGAACACTGTTTGGCCAGTCTGACCGCCCCTTGGCCAGTCAGATAGCCACCAAATGGCCAGTCAGACAGCCCCAACACTTAGCCAAATTTCCAGCCTCGGAAATCTGCACCTTCTCTAAAAAACTTGACCGCATGGGTTAGTCCGCAGGGCCAATTAGAACACTTCATCAGGCTGGTCTAACCACCGGCACTTTAGCTTGCCCATGGCCGGTCAAACCGCCACCGAGACCGGTTATACCGCCTATGCCTGATAAGCAACAGAACTTTGCCGAAAACGAGGGTTTCTCCAAACACCTCGACGCTATTGCCAATTGTTCATCACAATAAGATTATGATCATATCCACATGATCTCCACAACTTCCAATTAGTAAAGATAAAGATTATACATTAACATTCAGAATATTAATAGGACACTCGCACCATTCTTGATATTGTTATTATGTTTGTTAATGGGAACATAAGAGTGGCCTGTTTAGTGACCATTTCATTTGTGGGCAGATAATTCCCCAAAAGGCATGTAGCTATTACAAGATCTTATGGCCTGTTTGGATGGAGGCCTGTGGAAGATGTCTGGCCGGAGTGCTTCCCGAGGAGCTGCCGGTGCACTGCTTGCTTGGAGGCCTAGGCATGAATGCCTGGTAGGCACAGAAGCTAGGCCCAGGCGTCGATTTTCAGTGCCTGGCTCCTAGGCTCGTGCGTGAGTTGTGTTAATTGAGATTAGAAGTTAGTTAATGAACTGTTTTCATTAGTTAATGAACCGTTTTACGTCTTTTCATTCTCAAGACGTTATTTTTTAACTATAAATTTTCTTCAGGCTCAGGTCTTCAACCAAACACTATATTCTCAGGCTTGCCTGGCTAGGCAAAAATTATCTACTTTCCAGGCTACCTCCAGACACCAATTTTTCCCGAACATGAAGCCCAGGTTTCAATCCAAACAAGCCCTTAATGACTCATAAGCTTGGATAGTCTTAACAACATGTTCTGGTCCACAAATCTTCTATATCTAATAGCAACATATAAATTTCACGGTACTTCAGGAAATCGTTGCATTTGCAAACAAGCATATAAATCAACTGACACGCTCACTTGTTCGACTGACTTCAAACCTTTTGTCTCTGCTCTTTCCTCCCATCTGCTCTTTTCATCCCTTTCATCAATGTTGCCTCGCCGGCACGGCCACAGTTAATAGAAGCAGGCTCGAAATTTTTGGGTTTATAAATCTGAGTTTGCAATGACAATGAAATTTGAGTTGGTTATGTGTTCAAATCGTTGGTAATTAATGTATTGATTAGTTTATTTTACTATAAAATATTGTTTAACGTTGTTTAGCTTAATTTGATTTTCCAGGTTCTCACGTATAATTTGTCGCGATACTTCTGGTCCACAGATTATATCTAACAACAACGTATAAATTTCACGGTACTTCAGGAAATCGTTGAGTTCACAAACAAACACATAAATCAACAGATACGTTCACTTGTTCGCCTGACTTCAAAACTTTTCTCTCGCTTCTTTCCTCCCATCCGCTCCTCATCCCTTTCATCAATGTTGCCTGTCACGCATGGCCACGATTACTAAATGGCTCACCGCGATTCTGACCTCCTTTTTGCGAATTTTTTTAAAATAATCTATATTTTATTATAAATTACAAATTTATTCTCGCTTTTTTATTACAGAATATACTCACTTAACCGCTGGGCGATCAGGTTGTGTCGCGCCAACCGTTGGGCGATAGGACCTGATCGCCAACCGTAGGGCGATCGCATGTCCGCCGCCCAACCGTTAGGCGACGGTGGCGACGCCAACCAATGGGCGACAGGGCTCTCTAGTTTTTTTGAAAATAATATTATTTTTAAGAATTAATTACAAAATATATGTAGTCGCTAAAAAAATTACCAAAATATGGAACCAATCGCTAGTTGAGCGTCAATGGAGGTACCGACCGCAATATCACTTATCTTTCGCATTTCGAATCGCTCATACCTCAAGCGTTGTCGATTAATTCTCCAAAATTAACCATAGTACAATAACATACTACGATGACAAAGTGTTATTGCGAGTCCAATGATTTGGTACCGTTTAAATTTTATGAAAATCAAAAAGTGGCTAAGTGGAACATGAAAAATGAAAAACTGGCTGGATATATGTGAATATCTTTTTAAATTATGTCATGTATTGTTGTACTAAGGTGAATATTGTAAGAATTTTGTGAGGACGATTGCGGTTTTAATTATTCGTACGTACGAAGGCAACTGATATTACAATAAGAACAGAATGTTTCATCGAACAGGGGGGTTACATGGCACGAAGGACAACAAACCGAGGACGGTACACGCATGCATTTAGGGAAATAGAAATACATGCGATATGTGGACGAATAGGGTAGAACTACTGATGGCCGAATAGGGCACAACTACTGAGTGGAACGGGGCCATTTGCCCTTGCTGCCTAGCTCGGCGTTATACTCCTCGCCTTGCGCCTTAGCTCTCCGCGATGGCCCTCTTCCGCTCCTCTCGGCCTCCGTCGCCGGGCATGCTCACGCTCTCGCTCCTCGCGCCTGCTGTCCCGGCCCTACGTTGCTCTGTCTCGCTCGGCTTTCACCTCTTTGAGGCGCCACGGCCTCGATGTCCTCCCCGCCCAACTCTTCCGTGTTAGCAACCACCACATGTCGTAGGGGTGGATCTTGTCGCCGATCTATCGCGGAAGTCGATAGGGGTGGCGGAAATCGCAATGGGTGAAGATAGTTCGTTACGCCGTTACGCAAGAAAAAAGAAGCATTGTACCCCGAGATACGGTTTCATTACCGGGTGCCTGTCGTTGTAGTCCGCGGCGTAGTTTGGGCAGCACCAATAGCGCTGGCCAATGGTCCACTCATCGGTTGATTTGACGCACTTACAGCGCCCCGCACCAAAGATAGGGTGGCGCCACCTATCGGTGGCCCTTCCGAGGGCGTTCGCGGCATTGGTGGGGTCGCGGCTCGACCTCGAATCATTGGCGAGCTACGAGGCAGCTTCCTCACATCCACTAGTTCTGAAAAAGTTTGGTGTGTGAAAGGCTGCTGACTAGCGGCATGATCGCGAGCGGCGGTCTCATGGGGAGACACCCATTCCTTCAAAAGTTTGCGGATTTTCTCTCATTCCTTCTCCTTGTCCATGTTTTCTACTTGGTGGTGCTGGTGTGGAGTTCTCGGATGAGTTGCGCTGTATTTATAGGTACAGCGGACGGAGTGGTAGCCGGGCTCAGAAAAAGCTGGCTCGTTGGGTCACATCGTCCTGAAAAGCTACCTCGTATGGTCATGTCGTAAGAAAAAGCTGGGTCGTCAGGTTACATCGTCCTGAAAAGCAACCTCGTCTGGTCATGTCCTCAGAGAAAGCTGGGTCGTCGGGTTACATCGTCCTGATAAAGCTACCTCGTCGGGTCATGCCCTGAGACTGAATATCTGCGCCGTCTGGTCACACCGTGCAGAAAAGCTGGCTCATTGTTTGGTCACATCGTCCATAAAAAGTAGGCTAGTCGGGTCATGTCGTCAAGAAAAAGCATTCTACGAACACGTGTTGTATGAACGAGTGGGTAGTACAACGCGAAAGTATTACATGCATCACGTGCACGCAAAGTATGACATGCATCACATACGCAAAGTATTACATGCATCACATATGAAGTGCAAAATTTAAGTATGACATAACGAATAAATGTACCCGTAGCATCCTCCCCTACTAGCCCCTACTAGGCCCCGCCAACCGCACTCCCATCCTCCTCCATCACCACGCCCACTCCACCTCCGTGTCCTCCCTCACGGCTCGCTGGGCCCCTCCTCTGCGCTGGGTGTCGGGGCCTCGACCCCGACAGGGAAAGACGATCTGGAGCCCTGATCTGACGAGGACCGAGAGGCGAAGGGGTGGACGGCTGGCATCGTGGTGGGTACCGCGCAGCGGGCAGTCAGGACGCGAGAGAACCTCACCGGCTGGCCGAGGTGCCGTAGTCGCCCACCAAGAAGTCGTGGGCTTCCGCGAAGCTTGGAGAGGACCCTCCGTCATAGGGAATTGGACCTACAAGAAAGTATTGTTAGTCAATTAAGAAAACACGATGTATGCCGAGAAACGGAGATGTTATGTACTCGCCACGCCATAGCGCGCCAGCGTGGCGCCCGTAGGGTAGTATGGCACGCCGTACGCGCCCTGTGTGTACTGAGTGTGGAAGGCAAAGGGTTGTGGAGGACCAACGTAGTGCGGTGCTGCCGGTGTACGGGGCTGTGCCCAGGCGGACCCTCCAGCCACCTCAGGCCTCGGCGGACGTGGTTCGCCGAGCATCCGCCTCGCTGGGCGTGCGGTGTCGGACGTGGTCTAGTCGACCCTCGTCTGCGGCTGCTCGTCCGGACGGCATGCGGCGCGCAGCGGACCTAAGGATCGCCGACCGGGCAACCGCGGTATCAACCTCCGTGCTCGGTGCACGCGCAACAAAGCCGAAAATACGCGGCGCTTGATCGCCACACGACGCACCATCTGGACCGCTCTCTCGCGTGTGCCCTCGACACCGTCCGATAACCTCGAACCCATGACCGATAGCGATCGGCCGTAATCTCTCGCAGCGATGCTCGCCTACATCGAAAACAAGACCTGGTGAAATATGTAATGGCAGAGGCCACAATCTTCGCCTGTATGTATGCCGTAATCTTCGAGCAAGACGCTGTTTGAGGGTTGCTGGCATGAAGTGCGGCATTTGAACGCTCTCCCCGAAATACCCGACAGTCTGTGCGTAACACCTTCCATGATGGCGACGAGGGGCCGAGAACGGAGGCCCCTAAGAACACAGCTTGTACACCTCGCAAGGTTAGTCGTCATTATGTCATACCGCCCCGCCGTTGTCGTGCGGCAAAGAATGACCACTTCTCCAATGGCACGCCGATCCAAAGGCGAAGCACTCGATGTTCCTCAAGGTCCTCCGCCGCTCCAGCCAGAGTTCGGACTCGTCCGTGGTTCATCCCGCCCACGTGTTTCGCCGTGCTCATCCAAAGAGCATCCATAAGGTGTCAAATTTTCGCCGCTGGTTCTGCATAGCCACCTCTTGAATAGCTTCACGTGAGTTGCTTCGAACTTCTTAAAGAAGTTCGCCTAAGTGCCGAATGCACCATCTACTCCTCATATCCACCAAGGGAACGGCTCTCGGGTCTTCTTGAAGTTTTCTTATGGCCTTCAAGATCCCTGCGTGGCGATCATGGATCACGCACACACCGTGACGACCTCCAACAACTCCCACCCTTAGATGTCGAAGGAACCACAACCACCGTCGTAATTTCACCTTCGACGAATGCGATGGCCAATGGCGAACTTGATTATTCCCGCCAACGCCTATGGTCATTAGGATTTGCCCCTTGTATTTTCCAGTCAAAAAGGTCCCGTCAACTGAGATCACAGGCAGCATATGCCTAAAAGCCTCGATGCAGGGACCGAAGGCTAAGAAGGCCCTTTGCAATATTAAAAACATCGCGTTTTTTAGATGGCATGTCCTTACAACAGAGTATGCGTTCGGGTTTCTCTCCGCAAAGACCTCCAAAGATACGAGGAAGGTTGTCATACGCGCCTCAAAAGATCCAAACCGTCTTTCCAAAGCCTTTTGCTTCGCACGTCACGCCTTTGCGTAGCTAATCTTGTACTTGAATTTCTTATCGATAGCCACCATAATGTGCTTGGCCTCCACATCCTTCTTCTCTACTATCTCTCCATACATCAAATTGGCTACGAAGGTCGATGTTAGGTTACGATGTCCGACAAAACAGTGTTGAGCATGCAGAGTGCGCCTCTACCTTCGAGACAATCCAAAGAGTCTCATACTTTGGTCTATGTGCGTGCACTCGCCAAGGACAATCGGCTTGCTCGCACTTGACAATGTCTCGCTTCCCGGCTAGATTTGATGACCAAACGCCCGCCGCATGGACATAGCCCACAACTTAATGGCATCCGCAAGGATGTCTTATCGACAAACATTGAGTGCAACCGAACCTCGGAGCATGGTACTCCCACGGCGATTCGTGCTCGTCATGCGTGCCACACCCTCAACGCCAAATCTATTCCATTCACGGGGATGGGAGCTCCGCCTCATCGTAACTATCCTCGTCGCCCTCCTCAGAGCTTTCTTCACCAAGGCCATCCGGTCATCGCTATCCATTTGACGCAATATGTACTCCATGTGCTCTCCTTCATCGACTTGTCTCAGTAGGCTCACCATGCGGTGACCGATCTTCTTCTTTTGTATCTACCGCGTCGGGCTCATCACAAGCAACATCCTCCGAACCCTTCCTAACGTCGCCCTCCACCTCCTCTTCTTCAACAACATGCTGAGCACCCGAGCTGCTCCCACCACCAGGATGATATCCGACAACGGGTCCCTGCACAGCTTCTTTTGGGCATGGTTGCACAAGCACTACACAATCATATCCACGGCGCCTACAACCTTCTATGAAGCCCTTCCACACACCGCGCGCATCGTTGTTCTCAACTCCCATCCGATGTCCGTCTGAGACCGGCCCAAAGCCCTTGTATGACGACGCGCACACCTAAGGGTCCAAGGAGAAGCTACGGTGAGCCAAGACATCACATCTGCGATTCGTGCATTCTCGCCGTCTGGGTGTACCAGAGTGGTTTGAGAAAAACTACTCAAGTCAACACCGCACGGACCTTCACGAACGGTGCCAACACCGTAATGCATTTTCAATGTAGTGGGTACAGGCATGACTTACTGTATATGTCTGTAAATATTTTTAATATTACAACTAGTCAGATCACAACACACGACATGCATGCACTACTACATTGTATTTTATATTTGTAAGGCTCTTCGTCTATCGTCGACAACTACACTACATCATGATCAACACCACGTTCATTCCATACAAGTCATCATCTGATTCTGACGCTAACTTACTATCCGAAATGCTACAAGTGGCGTGGCGTCCCAGTCTTCTACGTAGCTATTTAACCTCTGCTAATTTGTTCATACTAATTTACCTCTACTAATTTGTTCGTACAGCTAATTCATAGTCTACCCTAAACCCTAATTTTTTTCCTCTACCTAACATCCTAATTTTTTCCTCTACCTAAAATCTCTAACAGATACTACTATTTAAACTATATAAACTAATTACTTACTACAAAATGTACATTACAAAATCAAAAAACTTACCTCCGCGAAGTCTTCTTCTCCCTTCTCCCTCCTTCTCTTTCCCTCTCTCTCTCTCTCTCTCTCTCTCTTTCTCTCTTCTTTCTTCCTCCCTCTCTTTCCCTTTTTCTCTCTTCTTTCTTCCTCCCTCTTTCCCTCTTTCTCTCTTCTGTTTTTCTTCTTCCGAGCGCAGGGGGACCGCGCGCGGTTTATAAAGCTCCTCCAGTCGCCGAACGGTTCGGCGACTGAAGGCACCTATCGCCCAACCGTTGGGCGACTGGAGGCACCTATCGCCCAACCGTTGGGCGACTGCATTCATTGCCCAACGGTTGGGCGATCGCAATTATGAGGCACCTAACCGTTGGGCGACTGGGTCCTGTCACCCAACGGTTGAGCGACTAGTCCCTGTCACCCAACGGTGTGGCGACTGAAGTATATTCCTGTAATAAAAAAAAGCAAGAATATAATTGTAATTTATAATAAAATATATATTATTTAAAAAAAAATCCCCCTTTTGCTGGTAGAACATTCTGCTTGCCATCTAACTGCAGCTCCTTGATACCTCTCGTCGCAGCCGGTGGACATGACTGCCTTCTTGTCCCGCCACTTTCTAGTTTGGCATCTATACACAATGCAGGACCTCTCGACCGAGCTTTCGCCGTCAATGTCGCATGGCGCGCAAATATGGATCCAGCTGCGAGTAGATTCTTCGGTGCCTTGTAAGGGACCTGTGGGTTCGTCACTCTCTTGACTGCACTTGTAATACTGCCTTGGCTTGCATAGCACCTGTCACAGTGTTTCTTTACTGCACTTGTAGTAACAGCAGTAGTCGCAGCAACTGCCTTCTGCTGCCTGTTCGTTAGAGCTGTGCAAGTTGATCTCTTATCTATTTTGTAAGGTTGGCTCTTCTCTTTGGAGATGGCTGCAGCACCACTGAAGAAGTTTTTCTATCATGAAGGGTCAGCTGTAGGTGATGCTAACTTTACAGATGTTTTGGTTGCCTCTGGCTTGCCTGAGAGCTGTCATAGACAGAGATCAGGACAAAGATAAACTCCAGATTACTAGCAAATTCTTGAGACACAGTTTGCAAATGAGGAATAAATAGGCTTATAGGATTTTTAGCATTCAGCATACCCTTGAAGCTGAAGTTTTAACTGGCCGTGGGATTGGTAGCTCCTTTTGGAAAACCATTTCAGAGGAGTTCGCTTCCATCTCAAGGGAGGGAAACAGTGGTGTAGATGGAGGAGTCTTCAGCCTGAAACGAAGTATTCTTCTAAGAACCAATTCCAATAGTTCACGCATATGGTCTAGAGTCTAGACTCAGTAAAATCCTGACCTACCAGTCATAGTCATGCTTCTCGTCCACTGGTACGAGGAAATTTCTCTTCCCGGAGGGAAGCTTGCTCACATGATTTTCTATTATAGTGATAGGAACACGAACACTGCAGTGAGTTTGAACCAAAATTACATATGGTAATTCATGAGAGCTCCATGAACGCAAACACTGCAGGAACACAAACACTGCAGTGAGTATTTGGTGTTCTTTAAACATGAATTAGTTGAGATCCAACCTCCATGAAGTAAAACAATATATTTTGACTTGGTATTTCAATTTGACATGTAAAATTCCATTATAAATTGAAGTTACAAAACAAACAGGAAATGAGAATATCAAAACATTAATATCAGATTTGGAATTTTAGTGACAGTATACAATGTTTCATTATATTCCGAACACAGTAGGAAGGTACAAGTATCTCACGAAGTTGAATTACAAAATAACTTTGCACTGTATAATATAGCAAGTGATATTATTGTTACTAAATATTTACCTTATTAGTGTTATGAATATTGCATGTATTCATATGAGGCCAATGGGCCGGTATATATACACAAAGTACAGGTGACAAATATGCAAAAGAACCCCTCATAACAATGGGGAATAACAACTATACATATATCTCTAACACCCCCCCTCAAACTCATGGTGGATCAACAACACTGAGTTTGGAGAGGTAGAAGCTGTGCTGTGCTCGAGTCCGGGCCTTCGTGAAGAAATCCGCTATCCAAGCTCAAAGGCACATACCGAAGAGTAATCACCGATCATGCACACAAGTCCTCGTGAAAGAAGCATCAACACCAATATGCTTGGTGAGCTCATGCTTCACAGATCACGAGCAATACCGATAGCACTGCATCGTCGACAAGAGAGGGCCTGTAGTGACAAACACCAAAATCCTCAAGCAACCACCGTAGCCAAGCAATCTCATTGTCAAGAGAGCCATAGCTCGCAACTCACCTCTGCACTCGAACGGGACATCGCATCGCTTTCTTCGCCTTCCGTGCAATAAGAGAACCACCAAGAAAAACACAAGTAGCGAGATAGACCGCGATCGGAGGATCGCCGCCCAAGTAGCATCCGAATAAGCTCAAGTCAGAATGAGCCGGAACGAGGAAAGAAGAGACGGCGAGAGATAGTCCCGCCAAGGTATCGCAGAACTCAAGAAGGTGGTCAGAGTGGACTGAGTGGGAGCCAAACAAACCGACTGTAATATGAATCGGATAAGTAATATCTCGGACGAGTGACAACAAGGTAGACAAGACTCCCAACAAGATGACGATAGCGAGTCGGATCGTAAAGAGGCTCGCCATCGAGAGTCGGAGGTGAACATTGAGCTCCATGGGAGTCTCAACAAGATCTGATCGCTGAGAGAGGCGCGATCAAGAAGATCTCGAATATATTTCTCTTGGGACATAAAGAAACCATCCGGAGTGAAGTAACTTCAATCCCAAGGAAATACCAAGAGGACCAAGATCCGACATAAGGAACCGCTCACTAAGACGGGCTTTAACAAAGGCAATGTACTCGAAATCATCTCCGTAATGATCATATCATCAACATACGAAGAAGAAGAAGAGTCCACCACGGGACGGTGTGGACAAAGAGCGCAGATCATGATCACTAGCTGAAAACCCAGAAGAAGTGACCACAGAGGAGAAGCGCCAAACCAAGCACGAGGGGCTTGCTTAAGGCCATAGAGAGCGCGAAGGCGGCGCATCATGCCCTCGTGAACAGAATACCGGTGGCGGATGCATGTAGACCTCCTCACGCAACTCGCCATTAAGAAAGGCATTCTTGACATCAAGTCGAGAATGCACTGCCCGATGCAATGTGACGCCACCGAAAGAAGAGTGCGAACAGTGGTCATGTGGGCCACAGAGCAAAAGTCTCGTCAGAGTCAACACCATGCTCCTGCCGAAGCCACGAGCAACAAGGCGCGCTTTATAGCGCTCAAGAGAGCCATCGAGCGAGTCTTAATCTTATAGACCCACTTACGGTGATGGGATGAGAATGAGATGGAAAAGGAACAAGATCCCAAGTCCCAAGACGCTGAGGGCAGCAATCTCTCGGCCATGGCAAGCCGCCACTCAGATGAGTAACAACATCCGGTAGAGGAGACAAAGCTCACGAGAGCGCGCCAAAGAAAGGCAAACGGGCAGAGGCCGAATCGATCGACGATCACGAAGAGCGTGAGCGAGGAGAAGATGACCCATCGAGAGAAGATGGAGCATCGAAGAAGATGGCTCATCGGAAGATCCTCAACACGAGGTCGACGAGTGTAGAAGATAAGAGGAGAAGGTATCAGAGGGAGGAGCTCATGAGTCGTGAAGACGACACAGCGCGCACAACGGCGGAGAGGCCACAGAGGGAATATGTGGAGACTCGGTGGGACAAAGTGGCAAGGGCAAAACAGATATAGGTGTATCCGAAAGGTCAAGAAAGACAGAGACTCCACAGAGGAAGCCAAGGAGAGGCAGACGTGGGTAGAATGGACGAGACTCGTCGAAGTAACATCCCGAGAAACCCGCATCCGACGACCAACAGATCCCAAAGACGATATCCCTTGTGCTCAGATCAGATCCCGAAAGACACACTCAACAGATCGAGCGGCTCGGCTTGGTGCGTTCTCGGCGAGGAGAACGTAGCAAACGCAACCAAACAGATGAAGGGTAGAGTAGTCGAAGAAGACCACGAGACGCTCAACGAGGATCGCTCCTCAAGAGCGTAAGAGGTCGGATGTTGACGAGATAGGTGGCGAAGGGAAACAAATTTCGCCCAAAAGTGAGGTGGAATAGAGGCGGCGATCATCGAGCACGAGCCGCCTCAAGGAGGTGGCGATGCTTGCGCCAATGGCGACACCATTCGAGCATGAGCACGTAACAAGAGAACGAAGCGAGAGTGCCTCGCTCAAAGAAGGAAGCCGCAGTAACGAGAGAGGTACTCGCAACAGAATCAAGACGAAAGACACGAATAGGAGTGAGAACGTGTGTGAATCATAGTGGCAAATTTTTATAGATAGACAAGACCTCACTACGAAGACATGAAATATATCCAAGTATGGCGAGAAAAATCATCTATAAAATGATATAGTATCGATGGCCCCTTTCAAACGGCGAGCCGACCCCAAACATCCGAATGAACAAGATCAAAGGGCGCCGAGACACGACTCACTATGAGGATAAGGAAGTCAATCTTACCTAACTTACACCGACAATCTAAGGACACGCCTCCCGAGAGACCTTTAAGACCACGCACGAACTAAAGATGACAGACGAGATCCACACAGATGACCAAGACGGTGATGCCACCGCTGAAAGAGCCAGAGACGGAGGGCGTGGCTGGAGAAACCGCGCGGTGGTGGCGCGGAAGGAAGATGAAGCCAAGCTCCTGCAGAGACGCCGCGAGTCACGGCGCCGAGGGCCGTAACCAACCGAGCTCCCGTGTGACACCCAACACAACAAGAGTCGAGTCGAGAATGACCCGATAACTAAGGTCGCAATCGCCCAGAGAAGAAGTCGCATGGTAAGGCGAGGAACATGAGCAACGTAAGAAACATGAAAGGATGAGTTGCTAAGAGATCCTCTACCGAGACAGAAGAGATGTACCATCGCAGAAGAACACCGACAGTGAATCAAGAGGTGTAATAGAAGACAGAGTGGAAAGATCGGGAGTCATGTGAAAAGATGCTCCGTAATCAAGAATCCACGGAGGTACCGACCGGTAGGAGGTGGTCTCTCGGTGCCGAAGAGTCGTGAGCGTAACTCCGCAGAACTCGCCGAGGAGAACCCGGCGCAAGCAGCGCCGGGTCCGCTATCTCCCGCTTTCGGTGAGAGAAGTCAAGAAGTCGAGGCGACGCCGTCGAGAAGCACTAGTGCCGAGAAGAACGGCGTGAAAGATGCCGCTTCTTCTTGTAGCACCGGGACCGGCAGGCCACTTTGTCGCAATAGGAGCAGTGAGGACGGCCACCTCCAGACGGAGGATCACCACCACCACCGTGGTAGCCGGAGGAGGCAGTAGCAGTGCACGAGCGGCGAGCACGCAGGGAGGGGCAGCAGACCAAAGACCACTCAAACGAGTCTCCTCTCGCGCGTATCTCTGAAGAGCCTCCGTGAGAGTGACACGAGGGTGGCGTGCAAGTAGCCGGGCACGCTTTGCTCGAACTCAGACGGCGCAGTAAGGAACTCGAGACCCGCACTAAACTCCAGATCATCACGCACACCCAGAAAGACGGACAGTACGATGCAGCCAGCAAGCGGAGAGAGTCCAACTGACGCGCATGCAGAGCTCGAGCGTAAAAACATCAACAATAGCATCACCTGCCAAGAGAGTGCTCGGCGACCACTGACAGTGCAGTGGCATCACCAGAGGGCTCAGAGCGCCGACGGAGATGAGTCCACATCCGGTGCCGAAGGAGTCCCACAACCTCGTAAGAGAATCGAGGCCGGACATCGCGATGAAGACAAGAAGCAGCCGAAGGCCGCCATCGTACTCACCGAGTGTAGGTGGTCGACGATCCTTGTAGAAATCCAGAGCCTCCCGTAGGCGCAGGCACTCATCATCGCCAGCCCGAGCGGCTCGTGAGCGCCTTTATCGCGGCCGGGGCAATGCAACAGCGTGGGCTCCGGTCGAGGAATAGGGCAAGGCGCGGTGACATCGCCAGAGGACGCCCAGAGACGTAGACCACGCATGTGAATGCGCATGAGACACGGTCGGTGTAATTAACACCATCAAAGATCACCGGCAATGGGAGGGAAACGTGCCCATTGGTAGGTACGCCGACGGCGCGCGGCGACTAAGACAACGGTCTAACAGCGGCGCCGGACGGCGCGGTTAGAACGACGTTTTTTTGAGAACCCTAACCTTAAAACTTAACGGCCGGCGTCTGTTACACACGCACACGCACACTCGTGGCGCGCAGGGGTGTTCGGGAGTGGCCGACGCGGCCGGCGGCGGCGCGCGTGGCGCGGCGACGCGCGGAGCGCCGGCGCGAGGACGCAGAGGCGCAGAGGACGCAGAGGCGGCGCGCAGCCGACGGCGGCGCGGCGACGCGAGGGAGCGGCCGCGCTGCTGGCGCAGCGGCGGCGCGGAAGGCGCGCCGGATTCGCCGGAAGCCTCGCGGCGCCGGAAGGCGCGCGAGGACGACGGCGGAAGACCGCGGCCGGATCGGCAAGAAGGGAGGCGGCGCGCGGAGAGGCCGGGCGGCGAGCCGAGGACGCCGGGGAGAGGCCGCGGAGCGCCGGTGACGCCGGGAGAGGCCGGCGGAGCGGCGCGAGCGGCGAGGGAAACCCTAGGTACGCTCTGATACCATGTTATGAATATTGCATGTATTCATATGAGGCCAATGGGCCGGTATATATACACAAAGTACAGGTGACAAATATGCAAAAGAACCCCTCATAACAATGGGGAATAACAACTATACATATATCTTTAACAATTAGCAGCCATGCATTTAATGACAGATAACCGAATTTTGTTTCCTATCTCCTATGTAGTAATTGACAATAGTAGCCTTTGAATGGCAATAGATAACTTCTTACCTCCTATGAGGTAATTAGACTATCAACCATTTTATCAAACAAAATGGATGCTTCAAATTAATCTGGGTGTATCATAAAAAAAAAATCATATTCATGAATCACGCCCAGTCAGTTGAAAAGATTATGGAATATGGGTGTTATTCATGAATATTCCTGACACAACATTCATAGGAACTCCCCGCCCCAAAAAAATATAACATTCATAGGAAAAGGTCTGCAGGGGCCAAAGATCTCACCTTGGATAGTTGGATAGTGTCAAAGTCAACCGAGTACATTGGTTCCAGGAGGTTCACATCCCTTTCTTTCTCACGCTTGTACAGCTCCCTGAAGAAAACTATGCTCTCATCTTTATCTTTCTGAACTGTAGATGGGACCTTAGCCTTGCCTATTCCAGCAATTCTCCTCATGCGGTCCATCTTCAATAAACAAGGGTATGCTCGTTACAAAGGCTGAAAAGATCAGAGGTATGGAAATTTTGACAAAGGTTATATTTTTTAGATAATGAAAGAGAAAAACTCTCCCAGCTTCTGCATGACAAAGGTTACATGAATATACTACTCAAAAGACTACGTAAATATAGTTAATTAGTTGGCAAAATGGATGGATCGATGCACCCAAAAGGAAATGATTAATTGATTCGATGGGTTCATAAGCCTGGTGTTACTTTCTGCTTGTACTATAATGGAACAATGTCTTTTGTTTTCGTCTATCGTGCTTGTCATTTCTAGTTTTACCGGCTCCGTTCTCACCCTTTTATGCTACTAACATTATTAACAAAATAGCATGAATTTTAATGCAGTTTATGGTTTATTGAGGATCGATAGTGAAATTTAGATGCATACAGGTGCTTTTGGACACGAAGTTTTCTTTCCGAATATACTGATGCAGTTGAGCAGAAGTACTGTCACCTTTTGGGCACAGCTGGCCGCCACCCGTCCTCGGGCGCTGCCGCGCCCGCCGCAACACTGTATTGCTACCCGGGAGTCGAGATCACTCCTTCTGGGGCAGCAGATAAGGTTTTGAACCTGAAGATTTTACACCAATTGTTAGCCTAAATCGAAGACGAACACACGCGAACACAATGGAACCCTAGAACGCGAACGCAAGAACACAAGAAAATTTTATATGCCCCTGAAACAACAACAAATTTTTTTATTCTCTTGCTCTATTATTCTTGTTCACAAAATCTTATCACATGGGTGCTCTTTTATTGAGAGCAAATGACTATTCGTGTCCGGAAAAGATTCAACGTATCATGAAGAGATACTACACAAACTATAGAATCCATAATAGAGCTTGGTGTTCACCTTCGCCCTACTGATGGTGAGCCTTTTAAGGATCCCACTCGCTACCGCTATCTTATCGGGGGGCCTCGTCTACCTAGGGATCACTCGACCTGACATTTCTCACCTAGTTCACATCCTGAGTCAGTTTGTCTCTGCTCCCACTTAGCTCCACTACAATCACCTTCTTTGTATTCTGCGATATCTTCGTGGAACCATCACTCGGCGTCTTTTATTTCCTCGCTCTAGTTTTTTACAGCTTCAAACATACTCTGATGTGATTTGGGCTAGCGATCATTCTGATCGCCGGGCTCTTTCTACCTATTGTGTTTTCCTTGGTTCATCCTTGATTGCCTGGAAGACTAAGGAGCAGACTACGGTTTCCCGTTCGAGCGCTGAGGTTGAGTTGAGAGCCATGGCGTTGTTGACATCTGAGATCACCTGGCTTCTTTGGCTACTTGCGGATTTCGGTATTTCTGCTTCTGCACCGATTCCGCTCTTATCAAATAGGACTGGTGCGATCAGCATTGCTCGAGATCCCGTAAAGCATGAGCTTACCAAGCACATTGGAGTGGATGCTTCGTACATACGATTGCAGGTGCAAGACCACATTATTGCTCTTCAATATGTGCCTTTGGAGCTCAGTTAGCCGATTTCTTCATCAAGGCACAAACTAAAGCTCAGTATACCTTCTACCTCTCTAAACTCAGTGTTGTTGATCCACCATGAGTTTAAGGGTGATGTTAGATATGTATATAGTGTATGGTGTTATTT
Organism: Ampelocalamus luodianensis; assembly: GCA_036346255.1. Lineage (NCBI taxonomy): Eukaryota > Viridiplantae > Streptophyta > Magnoliopsida > Poales > Poaceae > Ampelocalamus > Ampelocalamus luodianensis. The sequence continues at coordinate 2,628,889 of CM070632.1, read as the reverse complement.
GCATATTGTCCAACCTTGTACATGTTATATATTGGTCTTTGACGCTTTGAAATAGATAGGAAGCATTATTCCAACATATACTACTCAAAAGACTCCAAATGTGCCGGCAATTCCAAAGCAATCACCTGGAATTAATTGCAGACAGGCTACGTAAATATAGTTAATTAGTTGGCAAAGTGCAGAACTGGATCGATGCAGCAAAAGGAAATGATTAATTGCTTCATTGGGTTCATAAGCTTGGTGTTACTTTCTGCTTGTACTCTAACGGCACAATGTCTTTTGTTTTCGTCTATCGTGCTTGTCATTTCTAGTTTTACCAGCTCCATTCTCACCCCTTTATGCTACTAACATTATTTAAAAAAATAGCATGAATTTTAATGCAGTTTATGGTTTATTGAGGATAGATAGTGAGATTCAGATGCATATAGGTGTTTTTGGACACATGAAGTTTTTTTTCCCGAATATACTGATGCAGTTAAGCAGAAGTAGTGTCACCTTTTGTTCATTGTTTATGGTCATCGGTGAGCTCAATTTTGTGCCTTTTCAGCTTTTAATGTTGCCGTGAGCAATGGAGATGGCATATCCGCACAAGCCCTGATGAGAAAAGACCATACGCAACACTCATCCTACAGTGCTGCACAAGGACAGACAAACAATAAGTACACTGCACACCACAAGAAAACATATAGCAGTGGTGCTGGAAACAGAGGCCAAAGCAATCTAACCACGACAGCAATTACAATTTACAAGGGTATAAGTACTAGATGGCATTGGATCGAGGTTTACCTCTGCCGTGAGTTAAGCTCCAGCTTCTGTAGCCAAGGGAGCAACGAGGAGCTTTAAGCTCCAGCTTCTGTAGCCTCATCTAAGAGTGAGCTTTAAACAGCAAACCCAACAAGGAGCCATCAAACATTCAAACCCAACTTGAAGTCGCAGAATCTAAGTAACACAGCGAAAAACAAGGGAGAGAAGACGCATTCAGTTGAGACGAAGCTGGACTCTGGATTAGCAATGCAAGGAGAGAAGGAGCATATATAGACGTAGTATACGCACCTCGATCAGTTGAGAGTCAGCAGCAGGGGAGGCGCCCCTTCAGGAACCTCTTTGCGTTGGATTCTGCTGCTGGAACTGGAATGGATCTCTGTGGTATGGAGGAGACCAAGTGGAAATACTCCCCACCTTGTCTGCAACGTCTTTGCAAGTCGGGGCAGCGCTCTATCTGTAGGTATGTGAGGGCTGGGAGCCGCTGGAGGAGAACCTGCGGAAATTTCTCTATCCCTGGACAATCGCCAACCGTCAATCGCTCAAGGGATGCGAGATCGTCGTCCATCCCATCGTGCAACGCTTTCAGGCCACCGCAGGACCACAGCTGGAGCTCCCTCAGCTTTGCCAGATTTCCAAGGTTTGAAGGCAGTGCCACCAAGCTATCGCAGAATTGAATATACAAGAACTCAAGGGATGCGGGCAACATCGGGATCTCCAGTAAACTGCTACAGTGAATAATAGATAACTTCTCCAGCTGGGGCAGCGAAAGCGTTTCCTCGGATGATGAACCCTTCCCCTCTAGGTTGTCACACCATTCAATACTCAGAGAGCGGAGGCGAACCAAGCATCGGAGCTCCTCCACTGGCCAGCGGACAAGTTCGTGGCATCTACAAATCTCCAAATCTTCCACAAAGGCGAAGAATTCCCAAAGCCCAAGGTGCAATTTGGACAGTCTGGGTGCTGTTACGAAGCAGTTGGGACCACGTAGACTCAATTCCCGAAGGTTTTCTAGAGCTCTTTGGCTTTGATTTTGCTGGTCCTCCAGAGGCATCATCATAGAAGCAATACCTCCGGAGGCATCATCATAGAAGCCTAGTACACTGTAAGACAGCTTAAACAACGTCGTTAGATGTGCGAGTGAGCTGATTGCAAGACCGCAGCATTTCCAAATTCTCAGGTAATTGAGAACCGGGCTACCTGGAACACTCGCAAGTTTTGGGCAACTGATCATATGTAACTTTTCGAGCTGGGGAAACACTAACAAGCCACTACTAGGCTCTCCTGCACTGTTTTCTGCCCATCTCTCCAAGTTCGGTAACCCATTTAAGACCATCTCCTTTAACTTCCGGAAAACTTGCGGAGGGGTATTGTTGTATCCCTCAGCTTCCGCCTCAATGCTCTTACATAAAGTGGTTAGGCTACCCATGTTCTTTAAGGACAAATACTCAAGAGAGACTGACAACCATGCTACAGGTAGATCCTTACATCTTGGGCAGTAGGAAATTATGAGTTTTCTTAGACACCCGAGCATTTGAGGGTCTCTCATCCATTGTGATATTTCTAGGCCACAATATCCATGTACCCCCAAACTTTGGAGCTTATTATGAGGTGCAAGGGACTCCAACACCGCTTCCTCATGACAGGCCTCATATCTTTCGCGGCCCCAATACAACAACAGTTCACTTAGATTTTGCTTCTGGTGGAGATTGGCTTGTTTTGCACTTTGCACACTCTTTATTTTTCTCAAATTATACAACTCCAAACTGTTTGCAAGGTGTCGCAGATCTTTGAGCTCCTCGATTCCACGGCCATCTTCAGTGTCCACAACAAATCTTGTTAGTGTGCGAAGATTGTTCAACAGCCTAATATTTGGTGGCATCCGTTGCAAACTATCACATCCAAAGAGATAAAGGTGGATGAGCTTCCTCATAGTTGTCATATCTTCCGGTAAATATTTTAGACTTGTGCACTCATTGAGCCTCAACGATTGCAAGTTATACAACATACATATCGAATTTGGCAATCTAACAATACCAGACCTAGAAAGGTCAAGGTACCGTAAATGTTTTGCATTTACGACCTGCCTATTGATAATAGAAGGACTGTAACAATGCAACACTCTTATTGATACCAGTCTTAACTCCTTAAGATCCTTGTGTGATGTTAATGGCTCTAACAAAGTCCGGAGAGATGGCCTGCCTTTCAACACACCATTGTTTTGTTCCAATTCAGCAATTAACATCTGCATGTGACGGACATCTTTTATAGATGCTTTCTGTTGAATCAACTCTTCTACAGTTGCGCATTCGTCTGTGACATCTTTCGCTAGGTCATGCATTAAATCATGCATTTTACAACCAATTAACTCATATGTTGTGTTAGGGAAACGATATGTCTTCGCTTTCACATCTTGGAGGAAGGATCTCCAAACCAAATTATGGAAAATGGATTCTCCTTTCTGAACCAAATCCATTGTTCCCTCTTCTTGAATAAAACCATTTGCCATCCATAGTTGGATCAACACGTCCTTGTCCATCTCATAGTCCTTTGGGAAAATTGCACAGAAGGCAAAACATTGCTTCATTTCAGATGATAAGTGTCTCAGAGCTCAATTTTAGTATGGACAGATCTCATCTTTGCTCGTGACATTATCCCCGATGTTGCTTTGTTCGATGGCCTCCCATTCCTGCACTTGTTGTTTTGAGCTCATCAAACCACCCATCGCCTTCGAGCAAGAGGCACCCTGCATTTCTTGACAATGCGTCTGCGATGGTGACCAACTCGCTGCTCCCTCCACCACTACTAAATGCTTTCTTTGAGAACAATTCCATGAATCATCTTCACTCGACATGCTAGCTCATGGGGTCGGTGTGCCCATTATGGAGGCTACTCGGCTTCGACTTGTGACAATTATAAAGCTTCCCGTCCACCAATAGAGGACAATAGTGGCTTCAGTGTCTTCCTCCCACTTTCGTTGCTCTTCATTCCATACATCGTCAAGAATGAGTAGATACCTTCTCCGCCAATGGCTTCCTCAAGTCGCCCGCAATGTACCGATGGTGTCCAGGCAAGTCGCATCTTTCCTTGGTGACCAACTCAATGATGGATCTCACAACAGGCAAGCATCGGTTGTCGACACACGTGCCACATCTTCACCGGAAGTGGTTCGGACCTCGTGGTCATTGTACACCATCTTCGCTAGTGTCGTCTTGCCCAAACCCCCATCCCAATGATGGGGAGCACACGCAGATTCTTCTGATCTTGCTGGTCGAGCAACAGCTTCACCACAACTTCCTTGTCGTCGTCTCTGCCAAAGATATCTGAGGATTCGTCCAGGGCTGAGTGCGTCTGCCGATAAAGAACTTGCGGTGCCTCGGCATGCTCTAGCAGGCCAAACGTGTTCATCTCCAGGACCAGATCATTGATCTTCTTGAGGACATTGTTTAGATTCCTGCTCACAGTGAAGCGGAACAGAAGCGGGCTGTGGTGGGTGAAGTAGCTGAGTACCTTGCGGGTTGTGGACTCGCCGATCTGGGCCTCGCGGCGCAGCGCCTCGTACTGCAAGTCGTCGAGGACGTCGTCGGCCTCGTAGGCGACGGCCCTGAGGTCCTTCATCCACCGCTTGACGGCCGGGTCGGTCTCGCTCTTCAGCTCGGCGTCGAGCAGCTTGGACTGGACGGCCAGCAGCTGGCGCTCCAGCTTGCCGCGGTCGTCGTCGACGCCCCACATGCGAGTGACGCTCTCAACGAGCACGTCTCCCACCTTGCCGGCCACGGCGCTCACCACGGGGAGAAGCAGCGACCCGGCCATGTCTTGTGAACCGTGATGGGTCTCGGCCGATCTCTCGGCTGTGATGAGAGGAAAGTGTATTGTGTATGTTGTTCTGTTCTCGCAAGAAGGCAATCGAGAGGAAAACCCAGAGCAACTGAAAGAGGGAAGGAAGCAGAGGAATCCAACGACCCATGTATTCAAGCAAAGCTTCAGAATCGGTTCTTGTTATCATGCTGTCGGCAAAGTACAGAATAAAGCGTCCCATATGCTTTATACCCTGCAACGACTTGCTGGCCAGCATATATAGATTTCCGGGACTACACGGCAGGGAGTAGCGTAATGTAATCTATCGGAGGCATTAGATTACAAGTTACTTTTATGATATTAAATTTCTACCTATTTATAGTAGTATATAGTTCATGGCCATGTGGAGGCAACGCTATATCCAAAGTTCTCAATCTCTGCATCAACGATACTCATTTTGCAGATCTCCTACCTTGGTTTCAAGAAGGAAATGATAGTCTCATTTGATACATACCACGTGTGACCACTATATATATCAAACGTAATGTTGGATAGATTCATGATATAACCAAGGCTAGCACCAATATTTTTGCAATGCAATGCCAAATCATTGTGACTAATTCCTAGGACCATGAATCATTGTTGGAACTTCTGCACATTAGGTGTGCAATACCATTCAGCTATAGTTCACACACTAATACGGCGTGATGACGAGAGAAAGGAAATGACCTTGAACAATAGCTGTCCGTAGCACACCCTGCAATGACTTCGACCAGCGGACCAGCCTATCCAACAAGCGTTCCATCATGCGACGATTGATTACCGTTTTCCGTTTCAATCCGTACAATGTGAGGTTAGTGTTGCAATTAAATAGTCATAGGAAAACAAACAGTATAGTGAATTTCTCTACCTTGAAGCAGTTGAACAGAACCACTAGTCATCCAATCAAGATTACATATATTTATTCGAAATTACTCCTGTTCAGTGGAAAATTTTATGGACACTAAAACCAAACATATTTCAAGCATAGGAAACACACAAACCATATACATTATAGTACAATATCCTCCAAATTTCAAACACGTGCGTAATTTTTAATCTACACAAATGATTTTGTCTTGCATTACTAACCTTAAAGGCTGGAGGGCATGTCCCCATCCCGGCCCTGCCCACGTCGGCAAGAATGTTTCGACCGTCAGATCTTCCCGCGAACGGCTCCAGGCCGTCGGATCCGCGTTTCGCTCGCGCTCGTGGGTCCGTCCGATCGCGGCTCAACGCGCGCGCTTCGCTCACGCTCGCTGGTCCATCCGATCGCAACTCTCGCTCAGCCCGCTCGGATCGGCTCTGGGCGGTCCGGATCGCGTCATCCTCCGAGCGCAAGCCCTACACCCGCTCCTCTCTCTCCTTCAATCTCTCCTGAGCCTCACACTCGGTCCCGCGCCGCCACTCCTCGCTTCCGCTGCTCGCCCCGCTGCTTCCCGTCCCCTCCCTCTCCCTCCGGCGCCGCCTGCTCGGTCTCTCTCCCCAGCCACAGCCGCTGCCTTCGGCTTCTTCCCCTTCCTCCCACGCCGTCTCTTCGGCCTCTCTCCGTCTTCTTCCCCTTCCTTTCTTCGTTCGCCTCCCGTCTATGCCTTCGCCGCCGGTCCTCCCCCTCCAGCGCCCGTCGCGCCCGCCCTTCCCTCTCGGTTCGCATCCCGTGTTTTTCGCCGTCTCTATCGACTCCGACCGCCGCCGCCGCCGCTCGCCGTCCGGAATGCCGTCTTTTCCCCACTCAGTCTTGCTTCGATTCCTCTACGTTTGGCCACCCCCACGGCCTCCCTTTTCTTCCCGAGCCGTTCTTTTGGACTCTCCGTTGGCCGGCCGCCGTAGGCGCGTCGATCCGGCCGCTCAACCGTCGTGCGCACGTCCTCCCCGCCGCCGTGCACCGCTCAGCAGCACTCCCCTAAACTCTCCCTTACTCATGCTCGCCCTGCTTTCGTCCCTCTCCCGTCCGAGCGCAGCCGCCCCTTGCCTCCCCTAGCGCTGGGGCCGAAATCGCCGGTTGGTCGCCGCCTCTCTCCACCCCCTTCTCACAGTTCAAGTGACTAGAATTCCGTTTGATTGGTTTGGTCATGCGGAGTATTCAGTTACAGGCGAGCAACGTGAATACTGGCCGATTGGGAATTTGGTCTGGTTTTCAGTAATTGATGTGAGATTGGCATTTTGAAACGGGGGTTCTTGAACTCTAATGTCTACCATTCGAAGCTCACCAAAAAGTTGTTCTTGAACTTCTCTAAGAATCTTAACATTTTTTTTAAAGTAAAAAATGATATTTTTGAGAGAATCAAAGGATTACTACATTGCTGGAAGAAGTTAATTGATGCAAAGTGACAAAACTTACAGGTGTGTATGCTGATGTTTATGCTGCAACTTGCAGATTATAACTCCTTTGAAAGAGTGCTCGACTGCAGGCCTTACTTTGATCAGCTGTTCAAAAGGACTGGAAGCTTGGACAAGAACTTTGAAGGTACCGGCCGTTTCGTTGATTCATTATCAAAACAATGTCTCTTGAGCCTGACTATATATATCCTCACCTGCAATGATTCAGGAACTCCAAAGGTTGTCAAGCCAGAAAAAAAATAGAATAAGATATGCATCATGTTAGAATTCATGCTGTACAAAATAGACTCATTTCGAGTGACTGCAACTTTGCGTTTTTTTGGTAATCCAAAAGTTCCACAGAAATGCTTACACACATAAGTGCATATACAACCCCTCAAAATGTAAGGTGAAATGCATAGATCTGGTTAGGGATGGAACCTATTTGGAATACTGATACACACACTGGTCACTCAAAGCTTGAAATGTAACACATGGATCTGAACAGATCGGGGATGTAGTCCAATAAAAAGTTATATTTTGCAAAAAAAAAAATGATAAGTAGAACTTTGACAAAGTTTTGATGCCCCTACCGTCCATATTTTGTTTCATACCATGTAGTCAGCATTATTCAGCTTTTGTTAATTTTCAGCTACCACATTTGGTGATACTTATCATGCATATATTCTTGCCAGAATGCTATTAAAGTCTGGAGTGCATTTGCTAGCACCATAGAAAAATGTGTTGGATGCAACAGGACAGTCTATCCAGTTGAGAAGGTACTATTTTGTATTCTAACTAACAGTCTCAAATACTTTTCTGGAGTTTCCTTTACTTGAGAACTTGCTTGAGCTGAATCCAGATTTATGAAAGCAGCTTCTCCAAGTTGGACACTCAATTATTGATCTTTTTGCTTAAAGCTAAGAAAATGCGAAGCAGACATTTCGTACCTCTTGAATTTGCATGAATAACAATATTCTGACTGCGACGTACCCACCAATTCTGCAATTTACTGTCAATAGCACTGTGTATCACAGGAGCTGCTTCGAGTGCTGCCATGTAGGATGCACCGTTAGCCCTTCGAATTACATTGCGCATGAAGGGAAGCTCTACTACAAGCACTATCATATTCAGCTACGTGCGTTTCTATCAAGATAGACTGCGATAATTTTCCTTTCTATTCGCAATACTTCGATTAAGCAAGTTATTGCAGCATTTGTTATTCTATCTTTGTCCATGGTCAGTTTTTACAATAGAACAGGTGCTTTCATGTTTAATTTTAGTTGTGTAGTTGACCGTTGCCGTCGGGTAATGTTGCAGTTAGCAACTATAGGTTTTGTAAATATCAGCTGCTATGTTTTTTTGTCAGTTACCTAACTTTTTACGATGCCATGGTTTCTAATTCACACATACACCTTTTTTTGTGAGTTAGCACCTATAGGTTTTGTAAATCCCTTCTGCAGAACATTGAGACCCATGGATCATTGCTTTTTCGAAAAAGAAGAACCATTGCCATATTTTTATTTCCATAGCAGATATTGTTTAAAGTCAAATTACGCATGGGTTTTACTTTACTAGCAGATGTGCGCAAAGATGTTAACGTTTGTACACATAGCATCGCTAATAGGATTTTACCTGATAGTGCCCATTGAGAAAGTCAGTTCCTTTCCTTCTCAGCACATTTTTCCCTATTGGATCCCATTGCGAGAGTCAGTTGCTACATGCATCTTCGAACTGATTTTCTGTTCAAAGGTTATGCTCAAACCTTGGGATTACATAAATAGGAAGAACCATTGTTCAGTACAAAGTCTCCTATGTATTTGCTGTGATTTTTTACTTCCTTTTTTCATAGACCTGGATGCTAATATACCTAATATGCTACCACCAGGTGTCTTAGATTGTGAAAGACCTAGGTAGTTTCCACAGTTTCTTATCTAGCTTTCTGTAAAGTTTTAGTCATTGCTGTACACATAGAGCTCTTCTGTGTGCTTGTGTTAGCTGACATGCTCACGTTAGTTACATACATAAAGGTGTGACGGTGCATCTTGAGAGCCGTGATGTGGGAATAAAAAAAATTAGAAAATTATGTCGTTGTGGAAATGTAGGTAGCAACACCGGAGAAGGAAGAAAATGCAGGCCAAGTGAATTATTTGTCTGTTTTATGTGCACATTTACACAGCAAATGCCTTACATGCTGTCCTTAAAGTTTATGTGACTGTTCATTGGAGCTCATTTTCGTGCTTAGGAAGGTTTACATAGAGATGTTCTCTTACGAGGTCCACGGAAATTAGCCACATCAAATATTGAGCTAAGGCCAAACTTCTACTATGAAGATATATATGTACATTGAACAACGGTTTTCATACTACGTTTCTCATCTATGGTATTTTGCTTCGTATTGTTTCTGCCCTACAGGTATTTCACACCCCACTTACTCCCATCTTGCCTGCCGCGCCAATTGGCGCGGGTTTCATTCTAGTAATGTTAAAAAGAGAACCCACATAGTCATGTTAAATTGAACAATATAAGACATAACCATTTATGGTAATTAGTAAGTAATTGTTTTGAGAGGGATTAGCAGATAATTAATTTGTAAATATGGTATTAAATATTGATAGGATATGAAACGAATCCGAGTCATTCGATGTAGACGATCCAAGAGCTATGATTGTTGTTGAGTTTGAGTGTGGTACGAATTTTGTTTCCTACTCTAATTCATAGGTATACTTTTACATAGAGTCTTTCACATATCACTACAAATTCAGCCATGTAGTTCATAGGGCGAGAGTAATAGCTTCATTGTAAACGTATCCTTATATAATGATGTCATCTTCGTGCGTTCGTATTTTTTTAAAAAGTTTTTCACGTAAAATTTATACATTATGTTTTCTATTTTCCTATGCATTATTCGTAACAAGTGACATCACAGCTCTGGATTTTTTTTCCCAAACCGCGCTACCTCAGCAGAAGCAGTCTCTACGCACCGTGACATAAGGTGGCCATCGCGAGGCATCGTCAAGGGCAACCCACCGTCGTGTGGCATCAAGGCGAGCGTACGACGGAATGGGATCAAAAAAATATCCGGCGACTTCTCTACGTTGATCTCGACGATTCCGAAGCCCAGTTGATTCCGCGCGTCGAACGCACCGCCATCGCGCGACATCCGCACGTTCATCAAGGCGCGGTGTCGAGGCAACGTCCAGGGTGGCACATGCACAACATCCAAGGCACGTCATACCAGAAATTCAGTGTCATCAATCTCTGCAACAACCATCGAACAATCACGGCGATTTTTATTTCGTGACTCAGGGATTCGGCCTTGCTGATTAAAGTCGTCTGCAATATCAAACTCCGTTTGATGTTGCTAGGGCACCGGGCACACACTGTGTACCAGAGATTCCGGGAAGTTTGGCTGCGTGCCACACGAAGACTTACAGGAGACTGGAGATATCTTGCTACAAGCGCACGGAGGAAGCGTCTAAGGTCTTGCGTGGCGTACACAACAGTTACCACGTTTTGACTTTGATTAGGCGATTTCGACTCACCTAAACTCCGTTCCGCGACTCGACTCCGACTTGGTACCAATATTCCGCGTCATACTAAGCGTCAACCCGTACTCTACCCAGGCTGCCATTCTAGCGCTGGTTCCGTCATCACGATCGCCCACGCTACCGGACGTCACGTCCTAGCATCATCCTACGCCATCTCCGTTGACGATGTTATGCCTCAGTCGATCGTTGTTTTCCATCAATAGACTGTGAGCTCTGTATATTTTTCACTGGAGGTGGAGTTCATTGCAATATAGGCCGTTGTGCTTATTATTGGCGGCATCTATGCGAGATTAATCATTGGTGTTTTTTTTCGAAAATCCGTCGTCTTCTACAGGTTTCTGTGGTAATATATGCACATGTGGAGTCCGAGGTGGAGATTTACACATATCTAGATTTTGAGGTATTAAAAAAAATCTTCCAATTCAAAAAGTTATATATGCAGTTCATGTATGTTTAGATTCAGTTTAGAGAATTCACCGTTTGATGACACCCCTGTTGATAGTTAGCATAATACTCAAGGTGCCAACTCCATTGTTTGTGGTTGCATGAGATCCCTGATCTGCTGTGTTTTGCACAGATGATGTAATCTAGCCTGGTGGATTCGCAGGCAATGCATTGGCTACATGTGCAGTTACCTGTGTCCTTATGACACAGAAGGAATGCTAGCAACACCACCTAAAGAATAGCTGCAACAACTGTTCTTGTTGGTGATCCACGTGTTGAGTTAGCTGATGGGTTACCTCCTTGAGTTCTTTCTACATTTTGGCGGTACCCATTGACAACCCCTCCAGAAGCAGTGGCCGTACCCATTTCTACATACTAGGTGGCCTGTGCGCGTCACATGGCGCGCTGGGAAAGTGTTTTTTTTTTTTGCATGTTGCACAGTGTAAGCATTTTGCTAGAGCAAATAGCAGACCGTTAGAATTAGCAAATCAACAAAATCTGATTTGTAACTGCACACGTGATACTAACATAGGTTGACTATTGGCATGACTGATAATTGATTTTGTAGCTGCAGCATGTAACAGCAAGTAGTGTTTTTAAAAAAATTAAGTAAAATTTCGCCGAAAAGTTTTCACCTCCTAATCATGCATTTTGAAATACTGTACAAATGGTAACACCATAAAGGGTGGTAATACATAATACAGAAAAGCCATATAGTTTAGCAACCCTCAAACATCATCACAAGTCAGATTGACAAGCAGAAACTCAAACCACCCAGGGTCTTTTGCTCAATCCGAAAACAGATACAACCAGAGACGAAGGACTATACAACTTAAGTACAACAAATTAATTCAGAAGTCAAAACAATATCATATGGTAATACATAATACAGAAAAGCCATATAGTTTAGCAACCCTCAAACATCATCACAAGTCGATTGACAAGCGAAACTCAAACCACCTGTGGTCTTTTGCTCAATCCAAAATGATACAACCAGAGACGAAGGACTATACAACTTAAGTACAACAAATTAATTCAGAAGTCAAAACAATATCATATGCATGTGTTGAAAGGGAAATGGAGCTAGGGATGATTGGCATCATTGTTCCATCAGATATGTTTTCCTGTATAATCAGTTCAGAACGCAAGAATTCAGTAGGAAAGGAAACATATGCTCTTACTGGATGTGTGGTATCCTACATAATTATCATGAGAATCCTGCATTCCAAAAGGAGCCTAAATCGAGATCAATTTGACCTTGAATTATAAGAAAGCTTATAACTATGTAAAATACAAGTCACTGCAAACCCTCTACTCCTGGAAAATTCACACATGTGGCGCAGGAAAACTCAATGGATGTACATTAGAAAACCAATCTTAATGCATGGCCCGAACCTTTGTCCATCAAGGATAATCCCTGTTGATTGTAGCGAACGGACACAGCAAGGAGCACAGAGTGACAGGCAGAGAAATCGCTTCCACGCGAGAGACGCAACACCTTAGGCGAAGCGCACGCCGCGCCAAGGCGCACCTTAGCGAGGAGCTCGGAGACGCGCGACACCTCATGATATGATTCCGAATGATTAGTGACTACAAAATGCATGCATGGATGTTGGCTTGTTACTCTCAAATCAAATCAATCAAGCAACAGATCTCCTAAGCAACAATGCCCATGTAACATTTAAGTGGTCCTTGAATGCGCGAGTGGGTATATTTGTCGCCTCAATGCACCAATCCCATGTGATTCTATAGGCGATTTACCAATGATCCTGAAGATTGTTTTAACCTTGTAACTAATGTAATTCTTGACACAAGCTTGTAATTGACCTGATGATGAACTATAACAATGGCGATGCATATGTGAAATCAGTAGTGCAATAGAAGGAAACAAACATAAACCATCCATTAGCTAAAGATGGAGCTAAGCACAAAAGAGTCCGGATACGAATTCAGATAGTTCTTTAGTAAATTTTAATGATTAACTAAAGTTGTTAAAACCTTGCTTACTGACAATCTAAAGTTATAGTTGTTATGAATAGCGCTTGTATTCAATATGAGGTCAATGGGCCAGTATATATACACAAGTACATGTGATGAATATGCAAAGAACCCCTTATAACAATGGAGAATAACACACTATACATATATCTCTAACACCCCCCCCCCTCAAACTCATGGTGGATCAACAACACTGAGTTTGGAGATGTAGAAACCGTGTTGTGCTCGAGTCTGGGCCTTCGTGAAGAAATCCGCTATCTGAAGCTCTGAAGGCACATACTGAAAAGCAATCATCTGATCATGCACACAAGACCTCATGAAGGAAGCATCAACACCAATATACTTGGTGAGCTCATGCTTCACAGGGTCACGGGCAATACTGAGAGCACCGGTACTATCTAACAAGAGAGGAGTTGGTGTAGTGACAGAAACACCAAAATCCTCAAGTAACCACCGTAGCCAAATAATCTCTACTGTCAAGAGAGCCATAGCTCGCAACTCAGCCTCTGCACTCGAACGGATATCGATGTGCTTTGTCTTCCGTGCAATGAGAGAACCACCAAGAAAAACACAGTAAGTAGAGATAGACCGACGATCAGAGGGATCGCTGGCCCAAGTAGCATCCGAATAAGCTGAAGTCATGAACGAGCCGGAGCGTGGAAAGAAGAGATAGCGAGAGATAGTCCCACGAAGGTATTGCGTAACTCGAAGAAGGTGGTCGTAGTGGACCCGAGGGGAGCAGACGAATCGACTCGAATGTGGACTGGATAAGTGATATCCGGACGAGTAATGCAAGGTAGACAAGACTCCCAACAAGATGACGATAGCGAGTCAGATCAGAAAGAGGCTCGCCATCAGAGGGATCAGAGAGTCGGAGGTGAACGTTGAGCTCCATAGGAGTCTCAACAGTACGCTGATCAGTGAGAGAGGCGCGATCAAGAAGATCCTGAATATACTTCTCTTGGGACATAAAGAAACCATCTGGAGTGGAAGTAACCTCAATCCCAAGGAAGTAACGAAGAGGACCAAGATCCGACATAAGAAACTGCTCACTAAGACGAGCCTTGACAAAGGCAATTTCTCGTAATCATCTCTGTAATGATCATATCATCGACATACGTAAGAAGAAGAGTCCACCACGAGAAGTGTGGACAAAGAGCGCAGGATCATGAGCACTAGCTGAAAAACCAGCAGCAGTGACCACAGAGGAGAAACGCTCAAACCAAGCACGAGGGGCTTGCTTAAGGCCATAAGAGAGCGACGAAGACGATGCACCATGCCCTCGTGAAATGTAATACCCGGTGGCGGAAGCATGTAGACCTCCTCACGCAACTCGCCATTAAGAAAGGCATTCTTGACATCAAGCTGAGAAACAGACCAGTGGCGAACAGACGCCACCGCAAGAAGAGTGCAGACAGTGGTCATGTGGGCCACAGGAGCAAAAGTCTCGTCATAGTCACGACCATGCTCCTGCTGGAAGCCACGAGCAACAAAACGCACTTTATAGCGCTCAAGAGAGCCATCAGAGCGAGTCTTAATCTTATAGACCCACTTACACGTGGTGGGACGAGAGTGAGATGGAAAAGGAACAAATTCCCAAGTACCAGTACGCTCGAGGGCAGCAATCTCCTCGACCATAGCATGCTGCCACTCAGGATGAGTAACAGCATCCCGATAGGAGACTGGATCAAGAGTAGCTGCACCAGAAAAACCAAAATGGGCAGGAGGCCGAATCGACTGGCGATCGCGGAGAGCGTAGCGAGAAGAAGATAACCCATCAGAGGAAGAGGGATCATCAGGAGAAAATGGCTCAGCTGGAAGATCCTCAATACGAGGTCGACGAGTGTAGACGAGAGTAGGAGGAGGAGCCGCAGGAGACGAAGCAGGCGGCGACAATGGCGGAGAGACCACAGGAGGAATATGTGGAGACTCAGTGGGACAGGTGGACGAGGGCAAGATAGATATAGGTGTATCTGGAAAGGTCAAAAAGGACAGAGACTCCACAGACGTAGCTGAAGCCGAAGGAGAGGTAGGACGTGGGTAGAAGGGAGGAGACTCGTCGAAAGTCACATCCTGAGAAATCCGCATCCGTCGACCAACAGGATCCCAGCACCGATATCCCTTGTGCTCGACACTGTATCCCAGAAAGAAACACTCAACAGACTGAGCAGTTAGTTTGGTGCGTTCTCGAGGGGCGAGGAGAACATAGCAAACGCAACCAAATGCACGAAGGCGAGTAGTCGAAGAAGACCACGAGACGCCCAACAGGATCGCACTCAATAGCGTAAGAGGGCTGGATGTTAACGAGATAGGTGGCAGTGGAAACAGCCTCGGCCCAAAAGTGAGGTGGAGTGGAGGCGGCAATCATCAGTGCACGAGCCGTCTCAAGGAGGTGACGATGCTTGCGCTCAGCGACACCATTCTGAGCATGAGCACCAGGACAAGAGAACTGAGCGAGAGTACCCTGCTCAGCAAGGAAGCTGCGCAGGTAACGAGAGAGGTACTCGCCAGCAGAGTCAGCACGAAAAACACGAATGGGGGTGGAGAACTGTGTGTGGACCATAGTGGCAAATTGTTTGTATATAGATAAGACCTCACTACGAGAAGATATGAAATATATCCAAGTGTGGCGAGAAAAATCATCTATAAAAATGATATAATATTGATGACCCTTTCAAACGAAGGAGCGGGACCCCAAACATCCGAATGAACAAGATCAAAAGGACGCCGAGACAACGACTCACTATGAGGATAAGGAAGTCAATCATTTACCTAACTTACACCGGCAATCTAAAGATACGTCTCCCGAGATGCACCCCGAAGACCACGGCGAACTAAAGACAATAGACGAGATCCACACGGATGACCAAGACGGTGATGCCACCGCCGGAAAGAGCCGGTAGGCGGAGTGGCGTGCCGAGAGACCGGCGACGGTGGCAGCAGAAGGAAGGTGAAGCCATGTCGAACCGGAACGAAGATCTCGAATTCTCGTGTTCAAACACCGTCCGAGATTTCAGCATACAGTCTCACAAAGTGGATATCACATTCATATAACGAAAGCGTAAATGACATTAAATAAATAATTATTTAATACAACTGATTTCTGAACAACAGTATCAAATGCCAAATGATAAACACAGTGGAAACATAATAATAGAGGTGAGCCACACGATGCGCCACAGGCAATCGTCTGGGTCAAAAGCCTACTCGTCCGGATCCTCACCGTCGGGGTAGAAGTCTTCTCCTGAATAAGATTTATTCAGCAAGGATGAGCACAACTTCCGTGCTCGCAAGTCACACCCAATATTGAATTAAAATGCATGCATAAGGTAACAAGTGAGTATGGCAGGGGTTGTTATGCATAAACAGCATTTTCAGTGTAAATAATCATAGTAATTTTCTAAGGCAGATTTATACTAAGGCTAAAATCATGTTTTGAAATGACATTATTACAATGTGGATAACCTCCAATGTTTTAGCGAAGGATCCCCTCCTAACACTTGGCTTCCCGCCCAATTTTTCATAAGGATTGATCATCCTCAGCATTTAATAAAGCATTTAAAAACCAAAAATAATTCTAACTTTAAGTGGCCCTGCTAGCATGTCCATGACCGCGACGCGCTATTCGAATAGTTTCTACTCGCAGAGTTGGTACAACTTTACCCACACGAGGTGACATGCTCGTTATGTCGGCCAATTCACGCCCGTAGGCGTGTGGTGAGCAATTACCATGAGGCCTTTACGATGTTCTCGTCTAATATATTCATGCCCGCTAAGGTTTCGCCCTTTGGACTAACCGCCCTCCGAAGCCCCTCTACGCCAAGTGGGAATAAAACGCCTAACCGACACCCACATAATCACATGACATAAATATACTAGAACATCACAAATTAGTTAGCCAAATCCCGCCCATACAGACATGTGGTAGTACGATATGGCATAGCAATAAGCGGCTCAAAGACCGGTCCTCAATTGACTTGGGCGTCATTCCTACAAACCATGGGCCTTAATCTTAACAGATCAATCCTGCATAAACCTGCACCCACCATTCCGACCATTTCGCCCAAGTCCAAACCCATTTTTGATTTTATTTTGAATGAAACTCTATTTATAAACCCATGTGGTAAGACAATACCACAATATCAAGTTTGAAACAAATTTGTAGAAATTTGGTGTAAACCCTCCCAAATTCTGTAAGTGTGAACTAAGCTTGGCTAAGCATATGTTTACCTTTGGTAATATATTGCCTATGGTATCAAGGTAATCGGATACAACATTCAAATTGGCCATACAATAACACATGGAATTAACTATATGTAAAACAGGATATTAAAATATTTATAACAACATATGCATGCGATAAAGAATTTAAAAACTGAAAATAACTTAAAATACTGGGGGCAATATGGTCAATGGTGTAACTTGCCTTGGTTGATGTCTTGGAATTCTAAATCTTCAGTTTGATCGAACTCTCCGGAGTCGTCGAGGTCTAAACGTGAAAATACGACAAATTCAATATTCAAATTCAAATAAATTCAAAACCATAGTTCAAATTAACTCCAAACTGAAATATTTTGGTTTAGTTAGCTAGATTATAATTTTATATAAATTTTGCAATTTGAATCACTCAATTTGGAGTTCATATGCAAAAGTTATGAATTTTAGAAGTTTTAAACCCAATGAAATTTAATTGAATTTCCCGAATTATTTTTCTACTGAAAAAATCTATTTATTGCGCAATGCTGACGCCAGCAACAGAATTTCAGAATTTAAAAGAATTAAAACTAATTCTGACAGGTGGACCCCTCGTGTCAGTGACTCGACTCACGGTAGACTGGGTCTACCGAGCCGAGTGGACCCGGGTGTGGTGGATCACCCACGTGGGCGCGCACGTGGCGGTGACTGGGCGCCACTCGTGCGCCACGCCAGCAGAGGCGGTGAGTGGCGCATAGGTGGCATCACCACGTCGGCGAGGCGGCGCGCGCGAGGACCGGGTTGCTGCGCGCTGCGGTGCACGCGGCGCGGCGAGGGCACTAGAGGAGAGAGGGAGGTGTGGCGATGCTACTGCGCTCACCCGCATGGCGAATAGACGACGGAGGCGGCGAGACGAAGGCGGCGGCGAGGTACGGGCGACGACGAGAAGGGCTCTCCGAGGGTCCTCTGGCAACAAGGTGGTGTGCACCGTGTTCGCGGCGACTCGGTGAAGGCGACGGTGGTGGCGGCGTGGACGCGGCGGCGGTGACGGAGGCGCTAGAGGCGGCGAAGAGCTTCACGGTCGGCGACAAGGGATGAGCGATTCCGGCGATCTCACGGCGTTAGGGGGCAAGTGGATGGTGGCCGGGTCGGTGTGAAGAGGGCTCCGGTGCTCCCTTTATAGGGCCGGGGTGGCCGCGTGGTGAAACGTGCACGCGGCTCGGCGGCTGGCGGTTGGGGCGCGCGCGACCGGGAAACCGCGCGAGGAAAGGGAAGAGGTGGGATCGTGGTGGTTGAGCACGCCGGTTCGTGTCGCGCACGCGCACGGGAAGCGAGGTAAGGAGCGGCGGTTCGGCGCGCGCGAGAAGGGCGGAGGAGCGGCGGCGCGAGGAAGAAGAGCGCGAGGAAGAAGAAAGGTGTGGGCCTCTGGATCTTGATCCGACGGTCGGGAGGAGTGGGTGGCGTGGGCGGTTGATGGCCGTTCGATGAAGATCGGATGGCGGAAGAGAGGGAAGAGAGGGCGCGACGCGGGCAGGCTGAAGTGAGCCGCACGCGGGAGGTTTTGGGCCGAGGCCGTTGGGTTTCGGCCCAAAACCATTTTTGGTTTTTCTTTTCCTTTTCTATTTGTTTAAATTATGATAATTCATTTAGGCTCTAGAAAATAGTAAAATAATTCCAAAAATTATGGGAAAATTCACAGAAATTCTCATACTTATTTTGGACTTAATAAAATTATTTCCAACTTTATGTTGGCTTTTAATTTTGCAAATAAATTTGTTTTGACTTTTAAATTCTTATAAAAAGCTTTTAAAATTTCAGAAAATTCCACAAACATAAATAAACTTTTAATTTTTATTGAAATTTGAAATTTAGGCTGTTACAAGCCAGTCAAACTCCCAGAGACACTGTGAGTCAAGGCGCCGAGGGCCAGAACCAACCAGAGCTCCCGTATGGCAATCCTGAACACAACAAGAGTCAGAGTCGAGAATGACCCGACAACCAAGATCAGTAATCTGTCTAGCAGAAAGAAGTTGCATGGTAAGGCGAGGAACATAAGCAACAGAAGGAACATGAAAAGATGAGTTGCTAAGAGGTCCTTGACCAGAGACAGAAAGTGATGTACCATCAGCAGTAAGAACACTGACAGGAGAATCAAGAGGTGTAATGAAAGACAGAGTGGAAGAATTAGAAGTCATGTGAAAGGATGCTCTAGAATCAAGAATCCACTGGAGGTACTGATCGGAGGAGGTGGTTTCTCGGTGCAAAAGTCGAGCGTAACTCCGCAGAACCCGCCGAGGAGAACCTAAGGCGGCAAGCAGGCGTCGAAGTCTGGCTATCTCCTGCTCAGTGAGAGAAACTGTTGAAGGAATCGATGCAGGCGTCGATGTAGAAGCACTAGTACCAGTGTTAGTAGAAGAACGGCGGGAAAAATGCCGCTGCTTCTTATAACACTGGGACTCAATGTGGCCGACCTTGTTGCAGTAGGAGCAGTGAGGACGACCACCGCCGGATGGAGGGCGGCCACCACCTCCTGTGGTAGCCGCTGGAGGAGGCAGGTGTCTTTGGCGTGGAGCGATCGGTGCAGTGGCGAGCGGCGAGCACGGAGGGGAGTGGCAGCAGGCCAGCACCACTCAGACGAGTCTCCTCTACTCGTATCTCAGTAAGGGCCTCCAGGAGAGTGACACGAGGGTGGCGTGCAAGGAGCTGGGCACGCCGCTGCTCAAACTCGGGACGAAGGCGAGTAAGGAACTCGTAGACCCACTGAAACTTCAGGTCAAGACGCATGACTAGGCAAAGATTGACAGAGCGGCGGCCGGCGGTCGGAGAGAGTCCAGCTGACACCATACAACAGAGCTCTGAGCATAAAAAGCGTCAACAGTAGCATCACCCTGCTGAAGAGAGTGCTCCTAGCGGACCACGGACGGTAGAGAGCATCACCGAGGGCTCGTGAAGCCGATTTAAGGTGAGTCCACATCCGAAAGCGGTGAGAGTCCCACAACCTCGTAAGAGAACCGAGGCCGGATATCGGCGATGAGGACAAAGCAGCACCGAAGTCGCCGCCGTACTCACCGAGTGTAGGCGGTCAGCGATCCTTGTAGAAGTCCAGAGCCTCCTGGTAGGCAGAGATAGCCTCATCATCAGTAAGACGAGCGGTCTCAGCAGCAGCCTTGTCGGCTATTGGAGGCAGCGCAATAGGCGTAGGCTCCGTCGGAGGTGTAGGGTAAGGCGGGCAGGTGACATTGCCAGAGAGGACGTCCGAGAGACGAAGATCACGCATGTGGATGCGCATGTGAGACACGAAGTCGGTGTAATTAACACCATCGAAGATCACCGGGCAACGAGGGAGGGAAACGGTACCCATTGGTAGGCAGCACTGGACGGCGCGGCGACCAAGGCAACGAAGTCTAACAGGCGGCGCGGAACGGCGCGGCGGTTAGAACGACGTTTTTTCTTTTTGGGGCTTGGCCACTTAGGCCGCTCGCCGCCCAGCAAAAAAAAACACGCAGGGTCTAGGGTTCCTCAGGCGCGCGGCGCCTAGCGGCGAGGCTGCGGCGCGCGCCTCGATGGCGGCGCGCGAGAATCTCGCGGCGATGGAGAGGCCCGGCGACGGCGGCTCGTGGCCCAAGCGACGTGTGGCGGCGCCTAGCCTCCGTGGCGACGGACGCGCAACGGAGCCCGGCGACGCGCCTCCTCGATGGCGGTGCGCAGAGTCCCGCGGCGATGGAGAGGCCCCGGCGACGAGCGGTGGCTAGAGAAGACGCGGAGGCCGAGGCGGTCGGAGGCGACGTCGGCGGCCGGGACAAGCGAAGCGACGGCAAACCCGCCAGCGGCGAGCGGCGCGAGAAGACGCGAGGCGAGGCGAGGCGCGAGGCCGAGGCGGTCGGAGGCGACGCCGGCGGCCGGGACAAGCGAAACGACGGCAAACCCTAGGTTCGCTCTGATACCATGTTATGAATAGCGTTTGTATTCAATATGAGATTAATGAGCCAGTATATATACAGAAGTACATGTGGTGAATATGCAAAGAACCCTTTATAACAATGGAGAATAACACACTATACATATATCTCTAACAATAGTAAAGGCAGGAGATTACCGGTTTACCAATGATCACAACCAAGAAAGGGAAACATGAGGTAATGGGTATTCAAGATCCATACATCCATTTCGCTCTTCGCTCTTTGGAAATTATTGTAGGCTTTGCCAACCTGTACCATATGTACAAGGCTGACCCGTTCCCTTCAATGGGCACCATGTCTACACATTGAATTATGAGTAATGAACCGTCTCAGACCTGTACCCTCGCTAGCGATCAGTTCATAATTAAGGAAGACAATGCAATGCTGACCCCCAACAAGATGAGGTTAACCAAAACTGTTAGCCACTAATTCTAATGACACAATTGTCAGTATAATACATTTCATACTGCAGTACCTAGACAATGACAGCAGATGAATATGCTCTGAACTCTGAAAAAAGTTTGCTTATCAAATTTAAAACAGATAATTTGATATGTAAGAGTAATGCACATTAGCAAATGAAGCTTAATTTCTTCAGATCAAAGATTAAATACAAGCTTTGCGTGTTCGTATTGATTTAAGCACACTAAAACCACTCATCATCTATCACTCTAAGCTATGGAACAGATCGAGGTACGCTGACATTTACAAGATCATCACAAGCATCATACAGAGAGCAAGCAGGTGGTAAATTGAGAGGCAGGCTGGTTAAAGCACATACATACAGCGCAAGAACTCTAAATTCCTCCCGAAATCGGTGTTTCGAGCCCAGTATGATCGCTGTCATGCCCGTGGGAACACGCCGAGCATCTTCCCCCTGCCGAAGTGATTTTGTTGAAGAAAGGCCTTGATCGCCTGACAAGCTGCTACATAATCCCCAGTTGATGGAACCACCATAGCAACTGCAAACTCTTCATGGTGCCGCGGAGCCACAGGGATGCTTACCCAAGAGCGTTGTAGCCTTTCATTTCACTTCACCTCCAAGATTCCCATATTTTGCTGCCAGTGCCTAAAAGACACAAAATTACTGTTTGTGTTACTTTTTATCACACTGACAATTGACACAGCAAAATACAGTATAACCTTCCATACTGATGAAAAGATACCATCATGCATTAAAAAATATGTAAGTTGTAGGCTTGTAGACAAGTAGCTCCATGCAGGAGTTGAACAACATGGCATCAAAGGTGAAATAAAGTAATCATGATCATACCAAGCATAACACGCAGATCTCGAGCTTCAACAGTGACATAATCCGGATTAGCTTCAACGTGGGAAGTTTCTTTTTTAGGCCTAGCATTAGAACCTGCTCACGCTCCTCAAGACTTTTGGGAAGTGGATCACCAGAAGGTAAACCCAAGGCTTCAGTACCATGGGCCAATATAAACTCGGCCTCATCAATATTGCTTACAACCTGCAAACCAAGGCCCTAAAGGAAGAAAAAACAATACTGTTATCAAATCCATTTGCAACTCAAATACTATCAACGAGCTTGTTAAAAAAAACAAGAAGTCATTTGTATTGGTATCTCCTATCTTGTGCAGGGCCGTATCTTAGAATCTGAGGGCCCTATGCTAAACTTAAAATTAGTCACTTCAGATTAGAAAGACAATTATCAAATCAAAAAATATTTCATTTAAAATTTGACCATAAATTAGCTCTAGTTCTCTTTTTTTTTTCTTACTCGTTTCATAACTAGATTCACCTCCTGAATGTACAAGACAAGGCTAAAAACTAGAATAACAGCCAAATGCACAAATACAAGAAAGCACAACAATAGTTCTAGGCTTCTAGTTTGGCAAAGCCGAGTGGCTACGAAATGGGGTCTAGAAAACTAGTTGATGCGGTGCATATAGCCCCATATACATACAAAATTACAAATTAGTTGAGTTCACAAAGAAACACACATGATTCATACAAATATTGGTTATGCGGTAGCAAAAGGGGAATGAAGAGAACTATAGAGAGGTTGGGACATCAGGAGGAAGTTATTAGGAAGAAGGAATATAACGACTTGCTGAACTCTATTTCATGCCAATATTAACTATAGAGCATTATTTTGGTTGAGCACTTCACTCATGCCCCTGGTACGGGCCTGATCTTGTGCACACGATATTAGTACTAATGTATTTGATATCCTCTTCTGATATATTAATTTGCCTTGGCCAATGGGTTGCAACATAGGCCACATCAATATTACTTGAAAGAGATAACTGGAAAGAGATAACTGCTAAAGAAAAAGTAACAGGACAACAAACCTTAAGAGAAATTGCACCTCGATTGTGCCATGTCAGATGGATACACTTTCTTCCAAGAGCTGCAAACCACAGGTCACCCCTCCTATATTTATGAAATTGGATTTAAAAAGGGGGCTTATTAATACATAGTTTATCATAGATTTATGAATAAGTCACGAGAACAATTGCATATCGTTATAACATTTAATACTCTCTCTGTTCAAAAATGTATGATATTTTGGATATCAGCACGGTCTCCAATATACAACCTTGACCATTACTTTTTATATAATTATGTTAGTAAAAAACTACAAAATTATTCTATTATAAAAATATTTATCATGATAAATCTAATGATACTATTCTCTCATGATCAATCTAAATAGTTTTTCTGTGGGTGTCATAGGGATATCTTCTTAGTCTTAGTGTGCTGAATAGTTGGCAATCTAAATAATTGTTCATATATATTAATCACAGTTAGAGAAGTTTGATTGCATACTTTTTAAAACGTCTACATTTCTGAACTAAAAGAGTATCCAACTAAGCACAAGAAACACCTTAAACTGGTTGCGTACGATGATAAATGATTCTTTTGGGGGAACGTGCAGGAGGTATGCACATCATTTTTATTAATATGATATTATGATAAACATAGTTTGTTAGCAAGGTAATTTTAAATACGCCGTAATATGTATTGCACTTTGCATTCCTAAAGGATACGCAACTAAAACTTCTGTCAGCAGAGGATATTGTACACGGGGAGCTTACTTCTAAAGGTATTGATGTGTAAGCTCCCCGCTAGTGATGGCTGCGAGGAAACACGATGTGTCGGACCAAAGACTCTTTAGCTTCTCCATGGTTAGAGATGACCGTCTAGAGGAATTCAGTGGTGGGAGAAACTGGAGAGTTTGCTCGCTGCTTGGTTGCCTGGTACCTTAATGAATCCTGCCCAATACGATGTGCTTTTTTGCTGTCCATTCTATGTTGTATGCAAAATTTGATGTAGTCATGGACTGATGGTGAACAAATTGCATATACAACTATCCTGTGTGTTCCCATTGTCTTTCTATGCAAAATTTGAAGCAGTGTAGTAAAAATCGGTCATGACGGCCGATTAGTTGGCCGTTTAATCGGAATCGACGGATAAACCGTCACGTATACATAAATCGGAGCACAATTAACGCTTGTGAACGTCAAATCGGCCGCATTATCCGATTAGTCGGTCGTTTCCGTATAATCGCCCCGCATAATCCGCATAAACGGACGATTAATCGGCCGTCACGACCGTTTTTTACAACAAAAAATCAGCAAAACATACAAAAAGATTGTCTCATAGAGCATCGTCCAGTCGTGGTTCCAAATCTACACTACTAGCAATTGATAAAAGTGAGAGTGACAAGGAGTTAGTTGCCTCTTGAAGAGGATTTTCTTGCTTCTAAAGAACCTGAAACTGAAGTGTTTGGTAGTGATGTTGTACTTGATAATGATTCAGAGTAACTGATTCTCTCATGGTTGTAGGTCATTTTGTGTATTTAAATTTCAAACTTAATTCTTTTGGTGGTCGTCTCGTTAGCGTGTTAAGTTAGTCTTGTCTATGTGATAATACATATTTTTAATCTATTATCTAAACCTGTTGCAAATCGTACTTTGGTTTAGAACTATAACAGTCCGCCGATCAATCTTGTTATCTTTTGAGTTAGTAATGAAGTTATCATGTACAATTAAAGGGTGGTATAAGTTTATTTGATAGTATTGACAATATAATGTGTTCAAATATCTCTGAAACTAGCATTATGATCAAATATATGAGAACGCCAAATTGTCCGCATAATTTTGATTAATCATCCGTATTCCGATTAATCGCTTGACGGTACCCTATCCGTCCGACAACCGTATTCCGTTTTTTACAACACTGATTTGGAGTAGTCATGGTCTGATGGTGAACAAATTGCATATACGACTATCCTTTGTGTTCCCATTGTCTATCCTAGTATCTTGATTAGATCTACTAGCTTAACGCATCCGGTTACTGGCACTCGACACTGTCTTAATTTCCCAAAGTCCATTTTAATATCGTATTCAAACTATTAGTACTTAATCCAAGCTGTAGATTATGTATGTTAAAAAAGATGATCAAGTTGATTTTCTCCTCTCTTTTTTTGAGCAAAGAAGTTGTTTTTCTCCTCAACTCTAATCTTTTCCTTTTATGATTAACGCCTGAATTTTATAGCGTTTTCTCCATATTGGTCGATAAAAGCTCCGTAAATGCTGACAAATATGCATGTACCGATTAGCATCTCATAGGCTGAGGATGGTTCCCATGACAAAGGTGGAATGAAGCACGGGAGAGGGGCCAATACCACGGTCATCCAGTGGGCACTCCTTGCTGAGCATCCAGCAGTGCCAAAGCCATCCCCTGGTTACCGTGGGCCAAATGAGATCTTTGGCTCAGGCTCCCAACTGATTACAGACTAACAGTGGATTTTCTAGTTTAGATGCTTCATGGTGTGTCGGTAACTTTTGATGTGAGATTCTGAAAAGAAAAGATATACCTGGTACATGCATGTATACTAACACCGCAAGAGTGCTGGACATGTGAGCCTGTCTTTTGATTTCTAGTTGCTAGTAAAAAAGTAGAAAATCATACTCGACAAACAAGTGTTCGATAATTTGCAGCGATAGTTCTGGTCCAAACTTTCGTCTCTGCTTAGGAAATCTTCTATATCTAACAGCAACATATAAATTTCACGGTAACAGCGATAGTTCTGGTCTCAAGGGAAGCGAGACCGTCGTCCATCCCATCGGGCAACGCTTTCAGGCCACCGCAGGACCGCAGCTGGGGCAACAGATACTGGCGTTTTTTCTGCTGTGGTGTTCTTTCAGCTGAAGTAGTATTGCTTGTTGGTGATGAAGTGACAATTCAGGTTTGGACCTGATTCGATTAAATCAACGTTACCAGTGTGATTCGATTAAACTCGGGTGACTTGAGTAATCTGTTGAGGTTTTCGTTTTTCTGAGATCCTGCTGCTGCTTGGGGATCGAGTTGACCAGACACTTGGGAGCAAAGGTACAAGCTCGTGTTTGCAATGCATTGCGCCCAGAAAGAATGGCGTGTGTTGGGATCCCTTCTTTGTGGTGATTGAATCGTATATATAGTAAGTACAGCCTATGTTGAGGTGAAGAGCGTGAACATCTTGTTGATGTGAAAGCAGAAAAGGAACGGACAAACATGACCCAGCGATCAAAGCTAAACAACTGGTTTGCAGTAAAAGAAACGCGGGACACTGTTGGAGTTGTATTTTTTACCAAGAAACTTTGCTGGGAATTCATTTCTCACAGCATCAACATTTTAACCTGACGAGCGATCATTTCATTCCATGATGTGTGATAGCTAGCTAGGGAAGAAGCAGTCACAGATACCTGCCTATTCCTAAGTCTAGAAGAAGAAGAAACCCATGGAATGCATTAGTCATTACTCATTAGCGGTCGTACTTGTGTCCTCACTTAATTGCCTGTGAGCTGCAGTGTGGGCAGGAGAGCCATGGCTTCACCATCAATCGCAAGGGAGCGGTCGTCATTCGTGAAGCACTTGGTTGTGAATTTGACACTGCCAAGAGAGATACAGAGAGATTGTAAGAAGAAGAATTATTCTTTCAAAGAAACAAAGGGCAGGATTGGCTGGCAGATAGCGAACAAGATACATACATGTATCTTGTGGTGGTGGTGGTGGCTGCCCTGATATGGAGCGCCTGGAGTTGAGCTAGCACCTCGTCTCCAATATACACCGGCGCCGCAAACTTGAGGGACTGGCTTGCGTACACCGCTCCAGGCTGCATCCGTCGCAAAACCATATCAGACCAGGTCAGGTTGTGCCTGGAGTTGTGCCCACGCACTGTTCGACGAAATGCCTGAGAAAGCGTACGTACGAAGTGGGAGGCGATGAGGGAGGGGAAGAGGGAGGCGACGAGCATGCCGTGCACGACGCGGCCGCGGTCGAACCCGCCGACCTCGCGGGCCAAGGCGTCGTCCAGGTGGACGGGGTTGCGGTCGCCGCTCACCCCCGCGTACGCCGCCACATCCCCCTCCGTGAACCGCCGACGCTCGCGCAGCGCGTCGCCCACCTTGAGCACCCCTGGGGACGCCGCGGCGGTCGCCGTCGTCGTGCGGACGAGATGGATCGCGCGGGCGAGGAGGCGCACAGGACGCATCGAGCTTGGTGAGTAGTACTACTTGCCCTAGTGTGGTGGCAACTAGAGATTAGGGAGGGCTAGAGGTGGGAGTCGGGTCGGGCCATTCGCGTTCGCCGAGGCCCGGCGGTTCGGCACGGCCGAGCACGGTCAGCACGCAGCGCCGGCGCCGCCGCCGCCCCGCGATGCCCTCCTTCAAAGCAGCCGGCCGAGGCTACCCGAGCCGGTTAGCGCAGGGGCGGCACCGGCGCGCGCCCCGGCGTGGGCAGGGACGGCAGACGCGTGGCGCGCGCGGGAGGAGCCGAGGTGGCGAGGCGCAGCGCGCGGCGGCGCGCGCGCCGGGCGCAGGAGCTCGTACACCGCCGGGCGGCGGCGAGGTGTCCGGTGGCCGGAGAGTGCGGCGCGATGGCCGGCCGGGCGCAGCGACGCAGAGGCGGGAGGAACCGAGGAGGCGGCGGCGGAGGAGCGACGAGTCGAGCCGAGCCAGCATGCGAGCGGTGACGCGGCCACCACCAAGCCAGAGAGGACTAAGCCGGCGCGGCAGCGCAGCCACGCGCAGGAGCAGACCGACCGAGGCGAAGCGGCGACGGCGGGCAGCGAGGAGGCGGCGGCGGGCGAGGAGGCGCCTGGGGATTCGCCGGGAGAAGCTTCAAGAAAATGAGGAGAGGGGTGGAGAAGAAAGCAAATGGGGGAGATAGGAGTTGAAGCCTGTGTCGGCCGAACCAAGAAAATGAGGTGGCGGGTGGTGGTGAGGACCGAGGAGACTCAGTGTTTGGCTTTCATTCAAATCGAACGAGACAGGAGAGGGAATAAAAAAAGATAGAGGGAGATAGCGAGTAACCGATGTACGGGTTATTAGCAACGTTTGCAATCGTGGTTTTCATTCAAACCGAGAGAGACAGGGAGAGGAAATCGGGGGAAAATGATAGAAGGAGACAGGGAGAGTGATCGGATCATTAGCAACGTTTGGAAGTAACTCATTGTGCTTATAAAAATCAACTGTCATCAAGCATTCGTCGTGCTCACCGTGGGTATAAAAATTAGCTCACTGTCATCATTTCTTCATCATACATACACACTCATTTATTCGCCATCCATTCATTATGTTACCAAGGAGTCGGAGCACCAAGGAGCTCCCAAGCGGTATGCTACTGAAGAGTCGTAGCACGAAAAGAAGTCGCACCGATTAGGATGGGTGAAAGTCGCGCTTTCAAAAGAATGGTCCAACATGGCTTTTGCCTACAGTACCAACATGTTAGTAGGAGAACCATTACATATGATATTTTACGGATGTATCATAAGGAACTAACAGAGCTAAAAGAACTATTCCTATAAGTTCAGTTCTCTTTTGCTATAACTTCAGACATTTGGACATCATCACACCAGATTTTAAGATAGATAATAAGATTGTTTCTATAACTCTTGATAACGCATCAGCGAATACAACTGCTTAATTATAGAATTTATTTAGCTAATTGCAGACAAGATTGTCAAATCTAGGAAAGGTCCCCTTTTAGGTCATGATGTCGCACTAATGGAAGAAAAATTTATTAAATATTTCAGTTTTGATTACTCGGAGGGAGTATGTGAATGTCTTGGTCTTGATTACTTAGAAGCTTTTGCACATGTCAAAGAGGAGCTTTTTCGTGTTTTTCGCATGTATCATGACAAATTCGGCAGCAGCGCGAGATCGGAGATCTCACAGCAGACGCAACAAAGAAAGACAAGCTTGACATCCCACTTGTGGAAGAAGCAAGTCCAGTTCTTCGTCCTCTCAGTCTCAAGCAGCCCCCAAGTGGAAGTCTGTCTCAGAGCTAAACCACTATCTGGAGCATGATTTTGTAAACATCGATCCTGATCTTTCCGGTGGAAAGATAGACTTGCTCGAGTGGTGGAAGAACAACAAACGGATATTTCCTGTGCTGCCATATTTCGCACGGGATGTTTTGCTGGTGTCGATGTCCTCTGTCTCTTCAGAAGCAACATTCAGCATAGCAGGGAGAATAATTGAAGAAAGAAAATCATCCTTCACACCTAGGATGGTGGAGGCAATCACATGCGCCAAGGACTGGGAATTGGCTAAAGAGCGGCAATAGCATCAACTAGAGGATCTTGAGATCGTGCAGGCATACGCTAACCTCGAACGCATGAACGATCTAAACATTGATGAGTAGTTAGTATGTACGCATGTTGTTATCGTACTCTTTTCCTTACTCGGGGAACCCCACTCTGGGGTATAAGGTTTTTAACGAGGCAGTAATACTGTATCTGTAAAATATCAATAAAATTTCACTTTTTTTGAAATATTTACGTGCCTATGTTTTTACGCAATTAATTTAATTTTAACTATATTTTTAACGAGGCAGACACGAGAGGAATGAAGATGGCGGTCGCCACCACCATCGTCGCCGCTGCCTCCGCCGTCTATAGTTACTTAGGGCTGGGCTTGGGCCGACATGACATGGCCCCGACATGACGGGCTTTGGGCCGTGCTTGGGCCTAGCCGAAGGCGATGTGGGCCGGCACGGCACGGCACGGCACCGCGGGGTGACCAAGCCGAGCTGGCACGATGCGGCCCGAAGCACGATGAGCCCGTGTTGTGCCGGCATGGCACGACCCAATGCCCAGCTCTAGGGAGGACTAGGCCTTCCTTCTACTAGTATTAGTTAGTTCTGGCCTGGTTAACCAAGACCAAGAGGTTTCTTTCTGGTTTTGATTACATAATTATAAATAGGAATCAGGTTGACCTAGCTGTCGAAATAACGGAATAAAAAAATCATGCATATTGCCACTCTGCTTACTACTTATGCTCTTGGCAGCTCTCATGTTTGAGATCTGAATTGAATTGGTGTGCTTTCATTTCATTTCATTTTTTTGTCACATCGTTACATTATATTGCACTAGTATTAGAGGGTAACAATAACAACATTAGATATTTCTTGTCATTTTCCTTCCATGAAGTCCACCATATATATATTCAACATTTTTTTACAAATTTTAAATCCTGATTCCAGACTCTGCAAAGTTGTTGATTCCAGACTCCAGCCCATGTGCGAGTGGAGCGATCCATGGCTGCTGTCGTGATTCTTCTATCTTGCCACTAGGGGTGGCAATGGGCCCTATTCCCTATTCCCCGACGGGGAATTCATCCATTAGGGGACGGAGTTAGGGCTATTTCTTCCTTCACGGGGATGCGATTTCATTAATCGAATCACACTGGTCTCCCTAGGTGGTGCGCCTGGTCCACCGGCTGCTGTGCCCTTGCGGGGGCATTGCCATCCCTAGTGGAAAGATAGAAGAATCACGACCATCCTTTGCAAAGACCACCCTCTTGGTCGCCACTGCCTTTTTGCAAAGATCACTCTCTTGGTCGCGACCATCTTTTTTGTAAGGGAGGTTCAATTATTTGCCACTGTACTTTCGTATGTAATTCAGGATTTGCCACTATTGTGAGTATGACGTGTGGGTCCTGAACCCACACGTCATACTCACATAGAGTGACAAATCCTGAAATTCACTCAATTGCAATGGCAAATAATGAATTATCTCTTTTTGCAAAGATCACCCTCTTGGTCGCAACTGCCCTTTTTGCAAAGACCACCCTCTTGGTCATGATCACCCTTTTTGCAAAGATCACCCTCTTGGTCACGACCACTCTTTTTGCAAAGGCCACCCTTTTTGTCAATACCACCTCCTCCCTAAGACCTCCTCAGGACTCCTTTTTGTCAAGACCACCCTCTTGGTCTCGACTGTTCTTTTTGCCAAGACCACCCCATTGGTCACGACCTCCCTCTGGGTTACAACCACCCCTTTGGTTTTGACCAGCACCGCCCTGGTCATCTTCCACCTCCTCTCGGGTCAGCGTCGTGCGCGCGTTCACGCCGACTCACCTGCTCCCATCGCGCGCATTAATTGCGCCTAACACCATTGCTCTACGCCATGCCTTTGCTCCGTCCAGTCGCCTCGCCTCACCTACTCCCATCCCATCTCTCTGCGCTGGCCAGAGCTCCACTCGTGCGCCTTGCCCTTTGATCTCTCTCTCTCTCTCTCTCCTCGGCTGCTATAAAAAGAAGCCCCGGAGCCTCGTCTTCCTCTTCCTTTTTTCCCCATTTCTCTTCCTCTCTCTCTCTCTCTCTCTAACCTGGTGAGTTTCCCGTGCTCTGTCCTCCCCCACAGTCGGACCTCCTTCCGAGAGCTCGATATCCTTCATTCGAGCTTCGATTCAAGTGAATCAAATCTCTTGAGTCTGTATCTTTTTCTTGGCTCTAGTTTGGTGTTTTCGTTGGAGTTTTTGTGTTTTTGTTTATTTATTTGGCTTTGTTCACGCATGTAGATTTTGGCTTCTCTGAAAAGTTCGTGAACCCAACGACTTCGACCGAAGCATTCCAACTCTTCAACGAAGGCAAGTCGTAGACCTTCGATTATATTGAACCCATTTCATAAAAGTATATTATTTTATATCAACATGCATATCTAGTTGTATAAAAATAGTTTGGGAATTAGCTAAATACCTACTCGACAGTATGGCTCCTTAATTAATCACGAATGACATGCTGACATGTTCCCTTGGATACCATAGGTTGGGTAATCTTAGTTGGACACTATTGTAATACCAATATGGGTGCGTATTATGCTTAGTCATTCTTTAGTTATGGGATGGTTCTCGATCACTTGATTCAATGCTGATAAATTTGACTAATAAAATATGGAATTATGGTGCGATGCCATTGTTATGCAGCTGTGGTGCAAAACCCCAGTTGTGTCGATTGTGGTGCGAAGCCGCTGTTAAAATTTGTTGTGTCATGGCAAGGGTTGTCATTTGGCCAGGTTGAACGAAAATGATTTATGTTCGGACGAGTGATTGTGCAGTAAAGGGGGTGCGAGAAGCACATTGGGATGAGGATGTCCTGCCTGAGCAACCACTAAGAACTGAACTTTGTGCGTCATTGATCTGGGCCATACCGTGCAACCACATGTCCATTTATGGGGTGGACGTGACCAACTAATTGGTGATATTTTGGATTTGGTTCTGTCGTGGTGGTGTATGGAATCACATGGCGCAAGAGGGGGCTAGGAAGGCGAAACCTTAGCGGGCAGAACCAAGTCAAAACGGAACTTTGTAAAGGCTTTGTGATAATCTCTTAGTCGCACACCTCGGAAGTGTGTGGGCAGACAGTATAAGATGATTATCTCTTATGGGTCAAGCTGTACAATCTCTACAGAGTGTAAAATTATTCGAATAGCCGTATCCTCAGTTGTGGACAATGCCTAGTGATTTGTCACGAGAGGTAGTTTTTCTCAAAAGGTGGTCGTGGTGGGTTTCGTGGGAGCGACCTGGTCGTGGGATGCGAGCTGGTCGTCTCCTTTGGTTGTGGAAGTGGTCGTGAGTATCCACGAGTGGTCGTGACTATTCACGAGTGGTCTGGGAAGTGAACAGAGTGTTCACGAGCTGTTTCAAAGAACTGATTACTTATGTATTAATCTTTCAACTTGTGCTTTCAATCTACTTACCGTATTTCTAGTCAATACTGCTTTTAGCTAATTAACCATAAAGCTATCTTTGTTAAGTCCCGCATGAATACTATTTGCATACATCTCCCTACGACTTGTTGAGTACATTCAAAGTACTCACGGCTTTGCGCCCTCTGTTTGATCAGTCGCTGAAGAGGAGCCCGGGAGCTCTAAGTTCCATGAAGAGGACTACTTCGAAGACCATGTGTACTAGGAGACGTTCTCCACTCGATAACATGTGGGCAGGTTGAATGGCTTCCGCGAGTTTGTTTTGTTTCCGCTGTAAGTCCTCTTTTGTTGTAGCCCTGTGCGGCAGACCTTGTAAAAACCTTGACCGTAAGGTCTTTTGCTAATAATACTAATTTGCTTGCTTCATCTTTAGTCTATTGTATGGATATGATTACATCAATATTGCAACTGTATGAGCTAGCTACTGATCATGGGACTAGTTCATGATGCACAGAGGTTCCCGGGGTTTGCTTACTCAGGGTCTCGACAGGGAACATATTGTAACCTATCCTTACTGGCTGTCGATAGCGGCTTGTGTCCCAACAGCGGTCGGGATAATCGTAGGAGTAGTTCGCGCAATCCCAGTAATGCATGCCCATGCTTTGCCGGTGCTTGGACTTGAAGAACTTGCATCTGTCCCTGAACCAATATAGGGGCGGCGTCTCCCCCTCGGGCAGGTGTTGCGGCGAATGCTCAATTGGAATATTGTGGTAGGGGTTGCTGCTACGGGGGGGGGCGGCGTCATTGCAAGGAGGTGGCCTCCTGGCACGCTCCTTTTGTTCCTCCTAGGCCGCGTACTCCCTTTGCATTTCGCGGATCTTCTCCAAGTGCTTGTCCATCTGGGCAAGATTGTGTTGAAGTCTGGATGCAGGAGAACCCGGCGTGGAAGGAGTAACATTTATATGCTGAGCCGGCGCTGCGTACGCGGCTGAATTGTAATTCGTTTGAAGGAAATTCACGTTCGTGAGGCTGCAGCTCTGAGGAGACTCCTTGGGTCATGTTGCTGCGCAAAGCTGACTCATCGAGTCACGTCACTGCGCAAAGCTGACTCGCTGGGTAATGAGGCAGGGGTAGCAGACCCGAGGAGGAATTATGTGGCAGCGCTGCGTCACATCTCTGCGAGAAACAGACTCGTTGGGTCACGTCGCTGCGTGAAACGACCTTGTTGTAAGGTCGAGGAGGCCGACTAAAAACTTCTTTGGCTAAAACCTTTTCTAATGCGGAAGCTAATAACAAAACGGTTTTGCACAATTAAAACTTAAATCAACTAAGCTTTACTAAGTGCACCAACAACAAGTCTATTGATAAAGATAGCAATCAAGCATAGACTTGTAAGCTATTTAATTCTAGCAATGTAAATAGCACAAAGATATAACTAATGATTATAATCAATTAAGCACATACAAGATAGCAATCATACACATATGAATAAGCAATTGAATTCTATGAATGTAAATTGCAATAAAGTAAAACACAAAGACACGTTGATGTTTTACCGTGGTGGTCGGAGACTTGCCAGTCTCTCCTAATCCACGTTGAGGTAAGCCCAAACCAATTGGACTAGCTCCACAAATTAAGCCAATACCTCTGAGGTAAGTCAAAACCAATTGGACCAGTTCCAAACCGAACCAACACCTCGCTCCACTAGGGTTGCTCTTTCCTCCACTCCGGAGATGACGAGCACCGCACCACTCACAAACCGCCCGGGATCTTCTCACAAGCTTCTTTGAGAAGATCACCGACGCACGACGCCTTCACGCCGTTTATGTGTCGGCAAACACCAAGAGTAACAAATCTTAGACCATCACTTGAACTAATCAAGTGTCTAAGCTCAAGTGGATACACAATCCACTACCTAAGGCAACACATGCACTTAGAGTTTGCTCTCTAACCCCACTTGGTGCAACACATGCACACAATAGTAGAGAGGGTTTGCTCTTAGCTCAAGGAACTCAACAAAGCACTAGCAACACATGCTATGACTTCAACAATAAAACCAGCAACCTCTCCCAACTGGCCAAGGTGGCTATTTATCGCCCACACACAAAAACTAGCTGTTGGGAGCAACTGTCCCGAACAAATCAGGACAATCGAAACTACCGTCATGCAATGGCCGGTACTACCGCCCTTAGTTCAACGGTCGGATTCAGCGGCAACACATGCTATGAACTAGCCGTTGCAAACCAAGCGCGGTACTACCGCCAACCATCATGCGGTTGTTCCGCTCTTCGGTAGTTCCGCACAAGGTACTGCAGTACTACCGCAAAACCAGAGAAGCAACCATGTTACAAAAACATGTCTTCTGGAAAAAACATATCGCCACAAAGGTCGGTACATCTGGGTTGCGGTAGTTCCGCGAACACATCGTTGGTACTACCGCACTTCCAAAGAAGCGCAAACATGTTACACAAACATGCCTACTGGAAAACACGTACCGCACCTTAATCGGAACATCCGATGTGCGGTAGTTCTGCTCACACACAGCCGGTACAACCGCCACACGGTAGTTTCGTTCAAGGCACCGGTACTACCGCTGCACAAGAGCAACAGCACAAGCTTAAACACATGGACCGCCCAGATTGATTGGGCCGTTCGGACCGCTGGTCTTAACCACACGATCTCCACGTGGACCGCCCAAATTGCTTGGGCCGTTCAGACCGCGGGTTTTAACTGCACGATCTGAACACGCAATTGGACGTCCGAAAGACTTATGGTAGTTCTGCACAAGGTACTGCGGTACTACCGCGACATGGTAGTTCCGCCACAAAGGCTTTGGTACTACCGTGCCACGAGAACGATCGGACCAACACACCCGATCGGACTAGACATGTGGACCTCCTAGATTGCCTGGGCCGTTCGGACCACGCGTTTTAACAACACGATCAGATGATACGTTCGGACGGTCCGAACGTCACCCGGTAGTTCCACCAAAGGAACACCGGTACTACCGCATCGCGGTAGTTCCGCTCAGTACACTCCGGAACTTCCGATGTTCCTGAGAAAAGCACAAACTTGCTTTCAAAGAACAACTCAATTTCAAAACATATTTGCAAATTGATGCCATATGCACACAAGGCATGAAGGCAAGATTCTCAACAAGTTATAAAATACATTTGCCAACTTTTAGAATCAAAGCCACAACTAAAAGGTACATGGACTTAAGACATTTGCAAAACATATTTGCAAACTAAAGTCCCATGCTGTAAAGAACATACATGAGTCTCAACTATTTGCAAAATACATTTGCAAACAAATAGCATCATGTCACGAGGATAAGGTGCATAGACCTAGACTATTTGCAAAACACATTTGCAAACTATAGTCACATACTATAAGGATTAAACATGATCTTCAACTATTTGCAAAACACATTCGCAAATATTGATAATATGCTAAGATGAGCTAGAGCAAACACAATGAGCTATCAATATATGACTAACTCAAACTACTATCTAAAGACCCCTCTTAATAGTACGACAACATATACTAGTAATCCAGTCTCCAACCAAACATCAAGACCGGTAAATGACTAGGAACACATCCTTAACCCTACCTAGTTATACATTTGCCTTGCATGAACACTTGAAGCTTGATGACGCACGTTTTCACTTCAAGTCCGGGTCATCGTCTTGACAATCATCAACACATGATGATTTCCTTCACTTCGAGATCTTGACATGATGCTCATCAACACATGACGGCATCCTTCACCCCGAGTCTTGACATGCATCAACACATGATGCATTTTTCACTTGTTCTCCATCAACACATGATGGTTCTTCTCATCTTGATGATCAACTCATGATCATCTCCTCTTTGAGATCTCGACATGCATCAACACATGATGAGCTCTTCACCCGGCTTCCATCAACACATGATGGGTCTTAACTTGATCAACTCATGATCATCTTCTCTTCAAGATCTTCATATGCATTAACACACGATGCATCCTTTACTCAAAGCTCTTCACTTCATCATCATCAACTCATGATGATATTCTCCTCTTCGGGATCTTGTCTAGAACATCATCAACACATGATGATTTCCCTTCATCCTGCGTCTTGACTTGGTGACTATCAACTCATGATATCATCCAAAGTCTTCAACCACCTAGAACATAACCTATTCATCCAACTCATGGAAAATGTTAGTTCCAACAAAGTGATTGTCATTAATTACCACAACATACCATTAACTCATAATGGTGGAACAAGATACTTCAATCTTTCCCTCTTAGGTAATTGATGACAACCATCATCACAATAACAGATCATTGAATGAATATTTGTATGAGTATATATGAACTACACAAGTTACATATACTCAAAAGATGTGTAAAGGCACATGAGTATATGAACTACACAAGTTTCATATACTCAAAAGATATATGAGCATATATGAACTACACAAGTCTCATATACTCATATGAATATATATGAACTACACAAGTCATATATATTCAAGGATATGTTTCAAAGTAAAGATCCTTAATATATGTGGACAATGGAATATTGATCAATACTAATGAAACCACAAAACATAGAGTAAACTCCCCCTAAATGTGTGCATACATAAATGTGTAATAAGAACATATGCACATATTCAAGTTAGACTTTTTGGTGGAGTTCATCTTATATTTTGGATCCGAGAAATACAACAATATATAAGAGTATGAAGTTGAATGCATACCTCTTTGATCTTTCAATCCAACTGAGACTAAACATAATATATAGCAATAGAAGAGTTAGCCTCACAAATAGATTTATCATTATAAATGCATACCTATTTGGATTTTTTTCTTTTATATCCAAGCTGAGACTAAACAAGGTATAACAATAGAAGTGTTAGTCTCACAAATGGATTTGTCATGTGGAATGCATACCTCATTTGATTTTTACCTTTATATTCAAGTTGAGACTAAACAATAAGTACATCAATAAGAGTGTTAGTCTCACAAATAGACTTGTCATTAATAACCAAAACTCCATTAACACATAATGACGGGTCTATATTCTTCACTCGTCGGGTCACATCGTCCTGAAAAGCTGACTCGTCGGGTCACGTTCTGGTTTGCAGAGAGTGGTCATGTCGTGCTTTGCAGAGTGTGGTCACGTCTTGTTTTGCAGAGCGAAGTCAAGTGGTGCGCTACCGAACGAGGTCACGTCGTGCATTGCAATTACAACGAGAGATTGACACTTCAAATAAAGTTAAAATTTACAATTACGATACAATTAGTTTCACAGAACTTACAACAAGCAAGGTACTTACTGAAGTACAAGTTATAACATGCTAGCAGTTCTAATCTTAGTACCACTAAGCACCCAACAAGGAGCGGTGCTGCACTTCACGTCGGTGTTCCTACATGTCGACAAGCGTCTTGCAAATTCTCGCAGTGTGGCCTTCCTGACGGTAGCGTCCACAACGTCTACCCACCGCTCTAGCTTCCCATTCGTCTATATCGTTCCTAATGCGACGACTCTGCCGACGGCCCTTCCCCCTTCAACAGGTCAAGATCCGGAATCCAAGTCCTCCGTGCAATATCCAACGTAATAGATGGAATTGGATCAAAGTTTACCTTTGCTGCCTGTTTTTTTTAGGTTGATGGATTAGTTAAGTTCCAGCTTCTGTAGCCAAGGAGCCCCTTGAGGAACCTCTCTGCATTGAATGAATCTCTCTGGTATGTTGCAATTGCTGTGTAGCTAACCACAGTAGCAATTACAATTCTGCTTCTTGAATGAATCTCTCTGGTATGGAGGAGACCAAGTGGAACCTTGCCATATATTCTTAGGGCTTGTTTTGAAGGAGACCAAGGGGTAGAAAAACTAGGGGACAATATCCCTGTTGAGGATTTTGAGAGCACCTGGAATCCCCCTCTACCCAAGGGGAAATCTTCCCGCCTGGAAACAAAATCTCTGTTGTCGTTTAGGAACAACATGGATAAAAATCCCAGCCATGAAAAAAATTCAAAAAAATCAAAAAAATCAGAAACAATAGCACAACTAAACAAATCAAAGAGTATGTAACAACACAAAATTCATCATGGGAAAGCTTTTTTTTGCAATCCCACTGGCCCTCCCCTACTTGATAACCACAGTGCTCAGTCTTGAAGTCTTTCCTCTCATGCTTGGAATGCCACTTCGCTTGGAGATAAGGATCTCCAGGGAGGCAGGGGCATAGAGTTATGCTTCAGGGGCCACTTTACAGCATCCACCATCACATGCAAGAACTGCTTCAGTCTGGGAAGGGTACCAACATAGACCACCGAAAGCGAATTCAAC
Source organism: Ampelocalamus luodianensis (assembly GCA_036346255.1). Classification (NCBI taxonomy): domain Eukaryota; kingdom Viridiplantae; phylum Streptophyta; class Magnoliopsida; order Poales; family Poaceae; genus Ampelocalamus; species Ampelocalamus luodianensis. The sequence goes on along the minus strand of CM070632.1, from coordinate 2,589,543 downwards.
AGTGCCGTAAGAATCAATCGCCACGGCTATTTCAAAGTGGCTCTTGAAGTCGATATCAAGGATCAAACGCTCGACTCGCAGATCGTTGTTCATTATGGCATCAATGTACTCATGATCACCGATTGGCAAAAAGACATTTAGCCGCATAACTTAATTTATAGAGTAAACTTAAGTATTAAGCATAGGTAGACAAGCTCGCTTGATTACCTCCGTATCTTGTTAAACCCCCGCCATTTGATATGCAAATTGCGTGCATCGATGCCGAGTATCTCAAGAACTTCACAAGTAAACGACGATCCAATCGCCATCGCATTGACCTCTTCCAAAGCTCAAGCTCCGGCTCGTGGATTGAGAACAACAAAGGAGTGGACCATGGAGAGAAGCTCATTTTCTTTATCACCTCCACCTTGCTTGTACATCTAAAATGGAATGCATAGAGTGTAAGTTCCGGCATACATTACATACTAATCTATCTGGTATCCAACAGTAAGTTATCCCATCATTAGTTTGGGTAAAACTAATAGTAACAAGCAAAAGTGTAAAGTGCATACAACATGCTAAATAAAAAAAGTGCCTTCTCTAATCCAGACTAGATAAGAACACACATCGCATGCTTGATTACAAATTGCTAGCACAAGACTGTAACCAGGAAGGAAAAATTATGCATAGACAGTTGTTTCAAGTCCCCAGCATACAACTAAAATTGATCATCATAGTAGTTGGGCTTAGTTTCACCACAATTCTGCTAATTGTATAACATGTTCCAGTTTTCTACAACAGTTTGATGTTACAATCCAAAGCAAATCAATGCTATGTCGATAGATTCTGTTAATTGTAGAAAACTGTATATCCCAGATTTCGCGTCTACGATCTAAATTACAACTGCAAGTCCAAAAGCTTACTTTTGGCTTTGTTTTGCACTGTGGTTATCAAGTAGGGGAGGGCCAGGGGGATTGGATTGGGTATGCTTTCAATGAAAACAGCCTCGATTTCACCCTGCTTGCATGTGGATCCAGAGTACACTCCATCACCAGGGCCTTTGGTCACCGACAGGGCTCACCAGTGAGCGCAGACTGCAGAAGAGAGCCAAATCATAGGTCAGAACCTTCAACACCACAAACCAAAATCAGTACTCGAGCACACGACAACAACATTACAACCACACAACAAACAAGATGATATCAACACCTTGGCCTTGGGGGCGAGCCGGGCCATGAGAGCGGTCGCAGCATTGTTCTCCTCGATGAAGCTGATTGTGGAGTTGATGATGAGCAGGGTGATGATCCCTACAAAGTCGTGCCAGTTCGACGGCTTCCCCTAAAAAATCAACATATCAGGTCCTCTCAATCCACAGTTTCTACAACAATGCCTCACATGCCATGTTCCCAAATGCTCTCAAACATCGGTCTCAAAAAAATGCTCTCAAACATCAGGACTTACTCCTCCATTGGCAAGAGCGATGACCATGATGGCGGCGGCCTCCATGACCCAGGACAGCGGGTTCCACATGAACCCCAAGAACTTCAGGAACTTGCTCTCCTGCGCACACACGCACACACAAACACCCACCCATCCATCATATAAACCTCATGCTGAAGCGTGAGGCACAAATTAACGGAACACGCATGAACCACGGATGCAAGATTCTTTACCTTCTTCTCCTCCAGCTTGTTGGGGCCAAAGATGGTGAGCCGGTGCTCGGCCTGGGTGGAGGAGAGGCCCTCGCGGTTGCATCGAGGTTCTTGAAGACCTCCTCCAATGGGGTGGAGGAAGGCACTCACCGACGACCTCGCCCAGAGGGCCCTCGTCGTGGTACACACTGCCACAGCCGCGGCCCCTACCTCCATCACCGCCGAAGCGGCCCCTGATGCTCCTGCCGCCGCCGAAGCGGCGGCCGCCGCCTCTTGGTGGCCGCATGGTGTGGGTGTGTGGGTTCTTGGGGGAGAGGTGGGTGGGGAGGAGGTCGGGTGGGAGGAGGAAGAACTCGGGAGCGACCGAGCGATACCTGGCGGCGACGAGGAGAAATCCCTGTTTTTCTCCCCCGTGGATTAGGCCGTCCAGGGCGACACCAAACAGAGCTGCAGTCCGCACAGGGAAAATTTACCACGGGAGAATTTTTGGATCGCCCTCCCAAACAAGCCCTTAAGGTTTTGAGACAAAGTGGAAACCCTGCGGAAATTCCTCTATCCCTGGACAATCGCCAACCGTCAATCGCTCAAGGGAAGCGAGACCGTCGTCCATCCCATCGGGCAATGCTTGGAGAGATGGGCAGACCAACAGCTGGAGCATCCTCAGCTTTGCCAGAGTTCCAAGGTTTGAAGGCAGTGCCACCAAGCTACGGCAGTCACTTATATCCAATAACTCAAGGGATGCGGGCAACATCGGGATCTCCAGTAAACTGCCACACGCTTCAATAGATAACCTCTCCACTGGGCAATAAAGCGCTTCTGATGATGAACCCTTCCTCCGTGTTGGCACACCACAAAATACTCAGAGAGCGGAGGCGAACCAAGCATCGGAGCTCCTCCACCTGCCGGCGGACAAGTTCGTCGATCCAGAATCGCAAATCTTCCACAAAGGCTAAGAATTCCCAAAGCACAAGGTGCGATTTGGACAGATCAGGTCTTTATACGGCGCTTGGGACCAAGTATACTCAATTCCAAGGTTTTCTAGAGCTCTTTGGCTTTGGTTTTGCTGGTCCTCCGAGGCATCATCATCATGTTTGCCTACGAGATAACTGTAATTTCACGAGACGACTAAAGAGCCCAACGGCATGCTCATAGAAGCAATACCTTCTACACCGTAATACAGCTCGCATAACGTTGTTAGATGTGCGAGTGAGCCGACTACAAGATCGCAAAGATTTCCATATTCTCGTGTAATTGAGAACCGGCTACCGGAACACTCGCAAGTTTTGGGCAATCGATCATCTCTAACTTTTCGAGCTGGGAAACACTAACAAACCACAACTAGGCTCTCCCGCACTGTTTCGCCCATCTCTCCAAGTTCGTAACCCATCTAAGACCATCTCCTTTAACTTCCGAAAACTTGCGGAGGGGTATTGTTGTATCCTCGCCTTCCGCCTCAATGCTCTTACATAAAGTGGTTAGGCTACCCATGTTGTGTAAGGACAAATACTCAAGAGAGACCGACAACCATGCTACAGTAGATCCTTACATCTTGGGCAGCTTGGAAATTCTGAGTATTCTAACGCACTGAACATTTGAGGGTCTCTCATCCATTGTGATATTTCTAGGCCACCATATCCATGTACCTCCAAACTTTGGAGCTTACTATGAGGTGCAAGGACTCCAACATCGCTTCCTCATTACAGCCTCATCTTCACCATGTCATTTCTTTTGCCCCAACACAACACCAGCCACTTATATTTTGCTTCGTGGAGATTGGCTTCTTTTGCATTTTGCACACTCTTTATTTTTCTCAAATTGTACAACTCCAACCTGTTTGCAAGGTGTCGCAGGTCTTTGAGCTCCTCGATTCCACGGCCATCTTCTGTGTCCACAATAAATGTTGTTAGTGTGCGAAGATTGTTCAACACACTAATATTTGGTGGCATCCGTTCCAAACTAGGACATCCAAAAAGATAAAGGTGGATGAGCTTCCTCATAGTTCTCATATCTTCCGGTAAATATTTTAGATGTGTGCAGTCATTGAGCCTCAACGATTGTAAGTTATACAACATACACATCGAATTTGGCAATCTAACAATATCAGACCCAGAAAGGTCAAGATACCGTAAATGTTTTGCATTTACGACTTGGCTATTGATGATAGGACTGCTGTAACAACACAACACTCTTAGTGATACCAGTCTTAACTCTCTAAGATCCTTGTGTGATGTTACTCGCGCTAACAAAGTCCGGAGAGATGGCCTGCCTTTCAACACACCATTGATTTGTTCCAAATTAGCAATTAACATCTGCATGTGACGGACGTCTTTTATAGATGCTTTCTGTTGAATCAACTCTTCTATAGTTGCACATTCATCTGTGACATCTTTCGCTAGGTCATGCATTAAATCATGCATTTTACAACCAATTAACTCATATGTTGTGTTAGGGAAATGATATGTCTTCGCTTTCACATCTTGGAGGAAGGATCTCCAAACCAAATTATGGAAAATGGTTTCTCCTTTCTGAGCCAAATCCATTGTTCCCTCTTCTTGAATAAAACCATTTGCCATCCATAGTTGGATCAACTTGTCCTTGTCCATCTCATAGTCCTTAGGGAAAATTGCACAGAAGGCAAAACATTGCTTCATTTCAGATGATAAGTGTCTGTAACTCAATTTTAGTATGGGCATGATCTCATCTTCGCCTCCGACATTATCCCCGATATTGCTTTGCTCGATGGCTTCCCATTCCTGCACTTGTTGTTTTGAGCTCATCAAACCACCCATCGTCTTCAGAGCAAGAGGCAGCCCCCTGCATTTCCTGACAATGCGTCTGCCGATGGTGACCAACTCTGCCTGCTCCTCTACACTATTACTAAATGCTTTCTTTGAGAACAATTCCCATGAATCATCTTCACTCAGACATGCTAGCTCATGGGGTCGAAGTGTGCCCATTATGGAGGCTACTCGCTGGCTTCGACTTGTGACAATTATAAAGCTTCCTGGTCCACCAATAGAGGACAATAGTGGCTTCAGGTCTTCCTCCCACTTTCGTTGCTCTTCATTCCATACATCGTCAAGAATGAGTAAATACCTTCTCCGGCCAATGGCTTCCTCGATCGCCTCGCAATACTCGATGGTGTCCGCAAGACGGATCTTTCCTTGGTGACCAACTCAATGATTGATCTCATAAGAGGGCAAGCATCGGTTGTCCGACACACAGTGCCACATCTTCACCGAAGTGGTTCTCGACCGTGGTCATTGTACACCATCTTCGCTAGTGTCGTTTTGCCCAAACCCCATCCCAATGATGGGGAGCACACGCAGGTTCTTCGATCTTGCTGGTCGAGCAACAGCTTCACCACAACTTCCTTGTCGCCGCTCTCGCCAAATATATCTGAGGACTCGTCTAGGGCTGAGTGCGTCTGCCAATAAAGAACTTGCGGTGCCTCGGCATGCTCTACCAGGCCAAACATGTTCATCTCCAGGACCAGATCATTGATCTTCTTGAGGACATTGTTCAGATTCCTGCTCACAGTGAAGCGGAACAGAAGCGGGCAGTGGTGGGTGAAGTAGCTGAGTACCTTGCGGGTTGTGGACTCGCCGATCTGGGCCTCGCGGCGGAGAGCCTCGTACTGGATGTCGTCGAGGACGTCGTCGGCCTCGTAGGCGACGGCCCTGAGGTCCTTCATCCACCGCTTGACGGCCGGGTCGGTCTCGCTCTTCAGCTCGGCGTCGAACAGCTTGGACTGGACGGCCAGCAGCTGGCGCTCCAGCTTGCCGCGGATGTCGTCGACGCCCCACATGCCGGTCACGCTCTGCACGAGCTTGCCGGTGGCTTTGCCGGCCACCCCGCGCACCACGGGATGAAGCAGCGACCCGGCCACGGCGCTCAGCACGGGGATAATCAGCGACCCGGCCATGTCTTGTGAGCGGTGATGGGTCTCGGCCGATCTCTCGGTTGTGATGAGAGGAAAGTGTATTGTGTATGTTGTTCTGTTCTCGCAAGAGGGCAATCGAGAGGAAAACCCAGAGCAACTGAAAGAAGGAAGCAGAGGCCGATATGCTTTATAGGAACTTTTTTTTATTAATTTTTTTTTCAAATTTTATTTTAAAGTTAACTCCGGCGTATTTTATTTTCAATTCTGATCTCTTTGATCATGTCACCATCCATGACGTGACAAAACAACATTATCACGCCATAAGATAAGTCCGTAAAAACACACTTTTTATCACGCCGTGATCAAACATTTGCCCAAAAACGGGCTGACGTGACAGTGTTATTTTGTTACACCACGGATGGTGGTGTGATCAAAGAGGTCAGAATTGAAAATAAAGTGTGTCAATGGTTAACTTTAAAATTAAATTTAAAAAAAGATTAATTAATTAAAAAATTCGCTTTATAGTCATCCAAAGTAAAATGGAATAATTCAGTATTTGCCCGAATGAATAGATGGATTTTAGATTTTGCCTCTCTATATATTTATGACATGTGGACCCTAAACCCACACGACATAGACACATGAAAAACAAAATCTAAAATTCATCTATCTCGTAAGAACGAATCCTGAAATCTAAGTAAAATCGGTTGTGATGAGAGGAAAATCGGTTCTCGTTATCATGCTGTCGGCAAAGTACAGAAAAAAGTGTCCCATCGTTGTTACATTAGTAAAGCACGTCTTGACTAATATAAATTAAACCAAACATATTTCAAGCAATATCCTCCAAATTTCGAAATTTCAAGCAAAGTGAATAGTGCATAATTTTTAATCTACACAAATGATTTCTTGCATAATGTTAAAAAGAGACCTCACATAGTCATGTTAAATTGAATAATATAAGACATAACCATTTATGGTAATTAGTATGTAATTGTTTTGAGGGGGATTAGTAGGTAATTAATTGGTAAATATGGTATTAAATATTGATAGGATATGAAACGAATCTGAGTCATTCGATGCAGACGATCCAAGGGCTACGATCGTTGTTGAGTTTGAGTGCAATACGAACTTCGTTTCCTACTCTAACTCATAGGTATTACTCCTATATGGAGTCTTTCATGTACCACTACAAATTTAGCCATGTAGTTCATAAGGCAAGAGCAATAATTTTATTGTAAACATCTCCTTATATAGTGACTAGTTAAGTGTACGTACGTTGTTACAAAACATCTTATGCATGTAATAGTTTTTTTCAATTAAAATAGATATAATATATCTCAATTCGTCAATGCACGCAGAGCGGAGCAGAGCAGAAGAGCAGGGGCAGAGAGGAGGAAGTGAGGTCTGTCCAGATCCAGTCAATGGAAACGACAATGGGGGAGGGGGCGGAGGCGCGCGCGGAGTAGAGCAGAAGATGGGTGGCATCAAGGCGAGCGTACAAGGGAATGGGATCAAAAAAAAATATCCGGCGACTTCTCTACGTTGATCTTGACGATTCCGAAGCCCAGTTGATTCCGCGCGTCGAACGTACCGCCATCGCGCGACATCGAACGTACCGCCATCGCGGTGTCGAGGCAACGTCCAAGGTACGTCAAACAAGAAATCTTCGGTGTCCAAGGAACGTACCGACATCCGCATGCATCAAGGCGCGGTGTCGAGGCAACGTCCAGGGCGGCACATGCACAACATCCAAGGCACGTCATACCAGAAATCTTCGGTGTCATCAATCTTTGCAGCAACCATCGAAGAAGCTTATCGGCGAATCGTTTGCGACCGTTCTCGGCAATTTTTATGTCGTCGACTCGAGGGATTAGTAAAAGCCATTCGATTGATCAGAAAGGAAAAAACCAAACCTGTAAAGAATTACTACTCCTATTGATTGCCGGTGCGCATTAGTCCGGCCAGATTCTAGATCTGCCAAAAGCTAGCTTACAGGCTGGCGAACTGATTTCATTATTTCCATCTTGTGTACGTGCATCACAATTCACAATGCATTCACAAGAATGGCGTTGTAGTGTATCATACAGGATTATGTGGATACTGTTCTACATGTCTGAAATCGGCTGGTAATATTCTGAATGCATCACAACACACTCGTACGTACAGCTCTATCTGAAAGTGAATTATTTTCACTCGAATGTTATTTTGGAGGAAGCTTTATGTTCATGCTGAAATCTAAATGCATGGCTCTAAACCAGACTGTTACGTCACAAACTGGAACCTTTTGACTTTAATATTAATTAATTTTACTTATGAATCCTCGCTAATTCTGTTTTTAAAAATAAGTACAAGTACTATATGCGGTGAAATAAATGGAGTATTACATTGACCTTGCATCAACAATTGATGTTGACCAATTGGTCATTTGTATTTGAACTTTTCAAGAATCCTTAATGTGATCGCCATCAGTTAATCAAGTATGAAAATAATAATACAAGCTGTTGAATTTCGGGGGTATAATTATGTGTTATCCCTTGGGACCACACACTCTTTCTTTATAGTGTTAAATATTATAGCCGACTTGAACTCTTAGACTCGCACACGACTTGAACTCTTATGTAAACTCTAATATCTACAACACGTCCCCTCAAGATAGTCATAAGATAACAATCATGGCCAGCTTATTACATATTGCAATATCATTACTAGAATCTACCAAAACTTACCATCTATCAACTGCATAACCAATACCACCACAAAGACCAAAAGTTGCTCACCACTAATACTACCAGGGACATCACCAAATCCATCTTCGTCATTTACTAGTTGCCCCTACTTCAACCTCATCTTCCTCTACTCTCGTGCCCCCAGCCACCCCCGACCTCCACCACTCTACCCACATGCCCCCAGTCTCGACCTCCACCACCTCTACCTCTATCACAGACCATTACATCTTATTTCAGTCCCAATCCTCTTCCGGATATCTCCAGCACTCATACCAACACCACTGCACAGACCATTAAGATACTTAAAGTATAATTCCAGCATCATATAATTGACAAGAATAACATAACAACATGTAATATTTTCATGTAGCAGGATAATATCCTCAAAAGATAGGCTTTGATAATAAGTAAAATCAATATAATGCTTATATTTAAATGTCTGATTGTTTCTCTCAGATGTCGTGCTGCACAAGATATGATCTTGGCCTCCTCGTCACTATTGTCTATACTCCTCACAAATTGGATATGGCAACCTAAAATCAGACTTTGAGCTCAAAAGACTGCTTTATTAATATGTTAAGAATTATCCCAAAACAACGAGTTATATTTCCAGCCAACTGAGAGTCAGATTTGTATAACAATACAAGGGATCATAGAATCACCACTATAGCATTTCAGCCAACAGAGAAGAAAATGGCTAACAGAGCTAAATGATCACAAGATGCAGCTTGTAAGTCTGTCGGCTGATAAAAGACCAACAAAGTCACACAAACACAAACTAATTCTGTCTAGTAGGCTCAAAGCAACTGAACAACTGAAAATAACGGAGCCTGATAGAATGAGATGAAGTGACAACAGTAAACAAAGCAATAAGCTCAAGTCTGATCTAGTTTATCAAACCAATTTCATTATATAACAATTATCCTCATCGAGCATTTCACAAGCCCCCACAATTACCATGCAAATTCACCATGTGCTAGATATGAACAAGACAGTAATCTGAAATACTCTAGCACAACACAATCTACAAAATAAAGCGAAAATGAAAACAATGATACTCACGATGCGGATGGCACTCAAAGCCACCGAGTAATAAACTAGGCAATGCACGCCGAAGGCGCTGACTCAGAAATCCAATTGCCTTGTTGTGTCGTGTTTGAACGGACGAGATCGTCGGAGATACAATGTCAATTCGCAATTCGGGATACGCCAAATTACAAAGTCGAGGTACAGAGAAATACTGCACAAGAGTCAACCACAGTGCATCGGCCGAATGCACCCACGAAACACTAAGCACCAAGAAATCGAAGCCCTTCTTCCACACCAAGTCAATTCAAAGCCAATCGAATCCCAACTCCAATTGGCGCAAGATCAAGAATTCACCGCACCTCAATCGAGAAGAGGGAGCAAGAACCGAGATGCGCAAAATAGAGGAAGGATTCGGTCCTCACCGCCGATGACACTGGGCTCAGCCACGAAGGTGCGACGGCTCCAAAGCCCCAAGAATCGAAACCAAAATGGGAAAGAAGAGAAAAAAGAGGGGAAAATCTCATTGTGTACCGGGGTGAAGACAGAGGAGAGGTCGGCCATCTTAAGAAGAGGAGAGAAGGAGAAGGCGTTGCACAGTGGCCAACAACGGTCAGCGCCCGAAGCACCCGGGTAGGCTGGAGGCACATCCAACACCGTCGCTCGCAAGGGGAGCACCCACTACTACACAAAAGGTCATCACAGACGGTTCGGAACCGTCATCACAGACGGTTTTTTAAACCGTCTGAGTTTATACATCTGTGATGATATGAGGTCATCACAGACGGTTTTTTAACCGTCTATGAAAAAAACTATCACAGACGGTTCTATTCACGAACCGCTCGTGATAGTTACGATCACGCATGCCCAAAGGGAACCGCTCAGGATAGTTAATACGCATTTATTCCAAAGGAACCGTCTATGGCGAGGCATCTAGTATAACCTGTTTTGTAGTAGTGACCCTAGCCGCCTGCACGTTTTGGATAGGGTTGGAGACTCAGTCTCCAACCTTATCTCACAACTCTCCAACCGACAGGTGGGCCCCACCTCTTAATTATTTTCTTTTTTATTTCTTCTTTTCTCAAAATAAGAAATTACCAAATAACCCTCAGAATTACAACACCAATGAGATAAAGATGTCTTAGTTTTCTCATAAATCTCATACCTTCTGGTAAATGTTGAAGTTTCTCACATCCATCGAGCCTCAAACTCTGCAAGCCATATAACGTACATATCGAATCGGGCGATATCACAAGCTTACTAGAATAAGAAAGGTCACGATAACGTAAATGTCTTGTATTTGCTAACTCCTTGTGAAAAGCATGCATATTAGCATAATGTAAAGCTCGTAAAGACGTGAGGTTTAAACTCTTGATAATTCTGTGTAGTGATGATGGTGGTGACCAATATGGTGATAATAATGTGTGAAGAGGTACCGCATCTTCAAACAATTCACTGTTCTCTTGCAACTTAACATTTTTTTGCGAATCACCTAGTACAACACATAGATGCCCACACACACACACACCACCACACGCACGCACTCACACACACGACGCCTACTGAAGACCGGACGAGCGGAGCTTGACGAAGAAAAGACGAAGTCACCACCGACGCTTCGCTTGCAACGGGTACGTCGCCTCCCACTGAAAGAATATGACAGACATTTTTCATTGATATCCTTTGCTGGTTCAGGTTTTGTGTATGTACACATTCATCTGTGACAGATTTCTCTAGATCATGCATTAGATCATTCGAGGTGATGTACAATTAAAAAGGTATATCGCCAATTATTATAAAGGTCTTTTTAGACCATCCGAAGTTAATCATTTATCCATGATTGATGATTTTAGAAATGATATACCTCAAGTTTCGGATACTGAAAATAATTTACTTACAACATTGTTCACTACGAAGGAGGTGAAAAACACAATTTTTCAAATGGAACTTAACAAAGCACCTGGGCCAGATGGCTTCCCAGCTGAGTTTTATCAGGTGTTTTTGGAAGTTATTAAAAATAACATGATGGCCATATTTCATGATTTTCATAGTTGTTCTCTGCCTCTTTTTAGCTTAAATTTTGGAATTATTACACTACTTCCCAAAAAAGCGAATGCTAAACAAATTCAGCAGTATAGACCTATTTATCTTCTAAATGTTGGTTTTAAAGTGTTTACTAAAGTGACCACTAATAGAATTACTAATGTAGCTCAAAAGGTTGTTAGGTCATCTCAGTCAGCATTTATGCAAGGGAGATTCATTCTTGATGGAGTTGTTATCCTTCATGAAACCTTCCATGAACTACATAAAGAAAAATTGGATGGGATTGTGTTCAAGGTCGATTTGAAAAAGCTTATGACAAAGTAAAATGGCCATTTTTACTCCAAACTTTGATGATGAAATACTTTTCAGCTAAGTGATGTTCCTGTGTGAAAAGTTTCGTTAAGGGATGCAGTGTTGGAATAAAATTTATTAATGTTTTGGGGTCTTTTTTTCAAACTCAAAAGAGTCTTAGACAAGGCGACCCTATATCTCCAATTCTTTTTAGTTTTGTTGTGGACATGCTAGCCATCTTTATTACAAGACCTAAAGAAGAAGGTCTACTTTCGGGAGTAGTTCGTCATTTCATTGATGATAGGTTGTCAATATTACAATATGCTAATGGCACTATCCTCTTCTTGAATAATGATATAGAACAAGTAAAAAATCTTAAACTTATTTTATGTGTCTTTGAACAATTATCAAGTTCAAATATTAATTTCCACAAGAACGAAATTTTCTGTTTTGGCAAAGCAAAAGAAGTTGAATCGCAGTATACTCAGTTATTTGGTTGTGAAGTGGGTGCCTTCCCTTTCAGGTACTTAGGCATTCCAATTCACTTTAGAAAATTAAGGAATAGTGCTTGGAAAGGGGTTGAAAATAGAGTTGGAAAGAAACTTAGCAGTTGGAAAGGAAAAATATATCTGTTGGTGGATAATTAGTACTTATTAACTCCGTGCTAAGCAGCCTGCCTGTGTTTATGTTATCTTTTTTTTGAGATTCCTAGAGAGGTACTTAAAAGACTTGATTTTTGTAGATCTAGATTTTACTGGCAGAGTGACAGTCATAAAAAGAAATATAGGATTGCTAAATGGAGTTTAGTGTGTACACCCAAAGAGCAGAGCGATCTAGACATGCAAAATTTAGACACAAAAAACAAAAGTTTAATAGAAAAATGCCTTTTTTAAGTTGCTTAATGAAGAAGGGGTTTGGCAAACTTTGCTAACAAGAAAATATTTGTGTGAGAAGAGTCTTTTGCAGGTGTTTAATAAGCCTGGGATTTCTCATTTTTGGTTGGGTCAAATGAAATTTAAGGATCATTTTTTTCGCTTCGGTTCATTCCAGGTTAAAAATAGAATGCACACTAGGTTCTAGGAAGATATTTGGTTAGAAAACTTTCCTCTAAAAAGACAATATCTAACCCTTTATAATGTGATGAGAAAAAAAAGGATGCTACAGTAGCAAATATTAAGAGATTGACTCTTTTAAATTTTTCCTTTCGTATACCTATTATTGGGCCTAAGTTACAGGCTTGGAATGAGTTAATTTTAAAAATTGCCAATTTACAACTGAACTCTCAAAAAAGATGTTTTTAGGTGAAACTTGAATAAATCTGGACTATTTTCGGTACAGTCTCTATATACGACGCTAATTGGAAATTATCGAGCCCCATTAGGATTTTTTTTGGTTAGTTAAAGTTCCATTAAAAGTGAAAATATTATTTTAGTATCTCGAAAGAGGAGTAATTTTAACTAAAGATAATCTGCTTAAAAGAAATTGGAGGGGAAGCAAAAAATGTTGTTTCTGTATTACAGAGGAAACAATTCAATATCTTTTTATTGACTGCCCCTTTGCACGTCTTATATGGTGGGCTATTCAATGTCTGTTTAATTTATCTCCTCCTGTGAATATAGCCAACATGTTTGGAAATTGATTAGCCGTTATTCCAAATATTTTAAAAACACAACTCCTTGTGTGAGCTAGTACCTTATGTTGGTATATTTGGTTATGTCGAAATAATATTGTTTTTGATAAAAAAAATTTATCACTAATTCCTTGCAGGTTATCCTATTGAGTGGGCAATGGCTAAGGACTTGAGTAAACATGCAGAAACCGACCCAGAAGGAGTCAATGTTGCTCGGAAGCGTCAGTTTGGAGTATGTGGCGAAGTAAATCTTCAATAATTATGGGTGATGGATTAGTCACAGGATTTGTAATGATTGAGCTTAAGTTCAGTCGCCATTTGGTTGTAAGACTTCGTGCCACCTTCAACTTTTTTGTTGTTTTGGAACTTTGAACATTGTAATAAACTGGGTTATGTGTATCCTTATGCAGATGCTAGGAGAGTTCTCTCTTCTATTATCTAAAAAATGGCACAACACACCAATTGACATGTAAGTCTGTGGCCGGACATAAAATTTATCCACCTTTACATCTTGGAAGAAGGATCTCCGCACCAGCTCACCAAAAACAAACTGTCCTTTCTCTTCCAAATCCGTTGGCCCCTCTTCTTGGATAAAATTATTTGTTATCCACAACTGGATCAACATGTCCCTCTCCATACGATTAGTGCTGGCCAAATGGGCCAGGCCTAACGGGCCGACATGAAGCACGACATCGTTGGCTCAAAGACGAGTGCACGCCCGCCCGCATCGTTCATGGCCGTACCGCCCGACACGAGACCGGGCCGTGCCGTGCACACGCCGCCAGGCACGCCCATAGGCACGGCTGCGGGGAGGTGGGGTCGTGGGAGGCGAGTCGCGAGGGCCGAGGCGGCGGCGTCTGCGCTTGCTGCGGCGCGGGCGCGCGGCCGAGGAGAGGAGGCGCGGCGGCGGCGTGACGCACGGAGTTGCGCTGCGCGACCGGCCGTGGGGAGGCGAGGAGGCGTCGACGAGGCGGCGGCGGGGTCGCGAGGAGGCGACGATCGACGAGGACAAGGTCGGCGAGGACCGAGGAGACGGGGCCGCGGGGAGGCGACGACCGACGAGGACGAGGTCAACGAGGACCGAGGAGACGGGGCCGCGGGGAGGCGGCGGGGTCGGCTAGGGCGGTGGGGTCGTCGAGGCGGCGGCGGGGCCGCGGGGAGGCGACGAGGATGAGGTCAGCGAACGGCGAGGACCGAGGAGGCGGGCCGCGGGGAGGCGACGAGGACGAGGTCGGCGAACGGCGAGGACCGAGGAGGCGGGGCCGCGGGAGGCGAGAGGCGCGCCACGGCGGGTCGGCTAGGGGCCTAGGCGCGGCGGGGCCGCGAGGAGGCGGCGGGGTCGACGAGGACGCCGAGGAGGTGGGGTCGCGCCGCCGCGGAGCGAGGAGGCGAGGAGGCGGCGGCGCGGGGCGGCGGCCGCGCCGTGAAGAAGGGGAAGGTTAGGGGACCGGGAGAAGAAAGGGCGCGCCGGCAGTGGGCGTGCCGGCAGCGCCCAGTGGTGGGTGGTCGTGCCTAGGCACGGCATGGCCCGAAAAATCCGGCCGTTGGGGAGATTTTAGCCGTTTTTTTTACCGTTTTTGACTGTTGGTGTTTTAAAAAATAGCAAAAAATCCTGAATTTTTTTCTATAAATAGCCACCATACCCCCCCTCATTCAGCACACCCTCATTCTCCATTCTCTCTTTGCAATTGTGTTGTGCAAATTCAAATCCGTGTTGAGCTAATTTGGCAAAATTCAAAAAATTGTGCCAAAATTTCGATTTTCTACATAAGTCGTGAAAGAGGTACAATACTATTTTTATAATACTTTTATTGTTCGTTTTTGTTATGCAAAGATAAAAGTAGTGTTAGCTTCAATTTTGCAGTTTTCGTTATGGATAGTCCTTACGAGAACTTTGATCTTGGTGAGTACGGACTTTCATCGGAGGAAATTGTGTCCATAGAGGCGGCTGCGGCTACCTCAAATGAACCAGAGGTTTCACCAGAGGAGCATGGTGGAGTTCCGTCATCAGGCTCCACGTCAGCATCAAGCTCAACGGCAACCGGAGCAAAGAGATCAAGGTCGTCTACATCAGGAGTGTGGGAGAATTTCGACAGGACAACCAAGCAAGACGCAGCGGGAAATGAGGTACCATATGCTATTTGTAAAATTTATCACCATGAATTGTCTGCGAAGTCTACAGGTGGAACGGGACACTTGCTTAGACATGCCACAAGATGTCGAACCAAGCAAGGATTGGCGATGAGGCGCACGCACTGCAATACAACCCCGACGATGCGGTATCTAGTCGAACTACGATCCTCGTGTAGCCCGCCAATCTCTCTCGCGTTTAATTGCTTCGAGGATTTACCGCTAGGCTTTGGCGAGTCCGCTTCTTTCCAAAATTACATTAAGATCACGCATAATCCTAGATTTGCTTCCGCTTTCTAGACAGACAACAACTAGGGATCTAGTGAAATACTATAATGAATGTCGTAATAAAATAAAAGAACTATTTAGTACGTGCACATTTTCGGTGACCCTGACATCGGACATATGGAGTGGTCGGGCTAGGGAGGATTACCTTAGTGTAGTTGCGCATTATGTTAATGACAACTGGGCAATGGAGAAAAGGATTATAGGTTTGAAATTAATTGATGTAGCACACACGGGGGAGAATATTGCATCAGATATGAAAGTCGTGGAAGATTTTGGTCTTACAGACAAAATATTCGCAATTACTTTAGACAACGCCGAGGCAAACTCTAGGGCTATGGGCATTCTTACTCCAGTGTTGAGTACATATGCCGATTCCTTCTTGGTACATCAACGATGCGCTTGTCATATTATCAACCTTATAGTCAAATGTGGTTTGAAGAGGTTGAGTCCGTATATTAAAGATTTTCGCGATGCAATTTCTTTATTGAATAATTCTAACGTAAGAATAGCACAATATAAGAACTTTTGCAGGGCGATGGGTGTACGTCCAAGAAAGTTCGGTTTGGACATGGAGGTAAGGTGGAACTCTACTTACCTCATGCTTAAGCATCTTTTACCATACAAGAGCATTTTTTCTGTTTTTATTCAAACGCACTATCCTAGCAATCGACGATACTTTGCAATTAATCGAGCAACATTGGTTCGTTCTTTGAGAAGATATCTTGTCATTTTTAGAAAAATTTTATGAGGCAAATCATTACTTTGTCCATCGCCTACTATCCAACATCTCCTATCATCGTGCATACTATTTTACGGATTGCTACCCAATTAAAAATGCATGAAAATGACTTAGTTTTACGTGAGGCTGTTGTTGCCATGAAATCTGAATACCTTAAATATTGGAGACAAATCCCTTACCTATATGCATTTGTATTTCTTTTAGATCATAGGGCTAAAATTGGTGTATTTGGTACTGTACTTGATCTTCTTAGTGATGCTACGGGGCTAGACTATACTAACTATTTTACAGAAGTTCATTCTCGGTTATACGAGGTTTACCAAAGGTATGAAAATAAGTTCTGGGGAGTCCGCTCGCAACGACCTCCAGTAGCCCCCACCCCGAGTGGGAAGACAAATATGTGGGGTGCGATCTTCGGTGCCTCTTCCTCCAGGTCCAGGTCTTCTTCTTTTACTACACCAGCGCCTGCTCAGTCAAGACCTACAAGGAGCGGAGAACTATCCACCTATCTGGACAGCGATACGGTGGATTTCAACTCAGAAGACTTCGACATCTTGCAATGGTGGCAAGCTCATAAGTTAACATATCCCGTGTTATCCATACTTGCACGTGATATGTTAACTGTTCCTGTCTCTACGGTTTCCTCCAAATCTGTTTTTAGTCTTTCAGGAATAATATTGGAGGAGAGAAGAACAAGTCTCACAAGTGAGATGGTGGAGATCCTTTTAACTGTGAAGGATTGGGAACAAGCCGATTCACGAACACAACACTTTGTGGAAAATCCAGAGTTGTCGGAGGTGTTCGAAAATTTATACTTAGACAATGACACCGACACATAGAACAAGGATGTATCATGTATGTACAATTGTAGAGCTATAGGTTGTACTCTTTTTTCTTTGTCAAAGTTTTCTCATTTTGAGTTTTTACTTGACGAAGGTTTTAACAAGGCAGCCAATTGGACATTAATAAAGCTCTTTATTACATTTTTAATATGATTATCTTTTTTTTTCAATGTTTATGTCTACTTTTGAGTTCTACGTATTTTTATAATTTTTCTGGATTTTTTCTGGATTTTTTCATTCTGACGGGCCAAACGGGGCACGCTTGGCCTGACCCGACGGGCTAAACGGGCTCGGGCCATCCCGGCACAGCACGAATGCCTGATGGACTGTGTCTGGGCTGTCATCCCGGCCCGTGGGCCGGCACAGCACAACACAAATAATACACGGGCCAAAATAGGCCGTGCCTAAACGGGTCGTGCCTAACCGGACTCATGCCGTGCCGAGCCGGGCGGCCCGTTTGGCCACCTCTGCATCCGATAGTCCTATGGGAAGACTGCACAGAAGGTAAAACATTGCTTCATTTCAAATGATATGTGGCTATAGCTCAGTTTTAGTACGGATAGGATCTCATTTGTGCTCCCGACATCATCCCAACTCTTGCTTCCTGCAATAGCCTCCCACTCCTGGACTTGCTGCTTGGAACTCATTAGGGCCCCCCAATTGTCTTCAAAGCAAGAGGCTCTAGCTGCTCTTGCTCTTCGTTAATGAATTATTAATTTCTTCCGAAATAATTCCCACGGATCATCTTTGTTTAGATATGATAGCATGTGAGCAGGAAGTGTGCCCATTATGGATGCTACCCGTTGGCTCCGAATTGTGACAACTACAACACTTCCTGAAGCACCAGCAGAACACGGTAATGGCCTGAGCTCTTCCCATTTTTGATCCTCCTCATTCCAAACATCATCAAGGCTCCGCAACAGCTCGATCCTGTCAGGCAACGTACATTCTTTCTTGGTAGCCAGTACAATTATGGATCTTACAAGAGCACTGACATTGAAATCATCTGACACACAAAGCCACATCGGCAATTCAAAGTGCTGCTGGATCCTGCAGTCGTTATCCACCATATTTGCGAGAGACGTCTTGCCCAATCCCCCCATCCCTACAACGGGCAGAACCTGCACCTTCTGCTTGAATCGCTGCTCGAGCAGCAAATTCACCACGACATCCTTGTCGTCGTCTCTGCCGATGATCTCTGTCAGGTCGTCAAGGCCAGAGTGGGTCTGCGGATGGATGACGGGTGCTGTTTCCACACGCGCCACGAGGCCAAAGCTGTTCATCTCGAGGATCAGCTCAATGATATTCTTGAGGACATTGTTCAGATTCCTGCTCACAGTGAGACGGAACAGAAGCGGGCTGTGGAGGGTGAAGTAGCTGAGTCCCTTCCGGGCCGCGGACTCGCCGGCATGTGCCCTACGGCGCAGCGCCTCGTGCTGGAAGTCGTCGAGGACGTCGTCGGCCTCGTAGGCGACGGCCTTGAGGCCCTTCATCCGCCTCTTGACGGCGGGGTTGGTCTCGCTCTTGAGCTCGGCGTCGGCCACAATGCACTGGACAGCCAGCAGCTGGCGCTCCAGCTTGCGGCGGGTGTCGTGGACGCCCCACATGCGAATGACGTTCTGGACGAGCGCGTCGGTGGCCGTGGCCTTGCCGGCCGCGGCGCGCACAACGGGGAGAAGCAGCGAGTCGGCCATGGGTTTCTCGTCTCTGATGAGATGATGAAACTCTTCAGTCTTGTTGAGAAAACTCGTTGAGAAAACTCGGAAAAAATATGGACAGGAAAGTGAAATGGTTGGAGGAAGGGGAGTCCAAGTAAGCTGCTAGACAGAGAACCAAGTTTTGTTTGGGTGGTTAGTGGAGGTGGTTATATTCCTAGCTCATCAGAGTTCAAATCCTAGGTTTGACTCTGTGTGTCTCATTTAGGAAATTATTCTTTCAGTGAGAGACGACGTGGCCGTCGTAAGCGATGCGTCGGTGGTGACTTTGTTATTTCTTCGTTAAGCTCCGCTCGTTTAATCTTCCATAGACGTTGTGTGTGTGAGTATGTACGTTTGGTGGTGTATATACGTATGAACGTCTATGTGTTGTACTCGCTGTTTTTTTTTAAAAAGAAAGTAAGCTGCAGGATCGGTGCAATTGCCTGTGGATTGCTGCTATCAAGTTATGCGCAAAGTGCCCAACTAAAGCGTGTCATATCATGCATCTAGTCTCACTGACTTGTTGGGCAGCACTAACTGGGTCTGTTTTGGCAGGGAACAGCAGCGATCAGTCAACAGTTGACTCTGCTCTGTACCTTGAGTCAGGTTGATATCGTTTCGTAGTCAGCGTCAACTAGCAATTTAAGCTCATAATTTCAGAGACTTGTGCGCCAATCACTTTATATTGTTAAATCCATCGGTTTCCTTGCAATTTCGTATTTCCTACCTTGTCTCGTCTTATCAGAAAGGGAAAGACGGTGAGGTGAATTGACACAGCGACGTGTTTTGCTCCGAGAGGAGGTACCCTAAAGTTGCGTAGGGCAGAAGTATACGACTGAGACCCTGAGAGCGACCGCAAGCGAGAAGAGGAGCCAACGCAACGCGGACGGCCACTTGGCACGCGGTGGCAGCTAGATCGGCGTGGTTGGAACCAAGTCCATGATCTAACGGGCAAAAAATGCGATCAGGCAGCTCAGATATCTATCCTGAGTTCGCATTGTCTGCTTACGAAAGACTATTCCCATTCGATACATCCCGAAGACCTCTATTTATATCAAACGCCAACTTTCATAGATTCACGCTATAATTCAAGAGTTTAAATTAAGCTTTCATTTCCCAGATGTAAATGGAACGGGGTACCAGCCCAGGGCATTCGATGCTATCATTCAAGTGCGCGCCACATCACACAAGCACAGACATGTTACATGGTTGCAAAACTTCCTCAGTATTTTTCTGATTGTGGACTGGGATTTCAGTACAGCCTGCCAAAACAGGGCCCAATATAGGCACTGTGAAAAAGCAATGGTGCGAAAATTAAATTTAGAATAACTAATTCAGGTCATCTTTGGTAACAGCCATTTTAAACCAAAACACAGCCACTTGACATGATTTTCGTCCAGTTGACCACCCTTTAAACCAACTGGGCCTGCAATCAAAACAACGAAGTATGTCAGCCTGATGCTGAGTTCCAAATACATAGCATTAGTAAGGTTGCTGGTATTTTAGCAGCTAATAATGCAAGTCTGATACAAGACATGCGATGATAAGATATAGCAAGGCAGGTGAAGTCCTGATTATGCAAAAGTGTAAAGAATAACATGAAAAATCTGTTAAACAACAAAATATATCCAATATGTACCATAATTATAACACTGCATCGATTATTAACTCAAGCAATTGCTCAACACAGCAAATTCATCAATAATAAAAGAGAGAAACACAAGTCCACATGTATATGGACGTCTATATGTGTACTATCCTATTCATCCATCCAAAGTGATCTGAGATTTGTGCAAGGACATCAAAATTATTAGAAGATGGGATGTTGGTTGCATCAATGGTGATGATAGTACATGGACATCCATGTACATGTGGGAAAACCATTCTCAAAAAGACTCCATACTAAACATCAATGCACGATCAATTTAACATCTTTCCAAATAATGATGATCCCATCTTGTAATTTCAAATTTTCAAGTGGATAATTCCCATGTATTTGACTTACATACTTAAGATAAATGGGATGTTGTGGAATACAGGAATAGCAAAATGTAGGAGAATGGTTCAGTGTCAATGTTCTACTTGCAGCTTATTGATGTTCCTGTTTATGTCTGCTCTTCTTGGAACTACCTAATAATCTGATTTAATATTATATGGTACTATAATTAGCTAATTATAAACCTTCCAATAGCTAATACCTTCTATAATTAGCTAATTGCCTAATCTGAAGCCTTCCAAGATTTAAGACCTTCATTTCAATAACAGAACAACAATAGCAAAACTACAAAAGCTCAACCTTTGGACCAAAAGTAACAGGTCATAACAAGCAAGCACAAGCAGTAAGCTAAACTCAACAGCAATGACCGCAAAAAAATTCAAAAGGGTCTAGATGATCATTGAGAATATTTTTTTTACATCGGAGTCTGAAATCATACCTAATGACATGCCACTGCCTTATCTTCTGGAAATGTACGTGCTCCCTGTAGACCTGGAATGTAGGAGAAATTTACAGCAGATCAGAATTAGAAAGGTGCCTTAACTTTGACACTGCGTCAGAAATAGACCATACCTCCCTTGTTGCTTTCCTCCATAACCATGTCTGATATTACCCACGCCTCTATCATGCATGGGGAGACCAGCTCGTTCATTTCTTCCTCCATTTGCAGCTACTGCATGCAAAGATGACTGCCCAGGTCGAACTTCATCTGAAAAACCATTCTCTTGGATGTCTTTTACTTTGTTTGAAATTGTTACGTCACTAATCCCCTGAACAATGTTAAAACTTTGGTGCTGCGCACTGGCTTTGTGGATATGTGAACACTTGTCAAACTGGTCTCCAAAGTGAGTTGTAGTAGAGCCATTTCCAGATGGCATTGTATTTGAAGATCTGGAATCAACAACAGGTCCTCTCTTTTGCCGAGTGCTTTGTGCCACAGGAGTAACAACAACTGAAGGCAATATCGATGAGTGAGGAGCAGATGATGCAGCAGCAGCGATTTTAGCAGCAGCTGTAGTAGCCGAAATGACCTGTTGTGCTCCTTCACGAAGGTGAATGAAGTCCCCTTCAATCACAAAGAGCTGCAGACGCAATAAATGTATCAGTAACAGAAATGATCCATATACTGACTAAATTGCTATATATGGAAAATAAACAAACCTCTGGATGACTAGCCACAAAATCATCTAGCTTCCCATAATGCTTCTTATAGTCATGCCAGTGAAGAGGAGCCAACATTTTCCCAAGCCTATTTGGTAGCTGAGAATAAAATACACATGAATCAGAAAATGTTCCACTAAACAAACAAAACATATAATTCCCATAAGTGGGCGCTCAACAACTTGAAGATGGCAAGTAACTCACAGTTGAACTAATCCTGATTCGGCCATCAGGCCCAGCAGGTACTGCACGAACAATGCAAGCCAAAAGGGATCTCTCATCTAGAAGGGCAGGCTCCTTTGGTATGTGAGGTAACAGTGAACCCAAACCACCACCCGTGGATGTAAGTGAGTCAGCCTGATTCACAACATTAGAACTGAACTCTGCTGCACTATTTTTGAAGTGGATCTGGGTAGTTGATGCAGCAAAATTTGAAGCTTTATGCTCCTGCCTGGGTACATGCTCCTCAGACTGCTTGTCAGATGCAACTTTCTCGTCCTGGTTGTAAGATGAGCATGCATGATATGAGATGCTTACACAGTAAATGAAAATTTATGAAGAAAAACAGTAAATTAGAAACCTTCAATTCAATTTTTTGCTCTTGATGTTCAGACTTTTCGATAGGGCCGGCGTTTGGAGATGAATCCTCGGCTTTTTGCTGCTCATTGTAAACTAAATGTTCGGTTACGCTGGATTCCATAACCTGTAAACGGTTTTAATAGAACAAATCAAATTAACAGGGCCAGGTTGAAGAAAAAAAACAAATAATAAACTAAAAGACTAACCTTTGGTTCATGAGTTGATTCAGCAACCACACTCATGGAACATTGATGTTGTTTCCCATGGGCTGTAAGATGTTCTGGATGGGTTATTTGACTCTGCTTAGAAGACAGCTCACCATTATTACTAGCACCTGATTGTAACACATTCTGGTCTGATTGGGATGGCTGATAGTTTGTTTCATCTAGTGTTTGTGAGGCATTTTGTGCTTCCTAAACGATACAAAAATTATTTCCAAATCAGAAGATGCCACATTGTCAGTAAAATTTTGATACAATAAGCAATGTGCTTCAGGAGTATAATTACCTGTTGGTTGGGCCAGTGTAGGTTTGGTTGAATGGTAGACTGTGACTGAAAACTACCGAATTGAGGAACACCAGAGTTGGGTGATGCTAAAGATTGAGGTATACCTTGAGGATGCATCATATAAGAATGCATCCCAGCCATCTGCCCAGAAGGAAGAAAGCCACCTATTCCCAATAGTGAAGATGGAGCAACAGGTAGAGCAGAGGCACTACTTCCCTGAAAGCAATAAGAGTAAAACCTCTCAACGATATTTCTTGACGAGAATGAAATAAAGGATCCATACAAATCAATATGATATAGTATGGAAATAGAAGGGAGAACAGGTCACTTTTAAAGACATGCTAACGCAAAACAAATAGATATAACTGAAATATCACACAACGCTATTTGCAGTACACTATAACAAAGTCACCCGGCCAATATTAAACAATATATTTTGCATCTTCCATGACAGCCACCACAACTTTTTATTGAAGATACTACAAATCAATAATACCTTTATGGAGCCATCAGTACTTCCATCATTTTTCAGTGCCTGACTGCTGTCTGCTGCTGCACTACCATTTGCAGCCATGTTGTTCCCTTTGCTTTGAACCAATGATGATTCAGCTAAGCCCTCCTGAGCAGCTTGTGAACCATCCTTTTGTACTCCAGTCCGTTCTCTTAACTCAGTTAGTTCTAGCTGAAGTTGCTGTATTGTATGCAGAAAACCCCGTTGCATTTCAACATACTGGGGAAGAAGAGGAAGTGAAGAGCATGCAAATATGAGTAATGACAATATTGAATATTGATGAAATACGACAGCACAACAATTTAATAGAAGCCCAAAGCATGCATGAATAATGGAAAGAAGGCATCTACTGAACTAAACAACTTACCTGTTGCTGGAAACTAATCCAATATTGATTAAATTGCTCAGTACGCTCACGTAACTCAGCTTGCAGGGACTGAGACTGTAAAACATCCATTTCTTGAACTCGTGCCACCCAAGCATGAGCTTCCCTTAACTGTTCATCTTTGTAAAGAATGTTGTCTTGAGCAACCCTATGCTGGAAAAATAAATGCTCATTGGTGAGTGGCTGAATGCTAATGTGTGTTACAAGCATTTTGAATTTGAGCAGGCAATCTTGCAACAACACTGAGCATTCATGGAAAAGTTTCCCCCACAAACAAATAACCTTTTCATTGCTAAGTCATGGATACAAAGAACTAAACCAAGAGAAACCGTGCCATTAGGAAATGAAATATTGGAGTGTGTTAAAAAGTACCTAATTTACAACATTCAGTACATCTTATTAGGATATTACTGCAGTACATTCATTAAGAAACTAATTTGAAACTCACATTCGTTTTAAGAGACTACCATCATTTAAAAGTTGTAACAGCTCTTCGTGAGATAGTGCAAACTAGGATATTGTTTTACGTACACTGTCGGTCAAAATGTTAAGGGTTTTAATGAAGTGGGAGCCTAACCACATAATGCATAGACCATCTAAAATATAATGAAAAATGAGAGGGCTAGATAAGAATACTTGTTCCTCTAATGAAAGAAATTGGCTTTCTTTTTCTCCCAAATGCTCTTGGAGATCATGAATTTGTTTAAGATGTTGGCCTCTTTCAGCTTCAGAATTGTCACGTTCCCTTCTGCACAAAACAAGAAAGCATCGAGCATAAATTTTAGTTTTGCAATGAAGTTTTGATCAATAGAACGAAAATAGCATCTTGTCACAGATTGTGAACCAAAAGATATACAAAATGCTTGTTCCATAACAAAATTATATTTTGCCCATGCATGAAAAGCTGTCAACCCATGCATGAATAGGTATGATGTGGTGGTTCTTTGGGTCAAAAAAGAAGAGATCCAGCGAGGTTGCTTAGCACAAATCAGAAAAGCATCCCATAGAGCAAATTGATAATTTCCATTTATGGTCAGAACTCTGGATGTTGCTTGAAACTTTAAAGAAGTGCAATTTCTCAACTGCTAACTTGTGAAATATGGTTCCATGCCACAAGATACTAAAAACAGCAATAGTACCTGGCAGTTGCAAGCTCCTTGGTCTGTTCTCTAAGAAGATCCTGATTTGCCCACACCTGCCAAAAAGAATAAAAGACGACGATAGAGATTATCACGTCTCAATCTCTCATTGTGAATAGTGCGAAACATACCAGGAAAGACCACTAACCGTTTGATGGTCAATCTTCAAAGCATCCAATTCCCTATCCTTGTCATCCAATTTCATTTCCAGCTCAAGAATGTACTTCTCCCTTTCATGCAGTTGTTCCTGTTCAATACGGACATCAGTTTGTTTTCCCGAACAAGGGCAGGACAATCTGCACATAAATCGTATTACCATAGACGAGATGCTATATGTGTAACTGAAACGACTAAATGTAACCAGCAAGGCAATGTGCAGATGAAATCAAACCATAAGGCCAGATAATTTCACTAGAAGCTAGCCTGCATCTTATCATTATAGCAATAATCAACCAACAACGGTGCATCACATAACTATCTTTGAGCATTAGCCACCATTCAACTTTGCTCATCAGCAGATAACCACGTAACCACCAGGCAAGACAACATTATCACTCCATAAATTTGTCACAGCATAAAGACCTATTTCATTCTGTACGCAAGCAGAAATTAAGCTCAAAAGAACTACTGAGCTGCACCCCATCCGTCAGCATAACACAGTACTCGGCCACTTTGAAAAAAAACAATGAAACACAGAATTACTTCTATTTCAAAACTGTAATGCAACCACCAGGTGGTACCTACTCTCTGCCCATCACGCCTCCCAAAATTATCAATAACATGCAGTACTTCCCAAGCAACAAATAACCGGTACAGACCACGTCATCTGCAATCAATAAGTTATATGTACTTCCTTCAACCTAGTGAGTAGGGCAACACCAAGCACACAAAAGCAAAAGTAATAGATACGACCTTGAGCTTTGCCGCAGCTGCTACATGCTCCTTGGCAGCCACCTCGAAGCTGCGCTGCGCCCCGATGATTTGCGGGTGTGCCATGGCCTGCGCGCGCAGCTCGATCTCGACCAGCTGCAGCTGCTCCCGCTGCCGCACGAGGCTCTGCAGGCGCTGCTGCAGGATGTCCTCGCTGAGCCCCCCGCTGCCGTCGATGGTGATCGAGCAGAAGTCGTCCAGCCCTCCCGCCCCGTCCTGCACCAAAACCCAATCCTCCCACCGTTACAAACCACGTCACGTATGAAATATTGAGCGGAGGAAGCAAGCACGCACCTCGTAGATTGCTCTGTCCTCGGATTGCCCCAACTTCGCGTGCTCCGCAGCATCCTGAACAAAAAACAACAACACGGGAGGCGCGACGTGAGTACCATAGTACAAACGGATGGTGGTGGGGGAAGGGTTTTGTCGTGTGGAGGGTGCGAAGCAGCGAGACGACCTCGGCGCCATTGGTTCGGAGGGGGCCGTCGGGGACGGCGCGCCACTCCTTGCGCGCCGCCGCGGTCTCCATATCGCGGCGAACGGGCGCGCGAGGCGCCGGCTCCCCTCGCGGGATCGGGATCTGGCGGCGGCTAGGGTTTTGGCTCCGCGCCGCGGATCGCGAGGAGAAAAGCGACCGCGCGCGACGAGGGGGAGGCCCTGGCTAGGGTTTACGCGCGCGGCGGCGGAGGCGATCGGAGAGGGGGCGCGGAAAATTTGGGGGGATTTATGCGGAGTGCGTGCGATTTGGGGGATGGAGATGGAGATGGAGATGGAGAGGATGCGAGTGGAGAGAGTCGAGAGGGGAGTGTGTGGGAGTATATCTGTAGACTGTAGGGAAGCAGCAGGTGGTGAGGTGCGGTGAGGTCAGGGGGATTTGGTGTGGTGAGGCGGTCAGGCCGGTCCACGACCACGGTCCGTGCCCCTGCTGGGGTTGGGTGGCGAGCCTGCGATGTTGCATGATTGCATCTTGGCATGCAATGGAAGAATTTTTGGCCGGGTTTTTATTTCTGCTTCCTTTCCGTAGGTGAAGATTACCGTGGCAGCGATTGAAGATTCTGCTGGGAGTTTTTTTTATTACAAAGAAGCCGCACATGCAAGGGCGAATCTACAATAAACTAAGTACACAGGATATTAGATCCAAAAAAACAAAAAAAAAAATTGGATATAATCACGTATACATAATGTAGACACCTCTAACCTAACATGAAGGGACACTCCAAATCACAGCCCAACCCAACATGATATGTATTGGGAGTCGGGACACCCGGTCATTTTTGTTCTGGATATGTCACTGTGCACATGCACACAATGCTCCATTAGCACACGCCTACAGACAGGGTCCGGGATAAATTCACAACCTCACAAAATTTCTACTGAAATACATCCGCGTGTATAATAGGTGGGTTTGTGATTTAAACACTAGTGAGTGGAGTCGTACACCCATAAACTCTATCACCTCACCAAGAGATGGTTCCTGCTATGAGTTATTTTGTTTCATGCAAAAAAAATTTCTTTGACATTTATATATTTTACTTGTACCAAAAAGAATATCGCGTTGTTGTATTTGGCATGTAATGCAAGGATATTGGAACCTTGGGCGTGAGGTAGTCGTTTATTAAGGAACGTTTTTGTAGTTCTTTCCTGAAACCCTTCTTTTTTTCAGTCTCGCAGAACACGTATAACTGGGTTTGTATTTCTGTGGCCGATTGTATTTCCAAATCTTTCGGATTTGATCTCCTAAATTTTTAGCGCAAATAGCACGTTTGCGATGTTTTATTACGGAAGTAGCGCCCATCGCAACGAAATAGTAAATATGAAGTCTCATCCGCACGGTCACCGGACGGACGCGATGCCTACGCAACACGTCGCCTCGTCCAGCTAGTCATGGGCCAGACACCCCTCGACGTCCCTCGTTCGGCCAGTAGCGGGCCGGAAGCCCCTCCATGTCGCCTCAATGTCGCCTCCACCGTCCCCTCACCAGCCGGACGACGCACAACCGATGCCCAAATTAATTAGCAACCGTAATTAGCGAAATTAATTATCCGGCCCGTGGACGATCAAACGCAAATTACCTTGAATTAGCCGCATCCGGCCTGTGACCGGCCGGACGCTTCGCTTCCCCTGACCACAGCGCATGCCCGTCCCCTCAGCCCTCTAATCCGTTGCCTCCATCGCATCCTCGTCCATATATTTAATCGCATGAGAGTGCAATTTCACTTTGCACTCTCGCTTTCTCGTTCTTTTGGTTTCGGTTTTCTGGTGACTTATTATTATTTGCAGTTGTCATTAGCAGTCATTTCAGCAGGTGTGTTTCTCCTCCTACGTTATTTATTTTTTAATTTTGTGGTTAGCAAATTATTCATAGCGAAATTAATCTTACTTAATTTATTAGTTGTAATTTTTAGGTGTAGTTAATTAGTTGCCAATTAATTAATTAGTTGTTATTATATTGTTTTACTCAATTCATTAGTCCAAAATAGTTAGTCAAAATTAAGTATTAATAAATTAGCAGTCATTAATTAGTCGTTAATACTTTAATCGTATTTTATAAGAATTGATTAATTCGTTTTCATCAATTAGTAAATTAGTTACTAATAAATTAGCATTAAAGGACCGAAGAATAGAGAACAACAAGATGTGCCAAATCTATTAACTACTTGCACTAGTAGAAATTAATACAAGTGGTGCTATGATTCAGATATTTGTTTCTCCATGAAATGACAAACTTAAAGTAACCTTCTGAACAATGAAGTTTTGATTTTGACATAAAAT
Organism: Ampelocalamus luodianensis; assembly: GCA_036346255.1. NCBI lineage: Eukaryota > Viridiplantae > Streptophyta > Magnoliopsida > Poales > Poaceae > Ampelocalamus > Ampelocalamus luodianensis. The sequence continues at coordinate 2,560,637 of CM070632.1, read as the reverse complement.
TGACCTTAATTGTGGAGCAACATGTATTGACTTTGACAAAAAAAAAACTGACCTTAATTGTAGAGTTTAGACTTGAAGCATTGATTTAGCACAATGCATCTAGGTTGTGATTTGGGGTATGAGATTCCATATGATTGTGAGAATTGTCCCAGTTTGTCTGATTACAAATGCCATAAAACCTAGAGCAATGAAGTTTTTTTTGTCCAAGAAAAATGGAGGGACTAGAAGGTGATTGTTGTTGGGGCTTTTCACTGAATGGTTTGGATTAGGATTTTTCCTTACAGTGAACCGTTTTACACAGCAATGACTTGGTTGAACAATATTTAGATACATATGCATCTAGGGGCAAATTCTCATTTTATCTTTGTTGTTTGCGTGACATCGGAATGAATGAGGCCTTTTGACGCTTTTGCATAATTTGAATACTTGGACTTTTACACCTTTCGGTTACCTGCCAGAAGATATGCTGGTAATATTAAAACAACATTGTGTTTAGATTAATTGTAAAGAAAGAGGATAAGGGTCCAAACCAAATCAGAACAGACAACAAAGTTTTATTTTTAGTATGAACCGTATTATTAACAGATGAAAATGGTTTAAGAATACGCAAATACAAGTTTTGACAACGTAATTAAGGCATGTTTACTTAAATTCGGAATGATTTGGACATAAAGTTTTCATAGTATCATATCAAAAAGTTGCATTTACGCCCATCCCCTCACCCCTTGTAATGAGTCACCTCCATCACTTCCTTGTCCATGCATGCATGGATGCAAGAGATTAGCTTTAGTTATTTTAGTGGTCTTAGTTAGCCTTAATAATTTATTTGTTTTTAATCTGTGATAATAAATCTGGTGGCCTAAGTTAGCTGTAATAATTTTTTTTGTAACATGCGGTAATAATTTTGGCGTAATTATTTTAGTGCCATTTTGGTCATCGTAATTAATCTAGTCGTGACTAATGTTGATGCCATTACGTAACACACGCTCTCCGTATTTGTGTAATTTATAATTTGTAGTAATCTATCGTCGTCATCAATTTTTTCACTAATAGTTTGTCTCTTTCATGTCTTGTAAGTCATGTCTCTACTAGAGCTTCTGGAACCCTTCTACGACGATAATCACCGGTACAAGTCATGGATCTACAGGAATGCGGATGACCCTCCACCCCTGACGCTTCGGGGCGGGAGGGATTGTTGGGAGTTGGATGCTCGCTACGTCCCCATCCCTCGAGACACGGGCTTGTTGCCATTCACGAGGCTGGTCTCTGTCAGATGCCAGTTCACTCTGGATGGCAGCCTGCTGTCAGCACTTGTCGACTAGTGGATACCCCAGATGCACACATCTCACTTTTGGTGGGGTGAGATGACTGTTACCCTGCAGGATGTCTCATTCCTGACCGGTCTCCCGATCCGGGTGAGCCACTTGTTCCAGACCATCCGTCGATGAACTGGAAGGCTAGGTTGCGGGATAGGTTCAACATACATGTGTGGGACAGTGCCCGTGGAGACCCTCGAACTCGGTTGAGGCTTTTCAACCGGTGCTTAGAGGATGCACCCGACGAGGTTGTTCAGACACACCTCGTCGCTTACCTTCTATATCTCTTTGGTTGGATCATGTTTCCCACGTCACAGGGCAATTGGGTGTACCCTATCTTCGTCCGCATTGCTGAGTCTTTGGCTGACGCATAGCTAGGGATCAATCGTACTTTGCACCATATACAAGGGGTGACACTTCGAGGCGCGACACTGGTGTCAAACCCGGCCTTGCCTGCTGCTACGTGCTCTTAAAGCTATGGAGTTGAAAGCACTTCCCTGTTGGGCGGCTGTCCTTCCACAAAGCAGTGCACCTGTACCCTGAGTTGTAGGACTTGATAGACAGGCTCACCATGGGCTATCGGTGGACTGTTGCTCTCCTACGCTAGGCGAAGGACAGACCAGCGAGGTGCTACTCGTTATTCTACAACGAGTTCGAGTCGTTGCACAACAACGATATCATCTGGGCTCCATGGAGCCCAGACTTCGTGGGCTCGATAGCGCCACACGGGTTGTCCTTGCAATGCACGCAGGACGCCGAACTATGGGTGACGACATGTCACCTGGTGTTCACACTTATGGTGGAGCCTTACGCGCCACAGCGTGTAAGGCGGCAATTCGATTTATACTAGGTTGTGCCCCCTCCCACTGGCAAAATGCTGTAGCGAGCTGTGCCACTTGTGAGTTCAACTCTCATCCAAGTAATGTTTACACTTCATACCTATATCCTCTGTTCTAACATCAATCCTTTCAGAATGCAGGCAATCAAGGTCGGGTCGGCATACTGAGGATCGGCAAGCACTCCAGCGCAAGTGGATTACAGCCTGGATGGAGATGGCACACGACGAGGTCTTGCTGGAGCAACGACCGTACGACGTACGAACATACTGTGAGTACATGCAGTGGTACGTACCACAGTCGCGCACCAGACTCACCCGTACTTCGCCAGAGCGTCTGGAGCATGTGACGCACTAGGAGAGCCTCGACCACTCGTACGATCGATACAACGCTTTCGTAGCGTGACGACACCGTGAGACACTTACAACTTTCGGTCATTTCATTGACGATATTTGTACTCTTGTTACTGAACCTATTTTGTATCTCACATCAGTTGGAGCGGGCGCAGCGTATCGCAAGTGCATCGGAGACCGTCTTCCACAGCCCACACAGTACCGAGGCTGCTGAGCACTTTGAGGTACATCTTCGCGGAGCCAAAGAATATAATAAAGAACATGAGCTGAGGTCATTCGACGGACGACATCTTGTGAATCGAGCAGCAAGTTGGGGTACCGTGCTCACCTACCAAGTCATCACGACCCAGCGAGATCGGTACCGTGCTCACCTACCAAGTCATCACGACCCAGCGAGACCGGCTGGCGTCGTAGCACTCCACGTCGGTCATCCATAGGCTAGATTGGCGGGGAGGTGAGTTATGTACAAATATACGTTCTGTTTTTTTGTTATTCCTTACATTCCTCTAACATCATATCATTTTCCCGTCGTAGGTCCATTGGGAACTTCTGTCGTCCGCACCCCGTACATAGGCTAGTGCTCCTCCTTGGTCATCTGCACTACACTTCCGGAAGTTACGAGATTCTTAGTTTACGTCCAGAGTATTTATTTTGACTAACATCGTTCCGTCTTGCAACCTTCAGTTGACCGTGGGGGTGATGGCCATTCATCTAGTGATGAGGATACGTGACTCCCAACTCCTGCAAGGGAGCAGTACACGGGATTTGGAGCGTACGTGGGGTTTGGACCGTCCACAGAGTTTGGAGCGTACACAGGGCAGATAATGCGGATATTCCTACGACTACTACTTTAAGTGTACATGAGATTGTTCATGAAGTACCAAGCGGTCCAGTGACTAGAGCCAAAGCCAAACTGAAGCTGGATGGGAGACTAAGGGGGCCAAGAGAGCTGGAGCCAAAGCAATGGAGGAGACCTGATGTGGCACCAAGCCAAGGGAGAAGAGAGCAAGGTCTACAACCAACTCAGCAATGTCTACAACTAGCTCAACAAGGCCAAGGGAGAAGAGGGCAAGGCCTACGACCAGCTTATCAAGGTCTACGACCAGCTGGTCTACAAACAACATTCGGTGAAAGGAGTACTTGTCGTGAACAGTGCTCAACGGAAACAGTACTCGGTAAAAGGAGTGCTTGTCGTGAACAGTACTCGGCATGAGAAGTACTTAGCGGGAACAGTACTCGGTGGAAGGAGTACCCGGAGGGAGCCATATTCGATCGATTGAAGTGGTCGTAGACCACCTGGTAGTGGTCATAGACCATCTGGTGGTGATTGTGAGCCACCTAGTCGTGGTCGTAACCCGCCTAGTCATGGTCGTGGACCACCTAGCACTGTAAAGGAGAAACTATGTGTGGCCGAGAGGGTGGGAGGTAAGGCCGGTCAAGGAAAGCAAACCCTAATTCATTAACCGCCTGAGGAGAGGAGCTTGAAGGCTGAGCCAGGAAGGAAGCCAAAAGGAAAGCCGAGTCTGGAGGAAGGCCAAGTGCCAAGGGAATAATCTTGTGCCTATAAGGGCGATCAAGCTCACGGTTTCTATGTTGGTTCAGTTTGGATCGGAATCAATCCGTGATTTAGTTTCTATCTTCAAGATTGTGTCCGTTTAAAAGAGTCCAAGATGTAACGTGCCATACGAGCACGAGTTAGGGATAGAATCGGCCTTGTGCTGTGCGTGTGTTGGTTTCGACCTTAGGTCGTTTGTGTTTGGTCACATCCTTAGGTGCCAATATAAGGTAAGGGCATAGCCCATTATAAAACAAGACTAGTTTTTGTAAAAGATTGAAACATAGTTATTGCTTGTTCTTTCAAACCAGAGTTCATGCGAGGACTTTGAGAGAGAATTGGGCAATCCATTGATTCATCCTGCACTTCAAGGTCAAGCTGTCGTTCCATTGGGAATTGGGGGCTTGGCGATCGTCGCTTGTAGTCTCACGACGATCAACTATCTGGTGTATTTTGGGTGATATCCAAAGAGTCGAGAGTTCGTGCATTGGCGCGAGTGTTCAGATAGCGACATCGACTACTTCGCATCTCTTATCTACGGTTCTTCACTGAGAAGATTGAGCCAACCCCTGTATCAGCAGAGCTCCTTCGGGTTCGCTGGCACATCGTATGTCCAAGGCCAGAGCTCCTCGGTACGGCGGAGTTGCAGACATCGTACATTGGGTAGACAATTCAGGAGTGGATTTATGCAGTCCCGTGTTCATGACTTCATTGCAGGTGCCCCTAGTTCGGCATATCTCAGCAGGACGATACCGATGCTTACCAGACTCAGCTTCCTCTGACTCAACTTGCTGGTGCACCCCTATCCACTCAACAGATACAACGGTCTTCGTACCCCATCTAATACGAAAATCGCTCTCCGGACCGACTGATGTATCCCATGGGATATGCCCGATGCAAAATAAGGATGCAGACGCAAACGCAGCAAGCAGAGAGTAGTGGCTCAAATGAGTGAGCCATATTATATCTCGTGTACTTCGATCAAATAGGATAATCTTTGTTAATTTATCAGTTTAATGTGGATGATATTCTTTAACACCGTATTGTACTACATGCTAGATTATATATTAATTAATCTGTCTCTATCCATCTTTACTCTTTGTCTCGAGCTGGAGAAGGAGGCTACATGGCTATTTAATTTGCTAACTATTTAATGTAATTTGCGGTTGCTAATTATTTAATTTGCTAACATCACACGCAACTAATCCAAATTAATTTTTGTAGCATTATGTTTTCATGTCTATTTGCATAACTTACATCAGGTCCTATTCTATGACCCACGAATCAGTCAAGACAGAGCCACAAGAACCAGTAAAAAAAATACTTCATTACTAAACTCTCAAGTACTCACTGTCTCACCACATGCTCACAGCTCACCAAATTTTTGAGTCAAGACAAAGCCACAAGAACCAGCAAAAAATACTTCATCACCAAACTCTCAAGTGCTCACTGCTCACCAAATGCTCACTGCTCACCAAATTTTTGAGTCAAGACAGAGCCACAAGAATCAGCAAAAAATACTTCATTACCAAACTCTCAAGTACTCACTGCTCACCAAATGCTCATTGCTCTAACTAATTTGCGTCCGGCCGGTCACAGGCCGGATAATTAATTTCCCTAATTACGTTTGCGTCGTCCGGCCGGTGAGGGGACGGTGGAGGCGACGTGGAGGGGCGATCGGCCAGACGAGGGACGTGGAGGGGTGTTTGGCCCGTGACCGGCTGGATGAGGCGATGTGTTACGTGGACATCGCGTCAGGCTGGTGACCGTGCGAGAAGCTTCAGATTTGCTATTTCGTTGCGACGGACGCTACTTCCATAATAAAACATCGCAAACGTGCTATTTGCGGCAAAATTTTTGATCTCCTTTCCTTTACAGATCTCTCCATACATATACATGCTATAATTTGTTAGATTACAACGGCAGAGAGCATGAGTGCCAATGTTTCGGCCAAGATCACGATGCAGCAACCAAGCAAATCTTTTTGCGTGAAAACGTGTGATACTGGCGAATCTTAGTCGATGGCATGCGTCCAAACAGCATAAATCATCGCCGTGCTATACCGCACAGTGCACAGGCACACACTTGTTTCTTTGATTAATTCCAGTTGCACCAAATCACCAACCAATCAATCTCATAAGGACAACTTCAATAGTGTCTTTATTGTCTTCTCTTAGCTATACCACATCAACAAAATTCTACGTGGAGAAGAGAGGAGAGGAGTGAGAGCACATGTCGTCTCTTCATGAAGAGACTGTCGTGTATGCGAAACAAAACATGATACATTAATCTACTCTAGTTGATATGTAGACCCATTTTAAAGGAAAATTATAAAATATAAATGTTGGAGAGTGTGCTAAAGACTATCTATTAGAGATGTTGTCTCTAGAGATGACATAACATATATTAGAGACAAGATTATCTCTAACTATTAGAGATGCCCTAAGGAGCAGATCCAGCAAAAATGAATTATTAGGGTCATTGAGGTCATCGTACACTAATATCACTTAAGCTTATAGAGTAATCTATTGTATACACAGTATGCTACCACAAATTATGTATAAAATCGTCAAGTCACATGACCTGATCAATGCACGTAGATCCGCCCCTGAATCTGATCACGGGTGGGTTAACGCAAAACTCTCCTTCAAATCAATTGCTCACGCTACCGCTTCCCAAGAAAGCACAACGCATGTAAATGTTTTTTTAGAGAGAACATGCTCTGGGCACCTGTGCATACGTCAGTGGTGGTCGTCAGATTAACTGGCAACTCTAATAAAATCTAAATAGACATCTTGGGCTTAATTTCGTGTCCGGTAGTTAAGTAAAGCAACGGGCCATCAGAGTCCAAATCTAACCCTTCCTTAAATCTAACCCTTCCTTGAGTGGGCCCAAAAGGCTAGCTTTGTTCGATTTGTAGGTTGGACGGTCGATCTGTAGTACATTTTGTACATGAATTGCCCGAAAAAGCACGACCTAAATCCCAACTCTACATGGGAGGGATCGATGCCTGCCGGGATGCATGCACGTATACAGTGGGTTGCATGTTGCTATTTGCACCATCCGCTACACAGTTGCATCTTCCGATGGGAAAAGAAGAAGGGACAATTGATGTTTAGCGTGGCAGTTGGCACTTTAGGATTTGACACTTCGTAGAGTGTAATTCATCACTCTAAAGAAGTTGCAATTCATTATTTATCACTTTGGAAATTTTACCATGTATTTGACAATTTTGCCCCCCCCCCTTATTCCTCCCTTCCTCCTTCATTATCCTCCTTTTGTCTCTGTGACACTGTTGAAAAAGTGAGGAAGATGCGGTGGGGGTTTTAGTGGAGCTGTGGTTGCCAGCACGGGTGAGCTGCTGTGGTCACCAACGCCGGATTTGGAGGGATGGGAAGCGGTGGTGATTTGGTGTGGCACAGAGGCGATGAGGAGTGGTGAGGTGATGGCATGGGGAGTGGTGATGGGGACACAATGAAGGGAGCAGTAGTTGCGGAGGGAAGAGAGGTGTGGAGGGTCGATGTGGGTGGCCACCAGCGAGGTATGCCCTATCGCTGCCATGGCGAGAAGAAAATAGGAGAGGGGGAAGAAGAGGAGAAAGAAAAAAAGGGGCATAAATGTTCATGTAGAGACAAAACTGAAAAAAAAATGGCAAAAAAAAATGAATCGGTCACTCTATAGAGTGGCAAATGGTGACAAATCATCGATCGTCCCAAAGAAAAACTAATTTTAGGCCAGTTTACAACGCAGGAGGTTATACTCGTTCCTACGGGAATAGAGATGTTCCCTGTGAAATTGAAACCCTAGCTCATGATCAGGTAGCTCTTTACTGGACAACTCGCTCCTCTCCAATTATTTTCTTTTTTTTGGGGGGGTGGGAACATTTGCATCAAATAGGAGTAGTGTCTGTGCTTCTGCCGAAACGTTACTAGCTCGCCCTGCTTGTGTAAATTGCCTGTGGCTAATCTACGAGCCTGCATCGCCAACTTCAGTACTATCTGAATTCGTGCTTTGTTGGGCCAGGGGATGGTGCTGCTGAGTCTCTACGTTCGAGAAGCATGCCGATTCGTTTGGGCCCAAACAGGAGGCCCGTAAGGAATGATGCGTCTCTCCTACCGGGGTCGATGGCACACGTCGGTATTTAGCGGCCGTTTGCGCTCGTGGTGGGCACTAAGGCGGAAAAAACTTGAAACTTGCGAGCGATTCGGTTTGTTATCTTTGCTCGGTGGGTGGTTTAATTGCTATGAAGAGAGAGTAGTAAGTATCTTATTTAGATACCACATTCATGCATAGTATCCTAAAGTAGAAATAGTGGTAGACCTTTATATCAAAGTATTAAGATACAACACTACTAGAATACAATGCATTGAGTGGTATCTAAATACCTTTCATGTAATAAGAAACTTTAATAAGAAATCACCCATTTTTGAGCACGTGACCTACTTTAAAAAACTTGAACAAGGTGGAGCATTGGGTTTGTTAAGGACTCGGATTGAACTCGGTTTCTTAACGAGCCGAGTTGAGCTAGTAATTTAGCTCGTTTTCTTAACGAGCCGAGATGGCTCGTGGGTTATTCATTTAGCTTGGTAAGAAAATCAGGCCTAGGCTACTGTGCGCGGTGCCGTGGTGCGCTCTGCTGTACCAACCCTAATCCCTAATCCTCAATCCTCGCAGTACCGCACAACCGCACTCGTTTGAATAAGTTTAGTCAAAATTCGGCCAGATTTCGTTTGAAAATTCAAAATCATGTTTAAACGAGCCGAGTTCGAGCTTTTTAACGAGCCGAGCCTGGTATTCTGCTCGTTAGCTTAACGAACCGAGCCAGCTCGTTATCCACCCCTAGTGGGCACAACTCGGCTCCCGACTAGGTATTTGGGCCGTACCGAGCTGGCCTAGGCAAGGTTAGCCAGTCGGGCCGATGCTGGTCCATTTAACCCATATGACATGAAATTTTTTAAATATCCTAGAATGCATATATAATTTAAACAAATCAAATCAAAATTATATATGTTTATAAAATGAACCATATAAAATTAAAAACTACAAAATAAAATCATATAAATATTAAAAAATTAAACAAAAAATCATATAAATATATAAAAAAAATGAAAAATCATATAAATATATAAAAAAGAACAAGCTTAACGGGCCGTGCCGTCGTGCCATGATCCTAGCACGACATGACTCGTCGGGCCGTGCTGGCCTGGCCCATCTAACATCAGGTCGTGACGTGCCTAGGTCAGGCCAATAGTACCGTGCCTCAGGCCAGCCCGACAAGCACGACCCATTTGGCCACCTCTAGTCACAACTCTGGAGATTAATTCGGGCGGAGGTCACATGTAGGGCTGGAAAAATAGTTCGAGGCTCGCGAGCCGGCTCGGCTCGTAACGAGCTCGAGCCAGCTTAGGCTTGGGCTCATGAAATTTCAAACTGAGCTGAGCCTCCTTTCCGGCTCACACACAACAAAAAAACGAGTCGGAGACGCAGAGGCGGAGAGCCAGGTCTAGGCACGGCGCACGCGTGCATGGCGGCGGCGCGGCGTGGCGTGGGCGATGTTGCGGCCAGCGAGCATGGGTTTGGCGTCTTTGCGCCGTGCCTATCATCTTTGGGCGGCCAGCCAAGCACGGCCCTACTGGCTGTGCCATGCCGTGCCGCCTCCGTAGGCCCGGCACGACCCCTTCCCTGTTCGTGCCGTGCTGGCACGGCCCACCACATAGCATGCCATGCCTTGAGCTGGCCCAGAATGGCACGGCCCAACCCCTAGATCTACTTCTCACGCATTCATCGATCTGGCCACATGGCGCAGTCACAATTTCACTGCTAGGAAATTATTCAAAGACAATGACCACAAACCCGTCAACAAAACGTAAGTCCCTACGATTCATACCATATGATCTGTTCTGATGATGCACTGTCATTAACGATACCAGAATACTAAAATAGATGATCTTTATTAAAATCTCAGGACGGGATGTATCCATTTTATATCAATCCCTTAGATTCCTACCATATGATCTATCCTCGTGATGGCTGCCACTGAGAATACCAGAAAATTAATATGTATGATCTTTGTTAAAATCTCATAGGGGGGATTTATCAACTTCATATCTACATTAATTTCTTAGTACGGCAGATTATCAAGTTATATATTGAACAAAACAAAATTGGCTAGATGTTAAAGGTTCCATACACTCGATTATATTAATTGTTCATGTTTGTGCACAAGACTCTATTACAACGCTCTAAAGTTGGGGACTTCAGTCCACAGTCAAAACTGCTAATTGAGACTGACAACATAATGGAATATCTAAGGTCCATTGCGGAGATTGCTAAAAGCAAGAACAAAACAAGAGTTTTTTGTGCACAAATCGAAAATAAATCTACAGTGCACAGATGCTTACATCAACGGCGTGACGTAGCGCGCGCCACATCCTAGTACTCGTTAATTTGCGATCACCGAAGAACTAGCCGTGCGTACTCAGGGCTGTTCACATGCACGGCGCAGGTACTTCTCGAAAAATAATCCTATAGGACCTGATTCATCATTCCATCAGTGTAGACTCATTCCACCGCGTGATACGTGTCTTTTTACGAATCTCAAAAATGGAATAATGGCATAGTACTTATTGTGTGGCAATGGCAAAAGCTGACTATTTGAGTGAATAAGTGACATTTCACGAAGGACAATCTTTGATGCCACGAATAATCGATTTTCCCTTCGTAAAATACCCAGTACAGCATTACGTGCAACGAGCTATCAACACGAACGTAATTAGTACTCCTTAGTCCTTAACACCAAACAGAAGTAGTATATAGGAACAGATTAAGCCTGCAGTTTGTTTCATTAACCGCCAGATTAATTAAGCGCAAGCTTAGAGTAGCTATCATTAGCTCTCCTGCAGCCTGTGGAGCAATGCCGCGCGGAGGCAGCCCTCCTCCTGCAGCGACCATGAGGCGCGCGGGCGCGTGCTGCGCGGCCGTCGTGAGCCGTGTTGGAAATAATCTTGACTGGTCTGTGAGATCCGGGTCGGAGGGAGTGTGTGCACGCATTCGCATGGCAACGTGCTAGCTGTTAGTGGGTTAAGTAGTGCGCTGTGATGCGCTTAGCTCGGATCGTGCAGGTGCTTGCACGTTTCCGTGTATTCTGTTACCTGAGTAGTTTAAGTATCCATGTATTTGTGGTGTGAGACCGCTACAATGTGGATATCGGTGTTGAGAAGACGCCGTCCACAAGATGAAGATTCTGCTGCGTGTGACAAGGCGAAGCCACTGTGTGTGGCATGAAGAGGAGGAGGCCACTGTGCGTAACAAGATGTTACGGACGATCTGCAACGGTGAGTCAGCATGTTAAGATTAGAAGGATGTTGGAAATAATCTTGACTGAGTCTGTGAGATTCGGGTCGTAGGGAGTGTGTGCATGCATTCGCATGGCAACGTGCTAGCTGTTAGTGGGTTAAGTAGTGCGCTGTGATGCGCTTAGCTCGGATCGTGCAGGTGCTTGCACGTTTCCGTGTATTCTGTTACCTGAGTAGTTTAAGTCTCCATGTATTTGGTTTTTTAGTTGAGACGAAGAGTTAAGAAGCAAGGGGAAAATGAGGTAGAGATAGAGTCTGTATTTTTTTGAGTTCGTCTCCTTGTGTGTGTGTGTTTTTGAGAAACACCAAGAGCGGGAGAGCCACGAGTGAGCTTTCTCCTAGGCTTGTTCCAACAAGCCGCACCGCCGCCGCATCCCGCCCGACCATACGCACGTCCAGCTTCTCCTCCAGCCCGGACGGCTTTGCCAAGGCGACTGCGGCCACAGTGGGCGCGCTCCGTTCGGCAGCCGCCTACTTGGCTTCGGCCTCGAGCCGCTCGACGCGGCCGCGCAGCTTGGCGATGTAGGCGGCCGCGTCGGCCAGCAGGGACATCTTGTCCATCTGGGACACCGTGGGGACGACATCCCGGAGGTCGCAGAACCGGCGTTTGAGCTTGTCCCGGCGCTGCCGCTCGGCCTCCATGTGGCTGATGGTGGTTCCTCCGAGCCGCTTCGCCTGGACCGCCGGCGCGTTCCCCTGCAGCAACATGTGGGAGCCCGCCGAGAGCGGGCTCCCGATGGCGCACGCGGAGTCGTCGGCCAGCAATCATTGCTCGGGGACGTCGCAGGACATGAACTGGAGGACCGGGTGGCCCGTGGCATCGCAGAAGGAGGCAGCCAGGGAGTGAGGGGAGCAGGAGGAGGAGAGCCCGGCGACCAACTGCCCATCCATTCTAGATTCTAGCTAGTAGGGTCACTTGTGACGTGACAGATCAGTGCGTGATTACTTCCTAAAAATGGCAGATCAGTGGAGGAAACTGTGGCGGTGGACCGGTGGTTGCACCTCTATATACAGAGGTGGCCAAACGGGCGACCTGGCTCGGCACGACCCATTCGGGCCCGGTTACTATTCATGCTATGCCGGGCTGGCCCACAGGCTAGGGTAGGGCCCAGGTATGGCCTATCGGGCATTCGTGCTGTGTCGGGCCGGCTCAAGCCCGTTTAGCCCGTCAGGTCAAGTGTGGCCTGTTTAGTCTGTTTGGTCCGTTAGAATGAAAAAAATCTAAAAAATCTAGAAAAATTAGAAAAATATGTAGAATTCAGAAGTAGACATAAATATTGAAAAATGAGACAATCATATTAAAAATGTAATAAAGAGTTTTATTAATGTCCAACTGGCTGCCTCGTTAAAACCTTCGTCAAGTAAAAACTCAAAATGAGAAAACCTTAGCAAAGGAAAAAGAGTACACTCTATAGCTCTACAATTCTTCATACATGATACATCATTGTTCTATGTGTCGGTGTCCTTTGTCTAAATCTGATTTTCAAACACATCAGACAACTCAAATTTTCACGAGTGTTGTGTTCGTGAATCGGCTTGTTCTCAGTCCTTCACAGTTAAAAGGATCTCCACCATCTCACTTGTGAGACTTGTTCTTCTCTCCTCCAATATTCTTCTAAAAAGACTGAAAGTAGACTCGGAGGAAACCGCAGAAACAGAAACAATTAATACATCATGTGCAAGTATGGATAGCACGGGATATGTTAACTTGTGGGCTTGCCACCATTGCAAGATGTCGAAGCCTTCTGAGTTGAAATCCACCGTATCGCTGTCCAGATAGGTGGATAGTTCTCCGCTCCTTGTGGGTCTTGGTGACGGTATTGGTGTAGAAGAAGAAGACCTGGACCTGGAGGAAGAGGCACCGAAGATCGCACCCCACATATTTGTCTTCCCACTCGAGGTGGGGGCTACTGGAGGTCGTCGTGAGCGGACTCATCAAAACTTATTTTCATACCTTTGGTAAACCTTGTATAACCGAGAACGAACTTCTGCAAAATAGTCAGTATAGTCTAGCCCCATAGCATCACTAAGAAGATCAAGTACAGTACCAAATGCATCAATTTTAGCCCTAGGATCTAAAAGAAATGCAAATGCATAAGTAAGAGATTTCTCTCCAATATTTAAGGTATTTAGATTTCAAACAAAAGCCTTGCATAAAACTAAGTCATTTTTATGCATTTTCAATTGAGTAGCAATCCGTAAAATAGTATGCACGATGATAGGAGATGTTGGATAGTAGACAGTGGACAAAGTAATAATTGCCTCATAAAAAATTTCTAAAAATGACAGTATCTTTTTAGCAACGAACCAATGTTGCTCAGTTAATAATATAGTACCGTCAGTGCTAAGATGGCGTGTTTGAATAAAAACAGAAAAGGTGCTCTTGTATGGTAAAAGATGCTTAAGTATGAGGTAAGTAGAGTTCCACCTTATCTCCATGTCTAAACTGAACTTTCTTGAACGTACACCCATCGCCCTGCAGAAGTTCTTATATTGTTCTATTTTTACATTAGAATTATTCAAAAAAGAAATCACATCACGAAAAGCTTTAATATACAAACTCAACCTCTTCAAACCACATTTGACTATAAGGTTGATAATATGACAAGCGCATCATTGATGTAGCAAGAAGGAATCGGCATATGTATTCAACACTGGAGTAAGAATGTCCATGGCCCTAGAGTTTGAAGCGGCGTTGTCTAAAGTAATTGCGAATATTTTGTTTGTAAGACCAAAGTCTTGCTCCGGTTGCCGTGGAGCCTAATGCTGTCGTGGAGCCTGATGGCGGAACTCCGCCTTGCACTTCTTCCGGTGAAACCTCCGGTTGGCTTAAGGCAGCCACAGTCGCTTCCATGGACGCAATTTCCTCCAGTGAAAGTCCTTAATCACCAATAGGAAGGCTATCATAAGGATAACGGCTATCCATAACGCAAAATCAGCCCGACACTATTACTACTTTCATCTTAGCATAACAAAAACTAACAATAAAAGTATTAAAAAAGTACTATTGTATCTCTTTCGCTGACTTAAGGCCAAAAATTGAAATTTTCAAATTTTGGCACAATTTTTTTGAATTTTGCCAAATTAGCTCTACACAGATTTGAATTTGCACAACACAATTGCAAAGAGAGAATGAAGAATGAAGGTGTGCTGAATGAGGGGGGTATGATGGCTATTTATAGAATTTTTTTTTGGGATTTTTTGATCTTTTTTGCTATTTTTAAGACCCTAATGGTCAAAAACGGTAAAAAAAGGCTAAAATCACCCAAACGGTGGATTTTTCGGCGCGGCCCACCAGCCCGCCCGGCCTGCCCCGTTACCCACCCCCTTTCTTCTTCCCTTGCCCTGCCCACCCGTGTCGCGTGCCTCCTCGCCCTCGCCTCCTCGCATCCAGGCGACCTCGGCGCCTCGGCGTATCCGCGCCTCATCGGCCCGCCTCCTCGGCGGCCCGGCCGCCTCGCCGACACCGCCGCCTCCTTGCCTCCCCGCGACCCCGTCGCCTCCCCGACCCGCCCGCCTCCTTGCCTCCCACGACCCCGCCGCCTCGATGACCCTACCTCCTTGTCGACCCCGCCTCCTCGACGGCCCGCCACCTCGTCGACGCCTCCTCGACAGTCGATCCGTGCAGGTGTAGCTTCGTGCGCCGCGCCGCGCTGGCCGCCTCCTCTCTCGGCGCGCGGCTGCGGCGCGCGACTCCATGCAACGCCCTTCTCCTCCCTCCACTCCGGCGGACCGCGCAGCATCGTGCGCCGCCACCTTTGGCCCTCCGCCTCCACCTCCCCGCAGTCGTGCCTCTCGGGACATATAGGTTGGCCATTTGGCCAGCTCTATCTATATACACTCGACACCGCGATGTTCTGTCGGTTTCATACTACGTATGAATCACTGATGAACTTTCGCTGTGCCCAAGGACAGTCTGATCAAAAGTATGAGCGCACTCGAGCGAGTGTCCTGGTTCAGGACTTCAGGTTGCAAGGGAGGACAGGTGTCAATAATAGATGTAGGCGGTTTTATGATGTAATTAACGATCCTGGAACTAATGCTTGATTGTGTGATTGTGTGAACCAGAAAATTTAAGCTTGATATGTATGATCTAGAAGAGTATATAAGCACACACACCTGCATGCTGGCCGGTTTGCACCTTAATTCGCACGAGAACTTATTTTTAGAGAACTTTTGCGTCAGATGAATTTGACACGTACGTCTGCATATATAGCTCACCGCGCCACGCAGGTAACAAATGCAACTACGTGCATGTATGCAATTTTTTTTCAATTTAGCCATTTTTAGTAAAACGCACATGCGTTAGTCTTATTTCGGTTTTGGATCCGGAGGTGTACGTGACTCACGGCGCACGCTGCTGTCTGGTGAGTCATGGCGGTCCCGAGCTCTTGCCGGTGGCCACGCGGCTGCCACGGTGGCTGGGGTTGGGACCTCGGCGCCATGACTCACGGCGCAGCTATGTTGCTGGCCGTGAGTCCGCGCAGCCTCCTGAGTCAAAACGCGAAATAAGACTAGAGAAGTATAAATGTGTTTTCTGAAAAAACTAAATTGAAAAAATATCGCATGTATGCGCCATGCGGTGCTTACTCGCATGCGCTTTCGGATGGCGACTCAGCGAAAACAACGAATGACCCCTAGCCTCGACCCATGGTTTTTGACTAGCTAGATGGTCTTTGTCGGACCAGATTTGCATTCACATACTATGTGTATATCGAGTTAGTCTTACGATTAGTAGCTAGCTCATAATGTACAATACCAACGAGTACAAAAAGGTAAATAGCAGCGGAAGCTAAATAAACCAAAAAAAAGTCTATGATTTATCATAGACAATCGATTGGGGATACGACCTAGTTATCGCCGTCAACTTCATTTCGAAAGCCAAACGCATAGAAGTATACATACATCGGTGTTCAGTCTTATAGTGTGAATCAACATATTTAAGCAACAATGGATACAAATATACTCAGCAAGGCTTCACAATATATATATGGAAAAAGTCTGGACTGGTTATTTTACCCCCTAAATTTGCGAAAACCATTAATACACCCCCTGGGCTGGTTTGAATAGGTGGTTTTATACAATACGTATACAAGTCACGTACACATGTACAATACAGTATACAAGCCACATACACATGTAGTATACGCCAAGTGCTGTTGGCGACAAGGTGCGAGGCAAGTCTTTGTCGTGAGTCTCTTCCTTGTTTGCTGCGGGGTCATGCGGGCGATGGCAATGGCGCTGAGCTGACCGGAGAAGGAGCGGGTGGTGTCGATGTCATCTGCCTGCGGCGGCTCGGCGAGCTTGGGGAAGCTGAGGGATTTCTCGAGCTCGGTGGAGTAGCCGTCGTGGAGCGACCACCGCCGTGTCGGGGCGATCTTGGCGGCGCCGATGTTGCGTCGCGATGATGGAGCGCTCGGCGCGCCGGTGGCCTTCTTGACGAAGAGCCCGCGAACCACGCTCGTCGCGCGCACTCATCCACAGTACAGGTACCTCACGCCCGTCATGCGCGACACCAGTGGGAACACGAAGAGCCCTCGCCGATGTTGTGCCCCGCGCCGCCACCCCCGGAGCAGCTTCTTGCGGAGGTCCGCGGCGTGGACCTGCATGCTTGGCCATGCGAATCTCGAGTGCATGATGTCCGCACCCCGGCGGCGCGCGCTCTTGGCCATGGCGCCCACCGCCTCGCTCTCGTAGTCGTACAGGCCGGAGCGGAGGCGGTGGCGCGGTGGCACCGGGAGGAGGCAACGCCGAGAGGAGGAAGCGACACCGGGGCGCGACACCGGGAGAGGCAGGTGAGTGGCGGCACCGGGAGGAGGCGCTAGAGAGGAGGAGCGGCACGGGAGGCGCGACACTAGGAGGAGGCGGTGGCGGCGGCGACACGAGGAGGAGCGGCGCCGAGAGGAGGGAGCGGCACCGGGGAGGAGGGCGGCGGCGGCGGCGCGTGAACAAGCGGAGAAAAGAAGGAGAGAGAGAGTGGATGAAGGATGTATGGTATGGATGAAGGATGCATGGTATTACGTATTTGTATCATTATTTGTACTTGTATTTAGTGTTGCACACATCTCAAAGCATGAGCAGACGGCTCGGATGTGTTGATCATATAAAACTACCTATTCAAACCAACCGGGGTGTATTGACCGGTTTCGCAAATTTATGGGGTAAAATAAGCGGTTTTGTGGTTCAAAAGGTAAACAAGACTTTTACGATAGTTCTAGACACTACTACACTACGGCCTCATCACGAGGCGGTTCGAGCGGTCATCACGAGCGGTTCCGAACCGTCGTGTTTATCGTCTGTGATAAGCTGCGGTTATCGCGAGCGGTTCGCTATCCGTCGTGATAAGTCACAACACGAGCGGTTCTAATTATAAAACCGTCAGTGATATCTAATTATCACGCGCGGCTCTAATCAAGAACAAATGCATTATAGGCGCATATCACGACGGCTCTATTTACGAACCGTCTATGATATACACATATCGAGCGGTTACCATTATATAACCGTGCGTGATAATACACATATCCCGAGCGGTTCGTAAATAGGCAAATGCAGTGATAAAAGGATATCTCGAGCGGTTATATTCGAACCGTCAGGGATACGTGTATATCCTGACGGTTATATAATAGAGCCGTGCAGGATTATACATATCACGAGCGGTTTGATTGATAAACCGTCTGTGATAGTTATTTCGGCATAACTATTTTTAAAAATTTCGGCTAGCCTCGAGATTGCTAGCCATGCCCTCTGAAAATAAGCGGTGAGAAAATAGATACATCACGGATATCAATCGTTGACAACCCAAAGTGATCATTGTCATACAAGCGAACATATATCAAATCGATCAAACATTGTAATATCAACTCGTTGAGAAAATATTGTCATACAACCCAAAGTGACAACCCAAAGTTTACCATTGAATCACAACTATTCAAAGTGAATTTCAACTATATCAAATATATTAATTGTTTCAAGGTCGTTCGATGAGTGAAACTCTCAGTTGGACGCATATGATATCCGTCGTGATGAAGGTGCGAGCCTCCTCGAACATCCGAGATCTCTTTACGAGCAGTGAATCTAAATCTATATTCAAAACCTACAAACAAGAGTAAAGTGTTACACATATATATTTAAATTTATAATTAGCAATTATTGCGAGATTGACCAACCTCGGGATCAAACAACCTAGCACTCATGAGAATCTGCATATGATGGCAAGCGTAGAATGCACATTCTTACGCTTTTTGCTTGCGACCTGAAAAATAGAATTACATATATAGGTATAGTCGGTTCGAGGCGCATTATTACAGTATGATATAGGATTATTGTGTTGTAGCACGTCTGAAAATCGCGTCCTGTGATTAAGTGTGGCGTTAGTTCCCTTGTATAGCCCTCCTCGGCAATATAGGAGATGAGCGACCTACATGTTTCCAAAAAGTTAACCTCGGCCATTTCAAGCGAAGGAAGACTACAATAGAGTTATGTATGGAGGAAATGAGCACACTGTCGACTACTTCTTGCACAAGGGTGAAGTCGTGGCCTTTTTCATTAGGGAATCAAGGTATAGTACTGATTCCTCTTTGGTATAATGACTAGAAGGATCCGGTGATGCCTACTCATGTATGTCGCTATAGTCATTAAACCTAAGTTCATCTGCATATAAAGTACAAATGAAATTTGTATAGCAAGTAGTGAAGCACTTACTTAGGTTGTAGGGCACCATTATGTAGTCACGTAGTTTTGAGCAAGCAATCCTGCGTTATGTATTTCTCGGCGTAGGATGTATGCGCCAAGATGGTTTGCTCGAGACCACGTGTGGGTCGAGAAACCAGGTTCTTTCAATCGCAGGCGGTTTTAATCATGTATCTATACATAAGCAATGAGTTGTTATATTACGTGAATGTGCGTGAATGTAGAACTTGATTGTACACACTTACGATTGTCGACATCGTAGAAGTGAGGCATCGAGGGCTTTGAGGTTGAATAGGTCGAACAAGTCGTTGAAGCCCACGATGAAGGGCCGACTCGTGGAGAAATAGTCCTCAGTGTATCGGCGGTGATTCCATCGTGCACCCTTTCTCTTTGGTCTTCTTCAAGTACCAGCTATGCAAACTCGACAACCTAATCCAGGCGTAGGCTATCTGTGCTCGTCGCCAGCGGACTTCGAAAGAGTATTTCTTAGGGTTAGGAGGCGGAGCGCCTTAATGTTCTTCGATTTCGATTTGTTACGAGCGACTTGCGCGCTACGCGTCTTCCTCTGTCGACGACTTCGGGAGCGTCTGGCGGCACGCTTTTTTGTTCGTTGGTGTCTTCTCCACGGGAACCGATGAGGCGGGCTTACAGGCGAAGGTTGAGGTGCGATCATGGAGGTCTGTTGGAGAGACATGGTCGTGTCGAGTGGTTGGGGTAGAGTCATCAAAGGTTGGCGACGCTGCGAGTCGGGGCGATGTCCTTCAAAAGTTGAATTGGAGGGCATGGTCGTGTGGAGATGGTTGGGGTGGAGTCATCGAAGGTTGAGCGACCTGCGAGGTCGAGCGATGTCCTTCTTTGGCCCGCGAATAAAGCGCATGCGGGCATCCCTAGTGTTATGATTTCGTCGTTGGGCGAATCTCGTGAGACGGCCTAAAATTATCATGTACCATGTCCACGGACCTGGCGTAACCTGCGTCACACAGGGCACCGTCTTTGCACTATCCCTTCATTGCATGGATACACCACCCCTTGACCTCAATAGACATCCCAACCATCCTCACTTGGAGTGTGCGGTCGTCGGCTCCTACAAAGCGATCGCATTAGCTAAGGCGTCCTATAGGTCTATCTTTGGAGCATTCGAGAGATGTACATTACCTTGATGTCGTCGATAGGTAATTGGACATCATCGTGTTCACAATTTTGCGTGGGCGGCGCTACTCCGATGTTGAGGAGGGCGCCTACCAAAACAACGCGGCTGCGGCGGTTGTTGAGGAGTAGTAGTTGATTCACTTGGTCACGCAATCTTGCTATCTTTTCTTCAAATTTTGCGGTAAGCACCGTTCTCTTCCTTCAAATTTTGAAGTAAGCACATGTTCCAACAACGTATCGTACTCGGCCTTGGATCTCTTCCTGCTCCTATCGTGCGATGAGTCGTGCAGGAATCCATCCCTCCAAGATCGTTAACCCCTTTGCCTCGCGTGCGACCCGGTGCTCCTTGTTTCCCGGGCCGTAGTTAGTATATCCTTCTCCACAATGCGCTTGGAAGGAGCCTTGGAACATGCGGAACTCAATTCTTCTTGCAAGAGGTCATCATGTTATTATATACATTATGAAGTTATAGACTTATTAACAACTAGGTAGTTCGAAGACATTTACCACGGTTGGCCACATCCCGTCTGCGGGTTTGTGAAAGAGATTTCGCGAAAGGCGTAGCGATGCCTCGCTCTTAACCGGGAGAAAGCGCGCTGATGCGTGATCTCGGCAAATGGCCTTGTTTCGTTCGCGTCCTCCGCGCCCATTGCGCGGTTTTACCGCGTACCAGTCTTGCCGAGTTTGTGGGGTGAGTGTTAAGTGTGCGGAGAGCCTTGTGCGTCGCACTTTCCTCACGAAATTCGGCGTCGTCTTCATTTGCACAAAGGCGTCCCATATATCCGCGACAAGAATTTATCGCCGTGAAGGCGTTAGGCCGTGTTCACGTACCTTGTGACAAGCACGCTCTTGAAGGTCCTCCACGCCTTCCGATCGAGAGCAACGCTTTGCCGTTCCACGCGCCAGTGTGCGGTGGAAAGTGAGCGATTTTAAAACCGTCCCACGGTGGCTTCTCAGAACATCGACCACGGTGTCGGCTCGGTGTGGTGATGGGGACCCGTTCCTTCAAGTATCCCGCACAAGGTTGGAATCTGCCGTTGCTTTGGGGACTCACGGGGATCCATTGGCATTGACCTCGTGGCGGTCATTATGCTGGAGGAATTCTCGATGTTCCTCTGCCATCTCGCGTCGTACCACTTTCCTCGGAGATCGGGCGGCGGCGAAGATGGTGCGGACGCCATGTCGCTTACTTGCTATCTATATATGCGAAGCAATATCGTAAGCTCTAAGCGACGATTCAAGCGGTTACTCAACTTAACGAAAATGATGCACAAGCGTATAATATATAAAGAAGGATTGATGGTAGTTTGTGCTCTCGGAAGGAGAGTTGCAAAAGAACAAGTCTTTGCCATCTCAATCCTATTGTCTATACTCTTCATTAAATGAATATGATAGTATAAATTCAAACTATGAGCTCTAAACAATACTTTGCTTAGCATCAAATGATCTCAACTATTCACAGAAAATGATCTCTTAAAACATTCAATCTCGGTATAAGAGAAAAGTTCATCACAGAGCGAACGCGAACAAAGCCCAGCGATCAATTTACGTTCACATTATCAAAGACTATCAAAGTCACATCACGGAGGGTTCGTCAATACAATAGAGCTCATGAATGAACTAACGATATATCAAATTGTGGATGCATTCAACAAATCGTGATAACTAGCATTCAACAGAAAGTAACAAATTAACGATATATGAAATTGATAGCAAGTAATTTGTACAATAGAGCTCAGAATCAACTAACTATCACATTCAATCTCGGTATAAGGCGAGTTCATCACGAGCATGTCAACAAAGCCCACTGATCAATTTGCGGATCTTTAGGAATACTCACGGAGGATGCCGCACAACAACTCACGGTGCAAGGAGGAGGCCGGTGCGAGGAGGAGGAGGCCGACGGGGGAGGAGGGAGAGGCGGGGAGGCGGGCGACACGGGGAGGAGGGGCAGCGCGGGAGGAGGCCGGTGCAGAGGGAGAGGCCGACACGGGAGGAGGTCGGTGCGCAGAGGAGGAGGCCGACACGGGGAGAGGCGCGCGTCGAGCGAGGCGGCGTCGTCGATGAAGGCGGCGTCGGGTCTTACGGACGGGAGGTGAGCAGGCGAACCCTAGAGGCCGAGAGCGCGCGAGAGCTAAGGGCGCGGGAGGCGAAGTAGCGAGTAAAGAGCAAAACCCTAGGTGCGCCTTTTGATAAAAAGAATATCACGACGGCTCTATTAATGAGCGAATGCGAGATATCATCAATATCACGAGCGGCTCTATTTAGCACAAATGCGTGATAATATCACGAGCGGTTTGCTTAAAGAACCGTGCGAGATATCCTCAATATCACGAGCGGTTCTTGAATGGCACGTGCGCGATATTGAGATATCTCGACGATTATTTAAACAAGCCGTCAGTGATATTATCACGACGGTGCTTAAATAGCCGCGTCATGATATTGATGATATCTCGAGCGGTTCTTTAATAGAGCGTCTGCAATAATATATCACGAGCGGATCCATTATAGAGCCGCTGCGTGCTATGGATCTCATTCCCTTCATCTCCGCGCGAGTGTCTCTTCGTCTCTGCTCCAGCTTTTATATAAATAGACAACCCTTATCAAAGGGATTTCTCACAGCTCCTTGATCATCCCCTCTCTCTCACAAATTCCAAATGGCTTCCTCTCGTCCCGTATCTTGGCCTACATTTTGGTTGTGTACTCGCACCTCTCGATCGCAACTTTGCCCAAGCTGCGAACAAGGCGTCCGTTCGCAATGCAATCCGTTGTAGACCCTCCCATCTCCGGAGACCATAACGGCGCTCATCGGTCGATTGGAGCTCCTCCTCCAACAGAACCGGTGCGAGGCTCTCGGCATCCGTGAGTAAACCTCGTCGTGGAGATTGTCCTATGGAACTCTTTGGTCCGCACCGAGGATGCGGCCTGGAGAGTCGAGGCGACATCGACATTGCGGGAGAGCGGGTCCGCTAGCCGAGGCTGTGGAGACCGGGGTTGATGGCCTCACGGGCTATATGGGACTTGATTACGGTCAGAACATCTACAAGAGGAAATTGGCGTGCAAGGTCACGGTGGGGCGTTTGGTGAGGCGATCGGTGATCCGCTCCCACTGAAGCCGGCGAGAATCGTCAAAGATTTGAAGACTAAGATAGGATCGCTCATCCTTTTTATAAATGCGTGATGTAAAAGCGATAAGGCGATCTATTGTGCATGCGTGATGTAAATATGGTCTTTTTGTCATTGATGATATGGTCTTTTTATAAATGCAGTGATGATATGGTCTTTTTATCATCTAATTATTCTTGGCAAATCAATGCGCTATCACGCGACGGTTGAATAAAGAACCGTCGTGATAATATACTCATCACGACGGTTCCTCTCACTAGCAATGCGTGTTGACCATCACGAGCGGCTCCATATGGAACAATGCGCGATATCCTCCATATCACGAGCGGTTAATAAGTATAGCAATGCGTGATATTGAGTATATCACGAGCGGTTCCACATGGAGCCGTCGTGATGGTCAACACGACGGTTTGTGTAAGCAAATCTGTGATATACTAAATATCCTGAGCGGTTGGAAATAAGAACCGTCGTGATATTTCACCCTATAAATATAAAGACCAGCAGAGGCCCCTCGCCTAGCGCCTCGATCTCTTCTTTGGAATAGAGGGCTTGAGAAGCTTTTGCTCTGTGTTGGTGTGTAGGAGGCTTGTTTATTTGGCTTGCCTTGTTCTTGGTTGTGGGTTGCCCTAGCAACTTATGGTCATTGGCTTGCATACATGCTTGCTTTGTGAGGCTTTGGTGGTAGCTCTCGGTTTGGGTGTTGTGAATGAGTGTTTTTGTGAGTGGGATAAGGTGGTGTATTTATTGTGGCTCTCTTGCCTGTTCATTGGCTTTGAAGGAGAAGGGCGGTGAGGAATCTCGCGGGATATTAGGAATTTTAAGTCGTGAGCTCGAGGTAACGATCTTTAACTCTTTATATTTGCTTAATAGGAGGAGTAACGTATTTGCGATTAATAGGAGGAGTAACGTATTTGCGGTTTATTAATATAATTTAACACTACTAATTGTTACATGTGTAGCGTAGATGGACCGAAGCGGATATGCGGTGCGAACCGTGTGAGTGAAGAAGTACATTAATGGCGTGATTGCTTTTAAAAGAGCAGCGGAGCGGGATATCTTTGAATAAGGGGATAGAATTTATGTCTTGTCCATGCATTGATTGCGATAATCGAAGATTTTTAACAACGGCGCGGATCGTAGGGCACTTGATTGAAGGGTTTCAAAAAGGGTATACATGTTGGACCGATCCACGGTGAAGAGCGATTATCTGAAGTTAATAATGATGACATCGACGAGAATTCAACGATATGCCGGATGTGGTGTGTTTTGATGACGATAGGTCGTGCGATGACAATCTGGATCGGATGCTACGCGATGCGAGAAGAAACTACAGTGAGAGAGTTTTGTAAATTCGGCGCTTAATGGAGGACTCGAAAACCTTTGTTCCTGGCGCAAGCGGAATACACAAGATTGTCAACCGTACTTGAGCTACTTGAAATTGAAGGCGAGCAATGGTTGGTCCGACAAGAGTTTCACGGCGTTGTTAGGTCTCCTAGCGGACATTCTTAGGAGGAAGCGTGTTGCCCGCACCACCTACCAAGCCAAGAAGGTTCTTTGTCCATTGGGAATGGAAGTAGAAAGAATACATGCATGTCCGAACGATTGTATCTGTATCGTAAAGAGTATGCAGACTTGCATGTATGTCCGTGTGCAAAGCATCCGATACAAGCGTAAGAATACTACTAAGGTGAAGCAAGGACCTCTGCTAAGGTGTTGTGGTATCTGCTGTGATCCCACGTTTGAAGCGTTTATTTGCGAACGAAAGGAGGCAAGATTGCTGCGTTGGCACTCGGAGGAGCGTAAGAAAGATGGAAAACTAAGACACCTGCTTGATTACAGCGGTGGAGAAACTTCGATCGGACCTTCAAAGAGTTCGGTGCGGAACCGGGAACATAAGGTTAGGGTTGAGTACGGATGGAATGAATCCTTTCGGTAACATGAGCGTGAGACATAGCACATGGCCCGTGAACCTATGTATGTACAACCTTCCTCCTTGGTGTGTATGAAGCGGAAGTACATTTTGATGTCACTACTTATCCAGGGCGAAGCAACACAGGAGCGATATTGATGTGTACCTAGCACCATTCTTGGATGATCTTGTGACCTTTGTGGAGCGAAGGGGTACAAGTATGGGATGCGTACAAGCGAGAGAACTTCTCTTTCTGCGTCATGTTGTTCTGCACTATCAATGATTTTCCTGCCCTTGGTAACTGTCGGGGCTTGATGCGAAAGGAGCCAAAGCTGTCCGCCTTGCTTAGATGCTACGGAGAGTGTATGGTGAACAACTCGCGCAAAAAGCGTATATGCGTCACCGTAGGTTCCTTCCGAGTCACCCATACCGCAAGATGAAAAAACAATTCGCGGAAATAAGGAGGACAGTTCGGCTCAAGGGCTTTTAGAGGAAAGAGGTCTATGATATGGTTAAGGATATCCATGTTGTGCTTGGGAAGGGATGTAAATTAAAACCCGTCGGAAGAACATCGGAAGAAGCGGTCAATTTTTGGGACTTGCCTTATTGGGAGCACTTAGAAGTTAAATCAGCGCATCGGCGTCATGCACGTGGAGAAGAATGTATGTGAAAGCTTGATTGGTCTCTTCTTGAACATTAGTGGCAAAACAAAGGATGGTGTTAACGCATACGACGCGACTTGGTTGATATGAACATAAGGACCGAGTTAGCACGAAAGAGACCGATAAGGGCGAACATACCTTCCACCGACTTGCTACACTATGTCCAAGGCGAGAGAAATGAATTGTGCCAAAGCTTGCATGGTGTCAAAGTCCGTCTGGTTACTCCGCTAACATTAAGAAACTTGTTTCTATGCAAGATTTGAAATTAATTGGTATGAAGTCTCATGATTGTCATGTCTTGATGACACAAATGCTTCTGTTGCTATTAGGGGTATCTTGCCGAACAAGGTCAGTGTGGCAATCTTGAGGTGTGTTATTTCTTCAACTTAATTGCTCGAGAAGGTCATCGATCCCGAAGGACTAGATGCTCTGGTAGAGGTGGTGGCGACTCTATGTCAACTTGAGATGTATTTCCCCGTCATTTTTCGATATTATGGTCCATCTCATTGTTCATCTTGTGAAAGAGATAAAGATATGCGGTCCTGTGTTCCTCGTCATATGTACCGTTCGAGAGGTATATGGAATTCTCAAGTCCTACGTCTGGGAATCGATCTCGGCCGGAGGCGACATCATCGAAGGTTATGCAACCGAAGAGGTCATTGAGTTCTGCGTCGACTACATGGCTCGGTGGAACCGATGGGTGTGCCTCTATCTCGTCATGAGGAAAGGTTTGGATGGTATCGGGACCATCGGAAGAAATCAATCACTCCGATCTGGATCGTGCGCTCAAGCCCATTTCACGGTCTTGCAACACATGACCCAACCGTCCCGTACATCGCGAGCACAAAGACATGAACGCATGTGTAATCCGGACGGTCGGAGGTTTGGATCACGAGAGAACACAACCGTCGGTTCAACGAATGGGTAAAGGTGCGAATCATGGTAGGAGGTCATCAAGTGATGATCTGTTGCTATGGTTGGCAAAGGGCCACAATTTACAATTGTCACATGGCAAGGATCGACATAAATGGGTACACATTTTATCTGGCAGCTCGGGATAGGAAGAGCCTGATCGAATCGCTGCGGTGTCGCATAGATGCATTCGATGCCGATGGGTGAGGAGCTCGTACTATGGGCAAATAGAGGAGATATGGGAGCTCGACTACGTGCTTTTCAAGATCCCCTATTTCGGTGCCGTTGGGTCCATCTCCCACATGTGAAGGTCGACAAATGCGGCGTCACTACCGTGGACCTCGATCGTGTCGGATACAAAGACGAACCATTAAATCTTGGCTAACCAAGTTGTTCAAGTCTTCTATGTAACCGACCGGCAAATAAGAAGCGTCACGTAGTTCTTCATGGAAAAGAAGGATTGTCGGAGTTGAGAATGTAGTGGGCGAGGAAGAATACAATCAATTTGACGAGTTGCCTCCTTTCGGAGGCGGCATCGGGCTCGAGGAAGAACCCGAGGAAGCTAGCTATATGCGCGTCGATCATCGTGAAGGACTATATTTTAATTAAGAAATTACTCCATTGTAATTAATTTATTCCATAACATCATGTGTTATGAACTTGTAATATATCGTGCGTATATTTTGATGTCAACGTGGAATTGTAATCGCTCTGTCCTTGTGGACCGTATATTTTAGTGCATTAAAATTCATTTCATTTGGAAAATAGTCCATTGCACCACCTTTCTAGAAACCTAAAAACTAAAATTTTATGGCAAATAGTCTAACACCTTTGCAAAGAAACGGTATACTCATGCCTAATCCTGCGATCGTCGCTGCAGAAGGCGACGTAGTCGTCCCACCTTCCACACCGCAGCCAATGCTCGTGCATCGGTGGCCATCCTCGACAGCGCCCACACGCCCGATGGCGGCCTTCTTCCCCGCGCCGCTGGACCATGTCGCGGCGAGCCTCTCGCACCGCTGCACTCCCGGTTGGTCTTGGCCGTCGCGCCCGCCGCCGGTCGGCTCGTCCTCGACTGGCCGATGTAGTGCTTCCCAACGTCGCGCGTCGTCGGTAGTGTAGAGGAGGAGACCGAGCACGTGGCCGCGACCTTGTGGCCGCCATGGCCGCCGTTCAGGAACATGAGGCCGCGTTGCATGTCTTGGGGCGCGAACAAGCCCGAGGCCGACGATGAAACAAGCCCCGGGTTGCGCGGCGGCGGTGGTTGACGACGGCGAGTAGCGCTCGTTGTCTGCCACTTCATCGTCTCCTCTCGCTCGGCGCCACGCGCCTCCCCACGCGTTCCTTGGACACCTTGTACAAGGCCTTACAACTATCGTACATACATTCAAGATGTTAGAATAAATAGTAGTATGTGCGTGCGTATATTGTAGACATAAAGATGTACGTCACGTTAATCGTAGGTGCATAGGTCCTCCATGGTGAGAGAGCTCGCGCCACCACGGCGACGATGTCGACGGCGACATCGTGAGAAAGAGCGGCGATCACCGACCTCCTCGCCTTGGTGCCGGCCCGATCGCTCGCATGCTAACCTTGGCGATTGGCGTACTCAAAACCGTGAGACGAAGAGCGATGGGAGGAGTTTAATCTTCGGTGATTATTAGTCTTATATCAAGAATTAGGAGTAACGCACGTGAGGCGAAGAGACGCATGTATCGTCGGCGTGCGAGACGAAGAGCGGTTGTGCGATGGTGAAGAGACACATCGCGGGAGGCGGATATCACGAGCGGCTCTATATGGGAACCGTGCGTGATAATAATATCACCGACGGTTATTTAATAGAGCCGTGCGTGATACTAGTATATTACGAGCGGTCTCAAATTGAACCGCCTGCGATATTTCCTGACGGTTTTATTTCCAAACCGTGCGCGATAAGCGTCCTCATCACGAGACGGTTCATATTACCAACCGTGCGCGATACTTCCTGACGGTTGGTAATATGAACCGCCGCGTGATATGTCCTCATCACGAGCGGGTCATATTACGAACCGTCGTGAAGTATCACAAGCGGTTGGTAATAAGAACTGCCTGCGGATGAGGACATATCACAGACAGTTCGCAGCAATTCAAAGGAACCGTCAGTATAAGATTCAACACGACGGCTCCTTTGGAACCGTGCAGCGATGAGGTGTCTGCTATTACTGTTTTGTAGTAGTGAGAGAGTAAACCGGACATATATATATATGCTTGGCTTTACCAAAGGAGGGGTCCTATGATTATTTTAGCACAAAGTAGTTTTTGCTCAAATACATAATTATTTTCTAAATCTATGACCTAGCCTTTTAACTTAAAACCAAAGTGTCATTTGTATAAACAAGTTCTATCATGTAATAAGGTTCCATCCACCTATTAGTACTCATCAGATTCTATCCACCTATCTCCAGATATTAGGCTCCACCCACCTGACTCTAGATATTGATCAGGTTCCATCTACTTGACTCTAGATTACAAGGTTCTATCTACTAGACTCTAGACACATCAGCTTCCATCCATCTGACTCTAGATATTTGGGACGTTAGAATCTCATGTTGTTCCTGGAAAATTAGTAAGCTTCAAATAAGAACTGAGTGGTCCTTATTATCATCAGTAAACCTGCAGCAACGTTGACCAATTACATCAAGAGAAATATAGGACCCCTGAAGACGAGAGCATCTGATATATATATCTTTGGTTCAAGCATCAGTAGAAAACTGATAAGTGCTAACCACTCTTCGCTTAGACTTTTATGACACTGTTTCATTTAGTAGTATAGGAGGCCGGAGGCCAGATTCAGAACAAGTGGCTCTGGAAGGGAAGCACTGCATGTTCGTAGCAGCATTCGGCCATTCGGGCCCCGCTACACAGGGAACTAGTGTGTTCTCAGTCCAGGAAGAAGCTGATCGTTGTAGGAGCCAGTAGCGGAGCTTGAAAAGAAATTAAGGAAGGGTCACTAATGGTGATGAAATCTTAACTTGTAGGCTCTATGTTGTAAATTTAACTTGGAAAGAAATTAAGGAAGGGTCACTAATGGTGATGAAATCTTAACTTGTAGGCTTTATGTTGTAAATTTAATAATGGAATGAGTCAATTTTTTTAACTTAGCCTCCTAAACTTACAAAACCATACCAAAATTTCACACTAAGACGGCTTTGGGTGGCGGAATTGCGTACATGGAGGTAGTTTTGCCGTGACCCATATGTCCGTTCACCAAATTTTTGCTACGGTGACATCCTAGTCATCAATAACAAATTAAAAAAAATCCTCTTCACATAAAAAATGTTCACTAGGCAAACTGGCAAACAGGGCAGTAGCGTGGAGAATGAGAGAATGCAGATACATTAGTGGGAATAATACGCTTAATATTGGCAGTAGTTTCCGTGCAGCTTAACGCCACCTGAAAATAAGTGAAAGTCACTATCAGAAACTGATAATTTTCCGAGTGTCCAAAGCACTCGGGAAAATACCAAAAACACTCGGGATACTAATTCTCAAAGGTAGCCGTCGAGAAAAAACACTCGACATCGTTTAGTTACACTCGGGAGAAATAACTTTGCTGTCTGTTCGAATTTACACTCAGGAGAATAGTTGGCACAACAAGTTCAACTACCGTAACATAATACTTTTCCATGTGTATATCAACCAAAGACACTTGGGAGTTGGGAATAGTTGATTGTTCTTGAGTGTATGTCATGCAAGGACATTCGGGAAATTAACGAAATACTTTCCTAAGTGTATGCCAACCAAGGACACTCGGGAATAGTTAGTTGTTCCCAAGTGTATGTCAACCAAGGACACCCGAGAAATACCCGAACAACATATGCACCAATTTTGTACATACAGTGCGTTTCATTTTGAATCACGCTGACAGGAAACTTAGCAATCAAACAGACCATATATTCCACAAGAAGAAAAATACCACCAATTAACCACAAATCATTACATATATAGATTTAACAAGATTGACATAATGTTTTTTTAGATAATAGAAGAGAAAAAACTCTCCCATTACATATATAGATTGACATAATGTTCGAGTTCACAATACAACATTCACATATATAGATCAGACATCCACAACATATTCGAGTTCAAATTTGAAAAGCTAGGCGTAAGGCAAGGTACATACAACAGTTCCAATAATGGTTGTCCTAACAAGTTTAACTAAGAGAAAAAAAATTGGGGATAATTGCTGTGAAGCGTACACAAAACAGCATTGAAGAATTTACGATGAGCAACCTAGCACCAAAATGTTTTGCAAGTGCCTTCACCAGATACTGTTGGCAGATCTCAGTTCCTGTAAAAGATATGTTACTGCACTTAACACAAAATAATACCAATCATTGCAAAGATAGCAAAGCTACAACACAATACCAAGCTTACACCAAGTGTAAAGTATATACCTGTCGGACCAGATAGCAGCCGCTCGTTGACCAAGAGAAGATATGTCTTCTGTAAACTTGATATAGTGCTTGCAATGTAAATGTATATATGCTGATGACAGCAGAGCACAGTTGGTATTCTCACTGCAAGGACAGAGTTATTAGAACACAGTTTTAATCACAGCACATTCACTAATCCAGCTTACAAATTAGGAGAATGTAAATTACTATTAGTTTACTAAAGAAACACAATGTGAAATAGGGGAAATTAACCGTGTGAAATATACTAAAACAATGAAGTCAGTGGTTTTTTTTTTAATTAACAGGCAGTTGTAGCGGATTATACTTCCTCCGTTGAAAAATGTAAGCTGTGGCTAGACCACTAATTTTGGACATCAACACGGTTCTCTAAAATACAATTTTAACTATTAATTTCTATTGTAATATATTTATAAAACCTAACAAAATTATAATATCATGAAAGTACTTTTCGAGACACATCTATACATATTTTTATGTATCCAATCTAAATATTTAAAAATATATCGACAGCAAAAGTTTGACTGCATGTATCCAAAATCGACATGTTTTCATGACTGGAGGTTGTATGTTAGTAACAACTAACAACAACAAAATCATGATTATAAGGAAGTACTTATAAATAAGAATTTAATGGCATCACTTTTGTGCCACTGTACCTATATATTGTTGCACTATTTGTTAATCAAAATTTACAAAATCTGACTAACGAAATGTGTGGGCACTATATAAAAAAATGGAGGGAGTAGTTACTATAAATGTCACGGCCAGAAATTACTGTTTTTAGTCCTCTCTATAAAGGGGATAGCATGAATTCATTATCAATGAAGAAAAAGATGAATATACAAGTTTTTAGTCCCTAAAGTCCAGCTGTGGTCGTTTCCTTGACCGGTTATTCTAGATCTATTCCTCCTCAATCGGTACCCTCCTTCACCTAGCGCCGTTCTACATCAAATCGTCGCCGTCCGACCTCCATCCGACGGATATTTACCCCAGTGTTGGTAGCGTTCATTACAATAAAGAAAAGGAACTACAGATAAATGAAAATTAAAATCAAGTAACTACATCTGTAGTCACAAACAGAAGATCATCATAGAGACTATTCACAAATCCTATTGATTATGCAAATTATAGATAGAAACATATAGCTTTTTAGAAGAATTAACAGTACCATATTCTGGACTAATAAATAAATGATGAAACAATGAAGCATCTTATCAAGACTTCAAAATTACGGTGCAAAAAGGCCACATGATTTACCAACTCAATGCCCCTATGAGGACAAAGGACCAGTGTCCTGTCTCTTAACTAAATTCATTGACAACATATCACAAACAGGACACCATAAGAACGAAGAGAGTAAAAATATTAACCACTGTATATATAGTTACCTTAATTAGATAATATGGACAGGTATCAAATGACTCGGAGATGTCATTAGCATCAATATTTGCATTTTTCAGATCCTCTTTTAATAGTTGACATCGAGCAAACGGTATATTTTCTTCAGTGTTAGAGTGGTCCTCCATTGTTTTGCATAATCTACTAATTAGATCTGGATCCGCTGATGATCCTGTAACAATGTTTACCTTACTACCTTAGAATCCTTTTTATCACAGTAAAGTGCAAATTTAAAATAAAATTCATTAGTCTCACCAATAGGCATCAACGGAGGTTGGCCTTTTCCAAAGTAAAAGGATGATACTTTGGGTCCTTTAGATGATAAATGATCCGGAATATCTTTGACAAGTGAATGTTGCCCCTGCTGAACACGACTGCAAGTAGAGGAAAACGCTGAAGTGCTTGATTTCTCCTCAGACAGTTGCTCAAATATCTACCATAACATTAAGGACTTTCAATGCCAAAAGGTGGCACGAGTGAATAACAAGGGAACTACTAAAAACTCCACAATACCTTAACATGCTTCAGTCTACAGACAAGTGAGACAGTAGATGACTCGCCCAGTCTCAAGTCATGATGTACTCCAAAACCAACATTAAAATTAATAGGAGGATTGAATAGGAAGGGAAGGATTCTGCGCAAAACCAAGAGAAATGAAGTAAATTAAATAAAGTGCTGCCAGTATATGATGAAATTGTTAAAAGTATTTTGTAACCGCTCCTACTTAAAATAATGAAGTTAAAATTATCTTAGAGTCAATTAAACTTGACGGATAAGCTTAAATCCTACTTAAATACAATAACAAATACAAAATAGAGTGACTTCCAAATTGTACATGTTAAAGATTACAATTGTTCTGTGATTCACTAGAGCAAGAAGTGGGGGTCAAGGCTCAAGAACTAGCAAGAACATATTTGCCAAACGTTAACATAACTGTACATCCACATTAATGGCCCAATAGAAATAGTGGTGCGGGTTTAAGAAAAAAACCTCCAAAGAAATCAGCATCAGGATTTAGGCATGATGATTGAAATTGCATATTATGCATGTCAAATAGACTCAACTGAGAACATAACACAGGATGTATAAAATTTATCTTGAGTCAGGACTAAAACACTAAGGAGATTTATATGAAATGCTGCTAAGCACATAATCCTATGCCTGCAGCATACATCCTAAAAAAAGATTAAAAAAGATAATAGAATTCAGCACACCACCTTTAACTTGTTACTGATACAAAAATTAGCTTTCACAGTCTTGGAAGAATATTATTTCAATTATGTTAGAACATAATGATTATATGTTGTAAACTGTATCTTATATATGAAATGAAGTTGTTCACCAATAAGCTCTACAACGCAATTCCCATTTGAAGTGCACAGTGTACATAAATTGGATGGTGCATTCTTGTTTAAGATTGGAAGAATAGTGGGGCAGAAGGTTAATATAATTCAAGGAAATAAAAGTGTTCTGCTCCACCAACCTATTTCTGTGAGGGAAGATGAGGTTTTACAGTATGCATGGTGGATAATGAGTGTGGAGTTGTTGATAATTGTGCCACAAAAGTGTCACTGTTGGCAATTCATTATTCAGAGCATAAAAACTAAAACCTGACGATAATTATCATCCAAAGCAATACGATTTCATGAGTTTTGACTGAATAAAAAAAAACATCAGAAACAAGCCGCACCGTGGCATACTGGGAGATTAGTCTGCACCAGGGCTCCTGGCGCCTGCTGGCCACTGGGGCTTGCCGCTTATTCAACATCCCAGCCACCTTGGCCGACAAATCCTTCGCCCTCTTTATCTTCGCGGATAAATCCTTATCATTAGCGCCACGCTTATGCCCTGCACCAACGAGAAATATCATCAGACCCCAAGGACCCAATCGGAACCCGACGTCCTAGCCACCATCAACAGAAGAGGCTCCTACCGGCCGAATTGGACACCACCTCCCCGGACCTCAGGAAGGCCTCCAGCCTGTCCATGGCGCCGGTCAGATCCTGGAGTCCAGTCGTGTCCGGCGTCGCCACGGTCGCCCCGCCGGGAGCGGCAGCCTCAGACGAAACCGCCGCCGCCGCCTCTTCCGCCTCCTTCGTGCTATCCGCCTCCGTTGTCGCAACCTACCACCACCATCGCAACAAAACAACAACAACAACATCAGATCAAAACCAAATCGACCAGAAACCCAGAGAGCCGCACGAACGGGGAGATCCGGACCTTGGCGCGCTTCGCGGGGCCGCTCCCCGACTCTGACGCCGCCGCGGGCCCCGCCTCCTCCGCGGAGCCCTTCTCCTGCTCCACTGGGAATGGGGAGTAGGAGAGGTTGTACCTGCGGTAACCGGCGTCGGGAACTGCGGTGCCGGTGGTGGTGGATCTACAGCAGTGGAGTAGGGGGAACGGCAGGGTCGAGTGTGACAGCGGGAGACGAGGAGGATGGGAGGCAGTGGAGGAGGGGGAGGCGGTGGATCGGCGAGGGAGGAGGAGGAGGACGGAGAGGCGGCGCCGGTGGTGAGGGAGAAGGAGGAGGAGGACGGAGCGGCTGCTGTGGAGGCGGAGGAGGAGAGGGAGGCCGCGCCGGCTGCGGAGGCAGTGGAGGAGGGGGAGACGGTGGATCGGCGAGGGAGAAGGAAGAGGAGGACGGAGCTGCTGTGGGGATTGGGGATCGATCGAGTGAGTGGACTGAGGCGCAGCGAAAAAAAGAGCGCGGCGGGGTAAAAATGAGCGCGGTACGAAAAAAAAGGGCGCGGCTTCCTCTATCTCCCGAGTGTATACAAAGACATATACACTCGGGACTCTATTCAACCCTGCTCAGACCATGTTGATATTCCGTTTCCAGTGCATTGCTGTTTCCCGTCTTTATCTTACGAGTGTACTATAAAACACTCGGAAAAATTCTTTCGACGAGTAGGGACTTCTTGTCCCGAGTGCTCTATGAAACGTGTTGACACTCGATAAATATATAAGCACTTGAGAAATAAACGGTTTCCGGTATCAACACGCACGTAATACTACGTACTCCCTAACACCAAACAGAAACAGTATATATATATATATATGAACAGATTAAGGCGCAAGCTTAGCAAGAACTGAAGTAGGTATCATTAGCTAGAAGCTAGCTCTAGCTCTCCTGCAGCTTGTGGAGCAATGCCGCGCGGAGGCCGCCCTCCTCCTGCAGCGCGGCGGGCACGTCCACGACGGCGTTCTGCACCGTCACCGCGTCCACGCGGCTCACGCATGCGTGCTGCACTGGCAGGTCCAACGCCCGTAGCGTGACCATGAGGCGCGCGGGCGCGTGCTGCGCAGCCGTCGTGAGCCGCACCGCCGCCGCCTCCCGCCCGACCATACGCACGTCCAGCTTCTCCTCCAGCCCGGACGGCTCTGCCAAGGCGGCTGCGGCCGCAGTGGGCGCGCTCCGCTCGGCGGCCGCCTGCTTGGCTTCGGCCTCGAGCCGCTCGACGCGGCAGCGCAGCTCGGCGATGTAGGCGGCCGCGTCGGCCAGCAGGGACGCCTTGTCCATCCGGGACACCGTGGGGACGACGGCCCGGAGGTCGCAGAACCGGCGGTTGAGCTTGTCCCGGCGCTGCCGCTCGGCCTCCACGTGGCTGATAGCGGTTCCTTCGGAGCGTGGCCCGGGCTTCCGGCCGCGCCGCTTCGCCTGGAGCGCCGGCGCGTTCCCCTGCATCAACATGTGGGAGCCCGCCGAGAGCGGGCTCCCGACGGCCCACGCTGAGTCGTCGGCCAGCAGCCATTGCTCGGGGACGTCGCAGGACATGAACTCGAGGACCGGGTGGCCCGTGGCACCGGAGAAGAAGGAGGCCGCCGGGTAGTGAGGGGAGCATGAGGAGAGCCCGGAGACCAGCTGCCCATCCATTCTAGATTCTAGCTAGTAGGGTCACTTGTGACTTGACAGATCAGTGCGTGATTACTTGCTAAAAATGGCAGATCAGTGGAGGAAACTGTGGCGGTGGACCGGTGGTTGCACCTCTATATATACTCGACACCGCGATGTTCTCTCGGTTTCATACTACGTATGAATCACTGATGAACTTTTACTGTGCCCAAGTCCTAAGGACAGTCTGATCAAAAGTTTGAACGCACTCGAGCGAGTGTCCTGGCTCAGGACTTCAGGTTGCAAGGGAGGACAGGTGTTAATCATAGATGTCGGCGGTTTTATGATGTAATTAACGGTCCTGGAACTAATGCTTGCTGGTATGATTGTGTGAACCAGAAAAATTTAAGCTTGATATGTATGATCTAGAAGAGTATATAAGTCCTCACGACCCACAAGTTTCAATCAGCGCGCACACCTGCATGGTGGCCGGTTTGCACCCTAATTCGCACGAGAACTTATTTTTAGAGAACTTTTGCGTCAGGTGAATTTGACCCGTACGCCTGCATATATAGCTCACCGCGCCTCGCAGGTAACGAATGCAACTACTACGAACGCAACGTACGCCTGTCTGGATGGCGAGTCAGCGAAAACAACGAATAACCCCTGCCTCGACCCCTGGTTTTTGACTAGCTAGATGGTCTTTGTCGGACGATATTTGCGTCTATATATCGAGTTAGTCTTAGGATCAGTAGTTAGCTCACAGTATACAATACCGACGAGTACAAAAAGGTAAATAGCAGCGGACACTAAATAAACAAAAAAAAGATCTCTATGATTTACCACAGACAATCGATTAGGGTTACGAGTTATCGCCGCCATCTTCATTTTGAAAGCCAAACACATAAAAATATCCATACATCGGGTGTTCAGTCTTGTAGTCTGAATCCACATATTTGAGTAACAATGGGTACAAATGTACTCAAGAAACCCTCACAATATATATATATATATATATATATATATATATATATATATATATATATATATATATATATATATATATATACATGCTTGGCTTTACTAAAGGAGGGGTCCTATGATTATTTTAGCACAAAGTAGGTTTCACTCAAATATTGTAATTATTTTCTATGTCTATGACCTAGCCTTTTAACTTAAAACCAAAGTGTCATTTATATAAACAAGTTTTATCATGTAATAAGGTTCCATCCACCTATTACTACTCATAAGATTCTATTCACCTATCTCTAGATATTAGGCTCCACCCACCTAACTCTAGATATTGATTATGTTCCATCTATTTGACTCAGGTTATGTCGGACCGAATTGAAATCCGAATCCTCTCAGGATAAAGCTGCGCTATTCCACGGATCGATAGATAGCGCCCACGGTACATTCTTTGAATCATTTCATACATTGCGTGAGCCGAACCATTCATTAATACAAGCATTAGAGTTCAAATAGACCACGTCGGTCGAGTTTACAAAAGGGCGATAAGGCCAAATGAGTTCATTACAAAATCTCGAGCGTTAGCGGAAGCAAGAGGGTGAGCAAGTCTCTCCACAGTAAGCGGCTGGAGTACCATGTGTACGACCGATATTAGCCACAGGCTTGGATAATATAGGATGTACACGAGTACCAACGGGCCAACGGATCGAGGCGAGACTCGGACTACTGAACTATGCTACTCTTCTTCATGTCCTTGCTCCTCGGCGTCCCGGTCCTCGTAGTAGACGTAGTCTCCATGATCCACGGGTTACGAGGGTTGGGGAAAGAGCGAGGATGAGCACAACTACCGTGCTCGCGAGCCAACACACAAGATGCAATATTATACATGCAAGGCTTAACAAGGATGGCTCGGTTTATTTATTTGCACAAAGCAATATTTTGAGTACCAATATTAAAAGTCCTATCACTTAGCATTTTAACCAAATTGCATTTGTTAAAGGATTACTTGTGCAATATTTATAACATGAGAGGTTACTTCCACCTCATGCTTATTTTTGATAGTGGTTACTTCCACCACTTAACATCAGCAGGTACATCCACCGGGGAAAAACCAAAACCAGTCCACAACCCAACACATTTTATCCCGCCCACAAGGTTTTATAAACAGAACTAACTCTTGTAAGTTCCCATGTCCGCCCTTGACCGTGGGCACGGCTATTCGAACAGCTTCATTACACTCTGCGGAGGTTGTACACTTTACCCACAAGAGACAATCATCGACATATACACATGTTTAGTAGACATGTAAGTCAAGGAGATCGTCACAAGGCCTTTACAATGCATCCACCAGATTTGTTACACCGCTAAGGTTTCACCCGAGAAGAGTTACGCTCACATAGACCCGTCAACTCTTTCCCACCCCTCTTGCGCCACACGGCTACGTTCACATAGACCGTAAGTCGTACACCCCAACCCATAGCCACATAGGCTTATGGCGTAGCGGTCATCCGCACGGTGCAACTCATACTAACGGATACAAATTATTTAGCAGTCGACACCATTATAGACATGTGGTCGTCTTTGTTTACATTGGGAGGTCATCACGAGATTAAGTCCTTAGGGACCATCTCAAGTTCATACCACATACCATCCACAAACCAACATTCCTTGGGCTGCATTAGCACCCACCAACATACCATCCATCATACCATCCGCCTGGATGTGACAAGCAATTTCTTTAGGGTTTTAAGAGGTAGGAAAAATACAACATCATAACCATCCCGATCATTTACACCCAATGATCGCCCAAAATCATGTTCATTTCAAAAGATGATGAATGGGGTAGATGATACCCCGATACTTAAGCAAGACTAGCATGGCGCTTAAGTATAGCCTATACTAGTATAGTTACCAAATATTTACTAGGGTGACATGGGGGTATGGCAATTCAATTATCAAGGAATGGTGTATTAATAATTAAGCATCAAATTGGCATTTAACTACCTTAGGGTATTTAACATACATTTGCATAAGGGAAATAAAGCATGCAATTTGATATTTAAAAGAACATAATTTGCATAAAATGTAGGTTCAATATGATCAAAGTGTCGACTAGCCTGGGTCTACGGCTAGATGATCTTGATACTCTTGAGCTTGATCGAAGTGGGGGTCTCCGGCTTCTCCAAACTCTACGTGACGATCGCACTTGGAAAAGAAATAGACGAGCAATTAAATTAAATAAATAACAAGTCTCATCAAATGAACTCCAAAAAGAACCAAACTAGCACCAAAAGAAAGAGCTTGATTTTAGAAATTTTTAGAAACAAACTACACCATTTTTGGAGTTAAAATGGGGGAGAAAAGAGATTTTAAAGCCTCTCTTTTAAATTAAAAAGAAAAAGGGAAAAGAAAATCATAAAAAAAAAAAACCGCGCTGCCCAGGCCTTTGTTGGCCTGCGGCCCAGTCAGGCTGCATGGCAGTTCATGCCGCCTGGCTGCGGCCACAGGGCCGTGGAAAAGAAGGGAGGCGGGGTTTTGGCTCGAGTCTCACTCGGCGAGGATCAAGGGCGGCGCACGGGACGAGGAGGAGGTGGCGGCGGCGGCGCACGGAGAGGAGGGAGGAGGGTGGCGGCGGCGGCGCACGGAGAGAACAGCGGCGCCCGGTGAAGAAGAGCTCGGGGAAGGCGCGGTAGTGACGGCGGCCGGGGCTCACCGAGCGGCGGCAACGGCGACGGTAAGGCTTCAGTCTCCCTCCTCCTTGCTTCTTCTTTGCTCGGTCCTCTTCTCTCGGGTTTCTTGCTTGGGGAAGAAGGGGGGTGGAGGAGAGGGAGCGAAGGGCGCCGGGTTTTAAAGGCCGAGGGGGGGAAAAGCCTTGGATCCGGCGGTGGGAGTGCCGAGGGCGCGCGGGCTGCGCGCGATCAGGCGGGCGAGGGATGGGGCGGTCGGGCGCGCGGCCGGGCGTTGACGCGGCCGGCGGGGGTGGAGGTCCGAGGCGGCGGAGCAGGGCATGGCGGCGGCAGGGCTAGGGTTAGGGTTAGGGGGGCGGTTTGGGGAAGAAGGGCTCGGGGCTTTCGGGGAAGAACCGAATCTTGAACAATTTGGGAAGTTTTTGGGGTTTGCGTTCTTGGACTTTGAAGATCTCGCGAAACCACAAATTTGGATGTTACAAAACCTACCCACCTTAAAAAGAATCTCGACCCCGAGATTCGAGCTCCTCAGAGAACAGGTAGGGGTAATCCAACTTCAGCTGATCTTCACGCTCCCACGTGGCTTCTCTCTCCGAGTGGTTGCTCCATTGCACTTTGCATAAGCGGATGATCTGACGTCTTGTCTGCTTCTCCACGACATCGAGAATCTTGATCGGATGTTCGGATAATGACAAGTCTTTCTGGAGTGCAATGGTCTCAATTGGAGCTTGCTCTTCTGGTACTCTGAGGCATTTCTTGAGCTGAGAGACGTGGAACACATTATGGACATCTGACAAATTTCCTGGTAATTCCAGTTGATATGCTACCTCTCCACGCTTGGCGGTGATTGGGAACGGGCCTATGTATCTTGGCGCAAGCTTGCCTTTCACTTTAAACCTCCGCATTCGCGAAGGGTGACACTTTGAGATATACATGATCTCCAACTTCAAAGTTAACTCTCTCGACGGTTGTCGGCATAACTTTTCTCATCTGCGGATTGAGCGACTTGTAGACGATCTCGATCAATCGACTTTCTCTTACGCTTGCTTGAGAGTATCGGTCCGAAGATATAACCTTCTCCGATTCGACCAATGCAAGGGTGTTCGCATTTCCTCCCATAAAGTGCTTCAAACGGGACATCTTCAAACCGGATTGGTAATCATGTTGTTGTGGCGAGTTCGCATCGGTAGACATCTCTCCGGTCCTACGGTAAACTCTAAAGCACAAGCCCGAAGCATGTCTTCAAGAATCGATTTACCCTTTGCATGCATCCATCATCCGAGGATGATATGTCGTGCTAAAGTTCAAGTGAGTTCCAAGTGCATCATGGAGACTAGCCCGGAAATGCGAGGTAAACGAGAACCTCGATCCGAGACTATCCTCTTGGGTACTCCATGCGGACATACAATCTGAGCCATGTATAACTTCGGCTAATTTATCTCCCTTGTAGGTGGTCTTCACAGGGATGAAATGGGCAACTTTGGTTAATCTGCGATTATGACCCATACGGAATCATATCCGGTCTTGGTTCTCGCGGACCTGTAATGAAATCCATTCCAATTTCTTCCCACTTCCATCGAGGATTTGCGGTGGTTGCGGCAATCTGCGGGTCTCGATGTTCGCCTTGATCCACGACACACATCGCAACAAAGCTACGAACTTCGGCGATGTCTCTTTTCATTCGCGGCCACCAATATAGAATCTTCATATCTTGATACATCTTGGTGCTGCCCGGGTGTATGGTGTATGCTGAGCTATGGGCTTCTTTTAGAATCAATTCTTTGAGCTCCTTTTGGTGGGGAACAAAGAGACGTTTCCCATACCATAGGATTCCTTGTTGGTCTTCAACCATCTTTGAGGCCTTTCCTTTGACCATGAGATGCTTAAACTTCTGAACTCCAGGGTGTCCTTTCTGAGCGGTCTTGATTTGCTCTTCTAAGGTTGGTTGAACTTCCATAGCTGCTAAGGTGTCTTGTTCTACTAACTCGAGGTTAAGTGCCTCTAATTCCTTGCAAAGCTCAGGTTGGCACTCTTGAACCATAACATTATTGCAGTAGGACTTACGGCTTAATGCATCGGCCACTACATTAGCCTTCCCAGGATGGTAATGAACATCCAAGTCGTAATCCTTAATCAGTTCTAACCATCTTCTTTGTCGGAGGTTGAGGTGCATGCAGGTGAAAATATACTTAAGACTCTTGTGGTCCGTATAGATATTACAATGATTTCCAATCAAGTAATGCCGCCAAATCTTTAGGGCATGCACTACGGCTGCTAACTCCAAATCATGAGTTGGATAGTTGTCTTCATGTGGGCGGAGTTGTCTGGATGCATATGCTACGACGTTTCCTCCTTGCATAAGTACGCAGCCAAGACCTTGGCGCGAAGCATCACAATAGACTTCAAAGTCCTTGTGTATGTCTGGCAAGACTAACACTGGTGCAGTGGTTAACTTCTTCTTCAACTCTTGGAAACTCTTTTCACAAGCTTCATCCATTCGCATTTCTTTTCCTTCTTGGCGGTGGGTCATTAGTGCGGATAGTTTGGAGAATCCTTCAATGAAGCGTCGTAGTATCCGCCATTCCGAGAAAACTACGCACTTCGGTCCACGAGGTTGGTTGTTTCCATCCCAACACGGTTTCTACTTTGGATGGGTCCATCTGCGACTCCTCCAATGGATACGATATGTCCGAGAAATCGATCTCTTGAAGCCAAAATTCACACTTGCTTTGTACTTGGCATACAGCTGATGTTCTTTAAGCTTCTCCAGGACCAAATGCAGATGTTCAGCATGTTCCTCATTAGTCTTGGAGTAGATTAAGATGTCGTCTATGAACACGACAACAAACTTATCCAGGTATTCCATGAATACTTTGTTCATAAGGTTCATGAAGTAGGCTGGTGCATTTGTCAAGCCAAACGACATAACCGTGAACTCATACAAGCCATACCGGGTGGTAAAAGCTGTTTTAGGGATGTCCTCAGCCCTAATCTTAACCTGGTGGTATCCTGACCTTAGGTCTATCTTGGAGAACACTGTTGCTCCTGACAGTTGGTCGAATAGATCATCAATGCGGGGCAAGGGATACTTATTCTTGATGGTCACCTCATTGAGGGCTCTGTAATCCACACACAATCTGGCGGTGCCATCCTTTTTCTTTACAAAAAGTCTTGGCGAACCCGTGGGGATGAGCTAGGTCTAATAAATCCTTTTTCCGTAATTCTCCCATTTGTACCTTAAGCTCTTCAAGCTCATCGATCGCCATCCTATATGGCCTCTTGGCAATTGGGGCATTCTCGGCTTTAGGTTGATCACAAATTCTATGTCTCGGTCTGGTGGCATGCCAGGCAATTCTTCTGGAAAAACTTCCGGGTAATCTTGAACTACAGGTGTTGTTTCCAGAGTCACCTTCTCGAGGTTATGGATTGTACGATCCAAACCTGAGGAGCGGTCTACATTAACCTTTATTGTGGTGCCCGGTTTTGGTGAGTACCACCTTTACTGTTGGCACAATCTATCATTCCTTGGTATCGGGCCAGCAATCCATCCCTAGGATGATATCCGAGTTTGGG
Organism: Ampelocalamus luodianensis; assembly: GCA_036346255.1. Lineage (NCBI taxonomy): Eukaryota > Viridiplantae > Streptophyta > Magnoliopsida > Poales > Poaceae > Ampelocalamus > Ampelocalamus luodianensis. The sequence continues at coordinate 2,516,853 of CM070632.1, read as the reverse complement.
ATCAAGCACTAAGAGGTTTGCTAGGAATCCAATTTTCCATAGCAATCTCTACTCGGGACTTACTAAGGTAGTAGTCAAGGGTCCCCGTGAACTAAGTACCACGGGTTTCTTTAGCTTAAAGGTTGGCAACTTAAGCCTTTCAACAAATTTTCTTGATATGAAAGAATGCGAAGCTCGTAATCAAACAAAACTTGTCTTTGATGCGATTTAACAGAGAACGTACCCATTAGAACTCTGTAGCTTCACGAGCCTCCTCGGTGTGACATGGTTCACATGGCGCGGTTTGGTGTCGAGTAGATCTAGGTGCTTGCGGGCTGATGGTTCTGCTTGGGCTGATGTTTGACCTTGGTAGTGCGGCTCCCGAGTTGAACTTCGCGGAGTGTTCGGCGTTGAGGGCATCGATTGGCGAAGTGCCCTCTCACTCCACAAAGATGGAAACAATGGAGATGAGTTCTTTGGGTTGCTTGTTGCGGTGTCCGGCGGACGAAGGATGCGAAACCATTCCCATTGGTACGCGGGTGGAGCTTGAGTTCCTTGTGGAGAAACTACACCGGCTTAAAAGATGAGCCGCCGTGGAATGTTGACTTGAGGAAAGCCACCTTGCGGCTTCGAATGCCATCTTTCTCTTGCGGCTAACTTCCGCAATCTTCTTCTCGCTTCCAAAGACGAGGGCTTTGTTGATCAAGTGGTGGAAGCTAGGAAATCATGGAGGATAAGTCGGCTTCTCATGTCTCCACGCATTCCTTCCACAAAGCGGTCTATCTTCTCTTCTTCATCATTTCGTCCACCGGAGCGAGCGAGCAAGTTAGTTAAACTTGGTTAGATATTCATTGATTGTCATTTGACCTTGCTTGAGAGTTCTAAACTCATTCTTCTTTAGCCTCATTGTACCAAAAGTACAAAGTTAGTCTGAAGATGTCTTGAACTCGTTCGGAGATTGGCCGCCATGCGAGTGCTGGCTCGTCCAACTGTGCCAAAGAATTGCTTCAACAATGGCGAGGTCCTGCGATCTCCAAAGAGCGGATGCTTCCGCTTGGTCTCTTCTTCCCTCAAGCATCGGGCTTTCACCACCTTGAGCAATGAGGTAGTTTTCCCACCGCGCGGCGGCTCCTTTCAAGCGGTGAGTGGCAAAGTCCACCTTGTCTTCCTCGAGCATCGGGCTGGCGGAGCTTCTTCTCGGTATCCACGAGCCAATCTTACTCGCTCGAGGGTTCATCTGCTGAGGCAAAGGTAAGGGTCTTGTCTGAGAAATCGCCACTTAGAGTGGCGTCGGTCGCTCTGCTTGTTGATTAGCGAGCAAGGCTTGAAGGATTTGGGCTTGTTGTTGCATAACTTGTGCCATTGTTGGATGCTCTGGCGGTGGGGGAGGTAGGTCTTGTCCACGACCACGGCCTCTTCCACGGCCTCTTCCACGGCCTGCTGCGAAAGCACCACGGACTGGGGCAGCAGCTCTCCTTGGTGCCATCTGGAGAAACACTAAGGCTTAGAACTAGAGAGGGTATATGAGGTTCACTGGCCTCTAAGGCACACACGTAAGAAAGAAAACAAATTGAACCAACAACACAAATGCGAAACAAAGCCCGAATGGCTACAATTCATTAATATTAGGGGTAAGTGTTACATGACTCCTAAGACACAACATATAGGCCATGCAAAGCCATGACACGAGATACAAACACAACGCCTACAAAAGGTGGATAAAGAAAGTGCTTGCAACCAAAAGACTACCTAGCAAGCACTGCTAGTTAACCTAGCTATCCTGACTACTCCTCCATCGGGTGCTTACCACCACAAGTGGTACAGTTACCCGGGGATCGAGAACGGCTGCGACTGATGGTCGGCGAGCGAGAACGATCGAGTGGCGCCGCGGTCGAACTCGTCGAATCGAGCGGCGATCGGCGTCCCACGGGACTCTCAAGGCTGCGGTCGGTCGGCGGTGGACGCACTTTCTTGCGCGCCGTGAGCAGGGTGTGGGGTCCTCCAGGTGGAAAGCGTCGGCCTGGCACCGGGTTGCCGGGAACGACGACGGTGCGGCGAGAGTCGGGCGCAGCGAGAGCTGGGCGGCGGCTGCAGTGGCGGCTCTAAGGCGGGCCAGCTCTGCAACAGCGGCGTCTCTCTCCCGCTCTACCTCACGGTGAGCTTCATCATCTCTGAACATGTTGTCACGGAGGGTGTCGGAGTGCTCGTAGCTGCTGGTGAGGAGGAATCGAAGCGTCCCGATCTCGTCAACGGCGTTGGCGAGGCGATCGACAAGGCTGCGTGGCCGGAGCGCAGTGTGTGGCAGTGCGGGTCATCTGCCCGGACGTGGCGGATCACCGGGTAAAGCTCTCCCTCCTGGAGAGTCGGATGGAAGTAGAAGGGCGAGCTCTGCAGAAGGTCTCCATGCATCTGGCACAAGCGAGACGCGGCAAGTCGTGCCACATCTGGACAAAGATCCAAAGCACGGCTCTGGGGTGCTCACCTTGAAGGTGTGAGTATTGAACTCACCCTCCCTAGCATAGAGGAAAACCTCCATGCTCCAAGTCTCTCGGTCCAAAGACTCAGTCATCCTACCCATGAAGATAGGCGGATGGTAGTAACCTGAATCTTCGCATCGGTGCGAAAAATCCCCACGAAGCCTCCGAGGTCTTCTCCGTGAGAGAAAAGTCCCAAGAGCCACGAGCGGACGGAGCAGCCATCTAAAATTTTGAAAACAAGAGGAAGTCAGTAACAGAATAAATCAAAGTGAAGTAGGATAAGTACAGAACTAGGAATGACAAGTAAGAGCAGTAAATACACTATATTTTGCCAAAGCTTTTCTTAGGTTTTGAAAATAAGACTCAAAACCTTAGGCAACGACCAAACTAACCAAGGCCCCTACGATCGTATGCTCGATACAGCTACTGTCTGGACCGAATTGAAATCCGTAATCCTTCAGTAATAAAGCGCTATTCCTGGATCGAGATAGCGCCCACAGTACACATTGCTGAATCATTTCATACATTGCGTAGACCGAACCATTCATTAATACAAGCATTAGAGTTCAAATAGACCACGTCGGGTCGAGTTTACAAAAGGGCCGATAAGGCCAAATGAGTTCATTACAAAATCTCGAGTACGTTAGCGGAAGCAAGAGGGGTAGAGCAAGTCTCTCCACAGGCAAGCGACTGGAGTACCATGTGTACGACCGATATTAGCCACAGGCTTGGATAATATAGGATGTACACGAGTACCAACGGGGCCAACCAGACTGAGGCGAGACTCAGACTACGGAACTATGCTACTCTTCTTCATGTCCTTGCTCCTCGGCGTCCTGGTCCTCGTAGTAGACGTAGTCTCCATGATCCACGGGTTCTGAGGGTTGGGGGAAAGAGCGAGGATGAGCACAACTACCGTGCTCGCGAGCCAACACACAGCATGCAATATTATACATGCAAGGCTTAACAAGGATGGCTCGGGTTCATTTATTTGCACAAAGCAATATTTTGAGTACCAATATTAAAAAGAAATCCTATCACTTAGCATTTTAACCAAATTGCATTTGTTAAAGGGATTACTTGTGCAATATTTATAACAATGAGAGGTTACTTCCACCTCATGCTTATTTTTGATAGTGGTTACTTCCACCACTTAACATCATCTGGGTACATCCACCTGTGGAAAAACCAAAACAGGTCACAATGACCCAACACATTTTATCCCGCCCACAAGGTTTTATAAACAGAACTAACTCTTGTAAGTTCCCATGTCCGCCTTGACCGTGGGCACGGCTATTCGAACGCTTCATTACACTCTGCAGAGGTTGTACACTTTACCCACAAGAGACAATCATCCCGACATATACACATGTTTAGTAGACATGTAAGTCAAGGGAGATCGTCACAAGGCCTTTACAATGCATCCACCAATGATTTGTTACACCCGCTAAGGTTTCACTGAGAAGAGTTACGCTCACATAGACCCGTCAACTCTTTCCTGCACCCCTCTTGCGCCACACGGCTTACGTTCACATAGACCAGTAAGTCGTACACCCCAACCCATAGCCACATAGGCTTATGGCGTAGCGGGTCATCTCGCACGTGCAACTCATACTAACGGATACAAATTATTTAGCCAGTCGACACCATTATAGACATGTGGTCGCATCTTGCTTTACATTGGGAGGTCATCACGATTAAGTCCTTAGGGACCATCTGGGCGGTTCATACCACATACCATCCACAAACCAACATTCCTTGGGCTGCATTAGCACCCACCAACATACCATCCATCATACCATCCGCCCAGATGTGACAAGCAATTTCTTTAGGGTTTTTAAGAGGTAGGAAAATACAACATCATAACCATCCTACCATTTACACCCAATGACTGCCCAAAATCATGTTCATTTCAAAAGATGATGAATGGGGTAGATGATACCCCGATACTTAAGCAAGACTAGCATGGCGCTTAAGTATAGCCTATACTAGTATAGTTACCAAATATTTACTAGGGTGACATGGGGGTATGGCAATTCAATTATCAAGGAATGGTGTATTAATAATTAAGCATCAAATTGGCATTTAACTACCTTAGGGTATTTAACATACATTTGCATAAGGGAAATAAAGCATGCAATTTGATATTTAAAAGAACATAATTTGCATAAAATGTAGGTTCAATATGATCAAAGTGTCGACTCGCCTGGGTCTACGGCTAGATGATCTTGATACTCTTGAGCTTGATCGAAGTGGGGGTCTCCGGCTTCTCCGAACTCTACGCGAACGATCGCACCGGAAAAGAAATAGACGAGCAATTAAATTAAATAAATAACAAGTCTCATCAAATGAACTCCAAAAAGAACCAAACTAGCACCAAAAGAAAGAGCTTGATTTTAGAAATTTTTAGAAACAAACTACACCATTTTTGGAGTTAAAATGGGGGAGAAAAGAGATTTTAAAGCCTCTCTTTTAAATTAAAAAGAAAAAGGGAAAAGAAAATCATAAAAAAAGAAAACCGCGCGCCCACTGCTCGCTCGCGGCCCAGTAGCAGCAGGCAGCCTGCAGCGTGCGGCCCACAGGGCCCGTGGCCGAAGAAAAGAAGGGAGGCAGGGGGGTTTCGGCTCGAGTCTCACTCGAGCGAGGGACTGAAGGGCGGCGCGGCGCACGGGGAGGAGGGAGGAGGGTGGCGGCGGCGGCGCACGGAGAGGAGGGAGGAGGGTGGCGGCGGCGGCGCACGGAGAGAACAGCGGCGCCCGGTGAAGAAGAGCTCGGGGAAGGCGCGGTAGTGACGGCGGCCGGGGCTCACCGAGCGGCGGCAACGGCGGCAGTGAAGCTTGATCTCCCCCTCCTTGCTTCTTCTTTGCTCGGTCCTCTTCTCTCGGGTTTCTTGCTTGGGGAAGAAGGGGGGTGGAGGAGAGGGAGCGAAGGGCGCCGGGTTTTAAAGGCCGAGGGGGGGGAAAAGCCTTGATCCGCGCGTGGGAGTGCCGAGGCGCGCGGGACTCTGCGCGATCGGCGGGCGAGGGGATGGGGCGGGTCGAGGCGCGGCGGCCGGCGTTGACGCGGCCGCGGGAGTGGAGGTCCGAGGCGCGGAGCAGGCATGGCGCGGCAGGCTAGGTTAGGGTTAGGGTTAGGGGCGGTTTGGGGAAGAAGGGCTCGGGGCTTTGGGGAAGAACCGAATCTTGAACAATTTGGGAAGTTTTTGGGGTTTATGCTTCTTGGACTTTGAAGATCTCATGAAACCACAAATTTGGATGTTACAGTTACAAGTTCCATCTACCAGACTCTATACACATCAGCATCCATTCACCTAACTTTATATATTTGGGACGTTAGAATCTCGTGTTGTTCCCGCAAAATTTTTAGGCTTCAAATAAGAACTGAGTGGTCCTTATCATCAATGAAACTGCAGCAACGTTGACCAATTACATCAACGGAAATATAGGATCCTGAAGATGAGAGCATCTGATATATATATATATATATATATATATATATATATATATATATATATATATATATATATATATATATATATATATATATATATATATATATATATATATATATATATATATATATGGTATGGTACTCCGGAGTACGTACTCTCACCTCTCATATACCACTTAAATTGTATGATGATACTTCTTTATCAATTTGAGTATACTCCAATAATGGTTATAAGATACTCAAAAGTGAGTTCCATAACAAATTTCATAAAAATCCACTTTTATACCAAAATTGTGTATATACTTCTTTTATGTATGAAAAAGGGTATATAGCAAAATAAAGGGCTCCAATAATATATATATATATATATATATATATATATATATATATATATATCTTTGGTTCAAGCATTAGTAGAACACTGCTAAGTGCTAACCACTCTTCGCTGAGGCTTTTATGACACTGTTTCATTCAGTAGTACAGGAGTCCGGAGGCCAGATTCAGAACAAGTATCACGGACAGTACTGTTCACATGTGTAAACAGTATGAATGGTACTGTAGAATCATGTACTGTTTATGTCGGGCTTGCGGGTGCGTTAGTAGTTGAAAATAGAGATAAGAATTGTTAGTTTCTTTGTTAGTTAGGTTTACTTTCTTAGAGATATATTCCATCTAATACAGATAAGTTTCCTTAAACATAGAGATTATTTTTTAGAGGTCAAGTCGGATCGTCTTTATAAAAGGGATAACATGTATCCATTATCAAGAAAAGGTAGAAAGGTGAATCAATCTAGTCTCCCTTCTAAGGTTCTATTATCTCAGTCTATAGTCTTGACGAGGATCTAATAATCCTCATTTTGCTATTTATCTGTAATTGGTATTATGGATAAATATGGCGTCACACGACTATCAAGCATACCCCTTATAGTTGTAAGGGAAAAGCCAATCAAGTGGGCGTAAGTCTTTCTACGACCACCCCTATAGTCGTAAGTCTTTCTACGACTACCATGTAATCGTAAGTTCTCTTACGATTACTTTTGGTCATAAGTTCTTCTACGACCAGTATCTAGTCGTAAAGTTTTCTACGACTACCCCCTGGTCGTAAATTTTTCTACGACCAGCTCTGTCACGACTTCTTCACAGTTAACTGAGTCCATTCACCTATAGGCCCAATTAATTATAAAATCTGAGCAGTCAATATACGCAGTTATTCTCTGGAATAACTGCAGGTAACGCACCATTATCTCTGATCGATAACCGTCAGGCAACATGGAGAGGTTACTACTCCGGTGATTACTATCATTTATTATAGAATAATGAGGCGTCCCCTGAGCTGGAACGACTACCTCTCCACGTATTATAAAAAGGCTTCTTTCAGAGAGAAATGAGAGGAGGCTCGAGAGGCAATCAGTAGTAGCATAAGTGCGAGTCTTTCCGCTAATTGTAACCAGGATACCCAATACAATACACACATAAGTAGGGTTGTTATTCTCTCTAGAGAAGGCCTGAACCTGTATAAAAATCCCCATGTTTTTTCTATCTGCGTGATCAATTGTGGAGACCCCCCGAATCAAATAATCTTTACGTAAGATCGGTTCTAAAACACCGACAGTTGGCGCCGGTCGTGAGGACCTTCTGGTAATTTTTTGTCAACAGTTATTTCTTTTCTCTTTGATGCTTCCATGGCAGGAGAATGGAACGAGGAGAACTGGTTCGACTTGACCGATTACGAGGATGTCGACATGGATGCCGATTTCGATTGCGAGTTGAGTATCGAGTCATCCGATGGTATTACCGCCTCTGGAGATCTTCTATCAGATCTCGGAGATCACACCACCGCCAGAGTTGAGGAGAGATCTTTATCCCCCACAGCAGTACGCCCAACTGAGGGACCAACCTCCTCAGGGGGCAAGGGTCAACACGACCACAAACAGGGCTGCATCAAAACAGACTCACAACACGACGAGAGTTTTTCCTCTGAGTGTTCAAGTCCCCTTAAGGCAATACGATCTGGCGAAACAAGTTCTGGAAGCCATTATTCTAGAGCTTCATTGACACCTGATGGTCCTTTCTCTCCGGCTAATCCCACAGAGGAGGGGATCAAACACGTTTTTCCTGCAAGTTCGACCATCCCATCGCAGGAAACACCTGCGAACGAAGACGGTTATAACCCGGAGTTCCCCTTCCTGGAGGGATTTACTCCAAGTCATCAGATGGTGTCTCTCAACTACTCCTCAAGCGAGGAGGCCTCGAGCGCAAGTGGAGGTCATCAACGGGAGGTCTTCGTCATTCCCTCTGATAAGAATCATTCTCTCAGAAGCAGGATTGACGATGCTCCCCGACGGGCACACACTACATCTCCTCGTGGCAATGGCAAGAGCACCGCCGCTGGTGAACGAAGTGAACACCTTGATGAACGTGCGGGAAATCCTCAGCATTCTCGCACTCCACTGAAACCAACTCAAGGGTCTGATATGGGAGATCCTGAGATAGCTCGACAAAGGAAAATAGTGGCTCAGAAAAATCTACCTAGGCGCGCTTATTATCAGTCAAAGGAAGCTCAAGAGCTCCAGCACATCAACGACTTGCTTGAGAACCCAACTCAAGAGCTCGCTTGAGCACCGGGCTATGATCTCTTCGTCAAAGAGATCGCACGGAGGCTTCGGAACACGATGGCAAAACTAGAGCGCCCTCGTCGACATCATCCCGGAAGTCGTAGCAGTACGACTCCATCTTCCGCTAGTCGTTCGAACAACTCGTCGCATGGAGATCGACATGATTATCGATCACGTCGCCCTCCTGATTTGAGGAAGGCTCTTCGAACATCTAGAGATCGATAAGCTCCGAGGAGAGGTGATCTTTCACCACTCCAGGGTCAAAATCTGTGGCAGCAGATAGAATACGAGGAGTATTTCTCTCGTAAGACTGAGGCCTACCATAGGTCAAGTCCACATGTGACTGGGTATCGTCGAATACGATCACCTGGTGATATTAACCCTTCTTTCCTGCAAAAAAGGCGCCAAGAAGTTATCACTGGATGTCAGGCGTTTTCACCCGATCTCCGAGCAGTTCGCTGGCCACCTCGCTTTCGACCAGCGAACATAGAGAAATTCGATGGAACCCAAAATCCCATTGAATTCCTCCAGATCTACACAACAGCTATCCGAGCAGCAGGAGGAGGAGAGCATGTAATGGCTAATTACCTTCCGACTGTGCTTAAAGGGTCTGTTCGATCATGGCTATTGAACCAGCCATTCGAGTCGATCTACTCGTGGCAACACCTCTGCGACCTTCTGCTGACGAACTTTCAAGGCACCTACAACCGCCCTAGAAAGGAGGACGACTTGTAGCGGATGAGACAGAACGATCATGAGACTCTATGTCAATTCATCAGACACTTTAGTCAGGTTCGTAATTCCATTCCGGAGGTTTCTGACTCATCTGTTATCAGGACTTTCAAGCAGAGAGTCCGCAGCAGAAGGATAACAGAGGACATCGCTTTGAATCCTCCTGCCACTATCGCCGAACTCTTCGAGATGGCCGATAGATATGCGACTGCCGCTGAAGCAGTCGAGTGGAACAACACTATTGACTGCGAGGACAACATCCCTCAAGAGGCAGGCGAAAGTGGTAAGAAGAAAGACAAAAAGGTTAAAAAATCTAATAATAAGGCAAAGAGACATAAATCTCCAGCCACTGGTTCTAAGGACGTCTTAGCCGTAAGCGATAAGGAGCCACATAACTCCAAACAAAATTCTGATCGAGGCAAAGGTGAGTGCCCTGATCGGAAGAACGACAAACCCAGGTGGTGTCCTTTTCACAAGAAAAGAAGGGCATGACCTTCGCAACTGCCGAGTTTTTCTACGAAAACTCGAAGACTATTACTCTAGCAAAGGGCCACTTCCTACTTTTGAACAGGTAGGTCAAACAAGTGGATGAAAGGAGTCGGATGACGATGACGAGATGCCATTTCAGGATCTACAACACACTATCGATCACATCTATGGGGGATCATCGGCATATGAGTCAAGGCGAAAGCTTAAGGCTGTCGAGCGCGTGGTAAACACAATCGACTCTCCTCTTGTTAATAAATTGCTGAAGTGGTCGAAAGTCACAATCTTTTTCGGGAAGGGTGACTGCCCGATACCTTCGACTAGACCAGGTCGATTTCTGATTGTGGCTGAACCCACCATCAATAATTATCGCGTAAATCGTGTATTGGTTGATGGTGGTAGCTCGTTAAACATATTGTTCCCTGGATGAGATGCAGGTTCCTAGGACAAAGGTAAGGCCGGTACGATACTCTTTCCATGGAATCGTACCGGGGTCTTCGGCCAAACCAATTGGTCAAGTTTCTCTTCCTTTAACATTTGGTTCACCAGGTAATTTCAGGACAGAGAAGATCTCCTTTGACGTGATCGATTTCGATACGGCATATAACGTCATACTCAGACGACCAACTTTGGCAAAATTCTTAATAGCTACTCACTATGTGTATCAATGTCTTAAGATGCTAGGTCCCAAAGGAGTAATCACAATCTATTGTGACAAGAAGATGGCGCATTCCTGCGACCGTCGGTCCCTCGAGATGGTTGGACAGATACCAGCTTGAGACGAAAGTCAGCTTTCGGCTAGCAAGTTGAAGCCTAAATCTGCAACAAAGCCGAACGACCAAGTTAAGGAGGTTCCTATGGACGCGGAGGAGCCTTCAAAGACTGTTCGCATCAGGGATTCTTTTGACCCCAAATAGGAAGACGTCCTCATCACTTTCCTTCGAACAAACGCAGATGTCTTCGTGTGGCAAGTATCCGACATACCCGGAGTCCCCAAGGAAGTGATCGAGCACAGGCTATCCTTACGGCCTAATAAAGTACTCATAAAACAGAAGTTACAGAGATTTGCCCCTGATCGACGAGATGCTTTTAGATCAGAATTGGACAAGTTGCTTAAGGCAGGCTTCATAAGAGAAGTCAATCACCCAGAGTGGTTGGCCAACCCTGTAATGGTTAGGAAGTCAAACGGCAAATGGCGTATGTGCGTATACTTCACTGATCTCAATAAAAGCTTGTCCAAAAGATGATTTTCCTTTACCTCGTATCGGTTAGTTGGTTAACTCTACTATTGGTTGTGAAATGTTAAGTTTTCTATATGCATACTCTGGTTACCACCAGATCAATATGTGTCGAGAAGATGAAGAAAAGACCGCATTCATTACACCATTTGGAATATTTTGCTATGTCAAAATGCCATTTGGTTTAAAAAATGTTGGAGCTTCTTTTTAGCGTTTGATGCAAACGACTTTTTCACCTCAACTAGGTCAAAATTTGTAAGCCTATGTTGATGATTTAGTCGTAAAAAGTGGCAAACGACTTAATCATATCACAGACCTGCAAGAAACATTCGACAACCTCAGAAAACACCGCCTGAAACTCAATCCCGAGAAGTGTGTGTTCGAAGTCTCTTCAGGAAAATTACTTGGATTCTTAGTCTCTGCGTGAGGAATCGAAGAAAATTCCGAAAAGATAAAGGCCATTATGCAAATGTGCCCCTGACCACGAAAAAAGAAGTTCAGAAACTCACAGGATGCATGGTGGCATTAAGTCATTTCATCGCACGCTTGGGAGAAAAAGAACTACATTTCTTCAAACTTCTAAGGAAGTACGAGGGTTTCGAGTGGTTGAAAGATGCTAACGCAACATTTGAGGATGTCAAGAGATATCTTACGAGTGCTCCTGTCCTGGTTTCTCCGAAACAAGGAGAGACGCTTTTAATTTATCTAGCTGCCACGCCACAAGCAGTGAGCACAGTACTGGTCGTAGAACGTGAAAACATACAACGACCAGTTTACTACGTTAGTGAAGTTTTACACGGGCCTAAGAAGCGTTACTCTCAGGTCCAAAAATTTCTATATGCCCTCCTCATGTCTTCGAGGAAACTACGGTATTATTTTTAGGCGCACAAACTAGCTGTGCCGTTTGAGTTTCCCTTGGGAGCGATCCTCCAGAATAGGGAAACAGCGGGACACATAGCAAAATGGTCAGTTGAACTTGGGGAGTTTGACATCTATTTCATGTCCCAAACGGACATTAAATCTCAGATCTTGGCAGACTTTGTCGCCGAATGGACAAATCCTGAACCAGTTCAGGATCCCCAGTACGATTCCTACGACCAGTGGACGATGTACTTTGACGGGTCACTTACTATAAGTGGTTCGGGGGCTGGGGTGGTCCTGGAATCTCCTACCGGAGAGACCTTAAAGTATGCCATACAATTAAACTTTCAGGTTACTAAAAACGTGGCAGAGTACGAAGGTTTGCTAGCTGGCATACGAACTGCGAAAGCGCTCTCGATTCGCCGACTACTTGTGAGAGGAGACTCTCAACTGGTCGTGAATCAAGTCAGAAAAGAGTACCAGTGCTCTAATCCGACAATGTATCGGTATTTATCGGATGTCCGAAAGCTTGAAAAGCATTTTCTTCGTTTTGAGGTACAATTTATCTCTCGAAAGGATAATTTTCTCGCAGATCAACTTGCTCATATAGCTTCTTCCTGATCCATAGTACCAAAAGGAGTTTTCTTGGAGCAACTCCAGAAGCCGTCCCTGGTCGAAGAACTAGAGATGTCTCCTATTAAGACAACTTCTCTAGAATACAAGGATACCTGAATGACTCCCATCTATGAGTATCTTCAGACGGGTTTCGTACCTAACGATGATCTCGAGGCAGATTGATTATCCCGAAAGGCCAAAATATATACTTTGGTCGAAGGTGTTCTCTATAAAAGAGGCGCCCAAGGGGTGCTTATGCGATGCATTCCGTAGAGCGAAGGATTAAAACTCCTTCACGACATACATGGAGGCATCCGTGGGACTCATACTTCCTATAGAACGCTGGTCGGTAAGGCCTTTTGACAAGGATTCTATTGGCCAATAGCCCTCTACGATGCCAAGGAGCTGGTTAAAAATGTGTACATTGCCAGTTTCATAGCAGACAAATACACCAACCAACTCAGGTATTACAAACAATCCCTTTATCCTAGCCTTTTACGACTTGGGGTCTCGACATCCTAGGACCGTTACCCAGAGCTCCAGGTACATTTGAATTCCTTTTTGTGGCTATTGATACGTTCACAAAATGGATAGAAGCCGAACCTGTGACTGGGATAACAATGGAAGTAGCAAAAAGGTTCATGATGAAGATGTGTGATAACTCGATTTGGGGTACCTAGTCAAATAATCACAGATAATGGTAAGCAATTTTTGAACGTAAAATTTCAAGAATTTTATGACGAGTTGGGTACCAAGTTGTGTTACGCCTCCGTAGCCCACCCCCAAAGCAATAGGGCGGTCAAAAGAGCGAATGGTAAAAAAACGCAGGGAATTAAAACTCGAGTCTTCGACCAGCTTGTTAAGCGCTCGGGGGCTTGGGTACAAGAATTACCCTCAGTATTATGGGCAATTCGTACGATTGGTAGTCGGGCTACAGGTGAAACACCTTTCTTTCTAGTCTTTGGTGCCGAAACCATGCTTCCGCCAGAACTAAAGATCAGGTCGGCACGAGTCGAGAATTTTGACGACTCCGCCCAAGAACAACTTCGAGCGGACGACATCAACATGCTCGAAGAAAAGAGGAACCAGGCTTTAATCTGTTCAGCAGTTTACCAACAAGCCCTGCGCAGATACTACGATCGTAAGGTCTAACCTCGCAGCTTCACTGTAGGTCAGTTGGTATTGAGGCTTATCCAATCATAATCTAATCGGAATAAACCTTCTCCTAAATGGGAAGGTCCTTACACTATGGTAGAAGTTACGCGTCCAGGTTCAGTACGACTAGCAATGAAGGATGGCCGGGTTCTCTCAAACTCTTGGAACATCGACCAGTTACGTAAATTTTATGTGTAACAAACCTTCTCGACAATAAAGTATCAGGTTCTTTCTATCTTTATTGTCCTTCCTTGAGTAGTGCTTTTATGATTATCCGATCATATTTTATACGCTCAATTTTTCTTTACACTGGTCAAAGAAAGGACACAACAACTAGTCGAAATCTCTCCTCTCTGCACGTGGTCGTGCCTGCTAGAAGGAGCTTCCTAGTATCGCCTTGTTCCTAGCTTTTGCTGGCAACACAAAGGTTTTTGGGCTCAAAAAATATGGTCGAATTTTTTTAAGCCAACTCTTATCACCTTAGTTTATTTCTTCATTTTTGAAAAATACTCTAAGAAGAGTGCACTTTTGAGATTTGTTCGACTACTTTTGGTAAATTTGGTCGGTTTTCAGTGGTCGGAGGAAGAAACACACCTAGTCGAAGTTTCTCCTTTCTGCATGTGGTCCTGCCCACTAGAAGGAACTTCCTAGCGTCGTCCCGTTTCCTACTTTTGCTACCAGGATAAACTTATCGAGTACACTGAGAAAGATCGAATGAATTTTTAAGGTCCTCTAGACATTTGTTTCACTCAAGTCGTCGTTCTTGATTTAATTAATCTAGTCAGAGATGGTAACATCACCTAGTCGAAGCCTTTCCTTTCCGCACGTGGTCCTGCCCACTAGAAGAAACTTCCTAGCGTCGATTCGTTTTTACTCTTTTGATCAGTGCAAGATAATCGACATCGACAACTATGAGTCGAACAAACCTCTCTGTTTTTAGAAACCCTTTTGTCACTATTTCCTTAGTTTATTCAAATAAACTGAGCAAATAGCCGGGGGCTAGGATAAAGTTATAAACATGACTTCAATTCTTAGTCTTGGTTTCTTTTTCCATTTATTATCTTATGAGTTACTAACTACTCTACGAGATGATTTGCAGGAAAAAAGGAAAGATCATATAGTTATACATCAACAAAAGGTTTATGCTTACAGGTTCCTATTACATACTACTCTGATGAAGGAGATTCTATCTGCATCTCCTCAGCAACCTTCTCGCCTACCGACTGCATGTCCTCGATCAACCACTCCGCTTCAGCTTCAGTGCAGTCGAAGTCGGCTTCAATTGATTGAGTGTTAAGTTTGGGGTCACGGGTTTTAAGTTTTGCCAAGACGTAGCTTACAGCCCCTTTGGCCGCTTCCTTTATCGAGTCGGTCTGGTTGGTCTTCAGAGTGGTGATCAACTCTTGTAAAGTACTGACCTGCTCTCCAATGATACTTGTGTGGGCAGCTATCGTGTCTTCACGAAGGGTAACCCTCTCAGCACGAAGCCCACCAAGTACGTTGTTCAAAAGTGAAATGTCATCTTGAAGATTGACCTTCATTGACTTCATCTCCTCCTGGGTGCAAGTCGAAGCCTCATGGAGTCGTTTTCTTTTAACTAATCGCTCTGAAAAGGGTAAGGTTGGTTAGATAAAATGACTCTACGAGAAGAAAAAAAGCAATCTAATGGCAGGTAAAAGATTACTTACCCCCCAATTGAGAATCTAATCTCTCGATTTCTTGATCTTTATCCTTGGCGATGCGGGAAATTTCATGAACAACCAAAGTTTTCTCTTTGACCTCGTCATGAAGAGTTCCCACTTCGGATTGAAGAGCTCTTGTCTCGACTTCTTTTTCTGAAAAAGAACGAGAAGTTAGGAAGGTAAAGCTCAAGATTATAAGCAGCCGTAACTTGAAGGACATACTGTTTATTTCTTCCTGCAATTGCTGGGTCGCAGAGTTGGTCTCCTGAAGCTTCTTCAGAAAGTTAGTTAATTCGTCCCTTAGATTTTTCGTCTCGACTTTTTCGTAATCGAGCATATTAGCTAGGGTCTTTTCGTCACTCTTGAACCTAAAAAAGTTAAGGGTAGACATGAACACAGAGGCAAGTAGTCGTAAGTATTTCTATGACTATCACGTGATCGTAAGTTTTTCTATGATCACTCCTGATCGTAAGCTTTTCTACGACCAGTACCGAGTCGTAAGGATTTCTACGGCAATCCCCATGAGTACTGTACAAGTAGTCGAAACATAAAACGGTTACGAGCATCAGTGACTCACCACCTCTCTGCTTGCTCGTAGAGTACTGTTTTCTCTTGTCGTAGCTTGACAAGTTGCTGGTTGTACTCACAAATCATGGCAATTTGTTTCAAAGCTTTCTGCAAGAAAGGAAAGACAATGAGATGCGAGAATAAAACCATACTTATATGTATTGACAGATACTTACGTTCATGCTCGTCCGAGCGAACATGGAGACTATCCTTGTCGGATCTTTCAGCCCATCCATCTCCTCGACACGTTTCCACCGAACCTTTTTGAGACATTCGTCATCGAAAACTTCCCTACAATTGGTAATGTTACTGGGATGAGGGACTCGGTCGCGAGATCTGAAGACGAAAGATCTTACGATGGAAGCAGGACCAAAGAAATCAGAGCAGAAGTTAAAGTACTACTCTTCCTCTGACTCTGTGATGGTAGCACCGCCTGAAGGACCGGAAGGAACATCCTCGACAACCTCCTTACCGGCGCGGTGGTTGAAACTCTCACCACCACCTTCTCCTGGCGTCTCCTTCATGGCCTCCCCTGTCTCCGCCTCCATCTCTACGACTACGTCAGTGGTCGTAGCAACTTCAGCAGAGATAGCTCCTTCCACCATGGGAATGGCGGCGGGTGCTTTAGCCACTACCGCTGTCGCTCTCTCATTTGCTGAAGAAGTAGCAGCGGCCTTCTCAATAGAAATATCCATGGGGGCTGAAGGAGTTGGGCTAAGATTACAAAACAGAGAGCAATTTAACTTGTGAAAAACAAATGGTAAATTTTGTTCTTACACTTTTGTTTTTTACATACCTTCGCGTCCTGGACCTAACCAGGAACTTGGAAGCAACATTCTCAACGGAAGATTTCTTCAACTTCTTCTCGACTACTTTTGGTCGAGATTCAATCAGGAAAATAGGAGTCACCACTCGTGACCCTCCTGACTCCCGAGTGGTCGAGATCTACCTCGACCACTTCAAGAGCATTGCTCCTCTCGACCTCAGACTCTACTAGACGAGCAATTTCTTTCACAAAAGACATGAAGCTTTTTCAGTTCTCCTTTTCTAGCCGTTTTACAAAGTCACGAGAAACAGAAACTGCGAAACTCTTGTTATCGTAATAGAAGGGTACCTTGGCCTTGGGGGTTTTATGCTTGAGGGCTATGGCAGTTTCATCTGCCCTTGCCTTCGCCTCAGCAGCCATGTCTGCAGCGAATTGGGTGAAGGGAGCGGTAGGAATTGAACTTGTACCACCCTTGTCGGCGACCTTTACAAGTCGATGCCTTTTGGTTGGAGGAGCTTTTGCTTGCTCTGCTTGCGCCATTGCCCCAATGACCACCAATGCGACTTCCACATCATCTTGGCGATCTTCCATGCCGATGTACATTTTGTTAAAACCAGAAAAAGAGAACATTACTCGCTGGTCGTAAGTTCTTCTACGACCAGCCCATGATTGTAAGTCCATTTACGACTATAAAAGCCTAAGATGAAGTCGATTTCCGATTACCTTTAGGCACTCCACCTTTTCCTCTGCGGTCAAAACCGCAAGAATTTGAGGAGCCGCAACATTTGATAGACTTTTCTCATAGATGAGTTTGACGCGGGCGTCAATCTTCGCCTGTGAAAGATTTGTGCAAACAGATAGCATGGTCAACAAACCAGATCAGGGCTAACCAAAACCAGAGTCAAAAGTGAGAATTTCACTTACCCTCCTTGTAGTCCCTGCTTGGGTCTGTTGTCTTCGAGTACCTCCACATGTGAGGAACTCGTTTCTTCAGGGGACTAATGCGGCGCGTGATGAAGTCCTTCACCACGTGCCATCCGGTGAGTCCCCCCACCTTCAAGTATTTGATAGCTTGAATATAGGGGACCATCCGGTCAAGATTCGTGGGAGTCGAATCACAGGAAGAAATCCTCTCAGCAGCATTTCCCGCGAATGAAAGGCTATCTTCCTCGGTGACCTCCCAGTAGAACCACTTCTTCTTCCACCCTGGCCACGAAGACTGGGTGAATATCTGAATGTACTCATTCGACTTCCCGTTATGGAGCTTCAGACCGCAACTCCCAGCAATTCCGACTTGTTGAGCCATCCTGTAATAATATTGGAAAAGCTCGAGGTCTGCCGGAATCTCCAGGTATGCCTCACACAGATACACGAATACGCTTAACATTGTGATGGAATTAGGACCAAGGTTCACTAATTCCACCCCAAAGTGTTCGAGTACGAGTGTGAGAAAATGGTGAGCAGGCAATCGAAGGCTACACTCACAGTACGCTTGGAAGACAGGGATTTGCCCAGTTTCCCCCGACGGCCAGTGTTGTCCAACCGCTGAAATCCACTTTACATGTACCTTCTCAGGAATCTTCTCAGCAGCAACCAAAGCGTTCATCTTCGCCGTGTCCATCTCCGATTCGGTCCACTCAGAGACGGTCCTGGCCATTTTTTCTCACGAAAAGGGGTTTGGATTTAGAAAAGCTTTAAGAAAACACACAGTTTTTGCTAGCGGCGGGGGAGGCGAGAACTTGATGAACAGTCAAGGTGAATTGGGGAAAGGTAAGAACCCTAAAAGTTACCCCTGTGGGTAGTTTTTATAACCGCGCGCCTGAAATGAAACGCCGTGGAAACTCAACAGTTCCCACCGCTTCGGGAATTGTTCTAACAGACAGATTCTATTAAATTTGCCTGCTCGAGAAAACCGAAGCTAGTTTCATACCTCAAACGAAATTACCTTCTTGGCCAAGTACATTTTTGGTCAAACGAAATACCAATCAGAAAGGTTTTGCTTCCGATCACTGTACCACGATCACTTTGTAGTCGTAAAGATTTTTCTACGATTATCTCGTAGTCGTGAGATTTTTAACAAACTTCCTTGACCAAGTATATTTCTGGTCAAATGAGACACGTGCTAAAGAGTTTTTCCTTCAAACCTCTACCCTACGACCACCTAGTGGTCATAAGAACATCTATGACTCCTTTCCCAAGTACGTTATTTTCATTTGAAGATGGGGGGCTAGATGACGAGGATCTAATAATCCTCATTTTGTTATTTATCTGTAATTGGTATTATGGATAAATATGACGTCACACGGCTATTAAGCATACCCCTTATAGTTATAAGGAAAAACCCAATCAAGTGGTCGTAAGTTCTTCTACGACCACCCCCATAGTCGTAAGTCTTTCTACGACTACCATGTAATCGTAAGTTCTCCTACGATTACTTCTGGTCGTAAGTTCTTCTACGACTAGTAGCTAGTCGTAAAGTTTTCTACGACTACCTCCTGATCGTAAGTTCTTCTACGACCAGCTCTGTCACGACTTCTTCACAGTTAACTAGGTCCACTCACCTGTAGCCCCAATTAATTAGAAAATCTGAGCAGTCAATATACGCAGTTATTCTCTGGAATAACTGCAGGTAACGCACTATTATCTCTGATTGATAACCGTCAGACAACGTGGAGAGGTTACTACTCTGATGATTACTACTATTATTACGGAATAATGAGACGTCTCCTGACCTGGAACGACTACCTCTCCACGTACTATAAAAAGACTTCTTTTAGAGAGAAATGGGAGGAGGCTCGAGAGGCAATCAGTAGTAGCATAAGCGCGAGTCTTTCCGCTGATTGTAACTAGGATACCCAATACAATACACACAGGAGTAGGGTTGTTATTCTCTCTGGAAAAGGCCCGAACCTGTATAAAAATCTCTGTGTCTTTTCTGTCTGCGTGATCAATTGTAGAGAACCCCCAATCAAATAATCTTTACGTAAGATCGGTTCTAAAACACCGACAAGTCTAATTTCTCATCCCACCAAGCCGGCGCCGTCCGGCCTTTTTCGTGATGGTGTTTACCCCGTAATGATCTAAGATCATAACATTTGGTATCAGAGCAGTCGATCCCTTCCCACGACTTCTGCTACCATGGTTATGGTGACATATCAGACCATCAGACCTACCGCCGAGTCGTTGGCTATGATAAAGGCTAACGCCAACAAGATGGCCATGAGTACCAACGACAACGACAAGAAGATGGCGGTCATCTTCCTCAACATGCATGCTATTTTAGAGAAGATGATCGCGGATCAAAAGGAGAAGAAGGCGCAACAAGAGGCGGCGACATTTCCAGCAACCACAGTGACGCTATCGAAACTTGCCTCGCCGCTACCGCATCCTACCATGGTGTCGCCGAAGCCTGTCGTGGCTTTGCCGAAGTACATCGTGGCCACTACGACGCTGCCAGGGTTGTTGTTATGCCTGCTGCAGCAACCGGTGAGTTTGCACTAACCGCGCGTGAAGGCAATGATCTTCAAGAGCTCATGTCATCATCGCAACCTCTCGTCAACATGGGGTCTCTTAGAGCTTCAGTCATGGCCGCCACCATAGCTTAAGAACGAGCTGTCGCGAAAGGAGGGGAGTAATGTCACGGGTGGTACTGTTCACACGTGTGAACAACACACATGGTACTGTAGCACTATGCACTGTTCACACCAGACCCGCGGGTGCGTTAGGAAATAGAGATAAGAATTGTTAGTTTCCTTGTTAGTTAGATTTACTTCCTTAGAGATATATTCCATCTAATAGAGATAAGTTTCTTTAGACATAGAGATTATTTATTAGGGGTTAAGTCGGGTCGTCCCTATAAAAAAGATAACATGTATCCATTATCAAGAAAAGCAAGAAAAATAAATTAATATAGTCTCCCTCCTAATGTTCTATCATCTCAGTCTATAGTCTAATATCTCATCCCACCAAACCGACGCCTCCCGACCTTCTTTTTAGCGGTGTTTACCCCGTAATGATCTAAGATTGTAACAACAAGTGGCTCTGTAAGGGAAGACCTGCATGTTCTTAGCCGCACTCGGCCATTCGGGCACTGCTACACAGCGAACTAGTGTGTTCTCAGTCCAGGAAGAAGCCGATCGTTGTAGCCAGTAGCGGAGTTTGAAAAGAAATGAAGGAAGGGTCGCTAATGGCGATGAAATCTTAACATTTAGGCACTATGTTGTAAAATTAAAAATGAAATAAGTCCATTTTATTACTTAACCCATAAACTTACAAAACCATACCAAATTTTCACCCTAAGACGGCTTGGGCGGTGGTTTTGCTTACAACGAGTTTTGCAGTGGCCCATATGTACGTCACCAGATTTTTTGCTACGGTGACACCCTTGTCATCAGTAACATTTTTTTTATTAAAAAAATCCTCTTTGCAGATTTTTTTTTACTAAGTCGCTAAACGGGCAACAGATCAGTACTTAGCGCCTAATCGCTACTTTGGTAGGGCTAGACGTCCGCCTAAACAGGATAAATCGGCTAGACGGGCTAGACGAAAAGATGTTACCTAGCGACTAGGTGCCGCCTAGATGACCGCCTTTTAGTACACCGCATAAAAGAGAAGTGTTGAAGCAAACCACACTTTGTCAGAGTGAAGAGTCCAGTCTCATATTTAGTACAAAGTTAGTTTGGACACCATATGAATAGTGAACGGACTCGAGGTAATCAAGTGTAGTTAGCCATGGTAGTGACCTATCACAAATCACAATTGCTAAGAGACTACAAGCACATTTTGAACTAAATCCAAAAGAAAACATCCAACCTGGCAAACAGGGCAGTAGCGTAGAGAATGAGAGAATGCAGATACATTAGTGGGAATAATACTCTTCATATTGGCAGCTGTTTTCGTGCAGCTTGACGCCACCTGAAAATAAGTGAAAGTAAACATGGCTTTGGAAAAAGCTAGCATCAGTGCATGACTACATGCAGCCAGCTATTACTGTATCAACACGCACGTAATACGTACGTACGTACTCCCCAACACCAAACAGAAACAGTATATATTGTTGGAATTCAGACCCAGATTAAGTGTAAGCTTAGCAATTAAGCGCAAGCTTAGCAAGAACTGAAGTAGCAAGCTTAGCAATTAAGCGCAAGCTTAGCAAGAACTGAAGTAGCTATCATTAGCTAGAAGATAGCTCTAGCTCTCCTGCAGCCTGTGGAGCAATGCCGCGCGGAGGCAGCCCTCCTCCTGCAGCGCGGCGGGCACGTCCACGACGGCGTTCTGCACCGTCACCGCGCCCACGCGGCTCACGCACGCGTGCTGCACTGGCAGGTCCAACGCCCGTAGCGTGACCATGAGGCGCGCGGGCGCGTGCTGCGCAGCCGTCGTGAGCCGCACCGCCGCCGCCTCACGCCCGACCATACGCACGTCCAGCTTCTCCTCCAGCCCGGACGCCCCTGCAGGGGCGGCTGCCTGCTTGGCTTCGGCCTCGAGCCGCTCGACGCGGCCGCGCAGCTCGACGATGTAGGCGGCGGCGTCGGCCAGCAGGGATGCCTTGTCCATCCGGGACACCGTGGGGACGGCGGCCCGGAGGTCGCAGAACAGGCGTTTGAGCTTGTCCCGCCGCTGCCGCTCGGCCTCGACGTGGCTGATGGCGGTTCCTTCGGAGCGTGGCCCGGGCTTCCGGCCGCGCCGCTTCGCCGCGGGCGCCGGCGCGTTCCCCTGCGTTGACATGTCGGAGCCCGCCGATAGCGTGCTCCCGACGGCCCACGCGGAGTTGTCGGCAAGCAGCCATTCCTCGGGGACGTCGCAGGACATGAACTCGAGGACCGGCCCGTGGTGGGCGGCGGAGAAGAAGGCGTCCACCGGGGAGTGAGGGGAGCAGGAGGAGAAGGACAGCAGCAGCTCATCCATTTGATCTAGTAGCTAGGGTCACTTGACTCGCTAGCTTCCCTGATCGATCGCGTATTGGTTGCTAATAATGGCGGATCACTTGTTCACTGACGAGTTAATTACTTGGCAATTGGCTGCACCTCTATATATACTACTTGGCAATTGGCTGCACCTCTATGGCTCTATATATACTCTATTGCATTACGCTGACCATCCCGGTTTGCTCTTTGAAACCGAATGCCGTGGTTCCGGAGTACTCCGATGCTCTGTTCAAGACCTTTAAAGTATAAACTAAAAAAAAGAACATGTTTACACAAATTAATACTCTCATTTTCTACAGTTTGAAGTTGAGAACACTTACGAATACCCTTAACTTGTGCTTCGTTATGTTGTACCAGTAGCTCATTCCAAAATCGCAAGTGCTTCATTAGAAAGCTACACAAGCAGAACAGCGCAGTCTCAAAATCAGGGTTAAACGGTGGATAAGAACCCGCATGTGGGCAATGGGTCTTTTCTTGAGCTATTTTACTGTACATTAAATTTAATATGAATTGTTTATTCTTTTTATCCAATAATTTAGATTAGTTATGATTTTGTTATACTACACCTAGTAATATGAGTAGTAGAATTCCAAAAAGATATATTGTAATTGACAATGTGGGGATTACATGGAACTAGAGTAATATTTTCAACCTTAGTTTGAAAAATTCATAATACCTTCATGAATAATTATAAATACAAAAATATATTATGCTCTTAATAAATCAATGGTTAAATTTTATTTATACTATCATCATATACTACCTGTAGAATATACCATAAAATTTCTTCTTTTCTTGGGGGCAAAAACACAATCATATCTGCAAAAGGATGGGTTGTACCTACGGTGGTAGAGCAATGGGTTACGATCCAAGCGATCATGGTCCAGATCCTTCCAATTTGTCCATTTCATGTTTGGAGGTCTAAAAAATTAATCAGTTCGCAAACACTTTTACTGTAGTGATTAGACTGACAAATTATGCTCTACAAAATAAAAATAAAAAATCAACGGAGCCTTCCCAACAGGAAAAGATACTCTCTCGTGAGAAGATATAAAGGAATTTTGTTGCCCACTGCAAAATTCTATAAAACTCTTGCGCTCGAAACATTCCCATATGAAATGAAACCTGAAAGTGGGTTCTCACCAGCAGCATCTAAAATCTCCATGCAATCTATACGTGTGGTTTGCTAAAATTTTCCGACCTCTAGTTCGTGTCTCTCGGCAAAAACGTGGTCATTGACTCTGGCTTCATGTAAACCAGCATGATGGTATGCCTATTTGCGCTACTAGATTTGTTTAAAAAATTAATAGTATCAAATGATATAATTTAGATATTTTAAAATATATTTAAGTATCTTATAGGCTATTTTGATTTTTAAGACATAGTAAATATTGCAAATGACAATAGAAGTTTGAATGAAAATACAACATGGGAAACATAATTGAAGTATGCACTTTGATGGAAGAAAATTATTAAGCATAATAAGTTATTAGGGTTTTTAGAAACGTAAACACTCTCCATCATACATGGATCATGTAGCTTCATGTTCCTATTCATTAGTCACTCTTTTTCAATATGTATGCATCCACGTGTACCACTCTTTAATCTCAAGCAATACGATAATTATGTGTGTGGCAAATTATCTTATTAGTTTATATGGTATTAGAGTACCTTGCTCACACATGCATCAATACACCATGGGTGACCCGTCTTGAACTCATCTTCCCTCACACGCCGGCTACCATACCAAACTATGTGTCTTCTATCTCTTCTCGCCGCTACAGTTTTTCTACTTCAACCGTCACCAGCAAGCCCAATTTTTTATCGGTTCATCTTAGTTGCTACCCCTTCCAATATAATATTCTATCACATAATCATCTTCTGCTTCTCTCTAATTATTGCTTTATAACGACCGTTGCAACATCAATACACATACATGTGCAATCGTCCCTCATCCCTGCTGGAGACACCCGTCATGCTATCTCCGGTCGCTCTGAGCCTAAGCCCTACGGTGCTCCATCTCTACTCGGAGCTCTTTGCTGATATGCTTTTGTACGCCTGCGATTCCATTCGTACGGATGCGTGATATTATGTGTTCTCGATGTCATTTTCTCTTGTGTCGGTTGTTCATCTTCTTCAACGTTAGCCAACTCAATATGTGGCTTCCTCACTAGCCACGGTGACCTCCCATCTTAACTGATGTCGGCGTGTCTACTTTAGTTGTTGTCTAACGATATGAAGTATCTTCTCGCCATCACGGGTAATGTCGCACCCCTCACCTGCGATGGTACTCTCCTTGCTACCCTATGGTCTCATATCATTTATAACTTATTTTCAATGCAAAGTTTCATCTCCTCTATGCTATAGCTTCCTCATCATCGAGCTTCTTTGGCCATCGACTTTTTCAACAAAGCCGACACACACAAATTGTCGTCGCGACTCTTGGCTCCTTTTACTTGGACTTTTCTTTTTAACGACTCTCGCGAGCAACACAATATTATCCTTCTCAAACGGCTAAGGTGAGCAGCACAACATTTTCCTCATCTCCACCCCGCCGAGGACCACAGTTCTTTGCTTCCTTGTGGGTTAATGTCTTCTTGTAATTCCCTTCTTTCGTGGTCTCTTCCGACACCATTCGTGTTATCTTGGTTATAATTTTTATATCTATTAAAAAATTTAGTTATTTTTTATTAGAATTCATATACAAATCAAATGACTAATTTATTTAATTTATTCTGAATTTTATTTCTTTAGGGATTTTACTTTGAAATTTGTATGGAAATCAATTTGCACCCTTTTTCTTCATAATCCAGATTTCAACTATTTTGGTTGGACTTCGTATAGAAATCCAAGTGCTAATTTTCTTTAATTTATATTATTACTTAGGAATTCATATGGAAATCAAATCACTAATTTTATTTTTTCCAATTTTATTTTTTGTTAATTTTGGATGGTATTTCACAAGAACCTATGCAAATCAAATTGCTATTTTTTAAAATTTATTCCAAATTTTAATTATTTAGGGATTTTTCTTTGAAATTTGTATGTAAATCAAATTGTAAATTATATACATACATACATATATATATATATATATATATATATATATATCAAATTTCAACTATTTTTATTCGAATCTATAGACAAATTCAATTGCTAATTTTCCTTTTTTTTTTCCTTCTGAATTACACTATTTACAATTTTTACTTTGGAATTCATATCGAAATCAATTTTCTATTTGTTTTCATTTTTATTCCAAATTAATTTATTTAGGGATTTGACCTAGGAATTCGTATGGAAATCCAATTACTAATGTTATTTTATTTTTATTACGAATTTCAATTTTATTGTATTGTGATAGACTCTTTCTTTTCATTTAGACCGTTATAATTTGGACCTACCATTATCAACGGTGTCGATCTTTCTCTTTTTTCTCTGATTAATGTGGGAATTTCTAGGCTTTGAGAGTGAACATGATGGTTTTATTTTATTTTTTGCGCCAAATTTTAATTATTTTTTTGGTTGGATTTCGTATACAAATCTAATTACCAATTTTTTTATATTTTATTTTGAATTATAATTATTTAGGAATTTTACTTAGTAATTCGTACGGAAATAAAGTGCTAATTTTATTTTATTTTTATTCTAAGTTCAGTTTTATTGTATTTGACATGCACTCTTTCTTTTAATCAACATTGTTATAATATAGACCCACCACGATCAACAATGTAGATCTTTGTTTTTTTCTCCGATTAACATGAGAAATTCTAGCCTTTGATAGCGAACATGATGACTTATTTTGATTTTGCTTTAATAATATAATATATTTCAGTTTTATAGTACTTGTTATGAGCTTTTTCTTTTAATCAAGACCGTTATAATTTGAACCCACCACGATCAACAATGTAGATATGTCTCTTTTTTTCTCCGATTAACGTGAGAATTTTTAGCCCTAAAACGGACATAGCGACTTCTTTTGATTTTACTTTAATAAGGTAATAGATCCACGTCATTCTGAGTAGGTTATGGCCCCGTGGAGTGTGATGACGTGAACGTCTTTGTGCTGTGAGATTGAGAAGGTTAGACGTCAGTCTTTTTGCCTAAAACGTGTGGAAATAAATTTCAACTAATGCACGTACTTATCAAACAGAAAAAAATAGGCCCCTATTTTGCTACAAACGGTAAAAGCAACGCAACTCCTGTTTCGCTACAGTACTACAGAGTACTGTGCAATGGACTCATGGCCGGTACAGTACTGCTGCGAACGGTGAAATCCACGGCGTTCCTTCATTTTCCCGCTACAGCGCAACGTAGGGTACTGTATCATCGTACTCACTTACTAGGCAGCTACAGTATTTTATATAAACAGTAAAATCAACTGTTTCTACGTTTTCGCCTACAGAGTACTGTACCAACAGTGCGCCGATGCGCTTTCAGGGTACTGCACATGATTTCCCACTAGGTATGGGGCTGATCAGGCTCACTGCACTGTGTGTTCCTGTGTATGTCTTGCGGCGTGCAGTTTACCTTTAGGATAAGCTGCAGTGTACGACATAGTGAGGATGTTAAGGGAATCTTTCCACTACAGTACTAGTACTATACATTGCGTAACAGAGGAGAAAACAAAGAGAGAGAAATACCGAGGTTTTATATGAACATAGGTACCTCTATATTAAAAACTAATTTTCAGAGATGCAGGTATGCCCTTGCAAATTTGGCTTTGAACCGAACTTACAAAAACAGGAAAAGGACTTTATGCTACTGACATGCAATGTCACAAATTCACGGAGCTGCTGCACCATGCGCCCTCCATCGTTGGCTTTGTCCCCGGAGCTCCTCCGTCACCGAGGCGTGCCATAGCTGCCTAGCTTCATTGTGCGCATAGTGGGAGCACTTGACACCGCCACCGGGACAATCATGATCGCTGGGAGCCGGTGTGGCTACCAGATCTGCGCTGTCTTCACCTCCAGGCGGCGTTGTGTGGCCACCGTGGGTCGTGACTCTAGATCTGCGCTGCCCCCTCCTCGCGCTGTGGATGCCGACAGCCATGGCGTCTTTTTCGTGACCGTGGGAGAGAAGAAAGAGAATAAAGAGAGGAGGGAGGGGTACGAGTGGAATTTGGGAAAAAAAATTGAAATGTGCTAATGACTTAACGGTAGCTAGAACTAACAGAGCTAATGGAAGTGGCACAAAAGGGATGAAAGTAGAATCTCGATATTTTAGTGGCAAATATGGGATCGTGACAAGTCTCGCTGGCATACATGGAATTGTTTCAATTAGGAAAAAATCCATTTTACACCCTTGAACTGTTCAAAAGTTCGAAAATCAACCATAAATTACAAAACCAGACACCTGATACCCTAAACTCAAGCATTATTTATCCACGGTTCTACTCGAGAAGATCGGGCCATCTCGTATCATCGTGGTATCAGACTCTAGGCTACTCGGTAGAATCTCTTTTTACCCATAGTTTAGTAGATTATTTTTCTGTCCTATACACCAAAAAAGCCACAAAAAAATCTTCTTCACTGTAGTTTAATTCAGTATTTTTAGTGCGTTTTGTTAAGTCTTAATCCACTCATTCATTGTGTTTAGTTGCTGGTCGTGTTCCGTTCGCATCACTTTTTGTTCGCGTCACTTTTTGTTTTTCCCATCCAATTCATGTTTGTTCACCTTGTGTTGTGATAAAAAAAACTAGAAAATCCAAATCCGAATAGCTAGTTCCTGTTTTTGTACAACTAAACATCGTTTATATTTAGTGGATTGCACGTTTTTTCTTCATGAACCCATTGATCCGTTCGTGAACCTTTCGTACCTATTGAGACTAGTTTGTCGTTGTGTTCGAGAGACTGCTCTTAGGTTTTTTTGAGACACCATTTTTTCCTCCTGGGCACTGTTCACGTTCACGCACTGTTTATGTCAGGGTACTGTTCACGTCCGGTAGCGTGCGCTTGGCCGTGCGTAGTAGGCCTTGCCGTGAGTTCCACAGAACAAAAAAAAACCAGCCTTGCTGTTGGTAATAGTTGGCCGTGAAAGCAAGGAAAACCAGAGAACATCTCTGTCGTCGGCCGTGAGAACAAAAAATAAAGAAAAGAGAGCCAAAAAAAAAAAAAATTGAGAGCCAAAAAAATAAATAGAGTGCAACAAAAAAGGGATCGAAGGCAAAAGTTTCTTTGGAAACCGAATAAAATAGGAATTAGAATTCCTGTGCGCCCTAGGTGGTAACGCGTACACGGTTTGGGTCTCCACAGAACTTTAAGTATTCTGTAACTGGTCTGGTTGGTTTTCAGACGTTTATGCAAAAGAATACAGAAAGCTATTGCTTGTTTATTTCATACTAGAGTTCATACGAGGATTTCTGAGAGAGAATTAGGCGATCAATTGTTTGTTCTGCAAATCAAGGTTAAGTTTGTTTTTCCGCTGGGAATTGAGGGCTTGGCAATCTCCGTTCATGGTCTAGCGGCGATCATCCTGGTGCATGTTGGCGAATATCCATAGAGCTGTAAGTCCGTGCACTGGCGCATCGTATACAGCTGAGCGTTGTTTGTCATCAAGCATTATTTATCTACGGTTCTACTCGAGAAGATCCAAGCCACCCCGTATCACCTCCTAGTCATCCATATCAATCAGAAAAAAGTTGATAGGGCCCACATGCCATCCACTAAAACATCTTCTTCCTTAGTCTAATGAATCACCTCCGAGATCTGGCACCTAAGAGCAGCTGTCACCGCCGCCTCTCTCTCTCTCTCTCTCTCTCTCTCTTGTCCTAGCCCCTATCCGACCTCCTCCTCCAGATCCCAATATTGGAGGTGGCAACGCGACTCCCCACCGGAGACAACTTGTGGCCAAGGGAGGCGACGGTGCAGCTATCGGCCGGCGGAGGAGGTGGCATGGCTCATGGCCAGGGGAGGTAGCCCTGGTAGGTGATGGCGTGGTGCCGTAATGCCACTGAATCAATGTATGGCAGAGTAGTTGCCGGCGACGATGCTGCAGAGGCCACAGACATGGGGCCGCCGACGGCCATGGCGCAGAGGGAGGGGCCCCAATAGAAGCGACGGCCAACGGTGGAGGCAGAGATCATAGGCTGAGACAAGTGGCGGTAGGCCGAGGTAGAGGGGGAGGTGGTAGGCGGAGGCAGAGGCGGAGGTGGTAGGCCGAGGTGGAGCCGGAGGTGGCGTCGGACACAGAGACGGGAGGTCAAGGCAGGAAGAAGAAATGGAGAATGAGAGCAGAGGAGGCTGACGGGTGGGCCCTGCTATATATTTTTTTTGCGTATTGATGATAACGCTAACTGGGCTGCCACATCACCCTAAAACCAGTCTACATATCAAAACCACCACGTTAGCTTAAACCGGAGTGGAATGGACTCAAGGGGGGTAAAGTGAACAGTTTTGAGAATTGAGGGTTTCGGCAGTCCGGTTTTGTAGTTCAGCTTTAACACCTCGGCCCAAAACTGAGCCCAGAATGCCACTAAACTACACTAACTATTAATTTTAACATCAATTAACAGTAAATTACAACAAACATATCAAGATAAAACCTATCCACGGGTCATACTAACACAAGGATAACGATATGGCAATCATAAATGATTAATTCCTAGGAAGCATGAGAAGATAATAAACAAAGATCAAAGCATAGCCAATTGAATCAAGTCTATTAAATGAATAATCAACTTCAACCTATCAATTAAGGCTAAGCATTAATATCAAGTCCTGATTATAAACCATCATGCTAATAAAGTGTCTCATGGCCAATGTTTCATGTAATTGAATGTATGACGTGGTTCTAAGTGTGCTAGCCCTTCCCATGAGCAATGTTGTCAATGGTCACCTAAAAACAACAATAGAGCAAGGGTGAGTCTGCGACTCAGTAAGCACAATAACAAACAATGAGCAATGATTGATCAACTGTAAACTATATCATTATCAAATGGTTTCTTTTCTTTATCCTTATACTCAATCATCAAATTCTCTTTTTATTCAATGTATCCCTACGCTACATATCCACATACACTTCTTTCACATATACCGGTATAGCGTGAGTGAAAATTCGCGATAATGTTCACTTTCAAACCCGTCCTCTAAAGGATCAGGGACCTCCTCCACTTCCGTGGAGTCTCGATCAATAAGGTAGATATGTGAGCACCATGATCACCTTCTTTTCATGTAATGATGCTTATGAATGCATAAGTTAACACAAGTTCATCAATAATACCAGCTTCCAACACTCTTGAATTCATTAATGCAATCAATATCATAACCATTCATATAGTTTGCAATTAAATAAGATGAAGGCAGAAACAATATGATGGTAATGAGTGATTAAGAGAATACATCGATCCACCATCGATCACTATCTACCATGCACTTGCCTTTTTATCCTTGTGTGAAAGTATCTAGGTCTCTAAAAATAATTTTGGTAATTAAAAACAACAATGTGTTGTGGGACTAATAAGTGTGCTAAGATGTTTTAAAGGCTTAGTCCCGAAGTTTGAATAACAACATGAAAATGGCAATGCAAAGATGATAAAAGATCGACATGGCTCAAGGTAAAGGTATTATGAATCCTAAGGACCCTCTTTGTAGTTTTATCAGTCTCAGTGTTTGGTGAAAAGACCAGATTTATAGGCTAGATGCCGTACTATAAAGATGGATCACGGCTAGTAGCTTGAGAATTTATTTTGTGCTATCTTGATCAACTAAGAGTCATGCATTGCATTTATAACAACTTTTGGAAAAAGTTTTTCTGCAAAAATAGTATGACCGCCCATGAGGAGCAGTACTACTGCCAAGTGGTAGTACCAAATTCTAGTTGGCGGTATGTAAATTCCAGAGAGAATGTTTTTGGGAGTTTCTCCTCCCCTGGAAATCAGTAGGACCGGAAGAGTCAAGCGGTACTACCACTATGTGAGGACCCGGAATATTTAACTAGTAACACTTAACCTCCAATTGGTTCTAGCATTACTAATTAAACATTCTAAGCCTCGATGGGCATATGTTTCCCAGAATTGCAACATATGCACATCATCACAAAATTTCACATCATTTCCATACAACATACATCACTAAGTTCAACAACGACATACATAAAATAAAGTTATTACAAAAGAGAGCCGACCGGCCAAATAGAACAATATACAAGAATGACAATGAAGCAAAAGCGCCATAAGATGGCTAGAACAAAAGTCGACCAGTTAGCCACACACCCACAAGGCAACCGACCGGCCGCTAAGCTAGTCGCCCATAAGCTACCACAACACACTCACAAAAGTGAGGCCCTTCAGCTCACCTTCTTCCTCTGCAACAAAACAATTAAGCATAGCAACTGAGTACAAAGATTGTCTTTGTACCCGCAAGACTGACGTGTGGAATAGCGGCACCTATTCATAGACTACATGCAAGCTTATTTAGGTGGAGGTCATATGTCTCATTTTGCATGAAGCCAACTTTATTTGCAATAATGTAGTACCTTTTAAAAGCAAGTTTGCAAATTTATTTTGTTATCAAAGTAACAGTAAGTAAAGATACATACAAGTAACCACCGAAGTGACTAACCCAATAGTCACCACAACATAGCACTAATCCCGATTCGTACCACCCATCAAGTTTTAATTTAAAAGGTTGTAGTCTAACTCTTGAAAGACCTTGCCAAGCGTGTCCATAACCCAGACGAGGCTATTCGAATAGTTTTAACCCCGCAGGGGTGTACCAATGTACCCACACTTGCATCGCTTTTAAGCCAAAAGCACACTTCAGTAGGTATGCTTCACACGCTAAGTCCTACGAGACGCTTTCCAATATTGTGTATTAACTACGAGCCGCCGTGATGGGTAGAAACACCATACGCTACATTGCAAGCCGAAAGACAACAAATCCCATCCCGGTGAAGTCTTTCGGACACTACAATGCTCCCAACACCATCCCTCCCGCGACTCCTGCGACTGGAGCCAATACACGCCAAAGTACTAAGTCAAGAGAGGTCCCATACCCTCTAATGTGGTTAGCACGCTAAAATGCTTGGTTTAGTGTAACAAGATGTTCGGTCCTTGTTGACCCGGCACCATTCCACCACACCCAAAATCACACCATCATACCATTGTGCCCAAGTCTAAATCATTTTGTTTTCAGTTTTAGTTTTCATAAGTAGACATGGCACAAGGTGGAAATCATAATCATAATAAGTTTGATGTGATCAAGGTTATCGACAAGTCGATAACCGCCCATTTCTACCGGAAACTAAGCATGGCTAAGCAATTAATTCGCAACTACTAAGTGACAAGAGCCCATCCATGAACTCTAAATCACAGCAAGTAACCTAGGCTCATGGTAGTAGAGGATAATCATTTGCTAAGGAAATGCATCTACTAGGCCAACTATTAAAACAAAGTAGCAATGCATACATAGAATTTGTAATCAACATAAATACTTAAAATACTGGGATTAACATGATCAAACCGCTTGCTCGCTTGTCGTTGCTCAATTTGTTGCGGAGGGTCGTTCTCGGGGTTACCGCAAATGTCGAATCCTAAGCGAAAAGGCAAAAAGAACCAAGAACAACCAATAAGACGAGCAACACTTAAACAAAAGAGCAAGCAAATATCATCCAAATACGACGAAATTTATACACAAGGTAGAATACAAATATACCTAGTCATAGAAACTGGAAAAACCTAATTTGGATTTGTGGTGCAAAAGATATTACCTAAAAACTCATTTTCGGCCATAATTAGCACTGTAGCAAAAATATTTTCTAGAAAGGTTTTGAAGCTGAAATTTTTATGGTAGCTACCTACTGGTATTGTGGTAACCCATTTAAAATTTTAGGTCATTTGGAGTTAAGATGATTTAGTTATGATTTTTCTAAGTTCTACAACTAGCATATATCATTTCTCAGGAACATGAATAAAGACAAAGCCTAGATCAAATTAAAGCATGTCTACAGGCCAAATTTACCAGGTTGAGTTTGCTCACTTTGCAACTACAGAGAGGAAGTTATGTGGTTTACAAATTTTTCATGAATTTCTAGACCTCATTTTTCATTAAACAAGATCATGCTATTTAAATCATTTTCTGCTACAACACAGGGCCTAATTTCATTCTCAGATTGAAGTTCATACCATAACAAAGCTACAGCAACTGGAATCATTCAAAAAGGAGTTAAAATGACAAAGTTATGCACTTTTGAAATTTGAAACAGCAAAAGACTTAGGAAACTTTGAGCTCTCGGGAGGTCCAACGGACTGGAAGACAAAGGAGAGGTCGTGGGCCGTTAGATCAAGGTCTGACGGCTACGAGCCTCGACGCACAGCGCGCACAAGACCTCTTCCCGCTCTGGGGAGGTCTGGATCGTTGAGATCTGATCCAACGATCACGACCAGCGCGTGCACAGCGCACGCAAGGAGGTCTATGCGCCTAACAGAGGTCGTGACCGTCAGATCGAGATCTGGCGGTCCCGAGCACTAGGGGAGATCCTAAGGCTTTAAATCCAAGGAAAGAGGTCGGTCGGTCGATTCTCACGCAGGAGGTCCAACGGCCTAGATCTCCGAGAGAGGTCCTACTCCACGGCTAAACTACGTAAGGAGGTCTAATCCGTTAGATCTAAATCTAACGGTTTAGACCAGAGGAGGAGGTCCTAACACTACTGATCCAAAGGAGGAGGTCCTAGACGGTCAAGATCTTCCAGAGGGAGGTCTTGATCGGCTGAGATTGACACGAGGAGGTCTTGGATAACCAAGATCTTCTCGGGGAGGTCCTAAGCGATAGCGTTTGAACGGGAGGAGATCTGGACGGTTCAGATTAGACCTAGGGAGGTCTTGAACGGTCCAGAACAACGCGAAGGGAGGTCCTGAGACTTAAAGACTTACAAATAAATCCTAACGCTCAGATCTAAAGCCGGGGAGGTCGCGAACGGCTAGGATTGAGCCTAGGAGGTCTGAGCGGGGGTTTTCTAACAAGGACCGGGGGTGCTCTTTTTGCAAAGAGGACCACGAGGAGGTCTCTTTGAGTAGGAGTGGTCCTAGTGGCTCAGATGGAGTTCCAAGAGGTCTTAAACGGCTAGGATCAACTCAAGGGGAGGTCCAAGCGCGAAAGATTTAACACAGAGCCAGATCTAACGGCTAAGAGCTAATCCCAGGAGGTCTTTAAAGGCCGAGGTGGAACTAGGGAGGTCCTGGGACTTAGAAATTTTACGCGGAAACCCACCTACGCATGCATCTAACTCGGGTGGTCCTAACGGCCGAGATTAAACGAGGGGAGGTCTTACACTTACGGGTTTTCACGGGAGGATCTAAAGGTCCAGATCTAAACGTGGGAGGTCTTAGACGGCCACGAATGCACCGGGAGGTCGGGCTTTAGAAAACATGCCCGGTCCGCCAAGAAGACAAGATTAATGGACAACCTCTGACAGCCATTAATACTAATCATTTACCTTACACCGTCTCGAGTAAGGCACGCAAAACACCCGAAGTTTAAAGAAGAGCTCGACGCGTGACATGGACCACGCCGCGAAACCAAGGGCACCACTAAACTCATAAAAACACCGCGACCTGCTGTGGCTAACCTTCGACGGCACGCGACGACTCGAAACGCCGAGCCAGAGGGTAGTAAATAGGTTTTCACAACACCGACAACACTAAAAAGGCTTGCTACGCTTTAATCTAGCTAAACCCCGAGCTACGAAGACTAACGAGGACTCACCAGGCCAAGGTGAGGTCCAGAGGAACTCTGAGGAGAGGTCGACGCCGAAGGGGTGCTCGATGACGGTGGTGCTTGCCGAGTTGGGGAAGACGACCAAAGACAACTCAAAGCAAGTCCCCGACCGCCCACCTCAGAGAGGTTAAACAACACAAGTTAGGGGACTTGAGCTGACCAAGAGAGCAAAGTAACAAACAAAAAGGTAATGAGGAACCACCGGAGCCCTGAGGTCTTCAAGGAGAGCTCCAAAAGTGACAATGGAGGCAGGGAGGTGGTGGTGTTCTTGGTGCTTGAGTTTGGGCTCACCTCACGACGAGAGAGAGTCTAAACAGCACCAAGTGATGGGGAAAGAACAGAGGAAGGAACCACTGCTATACATAGCCAAGCGCTTGGACAAGGCTAGGGCAAAAGCCCACTGTGAGCAAAGTCCATGCCCCGCCATGACTTGCTAGATTTGACAAGAGCAGTAGGTAGGGAAGACTTCTAGGCTAGGCTCTCGACACATTTAATGCATGGCGTAAAGAGACGTTGGGAAGGACCAAAAGTGAGCCATCGCTCCCAATCGCTCTGTCTCGACACACGCATGGGTGCGGGAAAGCCATGATGACCGCACTCCGTGAGGTCATGAGGAAGAGAAACAGAGC
Organism: Ampelocalamus luodianensis; assembly: GCA_036346255.1. Taxonomy (NCBI): domain Eukaryota; kingdom Viridiplantae; phylum Streptophyta; class Magnoliopsida; order Poales; family Poaceae; genus Ampelocalamus; species Ampelocalamus luodianensis. Next base: position 2,480,964 of record CM070632.1, on the reverse strand, counting down.
CGAGGGGAGGTCCCGGACGTCCCATATCCTCCGAGGTGGGGAGGTCTTGCGCGGGCGAGGAGGTCCTGGGAGGTCCTAGGAGCCGTGGGGGGGTCGTGAGCGGTGGATGGAAATCCAACGGCTAGAACGGGCGCGCACGAGATCGAGCTCGGTGCGCGCCGCGACATGGTCCAACCAAGTCGGTTGAGTTGGGCTCGGGTCCGAGCCCGAGTCTGACTCAACCAGATTTAGTTTTTCTGGTTTTGGAAGGAGCTGCTCCTTGGAGGATTGTTTTGAGGCAGCAAACCGACTCCAAAAATTATGAAATTTTTACAGGAGCTTGCTAGCTCAAACGAGGACCTAGCATAAAATTTTCAGAGGCTTTGGGGCTGTGGATTTTCCTCCAAAAATTTAACAAGGCACTGGTCCAAGGTTTGACCAGACTTTGAATTGGTTTGACTGACCTCCAAAAATATTCAAACATTTTCTAAAAATTGTGAAACTTTTCAGAGGAGTCACATACCAACCCAAGAATTTAGGAAAAATATTTCCCGGAGATTATCACAAGATGGAACAAGGATGATTAAGAAGAATAAGATGTGGGTCGAAATGACTTGTGATCTTTGTATTCCCATAATCTCTTTACAACAATTGTCCAAAGCATGCAGAAATACAAGATGTAAGAAAAGTTTTAATTTCCCTCATTTTCTTACATTTGAAACACAAGCCCAAAATTGGGATGTTACAACTCTCCCCTTACAAGAATCTCGACCCGAGATTCCGCTTACTCTGAGAAGAAAGAAGGAAAATCTGCACGACGGCGATCTTCTCGCTCCCAAGTTGCCTCATCTTCGAATGGTTTGACCACCGAACCTTAAGGAACTTGATGACACGGTTCCTTGTTCTCCGCTCGATTCTCAAGAATGCGAACAGGATGCTCACGGTATGTCAAATTCTCCCGCACATCGAGAATTTCCAACTGAGTTTCGCTGGGACACGGAGGCACTTCTTCAGTGTGAAACATGGAACACATCATGCACACCCTCGTGCACTGGTAGCTCCAATCAGATGCAATCGCTCCAACTCTCTCGATGATACAGAAGGCCCAACATATCGAGGAGCCAACTTGCCCTTGATGCCAAAACGCTGATGGCCCTTCAAGGGTGAGACTTTGAGATACACAAAGTCATTGGGCTCAAAGCTCAACTCACGGCGACGACGATCTGCATAGCTCTTTGTCTGGACTGGGCCGTGCGCAGATGCTCGCGATCAATCGAACTTGACTTTCGCCTCATTGATCGAATCCGCCGAAAATCGCGCCACCGCCTCGACTGGGTTCAACGGGTTCTCGCACCTTCTCCCATACAAAGCCTCAAATGGTGCCATGCCAAGATCGCTCGAAAGTCGTTGTTGTAGGAGAACTCAGCAAATGGTAGGCATTTCTCCCACTTCTTCCCATAGGAAAGAACACAAGCACGGAGCATATCTTCCAACACTTGGTTGACTCGCTCCGTCCGCCATCACCGAGGATGAAAGGTCAGATCAAATGAAGGCGGTCCCCATAGCCTCTTGCACTATGCCAAACCGCGAGGTGAAAAGCGCACCACGATCAGAAATAATCGTCTTTGGTACACCGTGAAGACTCACAATCTTCGAGACATAAAGTTCGGCCAAAGGCCCCACACGAAGCTGAGTCTTGACGGGAAGGAAATGTGCCACTTTAGTCAACCGGTCAATGACGACCCAAATAGCATCATTCCCCTTGGACGAAGCGGGCAATCCGGTGATGAAGTCCATGCCAACGAATCCCACTTCCACTCGCACCGCAAAGGCTGAAGAAGATCTGCTGGACGCCGATGTTCGCCTTCACACGACAAAGACACGCCGCACTCGCAACGAACTTGGCAATCTCGCGCTTCATTCGGGTCCACTGCATCTCGACGAAGGTCCCGATACATCTTGGTAGCCCCGGATGGATGGACAAGGGAGAATCATGGGCTTCGCGAGAATCAAATTCGCAATTCCATGACCTTAGGAACCACAAGACGCCGCCCAAACCACACAACGCCATGCTCGCCCTCCGAAAAGCACTTGGCAATCCCATCCTTGATGTTCGCTTGATCCGCTCACACCGCATCTGCTCACGTGCCGCTTTGATTTGGTCCACCAAGGTTGGTTGTACAACCAATGTAGCAAGAGAACCGTGCTCGATCAAACCCAAATTGAGGCGCTGGAATTCTCGCAATGAGGGTAGGTCCGCTCTTGGAGCATCAACATGTTGCAATATACCTTTCGACCGAGTGCATCGCCCACGACATTGGCCTTGCCCTGATGGTACCGAATACCCATGTCATAATCCTTGATCAATTCCAACCATCTTCTTTGCCCGAGGTTCGATCCGGTGGGTGAACAAGTACTTCAAGCTCTTGTGGTCGGAATACACCTCACAACGGTTACCAATCGATAATGCCGCCAAATCTTGAGTGCATGGACCACAAGACTAACTCCAAGTCATGAGTAGGATAGTTGAGTTCATGAGGCCTCAATCGCCGCGATGCATAGGCCACAACCTTGCCCTCCCGCATAAGAACACAACCAAGACCCCGACGAGAAGCATCACAATAGATATCAAAACTCGTGAATATCGTGAGAACAAGCACTGGCTGAGGTCAACCGCTTCTTGAGTTCCCGAAAACTCACATCACAAGCAGCGACCACTCAAATTTCTTGTCTTTCTTGAGCGCTTCACCATAGGCTTTGCAATCTTGGAGAAATTCTCGATAAAGCGGCGATAGTAGCCACCAAACCAAGAAAACTCCGCACATCGGTGATCGACTTGGCTGACCCCAAGATAGCACATCACCGACCTTGCTAGGATCCACACCACACCTCCTCGCTGAAAGAACATGGCCTAAGAATGCCACTTCCTTCAACCGTAACTCGCACTTGCTGAATTTGGCATACAACCGTGCTCACGCAGCCTTGACCAACACAAGTCAAGATGCTCAAGATGCTCTTCTTCACTCTTGGAGTAGATAAGGATATCATCGATGAATACCACCACAAACCTATCCAAATACTCCATGAATACCGAGTTCATTAGGTTCATGAATAAAGCAGAGCATTAGTCAAACCAAAAGACATGACGGTGTACTCGTAAAGGCCATAACGAGTAGCAAAGGCCGTCTTAGGAATATCTCGGCCCGATCCTCGACTTGATGATAGCCCAATCTCAAGTCAATCTTGAGAAAACTCGTGCTCCTGGCCAACCGATCGAAGAGATCATCAATCCGGCAAAGGATACTTGTTCTTTACCGTCACCTCATTAAGCTGACGGTAATCAACACACATGCGCAAGGTCTTGTCCTTCTTCTTCACAAAGATAACTGGACAACCCCAAGGAGATGAGCTAGACTGATAAAACCCTTCTCTTATAGCTCACCCATTTGCTTCTTCGCCTCCTCCAACTCATTAGGAGGCATGCGTACGGCCTCTTAGAAATAGGGCGTGCACAGCAAAGAACTCGACACAAACTCTGATCTCGAACAGAGGCACCCCTAGCAAATCTTCAGAAAGACGCCCGCGAAGTCACAAACCGTGGGGACGCTGTGAATTTCCAATGCCGGCTTCGCTTCAAGGACATAAAGATGGGGCTCTCGCAATCGCGCGAAACCCAACCTGCTCACCAAGGATCGTGAGGTAGACAACCTTCCGGGCACAATCGATTTGCCCCAAGTGTTGGGACAACCAATCCATGCCAAGAATCACATCCAAGCGCGCCGAGTTGAGTAGGATAAGATTCGCCAAGAATCCCACTCCTTCGATGTGGATAGGGACATCCCGGCATACTTGGTCAGCTCTCATTTCCGAACCCGGAGAGCGAATCAGCAGTGGAACCCCCAAAGGAACACAGTGAAGCCCACAATCAACAGCAAAAGACCTCGAAATAAACGAATGCGAGGCCCCAGAGTCAAATAAAACTGTAGCAGGCTGCAAATTAACAAGGAGCGCATCTAACACCACGCCGGGCGCCTCGTGCCTCTCACCGAGATATGGTTGACTCGGCCGCCCTCAAGCCCGGGTCTTCGGTCGTGGGTGACCACTCCCTTGCCCGCCTCCATTAGGACGAGGCCGCCTCGCTTTCTTAGGACAACTACTCGCGTAGTGGCCCTTGTTGTGGCGAGAGAAGCAGGTGACGCCGGCCGCGGGTTGCGGGAACACCTGCTCTGGTCGCAGCGCAGCGCGGATCGAGTCACAACTCGCGGAGGACGTGGAGCTGGTGCCAAGGCCTCGTGGTGGTGAAGCCAAAGAACGGGCCACCGGCAGTCCAACACGGGACGAACGAGGCCACCGCGCAGACATCGGGCCTCCCACTTGCGCTATGCGGGACTCGCCAGCCGCTCTCGCCTTGTGCTCGGCGATGATGGCCTTGTCCACCAAGGTCCGGAAGTCGGGAAGTCCACAATAGAGAGCTTGTCCTCAAGCTCCTCTGACAAACCTCCATGAACTTCTCCGCTGGCCTCATCGGCCACCTCGCAGGAGCGCACTCGCCAAATGGTTGAACTCGTGGAGGTACTCACACCGACCGCGCCTCGCTTGAGCGCAAGGAACTCCTTCTTCTTCGACTTCATCAGCCGGCGGGGACATGGGCCCGCGAAAGTCGATCGAACTCCTCCGAGACCACGTGTCCGCAGCCGCATGGCGAGGAAATTCTCCCACCATGAGAGTGCCGCACCCTCCACCGATGGGATGCGGTGCGCCCGCCTCCCCTCCCGGCATCGAGCAACGTTGAGCTTCCGCTCAATCGACGCGCAGCCGCCGTCGCGCCCAAGGGATCCTCTGACCGGAGAAGGTAGGAGGTCGCGTGACGGAGGAACTCCGCAAGCCCCACGCGTCGGTGCCCACCTCCGCATCCAGAGGCACCAGAGGGAGTGGAGGTGTTCTCGCGATAACCTCCAACACCTGCGGTCCTCCGAACGACATGCGCTCGATTTGCATGAGGACTTCCGCCATGGTCTGAGGAGGGGAAGCTCCTCATCGGGACTACCCACGATTCCGCCGCTACGTGTCCCACCAGCCATCCTGATTTACTAAGACAAGTTAGATACAGTTCAAGACCCAAGAGCACAGAAATCCAAACTTAGTCAAAATGACCAAAGAGTAGCCACAAAAGAACATGAGACTGTAAGTCACCGAATCAACTTCCCGAAACGACTAACCCGTATGGAAAAACGAGTAATCGTTTGAGAAGGCCCAAAATTTCAGCTCAAAACAGTTTAAAAATCAAGGTATAACCACCTAATAGAGTATAGGCATTAGCTAATCTCATATCACTTCTTACCCTTGCATTCCCACAAGTTTTAGTTGAATTAACCTCTCATTTCCTACCTTAATTATTAACCACTAGCTAGCTGTCCAAATTCCTTTCTCCAAGCTCTCATGTTTCTCCCAAAACCAAGTCAATCGATAAAGGCTAATTTTTGAAAGGAAGAGAGGAACAACTTTTTCAAAACTTAAGTGAGAGTAAGGTGAGATGAGCAAGCTAAGATAGGTAAGGAGTAAAATCTGAGAACTTACTTAAGTTTTTACAAACCTTTTGAAAGTAAGTTTTCAAAATATTCTAAAAGCGACCAAGCTAGGGGTTTCTACGGTCAGTATGGCTCTGATACCAACTTTGTGAGGACCCGGAATATTTAACTAGTAACACTTAACCTCCAATTGGTTCTAGCATTACTAATTAAACATTCTAAGCCTCGATGGGCATATGTTTCCTGCATTGCAACATATGCACATCATCACAAAATTTCACATCATTTCCATACAACATACATCACTAAGTTCAACAACGACATACATAAAATAAAGTTATTACAAAAGAGAGCCGACCACCAAATAGAACAATATACAAGAATGACAATGAAGCAAAAGCGCCATAAGATGGCTAGAACAAAAGTCGACCTGTTAGCCACACACCCACAAGGCAACCGACCGGCCGCCAAGCTAGTCGCCCGCAAGCTACCACAACACACCACAAAAGTGAGGCCCTTCAGCTCACCTTCTTCCTCTGCAACAAAACAATTAAGATAGCAACCGAGTACAAAGATTGTCTTTGTACCCGCAAGATCGACGTGTGGAATAGCGCACCTATTCATAGACTACATGCAAGCTTATTTAGGTGGAGGTCATATGTCTCATTTGCATGAAGCCAACTTTATTTGCAATAATGTAGTACCTTTTAAAAGCAAGTTTGCAAATTTATTTTGTTATCAAAGTAATGTAAGTAAAGATACATACAAGTAACCACCGGAAGTGACTAACCCAATAGTCACCACAACATAGCACCTAATCCCGATTCACTCACCCATCAAGTTTTAATTTAAAAGGTTGTAGTCTAACTCTTGAAAGACCTTGCCAAGCGTGTCCATAACCTAGGACGAGGCTATTCGAATAGTTTTAACCTCGCAGGTGTACCAATGTACCCACACTTCATCGCCTTTAAGCCAAAAGCACACTTCAGTAGGTATGCCGGCACGGCTAAGTCCTACGAGACGCTTTCCAATATTGTGTATTAACTACGAGCCGCTCGTATGGGTAGAAACACCATACACTTACATTGCAAGTCGAAAGACAACAAATCCCATCCCGTGAAGTCTTTCTGACACTACAATGCTCCCAACACCATCCCTCCCGCGACTCCTGCGACTCTGAGCCAATACACGCCAAAGTACTAAGTCAAGAGAGGTCCCATACCCTCTAATGTGGTTAGCACGCTAAAATGCTTGGTTTAGTGTAACAAGATGTTCGGTCCTTGTTGACCCTGCACCATTCCACCACACCCAAAAATCACACCATCATACCATTGTGCCCAAGTCTAAATCATTTTGTTTTCAGTTTTAGTTTTCATAAGTAGACATAGCACAAGGTGGAAATCATAATCATAATAAGTTTGATGTGATCAAGGTTATCGACAAGTCGATAACCGCCCATTTCTACCGGCTAAGCATGGCTAAGCAATTAATTCGCAACTACTAAGTGACAAGAGCCCATCCACGAACTCTAAATCACAGCAAGTAACCTAGGCTCATGGTAGTAGAGGATAATCATTTGCTAAGGAAATGCATCTACTAGGCCAACTATTAAAACAAAGTAGCAATGCATACATAGAATTTGTAATCAACATAAATACTTAAAATACTGGATTAACATGATCAAACCGCTTGCCTCGCTTGTCGTTGCTCAATTTGTTGCGGAGGGTCGTTTCTCGGGTTACCGCAAATGTCTAATCCTAAGCGAAAGGCAAAAGAACCAAGAACAACCAATAAGACGAGCAACACTTAAACAAAAGAGCAAGCAAATATCATCCAAATACGATTTAAATTTATACACAAGGTAGAATACAAATATACCTAGTCATAGAAACTGAAAACCTAATTTGGATTTGTGGTGCAAAAGATATTACCTAAAAACTCATTTTCTACCATAATTAGCACTGTAGCAAAAATATTTTCTAGAAAGGTTTTGAAGCTGAAATTTTTATGGTAGCTACCTACTGGTATTGTGGTAACCCATTTAAAATTTTAGGTCATTTGGAGTTAAGATGATTTAGTTATGATTTTTCTAAGTTCTACAACTAGCATATATCATTTCTCAGAACATGAATAAAGACAAAGCCTAGATCAAATTAAAGCATGTCTACAAGCCAAATTTACTGTGTTGAGTTTGCTCACTTTGCAACTACAGAGAGGAAGTTATGTGGTTTACAAATTTTCATGAATTTCTAGACCTCATTTTTCATTAAACAAGATCATGCTATTTAAATCATTTTCTGCTACAACACAGGGCCTAATTTCATTCTCAGATTGAAGTTCATACCATAACAAAGCTACAAAGAATCGGAATCATTCAAAAGGAGTTAAAATGACAAAGTTATGCACTTTTGAAATTTGAAACAAAGAAAAGACTTAGGAAACTTTGAGTTTCGGAGGTCCAACGGATCGAAGACAAAGGAGAGGTCGGGTCGTTAGATCAAGGTCCGACGGCTACGAGCCTCGACACGCAGCGCGCACAAGACCTCTTCCGCCTCGGGAGGTCCGATCGTTGAGATCGATCCAACGATCACGACTCACTCGTGCACGCCGCACGCAAGGAGGTCTATGCGCCTAATGAGGTCGTGACCGTCGACGAGATCCGCGGTCCCGAGCACTAGGGGAGATCCTAAGGCTTTAAATCCAAGGAAAGAGGTCTGGGTCGGCCGATTCTCACAGAGGAGGTCCAACGGTCCAGATCTCCTGAGAGAGGTCCTACTCCTACGGCTAAATCCACGGAAGGAGGTCTAATCCGTTAGATCTAAATCTAACGGTTTAGACCGCAGGAGGAGGTCCTAACACTCATCGATCCAAAGGAGGAGGTCCTAGACGGTCAAGATCTTCCGAGGGGAGGTCTTGATCGGCCGAGATTGACACGAGGAGGTCTTGGATAACCAAGATCTTCTCGGGAGGTCCTAAGCGATAGCGTTTGAACGGGAGGAGATCCGGGCGGTTCAGATTAGACCTAGGAGGTCTTGAACGGTCCGTAACAACGCCAAGGGAGGTCCCGAGACTTAAAGACTTACAAATAAATCCTAACGCCGATCTAAAGCCGAGAGGTCGCGAACGGCTAGGATTGAGCCTAGGAGGTCCGAGCGGGGTTTTCTAACAAGGACCGGGGGTGCTCTTTTTGCAAAGAGGACCACGAGGAGGTCTCTTTGAGCAGGAGTGGTCCTAGTGGCTCAGATGGAGTTCCAAGAGGTCTTAAACGGCTAGGATCATCTCAAGGGGAGGTCCAAGCGCGAAAGATTTAACACAGAGCCGAGATCTAACGGCTAAGAGCTAATCCCGGGAGGTCTTTAAAGGCCGAGGTGGAACTAGGAGGTCCCGGGACTTAGAAATTTTACGCGAAACCCACCTACGGCACGCATCTAACTCGGGTGGTCCTAACGGCCGAGATTAAACGAGGGGAGGTCTTACACTTACGGGTTTTCACAGGGAGGATCTAAAGGTCCAGATCTAAACGTGGGGAGGTCTTAGACGGCTACGAATGCACCCGGGAGGTCGGGCTTTAGAAAACATGCCCGGCCGCCAAGAAGACAGCATTAATGGACAACCTCGGACACCATTAATACTAATCATTTACCTTACAGCCTGTCCGAGTAAGGCACGGCAAAACACCCGAGTTTAAAGAAGAGCTCGACGCCGGTGACATGGACCACGCCGGCGGAAACCAAGGGCACCACTAAACTCATAAAAACACCGCGGACCTCTGTGGCTAACCTTCTACGCGGCGACGACTCGAACGCCGCGAGCCGCAGAGGGTAGTAAATAGGTTTTCACAACACCGACAACACTAAAAAGGCTTGCTACGCTTTAATCTAGCTAAACCCCGAGCTACGAAGGACTAACGAGGACTCACCAGGGCCAAGGTGAGGTCCAGAGGAACTCGGAGGAGAGGTCGACGCGAAGGGGGTGCTCGATGACGGTGGTGCTTGCCGAGTTGGGAAGACGACCAGCACAACTCAGAAAGCAAGTCCTCGAATCGCCCACCTCTCAGAGGTTAAACAACACAAGTTAGGGGACTTGAGCTGACCAAGAGAGCAAAGTAACAGCCAAAAGGTAATGAGGAACCACCGGAGCCCTGGAGGTCTTCAAGGAGAGCTCCAAAAGTGACAATGGAGGCAGGAGGTGGTGGTGTTCTTGGTGCTTGAGTTTGGGCTCACCTCACGACCGAGAGAGTCTAAACAGCACCAAGTGATGGGGAAAGAACAGGAGGAAGGAACCACTGGCTATACATAGCCGGGCGCTTGACAAGGCTAGGCAAAGCCCACTTGTGAGCAAAGTCCATGCCTCGCCATGACTTGCTAGATTTGACAAGAGCAGTAGGTAGGGAAGACTTCTAGGCTAGGCTCTGACACATTTAATGCATGGCGAAAGAGACATTGGGAAGGACCAAAAGTGACAGCCATCGCTCCCAACCGCTCTGCTCGACACACGCATGGGTGCGGGAAAGCTATGATGACCGTACCTCCAGTGAGGTCGTGAGGAAGAGAAACAGAGCCGAGGGGAGGTCCCGACGTCCCATATCCTCCGAGTGGGGGAGGTCTTGCGCGCGCGAGGAGGTCCCGGGAGGTCCTAGGAGCCGTGGGGGTCGTGGAGCGGTGGATGGAAATCCAACGGCTAGAACGGGCGCGCACGAGATCGAGCTCTGGTGCGGCGCAGCGACATGGTCCAACCAAGTCGGTTGAGTTGGGCTCGGTCCGAGCCCGAGTCCGACTCAACCGATTTAGTTTTTCTGGTTTTGGAAGGAGCTGCCCTTGGAGGATTGTTTTGAGGCAGCAAACCGACTCCAAAAATTATGAAATTTTTACAGGAGCTTGCTAGCTCAAACGAGGACCTAGCATAAAATTTTCAGAGGCTTTGGGGCTGTGGATTTTCCTCCAAAATTTAACAAGGCACTGGTCCAAGGTTTGACTAGACTTTGAATTGGTTTGACTGACCTCCAAAAATATTCAAACATTTTCTAAAAATTGTGAAACTTTTCAGAGGAGTCACATACCAACCCAAGAATTTAGGAAAAATATTTCCCGGAGATTATCACAAGATGGAACAAGGATGATTAAGAAGAATAAGATGTGGGTCGAAATGACTTGTGATCTTTGTATTCCCATAATCTCTTTACAACAATTGTCCAAAGCATGCAGGAAATACAAGATGTAAGAAAAAGTTTTAATTTCCCCTCATTTTCTTACATTTGAAACACAAGCCCAAAATTGGGATGTTACACACTATGCGGTAGTACCGGACCTTATGAGTGCGGTAGTACCGTACCTCATTGTAACGACTAGTTCAGAAGCATTAAATGCACCCTTTGTTACTATTGAATAATAGGTGTGGTAGTACCGACGGATCAATGGCGGTAGTACCGTACATGCCGAATTTTTTAGGGAACTTCTTGTAACGGTCAAACGGTCAAATTTGTGGTTGGGGGCTATAAATACCCCTCACCAGCACCAAGCTCATGATCTTGGACTTCATTGAATACATTTGAGCCTTTGGTGCACTCTCGTTTACTCATTTGCTAATATTTCTCATTTTGAGGTAGTTGAGAGCATACAAGTGCATATGCATCTTTAGTTGATCTCTTTGGCACTTGATAACCTTTAAGCAAGCCCTGTAATTTGTTACTCTTGGTACTTGTCGGCACCTAGACAGCTTGGAGGAAGTTTGTGCGATGATCTCTTCAAAAAGGTGTGAAGAGGTCCGACACCGGTTGTGAGTGTGGTTCGGTGCTCACCATCTTCGGAGTGGAGGAAGAGCAATCATAGTAAAATTGAGGTGCTTGAGGCTTAATTCGTGGAGCCAGTCCAATCCGTTTGGATTTACTTTAACGTGGACTAGTAAAGACCGGCAAGTCTTCGATACCATAGGAAAAACATCGTTTGTCTTCATTGTGGTTTTCTCTTTTGGCTTTACTTTTTCGCATTTATATTTCTAACTCTTACTTGTGTAAAATTGCTTAGCTAGAATTATTTTTAGTATTGCCATATCCTTGTGGTGTCTTAGTGCAAATAGATTTTATCTCTCAACTTGTGAAAAATTAGACCTTACTTGTTAAAATTGTTAATTAGAGCATAATTTGTTTAAAACCTTCTATTCACCCCCTTTAGTCGGTCAATCTTGATCCTACAAGTGATATCAGAGCAAGGTCTCTCTTTTAGGCTTAATTGTCTAGGAGAGAAAGGATGGCTAGTGAGTGTATGTCGATAGGCAAGGCATCTCTATTTGATAGATCAAATTATGCCAGTTGAAAAATAAGAATGTCTATTTATTTAAAGGCCATGAGCCCAAGCATATGGAGAATTATGAGTGAGGGTCTCGTTATGGCACTTGATCCTACACACTCCACGGATCTTGAAGAATGAAACTCCCACCTTAATGCTCAAGCGATGAACGCTCTTTTTGGAGCTTTAAATGTGAATGAGTTCAATTGAGTGAGTAACCTTGAGACCGCTCATGAGATATGGACTATGCTCTCAGAAATTCATAAGGGCATATCCACGGTCAAAGAAACCAAATTGCATAGGCTTCAGATTAAATACGAGACATTTACAATGTTGCCTTATGAAAACATCACCGAGGTGTATTCTAGACTCAACAACATTGTAAATGAGCTCAACGGCCTAGGCACTAATCTAACCAATGTTGATATTGTTCGCAAAATGCTTAGGGCTCTATCGAAGAAGTATGAGATGTTGGTGACTCTATTTCTCAACTCACTCGAGTTGTCAAGGTTGACACCAACTGGTCTTTTGGACAACCTCATCACCAATAAGTTGTGCAAGAAAGACAACGAAGAGCTTGTGGAGCAATTCTCCTCCAAGAAGAAGATTACCGCTTTTAAAGCAAAAGCGGAATCAAGTGATGAAATAGAGGATGAAGGAGATGATTCCAAAGAGGATATCACTCTCCTTGTGAGGAGAATGAAGAAATTCATGAAAATACGCTCATACCAAAGTGCAAATTTTGACAAGAACAAAAAGGGGCACTTCACCAACGACAAAAAGCATTATAGCAATATTCGTTGCTATGAGTGCGATGAGAAGGGGCACATTGCCTCTTATTTCCCAAATAATAAGGATGACAAGGCCAAGTCATCAAAGAAAAAAGAATTCAATGGTAAGAACAAGTTTTTCAAGAAGATAAATATGGCAAGAATGAAGTATGTGTTGGAGAATGGAATTCCGATGAGCAGTATTCCGGCTTCGATGATGATAGTCCTCCGAGAAGAGGGGACTTGTTGGTATTGCCATTAACGAAGCGTCATCACTTTTCTCCACTCCTACAAACCTCATAGCAAGAGGAGAAAAGGTAAAAATCTATTAATGATAATGAACCTACATATGATGAATTAATGGATATGCTTGAAGAATTAAATGAATACTTTGGAAAAGATAAGTCAAAATTTAAGGTCTTGAAGAAAGAATATGTCTCTCTAAAAGACTCTTATGTGGAGCTAAAGGAAGCTCATGACTCACTCCTTTTAAAGGACATTAATAAATCTCATTCAAATGTTGGAATTACTTGTGATATTATAAATGAGATGCCTAGTGTTGAAGTTACTCCTAATATCATGTCTATGACTAGTACTTCTACTTCTTGTGATGGTTTATTAGCCATACCATATTGTTCTAAAATTTATTCTAATTCTAGTATAGCTTTGTCTTGTGATCATTTGCTCGTTGTTGAAAACAAGTCACCAAACTAAGCAAAAGCTTAAAAACATGTTTCAAGGGTGATGAACAACGAAGGTCCTATTCTGGCCCGATCTTTCAATGTGAATTTAAATTCGGTAGTAGTCGCTCAACTCTCACGATCCTGGCTACAAACTCGTAAGGCTCGAAACCACACAATCGCTGAACTACTCGACAAGTCGTTATCAACCTTACACAAATACCTGGATGACCTGATTACGAAGATTAATTCCTGCATACACCGAAGAAGCATGCAAGAACAAGATAGATAAGCAATCTAAAATTGCAAATAGGAATTGAAATTGTATTGATAAGTGGGGTTCCGAAGATAATGTCGCTGTTGATCACGCTAAACAAGAGGACAAAGTATAAAGTAGCAAAGCTAAACTTCAATCAACAAAACTCGCGAAAACTAGAGGGGTGGCAGCCACTATGTATAGGAGAAGGGAGGGGTGTACGTGGGTACTGTTCATATATGAATAGTGCCATGTGAACAGTATAATGGTAAAATATACAAACTTATTTTTGTTGAACAACCACCTGTAACACCCCAACTCTAAAAGAGCCTGGAATGCTACTGGAAATAAACTAACCTAGCACAATCTACAAATTTTCGACAGAGTCTCATTTGTTTAATCAGCTATATCGAGAGTTCAACAATGTAACATAGCATTTATCAAAATTCTTATAAACAAGCATGATAATCAAAAGAACATACCAAGACCTGGCAATATCATTATTACAAATAAACAGTTACTCAAGCCAAAATCATCTATGGGTGATAACCAAGCAGTTTATTTATTTCTAAATTGAAGCTAAGTGGTAGACGCCTTAAGAGCGTGAGGTAGTGTGTGTGTCCAACATCTACTCCCTCCCATGCATGACGTTCCTGCCATTGGTACCTAAAACACAATAAAGCAAGAGTGAGCCAAAGACTCAGCAAGTACCAACAAGGCTATACACAAGAATACAAGCATAGCATTGATAATCCACGATAACAATACACTGAACATAGCCTTTAAACTTAAGAAATGCAACCCATGCAATGCTCCTTTTGAACTTTATCTCTTTTCGCATTTTTACCGGTAATACGGGGTGTTCATCCGTCAATGAAAACCCTTGCCTGTGTCCTCCGCACAGGGACCAAGAGCCTATACACCACATATAGGGGACCTTGCCCATCATCTTAATGATGGGGACCTCTTTACTAATAGCCCACATTCCACGAATGTGGGGATTCAACCCGCCATTGCATGACGGGACCTCAACTATATAAACTTGGTATCCACATAACCAAGTCTCAACATGCTCAAAATATGCATATGCACCATGACAACAACTTTCACACGTAAGAATTCAAAGTGTCCACATTAACATGTAAGCACTAAAATCATACGGAAGAATTCTTTAACCATAACTAGCAGTCATCAACATAAATGGTAACTCATCTCATTAACAAGTATACATGGCTAATACCAACAAGACCCATCACAATTTTCATCATACAAACATAAAGGTGCAATAGCCCGAATACTTGCCTCAACCGTGCGAGAACGGTGGACGCGAAGAGGGCGCTGCCCCTGGGGTCACGCTCCCACCTGAACATAAAGATATCCCAATCTAAGACCAACATACTGGACCAAAAGCATAAAAACAACACAAACGAACTCGCTAACCGCCCAAGTGTTATCAAACCCTCCAATTTCTAGCGATCGCTTTGGTGATCACTGTGAACAGCCAAATTCTAAAATACATAACTTTCTGCTCAGGAGTCCAACTAAGATGCTCTTAGACTTTCTGAAAAGGTAATTGAATTACCTAAATAAACTTAGTTGGGGAGCCCTTTTGATTTTGCCATAAACTGCCCCTACCAACACAATCTACTGAACAACAATTATCACGTCGGTCTCTCTGGACAGCACACTTAAACCTCCATAACTTTTGCTACGATCGTCCAAATCTTGCGTTCTTTATCTCTCTGAAAAGTTATGGCAATTACCCACATTTTTCGTTATACTGAGATCCCCTGCTTCTCCTTTTAAATAGCAGTTTTAACCAGATTCCTACAGACTGCCAGAAGCTGACAGATTTGCCAGGCAGCGATACTAAAAAAATTCATAACTTCCTGACCGTTAATCGGATTTGGGTGATCTTGGTGGCCACTGAAAGCTAAGAATATAATCTACAAAAATCTAAGAGACCAAAACTCCTAACTCGGTCTCTAAATATATGAAACTGGCCGCGCAACATTCTGGACAGAATTGAACATTGAACAGAATTAAACCGATCCAATCGATCTAATAGCAATCACCTCTAATGACTATCACACATCACAAGAAACCCGTCGTTACCCTTGATGACGTGCTGGACGACAACGAACAGGCCCCGAAGAAGATCCTCCATCTCCTCTCTTCCTTCTCTTCTCCCTTTTCTTCTCCCTTCTCTTCTTTTCCCCTTCTTCTTCCTCCTTGGCCGGCTGCAATGGGGCTTCCTCTTCCCTTTGGCCAGCAGCAATGGGGGTGGAGGGGAGGTAGGGAGGAGGAGGTTGGGGCACCTGTTGGAGGAGGGAGGGGTGAGGGAGGTGGCGCCACAATGGGGAAGGTGGGGAGTGGGGAGTGGAGGGGAGGGGAGAGGTGCGGCTAGGTTTGGGGGGAGTGGCGCCCCCCCTTTTGGCCGGACACCCCATGGGCCTCTCCTGGGCCATGGGCTCAAGCCCAGGATGCCAAAACTGCGATTTCTCCCGTCTACAACTGCAACAAAACACTCTTTCCATTAGTCCTTCCCAAATTCCGTTTATTACTCCCCAACCAAAACTCCCTTCCGACTAGACGCTTGACACGAAAACAGGGTATTACATTCTACCTCGTAATGTGATTCGACCCGAATCTAAACACCAAACTTCATGAGATAAAACCGAGTCTGGAAACTTAGCAACAAGAGTACGCACCTGAGGTGAACAAGTGTGGATAAAGCTCGCATGCGAGACTCAGCCTCCCAAGTGGCCTCCTTTCTCGCTCTGCACGCGACCAAAGCACCTTAACATACTTCGTAGTTTTGTTCTCAACTCTTTTTCGATCTTTCCGAGTGCACCGTTTGGACTCAAAGGACGATCCCGCTCAATAGTTAGGGGTTCTAGTGCAATATGATGTTCCGGGTCCCTCAAGTACTTCCTCAACATAGACACATGAAAAACATTATGCACTCCCCGCATAGCCTCTGGTAGGTCTAAGCGGTATGCCAACTTCCCGATCCGAGCCAAGATCGTGAATGGCCCAACGCACTCCCGCTAAGCTTCCCTCTGGTACCGAACCTGACCACACCTTTAGTGGGGGATACTCTCAAGAGCACCTGATCTCCCGCTTCAAATTCCAAGTCTCTTCTCCTCACATCTGCATAACTCTTCTGTCTGCTCTGAGCTGCTAATAGATTCTGTCTCACCAAGGCCACTCGCTCAACCGCTTTTGTACCCAATCCGACCCAAACCGCCTTCTCACCCACCGCTTCCCAAAGAAAGGGTGACTGCACTACGCCCATACAAAACCTCAAATGGAGCGGCTTTTATGCTTGTATGAAAGCTGTTATTGTACGCAAATTCCGCCAATGGCAACTGATCCTCCCAACTACCTTTCCAGGACAGGACACAGGTCCGCAACATGTCTTCTAGGGTCTGAATAGTGCGCTCTGACTGCCCATCTGTTTGTGGATGAAACGTGATCGAGACGGAGTTGAGTGCCCAGTGCACTCTGCAAACTTTCCCAAAACTTGGAAACAAACTTGGCATCCCTGTCGGAGATGATGGTCTTCGGCACCCCATGTAATCTCATAATTTCCCGCACATAGATAGGGGCCAAGTCACTTGCTGAGTTGGTCGTGGGGATGGGAATAAAATGCGCGGATTTGCTGAATCGATCCACTATAACCCAAACTGCGTCCTTACCTCGCGGTGAACGAGGTAAAGCAACAACGAAGTCCACAGAGATATCATCCCATGGCCATTGGGGAACTTCTAATGGCTGCAATAACCCTGCCGGACGCTTATGTTCTGCCTTCACTTGTTGACAAACGCCACAAGAGGCTACATAATTAGAAATATCCACTTTCATTCTTTTTCACCAGAAATTCTGCTTCAGATCACGGTACATCTTTGTCTCGCCCGGATGAACACTATACGGAGTGCGATGTGCTTCCCTCAGGATGTCATCTTTAACCCCCGCCTTCTGCGACACACAAAGACGACCCTTAAATCGCAAAGTTCAAGACCCATCCAAACTAAAATCTCCTTCCTTGCCCAGATCTATTCGCTTCTTGACCTCAAAGAATAATTTGTCACTCATTGCGCTTCCCGCACGCGCCCGGAATGGTCGACTTAAAATCAATCGTGTTTCAAAGATGCGGTGCTCGTGATAGCAATAAGATATCCCCATGCGGTCAAAATCCGCAATTAAACAATCCAGAGTAGTTGGCGTCACCCTGCGACTAAGAGCATCAGCCACCACATTGGCCTTGCCTGGATGGTACTGAATTGTGAGATCATAATCCTTTATCAGCTCCAACCATCTTCGTTGCCTCAGATTCAAATCCTTCTGTGTGAAAATGTACTTAAGGCTTTTGTGATCAGTAAAGACATCACAAGACTCACCATAAAGATAATGCCTCCAAAGCTTCAAGGCGAACACTACCGCAACCAACTCTAAATCATGTGTTGGGTAGTTCTGCTCATGTTTCTTCAGCTGTCTAGACGCGTAAGCCAGAACCTTACCATCTTGCATGAGGACACAGCCCAAACCAACTCGAGAAGCATCGGAATAAACTGTGAATCGCTTCCTGGGCTCAGGAATAGTAAGGACAGGAGCAGTCACCAACCTTTCCTTCAAAATCTGAAAACTGCGTTCACAATCATCGTCCCACCGAAACTTCACATCCTTTTGTGTGAGCCTAGATAACGGCTTCGCAATGATGGAAAAATCCTGCACAAAACGCCGATAATAGCCTGCCATACCCAGGAAACTTCTCACTTCCTTGACATTGGTTGGCCTTCCCCATTCTACCACTGTGGAGATTTTTCCGGGATCAACTGATATTCCCTTATCATTGATAATATGCCCCAAGAACCCCACTTCAGACATCCAGAACTCGCACTTCTTAAGCTTGGCATAGAACCTATTCTCTCTTAGCGTCTCTAACACCAGCCTCAGATGACGCTCATGATCAACTTCAGTCTTTGAATAAATCAAAATATCATCAATAAAGACGACGACAAAATCATCCAGATACTCATGCAGCATCCTGTTCATAGTCTCCATGAAAGCAGCAGGGGCATTCGTTAGTCCAAACGACATAACTTTAAATTCAAAGTGCCCATACCTTGTAGAGAACGCCGTTTTCTCAATATCCTCCTCTCGGACAGGAATCTGATTATAACCCGACTGAAGGTCTATCTTTGAAAATACCTTTGCCCCTCTCAATTGATCAAATAAATCTTCAATGCGAGGTAAAGGATATTTATTCTTGATGGTCAGCTGGTTGAGAGCACGGTAATCGATACACATGCGCCAACTACCATCCTTCTTCTTAGTAAACAGAACAGGAGCTCCCCACGGAGACACACTGGGTTGAATAAGATTTTTTTCTTTTATATCATCCAATCGCTTCTTTAGTTCCTCCCGGAAAGGACGTGCGCATTATGGGGTCATAGAAACGGCCGAGCACCGGTACTAAATCGATCTGAACTCCATCGACGTGGTGGAAGCATCCCCGCGTGTCCGCCGGAAAACATCTAGAAACTCTCGAACCACCAAACACCGCAGAGTCGTGACACATTCGACTTCTCTACCAAGGACAAAAGGAACCCACTCTTTGCCGCCCGCCATTGCAGAAACGAACTAGCCAAAGACACAAGGTGAATAAGAAGGGCACTACCGGAAAACTATCTCCGACTGACGGAGCTCGCAGAGTTACTATCTCCAAAACAAGATATGACCGCATCGATAACTATGCAACCAATCCATACCCAAAATAACATCAAACGGTTCCATCCTCATAACCATCGATTAGCAATAAAATCTTCCCCGCCTAAGGATATCACACAACCGGACAAACTGAGAACTAGAAAGAATTCTCCGTGGGAGTTAACAACAACCGATCGAGCTATAGATCGCATACTCAAGGGTACTCTACTAGCAAACTCTAAAGAGGTAAACGAGAAGGTAGCTCCGTAATCAAATAAAACAAAGGCCTCCATCGAGTCCACAAGGAGCGCACTGCCAACACATCGGACGGCTCACGACTCAGCATCGGCATGGCATACGCAATCGATGTCGCGGTAGGAGCTCCAATACTCGTAAGGGGTGCGGCAATTGCCGGAGGTGCCAAGGCGCCACGATCGAAACGGTGCGCGGAACCGGTGGCCAAAAGTACCCCGGCGGTGGAATCCCTCCATGAAACGGTAGATAAGGCTGCGGCTATCCCCAAGACTGAGTAGGAGCAGCCGCTAACATCTGCACGGATCCTCGAGATGAAGCTGCTTGCTCTGGTGCTGACGCTGGGACTGGCTCCCACTTAATTAAACTGGCGGGATTCCGCCGACAAACCAAATCCTTGTGGCCCTCCCAACCACAGTGGCGACAAGATCCAGACCAAGAACACTCTGAAGCACGATGCTCATTACCACACTTGAAACACTTCATTCCTTGCCCTGGTACCGGACGCAATCTAGGAACACTCGCTGAAGGTCGGGAAGTGGTGGATGACTGTGGCCTTGTGGACTTGGACTTGAACTTCTTGTAAACTGGTTTCAGGGATGACCCACTACCTCCTCCAAAACTCTTCTTCTGACTGCCACCAGCCCCCTCCTTAACTATGGTACCTCCTGCACCTGGTAACTCTTCCCCAAGCTGCATCTCTAGCTCCATGCCCCTGGCTTGCTCTACCAGGGAGCTAAAATCACGCAACTCCAATGCCCCCAAAACCTGGCGAAACTCCTGTCTGAGTCCTCTACGAAACCTCTTGGCCTTCTCCACCTCATCCGTAGCCACTACCGGAACAAAGCGGATCAGGTTGTTAAAACCCGCCTCATATTCCGACACTGTCATCTTGCCCTGCTTGTAACTTTGCAATGAAACCTCCATCCTCTCCACAAACGAGGCAGGATAAAACCTCCTCCGGAATCGTTCCACAAACAACTCCCAAGTAACTGGGCCATGGGCAGCGGTCCTAGCCGTCAGGACTCCTTCCCACCAGATGCCCGCTTGCCCTTTAAGCTGAAAGGCGACAAACTGTGCCCTCATTTCTGAAGTCATCCCTAGAGCCCCAAAATGCCTCAACATGTGTCGCAGCCAGTTAGCTGCATCAACTGGCGTGCCTGACCCGTCGAAGGTGTCCAGCCTCAAAGCATTCCACTGATGTAGCCCCATGGCAAACACCGTAGAGGCCGTTGCAGGGGCCACCGTGGGAGCGACAACAGCCACCGTTGGTGGGGCCTGATTCTCTTGCACTGCTGAAGCAACTTCTTCCTCTGACCCCACAGGACTAGCTTCCCACCCATGAGTTCAACTTCCGACGGCATTGCTCGCCTCGCCAAGACTCGCCGCCACGACCACGACACGCGCCTCCACCCCTTGCCATCACTAAGCAATCACACACAAGACAATTTAAATGATAAGCACAACAGTCAACTAAAGCACAAGTCATACTATAATATCAACGGAAACGTAAATGCAATGCAAAAACCCAACCCACCTACTGTGCTTAGTGTGTCAAAATTAATGTTTCATTAACCACGGACCTACAAACGCTCGATACCAATCAGAACACCTCAACTCTAAAAGAGCCTCGAATGCTACTGGAATAAACTAACCTAGCACAATCTACAAATTTTCGACAGAGTCTCCTTTGTTTAATTAGCTATATCGAGAGTTCAACAATGTAACAAAGCATTTATCAAAATTCTCATAAACAAGCATGATAATCAAAAGAACATACCAAGACCTGGCAATATCATTATTACAAATAAACAGTTACTCAAGCCAAAATCATCTATGGGTGATAACCAAGCAGTTTATTTATTTCTAAATTGAAGCTAAGTGGTAGACGCCTTAAGAGCGTGAGGTAGTGTGTGTGTGTCCAACATCTACTCCCTCCCATGCATGATGTTCCTGCCATTGGTACCTAAAACATAATAAAGCAAGAGTGAGCCAAAGACTCAGCAAGTACCAACAAGGCTATACACAAGAATATAAGCATAGCATTGATAATCCACGATAACAATACACTGAACATAGCCTTTAAACTTAAGAAATGCAACCCATGTAATGCTCCTTTTGAACTTTATCTCTTTTCGTATTTTTACCGGTAATGCGGGGTGTTCATCCGTCAATGAAAACCCTTGCCTGTGTCCTCTGGCACAGGGACCAAGAGCCTATACACCACATGTATAGGGACCTTTGCCCATCATCTTAATGATGGGGACCTCTTTACTAATAGCCCACATTCCACGAATGTGGGGACCTCAAGCCCGTCATTGCATGACGGGGACCTCACTATATAAACTTGGTATCCACATAACCAAGTCTCAACATGCTCAAAATATGCATATGCACCATGACAACAACTTTCACATGTAAGAATTCAAAGTGTCCACATTAACATGTAAGCACTAAAATCATGCGGAAGAATTCTTTAACCATAACTAGCATTCATCAACATAAATGGTAACTCATCTCATTAACAAGTATACATGGCTAATACCAACAAGACCCATCACAATTTTCATCATACAAACATAAAGGTGCAATAACCCGAATACTTGCCTCAACCGTGCGAGAACGGTGGACGCGAAGAGGGCGCTGCCCCTGGGGTCACGCTCCCACCTGAACATAAAGATATCCCAATCTAAGACCGACATACTGGACCAAAAGCATAAAAACAACACAAACGAACTCGCTAACCGCCCAAGTGTTATCAAACCCTCCAATTTCTAGCGATCGCTTTGGTGACAACTGTGAACAGCCAAATTCTAAAATACATAACTTTCTGCTCAGGAGTCCAACTAAGATGCTCTTAGAATTTCTGAAAAGGTAATTGAATTACCTAAATAAACTTAGTTGGGGAGCCCTTTTGATTTTGCCATAAACTGCCCCTACCAACACAATCTACTGAACAACAATTATCACGTCGGTCTCTCTGGACAGTACACTTAAACCTCCATAACTTTTGCTACGAACGTCAAAATCTTGCGTTCTTTATCTCTCTGAAAAGGTATGGCAATTACCCACATTTTTTGTTATACTGAGATCCCCTGATTCGCCTTTTAAATAGCAGTTTTAACTAGATTCCTACAGACTGCCAGAAGCTGACAGATTTGCCAGGCAGCGATACTAAAAAAATTCATAACTTCCTGACCGTTAATCGGATTTGGGTGATCTTGGTGGCCACTGAAAGCTAAGAACATAATCTACAAATCTCTAGGAGACCAAAACTCCTAATTCGGCCTCTAAATATATGAAACTGGCCGCGCAACATTCTGGACAGAATTGAACATTGAACAGAATTAAACTGATCCAATCGATCTAATAGCAATCGCCTCTAATGACTATCACACATCACAAGAAACCCATCGTTACCCTTGACGATGTGCTGGACGACGACGAACAGGCCCCGAAGAAGATCCTCCTTCTTCTCTCTTCCTTCTCTTCTCCCATTTCTTCTCCCTTCTCTTCTTTTCCCCTTCTTCTTCCTCCTTGGCCGGCTGCAATAGGGCTTCCTCTTCCCTTTGGCCAGCAGCAATGGGGGTGGAGGGGAGGTAGGGAGGAGGAGGATGGGGCACCGGTTGGAGGAGGGGAGGGGTGAGGAGGTGGCAGCCACAATGGGGATGGTGGGGAGTGGAGGGGAGGGAGAGGTGCGGCTAGGGTTGGGGGAGTGGCGCCCCTTTGGCCGCCACCCCATGGGCCTCTCTCGGTCCGTGGGCTCAAGCCCAGATGCTGAAAACCGTGATTTCCCCCTCTACAACCAGCAAAGAAACACTTTATCCAATTAGTCCTTCCCAAATTCCGCTTATTACTCTCCAACCAAAACTCCTTCCGACTAGACGCTGACACGAAAACGGGTATTACATTCTACCTCTTAATGTGATTCGACCCAATCTAAACACCAAACTTCATGAGATAAAACCGAGGCCGGAAACTTAGCAACAAGAGTACGCACTGAGGTGAACAAGTTCGATAAAACTCGCGCATGCGACTCCGCCCCAAGTGACCTCCCTTTCGTCTCGCGCGACCAAAGCACCTTAACATACTTCGTAGTTTTGTTCTCAACTCTTTTCTCGATCTTTCCGAATTTGCAATCGTTTGGACTCAAAGGACGGATCCCGCTCAATAGTTAGGGTTCTAGTGCAATATGATGTTCCGGTCCTCAAGTACTTCCTCAACATAGACACATGAAAAACATTATGCACTCCCGCATAGCCTCTCGGTAGGTCTAAGCAAGATGCCAACTTCTCGATCCGAGCCAAGATCGTGAATGGCCCAACGTACTCGGCTAAGCTTCCTCCGTACCGAACCCGACCACACCTTTAGTGGGGATACTCAAGAGCACCGATCCCCGCTTCAAATTCCAAGTCTCTTCTCCTCACATCCGCATAACTCTTCCATCGCTCAGCCGCTAATTGATTCTCGTCTCACTAAGACCACTCGCTCAACCGCTTTTTGTACCCAATCCGACCTAAAATCGCCTTCTCACCCACCGCTTCCCAAAGAAAGGGGTGACCTGCAATTATGCCAATACAAAACCTCAAATGGAGCGGCTTTTATGCTTGTATGAAAGCTGTTATTGTACGCAAATTCCGCCAATGGCAACTGATCCTCCCAACTACCTTTCCAGGACAGGACACAGGTCCGCAACATGTCTTCTAGGGTCTGAATAGTGCGCTCTGACTGCCCATCTGTTTGTGGATGAAACGCTGTACTAAGACGGAGTTGCGCGCCAACGTGGGTGATCCACCACACCCGGGTCCACTCGGCTCGGTGACCCAGTCTACCGTGAGCCGAGTCACTAACACGAGGCCCACCGTCGAATTAGTTTTAATTCGCTTAAATTCGAAATTACATTCAAGGCGTCAAGATACGCAATAAATAGATTTTTCAAAGAGAAGAATAATTGGAAATTCTATTAAATTTCAGAATTAGGTTTAAAACTTCTAAAATTCTTAACTTTTGCATATGAACTCCAAATTGAGTGATTCTAATTGCAAAATTTATATAAATTATAATCTAGCTAACTAAACCAAAATATTTCAATTTGGAGTTAATTTGAACTATGTTTTTGAATTTATTTGAATTTGAATATTGAATTTGTCGTATTTTCAGATAGAATTCGACGACTCGAGAGTTCGATCAAACTCAAGATTTAGAATTCCAAGACATCGACCAAGGCAAGTTACACCATTGACCATATTGCCCCAAGATTTTAAGTTATTTTCGCTTTTAAATTCTTTATCGCATGCATATGTTGTTATAAATATTTTAATATCCTGTTTTACATATAGTTAATGCCATGTGTTATTGTATGACCAATTTGAATGTTGTATCTGACTACCTTGATACCATAGGCAAGATATTACCAAAATTAAATATATGCTTAGCCAAGCTTAGTTCACACTTACAGAATTTGGGAGGGTTTACACCAAATTTCTATAAATTTGTTTCAAACTTGATATTGTGATATTGTCTTACCACATGGGTTTATAAATGGAGTTTTATTCAAAATAAAATCAAAAATGGGTTTGGACTTGGCGAAATGGTCGGAATGGTGGAGTGCAGTTTATGCACGGATTGATCCGTTAAGATTAAGGCCCATGGTTTGTAGGAATGACGCCTTAAGTCAATTGAGGACCGGTCTTTGAGCCGCTTATTGCTAAGCCATATCGTACTACCGATGTCCTGTATGGGCAGGATTTGGCTAATTAATTTGTGATGTTCTAGTGTATTTATGTCATGTGATTATGTGGGTGTCGGTTAGACGTTTATTCCCACTTGGCGCAAGAGGGGCTCCTGAGGACTGTTAGTCTAAAGGGCGAAACCTTAGCGGACATGAATATATTAGAAACAGAACATTGTAAAGGCCTCATGGTAATTGCTCAGTCACACGCCCACGGAAGCGTGAATTGGTCGACATAACGAGCATGTCACCTCGTGTGGGTAAAGTTGTACCAACTATGCAGAGTAGAAACTATTCGAATAGCCGCGTCCGCGGTCATGGACATGCTAGCAGGGCCACTTAAAGTTAGAATTGTTTTTTTAAAATGTTTTATTAAATGCTGAGGATGGATAATCCTTATGAAAAATTGGGCGGGAAGCCAAGTGTTAGGAGGGGATCCTTCACTAAATCATTGGAGGTTATCCACATTGTAATATTGTCATTTTAAATTATGGTTTTAGTATTAATATAAACTACCTTAGAAATTACTATGGTTATTTATACTGAAAATGTTGTTTATGCAACTCACTTGTTACCTTATGCATGCATTTAAATTCAATATTGTGTAACTTGCAGCACAGAAGTTGTGCTCATCCTTGCTGAATAAATCTTATTCAGAGAAGATTTCTTCCCGACGGTGAGGATCCTGACGAGTAGGCCTTGACCTGCATTTATTGCCTCGTGGCACATCGTGTGGCTCACCTCCATTATCTTATTTCCATTGTGTTTATTATTTGATATTTGATACTATTGTTCGAACTCAGTTGTATTAAACAATTATTTATTTAATGTCATTTACGCTTTCATGATATGAATGTGATACCCATCTTGTGAGACTGTGTATGCTGGAAATCCTGGACCGGTGTTTGAACACAGAGAATTCGGGATCCTTCGTTCCCGGGTTCGACAAAAGTGGTATTAGAGCCATATCGACTGTAGGTCATGGCCCACGGTAGAATTGGTAAAACCATTAGGGACTATTTTCAAAAATTTCCAAATTATTTACCTGTCTTCCAGAGTCTTACCCTTCCTTTCTCTGTTAAAAGATTTCTAAACTCTTGTCTCTTCTAAAATTGTAGATGGCTGAGAGACCGACCCGCATCTCCCATGGGATCTTTGCTGGAGAATGGGCGGACATTCTATGGAAGATGATGTAGCATCTAAGTTTCAAGAAGAGACCCACATACCAAGGATACAAGTATATTGTGGGACAGCAGGAGCGCTGGAGAGTGGAGGTTATCCTCTACTCTAACTTGTCGCCGGATACGAGTTTCCACATCTTTGACGCCCCAATGCGTCGGGAGACTTTCACCGATGGCATCCAGGACGCCGCAAGAGAAGCCGTCCGTCGACTTCGCTACACTTATGATGCCCACATGCGGGATACTGCATTCCAGTACTATCCCATGCACATCCCCACCCGGCTAGGCTGTGCTTTCAGCCCAGTCGAGAATGTGGATATGCCGGAGATCACCCATCAGGTGGAGCTAGCCAAGGCGATGGACTACGCCTATGGCAATACCTGCATTTAATCAGATTTAGTCCAGGGGAGGTTAGAAGCAGCAGAGGAGAAGTTGAGGGCGACCGAAGAAGAATTAGCCCTCTACAAAGCAGGCCAAGGCAGCACCTGCAACTCCCCTGACTACACCCCATCCACCCCATAGATATTTGCTTCCACCATTTTAGATATTTGCTTTCCCTTTAGTTGTTCGATTAGCTACGAATTATGAGCTACTAACCTTCTGTGGTAGCCATAATCAAATGAATAAAATAAAGAACTACTTGGAAAAAGAATTTGATTCTTTGTCTTGTATTTGTGTGCTTTTTGGGCTAATATAAACTTATTTCCCTTAGCGTTATCTTTTCTTCTCTTTCCTAAGTCTTTGGAAAATTCAGCAGATGGTGGCGACCCGCACAGGAAGTGGCAGTGTTCAAGGCCAGGGAAATGAAAACGCTGACCATCAAGAGCAACCGGTTCAAAGACCTCCCCACCGCCACGCAGGACGTGATCGCAATGATGATGGCCAATCAAACTCACCTCATCGACTTGCCGCCCATCACCAAAGAACTCTCGAATATCCAGCCGCGGCAGCGGCCTACCGCCGCAACTCAGCACCAACACACCTCCTCGGCCGGGTGACCATGTCGGAGTTCATGCGCATGCGCCTCCGACATTCTCCAGCAGCACCGAGCCGATGGATGCTGACGATTGGCTTCGTGCCATCGGGAAGAAGCTGGACATCGCGCAATGCACAGACCGCGAGAGGGTTCTGTTCGCCTCCCATCAACTCAACCAGCTACGGAGTGGTGGGACAATTTCTGCATCTCCCATGCCAACGCCCAGGCCATCTCGTGGGACGAGTTCGTTAGAGCTTTCCGTCATGCCCACATCCCTGCCGGCCAGATGATGTTGAAGAAAAAGGAGTTCCATGCCCTTCGTCAAGGCAATCGCTCAGTGAGCGAGTATCTTCACCGCTTCATACAGCTGGCTCGCTACGCACCAGCTGACGTAGCCCGGGACGAGGACCGACAGGAGAGGTTCATGGAGGGACTTAATGATGATATCTCTGTCCAACTGATCTCTCAGAACTTCACCGACTTCCAGCAGTTGGTGGACAAGGCGGTCCGCTAGGAGGCCAAACACCATGAGATGGAGAACCGCAAGCGGAGGATGGCCGCCCAAAAATTCAATGCAGGAGGCCTTCCCAAGCCTCGATTCATTCAGCCGCAGCCACCGCAGCGTGGAAAGTTCCGGTCTTCCACCTCCCGAGTTCCATCGTAACTGGCGCCCCAACATCTCCAACTTCCGCGGCGCATCAACTGGAGGGCAATTTCAGCAGAAGAGCTCCGCTCCCTCAGCTGCAGGAGTGACCTGTTTCCACTGCAACGAAACATGGCACTACGCCAACAGATGCCCCAAGAAGCAGCAGGCAGCGGCATCTTCCAAGCCAGCACTAGGAACCACAGCCACTGGCGGCATTGCAAAGCCGTCAGGACAATTTATCAAGGGACGTGTGAACCACGTCACAGCTTAGGAAGCCCAGACAACGCCAGATGTTGTGCTTGGTATGTTTCTTGTCAATTCAATACCAGCTTCAGTGCTATTTGATTCCGGAGCTTCGCATTCTTTTGTATCAAATAAGTTTGTGGGCAAAAATGGGTTACCTATATCTCCCTTAACCAATTCCATGATAATCCATTCCCCGGGGGCAGAAATGAGAACTAGTTCTCTGTGCCCGAACCTCACTCTTGAAATATCCGGAGTATCCTTCCTAGCGGACTTGATAGTCTTGCATTCCCAAGGTTTGGATGTCATTCTCGAATGGACCGTTAGCCAAGAATCATGGACAAATAGACTGCGCCAATAGGTCTATCACTCTCACTAATGGAGAAGGAATTTCAGTCGAGTTCAAGCCCAAGACTTGCACCAATGGAAGTTCCATCCTCACCAGCATGAAGGAAGTGAAACTTGAAGACATCCCTGTAGTCCGAGAATATGCTGATGTCTTTCCTGATGATCTACCTGGCATGCCACCGGATCGGGACGTAATGTTCTTAATTGACTTAGTCCCAGGGACAGCTCCAATATCGAAGCGACTCTATAGAATGCCAGCTAATGAGTTAGCAGAATTGAAGAAACAGATTGGAGAATTGCGAAGCAAAGGGTACATCCGACCCAGCTCATCACCTTGGGGAGCACCAGTGTTGTTCGTCAAGAAAAAGGACAATAGCATGAGGATGTGTGTTGATTACAGATCACTCAATGAGGTGACGATCAAGAACAAATATCCTTTACCTGTGATAGATGATCCGCTCGATCACCAAAGGAGCAAGTGTCTTCTCGAAGATTGATTTGAGATCTGGCTATCACCAACTTAAGATCAGACCAAAAGATATTCCGAAGACAACCTTCACCACCAGATATGGACTGTACGAGTTTACAGTGATGTCTTTCGGTTTGACGAACGCCCCTGCTTATTTCATGAATATGATGAACAAAGTGTTCATGGAATTCTTGGATAAGTTTGTGGTTGTTTTCATCGATGACATTCTCATCTACTCGAAGGATGAAGAAGAACACGAGAAGCATATCAGAATGATACTGGACAAGCTCAGAGAGCACCAACTCTATGCCAAATTCAGCAAAAGTGAATTTTGGCTAAGTCAAGTGGCATTCCTTGGACATATTGTGTCAGCAGGAGGAATTGCAGTAGATCCTGCCAAGGTTGAAGCAGTGTCAGATTGGAAGCAACCCAGGACAGTCACCGAGGTGAGAAGTTTCCTTGGACTAGCGGGTTATTACCGCAGGTTCATAGAAAATTTCTCTAAGATTGCAAGACCCATGACTCAACTTCTGAAGAAGGAAAAGAAGTTTTAATGGACGGATGCCCGTGAAGAAAGTTTCCAAGACTCAAGAGGAGATTAGTCTCAAGACTGTGCTAGTCTTACCCGATATCCGTAAGGATTTCGAGATTTTCATGACGCATCCCGCCAAGGTCTCGGATGTGTGTTAATGCAGGAAGGCAAAGTAGTGGCTTATGCATCCAGGCAGTTGAGACCACATGAAGGGAATTATCCGACACATGATCTGGAGTTAGCAGCGATTGTGCATGCCTTGAAGATCTGGCGGCATTATCTCATTGGTAACCGCTGTGAGATTTTCACGAATCACAAGAGTCTGAAATATATCTTCACGCAGGCAGAATTAAACCTTCGGCAGAGAAGATAGCTGGAGTTGATAAAAGATTATGATCTTAGAATTCACTACCATCCGGGCAAAGCAAATGTAGTTGCAGATGCCTTGAGCAGAAAGGCCTATTGTAACACTATGATGGTACAGAAGGAGCAACCAGAACTACATGAAGAATTGAAGCGACTAAACTTGGAGATTGTCAGACAAGGTTGTGTGAATGCTTTGGAAGTACAACCAACTCTTCGAGGTCAGATCAGAGAAAAACAACTAGAAGATGATGACATCAAGGAGATCAAGAAGAATATGCGAAGAGGCAAGGCTCCAGGATTCGCTGAAGATGAACAAGGAACAGTATGGTTTGGGAACCGCATTTGTGTACCTAACCAACAGGAGTTAAAACAGTCAATTCTGAAGGAGGCTCATGAAACGCCTTACTCCATTCACCCTAAGCACCAAGATGTATCGACCAAGGAGAAATACCGTGGGTCAAGATGAAGCGAGAAATTGCTCGATTGTCGCTCACCGTGATGTGTGTCAGCGAGTTAAGGTAGAACATCAGAGACCAGCTGGATTGTTGTAGCCACTACCAATTCCAGAATGGAAGTGGGAAGAAATTGGCATGGATTTCATCACCGGACTTCCTAGGACCCAATCAGGATATGATTCTATCTGGGTGATAATTGATCGGTTGACTAAGGTAGCACATTTCATCCCGTGAAGACTACATACGTAGCGCCCATTAGCGAATTATATGTGGCCAGGATTGTTTGTCTGCACGGTGTACCCAAGAAGATCGTGTCCGACAGAGGTTCCCAATTTACATCAAGATTCTGGCAGAGTCTGCATGAAGCGTTAGGGACCAAACTCAATTTCAGTACAACCTATCATCCTCGACATTGATGGACGCATGCAACGCACCAACCAAGTTCTGGAAGATATACTCCGAGCCTATGCCCTGGAATTTGGACAAAGTTGGGACAAGAATTTGCCGTATGCACAATTCTCGTATAACAATAGCTATCAAGATAGTTTGCAAATGGCTCCATTTGAAGCATTGTATGGCAGAAAATGCGTAACTCCACTACGTGGGATGAAGTGGGAGAACATCAACTCTTTGGACCGAATTAATTAAGGATGTCAAAGTAAGGTAAAGGCCATAAGAGAACATCTGAGAGTGGCACAAACCCGACAAAAGAGTTATGCGGATAATCGCGGAGGATTTAAACTTTGAGGTAGGAGACTTGGTCTATCTCAGAGTCACGCCACTCAGAGGAGTAAGAAGATTCCGGACAAAAGGAAAACTCGCGCCCAGATTCGTGGGACCATACAAAATTCTAGCCAAAAGAGGTGAAGTGGCATATGAGCTGCCAGAAGCCTTGTCGGCAGTGTACGATGTCTTCCATGTTTCCCAGTTGAGGAAATGCCTGCAAGCGCCAGAAGACCATACCTTCCTGGAAAGCTTCGATCTTCGAGAAGATCTCACCTACGTAGTGCGACCAATTAAAATTCTGGATGTCGCAGAGCGTGTCACCAGAAGCAGAATCATCAGATCATACAAGGTGCAGTGGAGTCATCACCCGGAGAGTGAAGCTACATGGGAGAAAGAAGAAGACCTCAAGACCAACTATCTCGACTGCTTTCTTGACTAAGCCCGAATCTCGGGTCGAGATTCCCTTAAGGGGGGTAGGTTTGTAACAGCCCAATTTTCAAATTCAGTATAAATTAAAATTTATTTAAAGTTTTGTGGAATTTTCTGAAATTTTAAAAGCTTTTTATAAATATTTTAAAGCCAAAACAAATTTATTTACAAAATTAAAAGCCAACATAAAGTTGGAAATAATTTTATTAAGTCCAAAATAAGTATGGGAATTTCTGTGAATTTTTCCATAATTTTTGGAAGTATTTTGCTATTTTCTAAAGCTTATATGAATTACCAGAATTAAATCAAATAGAAAATCAAAAAGAAATACTCAAAATGACATTGGGCCGAAACCTAAAGCTCCGGCCCAAAACTTCTTCCCCGCGCCGGCGCCGCCCTCGCCGACGTGGTGATGCCACCTAGGCGCCACCTCGCCGCCTCTACTGGCGTGGCGCACGAGTGGCGCCCAGTCACCGCCACGTGCGCGCCCACGTGGGTGATCCACCACACCCGGGTCCACTCGGCTCGGTAGACCTAGTCTACCGTGAGCCGAGTCACTGACACGAGGGGCCCACCTGTCAGAATTAGTTTTAATTCTTTTAAATTCCGAAATTCTGTTGCTGGCGTGAGTATTGCGCAATAAATAGATTTTTCAGTAGAAGAATAATTCGGGAAATTCAATTAAATTTCAGAATTATGTTTAAAACTTCTAAAATTCATAACTTTTGCATATGAACTCCAAATTGAGTCATTCAAATTGCAAAATTTATATAAAATTATAATCTAGCTAACTAAACCAAAATATTTCAATTTGGAGTTAATTTGAACTATTTTTTTGAATTTATTTGAATTTGAATATTGAATTTGTCGATTTTACAGATAGAATTCGACGACTCGAGAGTTCGATCAAATGAAGATTTAGAATTCCAAGACATCGACCAAGGCAAGTTACACCATTGACCATATTGCCCCAGTATTTTAAGTTATTTTCGCTTTTAAATTCTTTATCGCATGCATATGTTGTTATAAATATTTTAATATCCTGTTTTACATATAGTTAATTCCATGTGTTATTGTATGGCCAATTTGAATGTTGTATCTGACTACCTTGATACCATAGGCAAGATATTACCAAAATTAAATATATGCTTAGCCAAGCTTAGTTCACACTTACAGAATTTGGAAGGGTTTACACCAAATTTCTATAAATTTGTTTCAAACTTGATATTGTGGTATTGTCTTACCACATGAGTTTATAAATGGAGTTTTATTCAAAATAAAATCAAAAATGGGTTTGGACTTGGGAGAAATGGTCGGAATGGTGGGTGCAGGTTTATGCACGGGATTGATCTGGTTAAGATTAAGGCCCATGGTTTGTAGGAATGACGCCCAAGTCAATTGAGGACCGGTCTTTGAGCCGCTTATTGCTAAGCCATATCGTACTACCACATGTCCTGTATGGGCATGATTTGGCTAATTAATTTGTGATGTTCTAGTGTATTTATGTCATGTGATTATGTGGGTGTCGGTTAGACGTTTTATTCCCACTTGGCGCAAGAGGGGGCTCCCGGAGGACGGTTAGTCCAAAGGGGTGAAACCTTAGCGGGCATGAATATATTAGGACAGAACATTGTAAAGGCCTCATGGTAATTGCTCAGTCACACGCCTACGGAAGCGTGAATTGGTCGACATAACGAGCATGTCACCTCGTGTGGGTAAAGTTGTACCAACTCTGCAGAGTAGAAACTATTCGAATAGTCGCGTCCGCGGTCATGGACATGCTAGCAGGGCCACTTAAAGTTAGAATTATTTTTTTTAAATGTTTTATTAAATGCTGAGGATGGATAATCCTTATGAAAAATTGGGCGGGAAGCCAAGTGTTAGGAGGGGATCCTTCACTAAATCATTGGAGGTTATCCACATTGTAATATTGTCATTTTAAATTATGGTTTTAGTATTAATATAAACTGCCTTAGAAATTACTATGGTTATTTATACTGAAAATGTTGTTTATGCAACTCACTTGTTACCTTATGCATGCATTTAAATTCAATATTGGGTGTAACTTGCGAGCACGGAAGTTGTGCTCATCCTTGCTGAATAAATCTTATTCAGGAGAAGATTTCTTCCCCGACGGTGAGGATCCGGACGAGTAGGCCTTGACCCAGACGATTGCCTGTGGCGCATCGTGTGGCTCACCTCCATTATCTTATTTCCGCTGTGTTTATTATTTGATATTTGATACTGTTGTTCAGAACTCAGTTGTATTAAACAATTATTTATTTAATGTCATTTACGCTTTCGTGATATGAATGTGATATCCATCTTGTGAGACTGTGTATGCTGGAAATCCTGGACCGGTGTTTGAACACAGAGAATTCGGGATCCTTCGTTCCCGGGTTCGACATAATCCATAGTAAATCCTAGGAATTAACAGGGTTTACCCTTGACGAACACGACGGATCACGAAAACCCGCAAATAGCCTCCTCTTTTCCTTCCTTTTCTTCTTCTTCTCCTCTCCTTCTCCTTGCTCCTTTCCTCCTTGCTTCTCCTCTCCTCTTGCTGGCCTCCTCCTCCCTTTTGTAGCAGCCACTGGTGGTTGGGCAGGGCAGCACGGCGCGGTAGGCAAGGGAGGCGCGACGCCCTATGGCAGGGGGCAGCGGGAGGTGGCGATAGGAGGGGGTGGCTGCTAGGGTTTGGGGAGCATAGGAGGGCACCCCTAGGATCCTATTTAAAGGCCATGGGGCTGGAGGGACATGGCTTAGACGTGGTAGGGGTTGGAAACAACTGACGTTGAATTTGATTCAAAATACACTTTAAATTCGAGTTGGTTTTTCACTTTCCTTCTGTGCAGCGAACATTTCGGAGGTCATTACTTTCTCTCCTGAACTCAGAATGGAGTGATTGTTTTTTCGGTTTAGCTAACTCATAGCACTTTAACTTGCTATTTGTGGAGCTTTTCTGAAAACGCTGTCTTTATTGCAAAATTTGCTTTGGAAGTTGACTCAGTTGCGGACCCTGATTCTCTGTGCAGTCCGCATTGCGGGCCACATATCTTATACGTCGAAACTCAAAATTAGGTCAACGAGGACTCTAAATTAGACTATAGAAAGATATCTATAACTTTGTAGTTATGGGGTTTTCCATCCGAAGCCGTTCCAGTCACGAAAATCATGTTGCAAGATGATTACCGATTCTACCACGTTTCTTGCCGAGGCAAATAAGGAATCTCTCAATCTCTATATATCTCTACTATTTAAAAATTAGTCATCCGTCCTCCTTACTCTTTTCGGCGTCCGTTGGATCGACGAGCAGGGCACCGACTATCTAGATCGCGTCACTGAGCACAATGACGGTTGACAACCCAGCATGATGGAACTATGTTTTTTTTTAATTTGTAGCAAAGCACGAATATTGACCTAATTCTCTTTAAATAAACGGAATATTACATCAGAGTTGTTTTCTGAACTTTCAAAAGTGTTTAGGTGTGTAAAACAGACCTTTTCATTTCAATTATTTGTGACTACTGTAACGAAGCTAATTTACCATGCATGTGTAAACTGTTTGTAGTCTACGAGTATGCATGCCGACTTCTCTAGTTCAATTCTAGTCCTACCTGAACCGCACAAATTCGTCAAAAGCAGGGTCGGATCCAGAAAAAGGTTGTCATTGTGGTCGCATAGTCACATTGGGGTCACTATGAGTACGATTAATAATGATATATTGTAATACCATCACGAGCATCAACTTTCTTCATAAGTTAGGCTAGATGACATCTGGTCCACTTGACCCCTTTCCTCTGGAAGCCTAGCAGAGGAGCTAGCCAAGGACCCAACCATTTGATAACCATCACACCCATGACATGTACGTTCCGTTCTTATCATGCAGGGTACAAAAGGGGTGACTTCTCGTTCATCTGCCGTGACCACACCACACACACAGACACACATTACGTACCGCCGGTTACAAATTCAACCAAGTTGGCATGGATGCGACGGTGTGCACCGTACGTAGGCGGCCAAACACTGTCCAAAATCGCACTCGCTGATGCTGCCGTGCGTGCGTTCACGTCTCCCCTCTGGCAGATCGATCGATGAATGCATGGTAGCTAGGTACATACGGTACCATGCGTGCATGCGAAGTCAGCTTGTGCTCGTCTAGTCGTATGCATTTCTAGCTCCGTTGTACTGTGTGGGTTAGTAATTGTACTGGATCTGATACAGATGATCTTTTTTTTTTGTGTGTGCAAATCATCGGTTACATGCAGATGATGTGATGTGATCGTAGAGCTAGATCACTATAGATCCCTGTGCAGTAGAAAAAGAAACACGGATATGTGTAACAGGGAAATTAAGTTATGTTTTTGCCGTCAAATTAAAGGTGGCCGCATTCGTCGTTGTAACTGGAGATGCGCACTTATTCGGTCGGATGGTTGCACGTGCTTGCCCCTAGTGACAAAAACGAAAGGGCCATTGTAATATGCCACTCAATAATTTTGGAGCTTCACAATATATTATTGGTATCTCACTGATATATGGATCATTGACCTACACGTCAACCTCATATAATGAGTGATATATTATGAATATTGTGAACTTTCTCAAAACGAAAATCCCCTCTCATGCGTGTGGCTGGGGCTGTGGCCGGTTCACCAGCCAGCTCGATCCCGTGTTTAATTTGTTTTTGCTGTGCTCATCAAGAGTGTACAGTAATAAAATAATAGCTACATATCACGTCAAAAAAAAAAGCTACATACAAAGTGATCTCACTTACATGCAACTATATTTCCAAAACATTGTCCTTATTTGCCACTGTCGTCAGTTCTGTTAGCTTTTGCTCGTCAAAATTTTCCAAAATACATAAATTACCCTCGTCTTCTTCCTCCTTCACCCCCTTTTGCCGCCCTTTCTTTTTCCACCCATTCTTCCTCACTTGATCTCCTCCCCCCTTTGCTGCGGCCGCATAAATCCGGCAGCTCTATGATAGACTAGATACAGAGCAGCAACAACGAGGCGGCGGCGCGGGAGGATGACCAGGAGGAACCGAGAAGGAGGTGGCAGCATTGAGGATGATGTCGGGTGGGCCCGTGCGGAGGCCGTCGAGGGAGATGTCATCGACGGTCCGGGTGCTAGTGGGGTGCTACTTGCAATAGCGTAGGAATTGGCTCTCCTGCATCGGCACCAACGGCAAAGGCTTTTGGAACTCTTTGATTCATGATGATGACAACCGTCTCCCTCGATGCCTTCGACCGACTGAAGCCGCATTGGGAAGCGTGGTGAATACAACAAGGTCAGCGAAGAGGCTAGGGTGGCGACTATGCCATGGGAAGCGGAGCAAGAGGAACCATGGGGAGGGGGCGAGGCTAGCTACGCAAGGTCACGGGCGAGGCTGGTGCTGTCGAGCGCGGTGGAGACAGTGAGGTTGACAAGGAGGCTAGGGTGGCGCCGGCGCCATGGGAGGAGTAGGAGGAAACGAGGAGGGGGAAGAGGCGGTCGTGTGAGGTCACAGGCGAAGCCGGCACTGGAAAGCTTGCCGGAGCCGGTGAGGTCGGCAAGGAGTTGCCCGTGTTGGAGATATGCCCTAGAGGTAATCATAGAGATGATTATATTTCGTTATGTTCATAATTTATTGGATAATATGTTATCTTGTTCCTAGAATAATATTAATAATATTTATTATCAAGTATGTGACTTGATTATGAAACTCTATATTTCTACGGTGATTATTCTTAAATGTTCCCTAGTCGGAAATATATGAGGACACATATGAATAGACTAGCATATGTATTGGTTAATGACTATGTTTCACGGGTCATAGATATTAAGATATCAAACCAATAATATGGACACATGTTATTGGACATGGGGTTAGAATGACCCACCATGAGACACTGCGAGAATGTTGCAATCTTACATGTCATCAGTTGGTCTCATTTACAATGCGTATGCTATGTCCTTAGACCTGAGATCGTCGCACGTACTCGAGATGCGTAATGGCTCACTTACGGGTTGCCAAACGCTACTCCGTAACTGGGTAGTTATAAAGGTAGCTTTCGGATTTTGTCATGATGCATGCAACGAGGCATGGTCGATCAAGATAAGATTTACCCCTCCATGCAATGGGAGAGATATCTCTAGGCCGCTCAAGTGACTGGATTCCAGAAATACATGGCCATGCTACTCGCGATTAAAGAGTTAACCGTAATGGGGGAATTTGAGACACGTGATCGAGAGAGATTGGTCGAGCTAATCAGCAAGGATGACACGTACTCACCTTGAGCTTGACCAATATCGTGAGGCAAAAGGAAATGCATATAAGTTTGTTGAGGTTCATTTGATATGACCTTTGTGTATACTTGGGAGTTGGCATATGTCTTGTTAGGGGCTGCTACCGATTAGTGGACGAGTAGGAGCACTCGGGCCATGTCCAAGTGTACGTGAACCTATAGGGTCACACGCTTAAAGGGATAGAATTTAATTTGGATGGTGATTTGAATTCTTATGGGCCATAAGTTCCTAATGAGCCTCAAAGTTCGAGACCCATCATGGATGCCTATAGATAGAGGAGCGGTGGCAGAGGAATAAGTGATTCCCAAAACCCTAGTGGCCACACCTTCCACATCCAATACCACGCAGCCGGCGCTAGCACTCCAGCGCGTTGTGTCCCTGCCCCGTACGCTTGGGTACCTTGGAGGTGTTGATGCGAAGCATCAGCACTAGGATGATTCACAACTCGTGACGATCACAAGGAGCTGGAGAAGAAGACGTGCGGCTAGTACGATTACCACCGTATCAACACGTTACATCAACTCTACTTTCGCTACGAGTCTGTGTGTCTAGTGGTAATCTTGTGATCTATTACTAGCGGATGTTCCTTGTTTACGCGGTAGATTTTTGTATTTGTGCTAGTGTAGCCTACCCGTGGTTCAACAGCCTAGTGGCGGCAGTGATGGCCTCATGGAGCAGCCCAGCGGCGGTCGCCACTCTCTGTGTGTGCGTGTGTGTTGTGTATGACAGAGAAGAAGGAAGAAGAAGACAACAAGGGCAAAATGATATTTTTCACAGTTACTTCACAGCTTGACTGATCGACAATTGCATAAAAGGGTATGATTTTGAGTTTACTGTGATATGGAAGGGAGATATCACTTTGCAATGGTAGATTAGGGATTTATGAACTTTGCGTGTAAAAAATTTCCCCTATTTTGTTTCAGTTGCTTGATCAAGAGAAAGTACACTGCACATCTTGAGTATAGTTGCCATGATTTCTTAACTTAGTAGATCCAGGGGTGCACATTTTGTATTGGAAGATCCAGGGGTGGAGTACACATTTTAGTACCACAAGATATGATATTATGGGATGGGTATTTAATATAGGACTATGATAATTCAAACAACATTACAAGCCATTACAGTTTCTTCAACTCAAGTTGACATAATGTTTTCACCTTGCAGCTTGGGATTGGGGCTGGATCCTCCCATGTGGGCTCACAACCGGATGATGGTGTCATCGATGGTAACACTGATGTAAACGACAGGGACAACTACCGTGATGACATCGATGGCGACAACAATCATGCTGCCATTCTGTGACTTTCAATGATCTCTTGCAGTTCTTTTGACTAGCTAAACTTGAATGTAATGGAAATGAAGACTTTTGTGACTTTTGTATGTGGTACTTGACTTTAGATGTCTTTTGGATGGATGAACCAATCTGGAGGTGAAGTTTATGAATTGATATGCTTGTGCTAGTGAACATGAATGATGTATTGGCTAGGGATTGTCTGTCTTTTGTATGTGGTACTTGACTTTAGATGTCTTTTGGATGTATGAACTAATCTGGAGGTGAAGTTTATGAATTGATATGCTTGTGCTAGTGAACATGAATGATGTATTGGCTAGGGATTGTCTACGAAAGCTGAACTTTTTATATGTTTGTTCATTGATTATATGTTTCTTGATTGATGCAAGGATGGTGTTGTGAATTCATTATATGATGCATGGATGTACAAGATTCGAATATCAATGCTTATTTTGCAAGTTGATTGCTACAAATTTAATGTCTGCTGCAAAAAATATGTTGTAACATGCCAGTCATAGAAATCAATTTTGCTGACGGGTAAAACCGTCAGCCTATATTTCCTTGACGGTAACATAACAGTCAACGAAATATATTTTTCTGACGGGTAAACACCGTTAGGTTTCATTTTCTTGACGGTGGCAGAACAGTCAATGAAATGTATTTTCCTGACGGGTACAAACCGTCAGGTTTAATTTTCGTGACGGGTGATAGAATAGTCAATGAAATTTATTTTCCTGGCGGGTACAAACCGTCAGGTTAAATTTTTCCTGGCGGGTACAAACCGTCAGTTTAAATTTTCTTGACGGTGATAAAACTATCAATGAAATGTATTTTACTGACGGTTTGACCCATCAGGAAAATTCATTTTTCGTGACGGATAATACTGTCAGGTTTAATTTCCCTGGTAGATAACCGTCAGCCAAATTTAATTTTCCTTTCCAGCTAGAGCTGAGAGGTTTTGCCTGACGGGTAACCGTTAGAAAATTAAAACCTATCGGTTTTTTATATTTTACTGATGGTTTTTAACCGTAAGGAATACCCGTTTTCATAAAGTTGTACCGTCTCCGTCCAACCACAAAATATTCGCCTCGCAATTCATTTATTTTTCTCAGATGTGCCATAAATCAGAGGACGTAAAACGAGATCCCATTCCCTATTGTTCATTCCTGCACCGTACGTCCTTAACACTTAGGTCAGTCAGCAGAGCCTGCGTCCGTGCTCTCTTTACTCGATCGGAGCCATCTCGCACTTCTATAAAACTCAACATGTTTAATAGTAGTAATGCCAATATAACATGCTTTAAATATGCATTCTTCATTCTCTATGAGATTGGGGAACCACCTCTCTTGGTGTAGGTACTCAGTTGGTCGCGGACTGGGTTTAGCAAATGCCGTCGTAGAAATGGACTCGCAGAACCTGGTTCATCTGTGAAAGTCGAGACATGAACATCGATCATTTGATCATGCCGATCCTGAAGAAAATACAAGTGCTTAGCAGGTTTTTTTTTTTCTTTTCAAATTATTCATGTAAAAAGGATGCAAACTTGGTTGCTCACTTAAGTGCCAAGCAAGTTTCTGATGCTGTGTTTACAACGAGTGTAATCCTGCTGATTATCTTAATCTAAAGCTCTTGGTAAAAAACAGTAATCAGTAGGGCGGACAAAAAAAAAACTCGTTATCTATTCAAATTTGGCTTGATAATAAGGTCAATTCAAAATTTCTTGAAAACTTTACATAAGATCGATGATGATGTTAAGTCAAAATGGGTCGATTTTGAATAACGAAGCTCGATTAGGCTCAGGTCCGACTCAATTGCCAGCCCAAACTATCAGCACCTTCGTAGAAAGAGCGTGCCACTCTGGAGTACGTACTAGCCTCCAGATAAATCTGACATCCGATGCATGTTATGCACGAGTCAAAAAACCTGACTTTGTTGATGGGTCTCGTCAATATAACATGCTTTAAATATGCATTCTTCATTCTCTCTCTATATATATACACACTATAGTACTATACCCATAAACATTGTTCTCATTTTTGTAAATAATAATATAATATGCGATCATAATTGATCATGGACCCCTTTGTTCTAGGGTTAATATTCCGTTGCCGCCAGGGGAGAGGGTTGAGCGTCATTAAGAGGTTGGCAGCATGGGCAGAGCCCGGTGGAAGTGATGGAGGTAGGTGGGCGTCGAAAATGGTGGGCGGCGAGAGGAAACAACGGGTGCACGGGTGTAGCTGGCGAGGGCGCGCTGGCGGACGAGGGCGGAGGTGAGGTGGACAAAGGGCTTTGACAAGTGGGGCCCACTCATCAGCGATAAGGAGCAGCGTGCGCGGGCACGGGATGGCGCTGGCGAAGGAATTTGGGTCGGCTCGGATGTGTCCCAAAAGGGTGAGCGAATTTCCAAATCTGGCTGAATTTTTGCCGAATTTTTGAACCTATAAAATAGGCTCCAAAATTTCTGCAAATTTTTGTGAAGTCTTATGAGCCCATGTAGTTTATTATGTAAATTTTTCAGGATTTTATCTAGTCTGTGATTTTCTCCGAAATTCTCACAAATTTCTATTTTAATGTAAATGCATTGTTAATTACCTTTGATGAAAATTCACAATACATGCTCAAATACATTTTCCCTCATGCAAACATATCCAAGACTATTCTCTCACTTATTTTTATTCTATTTCCCAAAATCGAGATTTTTGGGATGTTACACTAGTGGTCGTAAGATTTCCTACGATCACCTTATAGTCATAAGCCCTATTATGACCACCTCATGGTCGTAAGCTTTACTATGATCAGGTCAACTACGATCACCATATAGTCCACAAAGCCTATAGACACGTGGGCCCAATTGACTAGGGATACTTATGCGCTGTGTTTAATACACACAGTAGTTAATATGCACTGTTGTTTTTGGAATAACTACACGTATTGAGCCTCTGACTCTGACGTAACTGCAAGACGACGTGGGGTGTTGTCTCTCTGACAATAACTACCATCAATGTACACATTTCATCAAACGTTGAGATACCTCTTGGCATAGAACACGCGCTATATAAAGAGGATCAGAGGGAGGATTGAAAAAAGGAGAATAAGAAGGGACAAATAGAGGTCATTAAGCTTAGTTCTAGTGATTTATTCACTGTTGTAAAGCATAGTCAATACAACAACATAGGAGTAGGATTATTATTCTCCCAGGAGAAGGCTCGAACGTATCTAAATTCTTATGTCTTTTTTTGTGTGGCTAATACTAAGGAAAAAACCCCAACATTCATTTGTAAGATCGATATCAAATCATCGACGGACACTGTTTCATTTAGTAGTATAGGAGGCCGAAGGCCAGATTCAGAACAAGTGGCTCTGGAAGGGAATAACTACATGTTCTTAGCAGCACTCGGCCATTTGGGCACTGCTACACAGCGACCTAGTGTGTTCTCAGGGGGTGTTTGGAACGGCTGGGCTTTCCGGCGGCTTCTTCTCATCGTACTGTAGGTACGACGATCGCGGTGAACAACGGGTGAAGAGGTTTGGTGTTTGGCTATCTGGCTTTTAGGTTAGCTAGGTGCAACTTCCGAGATGGGAAATGTCTGAAATGCCACTGAGGACAGTAATGGCTTATTTGATGCCGTTTAAAGCAATTAACAACATTTAATGACAATTGACGACTATTAACGACGACTAAC
Organism: Ampelocalamus luodianensis; assembly: GCA_036346255.1. NCBI lineage: Eukaryota > Viridiplantae > Streptophyta > Magnoliopsida > Poales > Poaceae > Ampelocalamus > Ampelocalamus luodianensis. Next base: position 2,438,139 of record CM070632.1, on the reverse strand, counting down.
ACAATTGATGACAACTATCGCAATTGGCGACTTATTTGATGCCGTTTAACGCAATTAACAACGTTTAACAACAACTAATGTGGGGACCCCCGAGATCGGATCCGTATCAAGCTAAGTGATTACGCCGTAAACGTAACACTTAACGTGAGACGAACACGATTCCGAGTGACCCGGATATGTGTCACATGCTAGCTCCCAAGGATCAGTGGCTAACATGCACATATCCTAGTACACAACATTGCAATCACATCTATACACAATGTACAATAATAATAGAAACTTCGATACATTTTCAACATAGAACCTTTCGGTCCCAATTTACATAAGAGGGCCAATCGGCCAAATCTAATTAACAAAAACACAATAAATTTGCAGCGGAAGATGAACTTAAATAAAGAGGGAATAACCAAGTTGGCATGCCTACAATCCCACAAGCAACCAACTAGAGTTAAAGTCGTTGCGTCCGCCGTCCTTACCTGATCAAATAGACACTTTTCAAGTACAAAGTTGTACTTGCGAGACTTTTCAAGAAAAATAAGGATGCAAGTAAGTATCAACGGAAGGCCACTACACTAGTCAATTTTTCAGCATAAAGTATTTTGCATATGGATAAAAGATTCTAACCTGCCATTTGTAAAACATTTATAAAATATTTTATAACAGTAAGTAATGATCATCAATGGTATGCTCTCCAAATATAATCAACACACGAACATCTCATTCGTGGCACCAATCATTCCTCAACAAAAATAACGCGCGAACAACGCGTTCATGATAACATCTCAGCTCTTAACAAACTAACATAAAGACATAACATTACCAACCATAACCCAAACTTAACTTCCCAAAACTAATCGTACTCGCTTCCCACAAGTGTTGTCCATAACCTAGGACGAGGCTATTCGAATAGATTTAGTTACTCTGCAGAGTTGTACAGCTTTACCCACACGATATGCATTCCTCATAATGTCGGCCAATGCACTCTTCCATAGGAGTGTGACTGAGGTAGTATAACGAGGCCGTTACAATGTCATGTCCTAACTATCAAATCACAAGAGGACAGTCCTATGGCAGACAGTACAGTCGCCTGAACCACAGGAGTAAACCCCGTTACGTAAGTAAGTCCCTATCCAACAAGAGACCCTTAAGAGCAAGTAAGGCGACCCTTAACATGCCTCCGCCAGATTGACAAAAGAACAATTAAAAATAACAATAACAGTTGTCAACCTGATTGTGTTCTGATAGCTAACACACAACAAATTAGTTAGCTAAGCCTTCGCCATTATCCCGGCATGTGGTTGCACGTAAGACTTGGTTCATCACACCACAGACCGGTCCTTAAACACTCAGACGGGGCTACATGAATCCGGGACCACCCCTTCATCACCCTATCACCCGTCCAAGTCCAACACACAACAACAACAACAACAACAACAACATATTACCATATTCGAAGATCTGGATACAATCCTCAAGTTCAATATAATCCAATCCATAAAATCCTCAAATTTCAATAAGATTTAATTCAATCCATCGGCCGATGGACTAGCTCCATCAACCGCTTTCGGCTACAACTACTAGCATGGCTAAGCATCGTTCTACAAACTAGCAAACAACCCATATAACATACAACCTTAATTATTCAAGGAAAAAGGGTAATCAACATTCAAAGGAGGGCCAATGCAACAATTAGGAATTTAACTACTTCTACCCATAAACATATATTTCAAAATAGCATGCAATTGCGATAATAAAACTCACACAAAACTTTAAAAACCACTGGGAGCAATATGATCAAGAGGAGGGTGCTCGCACCTTTGCTGGTATCACAAGTTCATTCTCAGGTTATACTCATAATAATCTCACGAATATATCGTTATCGTCGAAAAACCTAATGAAAAACGATATTGCAATAAATACCAAGTAAAGCCAGAAATACAACATGCTCAAAAATGTATGAAATTTATACAGTAGGTAGGTTATGATTTTATATGAATTTAGGTGAAAGATTCATTCCATTTGGATTTAGTGTGTGAAAGTTATGGTGGTTTGAATTTCAGATTTTAACACGCCTTTATTCATGTAATTTAATTATGAGATGAAAATTTGTAGAGCAGTGGTGAGTACATGGATTACATGGATAAATAGGCAATATTATTACAAGTTCAAAACAGTTGAGTTTGCTTCAATTGGAGTTTTCATGATTTAGTTATTGATTTATAAAGTTATCAGCATTTTACAATGTAAAAATAATTCACTTCGGGATAAATTTCCACAAAATATATCATCTGTGCTAGAGGTAAGATTGAAACCATTTTTATAAATAAGTTCAATTAAAATGAAAATTATCTAAAGTGGTTTCACTGTTTTTGGGGTTAAAATTAAATAGTTATGTATTTTTGAAGTTAAAAGCTTTTTCTTAATGTAAAAATAAAAGAGATATGGATCATTTTTACAAAACTATATCCTCTGTTACAGAGACACATTTGAAACCCATTTTAAAATAAACTTTACTTAATAAGAAAAATATCAAAACTGGTTTCATTTATTTTGAAGTTGATTTGAGTTAGATATGGATTTTTGAAGTTATTCAAATTGTTAGTGTGTAAATAATCCACTTCGGGATTTTCTAAATACATCAACACTTTTCGTACCAAGGCTTACCTAGCCAAGACTATGACAGGTGCGGCCCAAGCTAAGGGTTTGACTTGGTCAAAGTTGACCGGTCTCGGCCGAAGCCAAGCTGAAGGCGTATTCCGTGTAATACGTCTTCTAAATCAAGAGACGTGAATTTATTTTAGTTATTCTAAGAATACGTTTTACCTTAAGAGAATACGTCCTACTGAAAGTTCATAACCACTTAACCATTTACACGGGCCCACAAATCATACGCTGCAGGTTAACAAATAACATTTTAACGTTGTTTTCCGACAAAGATTCACAATTAAAAGCTAATCATCGCCATTAACTTCTAATGATGAGCTACAGGAACGGTCGGAGCGTGCCACGCTTCTCTCGCGGCCGCGCGGTGGCTTGCCTGCTCGCCGGCGCTGTGGTCCTTGAGGGCGCGAAGTAACGCCAGAAACGGGTTCCTGGTAACCTCACGAAGCTCAAGGTGGCGGTGGCGGCGCACGATACGCCGTGAGCGTCGGCAAACGCCAGCAGCGGCGGTGGCTTTCGGTCCAACGAGGCAAGGATGACCCGACGACACAATGAGTAAACTAATGCATGCATAAGCTTCCTAGAGGTTCCATGAAGCTTACCAGTAGGGTGGAGAGGGCCGGAGGAGCTTGGAGGTGGGTTGCCCACGGCAATGGCGACGGCGGCGGCAAGCCCCACGCGGAGAGGGCACCCTGGGCAAAAAGGAATGACAAGGGCGGTTGGGATAGCTAAGAAAAGTCATAGAGATGGTGTCATCACAAACTATTGGAGGATGGCTTACCGGATTTCGGTAAATGATCGTGAATAGGGTTTTCTGCCGATAATTAGGGAACTTCAAAATTTGAATGTTCCTGCGAATCAATGAGCAAATGGGTTGAGGGGAAAGTGATGTAGTGCTAGGAGGCACGATATGACGTGCAAGAAACAAGAAGAAGCTCACCGGAAGTGACAGGGGCGCGGTGGAGCTCCACAGAGCGCGCTCTGGCGATGACAAAGACCCGACGACGTTCCGAGAGCTACAAGAGAAATGATGAGCTTGGGCTAGCAAAAATGGAAACAACAAGGTAGGTAGGAGCTAGGGGACAAGACGGGGTGGATTTTACCCGCTGGGAACGCTCATAGGAGCTTCCCTCTCCTCGGCCTCCGAGAGGAGAAGTGGGCTGAGAGAGGGGGTAGAGCCGGTTTTGAACGAGGAAGAGGACGGAGGAAGAGGCGACGTCACAATGCGGAGCTTCAGGAGTGGTCAGGAGATGCGGTGGCTCACGGCGTCAATGGAGCGGGGTAGCATGCGACGAGCGCGTGGCAGGCGCGCTCTGAGCCTCGCCTGCCCGAGGTTGAAGACGGTGCTAGGAGGCAGGCCCACCTGCAACGATTGAGTGCGGACGGTGCGTTGGGATCGCACGATGGAGGATTAACGGCCTGGATCGCATGTCCGTTTAGATTAAACCGAACGGCTACGAGATCTGGCCCGTTGAATGTTAATCGGACGGTCCGGGGTGGGGCAGTGCGTTTAGGCGGTTAAGTCAAGACAGCTCGCCCGGGTCGGACTTGAGTCGGAGTTTGGTACGAGCCCGAGGAATAGCGTCGGTTTGACTGATTTTGAGTTCTATTGATTCAAGTTTGACCAAGGCTTAAAAAATAGAAATAAAAATCCTAAAAATGTGAAATAAATCACAGGGGTTCCTGGGACATCCTAGTGTTCAAAAAAATTATTAAAGTCACTGTTCATAATATAATTTGTGTAAAATAAATTCAAACTTAGTCTAGGTCTTTTAATGGTGTTTGAATTTTCAGGGGGTTTAAAATAGTCCCAAAAATTTTGGAAAAATTATATTTATTCAAGATAATTATTCTAGTATTTGAATAAATTATTTTGAGATGATGATCAAATGTTTTTGTTCCTGTTTTTATTTGGAGTTTTGAATTTGAAGTGTATGCTTAATTTGTTTGATAAATTTCCAAATGCAAAATATTATGCAAATGCTTCCAAAAAGTCAAACATGCTGATAAGATGCATACTAAATCCCATTAATTAATCTGGGGATGTTACAACTAACGACAATTGGCGATTATTAATGATGCCTAATAAACATTTATTACAACAAATATTTATTAAAACAATTGTTATAATGAATTTGAAGACAATTAACGGTAGTTAATGATAAGTGATGATAACTAACGACAAGTGACGATAACTAATGGCATTTGACGACATCTAACGGTAGTTAACGACAAGTGACGATAACTAACGATATTTAACGACTAATAAAAATTTAATACAACCAATTATTACATAAAAATACAATAATTATTATTGCAATAAATAATTATTACAACAAATAATTATTTAACGATGATATGTTGTTTGTTTATTATAAACATTGAATAATTCATGCCCTCCACTTTTTTCTAGGCTTGGGACCGACATAGGCAGTGTTAGACACTCTCACCCTCACATGTACCCTAAAAAATAAAGAAGTAATAAAAAAAAGAAGGAAAAAGAGGAACCAATAAGAAGCAAAGATATACAAAAAAGGATACAAATTACTAAAGCAATTTGACCCAAGCATGTTAATATATACCAAAAAGGATACAAATTAGTAAATAGCAATATAAAGTCTTCTGTATATGATTCGGAAAGCATAATGAGCAAAGCAAAGATTCCAGTTACATGATAATGATTTCCTTGTTACTGTAATGTTAAAAAAAATGTCTTGCTCACTGATATGCTATTAGAGATCACAATTCACAGCAGTACATCATTGAAAATATGTCTTGCTCACTGATTTTAGCTAGACTGTCAATGTGATGGCAGTCATGTTCAAGAACTAGGCAGAACCTATTGTAAATAATGTTTTAGCAAAATATCACCTTATTTAATAGCACATTCATACTGATTTGAAAAGTATACGAGCATACAACTTGCAATCTGAAAAGTAAACTAAAACATGTGCAAACCTAAACATCACAAGATCCTGAAACAATGGTATCTGCACTAAAATATGGAATAGAAGGGAGAAATTTGCTTCATACCATTGTCAAGTATACACTAAATGACTAAACTACATTTTTCTACCAGATACAAGAAAGAAATGGAGAGTATGTTAATATCTGAATGATAAGCAATATATATTGACTAGAAGGGAGAAAAAGGAATTCAGTATAAACTAAATGAACAATATATAAACACTAGATATATGAAGAAATGTAGCAAACTTTTGGCAGTAACATCTCTAATCTTGCCAATTTAGGATGCTCAATCAACACTAGATATATGAAGAAGTTCTTTTGTTAGTCAATGAGTCTTGAATTACTTTTTCCCCTTTAGCATACCATTTATCAGGATGATCTACATAAGAACAGTACTTGGATGGACTATGCATCCCATGGGCATGATGTAACTATTTTTTACAACCTTGAACTAATCAGAGAACCATGTGCATACACAGATCTGAACATATCCACTCAGAAAACATTGTCAAGCTTGGATCAATTAACCTAATCAACGACCATGAAGTCACGCAGAGAAGTTGGCGAATTCATGGTTCAACAGTATCATTCATTGCACTATGGTTCCAACCCACTGCCATGTTTAATCAATAAGAACAACACAAAGGAAATGATATGGCTTCTCGATTATTTAGTTGGAGCCAAGCAAAACTAATTTAGTTGCTAGATCTGAGCCAACAAATGGAGGTGTACAAGAGGACGGAGGGGTGATGTACCTTGGGGTTGGAGGCGGTGTCGGCACCGGTTGGGAGGTGGCTGGGGGCCTTGGGACGGCGACATGAGTTGGGGGTGTCGGGATACCCGGAGTAGGGGAGAAGGAGAGGAGGGGAGAGAGCTTGGGGCGGCTCCGGCGGGAGTTGGAGGGGAGGCGGCGCTGGGGCGGGACGGCGTCGCATGGACAGGAGGAGGCGGAGGGCGGCACCGGGGAGAGGCCACGCCGACAGCTCGAACCCTAATCTCGTCCAAGTCACCAGATCTGGCCAGGGCCGAGGGAGGAGCAGGGAGGCGGCGGTGCGGGTGGAGGAGGAGGGCGGCGTCGCCGGAGGAGGGAGGAGGAGGGCGGCACTCGGGAGGAGGAAAGAAGGGAGGCGGGGGGGGGGGGGAGGGGGGCGAAGGGGCTGTGCGAGTGGGGGGAGGCCGGTGGTTTTGTTGAATGGTAAAAGCGGGTAAATACCACACAAGTTGGGGGGGGCAAATTCGGAAGGGGGTGGTGGAAAGCTACGGGAAATTGTCCCACGGTGGCTTTCGGCTTTGAGTTTTTCACGTTAAGACGACTTCGGGAAAAGCGGCTGTGAAAAGCTGGCCATTTGGGATGGTTTTCGGCTTTTTTGGGTGAAAGCCGGAAGCCGAAGCCGTCCCAAACACCCCGTTAGTCCAGGAAGAAGCCGATCGTTGTAGCCAGTAGCGGAGCTTGAAAAGAAATTAAGGAAGGGTCGCTAATGGTGATGAAATCATAACTTTTAGGCACTATGTTGTAAATTTAAAAATGGAATAAGTCCATTTTATTACTTAACCCGATAAACTTACAAAACCATACCAAAATTTCACCCTAAGGCGGCTTGGGGCGGTGGTTTTGCTTACATGGAGTTTTGCAGTGGCCCATATGTACGTCACCATTTTGTTTTTTGCTACGATGACTTCCTAGTCATCAGTAACAAATTAAAAAAAATCCCCTTTTCATAAAAAAAATGTTCACTAAGACGCTAGACGGGCAACAGATCCGTGCCTAGCTAGCGCCTAATTATTGCTTAGGCGGGGCTAAACGGTCGTCTAGACGGGATAAATCGGCTAGACGGAAAGATGTTGCCTAGCGATTAGGCGCCGCCTAGGCGGGCTAGGTAACCCCATAAAAGAGGTGTACTACTGAAGCAAACCCCACTTTGTCAGCGAAGAGTCCAGTCGCATATTTAGTACAGAGTTAGTTTGGACACCATATGAATAGTGAACGGACTCAAGGTAATCAAGTGTAGTTAGGCATGGTAGTGGCCTATCACAAATCACAATTGCTAAGAGACTACAACCACATTTTGAACTAAATCAAAAAAAAAAAAAACATCCAACCATGCAAACAGGGCAGTAGCGTGGAGAATGAGATAATGCAGATACATTAGTGGGAATAATACTCTTAATATTGGCAGTTGTTTTCGTGCAGCTTAACGCCACCTGAAAATAAGTTGAAAAAAGCTAGCATGACTACATGCAGCCAGCTATTACAATATCAACACGCACGTAATACGTACGTACTCCCTAACACCAAACAGAAGCAGTATATATATAGTAATAGCTGCAGTTTGTTTCATTAACCGCCAGATTAATTAAGCGCAAGCTTAGCAAGAACTGAAGTAGCTATCATTAGCTAGAAGCTAGCTCTAGCTCTCCTGCAGCCTGTGGAGCAATGCCGCGTGGAGGCAGCCCTCCTCCCGCAGCGCGGCGGGCACATCCACGACGGCGTCCTGCGCCGTCACCGCGCCCACGCGGCTCACGCACGCGTGCTGCACTGGCAGGTCCAGCGCCCGTAGCGCGACCATGAGGCGCGCGGGTGCGTGCTGCGCAGCCGTCGTGAGCCGCACCGCCGCCGCATCCCGCCCGACCATACGCACGTCCAGCTTCTCGTCCAGTCCGGACGGCTCTGCCAGGGCGGCTGCGGCAGTAGTGGGCGCGCTCCGCTCGGCGGCCGCCTGCTTGGCTTCGGCCTCGAGCCGCTCGACGCGGCCGCGCAGCTCGGCGATGTAGGCGGCGGCGTCGGCCAGCAGGGACGCCTTGTCCATCCGGGACACCGTGGGAACGGCGGCCCGGAGGTCGCAGAACCGGCGGTTGAGCTTGTCCCGGCGCTGCCGCTCGGCCTCCACGTGGCTGATGGTGGGGCCGTCGGAGCGGGGCCCGGGTTTCCGGCCGCGCCGCTTCGCCTGGAGCGCCGGCGCGTTCCCCTGCAGCAACATATGGGAGCCCGCCGAGAGCGGGCTCCCGACGGCCCACGCCGAGTCATCGGCCAGCAGCCATTGCTCGGGAACGTCGCAGGACATGAACTCGAGGACCGGGTGGCCCGCGGCGCCGGAGAAGAAGGAGGCCGCCGGGGAGTGAGGGGAGCAGGAGGAGAGCCCGGCGACCAGCTGCCCATCCATTCTAGATTCTAGCTAGTAGGGTCACTTGTGACTTGACAGATCAGTGCGTGATTACTTGCTAAAAATGGCAGATCAGTGGAGGAAACTGTGGCGGTGGACCGGTGGTTGCACCTCTATATATACTCGACACCGCGATGTTCTCTCGGTTTCATACTACGTATGAATCACTGATGAACTTTTACTGTGCCCAAGTCCTAAGGACAGTCTGATCAAAAGTTTGAACGCACTCGAGCGAGTGTCCTGGCTCAGGACTTCAGGTTGCAAGGGAGGACAGGTGTTAATAATAGATGTAGGCGGTTTTATGATGTAATTAACGGTCCTGGAACTAATGCTTGCTGGTGTGATTCTGTGAACCAGAACATTTAAGCTTGATATGTATGATCTAGAAGAGTATATAAGTCCTCACGACCAGAACATTTTGCGTCAGATGAATTTGACCCGTACGCCTGCATATATAGCTTACCGCGCCACGCAGGTAACGAATGCAACTACGTGCATGTATGCGTCATGCATCATGCGGTGCTTAATTAAGCACGGGCGTACGTAACGTACACCTGTCTGGATGGCGGCTCAGCGAAAACAACGAATGACCCCTGCCTCGACCCATGGTTTTTGACCAGATGGACTTTGTGGAACCAGATTTGCATCCACACACTATGTATAACGAGTTAGTCCTATGATCAGTAGCTAACTCATGCTGTACAAAAGGGTAAATAGCAGTGGAAGCTAAATAAACCAAAAAGGGTCTTTATGATTTACCACAGGTAATCGATTGGGGCTAGACATAGTTACCGCCGTCATCTTGTAACATCCCAAAGTTCTGTTACCAAAATTAAAATTAATAAAGTTATTATTTTATTGGATTTTCTGGTTGTCAAAGAATTTTCTCGATTTTCTGTAATTTAAAAAGAGTTTTCTTTGTTAAAAGAAAAAAAATCAATTATTTAATTTCTTGGTTTTTGAAGTCAAAAATAAAATTTATTGAGTTTTATGGGATTTATTGGATTTAAAGGGAAAAATAAAATTTTAATTAATTTATGGATTTTTTGGATTTTAAAAAGGTTTTTTTCTATTTTCCAAAAACCAAAAATAATTTATGTTCAAAAATAAAAGCCAAATTTAATTTAGAAATAATTTTATTAAGTTCAAAATAATTTCAGGAATTTCTGTGAATTTTTCTAGATTTTTTGTAACACTTTTTGCTATTTTCTAAAAGTCCTTTTAATTTCTTCCAATTTCTGAAATTCTAAAAGCCTTAAAAATTCGGATTTGTGTTTCGGGCTGAAACCCATTTTCAGCCCGTTTCCTTTCTCTTTCTCCCCCAGCCCATTCCCATTTTCGACCCACTCCCGTGCAGCCCACCAGCCATCTCTCTCTCCTCTCTCCGCCCGGCCCCACTTGTCATCATCGTCCCCTACCTCCTTTCTTCCCCACTGAGTCAAGCTGTCATTGTCCGTGCGCATGGAGCTTCATCTCCGTAGTGATTTCCTCCCCTTCTCTTCCCCGAATCAAACACATTTAATGCCCCTAATCACGCCGCCCCATTCCTGGCCACCCCCTTCAATCCCAAGCGACATTTTCTCCGGGAACGCGCCGTCACTGCCGAGATGCTCACGCCCGATCTCCTCCCCCACTCCTCCTTCGGCCCTATAAATATGAGCACCGGGTGTGCACATCTTCCCTCATCCTTTCCCCCTCAATCTCTCCTCCCCCTGTAAATTTGCCGGATTTCGCAAGTCTTTGCTGTCGGCCACCACGAGCTCCCTTCCCCATCTCTAGCGCTGCCTCTAGTGGATCTCCACCGCCCTCGTCGCCACCGCCGGCTTCGCACAGCTGCGGTCTACTCAGTGCTTGCGCCGCCTTCGCCGGAGCATGACTGGAACGTCGCGCCGTCCCACCACCGAACCGCACCGCAGCCCTCGCCCTCGCCACCAACGTTCCTATCTTGCCTTACCAAAACCGAGGTGAGCATCACCTTCCTCATCTACCTCTCTATCTATTGGTGCCCACGCAGTCGACCGCTGTGTCGCCAATCGCCGACACCACTGGGTTCTGTGCGTTGCCCGCAACCTTACCTCCACGTGACGCCACCGTGGCGCCACGTCTGCGCCACCTCATCACCCACGTTGACATGGCTGCTTGCGTGTCATGCACACGTGGCTTAGCCACTATGCTATGCGCCCGGTCCATGGTGGACCCATCTCGATCTCGTGGACCCGGTCCATGGACCGCGGGCCCACTCGTCAGTGGCACAAATCTTTTTTCCTTTAGAAAATAATTCGACCGGAAGATCAAATTCAAGCGCTGACATCATGTTGACGTAGTAAAGTCATTTCCTTTAGAAAAATAATTCCAAAAATTCTGAAAATCCCAATTTCATCATTTAATGTGATTTTCAATCTTCGAGAGGTCGTTCTCCTTCGTTCGAGCTCCGATTCAAATGATTCAAATTTCTAAATTTTTGCGACGCACTTGTCTTGAACACTTGAGAAGATGTCGATACGTTGTTGTTGGTTGCATGGTCTTCAAACAATTGCTCAAAATAGCTCTTGGGCATCCACCAAGACATTTGACATGGATAACGATGACTATAGAAGTTATGCGGGGAGAGAGTACAATTTAATACTCCAAATGGTGAGGACGAATATAGATGAGAAAGGAATAGAATAGAAGAGTATAGAAGCTAGACAAGATGAGAATAGCACATCATTAAGATTTTTCATTTGTAAAATAAGTTTTGAAGTTTTCCTTAAAAACGACCATTCTAACTAAGGTCATGACCTACAGTCGATATGGCTCTGATACCACCCCTGTCGGGACCCAGAAATACAATTCTGGACCCTCTGTGTATACTGCACTAGTCCAGGATCAAGCTAGTGCACACAGTGGCAACATCGATGAAATATCATTTTCATATACAAAGATGACTAATAAATAGGCAAATAACAATAAATATTAGAGTAAAGACCTTAAGGTCAAAACTTACAATTAATACCTCAGAAGGCGAATAGCTCAATGAAACTGCAGCGGAACGAAACGGAATAACTTCAGTGAAGCCCATCCATATGCCCACAGGCAATCGGCTGGGGTGCGCAACCTAGTTCTTCTTGATCCTTGAAGTAGACCTTGTTGACCGACGATTCCTTCACTCTGTAGGTTTGGGCGCAACTTTTACAACAAGCGTGAGTACACAACCGTACTCGCAAGTCATACCACAGAATGCAATGTATAGATGCAGGCTTATTCCAAAGGAAATGGCTTCTGTGGTTATTTTGCAGAAATGCAATATTTGCAATTGAATACAAATAATAGATTGAAAGCATAATTCAAAACAAATAGACAATATTAATTTAACAGTTGTTTTCACAAAGACACATAGCCTAATCAAATTCTTTCACACAGCCATATGACTTAAACCACACAGCTGTCCCTTCCCAAAGGTTTTATGAAAATCTACCCCTCGTGTGAAATCCCCGAGCATGTCCATGACCACGGACGCGGCTATTCGAATAGATTGTTTAACACTCTGCAGAGGTTGTACACTTTACCCACAAGATGCAATCAACTGGATCAGAGCTGATCACAACAAAACCTTTCAGAAACTTCATCTCAACACTGACATTCCCGATGTGCTTTCCCGCTATACCAGCTCACATAGAACTAGTATAACACACACCGCTGGACAGGGATGCGGCGAACCGTCCCGCGATGCAACCACCAAGTAGTCACACCTCCACCTTGTCACACAGCCTAACCTATCCACGTGAACATCAATGCCGAGAATCCATAACTTACTAAGTTAGACCCGTCCCATACCAGGCATGTGGTCGTACAGTAAGGCTCAGTTCAAAGGCGCACAAAGTTAAGTCGTTAATTGACCAAGACAAGACTTCCATGTTCTAACTAAGTCACAAAGATTATCATTCACATGCACATAGCTTCCACCATATCACACAGTATCCACCACTTGCCTCGGTCCAAATCCTTTCCCACCCAGTTGGTTTTAGTGCAACACATGCTATCACGAAGTAATAACATACAGCACCCAGTTTTACACAAAGTTCCATAGTCACTTAGTCACATTTAATATTTGCAACTTACATGAGATGTGAGACTCGTAGCATGGCTAAGCAATTGTACTCGCATCTAACCAACCCATGTTGGTAATATCATAGCACCAACTAAATATGAACCAGACTAGGGTGACAAAAGATTATGACATCAATTAGCCAAGGTGGGTGTAACAAATTGGACAATAGCTATACCCAAAAGTATTTAAATAAATGCTTAAAGTAAATGCAATAATTTGAATCAAAGTAATTTTGAAAACTGGGTTCAATATGATCAAAGGTATAACTTGCCTTGCTATAGCAATGGTGATCTTATTTTATCTTCAATCCTCTACTTGCTTGATCTTCAGCTCCTTCGGACGATACACAGAGGATTTGGAGGTGTTACTCCTGGGTCCGACACATCTTCATTTCAAAGCTGAACACATAGAAGTATTCATACATCAGGTGTTCAGTCTCGTAGTATGAATCCATATATTTAAGCAACAATGGGTACAAATATACTCAGCAAGCCCTCACACTAAATGCAAATATATATACATGCTTGGCTTTACCAAAGGAGTGGTCTTATGGATATTTTAGCATAAAGCAGGTTTTGCTCAAATACTGTAATTATTTTCTAAGCCTATGACCTAGCCTTTTAACTTAAAACCAAAGTGGCATTTATATAAGCAAGTTCTGTCATGTAATAGGGTTCCATCCACCTATTACTATTCATGAGATTCTATCCACTTATCTCAAGATATCAGACTCCACCCACCTGACTCTAGATATCGATCAGGTTTCATCCACTTGACTCTAGATTACAAGGTTCCATCTACCAGACTCTAGACATCAGCTTCCATCCACCTAACTCTAGATATCAGGTTCGATCCATATACAACTATCTCGTTGCTACAACCATTTTTAAGTTAACATGTTCCCATCCCAAATTTATCAAAACTAACCAATGTGGCCTCTGGACCACACCCATGACCGAGGCACGCCTATTTGAATAGATTATACATAATCTATGCAGATGTTGTACAACTTTACTGTCGGGACCACACCCATGACCACGGCACGCCTATTTGAATAGATTATACATAATCTATGCAGATGTTGTACAACTTTACTGTCGGGACCCCGAGTATGCAACCCCAGGACCCTCTGTGCATTCTAAACTAGTCTCAGATCAGTAGCTAGCTCGCATAGTTGCAACATAGATGAAATAATATCCATACAACAGAACGGCTAATGAAGCAGACAAATTAATAATATATAACAGCAAAAGGATCTTATGGTCAAGGTTATATAAAGCTTGCCATGCAGGGCTAAGGTCACGAACAGGTCCACGACCAGATCTACGACTAGAGTAAACTTGCATCGGAATAAAACGAACTCGTAGGGGGCCATTCGACATGCCCACAGGCAATCGAGTGGAGAACGCCCCCTAGATTGCATGGTCTTCGAAGTAGTCGTCCTCGTAGAACTCGGTGCTCCCTAGGTCTTCTTCGATGACTGATCAACAAAGGGCGTATAGCCGTGTATACATAAAGTACTCAGCAAGTCGTAGGAAACAGTATGCAAATATTATTCATGCAAGGCTTGACAATGATAGCTTTACGGTTAATTTACAGAAAGCAATATTGACAGTAATTACGGTAAGTAGATTGAAAGCATAATTTAAAAGATTAATACATAAGTATTCAAGTTTCTTTGAACCAACTCGTGAACACCCTGTTCACTTCCCAACCAACTCGTGAACACCCACGACAACATTTTAGAGAAAATCTACCCCTCATGTGAAATCACCAGGCATTTTCCATAACGAGGGGCACGACTATTCGAATAGTTTTACATTATGCAGAGGTTGTACAGCTTGACCCACAAAAGATAGTTGCTTGATACAATACACGTTTCCTTAGACATGTGAATTAAGGAGAGACTGTCACCAGGATTTTAACAAAGCTCTGTTTTAACTCGGTTCTGCTCGCTAAGGTTTCACCTCTGACTGGCTCCACAACTCCCAATATCCACCTTCAAAACAACATCCCAGTCGACTGGCCCCCTCTTGCGCCAAGTGTGAGTGTCGATACCAGGTTTCACACTTCCACCAAAACAGAACTGACTCAAAGCATTGCTAATTAGTTGACCAGGTCCACCCTATAAATGGACTTGTGGTTGCACAGTATAGCTCAGATCAGTGCCGCACAAACACTACTACAAAATAGGTCATACTAGACGTCTCATCACAGACAGTTCTTTTGGAACCGTCTGTGCTGTACCTATCACGGACGGTTCCAAAGGGAACCGTCAGTGATACGAGTTATCACAGACTGTTCGTATTAAGAACCGTCTGTGAAGTATCACAGATGGTTCGTAAAAATAACCGTCTGTGATATTTAGAACTATCACAGACGATTTTCAACAAACAACCATCTGTGATACATTCCAGACGGTTATTAATATGAACCATCTGTGATAATTGCACTTCACAAATAGGTTTTATATGAATCGTCTATGATGCTTCAGCTCCCGCGCCATGCGTCTCTTCGTCTCCTGCGCCGACGGGCGATCGATGGGTCGTCTCTTCGTCTTGCGTGCCGATGTTATGTACGATGCATCTCTTCGATGTTTTATAAGAATGCATGATATCATCGCGCTCCATGGTGAGCACACATATCGTATTGATCTATGTATAATACACATATGGTGAGCACGCGGAGCATGACGGCGAGGGCCAAGCTGGAGAGGAGGTCGGCGATCGCCCCACTTCTGACGATGTCATTGTCCACATCGTCAGCCTCGTGGTCACGAGCTCTCCTCAGCCCATGGCTGACCTCTACAGCCTACGAGCCACGTATGATCAATGATTTTTATAATTTATATTTTCTCTTATGGAATTAAATCTTGTATTAAGATTTTGTCGTCTTGAATTTTAGTTGCAAGGCTATGTACAAGGCATACAAGTAGTGCGCCGTGGGGAAGAGTGTGGCGTTGGAGTGGGAGGAGGTGATGAAGTGGTAGGACAACGAGCGCTACCTCATCGTCGTCCACCACCTAGCCAGCGCCGGCAACCTGGAGGCCTGCTTCATCGTTGGCCTGCACTTGTCTTCACGCCCCAAGACATGCAGCCCGGCCTCGTGTTCCTAGAATGGGCGACCGTCGCCGGCCACAAGGCCTCGTCCTACGTGCTCGGCCTCCTCCTCTACATGGCTGGCGAGATGCGTGACGTTGTGAAGCACTACATCAGGCAGGTTGAGGGTGAGCTGACCAGTGGCGGGTGTGAGATGGACAAGAGGTGCAACTGGGAGTGCAAGTGGTGCTAGAGGCTCGTCGCGCACATGGTCCAGGAGGCAGCGTGGAACAAGATCGGGCCGTTGGGCCGGGTGTGGGTGTTGCCGGAGGACGGCAACCGGTGCACAAGCACCGGCTGCGGAAAAGAAGGGTGGGACGACTACGTCGTCTTCTGCAGCGATGACTACAGGATTAGGCATGAGTATGCCAAATTGTTTGTAGAGGTGTTGGACTACTTGCCGTAAAATTAGTTGTTTTATGTATATGTGAATTTGCATTTATCTATATCAGAATGTGTCAAATGTTCTAAATTTTCAATTTGCATTTATGTATTTATCACAGACTTCCAAACGAGAGAACTTCTCTTTACGTGCCATGTTGTTCTACACCATCAATGATTTAGCACAAGATTAAAACTTAACCTAAAACAACTCCCCAAATAAAAATAGAAATAAAAACTTATGATCATCATCTGGAACCAATTTATTGAAATACTAGAATAATTATCATGAATTATTATAATTTTTATCAATTTTTTGGAACTATATTTCACCTACAGAAAATTTAAACTTAATATAATGACCTATTCTAGGTTTGAATATAAACTATACCAATTAAATCATGAAAAGTAAGGTTTAAGAATTTTTATAAACACTAGACCTTCCCAGGAAGCCCTATGAATTATTTCAAGATTTTAGGAAATTTATTTCTATTTATAAGACCTAGGTCAAAGTGGCAGTTAAATTTTAAATCTCAGTCAACCCTAATTAGACTTAGATCAACTAGAGGCATTCAGGACTGTCCGATATAGATCGCACGATTCACACGGCGCGCGTTCGGCTCTCCGAACGTACTCATGTGCCCAGCCGTCTAATTTTAAATCAACTGTCCGGATCAAGCGTAAACGTTCGGACCATCGGAGCGCACAACGATTATGGACCGCTAGTTCTCGATTGGGTTTCCCAAACACCAGGTCCAAACGTCACTATCACAGACAGTTCCGTTAAAGAACTGCTTGTGATAGACACCATATCACAGACGGTTATTTAAACGAACCATTTGTGATAGCGACGTTCGGACCTGGTGTTTGGGCAGCCCGATCGAGATCTAACGGTCCATAATCGTTGTGCATTCTGATGGTCCGAACGTTTACTCTTGATCTGGACGGTTGATTTAAAATCGGACGGCTGGGCGCGTGAGTATGTTTGAAGTGCTGAACGCGTGGCCCGTGTGGATCGTGCGATCTATATCGGACGATCTTGAATGCCTCTGGTTGATCTAAGTCTAATTAGGGTTGACTGAGATTTAAAACTTAACTGCCACTTTGACCTGGGTCTTATAAATAGAAATAAATTTCCTAAAATCTTGAAATAATTCATAGGGCTTCCTCGGAAGGTCTAGTGTTCATAAAAAATTCTTAAACCTTACTTTTCATGATTTAATTGGTATAGTTTGTATTCAAATATAGAATAGAAGTATAAAGAATACATGCATGTCCGAACGATTGTATCATGTACCGTAAAGAGTATCTAGACATGCATGTATGTCCCGTGTGCAAAGCATCCCGATACAAACGTAAGAATACTGCTAAGGTGAAGCAAAAACCTCCTGCTAAGATGTTATGGTATCTGCCTGTGATCCCACGTTTGAAGCGTTCATTCGCGAACCCAAAGGAGGCAAGATTGTTGCGTTGGCACTTGGAGGAGCGTAAGAAAAACGGAAAACTAAGACAGCCTACTGATTCTGCCTAGTGGAGAAACTTCGATCGTAGCTTCAAAGAGTTCGGTGCGGAACCGAGGAACATAAGGTTAGAGTTGAGTACTGATGGAATGAATCCTTTCGGTAACATGAGCAGCCGACACAGCACTTGGCCCGTGAATCTATGTATGTACAATCTTCCTCCTTGGCTGTGTATGAAGTAGAAGTACATTTTAATGTCACTACTTATCCAAGGGCCGAAGCAACCTAGGAACGATATTGATGTGTACCTAGCACTATTACTGAAAGATCTTGTGACACTGTGGAACGAAGAGGTACAAGTATGGGATGCGTACAAATGAGAGAACTTCTCTTTACACGCCATGTTATTTTGCAACATTAATGATTTTCTTGTCCTTGGTAACCTGTTGGGGTTCAATACAAAATGAGCCAAAACCTGTCCGCACTGCTTAGATGGTACGGAGAGTGTATGGCTGAACAACTCGCGTAAAACTATGTATATGCGTCACCGTAGGTTCCTCCCCAGGATTCACCCATACCGCAAGATGAAGAAATAATTCGATAGAAATAAGGAGGATGGTTCAGCTCCAAGGGCTTTTAGAGGGAAAGAGGTCTATGATATGGTTAAGGATATCAATATTGTGCTTGGGAAGGGATGTAAATTAAGGACCCATTAGAACAACATCTGGAAGAAGCGATCAATTTTTTGGGACTTGCCTTATTGGGAGCACTTAGAAGTTCCTCACTGCATCGACGTCATGCACGTGGAAAAGAATGTATGTGATAGCTTGCTTGGTCTCTTACTGAATATTAGTGGCAATACAAAGGATGGTGTTAACGCACGGCGTGACTTGGTTGATATGAACATAAGGACCGAGTTAGCACCGCAGGAGACCGATAAAGGACGAACATACCTCCCCCCTGCTTGCTACACTCTGTCCAAGGCCGAGAGAAATGAACTGTGCCAGAGCTTGCATTGTGTGAAAGTTCTATCCGGTTACTCTGCCAGCATTAAGAAGCTTGTTTCTATGGAAGATTTGAAATTAATTGGTCTAAAGTCTCATGATTGTCATGTGCTGATGACAAAAATGCTTCCTGTTGCAATTAGGAGTATCTTGCCGAACAAGGTCCGAGTGACAATCTTGAGGCTGTGTTATTTCTTTAACTCAATTGCTCAGAAGGTCATCGATCCAGAAGGACTAGATGCTTTGCAAGCCGAGGTGGTGACGACACTAAGTCATCTTGAGATGTATTTCCCTCCGTTATTTTTCGATATCATGGTCCATCTCATTGTTCACCTTGTGAAAGAGATAAAGATATGCGACCCCGTGTTCCTACGTCATATGTACCCATTCGAGAGGTATATAGGAATTCTCAAGTCCTATGTACGGAATTGATCTCGACCGAAGGGCAGCATCATCGAAGGTTATGCAACCGAAGAGGTCATTGAGTTCTGCGTCGACTACATGGCTCAGGTTGAACTGATAGGTGTGCCTCTATCTCGTCATGAGGGGAGACTAGCGGGTATCGGGACCATCGAAAGGAAATCAATCACTCTTGATCTGGATACGTACGCTCAAGCCCATTTCACCGTCTTGCAACACATGACCCAAGTGTCCCCGTACATCGACGAGCACAAAGACATGGTACGCCAACAGAATCCAGACCGGCCGGAGGTTTGGATCACGAGAGAGCACAACTGTCGGTTCAATGAATGGTTAAAGGTGTGATACACTGGGAGGTCATCAATTGATGATATGCTGCTATGGTTGGCAAAAGGGCCAAAATTTACAATCGTGACATAGCAAGTATACGACATAAATGGGTACACATTTTATAAGACAAGTCAGGATAGGAAGACCAAAGTCCAAAATAGCGGTGTCCGGATAGATGCGTTTGATGAGCTGTTCAATACCGTCAGGCCACGTGGGTTGAACTCCTACTATGGATTCATAGAGGAGATTTGGGAGCTCGACTACGTACTTTTCAAGATCCCTCTGTTTCGAGGCCATTGGGTCAAACTTCCGTAGGGTGTGAAGGTCGACAAGTATGGCGTCACTACTGTGGACCTCAAACATGTCGGATACAAGGACAAACCATTCGTACTCGCTAAGCAAGTTGTTCAAGTTTTTTATGTAACGAACCGAGCAAATAAGAACCGCCACGTAATTCTTCATGGAAAAAGAAGGATTATCGGAGTTGAGAATGTTGTGGATGAGGAAGAGTACAATCAATTCAACGAGTCGCCTCTTTTCGGAGACGACATCAGGCTCAAGGAAGAACCCAGTGAGGAAGCTAGCTATATGCGCGTCGATCATCATGAAGGCCTATATTTTTAAATAAGAATTTATTCCATTGTAATTTATTCCATAACATGAGACATGTCAATGTGGAATTGCCATGTGTTAATGTGTTATATATGGACTTGTCATATCTGATTTTGCTATCAATGTGGACTTCATTGTAATGTGGAATGGTAATATTATGCATATGTACAACCTATTTGTCTCATATTCTAATATGCCAAATTATGGCTTTGCCATCTCTGATTTTGTTGTCAATGTGGACTTCATTGTAATGTGGAATGGTAATATTATGCACAAAGACTTGTCAACCTAATATGCCAAATTATGGATTTCTCTGAATGTGCTCTTGTATGAACATATCACAGACGGTTCCATTATAGAACCGCCTGTGATATGCCTTTTTAGGCGGGAACCGCTAGGTTTTGCGTCCTTACTCGTCACTCGCACTTACTCCCACCCGTTCACCTCCCCACCCGAGCGCCCCCGTCCTCGACGTCGCCGACTCTAGTGCCTCCTCCGGTCCTCGCCTCACACCGCTGACTCCAGCGCCTCCTCCGGTCCTCTGTCGCATCACCGACTCCAGCGTCTCCTCCGGTCCTCCCTCGCGCCGCTGACTCCAGCGCCTCCTCCGGTCCTCCCTCGCGTCGCTGACTCCAGCGCGTCCTCTGGTCCTCGCGCCACCGGCTCCCACGCCTCCTCTGGTCCTCCCTCGCGCCGCCGCCGACTCGGCCTCCTCCACATCGGAGCCACGCCGCTAGGCCTCCTCCTCCACGCCGGAGCCACTCCGCTAGGTTTTTGGTTTGGAGTACCATCATCTCGTGAGTATCTCTGTATTCATTTATTGTGTATCACTTTGAGTATATATATGTTGTACTAGTTCAATTCTGAAATTGATTTGTTAGTACTGGGAGATATATTGCAAAGTGACTTTTGAGGGATATGTTCAAACTGCTCTGTGATAATAATTGTCATAAACTGAAATTTGTGTGATAGCATATTCAGATTTGAGCTCTATATGTGTTGCTTACTGCTGTCTTTTATTTCTATTTGATTCAGCTATACCATAATTAGGAGATTTGATTACTTTGCATCTTCAGGAGATTTGATTGATTAAGCTGTTATTGCTTAGACGTTCTGTATGTTGACAGACTTAGAAGTTTCAGTTTGGGAGCTTGGAGGATTTACATTTACATATGTTCATTTGGTCATTTAAATGCTGGTGGATTAATGCTTTGATGTCTTATGATTATGCTGGAATTAATTTTGATTATTTGCTAAAACCGCATTTTTTACAACTGTTCGGTTGATTATGATTTGGTCATTTAAGTTGAAATATGTAATTTACAAGTGGTATATGCTCAGCATTTCATTAATCTTAAATGACTTGGTGAAACTTCATATGTATAGATAGCAAGTAAGCGAGATGGCATCCGCACCGTCTTCGCCACTGTCATCGACGTTGCCGAATGCGTCTGGATCTCCAAGGTAAGTGGTACGTACACGAGATGGCAGAGGAAAATTGAAAATTCCTGCGGGCCGACTGACCGTCATGGAGGTCAATGACATTGGGATCCCTGTGAGTCCCCCGAATGCAACAGCGAGATTCTGGACCATCTGCGGGATACTTGGAAGGGAACGGGTCCCCATCACCACACTAAGCTGGGACACTCTGTCTAAAGGAGATGCGAGCTGTGGACAGAAATTTCAGAATCGTTTACTTTCCCAGAAGCAAACTAGGCACGCGTGCAACGGCAGGCGTTGCTCGCGATGGGAAAGGAATGGAGGACCTTCAAGAGCATGCTTTTCACGAAGTACATGAACATGGGTCGGACGCCCTTCACGCAGTATAAATTCTTGTTGCGTGATATATGGGACGCCTTTGTGCAAATGAAGATGACGGCCGAATTTCAGGAGCAAAGTGCGGCGCATAAGGCTCTCCAGACAAGAAACACTCACCCCCACAGACTCGACACCGCTAGGTACGCGGGTGAAACCGCGCAATGGGCGGGAGAGGATGAGAATGGAACAGGGCCATTTGCTGAGATCACAGACGAGCGCACTCGACCCTGGTTAAGAGCAAGGGCATCAGCCACGTCTTCGGGTGGATTCTTTTTCACAAACCCGGCAGATGAGGATGTGGCCCAACGTGTGGTAAATATGTCGAACTAGCTAGTTGTTAATAAGTCCATAACTTTATAGTGTCTATAATAACATGATGACCTCCTGCAGCATGAATTGACTTCCGCATGTTCCGAAGGCTCCTTCCAAGCAAACAGGGAGAAGGATATACTATCTACGGCCCTGGGAAACAAGGAGCACCTGAGTCTTACGCGAGGCAAAGGGGTTTACGTAACTTGGAGAGATGGATTCGTAGACGACTATTGCACGTATAGGAGTAGGAAGAGATCCAAGGCCGAGTATGACATAGTGTTGGAACAGGTGCTTACTGTAAAATTTCAAGAAAAGATAGCAAGATTGGAGGACCAAGTAAATCAACTCCTACTCCTCAACCAAGCTCAAGTCGCCCCCGTTATTTTGGGAGCCAGTCCTCCTCAACATAAGAGTAGCGTTGCGTCCACGCAAAATTTTGAACATGATGTCCAATTACCTATCGACGACATCAAGGTAATGTACATCTCTGGAATGTTCCAAAGATAGACCTATAGGACGCCTTAGCTAATTGCGTATCGTTTTGTAGGAGCCGACGCCCTGCACTCTCCAAGTGAGGATGGTTGGGCCCATGTCTACTGAGACTGGGCGGGGGTGGCGTATCCATGCCAAGAAGAGACAGTGCAGCACGGTTCCCAGGTGTCGCGGGGTTACGCTAGGGTCCAGGTGGACATAGTATATGACAATTTTAGGCCCGTCCCATTGGAGATTTGCCCGAACGAATACATCAGAACACTAGGGGATGCCGAATACAGTTTTATCCAGTGGCCCAAGAAGGACATCGCCCTGGACCCTACAGTGCCGCCTCAACCTTTGACTCGGAAGGCCTCTCCAACAGGACCCTTGATGACTCCGCCTCAACCATCTCGACACGACCTTGCCTCTCCAATAGGACCCTCGATGACTCCACCTCAACCTTCGCTTCAGAAGCCCACCTCATCGGTTCCTGTGGAGAAGATGCCGAAGGAACAAGAAACGCGTGTCGTCGTATCAGTTCCCAAGTCGTCTCATAGGAAGACGCGTAGCGGCCAAATCGTTCAGGACAAATCAAAATCAAAAAACATTAAGGCTCCTCCGCCTCCCAACCCTAAGAAATACTCCTTTGGAAGTCCGTTGGTGACCACCACAGTATTAGCCTACGCTGGATTAGGTTGTCAGGGTTTGCATGCCTGGTACATGCAGAAGACCAAAGAGAAAGGGTGCGCTAGTGGAATCACAATCAGATACACGAAGGAGCATTTCCTCCACGAGCCGGTCCCCTTCGTCGTGGGCTTCGACGACTTATTCGACCTATTTAACCTCAAGGCCCTCGAGG
The DNA here is from genome assembly GCA_036346255.1 of Ampelocalamus luodianensis. Classification (NCBI taxonomy): domain Eukaryota; kingdom Viridiplantae; phylum Streptophyta; class Magnoliopsida; order Poales; family Poaceae; genus Ampelocalamus; species Ampelocalamus luodianensis. Next base: position 2,414,489 of record CM070632.1, on the reverse strand, counting down.
CCTCACTTCTACGATGCTGGACACTAAAAGTTTGTATAATCAAGTTCTACATTCACATAATACCGATTAATATAATGACTCATTGCTTATGTATAAATACATGATGAAAAATGCCCGGCAATTGAAAGAACTTGTGGGTTTCCTCGACCCACACGTGGTCTCTGAGCAAACCATCTTGGCAGACGCATCCTACGTCGTGAAATACATAACGACAGCATTGGTTGCTCCGGACTACAAGGATTACATAATGGTGCCCTACGACTAGAAGTAAGTGTTCACTACTTGCTATACAAATTTCATTTGTACTTTATACACAACACGAACATAGGTTTAATGACTATAGCGACATACGTGAGTAGGAACCACTGGATCCTTTTAGTCATTATTCCAAGGAGGAACAAGGTGATATACATTGATTCCCTACTCAAGGTATCCCACAACTTCCCACTTGTGCAAGAAATACTCAACAGGTATGCTCATTTCGTCCATACATAACTCTATTGTAGTCTTCCTTCATTTGAAATGGCCGAGTTAACTTTTTGGAAACATGTAGGTCGTTCATCGCCTATGTTGCTGAGGGAGGGGCATACAGGGGATCGAGCGCCACACTGTAACACAGGACACGATTTCCAGTAGGCGCTACAACACAATAATCCTATATCATAATTTGTAATAATGTGTCTCAAACTGACTATACCTATATATGTAATTCTATTTTTGCAGTGCCGCCAGCAAAAACAAGAAGATTGTGCATTCTACATTTGCCATCATATGCAACAACTCATGAGTGCTAAGTTGAAGGATCCCGAGGTTGGTCAATCTCGCAATAATTATTTTCTAATTATAAATTTAAATATATATGCTTACTACTTTACTCTTACTAGCAACAGGGTTTGAACATACATTTAGATGCACTCGTTATGAGAGAGATCTCAGAGGTTTGAGGGAGGCTCTGTGGCTTCATCAAGACGGAGATCATTAACGCCGACGGAGAGTTTCACTACTCCGTCGACACCTGAACGACCTTCACTTTGAGTAGTTGTAATTTAATTGTAACTCTAGTGACAATACTTGATACATATGGTAAACGATCAGTTTGATTCATCTGTAATGTATAATTTGTAAGTTGTCAACGATTGATTCATCTACCTGCTTGTTTTCAAAGGGCATGGCTAGCAATTCCTGAGGCTAGCCGAAAAGCAAAAAAAATTAGTTAGGTGTACAGAACTATCACAGACGGTTCTATTTGCTAACCGTCTGTGATATGACATATATCACAGACGGTTCCATTAACTAACCGTCTTACGCATATCACAAACGGTTCTGTTTACCAACCGTCTGGGATATTACATATATCACAGACGGATCTATATACCAACCGTCTAGGATATGTCTGATATCACAGACGGTTGGTAAATAAAACCGTCTGTGATATCAGGCATATCCCAGATGGTTGGTAAATAGAACCATCTGTGATATGTCGGCTATCCCAGACGGTTCTATTTACCAACCGTCTGGGATATGCCTGATATCACAGACGGTTCTATTTACCAACCATCTGTGATATCAGGCATATCCCAGACGGTTGGTATATAGAACCGTCTGTGATAGCGGACATATCACAGACGGCTTTTGAGCTGTCTGTGATACACCTGTTATCACAGACATAAAAATATAGACAGCTCGGAAACCGTCTGTGATGAGGTTTTCTGTAGTAGTGAAAGTTAAGTCCTCAGAGACTACTCACGCGAAACATCCTCATCCCAATGTGCTTCCTGAACCCCCTTTACTACACGATCATTCGCCTGAGTATGAAATCATTTTTGGTTCAACTTGATCAAATGGCAACCCTTACCATGACACAACAAATTTTAACAATAGTGGCCGCACCATAATTCCATATATCATTAAGTCAAAATTTTAACATCATTGAATCATGTGACCGAGAGGCATTGTATAACTAAAGCATGACTAAGCATAATACGCACCCATGTTGGTATTACAATAATGCCCAACTAAGATTACCCAACCTATGGTCTCCAAGGGTACATGTCATTATGCCAATCACAATTATTCAAGGGGTCATACTGTCGAGTAGGTATTTAGCTATTTCCTAAACCATTTTTATACAACTAGCCATGCATGTTGATATAAAATAATATAATTTTGTAAACTGCGTACGACATGATCAAAGATCTACGACTTGCCTTCGTTGAAGAGTTTAGATACTTCGATCGAGGTCGTCGGGTCCAAGAACTCTTCGGAAATGCCGGAATCTACACGTGCGAAGAGAGCTAAATAAATACAGCAAATCCAAATAAAATCCAAAAGAACCAAAAGAAAGGTACTCGATTTAGAAGAAGATAGAAATTTGAATCACTATGATCGGAGCTCGAACGAAAGAGAGCGAGCTCTCGGGAGTTTTGAAATCACAAGGTCGGAAGGAGGTTCAGCTGGTCGAAGGGTGGTTCAACGACCTGGTCGAAAGAGGTTCGACTGGTCGGAGGAAGGTTCAATGACCTAGTTGAAAGAGGTTTGACTGGTCAGAGGGTGGTTCGACCAACTAGTCGGAAGGCTTGGACTACCTGGTCAAAAGGAAGTTTCGACTAGTCAGAAAGTGGTCGAATGAAGGGTTCAACTACCAGGTCCCAAGAAGGATACGGCTACTCAACGTGGTCGTAGAAGGGATACGAGAAGAGTACAACTACTCAACGTAGTCGTAGGAGGGATACGACTACTCAACGTGGTCGTAGGAGGAATACGAGAAGGGTACGACTACTCAACGTGGTCGTAAGAGGAAAGAGGGATAAAATTACTCGATGCGGTCGAAAGAAGAAAGAAGGATTCGACTGCTCGACACGGTCAAAAGACGAAAGAAGCATTTGACTGCTCAACGCGGTCGAAAGAAGAAAGAAGGATTCGATTGTTTGACGCAGTCGAAAGAAAAAAAAAGGAGAACAGGGCACGAGAAGCTCATTAGAACTGAGAGGGAGGCCGAAGGGGGAGGAGACGGTGAACGGCGATGATGACGGCACCGGCGCTCCGGTGAACTCCCGGTGAAGATAAGGGTAGCCTTGGGTATTTCGCGGTCTTGTGAAGCCGAAGGTGAGGTAGAGATGGCTAGGGAGTGGAGTGCTATGAATGACACGGTGGACCCCTACAAGGAAGTTGCTCAAAGAAGAAAAGAAGAAGGAAGGCAGTGCACTGGCAGAGCACAGAGCGCATGGGGTCACTTACAGGTGAAGGAGACACACGGTTCGATAAGGGATTCACGGCGGCGTACGCGGTCAGCCGCGCACAGGGCTCTGGCGAACCGACGGTGCTTCGAAGAAGAGGGAGGGAGCACGACATAGAACGTCGCAAGGCGAACTCAACGGAGTGGACGATGTCGCCGGGGAATCAACGACGATGGCGGAACGCGAGGAGGAAGGTGGACTCCACTATTTCTTCTTCGTCTTCCACTGTGTTCTTTATTGTCAGCTTGTAAGTCTTTTTTGTAATCAACTCTGATCTTTATTAATAAAGTTATGCAAATTATGGATGTTACCATATCTGTTTACTGTGTGAACTAGCTACTGATCATAGAACTAGTTCATAAATACACAGAGGATTTGAGGGTGTTACTCCTGGGTCCGACAGAAGTGGTATCAGAGCCATATCGGCTATAGGTCGTGACCAAGTTAGAATAGCCGTTAGTTTGAAGACTTCAAAATTTATTTTATATACAAAGAAAAATAAATTGTTCACTCCTCATCTTTGGTCATCTATCCATCTTTAGCTTCTTCATAGCAATTCTTTCTTACCTAATTCTCCCCTTGAAAAATTTCTATAGATGGTCAACACATTTTCTACCATTACGATTAAGACCACAAGACATAAAGGTGTCAAGTGTGCATCGTCATGCAAGATTCATCAAAGACTGCGAGCGGAAGATGCGATGTCAGCCAAGCCATATAGCTTATGTTTGCCAAGACTCCTTTTGTGTATTGAGTTGTTTCACCAACTTATATCGATCGAGTAGAACATTCTATCGTTTCTTAACTTGTATGATATATTTTCTTTTGGTATGTCCTATGTGAATCCGTTGATCTTGTGTACAACGTTTGCTTAAGTGGGTGGACTTCTCTCCTTATAGCTTTCTTTCTCATCCTTTGCTTTTCGCGATCTCCTCTAACAATCCATTGGACAACCTAACCTGTTGATCCACAAGGGATTTGAAGGACGAATCCATACTTCAAAACTTCGAACAACTCAAGACCCTAGACATGAAACCAACCTGAAGATAGACTTGCTCTATCTCTCAATTCATTTGTCCTATGTCGGGGACGAGATTCCTTTTAAGGGGGGTAGTTTGTAACATCCTAAAGTTCTGTTATCAAAATAAAAATTAATAAAGTTATTATTTTATTGGATCTTCTTGTTGTTAAAGAATTTTCTTGATCCTCTGTTATTTAAAAAGAGTTTTCTTTGTTAAAAGAAAAAAATCAATTATTTAATTTTTGGCTGTTAAAGTCAAAAAGAAAATCTATTGAGTTTTCTGGGATTTTACTGGATTTAAGCTGAAAAATAAATTTTTAATTATTTTTTGGAATTTTCTGGTATTTAAAAAGGTTTTTCCTATTTTCCAGAAAATAAAAATAATTACTGTACAAATATAAAATCCAAATTTAAGTTGGAATTATTTTTATCAAGTTCAAAATAATTCAAGGAAATTTTTAAATTTTTCTAGAATATTTGGACATTATTTGCTATTTTCTAAAAATCTATTTTATTTATTGCTTTTTCTGAAATAAAAAAAAATAAAAAAATCATTCGGACAGTCTAAACAGTAACTTGTGGACGTTTAGACCATCCGAAGATTTTCTTTTTCTTTTTTTATTTTTTTCGCTGAAAATTGTTTTACTTAAAAAAATTCATATCTAATTCATTTCAACTCCAAATGAAGTGAAACCAATTTTGATATTTTTAATTTTAAATGAAATTTATTTTAAAATAGGTTTCAAACTTGTCTTTGGCCCATAAATTATTGTTTTAAAAAATTGATCCTTAAACCGAATGATTTTCACACTAGAAAATGCTTTCAACTTTGAAAATTCATAGAAAATGTTTCTTTTCCAAATGAGTTTAACCAAGTTATTTTGGTCTTAGAATTTTATTCTCTATTTTATCCTTGAAACATCTCGGGCGGATGCGATGCAGCATCTCGGGCGAATTTTCCCGTTGGTTGGATGAGTTCTTCCCTGATGAGTTGATTCCGTTCACCTATCCGAATTCTGGGTCTCAATTCAAAACCTTGTTCTAAAACCAAATAACTTTGCGGTCAATCCTGGATTCAAATTCTTGTTTTGAATTCATCTCAAATTCAAATTTCAGCCGAATTTAAAATTTTAATTTAAAATTTGAATTTTCTCTGAAATGATAATTTCAAATTTTCATTTCAGTTCCTGGCTGAAATTTATTTTCTTTCCTTTTTCCCTTTTTTCTTTTCTTCCTTTCTTTTCTTTTCCTTTCTTTCTCTATCCTCCTTTTTCCTTTCTTCTTCTAGTGGCATGTCTAGAGCATTCAAAATAGCCCGACACCATTGAAAGCCATCACAAGCTCATCAAATCCCACGAATTTCTCCATGATTCTTCACGAAACTTCAAGCATTCATCTCCCCTCATCAAGACACCACCATTCCCGGCCATTCCTCCCCTCATTAATACGCGAAATCAACAGGAACGCTTATGCCGCCCGAAAGACATGCCATGTCATTCTCCCTTCTCGGTCCACCTCCACCCCTATATAAGAGAGCTCTAGGTGCCTCTCCTTGCCCTCATCCATCACCAAAAATCTTAGCTCCTTCCTCCCTTTCTCCTCTCCACAATCGAAGTTTTACCATCGCCGGCCGAACTCTGTTCATTGGACATTTGCGTCGCCTACAGTGGAGCCCCGCCACCATCGACCACACCCCTAGCTCCGCCTCACAATGTTCTACGTGGTGCTCTCTCCCTCTTCACCGGAACATCGCTGCAGCATCATCGCCACCCGACGCCCGCGATGCGCCACCGGTTCTTCCATCGCTGTCGGCCGACCGTGCACGTTCCAACACAACCAAGGCAAGCATTGTGTTCCCCGTGTTTCCCTCTTCATTTTGCCTCAAACCCCACCTGGTAACTCCTCCCTATTTGCCCAAAATGCTGACGTCAACCCGCCGGTCTCCGAAGGTCTTCTCCGTCGTGTTCTGCCTCCATTCGACGTCCCCCAGCCAAACCGTCTATGGCGTTGAGTTCGCCTCACCACGTTCTACGTGATGCCTCCATTCCCATCACCCAAAGATCACTGAATCACCACCGGCCATATCGAGCCATGACGCTAAGACGCATAAGTCGCGTTCCCCTCTTCCTCGGTATGTTTTTCTAAAATACATTCATGTCGTCATCTCCGCCTCGTCGCCAGGGTTCCATTTTTATTGTTCACTGGCCATCTCTCCTTTTCCTCGCCGATGCCACCTCTAGCTCCATGCGTCTGCTCTGTGTGTTCACTGTAGCAGCATTTGTAGTGATCAGTTCTTTTTGTTGTGCTCCTCTCTGTTGGAGCTTTGCCTCTATGACATGTGGGGCCTCTATTTTCATACTCTCATCCATCCAAACTTCTTTCTTTCTCTAGCAAGTAGCCCCGAATGTCATACACACCAAAGTTCTTTGCTCTGTTAAACATCAAACATCAGATCATCAGACACTACAAATTCTAGAATAGTGATTTTTGGGTGAACAGTAAATTTAGAACTCTATAATTTCATGTGACATCAAAACTTCCTCAAATTCGTTCTCCCTCATACAAACTCCAAATCCGTCGATTTTTTTTTATAAATTCATCTAAAATTATGATCTTTCTTCCAGTACTTATTTCATAATTTTTGGATTTTATTTGAATTTAGCTCGTTTCCACGTATAGATTTCGACGACTTCGGACAACCGGATTTCGACGCCGTTTGAGGATAATGATTAATCAAGTAAGGCAAGTTACATCTTTGATCATATTTGACCCTATTATTTTAAATTATTTAAATTCTATTTTAAATTATTACCGCATGCTTATTTATATTCAGTTTAATTTAAACTCCTGTTTTAAATTTATAGTTATGCCTAAACCCTTTGTACTACCAATCTTGACATTGACTTAAACCTACCTTGACAACTTCGATGAAAATTTAGTTTATGCAATAGTATGAACTAGAAATTTTGGGCAAAATTACGCTTAGTCAATGCTTAGATAAACAATATTTGATTTGGGAAATTTTAGCCAAATGACCAACTATTGTTTAAAACTCTATGGCATTGGTGTGCCATGAAAGTTTGCAAATGATTTTGGAAAATAAATAAAATCAAAACTGGTTTGGACATGAGCGAAACAGAGAGTTAGTGGGTGCAGGTTTATGCACGGGCTCAATGCAGTGAATGGTTGAGGCCCAGAGATTGTTTTGAAAGTCTTCCAGTCAATTAAGGACTGACCTGTGAACTGCGGATTGTAAAGCCCTTCCGTACTACCACAAGTCTGGTATGGGATAGACTGGGCTAATTAATTTGCAAAGTTCCACTGTTAGTTGTGCCATGTTGATGTGTGGATGTCGTGAAGACTTATTTTTAATACCCACTTGGTGCAAGGGGGGCTTCCATTTGGTGCTAAGCCTTATGGTAGTGAAACCTTAGCGAGGTATAACTACTTTAGAATGTCGCATTGTAAAGGCCTTGTGATAACCACTTAGTCGCACACCTACGGAAGTGTGTGAGAGAACAATACAAGTTGATTATCTCTTATGGGTAAAATTGTACAACCTCTGTAGAGTGTCAATCTATTCGAATAGCCATGTCCACGGTCATGGACAAGCTGAGCAAAGCCATTCGCAGATTAGACTATGGTTTTGTTTTACAAATGTTTTGACAAAAATGATTTCATGGATATTTATTCCATATGGGAAATTTGGGCAGAAAGCCTGGTGTAAGGGGGTTATTCCTTCACCATTTTGTGTATAGATGTTTATCCTACACTCAAGAATTGATAAATAAAAATAAAATTTGATTTTAAACATTGTAAAACTTGAGCTTTTGAACTTAGTATTGTATTTAAAATGTCAAATATTGTTTTTGCACAAATAACCCTATAAGCCTTCCTTTGATAATATCTATGCATGCATTAACTCTGTTATTGGGTGTAACTTGCGAGCATGGAAGTTATGCTCACCCTTGCTTAATGCAAATAAATTTCATAGGAGAAGTACTTCGCTACCAGTGTGGATCTCGAAGATTAGGCCGCTTCCCTAGTCAATTGCCTGTGGCAGATCAGCTGGACTCCACTATTTTTTCTTCGTCTTCCGCTGTGTCCTTTATTGTCGGCTTGTAAACTTTTTTTGTAATAAACTCTGATCTTTATTAATAAAGTTATGTGAATTATGGATGTTACCACATCTGTTTACTGTCTGAACTAACTACTGATCATGGGACTAGTTTAGAAATACACAGAGGATTTGGGGGGGGTGTTACTCCCGGGTTCGACAGCGGAGACGGCGACATTTAATGCACGCGTCGTTGCAGAGACAATGTCACTTAATGCCCACATCGCTGAGGAAAAAGAGGAAGGAAAGAGAAGGTGAGCAGGGGCTGACAAGCGGGGCTGGTCGAAACCGAGGGGTGGTCGTGACTGAGAGGGTGGTCATGACCGAGAGGGTGGTCGAAACCAAAAGCTGATCGAAACCAAGAGGCTGGTTGAAACCGAAGGCTAGTCGAAACCAAAGGGCTGGTCGAAACCAAAGGACACAGAGAGGGTGGTGCGGCCAGCAACGAGAGGAGGAATGGACTGATGGGAAATCGGAACAAACAGGGAAAGGGAATTCTAAATACCAGAGAACTCCAACAAACTCAAAACAAACCAAATTTGAATTAATTGAAGTTTGATTAATTTACATTAAACTGCTTTCTATTTCCAAAATCTTCAGATTAAGCTTTAGTAATTCAACAAAGCCAAAGGGTTATTTTTATTTTGAAAATTTTCAAAAAAAAAACTCCTAAAAATTAGGATGTTACAAACCTACCCCACTAAAAGGGAATCTCGACCCCCCGAGATTCAGGTTGACTAGAGAATAGGTTCGGCACTCGGGCATTACTCACTGAACCAAACTTATTTCCCATATGAGTGAGACAAAGCCGAAATGGAAACCGATCTGACTCGATCTTACCTGGAACGGTGTTCTATGCTGATTGGGCTGGCTCTACAGTGACTTGATTCACTCAACCTCTTGCAGAAGGGAGTGGAGTCATGGTGGCTTGACTTGGAATCTGAGCTGTCCCTTGGCCTACTCCTGGTGTAGTGACTCTGGCTGGTGCAACTCCCAAGTTGAATGGAATTAGCGTTGGGGCTCCATTTTGCAGGCAATTGAGAGAATAATGTCCCCTCTTGTGGCACTTGAAGCAATCGATTCCCGAGAGTGGGTGTTCTATTGATGAAGCTTACTTCAGTGGGTATTTGTTGGCATAGTGACCCATCTTGTGGCAGTTGAAACACCTGATTCTTACGGCATGAGAAAAGTTCTTCTGGGATGGGCCTCCAATGGATGTGTTGGGGAGTAACAAGCTGGCCGGCTGGTTCACGGTTGTTCCTTGAGGCAATGGCAAGCCTAAACTTCTGTATTTATGCAACTACGACATGTATCTTCTGTTGCTTTTACCACCTGCTGTAGGTGTTATTGTTGTGATCAAAGTAGCGTCTGGAATGCTATCGCTAGTGAGTGCTGATTATCTTTGCGGGCATTTCTTGGCAAAATGCCCCATCTCCTGGCACCTAAAACATTGTATTCCCACCCTAGGGGTTTTGTTCTGTTGAGATTGGCCACTGCTGTTAATCTCATTGGAGTCTAGTTCCTCTGATTCTTGGGGTAACTTGGTAGAAGTAACCATGGCCCCACCCGCCTTGACTTGGATGAGAGCGGCCTGAAAAAGTTCACGCTGCTACTGCAATATAGAGGCCAACCTTTTTTCAAAGGGCACTGGGTTGGATAATGATCTTCACTCTCACATAAGCAACAGGCAGTCTGGTCCATTGGACATTCTCCGAGTGGATGATCTCCTTCATAGTTTGAGCAATTGATTTCATGCTTACTAGCACTATGCCCAATCTCTCTACAACGAATATAGGCACAATCCTTAGACTTGATTGGTGGGCAGAGCCACAACTGCCTCTGTTCAGCTTGAGCTTCCTTTGTAGTGACTTGGCGTGACATCCGAGGTTCTCTTGATCTGCTTTCCAATGCTGAAGTTGCTCGTTGCGCCAAGAATGCTTGTTTATGTAAGGGATATTATTTGACAAAGTGCACTTCCTTGCCACAATAATTACAGACTTTATACTGGATCATCTTCCTCTTGGAGCACCTGGAGAAAATAGTGCCCCATGCTGTTGCAGTTAGCACAATAATTATCTTGTTTTAGCTTTCCCTTTTGAGGACATTCAAAGGCAAAGTGCCCTTGTTCACCACATCTATAACAGATAACATTCTTCCTCGAATGGTGACTTTCAGGAAGAACGTGACACATGTCATCAAAATGAGATGCCTTTGGTGGTTGGATCCTTGATAACTCATTCTAGCTTCTTCCTTTCTACTATACCCTCTGGGACATGAGAGTGGCGAAAAGCTGGCGGTGGCGGTGGCCTGATGGTTCGCGAGGGGCATAGCGCGGAGTTTCCAGGGCGGCTCGGGGGAGATGGGCAAGGGGCGAGGGATGCGGGCGAGGACGAGGACGGGTTGGAGACGGGCGAGGACATGGACGGGGCGGCGGATTTTTTTGGAAGGAAGGAAGGGGATTTTTTTAGAGGAAGAGGAAGGGACTAACCGACTAAGGAGGAGGGAAGTCAGGATAAGATGCAGCCGAGCAGTTTTATTTGGATGTGGGAGGTGGTGGGCTGAGTTGGTCCTGCAACGCATGTGCTTTCCGTTACGAGTTATGTGTTGTTGTATGTTTTTCTTATAGTGAGTCCTGCAAGGTCCACGACTAGTTCCACCAGGTCTACGACCAGTTTCACAAGCTCTACAACCAGTTCCAGAATGTCTATGACCAGCTTCAGTTCTACCGAGTCTACGATCAGCTCTTACTCGACCACTGACCAGTTACTGTAGCTTCTGTCCACAAACCACGTACTGTAACTTTTGACCATCGATCACACACTGTAGCTTCAACCTTTGACCAGGCACTGTAGCACTCGAATCCCACGACCATGCACTGTAGCTTTGACCACCAACCACTTTCTCTGACCACGAGCAGTCGAAACCTCTCACGACCATACAGTCGAAACATTCTATGACCACGTTCAGTTATGACTACATTCAGCTGAAACCTTCTACGACCACGTGCAGTTGAAGTCTCCCACGACCACATAGTCCTCGTGATGAACGGTACTCGTGATGAATAGCGCTAGTAAAGAACAGTGCTTGAAAAGGACATCACTCGTAGCGAACAATACTCGTGATGAACAGTGCTCGGAGCTATAGTACTTAGGATGAACAGTGCTAGCAGAGATAGCACTCGGACCTCTGCACTACAGTGCTTAGAGCTACAGTCCTGAAGTGAACAGTACTTGCGGGAATAGCACTCGAAACTCTGTGCTACAGTACTCAAAATAAACAACAGGCTGGAGCTACAGTACTCAAAATAAACAGTGCTTGGAGTCAGGCGGAACGATCGAAACTTTCACAAATTTAAATTCCAATACAACCCAAATATCAATTATTCATAATCAAAATTCACAACCCATCCACATGGTCTAAATACATGTAACTAAAGAATTAGAAAACTAATGGGCAGAAAATATCGTGAAGCCAGCAAATGCAAAATTAGTAGAATTAACTCACCGCTACTACACCTAATACTTTTGATATGTAATTAGTTGTTTCAGTTTCATAGTTTTCATTATCATCATTTATGTAGTCTTTCTTGTAGTCTTTCCAGTGTGGATAGATTGGAAGATGGTCTCCGAGGGCAACACCACATTCGGATACTTGTTTTGCAGCTTGTATGCTCGGGTCTCATCTTCCCTTCAGATACAGAAATAGTCAATCTGGTACCTTGTCGTTCTCATATCTTCTCGAGGTCACGACCCATAGTCTTCCCACGAACATTGTGTATCTTGGGTGAAGAAGGTGTATCTAGAAAGAATTAATACATGTGTCATATATATGCTAGAAGAAGCATATACGTACATGGGACAATATGGTAATATGGATATTCACATGGCTGAACTTGCGAGCTTGTGTCACTTAGCTCTCTGAACTTGTATTTTACTTTCTCAGCCTCCTGAATTTCGGAGGTTGTGCCACTTAGCTCTCTGAACTTGCATTTTAATTTCTCAACCCCTGAACTTGCGAGGTTGTGTCACTTAGCTCTCTGAATTTGTTTTGAAGCGAAGTTCGTCGAATGCGATACCGGTAACTTCATCCCCTTCGAGTCCGATGAACTTATCGCCGCCCTGTTCCAGCCGTGTCATCGTCCCCGTCACCTCACGTCGATAAAAACAGATTCTTCGGACCCGGGAAAGCACCGTGCTCGCGTCTTCGCTAGAGCTCCACCGTCGCAGCTTGCCACTGCCCTCGTCCTCGCCTCCTCTAAGTCGTTCGCGAGAGAGAAGTACTTTTCCAGTGTTAGAACAGAAACTACTCACTCTGTACAAAGTACGCAAGTTCATAGAGCTAAGTGATACAGCCTCACCTCGCAAGTTCAGGGGGTAACTAAAGAATTAGAAAACTAATGGGCGGAAAATATCGTGAAGCCAACAAATGCAAAATTAGTAGAATTAACTCACCGCTATTACGCCTAATACTTTTGATATGTAATTAATTGTTCCAGTTTCATAGTTTTAATTATCATCATTTATGTATTCTTTCTTGTAGTCTTTCCGGTGTTGATAGATTGGAAGATTCTGAGGGCAACACCACATTCCGATGCTAGTTTCGCAGCTTGTACTGGATGCTCGGGTCTCATCTTCCCTTCAGATACAGAAATAGTCAATCTGGTACCTTGTCGTTCACATATCTTCTCGAGCCCACGACCCATAGTCTTCCCACGGACATTGTGTATCTTGGGGGAAGAAGGTGTATCTAGAAAGAATACATATTTCATATATATGCTAGAAGAAACATACATACATGGGACAATTAATATGGCAACATGGATATTCACATGGCTTACCTCTATAGCAACTGGTGTTGCACTATCATGAGAGTGAACTTGTGCATTACTCTCACGTGCATCTCCATCAATTGGAATATGATTAGCATTAATGACTGAAATGCCCTCACTAACATCATTTGCTTAGTCGGGAGCTCTGTCCTGCTCCTGGTGAGCGTTCAAAAGGTTTGGCAAATTCTTTCCAACAACAGCCTGTGGTCTGTCCAGTGGAGATGGTCGTGATCTTGTACACCTTGCAGAACTAGATTGCATGTTATTTGAGGTGCTTCTAGGTGCTTTTGAATGACCTCTACTTCCAGGAGCCATTGAAGAAGCCTGAGAGTTCAAAAAAACAAAAACAAAGAATAAACGAAAACAAAACTGATTTGTGTTAGTACCTTATTGCAGATACTAAGAACTACCCAATGCAAAGAAATGAAAACTTCATTTAGTTTATGTAACAAATGTTAGAATTAATCTTGTAACAGAGTTGAGTCCGAGACGTGTTCGAGTTGTGTCACTGTCTCTAGTCATGAGCACGTGAGCCAAGTTGAAGCCGAGTCCAACAAGATCGCTGAGTTTGTCTACGTGCAACGCAAGACGAAGCCGTGTCCGCTTGCTGCACAAGTCCGTTTCTTGTTTGAGTCGCGTTGGGGAGCTTTGCACGTAGAAGATGTGTTACGTAGCATGCTCTTTTGTTTATCTAGTCATGCAGTAGGCTGTTGAGTTAGTCATCCGAGTTGTACGTGCGCACGGCGAGCAGTTTGTGAGTTTGTTAGTACGTGAGTGCACGTGATCTATTATTAGTTAGTTTGTTAGCACTCGGTTGCATGTAATCCAGAGTATAAAAGAAGTCAAGAATCAGAAAACGTAAGCCGAAGCTTTCCTGCGGCAAACAAAGAAAAAAGTCTCGTCGTCTCCTGGTGTGTTTTCAATTCGTGTTGTGTGCGTCCGTGCGTCCAAGTGATAGCGTGTGTGTCCTAGTTTGCGACAACAAGACAGCATCAACTTCTTCCGAGCGTGAGTCTTCTTCGGCTTGGTTCCAACAACAGATACAAAACAAAACTACTGATGTCCTTGTAGTCATCTTTCACCTAATGCCCCTAGCATATTTTACAAAAAGGATTAGCACCTTAACCTGTAGCCTAGAAGATTTGTAGGTTTCCTCTTCAGGCACCTCCTCTCCCATTCCTTCCTCAACCTCTATGTCATCTTCATCAGATTCATTACTGTTGAAATAAGGGATATATTGTGATCCGAATTTCTAATATGGAAGTGTCCGGATTAGTTACCTTATTAGCGGATTAGTTTTCTACTTGGACTCTAAGTCCTTTTACCCCTTTATATACCTCTTGTAAGCCGCACGGGGAGAGTTGACGCCTGACGCCTCATACCTCATTGTAATCCCCGGCGTTTTGTAAACACTCCACATATAGTGATCATCGCCGGTTGGCGCCCGTGGTTTTTTCCCGCAAGGGTTTTCCACGTAAAATCCGTGTCTCTTGTTCCTGTTGATCTGTGCATTATTTCTAACAAGTGGTATCAGAGCACAGGAGATTAGGGTTTGAGAGACAAGAAAAAAAAATATAGCAGATCCATCCGGCGCCGCCGTCACGCAGCGCATCTTCGTCTGCGAGTCTTCGTCGCGCCTTCGTTCGGTGCTCCCGTCGCGCGTCATCCACACGCGTTGCGCCTTCACCTCAATCCGCAAGACAGCGTGCACTCCGTTCGTCGTTCAGCCCCAGGCTGCGCACGTACCAGATCGGCGACACGTCCCCAAGCCGCGCGCTCGGTTTCGCTGAGCAATCGTCCTTGGTCGCCGACATCAACGTGCGCAAGCCGTAGCATCGTTCGGCGCGTCGTCCGTGCGCCATCATCGCCAACCGGTTCGCGTCTCCTCGCCTCGGTCCGAACAACACCTGCAGGTCGTGCGCTCTCTGCCGTCCGGCGCAAGGAGGCAGCTCTCCTGCTGATTCACGTGAAGAAAAGAAGTCATCCAAAGGCACAGGTCCCAAGAAGAATTGTTCTTTAATAAATTGAATTCCTGTTTGTTTCAATAGCATACAGCAAGCTCTTTGGTCATTATTGCTCCACGCGGAGAAGAGGAAGTCCTGTTGCTTGAGTATCCAAAATTCCAGCACCTTTGCTTCGTCCACCCAAAGCGTACCAGGAGTTCCGAAGATTTTTGATTCGTGTACACAGAAGGTGTACCATACAGGTCGTGATTTTTGCTAGGTTTACACAGATCATTACCAGCAATTTTCAGGTTTTATTCCTCATGGCGACTTTGAAGTATGATCTTCCACTCCTGGATCGAGACACAAAATTTTCGCTGTGGCAAGTCAAGATGAGAGCTGTGTTGGCACATATGGATTTGGATGATGCATTGGAAGGTTTTGCAAAAGAACCTATCGCATGGACCGCAGATGACAAGCGTAAAGACCGTAAGGCTTTATCCCAGATTCACCTTCATCTATCAAAAAATATTTTACAGGATGTATTGAAGGAGAAGACAGCTGCTGCATTATGGCTGAAACTGGAACAAATTTGCATGACAAAAGATCTCACCAGCAAGATGCATCTCAAGCAGAAGTTGTACTCTCATAAATTGCAAGAAGGAGAATCTGTGCTTGATCATCTTTCGACGTTTAAGGAGATCGTTGCCGACCTAGAGTCGATGGAGGTAAAATATGAGGATGAGGATTTGGGTCTTATTCTTTTGTGTTCACTGCCTAGTTCATTTTCAAATTTCAGAGATACCATATTATATAGTAGAGACACTCTCACTCTTAATGAAGTTTATGAAGCTTTGCATGCTAAGGAAAAGATGAAACAGATGGTACCTTCTGAAAATTCAAGCTCGAAATGAGAAGGCTTGTTTATTCGTGGAAGGCAAAAGGAGAAGAACTCAAACAATGGATTTCGAGGTAAAAGTCCGAACGGCTACAAGAACCGGTCGAAATCTAGAGGCAAGTATAAGTCATGCAAATATTGCAAGAAAAGTGGGCACGACATCTCTGAATCTTTGGAAGCTCGGAATAAAGAAAAGAGAACTGGTCATTATAAGCCAAAAGGTAAACCGGATGATGAAGGTAAAGCCTCTATTGTTGTGATGATAGTCATAATGGAGAAAACCTTGTTGCCTTTCTTTGGATGTGCTAAGACCAATGATGAATGGATTCTTGATTACTGTACCTTTCATATGTGCTGAATAGGATTGGTTTGCCACCTATAAACCTGTTGAAGGTGGTACTGTGTTGATGGGTGATAACTCATCTTGTAAGGTTGCAAGAATTGGTTCAATTCAGATCAAGATGTTTGATGGCACTGTCAGAACTTTGACAGATGTGAGGCACATTCCAGACTTGAAAAGAAACCTCATCTCTTTGAGTACTCTTGATGCTAAAGGGTACAAGTATTCTGGTGAAGGTGGAGTTATAAAGGTATCAAAAGGCTCTCTTATTGTGATGAAAGTGATATTAAAGCGCCAATTTGTACCATCTGCGGTACTACAATATCGGTAATGTTGCTGTAATTTCAAGTTCATTATCGATTCGATGCTACTAATCTTTGGCATATGCGTCTTGGGCATATGAGTGAACTTGGTTTAGCGAATTGAGTAAGAGAGGACTTCTTGATGGACATAGCATCGCAAGCTTAAATTTTGTGAGCATTGCGTGTTTGGCAAACACAAGAGGGTGAGATTTAATACCTCGGTTCATACTACGAAGGTATTTTAGATTATGTGCATTTTGATTTATGGGGCCATCTCGTAAGACATCTCTAGGAGGTGCTCGTTATATGTTAACAATTATTGATGATTATTCTAGAAGAGTGTGGCCTTATTTCTTGAAGTATAAGTCGAAGCATTTTCACATTTAAAGAGTGGAAGACTATGATTGAAAGGCAAACGAAAGAAGGTAAAGAAACTTCGACCGATAATGGGATGGAATTGCATTACGATGAATTTGAATCATATTGCAAAGTGAAGGCATTGTTAGGCATTACACGTTCTGGTACTCCTCAACAAAGCGGTGTAGGTGAGCGTATGAACAGAACCATCATTTCCAAGGCCCGTTGTATGTTGTCTAATGCAGGTTTGCATAGGCGTTTTTGGGCTGAAGCCGCTTCCACTGCTTGCTATCTCATTAATCGATCACCAAATATTGCAATTGAAAAGAAGACTTCAATTGAGGTATGGTCTGGTTCCCCAGCAAATTATTCAGAATTGAGAGTTTTTGGTTGTACTGCTTATGCTCATGTTGATAATGGAAAATTAGAGCCTAGAGCTATTAAGTGCATCTTTCTTGGTTATAAATCTGGTGTTAAAGGATATAAGTTGTGGAATCCCGAAACAAGGAAGGTTGTGATTAGCGAAATGTTGTCTTTAATGAATGCGCTATGCTTCGATAAGCGCCTACTAACGTACTGTTGAGAGTAGCGAAATTCAAGTGTTCGGTGGAGCACTCTGTTGGTTCGGTAACACATCGATAAAGAGAATACCATTGTTCATGATGCACCTATTGTTGAGCAGCCACCACAACGTCTATTGCGATTAACGGGACTAGAGAGAGATTAATCCACCCGGAGGTTGATTGAAGAAGCTAACATTGTTGCTTATGCTTTAAGTGTAGCGAAGAAATTGAAGGTAATGCGAACCTTCATCATACTCGAGGCTATTATATTAGCTCCACCGATTGTAATAAGTGGATAAGCGCTATGCATGATGAGATGGAGTCACTTGAAAAGAATAACACTTGGGAATTAGTGAAATTGCCAAAGGAGAAGAAGCCGTTCGTTGCAAGTGGATTTTCAAAAGAAAGGAAGGTATTTCTTCTCTGAGAACCAGCAAGGTATAAAGCAAGGTTGGTTGCTAAAGGCTATAGTCAAATTCAGTATTGATTTTAATGATGTCTTTTCCCAGGTTGTGAAGCATAGCTCTATTCGCACTTTACTCGATATTGTTGCCATGCATGATTATGAACTTGAGCAATTAGATGTTAAACGCATTCTTACATGGGAGTTGGAAGAGGACATTTATATGGACCAACTTTGAGGTTTTGTTATTCTGGAAAAGAAAACCTTGTTTGTAGATTAAAGAAATCTCTTTATGGTTTGAAGCAGTCTCTAGGCAATGGTACAAGAGATTTGACTCTTTTATGCTCTCATAATTTTAAGCGATCCGATTATGATAGTCGTGTCTATTTAAAGATCATAATGGTTCACCATTTATTTGCTTCTCTATGTTGATGATATGTTGATTGCTGCAAAAGATAAGTCAAAAATAGCAAACCGAAAGCACAATTGAGTAATGAATTTGAGATGAAGGACCTAGGTGCAGCAAAGAAAATTCTCGGCATGGAGATTATTAGAGAGAGAAAATCTGGCAAGTTATACCTTAGTCAAAAAGGTTATATTGAGAAAGTTCTTCGTCGCTTTAATATGCATGATGCAAAACCAGTGAGTACTCCATTAGCTTCGCATTTTAGGCTATCTTCAGCTTTATGTCCTAAGTCAGATTATGATATTGAGTACATGTCTAGAATTCCATATTCCAGTGCAGTTGGTTCTCTTATGTATGCCATGATTTGTTCTCGTCCTGATTTATCTCATGCACTGAGTGTTGTCAGTAGATATATGGCTAATCCTGGAAAAGAGCATTGGAAGCGATTCGGTGGATATTCGGATATTTGCGTGGCACTTCTAATGCTTGTTTGCGGTTTGGGAATTCTAGAGATGGACTTGTTGGTTATGTTGATTACGATTATCTTGGTGATTTGGACAAGAGGAGGTCTCTCACAGTTATGTTTTCACCATTGGTGGTTGTCTTTGTTAGTTGGAAGGCAAGTTTACAATCTCGTTGCCTTATCTACCATGAAGCGAAATATATGGCTATTCTCAAGCTTGTAAAGAAGCTATTTGGTTGAGAGGTTTGTATCTTGAGCTTTGTGGAGATAATTCTTGCACTACTATATTTTGTGATAGTCAGTGTTATATGTCTTACAAAGGATCGAGATGTTCCATGAGAGAACAAAGCACATTGATGTGAGATATCACTTTATTCGAGGTGTTATTGCTCAAGGTGATGTCAAAGTGTGCAAGATAAGTACTCATGATAATCCGGTGATATGATGACAAAGCCGGTTCTGTTACTAAGTTTGAGCTTTGCTCAAGCTTAGTTAGTATCTGATCTAGTCATAGAGACTAGTTGGCGCATAGTGATTTTTATCTTATTATGGAGATATTTGATGATTGATGATTCTTCATTATGCTGCAAGAGGAAATTCGTCTCAAGGTGGAGATTGTTGAAATAAGGGATATATTGTGATCCGAATTTCTAATATGGAAGTGTCCGGATTAGTTACCATATTAGCGGATTAGTTTCCTACTTGGACTCTAAGTCCTTTTACCCCTTTATATACCTCTTGTAAGCCGCACGGGGAGAGTTGACGCCTGACGCCTCATACCTCATTGTAATCCCCGGCGTTTTGTAAACACTCCACATATAGTGATCATCGCCGGTTGGCGCCCGTGGTTTTTTCCCGCAAGGGTTTTCCACGTAAAATTCGTGTCTCTTGTTCCTGTTGATCTGTGCATTATTTCTAACAATTACCATTATGAAGGCCTGGATCATATTAACATTCAGATCCTTAATTCATCGATCCTCACTAACAGCACTCTAGTTCATGTGACCTGCGGTCTGCTCATCATTGCATTTCCTCTTGGAGAACAAGCTAAGAACTGATGTTGCTAAGTTAGGCAAACACAATGACTGTAACAATGCTTCATTCGTCTTAATGTTCTCATTCCTTTGCTTCTCATAGTCCGTAAGTGGCATTGCTTCTAATAATTATTAAGGGATTAAGGAGAATAAGAGAACAAAATTAATTTCAAAACATGATGACTTTAGCAACTACATGTTACCAATATTTGTAGCATATACCTGCTAACATGATACAAATATGTTCAGGTGAAATGAAATTACAAGTAGAAGCAAAATTAATAAGCAAGGATTGGGTAGAAAAACAACAATGTAATGCAACAATTAAAGAAAGATCAGTTAACCTAAGAAAACATACTTTTGTAGTTTCTCCCACCCCAACAGCACCAAAATCTCTTGAAATTTCTATTGCTGCGAAAATGTATACTCATATACTTGAGAAGAATCTTAAAAACCTACAAAGAAACAACTGGAAATCGGCTCCTCTACGGGGTTTTTCTTCTTCTCCCACCACGCCCCTCCGCCGCTGTCGCCGCCAACGCGGCGGCGGCGGCGGCGGGCCTCCCCTCCGCACCTCTTTCTCTCCCTCCCTCTCTCCAAGTTCCGGTTCTTTTTTTCTCTCAGATCCGTTTTTGTGGAGGTTCTAGATCTGTTTTTTCCCGGCAGATCCGGAACGCCCCCATCGTCCTCGACTCCCTCCCGGCGGTTCAATGCCGGGGAGGCGCAGGGGCGGCTTATGGGCGAGGTGGTGCAAAAGGCAGCCAGGTCTGAGGCACGCTGCGCGGGCGCCGTACGCGTGCATCGCGGCCAACAGCGGCGTGGCGCCGTGTGGAAGCAAGCGGCGCGACGGTGCTCCCGTACGGGGCCACGTTCAGGTGGTGGCGGTGGCGCTCCCGTGCAGGGGCACGTTCAGGCTGTGGCGGCTTCGTTTACACTCGGTGTCCCGTTGGCTTTCGGTCGGCATTAGAGGGCTGGTGCGGGAGGCGCAAGGGCCGCGTGCGAGTGGCGCGGCGGGGGCGTCGCGAAGCGCGAGGCACACCCGTTCGCGAGCAGCGTGGTGGCACAACCGTTTGGATCCGGGTTCTAGTTTTGGATATGTGCTTTGGCGCTGGATCTGGACGGCAGGAGACGGACCCGGGTGGGTTTTGGTGGAGATGCGGCGCATGGCCAACGGTGGCCGTCGGCCTCCTTTTCGTGGAGTCTGCATGTGACCGTGGCTTTGCGGTTGTGCTAGGCTGTGTTTCATGGTTGCATTGGACAGTGGTGGCGATCTAGCCTTAACTGGTTGGATTTGGCGTCGAGGATTCATTGCGGTGTTGTCTTGGAGCACCGGTACCTGCTCTTCTGGGTGAAAACCCTCGATCTGGCCTTCAGTGGTTGGATCCAGCGACGACGATGTACAGAGTATTGATATGGTCTTCACTGGTTGGGTCAGACGACGAGCGTCGTGTCCTTCTTGAAGGCGTTGTCTTGGAGCACCGGTTTCTGCTCACCGGGGTGAAAACCCTTGATCTGGCCTTCAGTGGTTGAATCCGACGACGACGACGTACTGCGTATTGATCTGACCTTCACTAGTTGGGTCAGACGACGAGGGGCGTGTCCTTCTTGAAGGCATTGTCTTGGAGCACCGGTATCTGCTCGTCGGGATAAAAACCCTAGATCTGGTTTTTATTAGTTGGATCTGGCAACGTTTTCTGTCCCTCCTTGGAGGCGTCATTTTGATGACTTGACCCTCAAGTACCTTGTTGCACAGCTACTGTTCGAATGTGTTGGTTGAAGGAGAAGCTAGCTATCGCTGACGGCGGGCTGTTCCCGTCGCTGGCCACAACATGACATTTTATTTGTCATTTAGTTCTTGGTCTGCTTTTTGTAAGCCGATTTGTTCGTTTATAATAAATTATGTCTGTGTGCATCGTATGATGCAGAGGTCGGGAGGCTTGCCCTTCTATTATCTAAAGAAATCTACAACTAAAAAGTTGAAAAGAAGACCCTTGATTTGGATGGAGGGGGAAGAGGGGAAGGAGGTGAAGGACTCCAAGATCCCCCTTCACATCAGGATAGAGGAGAATGGAGGATCCGTAGCCTTGATTTGGAGGTCAGATTTGGTCTTGTGTATGGTGGTGGAGGATTTTTTGCGGGGCGAAGGGGTTGTGGTGGTGGAGATCCTGTGGGGGAGAGGAGGGGTCTGGTAATGGAGGGAGGTGGGAAACCTTGCTGAGTGCCAATTATACACATGACACTTGGGAGTACGTACTTTCACTTATCATATACTACTAAAATTATATGATGATAGCTCTTTATCTATTTGAGCATGCTTCGATAATGATTATAACATACTCCAAAGTGGGTTCCATAAAAAATTTCATCAAAGCCCACTTTTTATAGCAAAATTTATGTATATACTTATTTTATATATTTAAAAGGGTATATAACAAAAATAAAGGGCTCCAATAGAAATTTTCAACCAAGTCACCTTGGAGTATCTTATAATTGGTATTTAAGTATACTAAAAGTGATAAAGAAGTATAATATATTCGTTTAAGTGGTATATTACAAGTGGGAGTACATACTCCTAGGAGTACGAAACGGGCGTCCTACGTCCTATATATGAGAAGTTGGAGTACGTACTCTTAGGAGTACCATACCATTTTCCTATATATATACATAGGTGAAAACGGGTCGGATATGAGTGAATATTGCTCTTCTCGTATCTTAACCCATATTTTTACCCCGGATTAGGATACAAATACAGATTTTCACGGGGCGGATGCGGATCGGATTCAAATTGGTCACAAATAACTTGACAAATAGTGTATACATAAACAAAAGATATAACTTCACCAACGATGTCAAATTATACTACCTATTAGAGAATTAGTTATCCTGCTTAATAACATAAATATAATCAAATATAAATTCATATTATATATTAGTCAATAACTAGAAAACCATAGAGGATAATATATATATATATATATATATATATATATATATAATTAAGATGTGATTTTCTTTGCCTTTAGAATGCTCATGTTATATTTTGATACCCCTCTTTATGCGCAATAGCCACCAGATCGAATAAGAGTTTCTGAGATACAGCACGAGCATACACGGTATCTAAAACGAAGTAGATGAATCTCGTAGAGATAACAGCGAAGAAACAACCACGATGAGAGAGAGAGAGAGAGAGAGATTTGGCGAAGCTGACCGCAAATTTCTTAAGCATAACCTCAAAAAGTACAAATAATTGTCACTCTTTTGCAATCCTCTCGAACCTCTTAGGACCCTCGGATCCTTACTCTATACTAGAATCTCGTGCTAAAGAATAACTTAGCATCTAATCCTCTCGTGCGCCTCTACTATAGATGAGTTTCTTGCTTGCTTGAGTTCTTATGACCACCCCTCATGACTTTGTATAGTGCCCTAGTGCGCCTCTAGAGAGACGTATGAATCATACTCTAAAGAGAAGTAGAAATTCTAATCCTACTAAGATTCATCTAGGAATTTATACAACAAACATCTTCCAGTCCTAAAAGAATAGGATACGAGTCGCCCTGTCAGCTCGGAAGAAATTGGTCGATCTTCCTTCGTACACGCAAGCCAAATGTACTGATATATTCGCCCTCTCCAAATGCCCAAATACTAGCTTGAAATTTAATACGTGATAAACTCTTAATTGGCTTGTGGTTCTTGGGTGGTGGAGACGTAGACGACGACGAGTGAGCAGGAGCACGAAGCAACAGGAGGTCCCGGAGATGATGCGGCGGGCGCAAGCCCATTGCGGCGGCGCACTGTTGGAACACAACACGCATGATCCACACACTACCCGGACTCCACTACCTGGTCATGCGCACACAGCTAACAACTCTGGAGACTCACTCCACTAATCACTAACACACATGCACATGCATGGATCATAGACTCACATGCACTAACTCCGTGCAGCTTGCACGCATCCACTAATCAACTAACCCAACTAACATTCAAACTAACACTCATGCAGCTCTGTCGGAGGACTAACTAGCTAACTACATGCAAGTTAATACTCATGACGTACACATGCAGATACAATAGCAATCAAGATTAATATCCAAAATTTCCCCCTAATCTTGATTGCTTCTTCTTTTCGCCACGGGATGGACCCACTTACATGGACTTGAATGGAGCCCTCTTATCTTTGTCGATCTTCTCCTCAGCAAGACACGGAGATAGCCGCCAATGTCATCTTGTCCTGTTGGTTGTTGATGGCACAGCATCGCACCACCATCGCCTTGTTGCGGCCTCACGCGCCACCGTTGTCGTAGAGGCCTCACATCGCCGGCCGTCGTTGTTGGCATCACACCAATGCTTTCTTGCAGCAGCATCACACCTCTGCCTCCACGAACACGGTCTCACACCATGGTTCATGGCCTTCACCACGAGTGTGCCATCACAGCATCCTCTCGCTGCCATATCTTCGCCACTGGTGACCCAACTTGCTAGTGACTTGCCACTTTTCCTCCGCCCGTGACGCAGCTCGATGGTGACAAAGACTTGGGCCTCGACACACGAGACATAAACTTGCGCATGGTGAGCATAGGGTAATGCAGCCACACCACAAAACTCTCCTTCGCCGATGCTCCTGACGTCGTCGTGTCGACATTCACTTTGCTGCCTCCGCTACCTCGGTGTCACACACGCACCAAACTCTGATACCAGTGTTGGAACACAACACCAGGATCCTACATACACATTTACCCATAGGCGCAGACATGGGAGAATTTCTCTGACGCAAACTCGACTAGCGTCGCTTTTCTTTGTCTTTTATTCCATCTTCCATCAATTTACTCAACAGGTTACATGACTTAAATAGCCTCACTGACATACGCACATGACTTAAATAGCCTCACTGACACACGCACACGGCGGATCACCAACCCGCCTGAGTCTCATCCCACGCACGCACTCCCACGGGAGGAGGCGCGTCACGCCGATGCACGGCCCGTACGTCATGTCCAAGTCGAACCGCCGGAGCTCCTCCTTGCCCTCGCCAAGCCCGCCATCTGCATATATACATGCATCGCGCGCACAGTCAATTAGGCGCAGTTCATAGCAGGATGTGGAGTATAATTAACTAAAATTGGAAATTTGGTTAGGATCATCAATGGGTGCACAGCACTGCTGCGGTTTGTTCTTGGATCCTTTGGGCGACGCTGATGGCTTGGCGACGCCACCTTTCTTCTTTCTCTGCCGGTACAAGCCCTACAGCCCGCCGCGGGCCGGCGCCATCTAATCAGCAATCTCTCCTTGTATTCCACCGGCGTTAGGACCGATGTCGCTCACTCAGCTTCCGGGCCGATACAAATCTTGGGTATCAAGATGGGTCGATTTGTATGTCAACAAGGTGCTCGCCGATCGCTGCAGCCGTAGTTATTTGCAAGCCTGGTTGGATTCCTCTCCTCTCCTTGGCATGCACGAAACGAGGCGAATTAAGAGAGCGCCGGTTGATGGGCCATGAGAGGGAAAATAATCCTATAGGACTTGGTCCATAATTCTATCAGTGTAGACCTATTCCACCGCGTGATACGTGTCTTTTCACGAATCTCAAAGCATGATATGCTAGTCTTCAGTATTTAATTCGTGAAAATTCACATCAGTGATTTATTGAGTTGTGCGCTTTGAGATCCGTGAAAAGACACGTGTCACGCGGTGAAATGGGTCTACACTTATGAAATTGTGGACCAGGTCTTATAGGATTATTTTTCCCATGAGAGCGTCCAGCACGTCGAGCAGGCCACGTTGCATGGAGGCTGGCGGGATCAATCTAGCTGAACGTTCAACTCTGATCTTCGTAGCTCCTCGCTGCGGCTACGTCGTCCCGTACGTGGGCATCGCACATTCGCACCGCATTCCATTTCTCATCGTTGGACCAGGAGTGACTAGAAGAGGGTTCAATAGGCACTACGAAAAGGTCTTTTTTAAATATTTTGCCTTTAGAAGTTCAAGTTTCTTTCATTCTAATAGCTACGAGGAGCTATGAAGATCAGAGTCTAAACTCTCATAATGAAATCTCTACGAAAAGTAAGCAAACCGACCTTGGGCGGTTTGACCTCTCCTCTGGGCGGTCTGACCACTCTCTTAGAACAAAATTGAAAATCAGCATGATTTTAAAACCACAAATCGATGTAACTTTTAATCCATACCTCCAAATTACTTGAAACTTTGCAAACACCTTTCCTAAGATATTGTAAACCTAATCTATGAAGAGATCAAAGCAAATATATCCAAAGCTTTGACCTATTTCGATCCGAATGCAAGTTGCACCAAAACCGATCGAAATACGAAACGATGATAGTGAGGAGCTCATGGGAGAAACCAAGTCAAGATAGCTAAGGATAGTTTCTCACACATCCTAGCATCCTCAATCACAATAATAATCAATCCAAAAGCCCTCAAGAGCAAAACCCACAAAATAATACTATCTTCCACCAAAACCGGACAAACTCAAGAAATTGCAAGGAACAAGTGTCTGTATGGAGAGGATCTGGTTTCCAAGAGATATCTCCATCACTTACATGTCCTCGATATCAAGCAACATCAAGAGAGGAGAAAGATACACCAAACATCAAGCCAAATCACAAAATTAACACTTGAGCATATGAGAGGAAGACTAGGACGAATTTAGATATTTGATTTCTACTTGGAGATGAATGTTTACAAGCACTCCCATGGGAGGACAAAGCCCCTAGATCAGCACACAAATAAGTGCTCTCATCTCTCTCAATACATCTCTCAAACCCTAGCCTCCTCTTCTTTCCACTTTCCCCAAATTTTCCAAATTAGGGTTTCAAGGCTTGGTTGTTGCAATTCTGGACCAACCCTTATATAATGGAGGCTAGGAGCTAAGAGAGAAACCCTAACGGCACCCATTAAGCCCCCACACAAACGGGTCTCTCACTCACGTGCACTTCTAAAAATGCTATATTTAGCTCCATTGGGCCAAATCCATCATGTCGTGCCCTCTATGCAGTATCCATGACCTAATCTTGTTAGGCTACCGCTGTAGTTTCGCACACCAATACTTTTCTAGTATTGGGCAATTTACCAAAATATCCCTCTACCAACTTTTCTCGAGTCCTTCACATCGAAGCATCACCCATGCTTCGCCAACATCCATATGGCCCCAATGACTTCCCACCAAGCTTATCATGTGTACGGGTCCCACTGAACCATCCTCGCTTGCAAATGGGCCCAAGTCACTTGGCGCATCACATGCCTTACCTTCCACCATGACTGCACCTAGCTCCATTGATCGTTCTGGACCTCAGCCCCTCCCAGAGCTTAGTCCCGGTCCACCTTTTTGCTACCCGTCATGTCCACCACTCCGCAAGCCTTGGTCATCTTCCAGTGACACCTTGATCGTTCTGGACCTCAGCTCCCCTAGCTTAGTCCAAATCCCGTTCGCCTCACCATGACGTAGATTCGGAGTCCTACAACCAACACCAACAAGCAAACCATCACGTAGCACCGCACGACACACAAAATTATCAATTGACACACCACTGATGAGTTAAGAACACATACCTTCAAAACTTCGCTCCCGAAAGCATCACCAAGCCACATAGCCATCACATGACTCACAATGCACCAAGGTACACTACTAGAAAAAGGCTAATACTGGACGCCTCATCACAAACGATTGACTAAAACCGTCTATATTACATGCAAGGGCATACGGTTTTGGTTTAGAGACCGTCTGTGTTACTGGTTGCACTAAAAACCGTATGTGAAGAGGTAATATCACAAGCGGTTTATATTGAAAACCGTCTGTGAAGTATCACAGACGGTTTTGGACACGAACAGTTTGTGATAATTGTAGACTTCACAAATGGTTTTTAATTATAACAGTCTGTGATAATATCGATTCAGCTCCCCGGTGAGTTTCTTTGTCGCCCGATGAGTTTCCTCGTCGCTGTTGTCGCTAATGCGTCTCTTCACCGCATCATTGCCACTTCGGCTCCCCGATGCATCTCTTCGTCTCATACACCGAATTTATTCCTTGTTTTATAAAAAGGATCATCTGCTATCAAAGATGATCATCCCCATATATAACTCTACTATATATACTTCTAAAGCAGAAATAGCTCCCTCTTTTGTTTCCTTGTTGCCGGCATTGATGGCCTACCTAGCCATACTGTACGAGCACCTCTCTGGCCATACGTTGGCTGATGCTGCGAAAAGACATTGTTTCAACAGTGTCCTCACTCCTCTGTCCAAGGATTTGCTAGAGCAGGTGACGACCATCTTCCGCCGTCTTGACATCCTCCTCCGCCGTGTCTTTCAGGTGATCTCTCACCTCCGGCGAGTTAACCTCATCATCGATGTGGCCCTCCACAATGACGTTACACATCTCGATGAGGCTTACCGTCACTTGGACTGCTTAATCGAGGCAGTGGGCGACCGAGTCGACCATGCCGAGAACCCTCAAGCAAGGGAAGAGAGCCTATGGGCTCAATTCTTCTTGATTCAACAGTCCGAGTGTATTCGGGAGACACTCAAACGAGCGCGTCAACGGGTGGACGCATTTCGGGCTTCGTTCGCTAATGATCACGAGCCGTCCGATGCCGACGCCACCGCCTACAAAGTTTTGAAGATGGAGATAGCAGCCTACCTCCGTCACTAGAAAAACTTTGTTTATTTAGGTTTCTACATTAAATATCCGTCTGTGATATGTATCATAGTTAAAGCATATTTTTAGTAGCATTTAAATGATAAAATTGATATATAAACATGTAATTTCTTCATGTCCTGTAAATGTATACATGATAATATACTTAAAACATAGAACTTGAGCACAACCATATTACAGACAGTTCCATAATAGAACCGTCTGTGATCCATAATAGAACTGTCTGTGATATGGTCTCATATCACAGACGGTTCCATAATAGAACCGTCTGGCCGACGACGGTTTCTATTATTGAACCATCTGTGATATGAGACTATATCACGTACGATTCTATTATGGAACCATCTGTGATATGAGACCATACCACAGACAGTTCTATTATGGAATTATCTGTGATAAGTATCACTGATGGTTCTATAATAGAACCATCTGTGATATCCCTTTATTAAAAGGAGCCTGCTAGGGTTTGCACCCTAACTCGTCACTCTCCAGCGCCCTTACACTCGCTTGTTCCCCTCTCCACCCGAGTGCCCCTGACCTCGACACCGCAGCCCGAAGCCTCCTCCCCGACGGTCGCCCCCAAGTCGCGCCTTCTCCCGACCCTGTCGCCGACGCGACCGTTCTTCCCGTCGCTGCCAGTTGTGACACCACGGTTCACTACACAAGACACTCTTACGATAAGAGTGTCTTGTGCAATGTCACCATCGTGACACAACTACGGTGATGCTGTCGCCGCCGCTGCCGGTCCAATCGACCTCCCCCAGCCAAATCCACCTCCCCGCCGCCAAATCTGCCTTCCCCTCTTCGTCCTCTTCACCCGGCGTGCGCGACCACGGCTACCTCTCCACCGACCTCCCCCGGCTACCTCTCCACCGACCTTGGCCTCGACTACCTCACCACCAATACCGGCGATGTCGAGGTAAGACATTATTTTCTCATTTCCATTCTCTATTACTTCAGTTTTTTTGGTTTGGGTTTGACTTGTTTACTGATGTGGGTTGTTGTTGCTAACATGAAGGAGATGGATGTGGTGAGCTACTGCCTGTCGGGACCTCAAGTATGCAATCCCGGGACCCTCTGTGCATTTCGAACTATTCCCAGATCAGTAGCTAGCTCGCACAGTTACAACATAGATGTAATCATAACCATACAACAAATTAACGATGAAGCAGACAAATTAATATTACTTAGTAGCAAAAGGACCTTACAGTCAAGTCTTACAGAGTTACCACGCAGGTCTTAACAACAAAAGATAACTTGCAGCGGAACCAAAATATCTCGTGGTGGCCACTCGACATGTCCATAGGCAATCGAGTGGAGGACGCGACCTAATTCGCATAGTCTTCAAAGTACTCCTCTTCAAAGAGCGTGGTGCATCTAGGTTCTTCTGTGGAGACTGATTAACCTGAGGGCGTAAAACCGTGAGTACTTTGAATGTACTCAGCAAGTCGTAGGGAAACGTATTCAAATAGTATTCATACAGGGCTTGACAGGGATAACTTTATGGCTATTTTGAAGAAAGCGATACTGACAGTAAATACGGTAAGTAGATTGAAAAGCATATTTTAAAAGATTGATACATAAGTAAACAAGTTCTTTGAAACAACTAGTGAACAACCCTGTTCCCTTCCCAACCTTACCAACAACCCGATCAATTCCCATCCAACCCAATATTCCAACCTTTTATGAAAATCTACCCCTCGTGTGAAATCATTAGGCATTGTCCATAACTGGGGACATGGCTATTCGAATAGTTTTACACTCTGCAGAGGTTGTATAGCTTGACCCACAAGAGATAATCATCTTATACTATTCGTTTAACACACTTCCGAGGTGTGCGACTAAGTGATTATCACAAGGCTTTTACAAAGTTCCGTCTTGACTCGGTTCTGCTTGCTAAGGATTCGCCATTCCAGGCCCCCTCTTGCGTCGCTCATCAACCCAAACAGAACCGACTCAAAATTTTGCTAATTAGTTGGCCAGGTCCATCCCATAAATGAACTTGTGGTTGCACGGTATAACCCAGATCAATGGTGCACAAAGTTTAGTCCTTAGTGGTTGCTCAGATGAGACTTTTCGCATCCCATGTGCCTCGTGCACCTAAGTGCCTCCCGCACCCTGTAATGTGCCTCCCGCATTGCCTCGTGCATTCCACCCTTGCCACCGACCACCCGCCCGAGCATAAATCATTTACGTTCACCCAAACCAATGGCGACCCTCGCCATGGCACAAAATTTTATAAAGGCGGCATCGCACCACAAATTGACATAACTGTGACATCGCACCACATTTTCACAATCGTGGTATCGCACCATAATTCCATATACCATTAGATCAAAATTAATCATTTATGAATATGTGATCATGAATCCCGTCGCGACTAAGCATGGCTAAACGTAATACGATACCCATGTTGGTAGTTCATCAATGTCCAACTAAAACAACTCATCCTATGGTGTCCAAGGGTTTATGTCATTCAAGGAAACATGTCGGTAGCAATTATTCAAGGAAGCATACAACAATTAGGCAATTAGTTACTCCCGAAACCATTTAATATAAAACTAACAATGCATGTTTATATTAAACAATATAGTTTTATAAAGTGGGTATGACTTGGTCAAAGGTCTACGACTTGCCTTCGTTGAAGTGTTGTGATGCTTCGGTCGTCGGGTCCAAGAAATCTTCCGAAACGTCGGAATCTACACGTTCGAACGAACCCAATAAATAAAACAACTCCAAATAAAATCCAAATATATGCCAAATTAGTACTGACAGTAAGAGGAGGAATTTAGATGAATTTAGAAACTTGAATCACTCAAATCGGAGTTCGAATGAAGAAGATACAGCCTCCGAAAGTTTCAAATTACATGAAATGAAGAAAAGGGGATTTTCCTAATTTTTTGAATTATTTTCGTCAAGGAAAATGGGTTTACTGTGCCAGTTGACGTCAGCCCTGGGGTTTTTAGTTCCGGTCGAATTATTTTTCAACAGAAAAAGGTAGGAAAAGCCACGTAGGTTGCTGACTAGACAGAGGGAGCGAGGTGGCGCTGAGGTGGCTCCACCTAGGCAGCCACGTCGGACCCGAGCGGTGGCGCGCTCGGCCCTATGGTCATCGACGAACGGTGGGGTTTTGGCCGGCGGCGAGGGCACCGGGGGCTAGAGGGGAACGAGGCAATCTCGATGCTCACGGTCTTGAGGACGCGGCGCCAAGGGATGGCCGGCAGCGAGGACGAAAAGCGGAGGCAGCGGCAGTTGAAGGTGGAGGTGGCGCTCCGGAAGGCTTCTAGCGAAGGGGAGGTGCGCGCGAGGTAGGCGGTGAGCTTGCAGTGCCGGAGGCGGTGACGGAGGTGGTGGAGGAAGCTCTGAGCCGGTGCTAGAGGCGGCGGCGGTCTTCGGTGGCTGGTGACGATGAACTCAAATTGGGGGGTGGAGGAGAGTGAGAGGGTGAGGGTGAGTAGAGGGGAACGGTGGAGGAGCTTAATGCGCACCCGATGCGCACATTTATAGGGCTTGGGGAGGTTGGAGAGAGGTGGACGACAACGACAGTTTATGCGGAGCTCCGGACCGCCGCGACGTGGGGTGGTACGGGAGGTATAGGGAATTGGTGGTGACAGCGGGCGCAGCAGAGGCGGGGCATTGAATGTGCACGACGGCGACGACGACGTGCGGGACAGGAGCAGGTGCGACTAGTGCAAAACGTGGACCGCGCACACATGCACGGTCGCGCGAGGAAGAAGACAAGGGGAGAAGAAGACGAAGCTGACTGGGGGGGTCCTACCTAGCAATGAGAGAGCGAGGGAGGCGCGCGGAGCGGCTGCGAAGGCGAGCCATTCGATTTCAATAGAACTTTGTTCGGACCTCCGATCGTGTTAACGCAATGAGCCGTTCGATGTCGATCGAGTGGTTTACAAGGAGGGGAGGCTTGGGCGCACGCGGGAGCGGGCTGATTCACTAGAGCGGGCCGCAGAGCTGGGCCACGCGGAAGGGAAGGAGGAACGGGCCGAGAAAGAAATTCGGCCCAAAAGCCAAGGGGGAATTAAATTGCATTTCCGATTAAAGAAATGCGAGAAACCAAAAAGGTTTTTTAGAAAATAGCTAATAAAGTCTAAAAATTCTAGAAAAATTCACAGAAGTCCCTTGAATTATTTAGAACTTAATAAAAATACTTTTAACTATACTTTAGCTTTTAATTTTGTAATTAAAATAGATTTTAATTTTTGGGACAAAGGAAAACCGATTTTAAATTCCAGAAAAAGCAATAAAAGATTTAAAACCCAAAAAAACCAGAAAACTCAAATAAACCAATTTTAATTTAATTAAAGTTTGCTTAATTCAAATTAAATGATTTTTTATTTCTAAATTTCAAGTTAAGCTTTTGCAACTTAACAAAATCAAATGGTTATTTTTAAATTTTGAAAATTTTCAAAAACTCAAGAAATTTGGCATGTTACACTGTCGGTGATTGATTTTCCGGTTGCATTGGGGTAACTACTCCCCTTTACTCTCTATCTCTTTCCCTTCCCTTGCTCGGTGATGTGGGTGATGAATGATGTGGGCTATGGTGGGTGTTCTGTGATGGTTGGATAATATGGGTGGGTTCTCTGTGTATGATGTTGGTTCATAAGATGTGGTTCGGATGGGGCAAAACATCAGTCTGTACACATACAAATTTTTGTACATGTAACTAATCTCATATTATGTTCCTATATGGTATTCTGCTTTTGAAAGCTACAATTAACTTTTCAAATTTGTAAATGCTATGCTAATTTGTAAAGATGCAATTAACATACAAATTTCTGGAATTTTTACCTAGCTTGTGCCTCTGATCATCAATTATTTATTAATTGGTATGTATTCTATTCCAAAATAAGACCAAATGAGTCAAAAACTACTACAACACCTCTTCACCTGCCTCTTCACCTACCATTCATTTTACCTTTGTCTATGTAACCGTGTTTATGCCGGTCAAGTTCTCCTCCCTTGCGTTCCAGGTACGTCCTACCATTCCATTCCTGATCTTTTCTCTATAAAATCTCTAAGTAGTGGTTGTATGTGCCTTTAAAACCGGCTTCATATATATATTTCGTAGTCCCAGCCACTTTCGGGGGTCATCCACGCAGCATCATGAGGAGGATGAGACAGTAGCCACAGGAAACTTTATCGAGCCTGCAAGTTCAAGAAGCATGGTTGTCAGGAGAGTGTGTGGGCATCCAATTACCTGGATGTCGTCGATAGATGATTGGACTTGACATCAAGGAATGGTTGGTTACTGATACATGAAGCCACATCCTAATCAGAGTATGTACCTGCGCGTCCACACCATGTACTCCGACTGGGAAGTAGCTTCATGTATCAGCAACCAATCATTCCTTGATGTCAAGTCCAATCACCTATCGATGACATTTAGGTAATTGGATGTCCACGCTCTCTCCTGGCAGCCATTCTTCTTGAACTTGCAGGCTCGATGAAGTTGTCCGTGGCTGCTTTCACATCCTCCTCATGATGCTGCTTGGACGACCCCCCGAAAGTGGCTGAGACTACAAACTATATATATATATATATATATATATATATAATATAATATAATATATATGAAGCCGATTTTAAAGGCACAAGAAGCCACTGCTTGGAGACTTTATGGAGAAAAGACATCACAGACGGTTTCATCTACAAACCGTCTGAGATACATCAGCTATCACAGACGGTTTCATCTACAAACCGTCTGTGATAGTCAACTATCACAAACGGTTCTGAGTTAATAACCGTCTGTGATATTATGCATCACAGATGGTTCAAAAACCACCTGTGATGACCTCATGTCATTACTGACCCATAAACTCAGATGGCTCACGAAACCATCTGTGATGACGTTTTTGAACCGTCTGTGATGACCTTTTCTGTACTAGTGGTACCATTTTACCTCAAAGGTATTTACTCAAGCTTTGTCTTCCATGGTTCTTGTTCATCTTGCACCTTGCTTGAGTCTAACCATCTACTACTACAGAAAAGGTCATCACAGATGGTTTCGAGAGCTGTCTGAGTTTATGGGTCAGTAAGGATATGAGATTATCATAGACAGTTTTCAAACCGTCTGTGATGTAGACTATCACAGACAGTTATTAACTCAAAACTGTTTGTGATAGCTGATGTATCACAGATAGTTTGTAAATGAAACCGTCTATGATAGCTTATGTATCACAGATGGTTTGTAGATGAAATCGTCTATAATAGCTGATA
Organism: Ampelocalamus luodianensis; assembly: GCA_036346255.1. Lineage (NCBI taxonomy): Eukaryota > Viridiplantae > Streptophyta > Magnoliopsida > Poales > Poaceae > Ampelocalamus > Ampelocalamus luodianensis. Next base: position 2,379,673 of record CM070632.1, on the reverse strand, counting down.
TATCACAGACAGTTTGTCCTAAGGAACCATATGTGATATTCTTTTGTATTGCTAAATCTATTTCTGTTTATTGGCTAGCATGAGGAAATGCTAGCCATGCCCTTTGAAACAAGCGGAAACATAACAAGTACATGTATACATCCAATTCACATTCATTTCAGAAACAAGCACATCCATTTCACAAATCAATTAACTCAAAAGAACTAAAATTAACCATTCATGAACAAATACGCACATGTACCATTAAGTTCAATCTTATCCCAATCAAGTTCAATCTACATTGTGGAACTCCCTATCTGGGTTTATGACCTCACACAACAAGAAGTACGCAAACTATCCTCGAATGTATTTGAGCTCGGCCTATTTCAATGCAGTTGTAGCGATGGTCGCAACCTGTCGCTAGGAATATTAAAGTCGTGCATATATTTAAATTGATAAGTATGAAATAATTATTACAAGATTGACAAACCAAAGGATCATTGGTCATCATGGAATTAAGGAGTAGTTGCATGTTGTTGCAAACATAGTATCCACAGGTGTTGCCCGACAGCTGTTGGTGGCACTGCAAAAATAGAATTGGTTAGTTCGAGAGACATTACTACGAAGTGTTATATACGATTAATGTCTACTAGCGAATACCAGGAAATTTAGATTGTGTCGCAGGGCGCTGATCCCTCCCTTGGATCTCCCTCCAGTAGCAACGTACCCGACGAATGACCTACTGTTCATGTATGAATAGTAACCACATGAACAGTACAGGCTGCCTAGGGTTATAAGGCCAATGGGCCCAAGTTCGACTCAAAAACATCTTCTGACTCTTTTGGCTATTGTGGTGCGCTCAGAAGGAATTTGGAGGTGAGGCTGGATCCGTTGGAAAGAGGACGTAATAAGCTTTCAATCAAGTACTCGTGCACCTCAAACGGAGTCTGTATGTGAAAGTTATGCACGTTTGAAGTTGGTGCTGTCTTCGGTGGCCGAATTGGATTGCACAAACTTCTCTTCATGATCAGCTCCTAAGTTCCCGATTAAAAGAACATCACATGCATTAGGTAGCAGCATATTCTTATTAGAAACAAAATGCACTCCTAGAAACAAAGTTACCTGATGGTTCAATTGATGTGCACGAGCTCTTGTGATTGGACCTTGCAAGTGCATAGGTTCAGATCTATTGTGAGAAGTGTTGGTTGTATGCATGAAAGTGATGTCCTCATCAAGACGCATGAGGCGACGATGACGGAGAATGAGCAGATGACACCTTCACAAGAAGTTGGAGTTCTGACACGCACGAACATATTATCATAAGATTCTCTATGTGTATGGATATACACACCAATTAATAAATAATTGGGATATGTAGCGAAGAAATTACGATACTTTCTTATTAAGTATATAGCTACCACAAAAAAAATCCATAATTGCTACATATAAGAAGAGGATAAATTTACAAAGTTATATAATTACTTATTATACTTGAAATAGAATACCTTAAATATAAGTATGCGATGTTCAGCAATTTAACATCCTAGGAAACTAATTCAAATGAATGACATAGTTGCAGTAAATATGCATGCTTGGTAGAAATGACCGTTAGGGTAATAAAAGTTGCTTTAAAATGTAAAACCATTGGTACAAATGATACTGAGGGTAATTAGTGGTATGTAGTCTTTCGGACCATCCTTTTCTAAGCATGCTTGGTAGTAACATGCACTACTATAGTAAAGTTGATTGATAGTACAATCAGTAATGAAATATGGATTGCATGTCCTATGCAAATACAATAGTTCTTCATCTTTCATTGAATTTACATATATTTCTGCATGTGGATTAAGAAATTGAAGCTGAAAACGTCGTCATGCCAAGGTAGCATACCATTGGGAGGAGGCAGCGCTCGGGGGAGGGGGTGGGGGTGGCCGGCTTACCTTGGTGGTGCTTGGGAGGCGCTTGGGGGGGGAAGAGGCACGCCGGGCTCGAGGAGGAGGCAACACGTGCTTGGGAGAGGGGAGGAGGCACACCGAGCTCAGGGGAGGTGGGGCGCCGGGTTCAGGGAGACGACTCCTCGTGCTTGGGGAGGAGGCGGTGGGCTCGGGGAAGGAGGCGCGCTAGGCTCAAGGAGGAGACAACGTTGAGGACGGCGACGATGCGCTCGAGAGAGGAGGGAGAGTTAGAGAAACTTAACCGTTTGAGTAGGGGACGCGGGCAAACCCTAGAGTCCGAATATAAATAGGGTTGGACATCACAGACGATTCTAAAGTAGAACTATTTGTGATAAATACACATCACAGACGATTCCATTAAATAACCGTCTGTGATAAATATAAATAGGGTTGTACACCACAGATGGTTCTAAAGTAGAACCATCTGTGATAAATACACATCACAGCCGGTTCCAATAAATAACAGAGTGCCAACGCAGCAGTTTGCCTCCTTTAGATTCGCAAAAAACCGTTTCAAACAAGGAATTACAGGAAAATACCACGCCACCTTAGCAGGAGATATTTTCTTTACCTCGATTCCCTCGCCATCATCTGATTGATTCTTACGCTTGTATCAGGATGCATTGCACACCAGACATACATGCATGTTTGCATACTCTTTACGGTAGAGGATACAATCATTCGGACATGCATGTATTCTTTCTACTTCTATTCCCAATAGACAAAGAACCTTCTTGGCTTTGTAGGTGGTTTTGGGTAACTCGTTTCTCTCCAGAAGCATGTCCACTAAGATACCTAACAGTGCAGTGAAACTCTTATTGAACCAACCATTGCTTGCCTTCAATTTCAGCAGTTCAAGTACGGATGACAACCTTGTGCACTTCAACTTGCAGCACGTGAACAGAGGTTTCTTCGAGTCCTCCATCAAGCCCCAGAATTTAACATACTTTCTTTCATCATAGTTCTCTTCTGCCTATCTGAATCGGGACCACAATCAACATCATCCGGCGGCATATCGTTGACTTTCGTCGGTGATGTTGTTATTACTATCTTCCTGTGTAATCTGCTCTCTTCACCGTAACTGGTCCAATGTGTATACCCCTTTTTGAAACCCCTTCGAATCAAGTGTGCTTCTATCTACGCTCAGTTCTTAAACATCTTCAAATTCTCGCAGTCAATACATAGACAGTACATATATCCCCCCTCCCTTACTCAACATATCCTCCTCGGCAGCTCTTGTAAAAGCATACATGCCATTAATGTACTCCTCACTCACACGGTTCTCAGCGTACATCCAGCTTTGGTCCATCTACGCTAAGCATATAACAATTTAGTGTTAAATTAATATTGAATTAATTAATTAGTATACTATATATGATCTAAAGTAGCTATATGTAGCAAGAATTAATTAAATTAAATTAAGTAGAAATAGACTATGAATTGGCTGAACCCTAAACCATGCTAGATAAAAATAATCTTCTCTCTACATCAAGCTAGATCTAAACCATCTTCAATTCTCCCTTTACCAAGCTAGATCTAGAATATAATGCAATTAGGAATAAATTACTAACCATAGATAGTCAATCTCAAATCTGCGGTCTCTTTTCACCAAATGGCCTCAAAGCCCTACTTCCTCAAAGCAGCACCATGTGAGAACATATCTAGAATTTAAGACATATCTGTGAGGGTCGGGTCTGCAATAAGTGAAATTATCACAGATGGTTTTTAATACAAACCGTCTGTGATGAGTTAATTATCAAAGACGAGAAGTATCACATACGGTTTATGAAAAACCCGTCTGTGATATTTAGTAATATCACAGACGGTTCTTGTTCAGAACCGTTTGTGATACTTCACAAACGGTTTTCAATATGAACCGTTTGTGATATTACCTCTTCAAAGACAATTTTTAGCACAGCCAGTAACACAGACAGTCACTAAACTAAAATCGTCTGTGATTGTATTTAATACGAACAGTTTTGGTCAACTGTCTATGATGAGGCATCCAGTATTAGCCTTTTTATAGTAGTGATCCCACCTGGCATCCTTGCTCGTTTTGGACCTTGGTTCTCCTGACCAAGTCCCGGTCCTCCTCATCGTTGACCATAGTTGACTCTAAGCCGCCTGCATAACAATAGACCAAGCAACCATTTTTAGACACAAGTTCTTCACAACTTGACCCACATTAGTCTATAAATGTATAATGCAAACATATGCACCAATCACAAGCTCCTATAATCAACTCTCAAGTTTCAACTCAAGACCACAACTTATTGTGCCCTTGAAAAACCACAGTTGGTCTAACTACAACCACCATGCCGGTCAGACCACCGTGCTAATCATTGGCTGGTATGACAGCTTCACTTCACTAAAAAACACTCTCTATGGACTTTTTAGTAAAGCTATATCTAGTTTCAAGTCTAGTTTCCATTTTCAATGACATGTGGCACAAACACATCTCTAAACAATCCTATAGAAGTATTTGGTGTTCATTTTCCACACACTTGTACCACCGGCCTGCTTGTCGATCAGACCAACCGACAAAGGTTGCACATACCACTCGCAGGGCCGCTCAGACTGCCTATGGCCAATTAGACTACGGCTCCCATGCTGGTCTGACTGCCAACCCATAGTCGGCCAGACCACTTGCCACCTGATAGTGACACTAAAAGCTGCTCAAACTCAAAACCAAAGTCAAACAATGAGAATTCTTGAATCAAAGTCACTATGCTCAACACAAGCCATAGGGTGACATCTACATTGTCTCACAATGTCTCCCTTGATGAGTATATTGGCAAACCCTCAAAAGGCACAAATTTAAGTTTGTTTTTGAAAAGAACAGCAAGAAGTTGCAAAACCCACACATGGTCCATTGTATTACAGTTTTAGTATGCGTCTACTGCAATTTTGGTCTTTTTGTACGTGTTTACTTTTTTTTATCGTTGTATACTACAGTTTGGTATGCATCTACTGTAACATTTGATATATGTCTACTACATTCGTTGGTCCTGTGTGTACCACAGTTTTTTGTCTTTGTACACTACAATTGTATGCGTCTATTGTAACTTTTGGTACATGTCTAGTACAATTGTTATTCCTGTGTTTATTTGTAGTTTTGGTCTCTGTCTACTGTAGTTTAGTTTTGTAGCTACTACAATTTCTATTATCTGGCTACTGCAATTATAGCTAGATTTTACTACTTTTTTGCAACTTTACTGTGCACTGTATACATACTCAATAAAATAAAAGCATCTAACATTTCATCACACCAGTCCATGTGGTTGGGATGGTTAGCACATGTGGGTTGAGTCTTGAGGTTAAGAGTTCAAATCCCCACTCTTCCTAATTTCGGTTTTAGTGATAAGTACCAATTTTTTGGAGGAGAGGACGGGGAATGGGAACAAGAAGGGTGGTACCAGTTTTTCGGAGGGGAGGAGGAGATCCAGGAGCAGGTTCGATCCAGGATGGTTTTTAAATCTAACATGCAATTATTGGTATATCTAGTCGTTGGTTCTGTGTCTACTGTTGTTTTGTTCTATGCCAACTGCAATTTTTTGGCACATGTCTACTGTAGTCGTTGGTCTTGTGTATACTGCTATTTTGGCCTCTGTCTTGTGCAGTTTGGTGATGCGTCTACTGCAATTTTTGGGTACATGTCTACTGCAGTCGTTGATCTTGTGTCTATTGCCATTTTGGTCTCTGTCTACTATAGTCTTAGTCTCTATCTAATGCCTATTTGGTCTCTATCTCCTTCAGTTTGGACCTATTATCGGATCCTACTACACATTTCTCGTAACTTTACTAGAGTGTGGTACTATGGCGTATGGTTGAACCCCCTGCGATAGGAGAATGAAGGAGTTACTGACGCACACTTGGTACTGCCAGCCACACCACCGACCGGATTCGACACATTTGGAACTTGGAGGCAACGGCTCTGATCTGGATGCGAGCAATGGTGGTGTAAGCTTGCTGTTGCCATCGTAGCTGGCCATGAAGGGTGTCACATCCCCAAATTAATAAAGAACTTATTATACATCTCATTAGCATGCATCATGTTTGGAAAAAAAATAATAAATCAATATTGTACTTGGAAAATCTCAAAATACAATTGAAACATACACTTTCATTTGAACTCCAAACTAAAAACCGAAATAAATACTACTGGAGATCCTCTGGAAATAATTTATTCAAATACTATATTAATTATCACGAATTAATATAATTTTTCCCAAATTTTTGGGACTAGTTTGAACCCCAAGAAAATTCAAACGCCATTAAAAGACCTAGTCTAAGTTTGAATTTATAAATTACAAAATGTATCATGAACAGTAGGGTTCAATAATTTTTATGGGCACTAGGCTGTCCCAGGAACCCCCACAAATTATCTCATGATTTTAGGAATTTTATTTCTATTTTTAAGACCTCGGTCAAACTGGAAACAAAAGATTTAATTCCCAGTCAAACCCTAAACCTAAACGGGCTGCTATTGTTCCTTGGGCTCGAGTCCGACTCGGCGAGCCGACTCAGCCCGACCACCTAACTGCACCGTCACAGGCAGCCGTTGGATCATGGATCGACGATCCAGATCTCGCCACCGTTGGGCAGTTCAAAACAACACGTATCGATCTCATCCACCCGATCCTAATCTGATGGACCACCTTCAGCCACGTAGCGGTGACTTGTCTCAGAGCCTTGAGTCGCTGTCGCCGCGGGCCCGCCTGTCAGGCCCTTCTTCTTCCTCGGGCAGGCGCTCGCGCAGAGCTTCATCGCCACGCGGTCGCTACGCCCTGAGCCCCTGTCACTTCACCGCGTCCGTTGGCCTATCCCCGCGTTTCTCCTCTGGACACCGCCGCGCCCACTCCAGGGTCTCTCTGGCTTTATCACCCCTCGCAACCCCTCCTTCTCCCTCACTTCTCCTCTGTTGACCGAGGAGAGGGAGGCTGGCTTGAGCTCTCACTGGGTGAGTCTCTCCGGTGATCCCTTTCTTCTCTACGTTCCTCGCCGTTTCCATTTTTGCTAAGCTCAGCTCCTACCTTATCTTGTAGCTTCAGGTGCATCTTCGAGCTCTTGGCTATTTCCAGAGCGCGCCCCGGGGACACCTTTCGTGCCATCTTCGTGTCCAGGAGGTATTAACCTAAGACTTGCGCGTCACCTTGTGTCCTTTAGCTTGTTTAAACTTTCCCCTCAATCAATTTCTTGATTACACGGCAGGACCTTGCTGAATCGAGGGTTGAGCCATTTTCGGCGTAAGGGCACCTTTTCATCTCCCACCTTGATTCGGTAAGCCATTTTACAATTCTTTGCTCTTGTGGCATCTCCTGTTGATGCTTAAGCTGCTCCGACCACTCACTGTAGTTTGTTTTGCTCAGTGCCATCTCTCCACGTGAAGCCGGGTTGTCAACATCTTCTTCTCCGGCACCGTCGGTGCTCCAGCCGATTTCCAGCTTCCCCGAGCTTCCACCTAGCTCAGGTAATCTTCTAGTAGCCGTGAGAACCCTGCACCCGCTTGTATGTGCCGCAGAGCGACACTTTGTCGCTTGCTTCATGACCGTAGTTTGTAGCTCCGCCAACTCCGGTGAGCCGCCAGACAGTGGCTCAAGAATGAGACTACTCTCCATAGGAGCGCCACACTATTGTGCACCGTGCATGCTTTTGGCCGCCCGCCAGGTCGGAATCGCCGGCGAGCGCGGTGAACGCGATCGGCGTTGTCGACGCGGCGCCATCAGAGCTGTCCGCTTAGGGCAAATGACGGCCATTAGTGTCTAATGATTGGCTTAGCCATTAAGTGATGTCTTAAGCGACGATGAGTCTATTACATGCGCCCCGCGCACGTAAATCCGTGAGGTTAAAAGAGATAAGGGAGAGGTCGGCGGGTGGGCCTAGCCCTTAAGCCCGTGCACCGCACTTGTGCGTGTGGACCAAGTCCATGAACCTACTCACCGACGACGGACCCACACGCCGAGCCAAATTTAAATCCGAGTTAATTTAGAAAACTCACTATTCACCGGACCACTGTCAAGAATCACGCTAAGCTAGCGCTGGTGAGAAAAGTAGGAAATACATTATGAAATTCGAAATCTATTAATTTCACATCAAAATTTATGTTAACTTCTAAAATGCATAGCAAATTCATTTTAACTCCAAAAGCAATGAAACCACTTCTGGAAATTTTCATTTTGAATGAACTTTATATTAAAATTGGTTTCAAACATTTCCCTGTAACAGGAAGAATTATTTTGAAAGAATAACCTATAACTCTATTATTTGCACAATAGAAAAAGGCTTGTAACTTCAAGAATACATAACTATTTCATATTAATTCCAAAAACAGTGAAACCACTTGTGATATTTTTCATTTTTAGTGAACTAATTTATAAAATAGGTTTCAAAATTACCTCTATCTCAGAAACTTTAGTTTGAGAAAAATGATCCTAAAGGGGATTATTTTTACACTATTAATGCTGATAACTTTAGAAATCAATAACTAAATCTTGGAAACTCCAAATGAAGCAAACTCAACTGTTTTGAACTGGTAATAATATTGCCTATTTATCCATGTAAACTTTGTACTCACCACTGCTCTACAAATTTTCATCTCATAATTAAATTACACGAACGAAGGCGTATTGAAATCTGAAAATCAAATCACCATAACTTTCTTATGCTAAATCAAAATGAAATAATTCTTTCACCAAAAATCATCTAAAATCATGACTTAGCTATTGTAGAAAAATCATGCATTTTTGAGCATTTTGATTTTTGAGGTTTTTCTCGATGTTTATTCGGTATTGTATTTATCTAGATACCGAGCCTATTGATATTGACTCCTACGCCACCGAGAGTGAACAACTACATTTCCTGCAAGGCAAGCATCCTTTGAACTTTCTTTTTTGCATCATATTTGATCCCAATTTTGTTTGGATAGATGCAATGATAATTGCTTGCATATTATTTTGATAATGTCGCTATTTTGTGATGAATAGTTAGACACCTCCTATTATCTTGTCATTGTGGCTATCCATGAATTATTCCAGATCAAATGCTTAAGATAGGATGTGAATTTATATTGTTCGGTTTTGCTTAGCCATGCAAGTCTAGAATCAGAAGTTGATTGTCGGAATAACCCGACAATTATGGGATAAACACAACTCTCTTTATACTTTTGGTTCAGATCTTCGATCTGTTTTATGAGTTAAAATTTTGTCATTTAAATGAGCTTTTGGTCCGACAAGTGTTGGTTAGTGATGGTGCTTCGTGCACGAGCTTTGGGAAAGTGGTTGACTTGTTTGGACAATTAAGGACCGAACTTTGGTAACGCTGTTGATTCAAGTATATTCGTGCTACCATACGCAGATATGGGTGCTTTAGACGGTCAAGTAAGGGAAGATCCTATTGTGTTAAGTCTCACGGTGGTGTAGGGACAATTGTGTCTTTGTCAATTGTCCTTAGGAATCGATGTCAATGTTCTATAGTGTGCAAGGGAGCACCAATTACCTTTTCATTACATCGGTATTTCCAATATAACATGTGAGCCCCTTAGCAAGTGCTATATGCTACTTGTACTAAGACCGAAACATCTCACATGGGGACTTAGCTCAATAGGGTTTTCTTCTGAAACGATCAGATCTCGATTCTCCTCGGCCAGCATACCAAAGGAAGTGTGCCATTATCCGGAGGCTTACGGGCTAGTCGAGTCGTGTGGGTAAAGTAGTATACCCCTGCAGGGTATAAATCTATTCGAATAGCCGTGTCCATGGTTATGGACCACCGCTTGAGTTCGGGAGTTACTATTGTTAGACTTGAAAGTAAAATTGTGGGTGAACTCGGTAATTTCATGAATGGGATGTTCATGCTTGTTGTTATATCAAAGTGGGCAGCCACTTTGCTATTTGTACACTTTATTTGTTACTCAGTTCAATACTTATTCACATGTTTTACTTCTACTTCAAATCTAATTTTTAAATGGCACTTGAAAACTAGTATGTGTAGGTTGTACATTGTTGCGTCTCTTTCGCAAAACTAAGCCAATATGAGCCCTTCCTTTGAATGACCTTATGCATAACTATTTTTATTTGTGTAAGACTTGCGAGTACTCATTGGTACTCAGCCAGGTGTTTGCTGGCTTTTTCAGGTGAGGACGATATCGAGACCGATGAGTTTGTCGGTGTCAATTTAGGTGACACCGACGAGTAGTATGCTATCTTCTAACTCCCAGTCGGTTGCCGAAGGGTTGTGGGCATACCACTGCTGGTATTTTGGTTTATTTACTCGCTTCCGCTATAAACTTGTTAAATTTGGCCGGTCGGCCACTTATGTAGTTGTAAACTTGGAACTGTGATGTATAACTTTTGTACTATTTATGTATGAGCGTTGTATGAATGTGATCGACGTTGAAATGAGAGTATGAATATATTGGTCGCTGATCTTGGGAGCCAATATAGGTCATACTCGCTGTTCATGGGTTCCCATTTAACTCACTAAGTGTCGTGCTTGGCTTGTTGGAGAACCGACAATCATGCAGTGCTCGCAGGGGAGCGGCGCGCATGATCGTCGGGGCTCTAGTTTACAGTCAAGCCTCTCCTTTAGACTGGGTTAAGTTGGAATCCATTTACTGGAGATCCAGGGTTATGTCCCTAAGACCTTGATTAGTCTCGGTCTTACGGAGATAACTCCGGGGTCCCCACAAAGGGAGCACCGATGGCGGCGAGACTTGGAAGAAGGGTTTAGGAGCCCATCGGCGACGACGTCTTGGGGTACAAGGACATGGCTTGTGGCAGACCGTACCAACAAGGGAGAGGTCGATTTGGGCACGAGACGAGCGATGAAGTGATGTGAGCATCCGCCGCCACCGCCGTCCGCGGCGATGAGGAGATGGCCGGAGAGCAGGCAAGCGCGGCGGCTGAATCAAGCACAAGAGTCGCTTGGGCTACAGGGAGTGAGAGGAGGCAAATGTCGTGGGGAGAGACGCGTGAGAGTAAGGGAGAGAAGAGAGGGAGGCAGTTTGCGTGGTGGAGAATAGGAGAAGGCGAGCGTAGCAACATGTGGCTAGAGGTGCACGCGAGCCTAGACGCTTTGACGGGAGGGCCGCGGGGCGAGGGTGTGTCCTGTGGGTCGAGGAGCCGCGTGAGGACGTGGCTGGCTCGGGGCACTGGCGCCGTGCGAGGGGGAGAGCCGTTGGCTGGGAGCGTGCCACGCGAGCTTGGAGGAAGGGGTGCAGGTCAGGGCAGGATGGGTTTGGGTCAGATGTTATGGGGTGTAGAATAGTAATTCTATGAAGGGGTGTACAATAGTTATTCAGAAAAAAATTAATACTTTGAGTATGTTCCTACTGAAAAGCTTAATCAAGCTCATCCAACCTAGCCTTTTGAGGCGTCCAGTTTATAAGGCTTTTGGGAGGAAGAAACTCGGGGATAAACTCATCTAAAGTATAATCAAACAAGCGATAAATATGCATTTTTCATGCATGTTGCTTAATTAGGAGTGTGTGATAATAACCATAATTTTATTTCACCTTGCTATTGGAAATGTGTATTCAGTGTTATAGCTCGCAAATGTGCCATAAACTTTCCAATGGAATAACCACATACGTACAGGCAGTAAGAACAGACGACAACAGTCGGTCCATCAAATTGCCTCAAATGCAGTTCCTGTGTATTAATTACTTCAAACAAGTTGAGTAGTTCTTGTAGTGAACCTGCCACTAATTATTAAGTCACGCTTTGATATGATCTTTGGAAGCTGAATGCCTCAAGCTCAAAATTATGTATGCACGAATCTGTTAATCTGTGTGCGTACACATCGCTGCGACAAGCTTTGACTAGTCAGTAGTTTCTTGTAGAAGGAATAAAAAACAAGAAGAAGACAGCTCTTCAATGTCGTTCTTCTACAATACATACTGCTGATTTGTACGTACTTAATGTTTGATGTGATGTCTTAGAAGCCCTCCGGAGAAAAGACGCCATGCTTAATTACTTGGGTGCATGTAGCGCTTTTATCTTCAGCACACACATGAATTTGAGTAGAAAGATAAAGAGGCCTGAAAAGTCAATACCTGATAAACTCTTGTCCCTGCTTCCTTCACTAGCAGAACTAAGTTGGTAGTTTGCAATTTGCAAACAAGAAGGCTAAATTACAGTGGTGGAGTTAGGATTTTGATAATGGGGTGAACTTATATTAAGTGACACATCTATTCTAACACAAAAGTTCAAATGACATAGTACGGAAGTTCAAATTAAATAAATTACATGTTTGCACTACAACCAACATCACAAAATATTTTATTTTAAAATATATAACCTGATACGACGTTCCTCCATGATTTGAAAGTGATTGATTACAACATCGTCACTAACTTGTAGAAAAAACTCAGGCTTAATGAATGTAATTAAGCGATGGGGTTGTGTGTGAGACGCCAAACGGCTAAGGCAAACATACAATGCGATGGGGATTGGATTTGGGGATAGATCCTGAGCCAGACTGCCAGGGAGGTGTCGACCTTGTGGCTTGGTGGGCTTTGGGCAGCTGGGCCATTACACTTGTTGGCTATTGGGGCTGTTAGGTTCGTGGGTTGTAGGCTACCAGGACAAATTGAGGAAGGAGTGTGTATTAGTTATTGTATACCTTATGTATTAGAGGTGTATATACTAGGTATTTTGGCAAAACTTTTTGGGGGTACAGCTATACCCCATGCACCTTCATCAGCTCCCCGTCACTGCTAAATATATATATATATATATATATATATATATATATATATATATATATAAATAAATTGAAATAATGATCCAAAATCCAAACAACGTGTCGATTCAAAACATGCATTTACATGATGTAGTAGTCCATTTTTTTTTAAGCTAGGGATAATGGAGAAGCTTCAGCTAGCTAGCATCAACTCATACACTATATATGAAGACTTGTAAGGTTCATAGTTGGACAGGAAATTATTGTGAATTTATTTTTTTTTCTTCCTTAACAAGCTAATTAACTAGTATACAATTCTGCGGCGCAAATCATACTATTCAACTGAGCCATAATATATATGTACTACCTCCATTTTGGAATATTACTCTGCCACTTTTGACCAAATCATGCATATAAGGAACTCACAATCTAGATAAAATATGACAAAATTAAAATGCCCATCAATAATGTCTCAAGCTGCCACAAGCAACTAGCCATTAAAATACCCATCAATAATGTCTCAAGTTAATAGAGGTAGTTTGACAAAAACATGCATTTAGAACCGTAAAGCGCCAAGTGGCTGTGAAAAAATAAAATCTTTCTCAAAAGTGTCACATATTTTTTAAAAAAACAAATGGAGTAATATACCCTTCATTTGTAGCATCCAAGTTAAAAACTTTGTTACGATGTATACTCTTTTGTCTAAAGAATTAACTGTGGTCATCAAATTAAGCATCAATATACCCCACAACACAAATGGTTGCTTCAATATCAACCAAGCAGTAATTAAACCAATAAAAATATATATAGTTCATACCCTGAACGACCAAATAACATTTTCAATGCATATGGATACATTACATTGTTCTCCAAAGAAAAAACAATACATCATCGATCGGTCGACACATATATATTAGTGCAAGTACAACAACGCCACAAAGTGGAGCTAGGATTTTGATAATGATGGCGAACTTAAGTGACACATCTATTCTAGCATAAAAGTTCAAATAACATAGTACGGAAGTTCAAATGAAACAAATTACATGTTTACACTACAACCGACATCATAAAATATATATTTTTTTAAAAAAATACAACATGATACGACGTTCTTTCATGATTTGAAAGTGATTGATTACGATATCGTCACTAACTTGTAGTAAAAACTTAGGCTCAATGAATGTAACTAAGCGATGGGGTTGGGTGTGAGATGCCAAACGGCTAGGGCAAACGCACGATGCGATGGGGATTGGATTTGGGGATAGATCCTGAGCCAGGCTACTAAGGAGGTGTCGACCTTGTGGCTTGGTAGGCTTTGAGCAGCTGTGCCATTACACTTGTTGGTTATTGGGTCTGTTAGGTTCGTGGGTTGTAGTCTACCAGGATAAATTGAGGAAGGAGTGTATATTAGTTATTGTATACCCTTGTATATGAGAGGTGTATATACTAGGTATTTAGGCAAAACTTTTGGGGATACAACTATACCCCATGCACCTTCATCGGCTCCCCGCCACTGCTAAATTAATATATATAAGTTGAAATGATGATCCAAAATCCAAACCATGAGTCAATTCAACCAGGGGCAGATCCAGAACGAAAATGACCGGGTGTCCTTCATTTAGGCTAAGGGGTGTCTAGTGCTGTTCATAAATGGGGTATATCTATAGAAAATGATTTTGGATCCGGTGTCCTATGCACCCAGGTAGCCCTTCCTGGATCCGCCCCTGAATTCAACACATGAATTTACATGATGTAGTACTTTTTTTTAAGCTAGGGATAATAGAGAAGCTTCAGCTCGCTAGCATCAACTGATACACTATATAGGAACCAATCCGAACAATACAATTATTGTGAATTTATATTTTCTTCCTTAACAAGCTAATTAACTAGTATACGGCGCAAATCATACTATTCAACTGAGCCATAATATATATGTACTACCTCCGTTTTGGAATATTACTCTGCCACTTATGACCAAATCATGCATATAAGGAACTCACAATCTAGATAAAATATGGCCAAATTAAAATACCCTTCAATAATGTCTCAAGCTGCCACAAGCCACTAGCCATTGAAGTGGATGAACATGGCTACAGTTAATAGAGGTAGTTTGACAAAATATGCATTGAGAACTGTAAAGTGCCAAGTGGCTGTGAAAAAATAGAATCTTTCTCAAAAGTGTCAAATATTTTTTAAAAACAAATGGAGTATACAGGTTAATATACCCTTCATTTGTAGCATCCAAGTTGAGTAACAAAAACTTTGTTATGATAAAAACTTTGTCATGATGTGTACTCTTTTGTCTAAAGAATTAACTGTGTTCATCAAATTAAGCATCAATATACCCCACAACACAAATGGTTGATTCGATATCTACCAAGCAGTAATTAACCAATAAAGAATATATAGTTCATACCCTGAACGACCAAATAACATTTTCAATGCATATGGATACATTACATTGTTCTCCAAAGAAAAAACAACACATCATCGATCGATGGACACATATATATTAGTGCAAGTGCAACAACGCCACAAAGTGGAGTGACGCAGGTGCATGGTCTACATACGATACGTTACGCTTACACCACCCAAATTAAGCTAGCCCAGTACGTACTTGAATTATTCGATCGATGGACACGACGACGTATATAGTGAGAGATTAACACGGGAGAGGAGTACACACTAGCTAGGAGCAGACAGAGCAAGGCCATCGATCTACCTGATGCAGGAGTTCGATCGATCGATTTTGGCCAGATTAGTTGAGCTAGCTAGCTCTAGCTCTCCTGCAGCCTGTGGAGCAATGCCGCGCGGAGGCAGCTCTCGTCCTGCAGCGCGGCGGGCACGTCCACGACGGCGTCCTGCACCGTCACCGCGCCCACGCGGCTCACGCACGCGTGCTGCACCGGCAGGTCCAGCGCGCGGAGCGCGACCATGAGGCGCGCGGAGGCGTGGCGCGACGCCGTCGTCAGGCGCAGCGCGGCCGCCTCCCGCCCGACCATGCGCAGCTCTAGGCCCAACGCGTGGGAGGCCTCCGCGGCGGCAGAGGGCGCCTTCCGCGCCGCCGCGGTCTGCTTGGCCTCGCCCTCGAGCCGCTCCATGCGGCCGCGCAGCTCGCCGATGTAGGCGGCGGCGTCGGCCAGGAGGGACGCCTTGTCCATCCGGGACACCGTGGGGACGGCGGCGCGGAGGTCGCAGAACCGGCGGTTGAGCTTCTCCCGGCGCTGCCGCTCGGCCTGCACGTGGCTGATGGTGGGGCCGTCGGAGCGCGGCACGGGCTTCCGGCCCCGCCTCTTCGCCGAGCGCTCCGCCATCGACGGCAGCTTCCCGGATAGGTCTGAGCCCGCCGAGAGCGAGGCTCCGGCAGCCCACGCGACGCCCTCCTGGCAGCTGGGGTCGTTATCGAGGTCGTCGTCGCCCACCAGCCATTGCTCTGGGACCTCGCAGGACACGAACTCGAGCACCGGGTGGCCAGGGGCGCCATAGAAGGAGGGAGGGGAGCAGGAAGTGGGGGGGTTGACAATTAGCTCATCCATGGTACACTACACCAAACTACCACTTCCCTGCAGGCCGCAAATCTTTTGCGTGTTCTCGAGAAAGAAAAAAAAGTACCTCTTCTCTATAGCATATATATATTTAGAAAGAAGGGCAGATATCGCGGTGTGTGGCGGTAGTACCGGGAGGTTGTTGCTGCACCTTTGTATTCCGTGGTAGATTTGTGGTGAGATTCTCATGAGTACGCTACTTTGTACTGTGAGGGTACGATGGACACAAATTGATCCTCTGTAGCGAAGTATTCAATACAGAGGATCTATAGTGTCACGTATTAGAAGCTGATCTCTACTGTTCAATCGAGAAACAAAGGTCCAGATCAATTATTACAGTATTTTTACTACTGTATTTTTCGCTACCGTAAAATCGTTGTAGTAAATATTGCACGGTTTTTATAGTATTTGCTATAGTGATAATGCCGAGTACTCTTCATTCGCTCACACATCGCTGTTTACACAGTAATCATCTACTCCGAATTCACCACGGTGGACGCCTAATAAGAGTGGATGCTGCAGCAAGGTGTGTCGGTAATTAGAGCAGGGCCTACACGAAACAGAAATCACTATCCCAGTAAGTAGGAGTACAGTACGCGGTACAGAGATTAGCTGGACGCGGGGCTCTCACCGTACAAAGTCGTGTAGCAACGCAAGGAGAGAAGATTTAGGGGGAAAAAAGATGTGAAAGCCGCGTACATACTCAGCAGAGAATCTCTAACCAAGATTTACCCGCTGTAGCGGCAGCACTCAAGTGAACCCTTGAAATTAATCACTCTCCCTTGTGCGTGTTGTGAAGCAGCCGATCGATCAGGCCACCCGTCGCCGTTGGCTGGTGGCCCATCCATGTGCATCACCATCACTCGAGTAGCTACCCCAAAACAGGGCGAGTCCGAGGTAGCCAATCATCGCGCGCGAGCCGATTTTAGAAAAGTCTAAGGGACAGACGGATGGGATGTGGCGGATGATACCATACAATTTGTGGCTATGATTCAATGATTCCCTTCATTAAGGATGACTCCGTATAAAAAATATGTGGGGTCGGCCGTGCGCCGCATCGAGGGAACCCGCCTTTCCGCGCGCGTAGCTCCACCTTAATCACAACACAACCCTCCCTGCCGGCCAGACTGCCATTCTAGCTAGACGGTGCTTGCTTGCTTGTGTGAGCTTCCTTCGCATGCAGTTGTTGATAACATCGATCTAGGTGCTCACAAAACACATGCAGTTGTTGATAATAAGATGTGACATGTTCAGTGTTAAAAAAAGGGCAAAAGAAGACGATGTGACATGCATGTCAGTGACCGGATCGACAGAGATCTGCGCAGCAGACGTGACATGCATGCTTGACTAGGTCAACGACAGAGGTGTTTCGTTTTAGTGCCAGAAGTGGAAATAATTACCACCAACCTACAACCCCATATATATTTGTACTTGTAGACCATGGATGATGAGTTCATGACAATCAATCAGTCAAGAACAGAAGGGACAATTAGGAAACGAAAGGAATATTAATTAATAGTGCAAAATCTCAGGAATAAGGAGCACATGACATATAGCACATAGTGCAGCTTCCTCCAAAGAATCACACAGGCCAGACAAATAATCAGATGCATCGATTTAGCTTTGTTTATCTTGTCTTTCTCTATAAACTAAGAACCAGAAACAGGAATTTTTGGCTGTTTCGGCACGTTTTGGCTGCGTATTTATAGAAATGACCGGCTTTGGATTGTATTTGCAAAAAATGGCACAGTTGCCGCACGGCCGCCATGCTGCTACGCCTCCCCCACCGCCACGTCAGCTATTGCCGCACGGCCGTCGTGCGGCAACGGCCCTCGGCCCGCCACGCGCCCCCTACCTTGCCGCACCGCTGCCCGCCACGCGCCCCCCTCCTGGCCCTCCTCCCGCCACGTACTCTGACTATTATGCGGAGAATTTAAAAACCGCGTGGTGGCCATCTTTCCCATCGTCCCTCCTCACTCCTCTACACATCTGTCGTCTCGTCCAGAAATTCTAGCACCAACGCTTACGGAATTCCCGGCACCAACGCCGCGACTCCTCCTTTGCTCGACTTTAAATACCAAACTCTCGCACTCGCTCTTCGCTCATCTCATTTGCATTTCGATTCTCGTTCTTACACTCGTCACTGAGAACTCAAAGAACGTATCATAATTAATTTTATTGGGAGGTTAAGTGTTTTCTTTCTTC
Source organism: Ampelocalamus luodianensis (assembly GCA_036346255.1). Lineage (NCBI taxonomy): Eukaryota > Viridiplantae > Streptophyta > Magnoliopsida > Poales > Poaceae > Ampelocalamus > Ampelocalamus luodianensis. The sequence goes on along the minus strand of CM070632.1, from coordinate 2,361,309 downwards.
TCGTCGCTCGGCCTTTCTTGATTACTTTCCCCTGAAGGGCAGGTAATTTGTTGGATGCTTTTGCCATTATTACCGTAGTCATAATTAATCAGTCTTAGTTAGCTAGTCGTAATTAGTTAGTTTAGGAATAATTAATTAGTTGTAATTAGATAGTTCACCAGTAATGAATTAGTTTATTGGTAATTAATTAGTCGTAATTAGTTTAGTAGTCATCATTACGATATATTAAATAAGTGGAACTGAAGTACTGGTAATTTTTTTAGTGGTAATTAATCAATCGTAATTAGTAAGTTTAGTGATAATTACTTACTTTACTAATTTATATTAGTTTTGTGCTGATAAATCAGTCGTAATTAGTTAAGTACCAATTAGTTAAGCATAACCCATTCAGTGCAAATTAGTTGTAAGTAATTAAGTGGCAATGAACATGTGCTTTTATAGTTGGTTGTACCTATTAGTGTTTAAGGTAATAGCGGATGAGGTTATTGTGGCTTTAGGTATTTTCGAACATGCAAGACTTGTTTGTGTTTTACAGCGATGGTCTCGTACGGGCTAAACCGATTGGATGGACCTATCGAGGTGCCAATATAAGGTGGTCCGAGTGGATGGGCTCCACGCGATGAATATTCGCGAGCTGCAAAGCTGCATCCGGAGGGAGTTCGTCGCAGAGGCAACGTGAAGAAAGTTGTGATCGAGGCGATCACCTGCACGAATTATGTGTGGAAGCTCGTTAAGGTGGCTAGAAGCGTAGCATGGAGGTAGTACATGGAGATTGCCTCCCAGCCTGAGGCGGCCATTCACGGAAAGTTGATGGTGTACGTGAATTTCATACGCAAGGCGCCGAAAAACCCTGATGATGTCAGGGCCTCTACAAGCGGGCAAGCGCAGCCTGAGAGGGAAGTCTCGTGCCTAATTTTGTGCCAAATGAGGGGGTGAACATATGGTGGTCGACCCTCATCGACTGCCACAAGTATCTACCGAACGAGCCTCTCGGGTTGGAGTCCGATGAGGATGCCGACCCAAGCTCGGATGGTAGCGACGACAATGCACACCAAGCCAGTGGTCCAACTGGGGGGAATGCGTCATCAGAGGTGCCTTACGTGACATCGAGACTTGATGATATCGCGGTGTGTTCGCTCGTACTGCCACAAGAAGAACGCTCCCAGTGGGGGTCTGATACCGACACCCTCTTAGTTGGGAAGCGCTTCCCGAACAAGGTGGTCGTGTAGCAAGCTATAGCACAGTATGCCTTGTCCATCAGCCGTGTGTACCGGGTGCACCGGTCCAACCCAAGAAAGTACGTAGTGAAGTGCATAATAGAAGGCTGCCCTGGCAAGGCACTCACCGAGCAAAGATCTTCGGCTCGGTCTTCACGATCAAGGCATTGGCCGACCACACCTGCGAGCTTAGCGAGACACATCGGCAGCATCAGAACATAACTTATGCATATGTTGCAAACCTCATCACGCACTTAGTTGAGGCGAGGTGTCATCATGCCGCGAAGCGCTGTGACAATCATATGGGCGGCGGAGGCTCTGCTGGTGCGTCTCCTTTGTCATCTGCTCTAGGCACCCCGGTGGAGGAATGGTGAGTCTAGCGCGTGTCCGTGGCATGTACCACTCCATGTATGCACAGTACGTCTAAGGGTCTTACGGACGCAGGGCACGCAAGACATCCAAGTGTGCCCTCTGTGTCCATACTGTCGTCCACTCGTGCTGGACTGGGCGCCAGTCCTGAGTACGCCCACCCTACCTCAATTGCCTACATTTCCGGAAGGATTGATGTTAGAAAATAAGATGTAAGAAGTGTAAACATTACTCGGATGAAGTTTGACTCACATGTGTACGGCTCGCGGCAGGAGCCTGCCATCCGGGGCATGACCTGGTGTGCGAACACTAGGTGGCAATCCGTCGTCCACAGCGGAATGTCCCGGATGCATTGCACTAACAGTCCGTAAGGCGCTACCGTGCACATGAACTATGGATACCATGGACTCCATATGATGTCGCTCTCATGCAACTACTCGAACTCGTTGTGGTACAATGAGTAGCACCTCGCCAGACTTTCGTTGGCCCAGCGTAGATGACCAGCAGTCCACTGTAAGCCCATAGTGGGATCGTCTATCTGGTCATGCAAAACGGGGTACGGGTGCACCGCTATTTCGATGGATGGCCGTCCAATAGGGAAGCGCTCCCAACTCCACAGCTGTAGGAGCACGTAGTAGATGGCCAGGTTTGGGGTACCACCGGTAGAGCACCGCGAAGTGTCACACAACTCCCGGTATGTGGTAAAAAGGATAGCTGATCCCCAGCTGTACTGAGGCATCGGCCTAGCCCCTGTGTCTACCAAAGACTTGACGACGCGGACGAAGCTGGGGTAGCAAAAATCATCTTGTGTGGTTGGAAACAGGGCCCAACGAAAGAGCTGGAGAAGGTAAGTGTTGGTGTTTTAGAACCGATCTTACGTAAAGATTGTTTGATTCGGGTGGTCTCCACAATTGATCACGCGGATGAGAGAGATACGGGGATTTTTATACAGGTTCGGTCTTCTCAGGTGAGAATAATAACCCTACTCCTGTGTATCTTGTATTGGGTATATGGATTACAATCAGCAGAGGGTCTTACTAACTGTCTTTCCAGAAAGCCTCTCCTCACTATCTCTAAAAGATACCTATTTATACTATACTGTTGGGGCAGTTGTTGTTCCAGGCTAATTAGGCTCATTATTGCGTAATAATGAGAGTAATTACCGGAGTAGTAACCCCCTCCCCCCACGCTGTTCAACGGTTATCAATCAGAGATAGTGGGGAATTATCTGTAGTTATTTCGGGTATAACTACGTAATTTGACTGCTCAGGCACTCACTAGTTAATGGGCCTTCTGATGGGTGGACCCAGCTAATTGTGAGGATGTTGCAGCAAGGCTAATCGTAGCAGAACTTACGATTAGGGGATAGTTGTAGAAAGAGTTTACAACTAGGTACTGGTCGTAGAAAGGCTTACGACCGGACGTAATCGTAGCAGGACTTACGATTACACTATAGTCGTAGAAATACTTACGACTAGGGGGTGGTCGTAGAAGAGCTTACAACCACCTAACTTACTCCTCCCTTATAACATTAAGGGGTATACCATGTGATGTCATATTACATGATCATGGAATAATAAAATGAGGATTGTCATATCCTCATCATCTAGCCCCCCAACTTTAAGTGAAAATAACTTACTTGGTTGAGGGGTCTGAAATGATCTTACGACCTCTAGCGGGTCATAGAAAAGACGCTGGAGGAAAATCTCTCCAACATGTGTTTCTCTCGACCAGTAATATGCTTGGTCGAGGCAATTTGTTGGAAATTTCACGACTACAAAGTAGTTGTAGAAAATCTTACGACTTTGGAGTAATCGTGACCTTATGATCGGAAGCAAAATCTTTCCGATCGGTATTTCTTTTGACCCGAAGGCCAAGAAGGTAATTTCACTTGAGGTATGAAAAGAGTCTCGGTACTTTCGAACGGGCAGACCTGTCCGTTGGAGTAATTCCCGAAGCGGTGGGAACCGTTGGGCTTCCACGGCGTTTCATTTCAAACACACGGTTATAAAATGGACGATGGGGACGGACTTAGGGTTTTTACCTTTCCTCCAGTTCACTCGACTGTTCATTGCTTTCTCGCTTCTTCCACCGCCGGTGGTACTACGTGTTTTCTTGGAGCTTTCCCAAACCCGATTCTTCCCACCTTTGAGAGAAAACATGGCTAGGGTTGTCTCTGAGTGGGCTGAGTCGAAAATGGACGACGCGAAGATTGAGGCCTCGTTGTCGCCGAAAATCCTCGAGGACTACTCGTGAAGTGGATTGCGCGAATGAGCAAGACCGCCGTCGGTGAGGAGGGTCAAATTCTGATTTTCCAGGCGTATTGTGAGTGCGGCCTCCGATTGCCTGCTCATCCCTTCCTCACACTCGTGCTCGAACACTTTGAGGTGGAATTAGTGAACCTTGGTCCTAATTCCATCACAATGTTGAGCGTGTTTGTGTACTTGTGTGAGGCTTACCTGGGGATTCCAGTGGATCTCGAGCTTTTCCAGTACTATTACGGGATGGCTTGACAAGCCGGGATTGCCGGTAGTGGTGGTCTGAAGCTCCACGACGGTAAGTCGAAGGAGTACATTCAGATGTTCACCCGGTCATCGTGGCCGGGGTGGAAGAAGAAGTGGTTTTACTGGGAGGTTACCAAGGAAAACAGCCTCTCCTTCGTCGGGAAGGCCGCTGAGAGGTCCTCTTCCTGGGATTCGACCCCTAGAAATCTCGACCGGATAGCCCCCTACATTCAAGCCATTAAAGACTTGAAGTCGGAGGGGCTTACTGGCTGGCACGTGGTGAGGGACTTCATCACGCGCCGTATCAGCCCTCTGAAGGCACGAGTTCCTCCTATGTGGAGGTACTCGGGAAAAGAAGACCCAACCAGGGATTATAAGGACGGTGAGTAGAAAAACTTACTTTTTTGGCTTTGTCCTTGGTTGATCCCGATTTAGTCTTCTAATCGTGTTGTTTATGTGTACAGATCTTCCGCAGGCGGAGGTTGACGTGCGTGTCAGGCTCATCTGCGAGAAGCATCCGGCCAACATTGTGGCTCCTCAAATCCTTGCGGTTTTGACCGCAGAAGAGAAAGAGGAGCGCCTAAAGGTAATCAAATGATTTTGTCTTTAGGCGTTTTGTTGTCGTAAAACGATGTACGACTAACGGGTTTGCCGTAGAAAAACTTACGACTGGATACTGATCGTAGAAAAACTTACGACCGGACGTAATCGTAAGAGGACTTACAATTAGACAATGTCGTAGAAATACTTACGACTTTTGAGCTGGTCGTACTAACGACCGGCTAGTGATAGTAGAAGATCTTATGACTACTTTATTTTTCTGTTTTTCAACAGAAAGTTGGTATGGAGAACCGCTAAGACGACGAGAAAGTCGATTTGGTGGTCATCGGGGCGACTGCGCAGGCGGAGTCAGCGAAGTCCCCTACAACTAAGAAACGTCGACTGGTAAAAGTCGGCGATAAGGGTGGTTCAAGTTCGGCCCCTTCTGCCCCTTTTGCTAAATTTGCTGCAGACTTGGCTGCGTCAAAGAAGAAAGTAGAAGAAGAGGCCCTTGCCTTTAAGCGCAAGGTCCCCAAGGTTAAGGTACCCTTCTATTACGACAACAAGTCATTCGCAGTTTCAGCTTCTCGTGGCTTCATAAGACAGCTAGAAAAGGAGAACATGAAGAACTTCATGTCTTTTGTGAAGGAAACCACTGCTCCAGTGGGATCTGAGGCCGAGGGGAGCAGCGCTCTTAGGGTGGTCGAGACTGATCTCGACCACCCGGGAAGTCGGGAGGAGGCGACTCCTGTTGTCCCGAGTGCATCTCGACCAGTGGTGGTTGAGAAGAAGTCGAAGAAATCTTCCGTCGGGAAGGTTGCTCCCAAGTTTCGAGTTAGGTCCAGCGCACAGAGGTATGTAAAAAACATAAGTGTAAGAACTGCATTTACTCTTTGTTTTTTACGAGTTGACTTACTTCTGCGTTTTGTGATCTTAGCCCGTCGTCTTCGGCCCCCAGGGATACTCCTATGGAGGAGCCCACTGCCACTTCTTCAGGTGGCGAGGGTGTGACGACGGCAGTAGCTGAAGGTCCAGCTACTATTCATGCGACAGAAGAAGTCGTGGCTGCCGAAGTTGCTACGACCACCGAGGTCGTCGAAGTCGCTACGACCACCGAGGCTGTCGTAGAGACTGAGGTGGAGCCGACAGAGGCCGTGAGGGAAACACCGGAGGTTGGTGGTGGTGAGAGTTCTGACCGCCGCACCGGTAAGGAAGTTGTCTAGGATCTTCCTTTTGGCCCTCCAGGTGGAGCTCCTGTGACCGAGTCAGAGGAAGAAGAATATTTTAACTTTTGCTCTGATTTCTTTGGCCCCGATTCTATCGTAGGATCTTCGGCCTACCGATCTTGCGATCGAGTTCCTCACCGAGCAGTATTCCCAATTGTGGGGATGTCTTTGACAATGAACGTCTCGAAGGGGTCTGGTGGAAATGAGTCGAGGAGATGGATGGGCTGAAAGATCCGTCGCGAATAATGTCCATGTTTGCTTGGTCAAACATGAATGTAAGTATTCCTCAATACTCACGTAGGGTTTTATCTCCGTCTCTTATCATTTTTCTCCCTTGTAGAGAGCCGTGGAGCAAGTCGCAACGATTTGCGAATACAATCGGCAACTTGTCAAATTACGACAAGAGAAGGAAGTGCTCTGCGAGCAAGTAGAGAGGTGGTGAGTAACTGATTCTCATAATCGTATCGCAAATCGATTACTTACTCAATACTCGTAGACAATTGTCGTAGAAAAACTTATGACTCAATACTGGTCCTAGAAAGACTTACGACCGGATATAATCGTAGAAAAACTTACGATCATTCGTCTATGTATTCATGTCTTCCCTTAACCTTTCAGGTTTAAGAGTGACGAAAAGACCTTAGCTGATTCACTCGACTTCGAGAAAGCCGAGTCGAAAAAGCTAAGGGATAAAGCCGCCGACCTAGTGAAGAAGCTTCAGGAGGCTAACTCTGCAACTCAGCGGTTGTAGGAAAAAATAAACAGTACGTGTGGCTACGACTGCTTTTGATCTTGATCTCCGTCTTCTTAACTTCTCATTCTTTTGCAGAAAAAGAAGTAAAAATAAGGCCCTTCAGGCCGAGGTGGGGTCTCTCCGGGTTGAGGTCCAGGAGAAGTCCTTAGTTGTCCGCGAGACCTCCCGCATTGCGAAGGAGAAAGATCAAGAAATTGAGAAATTAGGTTCTCAATTGATAGGTAAGTAGAACTTTCCCTGCTACTAAATCATTTTATCTTTCCGTAGAGTCGTTTCATTTAATTAACCCTTACTCCTTCCAAAGCGATTGATTGAAATAAAACGACTCCACGAGGCTTCGACTTGTACCCGGGAGGAGATGAAGTCGATGAAGATAAATCTTCAAGACAATATTTCACTTCTGAACATTCTACTCGATGGGCTCCGTGCCGGGAGGGTCGCCCCTCGCGATGGAACGATGGCCGCTCATACGAGTGCCATTGGGGAACAAGTCGGTACCTTGCAAGAGTTGGTGTCTACTCTGAAGACCAACCAGAATGATTCGATAAGGGAGGCGATCAAAGGGGCTGTGAGCTTTGTTTTAGCAAAGCTCAAAGCTCGTGACCCTAACCTTGACCCTCATTCTGTCGAAGCCGACTTTGACTGCGCCGAATCTGATGCAGAACGGCTGATCGAGGAGATGCAGTCGATCGGCGAGAAGGTCGCGGAGGAGATGCAGATAGAGTCTTCTTCATAAGAGTAGTTTGTAATATGAACTCGCAAATACAAGTCCTTTTTTGGTGATGTATAGATAACTGATCCTTTCTTCTTTCTGCAAATTATCTCGTAGAGTAGTTAGTAACTCGTAAGACAATAATAACAAAGGAAGAAATAAGCGGACCAGATATCAGCGATTCCTCCTTTCTCCTTCCTTTTCCCTGCGAATCATCTCATAGAGTAGTTAGTAACTCGTAAGATGATAACTTGGAAAAAGTAAGACTAAGAAACGAAGCCATGTTTATAACTTTATCTTAGCCCCCGACTATTTACTTAGTTTATTGAGAATAAACTAAGGAAATAGTAAAGAAAGGGTTTCTAAAAACAGAGAGGTTTGTTTGACTTATAGTTCTCGAGTATCGACTATCTTGCACTATTCGAAAGAGTCGAAACAGATCGACGCTAGGAAGTTCCCTCTAGTGGGCAGGACCACGTGCAGAGAAAAAAGGCTTCAACTAGGTGATGTTACCATCTCCGGCTAGATTAATCAAATCAATAACGACAACTGAAGTAAAACAAACATCTAGAGAACCTTAAAAATCCATCCGACTGTTTTCGTTGTATCTGATAAAGTTGCCCTGGCAGCAAAAGTAGGAAATTGGACGACACTAGGAAGTTCCTTCTAGTGGGCAGGACCACGTGCAGAGAGGAGAAGCTTCGACTAGGTGTGTTTCTTCCTCCGGCCAGTTTAAAACCAATCAAGTTAACCGGAAAGCAGTCGGGCAAATTTAAAAAGTGCACTCTTCTTAGATTATTTTTCAAAATAAATAAACTAAGGTGACATGAATTTGCCTTATAATTTTTGACCATGTTTGTGAGCCCAAAAAGCTTTGTACTGGTAGAATTTATTAAGAACAAAGCGACACCAGGAAGCTCTTTCTAGCGGGCAGGACCACATGCAGAGAGGAGAGACTTCGACTAGATGTGATGTTATTTCTTTGACCAGTGTAAAGGGGAAACGAGCATATAAAAAATAGTCAAAAATAAAAGCGAAACTCGAAAAAAAAAGAAACAAAAAAGATAGGGAGAACCTGATACTTTATTGTCGTAGAGGCTTGTGACACATAAAATTTGCGTAACTGGTCAATGTTCCAGGAATTTGAGAGAACACGGCCATCTTCCATTGCAAGTCGTACCGATCCTGGACGCGTAACTTCGACCACAGTGTAAGGACCTTCCCACTTGGGGGAAAGTTTTTCTGATTAGACTGGGATTAGATAAGCCTCAATACCAAGTCACCTACAGCGAGGCTGCAAGGTTGGACCTTACGATCGTAGTATCTGCGCAGGGCTTGTTGGTTGATTGCGGAATGGATTAAAGCCTGGTCCCTTTTTTCTTCGAGCAGGTTTATGTCGTCCGCTCGAAGTTGTTCTTGAATGGAGTCGTTAAACTTTTTGACTCGTGCTGACCGGATTCTTTAGTTCTGGCGGAAGCATGGCTTCGGCACCAAAAACTAGGAAGAAAGGTGTTTCTCCTGTAGCTCGGCTAGTCGCCGCATTTAATTGCCCATAATACTGAAGGTAATTCTTGTACCCAAGCCCCCGAGCGCTTGACAAGCTGATCGAAGACTCGGGTTTTGATTCCCTTCATTATCTGGTCATTCGCTCTTTCGACCGCCCCGTTGCTTTGGGGGTGGGCAACAGAAGCGTAACACAAACGAGTTCCCAACTCGTCGCAAAATTCCTGAAATTTTGCGCTCGTAAATTGTTTGCCATCGTCTGTGATAATTCGACTTGGTACTCTAAATCGAGTGATCACGCATCTCATCATGAACCGTTTTGTCGCTTCCATTGTTATCCCAGTCACAGGCTCAGCTTCTATCCATTTTGTGAACGTATCGATGGCCACAAAAAGGAACTCGAAACCTCCTGGAGCTCTGGGTAATGGTCCTAGGATATCAAGACCCCAGGTTGCAAAACGCCAAGACAGAGGAATTGTTTGCAACGCTTGAGCCGGTTGGTGTATTTGTCGGTTATGAAACTGACACTGTACACACTTTTTAACCAGCTCCCTAGCATCGTAGAGGGCTGTTGGCCAATAAAAACCTTGTCGAAAGGCTTTACCGACTAGTGTTCTGTAGGAAGCATGAGTTCCACAGATCCCTCCGTGTATGTCGTGAAGGAGTTTTAATCCTTCGCTCTGCAGAATACATCGCATGAGCACCCCCTGAGTTCCTCTTTTATAAAGGACACCTTCGACCAAAGTATATATTTTGGCCTTTCGGGATAGTCGATCTGCTTCTAGATCGTCGTCGGGTACGGAACCCGTCTGAAGGTACTTGTAGATGGGTGTCATCCATATATCTTCGTACTCTAGAGAGGTTGTTTCTATAGGAGGCGTCTCAAGTTCGTCAACTACAGACGGCTTTTGAAGCTGCTCCAGAAACACCCCTTTTGGTACCAGGGATCGAGAGGAAGCTAGGCGAGCCAGTTGGTCCGCGAGGAAATTATCCTTTCGAGGATAAATTGTACCTCAAAGCCCAAAACACTACTACAGCATCGCTTTTGGTCCCGGCCTAGTACCTCTAGTCCCGTTATAGAGCCGACTAGAAATCGGGACTAAATGTCTCACCTTTAGTCCCGGTCCCAAGCTCGGACTAAAGTCGATTTAGTCCCGTTGGTAATACCAACCGGGACTAAAAGGTCCGCCAGATCGCCACGGGCTGCCTTTAATTCGGCTGGTATTACCAACCGACTAAAGGTGTTTTTTTTCTTTTGTTTCCATTTCAATTCATTATTGATTTTGGTTTTACAATTTCTGTCACCACTTTTGTTTTACTTCTATTTTTCTTTCTTTCTTGCTTGCTAGTAACCGAAACCGAGAACCAAGAATCAGTGAGCTAAGACCAAGTTCAACTCTCTCGGTTTTGGAATTAAACGAAAGTAAATGTGCCGCCCATATGCAAACTCAAATAGCTAGTCTTGATTAAAGTACCTCAAAGCCCAAAATTAAAGTGCTTTTCTAATTTTCGAACTTCCGATAAGTACCGGGACATGGTCGGATTAGAGCACTGGTACTCTTTTTCGACTTGATTTACGACTAGTTGAGAGTCTCCTCTCACGGGTAGTCATCGAATCAATAGCGCTTTTGCGGCTCGTATACCAGCTAGCAAACCTTCGTACTCTGCCACGTTATTAGTGGCCTGAAAGTTTAATTGTATAGCATACTTTAAGGTTTCTCCGGTAGGAGATTCCAGGACCACCCCAGCCCCCGAGCCACTTATCGTAAGTGACCCGTCAAAGTACATCGTCCACAGATCATGGGAATCGTACTGGGGATCCTGAACAGGTTCAGGATTTGTCCATTCGGCGACAAAGTCTGCCAAGATCTGGGATTTAATGGCCATTCGGGACACGAAATGGATGTCGAACGCCCCAAGTTCGATCGACTGACCATTTTGCCATGTGTCCCGCTGTTTCCCTATTCTGGAGGATTGCTCCCAAGGGAAACTCAGATGGCACAGCCAGTTTGTGCGCCTGAAAATAATACCGCAGTTTCCTCGAAGACATGAGGACGACATATAGAAGTTTTTGAACCTGAGGGTAGCGCTCCTTAGGTCCGTGCAAAACCTCACTAACGTAGTAGACTGGTCGTTGTATGTTCTCACGCTCTACGACCAGCACTGCGCTCACTGCCTGTGGCGTGGCAGCTAGGTAAATTAAGAGCGTCTCTCCTGGTTTTGGGGAAACCAGAACAGGAGCACTCATAAGATACCTCTTGACTTCCTCAAAGGCTAGGTTAGCCTCTTCCGACCACTTTAAGCCCTCATGTTTCCTTAGAAGTTTGAAGAAAGGCAGTCCTTTTTCCCCAAACGTGCTATGAAACGACTTAACACCGCCATGCATCCTGTGAGTTTCTAGGCTTCTTTCTTCGTGGTCGGTGGGCGCATCTGAGTGATGGCTTTTATCTTTTCAGGATTTGCTTCGATTCCTCGTGCAGAGACCAGGAATCCAAGTAATTTTCCTAAAGAGACCCCGAACACACACTTCTTGGGATTAAGTTTCAAGTGGTGTTTTCTGAGGTTGTCGAAAGTCTCCTGTAAATCTGTGATATGGCTGAGCCGTTTGCTGCTTTTTACGACTAGATCATCAACGTAGGCTTCTAAGTTTCGACCTAATTAAGGAGCAAAAGTCGTTTGCATCAAACGCTGAAAAGAAGCTCCAGCATTTTTTAAGCCGAATGGCATTTTGACATAGCAAAATATCCCAAACGGTGTAATAAATGCGGTCTTCTCCTCATCTTCTCGACACATACTAATCTGGTGGTAACCAGAGTATGCATCTAGAAAACTCAACATCTCACATCCTGCAGTAGAGTCAACCAGCTGATCGATACAAGGTAAAGGGAAATCATCTTTTGGACAAACTTTATTAAGATCAGTAAAGTCTACGCACATACGCCATTTCCCGTTCGAATTTCTAACCATTACAGGGTTGGCCAACCACTCTCGGTGGTTGACTTCTCTTATGAAGCCTGCTTTAAGCAACTTGTCCAATTTTGACCTAATAGCATCTCGTCGATCAGGGGCAAATCTCCGTAACTTTTGTTTTACGGGTAGTATATTAGGCCGTAAAGCTAGCCTGTGCTCAATCACTTCCCTAGGGACTCCGGGCATGTCGGATGCTTGCTACGCGAAGACATCAGCGTTTGCTTGGAGGAAAGTGATGAGGGCGTCTTCCTATTTGGGGTCGGAAGAATCCCCAATGTGAACAGTCTTCGAGGGCTCCCCCGCGTCCAGAGGAACCTCTTTGACACAGTCGTTCGCTTAGGTGCGACTTTAGGCTTCGACTTGCTAGTCGAAGGCTGACTTTCATCTCGAGTTGGTAGTTGTCCAACCATCTCGAGGGAGCGACGGTCGTAGGAGTGCGCCATCTTCTTGTCACAATATATCGTGATCACTCCTTTGGGACCTCACACTCGACAGCTTTCAGCTGCCTCCGCGATTCATATGCCGAAGATCCCCCATAGATGTGATCAATGGTGTGTTGTGGATCCTGGAACGGCATCTCCTCATCATCCAACTCCTTCTGTCCACTTGTTTGGCCTACCTGTTCAAGAGTAGGAAGTGGCCCCTTGCCAGAGTAATAGTCTTCGAGTTTCTGTAAGAAAACTCGGCAATTACGAAGATCATGCCCTTCTTTTTTATGAAAAGGACATCACCTGGGTTTATCGTTTCTCCGATCTTAGTGCTTACCTTTGCCTCGATCGGGGTTCTGCTTGGGGTCGCATGGCTCCTTGTCGCTTACGGCTAGGACTTCCTTAGAACCAGCAGCTGGAGATTTGTGTCTCTTTGCCTTGTTCTTGGACTTCTTAGCCTTTTTTATCCTTTTTCTTACCACTTTCGCCTGCCTCCTGAGGGATGTTATCTTCTCGATCGATAGTATTGTTCCATTCGACTGCTTCAGCAGCAGTCGCATATCTATCGGCCATCTCAAAGAGTTCGGCGACGGTGGCAGGTGGATGTAAAGCGATGTCCTCTGTTATCCTTCTGCTACGGACTCCCTGCTTGAAAGCCCTGATCACAGATGAGTCAGAAACTTCCGAAATAGAATTTCGAACCTGACTGAAGCGTCTGATGAATTGTCGCAGCGTTTCATGATCATTCTGTCTTATCCGGTGCAGGTCATCTTCCTTTCCATGGCGTTGTAAGTGCCCTGGAAAATTGCCAGCAAAAGATCAAAGAGGTGTTGCCATGAGTAGATCGATTCGAATGGCTGGTTTAAAAGCCATGATCGTGTCGATCTTTCAAGCACAGTCAGAAGGTAATTCGCCATGACATGCTCTCCTCCTCCTGTAGCTCTGATAGCTGTAGTGTAAATCTGGAGGAACTCGATGGGATTCTGGGTTCCATTGAAATTCTCCATATTCGCTGGTCGAAAACGAGGCGGCCAACGAACTGCTCGAAGATCGGGTGAAAACGCCTGACACCCCGAGATAACTTCTTGCCTCCTTCTTCGCAAGAAAGAAAGGTTAATGTCGTCCGGGTGATCGTAATCGTCGATACCCAGCCACAGGAGGGCTGGACCTATGATAGGTCTTAGCTTTACGAGGGAAATACTCCTCGTATTTCGCTTGCCGCCGTGTATCCCGTCGCCGAAGTGGTGAAAGATCACCTCTCCTGGGGGCTTGTTGCGTCCTCCTTACATCGGGAGAATGACGTGAATGAAGTTCATGTCGCCTTCCATGCGACGAGTTATTTGAACGACTGGCAGAAGACGGAGTCGTACTGTTACGACTTCCTGGTTGTGGTCGATGAAGACGCTCGAGTTTGGCCATCGTGTTGCGAAGCCTTTGTGTGATCTCTTCTGCAAAGAGATCATACCCTGGCGCTTGAGCGAGTTCTTGGGTCGGATTTTCCAGCAAGTCGTTGATGCGCTGGAGTTCTTGAGCCTTCTCTGACTGGAAATAAGCGCGCTCAGGAAGGTTTTTCTGAGCCGCTATTTTCCTCCGTCGGGTTGTCTCAGAATGGCATATTTCAGACCTCTGAGTTGGTTTTAATGGAGTGCGAGAATGTTGAGGATGTCCCGCACGTTTATTAAAGTGTTTGTTTCGTTTGTCAGCAGTGGCGCCCTTGCCGTTGCCACAAGGGGGTGTAGAGTATGCTCGTCGGAGAGCATCATCAATCCTTCCTCTGGGAGAATGATTCTTATCAGCGGGAAGGACAAAGACCTCTTGTGGATGACCTCCATTTGTGCTCGAGGCCTCCTCGCTTGAGGAGTAGTCGAGCGACACCATCTGGCGACTTGGAGTAAACCCCTCCACGTAGGGGAACTCCGGGTTATAACCGTCTCCGTCTGCAGGTGGACCCTGCGTCGGGACGGTTGGACTTGGAGGAACAGCGTGCTCGATCCTCTTCCCTGCGAAAATACTCGGAGAGAGAGGACCATCAGATGTCGATGGAGCTCCGGAATGATGGCTTCCAGAACCTGTCTTGCCAAGTCGTACTGCCTTGGGGGGACTCGAACGCTTGGAGGAAAAACTCTCGCCATGTTGCGAATTTGCCCCAATGCAGTCCTGTTGTTGGTCGTGATGACCCTTGCCCCCTGAGGAAGTGGGTTCCTCGGCTGGGCGTACTATTGTGAGGGATAAGGATCCCTCCTGTCCTCCGATGGCGATGCAGTCTCCGAGATCTGATAGAAGATCTCCAGAGGCGGCAACACCGTCAGAAGATTCGATACTCGGTTCGTAGTCGAAACCGGCATCCATGTCGACGTCTGCGTAGTCGGCCAAGTCGAACCAATTCTCCTAGTTCCATTCTCCTGCCATGGTAGCATCAAAGAGAAAAGAAAGAACTGCTGACAAGGAATTACCAGAAGATCCCCACGGACGGCGCCAACTGTCGGTGTTTTAGAACCGGTCTTACGTAAAGATTGTTTGATTCGGGGGGTCTCCACAATTGATCACGCAGACGAGAGAGACACGGGGATTTTTATACAGGTTCAGGCCTTATCATGTGAGAATAATAAATAACCCTACTCCTGTGTATCTTGTATTGGGTATATGGATTACAATCAGCAGAGGGTCTTACTAATTGTCTTTCCAGAAAGCCTCTCCTCACTATCTCTAAAAGATACCTATTTATACTATACTGTTGGGGCAGTTGTCGTTCCAGGCTAATTAGGCTCATTATTGCGTAATAATGAGAGTAATTACTGGAGTAGTAACCCTCCACGTTGTTCAACGGTTATCAATTAGAGATAGTGGGGAATTATCTGTAGTTATTTCGGGTATAACTACGTAATTTGACTGCTCAGGCACTCACTAGTTAATGGGCCTTCTGATGGGTGGACCCAGCTAATTGTGAGGATGTTGCAGCAAGGCTAATCGTAGCAGAACTTACGATTAGGGGATAGTCGTAGAAAGAGTTTACGACTAGGTACTGGTTGTAGAAAGGCTTACGACCGGACGTAATCGTAGCAGGACTTACGATTACACTATAGTCGTAGAAATACTTACAACTAGGGGGGTGGTCGTAGAAGAGCTTAGAACAACCTAACTTACTCCACCCTTATAACATTAAGGGGTATACCATGTGACATCATATTACATGATCATGGAATAATAAAATGAGGATTGTCATATCCTCGTCGGTAAGCAACGAGGTGTGTCCTAATGACCTCGTGAGGTGCACCCTGCGGGCACTATCTGAACCGCCTCAGCCAAGTCCGACCACATACACGCTCCGAGAGAGGTTGGCCGAACCACTGCTCCAGCTCGGCCTTCTAATCCTCACCCGGAGGGCTTGAAATAAGTGGCTCACCCCGGATGGGAGATCGGTCAAGACCAAGATGTCATGCAGGATGACCGTCATCTCACCCTACTGAAAGTGGAAGGTGTACGTCTCGGGCCTCCACCTGTCGACAAGTACCGACAGCAGGCTGGCGTCTAGGGTGATCCGACGTCCAACGGATACCAACCTCACAAGAGGCAATAAGCCCGTGTCCCGGAGGATTGGGACGTAGCGATTGTCCAGCTCACAGTAATCCCTCCCCACTTGAAGCACCAGGGGCGGAGGGCCATCCGCATCAGTGGCGATCCACAGCTTGCACCTGTGGTCCTTATCGTGGAAGTGTTCCAGAAGAGTCGGTAGAGACATGGCTTGCAACACATGCAATAGAGGGAATATTAGTGAGGAGGTGGCTAATGACCATAAAAGATTATAAATTAAACATGCTAGCTTTTTAATTGCAGAGTAGTTTTCCTAGAGTGATAAGCTACATGATAAGCTAGCTTAATTAGATTATGCTCCTCTGTTCTTCGGTGAATGCATTTCTTATTATTTGATTTTGCTTTATGATCAAACTGACACTACAAATTAATGTACACGAATTTACTAATTTATTACTACTGATTTTTTCGTAACTAATTAACACTGTAAATTAAAAATTACGACCAAACTACCTACGAACAACGGCGTTTAATAAAGCTGAAATGTCCCAAAAAAATATAATCGACAGAGCAAGACAGTGAGCGAAAGAGCGAGCGACTGCGAAATGAACGAGCGAAAGAGTGAGCGAGAGAGCAAGCGACTGCGAAATGAAATCGCGCCCACTCGCTCTAATTTATATCCGCTGCGGGAGGGAATCCTTTTTCCGTGCGCGCTAATTAAGTTTGCCATGCATTTCGGGGGCAGACAAAGATTTGATGGAGTAGACGGGGGAGACAAGGATTTGATGGAATAGATGGAGGTGACGGGATGACAAGATTACTTGTGCTTTCGGTGGAAAAAAAAGGCAGATAGAGGGAGAGCCTTATTTGAATGTTTGTGCAAACAACACATGGCACGATTTTCTGTTGCTTTTTTTGTTCTCGCACAAACAGAACACTTGTACGACATAAAGAGAAAAATTCTGAACGAATAAAATTATGGCAAATTTACACAAGCAAGTACACTATGTCGAAGGCTTCACATAAAATTTTATAATTTTTTTAACTCATTTGCTATATTTTAAAATTTCTACAAACATTCGCGAAACCCTAATTAATTTCGGCCAGCACTAACCTAGCGACACGTGGCGGGCTGAGGGCCGTTGCCGCACGACCGCCGTGCGGCAACGGATGACATGGCGGCGGGGCGGGCAGGGGAGGCCACATGGCGGCAGGGGAGGCGTTGCCGCACGACGACCGTAAGGCAATGGGCTGATGTGGTGGGCAGAGAGAGGCCACCGCACGGTGGCCGTACGACAACAGTGCTATATGTGCAAATACGTTTCGCTTGTTGTCAATCCTGCAAATACGGGTTGAAAACGTGCTATATTAACAAATAATATTTGGGGGATTTTGGACTTGGATAAGAGATCTAGACAAGTCAATAAATATTTTTAATCTTACAAGTTGATGTCTGCCGGCAGAAAGCATGCACGGTCCCATCATCTGAAGAAACAAGGCTCTTCCAGCAAAGCTAAAGCAGATGACATGCATGTGCAACCTGTTGTGTACGATCGGAAGGGATTTGATTTGATTTAATTTTGTATTTCTTGAGCTGTCTTCGTTCTCCTTGTCCAAACTCTCTCCCTTGCAACGTATGCCATGCAAATACATTGCGTTTATTCAGCGGTACTTAAGAGTTTTCCATATACTGCGGCATGAAGCTGAAAATCTCGCATTCAGAGAACTCAACATGGTGGTCTAGATATAGCAGAGTGTTTACTACTCCGTTAAATAATTCATGGAGTGCATGGCCGGCCGGAGTTAGTACAAGAAGCATGGTTTTGCGCGCTGCATGCGATTGCATCCTTGGATTTGTGGGAATGGGAGAGCAGAGCAGCAGTGGAAAATGTACTACTATATATCTGGTATATGGTGTTTATGTTTCTGATGTTGATGTTCCTAGTCCTTTTCATGAGTAAGATATTTCAATTTCTTTTTTGCTTCTGTGTGATTTGGCGACTGTAATAGTACTAATTAAGTACTGGAGCAGTGCTCTTGGCCTCTTGCAGGATCATCAATCCTCTTCATGAAGTGACAATGGAAGAGGTATTATATATGTTCACCTTTTCTAGCTATATATTTGTTTGATTTGAAAGAATAGGTTGTTAAGACTGCTGCAAAACATTGATCGATTGAATTAAGCTTTTTCGTTAAGTCAACTGATGATTGATTGCTGTGATTTACTTTAAGGCAACTCAATGCTCCAACATCAGCCATATCTATTCTAAGGTATGCCACCTACGATATAAGATGACATGGACGGAGGGGGAATTGAAGATGAAAGTTGTATCTCATGCAAGATACGACTCGTTTGAACAAACCAAGACAAGTAGATACGCGTAATGTTGTATCTAAAATTTTGTGGGCCCATCTACCTCACAGTACATGCAACAATTTTGATGTTGCGGGGACCTTTAGACAACCTATATATACCATGCATTGTAATGGTTGTGCTTAAAAACTCGCTTAAGGTGAGGATGACCACTCTCTCTCCTCCTAGATACAACCCATTGGGAGTGCCCTTATGTCATATGTGTACATTTTTGGTCCATGAAATTCTACAGTTCAGAAATCAGAAGAAAAGTTATCTTATCTGAAAAAAAAATCACCATTCATTAATTTGTCTGTTTATCGTACTAGCCAGCAACTGAATACTGAAAAGAGGCATGCAATTATGAACTAAAAGCCAGGCAGGACTTAATAATATGTACTGGTGATACAATATAGATGAAAATATGAGTAGTATTGCGCATATAATCATCATGACCATGACGGGGGAGCTAAGCTATGTGGGGGCCAAGGCGCCACAGGTCTCCCTCCGTACGTACGTAGTGTTAACTTTTGCTGCAGAGTAAAGCATGGCCAATTGCAATGGTGGCCTCACACTCGGTCCCTGATATGCTGCTGCTGCTTCCTCGTCTGACCTCTCCCCCTCTTTCTGTTGCTGCTGCTGCTGCTGCTGGCAAATAACTTTGCTTGCATTTCGCTAACACAGTCCGGGAAACAAAAACATATATAGGATACCCCAAAATGGGCATGTGTTAAAACAGTAGGAGGAAGGACACTTCTTCGCTGTGTGGAACTGTGTCCGGCTCCAGTCCGGATATCTAGGCAACTAGTGTTAGATATATCCACAAGTGGCCTGAGTTGGTGCCTCAATTCACACGGTGGATTTTGTTTTTTTTTTGAAATAATATTATTTTAAAATAAAATTACAAAAGTAAATAGTCTATTTTTTATATTACAAAAATAGCTATTATCGTCATTTCAAATGGCGAAATTGTTCTGTCGTCGTTCAAAACGACGCAAGTAGCCTGGAACAATGCAGAGAAGGTCCTGTCGCAACTTCGACCGGCAACATGGCCCTATCGTCATTCCAACTTGCGACAGAAACCTCGATCACTTTTTTTACTGTCTATTTCTGACCACATATCTTGTCGACAAATCCCAATGATATTACAGAACATTCAGTACAACGTCCTCACATATTTTGTCGCCAAATCACAATGATATTACAAAGCATTCAGCACCACGTTATCACATATTTTATCGACAAATCACAATGATATTACAAAACATTCATCACAATGTCATCACCTAGTTTTTCAGCAAATCAAAATGATATTACAAAGCATTGAGCACCACATATTTGGAAAATTCTAGGGTACTGTCGCCATTTGGAACAGTGACAGCACAATTTCGCCATGTCAAATGGCAACAATACCCTAGTTTGTAAAATTTTTTTGACTATTTACTTTAGTAATTTTCTTTTAAAATAATATTTTTTCAAAAAAATGCTGATTTTGATCCTAGCTCATCGTCCGTTTTTTTTTTGTTGGAAATCCTAGCTCGTCGTTCGATCTTGATCGTGCTGGAGTTGAATCTACACGTTGCTGCAGAAATTCTATTTATTTTATTATATAGGACGGAAAATACTACTAGTATCAATGGTTAAAGGAAATGCTTATTTAAAGCATTGTATACCATTACCTTCATTTTTTAAGTACAAGACGGACACTCAACACACATCGCATTCACACCATCCACGTCATATGTGTGTCCACTACACACGATTAGAATTTATCGGAGGCACCTAAGGCATCACGGAGCGCGGGCACATACTTTCGCACTGAATGTGCACACATGTGTACTACTGAAATCGGTGGACATCAGCATCAAGTCTAGGAATTGAACCTTGGTGGCTGGAAGCACACCCGCACACCTAGTCATCGTCTTGCCACAAACCAACTGCCTAGACCATTACCTTCATGATGTTGTACACATGGTTATAGGCTTACAGCCATAAGTTTTGATTGTCTAGAGAATACTAGAATAGCCAATTCCGGTGGGGAGTCTTTCCCGTTCGATTCTCAAAGAAAAGAATATCCATTTGGTTGCAGTTATGACAAATATTTATCCCTAAGACTCAACGATGTTGACCACAAGACATGGCTACCATACTAGATAGAGCATCCACAATAGTTCATGTCATTTGTTACTAAGATATAGGCCCATCAGCATTTAGGTGATCTGGAGGAGAGATAGTGAGAAGAGAAGTTGAGTTTGTTTCTAGATGAAGAAATAAGCAAGTTGTTGATACTAAGACACAAGAAACAACAAAATAACTATTGGAGACTTACTTGTTACCTAAAAATTTGTTTTGTGAGTAACAATTAAAGTGTACATACAAGCTTAAGAAACAATCTATTGGAAGACTTGTTTTTTTTATTAGATTTAGTATTATCTCTTCTTAGTAACAAGCTACGAAACAAACTATTGTAGATGCTCTTAGAGTATCCACCGGTTGGTTAGTTGAATAACCATTTTTTAGCCCAAAAAAGAGGAATATATACACGTACAGTATACTCATAAGTTTGTTTTTTTCAGACCAAGTATATTCAGAAGTTGAACGTACTTCGTTCATAGGAGCCGTCTCCGTCTAAATCCATTGTGCCAAAAACATCGACAGTAACATTGCAGATAGTACATATATAATTTTTAAAGTGTTCATTATTTATATATTTTTAATCTGACTTATTTATTATTATTACCAACCAACTAGTAGCTATCAGATAATAATTACTCCATCTGTCCAAATATGTAGGGCATATTTTTTGAATAGTCTTGTTCACAAATATATCACATATTCATATTCCAATGCCAAATAAGTATGTTCTCACCTCTATACTCTTAATAAACCAACTCCATTTTGTATTCCTTACATGCATGCGTTAAATATAGTGCACAAAGATAATAATTAGGGTATTCTAGTAATTTTTTATGTCTTTTTGGTCTATGTGTAAAACAAAATACGCTTTATATTTTTGGACGAAGGGAGTAGCATATTAAAATTTAATAATAATTTAGAATCAAATCAATCACGTGTAACATATTAATTGAAAAGACGTGCGAATAAGTCAGACATTAATAGCAGTATGCATAAACTATTCATTAACAACAAGTTAAATCCAGTGGCGGATCTATACACAAGCCCAAAACCTTTGTAAATTTACATGGAAATCCACAAATTTATATGCACACATATCAAATGTAATCCAAATTATAGGACGACACCATTCACATATAGCAGGAAAGTCAAAATGACAACATACTCCGTATATGGAAATATCCACACCTACGCACAAGGTCGCCAGCCTAATTGCGGCAGGAGCATGCAGTACTACAAGCCTACAAGACTATAGTTTGTGGGTTAGCTTGAATTATTATTATTTAAATGGGTGGCTAGCTTAACTTATGGTTTAATTCTTAATTTCTTACAGCAGGTTGGGTGTCCCTGTCTTTTTTCTTTTTTTTTTTTGACAGGAGGGTGTAGGTTCCTGTCATTGTTGTCCCACATAAGCATATTGATCCATGCATTTTCTGCACGATTTCATTTTTTGAAAATAAACGTACCCATCTAAAGCATAATTGCTTTGTGTCAAAAGAAAGATGTACTCATCTAAAGCATAGGGTACTAGTAGTAAATGAGATGCATCGATCATTGCAACTATTGCAAATAGCACAAGGACACTGCAGGAGTGTAGCCGTGTAGGTGTGTGTGTGACAGATCAGATCAGGCTGTCCTGGGATGGTACGACCCTGCTAAAAGAGAGAAAAAAAATACACCGTACATTCTAAAAAATAGCAATAACATTTGGATATATCCGAATAATAACCAGAGTCCAAGAATGTACTCCACTCGAAGTGATTCCATTTTCCTTGCAGATGCAGCCATCGGCTCTCGTTCATCATCAGCCAGTCACGTAGTACGTACTAGCTACTCCGATCCGCTTGTTGGCACATAAGTGTCCCTGTATATAACAGCAGCCACCTGCTGCGCCACTATACTACAGCAAGTAGGCGCTGCAGCAGCTTTTCTCAAAAATTTATTTAATTATATTTTTGAAAAAAAAATTAATATAAAAAATAAGCTCAAAAAATTATAAATGTTTTTGTGGAGCCTCCCGACACAGTGTAATTGCTTTTGTAATTTTTTCAAAATTTTATCTGTTCATATTTTTTCTTAATAATTCATTTAAGTATACTATTTGTAGAAATTTTCTAGTATAAAAAATAAGGTCCAAACATTATATTTTTTTTAGGCTCCTTACACAGTGGACTTGATTGTGTAATTTTTCCATCATTTTATATGTTCTAAAATTATCTTGACAAATTAATAATTTAGGTCTAAAAAATTAGGACGAAATGTTTCAAAAATTAGGGTTTTACGATTTCATGTGACTTGGAATATAGGAAGTATAGCACCACATGACTACTCTAGGTAAGAGATACTCTCTCCTCCGTACATCTGTCGCCCCATCAATGCTGTCCCCCCTTCCCACAGTACTCGCTTTTATGGCGTGTCGAATCTCTAGACCCGACTCCCGATTGATTCGCTCACGCGCCTCCACCAGCAAGGGTGTTGTGTGGCACTTCGTGGCGTCACACCGGTGTTAAACCGAAAATATTAGAAACCCTTCCTACAAACATGCTGGTCCATTTAAATACTTATAAATACATACTTCAAGTGCATATAAATATATACTTACTGCATATACAAAAAATACAAATTACTTACGACCTCTTCCTGAAAATTATAAGTTATTAACCAAGCAGACAATTGGACCAGACATATTAGGAACCCCTTTTTACGGTCAGGCACAAGTTTTAGCGGGTGTCACAACACTATAGCTAAATCCTAAACCGCCAAGCCAAACCTATAAAAAGCTTATTATAGTAGTAGAAGTTGATCGTTAGCCCCAAGTGCTAACTTCTTATTGTCCATAGCACATAGCCAGAAGGAGACCATCATATGCTTCCTAAAACCCTCTACTGTCACGTAGCATAGGGCAATAAATGTTCTAGTGTCCGACACCGTAGTAGAATTTCCACAGTGGATTCTAAACTCACATATTGAGTAGTAATTCATATCAATCATGTAAAAAGAAAACATCTCTTCGCAACTACTTTGTACAACTTAACAAATAAGGTAACAGCATAGGGACGTATAAAGGAACTGAATAGCATTTGTGATTTTCATAGATTCTTAAGGGTACGAAATCTGTTAGACTCACGATAACATTTTGTGACTGTCGTATGTTGTTGTAATGCGGCAAATTTCTGAAGAATTTTGTGAGGATGATTGAGGTAGCAATGATTAAGTAAGTAGGAAGGTAAGTGATATTGCGATGCACTAGAGAATTCATACATGTGGAGAACTTGGGAGAAATGGCGCAACGATAACAACACGACAGTTAATCCGACAAGGGAATTATACGGCACACCGGCTAACGAACCAAGGACGGTACACGCATGCCATACATATCCATGCCTCATCGCAATGGAGGCATGTTACTCCTATCTCCTAAAGTTTAAAGCTTCATCCTTAGT
This sequence comes from Ampelocalamus luodianensis, assembly GCA_036346255.1. NCBI lineage: Eukaryota > Viridiplantae > Streptophyta > Magnoliopsida > Poales > Poaceae > Ampelocalamus > Ampelocalamus luodianensis. The sequence continues at coordinate 2,337,623 of CM070632.1, read as the reverse complement.
TTTTAGCAAATACACATAGCAGTAGCGTGTTGCATCCCGTTTCCGGTTGTAGTATATGGCGTTGTAGCGTAACAAAGCCGAGGTGGCTTAGGACAGTTCTTGTAATGTCCTTCACCACATCGGAAGCAATTGTTTGATTGAGTAATGGGGCTGATGGTACTAGTAGGTGGCATATGTGATTTCGTTGGTGTTTCTAATTCCACCATAGAAATAGGTTTGTGCAGCATACTTGGTGATTCCCGAGTGGCTACAGGAAAGGGTGTAGGGTGAGCAAGTGCCAAGCGACCGTTGGGTAAAATATTATCATTAGCAATGTCAAACAACCATTCATCATCTTTAGGTTGATCAGGATTGACTGTTCCATTTTCATTGTTCTCTCCCATATTAACCAAATTGTGCTCATTAGCTTCCTTCTTAAATGCATTGTACCGCAAATGATCATTCTCCCTTAGATTGTTGTTTCCAGTTTGTAGTGGTTCTTCAGCAGCAGCATTGACTAGCACATGGTAAGGGCATGCACATTGTCCCTACAAAATGAACAAATATGGTGACTGGGATACCATGGTAATAGCAAAACCATATAGGCTGCATATGGAAGGTAATTCCCTAAAGCCTTCTGAACCCTTCTGCATATGTGATATATTACATTTTGTATCTTTACCGGTGGGATCCCTTGAACTGTTTTTGGGATTGCGATATGTCCACATGTGGCAAAAACAAAATTCAATGATCAAGGGCCAACTTTCCCACCGCCCATCCTCCCTCCTCCGCACATCTGTCGCCTCGTCTAGAATTCTCGGTGCCAACGCTTCTGGAATTCCAGGCGCCAATGCCGCGGCCCCTCCTTCGCTCGGCTTTAAATACCGAACTCTCGCAGTTGCTCTTCGCTTATCTCAATTGCGTTTCACTTCTCATTCTAGCGCTCGTCACTGAGGACTCAGAGAACATAACATAATTAGTTTTTTTGGGGAGATTAAGTATTTGTTTGCTTCTCGTCGCTTCTCGAAGGGCAGGTAATTTATTGGATGCTTTTGTCGTTATTACTGTAGTCATAGTTATTAGTTAGCTAGTCATAATTAGTTAGTTTAGAGGTAATTAATTTGTTGTAATTAGTTAGTTTAGTGGTAATAATTCGTCATAATTGGTTAGTTTGCTGGTAATTAATTAGGTTAGTGGTAATTAATCAGTCGTAATTAGTTAGTTTAGTGGTAATTAATCAATCATAATTAGTTAATTCAGTGGTAATTAATTAGTCGTAATTAGTTAGTTTGTTGGTAATTATAGCCGCACAAACAAGTGCAGAATATGCAAGACCTCTGGGCACTCAACGAAGGATTACCCTAATAGACCCAGCTCATCCAATCGTCATTCAGTGTCGTAATGTAATGTTTTTTCCGCCTTGTTTGTTATGCACAGCGTAACTTCTGCAATACCCAGCTATGGACTCATCGGCAAACTTCTACGCGAGGGTGTTGCAGAAGCACCGCGGAGACTAGTTGTAGGCATCATTGCATAGATGATATATATGATATTCTTTGTTAATTTATCGGTTCAATGTGGATGACGTTGGTACAATACAGTATTAAGAATATCATCCACTTTAACACTATATTGTACCACATGCCAGATAGGCTTGTACATGACCAACTGAGGGAAATGCTTGGCATGCAGATCATATAACAATGTACCGTAGCCTTCAAAACACACACGAGTCGGAGGCTGCTGTACGTTGTTATATGATCTGCATACCACGTATTTCCCTCAGTTAGTTCATGTACAATCTTATCTATCCGGTGGTACAATACAGTGTTAAAGTCGATGATATTCTTTAATACTGTATTGTACCACAGGCTTGATAAGTTTGTATATGAACCAACAGAGGAAATGCGTGGCATGTAGATCGTATAACAACATACCATAGCCTGCACATTGTTATATCATTGCATGCCAAACATTTTCCCCAGTTGGTTCATGTACAATCTTATCTAGTCTGTGGTACAATATTGTATTAAAGAATATCATCCACAATAAACTGATAAATTAACAAACAGTGTCCCGATTGCAATAAACCGGCGTGTGTATCATGTAATGCTTGTAATGCTTTAAATGTCATCAATTTTATGTATGAACACGTACACTGCAACTCCATTGGAAACCCTAATTTTTGAAACCCTAATTTTGTTATGAGTATTTTGTGTGGGAATTCATGAAACCCTAATTTTCGAAACCTAAAATCCAAATTTTTTAGACTAAATTCTTCATTTTGGAGACAATTTCAGAACACATATAAAATTGTCCTAAAAGGTGTCAATACGGCAAAAAAATCCAAAAATGCCACATGAAGAATTAGGTGGTGGGGCCATGGCAAGTTGGCAACAAATCTTTTATGCTCTATTATTGATTAAGGTTGGTAGTTTTAAAATTTAATGTTTGAACTGGTTTGAACTCGTGGATGACACGGGAATCGAAAGTTAATGCATAGTATCCACCCATTTAATTGTTAATTTTCTAGCCCTAATTTCCAAAACATTTTGTCCTAATTTTTGAGACGTAAACCCTTAATTTATCTAGATAATTTCAAAACATATAAAATTATGAAAAAATTACACAATCAAGTCCACTGTGTAAGGAGTCTAAAAAAATTCATAATGTTTGGACCTAATTTTCTATAATAGAAAATTCCTACAAACAGTATACTTAAATGAATTTTTGAGAAAAAAAATCGAAACGGATAAAATTTTTAAAACATTACACAAGCAAGTACACTGTGCCGAAAGGCTCCACAAAAAAATTCATAATTTTTTAAGCTCATTTTCCATATTTAAAAATTCCTCCAAAAATATAATTAAATAGATTTATGATAAAAGTCACTCACATGCCCACCTTTGTAGTATGGTGGTGCAATGTGGTCACTCTTTGTGGGATATAGCGACAAGTCACTGCGTACGACGACGCAACAGGTGACTTGCTGTGGTGCGGGAGCGCAGCAGACGGGCCGAGGGGAGGGGCCAGAAATAGAATTTCAAGGGTAAAGGGACTATATTTAAAATTATGGTGGTCTAGAGGCCAATAATATCCAAAATTTGGTAGTGTAGGATAGTGTGTCACATGTAGTGACCACTCATGACTTTCCATCACATCAGGCTGTCCTGGGATGGTACGTGTACGACCTTGCCCAAAAAATTCATTGCCAGAAGCAATAAAAACAGCGAGAGATGACTTTGTTTTCTAGGTCTTGACATTTATTGGTGCGTACAACTCCAACAGTAGTACTGCTGCTACGCATAGTTTAAGCGAGAGCCTGAGCTCTGAGCTCTGAGCTCAGAGCACGCGCTAGAAAGGGAAAAAGCTGGTGTGCTACTCAAAGAGAGAGAGAAAATACTTTACATTCTTAAAAAAAAACAATAACATTTGGATATATCCAAATAATAACCATAGTCCAAGAATGTACTCCACTCGAAGTGATTCCATTTTCCTTGGAGATGCAGCCATCGGCTCTCGTTGATCATCAGCCAGTCACGTAGTACGTACTAGCTAGTGTAGTAATGTACTACTCTGGTCCGCTTGTTGGCACATTAGTGTCCCTATATATGTTCACTATTTTAATGGTCCACTTGATGTGTGATGATCGATCTAACATCTCCTCCGTATACAATATCACCAACGCAAAAGGTGGTGCTGCACAAGAAAGGGGGTGCCTACTCTGCCATACGAGTCCACCAGCATGTTATCTGCATCCCCATTCCCCCACGTAGCAAGGTCCAGTTGGTGACTTTTTCTTCCAGCTTTGCTAGTGCCTAGTTGGAGACTTGGGTGTCCTGTCATGTGATTTACCGATGAGTTTGAGTGGTCTTGAGGCCTAAAATCGAAGGAATTAAGAAGCGGCGGCTGCTTGGTCTTCGAGGAGTTCGGCCGGCGAGGTTAGATAGCGGGAGATCAGGCGAGGTTAGACGATACGCAACAGGCAAGGGGCAAGCCATACGTACTGGAGGACCAATTTAGCCGAGAGGGCCGGAGTACCGAATCAGCGACTTAGGCGAGCGGGTGCTGGACTGACCATGAATTCGTTGTTAGCACCAGGAACACACCGTGAGAACTCTCGATACACAAGAATACTCGACACACGAGAATACTCAACACATGAGAAATCACCAAAGAATACTCGACACACAAGAATCACCAAAGTTGTTGGCCCAGGCACCCGGCGAGCGGGTGCTGGACTGACCATGAATTCGTTGTTAGCACCAGGAACACACCGTGAGAACACTCGATACACAAGAATACTCGACACACGAGAATACTCAACACATGAGAATACTCAACATATGAGAAATCACCAAAGAATACTCGACACACAAGAATCACCAAAGTTGTTGGCCCGGCACCCAGCGAGCGCAAGGACTCAACGAGGGCGTCGATGTCGATGGTCTTGTATCATGTACATGAACGACGAGGCGCGCCTGCTGAAGGCGTACGGCAAGCTCCCCGACACGCTCGGCAGAACTCGAGTCTCGCTCGACAGATGCACATGCAGGAAGCCAATTGGAAGATGAACGCACACCTACACGTGAACTCACTTGAAATTCACGTATGCATGCATATGGTGCTGGAACTCTCAATGAAGATACACGCACACATAAGAAGCTAATAGAAGAAAGATTTGGTGCTGCTGAACTGCTTCAGCATTTTCTGATTTTTTTTCCTCCTCTATTGCTTCAATCAAAACACATAAGATGACACATCCTTTTATAGAGTACCTAATCAACTTACCACCCAAGCTAAAAACCTAAATATGGAAAGCCTAACAAAGAAAACAAACTAATTTGATCCGATGCTGATTGCATCAGGATCCTAACACCATATTACTTAGCAAGTCTAGATTAATTTTCAACAATCTCCCCCCTAATCTAGACTCGTCGATACTTCGATGTATTCAACCGCAACGTATTGCCGCACGCAGTAGCCTCCTTTTGCCACACACATGGTATTTGGCCACACACAGTGGGCATCTTGCGCGACACATGCGCCATTGTCGGTCTCACACCGACTCATCTGCCATCGGCATCGCCTTGTCAGTTGTCGACGACGAACGCCGACTCTCCTAGTGACAGCTCTGCACCGCCATTTGTTGGCCTTAGCCGCAGCCATCACGCTGACGTTGCACACGTCGCGTGTAACACCGGCACACAGCTAGCCTTGCCATGGTCGTGCTGACCTCTGTCGTCGTGTTCCTGGGCCATGGTGCTGCAGCTAGCTCGTCGCCGACGCCCTGTGCACCTCCGCCCGATGCGCGCCGCTACGCACAACATCACGCCGATTCGAACATACGTCGCCATCACCGTCGCCATCACACCGAGACTTTCTCAACTATGTCCTCGGCCACCGCCACTGGCCTCTATCTCACCCAGAGTCTGCCGCCACCCGCAGTCTCCACCTCGCATGGAGTCTGCCATTGCGCCACCTCTGGCCTCCACTCATGGAGCTTCCCGTTAGTGCGCCCGTCGTCGCCACACCACACCATCCTCGCCCAACGCTCCTGGATCTTGAGGCTCTAATACTAATTGTTAGCACCAAGAACACACCGCGAGAAAACTCGACACACGAGAATACTCAACACACGAGAAATCACCAAAGAATACTCGACACACGAGAATCATCAAAGTTGTTGGCCTAGGCACTCGGCGAGCGCAAGGACTCAACGAGGGTGTTGATGTCGATGGGCTCCTCATGTACATGAACGACGAGGCGTGCCTGTTGAAGGCGTACGACGAGTTCCCCGACACGCTCGATAGAACGTCTCGAGTCTCGCTCGACAGATGCACATGTAGGAAGCCAATTGGAAGATGAACACACACATACACGTGAATTCACTTCAAATTCACGTATGCATGCATATGGTGCTGGAACCGTCAATATATGAAGATACACGCACGCATAGGAAGCTAATAGAAGAAAGATTTGGTGCTGCTGAACTGCTGTAGCATTTTCTGATTTTTTTCCCTCCTCTATTACTTCAATCAAAACACATATGATGACACATCCTTTTATAGAGTACCTAATCAACTTGCTACCCAAGCCAAAAACCTATAAACATGGAAAGCCTAACACATGAAAAGTCTAACAAATGAAACAAATTAATTTGATCTGATGTTGATTGCATCAGGATCCTAACACTCTATTACTTGGCAAGTCTAGATTAATTTCCAACATTCGTTAGTCATGGCCTCGTGGGGGAGGAATTTCCTGAGAACATAACATATGTTGTTTGTTTTCTTCCCTTGCCTGAGAACGTAACCTTTTGCTCCGTAAAAACCTTTTTTTTCCTCTTAATTGATTGACAATGCTCATGCCCTTTTTTTAAAAAAATGCATGTTCTCTAGAAAAAATAAAATTAATTCATAATTTTATCCCTGTTTAGTGGACTAGTCAGCAACCCGTGCGCCTGGTACGGGCTAGTAATTATACAAAAATGTCTACATGCCAAGTTTCAAGTTGTGTGTACATGTAATTTTAGTGTCAAAGAATCTTTAAGAATAATAACTGAATTAGGATAAACTTTTTATCTTGTATTAGTTTGGATTGTTCAAAGTTCAAACTTTACGTTTTCAAAGAGCATGGGCTTCCAATACGATTGTGTAATCAATTTGCAAACTCCAAAAAAATTCAATAATAATATAGTTTTAATTCCAAATGGACATATGCTTGGGAAGTAAAGTTTGAGTTTGCATTATTACTAAAAACATTTTTTATAAATTAGTACAAATAAGTAAAAACAAATTTTATTTTCTATAAATTTCACTTGAACCATAAATTAATTTCAAATTTGATCTCAATTAGAATTTATGTTTTACTTAGGACTTTGAATTTATTTTTAGTATTCAGGATTAATTTCTTATTGACATTTAGTTATATTTTAAATTAATACCTAATTTTGACCTTACTTACGAAATTAATTTAAAATCCAATTTTTCATGTATACACTCCGAATTGGGCTTCAGTTTACAACTTAATTACTATTCATAATCCTACTGTGGCGTTGGAAATTCCTAGCTTTTGATAAGTTGATTGTATTAGATTAAATCTCTTTGTAAAGAAAATTACTACTATCTCTTTATCCTAAAGGTCTGAAGTTCTAGCTCAAAATTAATACATGTTTCAAAATGAAGATTTTTATTTTTTATTCTGAATTTGTACATACTATACATGTTCGCATCTTGTTTTCTTGTACATGCGTGACCGCCTCTGCTCTTAATGCATAGCCTCTTTGCTCCAACTCATGAATTGAATTATAGTATCTATATCTCTTTAATTATTTTTTCTAAACTTCTTTATATGACGCATAAAAATAGGCAACGTCCCATCTCAATGCTTCTAGTGCTCCTGGATGTCTACCCGTCTGAAATGAATAGCTGAGGAGCTAATTTATGACGGGATAGTCATGATTAACAGTGTGAATTTCCTTTCCCACATTACAAATGTGTACAAGAGAAAGAGATCATCGGTAAATCAAGACACTGATTCATAATTAGGACATGCACAAATCACGACTCGGATTCTAATTTGTAAATTGTAAGTAGAGCACGCCTATAGTACAAAAGAAGATGTATACTTGCTATTTTATTTCCATACATGACCAGTTACAAAAAAAAAAATCTATAAAAGACATGTAGAGGATTTGTGTTCTGGTGGGCCAGCTAGCCATGACCTTGTGTCCGGTTGGTGTTAGGTTTGAATGTCCAATCAAGCTCTTATTTGTACCGACACATAAGGCAGGTATTATAGGAAAGCTTGAATCCGAGTCCATGCAACTACCGGCTAAAAAAATAAATCCAAGCTGCAGGTTATACCACATGATAAATTGGATGGATAGGATTTCCCCTTTTCTCTGATTAATGTGGGAATTTCTAGCATTTTTCTTTTTCTCCGATTAATGTGGGAATTTCTACCTTTTTACCTCCTAGGATTAATATGAGGCCTTCTAGGAGAGCCTCCAATTAGTATAAATATAGATGGTTAAATGTGCTAGAGGTGTTAGCACCTCCCACATCTCCAGATGGACAGAACTGGGGCTCATCGTATTATATACTATGTTTAAAACCTCATAAATAGTGTGTAAGGGATTATATTAATGATATGCATATATAACTGGTACGACTTTGTACTTTAATTCACAGACATATATTATGTAGGCAAAATTTGCTAGAGGATATTGAACTTTTGTGGTATTTGCTCCTCGACACTGAAAAATCGTATCTTTGCTGAAACATACTGAACTTTTATGACTCTTTACCGTAGAGCACCGAACCCATTATAATGCATTATTCTGGCTAGTAGGAGAGAGACAGTGTGCAAAATGTCGTATTTGCACCTCATGCTAATCCGTTCTAGTACTTTTTTTTTAAAAAAATGCTTCTTTGTATCATTCTTCCTTACTTCTTCAATCTTTCTCTCTGCCTTGCCAACCTTAGGCCGCCACACCACAACCGCCACGCCAATCTACGCCGGCGAGCTCACCGCTGGCACGTCATCCTCTTCTGCCTCTCTCCCGCTGACCTCCTCCACGCTCGCCCTCCCCTCCAGTCACCCTGCAAGGGCACGGACATCCTTGTTGAGGCCCTTGGGCATCACGTCCATGGAGATCCACCAGGCGCTCACATGCTCGCCCACCATCAGTAACCACCTGCACTACCACGAGCAAGGCGAGGCCTTCACTGCCTCTGGCTATGCACATGCGTCGGAATGTGCAGGCGTCTATGTCACCACCTTCGGCCCCAGGACCACCAACCTCGCCTTCACACTCACCGATCATCACATATGATTTTTGTACGCAACGCGGGAGGGCAAAAAAATTTGAACACGTGCGCGAGAGGCAAAATGTTTTGGCGTTGTCCTTATATATTATAGCCACCCAGCCTTTTCTTCCATCAGTCTATCCCTATCCCCTCCCCACGCCGAGCTCCGCCAACCACTCTCGATTCCCCGTCATGGTTCGGCGAGGAGACACAACCGACGATGATGAGGAGGAGGGATGCGGAGGAGCTCCTTGTCTGCTGCAGGAGGTAGACTGTCGAATGTACGTGTACATCCCTAAAACACACATAATTTGTTGGCTGTTTGTTGTAAAAAAAAATGATCTTAATTTTGTGTTACCTAAGGTCAGAGCGCTGTTGGAGGTTTTCAGTCGTCTCTCCTTGCCGACTAGCTTGAGTTGAACTCGGATGACATGCAAGAATAGCTTGTGATATGCTGGTGAGGTACAAAGGAGCTCACAAGACCAATCTAAGAAGCCGATGAGTTCTTCAAGAACTTGGAGTCACAGATGGTTTCTAGCTAGTTTAACTTTGTAACTTTATTCTTTTTTCCCATCCGGAGCAGACATTGTGAAACATTTTGGTTTTCCTTTCCTATAATGTGTTTGTCATCAGAATTTTAATTAGATTTTAATTGTCTTGCTAGAGGTTGCATATGGAAACTACTGTCCAACATGATTGGTTTGGCTCAAAATCTGATTTTTTTTTTTGCAATAGAAAAACTATCACAAACGGTTCTGAACAAGAACTGTCTATCACAGACGGTTCTTGTTCAGAACCGTCTGTGATAACTTTTTCATAGACAGTTCAAAAACCATCTATGATGATGTCATGTCATTACTGACTCATAAACTCAGACGGCTCACGAAACCATCTGTGATGATATTTTTGAACCGTCTGTAAAGACCTTTTCTGTAGTAGTGTAGGGTAATTTTGAATTGTTTCTCTCTCCAAAACCGAGAGATATATTGCTATAATGGGTCTGGTTTCCTACGTCAAAGAGTCGAGTTCAGTGTGTTTCAGCAAAGACATAAACTTTCGGTGCCCTGAAGCAAATATCACAAAAATTAAATATCCTATAGCCAATTTTCCCTATTATGTATATTGGAGTAGCTGATGTGAGTTCAACCATGTAAGTCATTTTCTCCTATTTCAGCTTCTGTTAGTACTAGCTACATACCTGTTGGTACGAAGCCCTCGTCGATCCAACATCGTCGTCACCATCGTCTACGTACGGTGAGGTCGCAGCAACTATTGAAGCATTTGGCGATATACGGCGTCCACGAGAAAGTCGGCAGCGACGTCAGAAAATAGCAATGCATATGGTTGGCTTACTAGCTAGCTATGAGCTACGTACGTACATCTGAACTATTCGTCGTCCTTTCTTCAGAAGAAACTAATTAACCACCATATAAATGCTTGGCTACCCATATATATCAACATGCATGAACAGAAGACACGTGCAGCCAATATAACACACTGTGTGTTTCTGTAGCGGATAATAACGGCAGTACTTTTTTTTAGGGAAACAAGTCAAGTGACCATGCATTACGACAGAAATACAAACTATATAATTATTTTGAAGTCATTTTTATAATACAAATATATGAAGGGGAAAAAACATAACTAAATAAGATTGATTTAGAGTCATTTACATCCTGATGAAAATTCAACAAGCATTCCATCACCGAATGTATAGTCCAAGCCATACATAATAAGCATTCATGAATTGAGTCCTTGAAATAAGCAATAATACAATGAACTTAAGAGATATTTTGCTTCAACACGATATTGAAACAATAACAAATGAAATAACATACCACTGAAAGTACAAAAAAATTGTAATTTAAACTAACATAACCAAAGAGCACAATATAAATAAGTCCAACTCTGGAGACCATTCCCCCTTTGCCTTCCTACTTGTTCAACCTTTGATAATGAGGATTAGCAATCGTGTTGATCCTCATCTAGATGATGAAATTGACGTAGTCACGTACATCTGCAGGGGCACACATTAAGGACGCACGAAGGTCTATAAATAAACCAAAAAAAAAGTAATATAATATTTAGAGGGTTACCGTAGAGAGGTAATTATTATAGAGATGCAATATAATTAGTATATAGATACCGTAGAGACTTGTACCTTCCAACTCGTCGGCATAGATTGAGTCCAGAAAGAATATGAGTTCACTCTCTACTGTGGTCGACAACCCGCCTAAAGATGAATCATAGTAGAAACTTTTAAAAATTATATACCAGCATACTGTGAAAGCAAAGGTATATTCTCCTTACCAGTGGTCATGTTTGTAGGGATACGGGTAGGCTACGCTAGCAACAATTCAAAATTTCTACCACATAAACCAGGATGCCAAGCAAGATAGATGATCACAGATCATTACCACCAGACGCGTAGTGCAGCGGAAGTAAAGTCGGAGCAGCCTAGTCGGACGAAGAACACGCCGATGTAGTGGTCGTAGAAGATCGTCCAACGTCCTTGTAGTTGATCGTCTCCTCCAGCAACCTCTGCAGTTCCTTGTGAAGATTGCGGATCGTCCTTAGCGCAACAACGACCTCAGTAGCGCCTCTACAGTATCCACACGTCCAGAGAAGGAATAACCGTACACCGGTGTGCTAGCACCAAGTCGCACGGGAAGGCTCTCTCAAGAAGATGGCGGCTAGGGTTTCGGTAGAAACAACTCACGTGTCTCTCTCCATCATCATTCACTAGCCTCAAGCATCTCCTTATATAGTGCCCCGTGTCGGATCCTATCCGAACACATTTGACGAATCGTATTCGTACTGGTTTGTTCCATCCCATTAAGTGTATGACCCGTTAGGTTTATGTGTAATCGGTTGTGACTCGAAAACCCTTTCCAACCACGAGTCGTAGCGGTCCCTAGCAGGACATAACGATTCCCGAATACACACAAATTATATCGGACGAACCTTAATGCAATATGATCTACGACTAGGTCCTCATCACTTACGACCGGTCTTATCTCTATACGACCAGTTCGCACTCGGTCACGACCAGCTCGTAACTCCTTACGACTAGGTTTCGACCACTCTGTGATTTCGTTCGACCAGTCTACGACTTGCTCGTATCACTATACGACTTGTCTGGATCTGATCGAACTAAGCGACTTACTCTAGTATTCTCCTTTTGCCTCACGATATCTGGTTTGAACTCCAGGTGAGATAATGTGTCATCCATGGACTGTTCAATACTTTCTCGATCGAGTTATCGGATAACCTTATGTGGTCAAACACTGAACCACTAGTGGCATGGCCATGCACTTTCTTTATCCGACCACTTCGAGGGGCCCATAGACATCTCTCCCGTTATGTTAGAAGGGTAAATCCCATATCCGATCAGCCACATCCATCCGCATGTTTCATAGCATACCCGAAAGCTACCTTTATAACTACCTAGTTACAAGCAACGTTTGGCAATCCCTAAGAATGCTATTACATATGTAGGGAACCATGTTGATCTCAGGTCTAAGGATTATACACCATCATTGCTTGAGACTAACTAATGACACATAGAATCATAACAATCTCTATAGTGTCTCAAGGTGGGTCAATCCAACCTCATGTTCTCTAACATGTGTTCACATTATTGATTCGATGTCCCTATATCCATGACCGGTGAAACATGGTCATCAATCAATACATGTGCTGGTCGTAGAGTCACTGTGTTCAGATCAGTGACATTCGACCAGGGATACTTTTAGAACGACATCATACAAGTCGAAGAGTTTCACCAACAAGTCACATATTCGTTGATCTTCAAAACTAACGATTCATTCAAGGAACAGAATAATATTTATTTAAGAACTCATAAACATAGACGTGATACAATCATCTCTATGATTGCCTCTAGGGCATATCACCAACAATGTTCATCATCAAGAGGGTAGTGGCCAGACAATGCAAGATGGCCTTTGCCAGACACCATCACGTGATGTGGTGCACCACATAGAAGTTGAAACAAACTACAACAGCAGAAGCAAAAATTGACTTACTGTGCATAAACATTGTATCGTCACTCATCCCTTCAATTCAGAGTCTCACACTATGAGAAAAGAGTGTATGGTGAGATCAATAGTAAGTTCATAAGATATAGAGCAACAAAAATAGTAGTAAGACAGCAGCACATAAAAAATTGGAAACGGTATACTCATGGAATGACAAGAAGACATCTTGTCATGTACCAGGATCACCACATTCTTCTAATCACTTGCATAGCATGAAAGTCATATCCAAGTGATTAGGTCCAATCCAAGAAGGGAATTATGTAGTTCTTTTTTGTTGGAATTAATTTTAAAAATAGGGGATACTCAATACTGTACTCTAATGTTTGTCGCAATTAGCCAGCATTTTGAGAAAAGATACAAGTGAGAATAGAAGCAACGATATGTTTACTTTCCACAATAAGATATGAAAATGTGAGAATCATGCAAAAATATGACATCCCTTGTAATGAAACCAAGCCGCGCCCCATTGTAATATAATAACACACCATAAATGGAATCAATGTTCTAGCATATCTCTCACACCATTCAGAGAATAATATGATGCTGAGAGGATCTTTCAAATTGAAAGTGAGAGAAAGCATGCTCTACTTTTAGTTAGCTATACTTCAGGAGGGTAACTTCATAGTCAGAAATTCAGTTTTAGTGTAAACATTTTGTAAACAATACTCAACAGTAGCTAGGTAGAAGAGCTTGGCCTAAAAACAACTCAACTAACCGAACCTCTTTTTCTTTTTGTGGTGGGGGAATAGAGTGCAACGAGACAGCTTACCTCCCAACCAAGTTGACAAGCCCAAACAATTATTCCTTTGTACTGCTTACGATGCAAGCGAACTACGGAGTCCCAAGCTGATTTGACACTTGAAAAGAGTACAACTATTGCCTAATGTGCATCCATCTTGTGCAAGCCCCGGAGAGGTTGACAGTCATATTCTACCATTAAAATTGTTTCAAGAAAAACGTGCTAGTGGTATTAAATGATAAATGCTTGGAAGGAAACGATAAGTGAACTTAAGACTGAGACATGTCTTGCAAAGTGCAAGATTTATTCCGGTTTTTCTCTCGAAATGCTACAGCAACAAATTTACTCAATATGGGTTGGTGCCACATCCCTTTTTTGTGGTACTCTTGCTTTTCAACGATATTTTAAGCTGACAAAGAAAGAACCTCTACAAACGACAAATAAAGAAACTATCATGATGTTCTCCATTTAGACAGCCTTGGCTATTAAAGGATAGTGAAGTTCATAAATTTTTCTCCAGTAAGGTATGGCTGAATAAGACTTACTGGACAAATGAGAACTGCTAGTATGTGCCCACAGATGAAAGAACAAAAAATCTGTAATGTTCTTTTTAAAGAGAAAACACAGCATGTGGCTGGAAGTGGTGCTAGGATCTCAGAGATTGTATAAATGACACCACTGAAATAATCACATTTTCCACCCTCCAGCAACCTTCAAAAGTACGATAGCAATGTGCAAAGACCAAATATCAATCATCCTTGCATGCATACAATCAGTATTGTCAATGCTAGCTTCCTTCTCTATTGTGGTATCCTTGGTCAATAACTGTGGTGGTCCAAGTTCAATAAAATATCATTGCATCAGAAAATTTAATTGTTAAGAAAATTGAACAATGAAAAGAGTGCAAAAATCAAGCAACTTTCTATTAACACATGTATCTATTTTATGAGAGATTTCCTTATGTTTTGCAGAAGCAGAAGTACCATCTGCTTCACGTTTTGTATCAGAATCCTTGGTTTGCACTGCATACAAAGAAAAAAAAACAGCCAAACAATATGAACCTCAATCTATTGAATTTAGGAATAGAGATTTACCGCTCTCCTTTTGCAAACGTTCCTTCAGTGGAGCACGAAACATTGCTAGCTTAATTATGATCTTCCTAGCAGCAACAGCTAATCCATTCTTTTGCTGAATAGCTCGCTCAACATATGGTCAGGAACTTAGTGAACAAGTAGTAACTACTATGAGGGGCCTTATAGTGCTAACCATATTAACAACGATATTTTCAAATGTTTAAACCAGTAGAGATTGTGGTACAAATTAATTCATGCTTAGAATTTAACAATTAGTTCGCTACACTTACATCTCCATGGGCGGTGACAAGTCCACCGGACTTGGAGGGGACAAAGTCGCTGGCATCACATCTGACGAACTTTGCTTCAACGTAAGTTCAGAAAACTAAGTGACACAACCTCGCAAGTTCAGGGGCTGAGAAAGTAAAATGCAAGTTTAAGAAGCAAAGTGGCATAACCCACATGTTCAGGGGGTTGAGAAAGTAAAATACAAGTTCAGAGAGCTAAGTGGTATAACCTCGCAAGTTTATGGACATACGGTGCAGTTTTCTCTAATTATATCTTCACATGCATCTTTGCTTGTTCCATTTTGGTTAACATCAACAATATCCAATCTTGTCTAATGAAGTGAAGAGTACCTGAGAGTTACTCTCAACACATGTAACTAAACAATTAGAAAACTAATGGGCTGAAAATATCGTGAAGCCAGCAAATGCAAAATTAGTATAATTAACTCACCGCTACTACGCCTAATACTTTTGATAAGTAATTAGTTGTTTCAGTTTCGGAGTTTTCATTATCATCATTAATGTAGTCTTTCTTGTAGTCTTTCCAGTGTGGATAGATTGGAAGATGGTCTCTGAGGGCAACACCACGTTCGGATGTTAGTTTTGCAGCTTGTACTGGATGCTCGGGTCTCATCTTCCCTTCAGATACAGAAATAGTTAATCTTCTCGAGCCCACGACCCATAGTCTTCCCACGGGCAATGTGTATCTTGGGGGAAGAAGGTGTATCTAGAAATAATACATGTGTCATGTATATGCTAGAAGCCTAGAAGAAACATACATACATGGGACTAGAGCTGGGAATTGGGTCGTGCCGTGCCAGCACGGCCCGGGTCCACCGTGCTTCGGGCCGCATCGTGCCGTGCCGGCCCACCTCGCATTCAGCCAGGCCCAGGCATGGCCCAAAGTCCGTTGTGTCAGGGTCGTGCCGTGCCAGCCCAAGCCCAGCCCTATGTAACTATTGACGGCGGAGGCGGCGACGGCGACAGCGACCACCATCTTCATTCCTCTCGTGGTGTAGTGGTACTGTGGGCAAAAGCCGTGTTGGATCATTCTTTCGAACGCGCGGCTTTCCGCAACAATATCTAGCGATTTCCTCACGGGTAGAAAGCGGGTTGTATACCCAAGTACTTACAGAGCCATCGGCCTCGAAGTTTAGCTGCATTTGTACTCCTCCCCCTCGGCTCTGCGCCCCGGTCTTGCGCAAGCATGCCTTGTAGTGCCGGTTCAAGTGCCCTATCCCTGCAGCTGTATGAGCAGTTAATTTAGCTTGGCAATAATTACATGTTGCGATATCTACCGTTTGGCCGTCATGGATTTCCTGACTCCAGGTCATGCGCTTCCAACACCGCCTTCGCCCGCACTCCGCCAATGTTGCCATCTGTGGACGCGGGGGAGAACTCTGGAGTCCCCATTGGCTCCGGACCGCCCTGGTACTCCTCGTAGCCCTCCGTACCGTCCATATGACGGTCATCCATGCCGTAGTCTCCCATGCTTGGCGACAACTGGCGAGCATCAACGGGAGTCGGAGCCGGAGGAGGACTAGGGGAGCGACGGCGAGAGCTTACACTAAGTCGCCCGCTGCCCTTTTCGTGCTCCGACTCCTCGGTAGCATACCGCTCGGGAGCTTCATGGTGCTCCGACTCCTTGGCAGCATAATGGATGGATGGTGAATAAATAGGGGAGAGTAGATGGTTGTTGAAGAAATGAGGAGAGTAAATGAATGATGAAGAAATGAGCTGAGATGAGAGTGGATCAGTGGATGAATCAATGAGAACTGAGCTTTGTTTTATAGGCACCCGAGAGAAGAAACCCCGAGAGTCGTTGCTTCTCTGTGCACTGTGCTTGTCACACCATATTTATGTCATGTCTCGCGTTTTGCCCATTGCTTCTCAGTGCTCACGGCTTGCCCATTGTCTCTCGCGAGGTTTGCCCGTTGCCTCTCGTGAAACTGCCTGTTGTCTAACCTTTTTCACTAGATTCCATAGGTTGTCAGTCAATCAGTCAGTCTAAAAGAAAGCAACTTTAGTCATTCCTCACCAACAGCAAGATTCTTTGCATTCTTTATTCTCTCTCCTAATCAATCTCTCTCTCTTTTCTGGAGACTTTGCAGCTCAACGCCTCAACCCCCATGACCATCTCCATTCTCCTCCTAATCTCCCCTCCCTCCCTCTCTTTCTCGGCCAGCAACCCCCACTCCCAGCTCTACCCACGGCGCCGCCTCCCCCTATGGATCTCCCTATCCCCTGCCGCCTTCGGCCTCTCCCATCCCCGGATCCCCCCATCCCCTCCCACCTCCACCCTCCGGCCTCTCCCATCCCCAACCAGGAGGTGCGAGGAGGCGAGGCAGCGCGGCGACCGTGGCGAGGAGGCGCTTGAGGCCAAGGCCCCAGTCTACTCCCCTACTCCGCCATCCCCACCAGGCCACCACATGGCCGAGCGGCACAACGGGAGGCGAGGAGGCGCGACGGGAGGCGAGGAGGTGCGACAGAGGAGGCTGAGCGGCGCGGGAGCCGAGGAGGCGCGGCGGATTTGGAGCCGCCTCCCTCTGGTGCTCCATGGTGGCCCGGTGCCGCCGCTGGCTCCCTCGCGGCTACCCGTGCGCCTCCCCGGACCGCTCCGACGCGCGCTCGCCTGTGCACCACCCCTCACCGGTCGGCGTGGCCTTCGGCCGCCGGCCCCTTGCCTCTCCAGATCCCCCATCCCCGTGCTCCAACGCCGTCGGTCTCTACTGCTACCTCGTGGCCCGGCCTGGCCGTCTTGGTCCACCGCGGTGGAAGGCGAGGAGGCGCTGCAGAGCGGCGAGGCGACAGGAGGCGCGAGGAGGCGTGCTGGCCGTGGGAGGCTCCCCGAAGCCCCGCGCCCCTGGTGCTCGCGTCTCTCCGGTTCTCCCTGGCGAAGCTCCCCGAGGCGGCTGTGGGAGGCGTGCCGGTCGTGCCCGCCGTGCTCACCGTGCCCGCCGTGCCGTGCCGTGTCGTGCCGCCCGACGGGCCGGCTTTCCAGGCCCAGCCCGGCCCACCATTCGTGCCGTGCCAGCCCGACCTGCCATGTGTCGGGCCGTGCCGTGCTTGGGCCGTTCTGGCCGGGCTTCGGACTAGCCCGGAAAAGCCCGGCCCGACTCCAGCTCTAATCATGAGAATGAACTTGTGCATTACTCTCACGTGCATCTCCATCAATTGGAATATGATTAGCATGAATGACTTAAATGCCCTCACTAACATCATTGCTTAGTCGGGAGCTCTATCCTGCTCCTGGTGAAGTGTCCAAAAGGTTTGGCAAATTCTTTCCAACAACAGCTAGCCTGTGGACTGTCCAGTGGAGATGGTCGTGATCTTGTGCACCTTGCAGAACTAGATTGCATGTTATTTGAGGTGCTTCTAGGTGCTTTTGAATGACCTCTACTTCCAGGAGTCATTGAAGAATATTGAGAGTTTAAAAAAAAAACAAAGAATAAACTTAAACAAAACTAATCTGTGTTAGTACCTTATTGCAGATACTAAGAACTACCCTAATGCAAAGAAATGAAAACTTTATTTAGTTTAAGTAACAGATACAAAACTACAAAACAAAACTACTGATGTCCTTGTAGTCATCTATCACCTAATGCCCTAGTAGATTTGTAGGTCTCCTCTACAGGCACCTCCTCTCCCACTCCATCTTCCCCAACCTCTCTATGTCATCTTCATCAGATTCATTACCATTATGAAGGCCTGGATCATATTCACATTCAGATCTTCATCCTCACTAACAGCACTCTTGTTCATGTGACCTACGGTCTGCTCATCATTGCATTTCCTCTTGGAGAACAAGCTAATTAAGAACTGATGTTGCTAAGTAAGGCAAACGCAATGACTATAACAATGCTTCATTCCTCTTAATGTTCTCATTCCTTTGCTTCTCATAGTCCGTAAGTGGCATTGCTTCTAATAATTATTAAGGGATTAAGGAGAATAAGAGAACAAAATTAATTTCAAAACATGAAGACTTTAGCAACTACATGTTACCAATATTTGTAGCATATACCTGCTAACATGATACAATATGTTCAGGTGAAATAACATTACATGTAGAAGCAAAATTAATAAGCAAGGATTGGGTAGAAAAACAACAATGTAATGCAACAATTAAAGAAAGACCAGTTAACCTAAGAAAACATACGTTTGTAGTTTCTACCACCCCAACAGCACCAAAATCTCTTACATGCAATTTCTATTGATTCGATCATGTATACTCTTATACTTGAGAAGAATCTTAAAAACCTACAAAGAAACAACTGGATTACTTGAGAAGAATTTTAAAAACCTACAAAGAAACAACTGGAAATCTTTTCAAGGTTATCTACAACTAAAAAGTTGAAAAGATGAAGAGGAATATTACCCTTGATTTGGACGGAGGGGGAAGAGGGGAAGGAGGTGAAGGACTCCAAGATCCCCCTCACATCAGGATAGAGGAGAATGGAGGATCCGTAGCCTTGATTTGGAGGTCAGATCTCGTTTTGTATAGGTATGGTGTTGGAGGATTTTTTGCGGGGAGAAGGTGTTGTGGTGGTGGAGGTCCCGTGGGGAAGAGGAGGGGTCTGGTAATGGAGGGAGGTGGGAAACCTTGCTGAGTGCCAATTATACACATGTAGTAGGAAATTATGAAATTACCCTTGGTTAGAAAATAGTCATGGGAGAAACCAAGGGGCAACTTTTCCTTTTTCCTACTCTGTTTGGCGCCTGGACCAAACTTTTTTGGCTTTGTGGAGGGAGATTTGGAGGGAGAGTTCATTTATATATACACAGTACAAACATATTTAAGAATGTGCCCTACATATGTATCTGTATGATATGCAAATGTAGAAGGTACCATTTGATGATTAAAAATAATACTACAAACTACAATAATAGTGTCCAAAATAATTTCAAGACTAATATCCAACAAAAAATATAGTTGTCATAAAAAATTAAAAAACTTCTAAAATTGTTTGGAGATATTCTATAAGATGACTGACCAATCCATAAAATTTGAAGTTAAACTCGATGAGTTGTCATTACATCACTTGGGCATCCTTTTGCTAGATAGATCCTTCTAATTGGGAGGCTATAGAAGACTGAGAACCAAGGTAGAAGAGGTGGAGAAAGCCCGAGGAAAGTTATCTCATGTACTAGAATCTGTCTCCAGAATCTAGACGATAGCCCAGCTGTCATAAAAAAAAAAAGAGTGAATCGTACCTTTTGAATCTGTGACGATTGAGTTATATGTCATCGAAATTTGAATAACACTATGGCAAGATTTGTGGTCATAAATACAATAAGAATTTTATGACAATGACACGATCGTCACTAAAACAATTTTAATGTCATAGATTTTTTTTCGTTCAGTGCAAGACTAGCTAGCCCCTTCAGATTTTTTGTGACGAAAGTCTTTCTACATTTTGTGACATTGTTTTACGGGTTGTCATAAATAAGTGATGCGTATGCAACTTTATGACAACATGGCTATGGCCGTCATAATAAAACATTATACGTGACAATTACAACATTCGTCACCATGATTTTCGTCACAATAGGCCGGATTTGTTGTAGTGTGAGTACTTTATACCTTATCGAAGAGACATAAACGGATTGTACTGCTAATCTTCCATTCTTCAACTGACGTTTTCTACGGTTTATCCCTTTCAGGAGCATCGATTAACCCTTAACTGAAAGACATCCTTTACCACACATTGTCACATATTGAAATTCCTTCACAGTCAAATTTCTCTACTTGATTCTACATCGTTGACACCGATCTTGATTTTGTGTCACCTGACGCTTGCCAACCTTCATGCAAATCATATTAATCTGGCATTGACTCTGATACCACTTGTTATACTCTGATATCCCTTCTTATACGCAGTAGCCCCATATTGGATCAGAGTTTGTGAGAAACGGCACAAACGTGCAAGGTATCAAGAACGAAGTAGATAAATCTCGTGGACAAAACCAAATAACGACGACAAAATAATCATGACGAGAGAAAGATTTGACGACACCGATCGTAAATTTCTTAAGCACAACATCAAAAGAGAACAAGGGATTGTTGCTCTCTCAAAACTCTGTCCAGCCTTTTAAAACTTTCGGATCCTTGCCCTATACAAAAATCTTATGCTAAAGAATAATTTAGTCTCTAATCCTTTTGTACGCCTCTCGATTTGAGTGAGTTGATTTGTGACTTGTGTTCTCCATGATCATCCCTCATGATTTTATATAGTGTCTCTAGTTCTCCAAAAGAGAGTAGAAATCCTAATCCTAGCACATTTCTCCAAGTCCTACTAGGTTAGAACATGAGTGACCGTACTCAACATATCGCATTCAGGATTCCATATGAACGAACAAGCTGCAAATTATACGCCATTACAGCACAAATCAAGGCACTGGAACTGATTGACATGTATAACTAGTCACTAGACTGGTGAACAAATCTAAGCGACTGAGCAGATACTGACTGATAATGTTCTTCCTGCCTCCCCCTACCAAGCCACTTTTGTGGACTTAATTAACCAACAGGCATGCTGAATGATCGCACCAACACTCCAACATGGTCGATCCATGTGAACGATCAAGAGTGCATGCGTATTTGTGACTAAATTTTGAGATATCAGGATCATTTTTTCTCGTAGTTTCCTCGGGTCAATTAAGGAGCCTATAATAGCATATGCAGCATTTTGTTTAATAATTTTGGTTGTTATTAAATGTACACTGATCGTGTATATATATATATATATATATATATATATACACACACACACACATGATTTTCTTTGCCTTTAGAATGCTCATGTCATACTCTGGTACCCCTGCTTATGCGCAACAGCTACTAGATCAAATTAGAGTTTGTGAGATACGGTACGAGCGTGCACGGTATCTAGAACGAAATAGATGAATCTCGTAGAGATAACCGAGATAACAGCGAAAACAACCATGACTTGAGAGGAAGATTTGGCGAAGCTAGCCGCAAAGTTCTTAAGCACGACCTTAAAAGAGTACAAAGGATTGTCGCTCTCTCACAATCCTCTCGAACCTCTTAGGACCCTCGGATCTTTACTCTATACCAAAATCTAGTGCTAAATAATAACCTAGCATTAAATCCTCTCGTGCATCCTGTACTATAGATGAGTTTCTTGCTTGCTTGGGTTCCTATGACCACCCCTTATGGCTTTACATAATTCCACTGGTCCTCCCCAGAGAGAAGTATGAATCCTACTCCTAAGAGAAGTAGAAATCCTAATCCTACTAGGATTCATCTAGAAATTTATACAACAAACCTCTCCCAGTCCTAAAAGAATAGGATATGAGTCACTCCATCAGCTCGGAAGAAATTGGTCAATCTTCCTTTGTACGCACATGTTGGACCCCTGGGTGTGGAATACCCGAAGACCCTATGTGTATACTATACTAGTACCATGATCAATGGCTAGTACATATATTCACAACATTTGGTATTCACATCCATACAATCACATAATAAAGTAAAGAAAAGGGGTACTTAATCTAGACGATTACAAATTATTACAACAATGGTTGACCAACTAAATAAAAGCAGCCATCGGAGTAAAAGTATAGCAGCGGAAGATATGATAGAAGTAGCAAAATTCCAGCGGCATGCCCATCTGATCCTACAGGCAACCGGCAGAGAACAAGGCCTAGGTAGACCCGTCACCGAACCCTCCGGTTCGGGGTGGAAAGAACGTGCCATCTGACGTCGGCTCATCCTCGAGCTCTGATCAACAGTATAAGCAAGATTGAGTATTTGTGTACTCAGCAAGACTTGTAGTGTATCGCAAAATTTTTATTAAATGCAAGGCTATCAAAGGATGATACTCTACTCTATAAATTATTTTGCTTTAAGCCATTTTTATTTGCAAATGGTCATAAGTAGTAATTTACAACGGAATTTGAAAGAGCAGTTTAAATATATATATGACAGTAAGTAAAGAACTGAACAAATGATAACATCATCTCGTAACCCTTCTCGGTTACGAGCACAAAAGGAAGTATAACAACAACTCACAACCCTCCTCGGCTACGAGCCACATTTCACGTTCAGTCATAGATATGGCAGTTAACTCAACAAAAATAAAACCCTATGTCATTGCCCATGTTTGTGACAAAACAGATTCTTGAAAATCAAAGCTACAACCATACTAGCCACTCTAAGCACGCTTATGACCGCGAGCATGGTTATTTAAATAGATTTTCACTCTACAGAGGTGTACAGCTTTACCCATAGTACACAAATATTCCAGTTACTTAGAATTCTCTATATCACTGCTCACTACCGTAGGTAAGCAGTCTAGAGCTCGCGACGCAGCCTTTACATCACTAGTTCTAACCTTGCACTAGCCCAACGAATGTCTACTCACTCACCCAGATACCCTCCGTTGAGTGAGACCCACTACTACAAAATAGGCAATAGAAGATGGCTCATCACAGATGGTTCCTTTGGAACTATCACAGATGGTTTTAAAATAGAACTGTATGTGATATGGAACTATCACAGACGATTTTTAAATAGAACCGTCTGTGGTAATTCACAGATGGTTCTGAAGAAGAACCGTCTGTGATAATCTCATCCATCACAGACGGTTTAATTCACAGATGGTTCTGAAGAAGAACCATCTATGATAATCTCATCCATCACAGACGGTTTTTTTTAAGAACCATCTGTGATAATTCACAGACGGTTCTATTTAAAACCGTCCGTGATAGTTCCATATCACATATAGTTCGTAATAAGAACCGTTTGTAATATGCCAGCATTATAAATACCTGGTCTCGACAAACCCCCATGCCCATTCCCATTTGAGCCACCACCCCTCTGCCTCCTCCCCCCCCCATTGCACCACCTTAGAGAGGATCAGGAAGGGAAGGAAGAAGGAGAAGGAAAGGAGGAAGCTACAGAGAGGAGGAAGGGAGGAGAAGGAGAGGAGGAAGAAAAGAGGGAGGAGGATCTCGCAGGATATTTGGGATTTTCGTCGTGACCTCTGAGGGTAACGATCTGTAACTCATTATATTTGCTCTAGGTTAATCACTAATCAATTTTAATATGTTTAGTCCATAGGAGAAGTACTTGCGTTTATTAATCTAATTTAACACTAATTTGTTACGTGCGTAGCGTAGGTGGACCGAAACTGGATGTACGGTGCGAACCGTGTGAGTAAAGAGTATATTAATGGCGTGTTTGTTTTTAGAAGAGCTGCCGAGTAGGATATGTTGAAGAAGGGGATAAAATTTATGTACTGTCTGTGCATTGATTGCGGTAATCTGAAGATTTTAACAACCCGGCGCAGATCAAAGCGCACTTGATTCAAAGGGGTTTCAAAAAAGGGTATACATGTTGGATCAGTCACGGTGAAGAACAGATTATACATGAAGTTAATAATAACGACATCGCCGAGGAAGTCAACGATGTGCCGAATGTGGACTGTGCTTTTGATGAGGATAGGTCGCATGATGACAATCTGGATCAGATGCTACGCGATGCAGAAGGGAACTACAGTGAGAGAGAGTTTTGTAAATTCAAGAGCTTAATGGAGGACTCGGGGAAACCTTTGTTCCCTAGCTGCAAGCCAGAATATATAAGGTTGTCAACCGTGCTTGAACTATTGAAATTGAAGGCAAGCAATGGTTGGTCCAACAACAGTTTCACGGCGTTGTTAGGTCTCTATGATGAACAACTCGTGCAAAACTGTGTATATACGTCACCGTATGTTCCTTCCCAGGATTCACCCATACCGCAAGATGA
Source organism: Ampelocalamus luodianensis (assembly GCA_036346255.1). NCBI lineage: Eukaryota > Viridiplantae > Streptophyta > Magnoliopsida > Poales > Poaceae > Ampelocalamus > Ampelocalamus luodianensis. The sequence continues at coordinate 2,312,908 of CM070632.1, read as the reverse complement.
AGAAACAATTCGACAGAAATAAGAATGATGGTTTAGCTCCAAGGGCTTTTAGAGGGAAAGAGGTCTATGATATGGTTAAGGATATCGATGTTGTGCTTGGGAAAGGACATAAATTAAGGACCCGTAAGAAGAACTTCTACAAGAAGCGATCAATTTTTTGGGACTTGCCTTATTGGGAGCACTTAGAAGTTCGCCACTGCATCGACGTCACGCACGTGGAGAAGAATGTATATGATAGCTGATTAGTCTCTTATTGAACATTAGTGGCAAAACAAATGATGGTGTTAACGCAAGGCGTAACTTAGTTGATATGAACATAAGGACCGAATTAGCACCGAAAGAGACCGATAAAGGAAGAACGTACCTTCCTCTCTGTCCAAAGCCGAAAGAAATGAACTGTGTCAGAGCTTATATGGTATGAAAGTTCCGTCCGGTTACTCCGCCAACATTAAGAAACTTGTTTCTACAGAAGATTTAAAATTAATTGATATGAAGTCTCACGATTGTCATGGGCTGATGACATAAATGCTCCTTGTTGCAATTAGGAGTATCTTGCCGAACAAGGTCCGAGTGGCAATCTTGAGGCTATGTTATTTCTTTAACTCGATTGCTCAGAAGGTCATCGATCCCGAAGGACTAGATGCTCTGCAGACCGAGGTGGTGACGACTCTATGTCATCTTGAGATGTATTTCCCTCTGTCATTTTTCTATATCATGATCCATCTCATTGTTCACTTTGTGAAAGAGATAAAGATGTGCGACTTTGTGTTCCTACGTCATATGTACCCATTCGAGGGGTATATGGGAATTCTCAAGTCCTACGTACGGAATCGATCTCGACCGGAGGGTAGCATCATCAAAGGTTATACAACCGAAGAGGTCATTGAGCTCTGCGTCAACTGTATGGCTCAGATGGAACCGATAGGTGTACCTCTATCTCGTCATGAGGGGAGACTAGAGGGTATCGGGACCATCAGAAGGAAAGCAATCACTCTCGATCTGGATACGTACGCTCAAGCCCATTTACGGTCTTGCAACACATGACCCAAGTGTCCCTGTATATCGACGAGCACAAAGACATGGTACGCCAACAGAATCCAGACCGGTCGGAGGTTTGGATCACGATAGAGCACAACCGTTGGTTCAACGAATGGTTAAAGGTGTTATCGGTGTTTTAGAACCGATCTTACGTAAAGATTGTTTGATTCGGGGTCTCCATAATTGATCACGCAAACTGAAAAGACACGGGGATTTTTATACAGGTTTAGGCCTTCTCCGAAGATAATAACAACTCTACTCCTGTGTGTATTGTATTGAGTATGCCGGTAACAATCAGGGTAAAGTCTAATGCTTCTGATTGTCTCTGCTTGTTCTCCTTCTATCTTTTCTTTTTTTTCCCTCATTATCTCTAACTGGAGCCCTTTTATAGTGCACGAAGAGGTAGTCATTCCAGGTCAAGAGGTGCCTCATTATTCCGTATAATAGACGTAATAATGGTAGTAATCACCGGAGTATTAACCCCTCCACGTCGCCTGGCAGTTACTAGTTAGAGATAATGGCGCGTTACGTGCAGTTACTCTAGAGAATAATAGCATTATTGACTGCTTAAATCCCGTAATCAATTGAGCTACAGACAAGTGGACCCAATTAATTACGGGGTGGTCGTAGCTAAACTGGTCGTAGAAGGACTTATGATCAGGGGGTAGTCGTAGAAAGGCTTACAACTGGGTACTAGTTGTAGAAGGACTTACGACTAGAGGAGATTGTAGAAGAACTTACGATCATGAGGTAGTCGTAGAATGACTTACGACTATGGGGGTGGTCGTAGGAGGACTTACGACCACCTGGTTGGCTTCTCCCTTAAGACTATAAGGGGTATACCTAGTAACTATATGACGTCATATTTACTTATAATATTAATTTTAGATAAATAGTAAAATGACGATTATTATATCCTCGTCATCTATCCCCCTAGCTTCAAGTAAAAATAACTTACTTGGGAAAGGAGTTGTAGATGTTCTTACGACCACGAGGTGGTTGTAAAGTGAGGGTCAAAAGAAAAACTCTTCAACTTGTATTTCATCTGACCAGAAATATACTTGGTCAAGAAGGTTGTCAAAAATCTTACGACTACAAGGTAGTCGTAGAAAATCTTACGACTACGAAGTGGTCGTAGTATGGTAATCGAAAGTAAAACCTTTCCGACTGGTATTTCATTTGACCAGAAAACAACTTGGTCAAGGAGGTAATTTCGCTTGAGGTATGAAGATAGCATCGATTTTCTCGAACAGGCAAATTTAAGAAAAACTGTCCGTTGGAGCAATTCCCGCAGCGGTGGGAACCATTGAGTTTACACGGTGTTTTGTTTCAAGCGTGCGGTTATAAAAACTTACCATAGGGGTGACTTTAGGGTTCTTACCTTTTCCCCAATTGCTCCAACTGTTCATCTAGTTCTCACGTTTTCCGCCGCCACCCAACTCGTATTCTTCCTTAATATCTTTCTGAGCGCAAATCCCCTTTACTGAGAAAAATGGTTGGGGCCGTTTCCTAATGGGTTGAATCGGAGATGGACAAGGTGAAGATGAAAGCTCTAGTCGTCATCGGGAAGATTCTTGAAAAGGTACTTCTAAAGTGGATTTCGGCTGCTGGGTAACATTGGCCATCAGGAAAGATTGGGCAAATCCCCGTCTTCTAGGCGTACTGCGAGTGTGGCCTCTGATTGCCTGCCCACCCTTTCCTCACGCTCGTACTTGAGTACTTTGGGGTGGAATTGGTGAACCTGAGTCCCAATTCAATCACCATGTTATGTTGTTCGTGTACTTGTGTGAGGCATACCTGGGGATTCCAGCAGACTTCGAGCTTTTCTAGTATTATTATGAAATGGCTCGACAAGTCGGGATCGCCGGAAGTTGTGGTTTGAAGCTCCATGATGTCAAGTCAAAGGAGTATATTCAGATGTTCACCCGGTCATTGTGGCCGGGGTGGAAGAAGAGGTGGTTTTACTGGAAGGCCACCAGCGAAGACATCCTTTCTTTCATAGGGAAGGTTGCCGAAAAGATTTCGTCCAAGGATTCGACTCCCAGGGATCTTGATCAGATCGCTCCTTACATTCAAGCCATAAAAGACTTGAGGAAAGAGGGACTCACCGGGTGGCACGTGGTGAAGGATTTCATCACTCGTCGCATCAGCCCTTTGAAGAAGCGAGTGCCTCCCATGTGGAGGTACTCGGGGCCACAAGACCCAACGAGAGATTACGAGTCGAGTAAGTGAATTTTTACTTAGCTCTTGTTTTGGTTGTTCTCCAATTGGTCTACTCAATGTTTTATCTGTTTAGACAGATCTTCCACAATCAGAGATTGACATTCGAGTCAAACTCATTTGCGAGAAATCCTCGCCACCCAATGTGGTGGCTCCTCAAATCCTTGCGGTGGTATCCACAGAGCAAAGGATCGAACACCTAGAGGTAATCGAAGACTGATTTCATATTTAGGATTTCATAGTCGTAAAAAAGCTTATGACTGGAAGGATGTCGTTAGAAAACTTATGACTATGTACTGGTCATAGAAGATCTTAAAACTAGGAGATGATTGTAGAAGAACTTACGACTATGAGGCAGTCGTAGAAGGACTTTCGACTAGGTACTAGTCGTAGAAGAACTTTCAACCGCTTAGTAATTATTCCTTTTTCTGACTTTTGCAGAAAGTAGGCATGGAGGACCGTCAAGACGACGAAGAGGTTATATTGTTTATCGTTGGGTAGGTAGATCAGAAGAGCCATTCTCCTCCAGCTAAAAGACGACAACTCACAAAAGTCGCCGACAAGGACAATGCGGGCTTAAGCTCTACTGATCCGACCAAGCCCTTCATGAGATTCGCTGCGGAAATGGCTGCTGCGGAGAAAGAAAGGACGGTTGAGGCAACCGAAGCTCTTAAGTGCAAAGCCCCCAAGGCCAAGGTACCCTTATATTATGACAAGAAAGCTTTCGCAGTTTCTGCCTCTCATGAAAAGCTTTTGCAGTTTCTGCCTCTCGTGGTTTTGTCAAGCAACTAGAAAAGAAAACTGGAAGGACTTTATGTCTTTTGTGAAGGAAGATGCTATGCCAGCAGAAACCATGGTCAAGGGAAGCGCCATTCTTGGGTGGTTGAGACTGGTCTCAACCATCCGGAGAGTCAGGAGGTTCAGGAGATGACTCCTGTTCAAGACCCATGACCATACGTGGTCATGGCTGACCCCATTCTTCAACTCGAGCTACGACCAGATGTGGTTGTAGAGAAGAAGTCGAAGAGATCTTCCGTTCGAAAGGTTGCTTCCAAATTCCTGGTTAAGTCCAGAACGCAGAGGTATGTGAAAAGACAAAAGTGTAAAAACAACATTTACCTTTTGTTTTTCATAATTTTATGTGCTCTCCTTTTTGTAATCTTATCCCAACTTCTTCAGCCCCCAAGGATGCTTCTGTCAAGAAGCCCGCTGCTACTTCTTCAGCAACTGAAGGAATGACAACGATAGCGGTCGAAGGATCGACTACTATTCCTGTGGTGGAAAAAGTTGTTGTTGCTGAAGTTACTTCAACCATCGAGGTGGTTGTGGAGACGGAGACGGCGGAGGTGGCGGCAAAACCTCGGCCAAGGTGGTGGATCATCTGATCACCGCACCGGGATGGAAGTCGCCATAGATGGGGAATGGGAACGGGAAGGGTGGTACCGGTTTTCCAGAGGGGAGGAGTTGATCCGGGAGCAGGTTCGATCCGGGATGGTTTTTAAATCTGACATGCAATTATTGGTATATTACTACTCCAGTCATTGGTTCTGTGTCTACTATTGTTTTGCTATCTGTCTACTGCAATTTTTTGGCACATGTCTACTGCAGTCGTTGGTCTTGTGTATATTGCTGTTTTGGCCTATGTCTAGTGCAGTTTGGTGATGCGTCTACTACAATTTTTAGGTACATGTCTACTGTAGTAGTTGATCTTGTGTCTATTGTCATTTTGGTCTCTGTCTACTATAGTCTTGGTCTCTGTCTTGGCGCTTCCGGTCAACATGTATTCCTTCTAGGCCGATTTCTGCAGATTTGTCCATGCATTCAGCCAGTGCCCACTTAATAAGATAACCTATAAGGGGTTAGTGATAGTCTTCTTGTCAAAAACAACATCATTCCTACATAACCAAATGGACCAATATAAGGCACTAGCTCCCAGTAGGAGTTGTGTCTTTAAAATTTTTGGAATGCCGACTAACCAATTCCGAAATATATTGGCTATACTCCTAGGAGAAGTTAAATTAAACACACATGGAACAATCCACCATGCAAGTCTTGCAAAGGAGCAGTCAATAAAAAGATGTTGAATTGTTTCCTCTTTATTACAGAAACAACATTGTTTGCTCCCTCTCCAATTTATTTTGAGCAAATTACCCTTAGTTAATACTACCCCTTTTTGAGATACTATAAGAATATTTTCACTTTCAATGAAATTTTAATTAACCAAAAAAAGTCTTTAAAGGGGTTCGATAGTTTCCAAATACAACCATATAGAAAGATTGTACCGAAAAACATCCAGACTTATTCAAATACCACCTAAAAACATCTTTTGGAGAGCTCAATTGCACATCAGCAATTCGCAAAATCAACTCATTCCAAGCATGTAATTTAGGCCTAATAATAGGTCTTCAAAAAAATATTTAAAGGAATTGATATCAGAATATTAGCCATTGTATCGTCCTTTCTCCTTACCACATTATAAAGGAGTGGATTCTGTCTTTTTAGTGGAGCGTTTCCTAACCAAATATCTTCTCAAAACCTAATTTGCATTCCATTTTTAACCTGAAATGAACCAAAGTTAAAAAAGATCTCTAATTTTCAGTAAGCTTGATCAAAATTGGGAAGTCCCAGGTTTGTTATCCACCTGCGAAAGACACTTCTCACCCAAATATTTTCTTGTTAGCAAAATTTGCCATACCCCTTCTTCATTTAGCAATTTAAACAGTCATTTCCCTAGTAAACATTTGTTTTTATGTCTAAGTTCTGAATTCCTAGGCCTCTCAGCTCTTTGGGTGTGCACACTAAACTCTATTTAGTAAGCCTATATTTTCGTTTATGACTATCGCTCTGCCAATAAAACCTAAATCGATAAAATCTAGTCTTTTGAGAACCTCTCTAGGAACCTCAAAAAAAGTTAACATAAACTATTGTAGATGCTCTCCTTCAAACAAGTTGAGTAGTTCTTCTAGTGAACCGGCAACTAATTATTAAGTCACGCTTTGACATGATCTTTGGAAGTTGAGTGCCTCAAGCTCAAAATTATGCATGCACGAATCTGTTAATATGTGTGCGTACACATCGCTGCGACAAGCTTTGACTAGTCAGTTGTTTCTTGTAGAAGGAATAAAAAACAAGTAGACATGTCATAGACATATGAGTGATAAATTCTGAATTACGCATTATTGGAGTGACAAATAATCAAATATTCCTCTACAATACATACTGCTGATTTGTACGTACTTAAACTTTGATGTGATGTCTTAAAAGCTCACCAGAGAAAAGAGGCCATGCCTAATTACTTGGGTGCATGTAGCGCTTATATCTTCAGCTAGCTAGCTAGACAGCACACACGTGAATTTGAGTAGAAAGATATAGAGGGCTGATAAATTCTTGTCTAAATTCTTGTCCCTGCTTCGTTCACTAGCAGAACTAAGTTGGTAGTTTGCAAACAAGAAGGCTAAATTACGGTGACAGAGTTAGGATTTTGATAATGGGTGCGAACTTAAGTGGCATATCCATTCTAACTCAAAAGTTCAAAAGTGTCAAATATTAAAAAAAACCAAATGGAGTATATAGGCTAATATACCCTTCATTTGTAGCATCCAAGTTGAGTAACAAAAACTTTTTTTATGATGTGTACTCTTTTGTTTAAAGAATTAACTGTGGTCATCAAATTAAGCATCAATATACCCGACAACACAAATGGTTTATTCAATATCAACCAAGCAGTAATTAAACCAATAAAGAATATATAGCTCATACCCTGAACGACCAAATAACATTTTCAATGCATATGGATACATTACATTGCTCTCCAAACCACACGGCCGGCGGCCGGAAATGAAATACGCATGCTGCACTGCAGATACAACATCAAGCAAAAACACCTCACGCATGTTCCCCCCAAGAAAACACAACACATCATCGATCGATCGACACATATAGATTAGTGCAACTGGGCAAGTGCAACAACGCCACAAAGTGGAGTGACGCAGGTGCATGGTCTACATACGATACACTTGAATTATTCGATCGATGGACACGACGACGACAGCATCAATATGTATACAGTGAGAGATTTACACGGGAGAGGAGTACACACTAGCTAGGAGCAGACAGAGCAAGGCCATCGATCTACCTGATGCAGGAGTTCGATCGATCGATTTTGGCCAGATTAGTTGAGCTAGCTAGCTCTAGCTCTCCTGCAGCCTGTGGAGCAATGCCGCGCGGAGGCAGCTCTCGTCCTGCAGCGCGGCGGGCACGTCCACGACGGCATCCTGCACCGTCACCGCGCCCACGCGGCTCACGCACGCGTGCTGCACCGGCAGGTCCAGCGCGCGGAGCGCGACCATGAGGCGCGCGGAGGGGTGGCGCGACGCCGTCGTCAGGCGCGGCGCGGCGGCCTCCCGCCCGACCATGCGCAGCTCTAGGCCCAACTCGTGGGAGGCCGCGGCGGCGGCAGAGGGCGCCTTCCGCGCCGCGGCGGCCTGCTTGGCCTCGCCCTCGAGCTGCTCCACGCGGCCGCGCAGCTCACCGATGTAGGCGGCGGCGTCGGCCAGGAGGGACGCCTTGTCCATCCGGGACACCGTGGGGACGGCGGCGCGGAGGTCGCAGAACCGGCGGTTGAGCTTCTCCCGGCGCTGCCGCTCGGCCTCCACGTGGCTGATGGTGGGGCCGTCGGAGCGTGGCCCGGGCTTCCGGCCCCGCCTCTTCGCCGCGCGCTCCGCCATCGACGGCAGCTTCCCGGATAGGTCTGAGCCCGCCGAGCGCGAGGCTCCGGAAGCCCACGCGACGCCCTCCTGGCAGCTGGGGTCGTTATCGAGGTCGTCGTCGCCCACCAGCCATTGCTCTGGGACCTCGCAGGACACGAACTCGAGCACCGGGTGGCCAGGGGCGCCGTAGAAGGAGGTCGGGGAGGGAGGGGAGCAGGAAGTGGGGGGTTGACAATTAGCTCATCCATGGTACACTACACCAAACTACCACTTCCCTGCAGGCCGCAAATCTTTTGCGTGTTCTCGAGAAAGAAAAAAAATACCTCTTCCCTATAGCATATATATTTAGAAAGTAGGGCAGATATCGCGGTATGTAGTGGTGGTAGTACCGGGAGGTCGTTGCTGTACCCTTGTATTCCGTGGTAGATTTGTGGTGAGATTCTCGTGAGTACACTACTTTGTGCTGCGAGGGTACGGTGGACAGAAATTGATCCTTTGTAGCGATGTGTTTAAGTACCCGTCTTTCCTTATCACCTTAAGTTTTGGGTGAATTGGTGATGCAACTCAATAGTGAGATTCTCGTGAGTACACTACTTTGTGCTGCGAGGGTACGGTGATTTCCACCGTTCGATTGAGAAACAAAGGTCCAAATCAATCCTTATAGTGTTTTTGCTATTGTGTTTTTCGCTACCGTTACATCGTTGTAGTAAATATTGCGTGGTTTTTATAGTATTTTCTATAGTGTTAAACTGCCGACTACTCTTCACTCGCTCACGCATCGCTGTTCATACAGTGATTCTCTACTCCGGATTCACCACGGTGGACACCTAATAAGAGTGGATGCTGCAGCAAAGTGTCGGTAATTAGAGCAGGGCCTACACGAAACAGAAATCACTATCCCAGTAACTAGGAGTACGCAGTACACAGATTAGCTGGATGCGGGGCTCTCGCCGTACAGTCGTGTAGCAACGTAAGGAGAGAAGATTTAGGGGGAAAAAAGACGTGAAAGATTTACCCGCTGTAGCGGCAGCACTCGAGTGAACCCTTGAAATCAATCACTCTCTCTCGTTCGTGTTGTGAAGCAGCCGATCGATCAGGCTACCCGTTGGCTGGTGGCCCATCCATGTGCATCACCATCGCTCGAGTTGTCGATCCGGCGCCTCTCTTTGGCTAGCTAGCGACCCCCAAAACAGGGCGTGTACCAGTACTAGGTTGGGAGTCCGAGGTTTTCTGGGGGTGTTTCGGGCAATGTGGCACGGCACGGAGCCAATCATCGTGCGCGAGCCGATTTTAGAAAAGTCTGGGACAGACGGATGGGATGTGACGGATGATACCATACAATTTGTGGCTATGATTCAATGATTCCCTTCATTAAGGATGACTCCGTATAGAAAAATATGTGGGGTCGGCCGTGCGCCGCATCGAGGGAACCCGCCTTTCCGCGCGCGTAGCTCCACCTTGATCACAACACAACCCTCCCACCTTAATGTAACTTACTAGAAGGAAACCCGCGCCAAATAACGTGGATGTGGCTGTTGTACACAGGTGGCAAGGGTTTAACCGATGTTTTATGAACATTAGGATTTGACGTGCTATAGCACATAAGCCAAATTTGCATAAAACAAAAGATGAATATACAAAAAAGCAATCCATATATGTGTGAAAACTCAGCATACTACATTCTAACTTGTACCTGAATCTTTGGCGGATACGGCCAGTTTACGAATCGTATTTACACTTCTAACCATTGGTAAACGGTATTTGCAAAAATAGCAGCGGCGACGCGGCCACCCGCGCCGCATGCATTACGCACGTCGGCGCGGCGCGCGCTCACCCGCGCGCCGGCCGGTCCTACCACCGCAGCGCTGGCGCGCACGCTCACCTGCGCGCCGCAGCATGTATGCGTTTTTTTTCATTTTTTCATTTTTTTAGATGTAAAAATATTTTTTTAAAATTTGCTACAGTAGTGGGCGCACCTCACCTGCGCCCACCACTGTAGCATTTTTCGTTTTCGTTTTTTTAAAAAAAATCATTTATGTTTTTGTTTTTTTTAAAAAAAATCATTTATGCATATTTTTTGTAAGAATTTTTAAATATAGTAAACAGGGTCTAAAAATTATGAAATGTTTTGTGGAGCCTTCTGACACTGTGTACTTGCTTGTGTAATATTTTCAAAATTTTATCCATTATGAATTTTTCTCGAAAATTCATTTAAATATATTGTAAATAGGGTTTCATCATTTCATGTGACTTGGAATGTATAGAAAACGCTGCATTGCAACTCCATTGGAGATGTCGATATACAATATGACAACACATATTATACCACGAGGCTAGATAAACTTGTACATGAACCAATGAGAAAAATCGTGGCATGCAGATCATATAACGATGGGCGTAACCTCCGGCTGCGTGTGCGTTTGAGGCTACGGTACATCGTTATATGATCCTGCGCCACGATTTCCCTATTTGGTTTATGTACAAGCCTATCCACTGTGGTGCGAGCTTGCAAGATAAAGAATAGTATCCACATTAGGGTTTCATCTTGCATCCCGAGCTTGTCCGCTCCTCTCTCACCGTGGAAGTGATAGGATATGTCTCGTCGTAGATGGCTCTTCGAGTGAGACGGTGACCTTGACGCGCCACATTTCCTTACCGTACTTGTTGATAGTGAAGCCATGATACTGCGGTGGTGGACGTAGCCCAAACCCTAAAGTATTCACCACAACTCGCACGAAACCCACCTCCTTCTCAAACGTAGGTGTTCATGAAACACATCTAATTTTTTTGAAATTAAGAGAAGATAAGTATCCAATTTAAGCCATAACATTTTTCTACATACGACTAACAAAGTTAATTACCACTAAACTAATTCATTACTACTAAACTAATTCATTACTAGTCAACTAATGATTCGACTAATTAATTACCTCTAAACTATCTAATTACGACTAGTGACTAAGACTGACTAATTATGACTACGATAATAACGGCAAAACATAGCACAAATTACCGCCCTTTGGAGGAAGTAATCAATCACCATTCGGAAGTAATCAATCAAGGTGAGCGACGGCGAGTGCCGAGTTCGTATTTATAAAGAAGCGGAGAAGAGTCGCGGCGTTATGCGCGAATTCCGTCGGTTGGCGCGGAATTTCTGGACGAGGCGACAGATGTGCGGAGTAGGGAGGAGGGACGGTGGGATAATGGACAAAATTTTATGAAATCATTCCAAGTCACATGAAATGATGAAACCCTATTTACAATATACTTAAATGAATTTTTGAGAAAATTCATAATAGATAAAATTTTGAAAATATTACACAAGCAAGTACACAGTGTCAGAAGGCTCCACAAAAATTTCATAATTTTTTAACCCTGTTTACTATATTTAAAAATTCTTACAAAAAATATGCATAAATGATTTTTTAAAAACAAAAACATAATTTTTTTTTAAAAAAACAAAACGAAAAATGCTACAGTGGTGGGCGCAGGTGACGCCCACCACTGTAGCAAATTTTTAAAAAAATGTTTTACATTAAAAAATTTAAAAATGAAAAAATGAAAAAAAATACAAATCTGCTAGCGGCGCAGGTGAGCGTGCCCCGCGCTGGGTGGTGGGACCGGCCGGCGCGGGTGAGCGCGCGCCGCGCGCGACGTGGCGACAAAGAGACGGGCGCGGGTGGCGTGCGCCGCGTTGCTATTTTTGCAAATACCGTTTGCGAATGGTCAGAAGTGTAAATACGATTCGTAAACTGGCCGTATCCGCCAAAAATTCACTTGTACCTATCGCTAAGTATAGTATAACCAAAACAGTAAGAATTCAGAAGACGGATGTATAAACTTTGTTAGACGTTGCCTATTTAGAGGACCCAGGTAGTTAGTTTGATAAAACACTTTACATGAGTCCCGATCTGGAATTAAGAACCACCTGATAACCTGAGGTGCGGTTTCGTGCTAAGAAAATCGAGATAAAACAAACAATCCGACTACGTTGCTTCTTGTTAGTTTCACTAAGTAAATTCAAATCTACTGGTAATTTAACTACAAACAATATGGACTACTAACTTTTAGTCCCATACCTGAAGGAAAAATCATTTTGTATGTAAGGCTAGAGATCATCCATACATGTATACTATGTAAGCTACATAATTCGTTGGGAACCAAGAGAAATGCTGAAACGTAACTATGTAAGCCTATGTCAAACAATTTTTGTAAGATCTATGTAGCAAAACTACTCTTATAACAAACTAAAATCTGGAAGGGAATCTGTCGGAAAATAATATCTATGTAATCATCGAAGCTATGGAGAGTAAAGTAAAAATCATTTTACATCTAAGGCTAGGGATCATCCATACATGTATACTATGTAAGCTACATAATTCATTAGCAACAAATGAAAATGCTGAAACGTAATTCCAAGCTATCGAGAGTAAAGGAAAAAACATTTTGCATCTAAGGTTAGGGATTATCCATATATGTATAACATATTAACATGTAAGCTCCATAATTCATTGGCAAGATTATTGAGGCAAGCGAATTTACAGGAAGTACTGAAATAAAATGAGGCTCTGCTCATGTTCAGGACAGCAAAACCGCATGAGGCGATTCTAAGAGTATAGATCCAGAGCATAAAATTTGCATAAGCGTATAAAATGAGGCAGCACTAAGCATAATTTGTTAACATGATTCTTATGCCTTAACTGAACATACACAGCGTAGGCTTATTTTCAGAAGGATCCTCACCACAATTCGCATGATGTGGATGCAGTCTCCAATTTTAGCCTCCAAAGCCTCCCATTGCATCTTTTGCACATCATCTTTACTAAGCTTTCCTACTCCGAGCTTCCAAAGGCTCATTAATTTGTATTGCTGAACCATGGGAATCGCTGAAGAAAGAGAACAAATTGAGGTTGATTTGTGCACAATTATGGTGTTAAATAACTCAGGATAGATGTAAACAGAAATTGATAACAAAAGTACAAAAACTTGCCACAGATGTGGAACCATAATTCAAAACCTACCTGTAGATTTTATAGCATGACTGTTGATTTCCAGGCTGAACCAACCGCTGAGCTATGTTATTCATAGTGGCAATATTCTTGGAGGAATTATTGTTGGGGTCCTGTATATAGCAGTCTCCAAGCTTTTGGATGGATGCTCAGAATGGCTAGCATTCGCTCGATCAGCCTCAGGGTCATCCCTTGATGGCCGCAGAGACTTGGGAAGACAATCCACGAGGTGATCGAGCTCAATAGGTTTGTTGAAAGAACAGATAAAACAACATAAATTAACTGTTCTTTTACTGATATAGTACAAATAAACATGGAGATAGTTCAAGTGTGGGTGTGCAATAAGAATTGAGTATCTTACCTGTACGTACTCACCATTTGCCTAAATTCCTCTTCGATTTTCAGAGCATACATAGCTAACAGATTGTTGACATGATTCAGAGCTCCTTCACTGCCGTTGAAATCCTTATTTGAGGAAAAGAAGCAAATGATGCCTTTCCACAGATCCGCTGCCTCCAGGTAGCTCTCTAAATCCTCATGGGGACCTCTCGATATCATTGCCTCAGTCTAAAGCTCGAAAGCAACATTTACACAAACTTAGTAAAGCTGCTAAAATTCCAGAATCTGGACCTGAAACTTTATCAATTCAAAGCCAGTTTTCAGGTTGCAAAACTACTATATCCGTAATGAGTTCAGTTAGCTACCAACTTTATATAGAACGATTATCTACAAATAACAATCTCTTCATAAGAAACGGTACAGACGTCTAACAGTAACCGAAACTAATCCCGTAAAAGCGCTAAACATATTATTCAATGGAGGATGCCGTCCGCGGCAGTGGCGGAGCCAGAAATTTAGCATTGGGGGTCCACACTTAAGGCTAAAAAAAAATCTTGTATGACACATATGTAATTTCACAAGTCTAATACAATTACACAAAAGAGTTCAAAATTAGTTAATAATGCAATACAAATAGTTCAAATAAAATCTTACTTGAATAAAAGAGTCCTAAATAGCTAATGGAAATTACAATACCACACGACGCGATGTCATTCCTTGAAAACACTTGATTATATCATCATCACTAATCTTCGAGAAGATATCTCACTCTATAAAGGTGACTAAACAATCATTCAATACTTGATCGTCCATACTATTTCTCAACTTGTTCTTCACAAGATTCATCGCCGAAAATACTCTTTCAACGCTCACCGTTGCCACCGGTAGGAGCAATACCAATTTGAGAATCAAGCACATCAACTTGTAAATGTCATGCTTTCTTGTTTCAACAAGTTTAGTAGAAAGCTCACCGAAATTCTTTAGGCTCTTAAATCTATCATCGCTTCGTATATCATCAATGAAGTTATCAAATTGGAAAGAAAAGTCTTATTAAATCCGTGCTTGAAAAATCATTAGGATAAAAGTTGGTAAGGCAATCATAAGAAACAAATGAATTCAGAGGGTTTAAAGCGGACATGCAAACAAGCAACTCTATATTAACCTTGTCAAACCGATTGTCAAGCTCTTGGAGAACATTATCGATGATACTAAGATACACTTCCCTTCTAAAATGATCATCATTTGTTTGTTTTGGGTAAAAACATGATGATCTTCCATAAGGCATATATCTACAATCCGACTTAGGAACTTTGATGTCATATTTAATGCAAAATGATGTTACCTTTTCTTGAAGGAATTCTTCCCACCCATCATACATCATTTGTTGCATTCTATCCTTAGCCAAATTAACAATTGCCATAGCATTAATAATATTTTGGTCCCTCTTTTACAAAGACTGAGACAACTTATCTGTGTATCCAAGTATGACAAGCATCAAATGTGCATTGAAAACAAAGTCAAATGATTCAAAGGCTCCCACCATAGCATGTATTTTTGGCCAATCATTATTCTGTGGGGGGTCTTTTCCAAGCTGTATGAGTGCTTTGCGGATTGTTGAATACATACTAATAATATTCAAAATAGTTCTATTTTTGTTTATACATATACCTAGTTAAAAAATTGCTCATACATATACCTAATTAAAAAAGATTTGCAATTTTTTTGGGGTGCACCCACCACAGGCGCCGCTAGCGCTTGGTCGCGGCGTTGAGCGTCTGTCGATGCTCTTATGCCTCATCCGGATCGCATGCGTCGTCACCTGTAACCCAAATCCAGAATCATGCAGCCTATACATCTCAGTCTGTCTAAAATTTTGCCGAATCAAACGGAAATGATTCAAATGGGGAGGACGGGATGGGGACCTGGGTGAGGCGCATGGTGGCCTCGAGCGCGGAGAGGCGGTGGTGGAAGGAGCCCAAGATGATGACCATGCCTTCCGTCGTGTTCTCCTAGCTCTTCTATAGTGAGACCTAGAACACTAGACTCCGGAGGGAGAGCAACCCAACAGCAGTGCCATAAGTTTCTCGGAGTGGATTAATGGGCACACTCCTGAATTAGAGAAATGTTCCCTCCTCTATGTTGTCCTGATGAGACATGCCGACCTGGGGGGACACGTCCAAAGAAGTCATGTGCGACGAACTCAAAAAATTCACTCCCGGGGTGCGACGCTCGCAACTCCGGTTGCGTGGATGAGCTCTGGCATTGGACGTACGGGGTTCCCACGTACCCAGAGGAGCTCTAGCCTTGAACGTACGGTGGGGCAGTGAACCTGGGCGAGCTCTACCCTGCGTACACTCCAAACCCTGGCTGTCATTGTTCGTACCCTGGCGCCGTGTATTGTTCCCTGGCAGGAGCTGGGAAGACCATATCCTCATCATCAGTCGATGCGAACTGGGCGTCACCCCCACGGCCAACTAAAGGCTGCAAGACGAAACGATGTTAGTACAAATAAACACTCTAGACGTAAACTGAGAACATCATACCTCCCGGATGTGCAGTGCAGATGACTGAGGGGGAGCACCAGTCTGTGTACTGGGTGTGGACGACAGAAGTGATTCATCCCGACGGACTTGCGGGGGGAGAATGACATGATGTTAGCGGAATGTAAGGCTAAACCAAAAAAACTGAATGTAGATTTGTACATAACTTACCTACCCGCTGACCTGGGCCACGGATGACCGATGGGGAACGCTACGACACCGGCCAAACTCACTAGGCCATGGTGACCTAGCGGGTTAGCACGCCCCCCACTTGTTGCACGATGCGCAGGACGTCGTCCGTCGAACGACCGCAGCTCAAGTTCTTTATTATCTTCTTCATCTCCACCGAGATGTGCTTGAATTTTTTATATCCCACCAGTGTTGTGTCTGGGTTGCAGATAGTGGCCTCCAATGTGCTATGGACGCACTGTGTCCGTTCCAACTGTAGTGACATACGTAACAGGTTCATTAACGAAGAGTACGAATATCGTCAATGAAACGACCAGAGGTTGTAAGTGTCTTACGGTGTCATCATGCCGCGAAGCACTGTGATGATCGTACGTGCGGTGGAGGCTCTGCTGGTGCATCTCCTTTGTCACCTGCTCTAGGCACTTCGGTGGAGGAATGGTGAGTCTTGCGTGCGTCCGTGGCACGTACCACTCCATGTACGCACCGTACGTCTCAGGGTCTTATAGACGCGGAGCACGCAAGACATCCAAGTGCACCCTCTGCATCCATGTCATAGTCCACTCGTGCTGGACCAGGCACTAGTCCTGAGTATGCCAACCCTACCTCGATTACCTGCATTTCTAGAAGGATTAATGTTAGAAAAGAACGCAAGAAGTGTAAATATTACTCGGATGAAGTTTGGCTCACAGGTGTACGGCTCGTGGCGGGTGCGCCATCCGGGGGGGCATGACCTGATGCGCACCAATCTATCGCATTATGCGCCGCAGCGCGTAAGGCTCCACCATATGTGCGAACACTAGGTGACAGTCCGTCGTCCACAGCAGAATGTCCCAGATGCATTGCACGGATAGTCCGTGCAGCACTACCATGCGCACGAACTGTGGATACCATGGATTCCATATGATGTCACTCTCATGCAACGACTCAAACTCGTTGTGGTACAACGAGTAGCGCCTCGCTAGTCTTTCGTTGGCCCAGTGCAGACGGCCAGCAGTCCACCGTAAGCCCATAATGGGCTCATCTATCTGGTCATGCGAAATGGGGTAGGGGTGCACCGCTATCTCGATGGACGGTCACCCAACAGGGAAGTGCTCCCAACTCTACAGCTACAGGAGCACGTAGCAGATGGCTAGGCTCGGGGTACCACCGGTAGAGCGCTGTGAAGTGTCTCACAACCCCCGGTATGTGGTGCAAAGGATGGCTGATCCCCAGCTGTAATGAGGCATCGGCCCAGCCCCCGTGTCTACCAAAGACTCAGCAACGCGAACGAAGCTGGGGTAGCAAAAATCATCTTGTGTGGTTGGAAACAGGACCCAACAAAAGAGCTAGAAAAGGTAAGCAATGAGGTGCATCCTAACGACCTTGTAAGGTGCACCCTGCGGGCACTGTCTGAACTGCCTCAGCCAAGTTCGACCACGTATACGCTCTGGGAGAGGTTGGCCGAACCGCTGCTCCAACTCGGCCTTCCAGTCCTCACCCGGAGGGCCTGAAATAAGTGGCTCACTCCAGATCGGAGACCGGTCAAGAGCGGGACGTCCTGTAGGATGACTATCATCTCACCCCACCAAAAGTGGAATGTGTGCATCTCGGGCCTCCACCTGTTGATAAGTGTCGACAGCAGGCTGGCATCTAGGGTGATCTGACGTCTGACGGACACCAGCCTCACAAGAGGCAACAAGCCCGTATCCCAGAGGATTGGGACGTAGCGATCGTTCAGCTCCCAGTAATCCCTCCCCGCCCGAAGCACCAGGGGCAAAGGGCCATCCGCGTCAGTGGCGATCCACAGCTTGCACTGGTAGTCCTTATCATAGAAGTGTCCAGAAGAGCTGGTAGAGACATGGCTTGCAACACATGCAATAGATGGAATATTAGTGAGAAGGTGGCTAATGACCATAAAAGATTATAAATTAAACATGCTAGCTTTTTAATTGCAAAGTATTTTTCCTGGAGTGATAAGCTACATGATAAGCTAGCTTAATTAGATTATGCTCCTCTATTCTTCGGTGAATGCATTTCTTATTATTTGATTTCGCTTTACAACCAAACTAACACTACAAATTAATGTACACTAATTTACTAATTAATTACTACTAATTATTTCATAACTAATTAACATTGTAAATTAAAAATTACAATAAAAAACCTGCGAACGACGATTAATAATAATTGAAATATCCCCAAAAATATAATCGACAGAGCAAGAGAGCGAGCGACTGCGAAATGAACGAGCGAAAGAGCGAGCGAGACAGCAAGTGATTGCAAAATGAAATCATGCTCGCTCGCTCTAATTTATAGCTGTTGCGGAAGGGAATCCTTATCCCGCGCGCGCTAATTAAGTTTACCATGCATTTCTGGGGGACACAAGGATTTGATGGAGTAGACGGGGATACAAGGATTTGATGGAATAGATGGAGGTGACGGAATGACAAGATTGCTTGTGCTTTTGGTGGAAAAGAAAGGCAGATGGAGGAAGGCCTCATTCGAATCTTTATGCAAACAACACATGACACAATTTTCTGTTGATTTTTTTGTTCTCGCACAAATAGGACACTTATACGACATAGAGAGAAAAAATTTGAACGACTAAAATTATAACAAATTTACACAAGCAAGTACACCGTGTCGGAAGGCTCTACATAAAATTCTATAATTTTTGAACTCATTTGCTATATTTTAAAATTCCTACAAACAGTCGAGAAACCCTAATTAATTTTGGCCAGCACTAACCTGGCGACACGTGGCTGGCGGGGGGAGGCCACGTGGCGGCGGGGGAGGCGTTGCCACACGGCCACCGTGCGGCAACGGGCTCACGTGGTGGGCAAAGAGAGGCCACCGCACGGTGGCCGTACAACAACGTTGCTTTATATGCAAATACGTTTCGCGCGTGGTCACTCCTGCAAATACGGGTTGAAAACATGCTATATTAGCCAAAAATTCCGAAACAGAAACAAATAATATTTGGCAGAGTTTGGACTTGGATAAGAGATCCAGACAAGTCAATAAATATTATTTAATCTGACAAGTTGATGTCTGCCGGCAGAAAGCATGCACGGTCCCATCATCTGAAGAACCAAGGCTCTTCCAGCAAAGCTAAAGCAGGGGGCATATGCATATGCAACCTGTTGTGTTCGATCGGAAAGGATTTGATTTGATTTAATTTTGTATTTATTGAGCTGTCTTCGTTCTCCTTGTCCAAACTCTCTCCCTTGCAACGCATGCCATGCAAATACATTGCGTTTGTTCAGCTGTACTTAGAGTTTTCCATATACTGCAGCATGAAGCTGAAAACTCGCATTCAGAGAACTCAACATGGTGGTTTACTACTCCGTTAAATAAATCATGGAGTGCATGGCCGGCCGGAGTTAGTACAAGAAGCATGGTTTTGCGCGCCGCATGCGATTGCATCCTTGGATTTGTGGGAATGGTAGAGCAGAGCAGCATTGGAAAATGTACTACTATATATCTGCCATACGGTGTTTATGTTTCTGATGTCGATGTTCGTAGTCCTTTTCATGAGTAAGATATTTCAATTTCTTTTTTGCTTCTGTGAGATTTGGCGACTGTAATAGTACTAATTAAGTACTGGAGCAGTGCTCTTGGCCTCTTGCAGGATCATCAATCCTCTTCATGAAGTGACAGTGGAAGAGGTATTATATATTTTCACCTTTTCTAGCTAAGTACTGTAATTGTAATTTGATGTATAGGAGTATATTTGTTTGATTTGAAAGAATAGGTTGTTAAGACTGCTGCAAAACATTGATCGATTGAATTAAGCTTTTTCGTTAAGTCAACTGATGATTGATTGCTGTGATTTACTTTAAGGCAACTCAATGCTCCAACATCAGCCATATCTGTTCTAAGGTATGCCACCTGCGATATAAGATGACATGGACGGAGGGGGAATTGAAGATGAAAGTTGCATCTCATGCAAGATACGACTCTTTTGAACAAACCAAGACAAGTAGATACGCGTAATGTTGTATCTAAAATTTTGTGGGCCCATCTACCTCACAGTACATGCAACAATTTTGATGTTGCGGGGACCTTTAGACACAACCTATATATACCATGCATTGTAATGGTTGTGCTTAAAAACTCGCTTAAGGTGAGGATGACCACTCTCTCTCCTCCACCCATTGGGAGTTCCCTTATGTCATATGTGTACATTTTTGGTCCATGAAATTTACAGTTCATCAAGGCCCTTGAAAACTTTGTCATGAATGCTTGTCGGCCTTGATGAAATTTGTCATGAATATAAATGAACAAACAATTAAATTAAACATGAAACAAATTAAGAATCTACAAGTAGACTGATATTTACAAAAACTGTCTGCATGCAATCGATCGAATCCGTTTTATGTGGTCGCTATATATCCATCTTGCCAAGCCACTGGTGGATCCAATACCCGTGTTGGAACTAATCAAGCTTGATATTTGTTTCATAAATCAGAAGAAAAGTTATCTTATCTGAAAAAAAATCACCATCCATTAATTTGTTCTATTTATCGTACTAGCCAGCAACTGAATACTGAAAAGACGCATGCAATTATGAACGAAAAGCCCAGCAGGACTTAATAATATGTACTGGTGATACAATATAGGTGAAAATATGAGTAGTATTGCACATATAATCATCATGACCATGACGGAGGAGCTAAGCTATGTGGGGGCCAAGGCGCCACAGGTCTCCCTCCGTACGCACGTAGTGTTAACTTTTGCTGCAGAGTAAAGCATGGCCAATTGCAATGGTGGCCTCACACTCGGTCCCTGGGATGCTGCTGCTGCCTCGTCTGACCTCTCCTCCCTCGTTCTGTGCTGCTGCTGATGGCAAATAACTTTGCTTGCATTTCGCTAACACAGTCCGGGAAACAAAAACACATATAGGATACCCCAAAATGGGCATGTGTTAAAACAGTAGGAGGAAGGACACTTCTTCGCTGTCTGGAACTGTGTCCGGCTCCAGTCCGGATATCTAGGCAACTAGGCGGATTTTGTTTTTTTAAAATAATATTATTTTTAAAAAATACAAAAGTAAATAACCTATTGTTTTATTTTACAAAAATAGGCTATTGTCATCATTTCAAATGGCAAAATTGTCATGTCGTCATTTCAAATAACGAAAGTAGCCTGGAACAGTGCAGAGAAGGTCCTGTCACCACTTCGACCAGCGACGTGGCCTTATCGTCATTCCAACTGGCGACGGGCCCTAGCGAGGAACCTCGACTAGACAATATATTTTATCGATAAATCACAATGATATTACAGAACATTCAACACAATGTCATCATATATTTTATAGATAAATCACAATGATATTACAGAACATTCAGCACAACGTCCTCACATATTTTGTAGAAAAATCCAAATGATATTACATAACATTCAGCACAACGTCCTCACATATTTTGTCGTCAAATCACAATGATATTACAAAGTATTCGGCACCACGTCATCATATATTTTGTCGACAAATCACAATGATATTACAAAACATTTAACATAATGTCATCACCTAGTTTTTTGACAAATCACAATGATATTACAAAGCATTTAGCACCACATATTTCAACAAGACAAACCTTTCCTGTGGCTGTGACCTCAACGTCCGCCATGTCGACAGCCTCGAGTAGGGCGGTCGGATGAGGTCCCTGCGGCACCATTTAAACTGCCGATGTCTTCTTCATCCTGTGCATTTCTCGTAGGGCATTTCTTGAAGGTGTGCCTAGACTCCCCCTGCAAATTGAGCACTTCATCATACGATACCCGACTTCTGCTTCATCCATGTCGTTCTTGATACGCCATACCTGTCGCCGGCCAACCTTTCTCTTCAGCCTATCAATGTCCGTGGCCTAGATAAGTTCCTTCATTTGGTCTTCGAAGCCTAAAATTGCACCAAAGCCGAACGACCAAGTCAAATAAGTTCCACTAAATAAAGAGGAGCCTTCGAAGACCATTCGCATCGGGTCACTTCCGACCTTGCATAGGAAGATGCCATCGTTACCTTCCTTTGAGCAAACATAGATATCTTCGTGTATCAAGTATCCGACATGCCCGAAGTCCCCAGGGAGGTGATCGAGCACGGACTAGCTCTATGACGTGACAAGAAACCCGTAAAACAAAAATTACAGAGATTCGCACCTGGTCGACGAGATGCCATCAGATCTGAATTGGACAAGGTACTTAAAGCAGGCTTCATAAGAGAAGTCGACCACCCAGAGTGGTTGACTAACCCTATAATGATTAGAAAGTCTAATGGTAAATGGCGTATGTGTGTAGACTTTACTGATCATAACAAAGCTTGTTCAAAGGACGATTTTTCCCTTCCTTGTATTGATGCCTGTTGTGAAATATTAAGTTTCCTATATGCATATTCTGGTTATCATCAGATAAGTATGTGCCTAGATGATGAAGAAAAGATTGTTTTATTACACCATTTGGAAATTTTTGTTATGTCAAAATGTCATTTGGTTTTAAAAAATAATGTCGTTTCTTTTCAACGCTTGATGCAAAAGACTTTCCTTCATCAACTAAGTTGAAATTTGGAAGTTTATGTTGACGATCTATACATTAATCATATTTCTGATTTACAAGAAACATTCGACAACCTTAGAAAACACCTTTTCAAATTCAATCCTAAGAAGTGTGTGTTCGGAGTCTCTTCAGAAAGTTGCTTGGATTCCTTATCTCTGCACGAGGAATCGAAGCAAATTATGAAAAGATAAAATCCATTGAACAAATGTGCCCTCCGACCACAAAGAAAGAAGTCCAGAAACTCACAGGATACATGACGTTTTTAAGTCGTTTCATCACACAACTGGGCAAAAAAGGACTTCCTTTCGTTAAACTTCTGAGGAAACATGAGGGTTTTGATTGGTCAGAGGAGGCAAACAAAACATTCGAGGATGTCAAGAGCTATCTTACGAGTGCTCCTGTTCTAGTTTCTCCAAAACCAAAAGAGACACTCCTAATATATCTAGCTTCTACGCCACAAGCAGTGAGCGCAGTGCTCGTCGTAGAACGCAAAAATGTTCAACGACCAATTTACTACGTTATTAAAGTTTTACAAGGGTCTAAGGAGTGTTACCCTCACGTCCAAAAGCTTCTATATGCCTTCCTCATGTTTTCGAGGAAACCGAAGCATTATTTCTAGGCACACAAGTTAATCATGTTGTTTGAGTTTGCCTTAGGAGAGGTCCTCTAGAACAGGGAAGTAGTGAGGCGCATGGCAAAGTGGTCAGTTGAACATGGGGAGTTTGACAACCATTTTGTGTCTAGAACGACCATTAAATCCAAGATCTTGGTAGATTTTATCGCCGAAAAGGTAAATCCTGAACCTATTTAGGAACCCAGTATGAATCCCACAACTAGTGGACAATGTACTTTGAGGGGTTACTTACACTAAGTGGTTCGGGGGCTAGGATGGTCTTGGTATCTCCTACAAGAGAAACCTTAAAATATGCTATTCAATTAAACTTCCTTGCTACTAACAATGTGGCAGGATCCGAAGGTTGATTGGTTGGCATACAAGTAGCGAAAGCTTCGGGATTTGACGACTACTCGTAAGAGGAGACTCTCAACTGGTCGTGAATCAGGTCAGAAAAGAGTACCAATGCTCTAATCTGACCATTTCACAGTACTTATTGAAGTTAGGAAGCTTGAAAAGTATTTTTTTCGGTTTCGATGTACAAATATGTCCCTCAGAAGGATAATTTTCTCGCTGATCAATTAGTTCGAATGACTTCTTCCCGATCACAATTAGTACCACAAGGAGTCTTCTTGGAATAGCTCTAGAAGGCGTCCTTAGCTGGTCGAAACACCGAAGACATCTCCAATTAGATGGCCTCCCTAGAATACGAGGATACCTGGATGAGTCTCATCTACGACGATCTTCAGAAGGGCACAATACCCAATGATGATCTTGAAGCTAATCACTTATCACGTAAGTCCAAAATGTATACTTTGATCGAAGGGTCCTCAACAAGTGAGGTACTCAAGAGGTTCTCATTAGATGCATATCACAGAAAGAAGGATTAAATCTCCTTCAAGAAATACACGGAGGCATCTGTGGAACTCATGCCTTTTATAGAATGCTGGTAAAAAAAGTCTTTTGACAAGGTTTTTACTAGCCAACAGCCCTCCATAATGCTAAAGAGCTTGTTAAAAATGTGTATGATGCCAGTTTCATAGTCAGTAAATACACCTACCGACTCAAGCATTACAAACCATATCTCTTTTTGGCCTTTTGCAACCTAGAGTCTCTATATCCTAAGACCGTTCCCAAAAGCACCAAAGGGTTTCGAGTTCCTTTTTGTGGCTATTGATACGTTCACAAAATGAATTAAAGCCAAACCTGTGACTGTGATAACAATGGAAGCAGCTATGAAATTTGTGATGAAAAATGTGATCACTCGATTTGGTGTTCCAAGTTGAATCATCACAGATAATGGTGCATAATTTTTTAGCACAAAATTTCAAAAATTTCGCGAAGAATTGGGTACTAAGCTATGTTATGCCTATGTCACCCATTCACAAAGCAATGGGGCAGTCGAAAGGGCAAATGGCCAAATTATGCAAGGAATTAAAACTCAAGTTTTCGACCAGCTTATAATTAAAGCGCCCGGGGGCTTGGGTAAAAGAATTACCCTTAGTATTATGGGCGGTCAGTACGACTACTAGTCAGGCTACAGGAGAAACACCATTTTTCTTAGTTTTTGGTGTTGAAGCCATACTTCCACCTGAACTAAAGATTCGGTCGACAAGATTCAAAAATTACAACTATTCTGACCAAGAACAACTTCGAGCTGATGACATCAACCTACTCGAAGTAAAGAGGAATCAAGCCTTAATCCGTTCGGTAGTCTACCAACAAGCCCTACGTAAATACTAAGCTTGTAAGGTCCAACCTCACAGCCTTGCTGTAGGTAAATTGGTATTGAAAAATATTCAATCTCAGTCTAATCAAAACAAACTTCCCCCTAAGTGGGAAGGTCCTCACACTATGGTCAAACTCAGCAGCCAGGCTCGGTAAGACTAGCAATGGAAGATGGCAGAGTTCTTTCTAATTCATAGAACATTGATTAGCTACGCAAGTTCTATGTGTAACCTCCTATATTCTCAATCAAGATTATGCTTTCTTTAATCTTTATTGCCTTAAGATTTTCATTGAGCAACACTTCGATAATTTTCGATCACTTTTTAAACACTTGGTTTTATTTACACTGATCGAAGGAGGGTAACATCACCTAGTCAAAGTCTTTCCTATCTGCACATGGTCTTGCCCACAAGAAGGAACTTCCTAGAGTCGATCGGTTCCTAACTTTACCTATCAACACAAAGAAATTGCATTCAATAAAATTTGGTCGAAATAATTCTAAGCAAGCTCTTTTTAATCATTAACTTAGTTTACTTCTTCATTTTACGAAGATTTTTTTAAGTGACTCAAGCTTTCATAGTTTGTTCAACTACTCTTAATATGCTCAATTTGATTAACCTGGTCGGAGAAAGTAACACCACCTAGTCAAAAACTTTCCTCTCTACACGTGGTCTTACCCACTAGAAAGAATTTCCTAGTGTCGAGTTGTTTCTAACTCTTGCTACCAGTACAAGAAAATTGAGTTCAATAAGAAAGGTTGAACGAATTTTTAAACGCACTCTTTTTCCACTATTTACTTATTTTATCTAATTAATATAAACTAAACAAATAGTCGGGGGCTATGATAAAATTATAAATATGACTTCAATGATTAGTCTTAAAATTCAATTCTCATTTCTATTTTTGTCATATAAGTTACTGACTACTCGAAGAGATAATTTACAGGAAAATAATGATATATATTCATAAGCAAGAAATTGTTTTACAATTACAGACCCTATTACAAACTACTCTGATGGAGGAGATCCAATCTGCATATCCTCTCTGACCTTTTTGCCAACTTGCTGCACCTCTTCGATCAGTTGTGCTGCCTCCGCTTTAGGGTAGCCGAAGTCAGCTTCGACTGGTTGAAGATTAAGACTACGGTCGTAGTTTTGCTAGCGCAAAACTTACTGCATTTTTGACCACCTGTCTTATCGAATCGGCTTGGTTGGTCTATAGAGTTGTTATCAACTCCTGGAGAGTTTTGACTTACTGTCCAATAGTGCTTGTATGTCCGATCATAGTGTCTTCAAGAGGAGTGACATCCTTAGCATCGAGTCAACCAAGCACTTCAAGAGGAGTGACATCCTTAGCACCAAGTCAACCAAGCACATTGTTCAGGATAGAAATGTTGTCTTGAAGGTTGATCTTCGTACCCTTCATTTCCTCTTGACTGCGAGTCGAAGTTTCCTGAAGTTGTTTTATTTCGACTGGCTGCTCTAAAAATATAGCACGACCAGCTAGAAAAACACTTCTTAAAGACTAGTAAATAAAACTGGTCGTAGTAAAGAATTCTTACCAACTGATCGCTAGAGTGTCCTAGTCTTCCACCGTGTTCGCCTCCGCCTCTACGATCACCTCAGTGGTCGTGGTTGATTCGGCGGTAGTAGCCTCCTCTACGACCACCTTAGTAGTCGTGGCTAGCTTGGCGGTAGTAACCTCCACTACTACAGAAAAGGTCTTCACAGACGGTTCAAAAATATCATCACAGACAGTTTCGTGAGTCGTCTGAGTTTATAGGCCAGTAACGACATGAGGTCATCATAGACCATTTTTGATTCGTCTGTGTTGTATAATATCACAGACGATTATTAACTCGAGAACCATCTGTGATAGTTGATGCATCACAAAAGGTTTATATATGAAACCGTTTGTGATGACTCTTCTCTATAAAGTCTCCAAGTAGTGGCTGCTTGTGCCCGTTTTGTACTCTTGGGAGTACATACTCCCACTTCTAAAATACCACTTAAACGAATATATTATATTTCTTTATCACTTTTAGTATATTTAAATACCATTTATAAGATCTTCCAATGCGACCTGATTGAAAAATTTTCATTGAAGCCCTTTTTTTTTGCTATATGTTATTTTTCATATATAAAAGAAGTATATACACGGATTTTGGTATAAAAAAGTGGATTTTCATTCAGTTTTTTATGGAACTCACTTTGGGGTATCTTATAATCATTATTGGAATATACTCAAATTGATAAAGAGGTCTCATCATACGATTTAAGTGGTATATGAGAGGTGGGAGTACGTACTCCCAAGAGTATCATACCATTTTTCTATATATATATATATATATATATATATATATATATATATATATATATATATATATATATATAGTTCTATAGTTCGTCGTCCCACCACTTTAGGGGTCGTCCCACATGACATCATAAGGAGGATGAGACAGCAGCCATGACCCACTTTATCGAGCCTCCAAGTTCAAGAAGCATGGATGTTAGGAGTTCGCGTGGACATCCAATTACCTGGATGTCATCGATAGATAATTGGACGACCCCCCAAAAGTGGCTGGGACTACGAACTATGTATATATATATATATATATGTATGTATGTATGTATGTATGATGTGTGTGATTGAAAAAATTTCATCGTGTGTGTGTGTCTATATATTTATATATCATGGAACTCACTTTGGAGTATCTTATGAAGATAAAATAGATAAAGAGGTAGGACCTACAGGATATATATATATGTGCAAGGGAATAGAGAACTTGGAAAGGTAGGACCTACCGGCATGAATACGGTTACATAGACAAAGGTGAAATGAATGGCGAGAGACAGGTGAAGAGGTGTTGTAGTATTTTTTTTACTCATTTGGTCTTGTTTTGGAATAGAATACACACCAATTAATAAATAATTGATGATCAGAGGCACAAGCTAGGTAAAAATTCCAGAAATTGTATGTTAATTGCAACTTTACAAATTAGCCTAATCTTTACAAATCTGAGAAGTTACTTGCTGCTTTCAAAAGCAAAATACCATACATGAACATACCATAAGATTAGTTACGTTTACAAAAATTTGCATGTGTACAAACTGATGTCTTGCCCCCATCCAAACCACATCTCATGAACCAACATCGTACACAGAGAACCCACCCATATCATCCAAATATCACAGAACACCCATCGTAGCCCACATCATTCATCACCCACATCACAGAGCAAGGGGAGGGAATGGGATAGAGAGTAAAGAGTAGTTACCCCAGTGTAACCAGCAAATCGACCATCGGAAGTAGCTCACCACATCCATCTCCTTCATGTTAGCAACAACAACCACATCAGTAAACAAGTTAAACTCAAACCCAAAAACTGAAGCAACAGATAATGTAAACAACTCAAACTCAAACGCTGGGGGGAGAGAATGAGGTCGACATCGTCGGTGTCGGTGGTGAGGTAGCCAAGGCCGAGGTCGGTGGAGAGGTAGCCAGGGGAGGTCGGTGGAGAGGTAGCTGGGCCGTGCATGCCGGGGGGAGAGGACGGAGAGAGGAAGGCAGATTGGCGGTGGGGAGGTGGATTTGGCCGGGGGGAGGTCGATTGGACCGGCGACGGTGGTGGCAATGTCACCGTAGTTGTGTCACGACGGTGACATAACATAAGACACTCTTATCATCAGAGTGTCTTGTGCAGTGAATCGTGGTGTCACAACCAGCGGCGACGAGAAGAAGGGCGGCGTCAGTGACGAGGTCGGGGAGAAGGCACCACTTGGGGGTGACTGTCGGGAGGAGGATTCGGGGCGGCGGCGTCGAGGTCAGGGGCACTCGGGTGGGGAGGGGAACAGGTGAGAGTAACGGCACTAGGGAGTGACGAGTTAGGGCGCAAACTCTAGTGGGCTACTATTAATAAAGGGATATCACAGACGGTTCCATAATAGATCCTTCCGAGATATGGTCTCATATCACGGATGGTTCAATAATGGAACCGTCGGTGATATGAGATCATATCACAGACTGTTCTAACCGTCTGTGATATGGTTGTTCTCAAGTTCTATATTTTGAGCATATTATCATGTATACATTTACATGATATGAAGAAATTACATGTTTATATGTCAATTTTGTCATTTAAATACTGCTAAAAATATGTTTTAACTATGATACATATCACAGACGGATATCTTTTCCACTAAATTATCTGTGATATATAGTTCACCATATAATATAGTAACTTCACCTCCAAACTAGATTTTTTTTTCATTTTGGAATTTACATATGGCCAAACAGCGTGGCTAATCACTTCTTACAAAGATTAAAAAAGTAGAAACCTAAATAAACAAAGTTTTTCTAGTGATAGAGGTAGACTGGTATCTCCGTCTTCAAAACTTCGTAGGCGATGGCGTTGGCATCGGATGGTTCGTAATCATCATTGAACGAAGCCCGAAATGCGTCCACCCGTTGACATGCTCGTTTGAGTGTCTCCTGAAGACCCTCGGACTATTGAATCAAGAAGAATTAAGCCCATAGGCTCTCTTCCCTTGCTTGAGGGGTCTCAGCATGGTCGATTCAGTCGCCCGCCGCCTCGATTAAGTAGTCCTAGTGACGGCAAGCCTCCTCGAGACGTGCAACATCGTTGTGGAGGACCACATCGATGACAAGGTTAACTTGCCGAAAATGGGGATCACCCAAAAACATGACGGATGAGGATGTCAAGACGGCGGAAGGTGGCCGTCACCTACTTCGGCAAATCCTCGGACAGAGGAGTGAGGACACTATTAAAACAGTGTCCTTCCGTAGGATCCGCCAATGTACGACCGAGAGGTGCTCGTATAGTATGGCCAGGTAGGCCATCAATGTCGGCGACTAGGAAACGGAAGAGGGAGCCATTTCTACATTAGAAGTATATATAGTAGAGTTATATGTGGGGATGATCATCTTCGATAGCGGATGATCCTTTTTATAAAATAAGGAATAAATTCGGCGCATGAGACAAAGAGACGCATCGGGGAGACGAAGCGGCATTGATGCGACGAAGAGACGCATCGGGGACGACGGCGATGAAGAAACTCATCGGGCGACGGAGAAACACCGGGGAGCTAAAGCGGTGTTATCACAGACAGTTATAATTAAAACCGTATGTGAAGTCTACAATTATCACAGATAGTTCGTGTTTAGAACCATTTGTGATACTTCACAGACGGTTTTCAATATGATCCGTCTGTGATATTACGTCTTCACAGACGTTTTTAGCGTAGCCAGTGACACATATGATCTCTAAACCAAAACCATTTGTGATTGCATGTAATACAAACAGTTTTGGTCGAATGTCTTGTGAAAGAGTTAGGACCTCTATGACCATGTCTGGTCGTAGGTCTTGAACGAGAGCTAGAGCTCCCTTAGCTACCTTCCCCTCTTGATGGTCAGAACCAGCTTCGACTACTTGAGGGACAGTGCTCTCCTCGACCACAAGCTCTATTGTTGCAAAGGTATCCTTCACAAAAGACATAAAACTTTTCTAGTGCTCCTTTTCTATTTCCTTGACAAAGCCATGAGAAGCAAAAACTGAAAATATTTTGTTGTCGTAGTAGAAGGGTACCTTGCTCTTGGGGGCATTATGCTTAAGTTCTTCGATCACACCCCTTTTCTCTATAGCGATCACATCTGCAAAGAACTGTCTGATGGGGGTGGTCGAAGGAAGCGTGGAACTTGAACTTCCATCCTTTTTCTTCTTCTCAACGACCTTCACAAGGCGACGCCTTTTGATCAGAGGAATTCTCTTCCTTTGACTCATCTTTGATAGACTTTAATTCAACCTTTTGGTCATCTTGACGGTCTACCATGCATCCTTTTTGCAAAAGTCAGAAAACAAATATTGTCAAGTAGTCAAATTTTACGACTACTGAACCCTAAAGACGAAATAAACTTTTGATTACCTTTAGGCGTTCTTTCCTTTCTTCCTCGATTACGACCGCCAGGATTCGAGGAGTTGCTGCCGTGGTCATAGGAGCCTTCTCACAAATGAAATTGACTCGAGTGTTTTTTTTGTGTGAAAGATCTACGATTACGAAGATATAATCAACAATCTTGCTCAGAATTAACAAAAAGAGCTAAGTTGATTATTACTTTACCTTCTTCATAATCCCTGGTCAAGTCAGTAGTCCCTTAGTACTTCCACATGGGGTGTACTCGATCCTTCAGGGGACTAATGCGACGCGTGATGAAATCTCTCACCATGTGCCATTCGGTCAGCCCCTCTTCCCTCAAATCCTGATGGCTTGGATGTAGGGGTGATCTGGTCGAGGTTGCTTGGAGTCGAATCCCAAGACAAACTCTTCTCTGCGGGCTTCCCCGTGAAGAAAAGACCATCGTCCTTGAACAAGATCCAATAGAACCACCTCTTCTTCCACCCTATCATGGATGACCGGGTAAATATCTAAATGTACTCCCTCGACTTCCCATCATAGAGCTTCATTTGTAGCTCCCTGTGATTCCACTGTGCTTGCCCATCCCTTAGTAATGCAGGAAGAGATCCAGATCTAGAAGAATTCCCAGATAGGTTTTGCACATATAAACAAATACACTCAGCATTGTAATAGAATTAGGAATCAAGTTCACCAATTCTACCCTTAAATGCTGGAGTTTGACCATCAGAAAATGGTGATTGGGTAGTCAAAAACCGCATTAACAGTATGCCTAGAATACTGCAATGGTGTCCTTCTCATCCGAGG
The DNA here is from genome assembly GCA_036346255.1 of Ampelocalamus luodianensis. Taxonomy (NCBI): domain Eukaryota; kingdom Viridiplantae; phylum Streptophyta; class Magnoliopsida; order Poales; family Poaceae; genus Ampelocalamus; species Ampelocalamus luodianensis. The sequence continues at coordinate 2,281,255 of CM070632.1, read as the reverse complement.
GCCAATGCTGACCCTCAGCGTTGGTCCATTTCACCAAAGCACGCCTCGAGATCTTCTCTGCTATGACCAGAGCAATTAACTTCTCCACATCCATCTCAAATTTCTCCCACTTGAAAACGGTCCCGGCCATTTCTTCTGAGTGAGTTTGATTTGGATTTGGAAGAATTTGGGGAAGGATTACAGACTTGGTTGGCGGCGGAAAGAACGAGAGCTCGAAAGCAGTTAAAGCAAATGGGGAAGTAAAAACCCTAAGTCATACCGTAGTAGATATTTATAACCACAGGTCTGAGTTAAAGATCTTGGGAACTCAACAATTACCACCCCTTCAGGAACCGCTCCCAAAGGACAGATATGTGAGAATCAATTGGTATTCTTTAATATGTCTGTTCGGGAAAAAATAGTTCTATCTTTTCAACTCAAGTGAAATTATCTTCTTAACCAAGTCAATTTCTGGTCAAATAAAATACCAATCGGAAAGACTCTGCTTCCATCCACTATTCTACGACCTCTTTTTCATGTAGGTTACTTTCACTTGAAGTTGGGGGCCTAGATGATGAAGATCTAATAATCCTCAATTAATTAAAAGTGTTATCTGTAATGGTTATTATAGATAGCAATATCTTTATGTTATTTGTAAGGATACCCGTTATCATTAATATGGGAGAAACTTAGCCAAGTGGTCGTAAACTATTTTACGACCACCCTATATGGTCGTAAGTACTTCTATGACTACTTAGTGGTCGTAAGATTTCCTACGATCACCCTATGGTCGACAGAGCCTACAGACATGTGGACCTAATCAACTAGGGATATTTATGCACTGTGTTTAATACACACAGTAGTTAATATGTGCTATTATTCTCTGGGATACCTGCACGTATTAAGCCTTTGTCTTTAACATAATTGCAAGGCAATGTGGGTGGATTAGTCTCTGACAATAACTGTCACTGAACATACATATTTCATCAAACGGTGAGACACATCTTGATATGGGACAACTCACACCCCTTCATGAGCTATATAAGGACTAAAGTCAGTGGACAAAGAACAAGAACAACGACATCGAACACAAGACAAGTAGCAACAAGATCAGCAGACAAAAGTCATTAATCCCTAGTTGTAGTGATTTCTCCCCGTAGTAATGTATAGTCAACACAGTAACACATGAGTAGGGTTATTATTCTCCCATGAGAAGGCCCAAACCTGTATAAAATCCACGTGTCTCTTTCTGTGTGGTTTAAGTCGGGGAGAGTTCTCAGTATTCATTCATAAGATCGATACTAAACCATCAACAGGACCACTATAGAGTATTTTCAATAGGTGTCTCATTTAGGCTAAAATGCGTGCACTCGCCAAGGGCATCCCTCTATGTCACACTTCACATCGTAGCATCTTGGGTTAGACTAGACGACTGTGAATGTACGCCGCACCGACAATACCCAGAAATTGATCGCCTCCTGCATGGCCTCCTTGCATTTGTAATTGGCTCCTTCCCTGACCTCGCTCTGGTCGTACTCCCACCGCACATCGAAGCCTTCATTAACAATGAGGTTATCAAACTGGTATGTGTTCCACTCGGATGAAACCGCATGTTGTTCCACAGTATCCTCGTCGTCAAATCCTTCATCTTCCGATAATTCCACATCACCCCCATCAGCAATCCCACTAGTCACTAGCTTGCCTGACTGAAGGAGTCCCTTCCACACGATCTTCATCGACAGTATCAGCAACTCCCGGACATTTAGCCATTGTGTGTGCCACGCTGTGGCTGGAGTCCCCAACTTTTTCTTCGGCATCACCACCCCCTTCTTGTTCAGCCTCGATGCAGGAGTGGACTTGACATATGCCTAGGCCAGAAGGAGCAAATCCCACCGTTCCTTCCTCGCCCTGCGTACATATGACTGCCATGACCTTGTTCCCTTGAGCTGCACTAACTCTTAATATGTGCCCTGTGGTGCTCGGTTGGCAAGGCAACTCAATCTCAGATCATACACATCATGGTCCAAATCGAATGTGTGAAACAACCACCACATCACAGCGACCCATGTACGTTGCTCTCGTCTTGTTAGAGTCACAGTCGCCGATTGAAAATAATATAAATCAATCCCTTCGGAACCCTCCAGAATGGTCCCATGACCGTACTAAATTTTGAAATTGGTATCGTCCGACATATTTGACGTAATGCATCGTAAACAAGATTTTCATGATTAACCACATATGTAAAACTAAACTACCCACAAAAAGGATTATGTACAACATACTACACTACGTAATTGTACATCTAAAACTATGTAATCCATTTGGTTAAAAAAAATATCTAAAAGGTTGATGGCCGGACAGGCAGCACTTTGCTAGCTTCTCTCCTCCCCCTTTACTCTCTGCTCCTCTCCCTTCCCTCCACTCTTTCTCTTTTTTTTCTGAATAAAAATGAGTTATGCTAGAATTTTGAGGTCTTTTATAGGGTAGATTGTACCACCATTTGGAATGACAACAGGGACTTGCGGGATCCCTGTCGCCATTTAAAATGATGATTTTTTATAAAATTTAATATTAAAAAATTTAGGGACTTGTAAAATCCCGGTCGCCTTTTGAAATAACGATTGTTCTAAATTTTAATATTAAAATATTTTAACTGGGGGATCTCTGCGCCAGTTGAAATAGCGACAGTGTCCTGTCGCCAATTGGAATAGCGATAGGGCCATGTCGCCGGTCCAAGTGGCGATAGGACCCTCTTTGCACTATTCTAGGGTACTGTCTCCATTTGGAATGGTGACATGACAATTTCGCCATATCAAATGGCAACTGTACCCTAGTTTGTAATTTTTTTGACTATTTACTTTTGTAATTTTTTTTTTAAAAAATATTTTTAAAAATCTGATTTTGATCCTGGCTCATCGTCCGTTTTTTTGTTGGAAATGCTAGCTCGTCGTCCATCTTATCGTGCTGGAGTTGAATCTGCACGTTGCTGAAGAAATTCTATTTATTTTATTATATAGGACGGATAATATTACTAGTATCAATGGTTAAAGGAAATGTTTATTTAAAGCATCGTATACCATTACCTTCATTTTTTAAGTACAAGACGGACACTCTAACACACATCACACTCACACCATTCATGTCACATGTGTGTCCACTACACACGATTAGAATTTATTGGAGACACCTAAGGCATCACAGAGCGCGGCACGTTTCGCACTGAATGTGCACGCGTGTGTACTCCTGAAATCGATGAATATCAGCATCAAGTCTAAGAATTAAACCTTGGTGGCTAGAAGCACACTCGCACACCTAGTCTTCTAGCCACAAACCAGCTTCCTAGACCATTACGTTCATGATGTTGTACACATGGTTATAGGCTTACAACCATAAGTTTTGATGCTGTCTAGAGAATACTAGAATAGCCAAATCCGGTGGGGAATATTTCCCGTTCGATTCTCAAAGAAAAGAATATCCATTTGGTTGCAGTTATGATATATAGATATCCTTAAGACTCAACGATGTTGACCATAAGACATGGCTACCGGTTGGTTAGTTGAATAACCATTTTTTAGCCCAAAAAAGAGGAATATATACACGTACAGTATACTCATAGGTTTGTTTTTTCAGACCAAGTATACTCAGAAGTTGAGCGTACTTCGTTCGTAGGAGCCGTCTCCGTCTAAATCCATTGTGCCAAAAACAGCGACATTATCATTGCAGATGGTACATATATAATTTTTAAAGTGTCTATTATTTAGATTTTTTATCCGACTTATTTTTTATTATTACCAACCAACTAATAGCTATCAGATAATAATTACTCCACCTGTCCAAATATGTAGGGCATATTTTTTGAAAGGAAATTTTGATAAACGCCAATGCTAAGCGGCTGTATCAGATAAATGCCACCGCTCATTTCAAAATTCGAAAGATGTCACTGCAAAGCTTAGAACATCCTACAAATAGTATTATGGAGCCTTTTTCCCATTTTCTATCGATTAAAACACTTGTATTAATCCAGTGGCGGATTTACACATATCAAATGTAATCCAAATTATAGGACGACACCATTCACATATAGCAGGAAAGTCAAAATGACAACATACTCCGTATATGGAAATATCCACACCTACGCACAAGGTCGCCAGCCTAATTGCGGCAGGAGCATGCAGTACTACAAGCCTACAAGACTATAGTTTGTGGGTTAGCTTGAATTATTATTATTTAAATGCGTAGCTATCTTAACTTATTGTTTAATTCTTAATTTCTTACAGCAGGTTGGGTGTCCCTGTCTTTTTTTTTGACAGGAGGGTATAGGTTCCTGTCATTGTTGTCCCACATAAGCATATTGATCCATGCATTTTCTGCACGATTTCCTTTTTTGAAAATATACGTACCCATCTAAAGCATAATTGCTTTGTGTCAAAAGAAAGATGTACTCATCTAAAGCATAGGGTACTAGTAGTAAATGAGATGCATCGATCATTGCAACTATTGCAAATAGCACAAGGACACTGCAGGAGTGTAGCCGTGTAGGTGTGTGTGTGACAGATCAGATCAGGCTGTCCTGGGATGGTACGACCCTGCTAAAAGAGAGAAAAAAAAATACACCGTACATTCTAAAAAATAGCAATAACATTTGGATATATCCGAATAATAACCAGAGTCCAAGAATGTACTCCACTCGAAGTGGTTCCATTTTCCTTGCAGATGCAGCCATCGGCTCTCGTTCATCATCAGCCAGTCACGTAGTACGTACTAGCTACTCCGATCCGCTTGTTGGCACATAAGTGTCCCTATATATAACAGCAGCCACCTGCTGCGCCACTGTACTACAGCAAGTTGGGTGCTGTAGTAGCTTTTCTCAAAAATTTATTTAACTATATTTTTGGAGGAATTTTTAAATATAAAAAATAAGCTCAAAAAATTATAAATATTTTTGTGGAGCCTCCCGATACAGTGTAATTGCTTTTGTAATTTTGTCAAAATTTTATCTGTTCATATTTTTTCTTAAAAATTCATTTAAGTATACTATTTGTAGAAATTTTCTAGTATAGAAAATGAGGTCCAAACATTATATTTTTTTAGGCCCCTTACACAGTGGACTTGATTGTGTAATTTTTCCATCATTTTATATGTTCTAAAATTATCTTGACAAATTAAGAATTTAGGTCTCAAAATTAGGACGAAATGTTTCAAAAATTAGGGTTTTACGATTTCATGTGACTTGGAATATAGGAAGTATAGCACCACATGACTACTCTAGGTAAGAGATACTCTCTCCTCCGTACATCTGTCGCCCCATCAATGCTGTCCCCCCTTCCCACAGTTCTCACTTTTATGGCGTGTCGAATCTCTAGACCCGACTCCCGATTGATTCGCTCACGCGCCTCCACCAGCAAGGGTGTTGTGTGGCACTTCGTGGCGTCACACCGGTGTTAAACCGAAAATATTAGAAACCCTTCCTACAAACATGCTGGTCCATTTAAATACTTATAAATACATACTTCAAGTGCATATAAATATATACTTACTGCATATACAAAAAATACAAATTACTTACGACCTTTTCCTGAAAATTATAAGTTATTAACCAAGCAGACAATTGGACCAGACATATTAGGAACCCCTTTTTACGGTCAGGCACAAGTTTTAGCGGGTGTCACAACACTATAGCTAAACCCTAAACCGCCAAGCCAAACCTATAAAAAGCTTATTATAGTAGTAGAAGTTGATCGTTAGCCCCGAGTGCTAACTTCTTATTGTCCATAGCACATAGCCAGAAGGAGACCATCATATGCTTCCTAAAACCCTCATCACACGTAGCATAGGGCAATAAATGTTCTAGTGTCCGACACCGTAGTAGAATTTCCACAGTGGATTCTAAACTCACGTATTGAGTAGTAATTCATATCAATCATGTAAAAAGAAAACATCTCTTCACAACTACTTTGTACAACTTAACAAATAAGGTAACAGCATAGGGACGTATAAAGGAACTGAATAGCATTTGTGATTTTCATAGATTCTTAAGGGTACGAAATCTGTTAGACTCACGATAACATTTTGTGACTGTCGTATGTTGTTGTGGTGCGGCAAATTTCTGAAGAATTTTGTGAGGATGATTGAGGTAGCAATGATTAAGTAAGTAGGAAGGTAAGTGATATTACGATGCACTAGAGAATTCATACATGTGGAGAACTTGGGAGAAATGGCGCAACGATAACAACACGACAGTTAATCCGACAAGGGAATTATACGGCACGCCGGCTAACGAACCAAGGACGGTACACGCATGCCATACATATCCATGCCTCATCGCAATGGAGGCATGTTACTCCTATCTCCTAAAGTTTAAAGCTTCATCCTTAGTTTTTAGCAAATACACATAGCAGTAGCGTGTTGCATCCCGTTTCCCGTTGTAGTATATGGCGTTGTAGCGTAACAAAGCCGAGGTGGCTTAGGATAGTTCTTGTAATGTCCTTCACCACATCGGAAGCAATTGTTTGATTGAGTAATGGGGCTGATGGTACTAGTAGGTGGCATATGTGATTTCGTTAGTGTTTCTAATTCCACCATAGAAATATGTTTGTGCAGCATACTTGGTGATTCCCGAGTGGCTACAGGAAAGGGTGTAGGGTGAGCAAGTGCCAAGCGACCGTTGGGTAAAATATTATCATTAGCAATGTCAAACAACCATTCATCATCTTTAGGTTGATCAGGATTGACTGTTCCATTTTCATTGTTCTCTCCCATATTAACCAAATTGTGCTCATTAGCTTCCTTCTTAAATGCATTGTACCGCAAATGATCATTCTTCCTTAGATTGTTGTTTCCAGTTTGTAGTGGTTCTTCAGCAGCAGCATTGACTAGCACATGGTAAGGGCATGCACATTGTCCCTACAAAATGAACAAATATGGTGACTGGGATACCATGGTAATAGCAAAACCATATAGGCTGCATATGGAAGGTAATTGCCTAAAGCCTTCTGAACCCTTCTGCATATGTGATATATTACATTTTGTATCTTTACCGGTGGGATCCCTTGAATTGTTTTTGGGATTGCGATATGTCCACAGGTGGCAAAAACAAAATTCAATGATCAAGGACCAACTTTCCCACCGCCCATCCTCCCTCCTCTGCACATCTGTCGCCTCGTCTAGAATTCTCGGTGCCAACACTTCTGGAATTCCAGGCGCCAATGTCGCGGCCCCTCCTTCGCTCGGCTTTAAATACCGAACTCTCGCAGTTGCTCTTCGCTTATCTCAATTGCGTTTCACTTCTCATTCTAGCGCTCGTCACTGAGGACTCAGAGAACATAACATAATTAGTTTTTTTGGGGAGATTAAGTATTTGTTTGCTTCTCGTCGCTTCTCGAAGGGCAAGTAATTTATCGGATGCTTTTGTCGTTATTACCGTAGTCATAGTTATTAGTTAGCTAGTCATAATTAGTTAGTTTAGAGGTAATTAATTAGTTGTAATTAGTTAGTTAGTGGTAATTAATTAGTCATAATTAGTTAGTTTACTGGTAATTAATTAGTTTAGTGGTAATTAATCAGTCGTAATTAGTTAGTTTAGAGGTAATTAATAAGTCATAATTAGTTAATTCAGTGGTAATTAATTAGTTGTAATTAGTTAGTTTGTTGGTAATTAGCCGCACAAACAAGTGTAGGATATGCAAGACCTCTGGGCACTCAATGAAGGATTGCCCCAACAGACCCAACTCGTCCGGTCGTAATGTAATGTTTTTCCACCTTGTTTGTTATGCACAACGTAACTTATAGATACCGAGCTATGGACTCATCGGCAAACTTATACGCAAGGGTGTTGTAGAAGCGCCAGAGACTAGTTGTAGACATCATTGCATATATGATACAAAGGATATTCTTTGTTAATTTATCGGTTCAATGTGGATGACGTTGGTACAATACAGTATTAAAGAATATCATCCACTTTAACACTGTGTTGTACCACATGCCAAATAGGCTTGTATATAACCAACTGAGTGAAATGCGTGGTATGCAGATCATATAACAACGTATCGTAGCCTTCGAAACACACACGAGTTGGAGGCTATTGTACGTTGTTATATGATCTGCATGCCACGTATTTCTCTCAGTTGGTTCATATACAATCTTATCTATCCGGTGTACAATACAGTGTTAAAGTGATGATATTCTTTAATACTGTATTATACCACAGGCTAGATAAGTTTGTATATAAACCAACAGAGGAAATGCGTGGCATGCAGATAGTATAACAACATACCATAGCCTGCACATTGTTATATCATCTGCATGACAAACATTTTCCTTAGTTGGTTCATGTACAATCTTATCTAGTTTGTGGTACAATATAGTATTAAAGAATATCACCCACAATAAACTGATAAATTAACAAAGAGTGTCCCGATTGCAATAAACCCGCGTGTGTATCATGTAATGCTTGTAACATTTCAAATGTCATCAATTTTATGTATGAACACGTACACTGCAACTCCATTGGAAACCCTAATTTTTGAAACCCTAATTCTGTTATGAGTACTTTGTGGGAATTCATGAAACCCTAATTTTTGAAACCAAAAATCCAAAATTTTGAGACCTAAATTCTTCATTTTGGAGATAATTTCAGAACACATATAAAATTGTCCTAAAAGGTGTCAATACGACAAAAAATTCCAAAAATGCTACATGAAGAATTAGGTGGTGGGCCATGGCAAGTTGGCAACAAATCTTTCATGCTCTATTATTGATTAAGTATGGTAGTTTTAAAATTTAATGTTTGAACTGGTTTGAACTCGCGGATGACACTGGAATGGAAAGGTAATGCATAGTACTCCACCCCTTTAATTGTTAATTTTCTAGCCCTAATTTCCAAAACCTTTCGTCCTAATTTTCGAGACCTAAACCCTTAATTTGTCGAGATAATTTCAAAACATATAAAATTATGGAAAAATTACACAATCAAGTCACTACACCATGGCATAGTATTAAGGGCAATCAAACTACCGGAGAAAACTACTTTGCAAAGCAAATTATCTGCCGGCAATTAGTTTCCCCTGCACTTATGGCCTGCCTGGTAAAGTGCTGCTGGGAAAAATATTTCCCGGCAGATATGTGTATTCCCGGAAGTTAGCTGCTCTAGAAAAGTTGTTTGTCTCTGGCAGTTATAGTTTCCCCGGCAGTTAGCTATTTTTCGGCAGTTGGAGTTTCCCCGGTAGTTAGATGTATTGCCGGCAGTTAACCCGCCCTCGATTCTCAATTTTCCCCGGCAGTTAAGTGCCCTAGATAAGTTGGTTTTCCCGGCAGTTAACGTTTTCCCTATAGTTAGTTGTTTCTCCAGCAGTTAACTACCCTCGATTCTCAGTTTTCCCAAATACTTAAAAGCATCACTAATCAGACTAGCTAGAACTAATAGCACATATGCCTCCTTAAAATAGATGCACTTTTAGTAACTAGGAATTGAGAGAAACATGGTAGATCTGGGACATTAGACTCCAAACTTACAGTACAAACTACATCAGCGAATTCAAATCCATAATTCAATCATTCAAAATTACACAAAAGAAGATAAGGAAGACAATTCGATCAGCATATATATCATGCATTTATTCACCAGAAAACAGGGTCATCAAGCATACAGCAAAGCAGAAGGAAATGCCTTTTGATTATAAATAATGAAAGTTGGTAGCATTAGCTTATAGTGCAATACTTCAATGTTCCAAATTACAGTTAAAATAATCACAAATAGTGCAGAAATTCACCTTTGGGCAGGCTAAACTTCTTTATGTTGTCCGCGGATGCCAACGCAAATGATTTCCTACATAAGAGAGGTTATTGTAAAGGTTTCCAATAGTGTAGATAATATGCAAATGAACTCATGGGCAAAAACTGTGGTTATTGTAAAGGTTTCCTATATTTTCATTTTCCTATAAATTTTCGACTTGTCTGAATAATGGCAGCAGGATTTATGATGACCAAAGCAAACCTGAACGATGACCCAGTTTAAACCTGTGGCAGCTCCAAAAGATGAATTCTTAATAGAACAGGTTCAAACCATCTGATGTCTTCGATTCCTGCAATTTGACAAAATAATGACCTAGATGAAATATAAGTTACTAACATGTACTAGAATTGCCAAGCAAAACTTTATTCAAGATGTCACTTGCAGAAGTGAACTCATGCAATGATATAGGCATATAGCTAACTGTAAAGTAATTACCAAGCATTAGGGAAGCAGAGGACGATGATGATGCCTTTAGGACCAGAGTTTTATATACTGAGATGAGAAATTCAGAATATTTAAGAGATGATGGGGGCAAACATGGTGACATCTGATAAACATCTGTTCTATACTGTTGAAGACTTACACAATTTTTTTCTTCTTCTCAGCAGGTCTAGAACAATGCAAGTTGGTTCGTTGGTGCAGCGAGGGTCTTCTGCCTGATGTGTAGATTGGAAGTTAACAAAGGAGTTGTTGTGTAAGAGATGATGTATAAATAATATGATTATACAGGTAAAGGTGTCCAGCTAGTTGTGGAAAGAATCAATGTCTACATACAAGTGACGTGTTGGGCAGCAACACCATCGTTCATGCGAATATAAAAACTTCAAGAAAATAAAACAAATTTGCAAGAAACTATTGGTACTGTGATATCTTAATTCCATCACTTGGACTACTTTCTTGCTTCTTTTCTTCTAATAAAATGCAAAACTCTACTGATATCCGTAAGGCTTGAATTATGAATGATACTATTAGGATTGAATTATGTTGCATTATTTTCCCAGTGTGTCCCTTACTAAGCATTTATCTTTAAGTTACTTTAGTTCAACAACTGTCAGGAATGACATAACAGTCAGTCTTAGGATGCCGACCTATAATGTGAAGTGGATACTAAACTCATATTTCACCAACTAATTAAACAGAATATTCACTTTTACTAACAATAAGCAGCCAGAATTACATGTACAAATCACGCAATATTAATAAAAAAAAGTAGATATGTGTCTTGATATGATAATCACCTTATTCCCTTAACTATTTATTTGTTAAAACATTAAGCAGCACAAAAAATGGCTTGCATCATACCTGTCGGCCATCAAATAGGCCTGCAAGGTTCAATCCTTGAGATAGAATGATTAGGTCGAATGCATTAAGTGTTAGAGGGCCTGCTTCATCATCAAAATTATGCTCAGTGTAATTAGTAGGAATGATAGCTTCATATTCATGTATCAAGCACCAATTTATCTGCCAGACTAAGACAAGGGCATTCAGTGAAACTTTAGTTTTGATTACAGTCTACAATGATGACAGAAATGTCATAGAGCTATATCAATTCATAGGATGTAATAACATGCGTCCTAGTTTAAAAAGGGAGAGTGTTCACTACAAGTTTAAAAAGGCTTAACGTTGCCGGAGAAGACGAAGAACCGAGCTTCGGTGGCTGGCAAAGAACTTCAAAATTGGGGCGCTGGGGAGAGGGAGACGTGATGTGGGTGGTGGCGGCGAGTTACGGTGACCGAGGCAGAGCCGAGGGTGCTATTTATAGGGCGAGGGTGGCATGGGATCGACATAGCGCGCAAGAAGGCTAAGAGGGCACGGCGGCGAGATTTTGGGGATTTACGGCGAGTTAAAGGAAAGTGAAGGAAGTAACGGACATGAAATCATCTCTGCGTAATAATGCGCAAGAAATCAAGGAATTTTATTCGGGTTTTACCAGGTTTTTGGAAGGTTTTTTAATTCGGCAATGGCGGACGCGGCCGAAATCAACGCGGAGAAGAAAGGAAAGGGGAAGATGACACTATAGCACAGGCCCCACATGTCGGCGACAGCAAGGAATAGGAAAGTAACGGGTGGTGTTCGGGCTGTTAGATTTAGATCGAGCGGTCCAAACTGAGTAGGACGTTTGAACCACACAAACTCCATTTGACCGTTCAATTTCAATTGGACGATCCATATTGGTTTACACGTTCGGACCACTATGAACATGTAAACAAGATCAGACCATTCAATTTCAATCAAACGGTCCACACCGATTGAAACGTTTGGATCGACCGAATGCGCCATCTAGATCGGGTCGTCCGTTTCTGATCCAACGGTTGAAACACGTTAGAGTGAGAATGCGCGAGAGGACCGGGCCGCGCGCGCATAGGAGATGGATTGGGCTGAGAAGGTTCTGGCCCAACACTGTTTTCTGATTTAAATTGATTTAGCAATTGATTTAAATCTGGTAAATCAAAATAGCTTTAGAAAATAGCAAATTAAATCCAAAAATTATGAGAAAATTCAAAAAATTCTCTAGGGAGTTTTGGATTTAACTAAAATATTTTCTACTTATATTTGGTAGTTAATTTTTGTAGATAATTCATTTTGGCTTTGAAATAATTAGGAACAAGCTTTTAAAATTTTAGAAAATTCTAGAAATTAATTAAATTTTCCTTTTTAACTTTAAATCCAATAAAATCCTAGAAAACTCAATAAATTATATTTTTGACTTTTAAATCTAGGAATTTCAAGAAAACACTATTGAAACTCAGAAAATCCAATAAAAATTTTATCACCAAATAGGCAGATACGAAGAACTAGCTAGTATAGTTCACTATGTAAGGGAATAGCTTATAAGGTTAACCTTGCGTCAGCTGAACACTAACCATTCATTTATGCTTAGTAATTATCAATATCTCTAAACAAAATTACTAGTTTTGCTCTTTCCTGTGTCAACACTTAGTTTGCAGGAAACTCAAGGAATACCATCTTACATGTGTCCAAAACTAACAATGGATCTAATCATGTGTCAGTACAACATTACCCCATTAGAGCATCACTGTGAACAACAATAGGTTAATTGGTAAAAGAAAGATTAGAATAATGAAGTACCTGCAAAGCAAAGTATCATGTCTTGCCAGAATAACAAACTTGGCATCGTTGCATATGTTTCTGTACCAAGAGTACTCATGTCAGTACAGTCCGGTATTGGACAAGAGTGTTTTGTGCATGTGAAAGCTGGTATGTTGAAAAAGAAAATTACAAAAATATATCGATCCGTTCGAAAGAACAATTCTGGTGATGGATGCAAAATCCTGAACAGAAGTTAGGATATTTTTATATAGTTAAAGACTCAAACTCAACACAAAAAATATAATCACGTTGGGTGGCAGTCCGACCAGGTGACCACCAAATACCAGATATGAATAAGCACAACATCATGTAAATACATACAACAAATGAATTAGCCAGTAAATAAAATGAGCTTACCCCATTGATGAGGGAGTTTTTTTGACCCGTCAACCAATGCATAGACAACAGACATTACCAGAATACGGGTTTGTATGGTCTGGTTCATGTACCTATTAATATGGATTGATTACAAAAGTAATATTAGTATATTACAATTCTTTGAAGAAGCAAAATTTTTTTGCAATTCATCAAAATCAGCATGTCATTCCAAGTACATCTACTGATGTGGCAAAGATCACATCCAGAAAAGGTGCAAGAAATTGCTTAATATACCAGCCTTGAACAACTTTGTCAATTGAAAAGTGACCGAAATTCTAAGGATATAATATGATCAATCTTCTGAAGACAACACAAAGCTAAGGACATCTATTCTGCAGCTTAATTTAGTTATAATAAAATATCAACATGGAGAAGAAAACATTTAATTATATATCAACATCACTTTGAGTGGCATTTGTCTAAACGGACTAATCCCATCCATAATCACTACCCATACGGTTTTAAAGCCCTCTACTTCAAAAGAACCTGAAGAGGATTCACCCTAGTAAATAGGAACATTACACACCTTCATGTGCTTTCTCAGCTGTATCCAAAACTACACCAGTTTCTGTAGATAACCATTACAGCGCTGATCCACTTGTTGCAGCCAGAACTTTGCCATCAGGAGAGATGCTCATGTGATCGTAGTGGCAAACAGAACCTTTTGAATCATGCAGCGGAATTGGCAAAACTTTGAAGTTTTTTGGATCCTCATCAAGGTGAGACCTTACTACAAAAGGAAGAGAAATTATCAGCTCTTGAGAAACAGTAGAGAAGCATTATATTTGAGGAAAAACAGTAAAGAATAAGCACGTAGATTTATATATGGCAGAATATGCCAAAAATGCATTTTCATCAGGACACATATAAACATGCACGACTGTAAATTTGCAGTGTTATTGATCAAATAATACAACATCTAACTGGTAATGACCAACCTGATAATATTTAAGAAGTAACAATACTTCAGAAAAGACCACATAATCAGGCAAGTGACATGTTTGGCCACTACATCTCAATAGCCTAAAATGACTATTTTCTAATGGAATATTTGATTAATTGATAAATTTTTTTACAAAAATGAAATATCTTTCAACCTTATGAAGAAAGGTACAAATAAAACTATAGATATATTATCCTTTTGTGCAAATCGAGCATTCGCCAAGTGTATGAGAAAAAATAATGGATATATCTAAGAATACAAAAGAGACATTGTCATGGACGAACTAACTGTATGTGAATAAACTCTTGTGATAATCGGATCAAGCCTACTGCAACTTTAAACAATGCACTACATTTGAAGTCTAAACTTTTGACATGTTGCAAGGGTAGTCTATACTAAGGCATTTGACCTCACAGCAGCAAGCAGAATGAAACAGTGCCTACTGACTTGGCAAAGGAGTGTATCTCATGCAGTTCAGTAACTTCAGTTTGTTACCTCATTGGTTTTAACCTTTTAATGCAATCATGGTGTTATGAAATTTTTGAAACCTGTTCTTAAAGGCTAGGGTTATAATTTGTCACAGTTGATACAACAAATAATTTGTGGACCAACAAGTCTCACACCATGTCTTCAAAAAGATCTGAAGGCACTAATTTTCTTTCTTTTTTGGTTCAGTGTTGTAAGTTGTGTGGATATCATGGGGATATGCTCATGATCTTAGGATGATGTGACAATTGGCAATGACATTAAAGGTTTGCGAAAACACGCGTTTTCGGCAAAGATCAGGTTCTGTCAGGCCTCAGGCGGTTAGACCGGCCTTGGTGACGGTCAGACCGGCCGTGCCTCAAGTGGTTTATCGGGTGAACTTGCTGGCGGTCTGACCGGCTACTGCTGAGCGGTCAGACCGGCCTTGAAAGTTGTGTTGGAGTTTGAGGCTGGGCCAAAAATAGAGGGTGTAAGCAAGAGAGGAGGTTCTACTACTCTTGGTCCCATAATTTTTGGAGCCTCCAGTCAAAAGTTCTATTCGCTTGAAATTTCCGAGAGGTTGCGGATTTGAGTTGGAATTTTGGCTAAGTCCTTGGTGGCGGTCGACCGCCGTCTGCTGGCGCCGATGGGCGACCGACCGCCATGGTGGCGCTCGACCGGTTTTGACTTAAGTCGCCGTCCGTGTGGCGCGATGTGTTCTAGTTAGGTCAAGTTCATGGGTTTCATTGCATATGTGTTGCATGATGCATGTTTTGACTAACGTGGTCAAGTTGTGAAGAACTTGTTCCGGATTCGATTTTGCTTGTCTATTGTTGTGCGAAGTTGCTTGGTGGTCAACGACGGTCAACGGCGAGGATGATCGGACTAGGCTTGAGAGCTAAGGTTCAAAACGATCGACGATGCCGGTGAAGTCATTGACTCAAGCATGGTGCAAGATGGACAAAGGTGACCGAACGGGCGATTCGGTGCGACGGGTTGGACTGCGGCGCGGTCTGCAAGTGCCATGGTGGTTTCGGTGGGAGCCGGATGGGAGAGACTTGCCGACATGATGAGAGCCGTTGGATCAACCTACACGTGGCGAGCAGCGAGTGCCGACAACTGGACTCGGTCTTCGGAGAAGGACCGAGAAGGGGTATTTTGGTAATTTTACCAAATACCGCCTTGGTTACCTTTTGCCAACCCGCGGCGCAAGACGGTGCGTTGGAGAAGCGGATTAGGTCAAGAGGAGATGAAGACGGTGCTTTAAAATGCGTGCGTCTGTGACCCGTTTGTTTTGGCCTTAACGGGAGCCCATTATGGAAACTCTTCTAGAAGGTCTAGGCCTCCACTATAAATAGAGGAGGGAGGTGGCTGCACCCCCTCAACCCTTTCATGTGTTTGAAACCCTAGTTTGCTTAGGGAGAGGAGTAGTGGAGGTTAGGGTTCTAGAGAGTTGGATTTGATTTTGTGCTCATGTATTGAGTCTTTGTCCTCCATTGATGGAGTGGCTGTAAACCAATACCATATCAAATCAATCCAAAGAAAGTTCTCTCAAAGATGAGTTCATTTGGTGATTTTGAGTCTTTCTTTGATCTGCGAGTTTTTGGTTGGTTTCTTGCTGTGATCTAACTTGCTGCAACATGTGGGAACCCATCTAGGGTCATCTTGATCATCAATCACCCACGAGCAAGTTTCTAGATCAGATTTCGTTTTTCACTCGGTTTTTGAACCACCTTCACTCAAATGGAAAAAGGTCTGAACTTTGGCAAGGATCTTCACGATCGTTGCTTGGAATAGGTTCCTGACATCCTTGAGAAGGTGTGTGTCAAGTTTCATGAGGTTTGAACGCACAAATCAAAAGTTAGCTCAATTTATGCTTTTGGTTTTTCGGCCGAGTTCATCGTTCTTGAACTAGAGGTCCGACCGCTCGAGGAGAGGTCCGACCACCGGATCGGTCCGATCGCTAGGCCGACCGGTCCGATCGCCTCGTGAGAGGTCGATCGCCTGTCTTGGTGTTTTGAGTTTTTGAAGATTTTGCTTCGGGGTTTTGATTGGATTCAATACAAGTCTTCTGCTGTGCTTGATTGATTGATCTTCATAGCTTACATAGCTATTGGAGTGAGATTCGTATTGAATTCAATTTGGGAGAAAAATAGATCGTGCTCCTATTCACCCCCCCTCTAGTCGCCTTTTCGGTCTAACAAGTTGTAACTCAACATAGAATGCTCCAGAATATAAGTACTTTCGTGACCTTCTAGAAATCTAAAGAGAAACTAATTTAAAATGATATAAATTTATATACACTAAGCATCAACAGCTCCATATATAAATATGATTTCAATCAAACCAAACACCATAAGGAGAGACATACCAAAATTGAAGCATATGTGCCATTGAAATGTACCTGATAACTGACTAGAAATGCAAGTTTTTGCTTATTTAGATAAGAAAGTTAAATCTCATAAAAAAATAAAGAAAAAGAATCTTGTTAAGAGAAATTGCATGAAGCAAAGATAACAAAGATAAAAATCTCACCCAAACAATGAGAATGAATAGCCTTCATAGACTCTGTTTAGTATAAGAATAGCTAAGTTAAAGCTCCAAATGAGGCCAATGCAAGACTTATATCAAGAAAATAGCTACAAAATAGAAAACTATAATCAACAACGAAATTGAAACCATTATCTATCAATTACAGTAGCGAAAAGCTGAAATTGATCTACGCACAACAACCTGTATGATTTCTTACAATTGACGGCAGCACTTATTGGTTGATGATAATCTCATTACAACACAGGCCTCAAGTTGACGCACTAAATTGAGCGTACCATTTTCAATCTCTCCAACAACATGTTTCAACCACCCATTCCAACAATAGCGTAATTGTTATGGTCAACAAGTTGTGCTTGATGAATGAATCATGGATAATCAAAGACACAAGGTTCGCTAACACATCAACCAATAGTTCACTCACAAGTATTTTGCCTAGACACAGTTGGTTCTAATTTCCAATTGCTGCTTTGTGAAAAATGTTGAATCCAAGCCGTAGTGGGGGGAGGGATTCTGTGGAGCACGAGAACAAGAGTTCGATAAAATACACCTTGAAGTTGTGGAGCTCCTCCTCTTTGGCTTCGACGCTACGGTCGAGGCCAAGGCGCGAGATGCAGCCGACGCCACTTCTGCCACCGCGAAGTTGAGGAGGGGCGACAGGGGAGGAGGCAGCGACCGAGGAGGAGCGCGGTGCGGGGAGGATGGAGCGGCCATGGAGGAGGGCAACGGGGAGGAGGGGTGGTGCTGGGAGGGGGCGGCTGGGGAGGAGGGGAGGCGCAGGGAGGATGGCCCGACCAGGGAGGAGAGCAACGGGGGAAGTGGCGCTAGGAGGAGAGGCGACCGGGGATGGCGGCGCTGGGAGGAAGGGGCGACGCTGGGAGGGGGCGGCGCTGGAGGATGGCGACGCTGGGAGGTGCGGCGGCCAGGGAGGGGTGGTCGGGGAATGTAGGAGGCATTGGGAGATGTGGTCGGGGAAGGAGGTGGCGTTTTGAGGATTTTGAGGATAAGGTTTAGAGGTAGTACTCTTGTCTTCGCGCGTGAGTCAAAAAGAATTTCAACTTCCCACCTAAAGGTATTGCCGGCAGATAGGTTGACCTGGTTGACCTTTTTCAGAGCAAATGTATTGTAGCTAATTTAAAAACATTGCCAGCAGATAAATTATTCTAGACAATAGTTATTTCCGGCAAATAACGGGACCCGTAATCTCTTGGACATTGTCGGCACATGTTTTGCCACTCATCCCTTTTTTTACCGGCAGTTAATTGCCCTTAATTCTATGTCATGATGTAGTGAGTCCATTGTGTAAGGATCTTGAAAAAATTCAGAATGTTTGGACCTAATTTTCTGTATTAGAAAATTCCTACAAACAGTATACTTAAATGAATATTCGTGAAAAAATCGGAACGGATAAAATTTTGAAAAAATTGCACAAGCAAGTACACTGTGCCGGGAGGCTCCACAAAAAATTTCATAATTTTTTAAGCTCATTTTCTATATTTAGAAATTCCTCCAAAAACTATACTTAAATATATTTTTGATAAAAGCTACTACGGTGCCCGACTGCTGTAGTATGGTGGTGCAGCAGGTGGCTGCTGCTGTTGGGGGCATAGTAGTAAGCTGCTGCAGTACGATGGTGCAACAGGTGACTTGCTGTGGTGCGGAGCGCAGCAGACAGGCCGAGGGGGAGGGGCTAGAAATAGAATTTCAAAGGTAAAAGACTATATTTAAAATTATGGTTGTCCATAGGCCAATAGTATCCAAATTTTGGAAGTGTTGGTTAGTGTGTCACACATGTAGTGACCACTCATGACTTTCCATCAGATCAGGCTGTCCTGGGATAGTACGTGTACGACCTTGCCAAAAAAAATCAATGCCAGAAGCAATAAAAACAGCGAGAGATGACTTTTTTTCTAGGTCTTGACTTTTATTGGTGCGTACAACTCCAACAGTAGCACTGCTGCTACGCATAGGCTAAGCGAGAGCCTCTGAGCTGTGAGCTGTGAGCTGTGAGCTCAGAGCTTAGAGCACGCGCTAGAAAGGGAAAAAGCTGGTGTGCTACTCAAAGAGGAAAAAAATACTGTACATTCTAAAAAAAAAGCAATAACATTTGGATATATCCAAATAATAACCAGAGTCCAAGAATGTACTCCACTCAAGTGATTCCATTTTCCTTGCGGATGCAGCCATTGGCTCTCGTTGATCATCGGGCGCTGGACTGACCATGAATTCATTGTTAGCACCATGAACATACCGTGAAAACACTTGACACATGAGAAATCATCAAAGAATACTCAATACATGAGAATCACCAAAGTTGTTGGCCCAGGCACCTGGCGAGCGCAAGGACTCAACGAGGGTGTCGATGTCGATGGGCTTCTCATGTACATGAAGGACGAGGCGTGCCTGTTGAAGCTCCCCGACATGCTTGGCAGAACGTCTCGAGTCTCTTTCAAAAGATGCACATGCAGGAAACCAATTGGAAGATGAACGCACATGTACACGAGAACTCACTTGAAATTCACGAATGCATGCATATGGTGCTGGAACTCTCAATGAAGATACACACACACATAAGAAGCTAATATAAGAAAGATTTGGTGCTGCTGAACTGCTGCAGTGTTTTTTGATATTTTTTTTCCTCCTCTATTGCTTCAATCAAAACACATATGATGACACATCCTTTTAAAGAGTACCTAATCAACTTGCCACCCAAGCCAAAAACCTAAACATGGAAAGCCTAAACATGGAAAGCCTAACAAAGGAAACAAACTAATTTGATCCGATACTGATTGCATCGGATCCTAACACATATTACTTAGCAAGTCTAGATTAATTTTCAATAATCTCCACCCTAATCTAGACCCGTCGATACTTCGATGCGTTCAACCGCATTGTCTTGACGCACGCAGCAGCCTCCTTTTGCCACATACAACGGTATTTGGCCACACATAGTGGGCATCTTGCGCGACACACACCGACTCATCTGGCATCAGCATCGCCTTGCCAGTTGTTGACGAGGAACACCGACTCTCCTTGTGACAGCTCCGCACCGCCATTTGTCGTCCATAGCCGCAGCCATCACGCTGACGTTGCACACGTTACGTGTAACACCGGCACACAGCCAGCCTCGCCATGCCACGCTGACCTCTGTCGTCGTGTTCATGGGCCATGGTGCTGCAGCTGGCTCATTGCCAACGCCCTGTGCACCTCTGCCCGACGCGCGCCGCTACGCACACCATCCCGCCGATCCTAACGTACGTCGCCATCACTGTCGGCATCACACCGAGACTTTCTCAACGATGGCCTTGGCCACAGCCGCTGGCCTCTATCTCGCCTGGAGTCTGCCGCCACCCGCAGCCTCCACCTCGCATGGAGTCTGCCACTACACCACCTCTGACCTCCACTCATGGAGTTTGCCGTTAGTGCGCCTGACGTCGCCACACCACACCATCCTCGCCCATCGTTCCTAGATCTTGAGGCTCTGATACGAATTGTTGGCACCAAGAACACACCGCTAGAACACTCGACACACAAAAATACTCAACACACGAGAAATCACCAAAGAATACTCGACACACGAGAATCACCAAAGTTGTTGGCCTAGGCACCCGGCAAGCGCAAGGACTCAACGAGGGCGTCGATGTCGATGGGCTCCTCATGTACATGAACGGCGAGGTGTGCCTGCTGAAGGCATATGACGAGCTCCCCGACACGCTCAATAGAACGTCTCGAGTCTCGCTCGACAGATGCACATGCAGGAAGCCAATTGGAAGATGAACGCACACGTACACGTGAACACACTTTTTTTATAGAAAAGGTCACCCCTATTTCTATTAAAAGAAACCACACTACAAAAGTTTATCAAACAATCCAGTAAAAACTGAAAACCACCCAACGGTGGTTGCATATGGTGTTGGAACCCTCAATGAAGATACATGCACGCATAGGAAGCTAATAGAAGAAAGATTTGGTGTTGCTGAACTGCTGCAGCGTTTTTTGATTATTTTTTTTCTCCTCTATTGCTTCAATCAAAACACATATGATAACACATCCTTCTATAGAGTATCTAATCAACTTGCTACCCAAGCCAAAAACCTAAACATGGAAAGTCTAACAAAGGAAACAAACTAATTTGATCATATGCTGATTGCATCAAGATCCTAACACCCTATTACTTAGCAAGTCTAGATTAATCTCCAACATTCGTTAGTCGTGGCCTCGTGGGGGAGAAATTTCCTGAGAACGTAACATATGTTGTTTGTTTTCTTCCCTTGCCTGAGAACGTAACCTTTTGCTCTGTAAAAACCTTGTTTCCCTCTTAATTGATTGGCAGTGCTCATGCCCTATTTTTTTTTAAAAAAAATGCATTTCCTCTAAAAAAATAAAATTAATTCATAATTTTATGCCTATTTAGTGGACTAGTCAGCAACTCGTGCGCTCGGCATAGGCTAGTAATTATACGAAAATGTCTACATGCCAAGTTTCAAGTTGTATGTACATGTAATTTTAGTGTTAAAGAATTTGTAAGAATAATAACTGAATTTGGATAAACTTTTTATCTTTTATTAGTTTGGATTGTTCAAAGTTCAAACTTTATGTTTTCAAAGAGCATGGGCTTCCAATACAATTGTATAATCAATTTGCAAACTCCAAAACATAAATTTCAATAATTATATAGTTTTAATTCCAAATGGACAAATGCTTGGGAAGTAAAGTTCGAGTTTTCACTATTACTAAAAACATTTTTTATAAATTAGTACAAATAAGTAAAAACAATTTTTATTTTCTATAAATTTCACTTGAACCATAAATTAATTTCAAATTTGATCTCAATTAGAATTTCTATTTTAATATGGACTTTGAATTTATTTTTAGTATTCAGGATTAATTTCTTATTGACATTTAGTTATATTTTAAATTACTACCTAATTTTGACCTTGCTTACAAAATTAATTTAAAATCCAATTTTTCATATATACACTCCGAATTGGGCTTTAGTTTACAACATAATTACTATTCATAATCCTACTGTGGTGTTGGAAATTCCTAGCTTTTGGTAAGTTGATTGTATTAGATTAAATCTCTTTGTAAAGAAAATTACTACTATCTCTTTATCCTAAAGGTTTTAAGTTCTAGCTCAAAATTAATGCATGTTTCAAAATGAAAATTTTAATTTTTTATTTTTATTCTGAATTTGTACATGCTATACAGGTTCGCATCTTGTTTTCTTGTACATGCATGACCGCCTCTGCTCTTAATGCATAGCCTCTTTGCTCCAACTCATGAATTGAATTATAGTATCTATATCTCTTTAATTATTTTTTCTAAACTTCTATATATGATGCATAAAAATAGGTAATGTCCCATCTCAACACTTCTAGTGCTCCTAGATGTCTTCCTGTCCGAAATGAATAGTTGAGGAGCTAGATTCTGACGGGATAGTCATGATTAACAATGTGAATTTCCTTTCCCACATCACAAATGTGTACAGGAGAAAGAGATCATCGGTAAATCAGGACACTGATTCATAATTAGGACATGCACAGATCACGACACAGATTCTAATTTGTAAATTGTAAGAAGAGCACACCTATAGTACAAAAGTAGACGTATACTTGTTATTTTATTTCCATACATGACCAGTTATAAAACAAATAAAAAGATTTCCATAAAAGACATGTAGAGGATTAGTGTTTTGGTGGGGCAGCTAGCCATGACCTTGTGTCCGGTTCGGTGTCAGGTTTGAATGTCCAATCAAACTCTTATTTGTACCGACACATAAGGCAGGTATTATAGGAAAGCTTGAATCCGAGTCCATGCAACTACTGGCTAAAATAAATAAATCCAAGCCGCAGGTTGTACCACATGATAAATTGGATGGATAGGATTTCCCCTTTTCTCTGATTAATGTGGGAATTTCTAGTATTTTTCTTTTTCTTCGATTAATGTGGGAATTTCTACCTTTTATCTCCTAGGATTAATATGGGAGCTTCTAGGAGAGCCTCTAATTAGTATAGATATAGATGGTTAGATGTGGTAGAAGTGTTGGCACCTCCCACATCTCTAGATGGACAGAACCGGGGCTCATTGTCCTTGCTGAAACATACTAAAGTTTTATGACTCTTTGTCGTAGAGCACTGAACCCATTATGATGCATTATCCTGGCTAGTAGGAGAGAGAGACAGTGTGCAAAATGTCATATTTGCACCTCATGCTTATCTGTTCTAGTTCTTTTTTGACAAAAAAAATGTTTCTTTGTATCATTCTTCCTCACTTCTTCAATCTTTCTCTCTGCCTTGCCAACCTTAGGCCGTCACGCCGCCGCCGCCACCCCAATCTATGCCAGCAAGCTCACCGCTGGCACGACATCCTCTTCTACCTCTCTCCCGCTGACCTCCTCCGCGCTACCCTCACCTGCCACCACTCCATGGCCATGAAAGTTGCTGACGCTGCCGTCTCCAGTGCCACAGCCGCCGCTGCTATCCAGCTCAAACCGCACAAACAAGGCGGTTGCATCCATCCCCTCCTTTGCCTTCCCCTTCACGTGACCGACTTCTTCTACCTCCACCCCATGCACTTGATGTGCTTGACGGTATGCCCTCCCGCTCGCCCTCCCCTCCAGTCACCCTACAAGGGCGCAGACATCCTTGTTGAGGCCCTTGGGCATCACATCCATGGAAATCCACCAGGCGCTCACATGCTCGCCCACCATCAGTAACCACCTGCACTGCCACGAGCAGGAGAGGCCATCACTGCCTCCGGCTATGCACACTCGTCGAAACATCCAGGTGTCTGTGTCGCTACCTTCGGCCCCGGCACCACCAACCTCGCCTTTGCACTCGCCGACATGCGCTTCCCGACTCGGTCCCGCTGGTCTCCATCATCAGCTAGGTCCCATGCTGAAACACCTCGACTCTGGTTTCTTGTTGGAAGAGAGGGTGATGAGTTGGGGAGAAATAGGACCAACACATAGAAGGAAGGAGGAAGAAGAAGAGAATGGTATTAGCACTATTACAAAAAGGCTAATACTTGTTGTCTCATCACAGATGGTTGACCAAAACCGTCTGTATTAAATACAATCACAAACAGTTTTGGTTTAGCGATCG
Organism: Ampelocalamus luodianensis; assembly: GCA_036346255.1. Lineage (NCBI taxonomy): Eukaryota > Viridiplantae > Streptophyta > Magnoliopsida > Poales > Poaceae > Ampelocalamus > Ampelocalamus luodianensis. The sequence goes on along the minus strand of CM070632.1, from coordinate 2,256,933 downwards.
TCTGTGTTACTAGCTGTGCTAAAAATCGTCTATGAAGAAGTAATACCACAGATGGTTCTGAACAAGAACCGTCTATGATATTACTAAATATCAGAGAGTTAGAAAAATTTTAAACCATGGTAAAATCACAGACGGTTTTTGTATGAAACTGTCTATGAAGTATTATGGTCATCACACACAGTTTTTGTATGAAACCATCTATGATTTGCAACACGGGTGGGCAAAAAATTTTGAACACGTGCATGGGAGGCAAAATGTTTTGGTGTTATCCTTATATATATAGCCACCCCAGCCTTGTCTTCCATCAGTCTCTCCCTCTCCACTCCCCACGCCGAGCTTCGGCAACCACCCTCGATTCCCCATCACGGTTCGGCGAGGAGACACAACCGACGACGATGAGGAAGAGGGATGCAGAGGAGCTCCTTGTCTACCGCAGGAGGTAGACTGCTTACGTGTACATCCCCAAAACATACATAATTTGTTGGCTGTTTATTGTAAAAAAAAACTTAATTTTATGCTACCTAAGGTCGGAGCGCCGCTGGAGGTTTTCACTCGTCTCTCCTTGCCGACGAGCTTGATTCAAACTCAGATGACATGCAAGAACAATTTACGATATGTTGGTGAGGTACAGAGGAGCTCATAAGACCAATCTAAGAAGCCGATGAGTTCTTCAGGAGCTTGGAGGCACATAAGGTTTCTAGCTAGTTTAACTTTATAACTTTATTCTTTTCCCCATTTGGAGGGAACATTGTGAAACCTTTTGGTTTCCTTTTTCTATAATATGTTTGCCATCAGAATTTTAATTGAATTTTAGTTGTTTAGCTAGAAGTTGCATATGGAAACTATTGTCCAGCAATTGATTGGTTTAGCTCAAAATTTGATTTTTTTTTGCAATATAAGAAACTATCACATATGGTTTTGAACAAGTTTAGGGAAAATGAATTAAATAACACGTTATTGTTCAGAACCATCTGTGATAGTTTTTTCTATTGCAAAAAATAATCGAATTTTGAGCCAAACTAATCAATTACTAGACAGTAGTTTCCATATGCAACCTCTAGCAACACAACTAAAATCCAATAAAAATTTTGATGGCAAACACATTATAGGAAAGGGAAAACAAAAGATTTCATAACGTCCCCTCCGAATGGGAAAAAAGAATAAAGTTACAAAGTTAAACTAGCTAGAAACCATCTGTGCCTCTAAACTCCTGAAGAACTCATCGGCTTCTTGGATTGGTCTTGTGAGCTCCTCTCTGTACCTCACTAGCATATCAGAAGCTTTTCTTGCATGTCGTCCGAGTTCGACTCAAGCTCGTCGGTAAGGAGAGACGACTGAAAACCTCTGGCGGCGCTCCAACCTTAGGTAACACAAAATTAAGATCATTTTTTACAACAAACAGCCAACAAATTGTGTATGTTTTGGGGATATACACGTACCTTCTAGCAGTCTACCTCCAGCGGTAGACAAGGAGCTCCTCCGCATCCCTCCTCCTCGTTGTCATCGACTGTGTCTCCTCGTCGAACCACGACAGGGAATCGAGGGTGGTCGCCAGAGCTCGACGCGGGGAGGGGAGAGGGAGAGACTGATGGAAGACAAGGATGGGGTGGCTATAATATATCAGGATAGCGCCAAAACATTTTGCCTCCCACGCATGTGTTCAAAAAATTTCGCTCTCCCGCATTGCGAATCATAGATGGTTTTATACAAAAACCGTCTGTGATGACCGTAATACTTCACAGACTGTTTCATACAAAAATTGTCTATTATTGCGCCCCTACCGTGGCACCCAATTCTCTGCCGCGGTAGGGTTCGGGCAGCTAATCCTATGTCGCACCCCTGCCGTGGCACCCCATCCTATGCCGCGCCCCTGCCGTGGCACCCCATCCTATGTCGTACCCCTGTCGTGCCCCTATCGTAGCATCCCATCCTCTATCACGCCCTTGCTGTGGCACCCCATCCTGTGCCGCACCCACCGTGGCACCCTATCCTCTGCTGCACCCCTGCCAAGCCCTACCGCGGCAATCCATCGCCCTGCCAAACCCTACTGCAGCAGAAGATTGGGTGCCGCAGTAGGGTTTGGAAAGCCAATCCTATGCCGCCCCTACTATCGCAGTTGTCGTCATTGCTGGGGTCGACCTCGTCCCATAGGCATTGCGCCTGTAGGTTCACCCTGATCACGAGAGCCCAATCTCCATAGTTGGTTTGCGTCAGCATCAGGTAGATGACCGAGCCTCATGACTCCCTCACCACGTGATGGATCACCACTTTCCCACCGCCGCCACTACCGGATCCCACCTCCAGATGTCTACAAACGTCGCTGGGCATCCTTGGCTGGGTAGGTGAGTGGGAAGATGATCGAGACATCGTTAGATTGAGTGCAAGGCCCTGATACCAATTGTCAGCTGATCTGAAGAAAAATCACACTCAGCAGAACCTGGATGCCGATCCGAAGAAGAACCAGGCGCTCGGTAGAACCCTGATGCTGATTCAAAGATGAAGCACTCACGTGATGGCTCTAGATGAAACACACGTACACATACGCTGCAAGAACTACACGCACGCACCGGAAGCAAAAACTCACGTAGATAAGAGGCGAAAGAAAGATTTTTGGTGCTGCATGCACGGTAGCATTTTTCTGTTTTTTTTCTTTCCTTTATTGCTTCTCATGTTAACTCACACAGTTACAAGAAGACTCATTTGTGCCTTATAAAAGCTATTTACACGACCTGTATATTGATGCGACAATGGGTGTCCCGATCTTTCGATGAGAAGGATAACTCGATTTGGTGGGCGACTCTCACAATTCGGCTACCAATCGCACACGACCAATATGCTCAGTAATCGCTGAACCAACTCCGAGTTTGTTATCAACCTTGCTAGAAACACGATCGACTTGACCACGAAGGTCTCTTCCTGCATGCAATCGAAGAACAAGCAAGAACAAAATAATAAGCAATCTGAAATTGCAAATAAGATTAAAATACTCAATAATGTGAGATTCCAAATAATGAGCTTGACTGGGTGGTCTAGTCGACACATGTAGAAGATACATGTTGCAACGAAGGCTAACTTAACATAAATGAAATCTAAGGAAACTAGAGGGGTGCGACCTCCTTAAATACGGGAGGGGGAGCCACACATAACTAAGAGATAGGGGGTGGTACTATTCATGGTACTATTCACATAAACAGTATGCTATGAACATTATGGGACAAGAGGGGGGCGCCTTCCCCTTGGGCCCAAGCATTACTAGGTCCAATTTGGCCCAAACAGGTGACACAACACCTTCTTTTAACGATTACGGCACACACTAATGGAATTTAGAGGTGAGGCTAGATTCATTTGAAAGAGGATGAGATAAGCTTTCAATCAAGTACTCTTGGACCTCAAACTGAGTTCATATGTGAAAGTTATGCACGTTTGAAGTTAGGGCTGTCTCTGGAGGCCGAATTGGATTCCAAAACGGATCCAGCTCGAACTCTTGCTCATCTTGGACCAAAAGTGACGTGGTGCTGTACAAATATACATTTTCATCATTAAGTAGCATCATATAGTTCATATAATAAAAAGGCACTCCTAAAAACGAGCTCACTTGGTAATTTAAGTGAAGTGTATGGGCTCTTGTAATTGGAATAGCAAGCATAGCAAATATGGTTGTATCTATAGGGGTCATGTCCTCATCATCCTCCCCTTCTTGAAAATAAAGTGGTCCTCGGCTTTTGATAAGCTTAAAATAGGGTAACAAAGAAGCCAAGGTGTATGCATGGTATATGTATATGTCATCCATTTTAACGGTTCTTCGTTGTTGCACAATTAATATTATAAAACAGCAGCAGCGATCATAAAAACTCATTGTATTATCACCCTAAGAATAATTATATATGTTAATGAGCAAAACAGAATTTCTCACACAACAATTATGGCAACTAGTTTTGTAAATGTAAGTGAAGCATTTATGCAATTTAAATCTCTGAAGTTGTAAACTTACAGTGGTAGCACATATGGACAAATCTACAACTTTTGAAATCAAACAAAGTTCATCCATGTAATCAGATTTCAATCGAGCAATAGCAAATTCATCTAGCAAGGGTGGAAAGATTTGTAAGTTCTTTCATACTTCAACATCATGATGCAGATTGTCCATACTAGATGGTGCAATAAGAGATGAACATATAGACATTAGATGATCACTAAATTTTAATTTTCTCTCATAATAAACAAGATTCAGCACATAAGAATTGTTGTTTAAAACAACAAACTTCAATTCATCCATGTGATCACAAGTTATGCATATTCGATAAACAAGAAATTAATTGTCTACACCATAATCTCTAATCAAATTAGAATTATACCCAGGGGTGTAGGCACTAGATAAGGATTTCGAACATGCAAATTTCATAGGTGAATTCAACATAATGTAACACAAAGAATCAACACGAGAAATTCTAGTCAAAACTTCTTTATGTCTAACCAATTCCACATGATTATTATATGCGATTAACTCATCACATGAATCACTCAAAACAGTCGGCAATTCAATTATTTTATCATATGGTGCACTCAAGTCAGTAGGTAAATCAACAATTTTATCATATGGTGCACTCAAATCAATGCAATCTGAATTCTCTACTTGAAATATGTGCATATCAGAATTGTTTTTCACTAATTTTTGCTCTAAAATAACATAAACAATGGACAATTGTAGTTCTTCACAAGCATACTCACCTTGAGTGATGATAGAACCATGATCTCTATCTTTTTGGCTCTCCTCAGATGATGTAGGTTCATCCATCTCCTCATCTTCCTTCTCAACCAATGGAGTCGGTGGCTCAATCATCTCATTCTCCTCTTCAGCACGGTTCTCAACTTCCTACAGGTTGTTAGTCACAGAAAAGGACAAAAACACAGGTTTGTTCTCATATTTCCTATCATCAAGCATTCTTAGTTTCTCCTCAATCTAACTTTCAACCTTACAGGCAAGTATAAACAAATGAGAGAGAGAACCATATTATTTTTGAACAAGAAGGTCCCGAATTGGTTGATTAAGTTCACTTAAGAATCTATTCTCTATAGCTTCAACATGTTCCTCTAAGCCACAACGCAATAAACAGGTTTTCAATTCATGATAGTATTCCCTTACAGTTCTACGATCCTGTTTGAAACGTTGTAATCTGGCTAACAAATAATCAGCATGATATTTAGGAACAAATTCATCTCTCAAAAGTTTCTTTAATGCATGCCAAGTTTGAGGCACTCTTCCATGTCTACATAAATACTTTCACTAAAGTATTGTATTCTCAATAAAAATACTAGGGGCATCTCTAATCTTTTGCCTATCAGACCATTCATAATGTTCAAATTCTGTGTCTAAAGCTATCTCCCAGTCAACATAGGCATCAGGATCAAATTTACCAGCAAAGGATAGCAAAGTGAGTTTACTTTTACCAGATGTACTATCACGATCATATACCTTTTGTAGTGGAGAAACTCGTCTAAAGAATGCATCTTCCTCATGGACTTTCTTGCGCTCCCATTCAATGGCTCGAAGAAGATGTGGATCTATCTTGTAATCATCATGTGAACCTGACATAGTTAGTAGAAAACAAGAAAACAAATCACAAGTATATGTTCCTATCAACTACTCGGATCTGGAGGCTCAAATTCGCTCACACTCAAGCTAATATCAAGTTCTTACCAAGCAAAACAAGTGGTGACCGGCAACTAGTGTTAGTGCTAAACGATCTTCGAAGATTGACAAAGCGATTGTAAGCAACTAGTACCTGTACAATGGTAGTAGGTGGAGCTAGGATAGGCTTCAATATGGTAGCAAGGATTAGCAACAATCAAATTAGTAATACAAGTTGAAAAATAATTCAAAGTACTAGTCAATGTTGCTGATCCTAGCATAGAAAAAACTAGCTAATCAAAGCCTATGAAGAGAAGTGTACAAACATACACGCAAAGATCAATGTGACTTGATGTAAACAAAGAAAATTCTCACACCAAGTGCTAGGAGAGATGCTAGCCAACTACTCAAACTTATTTGTGGGGCACAAGATTGTTCACACGATGTAGAACACAAAAATTATAACAACGTGCAATATAACAACCCTCTAGTTTGAGCAGTAAACAATAGCTAGTCTCAAACGATGAAAAAGCAAAATTTTATATAGCATATATATATATATATATATATGCTTATTCAAAAGGTTTCGACGATATCTACAACTTTACAGTTGAGGCGAACTCCAAATTATGAAGGAAAGACCGAAGGAAACGACAAAAACTGAAACCAAAAACTTGCGACGCGAATTCAGGGCCGAATATGGATGATTTTGGGGCACCTGAAGGGCATCAAGTGACTTAGGTGGAAAGGATGTGCCTCGTCATTAGCTTTGAAACGAGCACAAGAACGCCAAAAACGGACACCGTGTGCAAAAGTTATGCCCGTTTTATTGAAGGTGTCTCGGAAACGAAATTCTACTCGGACTCGAAACCGTATCGAGTTCAAATCTGAAACTATTATATCTTTCAAACCCGTGGGCCAAACTTGCTGAATTTTTTTGTGAAAACTTGTGGCTATATGTAGAAGGTCTCCACCAATTTTCACACACTTTTCTATTCTTTTTCTTTCTATAGCGACTTTTGTTCTATACGGCTGCCTCTTTCTCCTTCTAATATTTGGCCGGCCCTAGGTTTTGCCGCAAGTCGCAAATAACGGCAAAGGGTGGATGCTAGACTCGGACACCAATTCCCCCAAAAGTTCACGGCAATCCTCTCGGTTTCGTGGTGAAATCGGCTAGAACTCTAGCAAGCAATTCAGATTAGATGAAGTGGAAACGAATACTATTTTTGGTGCGGATTAGAGGAGTTCTAACTCATGAATTTTCTATTTTAGATGCAAAACTATGAGCGCTAAAAGAATGATCAAGCGACGTGAAGGAAACACAAGATGCAACTAGACAAAGACTAACTAGATAATAACTAAAACTAGAAATCAACAACTAGACACGATGATGCAACCAATAATTCAACAAGCAAAAATTACCAAAAAGAAAAATTACAAAGCACAAAGGGGCTCGGACAGGGATGAACTAACCCTAATGTACATTTTGTTGATTTTCGCGGACTGTAGGTAAAGGAAAAATCTCACCGATCAACTGTAGCTCTGATACCATCTGATGCGACAATGGGTGTCCCGATCTTTCGATAAGAAGAGTAACTCGATTTGGTGGAGACGACTCTCACGACTCGGCTACCAAGCGTATACAACCAATATGCCCAGCCATCACTAAACCAACTCTAAGTTCGTTATCGACCTTGCTAGAAGCACGATCGACCTAACCACGAAAGTCTATTCCTGCATGCAATCGAAGAACAAGATAATAAGCAATCTGAAATTGCAAATAAGATCGAAATACTCAATGATATGGGATTCCGAATAAGGATCTTGACTAGGTGGTCTAGTCGACACACGCGAAAGATACAAGTTGCAACGAATGCTAACTTAACATAAACGAAAACCAAGGAGACTAGAGGAGTGCGGCCTCCTTAAATAGAGGAGTGGGAGCCACACATAATTAAGAGATAGGGGTGGTACTACTCATAGTATTGTTCATGTAAACAGTACATCCATGAATAGTATGGGCCAAGAGAGGGGTGTCTTCCCCTTGGGCCCAAGCATTACAAGGCCACCAGAACCTCCACGGTTGTTGCGACGTCGTCGATTGTTGCCGCCGTAGTTGGAAGATGACCCGGCATAGGAACCGGAGCTGTCGTAGGAGCCGGAGCCGCCGTGGGAGGTGCGGGAAGGAGCGCCACCACCGGAATACTGTGAGTTGCCACCACTGTTTCCCTTGGGCCCTGACGTCCCAGAGAGGAGAGCCGTGGCGCGTGATACGTCGACGTTCTTCTGAATTTCTTCAAGAAGAAGGGTGGTCCGAACGTCGATGAACGACGGGAACGGACGTTGGGCACCGAAAACAGACCGTAGATGGGAGAACTTCTCGTTCAAACCTCGAATGGTGTTGAGCACGAGGGCCTTGTCGGTGACAGGCTGCTCGACGTCGGCCAATGCATCGGCAAAGGACTTCATCTTGCGACAATAATCAGTGACGGAGAGATCGCCTTGGACAAAGTTCTTGAACTCGGCTTCGAGGTAAAGTGCACGGCTTTCCTTGTTGTTCTGAAACAAGTCGATGATTTTCGTTCAGATGGTCGCGGCATCGGGCTGTCAGTCATCACCATCTCAAGGATCTCCGGCGAGACGGAATTGAGAAGCCATGACGAGACTGTGGCGTTGAGACGCATCCACGTTGTGTCAGGCTGCGAGGGCACGCCCTCGATGTGGTCTGCCAAGGCATACTTGCGGAGCGTGAGCCGAAAGAGACCGCGCCACTTCGAGAAGTTGGAGGCTTGGAGATCAAGCGTGACCGGGACGAGAGATTTGATGCTCGCAACGGCGACTGCTTGCGCCCAGAGGACTGCCTTGGCTTCGGCGTCAACTCGGGCGGCATCGTCGGCGGCCGTGTCAGCAGTGGCAGCGATCTCGTCAGGCGCCGGACCGGCCATGAAGGTGACGATCGACAGGGGGAACCTGTGATCGGGTTAGGGTGTGGGCGGAAGCGGCAGGATCGTCCTGCTAGCTGATACCATGAAAGCGTGAAAGTTAAGATGCAAAACACGCAATGAATTCATTGATTGGCCGAGGATCAGCTTATATGAGTTGTACACGGCATAACTGAAAACGGAAACAAGATTATAGGCATATCTGTTGTGGCTATAGATTGGTGTTGCTGTGTTTGCATTGGAGATGATCCTGGGCGTGATTGCATGGCCTGCATGGCCCTTAGCGCGAGCCGCGTCTGGTGCAGCCGGACGGGTGCAGGGGAAAGTCATCTAACAGAAACAGTAAACATAGCAAATATGGTTATATCCATAGGAGTCATGTCCTCATCATATAGACTCAATGTCCCACTCGAATTCTACTACATACACTACTTGTATACGGCCAGTATGAAGCAGACTTGAATACGGCAAGCAAAAAAAAACTAAACAAAGATTGAAAACTCTTAACAGTGTTGACCGGCTAGACTTTGCCTGTGCCCAGAGGCACTCACGATGCAGGGGAGGCGCTACTGCTATGACCGCTATGATCGATGGTCGTACTGGTGGTGGAGACGTAGACGACGACGAGTGAGCAGGAGCACGAAGCAAGAGGAGGTCCCGGAGATGAGGCGGCGGGCGCACTCCCAAGTCCCACCGGCGGAGGCGCGTGACGCCGACGCACGGGCTGTACGTCATGTCCATGTCGAACCGCCCCAGCTCCTCCTTATCCTTCCCTCACCAAGCCCGCCATCTGCATATATACATGCATCGCGGCACAGTCATTTAGGCGCAGTTCATAGCAGGATGTGGAGTATAATTAACTAAAATTGGTTAGGATCATCAATGGCAATGTGATTGATCTAGTATACCTTTGGGCGACGCCACCTTTCTTCTTCCGTGGGCCGGCGCCATCTAATCAGCACTCTCTCCATGTATTCAGCCGGCGTTAGGACCAATGTCGCTCACTAAGCTTCCGGGTCAATACAAATCTTGGGTATCAAGATGGGTCGATTTGTACGTCAACAAGGTGCTTGCCGATCGCTGCAGTCGTAGTTATTTGCAAGCCAGGTTGGATTCCTCTCCTCTCCTTGGCATGCACAAAACGAGGTGATTTAAGAGAGCGCCGATTGATGGGCCTGAGAGCGTCCAGGTCGGCCCGTACAGGCCCACTGTGGCGTCCAAGCACGTCGAGCAGGCCACGTTGCATGGAGGCTGGCGAGATCAATCTAGCTGAACGTTCCCGTACATGGCATCGCACATTCGCACTACATCCCAACCCAGCTTTGCTTTGCTTGTTTGGCTTTCCATTTCTCGTTGTTGGACTCGGGAGGTGACTAGAAAAGGGTTCAATAGGCACCACATAAGCAATAGTCTTTTTCAAATCTTTTGCCTTTAGAAGTTCAAGGTTCTTTTACTCCAATAGTTACGAGGAGTTACGAAGATTAGAGTCTGAACTTTCATAATAAAATATCTGGGAAAAAGTAAGCAAAACGAGACAATACTTATCCAGGCGATCAGACCTCCAACCAGGCAACTAGTTAGCGGTCTAACCTCTCCTCTGAGCGGTTTGACCTCTCTCAGAGAATAGAACTGAAAATTATCACGATTTCAAAACCACAAATCGATGTAACTTTTAGTCCATACCTCCAAACTACTTGAAACTTTGCATACATCTTTCCAAAGATATCGTAAACCTAATCCATGAAGAGATCAAAGCAAATATATCCAAAGTTTTGACCTATTTCGATCCGAATGCAAGTTGCACCAAAACCGACCCAAATACGAAAACGATGATAGTGAGGAGCTCGTGGGAGAAATCAAGTCAAGATGGCTAGGGATAGTTTTCCATACAACACTTGAGCATATGAGAGAAAGACTTGTCCGAATTTAGATATTTGATTTCTACTCGGAGATGAATGTTTACAAGCACTCCCATGGGAGGATAAAGCCCCTAGGTCAGCACACAAATAAGTGATCTCATCTCTCTCAAAACATCTCTCAAACCCTAGCCTTCTCTTCTTTCCACTTTCCTTAAATTTTCCAAATTAGGATTTCGAGGCTTGGTTGTCGCAATCCTGGCTAGGAGCTAAGAGAGAGACCCTAACGGGCACCCGTTAAGCCCATACACAAATAGGTCTCTCACTCATGCACACTTCTAAAAACGCTATCTTCATCTTTAACTCCATTGGGCCAAATTCATCATGTCTTGCCCTCCATGCAGTATCCTTGATCTAATCCAGTTAGGCTACCGCCGTAGTTTCACACACCAACACTTTTTCGGTGTTGGATAATTTACCAAAATACCCCTCTATCGACTTTTCTCAATCCCTTCACATCGAAGCATCACGCATGCTTCGCCAACATCCATGTGGCCCAAATGACTTCCCACCAAACATCTCACATGTTCGGGTCCCACTAAACCGTCCTTGCTTGCAAACGAGCCCAAGTCACTTGGTGCGTCACATGCCTTTACCTTACACCATGACTGCACCCAACTCCCCTGACCGTTCTGGACCTCAGCCCCTCCTAGAGCTTAGTCTAGGTCCACCTTGTCGTTGTCAGTCATGTCCACCACTCTGCAAGCCTCGGTCATCTTCCGGCGACCCTTGATCGTTTTGGACCTCAGCTCCTCTAGCTGAGTCCAGATCTCATCCGCCTCACCATGACGTAGCTTCAGAATCCTACAACCAACACCAACAAGCAAACTGTCACATGGCATCTCCCAGCACACAAAATCATCAATTGACACAATTGATGAGTTAAGAACACACACCTTCAAAACTTCGCTCCCGGAAGCATCACCAAGCTACATAGCCATCACATGACTCACAATGCACCAAGGTACCATTTTACCTCAAAAGTCTTTACTCACTTTGTCTTCCATGGTTCTTATCCATCTCGCACCTTGGCTGAGTCCAACCATCCCACCCGGCATCCTTGTATGTTCTGGACCTTGGTTCTCCTGACCAAGTCCTGGTCCTCCTCATTATTGACCATAGTTGACTCCAAACCACCTGAACAACAATAGACTAAGCAACCATTTCTAGGCACAAGTTCTTCACAACTTGACCCACATTAGTCTATAAATGTATAATGCAAATATATGCACCAATCACAAGCTCCTAGAATCATCTCTCAAATTTCAGCTCAAGACCACAGTTCATTGTGCCCCTGAAAAACCATAGTCGATCTAACCGCAACCACCATGCTAGTCAGATAGCCGCGCTAACCATTGGCCAGTCTGACCGCTTCACTTCACTAGAAAACACTCTCTGTGGACTTCTTAGTAAAACTATATCTAGTTTCCATTTTCAATGACACATGACGCAAACACATCCCTAAACAAGTCTATAGAAGTGTTTGTTGTCCATTTTTCACACACTTGCACCACCGGTCTGCCTGTCGATCAGACCAACCAGCAATGGCTTGACAGACCACTCGCAGGGCCGATCAAACTGCCTATGTCCGATTAGACTGTGGCTCCCATGCGGGTCTGACCGCCAACCCATAGCCGACCAGAACGCTTGCCACCTGACATCAACACTGAAAGCTGCTCAAACTCAAAATGAAACTCAAACAACGAGAATTCTTGAATCAAAGTCGGTATGCTCAACACAAGACATAGGGGACATCTACATTGTCTCACAATGTCTCCCTTTATGAGTACTATATTGACAAACCCTTAAAAGGCACAAATTTGAGTTTGTTTATGAAAAGAACAGCAAGAAGTTGGAAAACACACACATGGTCCATTGTACTACAGTTTTAGTATGCGTCTACTACAATTTTGGTCTTTGTGTATGCGTTTACTTTATTTTTTATCTTTGTATTCTACAATTTGGTATGCATCTATTGTAACATTTGATATATGTCTAATACAGTCGTTGGTCCTCTGTGTACTACAGTTTTTTGTTTTTGTACACTACAGTTTGATATGCGTCTACTGTAACTTTTGGTACATGTCTAGTACAGTCGTTATTCCTGTGCCTATTTGCAGTTTTGGTCTTTGTATACTGTAGTTTAGTTTTGTAGCTACTACCATTTCTATTATCTGGCTACTGCAGTTATAGTTAGATTTTACTACTTTTTTGCAACTTTACTACACTGTGTACATACTCAATAAAATAAAAGCATCTAACATTTCATCACACCAGTCCACGTGGGTGGGATGGTTAGCATATGTGGGTTTGAGTCCTAAGGTTATGGGTTCAAATCCCCACTCTTCCTAATTTCGATTTTAGTGATAAGTACCGATTTTCTAAAGGAGAGGACGGGGAATGGGAACAGGGAGGGTAGTACCGGTTTTTCAGAGGGCAGGAGGAGATCCTGGAGCAGGTTCGATCCGAGATGATTTTTAAATCTAACATGGGGTAGGAGATCCTGGAGCAGGTTCGATCCGAGATGATTTTTAAATCTAACATGCAATTATTGGTATATTACTACTCTAGTCGTTGGCTCTGTGTCTACTGTTGTTGTGTTCCTTGCCAACTGCAATTTTTTGGCACATGTCTACTGCAGTCGTTGATGTTGTGTATACTACTGTTTTGGTCTCTGTCTAGTGCATTTTGGTGATGCGTGTACTACAAATTTTTGGTACATGTCTACCGCAGTCGCTGATCTTGTGTATTGCAATTTTGGTCTCTGTCTACTATAGTCTTGGTCTCTATCTCCTGCAGTTGGGACCTATTATCGGATTCTACTACACATTTCTTGAAACTTTATTATAGTGCGGTACCATGGCGTATGGTTGCACCCCCTGAGATAGGAGAATGAAGGAGTTGCCGACACACACTTGGTACTAGCCAGCCACACCACCGACTGGATCTGATAGATCTGGAGCTTGGAGGCAACATCTCTGATCTGGATGTGAGCGATGGTGGTGTAAGCTTGTTATTGCCACCGTAGCTGGCCATGATGGGAGCACCGGTGGCGGCGAGACTTGGAGGAAGGGTTTAAGAGCCCATCGGCGACAACGTCTTGGGGTAGGAGGAGATGGCTTGTGGCAGATCGTACCAACAAGGGAGAGGTCGACTTGGGCACGAGAGGAGCAAGGAAGTGATGTGGGTGTTCGCCGCCGCCACCATCCACAGCGATGAGGAGATTGCCGGAGAGCAAGCAAGCGTGGTTGCTGAATTGAGCACAAGAGTCACTTGGGCAGTAGGGAGTGGGAGGAGGCAAGCGTCGCTGGGAGAGATGCGTGAGAGTAAGGGAGAGAAGAGGGGGAGGTGGTTTGGTTGGTGGAGAATAGGAGAAGGTGAGCGCAGCGACATGGCTGGAGGCACACGTGAGCCTAGATGCTTTGAGGGGAGGGCCGCGAGCCAAGGGTGTATCCCGTGGGTCGGGGAGCTGTGCGAGGGGGGCTGTCTCGGGGCGCCGGCACCGCACGAGGGGTAGAGTCGTTGGCTGGGAGCGTGCCACATAGGCTTGGAGGGGGGTGTAGAATAGTTATTCAGAAAAAAATTAATACTTTGAATATGTTCCTACTGAAAAGCGTAATCAAGCTCATCCAACCTAGCCTTTTGAGGCGTCCAGTTTATAAGGCTTTTGGGAGGAAGAAACTCGGGGATAAACTCATCTAAAGTATAATCGAACAAGCTATAAATATGCATTTTTCATGCATGTTGCTTAATTAGGAGTGTGTGATAATAACCATAATTTTATTTCACCTTGCTGCTGGAAATGTGTATTCAGTGTTAAAGCTCGCAAATGTGCCATAAACTTTCCAATGGAATAACCACATACGTATATGCAGTAAGAACAGACGACAACAGTCGGTCCATCAAATTGCCTATGTAGTCTTATCCCTCAAGAAGAAGAAGAAAAACTCTAGACGCATTAGAAGTAGCATTAAAAACTATCTATGTAGCTGAAATTGTAGCAAATGCAGTTCCTGTGTATTAATCCCTTCAAACAAGTTGAGTAGTTCTTGTAGTGAACCTGCCACTAATTTATTAAGTCACGCTTTGATATGATCTTTGGAAGCTGAATGCCTCAAGCTCAAAATTATGCATGCACGAATCTGTTAATCTGTGTGCGTACACATCGCTGCCACAAGCTTTGACTAGTCAGTAGTTTCTTGTAGAAGGAATAAAAACAAGAAGAAGACAGCTCTTCAATGTCGTTCTTCTACAATACATACTGCTGATTTGTACGTACTTAATGTTTGATGTGATGTCTTAGAAGCCCTCCAGAGAAAAGAGGCCATGCTTAATTACTTGGGTGCATGTAGCGCTTATATCTTCAGCTAGCTGGCTAGACACGCACATGAATTTTAGTAGAAGGATATGGAGGGCTGAAAAGTCAATACCTGAAACTCTTGTCCCTGCTTCGTTCACTAGCAGAACTAAGTTGGTAGTTTGCAAACAAGAAGGCTAAATTACAGTGGCCGAGCTAGGATTTTGATAATGGGGCGAACTTAAGTGACACATCTATTCTAGCACAAAAGTTCAAATGATATAGTACGAAAGTTTAAATGAAACAAATTACATGTTTACAGTACAACCGACATCACAATATATATATATATCTATATATATATATAATACAACATGATACGACGTTCTTTCATGATTTGAAAGTGATTGATTACAACATCATCACTAACTTGTAGAAAAAAACTCAAGCTCAATGAATGTAACTAAGCGATGGGGTTGAGTGTGAGACGCCAAATGGCTAGGGCAAATGTACGATGCAATGGGGATTGGATTTGGGGATAGATCCCGAGTCAGGCTACCAGGGCAAGGTGTCGACCTTGTGGCTTGGTAGGCTTTGGGCAACTGTGCTATTACACTTGTTGGCTATTGAGGCTGTTGGGTTCGTGGGTTATAGGCTACCAAGACAAATTGAGGAAGGAGTGTGTATTAGTTATTGTATACCTTGTATATTAGAGGTGTATATACTAGGTATTTTGGCAAAACTTTTGGGGGTACAACTGTACCCCATGCACCTTCATCAGCTCCCCGCCACTGCTAAATTAATATATATAAGTTGAAATGATGATCCAAAATCCAAACCATGAGTCAATTCAAAACATGCATTTACATGATGTAGTACTTTTTTTTAAAGCTAGGGATAGTAGAGAAGCTTCTGCTCGCTAGCATCAACTGATACACTATATATGAAGACTTGTAAGGTTCATAGTTGGATAGGAACCAATCCGAACAATACAATTAATGTGAATTTATATTTTCTTCAAGCTAATTAGCTAGTATACAATTCTGCGGCGCAAATCATACTATTCAACTGAGCCATAATATATATGTACTACCTCCGTTTTGGAATATTACTCTGCCACTTTTGACCAAATCATGCATATAAGGAACTCACAATCTAGATAAAATATGGCCAAATAGAATACCCTGCAATAATGTCTCAAGCTGCCACAAGCAACTAGCCATTGAAGTGGATGAACATTGCTACAGTTAATAGAGGTAGTTTGACAAAATATGCATTGAGAACTGTAAAGTGCCAAGTGGCTGTGAAAAAATAGAATCTTTCTCAAAAGCGTCAAATATTTTTAAGAAAACAAATGGAGTATACAGGTTAATATACCCTTCATTTGTAGCATCCAAGTTGAGTAACAAAAACTTTGTTATGATAAAAACTTTGTCATGATGTGTACTCTTTTGTCTAAAGAATTAACTGTGGTCATCAAATTAAGCATCAATATACCGCACAACACAAATGGTTGATTCGATATCTACCAAGCAGTAATTAACCAATAAAGAATATATAGTTCATACCCTGAACGACCAAATAACATTTTCAATGCATATGGATACATTACATTGTTCTCCAAAGAAAAAACAACACATCATCGATCGATGGACACATATATATTAGTGCAAGTGCAACAACGCCACAAAGTGGAGTGACGCAGGTGCATGGTCTACATACGATACGTTACGCTTACACCACCCAAATTAAGCTAGCCCAGTACGTACTTGAATTATTCGATCGATGGACACGACGACGTATATAGTGAGAGATTAACACGGGAGAGGAGTACACACTAGCTAGGAGCAGACAGAGCAAGGCCATCGATCTACCTGATGCAGGAGTTCGATCGATCGATTTTGGCCAGATTAGTTGAGCTAGCTAGCTCTAGCTCTCCTGCAGCCTGTGGAGCAATGCCGCGCGGAGGCAGCTCTCGTCCTGCAGCGCGGCGGGCACGTCCACGACGGCGTCCTGCACCGTCACCGCGCCCACGCGGCTCACGCACGCGTGCTGCACCGGCAGGTCCAGCGCGCGGAGCGCGACCATGAGGCGCGCGGAGGCGTGGCGCGACGCCGTCGTCAGGCGCAGCGCGGCCGCCTCCCGCCCGACCATGCGCAGCTCTAGGCCCAACGCGTGGGAGGCCTCCGCGGCGGCAGAGGGCGCCTTCCGCGCCGCCGCGGTCTGCTTGGCCTCGCCCTCGAGCCGCTCCACGCGGCCGCGCAGCTCGCCGATGTAGGCGGCGGCGTCGGCCAGGAGGGACGCCTTGTCCATCCGGGACACCGTGGGGACGGCGGCGCGGAGGTCGCAGAACCGGCGGTTGAGCTTCTCCCGGCGCTGCCGCTCGGCCTCCACGTGGCTGATGGTGGGGCCGTCGGAGCGCGGCCCGGGCTTCCGGCCCCGCCTCTTCGCCGAGCGCTCCGCCATCGACGGCAGCTTCCCGGATAGGTCTGAGCCCGCCGAGCGCGAGGCTCCGGCAGCCCACGCGGCGCCCTCCTGGCAGCTGAGGTCGTTATCGAGGTCGTCGTCGCCCACCAGCCATTGCTCTGGGACCTCGCAGGACACGAACTCGAGCACCGGGTGGCCAGGGGCGCCGTAGAAGGAGGGAGGGGAGCAGGAGGAGGTGGGGGAGACCATTAGCTCATCCATGGCACACTACACATCACTACCACTTTTCCCTGCCTCCTCGCCAGAGGGCGCAAAAATACTACTTCCCTATAGCATATATATATACACATTTAGAAAGAAAGGCAGATATCGTGAGGTGGTTGCTCCACTTTTGTATTCCGTGGTATATTTATGGTGAGATCCTCGCGAATACACTAGTTTGTGCTGCGAGGATACGGTGGACGGAAATTGATTCTCCGTAGGGAAGTGTTCAATACAGATGATCTATAGTGTCACACATTAAAAACTGATCTCCACCGTCCTATCTTGAAACAAATGTCCAGATCAATCGTTACAATATTTTTGCTACTGTGTTTTTCGCTACCGTAAAATCGCTCTAGTAAATATTGCACGGTTTTTACTGTATTTGCCACCGTATTAGTGCAGAGTACTCTTCACTCACGCACCGATATTCACACAGTGATCCTCTGCTGCTGATCCACCACGGTGGACGCCTAATAACTGTGGATGCTACAGCAAGGTGCCTCGGTAATTAGAGCAGGGCTGTCACGAAACAGAAATCACTAGTCCAGTAAATAGGAGTACACAGTACATGGATCAGCTGGACGCGGGGCTCTCGCCGTACAAAGTCGCGTAGCAACGCAGGGAGAGGAGATTTAGGGGGGCAAAAAGCGAAAGCCACGTAGATACTCCAACAGAGAATCTCTAACGTTAAGACAGGCATGTGACGCAACAAGATTTACGCGCTGTAGAAGCCTGGCCTAGGAAACCGTGCAGCGGCAGCACTGGAGTGAACCCTTGAAATTAATCACTCTCTCTCGTGCGTGTTGTGAAGCAGGAGCAGCCGATCGATGAGGCCACCCGTTGGCTGGTGGCCCATCCATGTGCATCGCCATCGCTCGAGTTGTCGATCCGGCGCCTCTCTTTGTCTAGCTAGCGACCCCCGAAACAGGGCGTGTACCAGTACTAGGTTGGGAGTCCGAGGTTTTCTGGGGGTGTTTCGGGCAATGTGGCACGGCACGGAGCCAATCATCGCGCGCGAGCCGATTTTAGAAAAGTCTAAGGGACAGACGGATGGGATGTGGCGGATGATACCATACAATTTGTGGCTATGATTCAATGATTCCCTTCATTAAGGATGACTCCGTATGGATGACATGGCTTGGTCCTTTGGTGCGTCTTCCAGGGTGCCATGCTGCCAAATTCCCTCGTGGGGGCCCACGTGGTATGCACTGCTTTGCGCACCATATGCGCTGCTGCGCTCATTGCGCCATATGTGGCGTGCTCAGCTCCTATTGGTAAACTTATCAATACTATTCCGGTACCAATCGGTATGTACCATTCCGCTATCTAAAATAGTACATAGTAGGCATATGTTCTGTACTGGTACATATGTACTGGTCTCGATACCGACCAATACCAACCATACCGACTCAATACCGGTTATATCGGCTCAATACCGGCTTAGATACCAGACAATGCCGATCATACCTGTGGAATTGAAAATGCTATCTATTGAAACCATTGAAGCATATATATTATATTTGATCCTACTACTATGTATTTGGAGTGATATTACCAGTAAAATTTAGTGTACATACAATTAAACATATATATATATATACATATAAATATATATATATTAATATAGTAAACTCTGAAATGATATACTAGTATATTAATTTAGTGTATATTACCAGTATGATCTCCGGAATGATAATGACAAGTATGCCTGCAGTGCCCCAAGGCGCGACACATCCGCGGTGACATTTTTTGTATTTCACTCAAAAGAAGACTAGATTTGCAATTTCAACGCGAAACCGTGCCAAATTAACCAAAAACTCATGTCTGAGTTGTGCTAGTTGGGCGGCCACCGCGCAATTAATTTTAACTTGTGACCCGCTAGCTCCCCTCCCTAGTGGGCTAGCTGGGACCCTGGCCTGCCCAGCACACGTTAGCATAGCCATGTTTACTGGCCTGCCCAGCTGGGCGCCATTGCCTGCATGCCCACGCACATGTGATCCCTTTGCAGTACACGACGACGACAGCATCAATATGTATATAGTGAGAGATTAACACGGGAGAGGAGTACACACTAGCTAGGAGCAGACAGAGCATGGCCATCGATCTACCTGACGCAGGAGTTCGATCGATCGATTTTGGCCAGATTAGTTGAGCTAGCTAGCTCTAGTTCTCCTGCAGCCTGTGGAGCAATGCCGCGCGGAGGCAGCGATCGTCCTGCAGCGAGGCGGGCACGTCCACGACGGCGTCCTGCACCGTCACCGCGCCCACGCGGCTCACGCACGCTTGCTGCACAGGCAGGTCCAGCGCCCACATACGTACATGCAGTAAGAACAGACGACAACAGTCGGTCCATCAAATTGCCTATGTAGTCTATCTTATCCCACAAGAAGAAGGGAAAAAAAACCCTAGACGCATTAGAAGTAGCATTAAAAACTATCTATGTAGCTGAAATCGTAGCAAATGCAGTTCTTGTGTATTATTTCCTTCAAACAACAAGTTGAGTAGTTCTTGAAGTGAACCTGCAACTAAGTATTAAGTCACGCTTTGATGTGATCTTTGGAAGCTGAATGCCTCAAGCTCAAATTTTGCATGCATGAATCTGTTAATATGTGTGCGTACACATCGCTGCGACAAGCTTTGACTAGTCAGTAGTTTCTTGTAGAAGGAATAAAAAACAACAAGAAGAAAGCTCTTCAATGTCGTTCTTCTACGATACATACTGCTGGTTTGTCCGTACTTAATGTTTGATGTGATGTCTTAGAAGTTCTCCAGAGAAAAGAGGCCATGCTTAATTACTTGGGTGCATGTAGCGCTTATATCTTCAGCTAGCTAGCTAGTCAGCACTCAGCAGTCAGCACACACATGAATTTGAGTAGAAAGATATAGAGGGCTGAAAAGTCAATACCTGATAAAATCTAATCCTTGCTTTGTTCACTAGCAGCACACACATGAAACACGCATGCAGCACTGCATATACAACAAGTAAACAACACCTCACGCATGTTCCCCCCAAGAAAAAACAACACATCATCGATCGAAACATATATATTAGTGCAAGTGCAGCAACGCCACAAACCTAGGAATTCTGGACATTTTTGGCCCCGCTACGTCGCCCAAATTCCTAAACTAGCCCTCTCACCTACAAAATTCCAGATTTAGCCCCCTCTGGCCACCTGCTGTCATCCCGCACCGCAGCACCGAGGTGCTGCCCTACCCCACGGCAGCACCAAGGTGCTGCCCTCCCCTACAGCATGAGGTACAAGGAGAGAGAAAGAAGGAGAGAGAAAGAAAAGAAAAGTGAAAAAATCCAAAAAAATTCAAAACAAATTCAGAAAATTCCAAAAAAAATACTAGGAACATGAAAAGATTTAATAAAAAGTTTGAATTTAATTGAAGTTTATTTTATTCATTTAACTTTTTGGAAGAATTTTTAAATATAGAAAATAATCTTAAAAAATTATGAATTTTTTTGTGGAGCCTCCCGACACATCATACTTGCTGATCACTTTGAAAATTTTGAATTTAATTAAAGTTTATTTTATTCATTCTACGTCGATCACTTTGGACTCTAAAGAATTAACGACATCGAATAAACACTGAGAAATACCATAAAATTCCAATTGCTCAAAAATGTATGAATTTTCTACAGTAGCTAGGTTAAGATTTTAGATGAATTTATGTGAAATAATTATTCCATTTGAATTTAATGTGTGAGAGTTATAGCAATTTGAAAATCAGTTTTTTAGAAAATACTCAAAACAATGTTTTGGTTACTATTCATTAAATTTTAATTATTTTACAAATTTATAGAATAGTAGTGGATAAAAGGATTACATAGATAAATATAGAATAAAATTATAAGACCAAAATAACTTAGTTCAACTCATTTGGAGTCTAGAAATATTTTCTATGGATTTTCAAAGTTAAAAGCATTTTCTAGTGTGAAAATAATTCAGTTAAGCATCAATTTTCAAAAACTATATTTTCTCGGCTAGAGACAAGTTTTAAACCTATTTTAAAATAATTTTCATTTAAAATGAAAAATATCAAAATTAGTTTCAATTGATTTGGAGTTGAGTTGAATTAAATATGAATTTTTGAAGTCAAATGAATTTCCAGTGGATAATTAATGTTCGGACGGTCCGATCAGAGCCAGGTCTGGTCGGATGGTCCGATCAGCCCAAAAGAGATGTTCCAATAGTCCGAACGTTCCAAAAGTGTTGTTCGTACGGTCCGAACGTTACTAGGATAACTATTTTAACTTCAAACCCCCTAAGTTTGACCGAGCTAAAAAATAGCAAATAAATTCCTAAAATTATATAAATTTTTAGAGGTGTTTCTGGGATGATCTAGTACCTAGATAAAATTTCTAACATTGCTTTTGAAGATTTATTCTTCTTACTTAAATTCATTAACAGTAAGGGTTTTACAACTTGGTTTGAATTTTTACAAGGTTGCATTAAGCTCTAAAAATTTGAAAAAAAATTATATTTATTCATGATAAATATTATAGTATTTAAATAAATTATTTTCAAGTTTTTTTGAATTTTTCTGATTTTTTTTTAAATCGATTTTTTTCACTTTTCTTTTCTTTCTTTCTCTCTCTTTCTTTCTCTCTCCTTGTACTTCATGCTGTAGGGGAGGGCAGCACCTCGGTGCTGCCGTGGGGGAGGGCAGCAACTTTGTTGCTGCTGTACCCGACGGCAGCAGGTGCTCATAGAGGGTTAAATTCGGAATTTCGTGAGTGAAGGGGCTAGTTTAAGAATTTGGATGGTGTAGGAGGCCAATAGTGTCCAGACTTCCAAACCTAGGGTAAGACAGAGCAAGGCCATCGATCTACCTGACGCAGGAGTTCGATCGATCGATTTTGGCCAGATTAGTTGAGCTAGCTAGCTCTAGCTCTCCTGCAGCGTGTGGAGCAATGCCGCGCGGAGGCAGCTATCGTCTCCATACCTAGCTAGGGTTTACCCTCCACATGCATGGTCCCGGCCAGTGCGCGCGCACTCGGCGGAGCGCGGCCGGCCGGCCGTGAGCCGCATCGAGGGAGAGCCCGCCTTTCCGCGCGCGTAGCTCCACCTTAATCACAACACAACCCTCTCCCTGCCGGCCAGACTGCCATTCTAGCTAGGCGGTGCTTGCTTTGCTTGTGTGAGCTTCCTTCGCATGCAGTCGTTGATAACATCGATCTAGGTGCTTACAAAACACATGTGTTTGCTTTTTTTATATATAACGGAAGAGTATTCCCTCCCGATTTGCATTATCAGAAACCAAACTGATGTCTCTGCTACAACGAAACAAGAAAAATCCCCTCTTCCAGCTCACACAGATTGGACAAAGCAATACTATACGAGGAAGAAGGATAAGTAGTGTCAACAGACAACTACACAACTAAGTCAATTCATAAGTTGTCTGAAATTTTCTTAAGTTTAAGTCATTTGTTGTGACCGTTAGATTAATATCCAATCATATGATATTCATTGGATCAATATCTAATCATATGACAATTATATGACACACTAATCTCTACACAAATCCAATGGTTACAACAAGTGACTTAAACTTAAAAAAAAATTAGACAACTTAAAACTAGCAAAACCCATTTTTTATTACAACCATCTAACCGTAAAGCAAAATCCCTCGTATGATCTCCGATCCTTTTTCCAAAAAAACAGCGAGAACTGCCTTCTTTCTCCATCTTCACATCACTACTCAATTTTTGCCACCGGTGGTCTCCATCACGTCTTGGATTGTACAACACGTGGGTTTGTTTAATTTGGCAGCCACAAAAAAAATATCTGTGGCGAGCTTTTTTACACCCATTTAATTGCCTCGTGCTATATATATATAAGATGTGACATGTTCAGTGTTCAAAAAAGAGCAAAAGAAGACGATGTGACATGCATGTCAGTGACAGGATCGACAGAGATCTGCGCAGCAGACGTGACATGCATGCTTGACTAGGTCAATGACCGAGGTGTTTCGTTTTAGTGCCAGAAGCGGAAATAATTACCACCAACCTACTGTTACACGCTGAACTCTTGCTCTTGATGATAGCAAGATCCTTACTCTCATGGAGAGGATGACACTTGGAGATAGAGCAAATTTTTTTTCGCTTATTTCTCACACAATGTCATACCAATCGGAGGGGTTGGGGATACATATTTATAGGCTGCTAATCAGCCAAGCATATGCCAAGATGCTAGTCTAAGATGCTAACAACCATTTCAGATCTTTGTCCTCTAAGATGCTAACAACCTGTCCTAGATCTTTGTCCTCTAAGATGCTAAGATCTTTGTCTTAGATGCTGTCCTAAAACTAGTCCAAGATGTTGTACAACCACTCCTAAAGCTAGTCCAAGATGTTTGTACAAGAACCATGTGCCCACCCCACAAAGACCACGATCTGAGACTTATTCATCATTCTCCCCTAAGTCTTGTGCGTCGTCTTGTGGGAGAGTTGAACCATCCCGATCCTGGAGCGAGCTCGAGGAACTTGACCTCCCAAGAGGCTTGGTGGCGAGTCCATGGCGATCCGTGGTGTTGATGTAGCTCGCCTTGATCTCGCCTTCATCCAAATGACCTCGAATGAAGTGGTACTTCACCCGGATGTGCTTGCTCCGTTCATGGAAAACGGGGTTCTTTGCCAACGCCAGAGCGGACTTGCTGTCCACCCTAAGCGCCACCGCTTCAGTGTCTCTGCGAGAGATCACCAGCGATCGAGCGAGCAGGCGCTGAGTCGAAGTGGTGGAAGCCGCTATGTACTCGGCCTCACAGCTGGACAGGGCCACCACCTGCTGCTTGACTGACTGCCAGCTAACGAGGCACTTACCGAGGAAGAGGAGAATCCTGCTTGTGCTCTTGCTGGTGTCGATGTCGCCTGCGTGGTCGCTGTCGCTGTACCCGATGAAGTGCGCCGCGCCGGGACACCTCGGGTAGTGCAAGCCGTAGTCGGAGGTGCCCGCAACGTAGCGGAGAATCCTCTTCACGGCTGCGATGCTCGTCGTCGGTCATTGCATGAACCGACCGCGTGGCCGACGGCGAACGCCAAATCCGGACGCGTGTGGACGAGGTAGCGAAGGCTGCCCACGATGCGCCGGTACTGCGTCGCGTCCACCTCCTCCGCCGTGCTGTCGCGGCTTAGCTTCAGCCTTTCCTCCATAGGAGTGTGGGCTGGGTTGCAGTCGGTAAGCCCGCCCAGCTCGACGATGCGCTTGGCGTGGCGGTGCGCGAAGGAGATCTGGGCTGTCCCGGTGACCTCGATCCCGTGTAGAAGGAGAAGCCCCAAGTCGCTCATCTGGAAGGCGGTCTTCATCTCTGCTTTGAATGCCTCGACCTCGGCCTCCTTGGGGCCGGTGATCACCAAGTCGTCGACGTAGACGCCCACCGCGGGCGTTGCCGCCGCTGCCCGCCCAGATGCTGCGGCCTGCGTGTGCGCTCTGCTGGAACCCCATTTGCGTGAGGTGGAGTCGGCTTAGCGTTCGGGCTCGTGGTGCTGCCGCCGCAAGCCGTAGAGGGCCTTGCGCAGCGAGAACCTTGCCCTCCTTGCCGGGATGACGAATCCCGGCGGTGGACGGACGTGAGACCTCCTCTTTCAAGTCGTGCGTTGAGGAAGGCGGACTTGGCGTCCATGTGATGGGCGCGCCAACCTTCTGGGCCGCAAGTGCGAGGAGAAGGCGAGCGGACTCCATGCGCGCGGCAGTGCGGCGGCGTCGTCGGTCGACCCCTCTGCTACATGAAGCCCGGTGCCACCAAGCGAGCCTTGTGCAGCGATGGCGCGGCTTCATCCGCTCGGTTGAACACCCACTTAAGGAGATCGCGCGGTGACCGCGAGGAGATCCGCCGGCTCCACGTCGGTTCCGCTCGACGGCGTCCATCTCCTGCTTCATCGCGACACGCCACGCCGCGTCTCCCTCCGCCTCAGCGAAGGAGCGGGGCTCGCCGTCGTCGCACGCCAAGTGCAGCTCCGCCTCGAAGTTGTGCTACGCCCGATCGAGGACGGGCGATTCGCGAGATGTTGTCCATGGTGCGGTGGCGAAGAGGCTCGCCGTCGTGGTAGCGTCGGCGATCCTCGTCGTGGGACAGCGGAGTAGCGAACTCCACCGTGCGCTGCTCGTCGTGGACCGAAGCTGTTGGGGCCGATCCCGGTGGTGTGGCCGCCGGTGCAGGAGAGTGGTGAGCCGGTGCGGAAGAGCGTGGAGTGGCCGGTGGTGAAGAGTGGGGCGTAGCCGGTGCCGAAGGTGGTGGAGCACTCGCCGGAGCTGGTGGCGAGCAAGGTGTCGAGGTGGACGAGCTCGGTGAAGACGAGCTGCTAGCTCCCCCGGCACTCTCGAAGAGGACGTAGTCGACAACGAAGTCCCTGAGAGTCGGAGTCGAACCGTCGTCCACCGCCTTGTCCCACGTCCAGCCTCGCCCTTCGTCGAACACAACGTCACGCGAGATGCGGACGCGTTGTGTGACAGGGTCGAGGATGCGGTAGGCCTTCGAGCCCTCCGCGTAGCCGATGAACACTCCCGGAGTGCTCCTGTCGTCGAGCTTGCCGATGTGGCCAAGCTCCTTGGCGAACGCGAGGGAGCCGAAAACCCGCAAGTGGGAGACCGCCGGCTTGCGCCCATGCCAAGCCTCGTACGACGTCCTGCTGTCGGCGCCTTGGTAAGCGGCGGTTGAGGATGTAGACGGCTGTCACCACCGCCTCTCCCCAGAAGACAACCGGCATCCCCCTCTGCTTGAGGAGGGCCTGAGCCATCCCCACAACCGTCTGGTTGCGCCGCTCGACGACGCCGTTCTGCTGCGGGTTGTACGGCGCGGAGTAGTGGCGCCGAATGCCCTCATCGGCGCGATGCGGCGCGACCACCGCCGTGGTCGCGCCGGCCGTTATGTCGCGCGCGCGACGCGCAGCTTGCGGCGCGCTCTCGCCTCGCGATAACTGCGTCGCTGATGGCGTCCGCGACCTCTCCTTTGCTGCCGAGGACCATCACCCACATGTAGCGGGAGAGGTCGTCGACGGCGGCGGAAGTAGCGTCGTCCTCCGGTGTGGCGGTGTCACCGGGACACACAAGTCCCGTGCACGAGCTCGAGCCTCTCCTTGGCTTGAAACTTCGCCGGCCGGGAAAGGGGAGTCGCCTGCGCCGTCAACACGCAGACGCGTCAGAATCGCTCTACATGGTCAAGGCACGGCAGCCTCGCACCATCTCCGTGACACCGAGCCGCCGGGGCCTCGGTGAAGGTGCCCAAAGCGCTCGTGCCGCGCCACGCCTCGTCGTCTGACGGCGGCGAGACAGAGGGTTGTGCCACCGCACGTGAAGGATGTAAGTCGATTTTCCTCTCGTTACCTTGGCAAGAAGGCGGTGGCGAAGATCCCAAATTCGCGATACCCGTGCTCGATCTCGACACGCGAGCCGTTCTCATCCACCGTGTCCCAAGGCGATGATGGAGTTCGCAGATCCGGGATGTAGTAGGCGCCGGTGGCGGCTGTGCTCACGGACACGATGGAGAAGATGACGGAGCCGACGCCCTTGATTTCCACGCCGAAAGCGTCCCCAAACTTGACAGAGCCTCGAACGTCTGAGTCAAGCTCGGAGAAGAACTCCCGCCGCCCGGTCATGTGGTGGGTGGCGCCGGTGTCGAGGCACCACCCGTCAGTCTTGTCGTTGCCGGAACCGTCGCCGAGGAGGGCGTGTGCTTTTGGCTCGTCAAGGTGGAGGACAGCCGTTGCGGCCGGTGCCGCTGGAGGTAGTTCGATGCTTGCATGAGCAATGAACAGAGCCGGCTGCTCCTCCTCCTCCGCCTGCGCGACGTGGGCCTGGCCGCGTCGTGGCTGTCGACAATCCTTGGCCCAATGACCAAGCTTGCCGCAGTTGTGGCAAGAGTCGTCTCGTGCCGGCTTTGGCTTGCCAGCGGCGCCGCCCTGGGCGCCTCCACGGTCATGACCCTCGGCACGTCCTCGCGCCCCTGCCTGGGCGCCTCTGCGCGGCTTGCCGTGCTCGCGGCCGCCTGTCATGGAAGAAGGCTCCCCCTTCTTCTTGTCACCTTGGCCGGCAGCCCACTGCTCCCGAGTGAGGAGGAGCTTCCCGCCAATAGTGACGGGTCCCGAGAGAGACTGTGGATCATCACTGTCGACGACCTTGAGGCGACCTATCGCCTCCTCGATCGACATCGTGGAGAGGTCCAGCAGAGACTGGATCGAGTGAGCCATCTGCTTGTACTTCTCGGGGACACAGCGAAAGAACTTCTCGACAGCTCTCTCCTCGCTGTAGGTGTCGTCGCCGAACTGTACCATCTTCTGCAGCAGAGTGTTGAGACGGAGAGCAAAGTCATCGACGTCCTCACCTGGCTTGAAGGCCGTTCTCCCACTCGGTCGGCGTGTGCGGTGTGGACTTGCGGCGCGATCGCTGCCGATCGTCTTTGCGGCGATGGCGTCCCAAGCCTCTTTGGCGATCCGCTTGTTGGTAGCGAAGCGCATCTCGGGCGGGGCTGCGGCGATGAGAGCATCCAGCGCCGTCGATCCCGGTTGTAGTCGGCGTCGCCGTCATCGGATCGCATCCCACATATGCGCGACTGAGCTTTACCCTCATCACGCAGCCCACTCGGCGTATTTGGTCTTGGTGAGGTAGGCCACCCGCCGCCGGTCCGGCGTCCACGACGGCGGCTGGTATTTGTGGTGACTACGATGCGAACCGAGAGAGAGCGCGTCGCTGTGAAGGCCGCGCTCCGTCGACCGTCTGCGCCGCCGCCGTCGTGCCTCCTCCAGAGCGCCGCCGCGCGTCGCGCTGTCACAGGCTGCCGCGGCGCTGCGTGGGCGTCGCGGCGCCATCGCGCCGCTTCGCCCTCGCGCGCCTCCCTCGCCAGCCGGTCGAGGTCTGCATCGACGCTATCGTCAGCGGAAATGGAGCTACTGATGCTGCCGCGCAGAGCCTTCACCTCCGCTGTTGCCGCACGCGCTGCATCTGCCGCCGCCGCCACTTCCACCTCCGCCTTGGCTGCTGCCAGCTCCGCCGCTGCAGTGGTCTCTGCCGCCACTCGCTCGTCTTTGCTCTGCGCGGCGAAGCTTCGGCCGTCTGCGGCGCCGCGTGCTCGAGGCGACCGAAGGCCGAGCGCCTGCGGACATGGCGCGCTCTTGGGGCATTGCGTGGAGAGAGGGCTGCTTCTGACGAGCTGCTGCCCGTCTCCGGAGAGGAGTGAGTGTGGACAGCCGGAGCTGCTGCTGCTATCGGCTGGGGCTGCTGCGAGGCCGGAGAAGGAGATGATCAGGAGATGCTCAGGCTACAGGATAGTATAGCTCTGATACCACTTGTTACACGCTGGACTCTTGCTCTTGGTGATAGCAAGATCCTTACTCTCATGGAGAGGATGACACTTGGAGATGGAGCAAATTTTTCTTGGTTTATTTCTCACACAATGCCATACCAACCTAAGGGGTTGGAGATACATATTTATAGGCTGCTAATTAGTCAAGCATATGCCAAGATGCTAGTCTAAGATGCTAACAACCTGTCCTAGACCTACAGCCCCATATATATTTGTACTACAGATCATAGAAGATGAGTTCAAGACAAGCAATCAGTCAAGAACAGGAGGAACAATTAAGAAAAGAATGGAGTATTAATTAATAGCGAAAAATCTCAGCAATAAGGAGCAAATGACATATAGTAATATAGCAGATAGTGCAGCTTCCTCTAAAGAATCACACAGGCCGGACAAATAATCAGATGCATTGATTGAGCTTTGTTTATCTTGTCTTTCTCTACAAACTAAGAACCAGAAACAGAATCTCGACAAGTTTGGACTTTGGATGAGAGATCTAGGCAAGTCAATAAATATTATTTAATCTGACAAGTGCTGTCTGCCGGCAGCATAGCATACACGGTCCCATCATCTGAAGAACCAAGGCTCTTCCAGCAAAGCTAAAGCAGGTGGCATATGCATATGCAACCTGTTGTGATCGATCGGAAAGGATTTGATTTGATTTAATTTAATTTTGTATTTCTTGAGCTGTCTTCGTTCTCCTTGTCCAAACTCTCTCCCTTGCAACGTATGCCATGCAAATACATTGCGTTTATTCAGCTGTACTCAGAGTTTTCCATATACTGCGGCATGAAGCTGAAAAACTCGCATTCAGAGAACTCAACATGGTTGTCTAGATATAGCAGAGTATTACTACTCCGTTAAATAATTCATGGAGTGCATGGCCGGCCGGAGGTAGTACAAGAAGCATGGTTTTGCGCGCTGCATGCGATTGCATCCTTGGATTTGTGGGAATGGGAGAGCAGAGTAGTAGTGGAAAATGTACTACTATATATCTGGTATATGGTGTTTATGTTTCAGATGTTCCTAGTCCTTTTCTTGATTAAGAGATTTCAATTTCTTTTTTGCTTCGGTGTGATTTGGCGACTGTAATAGCACTAATTAAGTACTGGAGCAGTGCCCATGGCCTCCTGCAGGATCATCAATCCTCTTCATGAAGTGACAATGGAAGAGGTATTATATATGTTCACCTTTATTTCTATCTATGTACTGTAATTGTAATTTGATGTATAGGAGTATATTAGTTTGATTTGAAAGAATAGGTTGTTAAGACTGCTGCAAAACATTGATCGATTGAATTAAGCTTTTTCGTTGAGTCAACTGATGATTGATGGCTGTGATTTACTTAGGGCACTCTTAATGCTCCTACATCAGCCATATCTATTCTAAGGTATGCCACCTACGATATAAGATGACATGAAAGTTGTATCTCATGCAAACCAAGACAAGTAGATACGCGTTGGGTGGGTGGGGGTTAGAGCATCTACAATAATTTGTTTCTTAGGTTGTTACTAAGAGAAGAGAGAGTACTCAATCTAATAAAAAGAAACAAGTCTTTCAATGTGTTGTTTCTTAAGCTTGTGTCTAAGACTTTAATTGCTACAAGTGTGCATAATTCTTGATGATCAATAATGAAATACAACTTTGTGGGCTACATGTTTTAGCTCATTTATCATATCAATAATAAAGTCGGATTGTACAAATGATCGGGTGAATATTTTGTTTTAAGACAGTGGGACCCACAAAACGCGTTTTAGGTAACAAGTAAGTCTCCAATAGAGTATTTGGTTATTTCTTGTGTCTTGGTATTAACAATTTGATAGTTTCTTCATCTAGAAATAATCTCACTTTCTCTCTTCCACATCACCTAAATGTTGATGTGACAACATCTTAGTAACAGCTGACGTGGACTGTTGTAGATGCTTTGTATCTAAAATTTTGTGGGCCCATCTACCTCACAATGCATGCATTACCCCCTTTAGACGCCCAGCCTATATATACCATGCATTGTAATGGTTGTGCTTAAAAACTCATTGAAGGTGAGGATGACCACTCTCTTTCCTCCTAGATACAACCTTAGATACAACCCATTGGGAGTGCCCTTATGTCATGTGGACATTTTTGGTCCATGAAATTCTACAGTTCCTCAAGGCCCTCGAAAACTTTGTCATGAATGCTTGTCTGATCGATGCTTTTGCCAGAAAAACTACTCCACCAAATATCTCTTAATCACTTGGTGTTACTCTGTGTTTGAGATGATTTATGTATTTTTCTTGACAATGCCCCCCAAAAGACCCATTAATATAATAAATGAACAAACAATTAAATTAAACATGAAACAAATTAAGAATCTACAAGTAGACTGATATAAACAAAAATTGTCTGCATGCAATCGATCGAATCCGTTTTATGCGGTCGCTATATATGCATGTAGCCAAGCCACTGGTGGATCCAATTAATACCCCTGTGTTGGAATTAATCAAGCTTGATATTTGTTTCAGAAATCAGATGAAAAGTTATCTTATGTGAAAAAAATCACCATCCATTAATTTGTTCGGTATGTCGTACTAGCCAGCAACTGAAAACTGAAAAGACGCATGCAATTAATTATGAACTAAAAGCCCAGCAGGACTTAACAATATGTACTGGTGATACGTTATAGGTGAAAATAGGAGTAGTATTGCACATATAATCATCATGACCATGGCGGAGGAACTAAGCTATGTGGTGGCTGAGGCGTCACAGGTCTCCCTCCGTACGCACGTAGTGTTAACTTTTGCTGCACAGTTTTTCATGGCCAATTGCAATGGTGGCCTCAGACTGGGTCCCTGAGATGCTGCTGCCGCCTCGTCTGACTCCTCCTACCTCTTTCTGTTGCTGCGGCTGATGGCAAATAACTTTGCTTGCATTTCGCTGACACAGTCGGGAAACAAAAACACATATAGGATACCCCAAAATGGGCATGTGTTAAAACAGTAGGAGGAGGACACTTCTTCGCTGTGTGGAACTGTGTCCGGCTCCAGTCCGGATATCTAGGCACCTATTGCTTGATATATCCTCAAGTGGCCTGAGTTTGTGCCTCAATTCACACGGCTGATTTTGGATTTTCTTTTGAAATAAGATACATGATCGAAGAAACCATATCAAGTAAATCATCGGTAGGTTTTCTCGACCTATATTTGGTCTCTGAGCAATACATCAACGACAATGCAACCTTTATCAAGGAGTACATGATGACATTTTTACCGGATCACCACGAGAAGGATTTCATACTTTTGCCCTACAACCTGGGGTAAATGCTGCACTAGTGGCTATACTTGTTGATTTGTACTTTATAAGCAACAAGAACTTAGGTTCAATGACTATGGCGATATATACCTATGTAGGTACCACTAGATTCTAACTGTAATTATATCAAAATGGAACCAGGTAAGATACCTTGATTCCCTAAATAAGTCTAATAACAACTTCACAGCTGTCAAAAACTTAATCAACAGGTAAACACATTTTCTCCATAGATAACCCTATTGTAGTCTTTCTTTCCTTTGCAATGGCTAAGGCTAAGTTTTTGCAATCACATAGGTCGTTCATCACGTTCTATGAAAAGGGAGGGAAATGCAAGGGAGTGAACCTGTGACACCATTTCAAACTCCTGGTATTCGCTAGTACACATTAATCTTATATAACACTTCGTAGCAGTGCCTCTCGAACTAACCAATTCTATTTTTGCAGTGCCACCAGCAGCCGCTG
Source organism: Ampelocalamus luodianensis (assembly GCA_036346255.1). Lineage (NCBI taxonomy): Eukaryota > Viridiplantae > Streptophyta > Magnoliopsida > Poales > Poaceae > Ampelocalamus > Ampelocalamus luodianensis. The sequence continues at coordinate 2,224,408 of CM070632.1, read as the reverse complement.
GGCAACACCTATGGATACTATGTTTGCCACAACATGGAACTACTCCTCGGTTCCCCGATGACCAAAGATCCTCAGGTTTGCCAATCTTGCAATAATTATTTCATACTTATTAATTTATATATGCACGACTTTAATCTTCTTAGCAACAGGTTGCGACCATCGCTGAAACTCCATTGGAACAGGCCCAGCTCGAACGTATTCAAAGACAGTTTGTGGCCTTCTTGATGTGTGAGGTCATAAGCCCAAAAGGGGAGTTCCACAATATAGATTGAACTTGATTGGGACAATATTGAACTTTATGGAACATATGTGTATATTTGTTCATAAAATGGTTAATTTTAGTTCATTTGAGTTAATTGATTTATGAATGGATGTGTTTGTTCTCTGAAATGAATGTGAATGGGATGTGCTTATTTCTGAAATGAATGTAAATTGGATGTGCTTGTTTCTGAAATGAATGTGAATTGGATGTATACTTGTTGTGTTTCTGCTTGTTTCAGAGGGCATGGCTAGCATTTCCTGAGGCTAACCAATAAACAAAAATAGATTTAGCAATACAAAAAGAATATCACAGACGGTTTCTTAGGACAAACCGTCTGTGATGCATCAGCTATCTTGGACGGTTTCATATACAAACCGTTTGTGATACATTTAGTTATCACAAACGATTTCATATACAAACTGTCTGTGATACATCCAGCTATCACAGACGGTTTGAAAATCGTCTGTGATGACCTCATGTCATCACTGATCCATAAACTCATATGGCTCACGAAACTGTCTGTGATAACGTTTTTGAATCGTCTGTGAAAACCTTTTCTATAGTGAAAATAAGTAGGTTCTCGCCTCTTAATAAACCAACTCCATTTTGTATTCCTTACATGCATTGAATGTAGTACTCAAAGATAATAATTAGGGATATTCTAGTCATTTTTCATGTCTCCTTGGTCATGTGTAGAACAAAATAAGCTCTATATTTTTGGACGAGAGTAGCATTATTAAAATTTAATAATAATTTAGCATCAAATCAATCACGTGTAACATATTCATTGAAAATACGTGTGAATAAGTCAGAAATTAATAGCAGTATGCATAAACTATTCAGTAACACCAAGTTAAATCCAGCGGCGGATCTATACACAATCACAAAACATTCGTAAATTTACATGGAAATCCAAAAAATATGAAGACTATAGTGAAATTGACTTACATGTATAATATTTTAGCTCCGCCACCGGTTAAATCCATATTTTGAATAAGAACTACTAAATATACATGTCCATCTCGATCGGTACATCCATATATCGATCAACACCCAAGACTCGATATGATGCTTGATGAACCCGAAGGTCCGATTGTTGGCCCGATCTTTCGATGAGAACGATAAGTTCGGTAGGCGTCGCTTAACTCTCACGATTCTAGCTACGAACACGCAAGGCTCGAAACCACGCAATCGCTGAACTGCTCGACAAGTGGTTATCAACCGTGCACGAATACCCGGTTGACCTGATCACGAAGATCGATTCCTGCATACACCGAAGAAGCACGCAAGAACAAGATAAATAAGCAATCTGAAATTGCGAATATGAATGAAAAACTTGATAAATTGAGATTCCGAAGCGGTATTATGGTTGGTCTAGTCGGCACAAGCCAATACACGAAGTTGCATAGAAGCTAACTTTTAACTAAACAAAATCTCAGGAAAACTAAAGGGGTGCGATCTTCTTATATAGGGGAGAGGGAGCCGCAAATATCTAAGAGCTAGCAATAAGACACTATTCATGGGGTTACTGTTCATGTGAACAGTAACCATGAACAGTGCGCATGAATAGTGCGTTCGGCCTGGGTGGAGGCGGCCCAAGAGGTGGCCGGTCCAGATAACCTAGAGTGGTGGCTGCCCTTTGGGCCAAATAATTGATATAAATACAAGGCCCTCGACCTAATGTAAGGTGTCGCAGTACCAAGTATAAATGAAGTAAATTCGTCGGCACGTTGGAGTAGCCCTTGATGCAGCCGAATCGATGGCAGTCGAATTGCCCAGTTAGAGGTGGAGTAGTGGTCGTATCCGAAGGGTTGATATCCTCATCAATGCTTTTGTGATCGTAAAGAAGCAAGCGCTGGTACGCGTGACGTCTTTATTAGGAGTGCACACATGTTGATGAGCCATGCAAGCATGCTTAACTAATGAGTAGTAATATTGTCTCGGAGTGTGATGACAAATAACACACATTTGTCAGCGCCATATATATGTATATATACAACCATCAGGGGCGGACCCTCCCTTGGGGCATGCTTGGGCAGCTGCCCGAGCTCCCACTACCTAAAATTGCATTTTTTCCGAGTGTCTATGTTTTCCGAGTGTCTGGACAGAAACACTCGGGACAGTCCCGAGTGTTTCATAGGACACTCGGGAAAGGAAGTCAACACTCGGTAGAAATAATGTTCCCGAGTGTTTTATAGTACACTCGGGAAATGAAGACTTTAAAACGGGATACCCACGGTCGTAAAATAGAATCCCAAGTGCCCTTTATTTCGTTTACACTCAGGAGAGATAGCCGCCATATTTTTTAACTGCCCCGCGTTTTATTTCGCTGCTCTAACCCTACTCAATCCCCGATCTATTTCTTCTCCGCCGTCTCCCCTTTGGCCTGCTCCTGCACTGCGCCCGTGAGCGCCTCCCCCTCACGCGTGCTCGGCCCCTCCGCCGTCTCCCCCTCGCCGATCCACCACCTCGCTCCCTCTCTCGGTCCCACCCATGGCTTCGCCTCCCTCCCTCTCTCGGTTCCCCCCATGGCATCGCCTTCGCTCGCCTGCCGCCGCTTGGTTCCTGGCCCAACCCAGCTCCCTTGCGGCCTCCGCACCTTGCCCTCTTGTGGCTCCCTCTAGCGCCGCCTCCCACTAGTGGCCATGCGCCACCCGTGGCGCACCTACGCCCGAGCGCCTCCTAGGCCGCGCCCTGTGCTTGATTCTACTGCCCGGCTTGGCCCCGTGCTGCTCAGCCAAACAGCCCAGGCTGCTCTCTTCTCTCCCCATTTATTTCTTCTTCTCATCCTCTTTCTTGTTTCTTCTTCTGAAGGTTTAATTTTGCTTCGGCCGAATGGAGGTCCTGAGCATGGCGCCGCCACCTCCACCGATCTTCCCCTGCACCGCCACTGCGGCGCCCAGTCCTCTCGCGCACACTGGTCCTCAGCCTGGTCCGCGTCGCTGACCGGTCGGCGCCCACGCGGAGCTCCTATGCCCGTGTGGCTCCTCCCCGCGCCTCCTGGCTCGTCCCCCTTCCCGATTCCCCTTTTCGTTTTATTTGGATTTTGGTGGTTGATTCAGTTCTGATGCTAGTCGATTTTTGATTAAGACTATACTTGGTGATTGAGGTGGGTTGCTGGTGATGGTGTCGTCGCCCGTGCTCACCCACGCCCGTGCCTGGCCTAGCGCCGCTGCCCAAGCCACTGGCTTTGGTGAGTTCATAAATTCCTTCAACATTTAATCAATTCCGCCAATTTTGCCCTAGTGTTCTTTCTTGTATTATAAATATTTCTGGGTTAACCTGCGTCATCTTTCTAAATCACATATGCGATATGTGATATGTTGCATTCCTTTATTTGGGCCCATAAAATTCGTTTGCTCTTCTACATGAATGATTGGTGGTGTTATATCTTGAACATGAGCGTGTTTGACGAGGATCTGAAAATCCTCATTTTATTATTCCATAATCATGTATTATGACGTCACATGGTATACCCCTTAATATTATAAGGGAGGAGTAAGTTAGGTGGTCGTAAGCTCTTCTACGACCACCCCCTAGTCGTAAGTATTTCTACGGCTATGGTGTAATCGTAAGTCCTGTTACGATTACGTCCGGTCGTAAGTCTTTCTACGACCAGTACACAGCCGTAAGCTTTTCCTACGACTACCCTCTGGTCGTAAGTCTTGCTACGACCAGCCCTGCTACGACTTCCTCACAATTAACTAGGTCCACTCGTTAGAAGACCCATTTATTAGTGAGAATCTGAGCAGTCAAATTACGTAGTTATATCTGAAATAACTACAGACGATTCTCCACTATCTCTGATTGGTAACCGTTAGACAGCATGGGGGTTACTACTCCGGTAATTACTCTCATTATTACGCAATAATGAGCGCCTAATTGACCTGGAACGACAACCGCCCCTACATCATAGTATAAATAGGTATCTTTTAGAGGCTTTTTGGAGGGAGAGTCAGTAGCAGCATTAGCGCAAGACCTTCCGCTGATTGTAATCCGAATACCCAATACAATACACACAGGAGTAGGGTTGTTATTCTCACTGGAGAAGGCCCGAACCTGTATAAAAATCCCCGTGTCTCTTTTGTCTACGTGATCAATTGTGGAGACCCCCCGAATCAAATAATCTTTACGTAAGATCGGTTCCAAAACACCGACAGCGTTGTTTGCCACTTACCACCAGTGGACGGAGTCTTGGAAAGTGCCTGTCCCACATATATTTGATTATGGTACCAATCTATCAGTTATTGAATGCATGTTTATGATAATTTGGTGCCTTCTACTTCCTTGAAATTTAGCTTTTAGATCTGCCATATTTATGGTAGGAGCTATTCCTCTGTTGAGTTGTTTTGCATGTTAAACAAATAAAACTTGTCTATGTAGTAGCATCCAATAAAGCTAATTGATAGCAACGAACATTGTAGTACATAAGTGTTATCTGCATTCATGATTAAATCAAATTATTATGCTGCAAGTTCCTTACCTTTCAAGTACTTGTCCTTGTACCAAGTTACTAATGTCGTCCTCATTGGCAGCACACTCCTCGAGTTGGTAGCACACTCCTCGAGTTAATGGGGAAATTCCCGACGTTAATAATGCAACATTAGACCATGAAACATTATTGGAAAGGTAAAGGTTGCATTGTGTTATGGCTTTTACCCTCTGTTTTATGTTGGGTTCATTTACCCTAGACTTCTTTATGACAGATTGGGCACTTATGACTGAGCTGAATTCCCCATAAAAACCTCATTCGAAAGAAATGTTATGTTATAATTATCATATTTCATCTCATCTTCCAGGTGGAGTTTTTTTTTTAAATTATGTCTTCAACCTATCCCTACTTGTGTTGTCTGTTCTCTCTACAGTTCCGAGCTCTGGTAGACCAGATATTCCACAATCCTGACTATCACAAACATGTTAGGAAGGCAGTAGTGAAGCAGGCAGGTCCCTTTCTCCCTCTATTTCTATGATCATTATATTTCTTGCCTTAACAAAACTTGTTTATTCTGTGAATAAATAGGTTTTTATCTTAGTTACATCCTTCTCCATCTAGTTTCATGGATACGTGACTGCTGAAATATTATCTCCCTGTTTTAGCTAAAGGAGTACAGGAAACACAATGAAGGCTATGTACCAATAGAATATAAGGTTTACTTGAAGAAAATGAAAAGGTTCCAGTCCATAGTAGATTTGAGATGCCTATCATGTGACAACTTTCAATATGCTGTTCATCTCCTTATTCATGCTATCTTATTTATGATACTGTAGATCTGGAGAATGAGGAGATCATGTGACCTTACAAGCGGCTGTAGACCGGGTAACATAGCACTTTCAAGATGGCTGATTGGTTTCTATGAGTAAAAACCTTTTAACTACAGGTTTTTTTTTTTTGCATTATTTGTCTAGTTATAGCTGTAGATTAAATCTAATGTTTTCTCATCATAATAAAACTCCTTGAAATTTGAAGATAGTATGAAATTTTAGTGTCATTTCCTATTATCTCTATCTTGGCAAGCAACACAATGTCGTTCATATTTGGTTGCTTATTTTCTTTTTTCAACCAGGCATTCTATAATTCACATTTCTTATGATTTATTTTTGAGTTACATGTTCTGTAAATCAAATGCATTTGGATTTGGATGTCCTCTCAAAAAAAAGATAGGTCACCTTCTTATATGAACATTAAAGAAGTTTCACCTTGACAATCACAAGCTAGAAGTACTCAATAGTTAGCAGCTAAATCCCTCATCCCCATACATGATATGGGGGGCAAATCCCAGCGGAAAATGTGGTGTTTGATCATTCCTTGTTCCCTTTTGCAGAGTTTTGGCTAAGTTTCTGGAGTGAAGTACACTACAATTCCTTGTATGCAACTGAAGGTGAGTATTTTGCCCGATGATATCTACTAGTTATAATAGAAATTTAGTGGTCGCATTTGAAAATATCTACTGGAGTGTTTGTGTGTCAATGGTTAGTTGACTTAGTTCACGTGACCTCCTAGTCATCATCTACTCTGTACTTTGCAGATCTTCCGACACTTTGGTGTTCTAGGTAGGCTTTGGTGGTTCTTGGATTTGCTACCTGCCACCCTTTTTGTCCACTCAGTCTAGCAGCATCTGTAACCTCCTTTCATATTGCTAATGTTAAATGTGTACTGCCACCCCGAGAAACAAATTCATGTAAGCTTATGTACACGAACAAGATTTCACTTTTGTGAAAGCCGGTTTTCCTGCCTACCTAATCAGGAAGGAGAGGTTTGAGTGTCTGTTCTAATAAAAGGGCAGAATGCCCCAGAATGTTACCATTTCTCGTCACAAGATTTTTTTTTTGTTCAATGTTGTCTGCTATTCTTTTGTACGTGAACTTGTTTAGATGCAAAATTGAAATAAAAGAAGCAGGCATTCTCCCCAGAATCCCGTCAATGTTTTTGTACGTACCAACCTTGTAGGGGCAAGTTCAGAGCTCGATTTTTCCCGAGTGTCCGTGGTTGACATACACTCGGGAACGTATTCCGTTAATTTCCCGAGTGTCGATATACACTCGGGAAAAAATAACTTTTCCTGAGTGTCTTTGGTTGACATACACTCGGGAAAGTATTCCGTTACGGTGGGGAACCCGTTGTGCGAGCTATTCTCCCGAGTGTAAATCTCAGGAACACTCGGGAAACCAGTTTTCCCCTAACCAAACGATCCCGAGTGCCTTTTCCCGACTGCCGACCTTCGGGAACTTGATTCCCGAGAGTTTTTCTTGTTTTCTCGAGTGTTTTGGACACTCGGGAAATTACCATTTTCTGGTAGTGTCCCCTACGACGGGAGGTGATGCCTTAGAGCCGGGGCCAACCAGGGCAGGCGCACGAGGGCGCGAGCCGGAGGAAGGCGGCGCTAGAGGGAGCCACACGCGCGTGGGCCAGGAGGCGTAGGAGAGCCGAGCGGCGGCGCCATGGAGGGCCAAGGGGAAGCACGAGGCCACCAAGGCAGGGGCGGATCCTCCTTTCGGGCATGCTCGGGCAGCCGCCCGAGCTCCCCTTTGGCGGGAGGTGACGCCTTAGAGCTAGGGCCAACCAGGGGAGGCGCGCGAGGGCGCGAGCCAGAGGAAGGTGGCGCTAGAGGGAGCCACACGCGCGTGGGCCAGGAGGCGCAGGGGGGAGCCGAGCGACGGCACCATGGAGGGCCGAGGGGAAGCCCGGGGCCACCGAGGGGAGGTACGACTGAGGAGCGAGCAGGCGCGTCGGAGTGACAACGCCGGGTCGGGAGCTGGAGGGGAGCCATGGGGGCAGCGACCAAGCACCGGCCACCAGGGAGCTGGGAAAAGGGAGGCGGAGACCAAGCGCTGGCTACCAGGAAGCCAGGCAAGGGGCAGCGCTAGGAACCAAGCTCCGGCCGGAAAGTTCACCAAAAGAAAGAACAATAAAAGAAAGAGATAGGAAAATAGAATGGGGAAGAAGAAGCACCTAGGTGCTTTTAGCTAGGAATCAAAGGAGAGAGAGAGTAGAAATGAGCATGCAATTGAAGCAAATGGTGATTCAGTTAAGGGATCAATTCTTCAATTAGAGAGTTGTAGCTGTGGTAGCTGCAACACAGTATGTGGTGGGCTTGGGATTGGGATTGGGATTGGGATGTTAAGAATGGATGGAGAATGATGGAATTGAGGGGAGAAGAGCAAGACGCGGGGGGTGTACATGACATGCTAGCGTAAAGGCAGATGAGACCAGTGTGACTGTGAGACTATCACAATATGACTCTGTGAGAGTGAGACTGTGAGTTCAATTGTTCTGTCTGTTCATGTGTTCTGTGTTCAAGACTTCAAGTTGAATTTGAACATTGTGTCAAACTATCAATTGTCAATTTCTCGTACTGTCAATCTATCGTTGTGAGAAGGAAATATGTTCATCGTAGTGTTTATTGTTCAACTATTCGTGTTGGCAAGGCCCGGGGGGGGGGCTTGTCAAGTCAAGTGCCAACTAGGGCCGCTCGACACATGGTGCGTAGTGAGCCGGCAAGGTAAAACAACCAGAGGTCTTTGGTCAACACTTACAACCCGCCCTACCTAACATTTTGTCCTGGGTCCGCCTCTGACTACCATTGCTTAAAAAAACTACACTACCAGAATCTGTTAGTTTCCCGAGTGCCCGAAACACTCGGAAAAGTCCCAAAAACACTCGGGAAATTAACTCCCGAAGGTTGGCCGTCGGGAAAAACCACTCGGGATAGTTTAGTCGGGGTAATAACTGGTTTCCCGAGTGTTTCAAGATTTACACTCGGGAAAAATAACTTTCCCGAGTGTAATCTCGAACACTCGGGAAACATAAAACACTCGGGAGAAATAACTTTCCCGAGTGTTCAGATTTACACTCGGGAAAGTAGGGAAATTGTCCCGAGTGGAAATCAACTACTCTCGGGAAATCTAGCCACGTGGCGACCTAGCACACATGCAGATTCATGATTTTCCTGAGTATTTGTCCACTAATGACACTCGGGAGTGTTTGTCAACTAATGACACTCAGGAAATACCTGAACAGTATATGCACCAATTTTGTACGTACAATGCATTTCATTTTAAACCAGACTCAGGCTGACAGGAAACTCGACAATCAAATAGAGTATACATTCCACAGCAAGAAAAATACCACCAATTAGACATAAATCATTACATATATAGGTTCAACAGTATTAACATAATGTTTGAGTTCACAATACAATATTCACATATATAGATCGGACATCCATAATATATTCGAGTTCAAATTCGAAAAGCTAGGAAGAAAGCATGATACATATAACAGTTCCAAGTAGTTCACGGAGTGAAAATCTTCCCAGAGTTTGCCAAGGCATAAACAAAGCCATTGCAAATGCAAAGGCTCTGTCTGTGCATCATGAGGATTCTCAGGTTGTAGATGTCTCGGGCAAACATCTATAAGACCTGCATTAATACAAGCCTCTTGACCCCTCCTATGCCCATCCACAATAACTGCTAAAACAAAAGCGGCCATTGCACGCTGCTCCAGGTAAGCATCCAAACTGTCAAGAAACCTAATAAAATACGCATGCCCTCCATCTTTCACCAAGTCAACCTGGAATGACTGTCATTGGAAAGAAAAAAAAGAGCAAGCAAGTAATTAAACACCTGAATCTTGGAAGACAAAAAAGAGCAAGCAAGTAGAGTGCATACCTTATCAAGAGAAAGAATTTTTGTCCATATGAACACAAGAATTTGACGTGACTCCATCGCACTTGTTTGAAGCAGTTTGAGCACATAAGGGAAGATACCAACAGACAAGGCCTAAAACAATGAAGTGTCGGAGTTTAAAGTCTCAATAGGAGATAAATAGACAGCACTTTGTACCCCCAAAAAAGAAGGCATGCAGAAGAGGTCAACTCCATACCAAACCAACGGCCCAAGGTCCCATGTCAAGAAATGTTCCGAGCAGAACAAGTGCTCTAAATCTGTGACTGACTAAGCAGGACCTGCACAAAACACAAGATGTATCAAGAGCAAAGAAAAAGAAGAAAAGAAGATAACTAAAGGGAATCCATGAAACACATTTGGGGGTGCAATTTTCCTTTCTCTAAATGGAGAACGTTCATGTTGCAATGTGTAACACAATGATATAAATAGAAATAGAACCAAGATGGTACAAGTGGTTGACAAAAAGGCTCTTGGATATCCACACAATGCATCTTGCCACTATTTGGACTCGGTTACCATCTCAAAAAACGAAAGTTGATCTGAGAAAATGTCTTACCTGAAGAACAATGGGTAACTGTTCAGGGGGTTTCTTATCCTCAGAGCCATGATCAAGCCACACTTCAAATGCTGTCAATTGTTTCGTGAAAAATGGGCTCGGGTGGTTTGAGTAAGGAGACGAATAAAGTGATGGTACTGAGTGACAATACTCAAATGGCACAACAATACCAACAAAAAGTTTTGATATTTTTCAAAGTGCTAAATTATTCAAATAACAAAAAGAAGTAGCAACACCTGAAACTCTGCATTTGGATCAGCAATTAATTGAGGAAGCTTGGAAAGGCAGATCTCTGCAGCCATGTCCCATGCATCCCTAACATTTAGCGAATTAAGGAAAATACAGAAAGAAGCTAATATATAATCAGAACGACTAGTGTGATTAATTACCACATATGGTGTTGATGTGTGGGTGGTAACAATGGGTATGAAATTGGAGAACAATTTGCTGATCGCATGATTCTCTCAGCAAGTAAGAAGTTGCGAAAGAGACTAGCGACCAAAAGATCCTGCCTGAAACGCCTTTGGAATAGATCTGCACAGTGAAATTTCCATCATAATAGGACTGCCCCACTGACATTAATTTTAACTCAAATGAACTTTTGTACCATGAGGAAGAACATTCCGTGCAACAGTATCTGTAATAGCAGTGAAAATCCAGTTCAACTCCCCTAGAAGAGTTTTACAGTCATTTTGCCTTCCAGGAATTTGGTCAATAAGAGAGTGTTCCAAAGAACCACGGAGTAACGATCGCTTACAAAACCTGCATAGTTTATAGACATGTCTATAAGTCAAGACAGAATGTCAGCTTAAATCAAAAAGGAAAGCTTAAATCAAAAAGGAAATCATACAAGATCAGTAGCATACAGATACAGCAGGAGAAACTTTGTGCTCTATAAACAACCACACACACACATACGAGAGAGAGAGAGAGAGAGAGAGAGAGAGAGAGAGAGAAGACCAGTGCAACGCCATAGAAAATGGATCTGAAAATGAAGCAATGAAAGAACTATGAACAGATTTCAAGGCAATTGTGCCAAGTGCAATAAGAGTATTAAAATATTATCGTATCAACAAAGATGAATCATCATGCCTCTCTAAATCTGGTATGCTTTCACACTTAACAGATCAACAAACAATCATCACAAATATTAATAAATCAAGTTCATATCCTCCACGACCTAGAAATATAGTACCTTATGGTGTAGCCAAGGAAACTTTAAAGTTTAAATCATCCACAACCAAACACCAATTGTTAACTTCAACTCACAGATCAAATATTTGAGATGCACAGAATCAGCTAAAAATTATAGTGCAAAATTAACTCCCATTTGGGTAAATGGGAACAGAAAATTCAATGGTAGATTTTAGAAATAGTAGGTGTCAAGACAGTTTCTTTGTTGCAATCGCCTCTGATTAACAATACACCCATGTTTGGCATTCAGAAATGCAAAAGTAAGAAACAATTATGGAGTTGCGTCCCACAAATACAAAACAGAATCAACTGCAGGCAATTATATTTTTGCTCGGCTGATTATAAATTTCGATAACATATACACTTACACATATGAGTGAATGTTTACCTATCCAGCACTCCATTCTTGCACAAGGGGAAATTTTAATTACATCTGGAGGATCAACACTAATGTTTAAACATAATATAAGAGCAACACATCTAGTCTTCATCTGTAGCAAGAGGACCACAGAACATATCAGATAAACCTAATTTCTACCGTGACTCCATGATTGTAGGTATGGAGAGTAAATAAATGGCAGCACAGCAAATCAAAGGTCCTATCCAGCCATATGACAAGGTTAACAATACAGCGTCTATGCAAACAAAGAGACATGCATATGACTGTAATGTAGAGAAATGATAATACCTTTAGTGCTTTCCCTTTTCTCCCACGATCCCTATTTGAATCAAAATGTAGGTCAAATCAAGATTATACATCAATTATACATGCCTTGGTGGAGCTAGAAGAATCATGTCTGCATCCACATTGTATAGCAGAATGGACCCAACAGCAGCAAGTGTGCATTCATACTTCTTCTTCACCATGCATCAATACCATCAAATCCGAAAGTGAACCTTAAGCATCAAACATCAGCAGATAATTAATCAAACTCATGCAAACCAAAGGCATCAGAGGAGAGAAAGTAAGGGGTTAAAGAAGCCATTAGCCGGTTGTGTAGAGCCAAGAACGGCGATGGCCGGCTGCCGCAGGCCGGGCCGGCCGAGCCACCGGCGCACCAGGGGAGGGGGCTAGGGTATGGATACAGGTCGACACGCGCGGGCCGAGCTGGTGGCGGCAAGCCATGGGCCGGCAGTTGAGGTCGAGGCGGCGCTGGCCACCAGGCCGCGCCGGGGGGCCGGGGTGGAGCAGACCGGGCGCGGGCACACCGGCGTTCAGATGGGCCGAACCCAAACCAGGGCCAGGCCGCACTGGCGAGTGCGAGAGAGGGCTGGGGGCGGCGCACAGGCACGGGAGGCGCGTAGTAGCGGCGCGGACCGAGGGAGGCGAGCACAAGTGAGCCAAGGCGACCAGGAACTCGAGCTGGCCAGGAGCTGACGGGAGGAGGCGGCGGTACCCAGAGGTGCAGGGGAGGAGCCGTGCGGGAGGACCGGGAGTAGGGAGCTGCGGGTGGTGCAGCCGGCGGCAGTAGAGGAGAAGGCGACGCGTCAGAGGAGGCAACGCCGAGCCGGGGAGGTGCCGGGCCGGCCGGAGGCGGCGGCGGTAGGAGGGAGAAGGCGCCATGGAGGAAGTGGAGAGGGATTAGGGGGAGATTGGGGGAAGATTGGAATGAGGGGAGGAGAGCCGGGCGCGGCGGCTAGCAGTCGAAAAAAAAGGCGCGGTGGGGAAAAAGTGGCGCGGCTTTCTCTCCCGAGTGTTTTCATTTTTTACATTTGGGATTATACTTTATCTCCCGAGTGTTATATAAAACACTCGGGAACCTTCTATCTACCAAGTGCTGGCATTTCTTCCCAAGTGTTTTCATCCAGACACTCGGGACCTTCCCGAGTGTTTTCGTCCAGACACTCGGGAAACATATAGACACTCGGGAAATAAGCAATTTCTGGTAGTGCTGGGGATGTCTATTTATATGGTAATTTGTGCTTTTTAAACATAAGTAATAGTTTTTAACCATTGGACCGGTCTAGAATTAGATGCACACATCTCAAATGTAATCACTACCGGACTCAGGCACTTTGCCGAGTGCCTCAGGCACTAGGCAAAGGCTCCTTTGCACTCGGCAAAGGCTTTGCCGAGTGCGACACTCGGCAAAGGGCACTCGGAAAAAATAATCGGCAGCGACCTTTGCCGAGTGTATTTTTTCGGCACTCGGCAAAGCTTTACCGAGTGCCGGGTTGGCACTCGGCAAAGAAAAGGCCCGATTCTGGCGAGACCACGTTGATGGCGCTTGCCGAGTGCCAACCCGAGGCACTCGGCAAAGATTTTTATTTTTTTGAAAATATCTTTGCCGAGTGTCGAATGATGGCACTCGACGCGTTTTTTTTTTTGAAAATCCTTTGCGAGTGCCTTGGCCATGGCACTCGGCAAGCGTTAAATTTTTTTTTGAAAATATTTTGCCGAGTGCCTTGGCCATGGCACTCGACAAGCGTTAAATTTTTTTAAATCCTTTGCCGAGTGCCTTGGCCATGGCACTCGGCAAAGTTTTAATTTTTTTAAAAAAATCTTTCTGAAAGTGCCATGGTCATGGCACTCGGCAAAGCCGAAAATCGGGATTTTGAGGTGCCCATTCCCGGCTTTGCCGAGTGCCATGACCACGGCACTCGGCAAGGACCTATTTGCCGTGTGTTGCACTCGGCAAAGTGATAAAAATGCGTTTTTATTTGTTTTTTACATTCCATCACGACAAACAAATCCATCCAAACATATATCAGATCCATCACATATATATCACATCCATCACATATATATCTCATCCATCACATATATATCTCATCCATCACATATATAACAATAAGTGCTCAAGTCCATCCAAACAAATCCACAAGTTCATAACAGTCGACAAGTGCATCATAAGTATATCACAAGTCCATCACCAAGTGAACAACAAATGAAAATACAACTACCATTCATCTCGAAGGTGGCCACTGCGACTGTGGTGAAGGAAAAACTCCATCATTCGGAGGCGCATGAGGTGGATTATTCGAACCCGCCGATTGAGGCTGCACAAAGGAGAAGAGATTGCATGTGAGACAAGATTACATTAGATACCTAATCTAGGAAGGTATAGGTCATACAAGCAAAGCACAAGCGAAAGCAAATAACTTTCATACTCACGGGAGTAGTCAGAGCTACAAGGCGCGTGGCGGAGGTTGAGCGAACGGCCAGGTGTGCAAATAAGCCCGTATGTTGCCCAAGACCTTGTAGGAACTCCATCATATCCGCCAAGCTCTGCGTCTGGGCTGCCGCTCGGCCGCTCGGCCTCGGTGGCCGACATCCTCTGCCGCTTCGGCCGGTCGGCCTCGGTGGCCGACATCCTCTGCTGCTCGGCCTCCGGCTCCCGATGTTGCCTCATTTCTTGTTCGGTAGGCTGCAATATTTCACTTCAATGTTTGATAATGCAAAGCTAATAAAGGTGTGTAAAGATCAATGTACGACGAGTAAAACAGAATAACCTCGAGTGCGTCGACCGGTCTTTGTCAATGGCAATGCCGTGCGTGGCGTATGGCGGTGTCGCTCGTGCTCGTGCTCGGATCCGGAGAGAGATGGAGTAGAGGCCGTGTCGATGAGGCCGTCGCCAAGCCGTAACCGCCCATGCTTCTTGCCTTGTCCCACCCTCATGACGATCTCTCCATCAAAGTCACGGTGCTCGGATCATGGTCCGCCCATGGACCGACCTTGCCGACGTGTACTCACTAATGCGGTGTGGGCGCTCGGGTTCGTGTATGCCTCGGGCGGGTCCTCCAGTTGAAGGAGGCGTCGGACGTCGCCTTGCCCTTGTGGGCCATACACCATGCCCGGAAGTCCGAGCAAGGTGGGCACTATGTGGCGCCGATCGCGAAAAACAAAGAAGATAATTAGAAATCGTGCGAATTGAGCGTCACAATAGATAAATGAATTCGTGTATCCATGCTTGTTTGTATGCGGAGAGGTGCGGTGCCTTGATGGTGTCTTTGGACCTTGCATCATCAAACGACGGTCCCGGCATCACGTGCATCCGAGATACTCTCAGTGAACCACTTGTCCACGATCATCGCCCGGCCTCGGGATACGATTGGCACCACCAGGAATCATCTACACGTCATCAAGTATTTGACATATAAGAATATCAAATTAAACGTACTTAATCTCAAAGCGAATCAATATTAATGTTCTTCATCTACCTCAAGGTCTGCTCCGGTCGCGTCATGTTTCTTGCGTCTTTCTTGGTGACCTTCTCTCAAGCTTCGACCCGTGGTAGGTTACGATGGCTCGGATGCGCACCTCGTGATGCATGTCGGTGATGAGTTTTTACGAGCTTTGGTAGCCACCGTCCGCCCGCCTCAAATCCTCATCGCATCCGAAATAAGTGCGCATACAAGCGCGATGTATCCATTCATTATTTCAAGAAAAGTCCAATGAATGCGATGTATTGAGCAATGTTGTGCGAGGGAGACTTACCCAAAACTCCGCCTTAACCCGCGCGCCTTGTTGGGGTACTCCGCGCCGGGGCCGACGGCGTAGTGGTCAAGCGAGTAGGCGGCTCCGCCTTCCGTGCGTGACAATACCGGGTAGTGTTGCTGCATGAAGACCCGAGGATGCCATTGGGGAGCGTGCGCCACCACCCGACACAACCACCCGTTCTGCACAAGTGATTAAGAAAAATTATTAGTTTCTCTTTTTTCAACATATCATATGAAGTAGTGGTGACAACATCTAAAGTTACTTACTTTTGCCCTTCGGCGAATCATCAGGGCGTCGGTGAGGATCACGAGACTCGAGGAGGCTCGCGGGACCTCGCAAGTAGACACCAAGAGGCGGAGGAGGAAGCGGAACCGGTGCCTACCGCCTCGTCGTCGTCGTCGTCCGCCCCTCCTCCTCGCCGTCTGCCGAACCAGCTCCTCGTCCAACTCGTCCACGGGCGCCACCACCTCCTCCTCCTCAGCACCTCCTCACGCGGCGTGGGAGGAGGCCCCCTCTGCGGCGGCGGTCCTCTTCCTCCTCCTCTGTCCGACCCCTCCGCCTCCTCCGCAGCGGCGTGGTCTCAGTAAGCGAGGACACATTACGACGGTTCCCGCCATCTTTGTTCACTCACCTGCAATTAAAAAGAATAAGCAAGACGTAATTAGAAATAGATGCAAAATGAACATAACATAATTTCCAAAAACATAGTAATACATGTATTAGAAATAGATGCAAAATGAACAAAACATAATTACAAAAAACACAGTATTACATGTATTAGAAATAATCTTCATGATTGGGATTAGCTGGATCGTAGGTCTCGTCATCACTATCAACATTGTCCAAATCATCAACACTATCCGAAGGAGGAATGTTGTCTTCATTGTCATTGCCTAAACGTAATCGCTCAAGCATTTGTAAGTCCTTCACATTTCGCACCTCGTCTCCAGCGTCCTCGTCATCAACCCTTTCATTGTCTACTTCCATTCCTATCGCTTCGGTTAAGTCTATCTCAAACCTCCTTGTAGCCCTCTTCTTGAAAGAACTCTCCATCATATGTGTTTGGGTTGAAGTTGTAATCTTCATCGTTTGGGACAGGTAGTTTACCGTGTAGCGATACCTTGTGCACAATAGCCCAACCCTTAAGATGCTCTTTGTCTTGGCATGCGTATGGCGTATAATAAACACGACGGCTGTTGAGCCACAATGTAGACATCTTTTCCTGGATAGACGGAATCCTGTCGAATCTCGACTAGCCCAAGATTAGGGGTTCGTCTCGTTACTCCAGGATGAAACCAGCAGCATTTGAATATGACAGGATTAAGAGGTTTGGAACCGTAAAATGGAAGTTCGTAGATTTCTTCAATTCTTCCATAATAGTCGAGGCCATCAGTGCCGGGCGTAAAAACTCCGCTGTTTGTGGTTTTTCGATTGGGCCGACTCTGCTCGTAGCTTGATGTGTGAAAACGATATCCATTCACGTCATAACCGGTAAATGACTTGACCCTAACGACACAGCCGTTTGCAACCTGTCTCAACTCGTCACTTATAGACGCATCGGTTTGGGCCTGCAAGCTCAAGCAGGATAGATCGTTATATTATTCGAACGTCATCAACTTGGAATGTCGAACTAAGTACGAGCTAAATTGACGATACCTACGTTTGAACCAAGAAATGAAATCGGGCTCCTGGTCCCGCACTCGTGAAAGAAGGGTATCGGTTTCTGCGGTAGGATCCCTTGATTCATGCGAGATTGACGAAGAAATTCCTGCACCAACGAGAAACAAGGGGTTGGGCGAAGAAACAAGGAGTGACGTCGTATTGAAACAAGTTCGTTGAGAACTTACCCAATGAACTACCGCACCTCGACAAGGTTGGTCAACACATATAGCATGATCTGCGCCACTCTTCATTTTCAATTGCTTAGTGGTCGATGCACTTGCGCTCCCGAGTTGCCCTTGGAAAAGGCTGAGGTTCGATTCATTTTCGCCAGCATTGTAACGAGGGGGTGGATTATGAACGCTAGGAAGGTTCTCAGTGTAGTATTTCTCTGTGAAGTTTGACACCTCCTCCAGAATGTATGCCTCTGCCATGGATGCCTCAATTTTGGCTTTATTTCTACATTTTGGGCGAAGAGTCTTCAGACATCTCTCGATTGGATAGCAC
The DNA here is from genome assembly GCA_036346255.1 of Ampelocalamus luodianensis. Classification (NCBI taxonomy): domain Eukaryota; kingdom Viridiplantae; phylum Streptophyta; class Magnoliopsida; order Poales; family Poaceae; genus Ampelocalamus; species Ampelocalamus luodianensis. The sequence continues at coordinate 2,206,603 of CM070632.1, read as the reverse complement.
CAACGGGCCTGCACGGGCCCCCCCATACGTGCCTCATACGGGAGGTGCACAATCAAATCTTTGCATCGCCAAGAAAAGCCGGTGGAAAGATCTTCTCCAACTTACAGAGCAACACGGGTGCCACTTTTTCCAAGTCATCAATGACGGTCCGAGATAGCTCCTTGGCACAAAGTCGGAAGAAATAGCTCAACTCGCCAAAGACTTGCCGGACATGCTCGGGGACATAGCCTCGAACCATCGCCGGAAGAAGCCGCTCAATCCATATGTGGTAGTCATGACTCTTCATCCCGTTGATTCGCGAGTGCCTAAGTTCACTCCCCTCTTGATTCGCGCATACCCATCGGGGAACATTAGCGTCTGGATCCATTCAAGTACTTCCTCCTTTGGTCCTTCTTCAAGACGAAATCGGCCTTAGGCCTTCTCCATGTCTTGCCGCGACTAGGAGGTCGCATCTCTTGATTTGGTCTATCGCATAACGTTGCGTGTCCACTCTAGCCTTAGGGTTGTCCTTAGACTTTTCGGTGTCCATGAGTGTTGCCCAAAGTGCCTCGGCGACATTCTTTTCAAGTGTGCATTACATCAATGTTATGTGGCGTAAGAAGGTCATCGAAATAGGGAGCCTCGTCAAGCCCGACTTATGAGTCCACATATGTTGCTCACCATATCCCACAAAACCACCTTCTTGATTGGGCACGAGCATCTATGTGAGCATGAACCTCGGCACCGACCATAATCCGCGGTGCGGTGCCGTCACTCGACACCTTCGTAAAGTTCTTGATGTCTTGTCCGAATGGATGGTCAAGAGGAGGAATTGACGATGTCCGTCGAACGATGAGTACTTGCCACCCTTGTGCAACCAATGGAACCTCACACCTTCCTTGCATATCGGGCATGGGAACTTCCCGTGAACACACCAGTAGCAGAGAATAACCCATACGCGGAAGTCATGCAGGAGTAGTGGTACCAAACGTGCATTTTGAAGCTTGTCTTTGTAGCTCTGGTCGTATGTCCATACCCCTTCGTCCCAAGCACGGACCAATTCATCAAACACGGGCTCCATGAACACACCCATATTACTCCCGGTGTCGGGAATTATCAACGACAAGAATACGTTATGTCGTTGAAAGGAGACGCCGGGGAGATTGAGGGGATAACGAACACGGGCCAACATGTGTATGGGGCGACCATCATCCATAAGGATTGAACCCATCTGCTGCCGGTAGCGACCGCATACATTGCGAGCCTCATCTGCTTTCTCACGATGTTTGTCATCAAAGCGGGTCCATGCTTCACCATCGGATGGATGTACCATCTTGTCAGGATTGTACCGTTTGCCATTTTTGTGCCATGTCATCTGTTTCGCGGATTCCTCGGTCATGTATAGCCGTTGGATCCTCGGTAGGAACGGAAGGTACCGTAGGATTTTCACGGGGATCGTAAGCTGCCTCTTCTGGCCATCACCAGAGTCTACCTTCAGGTACCTGGAGGATTTACACTTTGGACAGTACTTTGCATCCTTGTGTTCTTTCCTAAATAGGACGCACCCCTTCGAACAAGCATGTATCTGCTCATACGGCATCTTAAGTGCACGAAGGAGTTTCTGTGACTCGTACATGCTCTTTGGCAGAATGTGGCCCTCGGAGCGGTGGTGCCAATCACGGTCAACATCTTATCGAAGCCTTCTCGACTCAGGTTTAACTCGGGCTTCAACCCCATTAAGCGTCCAATGGCATCTACTTGAGACACCGTTGACCGATCGTGAAGGGTTTACGTGCCGAGTCCATCATGTCGTAGAACGCCTTGTGCGGCCGCTCCATCTCCTCCTTCTCACGTCCCTCATCGAACCGTCCTTGGTGAAAGTCATCTAACATGTCCGCTACCGGCATCGACATCATAAGCCTCGACGCGTGGTCTCACCACCTCCTCTCTCATACGATGGGCTTCACCATGGTGGACCCACCGGTGTAGTCCGGCGTAAATCCATTCTTCAAAAGATGTTTACCCATGTCCACCTTGTTTACCCTTCTCCTGTTTCCACATTTGCCGAGGACACAAAACTAGACAATGTCCTTTAGCACCTTGCCAAATGCACAGTTCAAGAAAGTATCGGTCTTGTTCATCCATTCTGTGGTGTAATCACTCGACTTCTCCTACCCGTGTACATCCAATGACGGTCATCCATCCTCTAACATATGTATCGAGTAATGTAACCATCAATTGCATCTCGTGATCTACAACCATGATATGAAAAGAGGGTTATACCTAGGGTGGCGGTGGAGTCGCTTGCGGGCCGTGGCGGGTCGGTGCGATGAGGCGACGGCTGCGTGCGAGGGAGACAGACGCGGCGGCGGGAACTCCGACTTCGGCTCCGACGGGCTCTTCTCTCGCAAATGGAACAAAATACTGTCATTTAAAAAAAATCGGCAGAACCTCCCCTGCACGGTGAGGTTTCCAAAACCTGCAAAAAACAACGGCACGATGGCCGACAACCACATATACAACCACAACTACACCGTAATCGGCATTAATTATCCATCGATTACACACACACAAATATATGAATTATTATGGACGGAAATTCAGAAAAAATAATAATTGGATCTAAAAAAGATCAGCAATCAGTCATTAATACCACATTGGCTGTAGAGCATTACAATTCTTTCTTAACATCCATAGTTCCATACAAGGAAATAGCCATATGCTAATATGCACAATAAAGTATTCAATTAGAAATGCAGATGGTGTTATGTATAGTTCGCAGATATGCCTGTTGCGGTCTTGTTCATTCATTACAAATCAGTCATGAGATAATATACTTCCAGTCAGCATTAGCAGTAGAACAACACATATAAATTAAGCCACTCACATACAAGTGCTAGCTGCACCTGTTCACACTTCACTTTCTAGACATCATGGAAAATCCGATAGAAGATATAAGATGTGGTGCTTGTGTTTTTCGTATCAAGTTATTTCACAATAATTCGTGATAAATTAACACATATAGACATGGTAAATCACAAATTAACAACCATTCATGATTCATGTATGCATATATGCATGTTGTATGCATCTTGCTCTAGCTTAATTAGGCCATGCATGCATAGTGATCATCAAGTCCCAATGAATGCTATATATCTTTGCTTCCCTTGTTCCCTTCACATACTACCCATGCTAATCCTCAATCTTCATTCACTTACCAAGCTAGATAGGTCGAACATGTACTACACAGATAACCCAAATTAATAAATGCATGAGCTATATGAAAACTGATATCAGATTAAACCTCTTGCGACCTCGCCCTCGATGGTGGGGATGAACTCGTCGATGAGGCGGCGCGGCGGCGCAGGCGCAGCGCGAGCGGCGCGGCGACGGCGGCGGCGGGGGCGAGGCGGCGCGCGCGGCGGCGCGCGGCGGCAGGGGCGCGCGGCGGCGGGCGCGGCGCGGGCAGCGGCCGCGGCAGGGCCGGCAGCGCGCGCAGGCGGCGCGCGGCGCGGGGGCGCGGCAGGCGGAGCGGGCGCGCGGCGGCGGCGCGGCGCGCGGCGCGCGGCGGCGGCGGCGGCGGCGCGCGCGGCAGCGGCGAGCGCGCGGCGGCGGGCGCGGCGCGCGGCGGCGGCGGCAGGCGCGCGAGCGCGGCGCGGCGGCGGCGCGGCGCGGCGCGGCGCGCGCGCGCGGCGGCGCGGGCGCGGGCGCGCGGCGCGCGCGGCGGCGCGCGGCGGCGGCGCGGCGGCGCGCGGCGGCGCGCGCGCGCGGCGCGGCGGCGCGCGCGCGCGGCGGCGCAGCGCGCGCGGCGTGGCGCGCGCGGCGGCGCGCGCGGCGCGCGGTGTGGGTGTGTGCGTGTGTGCGTGTGTGGTGCGGCCGCAAAAGCGTTTAAGTGTCGAGCGTTTGCCGAGTGCGAGATCCGCACTCGGCAAAGAGTTTTTTTAATTTTTTTAATTTTATTTTTTTAAATTTCCTTTGCCGAGTGCCCGGATATGGCACTTTCGGCAGAGGGTTTTTTAATTTTTTTATTTTTTTAATTTCTTTGCAGAGTGCCCGAGATATGGCACTTTCGGCAGGAATTTTTTCAAATTTTTTAAATTTTTTCCCGCCAATTTTTTAAAAACAACGGGATCTCTCCCCATCTTTGCCGAGTGTCGCATATACGACACTCGGCAAAGACCCCTTTGCCGAGTGCCTTGCACGACACTCAACAAAGTTTTTTTTGGCCTCCAATTTTTTTTTGCACCCTACTCGATGATCAGTATTACTCTATGTTAGGATTTGGTACATTTTTGTGGCTTTTTGTTATACTTAGTTAATTTATTTCATTTACTAGAATTATTTGGAAAATGCAAATTTGAATTTGCGATGCATCGAATAATGGAATTTTATGATTCAAAATGATAGTCATGTTATTGATCGTAGTGAGGTCGTATCGAGAGCGGACAGAAATTTCGGACATCTTGTTGTGAAACATGGCCAGTGAACTTGCGGGCGAAGTGTTTTAAATTCTATAAAAGCAAACAACGTCAGAAAATTATGAAACTCGTGGAGATGTCATGATATCATATGTGGAGTCTGTGATAAAAATTTGAGAAGGATTCGTGTATGTTGTCACGTCGATGCTTTCAAACCGTGACATCTCCACCGGGATATAAGTATCACATGTGGAGATGTCCGGTTTGAAAGCATCGTGACGTGACAACATACACTAAACCTTCTCAAATTTTTATCACGCACTCTACATATGATATCATGACATCTCCACGAAGTTTCATAATTTTCTGACGTTGTTTGCTTTTTATAGAATTTAAAACACTTCGCCCGCAAGTTCACTGGCCATGTTTCACAACAAGATGTCCAAATTTCGGTCCGTCTCGATACGACCTCACACTACAACCAATAACATGACTATCATTTTTGAATCATAAAATTCCATTATTCGATGCACGCAGCTCAAATTTGCATTTTCCAAATAATTCTAGTAAATGAAATAAATTAACTAAGTATAACAAAAGCCACAAAAATGTACCAAATCCTAACATAGAGTACCCGACATCGTAGTAGGGTGCAAAAAATTTGAGGCCAAAAAAAAAACTTGCCGAAAGTGCCGTGCCATGACACTCTGCAAAGGGTCTTTGCCGAGTGTCGATGTTCGACACTCGCAAAGATTTATTTTGCCGAGTGCCAAACGGCGGCGCGCGGCAAAATTTGACGTCGGCGGAACCGTTACCTCGCACCGCGCTTTGCCGAGTGCCCCTTTGCCGAGTGCGGCACACTGCAAAGGTTGAATGTACCGAGTGTTAATCTTTGCGAGTGCATGGCACTCGCAAAGAGGGCTTTGCCGAGTGTAGTTCTTTGCCGAGTGTCGCACTCGGCAAAATAGCTCTTTGCCGAGTGCCCGATATTTGGCACTCGGCAAAGATTTTTGCACTCGGCAAAGGGGCTGTGTCCGGTAGTGAATCCAAATTAAAGGTCAGAAAGCCCAGCGTTTGACGACACCATTCATATATAGCAGGAAGTCAAAATGACAACATATTCCGTATATGGAAATATCCACACCTATGCTGCTATGCACAAGGTCGCCAGCCTAATTGCGGCAGGACCATGCAGTACTACAAGGCTACAAGACTATAGTTTGTGGGTTTGGTTGAATTATTATTATTTAAATGGGTAGCTAGCTTAACTTATGGTTTGATTCTTAATTTCTTACAGCAGGTTGGGTGTCCCTGTCTTTTTTTTTTTTTTTGACAGGAAGGTGTACGTTCCTGTCATTGTTGTCACACATAAGCAGTGATCCATGCATTTTCTGCACGATTTCCTTTTTTGAAAATATATGTACCCATCTAAAGCATATTTGCTTTGTGTCAAAAAAAAAGTACTCATCTAAAGCAGAGGGTACTACTAGTACATGAGATGCATCGATCATTGCAACTATTGCAAATTGCACTAGGACACTGGAGGAGTGTAACCTTGTAGGTGAGTGTGTGACACATGTAGTGACCACTCCTCACTACTTTCCATCAGATCAGGATGTCCTGGGATGGTACGTGTACGACCTTGCCCAAAAAATTCATTGCCAAAGCAATAAAAACATCGAGATGACAATTTTTTTCTAGGTCTTAAGAATTTTATTGGTGCGTACAACTCCTACACGTGTACTGAAAGAGAAAAATACCGTACATTCTAAAAAAAGCAATAACATTTGAATATATCCAAATAATAACCAGAGTCCAAGAATGTACTCCACTCGAAGTGATTCCATTTTCCTTGCAGATGCAGACACGGTTCTCGTTGATCAGCAGCCAGTCACGTAGTACGTACTAGCTAGTGTAGTACTGTACTACTCCGGTCCGCTTGTTGGCACATTAGTGTCCCTATATATGTTCACTATTTTAAAGATTTCCATTGTGATACACGACTGTACTAGTTGTGTACTGATTGGCCCGCATGTAACAGTACATAGATGCACTATTACATGCATTGAGAGGACACACAAACCTGCGTATACAATAATTAAACACACCACTATCGCATGTATACACACATATACAATCGTATTAAGAGTCCAGTTCGGTCCATTCTTCGATTCGCAGCCATCCAACGGAAAACATCTTACCGTTGTGTCAGATGGTTTAGTATCGATCTTATAAATGAATGTTGGATCTTTTCTAGAGCGAAACTACGCAGAAAAGGACACATGAATTTTATACAGGTTCATGCCATCTCTTAAGACAATAATAACCATACTTCCGTGTTGTTGTATTTGTTATGTTTACAACAAGAAGGAAGTCACTAAAACTAGGGCTTGATGACCTCTGTCTTTTGTTGTACCTATTGAATCTTTTGATCGCTTGGTCACTCGATCCTGTTCTCCCTCTATCCACCGACTTTACTCCTTATATAGCGCATGAAGGGGTGGTAGTTGTCCACGTCAAGAGGCACCGTGTCGTTTGATGCAATACACACGTTTAAGGGTGGTTATTGTCAGAGACATATCCCCCCACGTTGCCTTACAGTTATGTCAGAGACAACGTTTTAATACGTGCAGTTATCTCATGAATAACAGCACATATTAACTACTACATGTATTAAACACAGCGCATAAATGCCTCTAGTCGATTAGGTCCACATGTCTGCAGCCTTTATCGATCATAGGATGATCATAGCTGACCTGGTCGTAGTAAGACTTACGACCATAAGGTGACTGTAGTAGGACTTACGATCAATAGGTGGTCGTAGAAGAACTTATGACCATGAAGTGATTGTAGTAGGACTTACGACTGTTGAGATAGTCCCACATCGGTTGTGGGAGGAGAAAGAGCACGATTTATAGAGGTGAGAGTACACCCACCTATCAGGCTAGTCTTTTGATGGGAGATGGCCCAAGACCTTTTAGTTGTTGCTTTGTAGTTTGGCTTGCTGGTTAGCGGTCCAACGACCTAGGGCTGGGACGCTGGTTTAGCGGGCCCGGGATCGGACATTGGTTGAGTGGTCTGATGGCGTTGTCCAACAATTGGTATCAGGGCCTAGGTATCCCGGATACATCTCAGGCCTCATAGTTCCGGGGAGTACACCCGATGTGTGAGGCACTTCAACAGCGGTCTGACCGGTATTGTCAAGAAACTAAAAGTGATTTGTCTCTGCCTGTTGTTGCTCCTGTTCATGCTAGTTTGGGTTTAATTCAAATAATTCTTGTTTAGCATTGCCTGCATTTCAAGGGGCAGTTAGACATGCTTCTTTTTCGTGTTCTGATCGCTCACACACATATGTTTTTTGTTCTAATTTTGTTGCTCCTGTTCATCGTGTATCTCAGTACTGGATTCCTAAAACTTATTTCACTAACCCCAGTACTGTGAGACCGATGTTTCCTGTGATATAAGAACAACTTACGAAGTTGGAGAACATGAGCTTATTTTGGTTCCAGTCTTTTACGTCATTGCTTGATTGGAACACTTGATGGTTCTTCACTTTTTTTTATGGCTTCCAAGAGATTTAACTTTCTAAGAGACCATGTGGAAAGGGTGAAGTTGCTCTACACCTTGTTGATTTTGATTTCTAGATTGCTCACTTTTTTTTTCACAAAATCGCCTGTTTCTGCATGTTTTTGCTCTGTTGCGAAGTGAGTTGGGTGTGCTGTATCCTTTGGGCTTATTTTGAGAGGGAGCTTGTGGTTTAACTTTTCAGAAGCTTTGTTTATTATACTTGTCAAACAATTCAACAAGTCCAAACTATTGAAATCAAATGAGTTGTAGAGCTCTCGTTATCATATTTACTCATATACTGTGTAGCTTTGATCATGACTGGTAATAATTAATTTGCTACATTTGAACTAAAGCATGACATGATGGAATTCATTGACTAGATTGATTATAGTGATTACTTTGCGATGTTTATCGAAAATGATTAGCTTGTTTGTGAGTCTTATTTTAAATCTGGATTTGAAGCTCGTATGTCTCTCATTACAATTCTTTTATGCTCACTCAATTTGACATGTTATAAAATAAAAAAAATGATGAGAAAGAGAAAATTGATAAGATGTATGCTTCAAGCATGCTATACATGTTTATGTATATTCAAAAGAAGAAGAAAAACGCACACAAAAGTGCTCAAATGAAAAGAAGTATGCTTCAAGCATGCAACCATTGAAAAGAAGTATGCTCTAAGCATGCCACCATTGAAAATAAGTATGCTACAAGCATACCACATGCTTAAAAATTGAATGTGGAACAATAAGTTGTTACATGAGACTGCTAGCTCATCTATATTTAAAAGTTTGTTTCACTTTTAGACTTTAACTTTTCATGGTGATATCTCTTTGTGGTCTTATAATTGAGTTAGTCATTGTTGAGATGTCTCTCATTCATTTAATTTGCTTAATCATTCTAAAGACTAGTTTTGACATTGCTATATGGTATATCACTTTATATGATCCTGATAGCTCTACTCAAAAGAATAGCTTGGTTACTTTATTAAATTAATACAAAGTGACTTGGATAATCTACACAGCTTCTTGACTTTTATTTTCCTTGCTCCTTTTCTCTGAATTGTTCCTTCTCTGAAGTTATTAATGATTACATTGTCAAATGGGGAGAAAGAATGTGAGAAATTTTGCAATTTGGCTTTCCTTGGGTTGAGGGGGAGTTTTTCTGCTGTGGTTTTATGCTGAGGATGAGTGTTTCGGTTGCTGCTTCTGTGATTTGTCAAAATCCTTTGCTTTGTAGTTTTGAAACTTTTTTTTCACAATTTTTTCTTTTCTTTCAAAATTCATCTCACGATTTTGAAGTATTGTCAATGTATTCATCAAGGGGGAGATTGTTAGACCATGTGGATGGATCGTGCATTTTGATGATGAATAATTGACATTTGGGTTATATTGGAATTTGCATTTGGGAAAGTTTCGGCCATTCCTCCTGGCTTCGAGTACTGTAGCTACGAGTACTGTTCACTTCGAGCATTGTAGCTTCGAGTACCGAGTGCTATATGCTCTCGAGTACTGCAGCTACGAGTACTGTAGCACAGAGTTCCGAGTACTGTTCATCCCGAGTACTATAGCTCTGAGCACTGTTCATCGTGAGTGTTATTCGCTACGAGTGATGTCCTTTTCGAGCACTGTTCATTACGAGCACTGTTCATCACAAGTACTGCGTGGTCGTGGGAGACTTCAGCTGAACATGGTTGTAGAAGGTTTCAGCTGAACGTGGTCGTAGCTGAACGTTGTTGTAGAATGTTTCGACTACATGTCGTGAGAGGTTTCGAGTGCTATAGTGCATGGTTGTAGGCTTCGAGTGCTACAGTTCATGGTCGTAGGCTTCGAGTACTACAGTGTCTAGTCGAAAGTTGAAGCTACAGTGTGTGATCGATGGTCGAAAGCAATAGTGTGTTGTCGGTGGTCGAAGGCTACAGAAACTAGTCGTAGACTTATTGGAAGTGGTTGTAGACTTCATGAAGTGGTCGTAGACCTTTTTGGAACTGATAGTGGACATCTTGGATGATCTGGTTTGTGTTTATTGATAGCTGAGGGTGTGATATACGTGTGTGAACTAATATTGATCAAGTTGGAGAACTTGTGCCGGGAATATGTTCTTTGATCTTTGCATGTGCAGGTTGGGCGTGGAGACGATCATGGTCGATGACGAGTAGGACCGAGACTAGGATGGGAAAATTCAAGGTTCAGGCGGTCGAGTATGTCACGAGGTGGTCTGTCTTACGCTGGGGCACATGGAGATCAAAGGTGGATGCATGATGCGCGAAGAAGCTTCGGGAGGTGTAGTTCTAAAGGCTTACGACGCGTGAGGAGATATGGAAGGTGTTTCATATCTGGAAAGTTTAGAGATATTGGAAAACCCATGTTTGGAAGGGTTTCGGGTCCCTTGATTTTCGGAAGAGATAAGATTTTGTACCGTGTTTGTTAAGGACACGGTTTAGGACTCTAGCCTATAAAGAGGAGAGAGAGGTTGAGAGTCCGCAAGGTTTTTTGAAGGGCCTTTGGGAGAAAGCTTGTGGAGTTTTTCCTAGGGTTTGAATGGTGTCATAAGAGCGCTTTGTAGCCACAGAACAAGATTGAGAAATAAAAACTCAGTTCTATTCCAAGGAAAGATAGTCATCGTCGGCGGCGTATTTTTCTAGGCGTTGTCTTGGGCTTGTTCTCGTTCCATGCAGTGCGTGATGAGATAACGTTTCTTTGTCGACTTTACTGGTGTCGATCACGCGCTGTGTCATTCACCTGATTGTTGACAACACCATCGGCGGCCGAGCAAATCGAGTAGATTCGCGCACGACTACGACGATGCGTCACGTACGAGTAATTTGGATTGAAATCGGTACAATCATTCACCCCCTCTGATTGCTTGATACGATCCTACATTTATACAGCAAACCTCTTCCAGTCCCAAAAGAATAGGATATGAGTTGCCCTGTCAGCTCGGAAGAAATTGGTCAATCTTCCTTCGTACGCGCAAGCCAAATGTACTGATATATTCACCCTCTCCAAATTCCCAAATACTAGCTAGAAACTTAACTCGTGATAATTTTGTGTCCCTCTTGGGATCCCCACGCCCTTTATTTATAGTGCCGAATATTACAGTCCAACTCTAACACGACTTGGACTCTTACCTAAACTCTGGACTCTTTCCTAATCTCTAATATCTCCAATACTCCCTCTCAAGATGGACATGAGATAGCAATCATGTCCATCTTGTTACATATTGCAATACTATTACTAAAAATATACCAAATATACCATCGACTCTATAACTAATACTATTACAAAGACCAAAAGTCGCTCACCACCAATACTACCAGAGACATCACCAAATCCATCTCCACCATCTACCAGCTGTACCGACCTCAACCTCATCTTCCTCTACCCTCATGCCCCCGGCCACCCCCGACCTCCACCACTCTACCCACACGCCCCCAATCTCGGTATCCACCACCTCTACCTCTGTCACAGACCATTACGCCTGACTCCAGTCCCAATCCTCTAGGACATCTCCAGCAACACTATCTCCGGCACCATACTAACACTACCGCGCGACACCAATACCATCACCGCCGACCGACATAGCCTCCACTGGAGCTACCACCAAGTGCTACTTCGTCCTCACCATCGTCGAGCTCGTCACCATCATTAGCGCAACCACCAAAATAGTATTTTTCCCCTGTCTTCCATACCTTCCGTCACAACCTCCGATAGTGTCACCACCAAGCAACACAACAGCTAGAACACCATCCTCTCTCTCCTTTCCCAAACACAACACACGCAGCCACACCAAATCCTCCATCGATCTGGATCCACACCAGATCCCTCATTAGTCACACCAGATCAGATTCTCCACACCAGAGCAGATCGTCAGACTTTCACACCAGATCTGACCCTTCACACCTCCATCAGATCCTCTACACCTCCATTGGATCTGAGATCCACACCGATACCACACCAGATCCTCCACACTGGATCTGGATCACCCCACCAGATCCTCCACACCGAAGCACTCTTCTCCTCCTCCCCACCGACAACAAAGCGCTCCTCACCCTCCTCCAGGTCAACCCGAGCACCGATGAATCCTTCAGATCCGAGCACAAAGCAAACCTTCTCCCCCTTCTTCTCTCTCCAGAGCCCGAGCACCAACCAATTCTATGCAAAGAATCCAGCCATACCAACCGAAGCACACGAAATATAGTACCAGATTAGACCTGCTCACCCACATCGTCCACACCCGATCGGACCACATCCCCCACTGGATCCAATCTCCACACCTTTCCTTCTTCCACCCTCATTCATTGGCCGTAACAAATCCCAAATCACCGCACCGGATCCACGGTAATCCACAGCAAAAGCACCAAATCCCAAATCACCACACCTTCTTCCTCTCACCTCCCCTTCATCTCTTCTCCCCCGATCCCTTCATCTTCCTCTCCAGCTGACTGCTCCTCTGAAAATCCTCCCCTGAGCCCAAGCACTGGCTCTTCCTTCGAGCACGATCCACCCGGATTCTCTTCTCCTTCGCCGCCGCTCGCCGCCCAGGCGCCACACCGCGCCTCCTCACGCCCCCGTGCGCTCCTTCTCCCCGTCCTCTCCCTCGACTGGACGGCCCGGATCCACCCGCTTGCCGGGTTAGCCGCTGAAGCACCCGATGTGTGGCCCGGTTGGCGCGCCATCGTCCGCACCTCCGCCGCCGCGCCACCCCACGCCGCTTTGGTTGCGCCGACGAGCCGCTCGTGTCGCGCCCCGCCTCACGCCTCATGCGCCCGAGGCGCAATTCCTCCACCGCCGCCCTCGGCACTGTGTCGCCCCGAACACCTAGCCGACGGCCTGCTCCTCTTCATTGCTCGTGACCCGCACCGCTCCTCCTCCTGCACCACCGGCCATCACCCCTTGCTCGCCCGCACACAACCCGGCCGGCTGTCGGTCCGCTCCAGTGCGACACGGTCGCAGGGGACCACTTTGTAGGATCAAGGATAACCGACTAGAGGGGGTGAATAGGAGGTTTTTAAACTTTTTAACAATTTAACAAATTAAGCCAATTAATAACTTAGTCTAAACAAGTTACACTTCTAGCTAAGCAATACAATCACAATGATCAAGCTAGAAATATAAATGCGGAAGAGTAAAGACTAGAAATAACCACAATGAGACAACGATGTTTTCCCGTGGTATCGAAGACTTGCCGGTCTTCACTAGTCCACATTGAGGAAGCTTGACCACTCAAGCCGGCTCCACGAATTAAGCCTTCCTTCGATCACTATGGTTGTTCTTACTCCACTCCAGAGATGGTGAACACCGAATCACTCACAAACTTGCACCGGGCCTCTTCACAATCTTTTGAAGAGATCACCGTGCTCCACCGCCAAGCCGTTTAGAAGTGCGGCAACACTCCAAGAGTAATAGATCAACAATCTTCCCTTGACGTCACTCAAGTGCAAATGGATCAACTAGAATCAATACACTTGAACTCTCACTCAATGAATGCAAGAGTGAATTGGGGAGTAGAATGAATGCTCAAAGCACTTAAGGGTCTATAAATGATAAATGAACTGTGTAACCACGTCCTTGAGCAGTTGGGGAGGTATTTATAGCCTCCACCAACAAATCTAACCATTGGGGAGAGGTTCCCAACATTTCAGCGAAATTCGGAACGACCGCAGAGCAACTTGCGGTACAACCGCTCTTCGATCAAAGCACAACAACGACTCTTTTAAACGCATTTAATGCATTGATATAGCCGTTGAGGAAAGGAACGGTGCGACAGCCAACTAAGTTCCGGTTCATCCGATCTCAGGGTTTTCAGAACAATGAAAGTGCACGCTCTCTGGAAAAGAACAACCGCCTTATTAAAATCGGAACGACCGTAGTGCGGTTCATCCGATTCAAAGGCCGGAACGACCGATTCTCGAAAGAGGTTTGCAAAGCAAAAACCACACATTCTGTTTTTATTCAACCGCCATATAAAAAATGGAACGACCGGTGTGCGGTCGTACCGCGCATAGCGCCGGTACAACCGTATCACACGCGATCAGTCTAGCACACGATTTTGACACGTGGAAGGCTGAGATCCACTGGCTGTTCGGGCTGCCCGATCGTTCACTTGATATGGACCGTTAGATCAAGATCTAACGTCCACAATTTCAGCCCACCTCGCTTGGTCCGAGCGGCACATTCATTTGAGCCGTTAGATCAAGATCTAACACATCTTAAGCTTGGTGCTAAAAAACGCAAACGGTTGAACCGCTCTCTTAACGCCGGTACAACCGCACTAGGCGGTACAACCGCTGGAATACCTGCGGTACTACCGATTTCAGAGAAAATGCATTGAAGCCTTTCAAATTCAAATGCAAGTCCAAATTCAAATGCATGCATAATCCTAAATTGATCCATATGGCACAGGAACAAGCTATCAAGCTACTAGTCGTGATCCCCCTTAATAGTACGGCATTTAACCTATAATCCGGTCTACCAACCAATTTGCCTAAAACCGGTAAAAATACAAAAGGAACCTAGACTACTTGTACCTTGCTTTTAAGCCTTGTATATCTCCATATTATCCTTTAGCATGCATCTTTGCTTCAGCATGTTCATCAATAGGATTAAACCTTGCACATACTCAATAAACACGTTAATCCCATATTCACATATTATCATTAATTACCAAAACCATTTTTATGGGCCTAGATGCTTTCACACTCCCGACGGGACAGCGGCGGCCAGCGGATCAACAGCAGTGGCGGAGGTTCCGAGGTAAGGGTTTTTTCTCGGCTTAGGGTTTTGGGTTGGCTCTGATACCATGTAGAATTTTGAGGAATAATTGTGTGTCCCTTTTGGGATCCCCACGTTCTTTATTTATAGTGCGGAATATTACATTCCGACTCTAACACGACTTGAAATCTTACCTAAACTCTGGACTCTTTCCTAATCTCTAATATTTCCAACAGATTTCACATCAACTCTTAATTGGCATGTGATTCCCTCAGCTGGCCCTATCTCTTGGACAAATTAAATACGTATATGGTCCATCGTATCGATCCGATCGAATGGTATCGTACGCACCTAGATGATTTATGGGAGAATATGACATCTACTACTGAGTATTAACTAAGCAGTTCAGTTCCACTTTTCTGATAAAAAAAAGGCTAACAATTTTGCACCCGATATACAGCTACTAGATTAATGCACCCCCAAAAAAAATCAGTCTCGACCTGCTAGACTTTGTCTGCCCAGAGGAACTCATGCTGCAGGGAGGCGCTACTGCTATGATCAGTGGTCGTACTATTCTTGGGTGGTGGAGATGTAGACGACGATGAGTGAGCAAGAGCACGAAGCAAGAGGAGGTCCCGGAGATGAGGCGGCGGGCGCACTCCCAAGTCCCACCGGCGGAGGCGCGTGACGCCGACGCACGGGCCGTACGTCATGTCCATGTCGAACTGCCCCAGCTCCTCCTCATCCTTGCCCTCGCCAAGCCCGCCATCCGCATATATACATGCATCACGCGCACAGTCAATTTGGTGCAATTCATAGCAGGATGTGGAGTATAATTAACTAAAATTGGTTAGGATCATCAATGGCAATGTGATTGATCTAGTATATATATAAAAAAGATTAAACTGGTACGTACTATCGGCTGAAACATATATATATGTATCCGGACCTTGGGTGCACAACACTGCTGCGGTTTGTTCTTGGATCCTTTGGGCGACGCCACCTTTCTTGTTCCTCTGCCGGTACAAGTCCTTCAGCCCGCCGCGGGCCGGCGCCATCTAATCAGCAATCTCTCCTTGTATTCCGCCGGCGTTAGGACCGATGTCGCTTACTCAGCTTCCGAGACGATACAAATCTCGGTATCAAGATGGGTCGATTTGTACGTCAACAAGGTGCTCGCCGATCGCTGCAGCCGTAGTTATTTGCAAGCCGGGTTGGATTCCACCCCTCATTGGCATGCACGAAACGAGGCGATTTAAGAGAGCGCCGCTTCATGGGCCTGAACGCGTCCTGCTCGGCCCGTACAGGCCCATTGTGGCGTCCAAGCGCGTCGAGCAGGCCACGTTGCATGGAGGCTGGCGGGATCAATCTAGTTGAACGACCCCCCTGCCCGCCTGCGGCTACGCCGTTCGGTAGTCGGTACGTGGCATCGCACCGCATCCCAACCCTGCTTTGCTTGTTTCTCTTGATAAATTATTCATGCCGTAGTCGTTGTCAGTCGATAGACAATCAATCTAACTACGTAATAAATACTAAAGATATACATAATACATAGAGGAGAACCGGTTTCTTTATTCATCTGTTTACCCTTGTACATAGTGGTCCTCATCTTTATAACTCATAGAGGTGAAAGCGCTCCGGGAATAGTTTAGTCTTTTACCCATACAATTAGGTTTCGTAACACTCCCCCTTAGACAATAGACAACGATATGCAAATGCATCATCAAAAACTCCTTCCAAAAAAACCATTGGGAAAAAAGGATCGGAGAAAAGAGTATATTAGAGAAAAGAGTATATTACATTCGTAGTTGCATCACACTTGTTGCCTTACTAAAAACCTTCATGTGAGAAAACTTTAAAAAAACTCACTAAGAAAAAGAGTACAACGTTTAATATTCAGGATCCAATCTTCAAGATTTTGGAGAAATCCTCATGATTTGATAAGGGTCATGATTTAGGTATTTACTCTTCCTGAACTCTGCAACTATTTAAACCATCTCATTCCAATTCCGTGAATACATTTTTGGAAACTGGATGCATACAGAGACTTACTGAATAAATTAAATGAATTTTCACATGACTTTGTTTGCAGGATCTCTTTACCTCGCTATTCTTCTGGATTTCATGAGGATAAAACATTTAGGAGCAATGTGCTTCATAATATTGCTCTTGACATAACATGTTTGCATTTGTGTAATATAAGAACATTATCTTTATAGATAACTTAGGGGGTATTGACGGTATTAATGCCACAATACTTCTAGATGTGGTTAATCACACGTCTGAGCCAATCACATTTAAGTCAGACTTCATATAGTGTTATAATCTCCAAGTGGTTGGTAGAAGTAACTGCTAATGTCTACTCAGATGACCGCCAAGAGATGGATGCACCAGCACAAAGTAATATAAATTCATTCCGGGATTTTGCACTATAGAGTTTTGACAGATAGTCAGCATATCTTCATGATTTAGTAATAATCATCAGGATCTATGCGTGATCTTCATGATCTTTGCATTGTCGACCAACTGGATCTAAATTGTTAAGTGGTAAAACCTTTAAGGTGAATTTAACCAGTAATTATCGTATCAACACCTTTTAGGCTTGACTAAGATTTTTAAATTTTCAAGTATGATAATCAGTGTTTAGCATATGCTCCCCTTAAGGACAACTTCTGTTGAAGTCTTATTGCTCTAATGTCTTTCATACATTATGCGAGAATGTATATAGGCAAGTATATCATGATCAAATCAACTGGATTACCACAATAAAGAGTCTTACATACAAATATCATATACTCTATTCGGGGGTAACATGCTTAACTTATCAAATATCATTATTCGATTGTGCAACACAAATAGATTATCCTTGCAGAGGATATGAGGTAATACTAGTTGCAAAGTCATATACCTTCCAGGCAGATTTATCAAAACCTTTCTGGGTTTTAATATTTTGTAACCATATCTGGGTGGTTAAAGTTACAACAAATAGTCTATTTTGCAGAACTATAAATATGGTTGTACCACTCTAGAGTAAAATATAACTAATCTTAATTTTAGCGTTTAGGGGGATCAATTGCCAATATTACCAATGTATGTTCTACTAGAGGAAACCACCATTCCACTAACTTTTGGTGAAAGATACACTTTATAAGTGCTTATATGATGCACTTCTAGTCTTTAGGTTCCTCATTACATTCTTTCGGGTCTTGATGGGTACTTGTTCACTTCTAGGGATCATATGATCATTGGTGTGATTAAGAGATCGACTGATAAGATAATATTCTTTCAGAGAGGTGCTCTCTCTTCCGGGAAATGCTCTTACAACATGTACGAAACTATTGGGTATGAGTTTTATATATATTGCAATTTTGTTTCCTTTCTTATTATGAATTTTGAGTCATTCGAGGATCTCATCAAGGATTTTTAAAACCCATTAATGGTCTCTACGGGGACCATTGAACCATAGCTTTCACCACTTCATTATCTTCATAATAACCCATCAAGTCTGAACTGCTTGGTTTTAAGACTTTTATTTAGCAATTTTGGTTCAGCCTCATATGCTTTCATTATGTGGCTTGACATGAATGCTTCAAGCGCTCGGCCATGGACTTTGGTTCCAGATCTGTGTTCTCACAAGAGAAACTTTAGCAATTGTACAGACAAAGTGAGTGTCGACAACTTTTCTCCCATATCATCCAAATTGAGGGTATCTCAGTGTTAACCAGATCTTTGTCATTCCTCAAACAAAAGATTCTTTATCGTTCTGCATTCCCAGCATTGTAATATATGCACATCAAGTTTCTAGGGCTTTCATATTCATGATGAATCTCTTCATAAAGTATTTCACCTTCAATATATATGAGTTTTCTTCATGAGAGTTAAAGGAGTGATTAATAGTTATTTTGACTAGTGTCATTAGATCTTAGAACCACATGTGTCCCCACAGATTTTAGATCAAGAACAAATAAGTCAATTTCACAAAGGTGGATATACTATTCAACCCGGGGTATTCCACTCTAACCGATGTATTTACTGCAAGTAAACACTATGTTAACTCCTCCATAATTAGAAAATATCTAGTAGGTTCCCCACTTCTGGTGAATAGGGGTATTAACTAAACTTTAAGTTTAGCTTGACTAGTGCGTGTATCTTAGTACTAAAGATCTTTTCCTTCTGGAAAATACGATGACATTCAAAATTTTGGGCATTTCTCTCCCCTAATGCCGAGATTCGATCTTTATTAAAAGCATGCCACAAAATTCCCCTGTCATAGGAACATGTTTAATTAAATTTCAGATCCAACATGATCTCCAACAACTGGTGGTGGCCCAAAGATATATGCTACAGTGGTGATAACATGTAGTAAATGTTTGATTTCTCCAATATGCACTTATTTCAATAAGGGGTTTGATAATTATACGCAGTGAGCTAGACTTTTATCATTTGCAGTGGCACGAAAACTACATGATCCTAACATTTTGTAGGATATTCTAACTTGATTGGTTATTAATCTGCGACGAAGATCCCATACGAGGGTCCGAGAGTTGGCAGATTTATTCTATAGATTAGCTTTTTTATTATTTGACCATGTTTTGATCCAATTACTCATACCACATTTTAAATAATTTGGATAATTAAACTTAAAGTTTATAATTACGTAACATATTTTCTTATGGTCATAAGCAACGTGTTCTAACAACATAAAACTACATGATGCTGTTTAGGAACATAAATATAGTGCTGAAACATAAAATATTTGACCATATTTGATCTGTACGGAAATACTAGATTTTTCATTTGGACTTCAAATCTTAGTTGAATCACTCAAATAGTATAATTATTTGATAGGAATATTTATTGTTCAATAGGAACACCATATTTAATTAAGGGTGATAAATTGTATACCTGATGTTAATTTGTAATGCCAGAATTAACATAGCCAAATTTAGATCATTCAGGATCAACAAAATCCAATAGGTCATTATATTTTATTTCAGGAGCTATATTTGCTTTAAACAAGTGATATGGCTTCTGGTGGTGATGCAGTTGCAGATCGCACTTACCAATTTATGCATGTGTAATTTCTTATGAGTATGGCACGCTTCGGTGCATAGCCAAACATAGCATATATGCGACTGCATCAAGCAGCTGTCGATTTGCTGTGTGCATTCCCACATGCTGGCAGTTAATATATTGCTGAAGACATAAATCAATTGCCTTTCGTGGGTAGCAATGATTGTGGTTGCCAACAGCATGGGTATCAGTAATGGCATAAATGTCATTTTTCATATCAATTGGATAAGGATAATAATTATGCAACTTATTTTAATTATCTCCCAAAATAAAATATATTAATTTATTGCTTTGGGCTAATTTGCTTCTAGCTTTGACCTAGGATATGCCACTATGCCTACCATGACTCTTATTTTGAACATTTTTCTATGCCTCTTAGGTTCCAATTTCCCACACAAGCCCAATATTCTCCCTCTTTTCATGCCAACTATAAAAATCCCAAGTGATAGCGTGTGCATCACGCATTTGCTTGAAATCAGCTCAGAGTTTTAGCAAAGATTTACGATCATACCACTACTACAAAAATGATTTGTAGTAACACCACCTTTTTCACAGTAGGGGCGGCTCACTTACCAAGCGCCCCTACAGTGGCTGAGCTCGGCCCAGCTATACCAACCGCCTCTACAAATGGTTGTGAGAGGCGCCGTATCACCAACCGCCCTACAAATGGTTAGATTTGTAGGGCGGGTTGCTCTGACCGCCTCTCTTGGTTCATTTGTAGGGGCGGCTGGATAACCAGCCGCCCCTACAAATCGACTAGCATATAATGCCCAGGCCCCTTCTTCCTCCTCGAGCTGCACAGTGCAACCCGAGAGGAAGGAAGGGAGGCCTTGGGCACCTCCCAAAAATTGCTATTTTGAGGGGGGGAAGGTTTTGAGTTAAATTCCTTTGGTGGAGAGGTTGTTGGAGGTAAGAAAATGGTTTTCCATACATATTTTTGAAGTTTTAATGGTGGGTTATTGCTTAATTAGAGTTTTGATTTTCTCTCTCTTCTATGGTGTTTGAGTAATTTATGGAGCAAATGAGGCTAAAATTTTGAATATGCTAGGCTAAATTAGTTATGGGAATAATGTCATACCCTTATTTAGTCATTCTTCCTTGATTTTAGTGGACTATTAATTAGTTTTATGGATATTTGAGCTAAATCTAGATCTAGATACCTAGAACTAGGGTTTTTTTTTTTTTACTAATTACATTGTTATTAATTTAGTGGAATATATTTACAATTGCTATTTACATTGCACCATACATTTAGAATTATTAATCGAATTTAGAATATCCTTCCATAAAATTCCTATGTATATTTTTTGAAGTAATAATTAATTTGTGAAGTATTAATTAGTCCTATTAATTCTTATCTTTGTTTTCTATATTGAAATAAAGATGGACGACAGTAACTCTTGGATGTATGGTAAACAAAGGTGGGAGCCAAGTTTCCGTGATGAAGTGGATAAATTTCTTCAAGCATGAGAGAGCCATGCAATGTCGAGCAATAATAGTGGTGAAATTCTTTGTTAGTGTAGCGATTGCAAGAACTATCTCGCATGGAAAGATGTGACTATCATTAGATCACACTTGATTATGCGAGGATTTGTTAAAGACTACGGTTTGGAATCATCATGGTGAAGCGGTTATTAACAACGTTGATCC
Source organism: Ampelocalamus luodianensis (assembly GCA_036346255.1). Classification (NCBI taxonomy): domain Eukaryota; kingdom Viridiplantae; phylum Streptophyta; class Magnoliopsida; order Poales; family Poaceae; genus Ampelocalamus; species Ampelocalamus luodianensis. The sequence goes on along the minus strand of CM070632.1, from coordinate 2,185,203 downwards.
GTAAGAAGACGACGACGATTACCTAGATTGCATGGACCAATATGTAGCTGAATATGATGCGAAAATAGACCGTGAAGAAGAAGGTAGTGGTGGTCATAACGACGGCCGTGGCAATGATGGCGGAGGACGTGTCGGGATGAAGATGACGGTGATTATTTGGAGGAAATGCTTCGGGCCATTGGACCAGAGATTTTACTAAAGAGCCCGAAAGGTCTAGAAAATTTAGAAAGGGTTAAAAATGCCTCGAATGAGACTTTGTATGGTGTTGAAAAGGGTTGTCTGACACCTTTGGGCGGTGCTCGTTTTGTGCTTGAGCTACTCATCACGAAGGCTAAATGCGGTGAGGTCGATCAGTAGTTTCAATGATCAGTTGCGTCTCCTGTCTTGGTTGCTGCCACAGCCAAACTCAGTTCCCGCCAACACATACGAAGCGAAGAAGGTTATAAGTCCATTGACAATGGGGGTTGAAAAAATCCATGCATGCCCGAACCATTGTATCCTTTACCGTGGCGATACGTTCAAGTCACTAGATAAATGCCCCCGGTGTGGCACTAGTCGTTACAAGAACAATGACCTTTACAACGGGGAAGAAGCCTTCACAGGGAAGAAGAGGAAGAAAGGTGGGAAAAAGGTGGTACAAGATTTTCAACCCAAAGAGGACACTCCATTAGGCAAGAAATGGAGAGGCTATGGCGGTATGGAGAGCCGATGTACGACGCCTTCAGAAAGGAGGACTTCATATGTAGAGCCATTATCTTTGTCACTACCAATGATTACCCTACGCTGTTTGCTTTGTCTGGACAGATCAAAGGGAAGACGGGATGCTTAGTATGCTTGGATGGTACTACATGGGTGTTCCTGGATGCATCCAAGAAGACAGTTTACCTAAGGTACCGACGATTCTTAAAGACAACTCACAGATACCGCAGCAAGTTGTTCTTCAAATTTTATGACAACAAACCAGAGACCGAATCCCCTCCAGAGAGACGTCAAAACGGGCAACATGTGTTCGAAATGGTGAAACACATACATGTCGATTTTGGAAAGAAGAATGCGGATGGGACAAAGAGAGATAGAAGCACACCTCCTGTCCCCGGTGTACCTTTTAAGAAAAAGTCGATCTTCTTTAAGTATCGCCTTATTGGCGGACTTGGAGGTCCCCATGCCATTGATTCTATGCACTTACGGAAGAATGTATTTGAGAGTCTCATTGCTACCTTGATGGACACGGGCAAGACAAAGGATGGTCTAAGATCACGGAAAGACATGGTGCGACTAAATGTGAAGCGAGCTTCACCCGATACCTCGGGGTAATGGAAAATACCTCCTACCCGTAGTTAGTTTCAACTTGACTCGGATGAGAGGAGGCGATCCGCAATTTCTTGAGAGGGTAAAAGTTCCCACGGGTTTTCACCAACGTGAAGAGGCTAGTGTCAATGAAGGACACATCAATAACACGCTTCAAGGCTCACGATTGTCATGTGATGCTCACATTGTTCCTACCTATTGCAATCGGGGCTATAGAGCGAGTTCTTGAAAATGGCCATCACCCGCATGTGTTACTTCTTTTGAAGATCTCACGAAGACGATTGGTGAAAATGAGCTTCGTGACCTACATGAATTCGTGGTGGAGACAATAAACCAACTAGAGATGTGTTTACCTCCGCTTTTTGATATAATGCCACATCTCATGATTCACATGGTTCATCGAATCACGAACATCGGGCCCTTGCTACTTACATGAAATGTGGTCCTCTGAGCGGTTCATGTCGGTTCTTAACCGATCGTGCATAATCGAGCATGCCGAGGGCTCCATGATAGAGGTTACAATACCAAGAAGTCGCTCAGTCTTTGTCAAGAGTACCTAAAAGTACAAAAGGGATTGGTAAACTCGATTCTCGTCACAAGGGTAGGTCGTGGGAAGGGCACCAAGGGAGAAAAGTCTTCATCGACAAGGATTTCAACGGTTAGTCGAGCTCATTATAGTGTCTTGCAGAGTACGAATCGATGCAACCGTACATTGATGAACACTTGGATGTCATTAGAGGCGAGTAATGGCGCTCGGCGATTGGGTCATGAAATAGCACAAGCATCGATTCACTACATGGTTGAAGGAACAAAACCTACCGAATGGGGAAACCGAGATGATATTACCATCGGAAGGTTGGTGGGGCCCATCGAGACAAGTGACATCATGGCAAGCTTACGACATCAATGGGTACACGTACTATACCAACAAGCAAGGATAGTAATTGTGTGAACCAAAATAGCGGCGTTCGAATAGAAGCCATCAACGGAATGGGGCAAAAGACCCCATACTTTGGCATCATAGATGATATATGGGAACTTGACTATGGAATGGGTATCAGATGGCCATGTTTAGATGTCATTGGGTCAAACAACACCAAGTGAATGAGATCGGGTTCACGATCGTGGACCTCGAGAATATTGGATACGCAGATGACCCTTGGGTGCTCACTTCACGTGTCACACAAGTTTTATATTTACGTGACCCGAAAACTAACCTACCCCCAAAAAAGAATACAAAGCGTGTGGTTGCCTTCGGGAAACAAACTATTATCGGAGTAGACGGAGTGGATGATGTTGATGAGTACAATAACTACGATGAAATGCAACTATTCACTGACTTTCCTAAGAAGATCGGTGTCGTGGAAAAGAACTTGCCCAAAGACATACTGCCATGGGAACGAAAATGTGCCAAGGGGAAACTTGTTACAGGCTAGTTGTTCAAGTTTGATGCATGGTGTGTGTATCTGTGGTACTATATATATATGTATGTATGTGTGTTCAGCATGCATGGAGTGTGTTTGGAGAAAATGTCCAGAACCAAAGTTGTATATTTTGATGAGTTATACAACTTTTATTTTTACATCCTTTTCATTTGACATCATTTTAAACCCCATAACTCTGTTCAAAGATTTCATGATTTAAAAAAATTGTAAATTATTTGTAGGGGCGGTGGTTCAGAACCGCCTACAAATCTATTTTAGGGCGGCTTGTAATATCAACCGCCTACAAATCGCCTCCTATATAATTTGGAGGGCGCGGCGAGGCCAAAATCGGCTAAGTCATTGGCGCAGTCGCCAAAATTTTCCCGCCGCTGCCGGGCGTTAGGGTTTGCGCCTCCACCGCCGTCGGCCCTCCGTCCTCGGCCGCCGGTCCGTGCGCGCTCACGCCGGTGCTCCTCTCCGACGCCGGTGCTCCCTCTCCGACGCGCGGCATCCTCTCGATCTCGCTCCGCCAGACGCGACTACGGGGAGCGGTCGGCCGTCCGTCCTCGGCCGCCGGTCGTGCGCGCTCACGCCGGTGCTCCTCTCCGACGCCGGTGCTCCTCTCTCGACGCGCTTTGTGCTCCCTCTCCGACGCCGATGCGAACTACCTCGGTTAATATTTTATTTGTTTCACGTCTTCCTTAATATATGTTGAGTCATGGAGCTGAAAATCTTGGCCAATACCTAGGTAGCATGTTCCGAGTTTTTGAACCCTGGTTGTCTTCACTTCGATATTTTGTTGCTGTTGTACATAAACATCCGGAAATGTTGTCACTCATTTAACATGACAACTTTGAATGGTAGAATGATGCATTATGAACATATTTGCTTTTAAGATACATAACATTTTAAACCAATTCAAACCACTCTTGTGCTTCTTTTTGTAAATATACATCACTTTTTAATATTTTGATAACAAATGAAAAAAGGCTATCATTGTTTGGTGGTCTCTTTTTATCTTGTTCTTGGTTGCTTTGCAATCACTTCGCCTTTGGATGAGTGAGGTGAAAGCAATCGAGATCGGCGGGAACGATGTCTGAGATCTCGGCTGAAGGTCCGAAAACTTTGCTAGAAAGGCTTTTGTTACTGATGTAGTAACAAATTTGGAAAGTTTTGCTTCACATCATGGATATAGTGGTGATGTTTTTGTACCGGTGCTATTGGCACAAGTGGATGCTTAGGAAATTGTGTGCCACCATGAAGTAGGAACAATTTGTATTGGCGATATTCACATAGAACCTCATGATAGTTGGACATGGTAGAAAAGCTCTGCGCTTCAAGTTTCTCCCATTGTAGTTTGTTAAGATAAACATTTCGTTGGTTGAATTGTGCTTCATATCATATGTCATTCGATTGTGCGTATATGGCTAAAGTCAAAGAAATTATGTGCAAAATGGGAGCATATTTTATGTAAGCCACATTTTCTTAAGAAACTACTCAACTTTTTATTTGAAGAAGTCAACCAGAAGCAAATCTGAAACAATTACACATACCTCAATATTATGTTGTATATTTGAAGAGGAGCAGATGATGCCAATTTTTAGTGTCTTGATTTCCATGGTAACAAATTGCTGTGTGCCTAGTCAATGAAAAACAAGGAAGTTACCGAATGCAAAGTAGTAAGTCAAGCATTGTCGGAATGGCTATTAGAGAACAGTTTTCTTGGCAATAAATGTGGCGGTGTGTGAAAGCCCACTCAACGTTTCTATCTGTCTTTGTCTCTATGGTGCCTCTGTCGATGCCATGACCCAAACATTCTTTAATTTTCTTTTGGAAAAAATACGAGATACTACAACCGATTCGAGGAACTTTAGCCCTTTTAATAGATCGGTGGTAAAGAAATGTTTAGTGTGTGACTTCTTTTCTGATAAAAGTGAGATACTTTGCGGGAAGAAAGAAGCGTGGTTGGTGTCTTCATCATAGCATGGCCATCGCCACAAAAACAATGAATCGCTAAGTGAAGTATAAGCGTAAGACTAACAAGAAAGTGGCAAAACCATACCCTATATAGTACCATTAGCATCACATTTAGTTTCATCTCCAAGATAAAGAAATTACAGAACTGCAGTGTCCACAGATGAAATATGCAAGTGGTGCTCAATTCTCTGGAGATCTTGTTGTGTTCATGTAAGCGATATTCAAATTTGATGAACATATATTTCATTGAGATCTTAGTCTGTTGACCTAGGTTGCCCAATAAACTTTTCCAAATCGGACCAAATATTCTTTATAGGTATCAGTCTGAATTTTTAAAGGATGAACTTCAAATGCTAGTGATGTACAGTCTGAATTTTTAAAGGATGTACAGTCTGAATTTTTAAAGGATGAACTGCAAATGCTAGTGATGTACTGATCTGAATTTTTAAAGGATCTGCAGTTTGTATGAATTCGATAGCATATAATCTGTAGGTGTATTAGAAATGACACGTGGTCTATCCTCAGTTTTAACACGGTTTAAGTTAAGAATTGTGTGCTTAACTCTCTGAAACTATAGCATCTTGGAAGCGAGTTTTTTTCTCGTAAAATATACAATGCATGTTCAAGTAGTAAATCAAGAAAAACACTATAAGGTGATATCTATCTATCTATTATATTTAAAGGGGCACATGGCTTGGTATGTTGTATACCGAGGACGACAGACGGGGGTCTTTGCAACCTGGGCTCAATGCCATGCTCAAGTCATTTGGATTTATAGCTATCGCTACAAAAGCTTCCAGTCAAAACAAGAGGCGAGTCTTCCTACTTGGAGTTCAACCGTTGTGAAGATGACAGAGTTTTTGCGCCTGCTGCCGCTGTCGTTGCAAAAAAATCTTGGCTATTTCTTGTGTGCATGGTTCAGTCTTTAATGTTGGCAGTGCTCATCTTTTACATTGTTAGACGTGGGAACAATTGTCTGTGATGTTGTACCTATAACCATGTACTCATCTATTGGCTATGGCCCTTGTGAGGTAGTGGGACCCATTTCATGATGACTAATAGCCGGTTAGATGTTGTAACGCCTCTTATGCTCTCAAACTGAGTTTCTGTTTTAATGATCATGTCAATTCTCATTGGAGTGCATATGTTCTACTTGTACTACTCTCATCTCTCTTCCCTACTACTACTACTGCTGCTCTATTAGAGGATCAGTAATAGTGTTGTTTATCTGTATTTGTTGCATCTATTAGAACAAAGCACAAAATGACGGGGACAACAGACGACACAACCCGAGGCCCTGAACAAGTGCCAATCTTTGAAGACGAACAACCAGAGTTGCTTACTGAGGAGCAGTTCAACCAGGAGCTAGACGATGATCTACAAATGTTATTAGATGGGGACCATGAGGAGGCTAATGATGAAGACGCTGACGAGGATGAAGAAGAGGGATATGTAAGTCCGGAGGATCCTTTCCCACCTGGTAACAGACAGAGGCCAACCGAAGAGGAGTTGGACAGGGATTTTGATCCGAACGAGGAGGTAGGGATAAAGCCTTAGTTCATACATTATGCTTGTATATAAGATCGTGTTATCATTACTAACACTTCGACCTAATAGGCCCCTTCTCGAACTCTACGACGTCGGCGACATCTCGCCAGACAAGAAGTAGCAGAGGAAGCTGGAGCAGAGGCAAGAGCCACAGAGTTGGACACTGATGGCGCCTCGGCTCCACATCCCGAAGCCACAAACTCGGGCAGCCAGGCAAAGAGGGGACGAGGGAAAAGAAGTGCTAACATATATCCAAAGGACACAATATATGTGATAAGAGAGGTCGGGAGGCTAGGGGAGCCACTTGAGCCAAAACATCTCAGAGCTAAGTGGCGTAACGCAATTGGGGCGCTGGTAAGAGATGAGTTGAACCCGGCAATCCCAACTTGGAAAGAAGTACCAGCTGATACAAAGAAAGTCTTATGGGATAAGCTGATGACCAATTTTAGATTCCCGGCGGGAACCGAGGAAATGGTACGCCGTCACGCTATGAAGCAGATTGGAGAGTCATGGAGAGGTTGGAAGTCGTCTCTCAACGTCAAATATGTCCAAAAGGGATTAACTCCCTTCAAGGAGTTTGGCAACATAACTCCTGGACAATGGGAGCGGTTTGTGGCTCAGAAGACTTCAACGGAAGCATTGGCCCTCGCGTGCGTAACAATCGAGCGGCGCGAAGAAGAACGTGCACCACCATCATCTAGGACCGGTGGGTACTATGGAAAGGAAGAGCAATTTAGGAAGATAGAGGAAGATGCCGCATCAGCTGGGACATACAACTTGCAGGGGGTTTCAAAGCGCACAAGGAACTGGATCCTTTCGAGGAATAAAGAAGCATCCAAGGCGCTTAAGTTTAGTAAGCGGAGATCAAGAGACAGATCAAAGATCTTGAACTATCTTGAGCAATGCGAAGGGCTTATTTAAGCCTTCCAGAGAGAGGATGAGCTTAGCCTTGCCTTGGGAAACCCCGAGCACACAGCCGTGTCGGGGCTAGGGAAAAGAGTGATATGGAAGGAGGGATTTGAAGAGGATAGGCACATGTACAAGAAACATGATAGAGACCGAGAGGCTAACCTTGAGGTCCAAGTAAAGGCTCTAGTTGCGAATGCGTTGCAGAGCAAGGATCATCAACGGAGGCGCGAATGTAATGCCACCACCGGGACAACTGGAAGTTCGCAGCACCAAGGTTCCATCGCACCACAACCGCCGCCGATCGCATCACGGAACCTACTCCTTGCACTTTGGTTGTTCTTATGGGCGAGCAATCAAATATGATTGAGGTGGCAACGGTGAGGCACATCCTCCGGAGGCACTTATCACACTAATCGGATCCCGCCGACTACACTAGGGTCGAGATTCGCACCGTGAAACCCGATTCAGCCGGTGGAGGATAGACTTTCCAACTCTGAGGACTCCAAATACTCGAGAAGTAGTGAACCGTTCGTCCTCGCACAAGCGAGACATCATATTGACTACGATTACATCGCTGTGCGGACACCGTTACGTTTGGAGGAGTTGAGGAGGGGAGATCTGACACCACATCATGACCAACAATTGCACGAGATGCGATACACCGCCACCTCGCGATGACGTGCCTCATGATATGCCACCGTCTTCACCGCCTCTGGAGGATGTGTAGAGCCGACACATGAACAACAAGAGGCGCATATCATGACCAACAATTGCTCGAGATGCGACACCGCCACCTCGCGATGACTTGCCTCATGATATGCCACCGTCTTCACCGCCTCCTGGAGGATGTGTAGAGCCGACACATGAACAACAAGAGGCCGCACAACAACATGAAGAGCATGCGAAACAAGTTGATGCACCCGAAGGTGCCCACGGCGAGCCGAAATTAAAAAGCATCCAATCAAGATAAGGCCACTTATGTGCCGATGATGGATGTCGTGGGGTGGAAAGGTGGTATGGCCATGATATGTTCAAGCCGAGAACCAAGCGCCAAGATCCGAGAAGGCCGTCACCAGCAAACGGAAACAAGTGCAAGGGCAGGCACCAACCAAAACCAACCAGGTTACTTGCAAGTACGTAAATGTTGAATGCATCACATGGTCAAAGAATTGCCCGCAAAAATATGAAAGAGGCAAGTGTTTCCTTCCAAATCGGGTGATCCAGTACCTACCAATTGGAATGAAAAGGTTTCATGATTGGTACTTGCGTGCTATCCCGACGAAGGTACATCTCATAGAGGCAAGGTTCCCGCCCATGACATTTGGAGGCCCAAAAGGACAAATTGCCTTTGACTTTGATGACATCCATACTATCTTTCGCCTCGGAGAAATGGAAACCAATCTCATTCGCGTGTGGTGCCTGTAAGTCCTAGTCCTATTGCATTGATATGATTGTAATCTTTAGATTTTGTTATAACTAACTAACCCGCGCTATGATTTGTAGAATGCAAGTGCACATTTCAAGTAAACTTCCTAGCAAAGACCAAGCAGGGTACTTGGACCCTCAATTAATAGCCCAGACGAGGTTTAATTTCCCCAGCAAGTGGGGACTGGACCACAAGGAGCTGGCCCGTGGAGAGACCGTTGAGGAGAAAGATAAAATACGGAATGAAAAAATTAGGAAGGAGTGCTATAAGGTTGCGCGTATATTTCGAGAGCTTTCTCCAGAATGCAAGACAAATCCTATATATTTCTACCCTACAACTTCAAGTAAGTTTAACTATATCCTTCAATCTTTAATGAGCCATATTATTTTGTTCGATCCAAACGAGCTTATCTATTCCTATGATTAAATTCATGCAATGAGCATTGGATTTGTGTAGTCGTCGACCTCAAGCTAGGCATGGCGTGGGTCATGGATCCACTTGATTATGACGAGTCGCTTTACAAAGATTTCATAAGCATTCTTAAGACGTATACTTATCAACCATCCTCATCGACTTTTCACTTTTCAATACTAACTAACTTGCTTTTGTTAAATTCATTCGAGCGAGCGTACATGTACTCGTCAACAAACTCAAAGGGTGCATGATCCGAGAGGAAGGGTGACCTATATGTCAAAACAAGATGGCGGTAAGTGCAACTTACTTTAGTACTTCCATTACGTTGCGCCACAAGCATTGACGTTTTTATATGCGAAACTCACGGTGCCACAAGCGAAGCCGGGAGTTTGCATCGTGGATATTACGTATGCACTTACATGAGTGTCACCGTGCCTACAGAGACACCCCTTTATGGTATGTTATAACTAATTCACTCGTCGTATAACACACGCATATGTTATGAAATACTAAACTTAAAATTGTCTTGTAGTGGAAAGATGAGATAGGAATTTGTAGAAAACCACTCAACGATGATAGCCTCCTGGAGCTCGTCGGGACATTTGCAACTTCATAATGGATGCTATTATACACGTCAGAGGTACATACCATGACGACACGTCTATGCTAGGACGTCGCCCTGAGTACGAGTTCCTTCGTGAGTGGGAAGGAATGCATTTAGGACATTGAGAACAATGTGTATGTAATGTTATCGCACTTTATGCTACAAGTGTTTGTAATGATAAATTATAAACATGATGTTGCGCGGATGTGAATATAATGTCTCATTGAACTTGTTAATATCATGTCTTCAATTATATATATATATATATATATATATATATATATATATATATATATATATATCATGCATGGTTTGATATATATACCTGTTTGAGAATTTGAATTTTTTTAAGGAAAAGCAGTTGTAGGGGTTTGTGAGGTGCAAGCGCCTCCACAGAGAAAATTACAGAGGCGGTGGTCATCTAAGCCGCCCTTATAAATCTAATTTGTAGAGGCGGCTTGTAATCCAGCCGCCTCTACAATACAGTTTGTAGGGGCGGCTCTAGACACCAACCGCCTCTACAAATTAGATTTGTAGGGGCGGTTCAGAAACCGCCCCTACAAATCTCTGATTTGTGGCGACGGTTGGGTAGGGGCGGCTGGCCGAGCCGCCTCTACAGAGGCTCACCAGCCGCCCCTACAGTGCTCTGCTGTAGTAGTGTACTTCAACAGGAGTACAATTTTGTTGGCATGAAACCAATATATACTCTATAACATTCTGCTTACAAAGTTCTTCAATTAAGAAATCAGTGTGGTAGAGGATAGTGTTATATAGACTACAAGTCTTAGAGCTTAAGTTATTATATACTTATTTGAGGAATATGGTGTTTTTCTAGCCAAAGTGATCCATCAGAGATCAACAAATAACTAGGCTTGTTTTGGTGCAAAAACTTTATGAGCAAGACCAAGCACTTCAGAAGTTGAATCTATACTACTAATGCGACTTGTGCAGGAAAGTGACATCTTGACAAAGGTACCACATCGTCATTCTTAATGGCAGAGTAGAGGTTGTACCTCACAAACTACAATGCCTTTGCCTTTTTAGCGGCAGCAGGTTTAGGTGTGCTAGCTGCAAGGTCGACAATTGCATGACATGGAGATAAACCAAGGTAATATAGTTGCTGCCATCTAGGGCAAGCGAATTTCCATTTAGCGATGTCTAACATATCCCACATAATTTATGAAATTTTCTATATGTTTATAGCTAGTAAAACATTTTAAAATGCATGAAATGAGTGCAAAATAGTAAATATTAATGTTATCTATTCAGTAGACAAATTTACACATATCCCGTAATTTTCCTGGTATTTTGGGATTTTTCTGATATTTGTTTAAAAAGTATGCGAGCAATTTTCAGAATTACTAAACCCATTAATTATTTTCCCAAAACACACAATAACAAGGAAAAATAAACCATAAAATTTTTTCTGAGCATGAGTACACCAATGATTTCATTAAATCTTTGTGCCCCACATTTCCTATAAAGTCCCGCACGACCACCAGGAAAAGAATTATGGATATTTTTATGGATGAGAAGAAGGTTAATGATCAGTTTAAATATTTTAAATGTTGATTGAGTTGCACAATGGATGTTTGGACTTCTAATCAAAATAAGGGATATTTGTGTGTTACTTGCCATTTTATTGATGATGATTAGAAAATCTAGATACGAATCACAAACTTCATGCATTTAGAAGGAAGACATTCAAGAGCAAATTTGAGTAAAGCGTTTGTTAGAAATATGACTTCATGGAGTGTTCAACATAAATTATTTACTTTGACATTGGATAATGCTTTTCGGAATAAAGTTTATGTGGGGACTGTTACTTCAACACTCGATGAGCATGATTCCCTAGTTTGTCATGGGAAATTCTTTCATGTGTGATGTGTGACTCATATTATTAATCTCATAGCAAGGGATGGTGTGGCTATTGCTGGGCCAGGTGTAGATAACATCGTCTCTACAGTAATGATTGTTAAGAGTTCGTCTTTGCAATGGGGAGAATTTAGAAAGCAAGCTTCAGATTTTGGATTGGACCCATCAAAAGGTCTTTCTCAAGATGTAGCCACTAGGTGGAATTCCACCTACTTGATGCTACGAGATGTAGTTCACTTCAAAAAGTTTTTCAAAGGCTTGCTCTTCTAAATCCAAGTAAGGATTTTTTTAAAAAAGTAATCTAGTTTTTATTCGAAATTACAGTAATAATAAAACATTTTTGCATTTTACATCAATAATCATCTGTCGCTCAACCATTGGGTGACTTGGTCCAAGTAGCCCAACCGTTGAGCGACTTGGACACTTGTCGCTCAACTGTTGGTCCTAGTGTACAACTCACTCAGCTAGCAGGGCATGCATTATGCCCGTTGGGCGACAAGTGTCCAAGTCGCTCAACCGTTGAGTGACTTGGGCTAGTTGCCCAACGGTTGAGCGATAGATGATTATTCCTGTAAAAAGAAAAAAAAGGTGGTATTATTACTGCAATTTTGAATAAAAACTAGATTATTTTTTTTTAAAAAAAATTCTCCAAGTAAGTATGGTTCTTGTGCTCCATCTAGAGATGAATGGGAAACACCTTGCTATTTGAGTGGTGCAAAAACAATGATGCATTTATTTCTTCCATGGCAACAACTATGAACGAAAAGTTTGACAAATATTGGGAGATGAGTAACATGGCTCTAGCTGTTGTGTGTTTCTTATATCCTCGCTACAAGATGAAGGTGGTTAAGTTCTACTATCAAGAGATGAATGATGACTACTTGATTGGAGTGATATCCAATTTAAAGTTCTTGTGAAACAACTATTTGATTCCAATGCATCTCAATCAATCCTTCAAATAGTGCTATGTTGCCTTCTGTTGGAACTTCTAATGGGAATGCTTGCTGCCATGACATAGATGCCAACGAGCCAAAATGGAGAAAGTTAAGTGCCCTCCTAAAAGACACTGCTGAAGAAGCTCAAGAGAAGTCTAAATTGGAAATGTATTGTGGCAAGCCATTGTTGAAATGGCCAGAAGGTGAACACTTTGATATTTTGTCTTTGTGGAAGACCAATGGTGGAAAGTATCCTATTCTTGCTCTACTGGCTCGTGATGTTTTGGCCATTTCTGTATCAACCGTTGCATCTGAGTCAGCTTTTAGTGTTGGGGGACGAGTGGTTGACAAATATCGTAGCCGTTTGGACCTGGAGGTAGTGGAGGCCTTGATTTGTACCAAGGATTGGATTAGGGCATCCAAGAAAGGTAATTAAAAAATAATTAAATGTTATAACTTTTGTTTTACGCATTATGCAAATGATTTAATCACTACGCTTTCATTGGCTTGTAGGTGAAAACGAAGTTGCTTCAATTGTGCAAGAATTATAATGCCCTAACCTTGAGGACACAAATGCAGCTGACCTTGAGGAGACAAATGGAGAAGTAGAACACAAGGGAAACTCGTTTAGGCCTTTTCTATTGTCGTTGCTTTTGGATGTACTTTGACACTTTGTTAGTTTAAAGTATATGGTCTATATTACTGTCTCATACTCTCGTTGGTGTTATTTTGGAACATGGATGACTGCATGTAGGAACTAACATATCTTATACCCTCTTGATATGTCATCAGTTAATCACCACACAGTTGGATTAGTGGTGGTACTATAATGTTGCTCTCATGAAACATTGCCTCTAATAGTTCCAGTCATCTAGTGATTTGTTTTATTAGCTCCCAATTGCAATGCGTGATCTCTTGTCTCCAGAAAAAATCCTTTCAATTTGTTGTTAAACACGAAAGGCATTCGAATTCCATCGAATTGAGTCCAAAATCTAGTTCGAATTCGTATTCGTTGCACGTCTGATTCGAATTCGGTGTACATCCGATTCACATTCGAATCCGACTAAAGTTATATGGAAACGAATATGGTTTGGGCAATATCCGATTTGAATTCCACCGTTTACACCCCTATCTATTTCTCACTGTTGTCGAGCAGGTGACTAGAGGAGGACTGAATAGGCGCCACACAAGCAACAGTCTTTTTCAAATCTGTTGCCTTTTTAGAAGTTCAAGGTTCTTTCACTCCAATAGCTATGAGGAGCTATAAAGATCAGAGTCTAAACTCTCACAATGAAATCTCTGCAAAAAAACTAAGCAAAACTAGACAATACTTACCCAGGCGGTCTGACCTCTAACTAGTTAGCGGTCTGACCTCTCCTCTGGGCGGTCTGACCTCTCTCTCAGAACTGAACTGGAAATCAACACTGTTTCAAGACCACAAATTGATGTAACTTTTAATCCATGACTCCAAACTACTTGAAACTTTGCATACACCTAGCCTAAGATATTGTGAACCTAATCCATAAAGAGATCAAAGCAGATCTATCCAAAGCTTTGACCCATTTTGATCCGAATGCAAGTTGCACCAAAATCAACCCAAATACGAAAACGATGATAGCGAGGAGCTCATGGAATGAATCAAGCCAAGATAGCTAAGGATGGTTTCTCACACATCCTAGCATCCTCAATCACAACAATGATCAAGCCAAAAGCTCTCAAAAGCAAAACCCCCAAAATCATCCTTTCTTCCACCAAAACCAGGCAAACTCAAGAAATTGCAAAGAACAAGTGCCTATATGGATGGGTTCTAGATTCCAAGAGATATCTCCATCACTTACATGTCCTTGGTATCAAGCAACATCAAGAGGGGAGAAAGATCCAAAAAAATCAAGCCAAATCACAACAACACTTGGGCGTATGAGAGGAAGACTTGGATGAATTTAGATATTTGATTTCTACTTGGAGATGAATACTTATAGGCACTCCCTTGGGAGGTCAAAGCCACTAGGACATCACACACACAAGTGCTCTCGTCTCTCTCAATATATCTCTCAAAACCTAGCCTCCTATTCTTTCCACTTTCCCCAAATTTTCCAAATTAGGGTTTCAAGACTTGGTTGTTGCAATCCTGGACCAACCCTTATATCGGGGAGGGTGAGAGCTAAGAGAGAAACTCTAATGAGCACCTGTTAAGCCCACACATAAATGGGTCTCTCACTCACGCACACTTCTAAAAACGTCGTCTTTATTTTTAGCCCCATTAGGCCAACTCCATCATACCTTGCCCTCCATGCAATATCCTTGACCTAATCAACTTAAGCTATCGCTGTAGTTTCGCACACCAACACTTTTCCGATATTGGAAAATTTACTAAAATGCCCCTCTACCGCCTTTTCTCGATTCCTTCACATCGAAGTATCGCCCATGCTTCGCCATCATCCATGTGGTCCTAATGACTTCCCTCAAGTCTCTCACGTGTCCAGGTCCCACCGAACCATCCTCACTTGCAAACGGGCCCAAGTACCTTGGTGCATCACATGCCTTACCTTGCACCATGACTGCACTCGGCTTCCCTGACCGTTTTGAACCTTAGATCCTCCCAAAGCTTAGTCCAAGTCCACCTTGTCATTGCGCGTCATGTCCACCCCTCCTCAAGCCTCGGTCATCTTCCGACGGCACCTTGATCGTTCTGGACCTCGCTCCCGTAGCTTAGTCCCGATCTCGTCTGCCTCACCATGATGTAGCTTCAGAGCCCTACAACCAGCTCCAACAAGCAATCCGTTACGTAGCAGTACCGCACGACACATAAAATCATCAATTGACACAATTTATAAGTTAAAAACACATACCTTCAAAACTTCGCTCCCAGAAGCATCACTAAGCCACATAGTCATCACATGGCTCACAATGCACCAAGGTACCATTTTACCTCAAAAGGCTTTGCTCAAACTTTGTCTTCCATGGTTCTTATCCATCTTGCACCTTGCTTGAATCCAACCATCCCACCCTGCATGCATGTCTGTTTTGAACCTTGGTTCTCCTGGCCAAGTCCCGGTCCTCCTCTTCGTTGACCATTGTTGACTCTAAGCCACGTACACAACAATAGATCAATCAACTATTTTTGGGCATAAGTTCTCCACAACCCACATTAGTCTATAAATGTATAACGCAAACATATGCGCCAATCACAAGCTCCTAGGACCAACTCTCAAATTTCAGCTCAAGACATCAACTCATTGCGCCCCTGAAAAACCACAGTCGATCTGACTGCAACCACCATGTCGGTCAAACCGCTACCAGTCCAACTACCAACCATTGGTCATTCCAACCGCTTCAATTCACCAGAAAACACCCTCTGTGGACTTTTAGTAAAACTCTGTCTAGTTTCAGGTCATGTTTCCATTTTTAATAACACATGGCACAAATACATCCCCAAACAAGCCTACAGAAGTGTTTGGGGTCCATTTTCCACACGCTTGCACCACTGGTCTGCCTGCCGATCAAACCATCTGGCAATGGCTGGTCAAACCTCTCGCAGGGTCAGTTAGACCGCCAATGGCTGATTAAACTATGGCTCCCAAACCGGTCTGTAACATCCCAAAGTTCTGTTACTATTTCAAAATTAATAAAATTATTATTTTATTGATTTCCTGAAATTTAAAAGAGTTTTATTTCTTTTCTTGGATTTCCTACGTTTTAAAATGTAAAAATAAAAATCTGTTGGAGCTTTCCGGAGTTTTATTGTATTTTAAGTTAAAAAGAGTAATTAAAGTGTTTTCTTGGTTTTTCTGGATTTTAAAAAGGGTTTTCCTTTTGTCCCGAAAGCCAAAAATAATTTGTTTGCAAAATTAAGAACTGAGCTATAGTTATAAATAATTTTATTAAGTTCCAAATAACTCAAGGAATTTGTGTGTATTTTTCTAAAAATTTTTGGACTCTTTTTACTATTTTCTAGAGAGCCTACTTAATTGTTTCCTTTTCTTAAATCAAAAACCATTTGAAAATCATAAATCTCTTTTGGGCCCAATCCTCCTAGCCCGTTCCTCCTTATCCCCTTATGCAGCCCAGTCACTGGCCCACTCCCTCCGCACAGCGCCTTCCCTCTCTCCCTCTGACGCGGCGGGCCCACACACCAGCGCCTTACTCCCGTCGTCTTCCTCCTCCCTTCGTTGCCCGTTGGAGCCACATGTCGCCTCGGCGTCCACAGCGCCTCACTGCCCATTGCCTTCACACATCCACGCCACCCTTTTCAATGCGTATTAAACTCCCTTGACTCCACCGCACCCGCTGCCCCCATTTTCTTCCCCTCTACCTGCTCTCGTCCCCACCTCGCCTGCCCTCGTCGCGTCGGCCAGAGCTCCACCATGCCACGCCCATGTAGCTCCTATACTCTCGCCATCCCCGAGCCCTATAAAAGCGCGCACCCAAAGCCCCTTCCTCTCCTCCCTTTTTCCCCTCTCCCCACTCCCTTTCCCTCGTCCTCACCGCTTCGTATTTCACCGGTGAAAATCTTCAGCCAGAGCTTCTTCCGCCACCATTAGCGCCTCCGCGGAATCTCCTCAGCCGCCTCCGCCGCCACCGTCGGCATCGCGCGGGTGTGGGCTACCTCGTGCGCTCACACACTCCGCCTGGAACCCGTCGGAGCGTCGCCGCCACTTTTGCCCCAAACTCGTCGCTGCTTCCTCCACTTGTCGCCGGCCACCATCGTGTGCATCACGCCAAAACCGTGCGCCCTGGAATCCCCTCGCCTCCAGTTGCGTGGGTGTCTTTATGACCTACTTTTATGTATTCCTACATGGCGCAAGAGGGGGCTTAAATCCGACAGGTTTCTATCTAAAGGAAGCGAAACCTCAGCGAGGTGGGACTATGGTGGGATGGTATATTGTAAAGGCCTTTTGATAATCACTTAGTCGCATACCTATGGAAGTGTGTGAGCGGACAGTTTAATTGATTATCTCTTACGGGTAAAGTTGTACAAGCTATGCAGAGTGTAAAACTATTCGAATAGCCGTGTCCACGGTCATGTACATGCTAGCAAAGCCACTCCAAGTTAGATTTTTTGTTTTGATTTCAAAAGACAATTTTGGATTTCTATCCAATCGGGAAATTTGGGCAGATAGCCTTGTGATAGGAAGGTATCCTTTACTACTCATTGATGAATGTTATCTGACTATAAAACTTGAGTTTTAGAAAATAAATTTAGCTATAGAATAATTGCTTTGGAGCCTAATACAAGTATTTAAAAAGAAACATTGCTTTATGCAAAATTCAACCCTCTATGTCTTCCTTTGAGATATCCCTGCATGCATTATAATTCTGTTATTGGGTGTAACTTGTGAAGTACATTCATTTGTACTCACTCTTGCTTAATAAAAATGTTGTTCAGAGAAGAAGGATTTCACATTGTTGAAGATCTCGACGCCTAAGCTGCTACCCCAGTCGATTGCCTATGGCAGATTAGTTGGACTCTACTACTGCTCATTTGTCTTTTGCTGTGTTCTTATTTGTTGGCTTGTAAGCCTTTCTGGTAATCAACTCTGTTATTTATTAATAAAGCTTTGCGATTATGGTTGTTACCACATTTATTTACTATGTGAGCTAGCCATTGATTATGAGACTAGTTCAGTTATGCACAGAGGATTTGGGGTGTTAATCCCGGGTCCTTACACGGTCTAATCACCAACCCATAGCTGGCCAGATCGCTTGCCACCGGACAACAACACTGAAATCTACTCAAACTCAAGACCAAACTCAAACAACGAAAATTGTTGAATCAAAGTCAATATGCTCAACACATGCCATAGGGTGACCTCTACATTGTCTCACAATCTCTCCCTTGATAAGTATATTGACAAACCCTTAAAAGGCACAAAATTGAGTTTGTTTTTAAAAGAACATCAAAAGTTGCAAAAAACACACATGGTCTTTTTTAAAGAGAAATAAATGAACATGACCATGTGGGCAAGAAATGGAGTGGAGCTAACACCTAGAAAGAGCAAGGTTCCCTCAAAAACTCCAAACCACTCTAAAAACATCAAAAGAAGCACAACCTTGTTCATGACTTAAAGAAAGGAACAAATGTTCACTATAGCGATTATGTTTGCAAGGAAAGGGACTCAAAACCCAAAAGAAAGTAAATGAAAAGCAAGAACGCTCCCCCTCACTCAAATATCTTATTTTGGCTCCTTTTGGCATTTTTATATTCCAAATCTTGAATTTTGCAACTTATGCCAAAAAATACAATTTCTCCCCCTATTTTCTACAAACCACTTGTGGGAGCAAGCAAAAGCCAAAGCTCTCCCCTTTTGCAACATATGCCCAAAAAATGCAATTTCTCCCCTATTTGCTACAAACCACTTGTGAGAGCAAGTAAAAGCCAAAGCTCTCCCATTTGCATATTTGCAAGATTTTATCTTCAATTATTTGCCTTTTTTTCTACAAAATTATCCCCTTTTTGGCAATTTAGTCATAAAGGGAACTACCCCTCAAATTATGCAAGAAACTACATGAAGCAAGAAGCACAAAAGAGAGAGCATGTATGCAAATGAGTTGCTTTACATTTTCAAATGCTATTGCCATAAAGCTTTGAGGATTATGCAAAGTGAAGTATAATACCACTTGAATTAGAACAAGCAAGAATTGCCACAAGGTCATATCAAGCCTGAAAAGCTGTCAAGGTCATATACAAACATATATAGCCAAGCTAAGTAAGATATCTCAAGATGAAGCAATCAAATTGATTACAAGTTATGGAAAGCTTCACAATTAGCAAGTTCAACTAAAGCTATCCAAAAATGAGTCAAGCCATGTCAAAACGTCTATGTGAGACCAAGAAGCTACAATTGATCATTACGGTGTGCTATAAGTTCCAAATGAACCACTTTGCTCAAATACCTCAAGCGCCTATACTTCTACATAAGATATGACATTTCACATTTAGATAGCACATGTTGAAATTGTTTAAAAGTCTATCTTAGTAGAGCCTGTCATAGACTAGGAGCTATCAACAACTACCCTGTAAGCTTCAACCAAGTTACAAATCTTGAGGTTCATGCCAAAGTACAAATAACAAGCAATCCCCATGAGATCGTCTGGATCATTAAACTAACTCCAAGTTCATATCAAAGTGCAATGACAAGCAGTCTCGTAAGAATAGTTTGGCACAAAATTAAGCGTGCATGAGGAGCAAAATAACTTGCAACACTTGATTCGCATTTTGCACAAGATTATGAACAAAGAGCTATTGCTGATCCCATAAGCAATATTTGACCCGAGACACAAATGCCTAGGAGAGGTAAACTCATGACTCAAGAAAGAACTAGCATAGCTCCACTAAAATTCAATCTAGATTCAAGATCAAACAAAGCATTTCTGACATAGAATGTATGATACGTGAATCAATGAAGAAGCAACTTGCTAAAAGATTCACAATTGCAAATTTTAGTTCAGGTTATCTTAAATGTTCAGCTAACATAGCAAAGACTAAACTACACATATAAAGAAATGACAAATCTAGCTAGTCAACAAACAAAGATGTGGCAATGAGCAATAACACGAAAGTGTAGCATCACACAAGAGTAATAAGCAAGGCTCTATGATTGTATAAATTGTACCACTTGCAGTAATATAGTTCTGATCTCGTCCACCTCACCATGACCGAAGTCCCACAACCAACACCAACATGCAAACCGTCAAGTAGCACCGCATAACACATAAAATCATCAATTGACTCAATTGATGTGTCACGAACACATACCTTTAAATTTTCACTCCCAGAAGCATCACCAAGCCACATAGCCATCATAGATGGCTCACAATGCACCAAGGTACCATTTTACCTCAAATGACTTTTCTCAAACTTTGTCTTCCATGGTTTTTATCCATCTTGCTACTTGCTTGAGTATGACCATCTCACCTGATATTCATGACCGTTTTGGACTTTGGTTCTCCTGACCAAGTCTTGGTCCTCCTCAATGTTGACCATAGTTGACTTAAGCTACCTGCACAACAATAAACCAAGCAACTATTTTTGGACACAAGTTCTTCACAACTTGACCTATATTAGTCCATAAATGTATAATGCAAACATGTGCACCAATCACAAGTTCCTCTGACCAACTTTGAAATTTCAACTCAAGACCACAGCTCACTGCGCTCTAAAAACCACAGTCGGTCTGACCACAACCACCATGCAGGTTAGACCGCCGCCGGTCCGACCTCCAACCATTGGCCGGTCTAATCACTCAACTTCATCAGAAAACACCATCTCTAAACTTTTCAGTAAAACTCTATCTAATTTTAAGTCCAGTTTTCTATTTTTAATGACACCTGACGCAAACACATCCCCAAACAAGACTACACAAGTGTTTGATGTCTATTTTCCGCACGCTTGCAACACTGGTCCGACTGTCGATGCACCTCCTCAGCTCCACCCGACTGAAACCAAAGCAAAGCCGGTCAGACCGCTTGCCACCGGACAGCAACACTGAAATCTGCTCAAACTCATAACCAAACTCAAACAACGACATTTCTCGCATCAAAGTCAATATACTCGCCACAATCTACAGGGTGACCTTCTACGTGGTCTCACGCTCACCGACCCGTGGTGACTGTCTGCTTGTGCGGTCAATCCTTTCGTGCTGTCGCCACGCACGGTCAATGGTTGAATTGAATCCGGGATACCCGCGGCGAAGCGAAGCGACGCCATCGGCCACCGCTATCCTATCAGATGTGCAAGAAAAATGAACTAGCTAGGAGTAGCAGTACTACTAGCTATTAAGTGCATCGAGTGAATAGTCCGTCAATGCTTGCTTGGTTGCGGCCGGCGAGGTTAAATTTTCTTTCCTCTCAGCTGGGAAACGGGAAGGCTGGACATCCTCGCCTAGCCTTATCAAGTCGTGTTGATTAAGCAGTCGACGAGTCTATACTCTATTTCCATCTTCCCTTAGACAATCTAGGCGCAAATCACGGTGCAATCGCAGCCGACGAATGGAGGGCTAGCTCGTTCGTTCCCGTCTCGTGTTTTTTAGGATAGTCTCCGTCCCCGCGCGCATTCTTTGGGCGCGAGATTGCCCCTAATCTTAGTTCTTCCGCTAACACAATCCGCTGCGTTCCTAGGCACTGTTTCGTAAGTATAATTTTTTTTTTTGTAGGAATTTCGAAAAACGAATTTATCTGGTTAGCAAATTTTGACTTATGCAGCCGCAGCGAGGATGTTTGTTATTCTCAAAGAAACCATGTGACTGCGTGAGGCTACAATCGGAAAAGAGAGAGAAAAAAAAAGGAGGGGAAACGGTGACATGGTCCGATCACCGAACAGGGCCCCTAATCCCAGGCACACGCACCCACTAATTACGGCGCCACCAATCATTAACAACAACGAAACCCAAACCCAGAAACAAAATCGCGCTGCAGATCCCCCCCGATGCACCAGGTCAATCGGATAACATTTCCAAACCAAAAAAATAAAGGGAGAGATAGATTTGGGATATTTGTTTCTCCAATAGAGTGACGCGTCACGTAACCCCGCCTCGGACCGCATGCACACGCGAACCCATCGATGATTAACCCCCAGGAATTAATAAAATAAAAATTCCAATTACTTGCGCGAAAAAACCTTCGCATTTTAAGGGTTTTTTTTTTTCTCTTGCTTTTAGTTTGAGCTCGGTCGCTCCTGGCCTCGGCTGCGTCTCTCTCCGTCCACTTCGCCATCTCCAGCTCGAGGTCGGCGCTTAGGCCTTTAGCTACCCTCCTTGCCGTCGTCGGCATTCCACCGCATCCCCCTCCTGAACCTTCTAGAAGCTCACCGATGGACGACCCCGGCGCCGCCGATCACGCGCGCCACCACCTCTCGCCGCAGGCGGCCGGCGGCGGGCAGCCGCCGGTGCCCCGCTCCCCGACCCCGCTCGACCTCTCCCCCGCCTCCGCTTCGGCGTCGGCGTACCGGCGCCTCTCCCCGTCGCTCCGGCCCCCGGCCCACCCGCAGGTGCGTCTCCCTTCACCCTACACCCAGATCCCCCCCGGCGCCGGCGGCCACCACGCGCGCTCGCTGTCGCAGCCCCTGTTCTTCTCGCTGGACTCGCTCCCGCCGCCGCCTCCGTACGCCGATCTGGCCGCGCCGCCCGCCATCCCGCCCTCCCCGCCGTCGTCGACCTCCGACCCGCCGCCACCCGGCCTGCCGCCGCGGAGGGCTGGGCACCGCCGGTCGCAGAGCGACACCCCCTTCGGGTTCTCGCAGCTGAGCCCGCCCCTGCCGCCGCCGGCGCCGGTGAAGCGCGAGGCCGCCACGCCGCCGGAGGGCTGCAGATCGGACGGCGACGACGCGGCCTTGTACGACCTCGTCAACTCCTACATGGACCTGGATGGGCTTGACGCTCTCAACTCCTCCGAGGACCGGCACGACGACCGCGACAGCCGTGCGAGCGGCACGCGCGCTGGGAGCGCGGCAGAGAGCAGCGAGAACGAGGCCGAGAGCCAGTCGACATCAGTGGATAAAAAGGACGGAGGCAAGTCCCGGCATTGTCGCAGCTTGTCGGTGGACAGCTTCATGGGGAAGCTCAACTTTGCCGCAGGTGACGAGTCACTGAAGCTGCCACCGCCATCTCCCAGTGGTGGCCTCTCGAGGAGCGGGAGCGGATCCTTGGATGGCGGTGCTGCGGCGTTGTTTGACACGGAGTTTGCTAATGGGGAGTTCACTGAGGCTGAGAAGAAGAAGATCATGGCCAATGAACGCCTTGCAGAGATAGCTTTGACGGATCCTAAGAGGGTCAAGAGGTGTGCGTTTCTTCTTAGTAGAGTGGGAAAAATGATCTATTTCCTCAAATTAAGCATTGCAACTTGTTAAAATTTTCAGGATTTTGGCAAATCGGCAATCTGCGGCCAGGTCAAAGGAGCGCAAGACGAGGTACATTCAAGAGCTTGAGCATAAAGTACAGGTGTTGCAGACTGAGGCTACTACACTCTCAGCACAGTTGACAATGCTGCAGGTTTGTTCTGTGGAGGTGCTGTGGGTTTTGATTTTATGATTATGATGATTTTAGTTACCCTTGATGCACTTGTTTTCAGAGGGACTCTGCTGGACTTGCGACTCAGAACAATGAGTTGAAAATCAGGCTGCATGCAATGGAGCAACAAGCACAGTTGAGAGATGGTATGCTTGTTATGGTTCTTTTCAGCATCGATCCTCATTTTTTCTGATGAAAATGAAGTTGAATGATGTCTTACTTGGAAAACTAGCAAAAGGATTTTGTGCAACAATTAAAAATGGTACACTCTGAAAGTATTCGGCTAGGATATGTGTGTGCGACTCTGCATGCTTGCTTGGTAGGCAACCCCCCCCCCCCCCCCCCCACACACACACATATCAAGGTAGCTGAGAGGATGTTTCATTGTTTGTAAGGGGCGTTTGTGAGGTGAGGTGTCAAGTGGTTGTGATAGTTTCCGTTTATGTGCGTTGGATACCATAAGGTTTATCAAGCCCGACCAATCCTAGAATTTTGCACATCACCATTTCAGTTTGCTTCGAAATCCAATTGTCGAGCTGCTCCGGATGTTTTGTGTTAATTGCTTGCTAGTTCTCTATATTAGTAAATTATTAAGCTAAAAATTATAATTGCCATCAATATTATTGATTCGGTTTGTGCTAATGTGCACATCAATATTTAATTATTTTGAAAATCTTGCCTACCTCAATACTATTCCATCTTGACGATTTTCTTGTGAATCTAGTTGAACCAGATATGTTACTCTTGCTTGAACAATGAAAACATCATTTGCGGATTTCCATTACAACGCTATATATCAGCTATAATCCAGTTCAGTTAGATGCTAATGTGTCCCATTGTTCTTTTGGGATCCCTATTTTATCTTCAAAATGTTCGTTCAAAGTTTTCTAGAGTACTAAGTACCATACACTGAAGAAACCAGTTTTTTTTCTTCTAAATTAATGTTTAGCCCAAAAGGCTTTTACATTTTTCTTAGGAATATTTGACAAGATTCAAATATTCAATCTTGAAATTTAATTTAATAGCTTATTCAAATATGAATGTCAGATGGTTATTTCAACTTCTACACAAATTGTTTCTGAAACTTGATACTGGTGATGTTCACTTGTTCTTCTTGACCTTTTTTTGTTTTTTGTTTTGTGTGATATAAGATCTATCATACCATTTTCTCTCCGCGTTGTTCGCCGTATTGTTTGTGCTATTTTATCATTAGAGGCGCCACAGTTGGTTTCAGTAAATGCTATGGCATGCTGACCCTGACCTCTAGGATTTCCGTTGTCGCTGGCAGTCAGTTAATAACAATAGTGATTTCATTGCCATGATTCCTTGCTAGGTACCAAGATGTATGGTCTCAGTTCATAGTGGAACTAGTTACTGACTAGGCTTCAATTCTGATACAGCATCGCAAAGCATGTTGTTGGCTATGTGTATCATGTCCATATTCTCTTCGTACATGTTCATGCTTTAATTTTGCAGTGTTTTTCTTGCAAGTTAGATTAAATCAGTCAAACGTTGTTGTGTTATTTGAGTAACTGAATTAACGTTGTATGTGTTATTTGAGTAACTGAATTACAAATATGATCGTTTTACTTTATCACTTTGAGTGCTTGCTTATATTTTTTTAAGATCAATGTCCTTTTTTGCCTCGGGAGTCCATATTCTCTTCGTACATGTTCATGCTTTAATTTTGCAGTGTTTTTCTTGCAAGTTAGATTAAATCAGTCAAACGTTGTTGTGTTATTTGAGTAACTGAATTACAAATATGATCGTTTTACTTTATCACTTTGAGTGCTTGCTTATATATTTTTAAAGATCAATGTCCTTTTTTTTTTGCCTCGGGAGAACTAATACTTTGATGCAATCGATGCCTGCCATATAATTTAATTGTGTTTCTTTTTGTTGTATTCTCTCCACTTATTTATGCTTTGTATCTGATTCATCATTCATGTGTATTCAGCGCTGAATGAAACATTAACTGCTGAGGTCCAGCGTCTGAAGCTTGCAACTGGTGAGATTACTGACGCTCGTATGTCAAAGGGCCTACAACAGCAGATGAACTCCCAGCTGATTCAACTGCAGCAGCTGCATATACAGCAGCAGCAGCAGCAGCCATCACAGACGCAGCAGGCTCAGCAACAGCAACAGCAGTCGCAGCAATCAGAATAGATCAAGGTCCAAAAAACTGGACCCTCATCGCAAAGGAGAAATTCGAAATCAAGATAGAGTGATGAATTGAAGGACGATGATCTTATATGCTAGTGAAAAAAATATCTTTTGCTTATATCAGACAGATTGTAGGATAGCAATGGTAGGGCAACAGATGCTGGTTTTCTGCTGCCCAAGTTCCTTTGTTTAAGGTGGTAATACTTAGCTAAAGTATGTTGTCGTGTCGTGTCGTATTATACATTAGTACTTTTCTGGTGAGGAGGCATTGTGATAGTCTTATCAAAGATTCTTTCCAACAGTATTATGCTGTAATAGTGTAATTACTTAATTATAGCGTACCTTAGTGTTTGTCGAAGCAGTCCTATGCGAAGGTGCCTATTGGTGAGATCTTTGGTTGCTTCTCTCTCCCGTGTAAGTAGCACACAATTGGTGCCTGTATTTCTTCATCAGTGTGGAAGACTTTGTTCGTTGTCTGTTGTTGTGTGTGTGTGGCGCTTGAGGTCTGGTATATATGTGACCTTTTATATATGCAGCAAAGATAAAGAGAGGCTGTATTTGAGTGGTTTTTTTGGTCAGCAAGCAAACGAGCATCGATTGAATTGTGAGTACGAAGGGGGGAAAATGTAACAGGATGCGTGGTCCTTTGTCCTAGACATTCATAGAATCATATGTGCGGAACCGTGGCTCCAAGTATATTGTGGCAAGGCTTCGTGCGGACACGAATCTGCAAGTGGCCGAGATGATTGTTGTAGTACTTGGCAGCTTCCATTCTCCAAGGTCCCTATTGCTTTCTCTGCATTGCACTTGAACATCCATCCAGCAACCAGTTGGAACCACCGAACCAGTACGCTGCAGCACCGCACGCGCTTCTTGTCATGGATAGTTGTTAGTGATATACTGATATGGCCAGGAGACGACCACGGAGATGATTGTATCACTTCTATGTTTATGAATTTTGAATAATATGTTATTTTGTCTATTGAATGAAATATCACTTATATTGATTGGAAAGTATGTGACTTGTTTAAGAAACTCTCTATTTAAGTTTATAATGTCATTATAAATATCTCTGATCTTATGTCATTATGTGGGACACTCATAATTTATAGATTAACAATAATATGAACATATGTATTGATTGATGATTACGTTTCATGGATCATAGATATAAGATATCAAATCAATAATGTAGACCTATTTTGGAGAACACAGTGTTGGATTAACCCACCTTAAGACATTGTGAGAATTGTTATATTCTTAAGTGTCATTAGTTAGTCTCATACATAGTGTACATGGGATCCTTAGACCTAAGGCCGTCATGATTTCTTACATATGTAATAGTTTACTTAGGAGTTATCACACGCTACTCCGTAAATGATTAGTCATGAAGGTAACTTTCGGGTTTACTATGAAACTTACGGAGGAATGTGAGTGATCAGATGGAATTTACCCCTCCTGTTTAACAGGAGAGATATCTCTGACCCCTCGATGTGGTTGAATCAAGAAAGTGCATGGTCATACCAAATATAGTTGAGGAGTCAACTACAACTAAGTAATCCACTACAAGATCGAGTGAAGGATTGTGCTATTGTAGGATGACACGCATCTCGCCTTGAGTTCAATCTGGTATCGTAAGGCAAAAGGATCAGTACATGAGCTTTATAAAGGTTCGCCCGATATGATGTTTATATGTATTTGGGATTCACTATGTCCAACTAGGAACCGCTACCGACTCGCGGATCAGAAAGGAGTTTCGGACCACAGTCGATTACGCATGAACCTACACGATCATACACTTTAATGGGTTGCAACAAACTAGTTCGGATTGGATCTGTTAGAGGCTTAAATCGGATTATAATCCGTACGTGGTCAAGAGTCCTAATAAGTTTCTAACGTAGTGATGCATTAGAAGCTCTTTATAAGGGGATGTGTGGGACGCTTTTAGGAGATATTGTACCACTCATCGAAACCCTAGCCGCCACCTCCCCGAAGGCTCTGCCGTGTGTGCTTGTGTTAGCACATCAGCGCATGACGTTCTACTCCTAGATGTGTGGATACTGTAGAGACGTTGTTGCGCTGATCGAGACGATCCGCGATATACATAGGGAACACGAGAGTCTGCTGGAGAAGACGATCGGCGGCCAAAGATGTTGGACGATCGACTACTTCCACTACATCAACGCGCGCGATGTTGGACTAGATTACTTCAACTTTTATTTCACTGCACTACGCGTCTAATGGTAACAATTTATGATTTCTTACTTACGTGACTTTTAGGTTTACGTCTTAATAAATTTTCACTTATACGCTAATGTAGCCTACCCACGTGCTAACAATAGCGCCCGTCGTGCGTCCTCTCGGCTTCCTTGCCGATCGTTTTCGTTGTCTGGACACTGGACTGGACTCTCGTCTTCTCTTCTTCTAATCCCACGCACGCGCGTGCAGCTGATCTGACGACGATGTCACGCACGCGACGCTCACCACCCAGCACCCGGATGCTGAGGCCGGCTGCTTTCGACGCCAATCGCCCGGCGCCACGGCGATACGGTGCCTTTGCCTTCATCTCCGCGCCGCCCACCGTGCAACGCGCACCGCGCGGCCCGGCTCGTTGAGCGAGCATGAGCTACGCCGTCATCTCGGATTCGGCCACGCCGTGCTGTTCGTTCCGCGCGGTGCGTTACGCGAGCATGAGCTACGTACGAGCGCCTCGTCGGCGCGTACGGGGGTACGAGCCTGCGGGCTGCGGCCGCGCGCAGCATCGTCAGTTGCTGGCCTCGGCTGCTCGGCCCAACGAAAATCAGCTTGAGATCTTACAGCGCGGGCCGCGGGGCCTTTTAAGGCACCTGAGATAGAGTGGAGTTCACGTCTCCAGCTCCACACCATCGGGGCTCGAATTCGACGACCGTGACGCCTAGGCCTTTTAACGAGACGCAGGCCGACTATGGGGCTACACATCATGTGAGCCTGCTGTATGCACATGCTTTCGCTAGCGCCTAGTAAAAAGGAGAACCGAGCGTTGCTCGGTGGCTAGCTGTGCCGTCGAAGCCAGCAGCCCACCGGGGTTGAGTCCTTGGCGCGTGTGTTTTATCGGGATTTTTGGATTCTCGAAATAGTATATACATATATAGATGTATTTAGTGATCAAAGTGTGTTTCGTGCTCTGTAAGATTCAACTTTTATTTTAGATTAAGTGTTTAAGAATATATGTATATGGGCGTACATCTGATGTGCACTAAAAAAAAGTAGAGATAAAAAGAGCAGATTTTGAAACTTTACTAGAGCTTGTTCGGTGCCAGTAACTGAGAGGTAGTGTTTCTAGTCGTTCTCTCTCGGTTTATTCTTGTTTGCTATTTTATTTTTATTTTTTCTCTCGAAGCATTGATATTAACATTTCGTTACAATTAGTGCTAAATCACTTCTCTCCCGCCTACATGGCTAGAGTAGCAAGTGGCCGTTATTACGAGGCGGGCTGGGCGACTGGCCAACCTCTCTGACAATCACCCACCATAATAAGCTGTTTACAGTACCTGTCACATATGATTTTTGTTGACTTGAATGAAAGAGATTGAAGAGAGAGAAAGATACTGTCTATAATTCTGTAGCCAGTTGTAGCACCAGAAACAAAAAAATATTAAAGATTGTGTGTTCTATAAAGACAACTAAAAAACAGCAGCTGTTACCATTGTATAAACTATCTTTAGTGCTATCTATAGATGATATAGAGAGTTGTTATAGACAGCAACTATCTGTACCATTGTACATGCCCTAACCTCACGAGTCATGTCTAGCAAGTTGTCATAGCTATTTTATTTTCTATTTTATTTTATGGTTTTCCCGTGTTTGCTAATGCTCGTCACACACACACGAGCTACAGCTTGTACTGTTTGGTGCGACAACTGGTCATCTAGTCCCCATCTATCATTTATGTTTACAGCAGAAAAGGAGAGGGAAATATACATCTACATCCACAGGATCCATAGGATCAGAGTCAAATAATTAAGCATGGACTAGGGCAGTTTTTAGTTGTTGTCAAATAATCACTGATTTGAACAATGAGTGGAGCCAGGATTTGATCGTAGGAGCCAAAAGTCTGAGAGAGATATGAATTGGTATCATCCTAACATGATAGAGACGCTTTAAACTATTTACAAAAAAAAATAGAAGTTTTCTTAAGAGGAAAATTTTTATATCAAAAATGAAATAAAACACAATCATGAGCATGATGGATAATAACTTGAGTTTGGTGGAGTTCGACGCGCATGCACGTTTCACTGAGTTACGGCCGGTGCAACAGAAGCTACAGACAAGAAAGAAGTGATTGATCGAAGTCTAAACTGTTGGGTATGAGGCTCTTTTTGGAATTTCCAAATTTTGATTCTCTAAAATTTGAAATTGGAAATAGAGGATAAGAATGAGTAAGTGGTCTCCTCCTTGTCATACAAAGAAAGAGGGGAAGGAATGTTGCTGTGCGACAAAGAAGCAGAGAACGGGGGGGGGGGGGGGTTGGGGGTCGTTCTGATCCTTACATCACGCTCGGGAGAGACCAGGGCGGCCGATCGGCAGCACAGCCTCCTCCTCCTTCTTATATCTTAACTAACAAAGATTGAGGTTTACCCCCGCGCAACGGGGCCAATCGTCCCACCACACCCCACCCGCTTTCTCTGTCTCTCTCTCTCCCCGAGCACCCGCTCCCTTCGATCCCCTCCTCCCTCTCTCGTCGCTTCCCTTCCACACTCCTCGAACTCGCTCCGAGACCAACCTTTCTCTCTTGCCCCCTGAGCACCAGTGGCGAATCTACCATCCCTCCAGCTTGGGCAATTGCCCGGGCTTGCTTGCTGGCGAGGGGCAACATGTCAGCGCTGACGCCGCCACGCCATGGAAGCCCTGACCAACGCCGGCGCGCGCTCTCGGCTGCGTAGCCCGGGTAACCTGGGCGGCCTCCTCGCGTTGCTGCCTTGCTAGACTAATGAACCACAGATGTTCTGATTTTGGCCTGATCTTTCGATGAGAATGTAAGTTTAGTAGTAGTCGCTCAACTCTCATGATCCTGGCTATGAACTCGCAAGGCTCGAAACCACGCAATCGCTGAACTGCTCGACAAATCATTATCAACCGTGCACGAATACCCGGTTGACATGATCACGAAGATCGATTCATGCATACACCGAAGAAGCACGCAAGAACAAGATAAATAGCAATCTGAAATTGCGAATAGGAATTGAAATTGTATTGATAAGTGGGATTCCGAAGAACAATATCGCTGTTGATCTCGCTGAACAAGAGAATAAAGTATAAAGTAGCAAAGCTAAACTTCAATCAACAAAACCCGAGGAACTAGATGGGGGGCGGCCACTATGTAAAGGAAGGAAGAGGGGGCGGTGGCACTGTTCACAAATGAATAGTACAACATGAACAGTACCCCTCGAAACCCTAGGTTGCCATATGGGTCAGGGAGGTGGCCAGCCCAAATACTCTAAAGTGGTGGTGGCTGTCCTTTGGATCCAATAATTGATACAAGGCCCTCGGCCCAATGTGAGGTGGCGCAGCACCAGATATAAGTGAAGTAAATTCGTCGACGCATTGGAGTAGTGTTTGACGTAGCCGAATCGATGCTAGTAGAGTAGCCCGGTTGGAGGTGGAGTAGCGGTAGTATCCGGCAGGTTGATGTCCTCAACTCCTAATCATAGGCCGCTCAGCAAGCAGCAGAACTCCCCAGCTTGTGATTGAATGGCAATGGCAGGTTCCTGGGTGAAGGTGTGTTCCCTAGCTCCCCATCTTAATTTCCTTGTTTCTTATTTCATCTTTTTTATCGGCACATGCATGTGGTTGTTAGTTCCCTTGATGCATTGAAATGATTTATGTGATTTGGATAGAAAAAATTGGCTTCAGCTTTGGGGGAATTTGGTTGGGAGATTTGTTCCTATTGCAATAACATTTGCAATGGAGAGTGATTGGTAGAGATGCAGTCATGTCTATGGCCTTGGAAATGGTTGGGAATCGGCTTTGTTGGGTGATGATACTATACCTTTATAAATTTTAAGAACGTTTTATTTTATCCTGACAAGATTATCTTGATTCTAAGGCATATTCACAAGGAAAATCATCCCTGAATAAATTGCCAATCTTCGGATTCCAGGGCCATGTGAGGATAAAACTTTGGTGTAAAACAAGGGACCTGTCCTTCAGGAATATTCGAGAGACGTCAGCTGCGTAGAATCAAAGTAACATGCAAGAAACCCAGAAATTTCAGAAATCCAGGTCATACTAGGCCCAAATTAAGGATGTTATGGTCTCTGTAGTTTGGGTCACAAGGTTGGTTGTTATTTTGGAGGAGTTTACCTAGAGATTTCGTGTTGAAAGGTCATTTGCAGGGTAGAGTGCCAATTAATGCTGGAGTGATGAGTTGATGACTATTGAGTATGGACGTGAAAATAAGTTGGGATTAGTTTGTGATATAACTCTTTGGAGATTTTAAGGTCTTCTATGTTTCAATGAATTGTCCTGATCCCAAGTTTTGGACTATTGAGTATGGACATGAGATTTCGTGTTAAAACTTTTGTTGTCGACTCGTCGCAACTTTGGTAGTATCTAGTGAGTTGTTTGTTATCGTATTTCGTTTTTATTTCCATAATTCCATCTATGAACTTTTACATGTGTGATGTATCGTATCCGTTCTTTTACTTTAAAATTATTGTGGATTTGTATGATGTGTAATTGTGTATCTGAATATCCGATACTTGCGGTTTTTAATAGATCATAATTAGGTATTTGGCTTGCGGCTTGCCCAAACTTTAGAAAATTCCTAGCTCCGCCACTGCTCAGCACACACTTACTTCGATCCCCTCCTCTCTAACACGGCTGAGGCAGCACCGTGCCCCTAGGGGCCGAACTTACCTAGATCATGTCGTGGCGCGTTCACGTAGCTCCGTAGTGTTATTTTTGGTTTTGATTGAGCGAGGGAGATAAATTTGCTAATTAGCGCGACAATAGTTCCAAAAGAGCCAAAAACTCTAGGAATCCCTGGTCTACTGCTTACAAATTTGCAAGCGTATAAGCGTGGGAGCACCTTCAGTCCCAATTCCAATTCCTTTTGTTCTTCTTCTAAGTTTACCTCCTGTAATGAGTCTAAACTCGTTGTAATCGGTTGTGTACATTGTTTTCCATCTCAATGCAAAGACACGTAAAGTTTTTGTGTTCTCTAAAAAACTAATGTGTTGGTATATGGTATGTACAGAGTACACTTTCTCACCCAGCGGGTGCACACCAAGCCCGTACCAAAGACAGGAGCAGAATGATCAACTACACAGGCCCCAAAAGTTAGGGCCTCTAATTTTGATTTAATTTTCAATTAGTACTTGTTAATATGTCAATAAAAAATATTATTATACTATAGTCACTCTGGTCAGATAAAGAATTATTCAAGAATTTTTATTGTATTCTTATTGAGAACTTTCCCGACCTCTCCATTGCTCTCTTTATTTCCCCTTCGCTTCGCACAACTACTATTTCTATCTCTTATTTGCCTGTGAAAATTTACCCCTCCTCTCCTAATTCTCCTCCTAACTAACTCATGATTTCCCTAAAACAATTCCATTGATGACGATGGATCAATCCACTCTATTCCCATCTATTTATTGTAGTATTCTTTGTGGACTCAAACACATAATTTATATTCTCGTCTCATTCTCTTGATCTTCGTCCATCGATTGGGCTCTTGTGCTACATTGCTTGGTCAGTGAAGCTGGCCTTTCATGCTACATCGTGGCCTACAGGAGCTATATGCGTCACATCAATTAGTTTGTTTAGTCCTATATCATTGCAATTTAGAACTTCAGTTTTGTTACTAAGTTTTTAAGACCTACTATTATTGTCCTTTCTTGTATTTGTGTATCTGAGTGTTGTTCTAGCTTTTATACACCCCTTCTAAAATCAGGAGACATGAATCTTGTTATGAAAAGCATAAGACAAAAAGAATGGGAACCGAAGAGCTAATTTTAGGGCCTAATTCTAACAATTTTTTTTCTGTTTTAGTAATTGAATTTTCTAAACTGTGGTGCCGAATTTTAAATTTGGCACCGGGTCCCCAAATTCTCATGTACAGCCCTGGTGCATACACACAGTTAGCATTTCTAGGGAAAAGAGTTTCCTGTCAGGGACCTGTCGTTAATATGCAGGGCTTGGTCCTTTGATGGGCGTCTTCATTTGATCATTGTTTTTTTTTTCTAATTATACATTAGCAAAAATTATTATACATGGAATTACTTTTGATGATAAATCTAATAATATTATTTCCATGTGACAAATCCATATACTTTTATGTAATTTAGCAGTTAAATTTTTTAAAGGTTGATTGCTACATGTAGAAGAAAACAGAGAGAGCACTATTCAAAGGGACTTCTGGTGAGTATGCACTAATTATAACGACCAACCACTATCCTAATCAAGAAGTTTTTCTTTTTTAAAAGAAAAGATACTAGTAGTATTTCTCCTATAGATTAAAATAAAGGTGTTTGCTATACAGTGAATATTCACTGTCTACTTAAGTAGTTAACACTTACCTACTAGCATGTTTTCTTTGGTGTGTGATTTGCTTCCGCCATGCACTATAGCATAGTGCGTGCTAGCGCCGCCGCTGGCCAAGCCGACTCGCCGCCGCCGAAGGCCACTCCGCCTCATGCCCCCTCCGACGAATGCATGCTCCGCCGAATGCTCTCTTTCTTTTCCTTATATTAATTAAGGAGATGCTTCAAAGGCGTCGCCATCCGTCACCGGAGGCGACAGCAAAGAAGAGAAGGGTGGTAGAGACGAGAAAGACGATGCTCGCAGCTTTCCTCTAAGGGGCTTTCACTACTTAAGTAAGTAGTGAATATTCACTTTGTAGAGGCACTACAAGGGAACCGTAATATTGCAACGGCTCAAATTGTTTCATTAGGTTCAAAATCGTTGTATTAAGCATTTGTTACAACGAATTAAATCATAGCAAAACTGCCACCAAGTCATTGCAATAGATTGTGTGGTAATAGGTTATTGCAACGATTTTTTTAATTATTACAACAATTATAAATTGTAGTGATAACAAATAAATAATACCACAAAATAACTAATCATGGCAATAACATGGATTGTTTGCAACAACTTATTTTTAGTTGCAATAAATTTGTTGTAACATCCCAAATTTTGGGCTTGTGTTTCAAATGTAAGAAAATGAGTAGAAATTAAAACTTTTTCTTACATCATGTATTTCCTTTGTGTACTGGACAAGTATTGTACAAGACTTATGGAAGTACAAAGTCACAAGTCCTTGACCCAAATCTTGTTCCTTTGAAAATATTCTTGTCAAATGTTATGATCATCTCCTGGGAATATTTTTCCTAAGTTCTTGGGATGGTATGTGACCCTCTGAAAAATTTCACAATTTTTAGAAATTGTTTGAATATTTTAGAGGCGATCAAACCTGTTTGACTCTCAGTCAAACCTAAAACCAGTACCTTGTAGAATTTTCGGAGAAAAATACAATGCATAAAAACCTCTGAAAATTTTACACAAAGTCAATGTCTCAGTCAGCAAGCTCCTGTAAAAATTTCAGAATTTTTGGAGTTATTTTGCTACCCCAAATAAATCCCCAAAAGTCCCAGCTTTAATTTAAAACCTAAAGCTGACTCACTATTCATTGGGTTCGAGTCGGGCTCGAGTCCGAGCCACTTGACTTGGTTGAACCACCTAACTGCACCGAGCCGCGTTTTAAAACGCGCGTGCGATATCGGCCGTTAGATTCAAATCGCTCGCCCACGTTAGTGTGAGCATTCGGACCCTCGGTTGCGTTAATCAATTGGGACCGTTGGATCTCAATCCAACCGTCCGATCCACGAGCAATCGGTTTGTCCGTGAACTCGTTTAATCGTGACCGTCCATTTTCAATCCAACGGTCACCGTTAAACTTTTCTTCTTCTTCCTTCTCGCTTCTCCGATGCGCGCGTGCGTTCATGGCGAGAAAAGAGAAGCATGGGGCTTGTTGTGTCACTTCGCGTGCCTCGTCAACGTCTCTGCAAGGCATTTAATGCATGAGCTTTCTCCTCCATTGTCACCGTGCTCACTTGCTCCCATCATTTCGTGGTCCACGGCGCACCATGAACCGAGCTCACCATGGGCTCATGTTCGCGCTCGTAACCCTAATCCTTTCCCTTTATATTGCCCCTTAGCTCCTCACGGTGTTCGTTACACCACACTTTGCTCTTCTCGGTGTTTGAGCAAAGAAACCACTTCACACCCTCAAAACACCATTGTTGGTCGTGGAGCTCCAATGGCGGCCTTGGTGTCCAGTGGTTTATCTTCAACATTTCTTGCACCCTTTGAACTCCTCAACCTCCTTTGTATTTCCCTAACTTGATTTTGGGTTGCATTCACGGGAATCACTCAATTTTAAGTTTGGAGATTTTCGGTTGGTTTCACCCCTTTCTTCTCCAAATCAGTAAGTGGTTATTTTTGCAATTATTTGCTTTTGGAGCCTCTTTGAGCTATAATGAAGCTGTGGTGATGATTTGGTTCCACTCATTTTGCTCAGAACCTCATCTTCCACTTCATCTTCTTCGGCTCCGGTGGACTTCACCGTGTTCAAGTCTTCCCGCCATCTTTGAAGCTCCTCTCGGTTAAGGTAGCTTCTATGTAGTCCCTAGAAGTCATGGCACTCGCTTCCTTGGACCGCAGCGGAGCATCTTGCTATTTTCGTGTTTTGCCGTGTCGGCTTCTTTCTTGTTTTTCGGCTCGCGGCGTTCCGAACCTCCACCGTGGCGAGGTCACCACCATTGGGTCCGCACACTATTGCGAACCCATTTTGATAGTTTGTGGCGCCGCATGTGCCGATCGCCGGCGACAAGCGGCGCAAAGCCACTCGGGTTTTGTCGGTTGAGAAGCTCCGTTTTAAATCGGATAATTAGGACACATTTAATGTTTAATGATTGCCAATCGGTAGAGCATTAATGGTGTCTTAATCGCCTAATGTCTCATCGACATGTGGGTCCACCCCTTAAATCACCGTGGCTTTTATCAGTGTGTTTAGGCATCATTAATGCTAATCATGGGTTAATTAAAGTGTCGGCACTATTGGTTGCATCGGAGATAACCCCGTGCACTTTGCCGGTGGGCCCATAAGCTCAAAACCGAAACCGAAGTCATTAGGGTGATTTTGGGTTATTTATTGCTAATCATTGTTAGCAATAAATGTGTCCGAAATTACCTTTTTGGGTCACTGACGTGTGGGCCCTCAGTCCCTAAAATCACCACTGTTCAAAATCGTTAGGACACATTAAGTGCTAATCATCATTAATCATTGGTCATTAGTAATTAATTAGTGCCTAAAAACCTCCTTTAAGTCAGCGACGGTGGGTCCACGTGCCGTGCACGTGTGTTAAGACTCGCATGTGTGACTCTCAGTCACTGACATGCGGCCCCACGTGTCAGCACTCCTAAATGCACTTCAATCTTGGACCGCCGTCCATTTTGCGATCTGCGGCCCAGATCTTGTATGCATTCGGACCATCCGGTTCCCCTCATCATTCTTGGCCGTCCATCGTTTGATCTGCGGCCCTGATCATGCGTGCAATCGGACCTTCCGACGGGAAGTGCTCTCGTCGCCGTTCATCTTGAGATCTCGGCATGTGGCGGCCAAGGCAACCGCACCGTCCGGTTGCATTCGTCCTCGTGAGCCGTTGGATCTTGATCCAACGGTGAGCTCTGTTCGAATCGCGCGCGCGCGGCTGTTTCCGTCGCGTGTGGCTCGTTGGATTTTGCATCAACGGCCCACGGCGTCCACGTCGTTATTTTGGTGGGGTTGGTTTTATTTACGTAAGTATTTATTTATCAACCGAAATTGTATCGAAACTTTAGAAATTCATAACTAATTCAAGATAAATCCTTTTACATGAAACCAATCGTAATAAATTTGTAATTCACTAAAGTTTAATATAAAAATGCTTTTAGCTATGCT
The DNA here is from genome assembly GCA_036346255.1 of Ampelocalamus luodianensis. Taxonomy (NCBI): domain Eukaryota; kingdom Viridiplantae; phylum Streptophyta; class Magnoliopsida; order Poales; family Poaceae; genus Ampelocalamus; species Ampelocalamus luodianensis. Next base: position 2,147,631 of record CM070632.1, on the reverse strand, counting down.
TCAGTAGTAGAAAATTCTGTAATCTTTTATAGCTTGTTTTCTCGCTATTTTTATATATTCCGTAATTGTATTAAAACTTGAAAAATGCATATCTTTTCTGTATATCGGATAATTGAATGGTTTTAACTTTGATAAATTTGTTATTAACTAAACTTTGATCTAAAAATGGTGATAGGTCTAAATCACTGAGAAAAATGTGTTAATAGATTTAACCTTATTAGTAGCACTTAAAAATTCATTTAATGATGTAATAGACACGATAATTCCTGTAGATCCTAAAAATAGAAATTGATGTTAGAAATCCCTCTGTTATCATACTATAATGTGAAATAGGTTTTGCACATGTTTATATTTCGAAAGTGCATTATGCTAGTTTTGCATCTTAGAAAAATCATAACTAAATCATTTTAACTCCAAATGACCTGAAATTTTATATGGGTTACCTCTATACAGTAGGTAGCTACCATAAAATTTCAGTCTCAAAATCTTTCTAGAAAATATTTTTACTACAGTGCTAATTATGGTAGAAAATGGGTTTTAGGTAATATCTTTTGCACCACAAATCCAAATTAGGTTTTTCAGTTTCTATGTCTAGGTATATCCGTATTCTACCTTATGTATAAATTTTGTAGCATTTGAGTAATTTTTGCTTGCTCGTTTGTTTAAGTGCGGCTCGTCTTATTGGTTGTTCTTGGTTCTTTTTGCCTTTTCGCTTAGGATTCGACATTTGCGGTAATCCCGAAACGACCCTCCACAAGATTTGAGCAACAGCAAGAAGGCAAGCAGTTTGATCATGTTAATCCCAGTATTTTAAGTATTTATGTTGATTACAAATTCTATGTATGCATTGCTATTTTGTGTTAATAGTTGGCCTAGTAGATGCATTTCCTTAGCAAATGATTATTCTCTACTACCATGAGCCTAGGTTACTGGTGTGATTTAGAGTTCATGGATGGGCTCTTGTCACTTAGTAGTTGCGAATTAATTGCTTAGCCATGCTTAGCTTCGGTAGAAATGGGCGGTTATCGACTTGTCGATAACCTTGATCACATCAAACTTATTATGATTATGATTTCCACCTTGTGCTATGTCTACTTATGAAAACTAAAACGAAAACAAAATGATTTAGACTTGGGCACAATGGTATGATGGTGTGATTTTGGGTGTGATCGAATGGTGTCCGGTCAACAAGGACCGAACATCTTGTTACACTAAACCAAGCATTTTAGCGTGCTAACCACATTAGAGGTATGGGACCTCTCTTGACTTAGTACTTTGGCGTGTATTGGCTCCAGTCGCGAGAGTCGCGGGAGGGATGGTGTTGGGAGCATTGTAGTGTCCGAAAGACTTCACCGTGATGGGATTTGTTGTCTTTCGACACAATGTAAGCATATGGGTTTCTATCCATATGAGCGGCTCGTAGTTAATACACAAGATTGGAAATGTCTCGTAGGACTTAGCCGGGCGGCATACCTTGATGAGTGTGCTTGTGGCTTGAAGGCGATGCAAGTGTGGGTACATTGGTACACCCTGCGGGGTTAAAACTATTCGAATAGCCTCGTCCTAGGTTATGGACACGCTTGGCAAGGTCTTTCAAGAGTTAGACTACAACCTTTTAAATTAAAACTTGATGGGTGGTACGAATCGGGGATTCGTGCTATGTTGTGGTGGCTATTGGGATAGTCACTTCCAGGTGGTTACTTGTATGTATCTTTACTTACTATTACTTTGATAACAAAACAGATTTGCAAACTTGCTTTTAAAATGTATTACACTATTGCAAATAAAGTTGGCTTTGTGCAAATGAGACATACAACCTCCACCTAAATAAGCTTGCATGTAGTTTATGAATAGGTCTCGCTATTCCACACGTCGATCTTGCGGGTACAAAGACAATCTTTGTACTCGGATGCTATGCTTAATTGTTCATTGCGGAGGAAGAAGGTGAGCTCGAGGGCCTCACTTTTGTGAGTGTGTTGTGGTAGCTTAGGGGCGACTAGCTTGGCGGCCGGTCGGTTGCCTTGTGGGTGTATGGCTAACAGTCGACTTTTGTTCTAGCCATCTTATGGCGCCTTTTTGCTTCATTGTCATTCTTGTATATTGTTCTATTTGGCAGTCAGGCTCTCTTTTGTAATAACTTTACTTTATGTATGTCATGATTGAACTTAGTGATGTATGTTGTATGGAAATGATGTGTAATTTTGTGATGATGTGCATATGTTGCAATTAGGAAACATATGCCCATCGAGGCTTAGAATGTTTAATTAGTAATGCTAGAACCAATTAGAGGTTAAGTGTTACTAGTTAAATATTCCGGGTCCTCACATTTGTTACAATATATAAGAATCCTTGTAGTGAGGGTCCCAAAATGCTACTGCATTGTGAGAACCCTAAAACTCAAACTAATCTAAACAACGTTAATTGATAATTAACAGTAAATAAAATTTATATTAAACAAGGATAAAACATAAGCTCTATTTAATATCAAACACATCGCCAAACAATTTCATACAAGATATACTCTCAAGAGTTCATCAACATAAATTTACAATATGCATTATCACAGCAAAAATGCAACATCGATACAAGCTCAGGATCAATTTCAAGATTTCATTATCCATAAAAGTAATACAAGAATCCATCTCCAGAAAATACAATATGAATTCATTGCAGGCAAAAGTAAAACATTAAATACAAACTCGGAATTAAATTACTAGAATTCTTTACATCCGATCAACATACAAAAATTCACTACAAGCATAAGTGAAACACTAGTTCAATCACCGAATTAATTACATCAGGGCAATATAAGAATTACAACATTTATTTTAGACTACAAACTAAATCCTTGCATACTTGATCGCCGAAGCCCATGCATCCTCCTACTTGAATCGCCCATGAGAAAAGAGCCTTCCTCAAAGCTGGCTACTCTTCCATTACTTCAGTTAGCAAAATCCAAAAAGATCGAAAGCAAAACAGAAATGATAAAGTAGAGTAGAGAAGGATTTGCCATCAAATCGCATGAAGATCATCGAGGTTCCCAGACTAACCTAGGTCAGTCGGCACAATTTCACTTCAGTTGGTTTCATCACCCGACAATTATTAAAATCCAACATCCACGTTATACCTACTTACCTTCGCCGCAGAAAATCCGAAGCATAGTATCAGAGACAACCTTTGCACCAAAGGACTATAGCCAAATAGTCCAATATGAGAGCCAATGAGATAAGGAAGGGGCAAAAATGGGCATGAGCGGGGCAAGGGAAAGAGAGGCAGCCGAAAGCCTCCCTCATAAGCCCTTCTCCCTCACAAAGCCAACCCCATTTCCAGTTCACAGCCAAGCACCACCTGAGCAAACAAGCCAGCAAAGCCACACTCCAACCCCATTTCTTTTCTTCAACCAAAGGAACCCAACCAGCAGCCACCAAGAGCAAGCCCCGCTGCCAACCATCAGCAAGTAAGCCAAGCTAGGGAGGAAAGAAGCAGGAGACAAGGATCTAGGAGGCAAGAGTCTAGCAGGAAGAGAAAGTGACTAGTGAATGACCACGGCACCAGTGAGCAACCACTGCACCCAGTGAACGACTAAGGCAAACATTCCCAGACCAGCAAACCAACTGGTAAGCCACATGCCAGCCACTCCCATTCTAAACCTCCTGACACCATCGGTACCCTAGCCAGCTACCAATGCATGAATGGCAAAAGAACTAGCCGAAGTAAGAAACAGGACTAAAAATGTGCAAAGTATAACAAAGGGGAAAGGGGAGTTTTCTGGAGTAGAGTCTAAAGGTTTGGAGCCAGGGCCAGGGCCAAGAACCATGCCCCTCTGAGTCCACCAGAAACTCAACATGCCCAAGAACACCCACCATAGCCATAATCTCACCATATCCAGCATCCCAAACCCTAACCATCAGAACACCCACAGTAGCCATCATCTCACCGTGCTCAAACTACCATAAAAAAATAAGCCATAGGCCATCGCCACCAAAAGCTCCAAAACCCACCAATAATGCCACCTAGGAACCCCAAATCATTTGGGCTTAAATTAGCATGAACCGGCATAAATAAGTATAAATCGGCTTGAAGCAGTAATAAAAAAATAAAGTAGCACGGGTGAGGAGGAAGGGGGGAAACCGTAGAGGTAGTCAAGACTAGTTGCCACTGAACAGCCGGGCGCGGGCCAAGCATGGTTGGGCCAGGCAGCACGGCGCAGTCGGCGCGCAAGCCGAGCGGCAGGTGGCCCGGCGCCAGGCAACCAAGAGTAGGTCGGCGGCGGCGCCAGGGAACCAGGGGAGGCACACAGTCGAGCCGAGCGCGGGGGAGGCGCCCAGGCGGGCCAAGCTGAAGGGGAGGCACGCGGGCGAGCCGAGCTGCCGAGGGGATGAGCGTGCCGGTAGCCGGGCGCAGGGCCGAGCTGGGGGCAAGAGCAAGGCGGCGCCGAAGCAAGGAACCAAGGGAGAGGAAGAGATGCGGAAATGGGGAAGGAGGAAGAAGTGGGAAGGCCAGGGGCTTTCGGTCAAAGCAAATGAGAGGGAGAGGAAGGGAGAAGCATTAGATGAGTGGAGTGAGGTTTGGGGTTTGGGGTTTGGTAGTATGTCTGTGGTGTGGTGTTGTGTGGGGAGATGTGGATGAGTTTAGTGTTTTAGGTTATTAAGTAAGTGCACTCGGGCAAGTGCGTGTAGTAATTGTAAACCTCGTGAGGATAGATAACAGTAGATCAACCAGTAGAAAATAAAAGCAAAAAAAGTGTAAAATTAATCGGAGACTTTATAAATAAATTAATAACCGATAAAACTCACTAGATTAGACAAATAATCTGATGCGTTACAAATAATTTATTCGAGATAGAATAATTAAAATAGACAACACTTGATAAAAATCACCCCTAGTACGGATTGACCAGAATCCATTAGTAACGAACATGTGCCCCGAGTTTATTTAGAGAAGTAAATAAATACATACACACCTAAGTAAAATCGATTAGGCATAATTGCATGAGTAAAATTGAATAGACCTAGTTGCATGCGGGTACGTGTAGTATTTTGTTTCCGTACGATAAAATGCAAACGTAGGCAACCTCGATCCTAGAGCTGACCGACTAGAACAACCGCAGCTGGAGAGTGTTAGCCTAGGGGGAATCCGAAAAATGTTATTAAATTCAAATCTGTTGAAAAAGAAAATCAACTGAATAATGTACGCATAGTAGCACCAAAAACAACTAAGTAATTATTTATTATTCGCACCTGCCGTATATTTGCAGAGGACGAACTAGTTCAGCAGGAACATTCGATCCCAAATTAATTGACGTGGATCTTTTCTACGAATACGAAGGCAAGCTTGTCTCTTATACATCAACCTAATTATATTAAATTTAAACATTACTTTCTGCATATTTATACATATGTGTATGAAAACTATATCCAAAAATCAAATCGGATAAAAGAAAGAAGAGAAAGGAAAAGAGATGAATAAGAGAAAAGAGCAGTCCAACTCGGAGGAGCAGTTGGGCTGTAAGAGTAAATAGTAAGGCTGGTAAAGGGGGCCCGTGGCAGGAAAAAGAGATGAGGGAAGAGATGAAACCCTTTATATATGATTAATATATAAGGACCAACAAAACTCTCACCTAGATAAGGGGTCGTATTTAAGTGTTAACCATTTTCCCGTTTCGGCAGGCAAAAAATGCTACTTTGTTACATGGCTATACTCTCCACATCGGGTAAGTAATATAGTGTGAGTGGTGTGAGTTATGGAGTAAACTAGGACCGATGGGAAGAGTCTGGAAGTGGGGAATCCAAGACGATATAGTACCGCACAGTGGAGTGTTGGGTGCGGGGATGTCCGGCCCAACCAACATTACGGGAACTTGGTAGAGGACTGGGTGAGCACCCCAGGACACTGACGGAAAGTAATAGGTGGAGTCTTAATCACGTAACTTGGAAAACTGTCGAACCCGGGACCGAAGGATCTCAGTTTCTCTGTACTTCATACACTAGTCCAAGAACAGCTAGTGTACATAGTCAAACAAAAATGATAACGCAACCATAATACACGATTCATTCATAATAATTTAAGTTGTTACAAAATGAGCATTAAGCCAATAACCAAAATACATAGAAAACAAAAACAGTAAGATGGACCACACGATTAGCCATAGGCAATCGTTTGGGGGCGTAGCCTAGTCGTCCAAGTTTTCATTCTCCTTGTAGTACCCTTCTCCTGATCAACAATTTATTAAGCAATGTGAGTATAAATGATAGTACTCCGCAGGTTACACCCAATAACAGATTATAGTGCATGCAAGGATTCATCAAAGGAAGGCTTATATGGCTCAATTTGTATAAAGCGATATTTTCCATTTAAATATTCATACTAAGTTCTAGAGCAGTTTATTCTATAGCTAAAATTAAGTTTTAAAAGACAGTTTTATAGTAGTAACCTTCATACAATGATTGGTGTAGGATACCTTCTTATCACATGGCAAGCTTGAAAGATCTAGACCTGCCATTATGTGGTAATGGAGTTTTGGTGATTAATGATAAATCTAATTGGGAGACTAACACTTTTATTGATATACATATTGTGTAGTCTTATTTGGATATAAAGGTGAAAATCATGAAGGCATGCAAGTGATTAAGTGATTAATGACAAATGCACTTGTGAGACTAATACTCTTATTGTTATATCATGCTTAGTCTCAGCTTGGATATAAAAACAAAAATCCAAACAGGTATGTATTCATAAATGACAATCTATTTGTGAGACTAACAATTCTATTGATTATCTATTGCTTAGTCTCATTTGGATATAAAGATGGAAATACAAGAGGTATGCATTCTACTTCGTTTTATTATATCTTGTTGCATTCCTCGGATCCAAAATATAGGATAAACTCCACCAAAAAGTTTAACTTGGATATGTGCATATGTTTCCATTACACATTTGTGTATGCACACATTTAGGGGGAGTCCATTCTATATTTTGTGGTTTCATTAGTATTGATCCATATTCTCTTTCCACATATATTAAGGATCTTTACTTTGAAACATATCCTTGAATATATTTAACTTGTGTAGTTAGTATATTCATATGAGTATATGAGAACATATGAAACTTGTGTAGTTCATGGATGTTCATATATCCTTGAATATATTTAACTTGCGTAGTTAGTATATTCATATGAGTATATACAACTTGTGTAGTTTGTATACACTCATATTCAGTATATACAACTTGTGTAGTTCGTATATACTTGTAGTATATATAACTTGTGTGGTTTATATATACTCATGGCCTTGTTGTTTCATTAGTATTGATCCTTGTGATCTACTTTGAAACATAACTCTTGAGTATATATATAACCGTGTTTATATATACTCATACCAATTACATTCAATTATTTGAAATTGTGTTGTGGGACTAACATGTGTGCTAAGATGTTTCAAGGCTTAGTCCGGAGTTTGAGTGATGACATAAAAGGAAATGCAAAGGTGATAAAGATCGACATGACTCAAGACAAAGGAGTCATGCCTTGCATTCAAAAGCTTCGGAAGAAGTTCGGTGGAAATCGGTATGACCGCATTTGGTAGCGGTACTACCGATGTGCGGTAGTACCGAAGTTCATGTGGTGGAACTACTGGCGTAGCGTATGACCGCAAATATGTTGGCGGAACTACCGCAACACGGTTGTTCCGTTTGTTAGTTGGCGGTATGTAAATTCCAGAGAAGGTGTTTTTCTGTATTTCTCGAGCCTCGGGAAATTGGTAGTACCGTATATGAGAAACGGTACTCTGGGAGAGCGTATACGGATGCTAGTTGGCGGTAATACCGCACCTTCGGTAATGGCTTGTTCAAAAGCATTTATGCAGGTATATATTGGTAATTAATGTTAATGACATTGTGGGACTAACATTTTCCATGAGTTGGATGAATAGGTTATGTTCCAGGGTGATGAAGACTTCGGATGGCATCATGAGTTGATCATCATCAAGTCAAGATTCAAGAAGAGGATGCATCATGTGTTGATTCATATCAAGATCTCGAAGAAGAGATGATCATGAGTTGATCATCAAGTCAAAAGAAGACTCATCATATGTTGATTGAGGTCAAGTAAAGGATGCATCATGGGTTGATGCATATCAAGACGATGACCCGAACTTGAAGTGAAGATGTGCGTCATCAACCTTCAAGAAGATGGTCAAGGCAAATGTATGACTAGCTAGGGCTAAGGATGTGTTCCTAGTCTTTTACCGGTCTTGGTGTTTGGTTGGAAGACCGGATTGCTAGTATAGGTTGTCGTACTATTAAGAGGGGTCTTGTCTAGTAGCTTGAGTCTCATCATGTGTTGATAGCTCAATCTTGCTTGCTCTAGCTCATCGTGGCATGATGCTATTATTTGCGAATGTGTTTTGCAAATAGCCGAAGCTCGTGCATTTAATCCTTGTAACATGTGATTATGCTTTGCAAATGTGTTTTGCAAATGATTGAAGTCCATGTACCTACTCCTTGTGGCATGATCTATGTTTGCAAATGTGTTTTGTAAATGGTTAAGATTCATGTGTATACCCTTGACATGGTCTAAGATTGCTTGTTGCTATTTCTTTGGACTTAGACCACGGTAGTGGCTCTTTTGAGTTGAGCTTTTTGATTTGATTAAATGTATTTGAGATCAATCAAATAGGTGGGTTGTGTAGCCCTCTGAACAAGCTTTCAATAGAGTCCAAGATCACTCAATTCCGACATCGGAGTCAAAAGTTATGACATTTTTACCGAGTGTCGTCTGTGCTGAAAATCGGGTTGCGGTAGTACCGCCCATATAACTGTGGTAGTACCGCAGAACAGTAGTACCGCCCCTTGTGAGTGCGGTACGACCGCAAAAGGCTGTAACGGCTAGTTTTTGGTTGTTTCGTCTCCAAACGGCTAGTTTTTGGTTTGGGGGCTATAAATACCCCCTTGGCCGGTTGAGAGGCAACCTTTGGCATCCCATTGAGTTCCTTTGAGCTAAGAGCAAGCCCTCTACTCCTATTTGTGCACGTGTTGCACTTAGTGAGGTTTGAGAGGCAAATCCTATTGCATGTGTTGCATTAGGTGGTGGATTTAGTATCCACGAGCTTTGACATTTGATTGGTTCAAGTGAAAGTTGGAGACTTGTTACTCTTGGTGTTTGCCGACACCTAGGCGGCGTGGAGCGTCGTGGTCGGTGATCTTCTCAAGTGAAGCTTGTGAGAAGGCCGGTGTTTGTGAGTGGCTTGGTGCTCGCCATCTCGGAGTGGAGTAAGAGCAACCCTAGTGGGCGAGGTGGTTGATACCTCGGAGGAAGGCTTAATTGGTGGAGCCGGCCCAATAGGTTTGGGTTTCCCTCAACGTGGATTATGGGAGACCGGCAAGTCTCCGACCACCACGGTAAAACATCGACGTGTCTTTGTGGTGTGATCTCTATTGCCTTACTATTGCATTTACATTCATTGTGTATGAATGCTTGCTTTACATTGTGCAATTTATATACCTTGTATTAAATTGCTTATTCATTGTGTATGATTGCAATAGTATCATTTACATTGCTTAAATTGAATTGCTTACAAGTCAATGCTTGATTGATTATTATCAATAGACTTGTATTGTTGGTGCACTTAGTTGAACCTAGTTGATTTAGGCTTTAATTGTGCAAAACCGTATTTGTATTAGCTTCCGCATTAGAAATCGGTTTTAGAGCATAGAAGTTTTAAAACGCCTATTCACCCCCCTCTAGTCGACCTCCTCGATCTTACAAAGCTGCCCAATTTTCCAATTAGATAAAAAAAATCCAAAACCCTTTGATAAAGTCTTTGCAAACAAAATCAAAGTCTAACTTTGCTTTGGCTTTGCCAAGCATGTCCATGAGCGTGGATACGACTATTTTGAATAGTTTTACGCTCTGCAGAGGTTGTACAGCTTTACCCACAAGAGACAGTTTGCTTATTATATCGGCCAATACACGCTTCCGAAGGTGTGCGACTAAGCAACTATCACAAAGCCTTTACAATACGCCATTCCGATCGTAGTTGGGTCCACTAAGGATTCACTTCCTTTGGATAGAAACCCGTCAGATTTAAGCCCCCTCTTGCGCCATGTGGGAATATATATAAAAAGTAGGTCATTTTGACACCCACGCATCATCATGGCACAACTACAATAGAATGGTGCAAATTATTTAGCCAGGTCCTGCCCACACAGGACATGTGGTTGTACGGTGAGGCTTAGCAAGATGCGGCTTGAAGACCGATCCTTAACTGACTTGGGCGACTTTCCAAAACAACCCCTGTGCCTCGATCATAGAGATGACTCGATCCCGTGCATCAACATGCACCAACCAAACATCCATTTCGCCCAAGTCCAAACCAATTTTATTTATTTTTCAAGTTAAATTCTTTTCCAAAAATTTCTATGGTAAAAGCAATATCATAGCATCATGTTTAAATCATAGTTGAACATTTGGCTAAATTCCCCAAATTCAATATTTTTGGTCTAAGATTTAACTAAGCATAAAGTTTTTCAATATATTCTAGTTCACACTTTTGCATAAACTAGATTTTCATTTATGATATCAAGGGGTGGTTAATTCAATAACAAATTTGGATATACAATGGAATTAGGAATAACTATAAAGTTAAAACAGGGATTTAAATTACTTGAATTTAAATACACATACAATAATAATTCAAAATACTGGGATTCAAATATGATCAAAGATGTAACTTGCTTTGCTCAAAAACTTGAGGATCTACTTCTTCGAAATATTCGGGTTCTCCGGAGTCGTCGAAATCTACACGCGAAAATAAAGCAAATTCAAATAAATACAAATGAACTCCAAATTAAATAATTTCAGTGTAGATAGCTAAATCTTGACTTTAGATGAATTTATAAATTTAAATCACTGAAATTGGAGCTCGAACGAAGGAGAACGGGTGCTCGGAAGTTGAAAATCACATGAAATGATGAAATTGAGAATTTTGGAATTTTAGGAATTGATTTTCTAAAGGAAAATCAATTCTCGCGCCATGCTGATGTTAGGGATTTATGGATTTTTGGCTGATTTATTTTTCAAAAGGAAATTGCTTGAGCTACCGACAAGTGGGCCCCATAGCCATGGTTGGGTCCACAGCCGCGTGAAGGTCCATGGTGGACCTGGCTCACGGCACAGGGGCTTGCCATGTGGGCATGCCACACGGGCATGACACCTAAGCACAGGGGGCTAAGGAGGAGCCAGGTGGCCGTGAAGTGGCAGCCACGTCACCTCCGGCTAGGCGGTGGCGCTCGGGCGCATAGGCTTGCCGGCGCTACGCGCCACGGTGAGCCTCGGTGAGGTATCAAAAGAGAGAGGGAAGCGCGCTGAACTTGATGCTCCCCTTTGCGGCAAGAGCACGGGGAGAAAAGGCCGGCGGCGAGGAAGAATGGTGATGGTGAAGATAGGACTCCGGCGGCGATTACGCTCTGGTGGTTCTTAGACGGAGATGGTGAGCGCACGAGAGAGGCCACGGGCTGGCGATGCCAGAGGTGGAGACATCGGCGGCGGAGGACCCTCAACGGCTACGTGAGCTTCGGCCGCGGAGCTTCAACAACGAAATTGCGGCGAGAGAAGGCGAAAGAGAGAGGGGAGTGGGGGAAAAGAGAGAGGAAGAGGAGGGGTGCACAATGCTTCTCTTTATAGAGGAGGATGGCCGGGGGAGAAGGTGCGCTCGGCAGATTTCACGACGGTGTGGTCCGGCGCGGCATGGCGGAGTACGGGAGTAGGTGCGGCGCTGACGGGGCGGCAAGGACGAGGTGAGGGCGATGGGGCGGCAAGAATCGCGAGCGACATGGGCGCTCAACGGAAGAGGATGGGGAGGAAGAGGGAGTTGACAAGCGGGGCCCGCCTGTCGACGAGAGGGAGAGGAGAGCGCGGGGGGAAAGGGAGTGGGCTGTGGAATTGGGCCAATGGGGGAGGAAAGGGAGTGGGCCGAGAGAGAAAAGGAGCCCAAAAGGCGAAAGGAGAATTAAAATGCATTTCCAATTTACAGAAAATACCACAAATCGAAAGGCTTTTTAGAAAATAGCACTTAAGGCCCAAAATTCCAGAAAAATACAAAGAATTTCCTTGAATCAATTTGGATTTAATAAAATTATTTAGAACTTAACATTGGCTTTTAATTTTGCAAATAAATTATTTTTACTTTCGGGGAATTAGGAAAATCCTTTTAAAAAAATTCCAAAAAATTCAAGAAATTACTTAAAATATTCTCTTTGACTTTAGATGAAAATAAAATTCAGAAAACTTAAATAAACTAATTTTAAAATTAATTAAAGTTTGATTAATTCATATTAAAGTGTTTGTATCTTCTAAAATTTCAAGTTAAGCTTTAGCAAATTAATAAAATCAAATGATTATTTTTAAATTTTGAAAATTTTCAAAAAGACCTGAAAATTGAGATGTTACAAAAACATTACGTACTCTAAACTCGAAACCGTATCAAAGGGAATGGGGGAAAACCTAGCTCAAAGAGATCTAAGAGTAGCTATGGGTAAAGTGGTACAAAGCCTGCGCAGTGCTATATATCAAATCATGAATTCATGTCTATCTTCTGGATTTGAGTCTACGGTGACCGCTAGGGGTTTATCTTCCTACCGAGTGACAAGTAATCTTTTCGGTATTAAAATTTGCCACTTAAGTTTTGATAAAATATTTTCCAGAGAAAGAGATGACTAGAAAATATGATAACGAACAGAGAATAGTCATACAGTGCATCTCTGCTAATAAATGCTTGCTGAGTACACTAGTACGCATTCTTGCTATTATTCTCCTTTGTTAGATCCTAATCTGGTCAGGAACTATCCCGAGTGGGATGAAGGATACGCAGGTGCCAAGGAGGCCACAGGAGGCGAGGGCGCTTACTACGAGGAGCCGGGCGAGGTGGACACCCTATTCGGCAAGTGGGACGAGTAGACGACCGGTGGAGCAGGGCAGGCAAGCGAGGGAACTTAGTCCCATTTTGCAGTTGTAAATTATTACCTGTAATAAAGACCATAGCCTTGCATGGCTAAATACTGTAATAAAATACAATTTCTATCTTATTGTTCTCTGCGTTAACTTTAGTAAGGCTTACTATTTGTCGGAGCGATGTCCTACCGGGCAGATGAATAATAATCCATATGATTAAATGTGATTACTCTCAGGTAATACTTGTAGCGTCGCATGCATATATATACATGTATATATATATATATATATATATATATATATATATATATATATATATATATATATATATATATATATATATATATATATATATATATATATATATATGTATATGTATATGGGGGCGTATCTAGTGCTAATGGGTAATTCAGTGCTAAGATGCTAATACAAATCTTAACCGTTGAATCTGTATCTTGACCGTTGGATGTGAAAGCATGCAGGGTGTTTAATGAAGGTGCATTAATGAAGGTGCATTGGATGTGGGAGCATGCAAGGTGATTAAATGGTTTGGAGGTGAGAGACTGTATTAATCTTGGTTGTTCAATCCAAATCCAATGGTGAAGATTGACATTAGCACCGTAGCACTGAATTATCCATTAGCACTAGATACGTCCCCTATATATATATATATATATATATATATATATATATATATATACACACACGGTTTGGGCTTTCTCATCTTTCAAAAGAGTAGTTGTGACTTCCTATATTGGAGTATACACTGTAGAGTACAGACAATTAATGCACAAAGTTGACCGCAAAAAAAATACAGGCTGGGGCTTGCTTAGGAGTATTGGCCTATTTGGTTTACCACCCCAGGTAGCCGTATCAAAATTTTAGAAATACCAAAACCGAGGTAATACCAAAATCTGGGCCAAGAAAATAGTATTTGGATCGCATCTATACTAATTCACGGGCAATACCGAAATTGATACGTTTGGATTGCAGCCATGCCAAAATTTATCAAAATTGTGAGTATGACACGTGGGTCCCGCATGATATCTATTTTTTTGCCCCAAAATATGTCTACATGGGGTCTTATTTTGTTGATAAAATGACAAGGAATACAACGGTTCAAACGGATCACAAATCGGATACTCGGTTTACGAAATACGGTCATTTTAAGCTTGTAAATCAATATAACTATGCAATTAGTGCTAAGATTTGCAGCCAACCAAGACACACCACATAGCAAACTCAATGGCTGTTGGAAATTTGGCGCACGCCCAGGAATTTGGCGATGGATTCGGCCGCCTGCGCCAAGCCTGGAAAAGGGTGAGGCAAAGCCAAATTTTGGCTTTGAAGCAAACACTAGTCAAATTTTAAGATAAAGTCAAAATTTTGGTTTGGTTCATTTTGGATCTGAGCCAAACAGGCCCGCCATACACTCACAATAAACAAAACCGGCCGAAGAGATGCTATCCACAGTGCTGAATAAACAACTATTACAGACTTCACTACAATTGCAATGGTGTTTTCAAGTATCAACAAAACCGGCGGTCTCCACGCGAGCTACGCCTTCTGGCCCTCTCCGCCGCAAGGTCAGCGTCGGCCTTCGGCTGGATTATTTGTCCGGCATGATCAGACAGGTAACCGTCTGTAATTAACCGGTCTTCATTATTCGCACACCTTAGCCTCCATCCATATGGCTACATATATGCCTGCCTTTTGAGAACATGTAGGTCGAAGCTCCTCCCGCGTGTGCATGCATATGTACTCAATTTAGTCGACGCCACCTAGTAGCTAGCTAATTCCTTCTGCATGCAAGAAAGCATATTTTTGTAGGAATCCATGGATCATAGGAAGGAGGAACCTCCAGTCCTAACACATGAAGATAACCAAGCCTTCCTGCAGCTGCTTAGGGAGAACATGAAAATGTATACACACATCTCTATATATCTTTGCTTTTGTTCTCTTTTTTCGATCCTTGTCCTGCAACACATGGTCATCAGTTCTTCTATCAAAAGATATATAGTTCTCGTTATTAATTAGTTCCACTTCTGCAGTGTGCCATAAGTTTTATCCATGCAAATATAGTTGCATGCATATATGCATCACTAACATAGCTAATTAGCTGTCGATCTAGAACTAGTATTTTATGGTGTGCATGCATGATGTATACACACTACTACATAAAAGGTCATCACAGACGGTTTCTGAACCTTCTAGATTTATGTGTCTATGATAATAGATGGTCATCACAGATGATTTTCAAACCGTCTATAAAAAAGCTAGGTTTTGAAAAAGAACCGTCTGTGGTAGTAATTATCACAGACGGTTCTTGTTTAGAACCGTCAGTGATAGTTGTTTCTATTGCCAAAAAAAATAAATTTTGAGCCAAACCAATTAATTGCTGGACAGTAAAGGGAATACAAATATGCATATCATGTTTCAAAGGTTCACCCTAATAAAAATTCATCGACTATTCCTAAATGCCACATTTACGTAGCAAATTTACAAAATTCATAAAATTACACATTAAATACCATTTCAATTCACCAAAGCAATGTCAGAAACACAATTGTGGCACGTAGAACCATCTCACCTCCATGATCCATCTATCTTTCCGAACCAGCAAACACATCAAAAAGCCTGCAACAATTCCACCATGTTGCCCGATGCCCCACGGTAGCCACCGCCACTACAGGTCCCCGCACCACCTACAGCACAAACAACCCACCCAATGAGACCTCACAGCTTCAAAATGTTGGGGATACACCTCCGCCTCCGCATCCACCTTACCCTCTTGTTCCTGCTCACTAGCTTCGGGCGGCAATGCATCCACCATGACCTCCTCCCCGGCCTCGCCCCTGGTACCATCCTCCTCGACCACCTCGATGGAACGCTCCACGGGCACCTCCGACGCAGCCGCCTTCTTCTCCTCCTCATCCGCCTCGGATGCGGTGGCCCTTGGCGTCACCATCTCCTCGGAGCTCTCCATCGAGTCCTCGCTCACATCCATTGCGCCCACCACCATACACGACACAACACAGCATCTGATGAAAGACAAGGCTAGGGTGGCTATAATATATAAGGACAGCCATGGTAAAATTATAGAGTAAAAAAAAATTCAAGTTATGGTAAAATCAGAGAGCCATCACAGAGTAAGAAAAATTCTAGGCCATAGTAAAATCACATAGTAAGAAGAATTCTAAGCCATGGTAAAATCAGAGAGCCATCACAGACGGTTTTTATTAAGAAACGTCTGTGACGTTGCACTATCATAGACGGTTGTTAACAATAACTGTCTATGATCTCTGCGATTATCACAAACGGTTCTTCTTAAGAACCGTCTGTGAATTATCACAGACGGTTCTATTTACAAACCGTCTGTATCACATACGATTTTTAAGGAATCATCTGTGATGAGACATCTAGTATAACTTATTTTGTAGTAGTGATGAGACATCTAGTATAACTTATTTTGTAGTAGTGACATATGATATGCACGTAGGTTGGGAATGGAAGCGGCGAAAGTGGAGGTGCGGTTCGAGGAGGTGAGCGTCGAGGCGGACGTCCGCATCGTCGGCCGCCGCGCTCTGCCGACGCTGCTCAACTCCGCCGTCAATGCTGCCCAGGTACGTACCTACGTACACACGAGCCTGTATATGCTCTCGCACGATAAAGCAGACACACTTGTACTTAAAGCACATCACCACACCGCACACCCATACACTCGTGCTTTCTCACTGGACGTAATTAACGATGGAATGGACCCGTCACAGTTTGGCTTGAATCCCAAACAAAATGTCGTTGGCTCGTTATGGAAGACGGATTCCTAATCCGCCCACGCGAGAAGCCTTCTCCCCCTCAGGCTCAAAAGTCTGACACAGTGAATTTACGAGTTATTTGACACCATGAATTTACGAGCGGATGATTTTGCAACATGTATATACTCCTAAAATTGATGAACACCAGCGCTATATCTGTGACTTGAATCCTAGTGGGATGGGTCATGGAAAACTCTATCGGCAAAAATTTGCCGGTTGCTAGCGTTATTGGTGGGGTCTCATAAAATTTCATGCCGGGCAAAAAAAATTGGATTTATCTTACTTTCATTCAAATTTAAATTTTAATTCAAAATTTAGATAATTTCAATTTTATATCTGAAAATTTTAAATTTCAAATCAAAATTTTCATCCAAAATATCCGGTGACCGGTAACGTTACCGGCTCTCCCTGTGCTAGGCTGGGCTGGGTGCACACCCTACGCCTAGCCATCAGCCACATGTCATCGTGTTTAGTTTTGCATGCGTTCTGTTGACCGTTTTGGATGGTTATTCTGCAAACAATATTGAGCTAAAATGTTTCTCAACTTTTACGTGTAATGATGTAAAGCGTATATAAACACAAGCATATATATTACCATAACCATTATTTATCTTTTATGGAGAGAGTTGCAACTGAGTTAGTTCGCGTTAAGTATCGTGAACAGACAACATAGAGGTTAAGGTCCTGCTTGGTTCTTTGGCCCAAACGTTGGGCAATTTGCCAATTTCACACAAGGGCGAGCTTGCCCAAAGATTGCCCAGCAAAGCAAACTGTTTGGTTGTATAGCTAAAACAATCCCTGCCTAACGGAATTCCTCAGAATATGGCAGTGAAAACAACTTCCATTATTTTTATTTGTGTTCATGCATGAGGTGGCAATAGTGGAACAAACCAAACCTTGTCCATGTGAGCAAGCCAAATTCGCTCTCCATCGTTGGTAAGGATTCCCGTGCTTTTGAAGGCTAGATTGCTCGCCAAAGCAAAATGTTCCAAACATATATCTTTACAGTTTTCAGTGTAGTCGTATCACCTATGACCAGGTAGTCGGAACTCTCGACCAGTCCAAGCTCCTCGATTCAGGATGTAGTCGAACCCCCTCTACGACCACAAGCGGTCGTAGCAACTCTACGACCAGATTAGATGCAGTCGTAACCTTCTACGACCAGGTGTGGTCGTAGCTCCTAAACAGTACTCGATGAATAGCACTTGTAATGAACAGTGCTTTTGATAAACAGTGCTTGAAACCCAAAAAAACATGTGATTGGTTTCGAGAGCAATTGCTCCTCTTTTTGTTTTATATTGCTTTTCTCAACCCCCGACTTCTTAACTCACGACTGCTTCTCTTGACTCCCTGACACCTTCTCTCGACTTCTAACTATTTAAGACTGCTATCTCCCCCTGCTTATATACTATTACATGTATCGACTAAGACACGGACTCAATGTGAGTATCCTACTTGGACTCGTTCTCGTAAAAGACTCGGACTCGAACTTTCACCTAATCTTGTACAATATTAAAATCCAAACACACTCTCTAATCTTGTAACAAGATTAAAAACAGTAATCACTCCATCTTGATCATCCTGATCTTCTCACGCATTTGAAATTCCAAGTCTTTCTCTTTTACCTGCACTCCCGTGCGCCGTTCCTTCCTGGGCCGATACCGCCCTACCGTCAGCGCTTGCTCCATCCTGAACCATGCACAAACCAACACTTGTCGCGCCTCGCATCTGGACTGAACTCATCTTTCCTTTGCACGATCGCCAGGCCTGGAGCACCTGCTCCCACGACCACCTGGTCTTCGGCATTACCTGAGCCTCTCGCTCCTTTTTTTGGACCAAGTTGCTTGCTTTCCGCGTGTATCTCAGCTGAGGCTACACCGCCTCTAATTCCTGCACTCGTGCATCCTGTTGACCACATTCCCTCCACAAAATCACAGAAAATTACACCAACCTATACTCCAGAATTTCTTGCCACAAACGTGTGAGGTTGCAGATCAAACTCAACGACCACACCAGCACTTGTTGCACCTCCTGCGCCACCTGTCTGTGGGTCATCTGGTCCTCCCGACCACCTGTTCTCTGCGCCATCTTCCTTAGCATGCACGTCATCTGTCTTCAATTCCTTCTTTGGTTTTATTTTCAGGTTTGCCCCTTGATCTTCTGAGCATCCGCCCTTTACAGTGCCCAGCGCGCCTTGCTGCATGCTGTTTGGCCCTCCCGAGGTTCCGCCTAGTGCACCTCCTGCATCAACAGTGTGCCACCCCTGGATCCTGCCATGTCTTTGGTGTTGGCCAATAACCAAATTCCACTCTGGCTCCTCCAAGCTCTCCTCCCCACAAGCTAGCCGATTTACAAGTTTTCAGTGAAATTTTGTAGAACCGGTTCGGGGATCTTTTTACCTTCATCAACAGATATTTGTTCTTGTCATAGACACACAAGAACTCATCTTGCAGCACCACCCCTGCACCCTTCTTCCGCCAACTGCCTGAGACTGAGTATGTTGATGCACAAACTTGGTACAAAATAAATTTCAGTCAGCAACTTCTGATCGCCGTTCTTGCATTGCAACAACATTGATCCTTTGCCTTTTATCTGCACCGTGGAGCCGTTGCCAAACTTGACTTTACTCGTAATCTTCTCGTCGAGCTCATGGAATATGGAGCGATCTCCTGTCATGTGATTGTTTGCTCCATTGTCCAAGTACCACTGATCACTGTGATCGTGGTTGCCACCCTCTGTGCGTAGTTTAGGAACTACGTTTTCCTCGTTCAACATGATCGTCGCCTCTTTGACACACAAGGAGAGAAGCAGGGCAGGCTCTTTATCGTCTTCACTAGCTCGGGTGAGGTTTACCTCGTCGTTCTTCTTCTTGTTTGAACACTCCGAAGCGTAGTGCCCATACTCGTCACAATTGAAGTATTTTATGTGGCTGCGGCACTCCGACGTGTAGTGACCGTATTTGTCACATTCAAAATACTTGATATGTGACTTGTCACGGGATCTGCTACCACCGTCTTGCCTAACCCAGTCTTCACGTCCTCCTCTACCAAAACCGCAGCCTCCAGCACCGCGATCACGTCCACGCTAGTTTCCAGAGCCCCGGCCACCTCATTGAACCCAATTGAGTTCCTTTGTTTATTTGTTTCCTTCCTTCGCATCACTTTCCACAAGTAATGCTTGATCTATCCTTGCCTTGAACCCTCTGAGAAGCCTATTATGTGCTTTGAGAAACCCAGTTACCTCTTCCAGCCTCATGTTCTAAAGATCACTTGAATACAATAGAGTTGTGACCACAGGCACGTACCTCTCGAGTAATACACGCAAGTATTTCTCGACCACCTCAATTTCTTATCGCCAAGAGATTGCAACTCATTGACCACAGTTGTTATCCTGCAAACTCATCTACTGATTGAGTTTCGCCCATATACAATGCCTCATACTCCCCTCGGAGAGTTTGGAGATGAACTTTCTTCACTCAATCCACACCTTCATGCATAGTACAAAGAGCAACCCAAGCTTCTCGTGTTGTGTCTTTCTCGACCAGCTGATTGAGCATCGAGTCAGGTATGGCAACGTAGATGAGCGCCAACGCAGTTTGATCAACCTTCATGTCGACATCCACAACCTTTCCTTTAGGATCGATCTTTCCCTTTAGATCAACCGGATCAACTACTGCGTCCCAGACCCCTTGGGCACGTATATTCACCCGCATCTTCATAGCCCAAGCCGGGTAATTCTCTGAATTGAGAATCGGGTACGGGAGTGAAATCTAACCATCTTTCGTTGTCGACGAAGATGCATTGGGAGCCATCTTCTCTTCTTCTCTGGAGTCAAAGACTTGATTTTCATACACATGCTCTGATACCACGTGTAGTCGTACCACCTACCACCAGGTAGTCGAAACTTTCCGACCAATCCAAGCTCCTCAATTCAAGATGTAGTCGAACCTCCTCTACGACCACGAGCAGTCGAAGCAACTCTACGACCAGATCAAATGCAGTCGTAGACTTCTACGAGCAGGTGTAGTCATAGTCTCTTCTACAACCAGGTGTGATCGTAGCCTCTTCTACGACGAGGTGTGGTCGTAGCTCCTGAACGGTATTCGATGAATAGCACTTGTAATGAACAATACTCATAATTAACAGTGCTCGAAATGAAAAAAACACGTGATTGGTTTCGAGAGCAATTGATCCTCTTTTTGTTTTCTATTGCTTTTCTCAACCCCTGACTTCTTAACTCGCGACTGCTTCTCTTGACTCCCTGACGCCTTCTCTCGACTTCTAACTGCTTAAGATTGCTATCTCCCCTACTTATATACTATTACATGTATCGACGTGAGTATTCTACTCAAACTTGTTCTCGTAAAAGACTCGGACTCGAACTTTCACCTAATCTTGTACAAGATTAAAATCCCAACATTCAGGGCATTGCCCAACCTCCATGGGAGAATTAAAGAAAGGATTTAGCATGGATACGGGACGACATTTTTTTAGATTTGAAGTTTTTACCTGGAATTATATATAATACACCACCTTCACTGGATGCTAAATGTAAAATCCCCACGCAGCACTACCAGCAAGTCATACAGTCCCGAGTTCTTCAACCAAAAGACCAGCATTGGAAGTTTGATCATTGAGAGAGACTCGGTTGTTGACTTGTTGGTCTCTAGCTTGAAGAACCGAGTTTGATTTGTCTCCATACTATCCTGCAGCAGGAAACAAAGCTGCAGATTTTTTTTAAAATAATATATTTTTAAAATATATTTACAAAAATAAATAGCTACCCCAAAAAATTACAAAAATGACTCCTTGGTGTCGCCATTTGAACTGGCAACAGGGACCCTGTCGCCCCCTATCGTCGGTTCAACTATCTATCGCCAGTTCAACTGGCAACAGGAAGCTATCGCCGTTTGAACTGGCGACAGGTACCTGAATCCTATAAAACCCTCTTCAAACCCTTAAAATTCGACACAGGACTCAGTTTTATTCAGAAAAAAGAGAAAGAGAGAAGAGAGAGGAGGAGAAAAGCTAGCAAAGCGCTGTTTGTCTGGTTGCTCACCTCTCGGGTAATATTTTTAACAGAATGGATTACATAGTTTTTGATGTACGGTTATGTAGTGCAGTACGTTTTACATAATACTTTTTGGTAGGCTGTTTAGTTTTAGATATGTAGTTAATCGTGTAAATATTCTTTATGGTGCAGTGCGTCAAATATGTCTGATGTCGTCAATTTCAAAATTTACTGTGGTCGAGGGACTATTATGGAGGGTCCCGAGGGGATTAATTTGCGTTATTTCTAGTTGGCGGCCGTGTCCCTACCAAGACCTAAGCAGCGTACATTCGGCGCTGTGATGCGGTGGTTGTTCCACACGTTCCAAGTGGACCGTGATGTGTACGATCTGAGATTGAGTTGTCCTGCCCGAGCGTATTGGGAGTTAGTGCAGCTGAAGGGAACAAACTCATGGCAGTCATATGTACACATGGCGAGGGAGAGAGGGTGGAAATTGGTCCTTCTGGTCCAGGCATATGCCAAATCCACTCCACCATCTGCGGTTAAACAAGAAGGGGGTGCTGACGCTGAAGAAGTCGGAGACTCTAGCCACAACGCGGCGCACACAATGGCTGAAGCTCTCGGAGTTGCTGATGTTGTCGATGAAGACCATGCAGAAGTAGCTCCTTAGTCAGGCAAACTAGTGGGCTTGCTGACGAGGGTGAGGAGCTGGAATCCCTAGTGCAAAGATGGATCTCGAAGACCGGGACTATATGGCATTGTCGGAAGATGAAGGTTTTGATGACGAGGATAATGTGGACCAATAGGCGGTTCCATCCGAGTGGAACACATACCAGTTCGACAAACTTGTCGTCAACGAAGGCTCCCGTGTGCTGTGGGAGTACGACCAGAGCGAGGTCAGACTGGGAGCTATGTACAAATGCAAGGATGTCGTGTAGGACACGGTCAAATTCTGGGCCTTGTCGGTGCGGCGCACATTCACAGTCATCAAGTCTACTCCAAGATGCTACGACATGAAGTGCGGCATTAAGGGATGCCCTTGGCGAGTGCACGTATTTCAGCCTAAGTGGGACACCTACTGAAAGTTCTCTATAGTGGTCCCTCACACATGCGTCGTCGCTAAGTCAGTGCAGTCCCACCAGAACCTGTCATCAGGCTTCATCGCCAACCTCATGTACGGTGATATCGTGGATAATCTAGATTTTGAGTCACGATCCATCATTCGGGCCATTGAGGCAAGGTTTCAGTACAAAATCAGCTATAGCAAGGCTTGGAGAGCAAGGTTGACACGTTCGAGGATTCCTACCACAACCTTCCTTTGCAACTCCGAGTCATACAAGACAGGAATCCCGACACTCATGTCGACATTCAAGACGCCACGCATCCGAAGTGGGCCAATAAGAGGGTACTACAACGAGCATTCTTCGCCTTTGGTCCATGCATCAATGCATTCCAGCACTGTCGTCCAATCTTGTGCATCGATGGCACATTCCTGACTGGGAGGTACAAGGGCCAGATACTGACTACAATAGCGACGGACGGGAACAATCAAGTTCTTCCCTTGGCATTCGCTTTCGTTGAAAGCGAGAACACGGATAGCTGGTTGTGGTTCCTGAAAAATGTGAGGATTTCTGTTGTGCAAGACCGTCCCAACGTATGCCTCATACATGATCGGCATGCAGGTCTGCTGTGTGCAAAACTCAGCTGTAACAAGGAGAGAACGTACCACTTCCATGGCCGGATCTACAAAGTAGGTGGAGCATGAGGCACTTGGGTGCAAACTTCTATAAGCAGTTTCACAACAATGACTTGATGAACCTGTTCAAGCGGCTGTGCAACCAGAACCAGCAGCGGAAGTTCGAAACACTCTGGAAGATTCTGGATGACCAAACCCAAACCCACATAAGGGAGACAGCGAGAAGGGCCGCCCCAAGCGCTGACTAGGCCCCTGAAGCATTACCACAGCTACCCACAGACGGTCCTAGTGTGACGAGGAAGACAGGGGCACAGGTGAAATGCTTCTCGGACTGGATTGAGCACGAGCCTAAGGAGAAGTGGTCGCTGCTACATGACAGGGGTGTTGCTCGATATGGTGTCATGACAATCAATCTAGCTGAGGTGTACAAATGGGTCATGCGCGGCGCCAGATGCCTCCCTTTGGTTGGTACTGTGGAGGCAATTCTCCGCGGTACCACAAACTATTTTGTTAACAGATGCAACAATGTGTCGCTCGCCATGGCAAATGACAGGGTACTCTACTCTGTCATGATCACCAAATACATGGAGGAGAAGAGCAAGAAGAGTGAGATGCACCGGGCATTCAAGATGGACACGAGGGAGCTTCGCTTCGAGATAATGTGCAGGGATAAAGGACGTCGCGGGATGAACTGCGAGAGGATCACCCACGAGTGCACGCTACAACACGATAGTTGCGTATGTACTTGCAACAAGCCCCTTCTTCTGCATAGGCCCTGCTCCCATGTCATGACCACCTGTTCAAAGGTTGCGCAGCATCCCGGCTAATACCTCTCTGACTATTTCACCAAGGAGGCAGTGATGCAAACCTGGAGTAGAGAGATGTATGGTTACACCGTGGTTGGCCATTTCACTGGCCATCCCACCTGGGAGCAACTAATCTGAGTCGCGGATATTGGTAGGTTCAAGGGAAAGGTTGGCCGGTGACAGGTACGGTGCATTAGGAACGATATAGACGAAGCAGAAGCCGGACGTCGTACGAAGAAGTGCTCCATTTGTAGGGAGTCTGGGCACACCTTCAAGAAATGCCCCACGAGAAATCCTCAGGACGAAGGAGACATCGGCACTCCGGACGTCGCCACGGGAACCTCATCCGGTGTCCCGACTCGAGGCAGTCCACATGGAAAATGTTGAGGTCGCGACCACGAGAAAGCACGGACAGTAGTAATATATTATTGCCAATGTTCTGAATTATCATTTCGATTAAGCCCGGACAGTAGTAATATCAGTGTGTATGAATTCCCAAGCGAATCACAATATCACTTACCTTCATCTTTACGAATCATTGATACCTCAATCGTCCTCGCAAAATTCTTCATAAATTAACCGTACTAGAACAACATACGGCGATCACAAAATGTTATTGCGAGTCTAACAGATTTTGTATCGTTCAAATTTTATGAAAGTAAAAAATAGCCTAAGCATTTTAGGGTTTGATGTACCTGTCGCCAATTCAACTGGCGATAGGGTGCTGTTGTCGGAGCCCTGGGTATGCAACCCCAGGACCCTCTGTACATTCTGAACTAGTCCCAGATCAGTAGCTAGTTCACACAGTTACAACATAGATATAATCATAACCATACAACTAAATAACGATGAAGCGGATAAATTAATATTACTTAGTAGCAAAGGGACCTTATGGTCAAGTCTTATAGAGTACGCCACACAGGGCTTAGCAACAAAATACAACTTGCAGCGAAACCAAAATATCTCGTGGAGGCCATTCGACATGTCCACTGGCAATCGAGTGGAGTACGCGGCCTAGTTTGCAAAGTCTTCAGGATACTCCTCTTCATAATACTCCGAATTTCCTGGTTCTTCTGTGGCCATTTCTGTGGGGACATTTGTAGGCTTGATTGATGAGTGTTGTTGTATGAAACTCTGCATAAGGCAGCATTTGATCCCAACTGGTTTGGTTTTCTAGAGCGCAGGTTCTCAACATATCTTCTAAGATTTGATTCACCCTTTTGTCCGCCTATCCGTCTGCGAGGATGGTAGGTCATCTTCAAATTCAAGTTAGTGCCCAAAACGCTGTGCAGCTTTTGCCAAAATCTTGAGGTAAACTGGGATCCTCGATCCGACACGATCTTCTTTGGTACTCCGTGCTGACATACTATCTTTGCCATATACAATTCTACAAGTTTGTCTCCTGAGTAGGTAGTCTTGACTGGGACAAAGTGGGCAACTTTTGTCAGACGATGTACAATTACACAAATAGAATCATATCCAGCTCTTGTTTTTGGCAGACCGGTGATGAAGTCCATGCCAATTTCTTCCCATTTCCATTCAGGGATCTGCAAGGGTTGTAGGAGTCCAGCTGGTCTCTGATGCTTGGCTTTAACTCGCTGGCAAACATCACAATGTGCTATGTATTCAGCAATTTCTCGCTTCATACTGGGCCACCAATACATTTCCTTAAGATCTTGATACATTTTAGCACTTCTGGGGTGAATGGAATACAAGGTTTCATGAGCTTCCTTGAGTATCAACTGCTTGAGCTCCTTTTGGTCCGGTACATAGATACGCTTATCAAACCAAATGATTCTTTACTCATCTTCTGTGAATCTTAGGGATTTACCCTTCTTCATGTTACTCTTGATCTCCTTAATATCTGCATCTTTGATCTGGGCTTCCCTGATCTAACTCTGTAGTGTTGGTTGCACTTCCAAAGTAGCCAAATAACCTTCTTCAACCAATTCAAGCTTAAGCTTCTGAAACTCTTCATGTAGTGCTGGCTGACTTTCCTTGATCATCAGAGTATTGCAATAGACCTTTCTACTTAGGGCATCTGCTACAACATTAGTTTTGTCGGGGTGGTAATGGATTCCGACGTTGTAATCCTTGATCAATTCTAACCATCTTTTTTGACTCATATTGAGGTCAGCCTGAGTGAAAATATACTTCAAGCTCTTATGGTCAGTGTAAACTTCACAGCGATTACCGATGAGGTAATGACGCTATATCTTCAAAGCATGCACTACTGCAGCCAACTCTAGGTCATGGGTGGGGTAATTTACTTCATGAGGCCTCAATTGACGTGAAGCATATGCTACTACCTTTCTTTCCTGCATCAGGACACAACCGAGACCTTGTCGCGACGCATCACAGTAAATCTCAAAATCCTTTCGGACATCTGGCAATGTCAACACTGGAGCGGTGGTCAAGCGCTTCTTCAATTCTTGAAAACTTTGCTCACATTCGGGCGTCCAGGCAAATTTCTTTTCCTTCTTCAACAACTGAGTGAGGGGTCTTGCTATATTGGAGAAATCTTCTATAAACCGGCGGTAATATCTTGCCATACCAAGGAAACTTCGATCTGAGGTACTGACTTGGGTGTCTCCCAATTGAGCACATCTTTGACTTTACTGGGGTTGACGGCGACTCCTTCTGCAGACATGACGTGTCCCAGAAAAGTAACTTCCTTCATCCAAAACTCACACTTGCTGAATTTGGCATAGAGTTGATGATCTCTAAGCCTAGTCAGAATCAAGCGAAGGTGCTCTTCATGCTCTTCTTCACTCTTGGAGTACACTAGAATATCGTCAATGAAGATGATGACGAACTTGTCCAAATACTCCATGAATACTTTATTCATCAAGTTCATAAAGTAAGTAGGGGCATTGGTCAATCCAAAAAACATGACTGTGAACTCATACAGTCCATATCGGGTAGAGAAAGCTGTCTTGGGTATATCCTCTTGACGGATTTTCAACTGATGGTATCCTGACCTTAAATCTATCTTAGTGAACACACCGGCTCCTTTCAACTGATCAAACAAATCATCAATCCTGGGTAGAGAGTACTTGTTTTTTATGGTGACTTCATTGAGTACACGATAATCCACACACATCCTTTGGGTACCATCTTTCTTTGCAACAAAGATAACCGGGGCTCCCCAAGGTGAGGAACTGGGTCAAACAAATCCTTTTTCTTGCATCTCTTCGATTTGCTTCTTTAGCTCGACCAAATCATCAACAGGTAGACGGTAAGGTCTTTTTGAAATTGGTGTCATTCCTGGAACTGGGTTGATAACAAACTCTAGGTCCCTGTCTAGTGGCATTCTAGGTAATTCATTAGGAAAAATATTTGGAAATTCTCTGACTACCGATACATCTTCCAAGGATAGGGTCTTGACATTGCAGACTAAAGCTCCATTATGCTTCTTCATGGGGGCTTCAAATTTTACTTTAGTCATAACTGGACTAACAAAGGTGATACTTCTACCACCACAATCCAAAACTGCTTGGTGCTTAGCAAAGCCAATCCATACCCAAAATCACATCTAGGGATTTGGTGTCAATGATTATTTGGTTGGTTAGGAATTCTACCCCTTCTATGATCATCTTAACTTGTGGGCAACCCTGGTTTGTGCTTAACTCCGAACCGGGGGATTGAACCAACAAGGCAGTCTTAAGGTTTGAAACCTTCAACTGATGCTTTGCAGCAAAAATCTGTGAAACAAACGAATCCGAAGCTCCAAAATCAAACAAAATCAGGCAGTGTAATCGAATTTACTAGAACTTACCCAACACGACGTCCGGGGCTGTCTGGGCTTCTTCCACTGTGATGTGGTTCACACGGCCTCTTCCATAAGACTGAGGGGTCTTAGCTGGTGCAGCTGGAGTCTGAGGTACTCCACGTCCAGCTCCAGGCGTAGGGGTTCTGGTTGGAGTAGCTCCCTTGCTTCTGTGGGCAGTTACTAGCGTAGTGCCCCAATTGCTGACAGTTGAAACCGGTGACTCCTGCGACAGGATTGGGGTTTCTTGGAGGCTGGTTGTTGATGCTGTTGTTGGGGCTGCGAAATCTCGTGCGATCAGGCGGTCTTTATTCTTTGAGTCTTGAACATGACAGGAGGAGCAAAACGGGTAGAGTGCTGCACATTTGTCCTGGCTCTCTGTGAATGGCCTTGATGAGCACCATGCTGCATCATCTTCCTCTTATGAGATTCTGCCAGCTCACAGCGAGACTCTTCTATGAGCATGACCTTATTTACCAGATGCTAGAAATCTGCATAGTCATTGCCAATGACTTGAACCTTCAAGCTAGGGTTGAGTCCACGCTTGAAACGCTTCTGATGTGCATCATCTGTGGCGACGTCCTCTTGAGCATACCGCGAGAGTTGAGTGAACTTATTGAGGTATTCACTCACGGACATGTTTTCTTGCTTCAGCTCGCGAAACTCATTCTTCTTCATTTCCACCTTTCCGTCAGGGATATGGGAATGGCGGAAAGCTTCAAAAACTCAGCCCAACCAATGTTCTGGTGGTTCTCATGGGCGGCACAGTAATTCTCCCACCATTCTGCGGTGGTACCTTCAAGTTGGTGTACAGCATAAAGGACTTTCTCACGGTCATCACACCGGGTAATGGCAAGCTTCTTTTCAGTGGAGCGCAGCCAGTCATCTGCATCCAATGGCTCGGAAGAGCTACAGAATGTAGGTGGATGAGTCCTCATGAATTCTGCCAGCCTTGACTGAGGGAAAGCTGGTGATGGTGGCGGGGTTGCGGCAGTGGGCTGGCTGTTTTGGTTCATTATTGCGAGAAGGGCAGCAGCAATCTGGCTCTGTTGTGCCAACATCTTGTTCATATTCTGCATCATCGAGCTTATCAGTTGTGTTTGGGCTGCCATGAACTGTCCCAAACCTTGATCTGCCATGGCTACTAGAGGAGGTGGTGGTGGCAGGGTATTGAGATCCATTGTGTCAACTTGGCTTGCGGTGTTACGGGTCTGAACCATCTGCACAGAACTTCCCAGATTTAAAAGACGAGAGGAAGAAAGCACGATAGACAAGAGGGAAAAGCACAAAAGACGAGGGAGAACAAGGGGGAAAGATAGAGCAACCTAATTAGGGCTGTTCAGTTAGACCCGAGGAACAGATAGCTGGAAAGCTATCAAGAAACGGCAAAACTAGAGCCGAAAGGCCCTATTACATGACTAAACGGTACTACAGCTAGGAGGGTAATCCTATTAAAACACTTCTAATTTAACTTATTATGGACGGTCGACCCGAAACGAGGCTCGATCTTATAGAGATTACGGAGGTAAGAAGGATCAATTTAAATTTGAAAACCATTTTTCAGAATAGATAAGATGTAGGAACCTAAGAATGAGATGATAAAAGAATAGGGTTAGGTAAGAGAAGAATAACTATTCAAGTTAATTGGTTTGTTTGATTTAGAAAATAAATTTGAAATTTTGCGACTAAACGACCCTGCTACTATGGTTACGTCCTACAGTCGATATGGCTCTGATACCACCTCTTGTCGGGACCCCGGGTATGCAACCCCAGGATCCTCTGTGCATTCTGAACTAGTCCCAGATCAGTAGCTAGCTCGCACAGTTACAACATAGATGTAATCATAACTATACAACTAAATAACGATGAAGCAGATAAATTAATATTACTTAGTAGCAAAGGGACCTTATGGTCAAGTCTTACAGAGTATGCCACACAGGGCTTAGGAACAAAATACAACTTGCAGCGGAAACCAAAATATCTCGTGGAGGCCATTCGACATGCCCACTGGCAATCGAGTGGAGGACGCGACCTAGTTCGCAAAGTCTTCAGGATACTCCTCTTCATAATACTCCGAATTTCCTGGTTCTTCTGTGGGGATTAATCACACAGGGCGCAAGCCGTGAGTACTTTGAATGTACTCAGCAAGTCATAGGGAAATGTATGCAAATATTATTCATGCGAGGCTAGACAAAGATAGCTTTATGTTTACTTTTGCAGAAAGCCACATTTAACAGTAAATACAGTAAGTAGATTAAAAGTATAATTTAAAAGATTAATACATAAATAATTCAGTTCTTTGAAACAACAAGGGATCAACCCAACATTTCCTTCCAAACCATCAATTCCACCATTTTAAAGACAACATCTACACCTTGCGTGAAATCTCCGGGCATGTCCATAACCGGGGACACGGCTATTCGAATAGTTTTTATACACTCTGCAGAGGTTGTACACTTTTCCCACAACACACGAATTCTCTAGTTTGTCCGGCATATATCTATGCTACCGCTCACTACCTTGGGTAAGCGGTCTAGAGCACGTGACAATGCCTTTACGAAGTTCTGTCTTGACTCGGCTCTGCTCGCTAAGGTTTCGCTTCTAACGGGTCTTACTCCCGCCAGATTCATGTCCCCTCTTGCGTCGTTCTCATACAAAACAGAACCGACCCAAGACATTGCTAATTAGTTGGTCAGGTCTATCCCAGTCTAGACATGTGGTCGCACGGTATGACCAAGATCGATGGTTCAAGGTTAAGTCCTTAGTTGGCTGCTCAGGCGAGACTAATCTACGTCCCAATGTGCGTTACGGCAACCACACTTACCACCGCCCACTCGCCCGAGCATAAAACAATTTCGGTTCAACCCGGCCAAAGACCACCCTAGCCTTAGCACAACATCTTTTAACAAAGGTGGTCGCGCCATAATTCCATAATTCATTAAGTCATGTTTCATTCTTACGAGCATGTGATCATGAGTCCCACGTACAACTATAGCATGGATAAGCATAATACGATACCCGTGTTGGTAATTTATCAATGTCCAACTAATATAAACCCTCCTAAGGTGTCCAAGGATTCATGTCATTCAAGGGTACATGTCATTTGCAATTTATCAAGGGGGCATACATCAAGTAGGCAATTATCTACTCCCGAAATAATTTAATATAGAACTAACAATGCATGTTTATATCGAACAATATTGTTTTATAAAAATGGGTTCAATATGATCAAAGGTCTATGACTTGTCTTCGTTGAAGAGTTGAGATGCTTCGGTCGTCGGGTCCGAGAAATCTTCCGAAAAGCCGGTTTCTACACGTGCGAAAAGAGCAAAATAAATAAAACAACTCCAAATAAATCGTGCTTTGTAGGTGAGGTCTTCTTGCAAGTCAACTGCTTCTAGTGGCATCTGTTCTTCTGGCACACGCAGACACTTCTTCAACTAAGACACATGGAAGGTGTCATGCACATCAGACAACTGAGGCGGAAGCCCCAATTGGTAAGCAACTTCTCCTCTTCTTGTTAGGATTGGGAAAGGTCCAATGTACCTTGGTGCAAGCTTCCCGCTTACTCTGAAAAGATGCATTCCTTTGAGAGGTAAAACCTTTAGATACACATGATCTCCAGGCGGAAAAGCTAGATCCCGGCGGCGGTTATCAGCATAGCTCTTTTGCCTAGTCTGAGCTGTTCTCAGCTTCTCTCTGATTGCCCGAACTTGATGTTCGGCTTCCTTCAGGATATCAGGTCCAAGTACTTGTCCTTCTCCTGTTTCAGTCCAATATAAGGGTGTTCTGCACTTTCTTCCAGTAAAGGGCTTCAAATGGGGACATTTGTAGGCTTGATTGATGACTGTTGTTGTATGAAAACTCTGCATAAGGCAGCATTTTATCCCAACTGGTTTGGTTTTCTAGAGTGCAGGCTCTCAACATATCTTCTAAGATTTGATTCACCCTTTCTGTGCGCCATCTGTTTGAGGATGGTAGGTTGTACTGAAATTCAAGTTAGTGCCCAAAGCGCTGTGCAGCTTTTGCTAAAATCTTGAGGTAAACTGGGATCCTCGATCCGGCACGATCTTCTTTGGTACTCCGTGCTGACATACTATCTTTGCCATATACAATTCTACAAGTTTGTCTCCTGAGTAGGTAGTCTTGACTGGGATAAAGTGAGCAACTTTTGTCAGGCGATCTACAATTACCCAAATAGAATCATATCCAGCTCTTGTTCTTGGCAGACCGGTGATGAAGTCCATGCCAATTTCTTCCCATTTCCATTCAGGGATCTGCAAGGGTTGTAGGAGTCCAGCTGGTCTCTGATGCTCGGCTTTAACTCGCTGGCAAACATCACACTGTGCTATGTATTCAGCAATTTATCGCTTCATACTGGGCCACCAATACATTTCCTTAAGATCTTGATACATTTTAGCACTTCTGGGGTGAATGGAATACAAGGTTTCATGAGCTTCCTTGAGTATCAACTGCTTGAGCTCCTTTTGGTCCGGTACACAGATACGCTTATCAAACCAAATGGTTCTTCGCTCATCTTCTGTGAATCTTAGGGATTTACCCTTCTTCATGTTACTCTTGATCTCCTTAATATCTGCATCTTCGATCTGGGCTTCCTTGATCTGACTCTGTAGTGTTGGTTGCACTTCCAAAGCAGCCAAATAACCTTCTTCAACCAATTCAAGCTTAAGCTTCTGAAACTCTTTATGTAGTGCTGGCTGACTTTCCTTGATCATCAGAGTTCTCCTTTAAAGGGCCCGGGGAGGCCCGGAGACGGAGGGGGAGGGAATGGTGTCGGGCGGCCACTAATGGCGGACGGCGGCGTAGGGGAAAAGAGCGGGGAAAAGGGGGGAAAAGCGGGGCGCACGGGCGCGGCGAAGGCGGGAACGAGCGGTGCGAGGCAGGCGCTAGGGCTAGGCGAGGGAGGCGGTGGGGACCGGCATGATTTGCGGCGGGGTGCTGCGCACGGCCGCGCGAGGAAGAAGGGGGGTCCGGAGGAGGACGACGAGCGAGGGCCGTCCGATTTTGATCGGACGGTTGGAGGTGGAGGAGGGCGTGGCTGAGGGGGTGCCATCCGATTTCGATCGGACGGTGCCCGAGCAACGGGGCATTCGGCCCTCCGAAAGGATCAACGTGATCGGGACCGTGCGATTTCGATCGAACAGTTGGGGAGCGCGGGAGCACGCGGAGGTTTGGGGACCGTCTGATTTCGATCAGACGGTGCCCGAGGGAGGGGCGTGGCGCGCGCGGGAAGCGGGCTGAGGAAGTGGGCCGAGAGAGGGAATTCGGCCCACGAGTCGAAAGAGGATTTTAAATGGATTTCCGAATAAAGAAATCCCGAAAAAGCAAAAAGACTTTTAGAAAATAGTTAATAGAGTCTAAAAATTCTAGAAAAATTCATAGAAGTACCTTGAATTATTTAGAACTTAATAAAAATACTTTAGGCTATACTTTAGTTTTTAATTTTGCAAACAAAATAGATTTTGGCTTCAAACAAAAAGGAAAAACCAAATTAAAATCCAGAAAATGCAATAAAGGCTTAAAATCCAAATAAAATCCAGGAAACTCTAATAAACTAACTTTTTGGTTTAATTGAAGTTGGATTAACTCAGTTTAAATGGTTTTTAATTTCTAAATTTCTATTTAAGCTTTTGCAACTTAATAAAATCAACTTGTTATTTTTAAAATTTTGAAAATTTTCAAAAACTCCGCAAATTAGAGATGTTACAGCTGTCGCCAGTTGAAACGGCAATAGCTTCCTGCCGCCAGTTGAACTGGCAATAGATAGCTGAACCGGTGACAAGGGGCGACAGGGTCCCTGTCGCTAGTTCAACTCGCGACACCTTTCTGTCGCCAGTTCAACTGGCGACAGGGAATCATTTTTGTAATTTTTTGGGCCGGCTATTTATTTTTGTAAATATCTTTTTTTTTTTTGCAAAGCTGCTCATCCTAACGTGCTTTAACAAGTGCTAAGCATACTTGTTAAGCGACGCTTAGATAGTAAGGCGGTCAGGAAGGCATTGCCATAGCCCCGCCTCACCAATCCTGCATATGGCATCCGTCTCACGGCCGAGGCATCCCCATGGCATCGCTTAAGCGGCATATGGCGTCGGGGACGGCTCGAGCGCAATAAGAGAGGGGCCAGCGGGAAAAAAACACGAAGAGCACCTGGAGCCTGGACGCGTGAACCCTAGCACGTAGCGCCGCTACCGTCCCCATCGCGCCTCCATCCCTCTCGCGCCGGCCATGGCCATCTGCTACTGCTGCTGCGCCATCGTCCCCGTCACGCCCCATCCCCGTCGCGGCGCCTCCACCCCCATCGCGGTGTCGCCCTCTAGATCCAAGTACTCCTTCCCCTCTTCTCCCTCCCGGCCGCCCCCTCCCAGCCGCCACCGTCCCCGGCGCCTCCCCTTCCCGGCCTCCACCTTCCCATTGCCTCCCCCTCCTCTGTTCCTCCCAGCCTCCCCCTCCCGACCGCCATCGTCCCCGACGCCTCCCCTCCCTCCCGGCCTCCTCGCCTCCCCTCCCCTCCTGCCGGTCGACCACACAGCCACCGTCGCCGCTAGAGCTTGGTCGCCATCGTGGATGTCGTCTCTGTCACGGTTGCAATTGCTATGGGGATCTTCAATGAGGAGCAAGGAGGTGGCGGTGGGAGATAGAAGAGGGCACAGGTGGCGAGGTGGGAGAAGTTGAAGCAAGGAGGTAGCGGCTGGGGGGGGAGAGTTAGGGTAGAGAGTGAGCCAGGTGAGTAGGGGTGGAAAAAGAAGCTCGTTAGTGGGGCTCGTTGCCTCGGTTCAAAATTACTCCAATTAGATTTGTTATTAGGTCAAATGTTGAAATGAGTCAATTTCGAATGAAATTGAATTTCACTCTGGCTCGGCTCGTTAGCTCGGTTATAAAAATACTTTCAAACTATAAATAAAATAATATTAAATCAAACTATGTCAATTTCGAGAAAAGCTCAGTAAAACGACTATCTAACTCGATATCCATCCTACACGATAGGGATAAGAACAGGATGGTTGGGCTGGCGCTGGCCCATGGTCTGATCTGCCTTTTTTTTATTTGAGTTAGAACTTTATGTGTCTACTTGCCCAGTGTTTGCAAGTCCTAAGAGGATGTTGCACTGTTAAATGCTAGATGCTACTGTTCTGACTGCTGAATTGGTTTAAGAACCAGCAACAACAAGGTATCGTGTGCTACTAATTGCTAATTCCATACTAGGTTGGAATATGTGTATGGCGTCACCTCACCGCGCGCCTTAAGCGTTTTGTAGTGAGTCGCCTCGCCTCGTCTTATCGCTTTAATAACCTTACGAAGTGTCTTATTGTCCTAGCTAGATCATTTAATGCTGTAGCCCATTAACTTGGTAAGATAGGGTACCAGCACACTGATAGGTCTCCTGTTTGCTGGAGAGTTGTGTGGCTAGTCTTCTAACAGGCGATTTGCCTGACAAAGTTGAGCAATCCAAGAGAGAGAGCGCGCGGCTCCACTACAAAAAAAAGGGATCAGGCATGATAAGGACATGACACGACGTGATTTGAAAAGGATAATCATAATTATCTAAACCTAGGTAGCCTAGAGACAACCCATCATTAATTTGACACACATGGCTTGAACACGACTCATTGGAAGACACTTTATGGTCCCTATCAGTAGCTGTTCTCTAGAAATTGTAGCCATCACTAAAGACATCTAGAGAACACAATCATCTTATCAATTGTAAGATAATTTAAAGAGTGAATTAGAAGGAAAAACATTTGAAAAATGCAGACAACCAGACCATTTGAAAAGCAGTTAATGTTCTAATGCGATTAATAGACTTCATTTCTAGATACAGATGCTTCCTTTTGTGACACGTACTAGTTGCAACGTCACCTCTTATTTTGAAAAATGCACAAGATCACCTTAAAAACCATCTACTCCAGCTAAACGAGAAGTTTACTCTGTTATGCAGGATATAGCAGCGTCTTCGCGCATGTGTAGCACAAGAAAAAGACCAATCAAAATTATAGATGGAGTGAGTGGGACGATAAGATCATCCAGGTAGAGATTTTATGATCCACCTTACATGTTATGCTTACTCCAGATGAAGATCTCAATCTATCAACCAATGAACATGAATATTGGCGTATTGCAAGTTGCAACAGCAAATTCACCTTCTGTATGACATGAAAAGCTAATTTTTAGTACGAGCTATACTTCTATTTCATTCTGTGAACTTTAGATTTTTGTAATCAGGATGACACTAGTTCTAGGAGCACCTGGTTCTGGAAAAACAACCTTTTTAAGAGCGCTGGCAGGAAAGTTGGATCCTTCTTCGAAGGTAGGCTATCTTCATATGACCTGTCATCAATAATTCTTTGTCAGTACTCAGTAGTCAGTACACAGCAGAATGTTTAAATTTTGAACATGGAATCTAACACTGACTAATATAAAAAGGTTTCTCTGCCCAAATTTTCAGTTCGCCTAACTCCATTTGGTGTTGGATCAAACCAATGGCAATCAAATAAAACCAGCTCTAGATGCATGCTGCCTTCCCAAGTAATTTTTTATGATGTATTCAATGACACCATAATACTCCAACACATTGTTGTTCTCGTCAACACTAGACACACAAACACCACTGTTAGTTGTAGTCAGTCCAGATTTTCCGCTCTCATACTTTAATGAGCGAAATCTGTATCCATTCACATCATAGCATCCATAAGTGGCAACTCTTGTGCGAAAACCGTAAGACATTTGGCGTAAGGTATTAGGAATGGTAGATAACTTCATGCACTGCAAATAGACAATTAATTGTATTAGCTTTAGGTGATTTCAGATTGCTACAAAGATGTTTCTCAAGTGGTATAACTTGAAGTGTTAACGATAATTACTTGAGTTTTAAACCAATCAAAAAAATTGGGCCCAGGATGCATAGGGCGACTCGATTTCCAACCATTTAACCTTAAATCTCGAAGTTGCTTTTCAATTGGTTTCATTCTGCTCTTCCAATGTTCTTTACAAAGTTTACTACATAAAAAGAGTTAGTTGTAATTACATAAATATAATTAAAGAAATGTAAGTTGGGTTGCATAATTTCAGCACATACGTGAAGTAATCATCCATCTCTGGCATATTTGTCAATATGTACAAGAAAGCAACCTTGTACTCTTCTATTGTGAGATCACGACAGCCACGAGGGCTAATGCATCGACCCGGGTATTGAAATATGACAAGGTCACATGAACTTTGAAATGTGGAGGCACCATCATCGTACCGAGATATCTTGTTTCTAATTGACCGAACTTTAGGATTGAAATATAATGATAGAAAATTTGTAGCCTCCTCAACTAGGTAAGCCTCAACAATAGAACCCTCAACTCGAACCTTATTCCGTACTTTCTTCCTAATTTTTTGTATGTACCTACATGGAGTAGACAAATTAATTACATATATCATTAGGCTAGCAAGATAAAATAGCGGTATTAATTATTTTACCTCTCATATGGGTACATCCAGCGGGCCAGGACAGGGCCTCCTAGTCGAGCCTCATATGGAAGATGTATGATTAGATGTTGCATAGGATTAAAGAACCCAGGAGGACATATTTTCTCTAGTTTGCATAGAAGCACTGCAACATTCTGTTCTAGTGAGGTTATGTCATCTTTGCTAATCTCTTTAGCACACAACTTCCTATAGAAAAAACTGAGCTCAGCCAAACATAGCCATATATTTTTAGGAAGGAAGCCATGGAATGCAACTGGTAGCAAACGTTCCATGAATATATGGAAATCATGACTTTTGAGGCCAAATATCTTCCTTTGTAGAAGGTTAACACCTCGCCTAATATTGGATGCATATCCATCGGGAAACTTCAATGTTTGAAACCACTTAAGGATGGTTGTTTTGTCATTATTATTGATGCAAAAAGGTGCCCTAGGCTTGTGCCACTTCCCATTGTTCTTCAGCTCCAAGTGCAGTGAAGGACGGTGGCAAATCTCAGCTAAATCTTGTCTGGCCTTCACATTATCCTTGGTCTTATCGGGTATGTCAAAGCATGTGTTCCATATAGCTTCAGCTACATTTTTCTCATTGTGCATCACATCAATGTTGTGTCGAAGCTTTAATTTATTGAAGTATGGAAGTTGCCAAAAGCAGCTTTTGTGGGTCCAATGGTGAAGTTTACCAAAGTTTTTCGTATCACTTACAAACTTGTCTATTTGAGCTTCGACTTCCTCTCCCCTTAAATGCCTAGGTGCCTCCTCAAGTACTATTGTGTTCTTTCGAAATGCATTACCTTGGATTCTGAATTCATGGTCTCTAGGTAGGAAGCGTATATGACAATCAAACCAGCAAGCCTTGCGACCATTACGGAGTTGAAATGCTTTACCGTCACACAAGCATTTTGGACACGCAAACGAACCATGTGTGCTCCAACCAGCAAACATACCATATGCAGGGAAATCATGAACTGACCATAGATATGCTCCCCGCATTGTAAAGTTTTGCTTAAGTGAAGCATCCCATGTTTGTACCCCCTCCCACAACTTGATAAGTTCGTCAACTAAAGGTTGCATTAGAATATTTATTTTTTTCCCAGGATGTTCAGGGCCGGGGATAACAAGGCCAAGGAATATGTACTCCGACTTCAAGAGCATGCCTGGCGAAATATTTAATGGAGCCACAAACACTGGCCAACATGAGTAAGGAGCAGCACCCAAACTAAATGGTGTGAAACCATCTATTGCTATAGCAAGGCGTACATTTCTAGGATCACTTGCAAAGTTTGGGAAGTCCTCGTCAAATTGTTGCCAAGCTTCCCCATCACATGGGTGCACCATCTTACCAGACGTTGATTGACTATGTGACCGCATTAGCTTTGCTGTCTCCTCGTATGCATACAACCTTTGTAGCCTATCTATAATGGGGAGGTACCGTAATACTTTACGTGGGACTTTATTATGGCCTACCTCATAGCGAGAGGTATCACATAAGTCACACTTGTCTTTATGCTCATTATCTTTCGATAAAGCATGCGATTATTATAACACACATCAATTTTCACATATGGCATTCCGAGACCCTCTAACAACTTTTTGAGCGGTAGAAGTCCTCGGACAACTTAGACTCGAGGCAAAAGTTCATGAATTATCGTAACACATCGTCATAGTGTGCAATTGACATATTGTATTGTGACTTCATAGCTAGCAAACGGCGGCAAGCAGATGGACTTGAGTGTGTTGTGTTCTCATGGACTAGTTAAATCGGCGCTTAGCGACCATTCTATAGAAAGCTCCGCGCAGAGGCCGTTGGCTCCTCATCAATTCGGTGGATGGTCACCGCCAGGTCAATCAATAGATTGTCCATTCGATTACATTCATTGATTTCTCGTGATCTATTGAAGGGTCGTGTTCATCATGTGTTGTCCATGTTTCATAATTTGATCTAAACCCATATTTACTTAAGTGCAACTCTACAATATGCCTGTTGTGCCTAAAATACTTCCTGCACATTGCACATGGACACTTAATGGTGTCATCTTCAACTATCCTGGGATTCGAGAATGCATGATCTAAGAAATGTGTAGTTTGTTCAATCCATTCATTTGAGGGAGCTTTACCACGCTGCCAGCCACTATACATCCATTCATGGTCTGTCATGAAATAGTTCTGTGTGCATAACATGAATATATCAGGTATAAAATTATATTTATTAAAACTAGGTATGTTACATTTGTAACTGTACAAATATCCTATAGTGTTCAAATTAATTTAAGATGAAACCACCATGGCATATTGCAATTTATTAGACAACATTATACTATGACCCGGTTTACTAAGCAATATCAATGCGATTACTACTGATTCATACAATTGTTTCAATGTATCAATTATCAATGGTTGATAGACAGACATGTGTATATGAATATACGGCACTCTTGGAGAGATCTGCCGTAGGCTTTGGCCATTGCCCTTGGAGAGATCACCACGAGCTCTGTGTTTGCCCTTGGAGAGGTGTCTGCCGCCAGAGGTGCACGTCACAATCCCATCATATGTGATCTTCTCCCACTTGGTCGTCTCATCGTGAGAGAACATCAACGCAAAATCAAACCCAAATCAAGAATTGTGGAGGATCCAAATCAAACTCGATAAACAGTGAAAATACAAATTGTATGAACTGGGGCTGGGGCGTCGGGGAGCAGGGCGGATTTGGGGCGGCGGGACGATGGCCGGGCCGGGCGTCGGGGAGAGGCGGATTTGGGCGGTCGGGCCGGGCGTCGGGGTGGGAGGACGATGGGAGCTGGGGAAGCGTGGCTGCTGGCCGAAGCTGGGGCGACGAGGTAGATCTGGGGAGGCCGGCGGCGGGGCGAAGCTGGGCCGTCGGGGCGAAGATGACGAGGTGGGGGACCTGGGGTTGCCGGAGTTGAGGTGGCCGAGGGGATGAGGCGAAGCTGTGGCGTCGGGGGGGGGAGGACAATGGGGACAACTTGAAGGGTGGCGAGGACGACGGGCTTGGGAGGCGGGGTGCGCGGAGGCTGGGCGTCGGGCGCACTCAGGAGGCGGGCGGGCTGGGCCGTTGGGGTGGAGATGAGGAGGTGGGGGACCTGGGGTTGCCAGAGATGAGGTGGGCGAGGGGATGGGGCAGAGCTGTGGCGTCGGGGGTGGGGGAGGACGGTGGGGTGACCACAGGGCGAGGACGGTGGGAGGCGGGGAGGCCGGGATGCGCGGTAGAGCTGGGCGTCGGGGCGGGCTTAGGGAGTCGGGGCGGAGCTGGGGCTTGACGTCGGGGCGGCGGGATGGAGATGAGAGGTGGGGAACCTGAGGTTGCCGGCGAGGGGATGGGGCGGAGGAGGCGGGCGAGGGGATGGGGCGGGTCGATCTGGAGGCGGGCGAGGGGATGGGGGAGATCTGGAGGAGATGATCGATCTAGAGGATGTTGGGGGCGGCGCGCGCGGCTGAAAAATTTGGGGGAGAATGGGATTTAGGGCAAAATTTCGGTCCGTGCGTGTGGCGCGCTGCAGAAAAATGGGCGGTCAAGGCCGAGGAAAAAATTTCAATTATCCTGACGGTACAGACCGTAATAAAAATAAAAAAACCTAATGGGTAAATCTAATACCGTCACAAAAATAGTATATTTTTTGGCGGCTTTATGAGCCCGACAGGAAAATGTATTTTTGTGACGGTGATACGTGGGCCCGTCACAAAAAAATTGATATCCCTCACGGTCCACGCGGACCCGTGAGGAAAAATAAAGCCCGTGAGGGATGATCCGTTTTCTAGTAGTGAGAGCGAATTTGGCTTGCTCACATGGACAAGGTTTGGTTTGTTCCACTAGTGCCACCTCATGCATGAACACAAATAAAAATAAGGTGGGGAGGTGGATATTTCGGATGAAAATTTTAATTTTAATTTTGAATTTTTTAGATGTAAATTTGAAATTTTCTAAATTTTGAATTGAAATTTTAATTTGAATGAAAATAAGATAAATCCATTTTTTTTCCGGTATGGAATTTTATGAGATCCCACCGGTAACACCGGTAACCGGCGAAATTTTGCCGATAGAGTTTTCCAGAACCCACCCCACTAGAGTTCAAGTCATAGATATAGCGCTGGTCTCTACCAATATACCAATATTAGGAGTTCACATATGTTGCAAAATCATCCGCTCGTAAATTCATTGTGTAAAATAACTCGTAAATTCACTGTGTCATACTCTTGAGCCTGAGAGGGAGAAGGCTTCCCGCGTGGGCGGATTAGGAATCCGTCTTCCATAACGAGCGAACGACATTTTGTTTGGGATTCCTCAAGCCAAACTGTACTGACGGGTACATTCCATCGTTAATTACGTCCAGTGAGAAAGCACGAGTGTATGGGTGTGCGGTGTGGTGATGTGCTTTAAGTACAAGTGTGTCTGCTTTATCGTGCGAGAGCATATACAGGCTCGTGTGTACGTAGGTACGTACCTGGGCAGCATTGACGGCGGAGTTGAGCAGCGTCGGCAGAGCGCGGCGGCCGACGATGCGGACGTCCGCCTCGACGCTCACCTCCTCGAACCGCACCTCCACCTTCGCCGCTTCCATTCCCAACCTACGTGCATATCATATGTAAGTGCACACCATAAAATACTAGTTCTAGATCGACAGCTAATTAGCTATGTTAGTGATGCATATATGCATGCAACTATATTTGCATGGATAAAATGATAAGAAAAACTTATGGAACACTGCAGAAGTGGAACTAATTAATAACGAGAACTATATATCTTTTGATAGCAGGACTGATGACCATGTGTTGCAGGACAAGGATCGAAAAAAGAGAACAAAAGCAAAGATATATAGAGAGGTGTATGTATACATTTTCATGTTCTCCCTAAGCAGCTGCAGGAAGGCTTGGTTATCTTCATGTGTTAGGACTGGAGGTTCCTCCTTCCTATGATCCATGGATTCCTACAAAAATATGCTTTCTTCGCATGCAGAAGGAATTAGCCAGCTACCAGGGGGCATCGATTAAATTGAGTACATGTGCATGCACACGCGGGAGGAGCTTCGACCTACATGTTCTCAAAAGGCAGGCATATATGTAGCCATATGGATGGAGGCTAA
The DNA here is from genome assembly GCA_036346255.1 of Ampelocalamus luodianensis. Classification (NCBI taxonomy): domain Eukaryota; kingdom Viridiplantae; phylum Streptophyta; class Magnoliopsida; order Poales; family Poaceae; genus Ampelocalamus; species Ampelocalamus luodianensis. The sequence continues at coordinate 2,105,002 of CM070632.1, read as the reverse complement.
GGTGTGCGAATAACGAAGACCGGTTAATTACAGATGGTTACCGGTCTGGGGGCGGGGGGCCCAGAAGGCGTAGCTCGCGTGGAGACCGCCGCTTTTGTTGATACTTGAAAACACCATTGCAATTGTAGTGAAGTCTATAATAGTTGTTTATTCAGCACATCGGATATCTCTTCAGCCGGTTTTGTTTATTGTGAATATGGGGCTGTTTGGTTTAGAGCAGAAAAGAATCAAACCAAAATTTTGGTTTTGCTTTAAAATTTGGCTTTGTCCCTCGAAATTTTGGCTACGGCGTGGGCGGCCGAATCCATCGCCAAATTCCTGGGCGCGCCAAATTTCCAATAGCCATTGAGTGCTACGTTGTGTGTCTTGGTTGGCTGCAAATCTTGGCATTAATTACATAGTTACATTGATTTACAAGCTTAAAATGACTGTATTTCGTAAACCGAGTATCCGAATTGTGATCTGTTTGAATCGTTGTATTCCTTGTTATTTTATCATCAAAACAAGACCCATATGAACATATTTTGGAACAAAAAAAAGATATTATGCAGGACCCACATGTCATACTCACAATTTTAGCAAATTTTGACATAGCTGCAATCCAAGTACATTAATTTCGGTATTGCCTGTGAATTGGTATGACTGCGATCCAAACACTATTTTTTGGCTCAAATTTTGGTATTACCTCGGTTTTGACATTATCAAAATTTTGGTACAATTACCTAGGGTGATAAGCCAAACAGACCTATACTCCTAAGCAAACCCCGGCCCGTATTTTTTTGCGGTCAACCTTGTGCATTAATTGTCTGTACTCTATAGTGTATACTCCAATATAGGAAGCCACAACTACTCTTTTCAAAGATGAGAAAGCCCAAACCTTCTCTCTCTCTATATATATATATATATATATATATAATACTATCTACTCTCAGGTGTAGTTACTCTCTATCCATCTTTTAATCCTCGATGAGATCTGTGTATCTTTCCAAGCCTAACGGACCTGAAAATCAATGGTAGAAGAGATACCCGATCCAATTTCTATATGGCTTTTAATCCTAGCGAGATATTTGAGGGACTTTGGTGATTGATGCTTTCCTTTTAGCCGCCCTGTTATAGGCAAGCGTACTGACATACCACTTCTGTAATTTTTTGTAATTGATTCTTTCCTTACCATCTGCAAGTGTGTTGACATACCACCGACACTCCTTTGATCCTTTCAGGTGTATGCCATACCAGTTAAAGGGATTTGCCTTTGGCCATACCAGGGGTGCATTCAGGCGTTGGTCGGCTGGCGTGGTTGATTCTTTCAGGTGTATAGCTTAAGGAAATACAAACTAAATTTCGCTTTCTAATACAGCTTGTACATATTGTTTGAAACTAATACAGCTTTCTAATGCAGTACGTTAAGTATGTAGTATGTACTGTTTTTTCATGGTATATGTACTTCATTTTTCTTGAGAGAACAGTACACACATACAATTTCTAAGCATGTAGTATGCTACTACATGGTATATATACTTTATTTTCTTGAGAAGATATATTTTTTTGACAGAGCAGTATATATGTACTCCTTTTGGATTTTTATTTGAGATTAGTATACATACTCTAATTGGATTAAAAAAAATACAAGTATAGAGTATGTACTGTTCTAAATATACATTTTAAGGATAGGTTGTATCTTCACTTTTGAATGGGGTATGTACTGTTTTTCATACCCCATTCAAATCAAGAAGACGGAGAAAACAGCAATCACTAACCAACGCTGAGCTTAACGGGAAATTGGTTGACCAATTTTGGGTGCGCGTACACATACACGAAATTGGTAGATTATCATTGCCTAGAACGGGGGCACATAACAGGAAAGAATCGATTACCGGCGGGATAATGCCGAGACGACGACGACGTCAATCAGGAAAGTCAATTGCTTGTTATCCAGGAGTTGGATATTAATTACGATTTGTTTTTTCTAGCGACTGTTATGTACTGCAGGTATTATGTTGTATGTATTGCGGGTTGCTAGCAACTGTTATGAAGTAGTATCCGACCAAATAATTCAATCAATTATGTGGTATCCGAGATAGATGGACGATAGATACAATTGGAGTAACTACACCTGAGAGTAGCAAAGGCTTTATATATATATATATATATATATATATATATATATATATATATATATATGAAAAATACTTTCTACTCCCGGGAGTAGTTACTCCCACCTCTAATATACCACCTAAAAGAACTTGACATACTCCATTATCACTTTGGGTATACTCATATACTAATTATAAGATACGCCAATGTGAACCACACGAAAAATTTGCAAGAGAGTTCATAATTTTTAGCATATTTAGTAAATACCTTCATATTCGCGCATAAAAAGGAGTTTGTCTAAAAAATTGTGCATACCACCCCTGAAAAGGTGTAAATACCACCTATGTGGTCTTATATACTCGTATACTACATATACATACTCTCGGTTGCGCAAGATACTCCCTACGTTGTAAGGTATGTGAGATACAGAATAGGGAGTAACTACTCTCGGGAGTAGGAAAAATACTTCATATATATATATATATATATATATATATATATACACACACACAAATGCATGTGGCGCCTCACGTCATTACCATGGAGAGTATAATCACACTTAAACATACAGATTACTATTTATTTACCCGGTAAGACACTGCTCCGACAAATAGTAAATTTTACCAAAATTAACGTAGCAGAACACTAAAATAGAACTATACTTTATTACAATATTTAGCCACACAAGGCTATAGTCTTTATTATAAGTAATAATTTACAACTGCAGAATAGGACTAAGTCCCCTCGCTTGCCTGCCTGCTCTACCGGTCGTCTACTTGTCCCACTCACCTTATAGGGTGTCCACCTCGCCCGGCTCCTCGTAGTTAGCACCCACGCCTCCTGCGACCTCCTCAGCACCTGCGTATCCTTCTTCCCACTCGGGAAAGTTCCCGGTCGGACTAAGATCTAACAAAGGAGAATAATAACAAAAATGTGTACTAGAGTACTCAGCAAGCATTTATTAGCAAAGATGCAATGTATGACTCTTCTATGTTCGTTATCACATTTTCTAGTCATATCTTTCTCTGGAAAATATTTTATCAAAACTTAAGTGCCAAATTTTAATATTGAAAAGACTACTTGTCACTCAGTAAGAAGATAAACCCTTAGTGGTCACCGTAGACTCCAATCTAGGAGACATGCATGAATTCATAATTTGATATATAGCATTGCGCAGGATTTGTACCACTTTATCCATAACTACTTTGAGCTCTCTTTGAACACCGACGCGCCTTTAATTAGTTTTGAGTTTGGAAAAGCGAGAAAAGGATTGTCTAGCTAATAAACTCTAGGACAACAACTAAAACTACCCTAGTCGATGCTTAATTATTTGACACTGGTCCTATGGTTGTGTATTCTCATCTCCTTTTTCTGCTGCAAACATAAATGATAGATGGGGACTAGTAGATAGTCGCACCAAACAGCAGAAGCCGACACCTCCGAATAGTAGAATCACAGAGCAATGATACAGTTTGTACATAGGTTATCGTGAATTCGTGATAAAAAACACATTCGTCATTGTCACTTAAAAAAATGTTCGCGTTTCAATTGTTCAACACCGAATCGGCCCCAAACGACAGTTCGATTCACTTTGAATCGCACCAAAAACGATAAGCATGAGATGCTCTGCATATCCTATTGTTGAAGCAAGTAGTCGCACCTTGTAGTACTCCTCAAAGGCACGGTTCTCAAGGGCTGGCGGCTGCCACCATAGGTTGGCCTTGCTCCGAGCGGCGGCAGCGACGGCGGCAGAAGGAAGGTGGGGACTGCATCACCAGAGACTTTTGAGCGCCTGCGTGAAGTGGCGACGCTGCATTTGTGCACGCTCGCGCCTCCTATGGCCTCCGATGTATCGCTTCCTCTGGTTGTCGGCGACGATGAGGTGGTGATGCGAGATGGGTGTCGCCGAGTCCTTGTCGGATGCTCCTCCACTCGGTGCTTGCTGGATGAGGCCAAGGATGCCACGTTGCCGCCGGATCTATGGCAACAGGGGTGTGCTGCCGCTGGATTGAGATGGATATCGTTGGATCAAGCCTCTTCCTCGCCACCCTTACTTTTCGATGGTGAGATAGTTCGATGATCACGGCGAATTGGCCATCGGTGGCGTTGAGGAGAAGGGTGGAGGATGTGACGAGAGAGAGGAGGGGATCGAATGGAGTGGGTGCTCAGCAGTGGCGAAACTTGGAATTTTTCAAAGCCTGAGCAAACCACAAGTCAAGTACCTAATTATGGTCTATTAGGAATCGCAAGCATCGGATATTCGGATACACAATTACACAGCATGCAAATCTATAGTAGTTTTGAAGTAAAAGAACGGATACGATACATCACACATGTAAAGGTTCATAGATGGAATCATAGAAATAAAAACGAGATACGATAACAAACAACTCACTAGACACTACCAAAGTTGCGACGAGTCGGCAACAAAAGTTTCAACACGAAATCTCATGTCCATACTCAATAGTCCAACATTTCGGATCTGGACAATTCATTGAAACATAGAAGACCTTAAAATCTCCATAGAGTTACTATCACAAACTAATCCCAACTCATTTTCATGTCCATACTCAATAGTCATCAACTCATCACTCCAGCATTAATTGGCACTCTACCTTGCAAATGACCTTTCAACACGAAATCTCTAGGTAACAATCAACCCTGTGACCCAAACTACAGAGACCATAACATCCTTAATTTGGGCCTAGTATGACCTGAATTTCTGAAATTTCCAGGTTTCTTGCATGTTACTTTGATTCTACGCAGCTGACGTCTCTCGATAATTCCTGAAGGACAGGTCCCTTGTTTTACACCAAAGTTTTATCCTCACATGGACCTGGAATCCGAAGATTGACAATTTATTTAGGGATAATTTTCCTTGTGAATATGCCTTAGAATCAAGGTAATCTTGTCAGGATAAAATAAAACCTTCTTAAAATTTATAAAGGTATAGTATCATCACCCAACAAAGCCGATTCCCAACCATTTCCAAGTCCATAGACATAACCGCATCTCTACCAATCACTCTCCACCGCAAATGCTATTGCAACAGGAGCAAATCTCCCAACCAAATTCCCCCAAAGCTGAAGCCAATTTTTTCTATCCAAATCACATAATTCATTTCAATACATCAAGGGAACTAACAACCACATGCATGTGCCGATAAAAAAGATGGAATAAGAAACAAGGAAATTAAGATGGGGAGCTAGGGAACACACCTTCACCCAGGAACATGCCATTGCCATTTAATCACAAGCTGGGGAGTTCTGCTGCTTGCCGAGCGGCCTAGCAAGGCAGCAATGCGAGAGCACGCGTCGGTGTTGGTTGGGGCTTCCATGGCGTGGTGGTGTCGGCGACGACGCGTCGTCACTCGCTAGCAAGCAAGCCCAGGCTGGAGGGACGATAGATTCGCCACTAGTGCTCAGGGGGCGAGAGAGAGAGAGAGGTTGGTCTCAGAGCGAGTTCGAGGAACGTGGAAGGGATGCGACGAGAGAGGAGGAGGGATTGAAGGAGCGGGTGCTCGGGGAGGGGAGAGAGAGCGGGTGGGGTGTGGTGGGACGATTGCCTCCGCTGCGCGAGGTAAACCCCAATCTTTATTAGTTAAGATATAAGAAGGAGAGGAGTAGGCCGTGCTGCCGATCGGGTTTCATAGGAGACCACTTCCTCATTCTTATCCTTTTCCAATTTCAAGTTTTAGAAAATCAAAATTTGGAAATTCTAAAAAGAGCCTCATACCCAACAGTTTAAACTTTGACCAAGCACTTCTTCATTATCTCTAGTTTCTGTTGCACCGTTCATAACTCGGTAAAACGTGCATGCATGTGCGTCGAACTCCACCAAACTCAAGTTACCATCTATCGTGCTCATGATTTGTGTTTTTATTTTATTTTTGATATAAAATTTTTTCTCTTAAGAAAACTTCTATTTTTTCAAATAGTTTAAAGCGTCTATATCATGTTAAGACGACAACAATTCATATCTCTATCAGGCTTTTGGCCCCCTATGGCCCAGTCCTGGCTCCGCTCGTTGATCAAATCAGTGATTATTTGACAACAACTAAGAACTGCCCTAGTCCATGCTTAATTATTTGACGCTGATCCTGTGGATGTAGATGTATATTTTCCTCTCCTTTTCTGCTGCAAACTGTTTCACGTGTGTGTGACGAGCATTAGCAAACACGGGAAAACCATAAAAAAAAATAGAGAATAAAATAGCTATGACAACTTGCTAGACATGACTCGTGAGGTTAGACGGATCCATTCCTAAACACGAGTCATTCCTAGACATGACTCGTGAGGTTACTTGCTACTCTAGCCATGTTGGCGGGAAAGAAGTGATTTAGCACTAATTGTAACGAAATGTTAATGTCAATGCTTCGAGAAAAAAATATAAAATAGCAAACAAGAGTAAACCGAGAAAACGACTAGAAAGTAGAAACACTACCTCTGAGTTACTGGCGCCGAGCAAGCTCTCGTTAAGTTTCAAAATCTGCTCTCCTTTTATCCCCTACTAGGCGCGAGCGAAAGCATGTGCATACAGCAGGCTCGCATGATGTGTAGCCCCATGGTCGCCCTGCGTCTCGTTAAAAGGCCTAGGCGTCACGGTCGTCGAATTCGAGCCCCGATGGTGTGGGTGGAGCTGGAGACGTGGCTCCACTCTATCTCAGGTGCATGAAAAGGCCCCGTGGCCCGCGCTGTACGATCTCAAGCTGGTTTTCGTTGGGCCGAGCCGCCGAGGCCAGCAACTGACGATGCCGCGCGCGGCCGCAGCCCGCAGGCTCGTACCCCCGTACGCGCCGACGAGGCGCTCGTACGTAGCTCATGCTCGCGTAACGCGCCGCGCGGAACGAACGGCACGGCGTGGCCGAATCAACGTGACGAGCCGCGCGGTGCGCGTTGCCCGCTTGCACGGTGGCCACAGCCCGCAGACTCATACCCCCGTACGCGCCGACGAGGCGCTCGTACGTAGCTCATGGTCACGTACCGCGCCGCGCGGAACGAACGGCACGGCGTGGCCAAATCAACGAGCCGGGCCGCGCGGTGCGCGTTGCACGGTGGGCGGCGCGGAGATGAAGGCAAAGGCACCATATCGCCGTGGCGCCGGGCGATTGGCGTCGAAAGCAGCCGACCTCAGCATCCGGGTGCTGGGTGGTGAGCGTCGCGTGCGTGACATCGTCGTCAGATCAGCTGCGCACGCGCGTGGGATTAAAAGAAGAGAAACGAGAGTCCAGTGTCCAGACAACGAAAACGATCGGCAAGGAAGCTGAGAGGACGCACGACGGGCGCTATTGTTGGCATGTTGGTAGGCTACATTAGCGTACAAGTGAAAATTTATACGACGTAAACCTAAAAGTCATGTAAGTAGGAAATCATAAATTGCTACTTGTTGGAGAAATATTCTATCCTAGTCAATGGGACCCGCTCAGCGTGATGAACACCAGCTCATCGAATCTGAAAATGTAATCACCTGGCAAAAATCATCTGTAACCCTCGCTTGTACCTGCAAAAGACTGTAATACCCTCGATTGTATTCTTAGAGTAGCCAACCCCCCAAAGGGTATTTTGGTCATCTGTACAAGCTTGGGAGCCTATAAATACCCCATGTATCATTCCCTTCAAGGGGAGCTCTCTTGAGTAATATAAGAAAGAAAGGCATCAGGTGAGCCTCCGGGAGGACCCTTCGAACCCCCGTAGGCCACCGACAGGAGTAGGGCGATCCTCTTGGACCCCCGAACCTGTATAAACCCCTGTGTCACTCTCACCCTCGTGGACGACGGCCCGTAGCACGGCCGACGTCCACCCCTCACTTGTGTTCGGTTTTTTACACTTACAACATTGGCGCCGACCGTGGGGACGTGGCTGATCGACAGAAGGCTATGGCTCCTACCAAGAAGCATTCCAAGTCCACGAGGCCTCCTCTGCTCCAGAGCATGAGGAGCACAGTGAACAACCGTTCCGTTCCCGAAAAACCAAGCGCGGGTTATCTTGGAGATCGGGTTGTGCATCCGGGACGGACAACGTCCTACATGTCCTGGGCTGCCAAACATTCCCACCTCCATCACGTCAAGCGACGCGTGTGCGGCGAGGCAAGAGGCGAAGTGTCGTCATCGGAGCTCGGGGCCGTCAATAGCTCTGGGGGCTCGACGCGCTAATTGCAAAGCAATGGTGGAGGCAACGCAAGGCGGTGGTGGACTACATGATGGCCACATATCGTACTCCTAGCGCCCAAAGCCGCGTCTCCCGCTCCCAAAGACCGCCGGTTCAAGTGGCCACGACCCGACCTCGCGGGAATTTTCCTTGGAGGGGGGCAAGGGGGACATCCTTACAACCTCCCTCCACTCGCCCATGCGGCGGTAATGAACGGGGCTCCTTACTGGCCGATGCACCCGCCAAACTCTGGATGGGGAGGAGCCCAGCCCATTCCACTGCAATTCATCCCGTCGCCTCAGCCTCCGAGGCCTGAGTTCATACCACCTGGAATGGGCGCTCCACGACCTCCTCTAGAAGCTCCTCCGTCTGGTCAAATGCGCTTGCACCCGGAGATGGTGAACCAACTCCCACTGGTTAATGCAGGTCTCCATCCCCAAGGTGCTACATGGCCAGGAGCGACTAGGGGGCCCACTGGACCAAAAGGTGTTACTCCTCCTATGCCCCCTCCAGCACCTTCAAGTGGGCGGGCCATTCCACCTGTCATGACCCGAGCGCATTCACCAAGCCGCAAGGATTCACATCAAGGAGGCGGGGGGCAGGGCGATCAGAAGAGCATGTACTCCGCAGGCACTAGGCGTGTCCCCATGCCGCCAATCGGATTCGCTAGGGAGCATGATCGTGACCATCGTGAAGAAATGGATGTTGAATCTCTCATCTCCCAGCCAGATCAAGCTGCAGGTTGGCGCGGGCGCTCCAACTCGCTAATGCGCTTGCACCGTCACCACCACCGATAGGCATCTAGCTCTTCCAGCCCAGGAGAGCCCCGCCATCGTCGCCGTCGCACCGTGCGATCACCATCACCTCACGCGCAAAAGGACAGGAGCATCCCGGAGACTGGGAACCCTCTCGCCCGAGAGATTTGCAAAACTCCTTTTCAACCAAAGTTCCGCCAGCCTAACCTCGGACCTTACGACGGGGACTCTGACCCCATGCAGTTCCTGGAAGTGTACTCCACAGCAATTCGGGCTGGGGGAGGTGGAGAAGTAGAAATGTGTAACTGCCTCCCGCTATTTCTCTCCGGGACGGCGCGTTCTTGGTTCTTCAACGGAAGAAAGGCTCCGTCTATTCTTGGAACCAGCTAAGGAAGAGTTCAGCAATTTCAAGGAAGCTATAAGCGCCCCATGCTCCCCAACCAACTCTTCACCGTCAGCGGCGGAAGGGTGAGTCCACAAGAGAATTTCTTAGCGCTTTTCTAAAGTGCGAAGCCAAGTGGTAGATGCCCTGACTCCACGGTTATCAATGCATGCAAGGAAGGTTTGCTTCCGGAGAACTCAATCGCGCTTTGGGAGAGATCCCAGAGGACAACCCATGAGCTCTTGAGGTCGTGGAAAAATACGCCGAGGAGAAGAAGATGACACAGCTAAGAAGGGATTTCGCCGCGGGATTTAAAGCAACTCCCGGGAGGAAGTCAAAGGCTCCTCGGGAAAGAGGCAGGGACCGGAGGGATCACTCGGTGGCGGACCGACTCCAAAGTCCTCGTCATGACCAACGCACCTACAGAGGCAGGGACAACTCCACCAGAGGACCCAAGAAGGAATCAAGACCTAAAGCCCCTTTGGAAGGGCGTCCGATGAAGGCCGCAATGAAAGAAGGAGCAATCCAAATCAAGGAGACGGGCGCGTGTGCCTACCACAAGATGTGCGGGCATGATATTTAACGAGTGCCGCGATGCGCCGAAATAGCAAAACTCCTCAAGCGCGCCCAGAGCCACGCCAAGGGTCACCGCCACATCCCACGCCGCAGAGGCAATGCCCTCGAGCAATTCCACGCCTCCTACAGGCCTGGTGATCTACCCACAGGCGGCACTGCAAGATGCAGAGCATGAACTCCTTTCCAAGCACCGCAAAGACAAGTAAATGTCATAATAGGGGCTCGGCCTCGGGCATACATCAAAGCGCCAGCGGAAGAGTGCGCCCGAAGTCAACGTCGTGAGGTGGCCCTCAAAGCATCTCTCCAAAATGGGCAAGCATTTCTCTCGCCTTCACGGTGATGACGCAAAAGATTAAGGTTCCCTCATGATGGCGCCCTCTTGGTAGCGCCACAATATCCAATGCGAGGTCTCCCAGTATCCTCATTGACGGAGAAGCTCGCAGATATACTCTACCTTCGTGCGCTCAAGGAACCGTAGGAGTCACGGGGCTATCATCATGGCATTCTGCGCCATCCGATCGCCCTCTCACCGCCGTACCAGGAAAATCCATTCAACCCCTTGGGAGGATCGAACTCCTCATGACGTTCGGAACACAGGAAAATCACCGCACGAAAGTCGTCAGGTTCGATGTCGTTGACATCGAGTCCCCATTCAATGCTATCATGGGAAGAGCAACTCTCAGCTGGCCTGCGGCGATTCATCAAAACTACTTGTGCTTAAAGATACCAGGCCCTCGTGGGGTCATCTCTGTGAGGGGTGATCAAGAGTTAGCTCGCCGCCTATACCACAAAGCGGCTACTAACTCCGGCGACATCAACTTTCTCGAGGCTAAGGAGTCAAAGGAGGAATGCGCGCCTCTCTCACGGGGCATGCCAGGACGTATCCCCAATGAGATCTTTGTCTTAAACCTCGTTCGGAGGATGCGCACGGTCCGACTCTTCGCCCACGACGACCGCGATCTCTTAGAATCGGTTCGATCTCCTAGGGGAAATGGAGAAGGAGCTCATGGAGTTCTTAAGATCCAACGGCGTGTTCGCTTGGACACCGTCGGACATGGCGGTGTTCCTCGGGAGGTGATCGGCATCACCTCGCGATGAAGACTCGAGTGCTCTCGATAAAGCAAAAGCTTGAAACTCTCTTGAGCGATGCGAGCCATTAAAGATGAAATTGACAAGCTCTCAAAGCTGGCCTCATTCGGGAGGTTTGGCATCCGGAATGGTGGCCAACCCTATCTTGGTAAAAAGTCTAGCGGCAAGTGGCGCATGTGCATCGACTTCGGCGACTCAACAAGGCGTGCCCAAAGGCGATTACCCACTCCCGCGCATCGACCAACTTGTTGACTCCACCGCTGGATGCGAGTTGATGAGTTTTTTGGACGCATACTCAGGGTATCATCAAGTCCATATGGCAAAAGAAGACGAGGAAAAAACAAGCTTCATCACCCCTGTAGGCGCTTTCTGCTACCTGCGCATGCCTTTTGGATTGAAGAATGCTGGAGCCACCTTCCAACGTCTTGTCTGCCTCATCCTCAAAGACCAGTTGGGTCGCAATGTGGAGGTTTATGTTGATGACGCTGTCGTAAAAAGCATTCAAGCTCCATCACATATTGAAGATCTCCGAGAGACATTCGCCAACCTTCGCAAATTCAGCGTCAAGCTAAACCCCGAAAAATGTGCTTTCGGGGTAAAGGGAGGAAAACTCCTGGGGTTCTTGGTCTCACAGCGGGGCATCGAAGCAAATCCTGAAAAGATTCGCGCGATTGTGGACATGGAACCACCCCGGTCCACTAAGGACGTCCAGCGCCTCATGGGGTGCACGGCCGCGCTCGGACGCTTCCTGTCGCATTCAGCAGAAAAGGGCCTCCCCTTCTTCAAGATACTCCGTAGGCTTGAAGGCTTCCTATGGACTCCTGAAGCCCAGAAGGCCTTCGAAGACCTAAAAGCCTACCTGGCAGCCCCTCCGCTACTCACAAGTCCAAGGCCAGGAGACGTACTACTTCTGTACCTCGCTGCAACCCCTATCGCAGTGAGCGCTGTCCTAGCCAAGGAGAAGGAAGGAATTCAGCACCCAGTATATTATGTCAGTGAAGCCCTAGCAGGCGCAAAGACAAAGTACACAGAGATAGAAAAAATATGCTATGCTCTACTCATGGCCTCAAGAAAGCTTCGTCACTACTTCTTGGGACATTCTATCATCGTTCCAACAAGCTACCCTCTCAATGAGGTGATGGGAAACAAAGAGGCCACAGGAAGAATAGCAAAGTGGGCCACGGAACTAGCACCTTTCTCCCTCAGGCTCGTGGGGAGGACTTCTGTCAAATCCCAGGTCCTCGCTGATTTCGTGGCTGAATGGGCTATGTCCCAAGTCGACCATGAAGCACCAGCAAGCAACCCAAACACCCCTAGCAAGCATTGGACGTTATACTTTGATGGATCCAAGCGTTTGTCAGGAGGAGGTGCAGGGGTCGTCTTGGTAAGCCTTGGAGGAAGGCCCTCAGTCGCGACTCACTTATCCTTCAACCCCACAAACAATATGGCCGAATATGAAGCATTACTTTTGGGTCTACGCCTTGCTAAGGCCATGGGGGTCCGACGCCTCCTCATCTTAGGGGATTCCCAATTGGTCGTCAATCAGATGGATAAAACATATTAGTGCCTCGATCAAAAAATGGCCAAATACTTGGACAAAGTGAGGAAGATGGAATACCACTTTGCCGGACTTGAAGCTCATCGAATCCCTCGTGGAGATAATCACCGAGCAGACCGCCTGGCTCGCGCTGCAGGTTCTCAGGAACCCCTTCCTCCAGAAGTCTTCTTTGAAGTACTGAAAACGCCATCAGTGGAAGAAACGTCCGATCCTGAACTACCTCCGGAGGTCAATGAGACTTCAGTCCTTCCTCCCTCCTGGATGACTCCTATCATCAAGTGCATACGAGGAGAAGAGGAGCTGAGGATGCGTGAATGGCGTAGGCTACTCTCCAAAGCCAAGGCTTACGTGATCATTGAAGGAAAGCTTTACAAGCACGGGGCATCCGCCCTTCTCAAGTGTATCACAAGAGAAGAAGGCATTTCACTTCTCCTTGATGTGCAAGAGGGCCTCTGCGGATCTCACATCGCACCAAGAGCAACTGCAGCCAAAACACTTCGCCAAGGCTTCTATTGGCCCACAATGATGCAAGATGCCTCGGCGTTCTCAAGAGATGTGAGGGTGCCAAGGATGGCGGCCAACCACAATGCTCCGCTAATCCCCTTTGCACTATACCAATCACCTGGCCATTTGCCCGATGGGGAATGGACCTACTCGGGCCATTCCCACCAGGCAAGGGGGGCTACAAGCATGTGGTGGTATCAGTGGATTACTTTACTAAATGGGTGGAGGCGGAACCCCTGGCCTCCATCACATCCCGTTCTGTGCAAAAGTTCTTTTGGAAGAATATCGTGTGTCGCCTTAGGTTCCCAAGGAACTCACAAAGGACAACGACACTCAGTTTGATGCCTCCTCCTTCAGGGATTTCTGCGAGTCTATTGGGACCACCCTTTGCTTCGCATCAGTGGCTCATCCAAAAACCAACGGGGCTGTGGAAAGAGCTAATGGGCTGATTTTGCAAGGCGTACGACGTCGCCTCGAGGCAAGTGCCCTCAAGCGAGGAACCTGGACGGAGGAGCTCCTCAATGTCCTATGGGATTGCACACAACCCCGATCGTGCCCTTTGGGAGGACTCGTTCTCGCTCGTGTATGGGCGTAAGTCGTCCTCCTGCTGAAATCCACCATCGCTCCTCCGAGTGGAAATGCTCTCGGGACCATCACTTGTTAGTTTCACCCAAAATGAGGACAACCACGAGATTGAGGTGGACTTCATTGAGAGATCGCGACCAAGCCCTCCTCAAGCATCTTTCGACGGCGAAAGCGCCCGATTCTACAACAGCAGGGTGAAGGAGCGTGCCTTCCTCCTCGGTGACCTTGTACTCAAAAAGGTCACCGACCCAACGGCTCAAGGAAAGCTTCACCCGAAGTGGGAAGGCCCCTACCGTGTCTCCTCGGTCCTGGGATCAGGCGCCTACCGACTTGCTACGCTGGAAGACAAGCAACTGAAGCATGCATGGAACGCGGATAAGCTCCGCAAGTTTTACGCTTAAGACTCTGTTGTACGCCCTCTGTGGTACTGATCGATGTGTAAACATCATCTCGCTTAATGCTATGAAGATATGAGACTACAGCGTGATCGCTCAACCTATGCAATTATGGCATGTTTCAGGGGTAGTCCCTTAACACGCTGCTGTTAAGGGATAGGCCTGTTTTGTGTACAACTTCCCAGATATGATGTTCGTCGGCGATTGAAAGGTTTGCCTTCTAACACGTTGCTGTTAGAAGGCCGCCCTCTAACACAATGTTGTCAGGAGGTTACACCATTTCAGGAGATCGTCTAACTAGCATGCTTGCAACTAATTGTAAGGAATTGCTCTAACACGCAATTTGTTAAGGAAGTTTTCCTTTCCTACTAATCTCAAAAGTATTGCTTGAGACAATCAAGCTATCGTTAACCCTTCCTTACAAAGGTGTCACCCTGTGATATGTAGGGCGCACGACCCCGTGGTCTCCCTAACAAAGACACGGCGGCTTAGGCGTCAAGTCGCCTCGCTATGGCGGCTTGCGCCTCTTGGACCCGGGTACAAGCGACGGCTTGGGCCTGGCGCCCAGTCTATGGATGTGCTAAGGATTAGTCCCCTTCGGCCTCCGGGCTATCGCCGAACGACTTAGAGTCACCTCGCCTTGCTCTAACGCAAGCAAAGGCCAACCGTGCCTAACACACACACATCTTCTCGGGAATACCTATCTGTGAACAAAACATTCATACAAGCCAAGGACGTTTACAGGTCCTGAGAGGCATGCCCTCTCATTAGGCACAAGAGCGTGCCCTTATTACATTTGGCATACCAAAGGCCTTACAAGCAAGGCACCCACACCTTTTAAAAGGTGTCTAAAACTCCTGGTTACCTCACCCAGCTAAGGTTGGGGTGGAAGGGGAACCTATCTAGGGATTAAAACGCCCCACGACGGTCATACCCAAAGCTAAATCGCCCATCCTCCGTGGGCTATCCTGATAAGGCAGGGTTCGATCGGCCAAGCGCTCGGCCTCTCTGCGCACACCGCTTATATTTGATGCCAATCACCTTCTTAAACATGCCCTGAATAAAGCATAACATCGTCTTGTCATTTTCATAATAGATGCAAATGCAAGCATAACCATGCTCTTGTGTTGGAGGCTACATAAGCTCTCAGGCCTAACTCATCTACCAAAAAGAGAACGCTAAGCAGGTCTGCATGATGTCACTACAAAATCTCTACTAAGCAGAACATATCGGCAGAAGTCATACACTGGCTGGGGCTTCATGCTCGCCGTCTGCTGGGGAAGGCACATGAACTCTCGAGGCCAAGGATGAAGCAACGCTCTTCACGAACTCATCGCGAGGGTCTCGGCCTGGCTCGCTCACACAGGGACGACTTCTTCACCTGCAGGTGGAAGGAGCCACGTAGGCCCTCGCGCACTGCCTTCTTACCTGAACCTTCGCAACGATGGGAAAGGGCAAGGGCCCCAGCTGTCAAGACTGCTGTGGCAAAGGACTGGCTCCGGTCCTCTGCAGCCTGGGTAAACAGACGGACTCGCTCCTTAAGGAGGGGAACCCACACCTCGGCCTCGTCCTCCCAATGGGGTGGGCAACCTTGGCCCCAAGCTCTCCAAGGACCTTTGGGCGGCTAGGGTGATATCTGGAGTCAGAAGAAGTGGTTCGGCATTGCCGGGGACTTGGTCACGTCCTCCTCAAGCTCACATTCACATGTCGAATGACCCTAGCCTTCTCCTCTGAAACTTTCAACTTCTCCTCGGTAACTTTCAACTTGTCTTGACAATCAGATTTTCCTCTCTGCACCTTTAGCTTCTCCTTTGTGGACTTTAGCCGGTCATCATCCAACGGTGGGGCACTCCGCTGAGCCTCAGCTACCGCCTCTTGGAACATTTCTTCTATGATTCGAGGGGCTTCATCCCTAATGATGTTAGAGATGGAAGTGGCCTGTGGGGAGCATGCAAAATGCCAGCATTAGAAGATGTTTGAAAAACAAATATTGGGTAGAGGAAGGTAATAACCACAAAGTGTAACATCCCAAGTTTCAGACTTGTGTTTCCAATGTAAGAAAATGAGTAGAAATTAAAACTTTTTCTTACATCATGTATTTCCTGTATGTACTAAGCAATTATTGTACAAGAGTTATGGAAATACATAGTCACAAGTCTTTGATCCAAAACTTGATCCTTCAAAAACATTCTTGTTCCATCTTGTGATAATCTCCTGGAAATATTTTTCCTAAATTCTTGGGTTGGTATGTGACTCTTCTGGAAGATTCCACAATTTTTAGAAATTGTTTGAATGCTGTTGGAGGCAAGTCAACCCAATTCAAAATCTGGTCAAACCTTGGACCAGTACCTTGTTAAATTTTTGGAGGAATATCCACAGCACCAAAGCCTCTGAAAATTTTATGCTAGGTCCTCGTTTGAGTCAGCCAGCTCCTGTAAAAATTTCGTAATTTTTGGAGTCGGTTTGCTGCCTCAAACAATTCTCCAAAGAGCAGATCCTTCTAAAACCGGAAAAACTAAATCTGGTTGAGTCGGACTCGGGCTCGGACCGAGCCCAACTCAACCGACTTGGTTGGACCACGTCGCCAGCCGCACTTTTAGGGCTCAAGCTGTTGCGGCGCAGGTGAGCCATTGGATCTCAATTCAACGCTCACGACCTCCCCGATCAGGGGCTCTTGGAGTGCCCTCGGCGCCGGGTGGTCCAAGCCGTGGGATACCCATCGTGTGGCTCACGACCTCCCGAGACCTCCTCGCCGCGCAAGACCTCCCCACCTCGGGTGATGCGGGACGTCGGGACCTCCGGAGCACATCCGGGGCGTCCGTGACCTCCCCTCGCTCTGTTTCTCTTCCTCATGACCTCACGGAGGTCGGTCATCATGGTTTTTCCGCACCGTGTGTGTGTGAGTCGAGCGGTTAGAGGCGGTGAGATGTCACCTTTGCCTCTTGTCAGCGGCTCTTCTGGCGACATGCATTTATTACCGATCGCCTTTAACCTCCAAAGTCTCCACCTGCTCTGCCCCTACCTACCCTTGTCAAATCCAGTCAGTCCATGGCAGGGGCATGGTTCATGCTCACAGTAGGCTTTTGCCCACACCATTGCCAAGCTCCCAGGCTATGTATAGCCTGAGGCCTTCCTCTCCTTTTCCTTCTTCGTTCTTTGTTGTGTTTGGGCTCCCCAGTTGGTGATTCCCAAACTCAAACACCTAAGCACACACCCTCTCTCTGCCACCATTGTCGGCTTTGGAGCTCTTTGAAGGCCTCGAGCTCGAGTGGTTCCATTGGTTCCTTTCTCTTCCTCTGGTCCTCTCTGGTCGCCTAGGACCCTCCTAATCTCTCGGTTTGCCTCTCACGGGGTTGACCGACTGCGGGAGATCTGATTGGTGAGCACCTCCTTTCTTCCTCGACTCGGTGATCGCTCCGCTTGGCGCTCCTCCGGCTGCTCTGGACCTTCCACGCACTCGGGTGAGTTCATTTAGTCCGTGGGGCTCTAGGTTTTAGTAGCTTAGCTCGTGGCGCTCGGTTGTGTCGTTTCGGTTTTTGCGAAAAGCATCCTCGCCATTCTCGGCCGCGGCGTTCAAAGCGTCGCGCCGTCGAGAGTGCCTCCGCTAGGTCGCGGCACTTTTGTGTGTTTATCGGTGCCCTTGGTGGGCGTGGCGAGTCCCCATCGCCGACGACAAGCGGTGTAGTCGCTCGGAGTTTCTGCGGTGCAAACTCCGTTTTAATCATTTTCTTAGGACAGCATTAATGCCCAATCATTGCTAATCATTGGCGCATTAATCTTGTCTTAACTGTGTTGTAGTGTCTGCATGTGGGCCCTAGGCTTGATGCGAAATCCAAAGTCATTAAAGTCCCTTTTAGGTTCCTTTATTGCCAATCATCGTGACATTTAAGTTGTCCTTAGCGCCACCTTTTAGTCATTTGTCCCTGAAGGACCCGCACCGTTAGAAGCACCTTGGACCTCCTCGGGTTCATCGTGGTCGCCCACGACCACCCCAAGTCGAATCTGGGCCGTAGAAGGTTTTCCCGTGTAATTTCTAACTCCCAGGACCTCCCTAGTTCTACCTCGGCCTTTAAAGACCTCCTGGGATTAGCTCTTAGCCGTTAGATCTGGCTCTGTGTAAGATCTTGCGCGCTTGGACCTCCCCTTGGTTGATCCTAACCGCAATCAGGACCACCTTGGTTAAATCCTAGCCGCTAGGACCACTCCTGCAAAAAGGACCTCCTCAGGTCATTTGCAAAAACCACCCTCTCGAGACCTCCACCGAGGTCCTCTTTGCAAAAGACCTCCTCGGTCATTTTGTGAAGACCCCCCACCCTGGCCTTTTTACAAAGAAAACCCCCGCTCAGGACCTCTTAGGCTCGATCCTAGCCGTTCACGACCTCCCCGGTTTAGATCGGCGTAGATCTCATTTTGTAAAATCCTTAGCGCTCGGACCTCCCTCGCGTCGATCCGGACCGTTCGGGACCTCCTAGGTCTAATCAGAGCCGCCCGATCTCCTCCGATTAAAACCCTTTCGCTTAGGACCTCCCAGAAGATATTGGCCATCCAAGACCTCCTCGTGTCAATCCCACCGATCAAGACCTCCTCTGGAGATCTTGGCCGTCTCGGACCTCCTCCTTTAGATCCGTAGCGTTAGGACCTCCTCCTCTGGTCTAAACCATTAGATTTAGATCTAACTGGCTGACCTCCTTCCTCGTATTTAAAGCCCTAGGACCTCCTCGTTCAATCTTGATCGCCCAGACCTCCCTCACTTGATCGTGTGCATTAAAGACCTCCATCCGGAGATCTAGACCGTTGAAGACCTCCTCCGTGAGATCTTAGCCGTCCAGACCTCCCTCCGTAGGTTTACCCTTAGGACCTCCCCTAGTGCTCGGGACCGCCAGATCTTGATCTGACGGTCACGACCTCTGTTAGGCGCTAGGACCTCCTTTGCGTGCGCTGTGCATGCACTGGTCGTGGCCGTTGGATCAGATCTCAACGGTCCGCACCTCCCAATGCGGAGGAGGTCTTCCGTCAGCGTTTGTGTTTCGAGGTGCGTGGCCTGCGATGCAAGATCAACGGCCCACGACCTCTCCTTTTTCCTTCAGTTCAGTTGGACCTCCCGAGAGCTCAAATTTTCTAAGTCCTTTAATGTTTCAAATTTCAAAAGTGCATAACTTTGTCATTTTAATTCCTTTTTGAATGATTCCAGTTGCTGTAGCTCTGTTATAGTATGAACTTTAATCTGAGAATGAATTTAGGCACTATTATATAGTAGAAAATGGCTTTAATTACATGATCTTGTTTAGTAAAGAATGATGTCTAGAAATTCATTGAAAATTTGTAAAATGCACAACCTTCTTCTCTGTAAATCCTTACTGAGCAACTCAACTTGGTAAAATTGGTCTGTAGACATGCTTTAACATGAACTAGGCCTTATCTTTATTTATGCTCCTGAGGTATGATTTATGCTAGTTTTAGAACTTAGAAAAATCATAACTAATTCTTTATAACTCCAATTTGTGCAAACTCAGTTTTGCTGTTGTTAGGATAACCATATCTACCTACCATAAAAATTTCAAGTTCCAGATCATTCTAGAAATTTTTGCCATGAACAGTAACTCTAATTAATTTAATTAGGATTTTTCCGGCTGAGAGAATTTAATTTGGCCATAACTTTTTCATACTAAGTCCAAATGGGGTGATTCTTGTTTCTAAAATTGTCTAAAATCAACCTCTAGCTGCTGTAGAAATTTCATTGGATTTGGATGTTCTTTGCTATTGAGTTCCTTTTGGTGTTCTTCGTTCTTATCGGTTTTTATCGCCTTTTCGCGTTAGGTTCCGAAGAATTTATTGAACCTGAGCACTCCCCTCTGCAGCAAGAACAAATCCAGCAAGGCAAGCAGTTTGATCATGTTAATCCCAGTATTTTAAGTATTTATGTTGATTACAACTTCTATGTATGCATTGCTACTTTGTGTTAAACTATTGTCGTTAGTTGGCCTAGTAGATGCATTTCCTTAGCAAATGATTATCCTCTACTACCATGAGCCTAGGCATTGCTGTGATTTAGAGTTCGTGGATGAGCTCTTGTCACTTAGTAGTTTGCGAATTAATTGATTAGCCATGCTTAGCTTCGGTAGGAATGGGCGATTATCGACTTGTCGATAAACTTGATCACATAAAACTTATTATGATTATGATTTCCACCTTGTGCCATGTCTACTTATGAAAACTAAAACTGAAAAATAAAAGGATTTAGACTTGGGCACAATGGTAAGATGGTGTGATTTTCGGTGTGATGGAATGGTGCAGAGTCAATTAAGGACCGAACATCTTGTGAGTACATTATCAGAGCAATTTGTGCGTGCTAACCACACTAGAGGGTATGGGACCTCTCTTGACTTAGTACTTTGGAGTGTATTGGCTTCGGTCGCGGAGTCGCGGGAGGGATGGTGTTGGGAGCATTGTAGAGTCCGAAGGCTTCCGCGTAACGGTGGTTGTCTTTCGGTGGCAATGTAGCGTATGGGTTTCTATCCATACGAGCGGCTCGTGGTTAATACACAATATTGGAAAATGTCTCGTAGGACTTAGCCGTGCCAACATACCTTCTAAGTGTGCTTTGTGGCTTAAAGGCGATGCAAGTGTGGGTACATTGGTACACCCTTGCAGGTTAAAACTATTCGAATAGCCTCGTCCCTAGGTTATGGACACGCTTGGGTAAGCTTTCAAGAGTTAGACTACAACCTTTTAATTAAAACTTGATGGGTGAGTGCGAATCGGGGATTCGCTATGTTGTGGTGACTATTGGGATAGTCACTTCCGTGGTTACTTGTATGTATCTTTATTACGCTTTTATGTTGACAACAAAATAGATTTGCAAACTTGCTTTCAAATGTATTACATTATTGCAAATAAAGTTGGCTTTATGCAAAATGAGACATACAACCTCCACCTAAATAAGCTTGCATGTAGTTTATGAATAGGTCCGCTATTCCACACGTCGATCTTGCGAGTACCTTTGTGTACTCGGTTATCTTGCATAAATGTATTTGTTGCAGAGGAAGAAGGTGAGCTTGAGGGCCTCACTTTTGTGAGTCAGGCTTGTGGTAGTCTTCGTGGCGTCTAGCTTGGCGGCCCTGGTCGGTTGCCTTGTGGGTGTATGGCTAACCTGGCGACTTTTGTTCTAGTCATCTTATGGCACCTTTGCTTCCATTGTCTTTCTTGTATATTGCTCTATTTGGCCGGTCGGCTCTTTTGTAATAACTTTACTTTATGTATGTCGTTATTGAACTTAGTGTTGTATGTTGTATGGAAATGATGTGTAATTTTGTGATGATGTGCATATGCTGCAATTCTGGGAAGCATATGTCCATCGAGGCTTAGAATGTTTAATTAGTAACGCTAGAACCAATTGGAGGTTAAGTGTTACTAGTTAAATATTCCGGGTCCTCACACAAAGGTACCTGGAAGTAGAGGTTTATAGCAGTACCAACCGATCCTTGAGAAGCTAGGAGAACTCTCCAACGTCTCGCGTACCGCGGAAGCGAGCCATGTACTTGTTGACACGCCCCTCGGTGAGGCGACGAATCTGCGCTGCTGCATCGTCATCATTAATAAGTGGGACAGCATAAGAAGGCAACTCACTGGAGGAATAGCTCGCGGCGCCATCACGATCCTCGTTCACCTGAACCTCGAGGCCGAGAGGGGCCTTCTCTCCTTGTGGGCCTCGAGCCTTGGGTGCCGCATTCCCCGCATCACCAGCCTGTGCTCCTACCTCAGCAACATATGACAAACAGAAGATATCAATGAACAATAAGCAACAAGTGAACAAAGGTAAACAGAAATACAAGAAGGCCTAACCTTCATTCCCGAAGAGAGAATCAAGGCGTCACAATACTTGACGACGGGAGCTTCCGAACCACCGCGTGGGCTCGAGCCCAACTCTCCTTCCTCCAGTTGTTCCTCCACCCTACGTACAAGGGACCCAATAGAGTTGGAGCCTGGGGAATACATAGAGCTAGAGCCCGAAGAAGAGGATGTAGCCTGAGAAGTCCTGCGGCTCTGAGAAGGCTCCTTAGCAACCCCGCACTCAGGCTCAGCAGCATGAGCACGGGAGGGGTCACCACTAGAGGGTTCCCTCTTCCTCTTCTGCAAAGATGACTTCTGAAGTACCTCAAGATCCTGAAGCTTCTCCCTACGCGAAGCATGGCCTGGGGCAGCAGGGTGTGTAGGGTGCCTCGTGGGAGGTCGCACAGTACCGAAAGCACGGGGACCGGAGTCACTCGTCAGGGGAAGCTTCGCTCCCGTAGTAGGAGGCTTCGCTCCCGCAACAAAAGGTTTCGTCGTCAATTGACCCTTCCGAGGAGGGCCCTTGGCAATACCCTGTAGACCCGACACCTTGGTTTTCTTCCTCTTGACGGATCGGGGCGTGTTTCCGAGGAGGCATCACCGCCTAAGCCGTTGGCACATCTTGTTACACCCACGCCATCGAAAATGCCGGCCTCTTTAAGTGCCTCATACTCAGTGATGGTCATCTCCCCGAGGATCCAGTCGGCCTCCTCAACTGCCCTCTTAGGAGAGCGCACTGCACAGAGTTGAAAAGTTGGTTCAGATTCACAAATCAAGGACAAACCGCAAGCGAAGAAGAAAGCTAGCCAAGCCGTGCCCACCTTTGCTCTTGGAGATAGTCAAATAGTCACGCTTCTCATCAACCAGGGGGCTAGCATCCAAAAGGGTCATCTCCTCCATCAAATCCCGAACGCCGCTCCCCTTGCGGACTTCGGACGTAGCTCGAACAAACTCCCAATCAGCATCCGAGAGAGGAGGAATCTCAGGATAGCAGTCCTGAGAAATCTTGGGCTGGTTGCCGATGTATGGAAAGCCCTCCACCTTCAAGAAGAACCACTTCTTCCCGGGGCGGCTCCAGTTGTACTTGGTGGCTTGGACAGGATACTCACCCTGATGCTGAAGAGTCGAGATCAACGAGCCTAGTGGTCCGAACCTCCCGTTCGATCGCTGGAGATGGAAGAAGTAGTCAAAGGCCGCGACGGTGGGTTTCAAACGCCTGCCCTCGACTACCGTCTCGCACAGCCACAGGAACACTCTCACCCTAGCAAGGAGGTTGGGTGAGAAGTGCGAGAGCTCAACCTGGTAGTACTTCACGAGGGTCCGGATGAATGGATGGATCGGAAGCCCTAGGCCAACCTCAAACCAAGCCTTGAGCGCAACGGTGTACCCCTTTGGGGGGCAAGGGTACTCATCCACCCCTGGCCACCGAATGTCACTCAACGTAAGGCGGCTCCCAGGCGCCACCAACGCCGCCTTCTCCGCCTTAGTGAGGAAGGAAGGCTCGACCCCCACAAGAGCCTCCTTGCCAGGGCCATCGTCAAGGATTTCGACATCCTCATCAAGATCGTCGTAAGGCAGTTCCATCACGGCTGCATTAGCCCGGTCCTTGCCTCCCTTTCCCCAGCGGAAGAGGTCGCAGCCTTTAGTCATGGCAGGGAAGCAGGAAAAACCTGTGATGGCAGCAATAAAAAATGGATAAGTACTCAGCAGAGGAACTCTGATGGTCACATAAGTTGTGTAGAGAGTGAAATTTTATGGTTCAAACACCAACAATAGCAGACCGCGCACGCGTCACCCTTCGCGAACACGATCATGGCGTCTTCACATGAGTTCATCACGCGCGCCACCGGGGACGCTATTAACACTCGCCTTCGCCATCAGGAAACGCCACTAACTCGACGTCCTGAAGCTCACATCACGCGACCTGCTAAGTCGTCGAGGTCACTGTCCCATAACCCAAGGCCATGATGAAGAACAATCAGTGTCAAGAAAAACAAATACATGCATGCATGTGATGCCGTGAGGATGTCTACGTCCACATCGCTGGAACCGCCGTGCATGTCGCGGAGATCATTGCCGAGCCGCCTAGTCTCACGCTGTAGTGCATGTTGCTTTGAGAACACCCATTGAACTATTGTGGATAACCCAAGACAGCCACGTGCACTATCAATCATCTCGTCAATCTGAAGGCTACGTATGAGTGTGTAGTTGTGTACATGAATGCATGGGCCATGCAAGCACGTACTAGTGCTAGTACATATGTATGTCTGGTGCTAGTACATATGCATGTTGCATGCATACATCTATTATCTCCCGACCAAGTAAGAAAAAGGTGCACGCAGGCGCCAGCCTCCCGCGCACTGCTCGCTCCCGCGCTCGCACCGAGTTTTAACGCCCGCTGTGCAGGTTAGCTCCAGCGCCGACACTCACGATCGCGACCGGCGCCGACGCCCTCACGATCGCGCTTCGCGCCCGACGCTTCAAAGGTGGGCCGCCACATAACCGGAAGACATGTCTAATGCAATATTGTGTCACTTTGCACCAGCATGTACACGAGATCAACTCGAAGATGGGATCGAATAGAAGATGCATGGCCAAAAACACATATACACGCGAAGCTACAGAGAGGATTTTTGGTGCAATGTCCGGCAGCCAAGCGCCCGCGCCCCCTGCAAAGCCTCGCGGCGTCCTCGCATCCTCGCACCATCATGGCGCCCTTGCACCCTCACGGTGCCCTCGTGACCTGGTGGCCTCGCGCCCTCACGGTGCCCATGCACGCCCTCGTGCCTTTGGGGCTTCGGGGCCTCACGTCGCGGTGCCCTCGCGACCCCTCTCTAGCCATCGAAACCAACTACGTCGCACATGCAACAACTAGCTAACTGATGCACTTATTTTGCTACACAAAAACTAAGAACTACTTACTGCATACTCCAGTATAATCGTTTACATTTTGTTCGCACCCTGCTCACGTGCGCCCATGCGCCCTGCGACCTGCAAGCCTCAGCGCCCCGCAGCTCTACAAGAACCAAGCAGCTTCACGCAAGCCAAAAAGTAGCTTCATGCAAGTAAAAGCAGTCCTTGCAAGTAAAAGCAGTCCTGGTCCCGTGAAGACCAGCACTCGTCTGGCAATTTGTCTAGCGCCCTGGCACCCCAGCACCAAAGCTCCTGCGCCCTGGCAATTTGTCAAGTCCTGGTCACGTGAAGACCAGCGCCCTGGCACTCATCTAGCTCCCTGGCAATCCTCTAGCGCCCTAGCACTTTTTTTTTCTAGCGCCCTCGCACACATAAACGCCCTGGCACACATAAACGCCCTGGCAGTTTTCCTGCGCCCTAGCAATCTTCCTAGCGCCCTAGCAATCTTCCTGCACCCTGGCAATTTTGTCACAAGTTCAACCAAGCAAGCAAGCAGTTGGAGAAAGCAAAAACTTCATTGTGAAACAAAAATCATTCCAACCCCCACAATCTAGCTCCCTGGCACCAGGCTGCCCATGAGCGCCCTGGCAAACCGTGAGCCCCAAAAAGAGATAGTCGGAGTTTGCATTTGCTAATTAACAAAAAAATAATGCATTGCCTCGCGCGCGCCTCGGCGCCGCGACGCCGCACCCGCGCCGCGCGCCCGCGCCGTGCCTTCGTGCCTCGCGCTCGGCGCGCCACGCTCGCACCGCTGGGTCGCCTCCCGTCGAGCACCTTATCGGCATCTGCTCCTAGCTGAGCATGGGTGCGTGCACAGGCGCAGCGGTGCCGGCCGCTACGCCGAGCCGAGCAGGAGGCGGCGCCGGGAAGCGGCCACGCCAGGCCAAGCCGGAGGCGGCCCCGGAGGCCACACCGGACCAAGCCAGAGTCATGGGAGGCGGCGCCACGCACAAGTTGTTCAGGAGCAAGAACTAAGATGAGATAGAAAGCCCAAGAAAAGGAATGGACAAGGAGGCAAGAATCAAGAAGAGGAAGCTCACCCGTAGGTTGCTCTGTCCTAGGCAGCATCACGTGAAGAGTAGTTTGGTGAGGAAAAGGCAAAATACAAGACCTACTCAAAGACAGAAAGCAGGGACAACTGGACATTATTTGGTACACACAAATGTGGTCACACATCTGGTCGTTGTCATGGTCTGTGTGTAGCCACGCTTTGACTGCAGCACTGAATATTATTTGGCTAGTTGGAAGCATGATATTCTGGGTGTTTCAGCACTCTTGGAGTATATTTTTAAAAGAAGCCACAGTTTAAATTCACAGGGGCTCTCTAAAATATTAATCTCTGCACGAAGAACACAATTCAAGGCTGCCCCTTTGGTATTTCCCCTAAAATGCCAAGGGGCAAGGGGGCTGCTGTTGGAGAAATATTCTATCCTAGTCAATGGGACCCGCTCAACGTGATGAACACCAGCTCATCGAATCTGAAAATGTAATCACCTGGCAAAAATCATCTGTAACCCTCGCTTGTACCTGCAAAAGACTGTAATACCCTCGATTGTATTCTTAGAGTAGCCAACCCCCCAAAGGGTATTTTGGTCATCTGTACAAGCTGGGAGCCTATAAATACCCCATGTATCATTCCCTTCAAGGGGAGCTCTCTTGAGTAATATAAGAAAGAAAGGCATCAGGTGAGCCTCCGGGAGGACCCTTCGAACCCCCGTAGGCCACCGACAGGAGTAGGGCGATCCTCTCGGACCCCCGAACCTGTATAAACCCCTGTGTCACTCTCACCCTCGTGGACGACAGCCCGTAGCACGGCCGACGTCCACCCCTCACTTGTGTTCGGTTTTTTACACTTACAACACTACTACTGGATGTGTAGTACAGTGAAAGAAGAGTTAAAGTAATCTAGTCAAACATGGCGCGCGTTGATGTAGTGTAAGTAGTAGATCGTCCAACGTCTTTGGCCGCCGATCGTCTTCTCCAGCAAACTCTCGCGTTCCCTACGTATGTCGCGGATCGTCCTCGATCAGCGCAACATCATCTCTATAGTATCCACACATCTAGGAGTAGAACGTCATGCGCCGATGTGCTAACACCAGCACACACGGCAGGGCCTTCGGGGAGGTGGCAGCTAGGGTTTCAGTGGGTGGTTCAATATCTCTTAAAAGCCTCCCACACATCCCCTTATAAAAAGCTTCTAACACATCACTACGTTAGAAACTTATTAGGACTCTTGACCACGTACGGATTATAATTCGATTTAAGCCTCTAACAGATCCAATCCGAACTAGTTTGTTGCAACCCATTAAAGCGTGTGATCGTGTAGGTTCATGCGTAATCGATCGTGGTCCAAAAACTCCTTTATGATCCACGAGTCGGTAGTGATTCCTAGTAAGACACAGCGAATCCCAAATACACATAAACATCATATCGAACAAACCTTTATAAAGCTTATGTGCTGATCCTTTTGCCTCACGATATCAGATCGAACTCAAGGTGAGATGCGTGCTATCCTATGATAGCTCAATCCTTCACTCGATCTTATAGTGGATTTGTCGGTGTTTTAGAACCGATCTTACGTAAAGATTATTTGATTCGGGGGGTCTCCACAATTGATCACGCAGACAAAGGAGACACGAGAATTTTTATACAGGTTCGGGCCTTCTTCGGAGAGAATAATAACCCTAATCCTGTGTGTACTGTATTTGGTATCCTGGTTACAATTAGGGAAAAGACTTGTGCTCTTTTCTCCCCCAAAAATGCCTCTCCCCATTACCTCTAAAAGATGCTTATTTATAGTATGCTGTGAAGACGGTAGTCGTTCCAGGTCAGGAGGCGCTCATTACTCCGTAATAATGAGAGTAATTACTGGAGTAGTAACCTCCTCACGTTACCTGACGGTTATCAATCAGAGATAATGGTGAGTTATACGTAGTTATTCCACGTATAACTACATGTCTTGACTGCTCAGATCTCACAATTAACAAGACCTACTGGCGAGTGGGCCTGGTTATCTGTGGAGAAGTCATGGCAGGACTGATCGTAGCAGGACTTACGACCAAGGTTAGTCGTAGAAAAGCTTACGACTGGATGCTGGTCGTAGAAAGACTTACGGCCAGAGATAATTGTAGGAGAACTTACGATTATATAGTAGTCGTAGAAAGACATACGACTATGGAGGTGCTCGTAGAAGGACTTACGACCACCTAATTGATTTCTCTCTTACTATTGCTAGGGGTACACTCGATAGTTGTGTGATATCATATTTACCCATATTATCCAATTATAGATAAATAGTAAAATAAGGATTATTAGATCCTCGTCATCTAGCCCCCCAGCTTCAAGTGAAAATAACTTACTTGGAAAAGGAGTCATAGATGCTCTTACGACCACTAGGTGGTCGTGAGGTAAAGTTTGAAGGAAAAATTCTTCAACACGTATTCTCATTCGACCAAAAATATACTTGGTCGAGGAATTTAGCCGATAAATCTCACGACTACGAGGTATTCATAAAAAATCTTACGACTAGAAAGTAACCGTGGTTTCGACGATCGGAAGCAAATCTTTTCCGAGTGGTATTTTTTTGTCCAGAAATATACTTGTGTAAGAAGGTAATTTCGCTTGAGGTCTGAAGAAAGCGTCGGTTCTCTCAAACGGACAGATTTGAAAGATCTGTCTGTTGGAGCAATTTCGGCGGTGGGAACTGTTTGGCTTCCACGACGTTTCGTTTCAAGCGTACGGTTATAAAACGGACTGCAGGGATGAACTTAGGGTTCTTACTTTTTCTCCAATTCACCCTGACTGTTCGTCGTCTTCTCATCTCTTCTGCCGCCAGCGATACTGTGCGCTTTCTTGAAGCTTTCCCAAATCCAACTCTTTCCTCCTTGAGAAAAGATGGCTAGGATCATCTCCGAGTGGGCTGAAT
Organism: Ampelocalamus luodianensis; assembly: GCA_036346255.1. Lineage (NCBI taxonomy): Eukaryota > Viridiplantae > Streptophyta > Magnoliopsida > Poales > Poaceae > Ampelocalamus > Ampelocalamus luodianensis. Next base: position 2,076,250 of record CM070632.1, on the reverse strand, counting down.
CGGAAATGAACGACGCGAAGATGAATGCCTTGGTTGCCGCTGAAAAAATTCCCGAGGAGTTACTCATGAAGTGGATTGCGGCGAATGGACAACACTGGCCGTCGGGTGAGGACAGTCAAATCCCAGTCTTCTAGGCGTATTGTGAGTGTGGCCTCCGATTGCCTGCTCACCCCTTCCTCACACTCACGCTCGAGCACTTTGGGGTGAAATTAGTGAACCTTGGTCCTAATTCCATCACAATGCTGAGTGTATTCGTGTATTTGTGTGAGGCATACCTGGGGATTCCAGCGGATCTCGAGCTTTTTCAGTATTACTACGGGATGGCTCGTCAGGCCAGAATTGCTGGGAGTTGTGGTCTGAAGCTCCACGACGGGAAGTTGAAGGAGTATATTTAGATGTTCACCCGATCGTCGTGGCCGGGGTGGAAGAAGAAGTGGTTTTACTGGGAAGTCACCGAGGAAGACAACCTCTCGTTTGTCGGAAAGGCCGCCGAGAGGTTCCCTTCCTGGAATTCAACTCCCAGTAATCTTGATCGGATCGCCCCCTACATTCAAGCCATCAAAGACTTGAAGACGGTGGGAGGGGGGCTTACCGGATGGCACGTGGTGAAGGACTTCATCACGCGCCGTATTAGTCCCCTGAAGAAACGAGTCTCTCCTATGTGGAGGTACTCGGGTAAAGAAGACCCGACCAGAGATTACAACGATGGTAAGTGAAAAACTCACTTTTTGACTTTGGCATTGGCTAATCTTGATTTGGTCTGTTGATTATGCTACTTGTCCGTACAGATCTTCCCCAGGCGGAGATTGACGCCCGCGTCAGGCTCATCTGTGAGAAGAGCCCGTCCAGTGTAGCAGCTCCCCAAATTCTTACGGTTTTAACCGCAGAAGAAAAGGTGGAGCGCCTAAAGGTAATCGAGAATCAACTTCGTCTTTAGGCACCTATTGTCGTAAAACGATTTACGACTAAAGGATTTGTCGTAGAAAAACTTACGACTTGTGGGCTGATCGTAGAAGAACTTACGACTAGTTAGTGATCGTAGAAAAACTTACGATCACTTTATTTTTATAATTTTCAACAGATAGTAGGCATGGAAGACCGCCAAGACGACGAGGAAGTCGATTTGGTGGTCATTGGGGCGACAGCGCAGGCAGAATCAGCAAAATCCCCTCCAACCAAAAAGCGTCAACTTGTAAAGGTCGGCAACAAGGGTGGCTCGAGTTCGGGTCCTCCTGCTCCTTTTGCTACATTTGCTGCAGACATGGCTGCGGCGAGGAAGAAAGCAAAGGAAGCTGCCTTTGCCCTTAAGCGCAAAGCCCCCAAGGTCAAGGTACCCTTCTATTAGACAACAAGACTTTCGTAATTTCTGCTTCTCGTGGCTTTATAAGGCAGCTAGAAAAGGAGAACTGGAAGAGTTTCATGTCTTTTGTGAAGAAAACTGCTGCTCTAGTAGAACCTGAGGTCGAGGGGAGCAGTGTTCTTAAGGTGGTCGAGACAGATCTCGACCACTCGGGGAGTCGGGAAGAGGAGACTCCCGTTCCTTCAATCGAATCTCGACCCACAATGGTCGAGAAGAAGTCGAAGAAACCTTCCGTTGGGAAGGTTGCTCTCAAGTTCTGGGTTAGATCCAGCGCGCAGAGGTATGTTAAAAACAGAAGTGTAAGAACAACATTTACCTTTTGTTTTTCACAAGTTAACTTACTTTTTGTTTTGTGATCTTAGCCCAACTCCTTTAGCCCCCAGGGATGCTTCTATTGAGAAGCCCGCTGTCACCTCTTCAGCCTGCAAAGGTGTGACTGTGGTAGTAGCTGAAGCTCCAACTACTATCCCCGTGGTGGAGGAAGTCGTCGCTGCTGAAGTCGCTACGACCACCGAGGTAGTCGTAGGGATAGAAGTGGAGACGAGGGAGGCCACGAGAGAGACACCGAGAGTCGGTGGTGGTGAGAGTTCTGACCACCGTGCCGGTAAAGAGGTTGTCGAGGATATTCCTTCTGGTCCTCCAGGCGGTGCTTCCATCACAGAATCAGAGGAAGAAAAATACTTTAATTTCTGCTCTGATTTCTTTGGCCCTACTTCTATTGTAGGATCTTCTACCTACCAGTCTCGCGACCGAGTTTCTCACCCCCAGTAACATTCCCAATTGCGAGGATGTCTTCGATAATGAACGTCTCAAAGGGGTTTGGTGGAAACGAGTCGAGGAGATAGATGGGCTGAAAGATCCGTCACGGATAGTCTCCATGTTTACTTGGTCAAGCATGAATGTAAGTATTCATCGATACTTATATTCGTGGTTTTATCCCTACTTCTTATCGTTTTTCTCTCCTGTAGAGAGCCGTGAAACAAGTTGCTACGATTTGCGAGTACAATCGGCAACTTGTCAAATTACGACAAGAGAAAGCAGTACTCTGCGAGCAAGCAGAGAGGTGGTGAGTGACCAATACTCGTAATCGTTTTATAATTCGACTACTTGTTCAGCACTCGGTGGGGGTTGTCGTAAAAAATCTTACGACTTAATACTGATCGTAGAAAAACTTACGATCACGCATCAGTCGTAGAAATACTTACAACTACTCGTCTGTGTATTCATATCTACCTTAACTTTTTCAGGTTTAAGAGTGACGAAAAGACCTTAGCTGATTCGCTCGACTTTGAAAAAGCCGAGACGAAAAAACTAAGGGATGAGGTCACCAACCTTCTGAAGAAGCTTCAGGAGGCTAACTCTGCAACTCAGAAATTGCAGAAAAAAATAAACAGTACGTGAATTTACGACTGCTTACTTTCTTGATCTTTATCCTCCTAACTCCTCATTTCTTTATAGAAAAAGAAGTCGAAAATAAGACCCTTTAGGCCGAGGTGGGGGCTCTTCGGATCGAGGTTCGAAAAAGTCCTCGGTCGTTCGTGAGATCACCCGCATCGCGAAAGACAAAGATCAAGAAATTGAGAAGTTAGGTTCTCAATTAGCGGGTAAGTAAAACTTTACCTGCTATTAAATTGTTTTTCCTTCTCGTAGAATCATTTTATCTAATCAACCCTTACCCCTTTCAGAGCGATTAGTTGAAATAAAACAACTCCACGAGACTTCGACTTGCACCCAGGAGGAGATGAATTCGATGAAGATCAATCTTTAAGACAATATTTCGCTTTTGAACAATGTACTCGATGGGCTTCGTGCTGGAAAGATCACACCTCATGATGACACGATAGCTGCTCATACGAGTGCCATTAGGGAACAAATCGGTACCTTGCAAGAGTTGATGTCTACTCTGAAGACCAGCCAGAATGACTCGATAAGAGAAGCGGTCAACGGAGCTATAAGCTTTGTTTTAGCAAAGCTTAAAGCCCGTGACCCCAACCTTAACCCTCATTATGTTGAAGCCGACTTCGACTGTACCGAATCTGAAGCAGAATGGTTAATCGAGGAGATCCAAAAGGCATGCGCAGGTAGCAGAAAGCGCCTACAGGGGTGATGAAGCTTGTTTTTTCCTCGTCTTCTTTTGCCATATGGACTTGATGATACCCTGAGTATGCGTCCAAAAAACTCATCAACTCGCATCCAGCGGTGGAGTCAACAAGTTGGTCGATGCGCGGGAGTGGGTAATCGTCCTTTGGGCACGCCTTGTTGAGGTCAGTGAAGTCGATGCACATGCGCCACTTGCCGCTAGACTTTTTTACCAAGATAGGGTTGGCCAGCCATTCCGGATGCCAAACCTCCCGAATGAGGCCAGCTTTTGAGAGCTTGTCAATTTCATCTTTAATGGCCTGGCATCACTCTGAAGAGAGTTTCCGAAGCTTTTGCTTTACTGGAGAGCACTCAGGTCTTACTGCGAGGTGATGCTAGATCACCTCCCGAGGAACACCCGTCATGTCTGACGGTGTCCAAGCGAACACGTCAGCGTTGGATCTTAAGAACTCCATGAGCTCCTTCTCCATTTCCCCTAGGAGATCGACCCCGATTCTAAGAGACCGCGGGTCGTCGTGGCCGAAGAGTCGGACTTCGTGCAGATCCCCCTCCGAACGAGGTTTAAGACAGCATCTCGCTGGGGATACGTCCTTGGCATGCCCTGGTGAGAGAGGCGAGCGCATTCCTCCCTTTGACTCCTTAGCCTCGAGAAAGTTGATGTCGCCGGAGTTAGTAGCCGCTTTGTGGTATAGGCGGCGAGCTAACTCTTGATCACCCCTCACAGAGATGACCCCACGAGGGCCTGGTATCTTTAAGCACAAGTAGTTTTGATGAACCGCTGCGCAGAAGCGGTTGAGAGTTGCTCTTCCCATGATAGCATTGAATGGGGACTCGATGTCAACGACATCGAACCTGACGACTTCCGTGCGGTGATTTTCCTGTGTTCCGAACGTCATGAGGAGTTCGATCCTCCCAAGGGGTTGAATGGATTTTCCTGGTACGAAGCCGGTGAGAGGGCGATCGGATGGCAGCAGAATGCCATGATGATAGCCCCCCCGTGACTCCCACAGTTCCTTGAGCGCACGAAGGTAGAGTATATCTGCGGAGCTTCCTCCGTCAATGAGGATACGGGAGACCTCGCAATTGGATATTGTGGCAGTCACCAAGAGGGCGTCATCATGAGGGAACCTTAATCCTTTTGCGTCATCAGCTGTGAAGCTGAGAGAAATGCTTGCCCATTTTGGAGAGATGCTTTGAGGGGCCACCCCTACGACGTTGACTTCTCGGGCGTACTCCTTCCGTTGGCGCTTTGATGTATGCCCGGAGGCCGAGCCCCCTATTATGACATTTACTTGTCTTTGCGGTGCTTGGAAAGGGAGTTCATGCTCGGCATCTTGCAGGTGCTGCCCAGTGGGTAGATCACCAGGGGCCTGTGCAGGAGGCGGTGGAATTGCCTGGAGGGGCATTGCCTCTGCAGCCGTGGGATGTAGCGGTGACCCTTGGCGTTGCTCTGGGCCGCGTTTGAGGAGTTTTGCTATTTCGGTGGCGTACTGGCGGCACTCGTTCGTATCATGCCCGCGCATCTTGTGGTAGGCACACCAGCGCCCGTCTCCTTGATTTGGATTGCTCCTTCTTTCATTGCGGCCTTCATCGGGACGTCCCTTCCAGTGGGCTTTAGGTCTTGATTCCTTCTTGGGTCCTCTGGTGGAGTTGTCCCCGCGTTCCTGTGTAGGTGCGTTGGTCATGACGAGGACTTTGGAGTCGTGTCCGCCACCGGAGTGATCCCTCCGGTCCTTGCCTCTTTTCCCGGAGGAGCCTTTTGACTTCCTCCCGGGGGAGTTGCTTTCGTCCTGCGGGCGAAATCCCATCTTAGCCAGGTCATCTTCTTCTCCTCGGGCGTATTTTTCCACGACCTCGAAGAGCTCATGGGTTGTCCTCGGGGGATCTCTCCCCAAAGCGCGATTGAGTTCTCCCGGAAGCAAACCTTCCTTGCATGCATTGATAACCGTGGAGTCTGGGACATCTGCCACTTGGCTTCGCACTTTAGAAAAGCGCTTAAGAAATTCTCTTGTGGACTCACCCTTCTGCTGCTTGACAGTGAAGAGTTGGTTGGGGAGCATGGGGCGCTTATAGCTTCCTTGGAAATTCGCGCTGAACTCTTCCCTTAGCTGGTTCCAAGAATAGACGGAGCCTTTCTTCTGGTTGAAGAACCAAGAACGCGCCGTCCCGGAGAGAAATAGCGGGAGGCAGTTACACATTTCTACTTCTCCACCTCCCCCAGCTCGAATTGCTGTGGAGTACACTTCCAGGAACTGCATGGGGTCAGAGTCCCCGTCGTAAGGTCCGAGGTTAGGCTGGCGGAACTTTGGTTGAAAAGGAGTTTTGCAAATCTCTCGGGCGAGAGGGTTCCCAGTCTCCGGGATGCTCCTGTCCTTTTGCGCGTGAGGTGATGGTGATCGCACGGTGCGACGGCGACGATGGCGGGGCTCTCCTGGGCTGGAAGAGCTAGATGCCTGTCGGTGGTGGCGATGGTGCAAGCGCATTAGCGAGTTGGAGTGCCCGCGCCAACCTGCAGCTTGATCTGGCTGGGAGATGAGAGATTCAACATCCATTTCTTCACGATGGTCACGATCATGCTCCCTAGCGAATCCGATTGGCGGCATGGGGACACGCCTAGTGCCTGCGGAGTACATGCTCTTCTGATCGCCCTGGCCCCCGCCTCCTTGATGTGAATCCTTGCGGCTTGGTGAATGCGCTCGGGTCATGACAGGCGGAATGACCCGCCCACTTGAAGGTGCTGGAGGGGGCATAGGAGGAGTAACACCTTTTGGTCTAGTGGGCCCCCTAGTCGCTCCTGGCCATGTAGCACCTTGGGGATGGAGACCTGCATTAACCAGTGGGAGTTGGTTCACCATCTCCGGGTGCAAGCGCATTTGACCAGGCAGAGGAGCTTCTGGAGGAGGTCGTGGAGCGCCCATTCCAGGTGGCATGAACTCAGGCCTCGGAGGCTGAGGCGACGGGATGAATTGCAGTGGAATGGGCTGGGCTCCTCCCCATCCAGAGTTTGGCGGGTGCATCGGCCAGTAAGGATCCCCGTTCATTACCGCCGCATGGGCGAGTGGAGGGAGGTTGTAAGGATGTCCCCCTTTCCCCCTTGCCCCCCTCCAAGGCGGTGGCCACTTGAACCGAAGGCGGTGCTGGGAGCGGGGAGACGTGCTGAGGGCCGCTGGGAGTACGATATGTGGCCATCATGTAGTCCACCACTTGCCTTGCGGTTGCCTCCACCATTTCTTTGAAATTAGCGGCGTCGAGCCCCCCAGGAGCTATTGACGGCCCTGGAGCTCCGATGACACTTCGGGCCTCTTGCCTCTGGCCAGACACCGCGTCAGTTGACGTGATGGAGGTGGGAATGTTTGGCAGCCCGGGGACATGTAGGACGTTGTCTGTCCCGGGATGCACAACCCCGATCTCCGAAGATAACCCGCGCCTTGGGTTTTTTCGGGGAACGGAACGGTCGTCTACAGGCTCCTCATGCTCTGGAGCAGGAGGAGGCCTCGTGGACTTGGAATGCTTCTTGGTAGGAGCCATAGCCTTCTGTCGATCAGCCACGTCCCCACGGTCGGCGCCAATGTTGTAAGTGTAAAAAACCGAACACAAGTGAGGGGTGGACGTCGGCCGTGCTACGGGCCGTCGTCCACGAGGGTGAGAGTGACACAGGGGTTTATACAGGTTCGGGGGGTCCGAGAGGATCGCCCTACTCCTGTCGGTGGCCTACGGGGGTTCGAAGGGTCCTCCCGGAGGCTCACCTGATGTCTTTCTTTCTTATATTACTCAAGAGAGCTCCCCTTGAAGGGAATGATACATGGGGTATTTATAGGCTCCCAAGCTTGTACAGATGACCAAAATACCCTTTGGGGGGTTGGCTACTCTAAGAATACAATCAAGGGTATTACAGTCTTTTGCAGGTACAAGCGAGGGTTACAGATGATTTTTGCCAGGTGATTACATTTTCAGATTCGATGAGCTGGTGTTCATCACGCTGAGCGGGTCCCATTGACTAGGATAGAATATTTCTCCAACAAGTAGCAATTTATGATTTCCTACTTACATGACTTTTAGGTTTACGTCGTATAAATTTTCACTTGTACGCTAATGTAGCCTACCAACATGCCAACAATAGCGCCCGTCGTGCGTCCTCTCAGCTTCCTTGCTGATCGTTTTCGTTGTCTGGACACTGGACTCTCGTTTTCTCTTCTTTTAATCCCACGCGCGTGCGCAGCTGATCTGACGACGATGTCACGCACGCGACGCTCACCACCCAGCACCCGGATGCTGAGGTCGGCTGCTTTCGACGCCAATCGCCCGGCGCCACGGCGATATGGTGCCTTTGCCTTCATCTCCGCGCCGCCCACCGTGCAACGCGCACCGCGCGGCCCGGCTCGTTGATTTGGCCACGCCGTGCCGTTCGTTCCGCGCGGCGCGGTACGTGACCATGAGCTACGTACGAGCGCCTCGTCGGCGCGTACGGGGGTATGAGTCTGCGGGCTGTGGCCACCGTGCAAGCGGGCAACGCGCACCGCGCGGCTCGTCACGTTGATTCGGCCACGCCGTGCCGTTCGTTCCGCGCGGCGCGTTACGCGAGCATGAGCTACGTACGAGCGCCTCGTCGGCGCGTACGGGGGTACGAGCCTGCGGGCTGCGGCATCGTCAGTTGCTGGCCTCGGCGGCTCGGCCCAACGAAAACCAGCTTGAGATCGTACAGCGCGGGCCGCGGCGCCTTTTCATGCACCTGAGATAGAGTGGAGCCACGTCTCCAGCTCCACCCACACCATCGGGGCTCGAATTCGACGACCGTGACGCCTAGGCCTTTTAACGAGACGCAGGCCGACCATGGGGCTACACATCATGCGAGCCTGCTGTATGCACATGCTTTCGCTCGCGCCTAGTAGGGATAAAAGGAGAGCAGATTTTGAAACTTAACGAGAGCTTGCTCGGCGCCAGTAACTCAGAGGTAGTGTTTCTACTTTCTAGTCGTTTTCTTTTACTCTTGTTTGCTATTTTATATTTTTTCTCGAAGCATTGACATTAACATTTCGTTACAATTAGTGCTAAATCACTTCTTTCCCGCCAACATGGCTAGAGTAGTAACCTCACGAGTCATGTCTAGGAATGACTCGTGTTTAGGAATGGATCCGTCTAACCTCACGAGTCATGTCTAGCAAGTTGTCATAGCTATTTTATTTTCTATTTTTTATGGTTTTCCCGTGTTTGCTAATGCTCGTCACACACACGTGAAACAGTTTGCAGCAGAAAAGGAGAGGAAAATATACATCTACATCCACAGGATCAGCGTCAAATAATTAAGCATGGACTAGGGCAGTTCTTAGTTGTTGTCAAATAATCACTGATTTGATCACCGAGCGGAGCCAGGACTGGGCCATAGGGGGCCAAAAGCCTGATAGAGATATGAATTGTTGTCGTCTTAACATGATATAGACGCTTTAAACTATTTAAAAAAATAGAAGTTTTCTTAAGAGAAAAAATTTTATACCAAAAATAAAATAAAAACACAAATCATGAGCACGATAGATGGTAACTTGAGTTTGGTGGAGTTCGACGCACATGCATGCACGTTTTACCGAGTTATGAACGGTGCAACAGAAACTAGAGATAATGAAGAAGTGCTTGGTCAAAGTTTAAACTGTTGGGTATGAGGCTCTTTTTAGAATTTCCAAATTTTGATTTTCTAAAACTTGAAATTGGAAAAGGATAAGAATGAGGAAGTGGTCTCCTATGAAACCCGATCGGCAGCACGGCCTACTCCTCTCCTTCTTATATCTTAACTAATAAAGATTGGGGTTTACCTCGCGCAGCGGAGGCAATCGTCCCACCACACCCCACCCGCTCTCTCTCTCCCCCTCCCCCCGAGCACCCGCTCCCTTCAATCCCCTCCTCCCTCTCTCGTCGCATCCCTTCCACGTTCCTCGAACTCGCTCTGAGACCAACCTCTCTCTCTCTCTCGCCCCCTGAGCACTAGTGGCGAATCTATCGTCCCTCCAGCCTGGGCAGTTGCCTGGGCTTGCTTGCTAGCGCGTGACGACGCGTCGTCGCCGACACCACCACGCCATGGAAGCCCCAACCAACACCGACGCGTGCTCTCGCATTGCTGCCTTGCTAGGCCGCTCGGCAAGCAGCAGAACTCCCCAGCTTGTGATTAAATGGCAATGGCATGTTCCTGGGTGAAGGTGTGTTCCCTAGCTCCCCATCTTAATTTCCTTGTTTCTTATTCCATCTTTTTTATCGGCACATGCATGTGGTTGTTAGTTCCCTTGATGTATTGAAATGAATTATGTGATTTGGATAGAAAAAATTGGCTTCAGCTTTGGGGGAATTTGGTTGGGAGATTTGCTCCTGTTGCAATAGCATTTGCGGTGGAGAGTGATTGGTAGAGATGCGGTTATGTCTATGGACTTGGAAATGGTTGGGAATCGGCTTTGTTGGGTGATGATACTATACCTTTATAAATTTTAAGAAGGTTTTATTTTATCCTGACAAGATTACCTTGATTCTAAGGCATATTCACAAGGAAAATTATCCCTAAATAAATTGTCAATCTTCGGATTCCAGGGCCATGTGAGGATAAAACTTTGGTGTAAAACAAGGGACCTGTCCTTCAGGAATTATCGAGAGACGTCAGCTGCGTAGAATCAAAGTAACATGCAAGAAACCTGGAAATTTCAGAAATTCAGGTCATACTAGGCCCAAATTAAGGATGTTATGGTCTCTGTAGTTTGGGTCACAGGGTTGATTGTTATTTTGGAGGAGTTTACCTAGAGATTTCGTGTTGAAAGGTCATTTGCAAGGTAGAGTGCCAATTAATGCTGGAGTGATGAGTTGATGACTATTGAGTATGGACATGAAAATGAGTTGGGATTAGTTTGTGATAGTAACTCTATGGAGATTTTAAGGTCTTCTATGTTTCAATGAATTGTCCAGATCCCAAATTTTGGACTATTGAGTATGGACATGAGATTTCGTGTTGAAACTTTTGTTGCCGACTCGTCGCAACTTTGGTAGTGTCTAGTGAGTTGTTTGTTATCGTATCTCGTTTTTATTTCTATGATTCCATCTATGAACCTTTACATGTGTGATGTATCGTATCCGTTCTTTTACTTCAAAACTACTATGGATTTGCATGCTGTGTAATTGTGTATCCGAATATCCGATGCTTGCGATTCCTAATAGACCATAATTAGGTACTTGACTTGTGGTTTGCTCAGGCTTTGAAAAATTCCAAGTTTCGCCACTGCTGAGCACCCACTCCATTCGATCCCCTCCTCTCTCTCGTCACATCCCCTCCACCCCTTCTCCTCAACGCCACCGATGGCCAATTCGCCGTGGTCATCGAACTATCTCACCATCGAAAAGTAAGGGTGGCGAGGAAGAGGCTTGATCCAACGATATCCATCTCAATCCAGCAGCAGCACACCCCTGTTGCCATAGATCCGGCGGCAGCGTGGCATCCTTGGCCTCAGTCCAGCAAGCACCCGAGTGGAGGAGCATCTGGACAAGGACTCGGGGACACCCATCTCGCATCACCACCTCATCGTCGCCGACAACCAGAGGAAGCGATACATCGGAGGCCATAGGAGGCGCGAGCGTGCACAAATGCAGCGTCGCCACTTCACGCAGGCGCTCAAAAGTCTCTGGTGACGCAGTCCCCGCCTTCCTTCTGCCGCCGCTCGGAGCAAGGCCAACCTATGGTGGCAGCCGCTATGGTGGCAGCCGCCAGCCCTTGAGAACCGTGCCTTTGAGGAGTACTACAAGGTGCGACTACTTGCTTCAACAATAGGATATGCAGAGCATCTCATGCTTATCGTTTTTGGTGCGATTCAAAGTGAATCGAACTGTCGTTTGGGGCCGATTCGGTGTTGAACAATTGAAACGCGAACTATTTTTTTAAGTGACAATGACGAATGTGTTTTTTATCACGAATTCACGATAACCTATGTACAAACTGTATCATTGCTCTGTGATTCTACTATTCGGAGGTGTCGGCTTCTGCTGTTTGGTGCGACTATCTACTAGTCCCCATCTATCATTTATGTTTGCAGCAGAAAAAGGAGATGAGAATACACAACCATAGGACCAGTGTCAAATAATTAAGCATCGACTAGGGTAGTTTTTAGTTGTTGTCCTAGAGTTTATTAGCTAGACAATCCTTTTCTCGCTTTTCCAAACTCAAAACTAATTAAAGGCGCGTCGGTGTTCAAAGAGAGCTCAAAGTAGTTATGGATAAAGTGGTACAAATCCTGCGCAATGCTATATATCAAATTATGAATTCATGCATGTCTCCTAGATTGGAGTCTACGGTGACCACTAAGGGTTTATCTTCTTACTGAGTGACAAGTAGTCTTTTCAATATTAAAATTTGGCACTTAAGTTTTGATAAAATATTTTCCAGAGAAAGATATGACTAGAAAATGTGATAACGAACATAGAAGAGTCATACATTGCATCTTTGCTAATAAATGCTTGCTGAGTACTCTAGTACACATTTTTGCTATTATTCTCCTTTGTTAGATCTTAGTCCGACCGGAACTTTCCAGTGGGAAGAAGGATCTGCAGTCTTGAGGAGGTCGCAGGAGGCGTGGGTGCTAACTACGAGGAGCCAGGCGAGTGGACACCCTATAAGGTGAGTGGGACAAGTAGACGACCGGTAGAGCGGGCGGCAAGCGAGGACTTAGTCCTATTCTGCAGCTTGTAAATTATTACTTATAATAAAGACTATAGCCTTGTGTGGCTAAATATTGTAATAAAGTATAGTTCTATTTTAGTGTTCTGCTACGTTAATTTTGGTAAAATTTACTATTTGTCGGAGCAGTGTCTTACCGGGTAAATAAATAGTAATCTGTATGTTTAAGTGTGATTATACTCTCCATGGTAATGACGTGAGGCGCCACATGCATTTGTGTGTGTGTGTGTCTATATATATATATATTATATATACTCTCCATGGTAATGACGTGAGGCGCCACATGCATTTGTGTGTGTGTGTGTCTATATATATATATATATATATGAAGCCTTTTTCCTACTCCCGAGAGTAGTTACTCCATATTCTGTATCTCACATACCTTACAACGTAGGGAGTATCTTGCGCAACCGAGAGTATGTATATGTAGTATACGAGTATATAAGACCACATAGGTGGTATTTACACCTTTTCAGGGGCGGTATGCACAATTTTTTAGACATACTCCTTTTTATGCGCGAATATGAAGGTATTTACTAAATATGCTAAAAATTATGAACTCTCTTGCAAATTTTTTGTGTGGTTCACATTGGAGTATCTTATAATTAGTATATGAGTATACCCAAAGTGATAATGGAGTATGTCAAGTTCTTTTAGGTGGTATATTAGAGGTGGAAGTAACTACTCCCGGGAGTAGAAAGTATTTTTCCTATATATATATATATATATATCTATATATATATATATATATATATATATATATATATATATATATATATATATATATATATATATATATATATATATATATATATATATATGGTGTAGTTACTCCAATTGTATCTATCGTCCATCTATCTCGGATACCACATAATTGATTGAATTATTTGGTCGGATACTACTTCATAACAGTTGCTAGCAACCCGCAATACATATAACATAATACCTGCAGTACATAACAGTCGCTAGAAAAAACAAATCGTAATTAATATCCAACTCCCGGATAACAAGCAATTGACTTTCCTGATTGACGTCGTCGTCGTCTCGGCATTATCCCCGGTAATCGATTCTTTCCTGTTATGTGCCCCCGTTCTAGGCAATGATAATCTACCAATTTCGTGTATGTGTATGCGCACCCAAAATTGGTCAACCAATTTCCCGTTAAGCTCAGCGTTGGTTAGTGATTGCTGTTTTCTCCGTCTTCTTGATTTGAATGGGGGTATGAAAAAACAGTACATACCCCCATTCAAAAAGTGAAGATACAACCTATCCTTAAAATGTATATTTAGAACAGTACATACTCTATACTTGTATTTTTTTTAATCCAATTAGAGTATGTACACTAATCTCAAATAAAAATCCAAAAGGAGTACATATATACTGCTCTGTCAAAAAAATATATCTTCTCAAGAAAATAAAGTATATATACCATGTAGTAGCATACTACATGCTTAGAAATTGTATGTGTGTACTGTTCTCTCAAGAAAAATGAAGTACATATACCATGAAAAAACAGTACATACTACATACTTAACGTACTGCATTAGAAAGCTGTATTAGTTTCAAACAATATGTACAAGCTGTATTAGAAAGCGAAATTTAGTTTGTATTTCCTTAAGCTATACACCTGAAAGAATCAACCACGCCAGCCGACCAACGCCTGAATGCACCCCTGGTATGGCCAAAGGCAAATCCCTTTAACTGGTATGGCATACACCTGAAAGGATCAAAGGAGTTTCGGTGGTATGTCAACACACTTGCAGATGGTAAGGAAAGAATCAATTACAAAAAATTACAGAAGTGGTATGTCAGTACGCTTGCCTATAACAGGGCGGCTAAAAGGAAAGCATCAATCACCAAAGTCCCTCAAATATCTCGCTAGGATTAAAAGCCATATAGAAATTGGATCGGGTATCTCTTCTACCATTGATTTTCAGGTCCGTTAGGCTTGGAAAGATACACAGATCTCATCGAGGATTAAAAGATGGATAGAGAGTAACTACACCTGAGAGTAGATAGTATTATATATATATATATATATATATATATATATATATATATATATATATATATATATATACTCATAGTTACTCCCTATTCATACATATCTCACAACATAGGGAGTATCTTGAGAGTATGTATGTGCAGATACAAGTATAAAAGACCATATAGGTGGTATTTACACATTTTTAGAGGCATACTCCTTTTTATGTGCTATGAAGGTATTTACAAAATATGCTAAAACTATGGATTGTCTTGCAAATTTTTAGTGTGTTTCACATTGGAGTATCTTATAATTAGTTGTGATAAAGGAGTATGTCAAGTTCTTTTAGATGGTATATCAAAAGTGGGATAACTACACCAGGAGTAGAAAGTATTTTTCTATATATATATATATATATATATATATATATATATATATATATATAGTATTTCTCATCTTTGAAAAGAGTAGTTGTGGCTTCCTATATTGGAGTATACACTATAGAGTACAGACAATTAATGCACAAGGTTGACCGCAAAAAAATACGGGCCGGGGCTTGCTTAGGAGTATGGGTCTGTTTGGCGCACCCTAGGTAATTGTACCAAAATTTTGATAATGTCAAAACCGAGGTAATACCAAAATTTGAGCCAAAAAATAGTGTTTGGATCGCAGTCATACCAATTCACAGGCAATACCGAAATTAATGTACTTGGATTGCAGCTATGTCAAAATTTGCTAAAATTGTGAGTATGACATGTGGGTCCTGCATAATATCTTTTTTTTGTTCCAAAATATGTTCATATGGGTCTTGTTTTGATGATAAAATAACAAGGAATACAACGATTCAAACAGATCACAATTCGGATACTCGGTTTACGAAATTTTAAGCTTGTAAATCAATGTAACTATGTAATTAATGCCAAGATTTGCAGCCAACCAAGACACACAACGTAGCACTCAATGGCTATTGGAAATTTGGCGCGCCCAGGAATTTGGCGATGGATTCGGCCGCCCACGCCGTAGCCAAAATTTCGAGGGACAAAGCCAAATTTTAAAGCAAAACCAAAATTTTGGTTTGATTCTTTTCTGCTCTAAACCAAACAGCCCCATATTCACAATAAACAAAACCGGCTGAAGAGATATCCGATGTGCTGAATAAACAACTATTATAGACTTCACTACAATTGCAATGGTGTTTTCAAGTATCAACAAAAGCGGCGGTCTCCACGCGAGCTACGCCTTCTGGGCCCCCCGCCCCCAGACCGGTAACCATCTGTAATTAACCGGTCTTCGTTATTCGCACACCTTAGCCTCCATCCATATGGCTACATATATGCCTGCCTTTTGAGAACATGTAGGTCGAAGCTCCTCCCGCGTGTGCATGCACATGTACTCAATTTAATCGATGCCCCCTGGTAGCTGGCTAACTCCTTCTGCATGCGAAGAAAGCATATTTTTGTAGGAATCCATGGATCATAGGAAGGAGGAACCTCCAGTCCTAACACATGAAGATAACCAAGCCTTCCTGCAGCTGCTTAGGGAGAACATGAAAATGTATACATACACCTCTCTATATATCTTTGCTTTTGTTCTCTTTTTTCGATCCTTGTCCTGCAACACATGGTCATCAGTCCTGCTATCAAAAGATATATAGTTCTCGTTATTAATTAGTTCCACTTCTGCAGTGTTCCATAAGTTTTTCTTATCATTTTATCCATGCAAATATAGTTGCATGCATATATGCATCACTAACATAGCTAATTAGCTGTCGATCTAGAACTAGTATTTTATGGTGTGCACGCATGATGAGTACATATGATATGCACGTAGGTTGGGAATGGAAGCGGCGAAGGTGGAGGTGCGGTTCGAGGAGGTGAGCGTCGAGGCGGACGTCCGCATCGTCGGCCGCCGCGCTCTGCCGACGCTGCTCAACTCCGCCGTCAATGCTGCCCAGGTACGTACCTACGTACACACGAGCCTGTATATGCTCTCGCACGATAAAGCAGACACACTTGTACTTAAAGCACATCACCACACCGCACACCCATACACTCGTGCTTTCTCACTGGACGTAATTAACGATGGAATGGACCCGTCAGTACAGTTTGGCTTGAGGAATCCCAAACAGAATGTCGTTCGCTCGTTATGGAAGACGGATTCCTAATCCGCCCACGCGGGAAGCCTTCTCCCTCTCAGGCTCAAGAGTATGACACAGTGAATTTACGAGTTATTTTACACAATGAATTTACGAGCGGATGATTTTGCAACATATGTGAACTCCTAATATTGGTATATTGGTAGAGACCAGCGCTATATCTATGACTTGAACTCTAGTGGGGTGGGTTCTGGAAAACTCTATCGGCAAAATTTCGTCGGTTACCGGTGTTACCGGTGGGATCTCATAAAATTCCATACCGGGAAAAAAAATGGATTTATCTTATTTTCATTCAAATTAAAATTTCAATTCAAAATTTAGACAAATTTCAAATTTACATCTAAAAAATTCAAATTAAAATTTTCATCCGAAATATCCACCTCCCCACCTTATTTTTATTTGTGTTCATGCATGAGGTGGCACTAGTGGAACAAACCAAACCTTGTCCATGTGAGCAAGCCAAATTCGCTCTCCGTCGTTGGTAAGGATTTCCCTTTTGAAGGCTAGATTGCTCGCCAAAGCAAAATGTTCCAAACATATATCTTTACAGTTTTCAGGGCATTGCCCAACCTCCATGGCAGAATTAAAGAAAGGATTAAGCATGGATACGGGACGACGTTGTTTCAGATTTGAAGTTTTTCACCTCCCTATCACAGAAATGTCAGAAACGGCTGGAATTATATATATATATAATACACCACCTTCACTGGATGCTAAATGTAAAATCCCCACGCAGCACTACCAGCAAGTAATACAGACCCGAGTTCTTCAACCAAAAGACCGGCATTGGAAGTTTGATCATTGAGACAGACTCCCAGTTGTTGACTTGTTGGTCTCCAGCTTGAAGAACCCAGAGTTTGATTTGTCTCCATACTGTCCTGCAGCAAGAAGCAAAGCTGCTCATCCTGACGTGCTTTAACAAGTGCGCTTAGATGGTAAGGCGGTCAGGGAGGCATCGCCACAGCCCCGCCTCACCAATCCTGCCTATGGCGTCCGACTCACGGCCGAGGCGTCCCCATGGCGTCGCATAAGCAGCATATGGCGTCGGGGACGGCTCGAGCGCAATAAGAGAGGGGCCAGCGGGAAAAAACACGAAGAGCACCTGGAGCCTGGACGCGTGAACCCTAGCGTGTAGCGCCGCCACCGTCCCCATCGCACTCATCCCCCTTGCGCCGACCATGGCCACCTGCTACTGCTGCTGCGCCACCGTCCCCGTCGCGGCGCCTCCACCCCCGTCGCGGTGTCGCCCTCTAGATCCAAGTACTCCTTCCCCTCTTCTCCCTCCCGGCCGCCACCGTCCCCGGCGCCTCCCTTTCCCAGCCTCCACCTCCCCAGCGCCTCCCCCTCTGTTCCTCCCCACCTCCCCCTCCCGACCGCCATAGTCCCCGACGCCTCCCCCTCCCTCCCGGCCTCCTCGCCTCCCCCTTCCTCCTGCCGCTCGACCACACTGCCGTCGTCGCCGCTAGAGCTTGGTCGCCATTGTGGTTGCCGTCTCTATCACGGTCGCAATTGCTATGACCAGAATTTTTCAGGACTATATTGTTGTTGTACTTGTTTTGTTAGAAAAAAATGAAAATGGTGATGGTCAAATCAGTCACCATCCACTGTTATGCTATGCACATCCTTGTCCACTCTTCTTTAAAGCTATGAAAGTAGCATGGCACTGTGTAGTAGTACCATGAATCTATGATTGGCTCTGCTTGGTGCTACTGTTACTGTTAGGAAGAATGTGATAATTTCTTAGTAAAGATGAATTACTGTCATTCTTTTTAGATCAAGTAAAGATAAACGAATTATTGTTGGTGTAACCAACCGTTTGTAAAGTTCATGTTCGATTCTCACCGGGGCGGGCAGACGGGAGAGAGAGAGAGAGCGGCTCCACTGCAGTTAAGGTAAGCAGTTGGCAAACATCGACCCAAAAAAAGGATCAGGACATGACACGACATGATTTGAAAAGGATAATCATAATTATCTAAACTATATATATAGCCTAGAGACAACCCATCATTAATTTGACACATGGCATGAACACGACTCATTGGAAGACACTTTATGGTCCGGGTCCCTATCAGTAGCTGTTCTCTAGAAATTGTAGCCATCACTAAAGACATCTAGAGAACACAATCATCTTATTAATTGAAAGATAATTTAAAGAGCAAATTAGAAGAAAAACATTTGAAAAATGCAGACAACCAGAACATTTGAAAAGCAGTTAATGTTCTATGCGATTTAATAGACTTCATTTCTAGATACAGATGCTTCCTTTTGTGACACGTATACTAGTTGCAACGTCACCTCTTGTTTTGAAAAATGCACAAGATCACCTTCAAAACCATCTAGTCCAGCTAAACGTGAAGTTTACTCTCATGCAGGAAATGGCAGCGTCTTCGCGCATGTGTAGCACAAGAAAAAGACCAATCAAAATTATAGATGGAGTGAGTGGGACGATAAGATCATCCAGGTAGAGATTTTATGATCCACCTTACATGTTATACTTACTCCAGATGAAGGTCTCAATCTATCAACCAATGAACATGAGTACTGGCGTATTGCAACAGCAAATTCACCATCTGTATGACATGAAAAAACTAATTTTACGTACGAGCTATACTTCTATTTCATTCTGTGAACTTTAGATTTTTGTAATCAGGATGACACTAGTTCTAGGAGCACCTGGTTCTGGAAAAACAACCTTTTTAAGAGCGCTGGCAGGAAAGTTGGATCCTTCTTTGAAGGTAGGCTATATTTATATGACCTGTCATCAATAATTCTTTGTCAGTACTCAGTACACAGCAGAATGTTTAAACTATGAACATGAAATCTAGCACTGACTAATATAAAAAGGTTTCTCCGCTATGCAAACTTTTCTCAATAGCTCAAAGGAAAGGTCATCAACAATGGAGAAGAAATAGGTTCCTCCACACCACATTATCTCCAAGCATATGTAAGCCAGTACGATCTTCATCACTCAGAGATGACTGTGAGAGAGACGATTAACTTTTCTTCACAGTTGTTGGGAACCAACAATGCATTTGGTATGGCATCCTGTTGTATTCAGTTAGGCTTAGCTAAAACCTATATTTAGCTTTCATTTATGCAACTTCATACTTAAATACTAAGATGTATTTATGCACACGCTAAAGCACAGCTTCTTTTGGGATTGATTACTACAGAGATGCTGGGGGAAGCAATAAGAAGGAAACAGGGTGCTCAAAACAAAGTGAACCAGGATATTGAATTGTTTACCAAGGTGCTGCTAACTTTCTTTTCCAATATTATCGTTAAAATTTGGCTTCGTTTGGTTTAGTACTTTATTTTTAGCGCTTCATTTAGTTAATTATATGGCCAATTTTGCACAGGCCACCACTTTTGGAGCAGGAAGCGACCTTGCAACAAATTATATTATCAAGGTAGCTCGGTCGCCTTCTTCTTTCATTTATTGCTGTCAGAAACATATTCTTATAATTTAGAATCTGTACATGCAGATACTTGGTTTGTCCGATTGTGCTGATACCATAATAGGAGATGAGCTGAGAAGAGGAATATCAGGAGGGGAAAAAAAGAGAGTGACAATTGGTAAGCACTGTGTCTTTTTTGTTTCTTGCCAGAAGATTGAGTACATATTTTGCTTCTCTCAGTCTCACTACTGTTCCCACTTCTTAGAATGGACTAGTCAATCAAGTTTTCTGGTAAAATATACTATCTACCAGGTCCGCTTGGCATCTGTATTGTATATAGCGTTATAGCCTGACTGTATTTCTGTTATGGCTTGACAAGCCATAGCGTTGGTAACATATCGTGGATTAGGATAAGAATAATTAGTTTTCTTATCATTTGGGTTTATTTCCTTTTAGATATATTCTATGTATTAGAGATAAGTTTCAGTTATTAGGGATTACTTTCCTTAATATGGGGATAGGTTTCTTACAGGTCAAGTCTAGCCATCCCTGTAAAAGGGACAGCATTGTACCCATTATCATCAAGCAATGAACAATCAAACAAGTCTCTAGTCTTCCTCCTCTTCTAAAGTCAGGCCTCAGAGCCTCTCTACTTCGCTAGGGAAGAGCCGTGTCACTGGTTAGATGAGGCGAGTGCCCTACCCTCAGTTATTGGACCCGTAAACCAACAACTACCACAACATTTGGTATGAGAGCCAATCATTGCCCCATCCACCATGTCGAGTAGCAAGGGTTCGATTCCATGACAGTCAGCGCCATGCTGAGTCGTATGGTTAAGATGCTTGAAAAGATGCTTGGCGTTCCAGAGGCAGAGAGAAGCCACGCCGGGAGCAAGGAATACCCCACCAATCCGATGGCCTCAATGTCATCCCCGTCGGCTGCAACCATGGCCAAGATGGAGGAGCAAGAGGAGGTGGCGCCTGTCGTCGCCAACATGGCGGCAACGCCACTTCCATCACCTCCAGAATTAGCACATCCACCGATGCCACTCTTGCCGTCACCACCAATGCCACCCCAGTGGGCATCGCTGCCCTTGGCCTCACCTGATGCGTTCACCGAGGAGGAAGGATGTCGCTATCTTGCGGTGATCTTTTCCACACAGTTGGCCGACACTGTGCCATAGGCGATGCGGAGTGCAGCGGCTGAGGAGCTAGCACTGCCGTCACGTCCTCCCCGCCATCGTCACGCTGCGTGACAATAAGGCGTAACTTATGTCCCATGTCGGTTGCTCATGCCGCCAACGTCTTCCTCAGCTTCCTCAGTGCCACAACATGCTAAGGCGTTTTCTTCCTTAGGCGCCATACGTTGGAGTGTCGCTGATATGCTCTCAAGAAACTTGATGCGGTGCCAGATACCCATGCCAACATGGGGATATGAAGGTCTATGTCCATGACCGCTGCCTGACATCCCAAGGACGAGTTGTCTTGCCGAAATGGGTGAAATGTTAAGAGTTGTGGACTGTTTAAACTAGCCCCCTTAGCATCAGAATTCTATTTTTGGCCCCCTCCAAGCACCTACTACCGTCTCCGTTGGCAGCAGGCAAGGTCTCGCCGTCCCCAAAAGCAGCAACAAGGTGCTGCCAACACTGACGGCAACACCTTGCCAACCACATGTAGCTTTAACGAAAAGGAAAAAAACGATTAGGGTTTCCAGAAATGAAAAAAATATAACAGTGTGGTGAGGCCCGAGCACACGCTAGCGAGCGGCCAGCTGCGGCGCGTGGTAGGCAGGCGAAGGTGCTGCCGTGCCCAAGGGGGGCACCTTGCTGCTGTTGTGCCCGACCGCAGCATCTTGGATGCTGCCGTACGCGGTGGCAGCACCTAGGTGCTGCAGTACCCGCCCGCAGTAAGTGAGTTGCTGCCGTCCCAGACGGCAGCATGTGCTAGGAGGGGGCCAAAAATGGAATTCTAATGCTAAGGAAGCTACTTTAGGAATTATGGTGCGCTACAAGACCAAAACAGTCCAAATTTTGAAATGTTATGGCATGACAAGCCATAGTGTTGGCAACATATCGTGGATTAGGATAAAACTAATTAGTTTCCTTGTTATTCGGGTTTGTTTCCTTTTAGATATATTCTATGTATTAGAGATAAGTTTCCAATTATTAGGGATTAGTTTCCTTAATATGGGGATAGGTTTCTTACGGGTCAAGTCTAGCCATCCATATAAAAGGGGCAGCATTGTACCAATTATCATCAAGCAATGAACAATCAAACAAATCTCTAGTCTCCCTCCCCTTCTAAAGTCAGACCTCAGAGCCTCTCTACCTCACTAGGGAAGGGCCCTCTCGCTAGTTAGATGAGGGCGAGTGTCCTACCCTTGGTTCTCGGACTGTAGCGGCATGTGAACAGTACCCAGTAGTACTGTAGCGCACTGTTTCCATGCATGCTAATTTGCTTCCTAGAATAAAGAATGGTTGGTTAGGTAGATTATTTGGGGATTCCTTATCTATCTAATTATTGTTAGGAATATAATCTTATTTATTAGGAAGGTTATTTTTAATAGTTAGAAAGATTAAATTGGATTGATAAGTTTTCTTATAGATTATTTCTTAGGTGTCAAGTCGGACTACCCTATAAAAGGGATAACATGTATCCATTATCAATCAAGCAATGAGAAATCAAAAGTTCAACTAAACCTCAGAGTCTCACTATCTTGACGAGGAAGAGCCCTACCAGTGGTTAAATGAGAGCGAGTGCCCTACCTTCGGTCCTCGGACCCATACCCAACCAACGACCACAACACATACGAACACCATAATATGGGATCTGCTAGTTGATATACAAATAATGAAGTGCTTGTCGTAGAAGAACTAAAAAATATACATATTAACCCAAACAGAACTATGTAAAGTTCCTATCAGAAGTAGCAATTTTAGCCAATATGTACACTAAATAAAGACAATGTGCATGCATGCATCACAAAAAAGATTGGAGAATCACCATAATTGGTTATAGATTTTAGGAAGTAAAACATGAGAGGGTGAGGGAAAGGGTTTATTTACAGATAAATGCTAAATCTATTATGTTCTTATCCTCCTTTTGTTACGACTACAACGTTGTTGTTTGAAATTATGTATTATATAAACTCTAGTTATCTAGTATGGCATGATATCTGCGACATGAAACATATCCAACAAAGTTCATGTAAATTTGAACAATAAGGTTAAAGCCAGCTAACAAATTAAAGTACACTGATCAATGCTTATGCAAGATAGTTACAGGATGCTAGCATCAAAGTTATATAGTTAATTAATATAAAGAGCGACATCTAATTTACATTCTTTTACCTACCAGTTCATCAACCATTCCATGATGCAATGTTTCCATAATGCAGGAGAGATGCTGGTTGGTTTTGCAAGATGCTTCTTTATGGATGATATATCAACAGGTTTAGATAGCTCTACAACATTTGATATTATGAAGTTTCTTCAACAAATGGCCCATTTCCTGGATCTTACAATGGTTATTTCCTTGCTGCAACCAACTCCTGAAACATTTGAATTATTTGATGATGTAATTCTTCTATGCGAGGGGCGCATTGTTTACCATGGTCCTAGAGAAAATGTTACCGATTTCTTTGGAAACATGGGATTCAAGTGCCCCAGTCGGAAGAATGTAGCAGACTTCCTTCAAGAGGTACATCATAATCAACCAGAAAAATAGAAAACTTTCAAATAGATCCTTGGGACCAAATAATTGTGTATAAGTACCTTAGGCCAGTTAATGCATTACAACTACAGTGGAAAACAGATGGCACATGACCAGTACTTCAAGTGTTTTTGTAGAATTTCCTATTCTCAACTTATTCAAAATACATGTCTACTAACGAGTCAACATATTCTCTGGTTATCCATGTAATAAAAAAATCTATTCTGGCCAGGTCACCTCAAATATGGATCAAAAACAATACTGGGCTGGTAATGAAAGCGAATACCAATACCATCCAATCAAGAAATTTGTGGAATCCTTCCACACTTATTTTCTTCCTCAACTTCCAAAAGAGAACCGCTACAAGCAAACGAGCAACAAGGCAAGAAAAACTAGTAAAAGTTGTAGGATATCTAGATGGAGTATTTTCCAGGCATGCTTCTCAAGAGAAGTACTATTGCTAAAGAGAAATTCTCCACTCCATACGTTCAAGGCAATACAGATAACTTTTCTTGCTTTTGTTATATCGACACTTTTCCTCCGAACAAAGGAAAACCATCATTCAATAACTGATGCCAATAAGTACATGGGAGCTCTCTTCCTTGCTGTTGTAGTAGCAAACATCAATGGCATGACCGAACTTGCAATGACAGTAAGGAGGATCCCTACATTCTATAAGCAAAGGGAACTACTAGCGTTGCCGGGGTGGGCACTTCTTTCTTCAATTTACCTCATTACTCTCCCACTGTCACTTATAGAGACAAGTCTTTGGACCAGCTTAACCTACTATGTCATTGGCTATGCACCTTCCCCCATTAGGTAAACCTTTAGCTTTCGCAACCACTTATAATATCAGCTCAATCGACCTAAAACAGGTAAAACTAATAGAAGAAAGCTTATTTGCTTGCTTCAGGTTCTTCCGGCAATTCCTGGTACTTTTCGCCATGCATCAAATGTCAATGGGCCTCTATCGCCTCGTTGCGTCCATAGGAAGAACACAAGTAATGTCAAACATGTTAGGAACTACAATGCTGATTGCAATGTACATTCTTGGAGGCTTTGTCATATCAAAAGGTCAGATGATTTAGCTTGCTATGTGTTGAGAAATATGATAACACTGTTATTGTACCTCTGGGGCTTAGAGCAAATTCTAAGGCTTATGTGTATGATTCACACCAACTTAATACAATGAATCAGATGAACTCCAACTGTGGTTGCGCTGGGGATACTGGGCCTCCCCGTTCACGTATGCTCAGAATGCTGTATCCATGAATGAATTCCTGGACAAAAGATGGGCCAAGGTAAGCACTCATTTCCTCACCATGCAACTTCAGTCATATAAAGCACCAATCCTGTGCAACTTTACATTTTTAATAGTGCACCAAGACCCTTAGCCCAAGATACAACATCCACAGCAACATAGAACTTATGATGAAATTGAATGCTAGCAGGAATTTCATTATGCAAATGCTAATACCGTTGGCGAAGCTATCCTCAAGATCAGAGGGCTGCTCACAGATTGGCATTGGTACTGGATATGCGTCAGCATTTTATTTGGATTCTCCCTGGTCTTCAACATACTCAGCATATTCACCTTGGAGTTCTGAACCGTATGTATACCAGATTATCATAAATTTCACAGTTGTTGAAACATAACTTTTAAAAAATATACTCAGACACTAACCCTTATTATTAAATATTAATTGTTTGCAGCTCCATACAAACGCAAAGTAAACATCAGCATCACGAATAGCAATCATACCAATGGAGATAGCAAAGTCTCAACTGATCAAGCCATTCTCCCATTTCAACCTCTCTCCCTTGTATTTAATCATATAAACTATTTTGTCGACAAGCCTACAGTAAATACTTCATCACATCATACCTTATCAAAGTGTCTGCCACTCCATAGTTACTTGCTGACTAAAAGTGTGTACACCTTATACCAGGAGATGACAAAACGTGGAGTAACTGAGAAGAGGCTTCAGCTGTTACAGGATGTCAGTGGTGCTTTTAGGCCAGGAGTGCTAACAGTGCTGATGGGGATTACTGGTGCAGGGAAGACAACACTGCTCGATGTTTTAGCTGGAAGAAAAACTGGGGGATATATTGAAGGCACAGTTACCATAGCTGGCTATCCAAAGAAGCAGGAGACATTCACACGGGTTTCAGGCTATTGCGAACAGACTGACATTCACTCCCCTAATCTCACTATTTACGAGTCACTGCAGTATGCAGCATGGCTTCGCCTCCCTTCACATATTAAAAGTACTGAAAGAGAAGTAAGTGTTGATACACCAAAGGCCGGCACATAGTTATTGATATAGTATATCATGGCTTTCCTTTTTGCACCCATTTCAGATGTTCATAAAAGAAGTCATGGACCTAGTTGAGCTAACCGGCATGATGAATGATATGGTGGGTTTCCCTGGTGCAACTGGCTTATCGGCTGAGCAGCGAAAAAGACTTGCAATAGCAGTTGAGCTTCTAGCTGGCCCCTCCATAATATTCATGGATGAGCCAACAACTGGTTTGGATGCTCGTGCTGCAGCAATTGTCATGAGAACAATAAGAAGGACAGTGGACACTAGACGAACTGTTGTCTGCACAATACATCAGCCGAGCATTGAGATATTTGAATCTTTTGATGAGGTATTTACATTTTTAGATAAATCTAAAACAGATTCTACAAACACTCAACAAGCAATCAAATAACATCATTGCACAAGCGAATTTCTACAAATCCGTCTCACCTCTAGTGCAAAAAGGAAGGTCTCTTTGCATAAAAGTTTCTGAATAACAAGCATTACCTCCATACTTGAATAGTTAGTTGCTTGTTTTCTTTATATATGTGCAGGCAATCTCTTTAACTTTGACCATCAATATCTAAAAGTGTAATGTAGTAGCCACGTGAAACTGACATAGGTAAGAAAGCAAGACCAGAGTTCAGAAAACAGCTGGGAACCGGCTGGTAAACAAAAACTGACCTGGGTCCAATTTTAGGGCCATGTCCGGTTTCCAGATCCCTAGTCAAGACTAATTTTATAATATTACCCATATTTAAAAGGCTCTGTTTCGAATCAAAGTACTGTGCTGTGTGATGAGTATACTTAGTAATATAGAATCTCCACAAATTCTAGTAAAACATTATAGTTATGATGCTAAAAAATGGTGGTTGTGTAGCTACTAGCTAATATACCCAAAAAACAGTATGTCTTGACTCGTGAGTACTTTTAAAAAGCCATCAGAGTGCCACATGCACCCAAAAGTTGTATTTTGGACACTGCAAAAGCCATCAGAGCCTCGTCTATCTTGGAATCACTCGACCTGACATTTCTCACCCAGTTCACATCCTGAGTCAGTTCGTCTCTACTCCCACTCAGCTCCACTACAGTCACCTTTGTGTTCTGCGATATCTTCGTGTGACCATCACTCGTCGTCTTTTCTTTCCTCGCTCTAGTTCTCCGCAGCTTCAGGCATACTCTGATGCGACCTGGGCTAGCGATTATTCTGATCGCCAGTCTCTTTCTGCCTATTGTGTTTTCTTTGGTTCCTCTTTGATTGCCTGGAAGACCAAGAAGCAGACTGTCGTTTCCCATTCGAGTGTTGAGACTGAGTTGAAAGCCATGGCGTTGTTGACGGCTGAGATCACCTGGCTTCGGTGGCTACTTGAGGATTTTGGTGTTTCAATTTCTGTACCGATTCCTCTCTTATCATACAGTACTGGTGCGATCAGCAATGCTAGAGATCCCGTAAAGCATGAGCTCACCAAGCACATTGGAGTAGATGCTTCTTACATGAGATCGCAGGTGCAAAGCAACGTTATTGCTCTTCAGTACGTGCCTTCAGATCTTCAGTTAACAGATTTCTTCGCCAAGACACAGACTAGAGTTCAGCATAGTTTCTACCTCTCCAAACTCAGTATTATTGATCCACCATAAGTTTGAGGGGGTGTTAGATGTTAGTTTGTATAAGGTGCTTGTTGCATATTTACCTACACTGTAACTTGTATGTTTGACCTTTTGGCCCATTGGAATACACAATGTCCCATTCCAACATGTATATCTCATATGTCAAACTTTTTATCATATCATAATAGTGATTAGAAGTGAAATAACATGGGGCCAATAACTAAAAATGATTGAGAGAATATTCTGCACAAAAGCTGCACATTTTATTCTAGAATTCATAATATCTTCAATCAGGATATTAAATTCAATTTGACTGGTTGCAGCTTCTACTCATGAAAAGAGGAGGTCAGCTCATCTACAGTGGTTCGCTAGGTCCACTATCTAGAAAAATGATAAATTATTTCGAGGTAATAAGAAGGTAAATATTATCGTTACTAAGATGGAGAACAAAAATCAAAATGGATTTTCCCGCAGGCTATTCCTGGAGTTCCAAGAATAAACGAGGGCCAGAATCCAGCAGCATGGATGCTAAATATCAGTTCGCAAACCATGGAATACAGGATTGGAGTGGACTATGCACAAATCTACCATGACTCCGCACTATACAAGTAAGTTGAATACAACCACAAAGTCGTGTATTAAATATTTTGCTTGTAGGTTTAGAACTACAGAAAGAGATGAGTGTGACAAGAGTTACTCTGCATTTTCACAGGCAGAACATGCTTCTCGTGGACGAACTAAGCAAACCAGAACCAAACATGGAGGACATACACTTCCCTCCTGGATATTGGCCAAGCTTCAAAGAACAATGCTTGGCGTGTTTATGGAAGCAACATTGTTCATACTGGAAAAATCCAGAACACAATTCTGTTCGCTTCTTAAATACCTTTTGCGTATCAATTATGTTTGGCATTGTATTCTGGAAAATTGGCTCGACAATGTAAGAAGTATTTCTTACAGAACTTAGACGAAAAGTGAAAATTCATCATGTTTCAGTGAGATTTTAACTTATATTTCTATGGTACAACAGCGATGAGGAGCAAGATATATTCAACATACTAGGAGTTGCATATGGGTCAGCATTGTTTCTGGGTTACATGAATGCCACTATGTTACAGCCAATAGTGGCAATGGAGAGGGTTATCCTATACCGAGAAAGAGCATCTGGCATGTATTCCACCATGGCATATTCCATTGCTCAGGTAAACAAATTTATTTTGGATGCAAGAAGACTTGGTTGGTGGGGATCTATTCTGACCTCCACGTACGGACTTGTTTGTGCATGCAGATAGCAATCGAGGTCCCATACATGCTTGTCCAAGTATTCATCTACTCGACAATTGTATACCCTATGATTGGGTTCCAACTAACCATCACCAAGTTCTTTTGGTTCGCACTCTTCATGTTGCTAAGCTTCTTGTACTACGGTATTTGCGATGGTAACAGTCGCGTTAACACCCAACGTAGAGATAGCTTCCGCCCTATCCTTCCTCATCTTCATCTTATGGAACGTATTCTCTGGTTTCATTATCACAAAAGAGGTACTGCATACTTTCACATGCATATGTATTATGTAATGCAATTTCCACCAATCTATCCTGCTGACATCCTAGAGCTAAGTTTGGATATCAAATTAAATTAGCATCGTGCATAGGCATGCTGCATCCACAGTCCGATCTAAGCATCATACTATCATCAAACAGTTAGGTGTTACTAGCAAACGGTACTAACAGCGGCAATGGATCTACACAATGCATGCCATTGCAATCCCATACATATCAAATAGTCACCAAAATCATCAGTCATAGAATAGGGCACATTGCTATAGAATTTCGCTCCAGGAATCAAATCAAGCCCAACTAGAAAAGAAGCATCCAAATTCTAAACATATAACAATGATAATAAATTAAGAGTGATGTTGCTGTTGCAACGTGGCACGAACCTGAGGAACAGCAACAATGTGAATGTGGCAATGTGGATGCAGATGATCCCCGTGTGGTGGAGGTGGATGTACTGGGCGGACCCGGCGGCGTGGACGGTGTACGGGCTGGTGTTCTCGCAGCTGGACGGCCGGGCGCAAGTAATCCGCGTGCCGGGGCGGGCGGATCGACGGTGCAGGAGTACCTGGAGGGGTATCTGGGCCTCCGCGACGGGTACCTCCCGCTGGTGACGGCGCTCCACCTCGTCGCCGCCGCCCTCTTCGCGGCGCTCTTCTGCCTCTGCGTCAAGCACCTCAACTTCCGGCGGAAGTAGCAGCAGTGATCTGAATCTAATGGCATCGCGCGCCGATGCATGCGTGTGGATTTGTCTGGATAAATAAATGAGTAGTGGTACATGGAAACTGTGACAACCCATTTCTCCTACCATCAAACTCATTGCTATAGTTTAGAAAATTCAGTTATGAAACAAGAAATAGTACAACAAGTCTGTATATGTTTACACAATAAGAGCTAAACTTTTATTACAAAAGAGTAAAGCTTAGCAGCCTATTTTTATTGAATCGGACATCCAAGCCCAAAGTTATAAAATACAAGATAAAAAATCTTCAGCACCATAGGCAGGCCTGAGCGGCTGAGCGTGGTGAGACTTAATACCAATAGTCGTCACCATCCAAAGGTTCATCAAATTCTTCCTCAATTTGACCACCATCCACCGTATCCTCCCAAGTTTCTTCTTTTGATGTTTAAGCACAAATGCACAACTCTACTTAGCAATCCACATGGAAAGTTATTTAACTACTTGTGAGTTGTGAGGGTTTTAAACGGTTGTTGAAAGTTTATCATATTAGGTGTATCTGGATGGATTCTTTGTGTAAATATTTTGACTTAAAAAAGTAAAACCATAATAATAATATTACCAGAGGGGGTTTTCCAACACCTGTAATTACCATCTTAACATCTCAAAATCTTTACTTATGTCTCATTTACTGGAATCACTCATGAACACAGCTCATTAACCAGAAGCACGACATATTCAAATATCATTGATTATGCTCTACAGAGTTGCCGAACTTTACCAACAAGATACCTCAGACTCACAAGGTCAAGCTATGAACACGTAGCATATTTGCGTTCAACTGGATCGAGACAACAAAACCTTTGAAAGATCTAGACCCGCCATTATGTGGTAATGGAGTTTTGGTGATTAATGATAAATCTAATTGGGAGACTAACACTTTTATTGATATACATATTGTGTAGTCTTATTTGGATATAAAGGTGAAAATCATGAAAGTATGCAAGTGATTAAGTGATTAATGACAAATGCACTTGTGAGACTAACACTCCTATTGTTATATCAAGTTTAGTCTCAACTTGGATATAAAAGCAAAAATCCAAACAGGTATGTATTTATTAATGACAAATCTATTTGTGAGACTAACAATTCTATTGATTATCTATTGCTTAGTCTCGTTTGGATATAAAGATGAAAATACAAGAGGTATGCATTCTACTTCTTCTTATTATATCTTGTTGCATTCCTCGGATCCAAAATATAGGTTAAACTCCACCAAAAAGGTTAACTTGGATATGTGCATATGTTTCCATTACACATTTGTGTATGCACACATTTAGGGGGGGTTCATTCTATATTTTGTGGTTTCATTAGTATTGATCCATATTCTCTTTCCACATATACTAAGGATCTTTACTTTGAAACATATCCTTGAATATATTTAACTTGTGTAGTTAATATATTCATATGAGTATATGAGAGCATATGAGACTTGTGTAGTTCATAGATGCTCATATATCCTTGAATATATTTAACTTGTGTAGTTAATATATTCATATGAGTATATACAACTTGTGTAGTTTGTATACACTCATATATATATATTGTGTAGTTCATATATATATATGTGAGTATATATATAACTTGTGTAGTTTATATATACTCATGTTTATCTATATTCAATTATTTGAGATTATGTTGTGGGACTAACATGTGTGCTAAGATGTTTGAAGGCTTAGTCCTAGTTCATGGATGGCGACATGGTAGCGAAATGCATGACAATAGAGATCATGATTAGTAGCTTGATAGCATGTTCTTGTGCCTTATGGATCAAGTTAGGATCATGAATGCATTTTAATTTGAGTTTTGGAAACTCTAAGTGCTTTTGTCGTAAATCGGATGAACCGACGTGTTATGGCGGTTCGATCGTGCTGCGATTCGACCGGATCTTGGTGCGGTATGACCGCACATCGGTCGTTCGATTTCTAGTTGGCGGTTGCATAAAACCGAACCGATGCATTTTGGCTCGGAGCTCTCTCTGAAAATCGGTCGTACCGCTTTTGAGAAACGGTTGTACCGCGATGCGGTTGTACCGAATTTTGTATGGCGGTATGTATTTTCCAGAGAGTATGTCATTTCGGCGTTATTGGAAACCCTGCAATCGGTAGTACCGCTCCCTTGTACGGTACGACCGGACCAAGCGGTAGTACCGCAATTTGGTTGGCGGTTGTACCGGTTCAGGTTTTTCAACAGCTTGTTTAGAAGCATTTTGCATGTATATCTTGGTAATTAATGTTAATCATTATGGGACTAATATTTTCCATGAGTGTAGATGTGTTCAATGAAGTATGTGATCTCAAGAATGCACATGAGATGTGGACACAATTACATTGCCATCATGAAATGTCCACTTCCACAAGTAATGATTGCATACAAGAATGGATGTCGGGAGAAGAATGCTCAACCTCTAGCTTCGACGATGATGAGACATCAACTCCATCCACTTCGCCTCATTGCTTTATGGCTGAAGGTAAAAATGAGGTAAATGACGATAATCCTACGTATGATGAGTTGATGGAAATGTTTGAAGAACTTAATGAGTATTTAGGAAAGGAGAAGTCTAAATTCAAAGTTTTGAAGAAAGAGTTTGTCTCACTTCAAAATGATTATGATGTTCTAAAAGAGGAACATGAAATTCTCCTCCTAAATGAGCTCACTAAGTCTAAAGTGGATATAGGCATAACATGTGATTTATTAAATAATATGCCATGTGTAGTTGCTAACCCTTGCATTGCATCTAAGGTTAGCATATCCACATCTTGTGATGATTTAATTGATAAGCCTTGTAGCACTTGTGAAAATGCTTCTATTTCCTCTATGCTTGTTGAAACTAATCTTGTAGAGGAAAACAAAAGGCTCAAGGCCCAAGTCGTAAATTTGAAAAATGACTTGGATAGAAGCCACAAAGGGAAGGCCACTCTTGATGATATCTTGAGCAAGCAACGAAGCTCAAATGACAAGAGTGGAATCGGCTTCACTCCCAAGAAAAGGGAAAATAGCAAGATGAGACACAATCAAAGACACAACAAGAACATCAAGTGCTTTGATTGTCATCAAAAGGGTCACCTCTCCTCAAAATGCCCTAATAAGGAAGACTATAAAAGGACTTGGTTTCATCGCCAAGAAGAAGGTGAAGAGCATCCCAAAGCAAAAAGGGAAGAAATACTCGAATATCAAATGCTTTGGATGTTATGAGAAAGGGCACATTGCCTCGGTGTGCCCAAATCAAAAGGATGTCATGCCAATACATTCAATGAAGAGGCAAGCCGACAATGAGCAAAACAAGAAGACATCAAAGGGAAGCAAAAGCCCAACTTGCTATAATTGTCGGGAAAAAGGACATTTTAGTAAGGAATGTCCCAAAGGTATCACTCCTAAGCCAACTATCTATAATGATCATTATATGCTTAGGAAGGATATAAATGGCAATGTGTTTGCTAGGAATGTTAGCTTACATAAAACTAATGCTAGGGTCATTTGGGTGCCCAAAAGTATTGTGACTAACATTTATGGTCCCAACCAAGTATTGGGTACCAAACGCGCTTAAATACTTAATAGGTACTTGGAGATGCATTGGAGGTTTGGCTCACACATGAAGAGATGGAATTCATCATATGCAAAATT
The DNA here is from genome assembly GCA_036346255.1 of Ampelocalamus luodianensis. NCBI lineage: Eukaryota > Viridiplantae > Streptophyta > Magnoliopsida > Poales > Poaceae > Ampelocalamus > Ampelocalamus luodianensis. Next base: position 2,043,018 of record CM070632.1, on the reverse strand, counting down.
GGAGCCAAGCTTAAGGATGATCAAGTCATATCATAAGCCAATGCTATTTCGGTAACAAGTACTTACATTGAAGTATCTAGACCCTTTGCCTTGTGTAGGTTGCATTTCATGAAAATCTTAAAAGGGTTGTTCTTGCTCTTGCGCTTAATCTTGAGTATTCAAATCTTGAGCAAGATGGTAGTGGCACATTATGGGGGAGTGCTAAATCATTTACATGTATATCACGTCCCAAAGTGTGCTCAAATTTATTAAGTGCTAGTAATGTTTTTCGAAAATGAGCCATTTAGCCAAAAGTCAAAAATTTGAAATTACTTGTATATCTTTTGAAAAACTAATTGCAAAATGTATACGATTACATTTCAAATGTTTACAAATGGTCTTGGTTGAAGAAAAACCTATTTTAAGTGAAAATGAGTTTCTATCCAAAATTCTAGATCATAGAATCTTGTTTTTGACCTAAACTAGATTTTTATGTAAAATCTATTATAAAAGGAATTTGATCTTCGTCGCAAAAGGAAAATCCTAGAGTTGGTTATTCTAAACACTTTTCGTATTCAAATGATTTTCAAAAGACCAACTCATCAAAAGTTATTTGATTTTGAAACTCGTCCAAAATACTAGTTTGACCTAAGTGGTCACTTTCTAGCACTTAAGTGAGATTAGCCATTTGAGCCTAAATTATTCACATGAATAGGTCCATGATGGTATTTATGACTCATACATAAAAATGGATCATTTAAAATTCATCTTTTGCTCAATTTGGCTCTTGTTGAGAACTTTCTTGAAAATCTGATTTTAATTGCAAATCAAAAGACTAATTCATAAAAACTAATTCCTTGAATATTAATTAGTCCCCTTAGTGCATAATGATCCTTAAAATATTTAATTGACTTCAAAACTAGGGATCATTTGCATAAACTTCAATTCTCTTCAAAATTCCTTGATCAATCTTTGAAGTCCCAGGAAAATCGGAACTACCGGCAGTATTCTTGCGGTACTACCGGATCCCGGTACTACCGGTATTTGACCTGCGGTACTACCGATTATCCTCACAAAACAGCCAATCTCAATTCTTTCAATTCTAAATCTATTGTGGTTGTTTCCCAAAGTTAAGATTGATCCTTGCTATCTTTGCAAGCTACCCTCAAATGCTTATCTTGATCACCTTGTGATATATTTATCATTCAAATGGTATTCTTTCAAGTGGTAGCTCCTATTGATCTTCTTTGACCTCGGCATGAGAATCATATGTGTTTGATTCAAGTGGTATCCTTGTTTTTACAAGTGGTACTATTTTAAGTGATATCATCTTGTCCTTACAAGTGGTATTCTCAATTGATATCATCGTACTCCTTCACGTTGTATCTTTTTAGTGGTATCTCTTGTTCTCATTCACAAGTGGTATCTAACTCTTTCTATGCCGATCAATTCTTTGCTTACCAAGCTCTCCCCGATACCTAATCACTTCTTATCCATGTGGTCTCTTCGATACCTCAAAATTCTTGATATTGTTTTTCAAGAGGTATCTTATCCAAGTGGTTTCTCTGATACCCGATATCTTTTCAAGTCCTATCTCTTCAAGAGATATATCTAAATTGTATCAAGTGGTATCATCTTATCTCAAGTGGTTTTTCTCTCTATCTCTTCCCTCTATGATTTCATTGAAGATCTTAAAAAGAGAAGTTCAAGCACCTTGAGAATGCAAGACCTGTCGACGCATGTTTTCTACAAGTGGTATCAACATATGGATCTACAAGTGGCGTCGTCGACTTATAGTATTCAAAAATGGAGTTTAAAGAATATCTTTCAACAAGTGGTATCTACAAGTAGTCTCTACAAGTGGTATCTACTAGAATTGTTCAAGGATTACCTTACAAGTGGATACACTTAAAGAAAATGGGGGAGAATGCTTTTGTGTGTCAAAAGTTAAGAAGGAGATATTTGGACAAAGAATGCTTTTGTGTGTCAAAAGCAAAGATAAGTGGACGAAGAAATCCTTTCTGTGTCAAAGGAGTAGAACCTTTGTGTAAGGGGGAGTTTTCCTAAAATCTTTTGAAAAAACTTTATTGAAAACCGTTTTGAATTTCAAAATGGGTAATCTATTATATGGGAAAACTAGTTTGTAGAAACTCCTTTTTGGCCTCGTTTTTCGGTGTTTATGCCAAAAGAGGATAAAGTTTATTTGATCAATTATTTGGATTCTATCTTGTGAGTTCACCCTATCTTATGATTAGTCCAAAAGTGGGAGAATGCTTTTGGAGAACATAAAAGGGAAAATATTTAGGGAGAATGTTCTCACCTTATCTTTTGCATAGATCATAAAAGGGGAGAATATTTCGATGATCAAAATCATATGAATTCTATTGCCTAGCTCTATGGTTTTTACAGAGACTCCCTTTTGGCTTAAGATTTGTTTAGGATTTTTGGTGTTTAATGCCAAAAGGGGGAGAATTTGTATGAGCTACATTTGGATGTTCTTATTTGATATCTCTTGTGATGCCTTAAGAGGGAGAATTCTTTCTCTAAGCTTTGTGCATACATATAGTCAAATATGCTTTCTTTCTTATCATATGTTGACTTATATCCAAATGTTGCTATTAATGATGGATTTGTCATCAATCACCAAAAAGGGGGAGATTGAAAGATCTAGACCCGCCATTATGTGGTAATGGAGTTTTGGTGATTAATGATAAATCTAATTGGGAGACTAACACTTTTATTGATATACATATTGTGTAGTCTTATTTGGATATAAAGGTGAAAATCATGAAGGTATGCAAGTGATTAAGTGATTAATGACAAATGCACTTGTGAGACTAACACTCCTATTGTTATATCAAGTTTAGTCTCAGCTTGGATATAAAAGCAAAAATCCAAACAGGTATGTATTTATTAATGACAAATCTATTTGTGAGACTAACAATTCTATTGATTATCTATTGCTTAGTCTTGTTTGGATATAAAGATGAAAATACAAGAGGTATGCATTCTACTTCTTCTTATTATATCTTGTTGCATTCCTCGGATCCAAAATATAGGTTAAACTCCACCAAAAAGGTTAACTTGGATATGTGCATATGTTTCCATTACACATTTGTGTATGCACACATTTAGGGGGGGTTCATTCTATATTTTGTGGTTTCATTAGTATTGATCCATATTCTCTTTCCACATATACTAAGGATCTTTACTTTGAAACATATCCTTGAATATATTTAACTTGTGTAGTTAATATATTCATATGAGTATATGAGAACATATGAGACTTGTGTAGTTCATAGATACTCATATATCCTTGAATATATTTAACTTGTGTAGTTAATATATTCATATGAGTATATACAACTTGTGTAGTTTGTATACACTCATATTTGGTATATATAACTTGTGTAGTTCATATATACATATATGTGAGTATATATATAACTTGTGTAGTTTATATATACTCATGTTTATCTATATTCAATTATTTGAGATTATGTTGTGGGACTAACATGTGTGCTAAGATGTTTGAAGGCTTAGTCCCAGTTCATGGATGGCGACATGGTAGCGAAATGCATGACAATAGAGATCATGATTAGTAGCTTGATAGCATGTTCTTGTGCCTTATGGATCAAGTTAGGATCATGAATGCATTTGAATTTGAGTTTTGGAAACTCTAAGTGCTTTTGTCAGAAATCGGATGAACTGACGTGTTATGGGCGGTTTGACCGCGCTGCGGTTCGACCGGATCTTAGTGCGGTATGACCGCACATCGGTCGTTCCGATTTCTAGTTGGCGGTTGCATAAAACCAGAACCGATGCATTTTGGCTCGGAGCTCTCTCTGAAAATCGGTCGTACCGCTTTTGAGAAACGGTTGTACCGCGATGCGGTTGTACCGATTTTGTATGGCGGTATGTATTTTCCAGAGAGCATGTCATTTCGGCGTTATTGGAAACCCTGCAATCGGTAGTACCGCTCCCTTGTGCGGTACGACCGGACCAAGCGGTAGTACCGCAATTTGGTTGGCGATTGTACCGGTTCAGGTTTTTCAACAGCTTGTTTAGAAGCATTTTGCATGTATATCTTGGTAATTAATGTTAATCATTATGGGACTAATATTTTCCATGAGTTGGATGAATATGTTATGTTCCAGGGTAATGAAGATTTCGGATGGCATCATGAGTTGATCGTCATCAAGTAAAAGTTCAAAAAGAGGATGCATCATGTGTTAATGCATATCAAGATCTCGAAGAAGAGATGATCATGAGTTGATCATCAAGTCAAGAGAAGACTCATGATGTGTTGATTGAGGTCAAGTAAAGAACGCATCATGGGTTGATGCATGTCAAAATGATGAGCCGGACTTGAAGTGAAGATGTGCGTCATCAACCTTCAAGAAGATGCTCAAGGCAAAGGTATGACTAGCTAGGGCTAAGGATGTGTTCCTAGTCTTTTACCGGTCTTGGTGTTTGGTTGGAAGACCGGATTGCTAGTATAGGTTGCCGTACTATTAAGAGGGGTCTTGTCTAGTAGCTTGAGTCTCATCATGTGTTAATAACTCAATCTCACTTGCTCTAGCTCACTCTAACATGTAGCCTATATTTGCGAATGTGTTTTGCAAATAGTTGAGGCTCATGGATAATCCTTGTAGCATGTGACTATACTTTGCAAATGTGTTTTGCAAATGGTTGAAGTCCATGTACCTACTCCTTGTGGCATGATCTAAGTTTGCAAATGTGTTTTGCAAATTGTTGGGATTCATGTATCTTCCCTTGGCATGGTCTAAGATTGCTTGTTGCTATCATTTGGACTTAGACCATGGTAGTGGCTCTTTGGAATTGTGCTTTTTGATTTGATAAAATGTGTTTGAGATCAAATCAAATAGGTGGGTTGTGTAGCCCACTGAATAAGCTTTCAATAGAGTCCAAGATCACTCAATTCTGACATCAGAGTCAAAAGTTATGACCTTTTATCGAGTGTCGTGCAGTGCTAATTTTGAGCTGCGGTGCGACCGCCATGTAAAGCGGTATGACCGCCCGGAACGGTTGTACCGGCCCTTGTGAGGCGGTACGACCGCAAATGGTCTATAACAGCTAGTTTTTGGCTGTTTTGTCTCCAAGCGGCTAGTTTTTGGTGTAGGGCTATAAATACCCCTTTGGCGGTTGAGAGACAACCTTTGGCATCCCATTTCACTCTCTTGAGCTAGTGTGAGCTTCTCCTCTCAATTGTGCATGTGTTGCACCTTGTGAGCAAGGAGAGAGGTCTCTAGTTGCATGTGTTGCATCTAGAGGTGGATTTCGTATCCACTTGAGCTTGTGCATTCGTTGCACGTGGTGAGAGTCAAGCAAAGGGCTTGGCTTATTACTCTTGGTGTTTGCCGACACCTGAGACGGCGTGGAGCGTCGTGGTCGGTGATCTTCTCAAGTGAAGCTTGTGAGAAGGCCGGTGTTTGTGAGTGGCTTGGTGCTCGCCATCTCGGAGTGGAGTAAGAGCAACCCTAGTGGGCGAGGTGGTTGATACCTCGGAGGAAGGCTTAATTGGTGGAGCCGGCCCAATAGGTTTGGGTTTCCCTCAACGTGGATTATGGGAGACCGGCAAGTCTCCGACCACCACGGTAAAATATCATTGTGTCCCGTGTGCTTCTTGTGATTAGCTTTCATATGCTTTACATTGTGCAATTTATATACCTTGTATTAAATTGCTTATTCATTGTGTATGATTGAAATAGTATCATTTACATTGCTTAAATTGAATTGCTTACAAGTCAATGCTTGATTGATTATTATCAATAGACTTGTATTGTTGATGCACTTAGTTGAACCTAGTTGATTTAGGTTTTAATTGTGCAAAACCGTATTTGTATTAACTTCCGCATTAGAAATCGGTTTTAGAGCATAGAAGTTTTAAAACGCCTATTCACCCCCCCTCTAGTTGGCCTCCTCGATCTTACAACCTTTCACTGCTATACTCCTCTCTTTCTAGTATCTACCCGGTAGGTTCTTGGTTAAACAGTTATCGAGGGAGCACGGGTCAATAGTGGAATCCGTGGTCCAATACTGAGCGGACCTACCATTGTGTAGATCAATGAGTGGCCTTCTAGGTCCACTCCTGTCCCCTCCCATTTCACACACACGACTATCCTTTACCACTAGGACAACTACCACATGTAGATATTTGGATATTTGATTGGAATAAATAGTGTACTAAGCTAGGCTGGTTATACCAAATATGTGGTTGAGTGAGTTTTGTGTCTGTTATTTGGCACAAGATTCTAGTCCTCATTTTGTCTCAAGTGGGGAGATGGACCCTCAACCAACTCATGGTTATCCACCTTCTTAGTCTCACTTTCAACTTACTTCCCGAGTCTATTGGGTGAGGAGATGAACTCTCAACCAACTCATGGTTGTTCGCCTTCTTGATCTCAACCCGCAACTTACTTTTCAAAAATCTATTAGCGAGCAACCAAACATTCTTATTAGTATTCGAGGAAACATTGTGAGACAATACAAATGCTTTATTTATATTATATAATACTTATGCTTGTCAGGGTGAATATGGCCTACAAGAGCATAGGTGGGCTTTCATGTAATAGGAATAAAGTATTCATCGTGATATTCTAAACTATTGTATCATTAAAGAGTAAACGAGCATAAATATTACAATGAAAGTAATTATACTAACAAAAATGACGTAGGCTCAATGTGATCAAAGAATGTGACTTTCCTTCATGTGCGAAGTCTTCAGTTGGATTTGCCTCTCCTTTGTCACGATTGACATCTTCCAGAGCTTGCTCTTCATAGTCGGATCCTAACGCAGAAGAAAGTAAAATAAATAAGTCCGGACTCAATAAGTGGCGAGCCGAGAACAAAATGAAATAAAGAAATTCGAAAAAAGGTATAAAGAAAGGTGGTGTGGGTCTAAACGGTGCTTAGTTGTGTTGAACGGAGTTGAAAATGGGTTTAACGAGTTCGAAACGGTCAAAACGGGCATTTTGGGCATTTGCGCGGACAAAGGAGGCTCAAAGGTGGCTTGGCGGCAACGGTGGCACATGGCCAAAATAGGGGAGCAATGCGGAGGTGCTACGGGCGCGCCTCGGCCAAGATGGTCACAGTGGTGGTGATGGTGGAGCTCGGGGAGTATCGAGGTGGCCTGGCGTCGTTGGCCTTGGATGGCGCAGCAGTGGAGCACGGTTATGGTGAACTGGCGGCAGGAAAACTGAGCTTGGAGCTCAGGGGTGGGTTTGCGGGGATGAGGCAGAGCTCGTGGCGGGGTTAATGGGACGAGGGCATGGACGGAGACGACGAATCAGGAAAAGGGGCTCATCAGGTGGTTTCGGGTGCGGTGGCGATTGGAGGGGCTACCAGCGTTTGGGACGAAGGGGAAGTTGTGTGGGGTTGCGGTGAAGATAAAGTTAAGGAGTGAGTCACCGAGCCAGGCTTTATAGGCGGCGAAGGCGGTGGCGCTAGTGGCGGCACGGGAGCGAGTGCGACGCGTGGATGGCAGCGTGGACGGCCGCGCAACTTCGACGATACAAGAGGGCAAGCTAGCGGCTCTGTGGCGACGCGGGAGCGAGTGTGTCTCGGCGCGCGCGAGCGCGCGTCTTTGGCGTGGCGGCGCAGGTGGGCGGTGTGTCAGCGGCTAGAGGGCGCGCGGATATATGACGGCGGCGTGGGCGCGCGATGGCAAGTTAATGCCGACGCGAGGTGGCATGGGAGGTGGCAAGGCACTGGTGGCATTTGGCGCAACCAAACATGACGCAGGACCGAGGCGGTGCGGGGCGGTGCGAATGGCGGCGCGATGCAGGGCGAAAGGAAATAGGGGCAAAGGCGGGGTTGCACAGGAATTTTTTAAAAAAATATTATTATTATTAAAGATATTTACAAAAATAAATAGTCGTTTAAAAAAATTACAAAAATGTGTCCTGTGCTTGATTGAACTAGCGGCGAGGAACCTATCGCCAGTTCAAATGGCGACAGGAACTGTTGCCACTCATGGCGGGCGGCTACCTATCGTCGCCAATCGGCGGCGAAAAGTTAGGCGATTTCATGTCGCGATTGAGCGGCGATAGGTTCTGTCGCCGATTCAACGGCGATGAAAGCGAACTATAAAATCACGAAAAATCAATCCGAATTCATTTTAATTCCGAAAAAAACAAGAGAGAGTTGGAGAGGGAGAGAAGAAATTGCGGCGAAGCCCTGTCGGTTCGTCGCGGTGGAGAGAGATTGATAGAGCATCAGTTTCGATCGATCATCTTGTGTTGCAGGTAAATTTTTCTGAAACTGTGTATGTTACGTCCAAACCTTGTAGGTTAGCAAACGACAATAGCGACATAGAATTGAGTAGGTTAGATACATGTAGTCGAACTCTGTAGTACATATTTTGAGTTGTGTAGCGACATAGAATTGAGTAGGTCACATAAATTTAGTCGAACTGTGCAGTACATATTTTGAGTTGTGTAGCGACATAGAAATGCGACAATAGCGACATAGAATCGAGTAGGTTACATAAATGTAGTCGAACTGTGTAGTACATATTTTGAGTTGGACATAGAATTGCAACAATAGCGACATAGAATTGAGTATGGCGCTGGTTGACCGCTGTAGTAACATAATTAATGCACGATACATTTCTGTTTTAAAATAGGAGAATTGCATGATACATTTTTGAATTGTGAGAAAAACACGGAGTAGCTGTGTAGGTCTAAAAATAATGAGAATATTTGTGCGCGGTTATTATTTTGTTAGTACGCTGTTATTAGTTGTGTTAGTGCGCGGTCAATATCTTGTTAGTGCCGAAAACACCATTTAACTAGAAAAGTAGCATGACATGTATTACATTTGTAAAGAAAATTCGTAGTTGCTACATAGGCTATGTAAAGATACATGAAAAAAATATGAACTTTCTCTCTTGCTGCATTTTCAGGTATGGCAGACGCGAGTTAGTACGAGTTGCTTCACCCAGTGATTGACCAGCGTCACCGTAGCGCCTCGATGCGTGCTCCTCCGGGCGGCGCGCGATAGAGCTTGGGCGTTTACGACTCGCACCCCATCGAGGCATGGAGGCTGCAGGACCGGATTAGAGTGCGTGAAGTTCGACCTTGATGCACTCAATCGCGGTCTGTTTATGTAGCGTTGACTCATGTTTGTTCTTAATCGTTTCGACGCAGGTTGAGAGCGGCAGGCCTCCTTCCACTAGCGAGGATGGTGGAGGCGACGTCGGAGGACGACCAGGACCACCATGCGGTCGTGCGTCTGGCGGTTTCCATACGGCCGGCCCCTCGGCGGTGTTGGTTGACCGCCGAGGCGAGAGACCACACGTTCCATCTCCCGTGCGGGAGATGGCGCCGACAATTGCAGGATGTGAGCTACGGCCCGGTTTGCCTGCGCGAGCGCTCGATGGTGGCGCCACGACGTCCCGCCACGTGGCGCACGGACCTCCTAGCGAGTTCGCGATATCTGCCGCCGAGCGGCAGCGTGCGTGGAGTTCGGCGACCCGCGCGGGCCACGCTGAGTGGATCTACGATTCTCGTAAGTGTTTTCCTAACTATTTTTCTCGTAACAATTCGTTTGTGAACCCTCACGGCGTTTACGTGTCTTCTTGCGGCCGGCGTATGGTCGAGGGCGCGAGCTCGTCGCTGTTACAAGGCACTTGGAGGCCTACCTGCTGTGGTTGTTCGGGTGGGTGATGTTCCTGAGCTCCCACGGCGACAGCGTGGACAAGCACTACATCCGGTACGCGCATGAGGTGGCGGAGTCACCGATCGGCGGAATCCGCGATGCTGCGTGGGGGTCCGCCCGTCTTTGTGCGTGGCGTACCACGCCTTTGTGCGGCAGCGTGCCAGCGTTGGCGTGACGGCTCCATCCTCTCGGGATGCCCGCTCCTACTGCAGTTGTGGTCGTTGGAGCGTTTCCAGATCGGACGACCACAAGTGGACTTGGCGTCGTCGGGGGGCGGCTTATGCGTCCGTGGGACGACTGGACCGGCCGACCATGGGCACTTTGTGGTGCCGCCGGCCAGGTTAGTTTCGTAATCATTTATTATTTTCATTTTGCAATCATTATTTTCGTGTGCTTAGTTTGCAGTGTTGTATTGCACATGTCACCTTCACGCCGATCACCTCGCAGGGCTCCTACCCGGAGTACATTGCGATGTTCGATCAGCTGACCGATGACCGCGTCATCTGGACCCGTCTGATGGCGACAAGGTGATCGCGCGCCCCAACGATGCTGCCGGTCTTTGCCGCGCGAGACTACTGTCTTGGTACACGCGGAGTGCCTTGGTGCACGACATCTTCGTGGAGGAGTACGGTCTGACGGGTCATGCGCCGATTCGATGCGGACAGAGGTCCCAGCCCCTTGGGGAGGCGGTGCGGCGCGCGTACACGCGTAAGTTCACTGTTGACTTTTATGTCCGTACAATATGTGTTACATCGCAACCAAATATTTTTCTTGCCGTCCACGGTACACTAGGAAGGAGTTTGTGTACGATGTCTGGTCGGACGGATGGCCCTTGGGTGGGCGTTGGAGTGCCGCGCGCGAGACCCTCGTCGAGGTTGGGGACGAGTTCTACGACCCGAGACGTCGAGCACTACATGGAGTGGTACTCGGCTCGGACGAGGCTCGTTGCGTCGGGTCGTGGTCGACCACCTTTCGACATGTGGCGCGACGTCGGACACGTACCCCACCCGCCGGACTCGCTTTCCACCACGGTGTATGTACTCAATATTACATATTTCATATTTAATTTGACATACTTACGTGTACAACTTGTTGATTACATGCGGTGGATCTTCACCGGAGGTCGTCGGATGGTAGACTCGCGCAACACATGGCAATGTCGAGGAGATCGAGGGCTCTGAGCGAGATCGGGGAGGCGGCGATGCGCGGAGTGCGGACGCGGCGATCGTCGCCGCGCCGACCGACCGGTGGACCGGCGGTCAGGGGCGAGGTTAGCCGAGGTGGTAGGACACGACCTCTGCTCCGCACGTGGCGAGCTCGTCGGCGTGGCGAGCGGGGAAGCACCTCGGACATGTGGGAGGTGAGTTCGACACGCCGACATCGCTTCTTCATTTCATTTCGAACCTCATAAGTTTGTAACGACGATCTTCATTCAGGTCCTCGGCTCCACCGTGCGCGGGCGAGGACTATGCGCGTCGTCCGAGCACATCTTTGGGCCAACGGTAAGTTCCGTTTGCTTGCGTAACGTACTTTTAGTCATGACTATGTTTGTAACCTAATTCTTCGCAGAGCGGCTTGGGAGGGCGATGCATTCTCGGCGACGATGCGGTTCTCGGCACCTCGAGGACTTCTTGAGGATCCACGTGACACGCAGTTCTCTTTGGAGGCTTCTCGGTATGCGGTGCGCGAGTTCGACCGAGCGCATGCGAGACTCGGCCGACGCACCCGACGACGCGAGATCGGCCGACGCAGAGCAGCCCACAGCTACACCACCGCGGGCTACTCGCGCGGTCGGGTAGTCGAGCGACGACCCTCGGCGTACTCGCATGCGGCGGCGAGGCCCGGCGACACGCGGGTGCGACCTAAGAGGGCGCCATTAGATTTCCCTTTATGTAATTTTTTTTCATTATGAGTAATATGCCTACTTTCTTTGACGATCCAACTGTTCGCAACGACGTGACAAAACGAGCTAGGTTTCTTCGGTGATGCGACAACATGGGCTACCTTTTAAGGGCGATGCTACAAGATGGAGCAGCTTTTGAGACTCCGTGACGGGCGGGTCGACTTTCGAGCGATGGTACGAGTAGGCGACTTTTGGGGCGATGTGACCACACGGCCTAGCTTTTCAGGACGATGTGACCACACCGGCTAGCTTTTCAGGACGATGGCACCAGAGTAGGCGGCTTTTTCAGGGCGATGTGACCACGGCCTAGCTTTTCGGACGATGGCACGGTAGGCGGCTTTTAGGGCGATGTGACCACACCGCCTAGCTTTTCGGGCGATGTGACCACGGGCTAGCTTTTGGGACGATGTGACCATGCGGGTCGGCTTTTAGGGCGATGTGACCACACGGGCTGGCTTTTCAGACGATGTGACCGGGCGGGCGGCTTTTACGGATGACTTACCAAGGCGAGAGCCGACAGCGGCTCCGTCGCTCTAGCTATAAATATCTGGCGTAACTCGTCCAACTAGTCCACAACAAAGCACCACCAAGTAGAAAACATGGACAAGGAGAAGGAATGGGAGAAAATCCGCAAGCTTTTGAAGGGTGGGTGTCTCCCCATGAGACCACCGCTTCGCTATCATGCCGCTAGTCGAGAGCCTTTCACACACTAAACTTTTCCGAATCGGTGGATCGAGGAAGCCGCCTCGTACGCCCAACGATTACAGGTCCACCGTGACCCCCTCCTATGCTGCGGGCAGCCCTCGGAAGGACCCCGATAGGGTGGCACCCCTATGCTAGTGTAGGGGCGCATGCAAGTCGTCAAATCAGCCGATGAGTGGACCATTGGGCGCGCTATTGGTCTTTGCCCAAACTACGCAGTTGGCGCAACAACGAGCATCCGGTAATGAAACCGTATTTCATGGTACAATGCTTTTTTATTCCGGACAACGGGTAACGAACTCTCTTTACCCACGCAGCCTCCGCCACCACTATCGACTTCCGCGGTGGATCGGCGACAAGATCCACCTACGACATGTGGTCGTTCTTGAGACGGAAGAGCTGGGCGAGGAGCACATCGAGACCCGTGGCGCCTTAAAGAGTTGAAAGGCGGCGAGCCGAGCAAGGTAGGCGGGACGAGGCGGTGCGAGGCGAGGCGTGAGCATGCGGCGACGGGAGGCCGAGAGGAGCAAAAGAGGGCCATCGCGGCGAGCCAAGGCGCAAGGCGAGGAGTACAACGCCGAGTGGGCGCAAGGGTAAATGGCCACGTTCGACTCGGTAGTTCTACCCTATTCCTCCACATGTCCCATGTATTTCAATTTCCCTAAAGGCATGCGTGTACCGTCCTCGGTTCGTTGTCTGCGTGCCATGTAATCCCCTTGTCGGATGAAATGTCGTGTGGTTATCGTTCGTCATTTCCCAAAGTTCTCCAACGAGTTGTGCGAGATTCGAGAACGCATTGTAATATCACTGCCTTGGTACATACGAATCATTAATCCATCAATCGTCCTTCAAAAAATCTTCCAACAATGCACAACAACAAATAGCCGGCGCAACAAGTTGTATAAATTAATCCATGTCACCAGTTGAACCGCTAGTTGCTGGTTCACCTATGTATCGCCAGATTCAATCGGCGGCAGAAGGTATCGCCGATTCAATCGGCGGCGAGAAGGTACCGCCGATTAAACTGGCGACAAGCCCTGACCTCTACAAAACCCTCTTGCAACCGTTGAAATTTCACACAGGACTCAGTGTTACTCAACAAAAAATAGAAGGACACAACAGAGAGGAGGAGGAGAAAAGCTAGCCAGTTGGGTAATTTTCTTAACAGAACGGATTACATGATTCTTGATGTGCTGTTACGTAGTGAAGTCCGTTTTACATACTTTTTTGGTGGGATATTTAGTTGCATATATGTAGTTCATAGTGTAAATGTTCTTCACACTGCAGTACGTCAAATATGTCCGACGTCGTCAATTTCAAAATTTACTACGGTAGAGGACTATTATGGAGGTCAGGGAATTGATTTGAGTTATTTCCAATCCGTGGACGTGCCCCTACCAAGACCTGAGCAACGTACAATAGGCGTTGTGATGCGGTGGTTGTTCCACACGTTCCAAGTGGACCGTGATGTCTACGATTTGACATTGAGCTACCTCGCCCCCCGGGCATGACAGCCCACGTATTGGGAGTTAGTGCAACTAAAGAGAACAAATTCATGCCGGTCGTATGTACGCATGGCGAGGGAGAGGGGATGGAAATTGGTCCTTCTGGTTCAGGCGTATGCTAAACCCACTCCAGCATCCGCGTCAGAACAAGTAGGACTTGCTGACACCGGGGAAGAACTAGGTGACTCCAGCGGGGCGCACAAAATGGCAGAAGGGCAAGAGGTTGCTGATGTCGTCGATGAAGACTACGCCGAGTTACCTCATTCAGTGAGACAGGCTAGTGGGCTTGCTGACGAGGGGGAGGAGCTGGAAGACCTAGTGGAAATGATGGAGCTCGAAGACCAAGACTACATGGCATTGTCCGAAGATGAAGGTTCTGATGACGACGATGATGCGGACCAGCAGGCGGTTCCATCCGAGTGGAACACATACCAGTTCGAGAACCTCGTCGTCAACGAAGGCTCCCATGTACCATGGGAGTACGACCAGAGCGAGGTCAGACTAGGAGCTATGTACAAATGCAAGGAGGCCGTGCAAGATGCGGTCAAATTCTGGGCATTGTCGGTTCGACGCACATTCACCGTCGTCAAGTCTACCCCAAGATGCTACGACGTGAAGTGCGGCATAGAGGGATGCCCTTGGCGCGTGCACGCATTTCAGCCCAAGTGGGACACCTACTGGAAGTGCTCCATAGTGGTCTCTCACACATGCGTCGTCGCTGAGTCAGCGCAGTCCCACCGGAACCTGTCAACAGGCTTCATTGCCAATCTCATGTACGGTGAGATCGTAGATAACCTAGATTTTGAGCCACGATCCATTATTCGGGCCATTGAGGCAAGGTTTCAGTACACTATCAGCTATGCCAAGGCTTGGAGGGCAAAACAGAAGGCATTGGAATCAAGGTTCGGCACGTTCGAGGATTCCTACCACAACCTCCCTAGGCAACTCCGAGTCATACAAGACAGGAATCCCGACACTCATGTCGACATTCAAGACGCCACGCATCCGAAGTGGCCTAATAAGAGGGTACTACAGCGAGCATTCTTCGCGTTTGGTCTATGCATCAATGCATTCCGGCACTATCGTCCAATCTTGTGTATCGATGGCACATTCCTGACTGGCAGGTACAAGGGCCAGATACTGACCGCAATAGCGACGGACGGAAACAATCAAGTTCTTCCCGTGGCATTCGCTTTCGTTGGCGAGAACACGATAGTGGCTCGTGGTTCTGAAGAATGTGAGGATTTACAGTGCGAAACCGTCCCAACGTATGCCTCATACATGGCCGAAGACGCGGGCTGCTGCGTGCAATAACACAGCTACAGCGAGGAGAGAACGTTCCACTTGCATGGCCGGATCTACAGAGCAGGTGGTGCATGAGACACTTGGGTGCAAAGTTCTATAAGCAGTTCCACAACAAGGACTTGATGAACATGTTCAAGCGCCTGTGCAACCAGAACCAGCAGCGTATGTTCGACACACTCTGGAATATTCTGGACGACCGGACCCAAACCCACAGAAGGGAGGCATCGAGAAGGACCGCCCCAAGCGCCGACCAGGCCCCCTAAGCATTGCCACAGCTACCCACAGACGCTCCTAGTGTCACGAGGAAGACAGGGCACAGGTCAAATGCTTCTCAGACTGGATTGAGCACGAGCCTAAGGAGAAGTGGTCGCTGCTGCATGACAGGGGTGGTGCTCGATATGGTATCATGACAACCAACCTAGCTGAGGTCTACAACTCGGTCATGCGCGGCGCTAGGTGCCTCCCTTTGGTTGGTATTGTGGAGGCAATTCTCCGCGGCAATGCGTCGCTCACCATGGCAAATGACAGAGTACTCTACTCCGCCATGATCACCGCATACATGGAGGAGAAGAGCAAGAAGGGTGAGATGCACCGGCATTCAAGATGGGCACGAGGAGCTTCGCCGAGATAATGTGAAGGGATAAAGGGCGTCGCGGGACTAACGCGAGAGGATCACCATGAGTGCACGCTACGCCGCGATAGTTGCGTATGCACTTGTAACAAGCTCCTTCTTCTGCATAGGCCCTGCTCCCATGTCATGGCCGCTGTTTGACGGTGGCGCGATATCGGTCGATACCTCTCTCACTATTTCACCAAGGAGGCGGTGATGCAAACATGGAGTGGAGAGATGTATGGTTCGCCGTTGTTGGCCATTTCACGGCCATCCATCACGGGAGCAACTAATGGGGCGCGGACATTGGTAGGCTCAAGGAAAGGTTGGCGGTGGCAGTGCGACGCGATCGAGGACGATATGGGCGAGGCGGAAGCCGGACGTCGCACGAAGAAGTGCTCCATTTGCGGAGTCCGCACACCTTCAAGACATGCCCCACGCGAAATACTCAGGACTAAGGAGACATCGGCATTCGGACGTCACCACGGGGACCTCATCCGGTGCCGACTAGAGGCGATCCACATGGGAGGCGTTGGCGTCGCGACCACGACAAAATATTATTATCAATGTTGTCAATTATCATTTTAGTTAAGTGTTATGACGTTCTTCTGCAAGTTCTGTAATATCAGAGTGTATGAATTCCCGAGCGAATGTCAATATCACTTATCTTCCTTTTTACGAATCGTTCATACCTCAAACGTCCTCGCTAAATTCTCCGAAAATTAACCGTAGTAGAACAACATACGATGACGATAAAATGTTATTACGAGTCTAACAGATTTCGTACCGTTTAAAATTTATAAAAATCACAAACTACTTAAGTGAAATAGGAAAAATAAAAAACTGGCTAGGGTTGGGGAATGAATCGCTTGATTCAATGGCGATTCATTTCGCCGCCATCAATCGATAAATACCTCAATCGGCGGGGCGGGACGGTCCTCGCGCGATTGAATCGCGATAGGTTCCTGTCGCCAGTTCATTTTTTAAAACGATTATTTATTTTTGTAAATATTTTTAAAAATAATATTATTTAAAAATCGGTTGCACAGGGCGCCTTCGAGATGGGGTGGTGGATTTCCGGAAAAGGAAAGCTGGAAACAGGCGAAGCTTTCCGAATTTGGCACAAGTTCAAATTGAAACGAAAATTAAAAAAACTCTAATTTTTGGGGTTATTTCATAAATGAATGGCGTTTGATTCGCGACGTGGTGTTGCTTGAATCTACCACACTATTGCGTGATTCCGTCGGCCGCGCGGCCGGCGGTGGGTGGATGAAGGAATGCGCGGGTCAGCTCGGCGGTTGCCGCGCCCGTGCAGGAGGAGGATCCGACTCCGCCGCGCGGACAGAAATGGCCGGGTTTGATGGGGCCCTGCCGTTGCCGTAGAAAAAGTGGGCCACGCATAGTCGGCTCGAGCGAGCACGGCTTGGAGATGGGCTGACGGCCTGGTTTACTTGAAAATAGGCCGCGTTTGCTGGGCTTGGTCCTTGGTTTGGATGGGTTGGGACGTGATCGCTGTGACCCTATTTTCGTCGGGTGATAGATGGGCCAGGATGCATTCTGGCTCGGGCAGATCGGCGTGCGCGGTGGGACAATAATGGACCGCATTTGATGGCTGTTCTAAGCATGCATGCGTATACAATAGGATTCCATTTGTCACGTACCTGTTCGTGCTGCCAAGCGATCGAAGACAACGGCGCACCGCTGAACAGCAGAATGGAAACTCTGTCGACGAAATTTCCTCAGTAACCGGTGGCTACCGGTCCAATAAAATTTCATACCAGATTAAAAAAATCAGATTTATCTAACTTTCATCTAAATTCAAATTTAGACAATTTTTGTATTTACATCTGAAAAAAATTAAACTTTAATTCAAAAAATCCGTCTGAAATTTTACCAAAATATCCGATAACCACATGCTACCGATTCTTTCAATAGGGTACGATAAAATTTCCAAAACACTTAGTTTCCTGATCGATCGTCGAACTAAAAGAGGGAGAAGCTGGTTCCTACACCAGACTGAGCCGTACGTACGTTGTCCAATATAAGGCATACACGTACGCTCACACAAGAAACTTGATACGAGTTACGAGTATATGCTTAATTCTCTTGTTCGATCTGATCGAGTTTAAATGCATGCATGGTTAATTAGCAAAACAATTAATTAAGAAAATAGATAGCCATATATACAACGATCCTTCAAATTAAGTTGGAGAGATGCATGCCTATTAATTCATTCATGTACCTGTTGTAAGTAAGGGCACCGTGTCCTCTTTGGGAGTGCTTATCTTTTTTTTTAAGGAAACAACAGGAGTGATGCATGTTATATTAATAAAGAAGGTGGTGCAAAACAGGACCACAAAAGTAACAGTTTAAGATAGAGCTTTTATTATAGATTAAAAATTGCTCCAAACACTTCATGTATGCGATAGTTTTTGCACTGGGCGCGGCCTCTCGCGGGGCGGGAAGGCGCGGGCTCTCGCGGGGCGGGAGGCATGGGAAGGCGCGAGCGGCTGCGGGGTCCCATCGGTGATCAACGTGTCCCGCTAGCCGCTTCTTGTATTCCCTTACCGTAATGGCAAGTACATGCACGTGCACTGCCCAATGCGTTGGAGTCTTTATTGACCAGATGGGGATTTGTACCTTGCGACACAAAAAATTAGGAAAGGAGACGCGTCCAAGGACGATCGCTGTAGCATTACAGTATTTATGATCATCGTAGCAGTTGATTTGATCCGTTTTCCGAATCAAACAGTTTAGATCTTGAAAATATCGTGATACTATTCACTCGATATTTTCTGTAGCAATGGCAGACCATGCACATCCATTTGGGAGACTGCATCCCACAGGGTGAAGTACTCCGCCAGAGCTTGGATGGACAGCGTGCCCTGATGTCACGAACCATCCACTCTGATGTAGGCCCTCTTGCCTCTGACATGCCTGTTTTCCTGACATAAGAGAACAGCCTCGGCAGCTTGCCGTCCCCGATCTGAATTTTCGTTGTCATGCAGAAGAGTGTCTGAGCAGTACTAGTATATTAGATAACTAACAGTACTAGCTGGTAGAAAACAATCCTGGAAATCGCTGATGCATGCGAATGCTCGAGGGTGGTTGACATTTATGCACTGCTGCCGCATAGTTTGAACGGTTGCTGACTTGTGATAAATTGAAGCTGAGTGTATGGGATATATCATCTCTTTTGGTACGTACGTAGCTTTCGACCGATATCGATCTATATATCCAGATGGCAGTCTATATTACATGCCAATTCATGCATACATATATCTGTCCCAGTGCAATGTATGTGTGTGCAAAGTCTGATCATTTATATGTGGCAGTACGTCCGATTCGGTCGATCAATATGTATCGGTCCGAACAGCGAATTGTTCAGAATTTCAGCTAAAAATCGGAAATTTCGGCCATACCTGTGGGGCCTAGTAGGAATACAAATTGGTCCAACAAAAATCGGCTTGTATGAATTTTGTCAATGAAAATCAAATTTGTTTAAATTTTGCTCGAATTTGATTTTTTAAATTTAAAGTCCAAAAAAAATTGAAGATTTGGTTTGAAAATTTCGGCAAAAAATTTCCGAATTTCGGCCTTACCGAGGCCCCGGTCCAGAACCCTGACAGCGACTCTCAACTCCTATCGGTCGATCAGTACACCATAATTGTTGCCCATGCATGGACTGATTAATTTCTTCTACTGATCTTGACTAGTATTCGCCATGTATGCTAGGTGCAGAGGTGATTATATGAAACACGTTCGGCAAGCATGGCTCGCTATTGATCTGTTTGTTTTTTATGGCAGCAGTCTGCTGAAGGATGACACTACTTGATCTGATATGACATTAATTATTGGCAATGGTCAGTGTCGGATCCAAATATACAAATTTGGATTCTCTATATGTATTACACTAATCTAGGATCAAGCTAGTGTATATAGTGTCAATATAGATAAATAACATTTCACACAAGACGAATACAAGAATAAACGGCTAAGTTGAATAAATAAATAGTAATTTTGACCTTAAGATCGAGTTTACAATTATTAAGTCACACAGAGCTGACAGTAAATAAGAAACGGCAGTGGAACGGAAGTAACACCAGCGGATACCTATCGACTCGCCACAGGCAACCGACTGGGATCAAGACCTAACGATCAGCATCCACGTAAAGCTCCTCCTCGAAAGCAGGCGACGATTTCTCCATTTCAGTTGAATGATTGTAGTAAGAATGAGTACTCCGAGTACTCAATAAATTGTACCACAGAATGCAATTATAGATGATAGCTTGTTCCAAAGAAAATGGCTTCTGTGACTATTTTACAATAAAGCAGCATTTGTAATTTAATACAAATAATAGATTGTAAGCGTAATTCAAAACAAACAAATAATAATAATTTAACAATTGTTTTCACAAAGACACTAAGCCTAATCAGTTTATTTCACACAGTTGTATAAGTTATCCCACATAGTTGTCCATTCTCAATTGTTTTACGAAAATCTACCCTCGTGTGAAATCCCGGAGCATATCCATGATCATGGACGCAGCTATTCGAATAGATTGATTAACACTCTGCAGAGGTAGTACACTTTACCCACAAGATGTAATCAGTTGAATCAGAGCTGGTCACAACAAAACCTTTCTGAAATCTCATCTCAATAATTGATACTCCTGTTGTGCTTACTGCCAGCACCAACCTCCACACAGGTGGTTAGCCCGCCGCACACTGTTGGACCTGAAGACGGCGAACCGCCACACAGGCAGAAACACACCTTCACCCTGGCACACGGCTTAAACTATTTGCATGAGTAATCAATATCAAGACTCCATAGCTTACTAAGTTAGGTCCGTCCCATCAGGCATGTTGTTGTACAGTTGTGACTCAGTTCAATGGCACACAAGATTAAGTCCTTGATTGACTAAGGCGAGACTGCCAAATACTACCAACTATCACATTCATATTTTCCAAGCGCACACAGCTCCACCATAACAAATTTCCATCCACTCGTCTTAGTTTAAATCTTTTCTCACCTTGTTGGTTAAGTGCAACACATGCTATCAACAAGTAACAATATACTGCACACAGTTTTACATAAATTCCATAATCACTTAGTCAAGTTTATGTTTACAACTCAAATGATATAAATGACTCGTTGCATGGCTAAGCAAACTATTTGTAACTAACCAATCCACGGTGGTGCTGTGATATTATCAACTAATAATTAACTAAGTTAGGGTGACAAAAGATCATAATAATACGATAGGCAAGGTGGATATAAACAAATGGTGTATAGCTAATCACAAAATATTTAAATAAATACTTAAAATAGAATGCAATAATTGAATCAAGATCATTTTAAAAAATTGGGGCGTGCAAGTGCAAAGAGAAAGCAGAGCGGCTCGGCATGCTGACTTGCAGAGAGGAGGGGTTAATTGCATGCATGGCTGCAGCCTGAAGGTAAGACCTGCAAGTTCTGTAACTAGCTGCTTGCAGTATAGTACATATCAACTTGCTCTCGGAAATGATTGTTGCGTGTGTCATGCTGATGGTGCACTTTGAAGCCTGTGATTAATTAGCTCAAGATTTCGTCAAAGCTAATAAAATCCCTTTCTTGCTAGCTAGCTAATGCAACATATCCTAAGTCTATATCGGACCTCAGGCGTGGAATACCTGAAGACTCTATGTGTATACTATACTAGTCCCATGATCAGTAGCTAGTACACATATTTACAACATTTGGTATTCACATCCATACTTTCACATATACAAAGCAAAAGGGGTATTTAACCTAATCGATTGCAAGTTATTACATCAACGGCCGACCGGCCAAATAAAAACAGTTATCAGAGTAAAAGTGGTAGTGGAAGAAGTAATAAACGTAGTGAAAATCCAGCGGCATACCCATCCAACCTTCAGGCAACCGGCAAGAAACAAGGCCTAGACCAACGTATCGTCAGGCATTGGCTCATCTTCGAACTCTGAACAATAATATTCGTAAGATTGAGTACAATACGTACTCAGCAAGACTTGTAGTGTATCGCAAAATTTATATAAATGCAAGACCATCAAAGGAAGAGGCTCTAATCTACAAGTTATTTTGCTTAAAGCCACTTTTATTTGTAATATCAATATGTAGTAATTTACAATGGAAGTTTTAAAAGTAGTTAAATAGATATAGGACTGTAAGTAAAGAACTGAATGAATAATATCAACAACTCGTAACCCTTCTTGGTTATGAGCACAAAAGAAATATGACAACCGCTCGCAACCCTTCTCGGTTACGAGCAACAAAAAAATAATGACCATAACTCGCAACCCTCTTTGTTTGCGAGCAACATTTCATGTTCAGCCATAGACAAGACAGTTAACTCAAATAAAAACCCACAAATCATTACCCATGTTTTACCAATAAAACAGTTTTTATAAAAATCAAAACTAAACCCATACCGTCCGCACTAAGCACGCTCATGACCGCGAGTACGGCTTTTTAAATAGATTTACACTCTGGAGAGGTGTACAACTTTACCCATAGTACATGAATTCTCTAGTTTATTCGCATTCGTCGATGCCACCACTTACTACCGTAGGTAAGTAATCTAGAGCACGCGTCGAAACTTTTACATCATCTAGTCCTAACCTTGCACTAGCCCAGCGAATGTTCACCCTCACTTACCGGGCATCCCCCATCAAGTGAGGCATTTGCAGTTTTGTCGGCAAACTTTGTAGTCAACACCGCGGTGAAGGGAGCCCCTTCGAACATGCCTACCCAGTTATGTCTGCACTCTACAGCCTACCAATATGCAAGGCTAGTTTTCAATGACTTAATTAGCTAAGGTCGTCCTATACCAGCACATATGGTTGTACGTTATGTCTTAGATTGGAGTTGCTGGCGTCCGGTCCTTAATTGACCTCGGGTGAGAATCTCCCCCTCGGACGAGAATCTCCCCCTATCTACTAGTGAGGTACACCCCTCACTCTTCTCAGAATATATTATAACTCGTCTGTATCCAAAACTATGTTTTGCATTTTTATTTTTATACAAAATAACAGAGGTATACCTATCTGGACATTTTTCATAAATCTCCCAAATTCATATTTATCATATTGTCCTTATATATATATTTTTTAGAAAATTCTATCGCTCTATTAAGCAGTTGTGCGATAATGGCACTTAAAACTCCCAAATAATATTATATATTATTTAACTCATAATCTAATGGCTACAACAGTAAGGGATCAATATTCCAAGGAGTTATATGCATCAAATAGGATTTACAACTACCGGCTTCCCAAACATAGCATTTTTATATCAAACATATACGCATGCATAATAGATTTTGTAAAACAAAGTACAGTAAGTAAAATAATGGGATAAATATGATCAAAGGAGGTGCTTGCCTTGCTCAGGTTGTTCAGAGAGTGAGATTGCTTGATCATCGTTAAGTTCGCCCGCGAACTCTGACGTCTATTCGAAAGAACCGAGAATAAATCACAAACAGAAAAATAAATTCAAAAGCAAGAAAATCAAAATATTTTTGCATATTAATACAAAGAATGATTTTAGATTAATTTAGAAAAAATATATTAATTTGATTTGGAGTTTGTATGCAAAAGTTATAGCCATTTGAATTTAGCTCGGGTTATTAAATCGATGAAATAGGAAAAACAACATTCTATACTAATGGAGCTTCGAACGTCTGAAACTAACTTCTATCCTCCTTCCTAATGCACGATCTTTATTGGACTTAGTAATTCACGATAAATCCTCCAATTTGATCCAACTCATTATGCATGTGTTACTCTATTATCATCAATTAGGGTTACTCACCATGCACAACCTTGTGCATCTAGTCCTCTCATAATCATTCATTTAACCGATCCTCAGTGTTGAATCCAATCACATGAATAATATTCTTCGATCATATCCTCGTATCTCGATCTAAATCCTATACTAACATTCACTAAGGCATAATCAAGGTAGTAAATCCAACAAATAATGCACGGACTTACGATCTTCCATCTATACAACCCATCTGATAATTGTACGAAATCCACCGACTTACGGGCATATAACTACCGACTTACGGGCATATGACTATGACTAAATCCATCAATTGTTCTTTACTAGACTATTTAAGCTAATACTAACTATATAGCTCTATTATTTTCACCTCGGCAAATCATAATCGCATAAACCAAAATTTCCACCGATCGAGGTTTATTTGACTAACCGACACCTACTGAACTTTACAATTTAATTGCACATCCAACACTTCATAACTCACTAATCGATCAACTCATATTCATTTCACTGAACTAGTCGTGTATGACATCTACCAATCCAATCAAATATGTGCCTCTACGATCAACTAATAATCATTTATCTACTAATCCAATTGAAGGCGCAATTCCATCAACTCGGCATAATGGACTTATCTACTAATTTCATGGCACTCTAAATAACTGTACGCGATCAAATAATCCATGCACTCTAAATAACTGTACGCAATCAAATAATCCATTACTACCTTCTCCCAATTCTAGCATATATGACTCACATAACTATTACGTAAGACATCCGATCAATTTGCTCATGATTAAATAAATCATCTGATTCAACCTCTATATTTCATTAAATAACATCACATAAGCTATCCATCAAGTAATAAATTATAAAATTCTTATGTGTCCGAACTCCTAAAATTACTAATCCAATGTGGGAGAAAACCTCCAATTAATTTATCATCCAAAGATCACCACCAATTTCCACGTGACTCCGAAATAATATCATCCGATCAAATATTCCAATAATATATTTAATCTAGCCTCTACCGATAAACAATATACATATTCCGCTACAACGATCTAACTATTCACATCCACCAATATATCATCGTATGATCACGCCAACGCACAATTAAGACCTAGCCGAGGAGTTACACCGGTCTAAGCTACCAAACAATTTTTACACTTAAACATGCATAAAAAGATGACATGCTTATGACGATTATGCAACATGCACAATTACGAGGATTAATCTCTAAATATTACTTTATTTAATTAAAAACCACACGACCTCCGTGGTTGTAACCCCTAAGGCTAACGACCCCTGTGGTCGCAAAGATTCCAGAGGTTACATAGTGGGTACCCTGGTCGGACGAGGTCATGTACCTTATCCACAACTAGATTAACTGCTCGTAGAAGCAATGAACTGGTACTTGGACCCACTCCAAGTATATTTCTTTCATGTGATGAATGGAACACGTGTTATATTTGTTCCAAACCACACAACGTTTACAGCCCTAAGTCACTAACAATAACCACCATATGGTTATTATCTCCCATTGACCTCAACTGTTGGTTAGTTGGTCTTTTTACCAATTGTCACTGTTTCTACGACCAGTTGCGACACTTCTAAAGGGTGCCTCTTCAAGGATTAACTGCCACCTCTTCAAGATCAGGGGAGGAGATGAAAACCAAGGAACACACATCCAGAATAGACGGATCCGATTGAGGATAAAACAATTGGATTTCATCTAAAGCTTTAGTATAGCAAGCAATATACTCTGTATACTTATGGCTAGTCTGTCGCCTTACTCAAGGCACCCCCTATAAAGATCCAGTTCACTGCAATAAAGAGTAATCCCATTCTCTCCCAAGAACTCTTTGCCATTTTTCTCTATTTATTTCGTAAGATCAGTGACTCGATCGTCGACAGCTAGCGCCGTCCATGGGGGAAGAAGGCATTTTAGTTCTCGAAGATTTCTTCACTCAGCAATCCTCAATCTCCTTTCGTTTCGTTATCGCTCATGCGATCATGGAAGGAACTTGGGACGAGGAGAATTGGTTTAACTTGGTGGACTACTCCGACATCGACATGGGCGCATGCATCCGCGCCATGGAACATGACGCAATGTCCTCATCATCCTCTTCCGCTGCCGACTCATGGCTCGCTGAGACCAGCGAGATCGACCGAATAGAGGAGGATTCACCATCCCATCAGTGGCGCAACTAGAGGAATCGGTTCTTCCGACTAGTTCGGAATGTCCGAACGCCTCTACAAGCCCGGTTCTTCTGACCAGCGAAAATGGCGACAAAAGCCCAACACTGCAATCAGGGGATCAATGTACTCTCGATACAATCATGGGTGACTAGTATTCGCCAATGACTCCTACATATTTCGAGGGCCTACAAACATCTGGTGAGGGTGTCAATGAAGTTACCCCTAGTCGTAGGCTAAGTGGGAATGATAAAACTCAGCGTATGGTCGGTAATCCATTAGATCAGGCCGAGTCCACCACAAAGCCTACCGAAGGTGGTAATCTCCGACCGCTCCCCATTGTGGAAACTCCTTGTTGAAACCCTAGAAGGCTCTCCCTTAGTTACGATGAGAGCTCGTCGGAAGATCGCTACATGAGGCACGAGGTTAACGTAATCGGACATACCAATCAAGATGCCGTGCACAGTCCTCCACAGCTTAACCCGCCACCACTTATTGGTGGAAATGGTGCGAGCGCTCAAGCACCAAATGATGGAGGTCACCAAACTGATGAACATCGATCAATTAATTCGCCTGTTTCTACCCTCACAGCGCATGATGGGTCGGACAGGGCAAGCCGGAAGGTCGGGAGGCAATTCGGGTCATCGGACATCTTCCGCTAGCGGGAATCCTTCAAGACCTCCAGTAACAATTCAAAACCTGCAACAAGTTCGGGACATTTTAAATTGTTGGATATTTTCCTTCGACTTTTGCTGCCTCTGCCCTCATTCCCGAGATAATCGTTCGGCTTCAGCTGTGGAAGCGCCACGTGACTCGACGTGAAGTAGCAGCAGCAAAGACTTCTCCGTGCCCCGCCCCCGCTCTCCAAGCATCGCTTGATCTTCGGTTCTTCACGTGAAGCACAACCTCCCGCTTCTTGTATGCTATGTGCTTTGCAAAAAGTTGTGCCTCGGTCTTCTTCCAAGAAAGAGAACGACCACCGAGAAAATTAACACAAAGAGAACAAAACCAAGACACGATCGATTTCTTTGGAGCTCTGCTCCTCTTTTTGTATTTTCTATTTCTTCAACTCAAATCGCTTCTTCACGTTCTGATGATTACAAGACTCTACGTGCCCTTATAAAGGCTAATACAGAGACTTCAAATCGGACTCACAATACTACACGGACTCAATTCCAAAACCAGAAATCTAAACTGAAATGGAAACTAACCGAAAACAAGATTAATCCTAACAATCACCCCCTTAATCTTGTTTATTCTCTTTGATCACGCCAATCTCCTCTCTCATCTGAACTTCTAGGTCTTCCTCTTTTATCTACACTCACGTGCGTCGTTCCTTCCTGGGCCAATACCGCCCTACCGCCTGCACTTGTTCCATCCTGAGCCATGCACAAACCAACGCTTGCCGCGCCTCGCACCTGGACTGAACTCGTCCTTCTTTGCACACCCACCTGGGCTGGAGCACCTGCTCCCATGACCACCTGGGCTTCGCCATTACCTGAGCCTCTTGCTCCTTTCTCTTGGACCAAGTCTGTCCACTTCCCCGCATACATCTTAGCTGAGGTTACACCGCCTCTCCCTCCTGCATCAACTTCGTGTACGCCGCGCCCTTCATGCACGTGGGACTTTCCGCCCCTTGGAGCGCCCTGTGCGCCTTGCTGCGTGCCATCTGGACCTCCCAAGGCTCCGTCTGCTACGCCTCCTGCACCAACTGCGTGACACTCCTGGGTCCCGCCATGTTCTGGTTCGATACCTAAGTTCCACTCTGGCTCTTCCAGATCGTCCTTCACACAAACCGGTTTACAAGTTTTCAGGAAAATTTTGTACAACCAATTCGGGTACCTTTTCACCTTCATCAACAGATCTTTGTTCCTTTCATAGACACGCAAGAACTCATCCTGCAGCTCCACCCTGCACCCCCGTTCCGCCAACTGCCCGAGACTGAGTATGTTGTTGTACAAACCCGGTATATAATATATTTAAGGCAGAATCTTCTGATCGTCGTTCTTGCATCATAACAGCATTGATCATTTGCCTTTTATCTGCACCATTGAGCAGTCAACAAACTTGACTTTCCCCAAAATCTTCTCGTTGAGCTCATAGAATATGGAGCGATCTCCCGTCATGTGATTGCTTGCTCCATTGTCCAAGTACCACTCATCAGTATGATAACGGTTGCCTCCCTCCGTGCGTAGTTTAGGAACTACGTTCTTGTCGGACCCGGATTTTCTAATCCGAATCCTCTGTGAAAACGCTGTGCTATTCCCTGGATCAGTAGATAGCACTCACAGGCATTGCTGAATCATTCATACATGGCGTGAACTAAAGTATCATTATTACAATCAACAGAGTGACATAGACCACGTCGGGTCGAGTTTTACAACAGGGGCCGATCAGGCCAAATTGATTACAATACAGAACACCGAATACGATAGCGGAAGCAAAGGGTAGAGCTCATCTCTTCACGGTGCAACTCATGATATTACCCAAGGACCCGGATAATATCGGTCGCATACAAGTACCAACGAGTAAACTTAGATCGTCGAGGCCTAGACTACGATCCTAGACTACTCTTCATCGCTTCCTTGCCCATCAACTCGGATCCTCGTAGTAAGCATATCTCCTCCATCACCATCCAAGGGTTTGGGAGAGCGAGGATGAGCACAACTACCGTGCTCACGAGCCAATACACAATGCAATGATATACATGCAAGGCTTTCAAGGATGGCTCGGTTCTTTTATTTGCGAAAGCAATACTTTCAAATATCATAAGTACAAATTCCTAGCACTTAGCAGTTTTAGCAAATGTCATTTTAGTTAAAGAGAGAAATTGTGCAATATTTGTATTAGCAGAGGTTACCTCCACCTTCATGCTTATTTTGATTGTGGTTACATCCACCACTAAACGACACTGGGTACAAAGACCCAGGAATAACCAATCTCGTGGCTAGGTGAGCCCGCCACAATTTGCATACCACCCACAAAGGTTTTTGAAATAGAACTAACTCAAGTTAAGTTCCCATGTCCGCTTTTGACCGTAGGCACAAATTGCTTAAACAGTTTATAACTCTGCAGAGATTGTACACTTTACCCACAAGAGACAATTAACTCGTTGCCCCACACGATTCCGTAGTCGTGTAGTCGAGAGGTTGTCACAATAACTTTTCTAAATATCTCGCCTTCCTCGCCTCACCCATATGGGGTTATGCCCATACGTTGCGCGGATGTCCACCTCAACGATCGGGCGTGGCGTGGCTACACCTCAAAGAATCGCGAACTTCACCCTTGACTCGGTGTCCCATCTAAGCCCGACATACCCGAGCTTGTGCCCCTTTAACCCTCCAAAGAGATGATTTTCAGGATTTGATAAATGTACTAAGCCAAGTCGCAGTTTGTTGCAGACTTGTGGTTGTACTTGTTATACACAGGAGGTCGTGACAAGATTAAGTCCTTAGGGTTGTCTGGACGGCTCAACCACATTCCCACCATTCTCGTGCTACATCCGCACCCACCATCTTACCATCCGCCCAGACGGGGTATTAGCAGTTTAGGGTTTTTTTGAGATGTAAAATACAACAATTCAACCATCTCAGTCATTTACCCGCAATGACTGCCCAAATCGTTTTATGTTTGAAAGGATGATGATTGGGACAGTTGTAATGTCCCGGTACTTAAGCAAGGCTAGCATGTCGCTTAAGTACAACCTATAGCTAGTATTACCATATAGTTACTAGGGTGACAATGGAATTAAGGGATTCAAGTTGTCAAGGATGGCATAATAATTAATTATTCAACAAATGGGTAATTAACTACCTTAAACTTTAACATACATTTGTTTAAAGAATTAAAGCATGCAATTTGCTATTTTAAAAGAATATAATTTGCATAAAATGTAGGCTCAATATGATCAAAGTATTGACTCGCCTTGGTTGTAGGGGAGAGTCCGGTAGTCTTGTCCTTGATCAACGTGGAGGTCTCCTGCCTCCAAATCTACGCGGCGTAAGTACCAAGCAAAATAAACGACAAGCAACGAGAGCAATTAAATACACAAGAGTACACAAATGAACTCCAAATTGAACAAGACCTATGCCATTAGCAAGATCTTGATTTTAGAAATTTTTAGAAATTTAAATCACAATTTTTGGAGCTAAAATGGGGGAGATACTAATTTTTGAAACCTCACTTTTGAATTAAAAAGAAAAAGGAAAACGAAAATCGAATCAAAAGAAAAAAGGAAAATCGGCCCGCAACAGAAATCAGCCCGGCCCACGGCCTCAGCCGAACGCAAGCGCGCGCGGGCGGCGTGGCCCAGCGGTGAGGGGCGCGGCCCAGGAGGGCTCTGCCCTAAAAGGCCGAAGGGGAGGGGGTGCGAGCGGCGCGCGCGGGAGGCGGGGGAAAAAGGGAAAGAGAGGGCGGCGGCGGCGCGCTGGGGGGGGGGAAAGGAGGCGCCGGCCGGAGGGGAAGGGGAGGCGGCGGCGCGACGAGGAGCCCACCGGCGACAGTGGCGATGAAGACGGCGACGGTTGACGGGAGGTGCGGCTAGGGCGGCGGCGACGACGACGACAACGACGGAGGTAAGCCCTCGGCTTTCTTCTTCCTCTCCTCTTCTTCTTGCTCGGGGGTGGGGGAAGGTGGAATGGGGAACGGGGCCGAAGGGGGCTTTAAACCGGCGAGGAGCTCGGGGAAGGGGGTCCGGCGTGAGGAGGACAGCGTGCGGCGCCGGGGCAATGATGACGGCTCGACGGCGTGCGGAAGGACGTGCGAGGAGCCGAGGGTGGCGCGCGCGGCGACAAGCAGCGCACGCGAGCGCGGGAAGGGAAGGGAGGAGGGGGGTCCGGTCCGGCGAGGGAGAAACGAAGGGGGCCCCGGCGAGGGTTGACCTCGGGGAGGGAAAACGGGGCACTACAGTTCTCCTCGTTCAACATCACCATGACCGGCGCCTCTTTATCACATAAGGAGAAAAGCGGGGCTGGCTTGTCGTCGTCTTCACAAACTCGGGTGAGGTTTGCCTCCTCGTTCTTCTTCTTGTTTGGACAATCCGAAGCATAGTGTCCATACTTGTCACAACTGAAGCACTTTATGTGGCTGCGGCACTCCGACGCATAGTGACCGAATTCTTCACATTTAAAACACTTGACATGTGACTTATCACGTGATCTGTCACCACCGCCTTGCCTAGACCCATCTCCATGTCCTCCTCTGCCGCCTCGCCCACACTCGCGTCCACGCTCGCTTCTTGTATCTCCCTTTAACAGCAACACCTGCTCGTTATGGGACTGATACCTCTGCTCGTTACGGGACTAATACCCCTTCAGTAGCTCCTCATGCGCCTTGAGGGAACCAGTGATCTCCTCGATCTTCTTTGTCTCCAGATCTGGGGAGTACATGAGCGTGGTGACGACTGGTACGAACTTTTCTGGTAGCACGCGTAGGTATTTCTTCACTGTCACATATTCCTCCATCTTGCCACCGAGAGAGACAATCTGATTGTACAGTGAAGTCAGCTTGCCGGCGAACTCGTCCACCGACTGGGTTTCTCCCATCTGGAGATTCTCGAACTCGGTGTGCAAATTCTGGAGCCGCACCTCTTTCACACGATCAACTCCCTCGTGCATCTTCTGAAGCGTCACCCACACCTCACGTGTTGTCTCCTTGCCGATGAGTTGCCACATCATCGAGTCTGGAACCGCCTGGTAGATGATGGCCAGAGCCGTCTGGTCCACCTTGTCATCTATCTCCTTATCCTTCGCCTTCGGATCGACTGCACCCCAGACCACCTAGGCGCGCATGTTCGCCTTCATCTTCATAGCCCACACCGGGTAATTGTCAGTCATCAGGACAGGATATAGGAGAGAGAATGGCCCATCCCGGGTCTTCGCCTTGTCGCCATGATCTTCAGGTACCACCAAGATCAGAACGCTTTGATACCAACTGTTGGATATTTTCCTTCGACCTTTGCTGCCTCTGCCCTCGTTCCCGAGATAATCGTTCGGCTTCAGCTGTGGATGCGCTACGTGACTCAACGTGAAGTAGCAGTGCAGCACTTCCCGCTACGCCCTGTCCCTGCTCTCCAAGCAGCGCCTTGATCTTCGGTTCTTCACGTGAAGCACAGCCCTCCTGCTTCTTGTATGCTCTGTGCTTTCGGCAAAAAGTTGTGCCCCTGGTCTTCTTTCCAGTAAAGAGAACGACCACCGAGAGAAAGTAACACAGCAAGAACAAAACCGAAGACACGATCGATTTCTTTCGGGAGCTCTATGCTCCTCTTTTTGTATTTTCTATTTCTTCAACTCAACTCGCTTCTTCACGTTCTGATGATTACAAGACTCTACGTGCCCTTATAAAGGCTAATACAGAGACTTCAAATCGGACTCACAATACTACACGGACTCAATTCCAAAACCAAAAATCTAAACTGAAACGGAAACTAACCAAAAACAAGATTAATCCTAACATAAATAACCCTGACCCTGCTCTAGCAGAGACTCCAGGATATGCTCAACTCGCAGGATAGGTATCGAAGATCCTCCAGCAAACAATGCAACATATAGAAAGATACCGGGAACAACGAAACTCGCAAAGTCAAACCTTGACTTCATCCCAACATTCCTCCCTCAGCAGGCAGGGGTCAGAATGGTCATACTAGAGGCCGATCGATACCACGACCTTCTCAAAGATTCCGACAAGGAAGTCACGAGGGAAGACAGCTCTTTCATGAAGCCACTCCCCCCTCATAATGAGGAGCCACTGCTTGTTCTGGGTGATCTCTGACATCACCTGAACCAGGCTGATGGTGAGAGGTGTCACACCAACACCCACGACTGGATCGAGACACCGGAAACCCGGTATGCTAACTTGAGAAATCGATCCCCTACTGATTACAATCCGACTCTTTTCTAGAGAATGCGCCACGACTCGATTATAGGTTGTCGAGCTTTCTCAGCAGGGCACCAAGCTGTACACTAGCCGGACAAGTTCCGACCAGCAAACGTGGAGAAGATCAATGGGACTCAGAACCCATTAGTGTTTCTCCAAATCTATATCCCCACCATCAGAGCTGCTGGTGGTGATGACAACATGATGGGAAACTACTTGCCCACAATTCTTGAAGGATCTACCCGATCCAATTCTCGAAGGATCTGCCCAGTCTTAGTTGCTTAACCTACTGGTCGGATTGATTTACACTTGGGAGCAGCTCTACAACCTATTGATTGCCAACTTTTAGGGGACATACGACCACCCTGGAAAGGAGGACAATCTCCATCGAATCTAACAAAAATCCAATAAAACTCTCCAGCAGTATATCAAAAGATTTAGTCGGGTTCGTAACTCTATACCTGAGGTCACAGATTCTTCTGTCATTTAGGTTTTCAAAGCAGGATTGAGGAACATAAAAAAGGCTCTCAATGTTAATAAAAACCGCAAGCCTGATAATAAAGAAGTCCTTGCGATTCCCAAGAAATTTCCTGAAGGCAAGAAAGAATATTCCGGATGGAACAAGGCAAAGGCTCCGACCGATGACTACAAGAAGAACAAGAAGTGGTGTCCACTTCATCAGGCAGTAGGGCATGATCTGTGCACCTATCAAGCCTAGCAGAAAAAGCTGGAGGATTATTATGCACGTAAAGGTCCTTTCTCGTCCATACAATAGCTCGGAGAACCAAGCTCCAAGAAGGACAAGGATGGCGATGAAGAAATAGAGTAGCAGGAGCCGCAACACACGGTCGACATGATCTTTGATGGATCATACTCATACAAATCAAGGCACCACTCCGATCACCGTCAAGCCATCCAGGTGGTCGCAGACAGTTATCTCCTTCAGCAAAGAAGGCTGCCACATCCCTTCTACTCGACCAGGTAGGTTTCCTATTGTTGTTGAGTCTACTATTAACAACTGTAAACTTAATCGAGTTCTGATAGATGGTGGTAGTTCTTTAAATATTCTGTTTATGAAATACAAATTCCTAGGTCAAAAGTAAAGCCTATGAAATAAGTCTTCCATGGCATAGTTCTAGGATCTACTGCTAAGCCGATATGGCAACTCTCCCTACCAGTTACGTTCGGAAGGCCAAAAAATTTCCAAACAGAAAAGATTCTATTAGATGTAGTAGATTTTAAAATTGCATACAATGGAATCCTTGGTCGTCTGGCATTGGCAAGATTGCATACAAAGGGGTTATTACGGTTCGAGGGGATAGAAAGATTGCATACGCGTGCGATCTTAAATCCTTAGAACTGGTCGATGAGCTTTCGACCAGGGAAACTAATCCACCTTCAACGCACGTCAAACACTCGAGATCAAAGATTACTCCAAAACCTTTTGACCAGACCAAGGAGGTTCCACTAGACAAAGGCACTTCTCCGGAAAGCGTCCAAACACCATTTAGATCAGGAAATACTAAGGCATGTACCCAAAAGACACTGGTCAGGGCAGGACTCGACCTCAAATAGAAAGAGTCACTCATCTCCTTCCTTCGAGTAAGCTTGGATGTATTCGCCTAGCTGGCATCTGACATGCCCGGAGTCCCCAGGGAGGTGATTGAGCACAGGCTAGCTCTCCGGCCTGACAAGAAATTGGTCAAGCAGAAGCTAAGACGTTTCGCACCAGATCGAAAGGAGGTAATCTAGTCGAAAATTGACAAGCTCCTCAAGGCTGGATTTATTCATGAGGTCGACCGCCAATCCTGTAATGGTTAGAAAAAGTAATGGGAAGTGGTGAATGTGTATTGACTTCACAGATCTTAATAAAGTTTGTCCAAAGGATGACCTCCCATTCCTCGCATTGATCAACTTGTAGACTCTACTTCCGGGTGTGAGTTATTAAATTTTTTAGATGCGTACTCCGGGTACCACTAGATTAACATGAGTAAAGATGATGAAGAGAAAACTTCCTTCATCACACCATATGACACGTATTGTTACATTAAGAAGCAATTTGGTCTAAAAAATACTGGTGCAACTTTTCAAAAGTTAATGCAAAAAACCATTAGTCCTCAGATAGGTCAAAATTTAGAAGTCTATATTGATGATCTAGTCGTAAAGAGCATCAATTGAGGTGACCATATTTCTGACCTACACGAAATATTCAATAACTTAAGAAGGCATAATCTTAAGTTAAATCCGAAAAAGTGTGTGTTCGGAGTATCCTCTGGTAAGCTTCTTGGATTTGTAGTTTCGTCTAGAGGAATTGAAGCAAATCCCGTTAAAATATCGGCTATCGACCAGATGCACCCTCCAACCACAAAGAAAAAAGTCTAAAAACTAACCACCTGTATGGCAGCGCTAAGTCATTTCATAGCACGGTTAGGAGAAAAAGGATTATGTTTCTTTAACCTTCTTCGAAAATATGAAAGTTTTGAATGAACTAAAGAAGTAAACGATGCCTTTGAAGAGCTAAAAAGGTACATTATGAGTACCCCAATCTTAGTATCTCCAAGGTCGGGATAAACTTTGCTAATATACCTGGTAGCAACGCTACTGGCAGTCAGAGTTGTACTGGTTGTTGAGCGTGACAACATCCAACGATCAGTATGTTACGTAAGCGAAGTCTTACATAGACCAAAAGAACGATATCCACATGTGCAAAAGTTGCTCTATGGTCTCCTTATGGCTTCAAGGAAACTAATGCATTACTTTCAGGCCTACAGAGTGGTCGTACCAACCGAATATCCTCTTGGTCAAGTTCTCAGAAACAGAGAATCATTAGGACGAATAGCAAAATGGGCGGTCAAACTTGAGGCGTTCGACCTCCATTTCATCTCACGAACAGCAATCAAGTCCTAGGCTTTAGCAGAATTCATTGCCGAATAGACGAACCCTAAACCCAACGAAGGGCCCGAGTACGAACACCACGACGAGCAAAAAAAATACTTCAAAGGTTCCTTGATGCTCAAAGGCTGAGGGGTTAGAGTTGTCTTGATTTCCCCTACTGGAGAACACATTAAATATGTCTTTCAGTTAAACTTTCTTGCTACAAATAATATAACAGAGTACAAAGGTTTATTGGCAAGACTCCGAGCAACCAGAGCGCTCGGGATTCGCAGATTACTAGTGAAATGAGATTCTCAACTGGTAGCGAATCAAGTCGAAAAATAGTATCAATGCCCAAGTACAAAGATGTCATCTTATTTGGCAGAAGTACGAAAACTCGAAAAGCATTTCTTTGGTTTTCAGATCCAACACATTCCAAGAAAAGATAACTTTCTGGCAGGCCAGTTGGCACGGATGGCTTCCACGAGGTCACCTGTCCTACCCAAAGTTTTTCTCGAGCAGCTTGATACACCATTGGTGGTCGAAAATTCTGAGGATAAAGATGCTCCACTGGAGGCCGTACAGATCGACCCAAGTAGTGATTGGATGACATCGATCTACAATTATCTTCAACATGTCATAATTCCTGAAAATGATGTAGAGGCCGATCGTATTGCTCGAAAGGCCAAATCATACACTCTGATCGAATGTACTCTTTACAAACGGGGATCTCACGGAGTGTTGATGAGATGCATATCTCAATCGGATGGTATTAAGTTATTATCCGAAATACATGGAGGACTCTGTGGAGCACATCATTCCTACAGAACGTTGGTCGGTAAAGCCTTCAGGCAATGATACTACTGGCCAACTGTCCTCTATGATGCAAAGAATGTTGTGATGAAGTGTATACAATGTCAATTTCATAGTCGACAAGTACATCAACCGACACAACTTTGTAGACCATATCTCTTTCTTGACCTTTTGCAACCTGGTGATTAGACATTCTAGGATCTTTCCCAAGAGCTCCCAGGGGCTTTGAGTTTCTATTTGTGATGATTGATACATTCACAAAATGGATAGAAGTTGAGCCAGTTGTTAAAGTAACAACTGAGGCTGCCAAGAAGTTCCTTACAAAAGTGTGATAACATGATTTTGTATACCCAGTCGTATAATCACTAATAACGGTACCTAGCTCACAAGCGGGAATTTTCAGGAATTCTGCAAGGACTTAGGTATCAAGATACATTACGCTTCTATTACTCACCCATAGAGCAACGGGGCAGTCGAGAGAGCTAATGGTATAATAATGCAAGGAGTGAAACACCGAGTATTCTACTAGTTAATACAGCGATTAGGAGCTTGGGTTCACGAACTTCCCTCTGTATTATAGGTCGTTCGAACCATGACCATTGTGCGACCGGTGAAACGCCATTTTTTTGGTTTACGGTGCTGAAGCCATACTTCCTTCGGAACTAAAAATTTGCTCTGCTCGAACTGATTGTTTCAATGAGAATGATCAAACAGAATGATGTCTCGATGACATCAATTTCCTTGAAGAACGATGAAACCAAGACCTTATACGATCAGCAATCTACCAATAAGCCATGAGAAGGTACCACAGTCGTAAGTTGCAACCTCGCAGCCTAGTTCTAGGTGATCTAGTTCTCAGAAAAATTCAGAGCTAAGCAAATCGCAATAAACTTTCTCCCAAATGGGAATGTAACCAGGTTCGGTACGACTAGCTATGTTCGATGGGCGTGTCTTGTCTAATTCATGGAACATTGATCAACTGCATAAGTTTTATGTATAGTTCATTTCAATTTCAATAAAGGTGTTTTTCCCTTTTCGATGAGTGTTGTCAATTGTATATCGATTATCCATTGTTTGGTTTAAAACTATTGTTGTTTAAGATCATCGGAGAAGATCAACGTGCTCTCTGACATCCTTTCTCAATGATATCTTGTACTCTCTAGCTCTGACATATTAGTCAAACGCCACAAAGGTTCTGATCATGACTATCGCAGCAATGATTCTCACAGAGCGACCACACACTCTTCTCTCAAAGAAGAAACAAGTAAAAGAAGCATCATACAAACAACTGCAAGTAGTTGCTTACATGCTAAAGGACCTACGGACTTTCTTTCACCATTTTAACATTATGTTCTACACCTATTTTGGCTACTGTTCGGGACACGAAAAACCTCTAGTCGAAATCTCTCCTATCTGCATGTGGTCCTGCCCACTAGGAGTTTTCTAGCAACAACCTTTTTC
Organism: Ampelocalamus luodianensis; assembly: GCA_036346255.1. Classification (NCBI taxonomy): domain Eukaryota; kingdom Viridiplantae; phylum Streptophyta; class Magnoliopsida; order Poales; family Poaceae; genus Ampelocalamus; species Ampelocalamus luodianensis. The sequence continues at coordinate 2,005,309 of CM070632.1, read as the reverse complement.
TTACGATCCTCACTGTTAGTCGAAACTTGTGCAAGAATACATTTTACGAAGTGTCAATCATGTCTTTGGTCCTTGGCACCTTTTATGACCAGCTTAGATAATTTGTACAAATAAGAACACTTATCTTTTTTTGCATACATTCTTGCATAATTTCTTCTTTATCAAGACAAGTCTTATAATATCTTCCGGCCATACACTGTATTTCATTTCAATTATGGAAATAGATCTACAACTAGTCGAAATCATACGGTGGTTCCAACCAAATTGATTTCCTAGTATTAATATGATCAGTTTCACCACATAATCAGTATACATACAATGGTCGGGACCTTTGGTTCTTTTTTCTTAGTCTACGACTTCCTTAGTAAGTTCTTCTACTACACAAGTAGTCGGGGGCTAGAAAATATATGAGCACTCGATAAGTTCAAAAGATAAACACAGACTTTATTGATGATAAAAGGTAAGTTTTTACATTTTTATATATTACAACCATCTACTCTTTGGGGCCACCAGATTGGTCGCTATGAGATGGAGATCCGACCTCCATTTCCTCCGCACTTTTTTTCAAGAGGTTTTATTTCCTCGAATAACTTAGTTGCTTCATCTTCCGAGCAGTTGAAGTCCGTTTCAACAGCTTGGAGATGAACAAGGGGTTGGAAACTTTCAGCTTTGCCAAAGCAAAGACTGACTTCGTTAGCAATGACTTCCTTCAGTAGACTTTGGAGATCTTCGAGTTGTTGACCAAGGTAATTAACCTTCTCTGCCAGATCTCCTAAAGAGGGTAGGCATGATCCCGATCCCATATTAAAGAGCATTTTGTTGAGAGCCTTAACTTTTTCTTCAAGGCTCCGCTCGAGTTCTGCCCCTGGTCATGCTCGAACTTAAGTGTTTTTTTTCTAATTTTTGAACTTGCTCCACACGAGTTATTCGAATGTTAAGAGATATCATTACAACACATAATAAACCCGGTCAGGTTTACGATCAATTACCTTGAGCTTTCTTTTCGGAAGCCTTGATGGCTTTTTTGTGCTTGAGAGAGGCCTCATTGAATTTGGTCGACCAGTCTTCAATCGACTGGTCGTAGACTTTACATCTCTCTTCAAGACTTGTTATTTTGGCTTCTTTAGCCTTAATCTCCATCTCAATATTCTTTAATTCTATCAAAAATAACAGGAAAAAACTGATAAACAATGGAGAATAAGATAGCGAGAAGAGAAGACAAAAATCAAGAAGTTCTCACTTTGCAGCTTGGAATTTTCTGCTTCCAAGTTAATTATTCACTAGGTCAGTCCTTCGACTACAACAAAGTTCTCCACCATATTCTACAAAAATAGCAAACTTCTTTGAGTTTTCTAATAAACTTTAAAGAAAAGACTATAAGAGTGGTTGTAGGTGCTTACCTGGATTGCCATATCCGTATATACGGAGTAGGCGACATCGAAACCCGTTTTTAGCTGACGGTCCAAAATTCTCTTCCAAGCCTCGTCGAGCTTCTCATCATCGAAGATCCGAGGGCAACTGGGGAAGTTGCTGGGATGAGAAGACCTCCTAAAAAATGAGGAAATCCCCTCTCCTTGAGCGATCCCAACAGTGGTTGGAACCTGCTGGGATCCTTCTGGAACCTCTGCCTCCTTAGGCAGGGTTGGAGCCGCCATAGGTTCCTGAGCAGGCGCTGGCACTGCCACCTACTCGGGGGCTGGCTCGACCACTCTTACCTCGGGAGTTTCCTCCTGAGGGGATCTATGAAAATAGAAGAAAGGAAAGTCAAGATTTTAGAATATCAAAGACATTAAAGGTAAGTAATTACATAAGTTTTTTTTCATGTGTACATACCTGGTCTTCTTGATTTTGATCTTGAAACGTCATGGAGCAAAGTCTAGGAAGCTTGCCTTCCTTTTCTTCTCAACCAATTTCACTAGTTCCGAATCGGTAGGGATGGTTAGACCCCTTACATCCTCCAACAAGAGGTCGGAGGAAATATCCTCGACCAATTGGTCGAGAATGAGATCCTTGACCATCTGATCGGAGGTTGTGGTTTCGTCGACCTCCGGAGCAGTTATTTTGGTAGCAACTGTCAGGTTGTGAACGACCACTCCAGGGCTTACGACTTCTACATCTTTGGGCTATGGGTTCTTCTTCTCTCCCACCTAATTCATAAATTTAATTTAATTAGGTGATGAAATTTTCTATCTAAAATATGTGCACCTTTTCAATGCTCTTTTTACCTCGGGGAAACCATCGTCTTCTGTGGTCGCCGAGCAAGAGTCGGTTGGAACAACGGTTGGAGTAGAGCCCTCACCCCTTAACCCGACCGCCTGCATATTAGAGCAGAGTTCCGGTCAGGAAGCATCCCAATCTTTTCTAGGCTCTTGAGCTTCTTCATGCTCAAATCCGAAACCGGCCATTGGGTGATTCGATCCAACATTGTTGATTTCTTGGGTGGAGAAAGACAAAATGAGGTTGGAGAAGTTTTTGGCAAGAGGATGAGAGTAGGTCGGAGGAGATTTTTGCAAAAGATTAAGAGGGACTCAAAGAAAATCGGAAAGCATAAAAGCCCTAAAGCTGTGCGTGATAGGGATTTTATAGCCGCACTCTCATTAACTGCAATGGGAGGTTGCTCGAAGCCAAATGGGCAAAAACTCTTCGGTTTCCCGGGCGGTTCTCAACTTCAAAATGAATACGAACTACCTTGTTATCTACGCCATTAAGACAGAGATTTTTCCCGATAGGATTTCATCGAAGAAGAGTTCACATTACAAATTCATTTAAAGTTCGGGGGCTAGCTAACAAGGATTAATCTCTAAATATTACTTTATCTAATTAAAGACCGCGCGACCTCTATGGTTGTAACCCCTAAGGCTAACAGCACCTGTTGTCGCAATGATTCTAGAGGTTACATAGTGGGTACCCTAGTCGGACGAGGTCCTGTACCTTATCCCCCGACTAGGTAACTGCTCATAGAAGCAATGAACTGGTACTTGGACCCACTCCAAGTATATTCCTTTCGTGTGATGAATGGAACACATGCCATATTTGCTCCAAGCCACATGAATTTTACAATCCTAAGTCACTGACAATAACAACCATATGGTTATTATCTCCCATTGACATCAACTGCTGGTCAGTTGGTCTTTTTACCAACTGCCACTATTTCTCTGCCCAAACGCGACACTTTTAAAGGGCGCCTCTTCAAGGATTAACTGTCACCACTTCATCAGTTATTTAAAGGAAGATCAGGGGAGGAGATGAAGTCCAAGGAACACACATACAGAATAGACGGATCCAATTGAGGACAAGACAATTGGATTTCATCTAAAGCTTTAGTGTAGCAAGTAATACACTCTATATACTTAGGGCTAGTCTGTCGTCTTACTCAAGACACCCTCTGTAAAGATCCTATTCATTGCAATAAAGAGCAATCTCATTCTCTCTCCAGAACTCTTTGCCATTTTTCTCTATTTATTTTGTAAGATCGGCGACTCGATCGTCGACACACAACTAATATCATAATGTGTTAACGCAATTAACACTATGGATTTTACCACAGCACTAGGCGTGCGAATCATCACCGGATGTCGTCTTCTCGACCACTCGTCTGCGTCCATGTCCACCGTAGTCGTCGTTGGTTCTGCGTCCCGCTCGGCCTCTTGTCCGCGTTAGTGTCCATCATTGTCGTTGTCGGTTCCACGTCCCGCTCGGCCTCTCGTCTGCGTCCGTCAATTTCAGCGTCGAACTTGCGCCCGCGCATTTTCTACTATTCTCTTTCATTTTTTTCTTTCATTTCTTTTCTCTTGTTCTTTTCTCTTTTCTCTCTTTTCTTTTCTTTCCAGCCGGTCTACTTTTCTTGTCCTTTCTCCCACCGAACACCTTCTTCTTCATTCATTCTTTTCCTCTCTCTCTCTCTCTCTCTCTCTCTCTCTCTCTCTTTTCTCCAGAGTTTCTCCTGCTTCTTCCTCCACTCTTCTTCTCCCAACCGGGTCCTCTCTTCTCTCCCTCCAGCGGAGCCAGCCACCACCGAGCTGCCGTTGCCTCGTTGAGCCGCTGCGTTGTGCGCTACAGCGTCGCGTCCATGCGCTGCTGGCTACTGCACACCAAGCTCTGACCATCATGCCACCAGCCATGTAACACCCTACCTATGCGGAAGCCAAGATGCAACCTAAACTTCTAACATCAATAGCACTATAAATTATTTCAACAAATTAACAACTAAAGATAGCTAAACTTCATCACAAAAAGATACTGTTAACTTAGTTAATCTAAATTTCAGCAAGCATGTATACCCTAACTTTCAGCTTAACATTTCAATCAAGAAGAACAATGTCAAAAATATGTCCATTAAGGTTTCAACCATCAACTAGCATAAGTAAGACTTAAGGACGAACAATAAAACACCATGAAATCAATTATTACAATCCAAAGTTCTCAACAGACAGGTAGCCACCGAATTATTATCAAAATAGTGAGATAAGTGGTAAAGTGAATTTCTCCATGTGGTCTACTCCCCTCCAAAACATGTCGTTCTCAAAGATCACCTAAAAACAAAATTGGTAAGAGTGAGTCCACGACTCAGCAAATACAAGTGAATGACATGGGTAACATCGAATCAAAGACAAACCATTCTCAGTATATCGAATACATAAGAAAATGCTATACACTTGATGCAAGTATGAAAATGACATCCACTTCTCTTCTGCATATACCGGTATAGCCAGTGATACACCCGTCGGTATTCACTCAAGCCTATATGAAGAATCTTTTATACGGGGATCTATTTGCCCATATTGGAATGATGGGACTCTCAATACTCACTCCCGTGGGTAAGGCATGAATGATTGAAATGAAGAAAATAAAATGAATGCTTTCTCTCATAGCAACAATTTGATAACACCAATGAAAAGAATCATGTAGAGAATGGAAATATGCATAATTCAAAAGAAGTAATCATTTCATAAACATATAACTGGATTGAACAACATCCATACAAGACAATCCAACTTGTACTTGCCTTTCTCGCTGCAGCACGTTGGAAGGTAAAGAAGGTGAAACCAACCCCAAGGTCACTCCGTCTACAATAAGTAATTTACTCAAAACAATCTTGACAAGATAACAACAACGCTATTTGAAATGCTCTAATCCATAATTCCAAAACCCATACTTCAAACATTTTACTCAAGCGGAACGATAAACTAGCAATAACTCATATCTGGACAGCAACCTTCCAAATTGCATAAATCCCATTTGGCTTATCACAAAAATACATTCTTGGTCTCTCTGAAAAGCTTACGAAAATGTCTACAAAAGTCTAGTTGGTCAGGTTCTCAGATTTTGACTTTAACTAATTTTAACAGACATACCAAAACATCTGTCGAATCTGACAGATATTCTGGATAGTAAAATTAAAACGCACATAACTTTCGTTCTAAAGATCCAAAAATGATGTTGTTTAACAATCCTGAAAGATAATTGAATTACATACAAAAGTCATTTTGGGCAACATTCCTGATTCGGCTATTATCTATTTTTAATCTATTTGATACCACGACTGTTATAACCTGACAGGGGTTCTGGACAGCGGCATTGCAAAAATCATAACTCAAAGACCACAACTCCAAATAATGCGAACTCAGATCCTACTAAAACCTAATGAAATTTCCCACACACAAAATCCTAATTTTGCATTGAACTATTTCAAAACTACTGATCAAAATGACTACAGATTAACGAATCAATTACAGTAGGAACAACAAAACGCTATTCGACATCAATTGCATAGAAAAGGATTAAACAAATTAACGAAGAATTGAAGATCACCCTTGAAGACACGCTGAACTCAAAGGATATCCCCCATGAGCACTTCCTCTTCCTTCTCTCCCTTTCTCTTCCCTTCTTCCTTGGCCGGCAGTAAGGGGCAGCAAGGGGGCGACATGGCTTGGCCAAGGAGGACAGCAAGGAGGGGGTGGCAGTCAGGGGGAGGTGTGATACAGTGATGGTGCCGCTACAGTAGCCACGTGCTACAGTAAAAGGTGCCTAGGGTTTGGTTGCCCCCTTCTTAAACAAACTTCCCACTTGGGCCAAAAGCCTAAGATTATTTCTCCTGTAAAAATTTGAATTCTCTTTTTAAATCCTGTTAAATACCTCTCTCATTTCAATTAATTCTCTAATGTTAAACGGGATATTATATTCTACCCCTCTTAAATAGAATTCGATCCCGAATTCTACTAGTCGTTCTACACGAAAGAATAACCACAACTGAAACAAAACAATGAGTAACACGTATAGACATGAACAAATCGGGATATTGCTCACGCATGCGAGACTCCAGCTCCCAAGTGGCCTCTCTCTCGGACTGATGAGACCACAACACCTTGATGCAAACCGAGGTCTGCCTTAACACTCGTCCCGACATTTCCAGATACACTCATCGGACGAGACTCGAAGGTAAGATCCTACTCGATGGTCAACGACGTTAATGAAAACTCAAACTCCAAATCTCCCATGTAGTCACTCAGCACCAGAACAAACCAAATGTTGCGTACACTGCGTATAGACCCTAGCGATACGCCAAGAATCCCCGCCACTAACAAAAACAACACGATGTACCTTGGGCTAACCTCCCCTTTTGGTACCAAACCACACAACATGCGCATAGCACACGGAACTCTTATTCTACCTCTCAATCAAACTCTTTACCGTAACAAGGATCATCTCCTTTAACGAGGGACACACAACAAAACTCGATTTGAACAAACTCTATTATAAACAGAGTTAACTGAAAGTAAATGATTCTTATCGCAACCACACAATACCAACTCCCCACCGAAAGGATCAAATCCAGAATCGAAGATTCATCACGAAAACTATTCCATTTTCTAATTAGACAGTTTGCAAATGAACACCACGAAAGCCAAAGGATAAATCACTCGAATGCCCAAATCAAATATTTCTTTTTTTTTTGAACTGGAAAGACCCATGCCAACATAGCACCAACTCAATTTTTGGAAGACATCAATCATAAACACACAGCTTAAACAAGAATTAAGGGAGCATTTCATTACCCGAGGCAACATTTTTTTTCAATTTCTCTTTTAGGAATAAAACTTCTCTCAAATTATGGAATTCCAATTCATGGCATGACACACTAACTCATTTCTCTTAAATTTGCAACCTCAACACCATGCTCAAACCGAATACATCAACCACACCTTTGTAGAGAGGCTCTATTGACTCCGCAAAAACATACTCTAGCCAACTCCTCTACCGACGAAATTGCTTTAACAGATGACTCCCAATGCATCTCAAAATAGATCTCACACGCAATCACATCACCTCAATCCTTTAAGAATAAACAATTCAGAATTCACATCACACACTCCCATGTACTACATCAAAAGAGTTCTATCAATGATCATCTTACTGTTCGAAATCCACCCTTATTCTACTTCCTCTACACATAACCATTGGGCGACTAAAGTTCTAGCATAAAAATGCAAAGCCCAAATTTAATCTTCAAGACTCCTACAACGAACTTCTCATATAAAAGATAGAAAAATCCTCAGATTAAATCCCTAAAATTCCCACAATCCAAACATACTCACTCATTAACATCAACATGGAAATATTTTCTCGACCAAATTATCTTTAGAAATATTCCAACTCTCAGAGAGTTACTCACTAAAGCCAAAACGTTCCTAACAATAACTCAACATTTCCTACTATCTCAATAATTGTCATAACGATTAGATTTCTTCACAATTCTACTATCATTAAACTATACCGTCATAATTCTCCACTGTCGATTGGGAAATGAAATGGCAGTGGAGACTTTGTTTGTTGGGCCGGAAGAAATAAATAGAAGTGAGGAGTGGGTAGGAGATAATGGCAGTGAGGAATGGAAATGACTGAGGGCGGTTGGTTCGACTGGGAGTAAGAACGAATGGGCAGTGGGGTGGATGGGTAAGGCTGGGTCGTTGGGAAGTGAAGAAAGAAACGACAGTGAGGTGAAAGAATGGGAAATGGCCGTGGAAAATGATGGGTCGCGCAGAAGTTTTGTCTGTGGTTGTTTGAACCAAAAAAGAGAGCGGCGATACTAATGCATGCATCATGATTTTTGAAATGCATGCGAAAGCAGGAAATCAAAATAATTCAGTCTTTCAAACAATTCAATTTAATAGTATTATTTTTTTTGTTATTGTTTTTATTTTTATGCAACTTTCCAAACAATACGATTTGAATTTAAAAGCCGTCTTTTATTTAAACAAACGAAAATTTTAAATTATAATCAAATATTTATTAGATCGTCAAATTAAATATTAACATCCCGATTCTAAAATTCGAGGTGTTACAGCTAATTATGGCCGGGCCGACCAGGATGACCAACCAAATTTTATTAAAATTGGGAGAGCAAAACGAGGTACAAAGTTGGTCGATAGAAAGACTGTTTTGCCTAAATGGGCCGCCTCTAACCAGATTTTGCCCAAACACTCGCTCAACCCTACAAATCTGACTCCTCGTTAAAGAAGGCCCCCTGCATTTAATTTGCTAAAGATTCTCTGTGCTTAATCTCCTATACTACTGATAAATGCATATGGAATTGGGTTGTAGTTCGAAATGTGTGATATAAACCTGGCGAGTTTGGTCTTTGCCACTGTACGCTTCTATGATTGTCGATGTACTGTTAATGGTTTCCGTAGAAACCGGGGTTTCCTTAATTTATTCAAAAAAAAATAAACGAAATTAAACTAGCATTCATGCACCGACATGACCGAAATATGGGTGCAGCAATATTATTTGTTACAGTGCGGTGTGCGGCGCTGGGTCTCGGACATTATTTTTGCTGACGTGCGCGGAGCAGACATTGATTTATTTTTCTAATTGAATCTATCCCTGCATTTGAATATGGCGGTAATGGAAATTTTATCTCTTGCAAGAAAAGATTAAAATGACTGTCCTATCATCTATACGACTATAGAGCAGTACTGTCCCGGGCTAATCAAGAATCAAGGTGCCTAGCCGCCCCGGGCAAATCAAGAATTAATTGATTAACTGGATAGGAATGGAGTGCCGTTGGGCCGCAAGAACTCCACTATATATACGACGAGATGATCCCCATAGACTCCGTGCCTAAAATCTTGACATCTTTAAACGCCTCTTCCTAGCTTGCTTATATCTGCATTCGATCCATCATCGGCTAGATTAGATATATACATATATATAGATACATAGATAGAGGCGTACACATCCATGCGCTTAGGACAAGCAGCCATCGTTGTTCGCATCGAACATGCGCACGTACGACGTCTCACCCAAGACGTGTGCAGCTAGCTCTGTGTAGACGCCCTCTCAGCTCGTCGGCGAGGATGGAGTACAGGGAGGAGGAGCCGCCGGCGTTCACCGGTGAAGAAGGCGCCACGACGTCGGAGAGGAGGTTGCCGCCGCCGCTCACCCACGACGACAACCGCGGCTTCCTCCTGATGCTCCGGGAGAAGAAGGAAAGGTAACGCATGGATATATATACGTGGTATACATGCGCATGCATATGCACACATCGATCTATGCGTGGTTAGAGACTAGTGCAAGATTGAGCTGACTGTGGTGGTGCGCGCTTGCGTGCATGGCGCACATACGTGCGAACGCATGGATGCACGGTGAATCGGTGATGGATTCTCAGGCTGGGATTGGAGCGGAGAAGGTGGAGGTGCGGTTCGAGACGCTCACCGTGGAAGCGGACGTGCGCGTCGGCCGCCGCGCCGTGCCGACGCTGCCCAACTGCGCCATCAACGCCGCCCAGGTATTTACAATCCACAATATTGCTATGAATTCTCTACTGCCATTAACTTCTTGCGAATCTTGCTTTGCTACGTGTTTTTTTGGGGTCCAAAAAATTGAAAGTGCTTTCGCTTTCTCTCTTCTTGGATGCATGGCTTGCATTGCAACTGTTTGAGAGAGAGAGAGAGAGAGAGAGAGAGAGAGAGAGAGATTCAGATTCGGCTACAGGAGAAACCCAAAAAGAAGTATAAGTCTACCGTTTCCCTTCCACTGCCATGGCAAAACGCTATACACAGGCTATACACAGGCAGATACTTGTTTTGGATCGATTGAGATAGTGACTAGTGCTAATGTAATATAAGTCTATAACTCAGATAATTGGTGTGGCTATGCAAGTATGCAACGCATATATAGTTCTTTTTTAACTATGTAACACACAGAGATCAACCTTTTCTAAACACAGTCATGTACCCGGCCTAGTACTGGTAAATCACTAGCCAGTTGTCACGTGGAAATCCCAGTAGTAGTCTTTCACTCTTGACGTTCTACTGTACAAGTATAGTAGTAGTATAAAGTATGGCTGGGACTCGGGAATTCAGTATCCAAGGATCTCTCTCTGTGTTGTATAGATTAAATTATACTAAATTAGACTGGGTGATGATTTTCAAGTGAGTCTTGTTTTTATCACATAAGACGCTTGCCCTTGTTATATAGTACCCCTCCGTTCATAAATACACGTCGTTTTGGATGTTTTGGACATTGACATAGTCCCTAAAATGTAACATGGATCACTAATTTATATTGTAGTATATTTATAAATTTCATTAAAATTATAAAATTACTTTTCGAGACAAATCTATACATACAATTTTTATATATGTATCCAATCAAAGTATTTTAAAGAAGTTATCGATAGTTAAAATTTCGAACTTTGACTACATACATCCCAAAACAACATGTATTTGTGACTACAGGGAGTATTAGTATACTTATATATCATTTGTCCATCTAATATCTTATATTTGGTAATATCTTATCATTTGTCGATAGTTATATATCATTAGTATACATTTGCTCTTTAGCTTTTTTTTTTTTTTTTTTACCTGTAACACTCTGACAACCATTTAATACAATGGTCAAAAGGTATAGTACTCTCTACCTTTTACGTCAAAAAAAATCTTATATTAATATTACTAAAGAATAAGGGAGGATATAGATAGGACATATCTTGATAAAAATATGGTTGCCCCCACCATGTCTACCTTAAACTGAGCGATGTCATGGGGCGCTTTCAGCCAACTTGCAAGGGATCAATCCAAACCCTGACGATATTTTCGAAGATTTTAGGACAGGGCCTGGGCAGGTCAACGTACGGTAATTCAGATTTTAGAGGCAGCAGCAGCAGTAGTTGTACAGATCTAACTTGGCTTTTACTGAGCAACTAGCTCGGAGTTGAGCAGTCGGCGTCGACGACGACAGCAGCGATGACGATGATGATACATGCTTTAATGCGAGCTTGTCCCCAGGCCCGGACTGTTGCTTGTTCCTTTCCGCTGGGAGAAAACAGATCAGAACACTGAGCACGTACGCCTCTCAGATGGGGTCATTCATAATTAATTAAGGTCAAACACATCAAATTCCCATGGTGCTGCAGTCATTTAATTAATAAACGTAGGCTGAAGAAATGATCACACAAACCACTAAGCAATTAGTTGAGTGAACACAAAGAAAAAGATATTACATGGTCCTGTTCCAGAATACTGCTAACCTGTTTTAGCCGGACCTGTTCCAGAATTGTTGTTTTCCTCTTGCAATCGTAAGAAGGTCCTACTGCAGTTATTGGAAGGGGTTGGCAAATGCAAATAACAGAGATTAGATCCTTGGAGGCATGAACATTGATTACAACCTGCCAGTATTGTTTAATCATGTTTGTGGAGATTCTGACAAGTCTCGGTATTGTTTAATCATGTTCATGGAGATTCTGACAAGTCTGTCAAGCCTGCCTTGAGCAGTTTAGCCAAGATTCATTTTGGCCGCAGCTGCTAACGTGGGGAGATCCGACATACCTATCTTTTTACCTTTTCTCGGTACATTTCAAACCTTCTTAGCAGTTGATTTATCAGGAGAAGTGATCCTTTGGTTGGTCAATTATCCATCCCCTTTGTAGAAAGCACAGCACACGCCAACATTTCTGAGATACCACACAGTCTCCCTAGTCCCTACACAGGAGACTGAGCACGCGCCCCACACAGCCAAATAATTCAAGATTACCTGCACATAAGATAAGAAGTTTGGAAATTGTAGTGTATAGAGACAAACAGATGCACTGCGTGCAAGTCACAGCACTCTGCCAAAAAAAAGGAAAACAAGAAAAAGAAAAGAAAAGATTGGATATGCTTAACATTGGATAGAGGGTCTACATAGTATGAGCACAAGTGCACAACAAAATGCAGCACTACTTCTGGGGTTAGGACGTGTGGTACAACAAAATATAAAGCAAGTTGAGACAGAGAGTCTGTATCTTAACCCAGTTAAATTGAATAAATGCATTTAAGTCTGTTTCCATAACCAAAATAAAAATGTGTGTTCTTGTGCTGTCATGCACTTTAATAAGTTCTAGAGTATACATATACGTTTAACTGCAGATGTTTCCTTTGTTATGCATATTATTTGGTAAGTCACATTTAAAACCATATATCTAAAAGAATAATTTATTTTTTTATGCAGGAATTGGCAACAACCTGGCACATGTGTGCTACAAGGAAAAGACCCATCAAAATTATAAATGATGCAAGCGGGATAATTCGACCATCAAGGTAAGTGTCTCTCTAGTTTTTACTAACGCAAAACTGAAGATATAGACTCCATTCTATCTCAGGATTAAGTGTTCTATTGAATTTAACAGAGGAGTTATTAACAAATACATGTAACTTCATAATGTACCACAACTGAAAGTTTATCGTTCATAAAAGATAAAAAGAAGTATGATCTATCCTTTTATTTCATTAATTGTCTCACCTTAGATACTGAAATTTTGTGCTCCCATTCTATAACCAGGATGACACTTCTTCTAGGAGCACCTGGTTCGGGGAAAACAACTTTTTTAAAAGCATTGGCAGGAAAGTCGGATTCTTCATTGAAGGTAGACTGAGTTATCTACATGCCATCAAAAGTACCTATCAACAAGGAAATGCAAAAAAAAAAAAATGTGTAGCATTGAGTAATAAAAAATGCATTTTCTTGATCATGTAACATTTCTTAATAGCTCAAAGGAAAGGTCATGTACAATGGAGAAGCAGTGAATTCCTCGACACCTCAATATCTGCATGCTTACATTAGCCAGTATGATCTTCACCATGCGGAGATGACCGTAAGAGAGACTATTGACTTCTCATCCAAGATGTTGGGAACCAATAATGAATTTGGTAAGACATCCCCTTGTGTATGGTGTACTATTCATTTTACAGATCAAATACAACTTTAGTGTAAGTATATGTGCTAATTTATAACAAAATCAGACACTGTAATTCAAGAAGTATTTAAATATGCAAGGTGTATTAATCTTTGCACGACAAATACTAATACAAAATTCCTGTTTGGAATGACCACCTCAGAGATGCTGGGGAAGCAATAAGAAGAAAAAAGGGTGTCATCAATAAAGTTGACCAAGATCTTGACTCATTTATTAAGGTGGTTAATTTTGTTTTCCTCTACTTTTAGCTAAAACTGGATATATATTTTTTGTTTAATGACTTAAACATCTGTTTTGCACAGGCCACAACATTTGGAGAAGGAAGCAACCTTACAACAAACTATATTATCAAGGTAAGTTTTTACTTGTTCAACTTATTACTTCTCTTGCAAACATAATTATCAAATTTGTGTATATGCAGATACTTGGTTTGTCCGAGTGTGCTGATACCCTAGTGGGAGACGAGATGAGAAGAGGCATATCAGGAGGACAGAAGAAAAGAGCCACAATCGGTAAGTATTTTATCTTTTGTACTATGTATTTTGTTCCTTCACCCTCTATTATCACTTCCTAGAGTGCACTTCCCAATCAGACTTTATGTTATAATACATATATAGCTACCAGTCATGTATATCTTCACTGGCATCATGTCTTTCCTATCTGGAAGAAAGCGCAACTAAAATTTTGCCACCTCAAGAACTTCCTTATTGTATGAGAAAAATAAGGGTTTTTATCAGGACAGAAATATTCACGGTAAAAAAAAAGCTTGTAGCTATCAAGGCAGATGGAAGCAACTAAGCCTAAAAAGAAGAACGAGGACCTGGGTAAAGAGATATTTAATTGGCAACTAACCATACTTAACAATGAATTCCTTAATGCAGGAGAGATGCTAGTTGGTCTAGCAAGATGCTTCTTTATGGATGACATATCAACAGGACTAGATAGCTCCACCACGTTCGAGATCATGAAGTTTCTCCAACAGATGGCTCATTTGATGGATCTCACAATGGTTATTTCCTTGCTGCAACCACCTCCCGAGACATTGGAATTATTTGACGACATAATCCTTTTATGTGAGGGGCAAATTGTATACCACGGTCCTCGAGAAAATGCTACCGATTTCTTTGAAACTATGGGATTCAAATGCCCCAGCAGGAAGAATGTAGCAGATTTCCTTCAAGAGGTATTCCATTGTCAATTACAGTAATAAGGAACTGTTAATAAAACGATCTTGCTAACAATTGATCCTCCGTACATAATTACTGTACAGAATAACTTTAGAATAAGAAATACATTAAAGACAAGGTAAAATAGGCAATAGATTACAACTCTACATGTTAAACAAAATTAATTATTCTGTAATATGTACTTACATGTGCATACCAATGGAACAAGCTAACAGCAACTTTTCTCCAAATGTCCAGGTGACCTCGAAGATGGATCAAAAGCAATACTGGGTCGGTGATGAAAATAAGTACCAATACCATTCAATTGAAATTTTTGCAGAATCCTTCCGTGCCTCCTATCTCCCTCGACTTGTACAAGACAATCTCTGCAGACCAAACAATACTGGAAAGAGCAAGGAAATAAAAAGAAATGCAAGTCGCAGGATCTCCAGATGGAATATTTTCAAGGCATGCTTTTCAAGGGAAGTACTGCTTCTAAAAAGAAACTCTCCAGTGCATATATTCAAGACCATACAGATAACTGTTCTTGCTTTTGTGATCTCAACACTTTTCCTTCGAACAAATATGAGCCACACTTCTGTACTTGATGCCAATAAGTACATGGGAGCACTCTTTATGGCTGTTGTGATAGTAAACTTCAATGGCATGACTGAAATTGCAATGACAATAAAGCGGCTCCCCATCTTCTACAAGCAAAGAGAGTTACTAGCATTGCCAGGATGGGCACTCCTTTCTTCAGTTTTCCTCATTAGTTTACCAATGTCACTTCTAGAGACAGGTCTTTGGACCGGCTTAACCTACTATGTGATTGGCTACGCACCTTCCCTTATCAGGTACTCCTCTTGGCCTTCTATACCTAAGGAATAAGGATCTTAGTTACTTGAATAGACTTAAGTAACAGAAAGAAGTTCGCTTGCTCCTGGCAGGTTCATCCAGCACTTCGTGGTACTTTTTGCCGTGCATCAAATGTCAATGGGACTGTATCGCTTCTTAGCAGCCATAGGAAGGACGCAAGTAATGGCCAACATGCTAGGGACTGCAGCTCTTATAGCAATTTACATACTTGGAGGCTTTGTCATATCAAAAGGTTAGATGATTTAGCTCAGAATACCTCGGGAAGTATGGCAACTCTGTAATGCAGGACAGGTTTTTGTGCAACTAAGATGCTCACCAATTTTATACACTGAACAGATGATCTCCAACCATGGTTGCGCTGGGGATATTGGACATCTCCATTCACCTTTGCACAGAACGCAGTCGCCTTGAATGAGTTCCTTGACAAAAGATGGGCTAGAGTAAGCACTCATTTCAACACTTGGAATTGCTAAACCCATGCCAGTATATCCTTCCCAAAGTACACTAACATTCTTGATCAAAGGCATAAAATCCATAGCAATTAGTTGTGACCTAATGACGATGGTCTTGAATGCTGATAGGAATTTCATTACGCAAATGCAAACACCGTCGGTGAAGCCATTCTCAAGATCAGGGGGTTGCTCACAAAGTGGCACTGGTACTGGATTTGTGTCAGCATTTTATTTGGATTCTCGGTGGTCTTCAACATCCTCAGCATATTTGCATTAGAGTTTATGAATTGTATGTATACCAAGCAATAAAAAACTTCATAGATGTTGAACTAGGAATACAAACGATACTCATCCTGCTTGTTTATCATTTGCAGCTCCACACAAGCATCAAGTTAACATGAATGCCACCAAGGTGAAGGTAGAGAACAAAAGCCAGACAGTTGGAAATGGCAATGCGTCAACTGATCAAGTCATCCTCCCATTTCGGCCGCTCTCCCTTGTATTTGATCATATCAATTATTTTGTCGACATGCCTAAGGTAAGCTCTTGACCACATTAGACCTTACCAAATAATTGCATCCATTCCAGTCACCCATTGATCAAGAGTATGCATATCTTCCACCAGGAGATGGCAAAATATGGCGTAACAGATAAAAAGCTTCAGCTGCTACAAAATGTCAGTGGCGCTTTCAGGCCAGGGGTGCTAACAGCTCTGATGGGGATCACTGGTGCTGGAAAGACAACATTGCTCGATGTTTTGGCTGGAAGAAAAACTGGAGGATATATTGAAGGCACTATTAGGATAGCAGGCTACCCAAAGAAGCAGGAGACGTTCTCAAGGATCTCAGGCTACTGTGAACAGAGTGACATTCACTCCCCTAATCTCACTGTGTATGAGTCACTGCAGTTTTCTGCATGGCTTCGCCTTCCTTCAAATGTTACGTCTCACCAAAGAGATGTATGTGCATTGACTTCTTACCCTTTTTATCATCACTGGAAGCTAATATCTGACACAAGATCTCACAAGATTTCTCTTCAAACATATTTCAGATGTTTATAGACGAAGTCATGGACGTAGTTGAGTTAACTGGATTGAAGAATGCCATGGTGGGTCTGGTGGGAGCAACTGGCCTGTCGGCTGAGCAGCGAAAAAGACTAACAATAGCTGTGGAGTTGGTAGCTAGTCCTTCCATTATATTTATGGATGAGCCAACCACTAGCTTGGATGCTCGTGCCGCAGCAATTGTCATGAGAACAATAAGAAAGACTGTAGACACTGGACGAACTGTTGTCTGCACAATTCATCAGCCAAGCATTGAGATATTTGAATCTTTTGATGAGGTATGAGTAAGTCAATAAATGGGTCAAAAATAATTTCTACTGGTACGAAAAATAAAGAAAAAGAATAGTCCAATGAAATTGTACCTGGTTGGCAAAAAGAAGTTGTCATGGGCGTGGACCCACAAGGAGCCACGGCCCACGGCCATGCAAGGATTATGGTGTGGTACTGTAGCACTTGCGCACTGTTCACCCACGATAACTATCTTTGACACTTTTATGTGCGCTGCTATTGAAAAAATAAAAATAAAATCAGGTACAATTTCATACAAAACAAGCATGCTTTTTGCCAAAATTAAACAGCAAAGCGAATTGCCCTTCAGATTTTATTTTTCTTTTTTCAATAGTAGCACACATAAAAGTGTTAAAAATAGTTATGGCTTAAAGTAGAAAAATTGAGGAATTACAGGTCATTTGGCCTTTTATATAAGTACAAAATTACCTTCTGATTTTGAGTTTAATTTGACTGAATGCAGCTTCTACTTATGAAAAGAGGAGGTCAGCTCATATACAGTGGTTCACTAGGTCCACTATCTAGCAACATGATAAAGTATTTCGAGGTAAGATTGCCTGAGATTGGATGCTTAATCATAAGATGGAGACAAAAATATTAAAAATTATTTGTCACAGGCTATACCTGGCGTTCCTAGAATAAAAGAGGGACAAAACCCAGCAGCATGGATGTTAGATATCAGTTCGCACACAACAGAATATGACATTGGAGTGGACTACGCAGAAACTTATCAGAGCTCCTCCCTGTACAGGTAAGCCCAACACAATCGTAAAGCTATAGTCTATCTGTTAACTTGCTTGAACAATAATGAAAAAGATATATACAATGAAATTGTACCTGGTTGCCACAGGGAGAATATGCTTCTAATTGATGAACTGGGAAAACCAGAACCAAACACAGAGGATCTACAATTTCCTCCCAGATATTGGCAGAACTTTAAGGCACAATGCATGGCTTGCCTGTGGAAGCAAAGATGTGCATATTGGAAGAACTCAGAACACAATCTTGTTCGGTTCCTAAACACGTTTGCTGTATCAATTATGTTCGGAATTGTATTCTGGAAAATTGGCTCAACCATGTAAGTAGGAGTGGGAAGTAGCCTAAAGATTTTTCTTTCATGAAAACTTATCATGCCTCAATTAGATCATAACTTGGTTTTCCTGTGCAACAGCAAGGAGCAGCAAGATGTATTCAACATACTAGGAATTGTATACGGATCAGCACTGTTTCTGGGCTTCATGAATTGCAGCATCTTACAGCCGGTTGTGGCAATGGAGAGAGTTGTGTTCTACCGAGAAAAAGCCGCAGGGATGTACTCTGCCATGGCCTACGCCATTGCTCAGGTAATGTTACTTTACCAATCTGTTCAGAAAAAACCAATGGTTCTGAACTTAGAGAGCATGGATGCTAAACTCCGGATTTCTGTGTGCAGGTGGCAGTTGAATTGCCTTACATGTTTGTCCAAGTGTTCATCTTCGCGGCAATTGTATACCCAATGATTGGGTTCCAGCTGACCGCCGGCAAGGTCTTTTGGTTTGTGTTCTACATGGTGCTAAGCTTCATGTACTACACACTCTATGGGATGATGACGGTGGCACTAACACCTAACATTGAGATAGCTGCCGGACTGTCCTTCCTTATATTCATCTTTTGGAACGTCTTCTCCGGCTTCATCATCGGAAGAGAGGTACTACTCTGCCAAGTATTTTGGAACAATGGAACCCCTAATTTTTGTCACCTTAATTAGAATGCCGACTAGTGAGAACAGAATTGAATTAGAGGCCTCATGGAATTCCTTAACACCTCATAGGTTTTACATATTTGGTTTCAATCTATTTTATTTTATTTGAAAAGAGAATCGACCAAAAAGAGAGGAGAGATTGGGCCTGAATGACTGACCAGATGAACAACAATGTGAATGTGGCTATGTGGATGCAGCTGATCCCGGTGTGGTGGAGGTGGGTGTACTGGGCGAACCCGGCGGCGTGGACGGTGTACGGGCTCATGTTCTCGCAGCTGGGCGACCGGACGGAGCTGATCCGCGTGCCGGGGCAGACGGACCAGACGGTGCGGGAGTTCCTCGAGGGCTACCTCGGCCTCCAGGACCGCTACTTCACCCTCGTCACCTGCCTGCACCTCGCCATCATCGCCCTCTTCGCCTTCCTCTTCTTCCTCGCCATCAAGCACCTCAAGTTCCAGAGGAGGTAGCAGGAGCACAAATCAAAATTGATGCGTGCAAGCTGCAAAGCAAACTGCAAATAAACTCACTAATCAGTAATCACTTTAACTGTGTAGAAATTTAAGATTCGAAGAGAAACACCCATATAATAAGCACAAGACGAGAAGGATTTGTTGCAAGAGAAAGTGTGTAAGTAATCACAAGATCTGTGTGAGGATTTGTATATGTAATACTAGTACAGAATTATTGTTATATCATGGTCGATTAATAAATTAAAAGGGAAGTGTATGTGATTGTAGTATATTATTTATAAAAACATACTATACTGAATGTGTCAGATATATCAGCTTACAATGCAAATCGAAATGGTAATGTAGCATGCAGAATTGACGAGTAGCTGCTTACCGACATGTTCTTCGCCTTCCGTGATGTTATGTAACTGGATTCAATTCTAACACACAAACACTATATCACTGTAGAGATATTAGAGTTTAGATAAAAAATCAAGTCGTGTTAGAGTCGGATTGTAATACTTACACTATAAATAAAGAGTGTAGAGACACTATAAATAAAGAGTGTAAAGGTAAGGGACAAAACCTTTACCTCAGAACCGCCGCCGCTCCTCAGTTTGGTATAGGGATGGCAATGGGCCCCTTCCCCATTCCCCAACGGGGAATTCACCCATTAGGGGACAGGGCTATTTCTTTTCCTACGAAAATGCTAATATACAAATACAATTCCACATCCGGTGAAGCGGGGATAGGGCCATTCTCCTACTCCCTATCCCCGCTACCCGCATGGCCCCCGATAAGACATGTAGGCCACTAGCCCACTACCACATAACCCGATAAGGCGATAGTCAGATAATTTCATTTGCATCCTTTACTTTCCAGATGCTAATTAATCAAAAAATATTATCATTTTAGCATTACATGTGGATGTTCATACTCATTTTATAACATTATGGATCTTATTTTCTTTTCTTTCGGGATCCAACTTTCGGGTATGGGTCCCCGTAGGACCCCGATAACCCGATGGGGACGGGGAACGGGGGAAGAATAGCACCCGAGGACGAGGATAGGGACGGAGACGGAGAATTTTTCGTCTTTGGGGATGGGGATGTTCCACCACTCCCCGACGGGAATAGCCCCGTTGCCATCCCTAGTTTGGTATATCTTTAAGTGTCTGCGTAACCGGTAATTTTCAAAAAGATAAGGAAATATGAAGTAAAGAACAATTTAGGAGTTTCGATGTGACCAAATATATTGGAATGTGTTTTAGGCGACATAATATAAAAAATAGCCCCTTCGGTTGTGCAATATCGAAAATAGCCCTATTCGCGACGCAATATGAAAAATAGCTCCATTCGGCGACGCGATAACAAAAATAACCCCAATTTATTTTAGAGTACCGAATGAAATCTTAGAGAGATAATGACTTTGTAAACAGGGTGTGGTCATTTAGCGTACGAAAAGGCTAGAACTAGGGTGGTGTGACGTGTTGCGATGCTGACTCCCTCACACTTACTTGTACACACAACAAAAACAAATAGTATCGAAACACGATACTAGCATAATATAAGTTGTGCATAAATTAATATGTACATAACAAGACTGATACATCTACTCGTAGGCTCTCTTCGGGCGTACCCCACATGTGGCCCCTAGCCTCGTCCAAGACGGTTGCGGGCGCTGGTGCGAGTATATCAAAGGCTCCAGTGACTGAGGTACCCTACCGATGCGAGTAGCCTGAGGGGGTGTCGCGAGAGGGAGCATCCCGAGAGGGTGCTGCATTGGTTGGCTCGCTCAGCGCACTGTGCAGCTGTGAAGCTCCAACGGAGATTTGGTTGCTCTCGCCGTGTGAAGGCCCACACGCCCTCTCGCCGTAGCGCCCACTCCTGGTCGAACTCGTAGTCCTCGGAGTGTACTCCCTCCTGTGACACCAGCTCCTCGTCCCCATAGGGGTCTACAACATGTGGAACAATACGTTATGTATGTAAACAAGAAGGAAATGCTAAAATAGTACATTATGTGTGTAAATAAGATAGACATACCTAGTCGCTGCATCGCAGCGGATGGCTCGGCGTAGTCTTGCCCCGGGTACAGATGGTATTGAGGACCTATTAGAAAAAAATGTTGTTTGCAACTAGTGGAGTTCGACATTAGCGATCAAACGTAAGTGTTTTAGGTGTACCTGCGAACTGAGCTGGCGCTAGGTTACTCCCAAGGACCCACCCGCCACGTCTGGGTGAGGAGCCGTGGGTGTGACGCACCGTGGCTCACCCTCGTCTACGCACAGGTGGGTCCACCACGTCCCTCGTCTTCTCTAGGAACCGGTCCATGACCTCTCTGATCTCCTGCGCCGTCATGCTGAAGCACTCCCCGAGTGTCAAACAATGCACGAGGTCGCCAACTCGCGCATCTCCCATTGGAGATCGTTCTGTACACAGAATTAGCAAGTTATAAACCAAAAACATGCGTAGTAAATAAGAAGTATAGACCGTTCAATACGTATCACGCGATGAAATACGGAGTCTAACTGGGTGGGGTACGTGCCGGTTGTCATGGCCTTGTATCGTGGTTGGTCGTCCATGACCCTGACGCACCGAACCCTCGTCCAAGCGGAGTATCACTCGATGTACTCCTCGTACGTCCCAAGGTCGTAGGAGTAGTCTCTCGGTGCACGTCCTCCAAGGCGTGGAGCCATTGCTCAACCCAATGGACCATCTTCTCAGCCCAGGAAGTCGTACCAAGTACTCCCTTCCTGGTGTACATGCGGAAGGCAAACCGATTAATTCGTAAGTCCGTAAGGGAAAGGCTACGGCAGATATAAAACATGAACTCACCTATGGATATTTGACGGCAACCGCTGCCCCTAGGGCACTAGGACTTTATGTCCTAGACCGAACTGTCGTTGATGGATAAGTCTCTGTTTCGGCTTTCTGTGTCGGCTTTTTGTGTCGGCTTTTTGCTTTTGTAAAGGACAGCATCCTTGACTGGTTGTTAGCATCTCAAGGACAGCATCCTTGACCGGTTGTTAGCATCTCAAGGACAGCATCCTTGACTGGTTGTTAGCATCTCTAGGACAGCATCTTGACCAGCATCTAGGACAGGTTGTTAGCATCTTAGAGGACAGATCTAGGACGGGTTGTTAGCATCTTAGACTAGCATCTTGGCATATGCTTGGTGAGTAGCGACCTATAAATATGTATACCCAACCCCTCGGTTGGCATGGCATTGTGAAGAGAAATATACAAGAAAAATTGTCCCATCTCCAAGTGTCATCCTCTCCATGAGAGTAAGGATCTTGCTATCACCAATAGTAAGAGTCCAAACTAACAAGTGGTATCGAGCTATACTATCTCGTAGCCCGAGCATCTCTGCTCATCTCCTTCTCCGCCTCGCAGCGGCCCTGGCCCAGCAGCGCAGCGGCTCGGCCGCCCACGCTCACTCCTCCGAGACGGCGAGAACTCGTCGGCGGCCTCTCTCCACGCAACACCCCGATGCGCGCCATGTCCGCAGAGCGATCTCGCGTTCGGCCGCCTCGAGCACGCCGGCGTCGTGACGGCCGAGCTCGCCGCGGCAAAGAAGCGCGGAGCGGCGGCAAAGACCGCGCAGCGCGCGCAGCGGCGCGAGGCCGGTACGCGGAGCCGGGCAGCAGCGGTGGCGGAGGTGGAAGCGGCGGCGGCGGATGCGGCGCGTCGCGCCGCAGCAGAGGTCAAGGTCTGCGGCGGCAGCAGCAGCTCCATCTCTGGCGATGGCGAGCCGACGCGGACCTTGAGCGGCCGGAGAGGGAGGCGCGCAGGCGGCGAAGCGCGCAGCGGCGGCCGCGCCTCCCACGAGCTTGGCGGCGATCCCAGACAGCGCGGTCGCGCTGATGGCGCTCTGGAGGCGCGCGCCGGCGGTGGCGCTCTGGAGGCGCGCACGGCGGTGGCGCTCCTGGAGGAGGCGCGCTCGGCGGTGGCGCTCCTAGAGGAGGCGCGCTCGGCGGTGGCGCTCCTGGAAGAGGCGCGCACGACAACGGCGGCGAGCAGTCGATAGAGCGCGGCCTTCCACGAGCGGCGTGGCTCTCTCCGGACCGTGCATCGTGGTTACCACGGGTTCGGTGTTGTCGGGGGCCGCCCGGCGGTGGGTGGCCTACCCTCACCAAGGCCAACTACGTCGAGTGGACCGCGGTGATGAAGGTGAGGCTCTAGGTACGGCACATGTGGGAGGCAGTCCGGTACGGCGACGTCGACTACGACCAGGATCGACGGGCGCTGGATGCCCTCATCGCTGCGCATCCCCGCCGAGATGCGATTCGCTCTCCAACAAGCGATCGCCAAGGAGGCTTGGGACGCCATCGCTGCGGCGCGCGACGGCGGCGGCGCGCGCGCAAGTCCACACCGCAGCGCCGCGCGGAGTGGGAGACCACGGCCTTCAAGCGGTGAGGACGTTGATGACTTTGCTCTCGTATCAACACTCGCTGCGAAGTTGGTACAGTTCGCGGCGACACCTACGGCGAGGAGAGCCGCCGAGAAGCTCTTCGCTGCGTCCCCGAAGTACAAGCGGATGGCTCGGTCGATCCGGTCTCTGCTGACCTCTCCACGATGTCGATCGAGGAGGCGATAGGTCGCCTCAAGGTCGTCAATGATGAGCCACGCCTCTCGGGACCGTCACCATTGGCGGAAGCTCCTCACTCACTCGGGAGGTGGGCCGGCCAAGGTGACGAGAAGGGGAGCCTTCTTCCACGGCGGTGGCTGCATGCGTGGTAGCGCGGCAAGCCGCAAAGACGCCGAGCATGGCGCGAGGACGTGCCGAGGGTGATGACCGTGGAGCGCCAGGCGGCGCCGGCAAGCAAGCAAGCCGAGACGGGCGACTCTTGCTACAACCGCGGCAAGCACGGTCACCGGGCCAAGGATTGTCGACACCACAACGCGGCCGCCCACGCCGCGCGGCGGAGGAGGAGCATCCGCTCTGTTTATTGCTCGAGCGAGCATCGAACTACCTCCAGCACCGGCCGCAAGCTCCTCCACCTTGACGAGCCAAAAGCACACGCCTCTTCGGCGAAAGTTAAAACAAGAAGATCGACGGTGGTGCCTCGACACCGCGACACCCACCACATGGCCGGCGGCGGAGTTCTTCTCCGGCGTGACTCGAGCGCTCGAGGCTCATCAAGTTTGGGGCGCCCGCGTGAAATCAGGGCGATGCTCGCTCTAGGATCGGGATGGCTCAGATTCCTCACAAGGAGACACACAAGACTTAGGGGAGAATGATGGATAAGTCTCTCGTGTCGGCTTTACGTGTCGGCTTTTTGCTTTTGTAAAGGACAAAGATCCTTGATCGGTTGTTAGCATCTCAAGGACAACATTCTTGATAGTTGTTAGCATCTCAAGGACAAGATCCTTGGTGGTTGTTAGCATCTCTAGGACGACATCTTGACCAAGATCTAGGACGGAGTTGTTAGCATCTTAGAGGACAACATCTAGGGCGGGTTGTTAGCATCTTAGACTAGCATCTTGGCATATGCTTGGTGAGTAGCGACCTATAAATATGTATACCCAACCCTCAGGTTGGCATGGCATTGTGAAGAGAAATATACAAGAAAAATTGCCCCATCTCCAAGTGTCATCCTCTCCATGAGAGTAAGGATCTTGCTATCACCAATAGTAAGATTCCAGCGACTAACAGTCGTATCACCCGGTGCACATGATACTCCTCCACGAAGACGTCATGCACGAAGCTCCTCCGCATGTACCAGTACCGCCAGTCTTGTGTGCACTGCTAGACAAGTCTAGGCGTACGTGTGCAATTATCCTCACGGAGTGTACGGCATCCAGATGACACGATCATCCGTCAACTGATCGAACATCGCAACGTAGTCCAGGTAGGATGTGTGCATAGTGATAGGAGTGAAGGTGACATGTGGAATAGAACAACAAAAACTTAGCACATGCAATTAAATTACATTGCGAAAAAGACTAAAGGTTCAAAAAACTTACCCGTCGGCGACACCAAACCGTACCCATGGTCGACGGTGTACATGGCGTCAGTGTGGACTCTCAGGTCCGGCTATGGTTGTCTAATCTAAAAACACTCGAAGGACCACAGCTGAAGAAGCAGCGAGCGTCCGGAGAGGATGGAGCTATTCTGAACCCGGTGGCACACGCTGCACAGGGCGTGGTACGTCGCGCACAGCACCGCCGAGCCCCAGGCGTACGACGGGATCGCCTCCACCTCTATGTCCGCCAGCTCCCGTGAGTAGCGAATCATGTGCTTGTCCATGCTGTCGCCGTGAGACCCTAGGAACATGACCCACCCGAACAGCCATAGCAAGTAGACCTCGAAGTACCTCACTGTATACCCGGGTGCGTCTAGTCCTAGGGCAACCGGCTGCAAGAAGATAGAGACATATCACTAAGTTGAACAAAGCAATTGAAGCGAAAACACAAGAGTTATAAATATTTACGTCGAACTGATTGATCCACTTCAGCGTCGGCCTATGTGTACTGCTGAACTCCCAGTAGCCGACGTTGGCCGGCAGCAACCCCTAGAACCTCGCGAGGATCTCCGCGCGCCACGTGTCTGGGACATCGTATGCTGCCAGGGGAAAGCCCGTGCAGGGCAACCCAGTCAGGAAGCCCACATCCTGAAGCGTCGGTGTCATCTCCCCGCGCAGAAAGTGGAACGTGTACATCTCTGACCTCCATCGATCAACCAGCGCCATCAGGAAACACCGGTCATACAGAAATCACCTCGGCGAATGACCACCACCCACGACATCCTGCTCATCCTCCCACGTCGCCTCCACCATCCTCGCTAGTGGAAGGAGGTCTGCCGCTCTCAACCTGCGTTGAAAGGATTAAGAACATACGTGAGTCCACCCACACAAGTCAAACCGAAATTGAGTACACGAATGTCAGAACTACACATACCTCGGAACCCAATGTGGGTCCTCCCTCCATGTCCTCATGGGCGTGCTCAGCCGTAACGTGCCAAACTTAATGGGCTGCTCGCCCTCCTAGGGGAGGATGGTACTAAGGCGGCTATGGTGAGTCGCGTTAATGGCAGGGTCAAGCAGCTTGTACGACCACTTTGCAGCGTCTCTGGGCCGCCATATCTGAAAACTCAGTGCATACATTGTAAAACACTACGAAACATACACAAAAAGTAATAAGAGGGGACATATCTAAATAATTCAGAGCTATCTTGCTATTTTCCTATGTAATGTTGAGAATATTTTAATTAAGATCCGCACACCCTATGTAGTTACTCTGGAAATTTTTATAGAATTATTAGAGATATCTTGTTATTTTCCTAGTTTAAAAGGTATTCTCGGTATTTACAAAATATTTACCGTGTAAAAAGACTACCAAATTGAAGCTAGGGATATTTTAACTAGGCTCTACACACCCTATTTAGTTACTCTATAATTTTAATATATAGAGCCGTCTTGCTATTTTCTAGTTTAAAAGGTATTATTAGCATTTACGAAATATTCACCGTGCAAAAATGAGAACCAAATTGAAACTGATAATATTTTAATTAAGATCCACACCCCCTATGTAGCTATTCTGGAATTTTTATAAAATTTTTAGAGCTAGCTTGCTATTTTCCTTATTTAAAAGGTATTCTCGGCATTTACAAAATATTTACCATGTAAAAAAGAATACCAAATTGAAACTGGGGATATTTTAATTAGGTACTACACACCCTATTTAACTACTCTAGAATTTTAATATATTTTTTAAAGCTACCTTGCTATTTTTCTAGTTTAAAAAGTATTTTTGGTATTTACAAAATATTTATCGTTCAAAAATGAAAACAAACTGATGTTGAGAATATTTTAATTAGACTCTACACACCCTATTTAGATACTCTAGAAATTTTATAGAATTTTTAGAGCTACCTTGTTATTTTCCTGGTTTAAAAGGTTTTTTCAGTGTTTTAAAACTATTTACTATGTAAAAAAAAAAGACTACCAAATTGAAGCTAGCAATATTTTAATTAAGATCTAAACACCCTATTTAACTACTATGGATTTTTATAGAATTTTTAGAGCTAGCTTGCTATTTTCTTAGTTTAAAAAGTATTTTTGGTATTTACAAAATATTTATCGTTCAAAAATGAAAACAAACTGATGTTGAGAATATTTTAATTAGACTCTACACACCCTATTTAGATACTCTAGAAATTTTATAGAATTTTTAGAGCTACCTTGTTATTTTCCTGGTTTAAAAGGCATTTTCAGTGTTTTAAAACTATTTACTATGTAAAAAAAAAGACTACAAATTGAAGCTAGCAATATTTTAATTAAGATCTAAACACCCTATTTAACTACTATGGATTTTTATAGAATTTTTAGAGCTAGTTTGCTATTTTCCTAGTTTAAAAAATATTTTAAGCATTATTTCCTGTGTAAAAACAAAAACCTAAAATGTTTTAGCTTTGTTTGGTATTTTTGCATATTTAATATAATTCATTCACGTACTGCATCACAAATAACACCTATACTACAACAGACTGTACTACAGCTAAAATGATCTAACCACTCTCTCCTCCGCTACAAACTGATAGGACTTCACTAGTCACTCCTCCCCCCCTCTCTCTCTCCTCTCCCTTCTCTCCCTCCTCTTTTTCTCAGAATAGAAATGAGTTTCAGGCCAAATTTTGGGGGTTTTATAGGGTAGACCCAATCGCCGAATGAAATGACGATTTGGCACGGTTCACCCTCCTGGCGCTATTCGAGAAAGGATTAATTTGCTCCATGACATTGCATTGATACACAAATTGAAAAATAACATCCCATATGAGGATAGGCCCACATGTCATCCTTACATCGATGTTATTTTTCAACTTGTGATTTTTTTAGCAGTGTTACTGTGCAACTTGCCCCAGAAAAGATTAATCTGCTCAGTGACATAAGGCTATTTTTGTTTTTAAAAAATGACTATTTAGTTTTGTAATTTTTAATTAAAACAATATTATTTTTAAAAAAAAATCGTACTTCTCACACGCAAAAGTGGCTAAACTAGCTCAAATCAGTTTTCTACTGCATTCCAGTCATGCCTCAAGTAGCAATGAATATTACAGGATGGATTAATTACAAGTTACAAGAACACTAGGTACGTACATACAACTAGATACATCTTCTGATCTTATTCTTTGTTGTGGAGTTAACAGCACACACTGCAGATCAAGTGCTCAACAAGGAATGGGCATTTGCTGATGCAGACTCCAGCTGATTCTGCTTTCCACTGAAAAACAGATAGCTAGAATGCTAGATATTCATGCTTGCATTCTATGAAGGCAAGCAAATTGGTCATGTACCTTGTTATGAAAAATCCTATTTGTAGGATAGAGGGCCAGATCTTGACACAGCCAATCTTTGTATTGAGCCAGCCCCATGGTTTGCAGAACTTGATCCCTCGACAAATTTCACTTTCCTGCTTGCACTGTAATCGAGTGGCCCGGAACGCCTCATACTTCGCAGCAGCTTCTCTCCGGTTCTTCGATCCACCTCATAACCTTCGTCATGCTGGGAACCAGATGAACTGTAGTAGCCCGGCTCGAAAGTATGAGATCTGGGTGTTGTGTCTGCTCGGTTTTGCCTTGCTGATGGGGATGCATGCGCCAGAGAAATTAGAGGTGACTGCCTTGGGGATGGCTCCATTGAATCTGAGGCCATTAGTGAAGCTCCATATAACTGATGATAGATTGAACGCAGAATGGTATAAGGTATGTGAACTTCTAAGGTGCTCCTTGGGAGATAGGGGGACAGCTCACAGAGTTGATCAAGGAATATTAGCTTTGGAACAATGTGTGGCCTGCATTTAGGTCATATAAAACTCATCAAAAATCAACAACGATCAGTAGTAAGCAAATTGCAACCACCACAAACTACAAAATCATTAGCACATCAAAGTTCTCGTTTGTCACTCGTCAAAAAAAAAGTTCTCGTTTGTCACTCATCAAAAAAAAAGATCTCGTTTGTCGGAGTCAACAAACAGCATTTGAAATGAGAATTTCCTGGCCTCCAAAGCAAACTAGAAGCGTCCAATCGCACCTATCTAGCTAGATGGCATATAACATATTAGATAGCAGGTCGTCTGGTTTTAGTTTTTTGCATAAATTGTTATAATGAGGATTAGGTCATAAAAGAATTAAGTTTATCACCAGCATGCTGGGCAGCATACCAGCACCCAACAGTAAGCAATATCTGGTGTTACACCTAGTATAGGTGCCACCAAGGTTCCAAAATCCGGTACCGGGATGTTTCCCGTTGGATGGCCGGGAACGGTAACCGGCCGGTTACCGGAAATCCTGGGTTTTTTTCGGCTGAAATTCGATCAAATTCGCTTAAAATTCGTCCAAAATTCGAAATTTGAATTTTGAAGTTGCTAAACCGGATGTTTTACTTGGTTGAGGTGGTTACTTGCGATATTGGAGTGTCGTAATGGGACCCACGACTCTTTTGTCCGGCAATGCACAGTGCTCAAGATGTGCACGGGACCCAGTGAAGCATGAGCTCACCAAGCACATTGGTGTGGATGCTTCATACACTCGCTCACAGGTGCAGGAGGGAGTACTTGCTTTACAGTTTGTGCCATCAGAGTTACAGGTTGCTGACTTCTTCACGAAGCCACAGACTAGGGCACAACATTTGTATTTTCTCTCCAAACTCAGTGTGTGTGATCCACCATGAGTTTGAGGGGGGGTGTTAGAATAGGACTCTTGTATATGGTTTATGGTTTCCTTATCTGTATATGGCAACCCCCTTTGTACTCCCTATATATATTGCCCATTGGGCCTCTTGAATAGATGAACACATTATTCATATCGGTAGCTACTCTCGAATTTTTATAGAATTTTTAGAGCTAGCTTGCTATTTTCCTTATTTAAAAGGTATTCTCGGCATTTACAAAATATTTACCATGTAAAAAGAATACCAAATTGAAACTGAGGATATTTTCATTAGGTACTACACACCCTATTTAACTACTCTAGAATTTTAATATATTTTTTAGAGCTGCCTTGCTATTTCCTAGTTTAAAAAGTATTTTTGGTATTTACAAAATATTTATCGTTCAAAAATGAAAACAAACTGATGTTGAGAATATTTTAATTAGGCTCTACACAACCTATTTAGATACTCTAGAAATTTTATAGAATTTTTAGAGCTACCTTGCTGTTTTCCTGGTTTAAAAGGCATTTTCAGTGTTTTAAAACTATTTACTATGTAAAAAAAGACTACCAAATTGAAGCTGGCAATATTTTAATTAAGATCTAAACAACCTATTTAACTACTATGGATTTTTATAGAATTTTTAGAACTAACTTGCTATTTTCCTAGTTTAAAAAATATTTTCAACATTTCAAAATTATTTCCCGTCTACAAACAAAAACCTAGAATGTTTTAGCTTTGTTTGATATTTTTGCATATTTAATATAAATCATTCATGTACTGCATCACAAATAACACCTATACTACAACAGGCTGTACTACAGCTAAAATGATCTAACCTAACCACTCTCTCCTCTGCTACAAACCGATAGGGCTTCACTAGTCACTCCCCCCCCCCCTCTCTCTCCTCTCCCTTCTCTCCCTCCTCTTTTTCTGAGAATAGAAATGAGTTTAGAGCCAAATTTTGGGGGTTTTATAGGGTTGACCCAATTGCCGAATGAAATGACGATTTGACACTGTTCACCCTCCTGGCGCCATTCGAGAAAGGTTTAATTTGCTCAGTAATATTACATTGATACACAAATTAAAAAATAACATCCCATATGAAGATGATGTCATCCTTACATCGATGTTATTTTTCAACTTGTGATTTTTTAGTAGTGTTACTGTGCAACTTGCCCCGGAAAGAATTAATCTGCTCAGTGACATAAGGCTATTTTTGTTTTTAAAAAATGACTATTTAGTTTTGTAATTTTTAATTAAAACAATATTATTTTAAAAAAAAACGTACTTCTCACACGCAAAAGTGGCTAAACTAGCTCAAATCAGTTTTCTACTGCATTCCAGTCATGCCTCAAGTAGCAATGAATATTACAGGATGGGATTAATTACAAGTTACAAGAACACTAGGTACGTACATACAACTAGATACATCTTCTGATCTTCTTCTTTGTTGTGGAGTTAACAACACACACTGCAGATCAAGTGCTCAACAAGGAATGGGCATTTGCTGATGCAGACTCCAGCTGATTCTGCTTTCCACTGAAAAACAGATAGCTAGAATGCTAGATATTCATGCTTGCATTCTATGAAGGCAAGCAAATTGGTCATGTACCTTGTTATGAAAAATCCTATTTGTAGGATAGAGGGCCAGATCTTGACACAGCCAATCTTTGTATTGAGCCAGCCCCATGGTTTGCAGAACTTGATCCCTCGACAAATTTCACTTTCCTGCTTGCACTGTAATCGAGTGGCCCGGAACGCCTCATACTTCGCAGCAGCTTCTCTCCGGTTCTTCGATCCACCTCATAACCTTCGTCATGCTGGGAACCAGATGAACTGTAGTAGCCCGGCTCGAAAGTATGAGATCTGGGTGTTGTGTCTGCTCGGTTTTGCCTTGCTGATGGGGATGCATGCGCCAGAGAAATTAGAGGTGACTGCCTTGGGGATGGCTCCATTGAATCTGAGGCCATTAGTGAAGCTCCATATAACTGATGATAGATTGAACGCAGAATGGTATAAGGTATGTGAACTTCTAAGGTGCTCCTTGGGAGATAGGGGGACAGCTCACAGAGTTGATCAAGGAATATTAGCTTTGGAACAATGTGTGGCCTGCATTTAGGTCATATAAAACTCATCAAAAATCAACAACGATCAGTAGTAAGCAAATTGCAACCACCACAAACTACAAAATCATTAGCACATCAAAGTTCTCGTTTGTCACTCGTCAAAAAAAAAGTTCTCGTTTGTCACTCATCAAAAAAAAAGATCTCGTTTGTCGGAGTCAACAAACAGCATTTGAAATGAGAATTTCCTGGCCTCCAAAGCAAACTAGAAGCGTCCAATCTCACCTATCTAGCTAGATGGCATATAACATATTAGATAGCAGGTCGTCTGGTTTTAGTTTTTTGCATAAATTGTTATAATGAGGATTAGGTCATAAGAGAATTAAGTTTATCACCAGCATGCTGGGCAGCATACCAGCACCAAACAGTAAGCAATATCTGGTGTTACACCTAGTATAGGTGCCACCAAGGTTCCAAAACCCGGTACCGGGATGTTTCCAGTTGGATGGCCGGGAACGGTAACCGGCCGGTTACCGGAAATCCTGGGGTTTTTTCGGCTGAAATTCGATCAAATTCGCTTAAATTTCGTCCAAAATTCGAAATTTGAATTTTGAAGTTGCTAAACCGGATGTTTTAGTTCCGGTTTTGCTTTTCCCGGAGGGGGGCCAGTAGCCGGTAACCGGCGAATTTTTTCCCTGGGTGCCACATCTGGTACTGTCCAACATGACCAACGATCCAACCATGCAACTGGAGTAGGATCCAGCAGTAGTACGACAAACCTAGCCAACCAAAATGCTGCGTGCACCAAGTGATGCATGAACAGGAAGCACTTAATGTATATCCCTTTTACCTAGTAAGTAGGAACGACGTAGAAACAAATAGGACGAACCAAGTACAGTACCTGCTAGTGTCATTCCATGAATCCAGGACTATCCCTTGCGGACAATTTGACATACAGTTGCATAGCAGATTTAATATTTGCTTCAGCTGAGACACGACTCAGTAATTCAGACTCATGGAGCTCATCTGTATGCCCATTTGAAAGAGAATTTCTTCGCTGTTCCCTCTCCATCCTAGTGTATTCACTTCCTCCAACCACAGCACTTATACACCTGTACAAACACGAGTGGCTATCACATGCAACTTACAATGTCCAATAGTAGCATAACATTGTATGATGTAACCAATACGGACACTAGGAGAAGCTTTAGGAAATAAACTGTGCATAATAGCTATATAGACAGGGATACAGTATAACCATCGCAATGTTTCATTGTGTAAATTTTTCACCATCCACAATGAGGAACCAACTGAGAACTGGCCCTTCCATATTTCTAGCTTTTCGATAGATGATCATGCTGTTATGAATAGCGCTTGTATTCAATATGGGGCCAATGGGCCAGTATATATACACAAGTACATGTGGTGAATATGCAAAGAACCCCTTATAACAATGGAGAATAACACACTATACATATATATCTCTAACATCCCCCCTCAAACTCAAGGTGGATCAACAACACTGAGTTTGGAGAGATAGAAACCGTCTTGTCTTGAGATGCAGGACTTCGTGAAGAAATCCGCTATCTGAAGCTCAAGGCACATCTCAAGATCAATCACCGATCATGCACACAAGACCGCATGAAGGAAGCATCAACACCAATATGCTTGGTAAGCTCATGCTTCACGGGTCACGGCAATCCGATAGCTTTGTACTATCGGATAAGAGAGAGTCGGTGGAGTGGCGAAACACCAAAATCCTCAAGTAACCACCGTAGCCAAGTAATCTCTGTCAAGAGAGCCATAGCTCGCAACTCGGCCTCTGCACTCGAGCGGACAACTGCGATGCTTCTTCGTCTTCCGTGCAATGAGAGAACCACCAAGAAAAACACGATGCGAGAGATAGACCGCGATCGGAGGATCGGCCCAAGTAGCATCCGAATAAGCTGAAGTCAGAACGAGCCGGAATGTGGAAAGAAAAGACGGCGAGAGATAGTCCCACGAAGGTATCGCGGAACTCGAAGAAGGTGGTGTAGTGGACTGAGTGGGAGCGGTCTGAATCGACTCGAAATGTGGGCGGGATAAGTGATATCTGGACGAGTAACAGCAAGATAGACAAGACTCCCAACAAGATGACGATAGCGAGTCGGATCAGAAAGAGGCTCGCCATCAGAGAGTCGGAGGTGAACATTGAGTTCCATGGGAGTCTCAACAGTACGCTCGATCAGTGAGAGAGGCGCGATCAAGAAGATCCTGAATATACTTCTCTTGGGACATAAAGAAACCATCTGGAGTGGAAGTAACCTCAATCCCAAGGAAGTAACGAAGAGGACCAAGATCCGACATAAGAAACTGCTCACTAAGACGAGCCTTGACAAAGGCAATGTACTCGAAATCATCTCCGTGTGATCATGTCATCAACATACGTAAGAAGAAGAGTCCACCACGAGGCGAAGTGGACAAAGAGCGCGAGATCATGATCACTGGTGAAAAGCCGAGTAGTGACCACGAGGAAAAGCGCTCAAACCAAGCACGAGGGCTTGCTTAAGGCCATAGAGAGAGCGCGAAGGCGACGGACCATACCCTCGAGAAGCAGAATACCCGGTGGCGAAGCATGTAGACCTCCTCACGCAACTCGCCATTAAGAAAGGCATTCTTGACATCAAGTCGAGAAGCGGACCGATGGCGCGACGACGCGCACCTGCAAGAAGAATCGCGGACGGTGGTCATGTGAGCCACGGAGCAAAGTCTCGTCGTAGTCACGACCATGCTCTCTTTGTAAGCCACGAGCAACAAGACGCGCTTATAGCGCTCAAGAGAGCCATCGGCGAGTCTTGATCTTATAGACCCACTTACACGTGATGGGGCGAGTGAGATGGAAAAGGAACAAGATCCCAAGTACCGATGCGCTCAAGGCGACAATCTCTCGGCCATAGCATCCGCCACTCGGAATGAGTAACAACATCACGATAGGAGAGCAGGCTCAAGAGTAGCCGCATCGGAAAAACCAAAGCAGGCGGGAGGCGAATCGACCGACGATCGCGGAGCGTAGGGAGGAGAAGATAACCCATCGGGGAAGATGGATCATCGGGGAGAAGATAGAACATCGGGAGAAGATGGCTCGGTGGAAGATCCTCACACGAGGTCGGCGAGTGTAGCGAGTGTAGTGGGAGCCGGCGGCGGCGACAACGGCGGAGAGGCCACGGGAGGAATATGTGGAGACTCGGTGGGGCAGTGGATAAGGGCAAGACAGATATAGGTGTATCCGGAAAGGTCAAAGGACGAGAGACTCCACAGAGGAAGCCGGCCGAAGGAGAGGTAGGGCGTGGGTAGAAGGGACGAGACTCGTCGAAAGTCACATCCCGAAAATCGCATCCGTCGACCAACAGATCCCACAGACCGATATCCCTTGTGCTCAAACCTGTATCCCGAAAGACACACTCAACGGTGGCGATCGGTTTGAGTACGTTCTCGAGGGCAAGGAGAACATAGCAAACGCAAACAAATGCAGACGAAGAGCGAGTAGTCGGAAGAAGACCACAAAGACGCTCAACGGGATCGCACCAAGAGCGAAAGAAGTGGATGTTAACGAGATAGGTGGTAGTGGAAACGACCTCGGCCCAAAAGTGAGGTGGAATAGGCGGCAATCATCGATTGCACGAGCCGTCTCAAGGAGATGACGATGCTTGCGCTCAAAGAACACCATTCGAGCATGAGCACCGGACGGAGAAGCGGCGAGTACCGCTCGATGGAAGCTACGCAGTAACGAGAGAGTACTGCGCGGTAGTCGGCCACGAAAGACACGAATAGGGGTGGAGCTGTGTATGGACCATAGTGGCAAATTGTTTATAGATAGACAAGACCTCGCTCGAGAAGACATAAAGTATATCCAAGTGTGGCGAGAAAAATCATCTATAAAAATGATATAATATCGATGAACCCTTTCAAACGAAGAGCGGACCCCAAACATCCGAATGAACAAGATCAAAAGGACGCTGAGACACGACTCGCTATGAGGATAAGGAAGTGAATCATTTACCTAACTACGTACGACAATCTAAAGACACATCTCACGAGATGGACCCGAAGACCACGACGAACCAAAGGCGGCAGGCGAGATCCACACAAATGACCAAGACGGTGATGCCACCGCTGGAAAGAGGTGGTAGGCGGGTGGCGGCCGAGAGGCCGTGGCAGCAGTGTAGCGGAAGGAAGGTGAAGCCAGTCAAGCTCCAGAGCGTTGTGAGTCAAGGCGGCGAGGCGAACCAACGAGCTCCCGTGTGGCGGTCCTGAACACAACAAGAGTCGAGTCGAGAATGATCCGACAAACAAGATCGATGTCCGCCCACAGAAAGAAGGCGCATGGTAAGGCGAGGAACATAAGCAATGAAGGAACATGAAAAGAGGAGTTGCTAAGAGGTCCTCGACTGAGACGAAAGAGATGTACCATCGCAGTAAGAACACCGGCGGAGAATCAAGGGTGTAAGGAAAGGCAGTGGAAGAATCAGAGTCATGTGAAAAGATGCTCCGAATCAAGAATCCACGGGAGGTACTGATGTGTGGAGGTGGTCTCTCGGTGCAGAAGAGTCGATGGCGAGCTGCGAGAACTGTCGAGGAAGAACTGAAAGCGGCAAGCGGCGTCGAAGTCTAGCTATCTCTGCTCGATGAAAAGCTGCGAAGAAGTCGATGCAGCGCCGATGTAAAGCACCATGCGATGCTAGTAGAAGAACGGCGAGAAAGATGGCGATGCTTCTTATAGCTGAGACTCAATGTGGCCGACCTTATTGCGGTAGGAGCGGTGAGGCGACCACCGCCGGATGGAGCGGCCACCACCACCGTGGCGGCCGTGGAGGAGGCGATGTCTTGCCGCGTGGGAGCCGTCGGTGTAGCAGTGGGCAAGCGGCGAGCACGGAGGAGAGCGGCGAGCCAAGCCACCACTCAGCGTAGTCTCCTCTGCTCGTATCTCGATGAGGGCCTCCAAGAGAGTGACACGAGGTGGCGTGCAGGAGGCTGAGGCACGCCACGCCGAACTCGGGGCGGCGAGTGAGAACTCGTAGATCCTCTGAAACTCTGTGTCAAGACGGACGGCCAGCAACAGGACAAGAGCGACATCCAGCGATGGCGAAGGAGTCTAGCTGACGCCAAAAGCAATGAGCTCGAGTATAAAAGCATCAATAGTGGCATCACCTGCTGAAGAGAGTGCTCTGGCGGACCACGAGAAGTGCAGGGCATCACGGAGGGCTCGTAGCGCCGGCGAAGGTGAGTCCACATCCAAAAGCGATGAGACCCACAACCTCGAAGAGAACCGAGGCCGGATCGGGCGATGAGGACAAGCAGCGGCGGCCGTCGTCGTACCACCGAGTGTAAGCGGTCGATCGATCCTTGTAGAAATCCGAGCCTCGGTAGGCGAGGCGACCTCATCATCGCAAGACGGCAGCCTCAACGCAGCCTTGTCATTTGTCGAAGCGATCAGCGTAAACTCCGTCGAGGAATAGAACAAAGCGGACGGTAACATCGCCGAGAGGGCGCCCAGAGACGGAGACCACGCATGTGAATGCGCATGTGAGACACGGCGGTGTAATTAACACCATCAAGATCACCGACAACGAGGAGAAGCGGTACCCATCGGTAGCGTACCGATGGGCGGCGCGGCGATTAAACGACGTTTTTAGCTCGCTCTCTTTTTACTTACGGCGCTCGGACAGAGCAAAAAGCGCGAGGCTAGGTTTCCTGGCGCGCGGCGAGGCTGGCGGCACCGGCGCGCTGATCGAGAGTGGCGGTGGCGGAAAGTGGCGGCGGCGCCAGCGCCTCTTCCGCGGCGAGAGGAAGAACCGGGTCGCGCAGGGCGGCGGCGACACCGCGGCGAGCTCGCGAGGCGGCACGACGGGCGACGCGGAGGCGATCGCGCGCGGCGCGCGCGATCGATGGAGGAGGAGCTCAAGCTCCCAAGCCGAAGACCAAGCCTGCTCGCCACGACGCGAAGCGAGACAGGCGAGGCGACGTCGACGATCCGTGCTAGAAGTCCAGGGCGGCGGGTCCGCTCGGGAGATGCGGATCCGGCGGGAGCGACTGGATTCGGCGACGGCGGAGGCTCGGAGGGCAAGGCGTCGCGGTAGGAGCCCTGATCGCGCGGCGATAACGAGGAGGACCGCGCGGCACTCCGAGCAGAGGAGCCTTGGTGGAGACCGGAGGAGTATCCGATCGGGATCGGGAGAGGATGCAGCCGAGGTGGCGGCGTCTGGAGACCGGAGGCAACGAAGATCCGATCGGGAGAGGTGACGCCGTCAGATCCGAGCGGCAGGTGGCAAGCGAAGCGAAACAAACCCTAGGTTTGCTCTGATACCATGTTATGAATAGCGCTTGTATTCAATATGGGGCCAATGGGCCAGTATATATACACAAGTACATGTGGTGAATATGCAAAGAACCCCTTATAACAATGGGGAATAACACACTATACATATATATCTCTAACACATGCAACATTTTTAATGTCTTAATCTTAACAGCTGACAGTGTTTTTCACACTCAAACATACTTAAAAAAGTATCAAACGGAAGGGGGGAAATTGCAAGTATCACTTCAAAAAATTCCAAACTAATTTAGTAAGTAATATGAAAATAGTGTAATTGAAGGCTAAGAACATGCTTGTGTTCTCATCAAAAAGAAAAAAGAACATGCTTGTGTAGAAATCATGGATATCTATAAATGATATTGTTGATAGAAGGGATATATTTTGCACCAGTCAAACATAACCAATAGGAAGCGAGTTCTTACCTTGGTAGGCAGTGCAAATTGTTACTGAATCCACCTGTATTTACATCATAAGCAGCATTACTCCACATACTGGACATCATAAACGCAGCACAAAGATATGGAAATAAGATCCAAGAATTATCATTAGCAGAACCAGATTCTTCCAGAATAGAATGCACCCACTCAGCGTCATGTTTGTCACCAACACCAACACTGCTGGCAACCCTTCTCAATCTAATGATCTCGTTTTTATCAGGTACCTCGTCTGGCAACTGCATAGCTAATCCCTTAAGCAGAGAATATATGAGAGGTACTTTCTCTTCAAGGACCACTCCGACAGCTTCTACCAACAGCCGACGAAAAGTTATTGCCTGCCCTGCCTGGATACAAAAGTCAGCCAATGTTTCAATATCAATTATCTGCTTTAGATTTGCATCTCTTTCAATCCTATCACCAGAATTTACACTTCCAGCCAGGCCCTCCAAGGCGTCACGATTTGACCTCAGTGCTGAGTCAATGCAATTTAATAGAGCAGATGTATGTTCCCTTAGCATCTTATCCATTCTCTCTATTCCATAAGCACCGAAAAGACGAACAAGTGCTTTGAGTTCTCTTTTATCTGTAAATGATTCCGCTAAATATCCGCCACCAATAGGCTGTGAGCTCCTGAAGCAATTCTGAGTTCCATCAAAAATAACTCCAGTGCGAGATGCATCCTTTACTATGTTCTCAATGTACCAGTTACATATAATCTCTATGACAGATCCTCCTCCATGTGTCTCTGCTGGTCTCTCAAATACTTGCAGGTTGGGAAATGGCCCAGTAAAACTCTCTGCTAGGAGCACTTCCCGTATACCTTCAGTAAGGTCCATACTGATATGTTGCTCTGCTAGATGGATAATGCTCAGGTGTCTTCTTAGAAGAGATTCTATAATTGATGGTCGCTGAAGACAGTTATCAGTTCTAATCATGCTATGAAATCTTCTCCTGAAATTTCCTGTGATGCAGTCTCTCATGTACTGTGAAATATAGAGTATCTAAAATAAGTCAAACAAGGACAATTTCATACCTAGTTTCAGAAATAAACAATATAAGCAATAATTTTATTCTAAAAATAAAGACAATTCATCAAGATGAAAAAGGAACTGATCTTTCCAGAACAAGGGAACTTCATGAACAAGATATTTCTTTTTTTGTGAGATCAGATCCTTTTTCATCTTAAGATTATTACGTTACAGGAGAATAACAATACAACAAGCCGCTAGCTTAATACTAGTCATGAACAACCATAAATCTTATCATTGTGACATACCCTAACGCATCTACAGTTCCAATCTAGCAATCTATGATAGAGTAAATATAGACTGTCACATCAAATTCCTTGAAGATATTCCTTCATATCAACAATATAAAAATGAAATAAGTCAAACAGCTTCTTAATATGAAAAAGAAGCGGTAATTGATCTATGTATTGTGGTATAGCAAAGGAAGACCAAGAAATAAAAGACACATAAATTGTACATACCTCCCGGAGAACAAAAACATGGTTGAGAACACAAATAGGCTCCATGTCATTTAGAACAGAACATAGACTAGTCAGCCTTTGCATAGCAGCTTCCAGCCTGTTTTTCATACATCCACAATTAAAGTCACGGAACCCCAATAGTATTTAAACAGTGATGCGAAGTAGCGAATTGAGTCAATTGACTGACATCTTAACCGAAGAACTATTGTCAGGATAGCTCTCGTGCCCTGGCGCTAACAAGCCTGGAACAGCTTTGGCTCTTGTTGCATTATTCAATCGAATAGCTGCTTGCTCTGGCGAAAGCTGGAGAGTTTGAAAGTGAGGGTGTTAAGTATATGACCTATATAGTCGAAACCATGGAACAAAAAACCGGCCGGTAACCGTTACCGGATTTCCCGGTGGGGTCCGGGATTTTGAATCCCGGCCGGAAATCCTTCATATTCAAATTCAAATTCAAAATTCCAGCGAAAACATCTCAAATTCAAATTTATTTGTACGAAATTCATCCGGTTTTCCACCGGGATCTCCGGTAACCGGCCGGTTACCGTTCCCGGGCCCTCACCGGGATTTGGTCCGGTTTCGGGTTTTTGAACCCTGGTCGAAACCATAAATTCAGAAATTATGTACCTGCATCTCTAATGAGCCAAATCCACCTTCTGAATCTAGAATATTTATCAAACCTTCCAATCCACCCATGATAGACTCAATAAGGGACTCGACGTATGAGATAGAATCTCTGCCAATCTTGTTAACCTACATTTTAAACAAAGGGGCATTCACTAATCAATATTTTAAACGAGGAAGAAAAACACAGTACATATAGTGGAGGAATCTTAACATATCTGACGACTGGGGCCATCATAGTTGAGTTCTGTTTGTAAAAAGAGTTCAAGTAGCATATAGAACTATTGATGTTCATGACGGTCCAAAGTCTTCATGTTTCGGAGGCATAGGAAAGTTGCTTGCTTTTAGATAAACAACTAAAGCATTGTTAAAGGCCCATCTGTTCAAGCAAACATCAATACTGATGCATTGCCTTATCCTATTCACAATTCGTCATAGCTAACCATTTTGTAAAAGCACATCTTCAGGATGCTGTATACATCAAAATGATGCTCAAACTGAATGACATGGTGAGTTCAAATACACACCTCTTCAGGAATAATTACAGAAGCACATTCTGGAAAACTGCAAGCTGCTCCAAGCCATGCACAACAATGTTGTGGACGGCCTTCTGGACCAAACATTGTGTTTCTGAAGACCTGCAAGATTCCAGCAAAATTCAACTTGTTAACACCAGTACACCACAAAAGGCTAGTTATTTAAAAGAAAAGAAAATGCAAATATGAGAATGGCGTAGAAAATATAAAGAAAATATACACTTACGGTTGTAAGATGCTGATGATAAAAGTAGAGCTTTTTAAGACTTCCATGTTTGGAAAGTTGGCTCTCGAGTTCATCCACACATCTGTGAAATAAGTTCCCTCTAGTGAGATACACGCGATTATAGAAGAATTTAGATCACAGGATCTGCATTTTTGGTTTAAGCAACTAGCATATATTACCAAAAGCATAACACCAGAGCAACATGAAGATGGATGCATGTTTAGAAAAAACTTTAGCTATTCTGTGGATTAACATTAACTTGACCTGATTGTTAATTTATGCGTAACAGCGTAAGTTATTCAGATAATGCAATGTAATGGAGGGGGTATGAAACAAGGGACAAACTTTTCACAATTGCTATCAGAAATTTTGTGTCATCACAATTCCGGTAAGTATCACGCTTACCACAGAGTTCACAAGCTAAGAAAAACGGCTGCATCTGTGTCAGGATATTGCACTATACAATTTAAAATGGTAATTTTTCATCACCTAGACCAATTGTATGCAGCATTGCCTTCTGAGACCAGGCCCTCCTTCCCAGTAGACACAGTAGCCTTCTCCAAGTGCCTAATATTTATAGAGGACCTTGAAGATGTGACAATCATCAAAATGGATAGCCAGTGCTTGCGCAGATCCTGCACCATCAGATTATTAGGTTT
This sequence comes from Ampelocalamus luodianensis, assembly GCA_036346255.1. Classification (NCBI taxonomy): domain Eukaryota; kingdom Viridiplantae; phylum Streptophyta; class Magnoliopsida; order Poales; family Poaceae; genus Ampelocalamus; species Ampelocalamus luodianensis. The sequence goes on along the minus strand of CM070632.1, from coordinate 1,962,994 downwards.
AACAAATCCTAAAAGTAAATTATATGGAAGATTTAGCATACATATACAGTTCGACAGTTCGTACAATGGTTTCCTTGTTAACAAATCCTTCTTGGATGTTTTGTTTAATGGTTATGAAATAGTGCACCAAAGGTTACAAGACTAAGGCAATGGCATGATTTTTATTGCACACTTGAATCTTTTTATGTGCAAATCGCAACAAGCAGTGGATAGTTGTGTTTACTTTCCCCGAGTATTTACAGTAGAAGGATCAGAATGTACTCAAACAGCTCAGTAAACCATGATTAAAAATGATGAGATCATCAACAAACTGAAAAAGGAAAAAGTAATAATTATGAAACAGTGCACCAAAGGTGCCAAGACTAAGGCAATGGCATGATTTTTATTGCACACTTCGAACAAAATGGCACAACTGTTGCTACAAGTTGAAACTCTTTTTTGCTTTTAAAGAATTCGTAGGAAAACGGAAAAATTCCTGATTTTGCAGTAAGTTTGTTATTTTCTCCTCAATTACAAATGTATGAATAAAGTAAGTCATCAATCACAAGTGTACGAATAAAGTAAGTAGTAACAAAAAACTATGTGAGGAAAAGATCAGCTGAAACTCTTAATTGAATGTGTGTGTGTGTGCAGGTGCGTGTGTGTGTGTGTGTTTGCCCATCAGTGATACAAGTTGAATATTAATATTTAATAATGTTAGCCCGTCTGCTCAATCTGAGTTATTAAGGAAATTATCGTAAGGAAACTCTTACAGTTAAGTCACAAGTGATAGCAGGGACATTTTCCCCTTGAGGTTTCGGAATGTTCTCCAGACAATGGAGGATTTGCTGGAACAGGCCCTTCAATGTCGCATCTAGGTCAAGAGCAACCATGCCTGGGGTACCAAGTAAGAACCGTATTCTTCCAGCACAAGATGATAAGTATGACAATGCATAACCTTTTATTGCTGCAAAGAGAACATAGTAAAGAATGCAATAAGCATCATTGTCCAATATCATCAAGTTATGACATATCTTTATATAATATTTTTATTATCCAGAAGTAAAAGGATGTACAGTAGAAAAAATGAGCAACCTCCAAACTTGACATTGAAATCCATAACCTTCTTGAGTGCAGATATGAAACACTATTTAGCCAACTTCCGATACCTCTTACTAACGTCAAATGCAAAATGAATCAATTCTAAAGGCCAGCGTGATTAATATAACACTGATTACAGCATTAGTATAGCGGTGATTGAGCTCATCAAATCTAGTGAGTACCAACTAAAGATTAATTTGTACAACTCAGCCCCTCAAATTGCATCATAAACAATAGCCAGAAACATAATTTCTCCACAATCAGACCTTTAAACTTCATTTCCACACAGCCGGTTCCTCAGATTTCTTTATATGAAATGACAGTTTGCGGCAAGATTTCTCTTCCTTTACTTAACCGAGAGTTCATGCCAGCACTTTGTACAACTTTAGTGGTTGGAGATTTGAAATATCACAAATATATAAATGCATCCAAGGTTTCCTTTGTAGCTCTAACAGCAGGTCATGATTTTTTTTTCCTCAACGGGTAAGCCTAGCAACAGCCAAAATCAGCCTAGTTGCCTTAACAGATGAATTGAATAGATAAATCTAGGTATACCATGCTGCAAAATACTTGTGGAAAGTCAAGATCAAGATAAGGATTTAGGAAAAAGCAATAGAACTATATAAAGGAAAATTTAAAGCAAATTGACACAAATCATTTTCTCCTAACAAAATTTGACAGATACAGAATGCTCTAAGTAAATAGAGCTCACAATAAGACCCCAAGTAAGCATTATTTAGTCTCAAATGAACCACACGCGAGGAGCTTTGCTCTTAGGATGGAACTCCCGTTTCGCTATCTGCAGCTCCCCTATGGTTCGTGCGTTCTCCATCACGGCCAAGATTGACTTCCCTTGTGGCTCCTCATCCTGGCTAACGACGGTTTATGGTCCATCCGAGGACAACCTCAAAGTAGAGTTCATCCAGGAATTGCGTGAGATTGGCGGTTCGATCTCATGACCATGGATGATCTTGGGAGATTTCAACTTGATTCTTCAAGCGGCTGACAAAAACAACGCCCAGCTCAACAGACGCCTCATGGGCTGGTTTCGCCGGTTGGTCGATGATCTTGAACTACACGAAGTTCATCTAAATGGTAAAGCATTCACATGGTCAAATGCTAGGGAACGGCCCACTCTCGAACGCATTGACAGGGTGCTTGTCTCTACGGATTGGGAATTGTTGTTCCCGTCTTGCTTCCTGCGTGTGCTGCCCTCTACGGCCTCTGATCACTGTCCGTTGCTGCTCTCCACAATGTTCCTTTTCGACGCCAAAAAGATGTTTCGCTTATAAAACTTCTGGCCAAAGCTAGATGGTTTCCACGACACGATCTGTGATGCTTGGCAGTGCAAGACGATCATGTCGGATCCCCTCCGTAAACTAGACTCGCTGCTCAAGTCGACCAGCGGGGCCTTGCAAAGCTGGAGTCAGCGTCGGGTGGGGAATGCACGCCAACAAATTAGTTTGGCCAAAGAGTTGCTCGGGCGCTTCGACCTTGCGGAGGAAAGTAGGCTCCTCTTGCCGCTAGAACGCTGGCTTCGGTGCGAGCTCAAGAGGAAATTGCTTGGCTTATGTTCCTTTGAACGCACAATCTCTCGCTTGAATTGGTTGCGCGAAGGGGATGCGAATACGCGGTATTTCCATTTACACACCAATCAATGCCGGTGTCGTAGCTACTGTTATGAATAGCGCTTGTATTCAATATGAGGCCAATGGGCCAGTATATATACACAAAGTACAGAAGGTGAATATGCAAATAACCCCTCATAACAATGGGGAATAACACACTAGACATATAACTCTAACACCCCCCCTCAAACTCATGGTGGATCAACAACACTGAGTTTGGAGAGGTAGAACCCGTGTTGTGCTCGAGCCTGGGCCTTCGTGAAGAAATCTGCTATCTGAAGCTCTGAAGGCACATACTGAAGAGCAATCACCTGATCATGCACACAAGACCTCATGAAGGAAGCATCAACACCAATATGCTTAGTGAGCTCATGCTTCACAGGGTCACGGGCAATACTGATAGCACATGTACTGTTTAACAAGAGAGGAGTCCGTGTAGTGACAGAAACACCAAAATCCTCAAGTAACCATCGTAGCCAAGTAATCTCTGTTGTCAAGAGAGCCATAGCTCGCAACTCAGCCTCTGCGCTCGAACGGATACTGCGATCTGCTTTCTTCGTCTTCCGTGCAATGAGAGAACCACCAAGAAAAACACGATGCGAGAGATAGACCGGTGATCGGAGGATCGCCGCCCAAGTAGCATCCGAATAAGCTGAAGGCAGTAACGAGTGGAGCGTGGAAAGAAGAGACGGCGAGAGATAGTCCCACGAAGGTATCGCAGAACTCGAAGAAGGTGGTCGAGTGGACCCGAGTGGGAGCGACGAATCGACTTAGAATGTGGACTGGATAAGTGATATCCGGACGAGTAACAGTAAGGTAGACAAGACTCCTAACAAGATGACGATAGCGAGTCGGATCAGAAAGAGGCTCGCCATCAGAGGGTCAAGGTGAACATTGAGCTCCATAGGAGTCTCAACAATACGCTGATCAGTGAGAGGGGCGTGATCAAGAAGATCCTAAATATACTTCTCTTGGGACATAAAGAAACCATATGGAGTGGAAGTAACCTCAATCCCAAGGAAGTAACAAAGAGGACCAAGATCCGACATAAGGAACTGCTCACTAAGACAAGCCTTGACAAAGGCAATGTACTCAGAATTATCTCCGGTAATGATCATATCATCAACATACAAAAGAAGAAGAGTCCGACCACGAGACGAAGTGTGGACAAAGAGCGCAGGATCGTGATCACTAGTGAAAAGCCGCATAGTGACCACGAGAGGAAGCGCTCAAACCAAGCACGAGGGCTTGCTTAAGGCCATAGAGAGCGGCGAAGGCGGCGGACCATGCCCTCGAGAACAGAATACCCGGTGGCGGATGCATGTAGACCTCCTCGCGCAACTCGCCATTAAGAAAGGCATTCTTGACATCAAGCCGAAAGCAGACCAGATGGCGAATGCGACGCCACCGAAAGAAGAGCGCGGACGGTGGTCATGTGGGCCACAGAGCAAAAGTCTCGTCGTAGTCACGACCATGCTCTCTTTGGAAGCCACGAGCAACAAGACGCGCCTTATAGCGCTCAAGAGGCCATCGAGCGAGTCTTAATCTTATAGACCCACTTACACGTGATGGGGCGAGAATGAGATGGAAAAGGAACAAGATCCCGGTACCATGACGCTCGAGGCGGCAATCTCTCGACCATGGCATGCGCCACTCGGGGTGAGTAACAAAGATCCGGTAGGAGACAGGCTCGAGTAGGCGTACTAGCAAAACCAAAGCAGGCGGGGCAAGCGATGGCGATAGCGAAGAGCGTAGCGAGAAGATAACCCATCAGGGGAAGATGGAGCATCAGGAAAAGGAGTAGCAGGAGAAGATGGCTCAGCTGGAAGATCCTCAATACAAGGTCGACGAGTGTAGAAGAGAGGGCAAAAAGGTGTTGTAGTGGGAGGAGCCGCAGGAGACGAAGCAGGCGGCAACAACGGCGGAGAGGCTACAGGAGGAACATGTGGAGACTCAGTGGGACGGGTGGACGAGGTCAAGACAGATATAGGTGTATCTGGAAAGGTCAAAAAGGACAAAGACTCCAAAGAGGAAGCCGAAGGAGAGGCAGGACGTGGGTCGAAGGGACGAGACTCGTCGAAAGTCACATCTCGAGAAACCCGCATCCGTCGACCAACAGATCCCAAAGACAAATAGCCCTTGTGCTCGGCGCTGATCGATCCCGAAAAACACACTCAACAGATCGAGCGATCGGTTTAGTGCGTTCGAGGGCGAGAGAACGTAGCAACGCGACCAAACAGACGAAGGCGAGTAGTCAGGAAGAAGACCACAGAGACGCTCAACAGGGATCGCACCCTGAAGAGCAGAAGAAGGCTGGATGTTGACGAGATAGGTGGCAGTGGAAACAGCCTCGGCCCAAAAATGAGGTGGAATAGAGGCGGCAATCATCAATGCACGAGCCGTCTCAAGGAGGTGACGATGCTTGCGTTCAGCGACACCATTCTGAGCATGAGGACCAGGACAAGAGAACTGAACGAGAGTGCCCTGCTCAGCCAGGAAGCTGCGCAAGTAACGAGAGAGGTACTCGCTAGCGGAGTCAGCACGAAAGACACGAATAGGAGTGGAGAACTGTGTGTGGACCATAGTGGTAAATTGTTTATAGATAGACAAGGCCTCACGACGAGAAGACATGAAATATATCCAAGTGTGGCGAGAGAAATCATCTATAAATATGATATAATATCGATGACCCCCTTTCGAAACGAAGGGAGCTAGACCCCAAACATCTGAATGAACAAGATCAAATGGACGCTGAGACACTGCCTGATTGTGAGGATAAGGAAGCTGAATTTGTTTACCTAACTTACAGCCCTGATAATCTAAAAACACGTCTCCTGAGACAGACCCCAGAAGACCACGACGAACTAAAGACGACAGACGAGATCCACACAGATGACCAAGACGATGATGCCATTCTTTGGAAAGAGTGGTAGGCGGAGTGGCGGCGAGAGACCGGCGGCGACGGTGGCAGCGGAAGGAAGGTGAAGCCAATCAAGCTCCCAGAGACGCTTTGAGTCAAGGCGCCGAGGGCTAGAACCAACCAGAGCTCCCGTGTGGCGGTCCTGAACACAACAAGAGTCAGAGTCGAGAATGACCCGACAACCAAGGTCGATGTCCGCCCATGAGAAGAAGTGCATGGTAAGACGAGGAACATAAGAAACAGAAGGAACATGAAAAGATGAGTTGCTAAGAGGTCCTCGATCAGAGACAGAAAGAGATGTACCATCAACAGTAAGAACACTGACAGGAGAATCAAGAGGTGTAATGAAAGACAGAGTGGAAGAATTAGAAGTCATGTGAAAAGATACTCCAGAATCAAGAATCCACGGGAGGTACCGATCGTAGAAGGTGGTTTCGGTGCCCAAAGAGTCGATGAGCATAACTGCGCGAACTCGCCGAGAGAGAACTCAAGAGGCAGCGGCGTCGAAGTCTGGCTATCTCCTGCTCAATGAGAGAAACTGCTAAAGGAGTCGATGCAGACGTCGATGTAGAAGCACCAGTGCCAGTGCTAGTAGAAGAACGGCGTGAAAGATGCCGCTGCTTCTTATAGCACTGGGACTCAAATACTCAATGTGGCCGACCTTGTCGCAATAGGAGCAGTGAGGACGGCCACCGCGAGATGGAGGGCGGCCACCACCACTGTGGCGGCCACGGAGGAAGCGATGTCTTTGGCGTGGAGCAGTCGGTGTAGTAGGTGGACGGGCGGCAAGCACGGAGGAGAGCGACGTCGGCGGCCGAGAACGCAATGCGGCAACCGGCGGCGACGCGGTCGTCTCCGAGCGGGCGGCGGCGGCAAGGCGTAAGCGACCGGCGGCGATGGCATCGGGTGGAAGCGATCCCGGCGGCGACGACGGCGGCGGCGACCCCGAGCGCCGGCGGTGGGTCTAGAGACGAGCGGCGGCGGCCGACTCAAGCCGAGGCAGAGGTGGCGTGGAAGCCTCGGATCCGATCGGGAGAAGGAAGCCGAAGGAGACGAGCGGCGGCGACCGACTCAAGCCGAGGTGGAGGCGGCGTGGAAGCCGCGGATCCGATCGGGAGACGTCAAAGATGACGACAAGGCGGCGACCTCCAGACAAGGGCGACGCCGTCGGATCCAAGAGGCGGGGCGGCGACAAGCGAAGCGACGGGAAAAACCCTAGGTTTGCTCTGATACCATGTTATGAATAGCGCTTGTATTCAATATGAGGCCAATGGGCCAGTATATATATACAAAGTACAGGAGATGAATATGCAAATAACCCCTCATAACAATGGGGAATAACACACTAGACATATAACTCTAACAGCTACATCACTCACCTCAAGGTCGGGGATTCTCGAATCGAGTCGCACGATGAAATGACCGAAGCTATTGCAGTTCATTTCGAAAACCTAATTGGCAAGCCAACTCACAAGTTGCACTCCTTGGATTTGGACACTCTTAATGTCCAGGTTCATGACCTTTCCGCCCTGGAGACTACCTTCTCCGAGCAGGAAGTGTGGAACGCCATCGCAGCTGTTACGAATATTGTGTATGTATTCAGAGGCCCAATGGGCAATACATATAGGGTGTACAAGAGGTGCATGCCATATACAGATAAGACAATACAAAAGACAGATAAGGAATACAAAAGGAGATTCCTATATCTAACATATCTCTAACAACCCCCCCCCCCTCCTCAAATGTAAGGTGTATGCAATAGCATTGCATTTGACATGGGTTGACACTAAAAATGGAAAATCCAAAGTCCAGTCTTGATAATATCGTCGTAGCATGCAGCTCTTGGAAAATATGTCGATAAAAGATCTCCTCCCATCTGGGGTCATGCAACAACCCATAAAGCACAAGGTGCGGGAGCAAAGTCGACCACGGCAACATGACGAAGAAGATGATAAAATCGACAAATATAGAGAAAGTTGTCAAATCAAGCCGAAAAGAAATAGATAGAGACATGGCGACGCAGATCAAAGCCCAAGACGGCGGCGGCGTAATGCACAAGAAGCGTAACAGAGACACAGTGCAAAAGAAGCGTGACGCAATGCACAAGAAGCACAATGGAGGCGCAGTACGGAAGAAGCGCGGCGCAATGCACAAGAAGTACAACGGAGACGCAATGCACAAGAAGCGCGGTGGCCTTAAAAGCTTGGGGCGACGGATCTGCAGCGGCTCGAAGAAAAAAACAGCGGCTGCTGCCATGCAAAGAAATTCCTATGCTTCTATGACTGACAACAAATTTGTGGACTCGCATGATTTAGACGAACTCACAGATAAAGAATTACGGACTTGGATGGACGCAACGGAGGAAAAAAAAGACTCGAATATAACTACCAGCAGCATGCACACACGGTCGGGCAGGTGGGCAGTGTTGCACATGCTTTGCAATAGCATCACGTGGATGCAAGACACGACGCGAACGAGGTGTGCATGCAGCCCTGCATGTTGATGTCGTGACTTCTGAGCATGCATGAACTCCCAACGAGAGCACAAGCACCAGCATGAGGCAATTAATTTCTTGGCCCCAATACTCGGGCAGATCGACTTGGTCCATGACCAGAAAGAGCAGCTGCCAGGAGAGCGGCGTGCTCCATGGAGAAGGGCGATGATCCATGGCGGCGCACGTCGCAGGACGCCTGCACCTTAGAGACCCCCTTGCTCAGGAGCACGAGGTAAGTGGAGACGTAATCCATGCCTTCCCCGGTTGTACCTAAAGTTGAACGTCGAGGTACAGCGGGGCCGTGGGCGCCACCGATGGCATATGCTAGAAAGATGCGCGTCGATGAACTCGTGGATGCCGAAGAGCGGCAAAGCCAACACAAAGCCCTTGTCTTGGTTGTACCCAAAGATGTCGAAACGCCACGGGCCTCGAGCGCTACACGCTCGGAGAAGAACTCCGCGCCATATCGAGGCACCACCCGTCGGGCCAGAGGCGTGCACATCGACAGCAATGAACGCCTTGAGGCTCCTTGGCCCGTGACCGAGCTTGCCGCGATTGTAGCGCATTCTTGCTTGCCAGCGGCGTAACGCAACACAACGACCTATCGCCTCCTCGAGGGAGAGGTCCAATGGGCGACTCTCTCGCCAGGGTGTCGTCGCCGAAGCGTACCAACCTGCGGCAGAGTGTTGAGGCGGAGCAAAGTCATCAACGTCGAAGTGCGCGGTGTGGACTTGCGCGCGGTGGCTGCCGTCGCGTCTTGCGCGGCGAGGCCTCCTTGGCGATCATGAGGCATCAGCGCCGTCGATCTGTCGTAGTCGCGTCGCCGTCACGGATGCCTCCCGCATGTGCCGTGCACAGGCCTCACTTCATCACCGCGCCCGCTCGGCGTAGTTGGCCTTGGTGAGGTAGGCCCCACCGCCGGCGGCGTCCTCGACAACACCGGAACCCGTGGTAACCACTGATGACAAAGGCCGCGCTCTCTGTCGACCGTCTGCCGCCGTTGTCGTGCGCGCCTCTTCGAGGCGCCACCACGCGGCGCGCCTCCTCAGAGCGCCACCGCCGTCAATCGCCTCTCCAAGAGCGCCGCCGCCGTCGCGCCTCCTCGAGCGCCATCAGCGCGACCGCGCTGTCTCGGCTGCCGCCAAGCTTCGTGGCGTCTTGCGGCGCCAGCTGCCGCCGCGGCGCGCTCTCCTCTCCGCCGCTCAAGGTCCGCGTCAGTATTGCCATCAGCCAGATGGGCTGCTGCTTCGCCGCCGCAGACCTTGACCTGCTGCCGCGCCCGTGACATCTGCCGCCTTCTTGCTTCCTTCACCTCCGCTCGTTGCTGGCTCCGCCGTACCGCCGCTCGGCGCCCCGGCTTGCGCTGCGCGTCTCTGCCGCCTTCGCTTGGCGTGCTGCGCGTAGCGAAGCTTCGCCGTCACGACGCTCGAGGCGACCGAAGGCCGAGATCGCCTGCGGACATGGCGCTGCTCGGGGTGTTGCGTGGAGAGAGGTCGATGCCGCCTCCGGAGAGTGGCGAGCGATGGGCTAGTCGCTCTCTCTGGCGGGTAGAAGGAGATGAGCTGCTCGGCTACAGGATACACAAGCTCGATACCACTTGTTAGTCATTGGACTCTTACTATTGGTGATAGCAAGATAGAGGAGATTGGGCTAGGAATGCCATGCGGCATATTTATAGGCTAACCACCAACAACAAACCTTAATGCTCTGTCCTAATCTTTGCTCTGATACCATGTTATGAATATTGTATATGTATTCAGGGGTCCAATGGGCAATATATATATAGGGTGTACAAGAGGTGCATGCCATATACAGATAAGGCAATACAAAAGACAGATAAGGAATACAAAAGGAGATTCCTATATCTAACATATCTCTAACAGCAGCTTGCCGGTAGATAAGGCTCCAGGGCCGGACAGCTTCACTGCTTTGTTCTATCAACATTGTTGGTCAATCGTCAAATCATATGTCATGGCAGCCATACGCAAGCTGGGAGGTCGGGCTAGTAACAGTTTCAGTCAACTGAATCAGGCTCTCATCACTCTTTTTCCCAAGAAAATGGAGCCTCAAGGACTGAAAGATTATCCTCCAATTAGCTTGATCCATAGTTTCGCAAAGATCATCTCTAAGGTTCTAGCCCGGAGGCCGGTTCTGGCAATGGCGATGATTGTGGCTCCAAACAGTCTACCCATGTGCCTCACCAATTACGACAGCCTTCATTTCTCTTTAAGTTGGATATCATTCATGCTTTCGATTCAATTTCTTGGCCATTCCTGTTCGAAGTACTGCGTCGTAAGGGTTTCGGCCCGAACTGGTGTACATGGCTTGCATCCATGTTGTCATCAGCCTCAACACACGTTCTGCTTAACGGACAACTCGGTCGCAAAATTTGGCATGGTCGAGGGCTTCGGCAAGGTGAACCCCTTTCCCCGATGCTATTTGTAATTGTAATGGACGTTCTCAACAATCTCATCGCAATTGCGGAATAGTCCACTCGTCTTCACTCCCTTGACATCTCGTCAAGAATACCACATCGTCTGTCGCTCTATGCCGAGGATGCGGCCCTTTTTCTGTCGCCGGTTGCATCTGATATGGCTACAATCCGCACCATCTTGCAGGTCTTTGGTTAAGTCTCCAGTCTACGAACCAATCTTGCAAAGAGCTCCTTTTCTCCAATCCGTTGCTCCCGAACATCTCCAGCTTATTGCCGATGAGCTGGATTGTCCCTTGGTGGATTTTCCACGCAAGTATCTAGGATTGCCGCTTTCATTGAAGAGACCCGCCAAAAGTGATTTCCAACCGCTCTTGGACAAGATCGACGCTCGGCTGCAATGCTGGCAAACCGGCATGCTTTCACAAGGTGGCCGCCTTGTCTTGGTCAAGACGGTTCTCACAGCGCTTCCCATCTACTCCATGGCACTAGATCCTCCCCTTTGCTGTCAAAGCGATCGACAAAAGGCGACATACATTCTTGTGGAAAGGGACTGAGTCGGTGGCCGGAGGCCACTGTCTCGTAGCCTGGCCTCCAGTTTGCATGCCTACTCGCTTTGGGGGCTTGGGTATTCACAGCCTCAGAATCCTGGGTCGTGCGCTCCGTCTGAGATGGTTGTGGCTCCAACCAACATGGAACGAGCGACCTTGGCATGCCCTAAAAGCTCGGTGCAGCAGAGCCGAGTGTGATTTCTTCTAGGCTTCGCTCGCAATAGGGCTTGGGAATGGCGAACGCGCCTTGTTCTGCTTAGATCGTTGGTTCAACGAGCAAAGCATCTACGCCATCGCACCCACGCTGATCACTACGGTTCCGATCGCCATTTAGAACAAACGCAAGGTCCGGGAGGCAATGAACAATGGCCGGTGGATCGCGGAAATCTACCGGGGCCTGGACGCGCAGGTGCTTGTGGAGTATCTCAGACTGTGGGACCTCATGCGTTCGGTCCACTTAACACCGGGACAGGAGGACTCTTTCCGGTGGCGGTGGAATGGATCGGGACAATTCTCCACCAATTCCACATGTAATGCTTTCTTCATCGACTCCCAACTATTCGCAAGCGCTCCAGCAATTTGGGAAGATAATGACCCCTCAAGTGCAAACATTTCATGTGGCTAGCTGTGAGACGCCGATGTTGGACTAAAGATTGTCTGGAACGTCGCGGAATCCCAAACCAGCGGGTGAGTGTCTTTTGTCGTTCTGCTCGGGAAACTATTGATCATCTCTTACTGGATTGTGCGATCATTGCCCAAATCTGGGCATGTTTTCTACCGAGGGTTGGTTTCCACCAATGCATGCCAGCCGGGCAACCCATATTGGAGAACTTCTGGATATCTGCTCGTCAGAGAGTTTCGTCAGGTCGCCGCCGAGGACTTGATTCATGCATCATCCTCGCTTCCTGGTTGATCTGGAAGAAGGAACAATCGGGTGTTCAACAAGGTGTCATCTCCGCTAGGACTGCTTCTTCAAAGGATCTTTGACAAGTTCCGTCTCTGGCGAGCTCGGTGTCTTCAGTCGCTACCTTTGCCGGAGTAATCTCGTGTTCGATGTAGTTCTAGGTCGTCTAGTGGGTGTCTTCCCCCCTCTTCCTTGTCATTTGTTGGTTAGGTCTTTATTTTCGTGTTTCGTGTTTTTTCTAGCCTTCTATTTCTTCGGGGGTTTTTCGATTTCAGTTTCGGTTTGTGCCAGTTTGTTGTATGGATGTTCGTTCTTTAATCCCTACTTAATAGAATGATACGCACAACGCAAGTCTTTTGCGCGTTCTCAAAAAAAAGTGTTGTCATACCAGTTTATATCAAATAGGTTAAAGATATTAAGCAGAAGAAGATGCACAAATGTTGGGTTCATCTGACATAACATTAATAAGAGAAATCTTAATGCACAATTTCCCTACAAGGCATTGCATAGAACAAGACAAGAAAAAATAAAAGGAAAAACTCAAATAGCAACAGGTATGGAAGAACCTGCTATATATTTACGGACCAGGCAACAAAGTTTGCCCATTCCATCTAATAGGAAACCAATAGTTGGATCTGTTGCATCCTGAAAGTTTTGAGACTGAGTTAGAACGGATGGAAACAAGGATTAAAGGACTCCAAGACAAAATGAGCGAAGTTACTAACAATGTTAACAGTTCTCCCACGAGTAGATTTTGATGATGCAATCCCCACATGTTGGAAGTACCAAACCACCTCACATTGAGCCAGTGCAAGAGCAGAAAAGACCATCTGCAGAATTTACCAATGTTATATTTACACATTATAATTTTGGAATCACAAGATCTTAGGTACTGACAATTGGACTGCATTTAGCTGAAGTTTTATACAGCCCCTTTATCAATAGACTAGTTACTTATAAGTCCAGATAATTCCTATATGCCCTTCATCCCTGAATAAGTGATTTTTTTTTACTTCTCTCAGTCACTAAGATACAGAAATATTAACATCCGAAGAGACTGGTATTGAAAATAGCATCAACATTGAAATGTTAATATCAGAAATATGATAGGTTGTCTTTGCAGGCCTGTTTATGACAATCCAACAAAAAGTAATAGTTCATAAAATGTGATATTTGGCAGTTGGCACCAAACCTGAATATTAGGCGCTAGGAGGCTAGGCTGATCTGTGAAAAACAAAACCATCCTTCCAATTTCCTGCTTAAGAAGAATTCTCCTTTCATGATGTATAGCATCACATGTCACCAATGCTTGCTCATGCACTTCCCTGCAGGACGTCGATAAAACACAAAGATAGGAGTGAGGAAGAAGGAAATGCTAGGCGTGAGGGAGGAAATCTATTTTGTGGAATAATTGAATAATTCCCTTTGTTGAAGGAAGGCCAAAATAGCCCATCAAACATAATTCTCTTCCTATGTAACGAGGATCTCTGGATTTGTGGCAGACCAACAAAAAAAGGAATATGCAGAAAGCTTAAAGAGTAAGTGGCTCAAATTTCACGGAAAAGGCCAAAATCCCTTTCCTTTTCAAGCTGTCTCAGTCAGAGCAGAGGTCAAAGTAGAGGAGATGAGGTTGTGAAGGACATACATTAACGTTTTCTCAACCTGCTTTGCAACATTGTATTCCAGATCAGCTTCCTTTTGCTTAGTACGTCCAGATTTAGCCATTCTCTTTGATTCTAAAACTTTTGGAAGGACATAAAGTTGATAATTCTCATGAAGTAAGAAGTACTACATAAACAAATGAAAAGCCCAAATTAGTATAGCAAACAACAAAACCTAACAGTAGCCATCACATGAGCTTTAATTTTACCTCATCTCTGAACAGAGGGAGTACTAAGTTCTCTTTTAGAACAACCTAAAAACACCCAAAAAAATGAATTACAGGATACCAATAGAAGTATTATTACGATACAGTTATCTGAGAAAACAAGAGGGTGTATGTGCCAGTGTGTGGGGGTGGGTGTAAGCTGTTCATGTATTGCACGCAAAGGGCAAAACCACCAGACATCATATCAATTATTAGGTTCACATGTGTCCAGTACATTTCAGGAAAACAGCAAATACCAAAAGAAAAGCACGTGACGTACCATCGCAACATCTATACTGGTCACCCGAAGTAGTTCATCAGGACAAACAAGATATCCAAGGAGAACCCATTCACGATATGACGTGACATTAGCCAAGTCTTGGGCCCTCTGGGAAGAAATAGAATCATGAAAAGACTCCGAATTTTATTACCTCTTATATGGTATTTGGCAAAACAATGAAACTACATGTAAAGCTATGACTATGATTCATCTCCAGTGATCCAGTCAGTTAAACAACAAACCATGGGATGCGCAGAGTTTGTCAGGATGTCAGGATAACGAGGATGAAATGGACTGAGGAACCCTTCATTTCTTAACTTTTTTGTATCAGTTGAAAGAAAAATAATTGGGCCAACAGCCTCCAAAACCTGAGGGACAAAATATGTAGTCAAAGCACATAAAAGAGTTAAAACAAAGTAAGGCGGGTGTGATAAAGGTATAATTGAAGAGAGACCTGAAATTAAATACCAAGAAAACATGTGACACAGTAAAAATGGCAACTAACATGAATGGATCATCCAACCAAGCAAAAAAGATTACACATCATGGTTATTAAGTCGTCGACTAGTCGATAAGTTGGTGGAGGAGAACCGATTGGGCCTGGCGACTCAACTTGCCAAGGCAAGTCGGGCGACCTGTCGACTAGTCGTTGACTTGCCCGTCGACTAATCGACTAGGCGGCGGCAAGTTGGCAAACTTGGTGGGAGAAACATTTGATTTGATGCTTGTGTTAAGCCATGTTAATGGATTGTGATGATTATATTTTACTTTTGTGATTTAAGACTTGGGAACTTGTTGTCGTGTTACTTAACTATCGTGTAGAACATTGTCGTTGAGAACTTACTGTTTTCGATGCTTAATTTTCTAATTGCTCATTTATTTGTTGTTATGTTGTATGATTTATATTGTCCTCTTTAATTCATGGCGCTATATTGATCTCCCTTGAAGGTGTTGTATGAGTTCATCATAGTTTATCTTCGTCATATGTTCATTCTTATTTTTTAATTTTACAACATGAAGATCTCAAATCATGCTTCAAAGATGGATTCAACAAGTCAAATGAAGGGAGTTTAGACCCAAAACATGTAAGTCATCAATTCTCTCTTTAATTCAGGCTATAGATGTACTTTTCAATCAATGCAATACAAGGTATATAATATGAGTTCTTTTACGGTACACTCAATGTCATGGGTCGGGTACTGTTCACGCACATGAACAGTACACATTGCTGTAGCGCCGCGCTATTCGTGCCGGGCCCGCGGGTGCATTAGTCGTTGGAAATAGATATAAGAATAGTTATTTTCCTTGTTAGTTGGGTTTACTAATTTAGAGATATATTTCATCTAATAAAAATAAGTTTCCTTAAAAATAGAGATTGTTTCTTAAGGGTCAAGTCGGGTCATCCCTATAAAAGGGATAGCATGTATCCATTATCAAAAGCAAGAAAGATGAATTAATCTAGTCTCTCTCCCAAGGTTCTATCATCCCAGTCTATAGTCTAATCTCTCATCCCACCAAGCCGCGCGCCGCCTTCTTCCTGGCGGTGTTTACCTCGTTATGATCTAAGGATCATAACATTTGGTATCAAAGCAGTCGATCTCTTCCCACGACTTCTGCTACCATAGTTATGGCGACAGATCAGACCATCAGACTTGTCGCCGAGTCGTTGGCTATGATAAAGGCTAACGCCAACAAGATGGTCATGAGTACCAACAACAACGACAAGAAGATGGCAGCCATCTTCCTCAACATGCATGCTACTTTAGAGAAGATGATTGCGGATCAAAAGGAGAAGAAGGCGCAACAAGAGGTGGCGGTTTTTCTAGCAACCACAGTGACGTTGTCGGAACTTGCGCGCGCTCGCATCTGCCATGGCGTCGTCGAGCTCGTCGCGCCCTACCGGCATGCGTCGTGCTCTACTGCGACCTCGCTAGGGTTCTTGTCATGCTGCCGCGACAGCCGGTGAGTTTGCCGCAACCGCGCGTGGAGGCAATGATCTTCAAGGAGTCATGTCGCCATCGCAACCTCTCGTCAACATAGGGTCACCTAAGTTCGAGGACGAGCTGTCGCGAAAGGAGGGGAGTAATGTAATGGGCCGAGTTCTTGTTCATGCACGTGAATAGTACACGTTACTGTAGTGCCGCGCTGTTCGTGCCGGGCCCGCGGGTGCAATAGTCGTTGGAAATAGAGATAAGAATAGTTAGTTTCCTTGTTAGTTGGGTTTACTTATTTAGAGATATATTTCATCTAATAGAGATAAGTTTCCTTAAAAATAGAGATTGTTTCTTAGAGGTCAAGTCGGGTCGTCCCTATAAAAGGGATAGTATATATCCATTATCAAAAGCATGAAAGATGAATTAATCTAGTCTCTCTCCTAAGGTTCTATCATCCCAGTCTATAGTCTAATCTCTCATCCCACCAAGCCGACGCCGCCCGGCCTTCTTCCTAGCGGTGTTTAACGATCAATATGTGTCGTCCATTCCTTTTGATCCAATGATTCAAATTAGTTATGATTTAATTATACTACACCTGACAGTATTAGCAGTAAAATCCTGATAGGGGTAAAATTGTAAAGGGAATAATTAGATTTACAGCGAAAATTCTAAAATGCCCTTAAGAAATCAATGGTCAGATCTGATTTCTACTACCACCTCATACTACTGGTAGAATGTATTGTAAAAGTTCTCTATAATATATACATGTGTACATACGTATCACTGTCATATGAACAGTGCCTTTCGACTAGTCAGCAAGTCGGTCACTAGGAGGGTAGTGTCGACTTGCCGACTTAATAACCTTGTTATACATCAAAACAATTGTCATCACAAATATATTCTAGACAAGCCTGACTGTGACTCATAGCATTGAGTGACAAGAGCAAGTAGACTTGCATGATTACAAACTTAGGGTGAAAACATTATAATAGCTCATGAAGCTTCACTTCCTAGTTATTACTATTGCAATGTAGAAGGAGATGGGTATCACCTCGCCAATACGTGGGCTCACAAAATTTAGATCTTCATGCAACCCCTTGATAGGTGGATCGTAAGAATCCACAAATTGAACTAATCTGTACATATTAAAGCCCAAAAAAAGGAGTGAAGAAGCAACTAAAAAAGGAGTTGCATAACAGAAATCTGACTGGTTAGCGTGATAGAATTTGTGAAGCGATTGATCACGACAATGAATATCGCAGGGACCCAATTAAATAGCAAGTGCATAAGTTGCTATTCCTATTAATAATTATAAAACCAATATGTTAAAAACATACACCGCTAATGATATTTAATTAGATAACAAGATATTTGAATGTGTATATTTATGTAGAGATAGGGAAGTGTCAGCATTGAAAAAGCAGTTTCCAATTTTGAGTAATATTGTTGCATTGACTACATGTTTGTTTTTCTCTCTGAGGACTAATCAATCATCATCAACTGATATATTATTTGAGCAGATGGTTTAGGTCTGTTTTCCATGTAATTTTACAACACGATAGCACCTGAACTACACAAATGTTTAAGTTAATTAGGAAAAAATACATGATCATATAAAAGGTTTTGAAAGGTGGAGAGAACTTGTCATTTCTAAAACGTAGCACCCTTACTACCTTACCGGTGATAAAACTCACAATCACGACCACCCTTTAGCATGATGTGCAAGATGTTGTAAACCTGGAGGATCATCTTTCTTGGTATCTGCAAATCAAAAAATCAAGAAGGATTATGTTAGTGCAAAAAAAACGGGTATTGAGTATTCAAAGCGGTTACATAGAAACATTTCAAAGAAGGATGAGATAAAGAAATAATTACCTTGCCAGAGAAAAGATTGACTCGCACAAATGAACAGAAGAGATCCATAAAAGCATGAAGAATTAAAGAGTTCTGATGCGGCTGTAAAAAGTAGTGGAAATGCCATTATTTACAGATGCAAAAATGATAGTAAGTTAATTCGGCTAAGACTATATTTCATTACCAGCAATGTTATGACCGTACTGCTCAGATCCAAAATAAGTCGCTGAGCTTGTTCACGGAATTCCAGCAAATCAAGAAGCAACTAACGGGATAAAATTTGAAAGAAAATTAGCAAATGTGAAGAAAAAAATAGAAATTCTTCAGGGTAAAAATAATGCAAAAAAAAGTATATTACTAAAGGTCAATTGTTTCGGGATATCCTACACTAAAACAAAATGGTTAACAAAATGTACACACCATTTTCAAGCTGATACTCACCTGTAGTTCAGTATAGTACTTCATTACAGTTATGGTACCAAATACCAAAGTTTGGACAGTATTTAGGTTTTACAAGCCTTTTGGAAATAGACATTCGCCAACATAGCTTAATTCTTTTTTTCTGGTTCATGTGCTAATTGATTAATAGTCAAGTAGATTTAGGGGCAACATAGTTATGGTAGCAGGGCAACATGCATATCTTCTCTAGCCAATACATGTTTGAAAAATGTTTCACATTAACCCACAATGTGAAATAAGAGGAGATCGGATATTATATCATACAAGTTCCAACGAGGATGCTCGATTACAGTACAGAAGTGCATAATACAATAACAAACCCCTATGTCACTGTACTCCCATTTTTCACAAGTCAGTGCAGCCTTAGCTCATATATAAAACAGAATTTATCTAGTGGGTTGCAACACATAATTGATTGCCCAACAGAACTGATTTTTTTTCCCTGCGGGTTAAGATTAATTGATAATCTTGGCAGTTGGCACATACCATGATCCATTGCTCTAGGTTTTGAATGTAACCTTCAGCGTTCTCATTCAAAGCATCAAGAGCAAACTTGTCTACCTGCAAACCGAGTCACCATAAGATTAAATAAATTCCGGGTGGAAATAAGACATGGATAGTTCAACAAATTCTTACTTTTTCAAGCTGCAGCTTGTTCGGATGCTCGGGAAATTTCTTTGACAAAGTGATGCAAATTTTTGGGAAATTTGGCATAACACCAGCTTTCCAAAATGCATCTGAAAATGTATGTGCGTTTGGATCTGGATAGTCCAGGATGCTATTTAACCTGAACATTTTGGCCAGCAACCCTTCCGCGACCATTGACAGTTGAACCACTGGCTCCATCTGAAGATGTTTCTGGCCGCTCGCGGAACCTTGAGGCCCATCGACGCCCATAGTCCTCCAGCTTGCTGATGCTGAAGGTGCTGATTCTTCAGCACTTAGGTACTCCGACCACCGGGACATGCTGTCCACTTCCTTGGATTTGAACGACACATGGGCCATGTCTTGAGTAGAGAACAACTGCCTGGGCATCGTCACAAGTTGACACACTTAGAGTGAGGAACTTGCAGCATCTCAAAAACTAAAAGTCTGAGATCGAAGCACCAATACGGTAAATTAACGAAAAAGTATCTATGAATGATGGATTTACGAATTTAACAGTACGACGACCGACTCCATGCTCAAATAGGTCAAAATCCAAGTGCAAGCATGCTCCAGGAGGCCGAAACGGAAGTAAAATTTACCATCCAAACTGGGGAGAATCCAGCATTTCAAGCCTAGCCGCCCCACACACACACACACACCACCACCGCCACCACAAATCTCCCGAAATTGGCGGTAATCACCAAAACCTTCTCAAGTGATTAGAGAATTGAGAGGAACCAGGCATTTCCTTCCAGGCTCCAAATCAGAGGGAAGAGCGAGCTCACCTAGGGGACGCACACCGGTACGGAGGCCCGTGGCTTGCTCAGCGGCGCGGAGATCTCACCGCCATTGGAAGCTTCTGCTGTGTCTCTCTCGGTGGTCGGGAGGTGGGAGAGGAGTTGGAGGCAGCAGTTTACACTTTACAGCGGCCTGTCGCTTTTTCCTTTCCTTTTCTTTTTGGAAGATTCGTCTTTACTCCTACCGTCCTACGCATGACTATGTGTGGTCGTGTGGACGCATCTCACAGTACGTTTGGTGAGCGCGCGGTGGGCCACAAGGCCCGGATCTTTTGCGGACGCTGGAGATCGTGATGAGTGGGCTTCGCTGGCTGTGGCCTGTAGCGGTAGGTTCATGGGCCGTCTGTGTTAGCGCCCGAGGTAATCCGACGTCTGTGGGCTGCTTCCTGTGCTCTGTGGCTTGTGGGCCTGTGGACGGACGGCTTGGATCGCTCATCAGCGTTAAACGTAGTAACGAAGAAGTAGATGGACTTTTCTTGTATTTATTAGGAAACCGGGCCCGGCCAGGAGTCCGGGTCCGGGTGGGCACCTCATCCACCGTAGACTATATATATAGGAGGGGGGACTCCCCCAAACAAGGTACACAATTCATTATTGGAAGAGCAATAAAGAGCGACTGCGATCCCTCTCATACACGTGTTTCATCTATTGTTGTGTTCTTGTGTTCTTGCATCGTTCTTACGAATCGATTTTGTATCGAGAGTGTCGTTGATTTGGACTCGCGGCGCGGTTCCTCAACACGTTATCGGCCACGATCGACTCTCCTCGCATCGAAAAGGTAACCGTCGATGAGCGACACTCGTATATTGAATCGTTTTCTAGATTGCTTTCAATTACGCAAATTTAGCTTTCTAGATTTGTTTCTACGGTGCAAATTTGCTCTAATCATTGCGAGCGACTTGAAGTCGCCGACACAATGCCGATCAACAGTTGCATGAAAGAGCAAATGTTGATTATGCAAGTAGATTGAAAATTGCAAATCCGTTCTAACCTCTGCGGTGACTTGAAGTCGCGGAAAATCCGATCGGAGGTTGCATGAAAGAACCGATGTCGATTGCATTGTTTTACATCGCATGGCATTGCATACAATCATTGATGAGCAGTATTTTCGAAAAAAATATATATATTTCGTTATGCGCCACGAAGAAGCGGTAGGTGTACGACCACACCCCGGCGCCGTGGCGCGTTCTGCGCCGTCATTGGCGCCTTGAAACGCAGCGCCGCGCGCGTAACCACCTTAAACGCGTGCGGCACCCCCACCGTGACATAATCAAGAAAAGAAAAAAAAGGCGGGGATGAAGGGCGTCATCGCCGCGCATGCGGCAACGCGTCCGCTCCCATCATCCGGTCCCGCCAAACCCGTCGCGGCGCCTCGAGCCAGCGACATCCGGCGGCGTGCCCGCCAGCGCGATCGCTGCCGCCGCTTACGGAGGCGCCACGGCGCCGCCACGGACCTGGCGCCCCACGCGCGCGCGCCGCGCCGCCGATGCGCGAACGCGAGTGCGAGCACGAACGCCGCCGCCGTAAAGCAGTGTGTGAGGCGCGGCGCGGGCGCGGCGCGCGCGCCGCCGATTACGTCTTGTGGCGCGCGCGAGCATCGCCACCGCCTCCTCCCGCTGCGCGCTCGGGCCGTTGCCTCGCCGCGTCGCGTGCCATGCACCGGTCACCTCGCCCGCCAGCGGCTCCGAAATCGGCCGCGCCTCAGCTGCATGGTGCTAGGGAAACCCTAGCACTACCTTTGAGAGGCACGGCTGGGCCCTCTTGGGCCTTGAATGCATGGGCCGAAATAGGCCCGATGCTTACCGTAGGAAGAAGAAAAAAAAAAAGGGAGGGGCAAACTGGAAAAAAAACCCGATTTTGCAATAAAGTCCCTCGAAATTCTAAAAATCACAAGAAAGTTTCGCATATAAGGAAATTTTGCGAAAACCCCCTCTGGAATTGAGAGATTTACGGAATTATGTATATTCTTGCAGAATAACCCTCAGAAATCTGAAAATTACACGAATTTTCTCTCGAGGCGAAATTTCGCGTTTTAGCCCTGAAACTTGCAGATTTCAGAGAAGTCATTTTCGATGAAAAGTGCCTCGGGAATCCAAATTTTTGCATATTTTTGAATTTTGAAGCATATTTATTCTTGTTATTATTATTTCTATGCAATTTATTACTGTATTTACTGTCTTGATTATCTGTAATTATTTATATTGCTTTTAATCATTGAATATAGCGATAAATCTTGAAAAATGCGTGAAAAATCTGAGAATATTATGGAATTCTTGCAACCTTTTATGTACATTACAGCGGTAATCTTATGCACTCCTTGCATGAATATGCGAGATGGTGGAATTCTGAGCAGGGAGTTCGAGGCGGCCCGACATGTGAGTGTTGACTTGGGCATCGGATGTTGAGATCGTGCTCGGGCCAAGCTCCGTGTTGCCATGGACTCGGCGCCTCGCGAGATGTCGTTCAACCGGAGAGAATGATCGGGCACTTCATTTTCTCGACATCATCTTTGTCTAACTCTCAAGAATGAGTATATGGCGAAAAAAGCGCGCGGCATTATGGACCGCCACGAAGAAGCGGTTGGCGAAGTACACCATCACCCCGGGCGAGCGAGAATGGACTCGACTACGTTTCTTGACTACAAGGCGTAGGGAGTACAACTCGCTTTGCAAAATTTGTACAAATCTTGACTTTGTGGTAAAGTAATCACGAGATCTGAGAGAGGATTGAAAACCACATCTACCTTTCACCCAAATGCGGTGCAATCCGCACGCAACTATCGTCGAGGATGGCTTCAAGGAATATCTGGCCGATTGATATTATGCAAGTTGCGGAAGCTCAAGATGAGGTTCTCGAAAGAACTACATCTCGCGACCACCTAGTAGCAAAGTTGGCCATGAAGTCAATGCTAGTAGCTACAAGGTGAAAGCCTCACTCGAGCGAGAGCGGGAAGGGTAGGTCATGAGCCACAAAACTAAGCAAAATGCTCAAGTCAAGAAAGCGACCAAAGAAGCGCGATGAGAAGCCCTATGGTCGGCGGGACCAAAGTGCTACAAATGTGGCACTTGGGGACATTGGTCACGTGTCTGCCGTGAACGCGACGTGATTGATGCTTTCAAGGCAAAGAAGAAGGGCAAAGGGCGGCCAGGCGCACCTCGCCATTGCGAGCATAGAAGATCCACGGTCATTGGTTGCACCTATGGATGTGGACATGCCTACGGCGGCTCCTATCACTCCTTCATTGGACATTGCGGCATTGCGATCGTGAATTCTTGAAGAAGAAAAGATAGAAGTAGATGAGATTGATGAAGTTAATTCTTACTTGATTCGATTTAGTGCATGCATGGCACTTAGTTTCTGATCATTTGCGGTTTATGTTAGGATTTTATTGAATAAAGGTTGTAAGCTCTAGAAGAGCGGTAGCATTAAATTCTTATGATGGGTCCGGCAAGATTTTCCCGTATTAATAAAGCAAGTTTTGTTACTGTTTTGAAGTATGCTTTATGTGTGGATTGTTTTGCTCCATATTGATAAATACTTTATATATCGAGCGCGTGTGGCGCCCTATGGAGGAAGTGTGTCTAGCGGATAGCGGCTGCTGAATACCATACTAAGAGAAGCGAAATTTTCGGTCGATCGGCAAGAATCTTTGGTAGTCTTCGACAATCATTGGCGGCGATACTTGTATAATAGGCTCGGGAAGAGCCACAATTATACTCCCAATGGGCACGACATTGGTCATTGAAGAAGCCTTGTTGTACCGGAATCGACTAGAACTCTCTTAAGTTTTAAAGATATTCGCTAACGGTCTCCATGTAGAGGCGAAGAAGAGTATGGTAAGGAATACTGCTCATTACAAAGCGTGAAGAGAATGGGAAAAGGGTATTAGAACGACTTCCTTCATATGAATCAGGCTATACTACACTCATATTAGGGCACTGCGGCCTATCTTCATCTGAAAACATCTTTTAGAAGCTCGAACTTTTACTGTCTCGGCATGATAGATTAGGCCACCGGTCTTAGAATGATGAGAAATATAATTAACAATTCTCGGGGACATAATATTAATGTAAAGAATTTCCGAATCGAGAAGATTTCGTGTGTCTGCATGTGCCAGAAATTAATTACTAGACCTTCTCCTCGAAAGTGAAGGATGAAATCCTGCATTCTGGACCGAATCGAGGGAGATATTTGCGGTCCTATTCAGCCTGTCGAGGCCATTTAGGTACTTTATGGTGCTCATCGATGCTTCCTCGAAATGGTCGCATGTATGCTGTTATCTACAAGAAATCATGCTTTTGCAAAGTGATCTCGCAGATAATTAAAATAAAGAATAATTTCTCGATCATCATATAAAGTCCATCGGAATGGACAACGCGGAGAATTTACTTCAAAGGCTTTTGATGATTATTGTATGGCAATGGAATTACCGTTGAGCACTCGGTACCACATGTCCACACCGAATGGACTAGCGAAGCATTGATTAAAAGAATTAAATTCATTGCCCGACCGCTTTTCGAATGTAATTTACCAACTACGTGTTGGGGACACGCGATCTGCATGCGGCAACTCTCATCAATTTTAGGCCGTCGACATACAACATCCTTTCACCTATGCAACTAGCGCAAGGGTCACCACGAAAATCTCTCATCTTAGAAGGTTTGGTTACAAGGTTTATGTACCTATACCACCACCGCATGTGACGCAATGGGCCTCTCAGAAAATCGGGATATCGTTGGTTATGAGGCGCATCCATAATCGTGTATCTGGACTCAATGACTGGAGATTTGCATACAGCCCGTTTCGCTGATAGCATATTTGATGAGGATAGTTTCCCGTCATTAGGGGGAGGAAATCAACCTCTTGATGAAAAATGTCGGGAAATAACGTGGCAAGCCACGGGAATTAATGCACATGACCCACACTAGTGAAGCGGATAGAAGTCGAGAAGATAATTGATTTGCAAGCATTAGCGAATCAAGCGCGACCACTTTAGTGATTTGAAGAGCGTGACCAAGTCGCATGTGCACGCACGCAATGCAGGAGAGGGTTGAAATACCAAAGAAAATATAAGGTATCCTAATCCGTCCGAGGCCTCGGAATAAAGGGCGAGAACTCCGCCCTCGAATCCCAAATAACAGGGGCGCTGGCGAAAAAGGATAAGAAGGACTTGTCACAGCCGATCACTGAAGTTCCCCACAAACAGAAGGGGAGCCAGTTGAGACCTGGCACTAGTATGGAACCTTGATAAAGACATACGATTTGAATATTCCCACGGAGGAGACATCGGCATGGATGTGTGCGCACATCGGAGTGAAAAACTAAAGGACTTGCCCGCAATTGAAAGCGGCGGTGAGCAAGTAGAAGCATTAGCGAGAACCGCCTTATGAAGAAATAGATATAAATTATGTGACCACGGGAGAATCTATGAATAGAGCAACGACTAATGTCGACATTTATTTTGCAAAGAAAATTGCCACAATTATTGATCTTGATCAGAGCTGCATCGCTCATTGAATGCAAGAAGAGATCAGTTGGAAAGATTGGAAAAAGGCAATAGAAGCGAATTAATATCTCGAATAAAGAGAGGTGTTTGGGCACATGTGCACACCTCCCCATGTGCACTGTAGGGCATAAATGGGTATTTGTTCGAAAGAGAAATGAAAGAAATGAAGTTGTCGGATACAAAGCAAGGCTTGTTGCACAAGGTTTCACTCAAAGACCAGAGTCGATTATGAAGAAACCTATTCCCAGTCATGGACGGAACTACCTTTAGATATTTAATCTCAATGGCGGTGAATCGAATTTGGAAATGAAATTGATGGATGTGGTAGCTTGCATACCTTTATGGGAACTTGGATTGGAAATTTATATGAAGGTACACGAAGGTATCCTGTCATCAGAACCAAGATAGAGCAAGCAAATCTATCGATGTGCAACTCGAGAAAGTCACTTGTATGGATGAAGCAATCAGCGAGGATGTGGTATAATCGCCTAGCGACTTTCTGCAAGAAAGGCTACCTGAGCAGTGAGGATTGTCCTGTGTTTTATCTGGCGATCGGGATGGATTACGTATAATCTCGGTATATGTAGATGATCCGAATATCATCGGGACTTTGGAAGATATTGAAAAAGCAAGCTCTTACTTGGAGTCGGAGTTGAAATGAAAGATTTGGGTAAAACCAAATATTGCTTAGGCTTGCGACTTGAGCATACCTGAAGGAATTTTAGTACATCGGTCAACCTACACTCGAAGGTGTTGGAAAGGTTCGGCTTTGAAAAGGCATATCCTTCAAAAGTGCCAATGATCGGAAGATCCTTGCGGCAAGACAAGGACCCGTTGGACCTAAAGAAGAGGGGAAGTCACGGGACCAAATTCCCATACTTGAGCGTAGTTGGAGCACTCATGTATTTAGCAAAGCGCACTAGACCGGACATTGCTTTGCGATGAATCTTTTAGCAAGGTATAGTGCGAGAACCTACCAAAAGGCATTGGCGAGGGAATAAGGGCGTCTTAGATACCTCCAAGGAAGTAAAGATCTTGGCCTATTCTCAGAAAGAACCAGGACCTTACAATGATAGCTATGCGAATCTTGGGTACTTATCGGACCGCATCTGTAAATCGCAAAGCAGGCTATGTATTCATGTGTGGTGGAGCGCAATTTCATGGAAATCATCTAAGCGAGTTTGGTATCAACCGACGAACCATTCGAAATTATAGCAGCATGCGAGGCGCGCGGGAATGCTCTTGGCTTGGCGGATGATTCACCACATCCAGCGATCATGTGGATTGAATACCGCACAAACCTCTACTATTATCTATGAAGATAATGCGACTTGTGTTGCACAAATCAGGATGGGTTATGTGAAGAGTCCTCTCACAAAGCATATCAACCCCAAATTCTTCTATGCTCATGAAATGCAAAAGATGGGCGAAATTAAGGTACTACATACTAAGTCATGTGAAAATCTTGCGATTTGTTCACTAAGTCACTTCGACATCTAGCTTTGAAAGGTGCGTCGTGGAATTGGAATGATAAGACTTAGAAAGTGCGAGAATTCGAGGAGAACCTTCACAAACTCATTCTTTGAAGCTTGATTACGAAGATCGAGTACCCAAAGAGCAAATCACGGAGATTAAATAAATTGGGTGAATTGTACTCTTTTTCCCTTGACGAGTTTTCTGAAGTTTCTCGGTTAAGGTTTTTAATGAGGCAATTAGTGCGACATAGCGACGTGATCCATGTACTCTTTCTCCAAATTTTCCCCTTGGGTTTTATGGAGTTTTAGCGAGGCATGGACATGAAGGATGAGAGCCCAAGGGGAGTATTAGGAAGCCGGGCCGGCGGTCGAGGTCGGGTGGGCACCTCATCCACCGTAGACTATATATAGGAGGACCCCCAAACAATGTACACAATTCATTATTGGAAGAGCAATAAAGAGCGACTGCGATCCCCTCTCATACATGTTTCATCTATTGTTGTGTTCTTGTGTTCTTGCATCGTTCTTACGAATCGATTTTGTATACGAGTGTCGTTGATTTGAACTCGCGATGACGGTTCCTCAACAGTATTCACTCCGTTTGCATTTATCACTGTTGACGTTGACCAACTGATTTAGCTTTGACTGGCGACAATATTTAAAATGTCTATTTACGTGGCGTAAAAGTGGTATCATTACATTTATAATTAAAAGTATTTTATCAATATTCTACCTTTAGAGCTATTTGCTTTTGTGTTTCTTAAAATATAACGGTCAAATCTTGATAGTCAAAGTCAACTGTAACAAGCAAACGCAGACGGAGGGAGTACATACCAACACCTGACTCTGGTTACTAACTTCAAAACACACGATTTTTATTCGTTCAGTCTGCCTTGTGATGTGTGATCCGGCGGTGGCTCTCGTAAGATCGTCGATACCGGTTAGATTCCAAGATTTACCGCGTTCCACAACGAGCCGTGGTGATGGTGGCAGCGTAGCGAGGCAACAGCAGCGCCACTAGCCATGATCTCGGATGGAAGGCATGCGAAACGTCGAGGAGGGGATCTAGTTAGGTTTTTGGCGATGCCATGGCGCCGTAGAGTGACCAGAGGGGTCAAAAATTTAATGTTTTTGGCCAACGAAACCTAGACACCACCCAAAAAGAAACAGCGTCATGCTATGCTCTAGGACGTTAAAGAAGAACAATGTCCCCAGAAAATTAAAGAAGAACAGAGTGGTGTTTCGACTTTCTAGCACTAGATGCTGTGCTCTTTTCGATACAGATATAAGCACACCGTAACAACTAGTACTCTCTTCTAGTAGAACAGAAAAGGATTCTGGTGTCAAGTTTGGGCACAGCTCTGCTGTGATGCGGCAGAGCCTTGTGTTTCCGGAGCAGCAGGGCGCCATCGCAGATGTATCGGACAGGTGAGAAATTCGGACGGGAAATTCAGAGTGCGTCTGGCAACGCCCTTTTTGAGTACTTGTAGTGACGGATGCGATGCAATGCTGCAGCACTGCTGCTTCACTTCTTTCCGTTTGCCTGACTGCCTGCCGGCCATCCATGTAGCATTTATACAAGGGGAAATATTTTTTAAAATAATATTAATTTAATAACAAATTACAAAATTAAATAGTTGAAAAAAATGCAAAACTAGGCTGTTGTCGGCGGTTTAACTGGCGACAGGGGTCCTGTCGCCAATTCATCTGCCGACAGGGTTCTGAAATTTTTATTATTATTTTTGTGTGTAGAATTCAGTCTAAACATTTAACTTCGAGACTGGCCGCCGCTGTAGGCGGTTCAAGGATAAGGGGAAGGGACTGATGGGCTGCTGGAACTAATTAACTTCGCTCCTATCAACCTTTTTTCGATTCAAAAATGTGCACATATATCGTAGATGTATTTCGATTTGTTAATTCGTGCATGTGTCGTTTCTAATGCATGTAATCAAACTCAACGTGTCATGTAATTCGCTATTAAATTATGAAGTCTTTCAAACTTCGTAATCTTTTCCCAAATATTTTGACTATTAAATATCTCGTAATCTTTTCCCAAAGGAATCGGTTCTACAAACAATACAATCCTAAACCCAAATATTTTTCTCTATTTTGCTCCGAAGGGGTTGTTTGTATTATTGTGCCGCCGATCTCGTATTACTTACCATGTGTTCGTTATCTTCTCCCATTTCGGATTCTGAACTACGCGGACACTTAAATATATTGCCAAAAAAATCCTTAAAAATTACTAAATTTTTAGGTTGTATTTTGTACACACAAATTAAAAAAAACAGTACCATGTCGCCACTTGAATTGGTGACAGTGCTAAGTTGAATTGGGCTGGTGACAGTAGCCTATTTTTAAAAAAACTATTTAATTTTGTAATTTGTTACGAAATTAATACTATTTTAAAAAAATGGGAAATCGATAGCTGCTCTCTTCCTTTGTTTTCTTCCACGGGTTAGTATGAAATGAATGCATGGTGATGATCAGCAGTAGCACACTACAGGATACAGCTTCAGACAGGCAGGGTATCTGTACATTCTGAAGGCGAAATAGAAGGTTCGCACATAGCGTTTGTATCTGTACATTCTGAAGGCGAAACAGATGCAACCGTATTGGTTGAGATAAGGTAAGAATACAAACGTAACAGCTATGGAATCTAATCTCCTTTCCTTGCGTGCCTAATCTCCTGTCAATCCGGGCGGGCCGGTGATGAAGGCCATGCACGTACCGTGTATGGCTAACACCCCGTAGTTGGAACGGTAGATGGGCGGACGTTCAAACTAGAGCAGAAATCCTTGAACAATGTTGTCGGTAAACCTTTAGTGAAGATATCGGCGTACTGAGAACTGGTAGGAATGTGGAGTACGCGGACATCACCAAAGGCGACACGCTTACGAACAAAGTGCAGATCAATTTCGATATGCTTCGTTCGCTGATGCTGAACGGGATTTGTCGAAAGGTGGAAGGCACTGATGTTGTCGCAAAAAACAATGGTGGCCTGGCGAAGAGGTCGGTGAAGCTCGGCGAGGAGTTGGCGGAGCCAACACGACTCGGCCACGGCATTGGCGACGACGCGATACTCTGCTTCCGCACTGGAGCGGGACACCGTCTGCTGTCGCTTGGAGGACCATAAGACGAAGTTGTCACCGAGGAAGATGCCATACCCCGAGGTTGACTTCCGAGTGTCCGGGCAAACGGCCCAGTCGGCATCCGTGTACGCGGTGAGGGAGGACGGCGCGGTGCGGTGGAGCTGTAAGCCGTGATCAACGGTACCCTTCAGATAGCGGAGAATGCGCTTAGGAGATTGGCATGCGGCTCGCGGGGATCGTGCATGTGAAGACATGCCTGCTGCACCACGTACGCGATGTGTGGACGAGTGAACGCCAGATACTGGAGGGCACCAGCGATGCTGCGGTAGTCAGTGGGGCTGTCCACCGGAGCACTAGTGGAGGAGAGTTTGGCGCTGGTGTCGACGGGGGTACTGCACGGCTTGCAGTTGCTCATGCCAGCACGAGCGAGGATGTCCTCGGTGTACTAGCGTTGGGAGAGAAAGAGTCTGTTGTCGGTTTTCTGCACGAAGATGCCGAGGAAGTGGTGCAGGTCGCCGAGGTCCTTGAGAGAGAACTCGCGGCGCAGGGAATCGATCACCCGTCGAAGTAGTGTTGAGGATGAGGCGGTGAGAACGATGTCGTCGACGTACAGGAGGAGGTACGTCGTTTCTGGTCCGCGCTGATAAATGAACAGCGACTGGTCGACCTTGGAGTCGAGGAAGCCCAACGACCGCAGGAAGGTGGCGATGTGGCTGAACCACGCACGCGAGCCTGCTTGAGGCCGTAGAGCGACCGGTTGAGGCGGCAGACGTGCGTGGCGCACGCGGGTGCAACGAATCCGGACGCTTGTTGACAGTAGTCGGTCTCCGCAAGTGTGTCGTTGAGGAAGGCATTGTTGACGTCAAGCTAGTGAACCTGTGAGGACCCGGGTATTTAACTAGTAATACTTAACCTCCATATGGTTCTAGCATTACTAATTAAATATCCTAAGCCTCGATGGACATGTGCTTCCTAGAATTGCAGCACATGCTCATCATCACAAAATTATACATCATTTCCATACAACATTTAACACTAAGTTCAACAACGACATACATAAAGTAAAATTATTACAAAAGAGCCGACCGGCCAAATAACCAATATACAAGAATGACAGCGAAGCAAAATGACATAAGATGGCTAAGAACAAAAGTCGACCAGGTTAGCCAACACAAACCACGAGACAACAGGCCAGGGCCGCCAAGCTAGTCGCCCGAATGCTACCACAACACGACTCACAAAAGTGAGGCCCTTGAGCTCACCTTCTTCCTCTGCAACAATTTATATTTAAGCAA
Organism: Ampelocalamus luodianensis; assembly: GCA_036346255.1. Taxonomy (NCBI): domain Eukaryota; kingdom Viridiplantae; phylum Streptophyta; class Magnoliopsida; order Poales; family Poaceae; genus Ampelocalamus; species Ampelocalamus luodianensis. Next base: position 1,931,779 of record CM070632.1, on the reverse strand, counting down.
AAACAATGAGTACACAAGGTACTATAAGGCGGCGTGTGGAATAGTAAACCTATTCATATGCTACATGCCGACTTTATTTAAGTGGAGGTTGTATGTTTCATTTTGCACAAAGCCAACTTTATTTGCAATAATGTAATACATTTAAAAGCAAGTTCGCAAATCTGTTTTGGTGTTGAAATAACAGCGAAATAATGATAAATACAAGTAACCACCTGGAAGTGATTATCCCAATAGCCACCACAACATAGCATGAATCCCTGATTCGTACCACCCATCAAGTTTTAATTAAAAGGTTGTAGTCTAACTCTTGAAAAGCTTACCTAAGCGTGTCCATAACCTAGGACGAGGCTATTCGAATAGTTTTAACCCTGCAGGGGTGTACCAATGTACCCACACTTCAGACCGCCTTTAAGCCACAAAAGCACACTTCTGAAGGTATGCCGGCACAGCTAAGTCCTACGAGACATTTCCAATCTTGTGCATTAACTACGAGCCGCTCGTATGGATAGAAACTCATACGCTTACATTGCAAGCCGAAAGACAACAAATCCCATCACGGGTGAAGTCTTTCGGACACTACAATGCTCCCAACACCATCCCTCCTGCGACTCCCTGCGACCCGAAACCAATACACGCTAAAGTACTAAGTCAAGAGAGGTCACATACCCTCTAGTGTGGTTAGCACACATAGATTGCCTGGATAACATGTACTCACAAGATGTTCGGTCCTTAATTGACTTGGGCACCAATCCAGTCACACCCAAAAATCACACCGTCTTACCATTGTGCCCAAGTCCAAATCCTTTTGCTTTTAGTTTTTGGTTTTTGCAATTTGAACACAGCATCAAGCCGAAATATAGATACATAGTAAGCATTTGTGTGATCAAGGTTATCGACAAGTCGATAACCGCCCATTTCTACCGGAAGCTAAGCATGGCTAAGCGATTAGTCCGCAAAAGTACTAAGTGACAAGAGCTCATCCACGAACCCTAAATCACAGCAATAACCTAGGCTCAATGGTAGTAAAGGATAATCATTTACCTAAGGAAATGCATCTACTAGGTCAACTAACGACAATAGTTTAACAAAAACTAGCAATGCATACATAGAATTTGTAAACAACATAAATACTTGAATATACAAGGATTAACATGATCAAACTGCTTGCCTTGCTGGAATTGCTCTTGCTGCAGAGGAGGATTATCAGGTTCAATGTAATCTTCGGAACCTAACGCAAAAATGCGATAAAATCAATAAGAACGAAGAACACCAAATAAAACCCAGCAGCAAAAGACATCCAAATCAAATGAAACTTATACAGCAGCTAGGGGATGATTTTAGAAAATTTTAGGAACAAGAATCATGCAATTTGGAGTTAGGATGCAAAAGTTACAGCCAAAATACACTTTCTCAGCCTATTAAATCACTAAATTAATTATTGGTACTATTCATGGAGAAATTTTCTAGAATGATCTAAGCTTTGAAATTTTTATAGCAAGCAGATTATGACATCCTAATGACAGCAAAGTTGAGTTTACTAAATTTGGAGTTATGATGATTTACTAATGATTTTTCTAAGTTGTAAACCTAGCACAAGTTACTTCACAGAAAAATAACCATGTTCAAAACCTATTTCATATTAAAGTACACTAACAGAGGAATCTAACAAAATTGACTTTGCATATTTTTGGAGTTATACAAGAAAAGATATGCATTTTACAAGTTTAATTCTATTTTTGGGATATTCAAAATTGGCAGAAATCAAGTTATTTGAGTTACACGATTTTCTGCGATAGAAACATGCCCAATTGCATTTTTATGCTAAACTACATAGGCATAAAAATTTATTACAGTTGGATACATCTAAAAGGGATTTAAAATGAATTAGTTATGAGTTTCTAAAGTTTTGATACAATTCTCAGTTGATAAATAAATACTTACAGAAATGAAATCCAACCCAAACGGAAATAAACGACGTGGACGAACGAGAGCCCTCGATCTAACATCATACGACCCACGCGCGCCGGGAACAGCGCATGCGCGCGATCTCTAAAAGAAGCCCACCGTTGGATTAAGATCCAACAGCTGACGAGTAAGGATGCATTCGGACGGTGCGGTTGCCTCGGCCAACCACGACCGCAGATCTAAAGATAAACGGCTCAGAACACCCCTCCCTTCGGAGGGTCCCATTACATTCACGATCCGGACCGTAGATCGAGCGATGGGCGGCCTAGAACGACTTAGGCAGCGGATGGTGCGAACGCATACGGTCTGGGCGCGGATCGCAAAATGGGCGGCGATCAAAGATCGAAGTGCAACCTCGGCCCGACACGTGGGGCGCATGTCGGTGACTATAAGTCACACACGACTTTAACACACGTGCCGCGGGCTCGGGGCCCATGGCGTGAGACACCGGAGGTTTTAGGACGACTAATTAAATACTAATGACCAATGATTAGCGATGATTAGAATTAATGTGTCCTAAAGATTTCCACAGGTGGACTTAGGGTGAGGCCCACTGGCGATGTACGAGGTTATCTCAAGCGACCATCAATGCGAGCACTAATTAACGTATGATTAAGCATTAATGATGTCGGAACAGCACGAAAATGCGACAGCGGGTGATTACAGGGGATCGGGCCCACATGTCAGTGAGATATTAAGCCAAATTAGGACACAATTAATACTTCTAATGATTGGCAATGATTAAGCATTAACTGTGTCCTAATGAAATGACGAAAACGGGAGCTCCCAGCTGACAAAATCCCGAGCGCAACCCACGGCTTGTCGCCGGCGACTCCGGTCGCGGCGGCGCCCACAAAATACCAAAATGGGTTCGCAATAGTGTTGTGGACCCAATGGTGATGACCTCGCCGGCGGTGGAGGTCTAGAACGCCGGCGAGTCGGAAAACATAGAAGGAGGCCATTTCGGTAAAACACGAAAACAGCAAAATGCTCCGCTGCAGTCCAAGAAAGCGAGTGCCACGACTTCTAGGGACTAAATAGAAGCTACCTTAACCGTGGGGAGCTTCAAAGATGGCCGGAGAAGACTTGAACACGATGAAGCTCGCCGGAGCCGAGGAAGATGAAGTAGAAAATGAGGTTCTGAGCAAAATGAACACTAATGGGTGATCAAAATAACTTCCTTGAAGCTCAGAGAAACTCTAACAGCAAGTAACTGCGAAATGAACCACTTACCGGAGTTAGAGAAGAAAGAGGGTGAAATCAGCCGAAAGTCTCCAAACTTAAAATTGAGTGATTCCTGTGAATACAACCTAAAATCAAGTTAGGGGAAATGTAAAGGAAGTTGAGGAGCTCAAAGGGGTACAAGAAAGATTGAAGATGAACCACTGGACACCAAGACCACCAATAGAGCTTCTCGGGTCAACAATGGTGTTTGAGGATTTGAAGTGGTTTTGAGCTCAAAACACAGAGAAGAACTAGGGGTGGTGTAAAGGAATACCAGGGGGAGCTAAGGGGGCTATTTATAGAGGAAGGATTAGGGTTTCGAGCAAGAACAAGAGTCCATGGTGGGCTCGGTTCAAGGCACGATCATGGACAAAGAAATGATGGGGGCAAGTGAGACTCGGGATGGAGGAGCCGAAAGCCTGATGCGCATTTAATGCCCCGCAGAGAGACGTTGACGAGAGCAAGCTCGAAGTGACAAAACGAACCCGCCCTCTCTCTCTCTTCCTGCCATTGCTCGCTGCGCTACGGAGGAGGCCGAGGAGGAAGAAGAGCGGAAGGAGAAGCGTGACCGTTGGATTGAAAATGGGCGGTCGAGGATTAAAAGGATCGGTGAGGTTTCTAACACTCCAAGCAATCGGGCGGTCCGATTAAAAACGAGCGGCTCGGATGGATGGAATGTTCATGGCGGTCGAATGTTCCTGCGAACACGGGCGTGCGATTTAAATCAACGGTTGATATCAATCGCGCTATGAGTGAGCCGGTGCGATTAGGTGGTTCGACCGAGTCAAGTGGCTCGAGCTCGAGCGACTCGAACCCAAGGAACAGTGGAACCGGGTTTTAGGTTTTAAATAGACAGAGAGATTTTTGATGATTTATTAGGGATAGCAAAATAACTCCAAAATCCTGAAATTTTTACAGAGCTTGCTGACTTAGATATTGACCTTGTGTAGAATTTTTAGAGGTTTTTATGCAGTGCATTTTCTCCAAAATTTCTGCAAGTCTGGTTCAAGTTTGGTGAAGGTCAAGCAGTTTGTACCCCTAAAAGTATTCAAACAATTTTCAAAAATTGTGAAATTTTTCAGAGGAGCCACATACCATCCCAGGAACTTAGAAAAAATATTTCCAGGGGATGATCGAAAGGTTTTGACAAGATTGTTTTAGAAGGATCAAGATTTGGATCAAAAGACTTCTGACTTTGTATTTCCATAACTCTTGTACAAGAATTGTTTAGTACACACAGGAAACACATGATGTAAGAAAAAGTTTTAATTTCTACTCATTTTCTTACATTTGAAACACAAGCTCTGGCGGGGATATTCTGAGCCCGACCCGGTAGTTGGAGGCGCAGCGGTGAGGGCGAGTCGCCACGTGGCGGCTTAACAAGCTGGGTGAGCGTCTCGCGAAGTTGGCGTCGGCGGCGAGAAAAACCTCGAAGCACCCAGCGAGCCTTGTATCGGTTCAAGGAGCCATCCAGCTTCAACTTGTGCCGAAATATCCATTTACCTGAAACAATGTTAGCACTAGTAGGGCGAGGGACCAGTTCCCAAGTATTATTTGCGCAAAGTGCGTCAAACTCGCACTGCATGGCCGCTCGCCAATTTGCGTCATTGAGGGCAGCTCGGTAGTTGGAAGGAATTGGCGAAAGAGCGGAGACATGAAGATTGAGGAGCTGCTTTGGTTGGCGGAAGCCGTGTTTTTCGCGAGTGGCCATGTGATGATTATTGACAACAGGAGTGCCCGGCTCGGCATTGGGTGGTGGGGAAAACGCAGCGGCATTTGGCGGCGGGGGAAACACAGCTGCATCAGGCAAGAGCGGAGCAGGAGGGGGTGCTACGGGTTGCTCGGGCACGGGAATGGGCACAGGCGCGGGGCGTGCAATGGGCACAGCAGCAGGCGCTTGAGCCATGTCGAGGAGGAAATCAAAATCAGATGGGGGTGGAGGGTTGGGTTTATCGGCAAAGGGAAAAGAATCCTCGTAAAAAATGACGTGCCAGGAAATAATGATTTTATTTGTAGAAAGATCAAGACACCGGTACCCTCGGTGATGGGCGGGATACCCCAGAAAAAGACACGCAGTGGAGCGAGGGGCGAGTTTGTGAGGGGTGGTGGCGGCGATATTAGGATAACATCGGCAGCCGAAAACGCAAAGGTGGGAATAGGAGGGTGGATGGCCAAACAAGGCTTGGTAGGGGAAACCAAAATGTAGAGCCTTGGTGGGATGGCGGTTGAGGAGGTGTGTGGCGGCGTGAAGCACTTCGACCCAAAAAAATAGGCGGAAGGGAAGCTTGGAAAAGAAGCGACCGAAGAATATCATTTGTCGAGCGGATAACACGCTCGGCTTTGCCATTCTGCTGAGAGGTGTGAGGACAAGACATCCACAACACCATGCCCTGAGTGAGAAAATAAGTGAGTGCGGTGGAATTGTTGAACTCGCCACCATTGTCACACTGAATGGCCCGAACCTGGGTGCTGAACTGAGTTTTGGCGTAAGCAAAGAAATGAGTGAGTGTTTGGAATACATTGGATTTGAAACGGAGAGGAAACGTCCATAAGTAGTGAGTGAAATCATCAAGGATAACGAGATAGTATTTGTAACCGGAGACAATAGAGATCGGGGATGTCCAAAGGTCACAATGAACTAAATTGAAAGCTTTATTTGTATGAGTGGTAGAGGACGAAAAGGGCAGACGCACATGACGACCAAGTTGGCACACAGTTTCAACCGATGATTTATTACATGAAATAAACGACCCACGAACTAGATAATCTAACGCTTGACGGCCAAGATGTCCAAGACGGCGATGCCATAAGGTGGAGGGCGGGGTGGTGACGGAGAGGGCACAAGCAGCGGGAGGCGGCCATTGGAAGGGGTAGAGATCACCACGGCTATTGCACCTGACGATCACATTCTTGGTTCGAAGGTCCTTCACAGAAAGGTTGTAGGGGTCAAACTCAACAGAACAATGATTATCAATAGTGAATTGCGAACGGAAATAAGGTTCTTGATGAGGTTAGGTGTGACAAGAACATTATGAAGCTGGAAAGAAAAATCTGGAGTGGGAAGAGAGGCTGTGCAAGTGTGGGTGATAGGAAGATGAGACCCATTGCCCACAATGGCATAAGAATGTGCAACGGAAGAGAGAGGATGGGATGATGTCAAGTTACCATGCTCCGATGTCATGTGGGTGGAGGCACCGGAGTCCATGTACCACTCGGATTGGGAGGGCGGCGTGAGTGACATGGTGTTGAAAGCGTGCATGAGTTGTTGTTGATCCCACGACGGCGCGAGATGGAGGAGGTGCCAAAGGCGGGCGCCGACCAAGGCACGCTGCCTGCCAGAGTTGACACACAGGGCGGGTGATCGTTCTTGCCACCTGGAGCGGCGGCTGGGCCCGGGAGGCGGCAAGCGCGGGGGGAGGTCGGGGCGAGAAGACTGGTCCGTTTGGCCGCGGTCCCTGGCCCGACCACATGTGGATCGAGCCGGCCCACGGGTTCTGGAAGGATGGCCACGGGGAGGAGACCTTGGCGCCGCCCTGGCCACCGTTGCCACCGGAGGAAGTGTCGCCGTGGCCGCCGCCGCGTCGACGGCGGTTGGTGGAGGTGGTAGTGTTGCCGCTATTACCGCCGCCTTGAGGGCGGTTGTTACCACCACCTTGGTAGCTGCTGGAGCTGCTGGTGTTTGAGCCGTAGCCCAGACCGGCCCGCGAGGAGGTGCCGGACTGTCCACCCGGGAAGGAGTTCTTGCCGCCACCGCTAGAGTTGGAGTAGAGGGCGGTAGGAGGCGCAGCTTCCTGGGCAGTCATGGTGAGTTCTTCAAGCATAAGAGCAGAGCGAGTTGCGTTGAATGAGGGAAACGGCTGCCGCATGGACAGCAGGGTGCGCATGTGCTGGAAGCGAGGGCCGAGACCATGCAGGGTGTTGTGGACGAGGCTCTTGTTGCTGATGGGCGTATCGACCGTCGCGAGTTCGTCGGCGAGGGCCTTTTGTTTGCGGCAGTAGTCGCCGGCGGTCATGCTGCCCTGGTGGAGGCCGTAAAACTCTTGCTCGAGGTAGATGGTGTTAGGAAACCGGGCCCAGGACCGGGAGTCCTGGCCCAAGGTGGGCTCCTCATCCCAAACCCTAGTAGGGTCGTAGCCTATAAATAGGGGGTACTATTCATTGTAAAAGATTGATCGATGGATGAAGGAATAAAGAGAAACAAGGCGTCCCCTATATCTCGTGTTCAATCTCTTATTACATTTCTTATTGTTCATGCATTGTTCTTACGATTCTCGCTTTTCTCACGAGTGTCGCTCGGATTTGGACTCGCGCCGACGGTTCCTCAACACGTTATCGACGATCGACTCTCCTCGCATCGAAAAGGTAGCGTCGAAGAACGACACTCGTAGATTGAATCGTTTTCTAGATTGCTTTCAATTACGTAAATTTGGCTTTCTAGATTGGTTTCTACGGTGCAAATCCGCTCTAATCTACCGCGGCCGACTTGAAGTCGCGGCCAAGCCGATCGGTGGATTGCATAAAAGAGTAGATGATGATTGTCACGTAGGTAGTAGATGTCGCATGAAAGGCACCATGTGCGGCACGCTTTGCTGGCGGTATCACTACCTCGCGATCGTTCACGTCGGCATAGTCGCCATCACGCGCGTCGCCACGAGCAGCAGCGAGCCACGCCGCTAACGAGCGAGCATGCACATGTCGGCATGAATCGCGCCTATGTTGCAGTGCATTACATTACATTGCAACACATCTTATGAGCAGTATGCATCATATATGCATCGCATGAGCAGATAACGAAAGAAGAAAAAAAGGGCACTGCGCGGCGCATGCGCCGTGAACTTCGAGCTTCGAAGGCGTACAGCGGCCGCCTTGAGCGCCACCACCCGCCTCCTGGTTGCGCCGCTTGTGGCGGCATACCTGCGCTAGCCTCGCGCCTACGCCTCGGCCGGAGCGCCCAATCCGCATAGGGCACCGTGTCGGCCAAAGCCGCGGTGCCGATGGGCCGTCGCGCATGCTCGCCAGCCGAGCCGCCGGTCGGCGCTCGGACCGCCCGCGCGCGCGCATGCGCGCGCCGCCGCTTCGCGCGGCCTCCGCCGCCGCCGGCATGCGCCCGTAGCGACCTCCGACCGCGTGCGCCGCGGCGCCGCGCCCCTCCGCCACCACCGTGCCGTGCTCCCGCCGTCCGCCGCCGCCGGGCCGGCGCCGTCACCGCCGCCGGGTTATTCTGCGCCCGGCGGCCGATCGCCGCGCGCCGGCCGTGCCGCCGCGCCCGTTCTGCCGTCCGCCATAGCGCCCGATCGCGGGCCTCACGAGCATGGGGCTGCGCCGCCGCGCCATGGATCGCCGCCGCTCGCAGCTGCGCTCCGTCTGCCGCCGCCTGCGCGCTATGAAGTCGCCGTCGGCCACCTCGCGACAACAACACCGTAGGGCCGCCACCCGCTAGGCTCCCATGGAGCCGCCCCTCCCGCCATGCGTCGCTGGGCCGAGCCGCCGCCGCGCCGCATCGCTGCCGTGCGCCGCGGTCGCATCGAGTTAGAAACCTAAAATCCCCCCCTTCTTTGGCGGTAGCTTGGATCGAGAAAGCCAAGTGGGCCGTGTGGCCCGGCCCAAGAGTCGGGAACCCTAAGAAAAAAACGGAAAAGGGAGACCCGGCCGAAAAAAAGGGAGAGGAATGGGAAATTCTGAAAAACCCTCGAAGTTTGGAAAATTACGCGGATGAGGAAATTTTTGCAGAAGGGCCCTCTGGAATTGGGAGTTTTACGGGATTATGTATATCCTTGCAGAATAACCCCTCCGAAATTTGAAAATTACGCGATTTTTCTCTCAGGACTGAGATTTCGCGTTTTTAACCCTGAAACTTGCGGTTTCGTAGAAAGTTACTTTTCAGTGAAAGGGCTTGGGAATCAAAATTTTGCATATTTTGATATTTTGAAGCATATTTATTCTTGTTATTATTATTTCTATGCAATTTATTTATTGTATTTCTTGTTTTGATTATCGTGATTGTTTATATTGCTTTTAATCATTTGAAAATAGCGATAAATCATGAAAAATGCATAGAAAATCTGAGATCATGAACGAGAAGTTCGAATAGCATTATGAGAATTTTGCAACCACCTTACGCAAATTACGTGATAATCTTATGATTTTTTTGCATGAATATGAATATGAATATGGTGACATCATGGACGATGGTTCAAATCTTGACCAGCATGGCGAAATTTGTATAAAATTTGTATCGCTTCAATTACGTGGTAATGTAACCACGGATGAGCGGAAGATTGGCTCTCTCTACCTTTCACGAATGCGGTGCAATCCGCGCGCAACTCTGTCAAGGCGGCTACATGCGGTATGTCGAATTAATGGATATCATGCAAGTTCACGAAAACTCAAGATGATGTTCTAAGAAAAACTACATCTCATGACCACCTAATAGCAATGTTGGCCATGAAGCCACTACTAGCGACTACAAGGTGATGAAGCCTCTCACGAATGAGAGGAGCGGAAGGGTAAGGTAGTGCATCGCATGCGTTATTGATGCTTTTCTAAGAAAAGGGCAAATGATAGCATGAGGCACACCTCGCCATTGCGAGCCTGGAGGATTCACATCCATTAGTTACACTTATGAATGTGGACATCCCGATGCGACCCCATCATCCCTCCTTTGGACATCGCGTGGCGCAGCGTAGGCGCCAAGAGGAGAAGATCGCGCATGAAGCCGATTGAGGCGAAGTTCTGAATACTTGCCTATTAGATCTAGTGCACACATTGCAATCGGATCTTTTATATAAACTGCGATTTGTAATTGAAGCGAATTTTGAATTATTGAATAATGGTTGCAAGCTCTAGCAGAGCAAAACATTAAATTCTTATCATGAGTTACTGCAAGGCTTATTTTCCGTCTTTATAATAGCAAGTTATGTTACGATATTTGAAGTATTTTATTTATGTGTTGCTTGCTTTGCTACATATTAATAAAGTACATTATATTAGAACGCGTGTGGCGCCCTATGGAGGAAGTGTGCTTAGCATGTAGCGGCACAACCAATACCATCTTGAGAGAAATAGAAATTTTTCGAGTCAATCAGCAAGAATGCTGGTAGTCTTACGACAATCGCAGGCAACGATACTTGTATAATAGGCTCATGAATGACCATAATTATACTACCAATGGGAACAACTTTGGTCATTGAAGAAGACTTGTTGTACCGAATCGACTAGAATTCTCAAGGATATTTAGCGCTAACGGTTTCCACGTAGAGACCAAGAAGAGTATGGTACAAAATACACTCATTACAAGCGTGAAGAAAGTAAAAATAGCATTAGAATATCTTCTTTCATATGAAAGCTGGGCTATACTACACTAATATTAAGGCACTGCAACCTATCTTTGCCTTGAAAACCGCATTTAGAAGCTCAACTTACCTATCTCGGCATGATAGATTATGCCTAAGGTCTTAAGATGATGATAAATATAATTAACAATTCACGAGGACATAATATGAATGTAAAGAATTTCCCGAATCGGGAAGATTTTGTGCGCGCATATACCAGGGAAATTAATTACTAGACCTTTTAACTCTCGAAGAATGAAGTCCTGCATCCTGGACCGTATCCGGGAGAACTTTCTGATCCTATAACAGCCCACGTAAGGGTCATTTAGGTATTTTATGGTGCTCATCGATGCTTCCTCGGAATGGTCGCCACGTATGTTTATTGTCTATGAGAAATCATGCTTTTGCAAAGCCAATCTCACAGATAATTAAATTAGAAATATTTTCCTGATCGTCATGTGAAGTCCACGAATGGACAACGCAGAGAATTTACTTGACGCATTTGATGATTATTGCATGAAAATGGAAATTAAAAGTTGAGCATTTTGTACCGTATGTATGTACCCGAATGGACTAGCGAACTTTGAAGAATTGTAATTTACCAACTACATGTTGGGGACACGTGATCCTGCTCATGGCGGCTCTCATCAATTTTAAACCGTCGGCCTATAACATCCATCCACCTATGCAACTAGCGTAAGGTCAAGATTGAAAACTTCTCATCTTCGCGAGTTGGTTTGCAAGGGTTATATACCTATACCACCACCGTGCGAATCGCAATGGGTCTTCTCAGAAAGTGCGGGATATCGTTGGTTATGAGACAACATCCATAATCAAGTATTTGGACCATATGGTGGAGATTTGTATAATGCCCGATTCACGATAGTACATTAGATGAGGTTAGTTTCCCATCATTAGGGGAGAAATCAACCCTTGATGATAATGTCGGAAATGATTGAAGTCTAGAAGACAATTGAAATTGAAGATAATTGAAATCTATGCATATGACCCGCGCACTAGTAAAGCAAATAGAAGTCCGAAGATAATTGCGATCCGGAAGATAATTGAATTGAAGTCTAGAAGACAATTGAAGTCGAAAGATAATTGATTTGCAAGTATTAGTGAATCAAGCGCGACTACTTTAGTGATTTGAAGAGCGTGAATAAGTAGCATTTGCTGCAAGCAATGCAGGAGAGGTTGAAATACCATTGAAGGTATGCTTAATCCGTCCGAGGCCTCGAGAATAAAGGGCGAGAACCGGTCCCTCGAATCCGAAACCGGGGGCGCTGGTGGAAAGGATAAGAAGGACTTGACACGGCCGATCACCAAGTGCCCCGAACGGAGGGGTAGCGATTGAGACACAGCACGGTATGGAACCTTCGAAAAGGCATACGAATTGAACATTCCCATGAAGGAGACATCGGCATGGATGTGTGCGCACACATGGCTGAAAAACTAAAAGGACTTGCCCGCAATTGAAAGCGGCGGTGAGCAAGTAGAAGCATTAGTTGAACGCCCCATGAAGAAATAGCTATAAATTATGTGACCACGGGAGGATCTTTGAATATGACAACGACCAATGTCGACACTTACTTTGCAAAGAAACTTGCCACAATCATCAATCTTGATCGAGCTGTATCGCTCGATAAATGAAAGAAAAGATCAGTTAGAAAAGGCAATAGAAATTGAATTATTCTTTCAGAATAAAAGAAAGGTGTTTGGGCACATAAGCCGCACGCCTCCCCTTGTACACCCTGTAGGGCATAAGTGGGTATTTGTTCGAAAGAGAAATGAAAAGAAGCAATGCTCGTTGAACAAGGTTTCACTGAACATCCAGGAGATGATTATGAAGAAACCTATTCCCCGGTCATGGGCGGAACTCCCTTTTTAAATATTTATCTCAATGGCAGTGAACTTGAAGTTAGAAGTGAAATTGATGGATGGGGTACCAGCATACCTTTATGAAATATTGGATTCGGACATTTATATGAAGATACCTGAATGTATCATCGTCCGAACCAAAAGCGAGCAAATAGAAATATATACAGTGTGAAACTCGAGAAAAGTCATTATACGAACTTAAGCAATCGAGCGAATGTGGTATAATCGCAGGCGACTTTCTATGCAAGAAAGGCTACGAACAATGAGAATAATCTACGTGTATTTATCGACGATCCTGAATGGATTTTGTATAATCTTAGAGTATGAATATGATCTGAATATCATCGAACCACGAAGGATATTAAGAAAGCAAGCTTTTACAGAGTCGGAGTTGAAATGAAAGATTTGGGTAAAACCAAATATTGCCTAGGCTTGGAGCTTGAGCATGTCCCTGAAGGAATATTAGTATATCAGTCAACCTACACTCGTAAGGTGTCGAAAGGTTCGACTTTGCAATGGCATACCCTTTGAAAATGCCAATGGTGGGAGACCTTTGCGACAAGACAAAGACAGTACAAACCTAAAGGAGAGGGGAGGAAGTCTGGGACCGGAATTCCCACACTTAAGTGCAATAGAAGCACTCATGTATTGAACAAAGCTGTACTAGACCGGACATTGTATTTGCAGGAACCTACTAGCAGGTATAGTGCGAGAACCTACCAAAGGCATTGGTAGGGAATAAAGGACATCTTCCGATACCTCTAAGGAAGCAAAGAACTTAGTCTGTTCTACAGAAAGAACAAAGACTTAACTATGAATGACAATGCAGATAACGGGTACTTGTAGGACCCGCATACAGTGAATAGCAAACAAGCTATGTATTCCTATGTGGTGGAACCGTAATTCCATGAGAGTCGTCTAAGTAGAGTCTTGTGCAGGCTTGATGAACCACTCGGAAAGCGTATGCAACATGCGAGGCCTCACGAGAATATGCTTGGCTTCGCGAATGATTCACCACATCCAGAGTCATGTGGATTGAATACGCACCAACCCCACTATTATCTTTGAAGATAAAGTAGCTTGTGTTGCACAAGTGCGGATGGATGTTGTGAAGAACCCTCTCATAAAAGTATATCAACCAAGTTCTTCTATGCTCATGAATTGCAAAAGATGAATTTAATCAAAGTCTTGCATACTAGGTCATGTGAGAATCTTGCGATTTATTCACTAAGTCACTTCAGTCTAGCTTTGAAAGATGCATATGTGGAATTGGAATGATGAGACTTAGAAGTCTGAGTCTGGGGAGAACCTTCACGAACTCATTACTAAAGCTTGATCACGAAGACCGAGTACCCAAAGGTAAATCACGGAGATTAAATGAAATTGGGTGGATTGTACTCTTTTTCCCTTGACGAGTTTTCTGAAGTTTCTCGGCTAAGGTTTTTAATGAGGCAATTAGTGCGACATAGCGAAACATGATTCATGTACTCTTTCTCCAAATTTTCCCCACTGGTTTTATGGAGTTTTGATGAGACATGGACATGAAGGATGAGTGCCCAAGGGGAGTGTTAGGAAGCCGGGCCCGGGGCCAGGAGTCTGCCCAGGTGGGCTCTCATCCCAAACCCTAGCTCGTAGCCTATAAATAGAGGTACTATTCATTGTAAAAGATTGATCGATGGATGAAGGAATAAAGAGAAACAAGACGTCCCCTATATCTCTCGTGTTCAATCTCTTATTACATTCTTATTGTTCATGCATTGTTCTTACGATTCTATGCTTGTCTGAGAGTGTCGCTCGATGGACTACGCCTCACGAGTGTTGGCGTTGTCACGGTAGATGTCCGTGATGGTGGTCCAAACTGCATGCGCTATGGCCGAAGAATCCATGACCATGGAGAGCAGGTCGAGGGAGATGGCACCGTAGATCCATTGGCGGACGAGGGCGTCGAGACGCGTCCACTGCGCGTCGGGTGCAGCCGAAGGAGGCGCGGTGACGTGGTCATCAAGGGCGTATTTGCAGAGAGCAACGTCAAAGAGATCACGCCATTGGGAGTAGTTGCCAGCTTGTAAGTCGAGGGTGATAGGGACGAGAGCTTTGACGCTGGTGACGGCGACGGCCTGAGTCCAGAGCGCAGCCTTGGCGGTACGCTCCTCAGCCACAAGGATGGCTTGATCAGGTAGATCCATGGGAGCGGAAGGGAGGTGAGATATGGAGGGACGGTCTCAGGAGCGGAACAAAATTGATACCATGAAGGCGAAATAGAAGGTTCGCACATAGCGTTTGTATTCCATGGGCAAGTGTATATGTAGTACAGATGCAACCATATCGGTTGAGATAAGGCAAGAATACAAACGTAACAGCTATGGAATCTAATCTCCTTTCCTTGCGTGCCTAATCTCCTGCCAATCCGGGCGGGCCGGTGATGGAGGCCATGCACGTACCGTGTATGGCTAACACATTCTACACGGCAGCTTGCATGACAGATTTTTCAAGAGTTGTACAGTAACAGGACCCCTTTTCATTTATGCTACTTTCTGGTCATGGCCATGGGCAGCAGCAACGAGCGGTTATCAAAGTCCAGTAATCCGTTCCAGTGGAAGGAAGAAGAAACCTTTCTTCACATCGCGCGTTTGCTTGAACCACACGTCACACTGATGAGAAGATTCTTGCCAGTTGCCGGGTGGGTTCTCGAACTTGGACAGGAGGACGTTTGCATGGGCAGTAGCGAGCACAGCAGTCGCTGATGACGGACGGGACAGTGCGATTTTTTATGTTCCTTGTGCCGACTCCGACATGCCGCGCCGCGCGATGCATCTCTCGGGTTCTCTTCTTCGGGTCCGGATGTAATGCAACGATTACTGTATGAACAGTTGTCTATGAGTAAGTTAACCGTGCTCACAGCAAAATGTTTATGATAGTGATTTTACTGTGCCAAAAACATCATAGCAAGTGATCCAAAACTTTGCTCTTTAGTTAGACGGTGGAGATCGGTTTATACTACGTGGCACTCTAGGGTTCAATGCAGAGGATCATTGTGTGTATGATACAGTGGTGTACGTACTGCTGTTTATGCAACAGTACGTCCATATTTTATTTGGCTTTGACGTCGTCGTGGATTCAGATCAAGACGCTTCAACTAAAAATCCTGCAAATTTAGTACGTATAGTACTCTACCTACGCTCTTCCACTGTACAGCTAGCCTGTATGTCTACAGACTACAGGTACTTCCAGTACCGTGCCGATACCAAAAGTACGAGCACAGGCACGGTTGAGGAATGAACAGTACGATGTTGGTTTAGAATCAGTGCGAGCTAGCTAGCTTAGCTTCCTCGATCCATCCATGCATGTAAGCATTCTGTATAGTCGCACTCGAGCAACTAATTAAGTGCTGACATGGGAGTCGAGCCGTGCCTTGCCCGGCACGGGCACGACGGGCCGCAGGCCGCGGCCGCACAGCACGGCCCGCCGGCAAGCAGGTACGTCAAGCCACAATGGGGCGTGCCGGCACGAGTATGACGCATGATACCTTGCCGCCGCCGCAACCGCACTTGCCACTGTCCGCCTTGGCTGCTGTCGCGCTTGGCCAAGCCATGGGAAGGAGGGTGGCGGAGGGGATTGAGGTGGTGTGGGCGGCCGGTGTTGGGGTTAAACATTGCAATTAACAAAAAGTTCAGCATCTCTACTTGTAGTGAACCAATGAGGATAACTTTAATCAACAAATAAGCAGCAGAATTAACAACAAGAACATGCACAAAGTGACACAGCGATTTACGTGAAAAACCTCCTCAATGTGAGGAGTAAAAACCACAGGGCTTGCACAGCCCATTCACAAATCTTCCACTATAATCAACAATGGGTACAAGAAGTCTTCTCTAGAACATCTAGAGGTACATCACAGAAGCAACAACATCATCAAGATATAATCTTAGTATCATCATCAATAACCATACACAACTAACAAGAGGTACACTAACAGCTAAACAGAGAAGACACAGTTTCTGTCTTCTTCGGTTATCAGCTCATATCTCACAAACCACAGATCCAAACTGTATAAAACTTGGCAGAAATGTAGATCCACGAGTCTCTAACTTACTGTCCAAATTTCAGTCAAACCGGACAAGGTTTCAGCACTTAAACTGAACTTCTACCGAATCTGCTCAGTGCTGAATCTGCTGCTACCCGAACTGACAAAACCCCTCTCAAATCAGGTGCTCCTCTCAACCAATCAGCAATCCAACCATACAAATCGAAGAGAATCAAGTCAAAACATACTGACCAATTTTGAGCCAGATCGGATAACGTTTGATGCTCCGATCGACGTCTTGATGAAGACTGCACAGGATCATCCGAGCTGAAACAGAGCTCCTCTTCTTCTTCTCCCTCTTGTCTCTTGTTTGTTATGTGCATATGCTTCTAACTCACTAAGCCTCACCTTCCAGCAGCCGCTCAAGGAAAGAGCTAGGGTTTTTATTCCCCTCACCAAGGAGGAGGCATCTCAACCGTTGATCAATAGAGCAATCAACGGTTCACAAAGCTTTCAAGCTTATGGGCTGATTTTGGCCTTTTTCTCCATATGGAGTGACTCCAGCCCAACAGTCGGATCTGGTGCCTAGGGAGGGAGAAGAGGGGGAAGAAAATGCGTGTTCAACTGGTACTAGGAGATTAGGAGGTGTTGCATACTGTGTTCTATGTTGCTCTGAAAAAAGAGATGGCCACAACAAAGTCAAATGATCAGGTGGAGAACTAGCCCATTAATTGTGTTTAGACTACCCATGATTAGAGGAGATCGAGGGGCCTTCTTCCCTGACACCGCTCAGCCCCGCCACACGCTGGATTCGAGCACACCACCGCTAGGGTCGGGCAATACATGGAGTTTACTGCATTTACTCCTTTATGTGTACTGCATTCATGAAGTGCATAGAGTTTTATTGTATTCTCTCCTTTGCGTTACTACATTTGTCCTAAGAAAGCATCCTACTACACCGATTTGAAATCCTTTCACAAAACATGAATTTAGTAGAAAAGTCCTAGCATTTTGCCACTGCACATCTCCGTACATGTTATTGCAAACTGCTTTCGAGCTTACTGCATTTTGTTGATTTTTTGTTTAGGTATTAGTGTATTACTGTCCGAGACCGGCGGCGACGAGCGCGATATCGATATTTTACAGATACATTATGGACACTTAAAATATTTGGAGGAAAAGTGAGATTTTCTTGATATTTTACAAATACAATATACTGTCTCGTTAAATACCTTACGCCCGAGAGTGGGGTCCCTGGTAAGGAAAAAGAATATAGTAACTGAATTCATGAAAACATATCGGCTAATCAATATTGAGATCTGCTAACGCCTGCGGGATCACGGGATCCTAGATATAACCGGTCGACGACTAGCCACGGCAACGGTCTTCCTCCCTCTTCTCAACGGCCACGGCCAGTGGCTAATCTAGGATGAAAATAGCGGGGGAGCTCTACTGTTGAGGCTATAGCATAACATAAGTATACAAAAACTACGTCTACTGTTTTTTACCATTAGAATGTCAAATTTATACATAAATAGAAAGAAAATAAATTGAAAATGTACAATACAATAAAGTTAGTGCCTCGCTAATGGATAATGTGCCCTCAAATGTCCATAAATATGTGAATACCGATCTTTAGATAAGAAATATCAAATTTAGTGATATAATATTTAATTACGAATATTCATAAACATTAAAACTGAAATAAAAACATACTACTAAGGCATTAAACCTGATTACGATACAATTTCACTTCTTATAAATGCTGCATAAAAGCCACCATTCAGCTACAAGATATATGGACAATATCTCACGAATTTATCTATCGGTCCATGCAGTTTGAATCAAATGAATTAGCTGTTCTTTTGTAAGTATGTACATACTAGTTTCAAAGATATGAATCGATATCAACTGTGTTAATAATCATTCTAAAACAAAAAAAAACGAACAAAAAAAAACCCACTGGCGTTAGTGGATACAAAGAAGGGAAGAGCAAAGTACCGTCGCAATGATAAGAAAAGCAGCACTGGATATCTCTTCAGTCTAAATGGAGGAACAGAATATGTAGTGCCAAGAAATAGACCCAGGCAGTAAAGAGAGGGTAATGAAAGGTCCAAAGTTTGATACCAATAACCATGCTGACTGAACTGAGAGATCGGCGGCAGCAATCGGTAAATATGGCTTTTTTACCCTGTTCAGTGGCATAAACGTAGAAATGGCAGGACTTGGGGATATTTTACTTTAAATGGTAATTTGTAACAGCGCCTGAATTTCAGTTTATGAAGTAATTGTAAGTCAAGGCATGCAGGCATTATACATACTTGTCGATTCCAATGTCATATAGATCTGATTAATCCCAACTATGTAACCATTGCCACAGATCAATGCTACAAGCCATAGAATGTTTTGAATATCAACCACCAATTTATCAGTTGGGGATTCTCTATCAAGGCTCTAAAAACCAAAGCTCTGCATTTAACACAACAATTCCAGTACTAGAAAAATTACATCTCGGTTCAACCATTATAAATCTAAGACTAGAAGCTCACATGGATCCCAAAGCAGTTCCTCGAATTGTATGTAGCCTAAAAAATCTCTAGCAGGACCCTGATTCCCTGCTCGGCGCGGGCTGCTGCCCGGCCACTGAGTCGCCACGCCGACCGCCTCCCCCTCCGCGTCAGGTCGCCGAGACGCCGACGGCTGACCGCCTCCCCCGTACGCCCTAGGCCTCTAGCCTTAGTCGACGATAGCCGGCTGCCGCCTCCCTCTGAGCAGTTCTCATTTTCTTTAGTCGACGCTAACCGGCTGCCGCCTCCCTCTGAGCAGTTCTCATTTTCTCTGTTCTCTCAGTGAGTCTCGTCTAGGTAGTCCAGCTACATCGGTGAGGTGAGGTGTCAACTACCATAGTGTTGCAGTGCCACTTGTCGCATGCTACAGGCTGCGCCATGCTTTTTGGGCCGTGTCAGCACGACCCATTGGAGCGGGCCGGACTATGTTGTACTGTCCGATGTGCCCGATTATTAGGCCCGACACGGTCGGATCATTCGTGTTGGGCTATGCTTGGACCATACCATGTTGGTTGGGTCTTAAGCCGGCCCAGAAAAGCACAACCCAACTCCTAGACCTCTGTACCGGTAATATCCACTGAACGTACCTAGGTACGCCGGAGATGAGCAGTGGTTCGTTACGATCACTCTGGAATGGAAAATTTCTTGCTATCATCATAGCGCAAATTAATACGGACGTACCCACACAGGTGTACTACGCAATGCATATATACCGTACGTACTCATCGATCTTTCTTTTGGACACCGTACTTAGCTTCTCATCAGGAACTCATCAGCCAGAGCCCAGAGCTAGCTCGCACGAGCCCATCAACCATCGAGACCAAATTTACGAGACACGTCGAATTTTAGTCGCCAACCAAATTGGCACCAAAATAATTGAGCATTATCAATATTTGGTTTGATAAGTTGAGATACAGAACCAAACACGCCCATACCTAAATAGCTTGGCTTTGCGCGAAGCACTACTTCCTCTTCCTAGTCTGAACTCTGAAGTCTCCTCTCCTCTACTGATGCCGGACGCACGCACGCAAC
This sequence comes from Ampelocalamus luodianensis, assembly GCA_036346255.1. Taxonomy (NCBI): domain Eukaryota; kingdom Viridiplantae; phylum Streptophyta; class Magnoliopsida; order Poales; family Poaceae; genus Ampelocalamus; species Ampelocalamus luodianensis. The sequence goes on along the minus strand of CM070632.1, from coordinate 1,911,755 downwards.
CCTAGTGCCAAGCTCGTGGCCGCTGAAATAACAAAAGGGTCAGTGCAGTGGCACCGGGCGGTAGGAAAAGCCAGCCACTTTCTGCGCTTACACGCGAGTTGGCACAGGGGTACTGGTGCAACCTCTTTTCTAGGATGTGCATTCACGGAAATCCAGCCTCCTTTTTCTTCACAGGTGCAACATGTCGGGTATTGGTATTTGTATTACTGCACTGTCTCTCTGACCAGTAACCACAGTCTGGTTCGTAACGGTAATGTGAATAATCCGTAACGGAAGGGCAATGCAGCCAATGTCTTGATCCGGTTATCGGAGTTGGGATCCAGCGTGCGGATCTTGGCGGGGTCCACGTCACCCGCACCCACGCGTCGGGCCCGCCGGACCCGGTCCCCACCGAAGGAGAGAGCGGGGGTCAGGAGGCGGGACCCACCACCCGCCTCCCAACACGTGTCGACGCGGTTCCCACCCGTGGCGATGGGACCCCACCTACCGCCCCACCCGCCGAGACGCGGCCCCACCACGCGGCGGCAACGAGGAGGGCCCCGCTCCATCAGTCACGTGACGGCCAGCCGGTGGTGCCCACCCAACCCGCTCAGCGCTCGCTCGCTCCTCCTCCTCCTCCTTCCTCCAGCTCGCACCGCACGGTCCGCGAGGGCGCCCTTTGAGCTTTGACCCACCCGCAGTTTGCGCCCGGGCCCCACGCCCCCACCACCCCGAAGTCGAACCACCACCGGCTCGGCCCCACCGCCGCGCTCCGGCCGTGTGCGTTAAATTTTGCCCCGACGTACGCACGTGCCGGCCGCTCCTTAATCCTAAACCTCCTCCTCCTCCGCCAGTCCTCCTAATCCTAAAAGCTTCCAATTTCCGAAAGCAAGCACAGCACAGAAAAGGCACAGCAAAGCAGAGCGAGCGAGGGGAGAAACATGCGTAAACTTGTGCTCAATTGCTCACGGCTGGTTCACTTGCATGCTGCTTCTTCTCTAACGCTAACACTGAGCTACTAGGGCAAACAGTACCAGCACAACACCAACACGGGGGAGTAATTACTTGTTCATCATGACAAGGAGGATATTGCGAAAAAAAATTAAATTAGAGCAAAAAGGAACCGAAGCTTTGGATTGAACTTTTGGTGTGCAGTGCGAGTGCTTTCTTTGTTTTGCTACTCTTCTGGGCTGGAGTCGGAGACCGGCTCGTCGTCGTCGTCGTCGTCTTCGTCCTCCTCAGGGTGGTCCACGCCGCCGCCCTCCTTCCGGCCGCGGCGCTGCTGCTCGTGCGAGTCAGCGTCGGTGAGCTGCAGGTGGAGCTGGTGGTCCGAGTGGCTGTTCTGAACCACAGTAGAGACCGGTTGCTGCTGGAAGTCGGCGACGTTAAACGCCGTCGGGAATACAGCTCCCGCCGGGATGGTCTGCGCGCCGGCGAGGCTTATGAGCTGGGGCGCGGATTGGATGGCCCAGTACTGCGTGGGCTGGTTGGCCGCGACGCCGGCGCCGGCGGGCTGTGGTACCATCCACACGGCGGTGGCTTGAGGGATCATGCGGTTGCCGCCGCCGACCGCGGGGCTGCCAGTAGCCGGGACGGCGAAGACAGGGACGAGGCCTTGGGGGGCCGCGGTGGCAGTGATGGGGGCGAGGCCGCTGGGCACAGAAATCGCCCCGCCGCCGCTGCCTTGCAGGAGAGGGTCAGCGATAACAGGGTAGTAGGTCGCGGGCGCTGCCGTGGCCAGTGGGGCCGCGCCGGCCGCCGCGCGCGTGGGCTGCAGCTTGCGCCGGCGCTTGGCCGAGGACTCCTCGCCGTCCAACACGGCGGAGGACGCGGGGCCGGAGGAGGACGATGACTGGGTGGGGATGCGGAGCACGCCGTCGACGGTGGTTGCGATCGCCGGCACCGTGCCCGTGCCGGTGGCCGCGATGATGGCTGGCTCCGACTGCTGCAGCAGCCACCGGATGGTCTCGCCGTCGGACTTGTGCCCTAGCTCCCGCGTGAGCTGGAAGATCCTGGCCGCGCACGCCGCCGGCATGCGTATCCGCCGCCCGCGGCCCTCCACCTTGGTGTGCCGGTCGCGGTTCCTCGGCGGCGGCTTTCGTATCATGGCCATCCCGCCGAAAAACTCCAGCGGCTCGGGCTTGGGCACGATGAAGCTGTGCATGGGGATTCCGCCCATGGCCATGGCCGCCGCCGCCGCCGCCGAGCCGCCTCCCACCCCACCCGCCTGCGCGCCCTCCTCCTCCTCCTCCTCCTTGTCCTGCGCCTGCGCCTCCATGGTGGGAATCGGAGAGATTGGATTGGTTCAGCTTCGGAAAGGCTTGCGCTTGTTTCCACCTTGCCACGCCTCTCCTCTCTTTCTTTTCGCGTGTTGCGGGAAATGGTGGGGGTGTTTCGGTTTACTTGGCTGATTGGCTCGCTCGCTGCGCGCCGGGCTGAGTTAGATTTATCGGGTGGTCTCACTTGGCGGTGGGCCCACCCCCCCGCGTGCGATCGACGGCCTGGATGTTACCCGGGGCCACCGCCCAACCGGGTCGTGGTGGGGACCCGTCCGACCTGTACCGGGCCCCGCCGCATTAATCTGCGCGCCGATGCGGATCCGACGGCCCAGGACGCGCTGTCGTTCCTCACTCCGGGGCCCCCACGTGGCCCCACAAATAGTGGTCAAATTTGCGCCGCATTAATAAATAATTAAACATAGGGTAAGCATAATTAGCGCGGTCTTAAGATTCGCGTCCGTGCGTGACTCGTGACTTCCCAGCTGCCCCAGAGCTTTAAAAAGAAACGGACCAGTGAAATAATAAAATGGAACGTGGGTACTTTAAATGATAGGCTGACAGGTGGGCCCCGGCGTGTGGGTAAGGTGGGCCTGCGGTGGTGGAGAGGCCCACCGGCGGCAAGCAAGGGGGACCGGCACCGCCGGGACACGCGTCGGGAGATGAGTGGGCGTTTAGGCTCGTGTAGCGTGGGATTGGGGTTGCGGGGAGCTGGTGCAGAGGATCCAGAGGTGGGGGCGTTGGGCCCGGGATTGGCCCAGCTGGATCCAACGCGAAATGTGGGTACCACCTACCTGTTAAGGAGATCTGGGCCCTCGTCTCCAGAGATATCATGTGGGATCCACTGTGCAATGGGGATCGCGTGCCTTGACGGCTTGGGGGGATCAATTGCTGGCTGCTAATAAGTTGCTATTTTTGTGGCAGTCAATTCTCTTCTTTCTTTACTTCACCATCAGCTGTGGTATTCATGGAAGAAATGAGCTGTTTGCGGATGTTTACTATAGGAAAAATCAAGGTTCGAACTCTGATATTTGTGTACTGTTTGGTTACATTGACGGTCGTCATGGTTTATTTCTATTTGTTACAATCTGATCTTATAATGTGTCTTCCATTCATACCATACTATAGGTGTTTTAGCTAGCTCACGGATTGAGCTTGCTTGAAATACTTGCAGATTAGTCTGACTAAAAACCCAGAAGCATCAAAATGAGAGAGATAAGTTAAAGCATGTGTTATAAATAATGTACAAAATGTGAGACATAAATTTTACCTGAAAAATTCTTTGAGAAAAAATCCTAGACGCACGAAGGCAATACCACTACATAGGGAGATGTTTACAATGAAACAATTGCTCTTCCCTATAAATTACAGAGATATATATATTTATAGTGGTACATGAAAAACTTTGTGTATAAGTAAAAATATGACTTAGAGTAGGAAACAAAATTCGTGCCACAATCAAACTCAATTTGTATCACTCAAACTCAACAATCTCGATCTTCAGATGAATTCCTCTTGTAGTCAAAACAAAACGTGATCTCTTCGAAACAGATTAGTATGAACACCTTGTGCACCAGACATACATAGGACTACTAAATGATACCAACTAGCTCAAATTTAACGGTAGAAACTGACTTTGTTATCATATCAGTTGGATTACCATGAGTACTTAAGGCATGTACAATGATACAGATAATGAACTTTTTTAGGACTTGGTAGCAGCCAGCAGGGTTCAAGTAATTTGCCATGTTTACTACTAGAATAAGCAAGAACACTCAGATTCAAGTGTGGTTAACTAAATGAAATTGTCGAACCCACAGTAATAATATATTAACCTTCCTCGTAACATGCATGAGCTCACTCAAACTAGGCATGTTTAAGCCAGATACTTGATGGACTACAATTTAACTATGTGATAATGTCAAAACATACCTTTCTTTCTTTCTATGGTTTACAACAGAACACAAGACAATGGCAATGATAGAAATATGTTAGGAAACTTCCAACAGCTTGCTCGTAGGGATATCTGAATCAGATAGCTGTATTGAACAAGTTATAGACAGCAATATTGTCATCGAATGTAGATTGCATACTTGCGAGATAGTGACAACGTTGGGACAACCTCAATTATTGTCCAGAGGCAGATTATGTACAAACCAAAACACAAGCACAACCAAATGCTCTCATGGTACTGCTCCCCCTCTGCAATCTGAAGATGATCAATGGAGAGAATGATCATCGTGTATACTACTTCTGAAAATTGTTCTTTCCTTGAAGACTATCATCTTGCATTTTTCACTACATTGTTAATGCATTGATGTCTCATTCAGGAGCTATGGGCTCGAACCCATTATCAAGCAATATTTTTTGTGTTCCTGATCCTTTCTTTCTAAGTATGTCACATGAATTATATTTTGACGGTCTAGAAACCATGTTTAGGAATTGCTAAAACGCCTACTGACAGTTCTAAATATCACAGTAGAATCTGACAAGAGAGCTTCCATATGTAACATCTAACGCACTAATTTCTCAACATTTAAACATATCACAAACAACAATTAGCAGTTCAAAATACCATAGTGTATCGATTGAAAGCAACTGTGAAACAGTAGGGAAGAAAAGAGAAGGAAGTGGATGAAATGGGGGTGTGGATCAACCTAGAGTAGAAAGGGAGGCAGTGAGTAGTAGGTGCGTCCGAGGGGGTCGGCGTGCCGTATCAATATTGTAATTGACGTCCAGGTCGCCGGGCGTCGATGGCGGAGGAGCAACAACAAATCGTCGAACTTGTAGAAGGAGTAGCAACCGCCGGGATCGGAGAAGATGATGTAGAGGGGCGTGCAGCGTGTTGTAAACAGTGCAGTTTTAGCAAACAATCAAAAATAATTCCAGCATAATTAAAAGACATTTCAGCACAGTTCTACCAGAATTTAAATGACCAAAATAACATGTACTTATGTAATTCTTCCAAGTCATCTAAAGAGAATAACATGCTTAACACATACATCATGAGAACATCAAAAATTAGCATAAGGCTCAGATATAAGATGTTGATGAGTGCTCTCGGAAGGCGAGATGCAAAAGATTTAAACTTTGTCATCTCAGCCCTACTTTACTCTACTTTACCGCCGTGAGCTGTTTGCGGATGAGATTGGGAGGAAAAAGACGATGTGTCTGTGCATGTGCATGTGCATGTGCATGTACATACTTTCGAAAACAATAACCGTTCATGATTTTTTTTAAAGAAAAGAATTACCGTTCAAATTCTAACCACATATTACTAAGTTTACATTGATACTTGTCATGGTTTTAGTTTTACATTGATTGTTGTCATGGTTTGCCTTTTGGTACGATTTGATCTCATGGCAGGTCTGTAATCCATATCCTCCCAACTGTTCTAGCTAACTCACTTGTAGAATTTCCACGTATAATAAGAAGTAAGATTCTAAGAAGGTATGATATATAATGATATAATGATACAAGGATAGTTCATCTACTCTAAGAAACAACTGGAAATTAGACTGAATGAGAAGTAGCAGAAATCCCAAAAGCATCAGACAAGAGAAATAAATGTGAGCGTGTCTTAAAGTTTTATGGGCTCTGGAACGTGATCCGCCAAGTTTGGCCTTAATATATTATCCGGTCTTTCAAGTTTTGTGCCTAATGCGAACTAAGAATAAAGGCCCGCATATGGCCTTAATATATTGCTAACCTGTGTCATCCAGTGGCCGCCCTGTGAACAGTAATTTCGTGAGAGAGTAAACAGTGTTATATTGTAGCACTGCAGCTAACAGTACAAAATGAAGTTCCGCTTGATCTCACTCTTTAATTTTTAATCGGACAGTGGAGATCTTTCCTAATGTCCATACACTGTAGATCATCTATATTGACTCCTTCAATGCAACGCAGAGGATCCCAATCCGTAGAAAAAAACCTAGCCCACTTCACTAGTGTCCTCAGCTTGAGGTCAGGAAGATGCCAACCGATGGATGGGGGGTAGGAGTGCAAGTGGGGTGGGTCTGCTAAGCCTCTAGCTCGCAAAAACAACCAACACAAACGTCCGCAAAAACCCACTTAGCGTTAGCAGTTTGAAGTAGCCCGGTCCACATAGCCTGCTGGGCACCGCATGTCCGCATAGCCTCGCATCGCAATCTTGCATTATCACGTCTTCACTCTGAACCCTAGCCACCTTCGTCGTCGCCTGGCACGGCCGATTCCTTCGCGTCGGCGCGGTTATCCCACCGCCGTAAGAATCTTGTCCAGAAATCTTCTCTTTTGATTTCTTGGTATTTTTTCTTGTGGTGTTTGATTTGGCTGGGATTCATGTGGTGGTTTGTTTGCGTGCAGAGGAGGTACGGGTGGAGAGGATGAACGAGTCATCAAAGGAGAGGAGGCTAACGTACCTCACCGCCGTGCTCAGTCGCAACCGGGGTCTCTCACCTTCGCTGCCAGTCCTTGGATGCTGCCTTCAATCTAAGAGGTGTGCCCCTCGTCGTCGATTTGTTTGGACATTTTTGTGATTCGATTCATTTTTTTTTTTGGAATCGGAACTATATTTTGGTGGGTTTCAGTACGGGCTCATGGATTACAAGAGGGATTAGACCGTGGTGCCTCGTAATGCGGCGTGCATGATAGGTTGTTTTTGCTCCGCAGGGTTCTGCAAATTCATGCGCAAGCACTATCTTAAATTCTACTGTTTAAGGATAGTAATGACTGGGCAACATATTTCTTGTGTCCCTTTAGGATTCAAACCGTAGGGAAAAAAGGTAACATTTGAAGGAGGGATTGAAATTTCGATGCTGGGCGATGAAGGAAGATGAATCGATGATACATGGACGGGTCTATTTCGATGTTGCACATGTATAAAAGTGAATGTGTCATTTTCCTAACAATTTTGTTAAATCTACTTGAAAACAACAATGTACTCGTCGTTTTCGCCATTTGCCATAACTTTAACCAACCTGGTCGAAATGTTTTGCAGAGCTTTCGCCGCCGAAAAGAGTAGTTTGTAGTGTCGAAGTTGAACTAAGGGTATCTCCAAAGTTAGAGATATAACATATGTTACATCATTTTTAGAGACAATATCTCTAATAAATAGTCTTTAGCATACTTTTCAATATTTATATTTTATAATTTTGCTTTGAAACGACCTTACATGTTAACTAGAATAGATTAATATATCATATCTTGTTTCGCGTGCACGATAGTTTTTTCAGTAAAAAATATTCTCTTTGTTTCATGTAAGATTTTATTGATATGACATAGCTAAGTAACGATAATAAATACTCTGTTAAAAAGCTCTCGGAGATGGCAGGCTCCGAGGAAGTTGGTTGGCGGCTTGACCAGATCAAGCGGCCCCGATCGAGCGGATGATCCGCGGCCGTCTGATCCAAACCGAGCAAAAATAGTAGTCCAAGGATGGTGGGCCACACGGCCCTCTGGCGTTGTCGTCGCCGCTCACGTGGTGGAATCCTGCCGCGATGCAAGACCAAGGGCGAACTACGCTACATCCACATACGAGTGTACTTAACGCTGCAGTGTCTCTGTCTCCAAGCATTTACTCTAGCAAAATATAAAACCATGTTGCCGTCTCATTTTCATTTTATGTTTGTAAAGTAAAAAATGATGATTTCATTTTCTCATTACAATATACATAAATTGTAGATAAAGAAGCAGGTAAAGTTGCCAAGAAACAAGTGCAATATCAATGAACAAATAGACAACACGATATGATTATTAGAAGATGGCTGGTCAATGGAGCTATCGGCTGGTTGATACCTATACTATTTAAAAATTAGAGTTGGTGGTCGTCTTCCCTTCTTACCCTTCTTGACGTCTATTAGATCAGTGAGCGGGGCACTGAAAGTCTAGATCGCATCCTTGAGTACGTTTAACGACCCAACATGATGGAATTATGATTTTTTAACCCATAGCAAAGTATGGGTATTGAACTAGTGTTGTTCTAAATTTTTATGATCTACTCGCTAGTGAGTTTTTGTGCGAAGCCAACCTTGCGGACGTTGCATTGCCTTCACTACCTACCTATCTACTTCCCACGGGGGTCGTCGACGCTGCTTGCATCTTACTTTTACTGCATATGGCAGGTAAAAAAGGATTTTTGGCCGTCAAACACTCTGGGAGTGGGAGGACATGCTGTGAATACGCACCAGAAAAAAGAGACTAAATTTTATTTTTTATCATGTAATTTTATCATTATTTCACTTTATACCACTCTTAGTAAATATTTTCATTTTGCATCGCTTCTTCTTAGCATATGTTGCGCTTTGCACTAGGTAAGGATTTGACCACCTTCTATGGTGCTCACTGACAGTGAATGACAACACGGGAGGCGGTAGCGAGGCACGGGATGGAGAGAGAAGAGGTAGATGGAGCTAGAAAATGCATCGAAAGTGGAGAAGAATAACCGGAACATCATCGGCTGACGCCATAATAACGGCGGTGATGTCAATACAACTCTCTCTCTCTATTTTTTGGGTTGCCGCTATCTCACTGGCCATGTCTCGTTGCCAGCAAGCTTCCTGCATGTCTCCCATATTTCCCTCTTGTTGACAGGATGTTCTCCTAGTACAAAGTGAAACAAAAAGTAAAAAGAGGTGTGCAAAGTGAAACAAAAAGTAAGAAGATGCGGTGCGAAGTGAAAAGATTCGCTAAGTGTGACGCAAAGTGAAATCATGTTAAAGTTACATGATCCAAAGTGAAATTTAGAAGAAAAAAAAACTCTTATGTATTCCCTCGAAAAAACTATTACTAAAGAAAGAGATTATCTATTTATAAGGTATCTGATATTTTTTTAAGCAAAAGTCACATTTTTATACATGGATCAAAATTCAATAATATAGCACATCAATCTCTACACTAATCCAACAGTACAATATTTGATTGAAATCTAAGAAAATTTCAACCGACTTATAAATAGCAAATCCGCCGAAGGAAATACTTTTCTGTGCTCTCATCGGAAAAAAGAACCCTAAAAATAGGAAAATACTGTTTGGGCAATGTATGTGTGTTCCCTCGTGGTCCCTTGGCCCAGGACAGCTGGCCAGCGTGTCAGGCAGCCGTAGCTCACAAATCCCAAAGACCGTTTCCACGACCACGAGAGCCCTCATATCATCCCCGACGTGCTCCGCGTCCACGTCCACCCCTGTGTCGAAGTGTCAAGCACACGAACTCTCTCACTTCGCACCACCAAGGCGTCGTTCGTCCCGTGCGAACCACTGGGAGAAGAACCTCAGAAGCGTCGGGAGATCGAACTCGAAGGCGAAGCGGGATCGCGAGATGGAGCGCAAGGATGTCGGGATCCTCGCCATGGACATCTACTTCCCTCCCACCTGCGTCCAGCAGGTGAAGTTCTCGCCAGAGTTGCTGTTTCCCCCCTCTTCGATTCGTTTTTTTTTTTCTGCTGCGATGTGATGCTGCGTGTTGCGGTTGCTGCCTGCAAACGCGACTGATCTGAGGCTCTGAGCATCCTAGTATGGAGATCACCGATGATTTGATTTTTAATGAAAAGTTTGGCCTTTTTGGTTAGTTTTTGGGGGATTACCGCGTGGGGTTTATGCTAGATGGGTGAAATTTTGGGTTTAGCAGGTAGTTGAGATCGCCGCGAGTGGAATCGTCTCCAAAAATTCATACCTTGATAACTTGATTCGTGGTCCTATGGCGCTGTAGATTTGTGGATCATTAGCGGTGAAGTGTTTTTTTTAAATAATAATATTTCAATCGGTTCAACTCCAACGTAATGTGAGATGTTGCACATCTCATGTCTGATATATCGCCCTTCAGAAAGCGAATAGAGGATGACATTTGATGTGACATTGGGGTGGAATTGGATGGATTGCGTCTATTAAGAATGCAGGGATAATATGCTATATTGGCTCAAGATTGTTAGAGATGATTGCTCTTTGAAAAGAAGGGTTGTTAGGCTTGGAGTTGAACGTTGATGCATTGAGCAAATGGCTGCAGGAAGCGTTGGAAGCTCATGACGGAGCTAGCAAGGGGAAGTACACTATTGGTCTTGGGCAAGACTGCATGGCCTTCTGCAGCGAGGTTGAAGATGTTATCTCTATGAGGTGTATCCTTTGTTGCCATCTCGAACAATTACTCCCTTTCATTTCCCATCTTTCGTTGGAATTGAGCGTCCTAACGGGGAGAATTTAGGAAGCTATTATCTTGAAGGTGTAATATTTTTTTTCATGCAATGCTCTGTTTGGTATGTGAATGCTCAAGAACAAAAGCTGTTTCAGCTTGACAGTTGTCACATCCCTGCTGAAAAACTACAACATTGATCCGAAGCTAATTGGACGTTTGGAGGTTGGTAGCGAGACAGTGATAGACAAAAGCAAATCCATCAAAACGTGGCTGATGCAAATTTTTGAGGTTTGCCCCCCAACTATGTAAATCACAAAAAATAGCACCCCACCTAACCCATACGTGCAATATTTGCAATTAATTTTTAAATTTGTTATCTTTTACCTGTTCTTATTATCCTGGATCTCTTGATGAATTGGCAGTGCATTCAACTTTTATTTGTTTTGTTTGCTCTATTTCAGTCTCACCTAACGTTTCGTTATTGCCAATATTTGTGGCAAACACAGGAAAGTGGCAATACTGACATTGAAGGAGTTGACTCAAGTAACGCGTGTTATGGTGGAACAGCTGCCTTGTTGAATTGTGTGAATTGGGTCGAAAGTAAATCCTGGGATGGACGCTATGGTCTTGTTGTTTGCACAGATAGCGCGGTTTGTCACCCAATATCACCTTATAATTTTGGAACTAAGTTGTTTCGGTTTCTCTCCTTTTTGTCTTTGTGCAGAACTCATTCACTGGCCCATCTTACACAATTACTATGTTCAGGTTTATGCAGAAGGACCAGCTCGGCCTACAGGGGGTGCTGCTGCCATTGCAATGCTTATTGGTCCAAATGCTCCTATTTCTTTTGAAAGTAAATATAGAGCTTCTCACATGGCTCACGTCTATGATTTCTACAAGCCTGATCTTGCAAGTGAATATCCGGTTAGGATTCTATCATTTATATTTTGGCGTGTTAATGGGCACTCTTCTCAATCACATACCATGCTTTTGGCTATCCATTTCAGAGTATTGCATCCTCACTATATACTTCTGTTCCTGGATTACTATAGGTTGTTGATGGAAAACTATCTCAAACATGCTATCTGATGGCTCTGGATTCATGCTATAGACGGTATTGTACCAAGTGAGTCCACTGCCATTATATACCCCCTGAATTGTAGTATCTTGGCATTTTCAAACAATAACATCATGCATTGTGACCACGGGATTAGGTACAAAAAGCTAGTGGGAGAACAATTCTCAATTTCTGATGCAGATTATTGTGTGTTCCATTCTCCATATAATAAGGTATGATGGCTGCACACTTCCACAAAGATGAATAACATTTTGCAGTTGATTAATTATGCCCGTTCTGTTTTCTTAACTTCTGGAGAATGCTAACTCTTTCTTTTTATTATCACAGCTCGTACAAAAAAGTTTCGCTCGACTTTACTTCAATGATTTCATGCGCAATTGCAGGTCTATAATGTTCTTTTTATGGTTCTTTCCTTCTTAAAATGTAACCTTTTAATCTGTAGACCAAATAATGTTCTGAGGTTCTTGAAGACTTCTCCCCCTTTTCGGGGTTATAAACTACCATTTTTTATTTGGCAATTGGCACACTTGATCACCAGATGAAGTATCTTATTTGTTTACTTTTATTCAACATTAGCTCGGTTGATAATGATGCTAAAGAGAAGCTCCAGCCTTTTGCAAATTTGACTAGTGAAGAAAGCTACCAAAGTCGTGACTTGGAAAAGGTTCTTTCTCATTTGGTGGACAATAGTTCTTGAAGTGCTAAATTTATTGACTAATGTAAGCATTTAATCAATTTTACTAAACTTTCAGGCCTCTCAACAAGTTGCAAAGCATTTGTATGACATCAAAGTTCAGCCGTCAACTTTGCTTCCAAAACAGATTGGTAACATGTACACTGCGTCTCTTTACGCTGCATTGGCATCTGTAATCTACAACAAGCACGACAGTCTGGTGAGCCTTATGTCTTTATTGTATGCCTTTCTATCACTTGTTCATTCTATGTAGCTAACTTCTGTTTCTTTTACAGGTCGGCCAACGAATTGTCATGTTCTCTTATGGCAGTGGCTTGACATCCACCATGTTTTCATTGAAACTACGTGAGGGTCAGCATCCCTTCATCTTAACAAACATTGCTTCTGTGCTTGATGTGACGGCAAAGCTTGAATCAAGACATGTGGTACGGTCTTTCATTCTCACAACCCTCACGCAGGCTGCTGTTGTAGATAGAAAATGAAATTTGTCACGTGTTGTGTGACCATGCATCAAAGTATATTAGAACCATAAATTTATCATATACATGAGGTACGATCTTGCAGGGCTTTGGATCCAGAGTGGTTCCTGTTGACATGCTAGTAGCAGCTTCCAGCTGATTGCTGCCAGGAACCGGTCAAATATTTAGGTGTTTGGGAGGTTAAAACCTTGGAGTTTTTATATATATATTAAATGGTTACCGGTGGGTGAGCCCCTGAAAATTGTAATTTTCAGAGTAGTAACTGGCCCGTGCAAGGTCTTATTTATAGGGTATTAAAGAAAAGGAAGCATAGTGTATTTATGTACTTTACCTAATTCTCATCAACAGTCTGTGTACCTAGAAAATATAAAAAATAAGTTATATCTGTGAATGGTCACCTACCACCTGAACTGATATCTTTCAAAAAACTAGCCCAGGTCATTATGGTGATTATTCATTGTATCACCGTTCACCCCTGTTATGGCTCATCCTGTGTCAACACAAATATGCAAACAAATTTTATTGCCAAATTTCACCAAGGAAATGGGGGTATAATGAGCTGTACCAATTTTATCTTCAAGAAAATGGTGGTTCGTTTAGTACTTTAGTTTTACTTATGACATCCATTTGAAAATAAGCTTTCTTGAGGATCGCTACACACGATTATTGGATTTATTATCACTGTACATAGTGATTCAACTGTAGTTTGCATGAGAATATTGAGAATATGTAATTCCTTGCTATTGTGAAGACCTTGATATCTAGGATCTGAATGCCCCAACATCCATTTTTGGAGAGCCCATTCCTCCCTGTAATTTCTCTACAGCAGGCTGATTTGTTCCTTCACATGTTAATAGACCTCACCTGAGAAGTTCATGGAGACACTGAAGTTGATGGAGCACCGTTATGGAGCAAAAGATTTTGAAATAAGTAAAGACACAAGTTTGTTGCCACCAGGAACATTCTTCCTTACAAAAGTTGATTCCATGTACAGGAGGTTCTATGACAAGAAAGCAGCGGACGGCATTGTTGGAGGCAAAATCAAGTGCAGCAACGGCATTGCAAATGGTCACTAATAGCGTGCCAAAAATGCTGTTAATTCACCTGCACTATTAGCCATCGTCGTTGTCCACTTTGGCGTATTTATGCTTAGATTGCCCAGTCTAGCTATCTTTCAAATAATCCATTATTCTCTGAAGTTGTTTCCCCCATATCCCTCAGCTGAACAGGAATCTTTGTGTAGTACTAGTACCTTTCTTTCTCTAGCTTGTTACCTTTGTTATTTGATCGATTTGTTGTTAATGACAGCTTCCAAGCGAATGCTGTATTAATTGTTCTGTGATACTTATCAGTGGATTGTCTTGCAGGATGCATTGAGCACGTCTATTCTATATTTCTTCTCTGTCTCAACTTGTCATTTTTGTATACCAAATGGAGTAAAAATTTGTCGATGATCAAGACGTCGATCTTACGAAAATAAAAAGGAGAAAATGACGTGAGAAATATCAGGAAATGATGGGGCTGTTCTTTATTAATATGAACTGGAATTTACAAGGTATACATTAAGAACTCTGCTTGCTCTCTTGCTATCTCAGGTCTATCACACGAAACTATGGTTTGTGTTCCTTTCTTCCTCCGTCTTTTGTTACGTCTTCCTTTCCATCTTTAAATAGCCCTCGAAGAGGTGGCAGTTACTTCCGGAGAAGACGTCTGATGCGAAGCGTTGCGTCTGGTCGGAGTCAAGTGACGGTTGATACGGAATCAACCGTTCAGCGGTTATATGTCTAGGAAACATACAACCACATGGAGGTTGTTTGCTGGTGTGTCTGGACAAGATGCGTCGTATGGCATGGAATATACACGTGCTCCATTCATCATACGGTAGAGAATATACCTTGGGATTTATTCCGAGCGTCAGTTCATACCTTCTACGAGCAGTTCTCCTGGTCGGAAGCTTGACTTAGGCCTTTGTTTGACTAGGGTACTCATTATGTAACCTCTGGAATCTCTACGACCAGTGAGGTCGTGCACCTCAGGGTTACGACCATGAAGATGTATGGTCTTCTATATATTAAAGATAATATATAGATGTTTTAATCCTCGTCAGCTAGCCCCCGAACTTTAAATGAATAAATTGTGTGAACACTTTCCTTCCGATGAAATCGTATCGGGCTGATGCTTATTTAAATGCAAGGGCATTTGAAGCGGTTCGTATTCACTTTAAAGTTGAGAACTTTGCCTTGGGAATTGAAGAGTTTTTGTGTCCATTGGACTTCTACTCTTATCTTCTTTTAATTCTATCACAATCTAAAGGTTATAAATAACCTTCAGAGGATAGATCTCTGAAGAGAAAGGAAAAATCCCCAGCCTTCTTGGTTTCGCTTCTATGATAGACAATTCTCTTCTCAAGGATGGATTTAAAAATCCAGAGTTCATAACATCTTTATGTCTTTTGATAAGACAAAATTCATGGGACAAATTGACTTTTAGATCACCATTTCGAGGTCCAGACCCATGGAGTAGTGATCCTAAGGTGATCTAGAAGTCAATTTGGTATATGAGTTTTGTTTTCAAGGTGAATATAGCCTTCAAGATTGAGTAAATACTTCATTATGTATAGTCTTCAATCAAGATCGAAGTTCATGTCAAGAGAAAGGTGCGAAACCAGCGCCTATTTGATTATACATCTCTAGTCTCCTTCTGCCAGAAATCAATCTTCGATCAACCTGAAGCTATTCTTCGAAGAACTAGTCGAAGGATTTTCTGTTTAGAAGGTTTGTAGAAGAAATGTAACCAGAGATTTTTGTAATATTTGGATTTTTAATGAAACAAAGCTTCATTCTGTTCATATCTTTGTAATGAGGTTTAGTCGAATTTTGGATATTATTTCTAGTGGGTATGCATCCAGATAGAAAAAGAATCCAAATAAACAACACCCTTATTATCCGATCTGAATGAGTAGCTTAAAGATTATGAGAAGAATGGTAAAAGGGAAAAAGCATCCTCTTAACTATAGAAAGTTAATTTTAAACAGATCTTCTGGTGTTCCGGTCGTGTCCGACCAGAGCACCCCTCAGGAAAAGGTTCCTGAGGAAGAAGTGGTCGTGGAGATTCCTAATCAGGATACTCCTAAAGCTAAAACTGCCGAGGATAAAGTAGTAAAAGAAGCTCCCGAGTAGGTTTCAGCATCTGCTCAGGATCCTCTAGTAATCCTTACTCCTTCTCCGGAGGTAGTCATCTCCAGAGATCCTCAACAGGTTCCACCTCCTCCCAGAAATGCTTCTCAGGTTAACAAATTCCCTTTTTCTCCCCGATTTATCGAGGATAAGGAACTTGATGAAGCACGGGAAAGATATCGGACCGTCAAGTGAGATTGGTCGGATACAATCTTTTCCGAATATAACGATATGACAATTCGGGTAAGTATCCTACGACCATCCTTACAATTCTTTCTTTTGTAGTTTCTTTGAAAGCTTACCAAAGAAAGGGATTTTTGTTTTTGTAGCATATGGTCGAGAAATACGCTGTGGTCGGAGGACTATCCCAACGAATAAAAACTTTGGAGCAAAAACACTCCGATCTGATAAGTAAGAACATTTCTCTTTTTTGACCTCCTAAGTTTTATTATCTTGTTTCTCTTTATAGCTTAATCTTCTCTTTCTATCATATTTGATAGATTTAGAGAAAATTAAAGAAGAGATTGTGACCAAAGAAGCCATAATAACAAAACTGAGGGAAGAAAATCAGGGTAAAAACCAGTCGATCGAACATGCGATGACCAGACAAAAGGAGATTTTCGACTCTTGTGAGAAGAAAATCAAAGGTAACTGGTCGTAGACTTAACTAGTATTCCATAACTCAATTATAAAAAGTATATTACTTTCTTTTTATCCACTCGTGCAGAAAAAACCCAAGCACTTGAACGAGCGGAGAAGACCCTCGAGTTTGAGCGTGGCCAAAAGGCAGCCCTTGTATTCGGCCTTGATGAGAAAATCATGGCTCTGAACAAAATGATCTTTGATATGGGATCAGGATCAAGCTTGCCTTCTTTAGGAGATCCAGCGGAAAAGATGAACTATTTTGGTCAACTTCTGGAAGATCTCAAAGGCCTGCTCAAAACTATGAGGGAAAACCATACCCAGACAATGAAGGAAGCTATTGTAAATGGAGTTAGTGTTGCTTTAGCAAAACTAAAGGCTTTCGACCCCTCTGTTAGTCTTAAAGCTGTGGAAGAGGACTTCGACTGCTCTGAAAGTGAAGCAACAAAACTTCTCGAGGAAGTAAGACCTCTCGAGAGAAAGTTGCTGAGGAAATGGAAGTCGGATCTCTATCACGTAGCGACCAGTCTGGTGGTCCCAATATGTAAATGGATGTAATATTTAGAATATGCAAAATAAAACTTACCTTTTATCAATGAAGATCCTGCTTTGTTTTTATCGATGTTATTAAATACTCATATATCTCGTAGACCCCGACTGCTTATATTAGTAGATGAACGTTACTAAAAGAAAGCGGTAGACGAGGAAATTGAGTAATAACAATGACCATGGTAAGAGTGCTGATAATGTGTATGACAATGATCCAGGAAATACTAGGAAATCATGTGGTCGGAACCAACTGACGATTTCGACTAGTCTAGATATTGCCCATTATCGAAGTACTATGAAATACCACTTGTAGTCGGAAGATATAACAAAGACCAGATTTGCTTGATAAGAATATATGCATTAAGAATGTATGCAAAGAAAAAGAAATGAAGAGATAAGTACCGTTGTTTAGAAAATATTCGGATCTGGTCGTATCGAATCTCAAGAACTGAAGATTTGTAAAATATTTCGCGAAACGTGCTCATGATCAAATCCGACTGGCAGCGATGATCGTAGGAAAAGGACCGTCACTAGGAAGCTCCTTCCAGTGGGCAGGACCACGTGCAGAAAGGAGAGACTTCGACCAGGAGGCTTTCTGTGTCCCGACTAGTAGCCAAACTTGATTAGAACAGAATGTTGAAATAAAATAACAGTCTTCAAATTCAAGAAAGAAACGAAAACCAAGTAAATTGTCTGAGTTGGTACTCCTTATACTCGTATGTTTCTTTAAGAAAAGAATATCTGGTCGTGCGTGTGTATCATTGAAGCAATGATCACGGTTAAAACTAGTGTGGTCGGTGACATTCAAGTCAGCAACCATGAGTAGTGGAGATCCTATGGAAAGGAATATCGGAGAGAATGAGAGTCTTCTCCGACCAACCAGCAACGGGAATGGCATATGACCAGATGCAACAAATAATAAGTATAAACAACTACACTTATCGTTTTTGTTTGTTTGTAAAAGGAAAAACATCTTTATTGAAAAATGAAAGGAAATGAAATACATGAAATTAAACATAGAACTTACGCAATTGATCAATATTCCAAGAGTTAGACAAAACTTGCCCATCTGTCATAGCTAATCGTACTGATCCAGGTCGGGTAACTTCGACCACAGTGTATGGACCTTCCCACTTAGGTGAAAGTTTGTTGCGACCCGCTTAGTTCTGAATTTTTCGAAGAACCAAATCACCTACAGTTAGGCTGCGAGGTTGCACCTTACGACTGTGGTACCGACGCATGGCTTGCTGGTAGATAACTGATCGTAGCAAAGCTTGATTTCGTCGTTCTTCAAGAAAATTGATGTCGTCAAGTCGTCATTCCCACTGATCACTTTCGGAAAAGGAATCAGTTCGAGCAGAACCAATTTTAAGTTCTGGAGGAAGCATAGCTTCAGCTCCGTAAACCATAAAGAATGGTGTTTCACCGGTCGCACGACTAGTTGTGGTACGAACGACCCATAATACAGAAGGAAGTTCTTGAACCCAAGCTCCTGACCGTTGAAGTAACTGGTCGAACCCTCGTCGTTTGATCCCTTGCATTATGATACCATTGGCTCGCTCAACTGCTCTGTTACTCTGTGGATGAGCGACAGAAGCGAAATGTATCTTGATACCTAGATCTTCATAGAATTCCTGAAAATTGCTGCTCGAGAACTGGGCACCGTTATCGGTGATTATACGACTGGGTACACCAAACCGTGTAATCACGCTTTTCGTTAGAAATTTCTTAGCGGCTTGGTTGTAGTTTTACAACCGCTCGGCCGATCCACTTAGTGAACGTGTCAATCATGACGAACAGAACTCAAAGCCCCGGTGCTCTTGGGAAAGGTCCCGAATGTCCAATCCCAGTTGCAAAAGGCCAAGAAAGAGAATCGTTTGCAAAGCTTGAGACGGGTGATGTACTTGTCGGCTATGAAACCGACATTGTACGCGCCGTCACGAGCTCTTTTGCATCATGAAGGCGATTGGCGATGAGTATCCTTGCCTAAAGGCTTTACCAACCAAAGTTCTCAGGAATGATGAGCTCCACGAGACTCCTCCATGAATTTCGGCTAGCAATTTAATGCCATCCGAGCGAGATATGCATCTCATCAACACTCCGTGAGATCCTCGTTTATACAAGGTACGTTCAATGAGAGTGTATGATTTGGCTTTTCGTGCAATACGATCAGCCTCTACATCATCTTCTGGAATTAGGTCATGCTGAAGATAATTGTAGATCGATGTCATCCAATCTCTACCGTGATCGTGATGGCGCCAACCATCATCGACCTGTGGAGCATCCATGTTTGCAGAATCAAGGTGTGCAACCTCCTTGCTAACATTTAGGTCCTCGGAGGCTCGACTACGAGGGTGAATCGAGTTTCTCGAGAAAACTCGGACGGGACGGATGTCCTTGTGGAAGCCATCCGCCAAGCGGTGCGCGAGAAAGTTTTCCTTTCTAGGAATGTGTTGGATCTGAAAACCGAAGAAATACTTTTCGAGTTTCCGTACTTCCACTAGATATGATGACATCTTGGTACTAGAGCATTGATACTCTTTCCCTACTTGATTTGCTACTAGTTGAGAATCGCCTTTCACTAGCAATCTGCGAATCCCGAGCGAACGAGTGCTCCAAGTCCACCAAGAAACCTTCGATTACGCCACATTGTTAGTAGCGGAAAGTTAAAGCGAATGGCGTATTTTATTTGTTCGCCAAGAGGGGAAATCAAGACGACCCGACCCAGAGCCATGCAACATCAAGGAACCATCGGTACATTGTCCACTCGTCGTGGTGCTCGTGCTTTGGGCCCTTGGGTGGGTTCGGGGTTTGTCCATTCGACAATGAATTCGCTATTGCACGGGACTTGATTGTCGTTCGTGGGACAAAATGGAGATCGAGCGCCCAAGCTCAACCGCTCATTTTGATATTCGTCCCGATGACTCCTGTTTCCCGTGACTTGACCAAGAGGATATCCAGTAGGTACGACCACTTTATGAGCTCGAAAATAATGCCTTAGTTTCCTTGAAGCCATAAGGAGACCATAGAGCAACTTTTGTACTGCGGATACCTTTCTTTTGGTCCATGCAAGACTTCGCTACGTAATATATTGGTCGTTGAACATAGTCTCGCTCTCGACCAAAGACACCACTAACCGTTTGTGGCGTTGCGACCACGTAAATTAGCAATGTTTCTCCCAATCTTGGAGAAACTAAGATTGGGGACTTGTAAGTACCGTTTAATTCTTCAAAGGTGCCGCTTGCTTCTTTAGTCCATTCGAAACTCCCATGTTTCCGGAGAAGTTTAAAGAAAGGTAGTCATTTTTCGCCTAACCGTGCTATGAAACGACTTAACGTTGTCATACAACCGATTAATTTCTGAACTTCCTTCTTTGTGGTTGGATCGCGCATCTGATCGATGGCGGCGATTTTTGTTGGATTTGCTTCAATTCCTCTAGCCGAAACTAGGAACCCAAGAAGCTTTCCCGACGAAACTCCGAACACATATTTCTTTGGATTTAACTTAAGGTTATGACGTCTTAAGTTATTGAAAGTCTCTTGTAGATCTAGAATATGATCGCCGGCGTTGATACTTTTTACGACCAGATCATCAACGTAGGCTTCAGGATTCCGACCTATCTGAGGGCTAAAAGTCTTTTGCATCAACATTTGGAATGTTGCACCAGCATTCTTGAGACCAAATGACATTTTTACATAACAGTAAGTGCCATATGGGGTGATAAAGGAGGTTTTCTCTTCATCTTGTTTACTCATATTGATCTGGTGGTACCCTGAATAAGCATCCAAAAAACTTAACAACTCACACCCAGAAGTAGAGTCTACAAGTTGATCAATGCGTGGAATGGGAAAGTCATCCTTCGGACAAGGTTTATTAAGATCTGTAAAGTCAATACACATTCGCCATTTCCCATTGGCTTTTCTAACCATTACAAGATTGGCGAGCCACTCTGGGTGGTCGACCTCACGAATGAACCCAGCTTTGAGAAGCTTGTCAATCTCCGACTGGATTGCTTCTTTTCGGTCAGATGCGAAACGCCGTAGCTTCTGCTTGACCGGTTTTTTTGTTAGGCTGTAGAGCTAGCCTATGCTCGATCACCTCCCTGGGGACTCCTGGCATGTCGGATGTCTGCCAGGCGAATACGTCCTGATTAGCTCGGAGGAAGGAGACGAGCGACTTTTCCTATTTAGGGCCGAGTCCTGCTCCGACCAGTATCTTGCCATCCTCTGGAGAAGTACTTCCGTCGAGTTGTACCTCTTTTATCTGGTCAGAAGGTTTTGGTGTCATCTTCGGTCTTGAATTTTTGACCTGCATGTTAATGGTGTTAGTTCCCCTGGTCGGGAGTTCATCGACCAGTTCTAAACACTTTCGATCGCATGCGTAGGCTATCTTTTGATCGCCCCGTACCGTGATTACACCTTTTGGTCCCAGCATTTTCAAACTCTGATAACCGTAATGCGTGGCTATCATGAATTTTGCTAAAGCCGGACGACTAAGAATTGCATTGTATGCAGTCTCGAAGTTCACCACATCAAATGAATTTTTTTTCTGTTCGGAAGTTGTCGGGCTTTCCGAACGTAACCAGTAGGGACAAGTGTCCTATTGGTTTAGCGGTAGACCCAGGAACTATGCCATGAAAGGCATATTTCACTGGTTTTACCTTGGATTTGGGAATCTGCATGTCTTCCAAAGCACTTGCAAATAAAATATTCAAAAACTACCCCCATCTATCAAAACCCGATTAACCTTGCAGTTATTAATAGTAGGTTCAACGACAATTGGAAACCTACCTGGTCGAGTTGAAGGAATTGGGCAGTGTTCTTTGCTGAAGGAGATTATCGTCTCCGACCACCTTGAAGGTTTAACGACGATCGAAGATTCGGTAAGGCTGACTTCTCGCTCCATGGCTTTCAGGTGACGTCTGGACTCGTACGAAGAAGATCCACCGAAGATCACATCGACTGTGTGTTGAGGTTCTTGGTACTCCATTTCTTCATCACCACCTTTGTCCTTCTTGGAGCTTGTTTCCCCGAGTTCTTGAATCGACGGGAGTGGTCCTTTACCTGCATAATAATCTTCCAGCTTCTTTTGCCAAGCGCGACAATTGCGCAAATTGTGTCCTGCTTGCTGATGAAGAGGACACCATTTTTTGTTTCTCTTGTAATCATTAGTCGGAGCCTTAGCCTTGCCACGACCAGTATAATCTTTTCTACCTTTGGTAAATTTTTCAGGAACAACAAGAACCTCTTTGTCGTTGGCTCTGCCATGCTTCTTTTTCTTGAGAGTCTTCTTTTGTTTCTTTTCCGTCCTATCTAAGCAAGGTTGGGGAATTTTATCCTTTCGATCAACGGCTTCGTTCCACTCGACCGCTTCACTGGCCGTAGCGTACTTGTCAGCCATGTCGAAGAGCTCGATGGTTGTTCGTGGGGGATGTATAGCTAAATCCTCCGTAAACCTTCGATTTCTTAATCTCGCTTTGAAGGCTTGGATAACGGAAGATAGCTAAATATTTTGATGTACTGCCGGAGAGTCTCGTTTGATTTTTACCGTATCCTATGGAGATCGTCTTCCTTTCCAGGGCGATCATCGTACCTGAAAATTTGCAATCAAAGGTCGCAGAGTTGCTCCCAAGTATACGGATCCGACCTAAAGTTAACCAACCACGATCGGTGATCCTTCTAATACCGTAGGAAGATAGTTTGCCATTACATTTTCACCACCACCAGCAGCTCTGATAGCGGTGGTATATATCTGGAGAAATTCCAAGGGATTTTGGGTCCCATTGAATTTATCCATATTGGCCGGTCGGAACCTATTTGGCCAACGCACAGCCTGGAGCCCTGCTGAGAAAGCTCGACAGCCTGTGATAGTTTCGTGGCGCCTTCTTTGAAAAGGCGCGGATTGTAATCGGTTGGAGACCGATTTCTAGGAACGGATTGTCGGTGTTCCAATGTCCCGATTCGGTCGTGGACGTTAGTAGAACGCCTTCGACCACTTGCCTGGCTTAGGTGATGTCGAAGATCATCAGGTCCAAGCGATGGTTCCTCTCGACGAAGTGAAGGTGAGGATTCCTGGAATAGTCTCCTCCCCTCATGACTTGTAGGTCGGAATCGTCGAGGTGGTCGCAGTGTCAACTGATCCTCAACACGACCATGCAGGCCCCTGCTTCGGGAAGAATGCTATGATGAAGTCATGGTCTGACTTTGCGGGTGCCTTCGTTCCCGATAAGCTTCTGTGCGCTGCATCGTCTGTTGGATAATCTCCGATACTTGACCTGCGAGTTGGGCAAAACTCGAGTCTCGCGAGGGGTCGTCGAGTATTTAACATATCCCTGACTCACTGTAGGTTTTGTATTGTTACCGAAGGTCTCGAGGGATTTCTGCCAGAAGAAGGTGTTTGATGGCTTACATCCTCCGACCTTCTGGTCGATCTTGCCCGGTCCCTTACATTGGTTGGGGGAGGATCAGACGAATTAACTGGTGAACGTCCACCAGTTCTGTCACCTCGGGCATTTGGTGCTTGACCGCCCGTACCATCTCCATTAGGACGTGGTGGCGGGGCAACGTATGTAGGACCGTACACGACATTGTGATCCGTATCTCCGATCGCATTGACCTCGTGCTTCCAGCAGCGGTCCTCTGATGAGCTTCCGTCGTAATCAACGGAGAGCCTTTCAGAGCTTCTGCGAGAAGCTTCCACGACGGAGAGCAGTCGGTGATCAGCACCTCCTGAGGTTTTCGGAAGGACCTCAGCCTGATCCGGCGAATTGCTGATCGAATGCTGAGCTTTATCATCCCCACTTGGTTTACGACCAATGGAGGTTTCATTGACACCGTCACCAGGTGTCGGTTGGCTCCTGGAATTACTAGAAGCCGTTGGTGAGTACCTATCAACCATGATCGCATCAAAGGTATGTTGAACCTCGGGTTGCGGTGTTGAATTTTCGTCACCTTTTTTGCCGGTCGAAAGGCCCGGGCTTGCTGAGGCTTTGGGGTGTTCCGAACTGGTCGGAAGCACTTCCTCTGAAACCGCCACTGATTGTAGCGGTGTGTCTTCATCCATCCGGTCGTCTTCGCCGATTTCTGCCCTGGGCGAGCCGGCAGAGGAGGATGATGAAGAGATTATGTTTTCCTCCATGGCGCGCATGCATGCATCCATGTCGAGGTCGGCGTAGTCCGCCAAGTCGAACCAATTTTCTTCATCCCAACTTCCCGCCATAACCGCATTAGCGGTCACAGACGGGGAATGGACAAAGATTTGATGAGCAGAGAAAATCTTCTGAGATTCCACGTCGCGATCCCCACGGTCGGCGCCAGCTGTCGACGATCAAGACGTCGATCTTACGAAAATAAAAAGGAGAAAATGACGTGGGAAATCTCAGGAAATGATGGGGCTGCTCTTTATTAATATGAACTGGAATTTACAATGTATACACTAAGAACTCTGCTTGCTCTCTTGCTATCTCAGGTCTATCACACGAAACTATGGTTTGTGTTCCTTTCTTCCTCCGTCTTTTGTTACGTCTTCCTTTCCATCTTTAAATAGCCCTCGAAGAGGTGGCGATTCTCCGAGAAGACGTCGATGCGGCGCCATGCGTGCAGTCGAGTCAAGTGACGGTTGATACGGAATCAACCGTTCGGCGGTTATATGTCTAGGAAACATACAACCGCATGGAGGTTGTTTGCTGGTGTGTCTGGACAAGATGCGTCGTATGGCATGGAATATACACGTGCTCCATTCATCATACGGTAGAGAATATACCTTGGGATTTATTCCGAGCGTCAGTTCATACCTTCTACGAGCAGTTCTCCTGGTCGGAAGCTTGGCTTAGGCCTTTGTCCGACCAGGGTACCCATTATGTAACCTCTGGAATCTCTACGACCAGTGAGGTCGTGCACCTCAGGGTTACGACCATGAAGACGTATGGTCTTCTATATATTAAAGATAATATATAGAGGTTTTAATCCTCGTCAGAACTCATCTTGGAGAGACACCTATGTGGTTGTAAGATAGTATAGGAAACACAAGATCAACATAGCACTACATTTTGTTGGAATTGGGCACATATGTGTAAAGGTCCATTCATCCCTAAAATTCCGAAACATGTAAATCCTTAGATCAGTAGTCTTAGACCAATGTGGTCGAAGTTAGTCTTAGACTAGTGTGGTCGAAGCCTTAAATCAGTGTGGTAGAAGATATAGACCAGTGTAGTCGAGGACATAGACTAGTGTGGTTGTAATAATGTGGTCGAAGATATAGACCAGTGTGGTCGTAATAATATGGTCGAAGTCATAGACAATTGTGGTCGAAGACATAAACCAGTATGGTCAAAAATTAGTGGTCAAATCTAAAGACCAGGGTGGTCAGAATAGACTGGTCGAAGCTGTAGACCAGTTCATAATAAAAAACAATAAACACTGCTTAATGACCATTAATTGGTATTGAATTAGCAGTTACCAGTGGTTTATTATGACAGTTACTAGAGAGTAATTGTCTCGACCATAAATAGGATCTGGAGACGTCCAGATGAAGGTTGACGATCGAATCTATTCTATATTTCCATCTTCCTCCTTGATCAACTGTGCTGAAGAATTGAGCTGTCGAACCAAGCCGTCCTTTCACCTCGGCGTGCACCGGAAGAAGGGTGAGCGGATATCTCCGAACCATTGTCACAGAGTTTACCTGCACGGGGTGGCAATAAGGTTTCTAGGTAGCGTATCTGCGCGACCTCTCATTGCGCTGCATCATTTACGATCTGCACTGCTTCGACCACTGCTTCGAGTATGTGCTACTACCTGTTCTTCATCAAGCACAACTGTAAGTCAGTCGTACGACCAATTTTTCTGCTATAATAATATTGTTGAGCATGTTTAGAAGTGCAATAAGTTGCCTACTATTGATATCGCTTTATGCATCTCTAGTTATTTGTGATCTTTGCCTCATAATCAAATATGGAATTAAAATGTTGTCCACGTTTCCAACAATCCAGAAACCTTATTGTAGACATTTTTGTGATTCAGCAATGGCTGGTGCTTCTGATGCTATAAAACCTGAGGTTTTTTTTGTCAGAACTTTCATAGATGGCAGACAAGGGTCAAGTTTTGGCTCATGCCTTTGGGGCTGTGGTAGGTGATCCGACCACAGTATCCATTTACGATTGAACAGATCATGAAGTTCGACACAAATAACAACACCGCCCTTGGATGCATCTGACCATACTAGCCGACCAGCTCTATGATGTGTATATGGACTTCAAGTCCGCCATAGAGTTGTGGGATGCACTCGAGCACAAATATGCCGAAGCTGAGTTTGGTCGTTGGCTCTATATGTGCGAGCAATTCTTCGTCTACAACATGGATGATACGAAGTCGATAGTTGCATAGGCTCATGAGCTTCAGCTACTGGTCGGAGAAATTGCGCATCTGGGAGGTCATTTAGTTCGATCAGAGACTAACTAATCGTATGGAGATACGAGTTGATCATAGACTGGTCGAATATAATCACTAAGTAGTCAAAATCTGGTCGTGGGGAGTTACGAACAGGTCAAGACTATATATGAACTGGTCGTATAGAGATACGAGCTGGTCATTAGTGACAAGAACTTGGTTGTAGATCATATTGTTGCCAAACTTCTAGATTCATGGTGGGATTTTGCCACTGGCTTAAAGCACAAGAGGGAAAAGATATTTATTGAGGATCTCATTGCTGCTCTTGATGTGAAAGAAAAGGCAAAAGCAAAAGATGCACCTAGCACGACCAGTCAGAACAGTCAGATCAATGCTATGAGAGTGGCGGCTTGTTTCACACAAGTACTTTAGAGTATTGTCGTAGTCTGAATGTTGCAACTGGTTTGAATAAATGTGAGGCCAATATATGACATTCTCGTTTTTGTCATATTGGTTTTGATAGTATTGATCGAAAGTCCAGATTAGATTTAATTCTAAAATATGAAATTATCAAAGGATCAAAGTGTCAAACTTGTGTGCAAGCAAAACAACCTCGAAAACCCTTTAAGGGGTTACAGGAGGAAAAGAACATGGCACATTTAGATCAAGTCTATTCTGACTTGTGTGAGATGAATGGATTGTTGACCAAAGGAGGCAAAATATATTTTCTAACTTTTATTGATGATGCATCACGATATTGTTATGTGTATCTATCGAAAACAAAAGATGAAATTTTAAATTACTTTAAAATTTCTAAGACCGAGGTTGAGAACCAACTAGAAAAGAAAATTAGAAGACTAAGGTCTGATCGTGGAGGAGAGTACATCTCTCATGAATTCTCCTAATTCTGTTCTGGGCATAGAATAGTCCATAAAGTTACACCACCATACTCACCCCAATCAAAACGGGGTGGCTGAGAGGAAAAACCGGACACTAACGGACTTAGTGAATGCCATGTTGGAGAGTGCTAGGTATGCCTATGTCGGGACCCCGGGTATGCAACCTCGAGACCCTCTATGCATTCTGAACTAGTCTCAGATCAGTAGCTAGCTCGCACAGTTACAACATCGATGTAATAATAACCATACAACCAAATAACGATGAAGCGGACAAATTAATATTACTTAGTAGTAAAAGGACCTTATGGTCAAATCTTATAGAGTTGCCACGCAGGGCTTAACAACAAAAGATAATTTGCAGCGGAATCCAAAATATCTCGTAGCGGCCAGCTGACATGCTCACAGGTAATCAAGTGGAGGATGTGACTTTGTTCGTATAATTCTCGAAGTACTCTTCATAGAACTCCGAGCTTCCTGGGTCTTCTTCAGTGACTGATAAACCAGAGGGCATAAAGCCGTGAGTATTTTGAATGTACTCAGCAAGCCGTAGGGAAATGTATGCAATTATTATTCATGCTAGGCTTGACAAGGATGACTTTATGTTTAAATTGCAGAAAACAGTATTGATAGTAAATACAATAAGTAAATTGAAAAGCATCATTTAAAAGATTAATACATAAGTAAACAAGCTTATTGGAAAACAACAAGTGAACTTCCCAACCATTCCACCCAAACCATCATTCCTACTATTTTTGATGAAAACCTACCCTTCGTGTGATATTACCAGGCATTGTCTATAACCGGGGGCACGGCTATTCGAATAGTTTTACACTTTGCAGAGGTTGTACAGCTTGACCCACAAGAGATAATCAACTTATACTGTCCGTTTAACACACTTCTGAGGTGTGCGATGAAAAGCATCTAGGCCCCTAAAAATATGTTTTGGTAATTTATGATAATATGTGAAAATGGGACTTATTGGTTTGTTGAGTTTTACAAGGACTAGTCCCATTGGAAAATATGATCTTGAAGATGCATGCTAAAAGTTCTATGAAGATCAAGTACAGCTCAAGGATAAGGTACAAGTGGTTTCCAAATTATTTTCTTTTACCGGTCTTAGGAGAAATAGATGGAAGACCGGATTATAGGTTAAATGTCGTACTATTAAGAGGGATCATGTCCTATAGCTTGAAGGCATGTCTTGAGCTTTATGGATCAATTTAGGATCATGCATGCATAAGGATTCTCTCTCAAAATCAAATTGTGCACTGTCAGGACAATCGGTAGTACCGGCGTTGTCTGTGCGGTACTACCGCACTGTGGTTGTTCCGGTCGTTAGTTGGCGGTATGTTTTTTACAGAGAGTCTCTTTTCTGGTTTCGGTGCCAAAACCTAAGCACGGTAGTACCGCCAGTGTTCATGCGGTATGACCGATATACGGTAGTACCGCAGGTGTTAAGCGGAACTACCGCATGCCGGTTATTCCGAATGAGAAGCGGTATATTTTTTCCAGAGTGCACCCTTTCTTTCTTCTCTTGGAAACGGTAGTACCGCACTCTCCTTGCGGTATGACCGCTCACAGATAGTACCGCAGATTCGCTTGGCGGTAGTACCGCTCGCGAATAAAACGGCTATGTCGAGTCATTTAATGCGCCCGTTATAGCCGTTCTCGTAGTGGTTGGAGAAGTGCGTAGTACCGCTTCCTTGCATGGCGGTAGTACCGCATATGGTCAAAAGCAGTTTTTCTTCTCCAACGGCTCTAATTGTTGTTGGGGGTATAAATACTTCCCACCGCCAAGGACAGGTGCTAGACCACATTTAACATCTTTAGAGCCTTGTGCATTCATTCAACTCCTCAAACTCATTTTGTTCACTCTTTGAGAGGTTGTTGAGCTCATTCAAAGTGCATTCATCATTCTAGTTGATCCTATTGCACTTGAGTGTCGCAGCGAAGGTCTTGGTTTGTTACTCTTGGAGTTTTGCCAAACTCCTAGACGGCTTAGCGGTGATTGCACGGTGATCTCTTCAAGAAGATTGTGAAGAGGCCCGGTGCCCATATTGTGAGTGGTTTGGTGTTCACCATCTCCGGAGTGGAGGAAGAACAACCAATAGTGATCGAGGAAAGGCTTAATTGGTGGAGCCGGCTTGATTGGTTCAAGCTCCCTCAACGTGGACTAGTGAAGACCGGCAAGTCTTCGATACCACGGAAAAACATCATTGTCTCTTTGCGGTTATTCCTAGTCTTTACTCTTCCGCATTTATATTTCTAGCTTGATCTTTGTGCTTGTATTGCTTAGCTAGGAGTATAACTTGTTTAGATTAAATTGTTAATTAGCTAAACTCACACATTTGTGAAAAAGTTTTAAAACCTCCTATTCACCCCCCTCTAGTCGGTTATCCTTGATCCTACAAGTGGTATCAGAGCTTGGTCTCTCAATTTGTTAGACTTTACCGTCTAAGAGAGAAAGGATGGCTAGTGAGGGTATGCATATAGGAAAGACTCCCTTGTTTGATGGCTCAAATTATTCTTATTGGAAAATTAGAATGTCTATTTTCTTAAAAGCCATGAGTCCGAACATATGGAAAATTGTAAATGAGGGTTACGTTATGCCTCTTGATCCAACAATCCTCACGGTTCAAGATGAACGTAATGCTCATTTAGATGCTCAAGCTATGAATGCTCTCTTTGGTGCTTTGAACGCGATGAGTTCAATAGGGTGAGCAATTTGGAAACCGCTCATGCTATTTGGACTACCCTCTCCGAAATTCATGAGGGTACATCCACGGTCAAAGAAGCCAAATTGCATAGGCTTCGGATTAAATATGAGACATTCATAATGTTGCCTCATGAAAACATCACCGAGATGTACTCAAGGCTCAACAACATTGTGAATGAACTCAAAGGCCTTGATACTAACCTTCTTGATGTTGATGTTGTGCGCAAAATGCTTAGGCCCTTCCGATAATATGAGACGTTGGTGACATTATTTCTCAACTCTCCCGAGTTGCCAAGAATGACGCCAACCGGACTTTTGGGCAACCTCATCACTAACGAGCTATACAAGAAGGACAAGGAAGAGCTATTGGAATCATCTTCATCCAAGAAGAAAATTACCGCTTTCAAAGCTTAAGCGGAATCAAGTGATGATGAAGATGAAGAAGAAGACTCGGATGATGAGTACGCTCTTCTTGTGAGGAAAATGAAGAAATTCATGAGAAGACGCCCACATCGAAACTTCAACTTCAACAAATTCAAGAAAGGGCAATCCTCAAGTGACAACAAGCGATATAGCAACATTCGTTGTTATGGATGTGATGAGAAGGACACATAATCTCAAATTGCCCCAACAAGAAGGATGACAAAGATAAATCATCAAAGAAGAAAGAATTCGATGGAAAGAAGAAGCTTTTCAAAAAGCTTCACAAAAAGGGGAAAAATGAAGCTCATATTGGAGAATGGGATTCCGACGAAGAATATTCGGATTCCGATTCCGAATCAAGTGATGAAGAGTCTTCTAAGAAAAGAGGACTTGTCGGCATCGCCATAAAGGAAGCTCCATCACTCTTCTCGTCTCCTACATGTCTTATGGCAAAAGGAGATAAGGTAAAATCCTTTGATGATGATGCTCCTTCATATGATGAACTAATGGACATGGTAGAAGATTTAAATGAATATGTTGGAAAGGAGAAATCTAAATTTAAAGTCTTAAAAAGGAGTATATCTCTAAAAGACTCTTGTGAGGAGCTAAAGGAAGCTCATGACTCTCTCCTTCCAAAGATATAGAAAAATCACATTCAAATATTGGTATTACGTGTGATTTAATAAATGAGATGCATAGAGTAGAAAGTATGCCAAATGCAAAATCCATGTCTAGTACTTCTACTTCTTGTGATGATTTGCTATCCATGCCTTGTTACTCAAATAATAATTCAATTGCAAATACTTGTGATCCTTTGCTAATTGTTGAAAATCATGAGTTAAAAGAGCAAGTCACCAAGCTAAGCAAGAGCTTAGAAAGATGCTTCAAGGGTAAAGCAACCCTTGACAAATTATTGAGTGAGCAAAGGTGCTCATTCAATAAGGAAGGACTTGGGTATGTACCCAAAAAGGTAAGAAACCGGTTAACAAGCCTCCAAGGTTTATTAAGCAAAATGGTAAATATTGCAATAAATGTGGTAAGGTAGGACACATGTCAAATACTTGTTTAAATATTAATGTTAAATCCTATGGCATTTATGATTCTTGCTACATGCTTAAGAAATCCATTGATGGTAAAATAATTGCAAGATTTATTGACACTTCGATTTTAGGCGCTAAAAAGAATGCTATTTGGGTGCCTAAAACCTTGGTCACTAATCTCCAAGGACCCAAACAAATTTGGGTACCTAAAAGAACTTGATTCTTGTAGGTGAACTACAAGACCGGTGGAAAACATTGGGTGCTTGATAGTGGATGCACTCAACACATGACCGGTGATAGAAAAATGTTCACCACATTCGAGAACGTAAAAGGAAGTGACAAGATCACCTTTGGAGATAATAGTAAAGGAAAGGTAATAGGATTGGGTAAAATTGCTATCTCAAATGACCTTTCCATTTCGAATGTATCTTTAGTTGAATCACTTAATTTCAATTTATTATCCGTTGCCCAAATTTGTGATCTTGATTTAATTTGCTCCTTCTCAAATGAAGGTGTGTCAATTTCAAGTGTAAAGGATAATGCTTTAGTTTTCAAAGGCTTTAGATTTGGAAATCTTTACTTGGTTGATTTTTCCACAAATGCTTCATGCTTACAAACTTGTTTAATTGCAAAACTTCTTTGGGTTGGCTTTGGCATAGAAGGCTAGCTCATGTTGGCATGATTCAACTTAAAAACTTTTCAAACATGATCTAGTTGTTGGCTTGAAAGATGTGAAGTTTGAGAAAAATCGACTTTGTAGTGCTTGTCGCCGGTAAACAAGTCGCAAGCTCTCACCCTTCCAAGAGTATCATGTCAACCTCTAGACCATTGGAACTCTTACATATGGATTTGTTTGGGCCAACAACCTATAAGAGTATCGGGAAATAGCTATTGTTTAGTTATCGAGATGATCACTCTAGATATTCATGGGTGTTCTTTCTAGATGACAAGAGCGAAACCTCCGAATTTTCAAAAACTTTGCTAAAAGGGCTCAAAATGAATTTGATTTTAAAATAAAGAAAATCTGTGAGTGATAATGGTTCCGAGTTCAAAAATACTAAAGTTGAAGACTTTTGTGATGAACTTGGGATAAAGCACGAATTTTCCACGACCTACACTCGAGCAAAATGGAGTTGTAGAAAGGAAAATCGTACATTAATTGAAATGGCTAGACAATGCTTGATGAATATAATACTTAGATAGTTTTTGGGCGAAGCAATTAACACCGCTTGTCATGCCATAAATCGTCTCTATTTGCATCGCTTTGAAAAAGACTTCCTATGAACTCCTTGTTGGAAGAAAACCAAACATCTCTTATTTCGAGTTTTTGGTTGTAAGTGTTACATTTTGAAGAAAGGTGTTCGTCTTTCAAAATTTGATAGTCGTTGCGATGTTGGCTTCTTACTTGGGTATTCATCTAACAGTAAAGCATACCGTGTCTTCAACAAAAACTCCGGTTTAGTTGAGGAAAGACATGATGTGCAATTTGATGAAACTAATGGCTCTCAAGAAGAGCATGAGAATTTAGATGATGTAGGTCACGAAGCACTAAGAAAAGCAATGAAATACATGCAAATAGGTGACATCAAGCCCGAAGATAATCCATCATCTTCCACTCAAGTTGAGCCTCTCACCTCTTCCTCAAGTCAAAAACAACTAAATGGAGAGGACAATAAGGAAGATGATCAACCATCAAACCTACCACCAAGAATTCACAATGCAATTTCAAAAGATCATGCAATTGATCAAATATTGGGTGATGTAAGTAAGGGTGTTCAAACTCGATTTCGTGTTGCTTCATTTTGTGAACATTACTCTTTTGTCTCTTCACTTGAGCCTAAGAATATAGATGAAGCACTTGAAGATCCGGATTGGATGATTGCAATGCATGAAGAGCTCAATAATTTCATTCGAAACGAAGTTTAGACATTAGTGGATAGACCCAAAGAACACAATATCATTGGTACAAGATGGGTGTTTAGAAACAAGCAAGATGAAAATGGCATGGTAGTAAGAAACAAAGCAAGATTGGTCGCACAAGATTTTTCACAAGTCGAAGGTTTGGATTTTGGTGAAACTTTTGCTCCCGTAGCTAGACTTGAGTCAATTCGTATACTACTTGCTTTTGCATCATGCTTTGATATTAAATTATTTCAAATGGATGTCAAAAGTGCTTTCTTAAATGGAGAAATATCCGAACTTGTGTTCGTTGAACAACCACCCAGCTTTGAAGATCCTAAGAATCTAATCATGTCTATAAACTCTCCAAGGCGCTCTATGATCTTAAACAAGCTCCTAGAGCATGGTATGAACGCCTCAGAGATTTTCTAGTTTCAAAAGGGTTCAAAATTGGGAAAATTGATTCAACTTTGTTCACCAAAATCTTGGATAATGATTTCTTTGTATGTCAAATTTATGTTGATGATATCATTTTTGGATCTACTAATCAAGACTTTTGCAAAGAATTTGGTGATATGATGTCTAGGGAATTTGAAATGTCCATGATTGGAGAGCTTAGCTATTTCCTTGGACTTCAAATCAAACAACTCAAAGATGGAACTTTTGTAAGTCAAACAAAGTATGCAAAGGACTTGATCAAGAGATTTAGCATGGAAGATGCAAAACCTATCAAGACTCCCATGGCAACCAACGGTCATCTCGACCTTAATGAGGGAGGTAAATCGGTAGATTTAAAGCTTTATAGGTCTATGATTGGTAGTTTACTTTATCTTACCGCATCTAGGCCCGATATCATGTTTAGTGTTTGCATGTGTGCACGGTTTCAAGCATCTCCAAAAGAGTGTCATTTAATGGCCGTAAAAAGAATACTAAGATATTTAAAGCATTCCTCTAGCATCGGCTTATGGTTCCTAAAGGTGCTAAATTTGATTTAATTGGATACTCGACTCGATTATGCGGGTTGCAAAGTGGATAGAAAAAGCACCTCGGAAATTGTCAATTATTAGGAGATCTTTAGTATCATGGTCATCCAAGAAACAAAACTCCATAGCTTTATCCACCGCCGGCCGAATATGTCTCACGGGTAGTTGTTGTGCTCAATTACTATGGATGAGGCAAACCTTGATGGATTATGGAATCAAAATTAATAAAATGCCTCTTTTATGTGATAATGATAGTGCGGTGAAAATAGCAAATAATCCTGTTCAACACTCAAGAACCAAGCATATCGACATTCGCCACCATTTCTTGAGAGATCATGTGGGCAAGGGAGATATTGAAATTAGTCACATCCGAACCGAAGATCAATTAGTGGACATTTTCACCAAACCATTAGATGAAGGCCGTTTTTGCAAATTGAGGAATGAATTAAATGTCATAGACTATTCAAACATTTGTTGAAACATTTGCCTCATGCATTGTGTTTGATTTGATGTTATTCAAAAGCTTTTTGTAAGAAAAATACTTTCAAAATGTTATAACGATTATCTATGTTCATAAAAAAAATTATATTCCGGTATAGACATTAGTCTATTCTATGCATAATGATCCCTAATGACTCTTAAATTGATTGCAAAACTAAGGGTCATTTGCAAATAATCTCATCTCATCTTTATCCAGAACTGTTTTTGAAGTTCCAGGATAATCGGTATGACCGGAGGGTTATGTGCGGTATTACCGCCGTGCGGTACTACCGGCACAAAAACCACGGTACTACCGCTTTGCGGTATTACCGTCGGCCAAAGGGCGGAACTACCGCATCAGTTTCGAAAGAAAAGTAACCCCAGAGGTCATTTTTCTCCCGTGCCTCTTTTCTTTTTCTCTCTCTTCTCTTTCTCTCCCGAAAATCCTTTCTCCCAAAACTCCTTTCACTCGGTTGTTTCTCAAATCTTGGTGAGCCCTTGCATCTCTAGGGTTTAACTCCTCCATCTCTCAAGGTAAAACATCCTTAAATCCTCGTTTTACCGTCTGATTCAAACCCTGGGTCACTTTCTAGTTGATTTGAAATGCGGATGTTTTTGTGTGATTCTAGTTGGGCAAAATAGCAAGATTGGTGTTTAATGATGTTAGTACATCTATTTCTTGGATTCAAACCAAAAGAAACATCAATTTTGGTTAGATTCATCGCTCGAGGTCGCAGTCAGAAGCGGTACTATGGCGTTCTACGCGCTGAATTACCGGGAACGGTAATACCGCTGCATACAATGGCGGTATTATCGCACTGCGCACTACCGAGGAATCATGCAGTACTACCGATTTTACCGATGTAACGTAAAATCATTCAAATTCAAATTAACTCAGCATTGCTTGATCTTTTGAACTTCTAGTAACCTATCCTCTCTTTGTAAAGATGCCGAGGACAAGATTGGGAACTCGTCAAGGGCAATCTTCCTCTCTACCTTCTCGCCGACCCTTTGGATGATCCATCGTGCAAAGGAAAAGGGCATGCAACAGATGGTTCGAAAGTGAGGAAGGATCTCTTCCTCATGAGTCGAGTTCGATTCCGAGCCCACACGTAAGAAGAAACTCGTGCTCAATCGGATGAAGAAATGGAAGATCCGTAAGAACCTCAAATTGATCTCGTGCTCATATCACCGATGATTATGCAATCTTGAGACACAAAGATCAATATCTTCGCCTCCAACTCAATCAATCCTGCATTCCACACCAAGTTCCAGGAGCAAGTCTATGAGCAGATTTATGATCATCACAGAAGTTTGCGATCATAAATGCATAAAGTGGTCACACATAAACTCCTAGAAAAATATGATGGAGTGTATCGTCTTTTTCAAAGAAGTTGGTCTTCATGATTTTGTGGCTCTCGAAATGACTATGATGAAGAAATCATAAGACAATTCTATGCTACTTTGTATGTATCTCCGACTTTAAGAAAATGAAGTGGATGACAGTTACACGGTATGTGGAGTGCACTAAGGGTGATTTTGAGCGTGTACTGAGGATGCACTCTGGAAATTGGGATAAGCTTTTTCACAGACCAGCTCTACTTGTTCCTGCCTGGACAGAGTTTTATGATCAAAATGTTAGGTACACTCCAGGGAAAATTCATGGCCTGCTACCTATTCCCAGTTTGATTAATAGGATTATTAATCACACTTTTCTTCCCAAAAGTGCTAATTTTGATGCTGTTCGAGGACATGTTTGGAATATCATTGATAATATTATGCATGGGAGAAAGTTTGATGTTGTGGATGTCATCATCAGGGGGATTGTCTCTTCTAAGAATGACAGGTAAAGCGGATTTATCATGCTCCTTACATCATGGCCCTAATTCTTAGTAAGATTGAATATCAGGGTGGTTTGGGATCACCTCATAAGTTTTACAAACCCAGAGAAAATCCCCACATTCGATTTCAGCACAAAGCAAGCACAAGAAGAAGAAATTGCCCTGAGGAGGCAACATGCAGAAGGCTCTCACAGTCAAGCTACTCTTGCTCGATTCTTACCACTCACTCTCATTCTTAATAACTGATGCGCTTGAAAGTCTCTCAATAGAGATGAGGCAGCTTCTTACAGACTTTGAGTGAGACTAACAACAGACTTGCCGTCCCGACAGAGACGCTTGACTCTATGGAACAGCGTCTTCCACCTCTTCCACGCCCTTCGTCTCCAATACGCTTCAGCGCCGCGCCTCATACATCGCTTTCCCCGCCTCCAGGCTCCAATGCTTCACTCACGCTACTCAGATCACGCCCTTTCCCCGGCCTCTTGACTCCAATGCCACTCTGCCCCTCGTGATCCAATGCTTGATGTTTGTTTTTGGTACTTTGATGCCAAAGGGAGAAGTAGAAAGTAGCTTTAAGGATAATGGGTGTCGACTTTATAGTCTTTTGATGTTTTATTATTTGCCTATAATGACTTAATCCTAATATTACCTTGTTCGAACTTGTTGGTTGTCTTAATTATCAAATGTGATATTATCTCTCTCAAATTTCTTTTATGACAATTCCTTATCATTGCAAGTTGTTTCCTCGGCCCAACAAGTTAAAAGAAACTCGCCAAAATTTTGTCATAATTCTCTTCATGTGCTCTCAAAATATTCTATCTATTTCATGCACATGTTTAGGGGGAGCTTTCTTTGTGTTAAGTCATCAAAAGAATATACACTTGTTTCACAATCTTGGATATTTTCAAAACTCCTCTTCTCACACATTAACTAGGTTGTCATCAATTACCAAAAGGGAGATTGAAAAGCATCTAGGCCCCTAAAAATATGTTTTGGTAATTTATGATAATATGTGAAAATGAGACTTATTGGTTTGTTGAGTTTTACAAGGACTAGTCCCATTGGAAAATATGATCTTGAAGATGCATGCTAAAAGTTCTATGATGATCAAGTACACTCAAGGATAAGGTACAAGTGGTTTCCAAATTATTTTCTTTTACCGGTCTTAGGAGAAATAGATGGAAGACCGGATTATAGGTTAAATGTCGTACTATTAAGAGGATCATGTCCTATAGCTTGAAGGCATGTCTTGAGCTTTATGGATCAATTTAGGATCATGCATGCATAAGGATTCTCTCAAAATCAAATTGTGCACTGTCAGACAATCGGTAGTACCGGCGTTATGCGTGCGGTACTACCGCATCGCGTTGTTCCGGCCGTTAGTTGGCGTGTATGTTTTTTACAGAGTCTCTTTTCGGTTTCTGCAAAACCTAAGCACGGTAGTACCGCCAGTGTTCATGCGGTATGACCGATATACTGAGTAGTCTGCAGGTGTTAAGCGGAACTACCGCATGCCGTTATTCCGAATGAGAAGCGGTGTTTTTTCAGAGTGCACCTTTCTTTCTTCTCTTGAAAACGGTAGTACCGCACTCTCTTGCGGTATGATCGCTCTTATCAACCCTGTCGATTTAATGCGCTCATTATAGCCGTTCTGTAATCGAGTACCGCATTGCTAGTACCGCATATGGTCGAGTTTTTTCTTCTCCAACGGTTGTTGGGGTATAAATACTTCCCACCGCTCAAGGACAGTGCTAGACCACATTTAACATCTTTAGAGCCTTGTGCATTCATTCAACTCCTCAAACTCATTTTGTTCACTCTTTGAGAGGTTGTTGAGCTCATTCAAAGTGCATTCATCATTCTAGTTGATCCTATTGCACTTGAGTGTCGCTGCGAAGGTCTTGGTTTGTTACTCTTGGAGTTTTGCCAAACTCCTAGCGCACATTGCACGGTGATCTCTTCAAGAAGATTGTGAAGAGGCCCGGTCCTTTGTGAGTGGTTTGGTGTTCACCATCTCCGGACAACCAATAGTGATCGAGAAAAGGCTTAATTGGTGGAGCCGGCTTGATTGGTTCAAGCTCCTCAACGTGGACTAGTGAAGACCAAGCAAGTCTTCGATACCACGGAAAAACATCGTTGTCTCTTTGCGGTTATTCCTAGTCTTTACTCTTCCGCATTTATATTTCTAGCTTGATCTTTGTGCTTGTATTGCTTAGCTAGGAGTATAACTTGTTTAGATTAAATTGTTAATTAGCTAAACTCACACATTTGTGAAAAAGTTTTAAAACCTCCTATTCACCCCCCTCTAGTCGGTTATCCTTGATCCTACATGCGACTAAGTGATTATCACAAGGCTTTTACAAAGCTCTGTTTTGATTTGGTTTTGCCCGCTAAGGTTTCGCCATTTCGGACTCCCTCTTGCGCCGCTTATCAACCCTCAACAGAATCAAATCAGAACATTGCTAATTAGTTGGCCAGGTCCACCCCATAAATGAACTTGTGGTTGCACGGTATGACCCAGATCAATGGCGCACAAAGTTAAGTCCTTAGTTGCTACTCAGGCGAGGCAACCACATTCCAAAATCATCCCCTTTACTACACAATCACTCGCCCGAATATAAATCATTTTGGTTCAACCCGGCCAAAGACCACCCTAGCCTTGGCACAACATCTTTTAATTACAGTGGCCACACCACAATTTCATAATTCCTTTAGTCATGTTTATTCATACGAGCATGTGATCATGAGTCCCAACGTACAACTATGGCATGGCTATGCATAATACGATACCCCAAGTTGGTAGTACAATATTTCCAACTAGAACAAACCCTCCTAATGTGTTCAAGGGTTTATGTCATTTAAGGGTACATGTCATTTGCAATTTATCAAGGAGGTATACATCAATTAGGCAATTATCTACTCCCGAAACCATTTAATATAAAACTAGCAATGCATGTTTATGTCAAACAATATAGTTTTATAAAGTGGGTACGATATGGTCAAAGGTCTACGACTTACCTTCGTTGAAGAGTTGAGGTGCTTCGATCGTCGGGTCCGAGAAATCTTCCGAAACACCGGAATCTACACGTTTGAACGAAGCCAAATAAATAAAACAACTATAAATAAATTCCAAATAAATACCAAATTAGCACTAACAGCAAGAGGAGGATTTTAGATGAATTTAGAAATTTGAATCACTCAAATCGGAGTTTGAACGAAGAAGTTACGACCTCCGGAAGATTGAAAATCAAGAAAAAGAGAATTTTCTGATTTTTGGAATTATTTTTGTAAAGGAAAATGGATTTACTACGTCAGTTGACATCAACCCCGAGGTTTTAATTTCCAGCCGAATTAATTTTTCAATGGGAAAACCCCGAAAAACCACGTAGGCGCTGACGGGGCAACTGTGTCAGCAAAGGGCTGACATGGCGTGCACGTGACGCTAGGTGGCAGCCACGTCACCACCCGAGCTTGTGGCGCTCGGGGTCCGATGGTCGCCGGCGTTTGGCTGGGATTTGATCGGCGGTGAGGGTACCGATGACTAGAGGGTCTCACGGGGAAGCTAATGCGCACGGTCTCGAGGACGCGACGGCATGGGATGGTTGACGGCGAGGACGAAAAGCGAAGGCGGTGGCGGTGGTGCTCCAGAGGGCTTCAGAGGACGGGGAGGTGTGCACGAGGTAGGCGGAGGTCTTGCGATGCCGTAGCCGAAGATGATGGTGGCGGAGGAGGCTTGGCGGCGGCGTCGCACGATGGCCAGCGGCGAAAAGCTTCAATCGCGGACAGAGGAGAGCGAGAGAGAGCGAGGGAGAAGAGGGAAAAGAGAGAGGAGGGCGAGGCGGAGCTGGTGCTCACCTTAAATAGGCGCGGGGAGGCAGGAGGGAGGGTTTAAGCCATGGAGCTCTACGGCGGTGGGTGCGGCAAGGGACACGCGCGGGCGCGGGCGCGGGGTGGCGACAGGACACGGGAGGCAGCTTAACGGGCGGCAAAAGGTGCAGCGATACACGGCACACTCAATGCGCGTGACGACAGGATGGGGACAGGACAGGTGCGGCCGACGCAAAATGCGCGCGCACGCGCACGACATAGACGCGGCGGCGACGGGTGCGGGGTGTAGGAGACGACCCAGAGACGAAGACGCTGACAGGTGGGGCCCACATGTCAGCGAGAGCGAGAGAGAGGCGCGCGCGGGGTAGCGATGAAGGTGAGCCGTTCGATCTTGATCGGACGGTTCACAACGAGTGAGGCGGTCGGTGCCTTTCAACGTGTGGCGATCGAGGCCGTCCGATCGAGGCCGTCCGATCAAATCGGACGACCCACAAGGAGGGAAGGCGCGCGCGCGCGGGGGAGTGGGCTGGAGCGGGCCGCGGAAGGGGAAAAGAGGAATGGGCCGAGAAGGATTCGGCCCAAGAGCCAAAGGGGGATTTAAAAAGGATTT
This sequence comes from Ampelocalamus luodianensis, assembly GCA_036346255.1. Classification (NCBI taxonomy): domain Eukaryota; kingdom Viridiplantae; phylum Streptophyta; class Magnoliopsida; order Poales; family Poaceae; genus Ampelocalamus; species Ampelocalamus luodianensis. The sequence continues at coordinate 1,870,674 of CM070632.1, read as the reverse complement.
TCGATTAAAGAAATCATAGAAAAGCAAAAAAGGATTTTGGAAAAGGGCTAATAAAGTCTAAAAATTCTAGAAAATTTCACAAAAGATCCTTGAATCATTTAGAACTTAATAAAAATATTTTTAACTATACTTTATCTTTTAATTTTGCAAACAAAATAGGTTTTAACTTCGGACAAAAGGAAAAACCATTTTCTAAAATCCAGAAAAAGCAAGAAAAGACTTAAAATCCAAATAAAATCCAGAAAACTCAAATAAATCAACTTTTTAATTTAATTAAAGTCTGATTAATTCAAATTAAATGGTTTTTGATTTTCTAAATTTTAGGTTAAGCTTTTGCAACTAAACAAAATCAAATGGTTATTTTTAAATTTTGAAAATTTTCAAAAACTCTGCAAATTAGGAATGTTACAGCCTAAGATATAGTGGGGGAAGCTATTTTGGCAGCAACTTTCATTCTAAATAGAGTAATCACTAAAATGTGTGATATTATTCCGTATGAGGGATGGAAGGGGAAAAAACTCAATGTTAATTTTCTGCGAACTTGGAGGTGTTTGGCAAGAGTCAATATACCATTGAAGAAAAGAGAAAGCTTGGACCTAAAACAGTTGATTGTGTCTTACTAGGATATGCTCATAACAACTACTACATATAGATTTTTAGTAGTAAAATCAGAAACTCCTGAGATTATTGTTAACACAATAATGGAGTTAAGAGATGCTTCATTTTTTGAGGATATTTATCCTATGAGAACTGCAAGTGGTACTTCTCGATCTGAGGATAATCAAACTATAAATAATAGTAATTTTGAACCTACTACCATCTCTGAACCAATGAGTGATATACCACCAGATTATGATATTACTAAGGAAGATAACAATTTAGTCAAAGAGGCTCTTTGTAGGAGCAAGTGACAAAGGGTTGAGAAAATCTTTAAACTCGAAACTCAGTGATCGAAATCAAACACTAGTGTGGTCGAAACTTAGTGGTCGAATACCACATGGATGATGTGCCAAACACTCTTTCAGAGGCTTATGTATTACGTGATGCTGAGTATTGGAAAGAGGCAGTCCATAGCGAGATGGATTCTATCATGGCTAATGGGACTTGAGAGATCACTGATCGTCCTATCGGGTGTAAACCTGTTGGATGCAAGTGAATCTTTAAAAAGAAAATGAGACCTGACAGTACTAGTGATAAGTACAAGGCAAGGCTTGTCGCCAAGGATTATACCCAAAAAGAAGGTGAGAATTATTTTGATACTTACTCTCCTGTTGCCAGATTGGCCACCATTCGAGTGCTCATTGCATTAGCTTCTTCCCATAGTCTACACATTCATCAAATGGATGTGAAGACAACTTTCCTTAATAGAGAGTTAGATGAAGAAATCTATATGGAACAACCAAATGGTTTTGTGATTTTCGGACAGGAAAGTAAGGTATGCAAATTAATCAAATCCTTGTATGGTCTAAAGCAAGCACCTAAACAATGATACGGGAAGTTTGATAAAACTTTAACTTCTGCTGGTTTTTCTGTGAATGAGGCAGATAAATGTGTGTATTATCGTTATGGTGGGGGTCAAGGAGTGATTTTGTGTTTGTATTTCGATGACATACTTATACTTATATTTGGGACAAACACTGTTGTTATTGATGATGTCAAATTTTTCTTATCTAGATGCTTTGATATGAAAGACCTAGGAGAGGTAGATGTTGTTCTGAATATTAAATTGATAAAAAATAAGGATGAGATCACTTTGAACCAATCTCATTACGCTGAGAAAATCTTTAGCCAGTTCAGTTTTGATAACTGCAAGATTTCCCCAACTCCTTATGATGCTAGTGTTAAGCTTCGAAAGAATAAGGGATTAGACAAAGATCAATTGAGATATTCATAAATTATTGGGCCCTTTATGTATCTATTTGGTGCCACAAGACTTGACATATCATTTGCTGTGAGCAAATTAAGTCGGTTTACTTCTAACCCAAGAGATGATCACTAAGAGGCATTTGAGAGAGTGTTGCACTACTTGAAAGGTACAACCTTATATGGAATTCACTATACTGGGTATCCATCTATATTAGAAGGATATAGTGATTCCAATTGGATCTCAAATGAATATGAGATCAACACTACAAATGGTTATGTCTTTACCCTAGGAGGGTCTGCAGTTTTATAGAGATCGTAAAACAAATCATATTAACGAGGTCAACTATGGAAGCAGAACTTGTAGCACTAGACATAGCTACTGTTACAGCTGAATGGCTTAGAGAACTTCTGTTGGACTTACCACTGGTTGAAAAACCAATACCAACAATTCTATCGTACTGTGATAATCAAACAATGTTGATTAAGGTTACAAGTAATAAGGATAACATAAAGTCCTCTAGATATGTGAAGCGAAGGCTTAAGTCTGTCAGAAATCTGAGGAACTCCGGAGTGATTACTATAAATTATATTCGTACTGAGAAAAATCTGGCAAACCCTTTCACAAAGGGGCTAGTACAGAAGATGATTTTCGTTGCGTCTACGGACATGGGAATGAGGCCCATTAGAGTTATAACTCAACAGTAACCCATACCTTTGGAGATCCCGTGACTTAGGCAATGGAAAAAAACAAGTTGATGTTTGAACAAAAGAGTATATTTTAATAAAATATATACCTGTGTCCTAATAGACAAAGTACTCTCAGTTGTATGGAAGAGGGTGGATTAAAGCCTTAATGTATTCTATTGTCCAATGAGGAAGAAAGGTATTAGCCTACATGATACCTAGAATGAATACACTTACTTGAGCTTAACTGAGGTCGCAGTTCACGAGAATAGGGACACTCTCTAGAAAGCTCATGAGCAGATAAGGGAGCATTACCACATAAAGCTCCGGTTAGGCTTGGTTCTTTGACAGCCTAGCATCAGTTGAGATTTTAAGTGAAATCTAATCACGAAAAGCTATGAATTCAAGGCATAGTCCATTCATCAGTTGTGAGAAGATTAATCTTGTTATTCTAGGTGCAAATTCAACCCGTACGAGACTTAAACTGAAAGATTGGTATATTAACAACTCTTCAGCACAATAATCTTAATCATTCCTTTTTGCTAGTTACTTTGGAATTGATGGTGAATTGTTGGAATTAGGCACATATATGTAAATGCTCATTCATTCCTAAAATTTCAAAGCATGCAAAGCCTTAAACCAGTAGTCTTAGACCAATGTGGTCGAAGTCAATCTTAGACCAGTGTAGTCGAAGTTAGTCTTAGACAAGTGTGGTCGAAGTTAGTCTTAGACTAGTGCGGTCGAAGGCATAGGCCAGTGTGGTCGAAGCCTTAGGCCAGTGTGGTCGAAGACATAGACTAGTGTGGTCGAGGCTTTAGACCAGTGTGGTCGAGGACATAGGCCAGTGCGGTCGTAATAATGTGGTCAAAGACATAGACGAGTGTAGTCGTAATAATATGGTCGAAGCTATAGACAATTGTGGTCGATGGCATAGATCAGTATGGTAAAAAATTAGTGGTAAAATCCAAAGACCAGGGTGGTCGGAATAGACTGATCGAAGCTGTAGACTAGTTCGTAATCAAGATCAATAAACACAGCTTAATGACCATTAATTGGTATTGAATTAGCAGTTACTAGTGGTTTATTATAACAGTTACTAAAGAATAATTGTCTCGATCATAAATAGGATATGGAGACGTGACGATTGAATCCATTCCATATTTCTATCTTCGTCTCTGATCAACTGTGCTGAAGAATTGAGCTGTCGAACCAAGCCGTCCTTTCTCCTCGGCGTGCACCAGAAAGAAGGGTGAGCGGATATCTCCGAATCATTGTTGCAGAGTTCACCTGCACGGGGCAGCAATAAGGTTTCTAAGCATCGCATTTGCGCGACCGCTCGTTGTGCTGCATCATCTACGATCCGCACTGCTTCAAGTCTACGCTGCTACCTGTTCTTCATCAAATACGACTGTAAGTCAATCGTACGACCAATTTTTCTACTATAATAATATTGTTGAGCATGTTTAGAAGTGTAATGAGTTGTCTGCTATTGATATCGTTTTAAGGCATCTCTAATAGTGTCTTTATTGTCGTCTCTAGCTATGCCTCGTCAACAAAATCCTATATGGAGGAGAGAGGGAGAGGAGAGAGAGCACATGTCATCTCTTCTTGAAGAGTCCGTCGTGCACGCGAAATAAGACATGATACATTAATCTACTCTAGATGACATGTAGGCCCGTTTGAAAGAAAAATTATAAAATAAATATTTTGAAAAGTGTACTAGAGACTATCTATTAGAGATGTTGTCTCTAAAGATGATGTAGCATATATTAGAGATAAAGTTATCTCTAATTATTTGAGATACCCTAATACACCTATAGTTATTTATGATCTTTACCTCATAATCAAATATGGAATTAAAATATTATCCATATTTTCGACACATTTCACAGTTCAACACAGAAGCAAGTAGTAGTCTCTCACAAAGAATAGGAGGAGCAGCTCTCAGGCGACACGGCGGAGCTGATCCCAAAAGAATGGTGAACAGTGACGCAGTGAACTGAATTATGCTACACCAATGTGTTGTGTGGCAGCTGAATCTGACGACATGGCGGCTTACACCTCCACGGTCTTCTGGTTGAGCGCGGTGTACCTCCACCTCTCCTTCTCCACGAAGTCGGCGTCCAAGAACCTGGCCACGAACGCCCACAGCCTGTACGCGTCCTCGAAGTTGCTCAAGAACCCGAGCGACGCGTTCACCACGTAGATCCCCACCTTGCCGCCGCCGGCGGCGTCCTTTTTCTTGCCGCCGCCGCCGCTGTTTACGGAGCCGCCATCGCCGGCGGCGCTTCTGTGCTCCAGGACGGCGTTCCTGTCGACCTCGTACTTGTCGGCGAACCAGATGTTGCGCAGGAAGCCGCAGGTGAGGGAGATGTTGTGGCGGTCGGCGAGCTTCTGCACGAGCGGTGGCGCCACCTTCTCGCCCTTCCAGTCGTACACGTTGAACGCCAGCGAGGGACCCCGCTCGAACTTGACGCGTGGGCCGTAAACGCGCACCAGCGGCTGGCCGTGCTCCGAGTGCGGGTGCCGCAGCTTCTGCATCGCCACCACCAGCCAGTTGCTGATGCACCGCAGCCGGTTGCCGATGGCGATCAGGCCCAGCGCGTCCGCGTGGTCCAGCCCCCTGCACTCCACCTGGACCACCTCCACTCTCTCGGCGCTCCCCTGCTCCTCCTTCTTGCCGCGCTCCTCTGCTTCATCATTTTCTTTCACTGCTGCTGCTGCTGGCGGTGGCGGCGGCGGAGTCTCTTCCTCGTTTGCGGGTGGTTTGTCAATCTCTGGCGTGTCGCCGTTCTCGGCCGCATCGGTCTGCTGCCAGGTCATTCGAGCGATGGCAGTGGCGCTGAGCGGACCGGAGAAGGAGCGGGTGGTGTCGACGTCGTCCGCCTGCGGCGGCTCGGCGAGCTTGGGGAAGCTGAGGGATTTCTCGAGCTCGGTGGAGTAGCCGTCGTGGAGCGACCACCGCCGTGTCGGGACGATGCTGACGACGCCGATGCTGCGCGCGATGACGGAGCGCTCGAGCGCGCCGAGGCTGGCCTTCTTGACGAAGAGCCCCGCGAACCCCGAGGGGTTCTCGCCGAACACCTTGAAGAAGTTGCAGACGATGAAGTCGGGGCGGAGGAGGGAGAGGCCGAGTGTGTCGAGGTCCTTGGTGCCGAGCGCGCACGCGTCCAGCGCCACGTGCCACCCCTGCTCGTGCGCCGCGCTCATCCACAGGTACGGGTACCTCACGCCCGTCATGCGCGACACCAGCGGGAACACGAAGAGCCCTCGCCGATGCTGCGCCCCGCGCCGCCGCCCCGGAGCAGCTTCTTGCGGAGGTCCGCGGCGTGGACCCGCATGCTCGGCCACGCGAAGCTCGGGTGCATGACGTCCGCGCCCCGGCGGCGCGCGCTCTCGGCCATGGCGCCCACCGCCTCGCTCTCGTAGTCGTACACGGCGAGCAGCTTCCTGCCGGGCTGGAAGGAGTAGGACTCTGCCAGGAGCCGGAAGGCGGTCGTCCGGTTCGCCGTGCACACCATGCTGTACTCGTCCTCGGGGATCTTCAGCGACGCCATGATGCGCCTGGTCACGGCCGCGCCGATGCCCCCCGCCGCGGAGGCGCCGTCCCCGCATTGCACCTGCGTCCGCAGGCTCGTCGACTTGTACGCGATGTCAAAGAAAGGCGGCTGCCATGCCGTCGGCGGCGCGGCGGACGTGGATGGCACGGACGAGTTCATCTGCGCGTGGGAGAAGAGGTTCATGCCGGTGTAGTCCAGGCACACGTGCCGGTCGAGGTGCTGGTACTCCTCGTCCCTGATCACGTCCGCCTGGTCGAGCCCGCCGTACTGCGGGAACGCGGCGACGAACTCCGAGTACGCGTCCGGCAGCGCGGGGAGGGACTCGTGGTTGGTGAACTGCGCCCCCGGGAAAAGCCCCGACGCCGCGGACTTGACGAAGTTGTGCCGCGACGTCCTTGCCGTCGTCGTGGTAGTAGTAACCGTCGCCGCGGTCCGCTTGGCGCGCATCGGCACGCAGCCGGGCATGCACATGTGCTCGCGCTCCGTGGTCCCGTTCGACGCCGGCGCCATCTCGCGTTGCTCCTGCCTCTTGTCGTCGCCGGCTGCTGCCGGGTTCTTCTTGCTCCTGGACAGGTATTTGTTGATGAGCAGGAGCATGGTTGCCTCATGGACAGGTCTTCTTCTTGCTGTTCTTGTGCTCGGCGCGGTGCGGTTGATGCCGCTGTTCCGGATCTGTCACGACGCGAACTAGTCGGACAGCGATCGGAAGACCGCCCAGTGGCCGCATGCGGCGCGCCTCCCGGTTGGCAGGCCGGCCGGCCGGCCGCCTCTTTCTGGGCTGCTTCTCCTCCTCGTTTGCTTGCTAATTTGCCTCGACTGGTGATCGACGATGATGTGCGCGTCAGTGTCTCTCCTGCTGCTGCTGGGGAGAGCTTTGTTTTGCTTCGATCAGCTCACAGTGACAGCAACGTATCAAGCAAAGCATGAAGCATCCATCCCATCTGGTTCTGGTATCCGGTCAATGACATCATGCTGACCGTCAAGATTATTATATAGGATACGGAAAAGCAACTCCGTACATGTTACATGCAATAATCCATCCGTCCATTACTGCTCTATGATTCATGCTCATCTCTTCACCACTTCTCTCGTTTCGCAGAAACACCCTCACCTTTCACTTCCTTTCCCTATCCTGAATGCTCTATCGAATTGAGGGCACTATTGGCTTCTTGGTCCTCAAATTTCTAAATCTAGCCTCTTTATATCTCAAATTCCACCTCTAACCCCCTTCTCTGTATGTGTTGTGCCCGAGGTATGCATAGCAATGTGCTGCGCCTGATGGCCCGTCACGCGCCTGGCTTGCTGCTGCACCCGTGGAGCACAGCATCTTGCTTGCTGGGCGCAGGATGGTCTGCTGCGGTTGCACAGCATAGCAGGAGACACGTGCTAGCCTCCAGATTAACTACGCTCGGAGGAGGGTTATAAATAGAATTTGGAGGATAGGGAGTTAGATTTGGAATTTTGGTGGACCCAGAGCCAATAGTGCCAAAAATTCTCCCCTATCCCCCATCTCTCCCCCTTCCCCTCTCTTTTCTCCCGGGTCTGGCCACCACCCGAGCGCACCACCTGTCGCGGCACGTGCTGCCGAAAACCCCTCGAGCGTCGCCAAGAACCCCACGTCAAATTCGGGCGTCCTACGCCTCGCCGCTGCCGGATCCAGCCCTTGCTCGCTGCCGTTAAGAGAGAGAGAGAGAAGTGGAAGAGAGGGGAGGAGAGGGAAAGGAAAATAAGGGGATGTTTTTTTTTTTTGCAAAATGGACTAGTGAGGGAGAGAGGAAACAAGGATCTCAACGCCCATCGTGTGGCGCAAGAAGTACATGTAGTTAGAAATCCTCTCCATAGGATATGGTTTTCTTTTCTTTTCTTAAAAAAAACTTTAGATCAGGTGTGAATGCCTCCAACCTGCAGATATATTCTCTTCTTTGATAATGGATTAGAAGCCAAACGAAGTTGCTTTTGCTTCCCCAGCATTCACGGCTCGTACTGTCGTGTTTCTCACCAATTGCGGTGCCGGCGCTGACTGGCCGGTTGGCTTCTACTTTCAATTACAGTAATCTTCTTCTATCTCGCCGCCGTGTATGTAAACCCGTAATCTGTTTGTTGCTTGATATTTACTTTTTTTTTTTGATAAGAGGAAAACCTAGTTTTTATAGAAAACAGTTAAAAGATCCTTACAAAAGGTAAGGAAGACTTACACATTAGGGACTCCAGCTCTCAAATACCAAGAACAAAGTAGCAAGAGAAACAACCGACTAACTATTGCAAAACAGGGCGAATACTAAGGAGGTAGCGAACAAAATATTTTAATCCAGCCTTCAGCTGCCACCATGAAGCAATCCAGTTTACTTCTTTCAATCCCCTCGAGGAGGACACTCTAATGCTGCAAACAAAATAGAAATTTAAAAATCACATCCACAGGTTGCTTAGAAAAACTCCTCTCAAACGTCATTTTGTTCCTAACATTCCAGAAAGTCCAGGCCAAAACTGCGAAACTAAACAAAACAACAGTGTAATCATCAGCCCCCCTACTCTCCAACCAATTAAGTTGGAAGTCATCTAAAGATCTTGATATGCGGTTGCTTGATATTTAGTCCCTTCGATTATAAATATAAGTCGATTGAGTTCCTGGCATTGACGTGCGGCTCAGTTTGTTGCTTCGTACGCAAAATTTTCGTTTCAGTGGTAGCTCACAGGCGATCGAACTGTTACATTACTTACTCCAAAACATATAGGTTGATTGAGACGCACATCGAAAAGAAGAGAGAATTCTCTGATCAATAAATCGGCGACAGCAACTAGCTAGGGAGGCGGGGACCTCTTGTTCGATGGATGGCAACTCCAATTGAATTGTGTGACCTTTTCAACTTAGTATTTGCAACGTGACGACGCGATCACGATCGAAAGGTGAGTGCCAAAAATAGGACGGGACTGTTGCGTAAATTACTTATCCATCCACTGTGGTGTGGTGTCGAGTTTTTTTTTGCCGAAATGGCAAATTATTTTGAAACGTGATTAGCAAAAATAACACCTTCGCAGTCGCAATTACAAAAATAACACTCTTGCGGTTAAAACCGCACGATCACAGTGCTACGTGTCGCTCTGTGATTAAAACCGCACGATGCTCGTGCAAACGAGAGCGTTATTTTTATAATTACGTTCACGAGGGTATCATTTTTGCTGACTATGTTTCAAAATTTGCCGTTTCGACCAAGGAGTCGTGTGGGGTCCAGTGATGAGTGATGGTCGCAAAGGCAGTAGTAGTAGTAGTAGTGGTAGTGGTAGTGGTACGAGAGAGGGTTAGAAAGGAATGGAGGTGACCGGCGATTGACCCTGCTCACGGTTGCAAGTTACCACGCTGTCTCCATGGCGCGCGGGGTGGTGGCGGGTCCACGTTGCCAAATCGTGTGCTTCAGCTAAGAACACGTTTCTAAGTCAAAATGTTACACCGTCTTGTTTCTAGCAGTGGGCGAAATACGACTGGTGGCAGCTAAAAAAAACGACCGGTGACAATCAACTCAGAAATGCGGAGTAGAATTAGAAAACGAGTTCTTTTTCTACCACATCTAGAAAGCAGTAATCTAGGCGAAAACGAAAGCTTCCATTCTGAGTATAGGTCAGCCGGGCTGTGGCTGGATGCTCCTTTACCCGTATGGAGTACTCCACGAGAGCCATGCAAACTGATGTTTTTCTTCGTGTTTTCCACCTCCTAGCGCTAGCGGGCGGCCACATGTTTTGTTTTCCTCGCACGCAAATTGCTCTACCACACGGATAATTCAACTCAGAAATCGCTCCGCCTAATCGAGAGGTCGACCGGTCCATACTCCATAGATACTCTACTGGTACGTAGTAACTCCACGAAATATCCAAAAATTAACCGATGGAAATTGGAGCGCCCGTTGAGTCAATCACTCCAGTAGTCTAGTTAGTGATTGTCGCGGGGAGGCAGGAAAAGGCAAGCATTATTGCGGGGTAGGGCGGCTGGTTGGGTCGTGTCACTCCCTCGCAGCTCCCAAGTGGAGCGCGCCGAACGCAGGCGGCACAAGAAAACGAGCGCACGACACGCGACCGGTCCAACGATTTCGACGCACGCTCGCTCGCCCACGGAAATATCTCGCTCGCCCACGGAAGTATCCAAAGCCTTTCTGTACTGGAAAGTTTCAGATTCTGGAAGTTGTGTGCCAAACTTCCTTGGATAGCTTTTCGGTAGCAGCCATGGGTGCAGGCGTGGACTTGCATTGTTGCATGTTTACTCTCTGTAGCAAATCTGAAACATATTTCTTCTGAGTGGGAACTACTCTATGTCACTTCAACTCCCAGAAGGTAACTTAGTTTGCCGAGATCCTTGGTAGCAAACTCAGAGGACATACAGTGAGTAAACTTCTCAGTAGCATTTGAGCTTGAACTCGCAATGATTATATCGTCCACGTAGACTAACGTGCATGATTAATCCTGCTTTATTGAGGGTAAACAAGGATGTATAGCCTTTGAGAATGAGAATCCCAATTCTAACAGTTTTTCACTGAGACACGAGTACCATGCCCTTGGTGCTTGCTTTAGTCCATACAATTTCTTCTCAAGTTTACAGACAAAGTGAGGGTGCTTTTTATCTTAACAGCTTGGGACTTGGCGCATATAAACATCTTCCTTGATAATTCCATGCAGAAATGCATTTTGAACATCAACTTGTCTTAGCTCCCATCCTTTTGAGATTGCAATGAATAGAATTAGCTAGATAGTGGAGGGTTTAACCATTGGACTAAATGTATCTGCATAGTCAATACCATGACGCTGATGAAATTCCTTGGTAATAAGTCTGGCTTTATAGCGATCAACAGTGACATATGGTTTTGGCTTCACCTTGAAAACCCACTTACAGTCCACAATGTTATGTTCTTGCCTAGCTAGAACGAGTTTCCAGGTCTAGTTCTTGAGCAATGCTACAAACTCAACATCCATCGCTTGTCTCCAGTTGGGATCAGTAAAGGCATGCTGATGAGATGTTGGTTCAGTCGCAGCTACTGCGCATGCTTCCTAGTTACCATGATAGCGTACAGTACCATCTGTGTATTGCTTAGGACGAAGAACATTGTGTTGTGCTCGAGTTCTCGATCGTGACACCAGCTGTTGCTGCTGCTGTGTTGTTCCACCACCAGCATCAAATTCCCCACCTTGATATTGTGCTGTTGTATTGAGGATCTGTTCAGGAGAAACACTCTGAGAAACATTAGAGTTATTTGACACACAAACTTCCAATTGGTCATCTTTTGTTACTGGACCAGAATGAGATGAAATCAAAGGTGGTTCAATAATCAAAGGAGAAGGTAATGTGTGCAGCAGAGGATCAAGAGAGGCAGGTATGCTGCTTGCAGATTGCTGAGCAAAAGGAAAAAGATTTTCATCGAAGGATACATCTCGAGATATATACACTTGACTTGTAGCACTATGAAGGCATTTGTATCCTTTGTGAAGATGACTACATCCGATGAAGACACATTGTTGTGACTGAAAAGCTAGTTTTCATGCATTGTATGACCGTAAATTCGGCCAACACGCACAACCAAAACAACGGAAGAATGTGTAATTTGATTCAGTTTTGAAAAGTCGATAGAGAGGTGTTTGATTGTTTATGACACGGCTTGGCAGTCTATTGACGAGAAATACGTCATTAGGAATGCCTCATCCCAGAACCGAACTGGTATTCCCGATTGTGCAAGAAGTGCTAGTCCAGTATCAACAACATGTCGGTGCTTTCGTTCAACCATACCGTTTTGTTGATGGGTACGGGGACATGAGACCCGGTGAGCTATCCCGACATTGTTAAAGAAACGATGCAGCCTTTGATACTCACCGCCCCAATCAGTTTGTAAAGCACAAATTTTAAAACCAAGTAGCCTCTCTACTCAATTCTAAAACTGAAGGAAGGTTTGTTCAACCTCTGACTTGTGTTTTAAAGGATAAATCCAAGTGAATCGACTAAAATCATTGATGAAGCTAACATAGTATTGAAAACCTCCTACTGATTTAACAACAGGTCCCCACACATCTTAATGAATAAGTTCAAGAGGACAGGAATACTCCCTAACAGATGAACTAAAAGGAAACTAATGCAATTTTGCTTGTTGACATGCATTGCAAACAGAGACATCTTTATTCAAAGGAATCACTAAATTGTTTGGACTAAGGATTCTTTGAACTACTAGAGATGATGGATGGCCGAGACGATGGTGCCGCACCTCGCCACCTCCCTTGAAACCTGGGACACAGACAAGGACAGGCGAGGTCGATGTGGGAACTGCAGAGGATAAAGGCCAACCTTGCATTGAACTTCAAGCAGAGTTTTCTTCGTGGTTCCATCCTTAACATAAAATGAATGTGGATGAAATTCAATGAAGACATCCATTACTAGTAGCTAACTTATGGACAAAAAGAAGGTGTTTGTTGATGTGGGGAACATGCAGAACATTATTAAGTGAAAGAGAACGAGATGATCCAGTAACAAAGGATTGACCAACATGAGAGAATTGCAAACCTGTGCCATTGGCGACTGGCATGTTGTCCTCCTTTGTATCGATCATGCACAGTCATGCGATCCAAGTCACTTGTGATGTGATCGGTTTCTCCGGAGTCCGTGTACCAGTTGGTGTCGACATTGTAAGCTGATGTGTTTGCTGCTACGCCAACACGTTGATCCTCAGTTTGATATGAGTGATCAAACCTATGATAGCAATGATGTGCATCATGGTCGTGTTTGCCACATACTTGGTAGGTAGGTCTGTTATCGCCAGGTGCTTACTGTCCACGCCCACCGTTATGTCCGTAGGATCGTTAATGACAATCAGAGGGGGGTGAATGATTGTAATTCGCAGCGGTAGCTTTTTCCTCTAATCTATTGTCTCTTGATTGTCCAACCTGCCAACACAGTACATACACGAAAAGAAAAAAATAGCAAAAAGAAAGTATTTTTCTCGATCGTGCCTGTAGCAATCGCACGATATATCTTGTAGCAAGCGATTAGCAAAAAGATCAGCACTAATTACCTCCTCACGTTATCCTTCACGACCTCATGATGTAGATAGGGAAGTACCTTCTCAGTCGTGTGGTGTTACGCCGACCGAGGCGAGGAGAGAGTGGCAGATGTGCAAATGACTTGTAGGCTCCCAGAACAAGAAAACTAGATGATGTCGTCGCCCTACTAAACCCGAGACCGAAAGAAAAAGGAACGATGATCTCACGCACGAGAAAAGCCACAGTCGCCAAAGCACACCTTGCTCATTTTCTGGAGATTGCGCACCAACCAAAAGCCTCGGTTGCCGGAAGGCGACAAGCTAAGACATACAAAACCCTAAAAACCGTAGCTACCAACCCAGTCCACGCAGAGGACTTAAATACCTCTATAGTCACTAACCCTAATGACCCATGTATGGCCCACTAGTACTAAGGCCCAATATGTGAACTTAACACTTGATTACAAAATTCAATCCAGTCCAATTTCGGACACCCTAAAATTGTTACGTGTCATAGCCTCCGGACCGCACCTCCGTAACTCCAACACACATCATCCATCTTTGATCTCCATGCGCCCCAACTTGAGCCCGACCGTCTGCTCTAGCATCCTTGACCCTTTCAACCATGATTTCGCACCAAGTCATCTCCCGATCACAGCCGTAGACCACGATCGCCTACGAGTTATCCTGCACATGCAAAGACCAAAGCACCATCTTGTTTCGGCACAAGTTTGCCCCCAACTTGACCAACATAAGTCCACACATACCACACTCCTCAAATAACATCAGTACCCAACATTGTCAATTATTCATCACTAAAATATTCTAGACCTAATCACATGGTCTAACAATGTCCATGGCATTTTCCTCGTCCATGATCAAATCGCTTTCCCCCACCACAGTTGACGTCGGTATTGTTGGTACTGGTGCGATTGACGTTGTTTGCTGAGGGGTTGATATGAAGGACGGAGGTGTTGTGCTCCTGTCGAAGCTCCAAGCTAAGGAGATGAGCATAAAGCTCACCGACGCTCATCGACTCTGACATTGTAGTCACAGAGGTGACCAAGGAGTCGTAATCACTTCCAAGTCCAGTCAACAGATAGGAGATGATCGCATCTTCCTGAATGGGATGACCAATTGAAGCCATAGTGTCGGTCAGACTTTTTACCTTGTGAAAATAGTATGTCATCGACAAATCCTTCTTCTGCAGACTTGCAAACTGAATGCGTATCTGCATCGTTCTTTCTCTCGAGCATGATCCAAACATGGACTCAAGCGCATTCCACACCTGTGCCGAAGTGGTGTGAAACAGGACGTGGGACAGAATTTCTTCTGTCATGGATGAGAGCAGCGCACTTAGCAGAAGTTGATCCTGTTGAAACCATGAGAGGTATTCAGGATTAGGAACTTGGCGTGCGGCTTCACCAGTGCCTTCCATGTTCATCATCTGAGGAGCCGGCTCTGAGCCGTCAATAAACCCGAGTAGCTGCTGGCTGCGCAAGTACGGAACGAGTTGAGCTTTCTAGAGAAGGAAGTTCTCTCTGTTAAGCTTGATGTTGATGAAGTGATTGAAGGCTGTTGGGACAGCAAAGGAAGCAGCGGCGACGAGAGCTCTAGATGTTGAATTGATCAATGCCGGAGCTGGTCATAGCTGCAGTAGATTGGATGTGAGTTTGGACGCAAGAAGATGGGTTCTTAATGCGTGAGATAAGCGAAGGCTCTGATACCATGTAAAACAAGATGTATTGCCGTGTAATTCAGCCATTGAGGCTCTTCTGTATTTATACTCAAGGAAGATTACAACTAACAATCAAAACAGATTACAACTGAACTTGACGGAACATTTCTAGATTATCTACAGTAAACGACAACGGCAAAATCAGCGTAGCAAACTAGCTCTGAAACCCGATACAGAGTTATCTGAACTCTGATATCGTTTTATTAAGAAACCAGGCCTAGGACCGGGAGTCCTGACCCAAGGCGGGCTCCTCATCCCAAACCCTAGCAGGGTCGTAGCCTATAAATAGAGGGTACTAGTCATTGTAAATGTTGATCGCTTGATGAATGAATAAAGAGAAACAAGAAGTCCCCTAACATTTTTGTGTTCAATCTATTATTCTGTTCTTGTATTCTTGCATTGTTCTTACGATTCTGAGTTTGTCTACGAGGTAATCGCTCGAACTGGACTCGCCAGCGACGGTTCCTCAACACGTTATCAGCACGATCGACTCTCTTCGCATCGAAAAGGTAACTATCGATGAACGACACTCGTAGATTGAATCGTACTTTCTAGATCGCTTTAAATTCTACAAATTTGCTTTCTAGATTGGTTTCCTACGGTGTAAATCCTCTCTAATCTACCACGAGCCGACTTGAAGTTGCGGGCCAAGCCGATCGGTTGGATTACATGAAAGAGATTATGTTGATTGCACCGTAGATCATTGCATAGCATTGCACGAACATTGCATTACATGAACACGAACAAGATGCCTACCGCCTACATGCGGCACCCTGCATACGGTCGCGCTGCCCGCACGCGGCCGCGTCGCCTCGCTACGCCTGTATGCGCCGGAGCCGGCCACACCACACCCGTCGCGCCGTCGACGCCAGCCGTGCTAGCTCGAAGCCGCGCCACCGCTGCCTGACCGCGCGTGCGTGTGCCCAAAGCCACCGGTCCAAAGTCATGATGCTCGACGCGCCCACTAGCAGTCCGAAACCTTCTGGCCGCGCGCCACCCGACCATGCACAGCCGCCTGAAGCCGTGTCACGCCGCTTCTCACCTGATGCCATGATGCCCTGTGCACGCCGGCAAAGAAGCCGCATCGTGTCGCACCGCCCATGGAACCGTGCCCCCACTCGGGAGCTCCGTCGGCCCGTAGCCGCCCCACAGGAGCCTTAGCATGGCACCGCCACCACTGTGCACAATGGCCAAAGCCTCGCAGAGCCTTCCCCGGCCTGGAGCCGCGCCGTCGATGGCCTGGAGCCACACCGCACGGCCACGCTCCACGCCACCGCCGGAGCCGACCGGCCCGAACGCCGCACGGCGCCACCTCGAACCGCCCGCGCATGCTCGCGCTCGGAAACAGCATGAAGCCTCCACCGCTGCTCGGGAAAGGCATGAAGCCGCTGCGTTGAAGCCACCGCCGGAGGCCACGCCATGTTGTGCCAACGGGCCGCCCTCACGCCGCGCTGTCGCACCCGGCTCCGCGTGCTAGTAGCCACCGCCGTGGCCCTGCACGCCCACGCACCGCCGCCTTGAAGCGGCGCCCGCCTCCGGTGTCGGCCCCGCATTCCCGAGCGCCCCTCGCCATCGCTTTGAAGCGATGCCTCGCTCCGGGTCCCACACGGCTCACGCACCGCATCCTTGCACCGCGACACCGCCTTGAAATGCGCTCGTGCTGGCCCCGTGTCTGTAGCGCCGCCACCTTGAAGCCCCACACGCGGCCGGCACCACGCCTGTAGCGCACCGTCGCCCACGACTGCCTCCCCGCGCGCGGTTGGCTCTGCCTGCACGCGCCGGCCGCCCGCGCCCGTAGCGCGCTGTTGCTCGTGGTCGCGCCCCCATGGCCGCTCGTCGTCGCCGCCTCCTCATGGCGCCTATGAAGCCCCGAGCCGTCTGCCTCGCCCAAAAGCCCCGCGCGCACTACCACTTCTGGGGGGCAGGAAACCCTTTGGGTGCCCCTTTTGCTCCGGGTGCTATGGGCTCGGGAAAAAGGTTGAATGGGCCTTAAGAATTGGCCCACCCGGAAAGGATTCCGTAAAAAAGGCCAACTGGCCGAAGGAATTCGGCCATGAAAGCAAAAAGAAAAGAAGGGCATGTACGGAAAGAAAAAGGGGGAAATGAAAAAGAAATTTTGGATTTTGCAATTAAGTCCTCCAATTTTTTGAAATTACGCAATAAATTTTCTCAAAACTAAAAATTTCACGTGTCCTCTGAAATTGCAGAGTTCGCCGAAAATACTTTTTCCATCAGAAAAGGGCTTTGGGAATTAAATTTTTGAATCGATTATTGCATTTGAAGCATGTTTAACTTTATTATTATTTCTATGTAATTTATTTATTGTATTTATTGTTTTGATTATTTGTGATTGTTTATATTTCTTTTAATCACTAAAATAGCAGTAAATCATAAAAAATACATAGAAAATACGGGATCACGAACCAGGAGTTCGATGAGCATTATGAGAATTTTGCAACTATATTACGCAAATTACCAATAGTAATCTTATGAACTTTTTGCATGAATATGAAAATGACTGGCATCACGAACTAGGAGTTTGAAGAATTGACCCAGTATAGCTAGAATTTGTGCAGAATTTGTACAAGTCTTCAATTCTGTGATAATGTAATCACGGATGAGCAGAAGATTGAGAAGTCTATCTCTACCTTTCACCCAAATGCGGCGCAATCCGCACGCAACTATCGCCAAGACGGCTACAAGCAGTATGCCGAATTAATTGACATCATGCAAGTTGTAGAAGCTCAAGATGATGTTCTAAGAAAGAACTATATCTCGCAATCACCTAGTAGCAATGTTGACCATTAAACCACTGCTAGCAGCTACAAGGTGATGAAGCCTCTCACGAATGAGAGGAGCAAGAAGGGTAAGATCGTGCGTCGCACATTATTGATACTTTCTAGTCTAAGAAGAAGGGCAAATGATAGCATGAGGCACACCTCGCTATTGCAAGCACAGAGGATCCACATCCATTAGTTGCACTTATGAATGTGGACAGCCTAGTAGCAGCCCCCATCACCCCTCCTTTGGACATCGCAGCGGCCGCAGCCGTAGTTGCCCAAGAGGAGAAGATCGCCATCGAGCAGATTGAGGCAAAAGTTCCTGAATACTTCGCCGATTCGATCTAGTGCATGCATTGCACTTGGATCTTTTATAGTAACTTGCATTTTGTAATTGAAACAGAACTTTGAATTATTGAATAATAGTTGCAAATTCTAGGAGAGCAAAGCATTAAATTCTTATGATGAGTCCTGCAAGACATATTTTTCTGTCTTTATAATAGCAAGTTATGTTCTGATATTTGAAGTATTTTATTTATGTGTTGCTTACTTTCTGTTACATTATATTAGAACACGTGTGGCACCCTATGGAGGAAGTGTGCTTATCATGTAGCGGCACAACGAATACCATCCTGAGAGAAACGGAAATTTTTCAATCAATCAGCAAGAATGCTGGTAGTCTTACGACAATCGCAGACAACGATACTTGTATAATAGGCTCAGGAAGGGCCATAATTATACTCCCAATGGGCACAACTTTGGTCATTGAAGAAAACTTGTTGTACCCAGAATCGACTAGAACTCTCAAGAATATTCGCGCTAACAATTTCCACGTAGAGACTGAAGAAGAGTATGGTAAGCAATACCTGCTCATTGCAAAGCGTGAAGAAAGTAAAACAATGGAATTAGAATGTCTTCCTTCATATGAAACAGGGCTATACTACATAAATATTAAGACACCTGGAGTCTATACTGCCCTGAAAACCGTATTTAGAAGTTTTGAACTTTTCTATCTCTAGCATGATAGATTATGTCGCCTAGGTCTTAGGATGATGAGATATATAATTAACAATTCATAGAGACATAATACAAATATAAAGAATTTTTCGAATTAGAAAGATTTTGTGTGCCCCGCATGTGCCACCGAAAAATTAATTACTAGACCTTCTGCTCTGAAAGCGAAGGATAAAGTCTCTACATTCCTGGACCGTATCCAGGAGACTTTTGCGGTCGTATACAGCCCCTGTAAGGGCAATTTAGGTATTTTATAGTACTCATCGATGCTTCCTCAGAATGGTCGTGCGTATATTTATTGTCTACGAGAAACCACACTTTTACAAAGCTAATCTCGTAGATGATTAAAATTGAAAAATAATTTCCCAGATCATCATGTGAAGTCCACCTGAATAAACAACACCGGAAAATATACTTCGAAGGCATTTGATAATTATTGCATGAAAATGGGAATTAAAAGTTGAGCATTTCGTACCGCCTGTCCACACACTCAGAATAGACTAGCAGATTTTTGAAAAATTGTAATTTACCAACTACATGTTGGGGACTCGTAGTCCTGCTTGCAGCACTCTCATCAATTTTAGACCGTTGGCCTATAACATCCATCCACCTATGCAACTAGCACTAGGGTCATCAAAACTTCTCATTTTCGTAGGTTTGGTTGCAAGGTTTATGTACCTATACACCATCGCAGCGAATGCAATGTGCCTTCTCCGAAAGTCTGGGATATACGTTGGTTATGAGACAACATCCATAATCAAGTATTTGTACCCTATGACTAGAGATTTGCATAATGCCCGATTCGCTGATAGTATATTAGATGAGAATTAGTTTCCCGTCATTACGGGGAGGAAATCAACCCTTGATGAAAATATCAGAAAATAACGGGTAAGCCACGGGAAGTCCAGAAGACAATTGAAATCTATGCATATGACCCTCGCACTAGTAAAGCAAATAAAGAAGTCTAAAAGATAAGAGAAGTCTAGAAGACAATTGAAGTCCAGAAGATAATTGATTTGCAAGCATTAACGAATCAACTGCTAGACCACTTTAGTG
This sequence comes from Ampelocalamus luodianensis, assembly GCA_036346255.1. Taxonomy (NCBI): domain Eukaryota; kingdom Viridiplantae; phylum Streptophyta; class Magnoliopsida; order Poales; family Poaceae; genus Ampelocalamus; species Ampelocalamus luodianensis. The sequence continues at coordinate 1,850,972 of CM070632.1, read as the reverse complement.
ATTTGAAGAGCGTGACCAAGTAGCATGTGCCTGCACGCAATGCACCAAAGAGGTTGAAATACTGATGAAGGTATCCCTAATCTCGTCCTAAGGCCTCTGAAAGGACGAGAACTTCGGCCCCTCGAATCCGAAGTAACCGAGGACGCCTAGTGAAAAAAGATGAGAAAGACTTGACACAGTCGATTATTAAAGTTCCCCAGAACCGGAAGGAGAGCCAGTTGAGACCTGTCACCAATATGAAATCTTCAAAAAAAGACATACTAAATTGAACATCCCATGAAGGGAGACATCGGCATGGATGTGTGCGCACACATCGGAGCTGAAAAACTGGAGGGACTTGCTCCGCAATTGGAAGCAGCGGTGAGCAAGTAGAAGCATTAGAAAAATCACCCTTTGAATAAATAGATATAAACTTTGTGACCTTAGGAGAATCTATGAATATGACAATAGCCAATGTCGACATCTACTTTGCAAAGAAAATTGCCTCAATCATCGATCTTGATCCAGAGCCTGCATTGCTCGCTGAATGAAAGAAAAGATTAGATTGAGAAGATTGAAAGAAGGAAATAGAAACTGAATTATTCTCTTTGAATAAAAGAGAGGTGTTTAGGCCTAAAAGCCGCACGCATCCCCTTGTGCACCCCGTAGGGCATAAGTGGGTATTTGTTCGAAGAGAAATGAAAAGAAGCAAGGCTCGTTGTACAAGGTTTCACTGAATGTTCAGGAGATGATTACGAAGAAACCTATTCCCCGGTCATGGACAAAACTCTCTTTAGATATTTATCTCAATGGAAGTGAACTTCAAGTTAGAAATGAAATTGATGGATGTGATTCCAACATACCTTTATGAAATATTGGATTCAGACATTTATATAAAGATACCTGGATGTATCCTCTGTTCTGAACCAAGACAGAGCAAATAGAAATCTGTATAGCGTGAAACTCAGAAAGTCATTGTACAAAGTTAAGCAATCAGACAGGATGTGGTATAATCGCTTGAAGCGACTTTCTATGCAAGAAAGACTACACAAACAATAAGAATAAACCCTGTATATTTATACAATGAACTCATGATGGATTTTGTATAATCTCAGTGTATGAAGATGATTTGAATATCATCGGAACCCTGAAGATATTAAGAAAGCAAGCTCTTACCTAGAGTTAGAGTTCGAAATGAAAGATTTGGATAAAACCAAATATTACTTAGGCTTGCAGTTTGAGTATGTCCCTGAAGGAATATTAGCGCATCAGTCAACCTACACTCAGAAGATGTTGAAAATGTTCGGCTTTGAAAAGGCATACTCTTCGAAAGTACCGATGGTCGGGTGATCCTTGCAGCAAGACAAGGACCCGTACAGACCTAGAGAAGAGGGGGAGGAAGTCCTGAGACCGAATTCCCATACTTGAGCACATTAGAAACACTCGTGTATTTAGCAAACTGTACTAGAACGAACATTGCATTTGCCGTGAACCTATTAGTAAGATATAGTACAAAACCTACTAAAAGTATTAGCAGGGAATGAAGGACATCTCCCGATACCTCCAAGGAAGTAAAGAACTTGGTCTGTTCTACAGAAAGAACCAAGACCTTTATATGACTGGCTATACAAATGACGGGTACCTGTAGGACCCGCATACAGCCAAATCGTAAACATACTATGAACTCCTATGTGGTAGAACTGCAATTCTATGAAAATCGTCTAAGCAGAGTCTTGTATCGACTTCGACGAATCACTAAAAATAATAGTATTGTACGAGGCCTCACGAGAATATGCTTGGCTTTGGCGGATGATTCACCATATCCAGTAGTCGTGTGGATTGAATACCGCGCAAACCCCCACTATTATCTATGAAGATAATGCAGCTTGTGTTGCACAAATGCAGATGAGTTTTGTGAAGAATCCTCTCACAAAGCATATCAACCCCCAGTCCTTCTATGCTCATGAATTGCAAAAGATAGACGAAATTAAAATATTGCATACTAAGTCGTGTGAAAATCTTGCAGATTTATTCACTAAGTCACGTCTAGCGTCTAGCTTTGAAAGATACATACGTGGAATTGGAATGATGAGACTTAGAGAAGTACAGAATTCAGGGGGAAAATCTTCACGAACTCATTACTAAAGCTTGATCATGAAGATCGAGTACCCAAAGAATAAATTCTGAAAATTAAATGAAATTGGGTGGATTGTACTCTTTTTCCCTTGACGAGTTTTTTCCTGAAGTTTCCGTTAAGGTTTTTAACGAGACAATTCGTGCAGCACAGCAGAATATGTTTCATGTACTCTTTCTTCAAATTTTTTCCACTGAGTTTTTATGGAGTTTTGACGAAACATAAACATGAAAGATGAGTGACCTAGGGGGAGTATTAAGAAACCGGGTCCAGGATCGAGAGTCCTGGCCTAAGATGAGCTCCTCATCCCAAACTCTAGCAGGATTGTATCCTATAAATAGGGGGTACTAGTCATCGTAAAGATTGATCGTTTGATAAAGGAATAAAGAGAAGTAAGAAGTCCTCTTATATCTTTATGTTTAATCTATTATTTTATTCTTATATTCTTATATTATTCTTACAATTATGAGTTTATCTATGAAATAATCACTCGAATTAAACTTGTCAGCGACGGTTCGTCGATCCGTCTAACAAAAAGGCAGCCCGTAATTGCGGCTGGATCTGTACCGGGAGGTGAACGCTAGCCAAATCGGATGTTTCGTTTGTCTTGTCATCTACGGCGTCAAGGGTAACAGGCCGAGTGCATTCCTACGTAGCTTGGGAGGTGTCCAATTGTGATGCTGTTGGGCTCGTCGGGTGGGGGCAGCGCGTCAACGTATGGGAGTCAACTGTCAGCGGCGTAAGTGGCCGGTAAGAAAAGAAAGGTACCTGACTGCATCTGCATCTTGTCTTGTCCTGCTGCTCTAGAAGCTGTAGCGTAGTAGTAGCATGACAAACCTAAAATAGTCAAAATACTAAACCGTTTCTAAGAGGTTCATCCTTCAGACTATAAGTATAAGAACCTTTATGTATAATATGACATATCAATAAAGCTATTGGATTGTCCTCTACGTTCTGTCTCTTTTGCGTAATTGTTTTGATATTTTCTACCGACAAACTCTGTTACAAACACGCAATGCTCAGGGACATTATCGTCCGGACAAAAAAATGCAAAAATGCACGGCAGAGTTAGCAACAGATACCACGATTTCCTCAGCGGCGGAGTTTGCCCCAAAGTCAGAGACCACGGCAAAGTCGGTGTTTGGCGAGTACTTAATTCGTGAATTAGGCAGTACAGGCGTAGCCATTTTGAAGCCTAATCAGTAAAAGATGGTCTAAATACTGCTACTTTTTCCTATGGAACCACGCAATTATTGGAGGTGCGAGCGACACATACACATCATGCATTTTGGGGCCGAAGAGCATATTTAGCAAATCTTCCTTGAAGGCGATTCAGTAAGTGTCATTAGTTAACCGTCAATATCATGTCATCATCAACCATGTGGCCTTGCTGCATTCAGATGTACGATCACATCCTTGTGTAGACATCGATCCATTCTTAAGTGGTGCCTGAACATGTATTAATCTTTAACAAATGAGCCAATTAACGCCGGCCCTCAGCAATGATGGTACGGTAATGACGTCCCGGCCCGGTCACTCAAAAGTAGGCGACTACCTGTCGCTGCTCTGATGCAAGTATGGAACTGACAACTAACTAACAATGTTGTCTATGAACTACGCGAAAATTGAACACGTGTGTGGTTTGTTCTGATGGGTCATATAGTTCCTTTACACTTACGTTATCTGGTCAGCTGCATTAATCTTAATCCAATCGTATGCACTTGTTTTTTCTATTCATTTAATTAGCTGTATGACATCTGATCGTGGTTGATTAATGTTCAGGCTTTGTCTAGTTAGTTGGTCATTTGCTCATGGTTTAGCAGTGATTTTTTATATATAAAAAAGAATTAAGAGCCATGGTCTGAATTCAAGATCTTTATAAGGTAGTACCTGTGTGCAGTTTTGCATTTTGTTTGTAGTTCAGAACTTCAGATGCTAATCTGAATTCGAATTCAGTCTAGCTGCTCCCTAGCTAACAAGTGTCCTGCACTTAGTCTTCAGCTTGCTTCTCTCAAACAGTTCTCAGTGAGTAGAGTACGTACTCTTCCAGTCTTACGTACTGACAGGAGCAGTAGTAATGGTTGACCTGCAAATACATGCAACTACAGGTGTGAAATCTTGCAGTTAATAGTGATCACCTCTCGCCCTCTGTTATTCTTTTTCCTCTGCACGCATGCTTCTGGGAGTATACTTACGCAGTGGGGAATTGATTACGGTGAGCAAAACTAGCATACATGTATTGCTGTATAGTGTGTTGAGTCAGTACATGAAACGAGTAGATGCAAGAAATCAGGGCAAGAACGTGACGCTAACGATCATCGAGTTGATGATGCATGTGTGAAGTGGAGGACGTATCGATCAAATTAAGCTTGGGGGGCATAGGGCAACTCTCCTTTAGCAAGCAAGCACTGAAGCTCGACGATAACACCTGAAACCGGACAAAATTCATAAACTGAAATTTGAACTCTGATTTCTGGAAACCGGTAACCGAACCGATTACCGGAAACAGGAAAAACCGGTTAAAAAAAGGGGAAAACCGGCCGAAATGTTGAATTGACAAATTTTGAATTAGAAACTGATCAATGAAGTGCATATTTAGCTCAGACAATACGTAATCTAGCATATTTAGCTCAATATGTAATCAAACGTATTTAGCTCATACAATACTTAGGAAGCGTATTATGCATTCAAAAATTCAAATTCAAATTTTAAATTTTCCAGCCAGTACTGTTCACCCAATTGCCATTGAGAAACCCGGTTAACCGGCCAGGATTTTTTTCCCCTGATCTTGACCTCTCCAACGCAATTTCTTCCCTGCGTTAGTTTCTTTAAGGCGTCAGAACTACTCAGAACCTCTCCAGTTAAGTTGAGGTGCAAAGCTATTCATTGCACTCATATACGAAATTACGAACAAGGATCAAAGAACCGGTACCGGACCGAATCCCGACAGGCGGGTGGGAATGGTAACCGGCCAGTTACCGGTTTTCCCGGGAAAAACCCGGTTAAATTTCGATTAAATTTGATTAAAAACCAACCGAAATTTAAAATTTGGACTTACAAAACCCGGTAAAACTGGCCGGGATTTTGGATCCCAGACCCCGGACGGTAACCAATAACCGGCCGAGATTTTGATCCATGATTACGAAGGCACGAGCGGTGAAATATCAACACAAGATCGACATGGAATTAATCGAAATACACACACGTATATACAGTAGGAGCCTCCTAGTACAACAATCAAACAACAATCCATCAGGAGCAAGAATGAGAGCATGCAACCCTTTTGGTTGGAGACGGCATTGAGGCATTGATGACGATGGCATCAACGTCAGTTGCACAATCGCATTTTTTTTTATTTGAATCAGTGTTTATATGCATTGCTGAGAGGTCACTGCAAATGTCCATAGGAAGATGTTCAGACATTTCAAAGTATTTTGAATCTGTGTTTATATGCACTGCACTGGCTTGTACAACATTGGAGATTTAATCAGTCTGAAACACCCTGTCTGCTAAAACAAACAAAAAACTTAACAAGATGGACCGAGTTCATATCAAAGTTCAAATCAGGAGCTGAGTACTCGGGGGGGTGGGGAGGTCTAAGCATAGCCATGCAGAGCAAGCCTCACAACAAGCTAATAATATACAATAACGATGAACACGGTACTCAAACCCGAATAGTTATATCTTATATGCAGGAGGAAGTGAGAAACAGACGGTCTCTTACATAAACAGCGAGAGATGCTTTAGTTCTTTAAATGACTTACATTTGTTGCAAAAACTATGCTGGCAACATGGTATCATCACAGCGTCTTCAAATATTGTTTTACAAAGGAAGCATCTCAATTCTGCTGGTACATCAATGTTGGGTAAAACTTGAGAGGATTTAGCAAAATTCCTAAGGCAAAAGAGGTCGTATTATGTCAACTTCTTAAAATATATAACTTATAAATTACAGTGCAATAACTTGATAAGTACATGGAATGGTTTATTTAGAAAAAGAAACAGGATATTACCATTCCATCTTTTTGCATTCCCTGGCCTTGGAATTTGTTTTGATTTCCCTATTTCCATCTTCCAAATCAATTTCTTCAGTAGAGTTATCCACGACAATTTCTGTCACCCGATAACACACAAAAAAGTTTTCAATAATGGTTTAGGAAGTTCTAACAAAAGGATGTTGCTTATTCATCACTTCCTTCAATGTTCAGATATCTTGGACAAGACATCTCAGAGCATCTACATCAGTAACATAATAAAATTTCACACGGAAGGAACACATGAAGGACATAAAGTGGTACGTTGAATGCCATATGGTTACTTTAGATTCTTTTCCTATGATGTATTCTAGCACTTTACTACTCCCTCCAGTTACAAATAGAAGTTACTACGGTGGTTATGTGATTTCGCCTATAGCGTCGACTCTGCGTGTCTGGGGGGAGTAATTGGTCACAAAATCTACTTCCTATTCAAAACTTGTAAGTTTCATCCAACTGTGCGTGAACAAGAAGCAATCACAATTCACAAATCTGAGGTAAATACAGCAAATAACTAGAAGTCCAATAAGGAATATGAGCAACATATTGTAAACTACACAGTACACCATTTTCTAAGCGTTTGGGATGATCTCTACCTAGAGAGGTGATAAGTCATAAACGACTGAAGCTATTCCTAGAGGTGATTTACCCAACTATCAGTGGAAAAACTAAGCTCTGAATTTTACCTGTTATTGGAGCTTTGTTCTAATTTGACACCATCAACGCATGATTCTGACAATTCTGCCACTAAACCAGAACAAAGCACATTGCTGGGGTCATCAAATTTGTCCAAAGGAGACAACAACGACGCAATTCCCTCGCCTCAGCCGCCGCGGCCGCAACCGTGCTGCTCCTCAGCCCTATCACACAATGCAACACAGTAGTAAGCACCGAAACCCACCCAATTCCAACAAAAAATAGCAGCGCTCTCGCTAGCTACGCACGTCTTATGAGGATTTGATGACTCGCCGCCGCCTACTTCTCCATCGGAGGCGATGGGTACGCGCTTGACGACTAGGTCCGAGCCGGCGGGGATGAGCAGCGCGCCAGCGCGTCGTCGTCGAGAGCTGCGAGGACAAAAAGGGAGCCAAATTGAAGGGGTTGGGAAGCTTTCACACAGGGCTAGGCCTATAGGTTGAGGAGTAAGATTCCGTACGGCGGTTGGAGGCTGCGTCGGAGATGAGGAGGTCGAAGTGGCGGCGGAGCGCGGGGCCGAGGATGCGGGCGCGGAGGTCGCGGACGGAGACGATGCCGGCGCCCGTGAGGTTGAGGGACTCGGAGCGCGGGGAGCTACGTTAGCGGAAGCGCACGGCCATGGCGAAGGCGGCGATGTTGTGAACCCGTCCGGATGAACACTGAAAACAAGAACAAATGATTCAAACCAACTCAATACACCATTATATGGGATACAAATTGGGGGATAGAATCATGATGGAAAAAAATCAATCAAGTCTAAGAAGAAGAAGCAAGCGACTGGAAACGAGAGGAATGGATTTTGGGGAGGAGACAGCAGGAGGAAGAAGAGAGCCAAGGCTTAGCCGAAATAATGTTTTTCGGTGATCTCCTCCCAGACGAACAATGCACAGATTATATATTTCTTACATGGGCCGGGCCCAACGACCAACGTTTGGTCCAAACAGCCAACACTTCGCTCAGTCCGAACATCACAACGCTTTAGTCCAACTTGCCTCATCCTTACGACACCGTTTCTTCAGTCTTGACAGCTTTATCTTCAAGTCGCCACTTCTTCAGTCCTGACATTTTGCCCCCTCCCCCCCTTTGAAAAACAGCTTGACTCCAGGCTGTTCTTGAGTGGCAGTCTGTGCATCAGTTGCCATGGGTAGCACCACCTCATCCACTATAAGCAAAGAGCCAAGAGTAAGAGGAATCGTCCTTCTAATATTCTGCTCCTCATACTGTAAAAGGCGCTCAAGGGAGCGTACAACCATTTTAGCTTGCAATTCTTCAGCCATGGCAATGAGAGCAATTCCAAGGACCGTTGGGCCATGGTGGGTTTCACCTTTTTCGAGATGCTGTGAGCAAATACTAAGGAGTTTCTGAGCCTTAAGCACAATCTCTGTCCCAGCATATGCCAGTGTCTTAAGAGTCACGTCGCAATATTTATCTCTCTTCATCAATTGTTTTGGAAACCTCTGTAGTAGCCTCCACAATCTCCTGTTTTCCCAGATATAGAAGGCCAAAGGCAACAGGAAGCAGCTGTATAATGGGCTCTGCAAACTCGGCTTCACTACGATCCATCAAGTCAAATATGATTGATTGTGCAATCTCTTCATTGCAGGAACCAACAAACACCAATTCCAAGGAGATGGCAGAGAAGACCAAGACCTCCAAAGGTGTTTGGGAATCACTCGGAATAGTTGAGAGATGCACTCTAAGCTCGTCTTTTTGGGAGCCAGCATAAGTAATACCAAGACCCAAGATTGCCCCAATTCGTATTGACCCATTCCTGCTGATATACTTAGAAATAAGAGCAAGTGTAGAATCACAATCATTCTTCACACCACAAGAGACAATTCCAATACCTAGCAAAGCTCCAGTGGCTTTTGAACAAACTGAATTAAGCTTTGTCTTGTGCAGCCGAAGTGTCCGTGGATCCCACTGCTTAGCAGAACATATTGTCCTCTTGTTTAACTCAGGATGATGCACATGTCTCTTGGGGCTAAAACCAATTTGTGGTGTCCTTGATGGTACCTTGTTCAACACCAAGTGAACACCTTCCATTCCAGAATTCCATGTCGTCAATGATAACCATTTATCGAGCACTTGGCACGCACCACTAACTCCCCAATCTAGAACCAGCCACCCATGGTCGTCAATGTAACGAGTGTCCTGGTCACGCCATGCATACCATGTTGATACACTACTCACAAGGTCCTCCTTGATTGCGCATTCCCTGACCAGGAATTGGTCTTGTGATTGCCGCTGCTGCAACTTGATGACTTGTGGAATTTCAACAAACACAAGGTAGTCATCACGCACAACCAAAGCTTGCCACAACCATGCAGCGGTGTCATCACCCTTATGGTCAGAAATCACCATGGATGACTCTGCTTGTTGTAGACAAGTGGCGAACTCCTCACCTGCCGACGGTTCGTTGGCCCCACGAGGCATTTCATCGAACACCTCGGAGGTGCGATTGCCAAGCTGTTGTAGGTTGACGACAAGCTCCTCCTTGCATGGTGGTAGCGGTTGCCTCGAGGTCGAGGCCTTGCGGAAGCTGAGTTCACGCACTTGCCTCGGGGTCGAGGCCTTGCTGATGATGCGCTCGAATGAGTTGACGCCGAGGCATCGCGGCTTGACCGCGATGAGGTTGGTGACATGTGGGGCGGCCTCAACGTGGCTCAGGTCCATGACGACGCTGGTCGTAGCCATCAGCTTGCCATTGACGTGGTCGGAGCACGATGTCGAGCACTTGATGGGTGTCACAAAGTGGACGTCGGTGTCAAAGGTGTTGACGGTGGACTGAGCAGCAACAACCCAACTTGAGACAGTGGCGAGCCTGACAGTGGTCGAAGGAGCACTCGGGGTCGAGTCGACGGCGGCACCGCGCAGCCGAGAGGTGGTCATGGCTAAGGATGAGATCATATCATCCATCCTCGCCCCTTGTTGGTCAAATCGTTGGTGTACCGCCGCCATGTGCGAGCTCAACTCCTCCCGCATCATCTTCATCTCCGTTCTCCACAACTCAACTAACCTCGCCTCCATTCCTTCCATTTCCGCCACCACCTGACGAACCTGGATTCCTTATCTTGCCGGAGCTGTAGTTTTCCACTTTGGGTCGACCGAACCTAGGGTTGGAGGTTACAACAATTGTACAAGGCAATCACTAACTTTCCCTTGGAATTTCACCGATCAAGACCTCGAGAATGCAAGTAACGACGACGGATCGAACAAGCTCTGATACCATCTGTTGTGAACCCGTTCGCATGAACACTGATAACAAGAACAAATGATTCAAACCAACTCAATACACTAGTATTTGGGATACAAATTGGGGGATAAAATCACGACGAAGAAGATCAATCAAGTCTAAGAAGAAGAAGAAGCAAGAGACTGGGAATGAGAGGAATGAATTTTGGGGAGGAGACAGCAGGAGGAGGAAGAAGAGAGCCAAGGCTTAGCCGAAATAATGTTTTTCGATGATCTCCTCCCAGACGAACAATGCACAGATTATATATCCCTTACATGGGCCAGGCCCAACAACCAACGCTTGGTCCAAACATCCAACGCTTCGCTCAGTCCAAACATCACAACGCTTCAGTCCAACTTGCCTCATCCTCACGACGCTGTTTCTTCAGTCTTGACAGCTTTGTCTTCAAGTCGCCACTTTTTCAGTCCTGACAGGAGAGCTGGGCGCCTCCGCCATCGCGTTCAATGACATCGAGGTAGGAGACAGCGAGGAGATATAGGGAGAGAATCAGAGAAATGTCAGAGGAGAGAAATTTAAAAGAAGAAAGAAAATGAAATTAAGAGTACTCCGCTACTCACACGTGGATACGGATTAGTAGGTTTCTGAACAACATGTAAAAAATACGATCGCGATCCCACGTGGACGACTGGTAACTGACTGATCAAGAATAGGTGGTCCGAATATCGAAGGGACAGGTAGACGAGGTGATATTTGCGTACTAGTCCTCATAGTAATTTTTTCCCGAAAGTAGTACAACATGCGATCACGATTATTCTGCGTGATCACACGTGGATCAATGTTAACCGTACAATCCAACACAGGCGATTCAGATCGGGGAAGAACGAGTAGGAGATGACATATTTTTGTAATAGACCTCTGGTTAATTTGATTTTCAAAACGAGCTGAAGGATTTGGGTCGCGATTATTCATTTCGAACAAACACGTGGGTCAACAGAAACCGTCTGATGGAAATATAGGCTGCCCAAATTAGGGTAGCTTAAGAGCATTTACAATGGTTTATTTCTTAGCTTGTTATTAAGAGAAAAGAGAGTACTCAATTTAATAAAAAAGAAACAAGTCTTCAAATGGATTTTTCTTGAGAAAGGGTGCTAATGGGTTGGGTTCAAACGGGTTAAATGGGTTGGGTCCTTGATTGGGTTAGCTTTGGATGGGTGACAACGGGTTGGAAGAGCCAATGGGTTAGGTCGGGTTAAGTTTCCTCATAGAAAGGGTTAGGTTGGGGTGGGGTGGGTTCATAAATCTGGGTTGAGAATGGGTTAAACCCGTGGGTGTTGCAATACGGTTTGCTCCATGCTTGTTGAGGCCACCTAGCAGAGAGATTAGAGAAGAGGAATTGTTGCATGCCATCAGGAGACCTAGCTACGCGTAGGCTCAAAACAATGACCACTTGTTAGGTGTCTACTGCTTTACATTAGCTAATTAAGCGAGTAGCTACTGAGTGATCTCGACCTCTCCTTCTCTTGTCCCTTCCTCTTCTCCAGCCATTGCCCGGTCATCTGTGGGTGGAAGCTAAGCAAGCAAGCAAGGAAATGGAGGAGGTGTGGAAGGACATGTCCCTTTCCACCGCCACTCCCACCGCCGGCTTGTACCACCTTCGCCTGCAGCGCCATCATCCTCCCTCTCCCTCCGCCAACATCGTCGTCCTCCAGGACTTCCTCACCTCAGTCCCCAACGCCGCCTCCTCCTCCGCTCCTGCTCCCGCCTACCGCACTTAGCCTCAGCTCCACCCTCGAGTTCACGTACCTCAGCGTCGGCACGCCGTCCAACTCCAGCTCCAACGATGACTCCCGAGGGGACTTCATGCCCGACTCCTTTGCCGGTGCGCACACCGACATCTTCTCATTCGCCGCCAGGAAACACGGCACCACCACCGATCCGCCATAGTGCCCGGGCACAGGCGGCGACGGGGACCGGTGGCACCATCGCATGATCAAGAACACGACGAGGAAGAAGACCAACTTGGGATGGATGGATGGGATGGGTTAAAAATGGGTGAGAAATGGGTTGAAATCGTATTGAGGAAATTGGGTTGGGTTGGGTTGGTTTGGGTTGGAGTTGCATATGGGTTAGGTTGGGTTGGGTTTTGGAGTTGGAGCAGTGGGCTGGTCTGGGTTAGGTTGATGTGCTGCATTGAAGTGGGTTGGGGTGGGTTTGGGTTGGGTTTCAACTTGAGCTTGCATCTAAGACTTTAATTGCTACAATTGTGCTTGAAGACAGTAGGACCCACAAAATAAGTTTTTAGGTAACAAGCAAGTCTCTAACAGAGTATTTTGTTATTACTTGTGTCTTGATATCAACAATTTGCTTGTTTCTTCATCTAGTAACAAGCACACATTCTCTCCCCACCATCTCTTCTCTACACAACCTAAATGCTGATATGTTCATCCCTTAGTAACAAATGACATGGCTATTGTAGATGCTCTAAATAGTTACAAGAATATTTTCGTGTTGACCCTCGGATTAGTTTGCATTAACCATTAAGCCACTTTTTTTTTTTATGAACCAAGCTACTAACAGCGGACCTTGGAACTACTTCATATTCCACTCCAACCAGACACTACGACGGCGAAGGTTGGCGACGGCGTAGCCATCGCTGTCCTCGCCGCATCTGAATCATTGTGCCGCCTCGTCTTTCAGATGACGCGCACGAGCACAAGTGGTATCAGTAGGGCTCGCCACCTTCGCTTTGTGCATGCCGGACTTTTTTTGTGACTAGATGGAGTACTATTTAGATCAAAGAGGCTACAATTTATTTTGATATATTCAACATTAGACATACAACTGAAATAAAAGCACGTGTTTGTGAGCAAACCAATGGCCTCCATTTTTCTCTCGCCCTAAAGCCTCCAAAATGTCAGAAACGGCCCTACGTACCGGCCCTGACCGGTTGGTGTGTTCGACGGCACGGCGGTGGCTCAACGTCGGTGCGCGCAGGCCAGCAGTGTCCGCGTGCTTACGAGATTTTGATGCGTTTACTCTCCGTTCAAGCATTTCAGGTTGCTTCCTCTCCCAAAAATAGTGTTTTAGGTAGCAGACACTGACAGGGTGTCCAATTGAAAGTTCAGGCCTGCATCTCGTAACCACTCATCAGGCTGCTGCTTTCACCGGTCGCCGTCTTCTCCACGGAATATAAAAACTATGGCCCAAATAAAAGGGGTACGTGGATTTGATAACCAGCTACCTTCGTGACACAACCAGGATCACGAAATCCACTGTAAAGTGCATCACTGATGATCACACAATTTGTTTGGATCCTGATGATAAATCTGCGGATTTTTGCCTGATTGCAAGAATAAGATATGTGACAAGGCGCCAAGGAGGCGCACCGGCTCAATAATATCGTGACGAGGATCAGGTGGTAGCGCGGGTCTCAGCGTAGTCGCGACAAGAACGGAGGCGAGCTAGTCCAAAAATCCCACGCCATCTTTCACTGTCCCTTTTCCGGCATCTACAACTTGCAAGCATCGTAAAGCGATAAGCATCGCATGGCAGCATGGCTGGCTGGCCTCTTCCACTAAACAGCCGGCTGCATCGGCGTCACTCCTCCCTATATAATCGTCACATCACTCACCTGCTCTGAATGTACTGTGACTCAGTGAGTGAGTGAGAGAACCAGAAGAGGCGAAGGGGAAGAAAAGGGTCGATGGGGAAGGGAGGGAAAGGAAGCGAGGCGGCGGCGGCGGCGGCCGGTGCCGATGAGGGGGAGAACATGGCGGCCTGGCTGGTGGCGAGGAACACCCTCAAGATCATGCCTTTCAAGCTTCCGCCACTCGGTTTGTGTCTTCCTGACCTTCTTGTTCTTTGCTAAAGAATTCAACTTGCTCTGTTCAACGACTTTGTTATCCAAATCTTCGTTTGAAGACTTGACCAGTTTTTGTGCTAATTGGTCCCCTGTGAATAGTCCAGAAATCTAGGTAGCACTGACAAGCGCCCCTTTTTAACATTATCTTGTCTGCGTTGCGCATGTCAAACATGGGGGCAAATAGGCATACCTGGTCCAGAGTCGAGATTAATAATTTGCGATAGTTTGCACGCACTGACGCACTGACGCACTTCCTTCTTTAGGAATTAAAGCATGTCCTCAGTTGTCCTGTAATTTTCATTTGTGGTAGAAGGAAGAATTGCATTCAAAAAGAAGAAAATTTTCTTTCCTGTTCTGGTAATCATGGTCTTGTTTATGGTCTGTTCCTCCCCTTTTACGTGGGTAACTACTCTACCTAAGAAATCAGCATGTGTAATTTGTACTCTATTCCTGATTTTCAAAAGTACAGCTCTTGCATTTGTGTTACAGTCTCTTGTTTGTTCGCAAGCACCAAGTCCTTGCAGTGTTAGTCCATAGACATGTGGTATGAGCTACTTTATGGATACAATGTGGAATGAAATGTTATTCGTAAAAATGTTGGATGAAATGACACGCTGAAATTGATTTACATGTTCAGGCTCTTATGATGTCCGGGTGCAGATGAAGGCGGTGGGGATCTGCGGCAGCGATGTGCATTACCTCAGGGTGATCTTATTGTTCATCATCACACACACAAAAAGAAACGCAACGATTTAGTTCTTGTCTTATGCCTCAATCTTCAGAACACTTTCTTTTTGCGGCTAAAAACGTGGCATAAATCTGATGACAGGAAATGCGCATTGCGCATTTTGTGGTAAAGGAGCCCATGGTGATCGGGCACGAGTGCGCCGGCATCATCGAGGAAGTGGGCAGCGGCGTGAAGCACCTCGCCGTGGGCGACCGCGTGGCCCTGGAGCCCGGCATCAGCTGCTGGCGCTGCAGGCACTGCAAGGGCGGTCGCTACAACCTCTGCGATGACATGAAGTTCTTCGCCACCCCACCTGTCCACGGATCACTCGCCAATCAGGTACACTTTGTTGTGAAACCCAGTTGCAATAGGCAGAGATGATCTATTATGCAAGAAAATTTTCATCAATTGTTCTCGAAAAACATGGAGAAGTTTTTTTATCGATGTAATGTAAAAATGTGCTGCACCTTGGCTAGATTGTGCATCCTGGCGATCTGTGCTTTAAGCTTCCTGACAACGTGAGCCTGGAGGAGGGCGCCATGTGCGAGCCCCTCAGCGTCGGCGTCCACGCGTGCCGCCGCGCGGACGTCGGCCCGGAGAAGAACGTGCTGATCATGGGGGCCGGGCCAATCGGCCTGGTCACCATGCTAGCCGCGCGCGCCTTCGGCGCGCCGAGGATCGTCATCGTGGACGTTGACGACCACCGCCTGTCCGTCGCCAAGTCGCTCGGCGCGGACGCCGCCGTCAGAGTCTCCACCAACATGGAGGTATATATATCTGTGCCGCGCGCGCATTTCCTCTCTTCTTGCATGCCTAATTTACACACCGGTGTTTCAATTCCTTGCGTGTGTAGGATCTGGGCGAGGAGATCGAGAGCATCCAGAAGGCGATGGGCGCGGACATCGACGTGAGCTTCGACTGCGCCGGGTTCAGCAAGACCATGTCAACCGCGCTGGACGCGACGCGCGCCGGCGGCAAGGTGTGCCTGGTGGGGATGGGGCACAACGAGATGACCGTGCCGCTCACGTCGGCGGCGATCCGGGAGGTGGACGTGGTGGGGATCTTCCGGTACAAGGACACCTGGCCGCTGTGCCTCGAGTTCCTGAGGAGCGGCAAGATCGACGTGAAGCCGCTGATCACGCACAGGTTCGGCTTCTCCCAGAAGGACGTCGAGGAGGCGTTCGAGGTCAGCGCCCGCGGCCGCGACGCCATCAAGGTCATGTTCAACCTCTAGACCGCCGTTGTTATACATGGAGGATGTTGTTGGATCGGTGTGCGTGTTCTGGAATAAAGAAGCTCCATTGATCCCGGAGCGGATGCAGACTGTGATGCCAAGTGTGTTGATGGCCGGTGTATTGTGATCGTGACATGGGAATAACTGTGCCTTGTTTTTGCGTTCGTGTTTCCGATCGTGCATTCTAGAATCTAGATCTCTGTTGCTTGAGCACGGCTGTTATCTGCAGATCATGCACGGTGGTCGCGTGGATATCTGCATAGTCGCAGCTCTTGGTTTCGCTCCACGGCTCCCACCACGCAAGGTGCCATCCGCGCCGCGCGCGGACCGAGACACGGTGCGCCTGCGTTGCTGCTGCCTCTGGCCTCGGCTCGCACCGCCCCCACGCCGCCCGCAGCAGCGTTTCGCTCCAAATTCTCCACGGTGTGTTGTTCGCCAATTGGTAGGTGTATCATTGGCTCTTGGTTGGCCTGGCTGCCATGCCGACCGCGGAGCACCATATCGCTGTGTTGCTGGGCACAGAGAACGACGTCGTTATCCATTCTCCAAGCGACTTTGGTGCCCAACGAAACGAAGCGGGCGTGTGTGACGGATATCAATGCGCGAACAGTATTCCGTGAGACGTGAACACTACGTAGTACAGTAGCAAGATACCATAGCAACAGTAGAGGATCACTCTCCGATAGATACCGTAGCACAAATGCTGTAGCAATTAATCACAGCCTTTGATTTTTGGTCGAACAGTGAAGATTGTTACCATACTCATGCCCTGTAGCATATCTGCATTGACGGCTTTACTAGGGCGCTGTCCCGTGGGAGGCGGGATACACAACAATCACCTTTTTTTGCGACGAAATATTAATCCCAGTTCGGTCAACCGATCAATTCCCTCGGCGGCTGGCGCATGACTTAGGACTTTCTTTTTTGAGAAAACGGCGGAAATACCGCTATTGCATTAAAGAGAGTGAGACGTAACAAAAAGGTTACAAAGAGAAAATAAACAAACAAACAAAAAGAAACTATTCTGCCGCACCTAAGCCGGCAACCTATGCCGCTTAAGTTTGTACTATATTATGGGTTTCATTCCCGTCCGACAGGCAGGCTTGAAGCTTGGTCGCCCCATTGAGCGCCCACGCCTAGGCTTCCTCCTTGATAATGGCCAGCAATCCGAGCAATGCCTCTCTATGATACTGAAAAATTCTTCTATTTCTTTCTTTCCAGATGCGCCACAGAGTAAGAAGAATTAGAGAAGCTTGGCCTTTTCTGCAGGTATCTTCGCCAGAATGAAAGGTGTCGATCCATCAGTCCACCATCCACAACCGTAGTGTCCATCGTGAAGGTAACAGATTTTGCCGTCCAGCCCAAGTAGCCAGTAGTGGGCTCAAGAGATGACCTTAATTTACGAATAAAACGGGCCTTGTGTACGATGAGTGCAGCTGCAACTTGCAACGAAAACGAACTGCTACAGCTGTTCTCTCTTACTAGCAGGACGTGTTACTGACGAGAGCAAAGCAACCGGTGTTGAATTGATCACGCTCTTAACGTAAAAACGGAACGAATAGCACCACTACTTTTACGGCTGCAATACTAGCAATGGATTGTACCGCGCGCCGACCATGCGCCGAACACTAGGACTAGGACAAAAACCACCTTTTTCTCGTGAGTCGCTCCGGTCGCTGTTGCATTGCTCTCGTCGTCGCCAGCTCGGTCGCAAGTTCGTTTGCGTTGCCCGCGTCGTCGGAGAATGTCGTCGCCAACTCGATCGCAAGTCGTGCTGTGCGAGCGAGCGTGCCTGCAGACTGCTGCTTAATTTTTACCTGATCCAATGGAACCGCGTGCGTCCACGTTTCCGTTCGCATGCCGGCTTCCGTCCTCCAAAGGCAACGTACCAATACCAATCTCGATCAGATGCTAGTGGCGATTCTCACTTTTTCCTTGCAGCCACGCGTACACAAGTGTTTTGACTTTTGATCAGGCAGCAATCCAAACCTTTTTTTTTTCTTCTGAATTGACGTGGTTTTGATTCGTAATAGCAAAAGTAGATCTCGTTCACACGGAATTATAAAAATGGTACCGTGATAAGCTAGACACGCATCACACGTTGCCTAAAACACTTTTAGACCGCGACAGGACAAAGACACCACGGCAAGATCAACCGAGCGCGGGTGGATAACGTCACACCACGGCAGCAAACATGCCGCACTCCTGGACCGCTGCAAGTTCCTTCTGCGTTGTAGGCGCCTACCGTGTTCCTGGTCCGCGGAAGCATGGGACACGGTTTTGTTTTTTTATCCTTTAGTGATTAAATTTTTCTGTCCTTTAGTGATTAAATTTTTTCCTATAGTAATTAAGCATACATGCACCGGTGTAGGTTTCTTTTGCGGATTGGGAGCGTGGTAGGAACCTACAACACTTCCCATGTGTGGTACGTGGCCTCCTTTGTCCCACCGCGTTGTTCCATTCTTACCGCGGTTTGAGAGCACTGCAGGTAACACGTAGTGCTATTTTTGTAATTTTGTATGAGCGGATGCCGGATGCTACTTACACTATTATAAATAAAAAATGCGCCGGATCAGCAGAAAATTCCAGACAAAAATGCTCAACTGGTACAGTTAGTTGGTGGTTATTATAGCTGCATAAGTAGTAGTACTTCTCCAAGTAGTAGTAGTACAATTGTGGTACCAGACTCAAATTACAGTAGTAAGAGGGGATGTTTCCCCTTCTCTATTTCGTCCTCTGTGTGATACTAGTACCAGTAGTATTTTCAACCGCAGAGATGTGGTAGAAACATCACAGTAAAGAATATTAATACCTGAGCGTTAAAAATTCATGGTTGGTTTATTGGGGTAAAAGTTGTGGTTGATTGCAATGAAACCTGCTCAAAAGGTGAAAATTTGGCCAACAACTCGGAGTTTTAGCAGAAAGAGTTCACATAACATATATTCAGCAAAATCACTAGATTCATTGATGTATTCCAGGCTTCCAGCAAATCACTAGTAGCCATTCCCAAAAGGAATGGCAACTGCTAAGCATGCAGCACAACTAACCATGCAAAAGTAGTGCATAAAAATATCAGAATTTCTCTTATTCCTGCCCAATTGTTCGCACGCACAACGATCCATTGTTCTACTTCTATTGATCAATTTCATTCTGATCTATAACATTTTTCTGTAAAAAAACTTCGCATTGTTTAGTTTAGTGTGCATTGGCTAGCTCCACAGGTCCATTTCAGCGCCGCCGCATTCTTCATCCTCCAATCACTCCACGGTGGTCGGCGGCGGTTCCATGAGCAGCCCCTGCGCCAAGCTCGCGTAGTACAAATCCGCGTCCATACCGCTGAACATGTCAGCTTGGAGCATGTCACTGTCCAACGCTGCCCCTGGCGGCGGCGTTTCAGCCGTCAGAGCCGCCGCAAGAGCCATCGTTTATGTCGCCGACGACGAGGACGTAGTGGCATTGCGCGTCCACACTGGCGTTGATGAAGCTCTAGACGCGCCACCGGAGGTGGCAGTGCGGCTCGCGGCCCCCCGGCGCTGGAAGTCCTCCACGGCCTCGTTGGCCGCGCGCTGGACGTCGAGCAGGGCGGCGGGACGTCGAGCAGCCACGCGGAGTCGGCGAAGTTGAGGGTGGCCGAGGGCCTGTAGCATAGATATTGTTCATAAAATACTGTAGTATTACTGTATGTCTCGATCCGAATCTCTCTTTTCAAATTTGATGGTTCAGATCTACCAAATATTATATTACTGTTCATCCGTAATATTCCCAATAAAATATTATAGGATGCAAATCTTTAACCTGTACAGATAGATACCTTCATGTGAAAGAATACGTCAGATACACGCTATGCTAAAAATTGTGGAACTGCTATTCAACTCTGTCAAGCAGCAGAGTAACCGGAAACACTCGAAACATCGAAAACAGAAGGTAAAATCATGCAGTCAAAATATGCAGGAAGAAATGTTAACTGTACAGATTAAACAGCATATACAGTCATTCTGCATGTGCCAGCGGCTAGAGCAACAATAGTACAGTCCAGGTAAACCTGGTGCTGCAGTCACTTTAGTGCCCCATGGGGGAAACCACAGACGAACCACAGATTCAGAGCGACACCGCGACAGGTTCACGTTTGCTTACCTCGTTTAAGCCCAGTTTGAAACGCAGAATATTTTTTTTCAATTCATATTAGAACTGAATTGTTTACTATGAAAATCCTACGAGCGGTATAAACCGTACCCAACGAGCGGCCAATTCCATGATCCATCGCCATCTCTCCCGGTTTTCAGAGGGACACGCATCCTCTGTTATTACTATGCAATGTCACGGTACTACAATACCATATAACTGTATAGCATCGGTCAGGTTAGAAAGCAACAGATGAGATCGAGATTTTCACTATAGCTGAAAACTGCAGGGAAGCATTATAACATTGACACCGATTATGACCACTGTAGCACCACTGTATCGATTAATCTGCACTGTTCTTTTCGTATCGAACGGCTTAGATCTGCCAAATATTACGTTTCGAGGGCAGGCGTAGCATTAGTTTAGTTTATCTTCTCTACTAGATGGATTGGAACGAGCGTACGACCTGATCCGTGACACAGGGCTACATAAGAACACCCGCGTGGCCGCGCCTGAATAGCTATTTCTGGTATCCACCCGTGGGCGGTGGGCGGCTGCCGCTGCTGTTTTTTCTCCTTTCGGACGCGGTATCCACAAGAGGAATACCAAGGGAAAGTGGTAGGAGTATATTGGGGTATTTTGACTATCGGTACCAAACATCAAATACTATTATACTCTAGTGTTAGTGTATATTCAAATAATGGTCATCTTGGATGGATTCCCCCTCTTGTCTCCTTGGAAAAAAGCATTACCGAAACTCGAGACGATGTATTGAAATAGAGAGAATTTAGATGTGCCGACTCCATTGCGATGCATAGTGGAGTACCGGGAACAGTCATCAAGATTGGTGCGGTTTCCACGAGCTGACCTGCATGTGATAACAAGTGCCTGTAGATCACTTAATCACCGAGTATATATATACCTAGGGCCGGTTTGGGAGTTGGGACGCAGGCATTTCATATGAATCGGGGTATATTCGAATTCGACAATACGGTTCTTGTATCACTAATACTCCCTCTATTCACAAAAGGGTGACATTTTGGGATTTGTGTAGTCAAATTTTATAAATTTTAGCTATCGATATTTTGATGAATAGTTATATTATGCACGTGAAAATGATATTGTTACGCCTTGATACCCCTTATTATAAGGGGTAACTCTTGGACCGGAGCAAGTTACCATGAGCCTGTAGTGTTGAGAGCCATGAGAGGAGACACTTAGGTTGAGTGCTAGGGTAGCCACTAAGAGTATAAAGTTATGTTGTACCAAAGTTATGTTTGTGAAATGGAGAGTTGAACGATCAAGTTATGATGAGCCTATAGTGTTAGAGAGAGCCATAAGAGGTGGCACTTTGGTAGAGTGCTGGGGTAGCACTAGGAGTATAAAGTTGTGTTGTATCAAAGTTATGTTTGTAAAATTAAGAGTTGAACTGTTGTGTAAGAGTTGGTCTCCCTGGTAAGCCGTACTTCGTAATACTTAGTGTTTTGGGTTATGATTCAACATGAACGATTCAGCTGTTAGGAATCACAATGATCTTGGTTCAGAATCCAATAATTAGCAAAGCACTAGTAGTAGAAAGAAATACTAATAACTTATTATAGTTGTAAGAAGATAGTTATTGTACCTGAATGATTTGGCACATTTTCCATAGGATCATGCATATTCACATTTCCATAAGTAGTGAAACGTACGACGCCAGAATTAGAAGTCCAAAAAGATAATTAAAAAAAAACATTGTACAAGCGTTCTGTTCAATTCCAGTAGCTCCAGAGGGACACGTCAGCAATGTCACAGTCGCCGTCGTCGGAGCATGACGCATCGGAAGCCGGGGGCTTCAAGAGCAGCCCCTCCGCCATGCTCGCGTAGTACAAGCCCCAGCCCATGTCACTCAGCACGTCCAGCTCGAACGGCGAAGTCTCTTCGCTACAACACCGCGTAGCCTCGGAAAACGCGTCCGTGGCCGCGTCGTCGTCGTTGGCGGACGGCTCCGACGTGGCCGACATGGCGTCCTCGGCGATCAGCGGCACGGCCTCGCGCCGCAGCTGGAAGTCCTCCAAGGCCTGCGCGACCACGCGCTGGACGTCGCTCGCGCTGCGGAAGACGGCCGACGGCGGCACGGCGAGCAGCCAGGCGGAGTCGGCGAAGTTAAGGCAGGCGGCGCGCCCGCGGAGCGCGAGCATGGCGGCGTCGTGCGCGCGCGCGGCCGTCTCGGCGGCGTCGAACGTGCCGAGCCAGAGCCTGCACCCGCGCCGCCCCGGCACGCGGACCTCGCACACCCAGCGCCCGGCCCGGCCGCGCCGGCGCACGCCGCGGAACACCGGGTGGCGTGTCTCCCGGAACTTGGTGCGCCCCGTGGGGCGCTTCGGCGGGGAGGAGCAGACGGCCGGGACGTCGCGCGGGTGGTCTGACGTCAAGGACGACGTGGAAGCCAGTGAACTCGTCGACTCGCCGCTCATCTCTTCTTTTCCCGGACACATTGAACAATACTCGAATAGCTAGCTCTCGGTGGTCAGTGGTATATTTTCGTTGGTTTCGCGCGTATTTATAAGAGGCTGACGAGGAAAGCAATGGGGGAAGTAATAAACAAACTGTTTGGTCCAGTGGGCGAGCAAAGCAAACAGGTGGAGCCGTGGAGAGACGGGGAATGGAATTCTTTCTTTTCGTGGAGAGATAGAAGGGGATGTTTCTTTCTGTTTTTCTAGTGGTAGTATCCATTATATTTTTGTTCATGGTTCATCGTGGGCTGGTCTGGCCTGGATCAGTGACTCACGCATAGCTCGAAAGATAAGCCTGAACTGAAATTGCCCCCGGTAAAAGCCAAAGGTTTCTCTGGTCGAGCCGGCCGGTTTGGTCCTCTGAAGTTGCGGTTGCCGGATTGGCATGTCATGTGACTTCAGAAACACCAGTATACCGGAGCTAGCATAATTCAGCGATAACGTAGAGACCATGTGGATTGGTCTGAGATTAGGTGATGAACAATTGATATTGTTGTTGAAGAGTTTGCGAAGTTATCTCTTTGTTTTGTAAAAGCTGGTACGCTGTCAGGAGACAGGTGGTCTGACCAGTGCAAACTTAGGGTAAATGGCGGTAAGACCGGTGATGTGTTACCGGTGGGCGCAATCAGACCAGCGGACGCAGTCAGACCGGTTGGTACGGTCAGACCGACTAGTGGCGGTCAAACCGGCTATGATGGCTAAGTGCAGAGTGAGTTGTGCTGAATTTTGAGAATTGACCTAGGGTCGTGGAATTCATGCATATATATTACATTATGCATATTTTGACTACCTTTGGAAAGATTTGATTCGGCCACTTCATTGATTAGGTTCACAGTATCTTAGGTGAAGTGTATGCAAAGTTTCAAATAATTTGGAGTTGTTGATTTAAAGTTATATCATTTTTTGGATTTGAAACCGTGATGATTTCCAGCTCTATCCCGAGGGAGAGGTCAGACCACCTAGAGGAGATGTCGGGACGTCCACTAGTTAAAAGTCAGAACGTCTATGCAAGTTTTGGCTCATTTTGTTCGTTTTTTCCTTAGAGATTTCATTGTGAAAGTTTAAGCTCTGGTTTTTATAGCCCCGCATAGCTATTGGAGTGAAAGAAACTTGGACACCTTAAGGTAAAAGATTTTGAAAATACCGATACTCGTGTGGCATTTATTCAACCCTCTTTTGGTCACCTCCTCCGTCCAAAAGATACCGATTCCTATCTCACACCAAATGCTTGCGAGGTGTGGTACAATTCAACTTCTCGTCCGGCAGGGTCTGGATAATCCAAAAACCCATCAAAGAGAACAGCCAGGGACAGTAATTTGAGATCGGTAATGCATGCGTCATGCGTGTAATCCACAGGAGAGGCTGTGTATTAATTTCTTCGTGATGTTGCAAAAAAGTTTTGCTACTGTGTTTTACTTATCAGTAACTTTTCGTTTACATACAGATAATCATACAGGAGTACATGTCGGAATTTCGGTTGTGCCCGTGGCTCGCATCCAGGACGCCCACTTGCTTGCGCTTCGGCCAAAGAGGCTCAGGCAACTTACTAAGGGCATGTATAACAGTTTATTTTTTAAGCGTTGTCTCTAAAGGTTCAAATTCATTTATAAACAATTTTAGAGACGACATCCTCAACAATTTATCTATAAATTGTTCATTTTTAACACAACTTCTCTCATTACTCACTCACTATTTGTAATGGTTTGTGTGCCCAACTTGCCTCTTATATAAGAGATGATATATTCTCTATCTTCACATCCTTTCTCATGCAACTAGAATTTTGAGTGACATGACAGGTAAAAGAACGAGTAAGATGACACCGTTGAAGATGCCCTAATCTGCCCGCTGCTCTCGGCCGTTACAAGTTGCTGTCTGCCAAAACATCAAGTAGTCGGTCATGAACAAGAGCTAGCACGTACCCTATTCCGTTATTCATCCCTCCCAACACAAAATGCCTTAAACAAGTACATCTTGCATTCATCAGAACCAACTAAACGACCTAAACAAGAGCCCGAAACCAGCGTCTGGTCCCCAGGTCGGTATGCGAAAGCAGCAGCTAGCCAGGGATGGAATTAAGCTGCTAAACAAACCTAAACCTGCGTGCTGCAACTTGCAGTGCGTCAGGAACAACTGGGCAAGGCGCTGCATTTTTTAGCCTCGCCGGCGCCCAACTTGTTGGAGGAAGGGGGCGGACAGACGGAAGATGCACGCATGCCTCTGCCTGCCTCGTAAGCGGCAACGAAAGTCGCGAACTGTACTGTGCGTGCGTACGCCTCGTTTAATTTCCGTCTGCCTCTCGTGCATCAAAGGGCACCGACCGGCCTCACATGCTGCATTCTGACGAGGTAGCACACATCACTGGTCCGGATCTTATGTATTATCGCAGGGTGAACAGTATTTTGTAATAGAGTAAACAGTATTCTGATTAATACCGTAGGAAAGACCGGGAAAGCGGCGCAGCAATTTTTAGTGTAGCAAACACTGTAGTGATTGATCTTGACCTATGATTTTTTTTAGTGTAGCAAACACTGTAGACAATCATGGTCAAGATTCAAAATTTTCTTGTTTGGGTGCAAAAGGACTCAAAATTAGGTGAAAACCTAAATTTGATCCAAAGATTTGCTTATGGATTAAAGATGATCAAGGTGACCCTAGACCATCTTCCAAAAATCCTAGCAAGCTAGATCACAGCAAAAGACTAAGATAAAAATTCTAGAACATAAGAACCCAAAATCTCAAGAAACAGAGCAAGACAAAAGATAACTCTTATTTGCACCAATTTCATTGTATTGATATGGAGGAATTAAGGGTTTACAACTACTCCACCATGGAGGACAAAAAACTCTCAAACTCTAGCCTCTTCTCTTCTCTCCACTTTCCCTGTAACACCCTCAAATTTGAAATATCAAATAATTGCATATTCCTTCCCTCAATTTTCTCTAGTTATCTTTCTTAATTTTCCCCTGTAATTATCTTACCAAACCATCTGTTAGTCCCAAATAACAAAAGAAGGAACCGGTCTGGCCCTGTGGCCCATTCACGTAGCTTTTAGAGGCAGGGGCAGCAGATTAGGGTTGCCCCGCCGGCCATTTGCACAGCGGCCGCTGCCTCTTGCCTTGTGCCGTCGCCAGCTCCTCATCATCACGCTCACGCGGCACATAACGTCGTCGTCGCCGTTCTCATCCGCTCAGCGCAGCCGCAGGTGTGGTCGTACGTGCAGCGCCACGGATCGTCGCTCTCCTCCGTAGAATGCCGCTGCCCTCCTCGCATCATCTCTGCGTGCGAGTACAAGTTTGGTGGCTTCCTCCTGCTTGTGCTCTCTGCTGGGTGTGCATGCATGGATTGGAAGCATCACTACTACTTCAACGCGCAAATGCACGCGCATGTTTCTCGTGTCCACTGATGTCATGCCTTACATCTACGTGATGCTCCTGCAAAGCATCTACAGCACCGGCCTCCTGGCTCCTGCCGTGCACGTGCTGCTGAATGCCTTGCGCCTCTCCGGTCGCACACTGTGACGCCCCGTGTTATTACCCCAGGGGTAATAACACTTAAGCATACGGATTACTATTCGTTTGCCCGGTGGAACACCGCTCCAACGAATAGTAAACCTTACCAGAGTTAGCGCATCAGAACAATAAGATAGAAACTGTCCTTTATTCAAACAGTTAGCCACGCAGGGCTAAAGTCTTATGACACACATACTAATTTACATAACCAAAATAAGGCTAAACCCCCTTCTTGCCTGCCACACTCCACTGGCCTCCTATTCGTCCCAGGAGTCAAATACGGAGTCCATCTCGCCCTGCGCCTCGTAGTAAGGGTCTTCGCCTCCTGTGGTCTCATCTGTACCTGCAGTGCCTTCGCTCCACTCGGGATACTTCCCTGCTGGACTAGGGTCTACAAAGGAGAATACTAACAAGGTTGAGTACAAATGAATGTACTCAAGAAGCATTAATAGCAAAAGATGCAAAGGATGCACTATCTCTACTTTATCACAATTTCTAAGCCATCTCACTTTAGAAAATAAATCTCGACAAAAGGGTGGCAAATTTTATCTTGAAAAACTCTACTAGTCACTCTGAGAGACAAAAGACCCCTGTGGTTCCGTGAGACTCCAACTCGAGACTGCATGAATTCATGATTTGTTTAGCACTGCGCAGGCTTTGTACCACTTTACCCATAGCTATTCTGAACTCTCCATGAACAGGGTCCACCGCATTACCTTAGATGCGGGTTCGAGATCAGAATACAGAAAGTTTTCCCGGTTACGTGATTAATTTCTCCACCCATCACCTTCCGCCGGTGCAGATTAAGTCACGCTGCTGACCCCATCATCCACCGAGTTCTGGTGAGGTTGGTTGAGGCAGCTTCTATTCTGCACTCAACACTCCACCTTAGCGCATATAGCGCCTTGGATCCCCCACTTCCGGACTATCCTGCACCGGTCCTGGGTTCCTCCATATCACTCACACACACCTATTACTTACCCGATGTGGAGAGCATAGTCACGTAACAAGGTAGCATTTTCTGCCCGCCGAAACGGAAAAATGGTTGGCACTGAATTACGGCATCTGACCGAGCAAGAGTTGGTTGGTCCTTATATTATAACCATATGTAAAAAGGGGCCCACCTCTTACCTCAACATTATCATCGCGTTTCCCACCAGGGCCCCTTTACCCTCCTAGTAAGTCTCATTTCTTTCTCAATTATCTTCATCATCTCAATCATTTTCTTTAGGTTTTGGAAAAACCATTTTAATGCAATACATATAATAGTGCAAGATAGGTATATTTTTAAAGTAACTATGTTAATGTTCAAGAGGATCGCTTGCCTTCGTAGAAGTAGGAAAAGTTAGGCGCCACTGAAGTTCGGTCACCGCTCACGCGGTGTCGGTTCGCATCTCGTAGTAGATCGAAGCGAATAATAGTATAAGTAAATACGTAGTTGATTTGAGTGATGATATAGATACATAAGTTAGCGACGACTACAAGTTAGCACATTTTAATTACTAAAATGCTTTTGCGGTCTAATCGAAGTTAGCACTCTCCGATAGTCGCCCGCTTGTCTAAACCCACCAGTTAACTAACAGCTACCGAAGCACAAACTACTCAACGAATTCTAGCAGTCAACTACCGAGCAACCGGAATCTACACTGACTGGAGATTAAACTAAACCTAAACCTAAAACCCTAATCCTAAACTCAATCTTTCCTCTAATCTCTCTCTCTCTCTAATCTCACTCGGCCGGCCCACACAAGCCCACACAAGCCCAGCCTACACACACACCAAGCACACACGCACAGCACACACGGCCCAAACACACCCGGCCTACACACACGCACGCACACCACACGGCCCAAACACACCCGGCCTACACAAACGCACGCACACCACACACTAAGCACACACGCACCGCACACACTACGCACACCACGCACACACTCTCTGCCCGATCTCTTTCTTCCTCTTTCTGCTTCAAGCGCAGCCGCCGGTCTTCAGCTCCCCTCTGCTCGCCCCGGCTCCCTGCCTCTCCTCCGGCCGCCGGCTCCGGTTCCCGGGTCCAAGCGCCGCCGCCGAACCCGGCTCTCCCTCTCTCGGCTCCCCTCTTCTCCCCTTGCCCTAGCGCCGCCGCCTCGCGCTGCCCGACGCCCTTCACTTCCCTTCCAACTCGGCCCCTACTCGGCTCCTCGACGCCGCAGCTCCCGAGCGGCCTCGCTACTCGGCGCGGATCTGTTGCATCCTCTCTTCTCTCTTCTTCCTCTGCTGCCGCCGGTCACTATCCGCTCGATCCGCCGGATCGGCTCTCGCCGCCTCCTCGAGCTGCCTCACTATCCTCTCGGTCTCTCCTCTACTGCGCGGCGGAGGAGGCGGCGCGCTGCCCCCTTTGCTCGGCTCCTACTGCCGCTAGGGTTTGGAGTTCGGCCGGCTCGGCCTTCCGGCCGCCGGCACTGAAGACCGACGCTCCTCCTCCTACACTCACTGGATCTATGCTATACGCCACTGATGAATGCTCGTGTATGAATGCAGGTCAGTGGGGATGGAGATTTGGAGATGGGAAGGGCTACTGGAGGAAGAAGATGCAGTGCCAAGGTGTGCGCATGCTCACCTCTAGTTCAACATGCTTATTACTTTTACCTGGTGATTGAGTATGAACTGAGATGATTGTGTTGTGCTTGTGCTGCTGATGAATGGCTGCTGCTTGAGGATGGGGATGCCGGCAGTGAAGGGGGTGGTGCTGCCGGCCTGGGCAATGCCGAGCTCCGGCGGCCTTGGCGACGCCAAGCTCCCGGCTCCTTCGGTCTACTGGATGGTGTGGTTCTGGACTGGGAAGACTGGGAAGAGTGAATGTGGTGAATGAATGGGGGGGCAGTAAAATAGGGGCTTTGGCTGTGAAATGCAGGGGGTAAAAGGGCCGTGCAAGTAGATAGGAATGGACTGTTTGCTTTGCAGGTGAAAAACGTGGCTGTGAATGTGGATAGGGTTGCACTGTGTTAGGGGTACTGTGATGCTTGTGGGCAGCGGGGAAATAGGTTTAGGCACTGGTGCTACTTATTTGCTGTAGGGTTGTATGAAATAGGATGTATGAATGGAAATGAGATGATCTGGATTCTGTGGATGTAAAATGAACTACTGATGTCTTATATATGCAATTGTTGATTTGTGGTCTAATGCAATTGACGGTGCATTCTATTTATCTATTGATCAACTGTTGTGCTGAATGACGATTGAAATGGTGGAGCGAATGCATGAATGATCGACACGACACGCTTTAGCTAATTGGGAGCGCCCTAATACTATCGCTAACTCGCCGCTAAGAAAAGCTTAACGCAGCTAAACCCTGATTACCGCTACGAGGTTAGGTCTTAAAAACGCGGGCGCTCACATCCTACCCCACTTAGAAACAAATTTCGCCCCCGAAATTAAAATCTCACTTGAACAGGTTGGGGTAGACTCCGCGCAGTTCTTCTTCCTTCTCCATGTAGCTTCTAGCACTGAGTGATTTTTCCACAACACTTTGCAGAAGCGTATCATCCTGTTCCTTAACTGGCGGTCTTCTGTTGCTAGAATTTTCACCGGGCGTTCTTCGTAAGTCAAATCATCTTGCAAAGGTATGTCGAGGTTGGTTACATGTCGAAGGCTCTCTCGGACATTTTCGGTTGAGAGACATGAAACACGCCATGAACTCGTGATGATTGGGTTGGTAACTCCAATTTATATGCGAGGGTGCCCTTACGCGCTAGGATCCGAAAGGGTCCCACATAACGCGGACTTAGCTTCCCTTTTAGTCCAAATCTGCGTACTCCCCGCATAGGTGATATCTTTAGATATACATAATCTCCAACTTCAAACTGGAGGTCTTTCCTGTGCTTGTCAGCATAGCTCTTTTGCCTACTCTGGGCAATCTTGAGGCGTTCTCGAATTAATTGAATTTTCTCATCGTTCTCCCGTACGAGTTCAGGTCCTAGCAGTGGTCTTTCTCCAACTTCATACCAGCATATTGGTGACCTACACTTTCTGCCATAGAGAGCTTCGTACGGAGCCATTTGGATGCTAGACTGGTAGCTGTTATTGTATGCAAACTCTGCTAAGGCTAAACATTTTTCCCAAGATTCTCCAAAGTTTAGCATGCACGCCCTTAGCATATCTTCCAGAATTTGATTTACCCGTTCAGTCTGCCCATCAGTTTGGGGGTGATAGGTCTTTGAAGTTGAGGTGGTGCCCAAGGCGCTTGTAAGCTCTTCCGAAAACCGAAACAAACACAGATCCTCTATCTGAGGTGATGGTCTTCGGTACCCCATGTAGAGTAATTATCCTCTCTATGTAGAGTTCAGCGAGCTTATTTGTGGAGTACTTCTGATTAGTGGCAATAAAATGAGCTGACTTTGTAAGACGATCCACTATAACCCAAATGGCATCCTTCTTTTTGACGGTGAGAGGAAGACCTGTTATAAAGTCCATACAGATATCCTCCCATTTCCATTCGGGTATTTCCAAGGGTTTTAACGGTCCCGCAGACGCCAGTGTTCGCTTGACCTTTGGCGTATCACATTGGCCTACATATTCAGCTATAGCTCGCTTCATGTTTGGCCACCAAAAAGTTTCTTTCAAATCCCGATACATTTTTGTACTGCCTGGATGGATAGTGTACTGAGTATCATGGGCTTCACGGAGGATAGTCTCCTTAATTTGCGGTTGATCGGGAACGCAAATTCTCGCTTGTCGCCACAGGACTCCGGAGTTGTCGATGTGGAGCTCGGAGGTTGGCTTTGATTTGATCGCTGACTTTCTTCCTTGATAAAAGGGTCGAGCGCTTGGTGTTCTTGGATTTGATCACGAAGGGTGGGATGAAATACCATGGCGGCAATGGTAGCTTCAGAAGTCGTAGTTTCCACTTTTATCTCCATTCTGGCCAGGGCTTGGATTAAATCAGTGGCATGGCTCTCAGTGGAAAGGTAATGGCAATGAGACTTTCTGCTAAGAGCATCTGCTACCACATTAGCTTTTCCCGGTGGTAAGCTATGGTTAGGTCATAATCTTTAATCGCTCTAACCATCTTCTTTGCCTCATATTCGGTTCCTTCTAGGTAAAGATGTACTTGAGGCTTTATGGTCATTGTACAAAGTACACTTGGACCCGCACAAGTAGTGTCTCCAAATTTTCGGGCAAACACTACGGCTCCGGTTCAAGGTCATGAGTAGGATAGTTTAGCTCATGGGGCCTTAATCGCTCGAAGCATATGCAATGACTTTGTCCTCACGCATTATCGCATCCCAACCCATGCTTTGATGCGTCGCAATAAACCACGTAGTCAATTCCCTCCTTAGGTAGGGATAAGACCGGTGCAGTGGTTAAGCGTTGTTTCAGCTCCTGAAAGCTTTTCTCACACATTTCCGTCTATACGAACTTTGCGTCTTTCTTCAAGAGCTTTGTGAGAGGTGAGGTGATTTGAGAGAATCCCTTTATAAATCTTCGGTAATATCCCGCGAATCCCAGGAAACTCCGGACTTCAGTAACATTTGTTGGACAATTCCATGAGGTAACGGTTTCGATCTTGGAAGGATCCACTTCGATTCCTCTTCCAGAGATAATGTGTCCGAGGAATGCTACTTGGTCTAGCCAAAATTCACATTTACTGAATTTGGCATACAGTTGATTTTCTCTGAGGACTTGTAAGACAATAGTGAGGTGCTGCACATGTTCTTCCTCACTTTTCGAATAGACTAGGATGTCATCAATAAAGACCACCACAAATTTGTCTAGGTACTTCATAAACAATTTATTCATTAGATTCATGAATACCGCAGGAGCATTGGTCATTCCGAATGGAACTACCGTGTATTCATGATGCCCATATCGTGAGACAAAAGCAGTCTTCTTAATGTCACTAGGGTTGACTCGAATCTGATGATATCCAGATCTTAGATCGACCTTCGAGAATACCCGTGCTCCCTTTAGTTGATCAAAGAGATCGTCGATTCAAGGTAGCGGGTACTTATTCTTTATAGTGACATTATTTAATTCTCGATAGTCGGTGCACAACCTTACTCCGC
Source organism: Ampelocalamus luodianensis (assembly GCA_036346255.1). Taxonomy (NCBI): domain Eukaryota; kingdom Viridiplantae; phylum Streptophyta; class Magnoliopsida; order Poales; family Poaceae; genus Ampelocalamus; species Ampelocalamus luodianensis. The sequence continues at coordinate 1,818,940 of CM070632.1, read as the reverse complement.
CGTCCTTCTTGGGTGCAAAGAGAACCGGAGCTCCCCATGGTGATGTACTTTCTCTAATGAATCCTTTGGACTCAAGTTCATCCAATTGCTTCTTAAGCTCTACCAACTCTTCCTTACTCATCCGGTACGACCTTTTGGAAATTGGGGCTGTTCCAGGAATTAGGTTGATAGTGAAATCGACCTCCCTAACAGGTGGCATGCCTGGCAGTTCATCAGGGAAAACATCTGGGAAGTCTTTCACTATTGGTATGTCGTCTAGCCCTTTCACTTGGAGATTGGCTAGACTGGGGTCGGGTGGTTTATGTTGGGTTCTTGCCCCAGTATATTGCAGACGGGTCCCATCGGGCTTTCTGATGGATACCTGCTTAGTTTCACAGTCTATGTTTACTCCATGGGCAGATAACCAGTCCATACCCAGGATTACTTCTAAACCTTTTAGGTCGATTACAAAGAGGTTCGCTAGGAACTTGGTGTTGTGAATTATGACAGCTTGATTCTTTCTAATCAACGTCACTTCTAACGTTCCCGCGGGCGTACTCACTCCCATTGGTTTTTCCAACGGTTCAGATGTCAATTTATGTTCTACTAGGAACTTGCAAGAAATAAACGAGTGAGTTGCTCCAGGGTCAAAGAGAACAGTACCTGAAGCAGGTGGAAGTAACAGCTTTCCCGTGATCACATCAGTGGCTTCTCCAATATGCTCGGCCGTCACATGCGTCAGGCGCGCTTGTCCTCCTCTTCCAGTTCCTCCAGTGAGTGCTTGGTTGCCTTTGGGTTGACTTATGCGGCTAGCTTGAGATGGTGCTGGTGCAGTAGTCGGGTGCAGTGCAGTTGCATTGGAGTCCCAGATATTTTCGTGGTAAGGACAATCGGCCTTGAAGTGACCAAGCTCGCCGCAGCTTGAAGCATGCTCTGTGCGCTCATGCGCTCTTTAGTCAAGTGGCTTCCTCCACATTTTGCACACTTCAGAGCTACAGCTATTGGCTGTCTCACAGCTACAGGTCTCTGGAAAGATGGATTGTAGGATCTGAAATTGGGCGGCCCAAATCGAGGTGGAGGCTGTTGATGTGGATAGGGACGAGGCCTCTGGAGTTTATGTGGTTGGTGATCTGTCTTAGCCTTCTTCCTTCTTTCTTCGGTCAGGTTGGAATGTTCATTTTCCAGAATTATAGCTCGATTGACTAGGTCCTGGAATTCAGTTATCTTGTGAATGGATAGGAGCATTTTCAGGTAAGGCTGCATTCCATTTAGGAATTTCTCTATTTTCTTATCTTCGGTGTCAACATCAGCTGGAGCATAGCGGGAAAGATCATTGAATTGGCTCAAGTATTCAACCATCTTTTTCCCGCCTTGAGTTAAGGCTCGAAATTCTCGTTTCTTTAACTCCATTCTTCCAGTAGGCACATGAGTTTCCGTGAAACGAATCTTAAATTCAGCCCAAGTAATGGGTTGCTCGTGACACGATTACGGTGGTAGTTTAGCCACCGGTGGTGGTCCGTTAATCGGTGCGCGCATACCAACCTTTTCCTCATCGTAACATCCGACCGTGTCCAATTTCTTTTCCACCTCAATTAACGATCCATCGGCGCCCAATGGATCGGTGGCCTTGGCAAAGGTGGAGGCGAGTTCGAGAAAGTCACCTGACTAACCTCGCGGGTTGGTGTGAGGTGGTAGGGCTACTCGAGTTAAGAGTGCTTCCATGAAGCGGTTCTGTTCTCTTGAGCTTCCTTTCGGAGTTTTCACTTCCCTCCGGAATTTTCGAGGAATCGAAAACCTCGCCATTACTCTAGTGGATCGCCACTCTTGGAGGTCTTTGGTGGTGACGACTGGAAATGCTGCCGTTCTAGACCGGCCAGGAGCAGGGTCATTGAGGTCCACTGGTGGATCTCCTGTTGGTTCTTGCAGTGAGGGTAAACCCAACCTTAGTCCCAATCCTTGATCTTCGGGTCCTTGACCTTCCATCCTGAAGGAAAACAGAGAGGTTAAGAGAAGAAGGTTACACTTGCCGCGGTTAGCAACTAGGCTGCTTGCTTTACTTGCTCTTTTAAGATTTAGCAGTCGCTTAAGGTGAGGAAGGAATCACCATATTAATCTGACAGAACGGTACCGAGGGTTAGTTGAGTTAAGCCACATAGGTAACCAAATAACACCAAGAAACATAGAGAGGCAAAAGATCCAAATACTATATTACCTGAGTCTCTCGTGCTCAGTCACGCTTGAGATCCCGTTCTCAAGACCACCCAAACCACGTGTTTGGGACCGCTCAGAGCTTGCCTCTGAGTGCGACCTATACTACCCTGGATCCACGTGCCCAGGTACGCTTGAGATCCCGTTCTCAAGACCGCCCAAACCACGTGTTTGGGACCACTCAGGGCTCATTCTCGAGCACGCCAGACTTCGTTCTGGTACACCGACGAGCTACACGCCGAGTGCCACGGACCACTCGTCCGGGAAATCAGTCGCGAAAGAGGATAAGACATCTTTTACTTCGTCGACCATTATCTTTGTTCTCTTTAAGTAATTAATGATTTCTTCGAGCGGTGACGTGTCACTTTGGTTATAGAGATGAATAGGTAAGGAGATTAATGGGCATGGTCCAAGCTTGTCCAAACTCAAAAGCCGGTCCATACCGAATTCTACTGCAAGCCTCTACCCTCGGCATGCAACTTATGATCTTATATTGAAGCCACCCCAACTATAGTCTCAAGCATTCTATCCTATGTCAAGAAACAAATCAACACTCATCAAACACAACTTACAACAGGTTCGATACAACAACAATCGATACAACAAGGGTACAACAGATACAACAAGGAGAAACTCGAACTACAACAAGTTACTCGACTCGACACAACTAAAGGACCTCCAACTACCACTCCTCTGGATCACTCTCCTCACCGCCGCCACTCCCTCGACTAGGGTGGCGCCTCCCAACCTGCAGGGCTCTTTGTTGTCTCCAAAGTAGGTGCGGAAGGCCTCGTGAACAAGGGTGGTGTCTCTAATAGGATCTGGAGGTGCAGTGGTGGGAGGACCACGAACTCTGTCTCGACGGTGAGGAAGGGGACACCACGTGGCGGGCCGTGGATCTCCTAAGTCTCCCGGGAGGGTGGTGTGGGAACATGTGGATATGGGTAAGGAGGAGAAGGGATGGGAACGAAGGCTCATAGGATGGGTCGTGGGCAGAACGTGGGAGTACGGAGGTGAAACTATCGGCTATGAAGGAGTAAAATGGATAAGGTGGGGGTGCAACTGGATCAATGGGTGGGTCAGATGGTGGAACTGTAGGTGGAACGGTGGGTGGAACTACGGGTGGAGCGGGAGGTGGAACTGTGGGTGGAACTGCATAGAAACTGGGATCGGGGTCAGAGGGAGGGTACGTGGGTGGGTATGGTGGAACAGCAGAAGAAGATGTATAGTGGGTCTCCTGAAGAACCTCAAAGACATGGCACCGCTGCTGCCAAAGGCTGACACTCTCCTCAGCTCTAGCTAAAGCTCCCTGGGTCGAGTCATACAACATGGTACTAGACATCAACATTGTCTCGGTAGTATCCTGTCGCAAGACTGCTGTGGCAGGAGAAAGTGGTGGGTATGGATAGCTAGTAGTGACGCTAGGTCCAAACTGCAAACCTAACCCTCCTGGGGTCATGGCTGGTACCCCTCCAAACTGAGAACCCCTCAAGTGATCACTGAAGTGAGCCCTAATGGCGTGGATGGCCCTATGGGCTGCCTCTCGCAAGGTCCGTAGTCGCTCAAGTACGCCACTCTGCCGTATACTCTACATAATAGCTACGGTCCAGGGGGATCCCTGTAACTATGACTCCTACTACAGGGATGCCACTCAGGCGGCCTGTCTCCTGAAAGAAATGTGGGAAGGGTGCTCCTAAGTGATGCAAAGAGCTTCCCAAAGATAAGCACTTCTGTCCTCGCTTTTCGCTCATTGGAAGCTTGGACCTACTCATCCTGCATAACAGGGAAGAGTTCTATGTTAGTATGGTTGTCACTTTAAAGAAAGGTAAGCTTTTAACATAATAATTTTGATCAAGGGGCGTGAGGAAGAAAATGAGCTCAAGACAAGGGTTACTAAGATACTTAGTGCCATATAGCAAGTAGAGGGCATACTTAAGTTAGGCAAGGGTTTCTATCTTATTAGCGTGGCTAACCTATTGCTCGATACCATCTCAGGCGCCCGTGTTATTACCCTGGGGTAATAACACTTAAGCATACGGATTACTATTCGTTTGCCCGGTGGAACACCGCTCCAACGAATAGTAAACCTTACCAGAGTTAGCGCATCAGAACAATAAGATAGAAACTGTCCTTTATTCAAACAGTTAGCCACGCAGGGCTAAAGTCTTATGACACACATACTAATTTACATAACCAAAATAAGGCTAAACCCCCTTCTTGCCTGCCACACTCCACTGGCCTCCTATTCGTCCCAGGAGTCAAATACGGAGTCCATCTCGCCCTGCGCCTCGTAGTAAGGGTCTTCGCCTCCTGTGGTCTCATCTGTACCTGCAGTGCCTTCGCTCCACTCGGGATACTTCCCTGCTGGTCTAGGGTCTACAAAGGAGAATACTAACAAGGTTGAGTACAAATGAATGTACTCAGCAAGCATTAATAGCAAAAGATGCAAAGGATGCACTATCTCTACTCTTTATCACAATTTCTAAGCCATCTCACTTTAGAAAATAAATCTCGACAAAAGGGTGGCAAATTTTAATACTGAAAAACTCTACTAGTCACTCGGAGAGACAAAAGACCCCCTGTGGTTCCCGTAGACTCCAATCCTGGAGACTGGCATGAATTCATGATTTGTTTAGCACTGCGCAGGCTTTGTACCACTTTACCCATAGCTATTCTGAACTCTCCATGAACAGGGTCCACCGCATTACCTTAGATGCGGGTTCGAGATCGAATACTGCAAAGTTTTCCTGTTCGTGATTAATTTCTCCACCCATCACCTTCCGCCAGGTGCAGATTAAGTCACGCCACGACCCCATCATCCACCGAAGTTACGGTGAGGTTGGTTGAGCGCTTCTATTCTGCACTCAACACTCCACCTTAGCGCATATAGCGCCTTGGATCCCCCACTTCCGGACTATCCTCCACCGGTCCTGGGTTCCTCCATATCACTCACACACACCTATTACTTACCCGATGTGGAGAGCATAGTCACGTAACAAGGTAGCATTTTCTGCCCGCCGAAACGGAAAAATGGTTGGCACTGAATTACGGCATCTGACCGAGCAAGAGTTGGTTGGTCCTTATATTATAACCATATGTAAAAAGGGGCCCACCTCTTACCTCAACATTATCATCGCGTTTCCCCAGCCAGGGCCCCCTTTTACCCTCCTAGTAAGTCTCATTTCTTTCTCAATTATCTTCATCATCTCAATCATTTTCTTTAGGTTTTGGAAAAACCATTTTAATGCAATACATATAATAGTGCAAGATAGGGTATATTTTTAAAGTAACTATGTTAATGTTCAAGAGGATCGCTTGCCTTCGTAGAAGTAGGAAAAGTTGGCGCCGCTGAAGTTCTGGTCAGCTGCTCCTGTCGGTGTCGGTTCGCCTTCTGTAGTAGATCGGAAGCGAATAATAGTATAAGTAAATACGTAGTTGATTTGAGTGATGATATAGATACATAAGTTAGCGACGACTACAAGTTAGCACATTTTAATTACTAAAATGCTTTTGCGGTCTAATCGAAGTTAGCACTCTCCGATAGTCGCCCGCTTGTCTAAACCCACCAGTTAACTAACAGCTACCGAAGCACAAACTACTCAACGAATTCTAGCAGTCAACTACCGAGCAACCGGAATCTACACTGACTGGAGATTAAACTAAACCTAAACCTAAAACCCTAATCCTAAACTCAATCTTTCCTCTAATCTCTCTCTCTCTCTCTCTCTCTCTAATCTCACTCGGCCGGCCCACACAAGCCCAGCCTACACACACACCAAGCACACACGCACAGCACACACGGCCCAAACACACCCGGCCTACACACACGCACGCACACCTCACGGCCCAAACACACCCGGCCTACACACACGCACGCACACCACACACTAAGCACACACGCACCGCACACACTACGCACACCACGCACACACTCTCTGCCCAATCTCTTTCTTCCTCCTTCGCTTCAGCGCGCCGCGGTCTTGACTCGCCTGCTCCTGCCTCTCCTCCGGCCGCGGCTCGGTTCCGGGTCCAAGCGCCGCCAACCCGGCTCTCCTCTCTCGGCTCCCTCTTCTCCCCCTTGCCCTAGCGCCGCGCCCCTCGCGCCGGACACCGCGCCTCGCTTCCTTCCAACTCCGCCCCTACTGGCTCCCTCGACGCCGCAGCTCCCGAGGGCCTCGCTACTCGGCCAGCGGTCCGTCGCCTCTCTCTTCTCTCTTCTTCCTCTGCGCCGCGGTCACTATCCGGCTCGGTCCGCCCGGATCGGCTCTACGCCGCCTCCTCGAGCTGCCCTCACTCTCCTCTCGGTCTCTCCTCTTCTACCTGCGCGGCCGGAGGCCGGCGCCGCGTCCCTTTGCTCGGCTCCTACTGCCGCTAGGGTTTGGAGTTCGGCCGGCTCGGCCTTCCGGCCCGACGACCGAAGACCGACGCTCCTCCTCCTACACTCACTGGATCTATGCTATACGCCACTGATGAATGCTCGTGTATGAATGCAGGTCAGTGGGGATGGAGATCTGAGATGGGAAGGGCTACGGAGGAAGAAGATGCGCGTGCAAGGTGTGCGCATGCTCACCTCTAGTTCAACATGCTTATTACTTTTACCGTGATTGAGTATGAACCGAGATGATTGTGTTGTGCTTGTCTTTGTGATGAATGGTCGCTTTGCTTGAGGATGGGGATGCCGGTAGTGAAGGGGTGGTCTTCTTGCGGCCAGGCAATGCCGAAGCTCCGGCGCCTTGGCGACGCCAAGCTCCCGGCTCCTTCGGTCATCTTGGATGGTGTGGTTACGGATGGGAAGACCGGAAGAGTGATCGTAGTGAATGAATGGGGGCGATAAAATAGGGCTTTGGTTGTGAAATGCGAGGGGTAAAAGGGCCGTGCAAGTAGATAGGAATGGACCGTTTGCTTTGCGGTGAAAACGTGGTGTGAATGTGGATAGGGTTGCACCGTGTTAGGGTACCGTGATGCTTGTGGGCGCGGGAAATAGGTTTAGGCACTGGTGCTACTTATTTGCTGTAGGGTTGTATGAAATAGGATGTATGAATGAAAATGAGATGATCTGTATTCTGTGGATGTAAAATGAACTACTGATGTCTTATATATGCAATTGTTGATTTGTGGTCTAATGCAATTGACGGTGCATTCTATTTATCTATTGATCAACTGTTGTGCTGAATGACGATTGAAATGGTGGAGCGAATGCATGAATGATCGACACGACACGCTTTAGCTAATTGGGAGCGACCTAATACTATCGCTAACTCGCCGCTAAGAAAAGCTTAACGCAGCTAAACCCTGATTACCGCTACGAGGTTAGGTCTTAAAAACGCGGGCGCTCACACACACCTCGATCGGTTGCGCAAACCCTGCTGCCACGACATCATCACCAAGAAAATAAAGGAGAGAAGTACTTCTATCCTCGTGAATTTTGTCGTCTCATTCCGAATCACTTATCGCTGGACCTGTTCACGGACGACTCGGCCTGAGCTCGAAAGTCTGGTGAAAACAATTTTTAAAAAATAAAATAGATGTTTTTAATTCTAGAAATAAATTAAATATTACTTTTTTTATTCCAAAAAAAAGATTAAAATAATATATTTTAATCAAAAAATCAATTTTCGGGGCAGACTCAGACCTACCCATTTGAGACCGTGCTTTTCAAGCCCGGCCTGTCATTTGAACAGATCTACTTATCGCCCGAAAGGTTCGCATGCAGGACTGATGGGGCGCTGGGATTAATTGTGGAGCGCATACACCTTGGGCAGCCGTTCACCTGAGCGATTAGCAGGCAAGTCTCTTCCACAATATCACTTCACACCCTCCGATCTCTCGCTCCTTGGTTACAACATATATCACATCTTTCTATTGATTAGTTATCCCTAGTTATCCCTTGACATTAATTCATATTACTCATGTTAATAACCACGAAGATATCAAACCATCATTGTTGGTGACCATACCCTGCCCAGTGTCTTGCAGTTGTTTTACTATGCTAATAATTATTGATGACTGTCACCTTACCGATCACTTGGATAAATTGTCACTTGGATCATATTAGTGTTGGATATTGTCATGATAACATATTAGCATGAACTGATAACTAGAGGAGGGTTATCAATATGACTGTTTGCTAGATTCCACGTAATCATTGGTTTGATAATTAACTATGGTTTCAGGAATTAATGTTTGATTACCGGATAACTTGGTAGAAGAAATGTACTTGGAGTACCCAATTGGATAGTGTGTTAGTGATTGTCTGCTTTGATTAGTGTTAATTGCCCGATATAGCACTTTCTAATATCACTGTACTTCTACCATATCTAATCAGATCACTATATCACTCCTTTGCCAAACTCCTTTACACACTCCTTTAACCAATTCCCTAATGCCAAATTATCTAATCACAATTATCTTGTCTTATTGGACTATCATCAAATCGCTATTCCACAGTTTATTATTATTCCATTACTTCTTTCTTTCCTCGCCTACATAGGAAATAACAACTTCCACGGGTCCACCCAACAATGTACGGGTGCCATACATTTTTATTGTTTGGTTGAATAACACCCGGTTGTAGGGGATACAAGCAGACGGGTGCCGGCCTATTCCATATCATCTAATATGTGATTTTTTTCATGAATTACTAGATTTGTATTTTTCTTTAAAATTCCCATTTTCCTTTGGATTGTTCCGTCGTATATGCGTACATACCACATACCACCCAATAACGTATGGGTAAGGTCGTACATTATCGTTGTTGGGATTTCACGCTTGTGGGAATACAGGATGGCCGCCATTTACGTGTTCCCAATATGTGCCATTTTTACAAGTTGATAACACACTTTACATTTACAAATTTACCACTATTCTATCAGATACCATTATCGCGTAAATTACCCTTATCACATGATCATTTCCTGTAGACCACAATTACCTCGTGGCTACCTGGAACTCTTGATTTATTTTATTTCAATTGTTGCTTTTACTGTTTGGTGTGACTTACTGAGATATTTTATATGTCACCCCTGTTTTCCTTTTGTTCCACGACACATACCAACATAGTTGTTGCATGTGGCATCGGGTCATGGGAGCACTGCATTTTTAACACCGTGTTGTTTTATACAATTTCAAATAAATTCCCTGTTATTCGCTCTTCAGTTGTCTTTCAAATTAATGTAATCTTTTTCTTTATTCAATAAAGTCTCTGTCAAGCTATTTTATTATTGTTTTCCTTTTATGCCATTTTGCAATGACGTTCCAGGTAGTACCGCATTGGCTAACATGCGAGGTGCTACATTCTCTCAAATCTCAAACTAAGGTTTTTAGGCTTGGTTGGTGTGCAAATCCGATACCACCCCTTTTATAGTGAAGGCTAGGTCTAGAGAGAAATCCTAATGGACACCCGTTAAGCTCACACATAAATAAATCTCTCACTCATACATGCTTCTCAAAGCGGATAACGATCCGACGCTCCCAAACCCATATCTTTGTGATCTTATCCTCCTCATGACCTAAACCGCTTCTCCTTTGCGCCTTCATGCGTTACGATTTCTCTAAGGTCACCAACCCGGTATTTTAGTGAAGATACCAAAATACCCATTCTCGATCATTTCGTCCTTGACCGAGTCCAATCTTATAAAGCAATCACATGCTTCGACACGTGTAGATTCATCAACGACTTTTCTCATGCCGGCAAATCTCTCCCATCCAGTTCCCACCGGACCACCTCAACACTTGCACCGACTCAAGCCACTTGATGTAACCCATTGCACCCACTTCCCTTGTTTGTCCATCTTGCGCGTTGCTTGAGACCACCCGCTTCACCCGACATTCTTGATCGTTTTGAATCTTGATTTCACCAAACCAAGTCTCTCATCCTTGTCATTGACTCCATGCTTCCCTGCACAAAAATAGATCAAGAAATCGATTTCGAGCATAATTTCTTCGCAAATTGACTTACGTTAGACAAAACATGCATTATGCAACACAAATACAACAAATTCATGACCCTATGTCAATTCCCAAATTTTTAGTGCTGCTCACCGTACTAAAAATGCTAGGATCGGTTAGACCGCCAGCCTCTGGCCGGTCTGACCACTCTGACCGGTAACAGGGGACCTGTCTGACCATAATGTAATGGTCGGTCATACCCCTCCCAAAATCAGAAAACACATCGCTGGACATTTCAGTTAATCTCTATCTAGTTTCACATCTAGTTTCTAATTTCAATGACACCGATGCAAACACTCCCATACAAGTGTTGGATGTCCATTTGGCACACTCTTGCACCGCCGGTCAGACTGCCCCTCATAGCCGGTCCGACCGCCTACACCTTGACAACATGACAACTTTTGCAAAACTGAGAGCTCAGTCCCCCAAACTCCTCGATAACGACGTCAATTGTTCATCACCTAGACTAGGTCAAAACCATGTGGTCTCTACCATTATTATTGTATACATATGGCTTCTGTTCACGTCGTGTTGTAGGTTTTCTTGGCCAATTACGTACGGTTCAGTCAGCCAGTGGACTAAACTAGGCCCCTCCTAGCAGTAGAAGAAGAGGGATGTGAAGATGTCAGCCATGAGCCATGACGGGCAAGACTCGTAAGACGTGACGCCTTACATTGCAATTGCACGGTTTGGTCACAAGACTCGTAACTGCAGTCTGCACTAGACTCATCAGCCACCGGGGTTCAGTACAAGATGAAAAAAAAAATACTCACTCCTGCTGTCCGTGACGCCCACGAGAAAAACTTCGTTGCTCATGGGCCATGGCCATATCATGCTCTACGGCCCAATTCGCTCGTCCCAAACTTCACAAAGAAACGACGAGAAAAATCTAATCGTAACTGGCAACGAGCCCATGTACGCATGTACGCCATCCACCGCACGGTCCCATCCCAACGCACCGCAACCGCCCAGCTTTGGCGCCGCGCGCGTACGCGGGAGGCGGGACGGCGGGAGCCGTCATATGCTCTCGCGCCGCGCGGCCGCCACCGACCAGAAGGCACAGCCCCAACTGACTGACCAGATGACTGTGGGGTCCACCCCGTCCAGCGCCGCGTCCTTCAGGCCGCTGATCCCGCCGCCGCCGCCGTCGTGCTTCGACTACAGGGCGGCCGTGCTCGCCGACACGCGCGCAGCCGCGGACCCGGCACTGGCCGGCCTGGTTGAGTCCGGCGCGCTGGTGCGCGTCCCGAGGCGGCGGTTCGGTCCCGTGCAGGCGTGGCGGCTGCCGAACTTCGTGGAGCCGGAGGACGTGTGGATCCTCGGGACCTCGCACCTCTCCCCGGAAGGCCGGAATCCGTCGCCGACGTCGAGCGGGTGCTCCGCGCCGTCCGCCCGGACAACGTTGTCGTCGAGCTCTGCCGGAGCAGGCAAGATCACGATCTCCCTTAAGCTGGTAGACCCTACCTGGCTCGATCCAATATGACCATTTCTTTCAGGGCTAAGTGACATCCTTACAGAACCCTCACTGCAGAGCTGGAATTATGTACGCGTCAAGCGATGCTTCCGACGAGCCGCTCCTGAAGTCCAACATGTTCTCTCTCGGCGGTGCCAAGTTTTTCGGAGCCGTCAACCGAAGCATCAACTTGGGTAGCTCCTCTTATAATCTTATTGGCAATCCATTAAACAAATGGAGAGCTGCTCTTATAATCTTATTGGCAATCCATTAAACAAATGGAGAGCTGGTAATTTCATTGCATTCTTTGGAACGATGCAGGTGGGCAGAGTGCTCTTGCTATGCGTTTGCTCTTGGCCGTTTTCTCCTCCAAGATTTCTTCAGGTGCCAACCGGCCCTTTGGAGAGGAGGTACTGGTTCTGTGACTTGTAAGTTTTTTTCTTTCAGATATTATGCGACAATTCAGCAGCTTAATTGCAGTTGTATCATTTTGGTAGTTCCGAGCAGCCAGGAGAGTCTGAAGATATTGGTGCTCAACTTGTTCTTGGGGATCGCCCAATAGAAATAACCGTATGTGGCAATCTGTAAATTGATGTTAATAAATAGATGATGGAATTTCTGAAGCTCATCTGAGATTGTTGTTGCAGCTTCAACGAGCTTGGAAGTCCCTCAGCTAGGATGAAAAATCTAAACTAGTAATCTCTTTGTTTCGTGGAATTACTTCTACAACTGACACGCCGGTTAGTACGACTAGCGTTCCTGTTATCAGTCTTATTATTTGTACAAGAGGGTAGTAATTATATGCGACATAATGTAGTGCAAATAAGTTGCCAAGAACTCAGCTTTTGCAGTTGCTGACATCTAATGCAGCAGGATGAGAAAACTGCGGGTAGTCCATATGAGCTGTATGAGAAACTGAGCGTTTCATACCTTCACTGCTGCAGCCTCTCATACATGAACGCGACATGGTATGATTCTCAATAACTTATCTGAATTTTCAAATATTGCAGCAAGATACAACATGCAACCGTATGAACTTGCTGTATTGCACAATCATCTACATGGTAACACACACTTCACTGGTGCATGGTGACCACTCTCTCTGAAGCTTTGCTGTTTGCTTATCAGCTCCTCGCATGGTCTCTGAAGAGGAGCAAAGCTGTGAACAAGAGCAAAACCGTTGTTGAGGTCATAGGAAAGGGGCACATGAATGGCGTGGTGTACGCGTTGATCTCTGATCAAGGGGACCTGAGATTCCGCGACCTTTTTTGGTAGAGCATCATCTGACCTGGGTTAGCTCTGTCATTAAGGGCCTGATCAGGGACACGATAATAGGATTTGCTTTATGGGCATTGTATGAACAGCTGAAGGTTGTGCTATAGGTAGCTCACACTTCACATGGTTCACAATGTCAACTTGAAACATAGTAATTGAACTTCTTTACTGGCAAAAACCTGAAAGTTCTAACAGTGCAGACTGTTTTCACCGTTGAGATAAAGCTTCATGTTCAAATGTGAAATGCAGTATTCTCTTCCGATTGATCCATATGCCGCATTGCCGCTGCTTTGTATTCTTTCTCCCCTTTCATTGCCTTTTCGAGTCTAGGCAAAACAACAAGAATATAAATTAGAGATCGAGATGGAGAGGAACCCTTTTGAAGGAATTTGTTATGGGTTGGCACTGTTCACGAGACGGGAGTACTGTTTATGCATGAACAGTAACAGGCCCTCGATGGTTAGGAAAGTTTATTATTTAGTAATCTATCTATTAGTTAGACAAGTTATTATTGGATTGGATTGTTAGAGATATGTTTCTTTATAAATTATTTCTTAAAAGTCAAATCGGATCACCCCTATAAAAAGGGTAACATGTATCTATTATCAATCAAGCAAGAAAGATGAATTAATCTAGTCTCCGTCTCAAGTTTCTACCATCCCAGTCATAGTCTAATCTCTCATCCTACCAAGCCGACGCCGCTCGGCCTTCTTTCTGGCGGTGTTTACCCCGTTATGAATTAAAGTTCATTACAGAACCTGTAACTGCTAAAACAACCATCTGATCAATTCATGGTTATCTTATCGGAATTGCTAATGCACATCCATCGGCAGCCGCGGTGGGCATTGTATGAACCTTCTGAAGCCCATGGCGGTGGGCGGTGGGGCCGCCGCCGGATGTGGGCGAGGAGGGCGGTGGAGGTCGGCGGGAGCGACGAGACCAAAGTGTTAGAATTGGGCTGATAAGTGTAAAGACTCATGCATTTCTTAAATTCCAAAGCATGCATGGTTTATTCTATCTTCCTTTTGCTAACTGTGTATTTCTCTATATCTCCTTTGGTACTAGTCAAACTAAACTGTTCGGAAGACCAGTGTGGTCACTCGGTAGACAAGTGTGATTATTTAGAAGACCAGTGTGGTCACTAGTCGGAAGACCAGTGTGCCGACCAGTGTGTTGACCAGTATGGTCATTCGGAAGACCAACGTGGTCACTGGTCAGAGTTGTAGACCAGGGTATAGTCAGGAGTTGATAAATATTGTTTAATTACCGTTAATGGTTTTTTGAATTAGCAATTACCAGTAGTTCATTATGTTCTTTATTAGGCAGTTACTAAAGAGTAATTGTCTTGACCTTAAAATGATATGGTGAAGTCCATATCAAAGACGAATTGATTCAAGTTATTTTTCTCCTTCTCTGCTCTACCTATAATTACACAGATTGCAAAGTCAATAGGCATATTAACTGTTGGGATTGTGACAACCCTATTTTCGTTTGAGGGAAGAAGCCGGGCAATTCAGATGCAAGAAGGAATTGCAGCCTTGAGAAGCAATGTTGATACACTCATTGTAATTCCAAATGAAAATTATTGACTGTTGTTTCTCCAAATACTCCTGCCACGGAAGCATTTAATTTGGCAGATGATATTCTCCGGCAGGGTGTTCGTGGAATCTCAGATATAATCACTGTAAGATACTACATTATTCCTTATTTTACCCAAGTGATATATCCAATAATGTGGCAATGTGAGTAATAGTTTTTAGTGTAATTAGACAACTTATGCGCAGAGGCGAAAAGCTCAAAAGCCTCTGTTGAGTTTCCTATTGTATATCGAATGTTAAGGTAAATCTTATGCAAGGTACCTTTTGACAGTCTTCTGTAATATTCTTCTCATTGATCATGTTTAGTTAAGAACAAGTAGACAAATTTGCACTGTTCTAAAGATTTTTGTACCACTACGTTGTCATGTAGATTTTAACCCTGACCAAATATACCACTATCTGCAATTAGTGTTGCATATTATTGTCACCTGCTCAATATGTTTCATCAAGACAATTACATGTGATGTATGCATCTCTGATTGTATTATACTTATATCTTCTCTTCTGTTTGCAGGTGCCAGGTTTCGTTAATGTTGCCTTTGCTGATGTTAGATCAATTATGGCAAATGCAGGCTCATCCTTTATGGGAATAGGAACCGCAACAGGTTGCCTATTCATGTATATATCTAATGCTTTACCCCTTCTTACAAATTACTTTTTTTCCCTTTATCATTGGCTCTCATGTTTGCCTCTGCGCACCAAGGCGCGTGCAAGCATCTAGGTAAATATTAAGAGTCTTCAATTCATCGTGTACCTCAAGAACTCTGATTCACTCACGGTCCTTGTACCACGTCGTAGAGATTAACAAATCATTGTATTTATCTGCAAGTCCAAGGGTAGTCTACGAAATAATTCCCCATAGCAATTGTACAGTTTTTTCCCATCTTATTTGTTGTTGCCTTGTCACTTTTCTTGTTTCTAAGACTGCTTAAATTGTTTTTGTTTTCTCCTTACTTAAAGAATTAAATAGTAGAGACACGATTGCTATAAACGACACGTAATATTACTAATGCTTGTTAGTTTGAGAATTACTGTACGTGCATGTGACAATGTTTTATTGCATTGAGAATTGTCCTTTACGAGGTACCAAGACACAACCGCTTTCTATATGAGATCTCTTATTGTAAACGACGTGTAATATTACACGGAATAGTTTTACTGCACAGAGAATTGTCTTTTACTGGGTATCCAGCCATATCCTCTTACAGTAAACGTCTCGTGGAGTAAGCGCATGATCCCAAGCGACATGACCATTACAAGTTACTGTCACATAATTACTTTCACATAGATTACAAGTTACTGCCAGGTGTGATGTCGCGTGGTGGAGGTCGTGGGTTCGTGGTCTAAGAAAAAAAAAGTCCGCTGAGAGATGATGAGGTAGTAAAATAGGTATCACAATTATGTTCACATACATTACATGTTACTACCAGGTGTGACGTGCACTACTACAAAACAGGTCATACCAGACACCTCATCACAGACGGTTCTGTGTTGAACTTATACATATGGTTCCATTTGGAACCGTCTGTGATATGTGTCTCATCACAGACGGTTCTTATTACCAACCATTTGTGATTATTATCACAGACGGTTTCAAGATAGAATCGTCTGTGATATTTCTTTCCTACCTCTTCGTCTCCCGCGCGATGTGTCTCTTCATCTCACCATCGCACAACCGTTTCTTCGTCTCGCACGCCAACGATACATGCGTCTCTTCGTCTCACGTGTTAGTTACTCCTAGTTCTTTATAGGACGGAATAATTCACCGAAGATTAAACTCCCATCGCTCTTGTCTCACGGTTTTGAGTACGTACGCGCAGCAATCGCCAAGGTGAGCATGCAGAGCATGATGGCCAGCACCAAGGCGAGGAGGTCGGTGATCGCCGCTCTTTCTCACGATGTCGTCGTCGACATCGTCGGCCGTGTGGCCGCGAGCTCTCCTCAGCCCATGGAGGACCTATGCAGCCTACGATTAACGTACGTACATATTTATACCTACAAAATACGTGCATACATCGCATTACTATTTATTCTAACATCTTGAATTTTGTCCATGCGTATATTGAGTTGCAAGGCCTTGTACAAGGTGTCCAAGGCACGCGCCGGGAGGCGCGTGGCGCTAGAGCGAGAAGGCGATGAAGTGGCAGACAACAACGCGCTACCTCGCCGTCGTCAACCACCGCCGGCGCGGCAACCCGGGGCTTGTTTCATCGCCGGCCTCGGGCTTGTTCGCGCCCAAGACATGCGGCGCGCCTCATGTTCCTTGAACGGGCGGCGTGGCGGCGCCACAAGGCGCGCCTCTCGTGCTCGCCTCTCCTCTACACGGCCGGCGAGGCGTGCGACGTTGGGAAGCACTACATCGGCCAGTGTCGAGGAGAGGCGGCCGGCGGCGCGTGCGAGACGGCCAAGACCAACCGGAGTGCGGCGGTGCGAGGCTCACCGCGACATGGTCCAGCGGCGCGTGGGGAAGAAGGCCGGCCACTGGGCGGGTGTGGGCGCTGTCGGAGGATGGCCATCGGTGCACGAGCACCGCCGCGGTGTGGAAGGGTGGGGCGACTCACGCGTCTTCTGCAGTGACGCATCGCAGGATTAGCACGAGTATGCCAGTTTCTTTGCAAAGGTGTTGGACTATTTGCCATAAAATTTCAGTTTTTTAGGTTTCTAGAAAGGTGGTGCAACTGGACTATTTTCCAAATTGAATGAATTTTTAATACACCAAAATATACGGTCCACAAGGACAGGAGCGATTAAAATTTCACGTTGACATCAAAATATACGTACGACAGATTACAAGTCCGTAACACATGATGTTATGGAATAAATTAATTACAATGGAGTAATTTCTTAATTAAAAATATAGCCCTTCATGATGATCGACGCGCATATAGCTAGCTTCCTCACCGGGTTCTTCCTCGAGCCTGATGCCGTCTCCGAAAGGAGGCAACTCGTCAAATTGATTGTATTCTTCCTCGTCCACTATATTCTCAACCCCGACAATCCTTCTTTTTCCATGAAGAACTACGTGACGCTTCTTATTTGTCAGGTCGGTTACATAGAAGACTTGAACAACTTGGTTAGCCAGTACGAATGGTTCATCTTTGTATCCGACACGATCGAGGTCCACGGTAGTGACATCGTACTTGTCGACCTTCACCTGTGGGAGATGGACCCAACGACACCGAAATAGAGGGATATTGAAAAGCACATAGTCGAGCTCCCATATCTCCTCTATTTGCCCATAGTACGAGTTCCTCAGCCCATCGGTACTGAATGCATCTATGCGAACACCGCTGTTCTGGACTGTGTTCTTCCTATCTTGAGCTGCCGTATAAAATATGTACCCATTTATGTTGTATCCTTGCCATGTGACAATTGTAAATTGTGGCCCTTTTGCCAACCATAGCAGCGTATCATCACTTGATGACCTCCCAGTCATGATTCGCACCTTTAACCATTCGTTGAACCGACGGTTGTGCTCTCTCGTGATCCAAACCTCCGACCGGTTTGGATTCTATTGGTGTACCATGTCTTTGTGCTCGTCGATGTACGGGGACACTTGGGTCATGTGTTGCAAGACCGTGAAATGTGTTTGAGCGTACGTATCCAGATCGGGAGTGATTGATTTCCTTCTGATGGTCCCGATACCATCCAGCCTTCCCTCATGACGAGATAGAGGCACACCTATCGGTTCCACCTGAGCCATGTAGTCGACGCAGAACTCAATGACCTCTTCGGTTGCATAACCTTCGATGATGCTGCCCTCCGGTCGAGATCGATTCCGTACGTAGGACTTGAGAATTCCCATATACCTCTCGAACGGGTACATATGACGTAGGAACACAAAACCGCATATCTTTATCTCTTTCACAAGATGAACAATGAGATGAACCATGATATCAAAAAATGACGGAGGGAAATACATCTCAAGATGACATAGAGTCGTCACCACCTCGGCCTGTAGAGCATCTAGTCCTTGGGGGTCGATGACCTTCTGAGCAATTGAGTTGAAGAAATAACACAGCCTCAAGATTGCCACTCGGACCTTGTTCGGCAAGATACCCCTAATTGCAACAGGAACCATTTGTGTTATCAGCACATGACAATCATGAGACTTCATACCAATTAATTTCAAATCTTGCATAGAAATAAGTTTCTTAATGTTAGCGGAGTAACCAGACGGGACTTTGACACCATGCAAGCTTTGGCACAATTCATTTCTCTCGGCCTTGGACATAATGTAGCAAGCTGGTGGAAGGTATGTTCGTCCTTTATCGGTCTCTTTCGGTGCTAACTCGGTCCTTATATTCGTATCAACCAAGTCACGTCGTGTGTTAACACCATCCTTTGTTTTGCCACTAATGTTCAGTAAGAGACCAATCAAGTTTTCACATACATTCTTCTCCACGTGCATGACGTCGATGCAGTGACGAACTTCTAAGTGCTCCCAATAAGGCAAGTCCCAAAAAATTGACCGCTTCTTCCAGATGTTCTTCTGACGGGTTTTTAATTTACGTCCCTTCCCAAGCACAACATCGATATCCTTAACCATATCATAGACCTCTTTCCCTCTAAAAGCCCTTGGAGCTGATCTGTCCTCCTTATTTCTGTCGAATTGTTTCTTCATCTTGCGGTATGGGTGACTCCTGGAAAGGAACCTACGGTGACGCATATACACGCTTTTGCGCGAGTTGTTCACCATACACTCTCCGTAGCATCTAAGCGGTCATGACAGCCTTTGGCTCCTTTCGTCATCAAGCCCGACAGTTACCAAGGGCGTAAAAATCATTGATAGTGCGAGAACAACATGGCGCGAAAGAGAAGTTCTTTCGTTTATACGCATCCCATACTTGTACCCTTCGTTCCACAAAGTCACAAGATCATCCAAGAATGGTGCTAGGTACACATCAATATCGTTCCCAGTTGCTTGGCCCTTGGATAAGTAGTGACATCAAAATGTATTTTCGCTTCATACACAACCAAGGAGGAAGGTTGTACATACATAGATTCACGGGCGGAGTACTATGTCACGCTCATGTTACCAAAAGGATTCATTCCATCCGTACTCAACCATAACCTTATGTTCCTCGCCCGCACCGAACTCTTTGAAGGTCCGATCGAAGTTTCTCCACCGCGTAATCGCAGGTGTCTTAGCTTTCCATCTTTCTTACGCTCCTTCGAGTGCCAACGCAGCAATTTTGCCTCTTTTCGGTTCGCAAATAATCGCTTCAAACGTGGGATCACAGGCAGATGCCACAACACCTTAGTAGGAGGTCCTTGCTTCACCTTAGCAGTATTCTTACGCTTGTATCGGGATGCTTTGCACACGGGACATACATGCAAGTCTGCATACTCTTTACGATACAGGATACGATCGTTCGGATATGCATGTATTCTTTCTACTTCCATTCCCAATGGACAAAGAACCTTCTTGACTTGGTAGGTGGTGCTGGGCAACACGTTTCCCTCCAGAAGAATGTCCGCTAAGAGACCTAACAATGCTGTGAAACTCTTGTCGGACTAACCATTGCTTGCCTTCAATTTCAGCAGTTCAAGTACGGTTGACAACCTTGTGTATTCCGGCTTGTAGCCAGAGAACAAAGGTTTCCCCGAGTCCTCCATTAAGCGCTCGAATTTACAAAACTCTCTCTCACTGTAGTTTCCTTCTGCATCGCGTAGCATCTGATCCAGATTATCATCGTACAACCTATCCTCATCAAAAACCCAGTCCACATCCGGCATATCGTTAACTTCCTCAACGATGTCATCATTATTAACTTCCTCGGCGATGTCGTCATTATTAACTTCCTGTATAATCTGCTCTTCACCGTGACTGGTCCAACATGTATACCCTTTTTTGAAACCCCTTCGAATCAAGTGCCCCACGATCTGCGCCGGGTTGTTAAAAATCTTCAGATTACCGCAATCAATGCATGGACAGTAAAATTCTATCCCCTTATTCAACATATCCTGCTCTGCGGCTCTTTTAAAAGCAATCACGCCATTAATGTACTCTTCACTCACACGGTTCGCACCGTACATCCAGTTTTGGTCCATCTACGCTACGCACGTAACAATTAGTAGTGTTAAATTATATTAATAAACTGCAAATACGTTACTCCTCCTATTAACCAAATACATGGAGTCGTCTGTATAACATGGAGCCGTCTGTATAAGTTCAACACAGACGGCTTTTCATGGAACCGTCTGTGATGAGGATATTATCACAGACGGTTCTTACCATCCGTGATAGCGTACGGAGAATGTATATGCGCAAATAATTACTAAAATGAATTGCCCAGTAATAAATAGACCATATCATCACAGACGATAAAAAAACCATATTGTTTTTACATCACAAACAATAGACTGGCCATATCGTTTTTACATCACAGATGATAAAAAAAGGATGAGCGATCCTATCTTAGTCTTCAAATCTTCGTACGCCTTCTCGTCGGCCGGTGGGGCGGGATCGTATCGCCTCACCAAACGCCTCCACCTGTGACCTTGCACGCTCAATTTTCTCATGTAGATGTTCGGACTCCGTAATCAAGTCCCATATAGCCCAGAGGCCATCAACCCTGGTCTCCACAGTCTCGGCTAGGCGGACCCGCTCTCCCGCAATGTCGAGGTCATCCTCGACTCTCTGGGCTGCATCCTCGGTGCGGACCAAATAGTTCCATAGGACAATCTCCACGACGAGGTTTACTCGCCGGATGCTGGAGAGCGTCGCACTGGTATGTTGGAGGAGGAGCTCCAATCGACCGATGATCGCCGTTATGGTCTCCGGTAGATGGGAGGGTCTACAACGGATTGCATTGCGAACGGACGTCTTGTTCGCAGCTTGGGCCAGGTTGCGACTAGAGAGGTGCGAGTACACAACTAAAATGTAGGCCAGTACAGCCGGGACGAGAGAGGAAGTCATTTGGAATTTGTGGAGAGAGAGGGGATGATCAAGGAGGTTCGTGAGAAATCCGTTTGATAAGGGTTGTCTATTTATATAAAAGAAGTAGTAAAGCTGGAGTAGGAGACGAAGAGATGAGAGATATGAAAAGGCACTTGCGCGGGAGACGAAGGGATTGAAAGGCATATCACAGATGGCTCTATTAAAGAACCGTCTGTGATAAGATATCACAGACGGTTATATTAAAGAATCGTCTGTGATATTACCATAGCCGTCTGTGATATGGTAATATCAGAGACGGTTCTTTAATAGAGCCGTCTGTGATATGCTAATATGACAGACGGTTCGTTAATATAACCGTCTGTGATATCTTATCACAGACGGTTCTTTAATAGAGTCGTATGTGATTTCCTTTTTATAAAGAGGCGCACCACTAGGGTTTTGCTCTTTACTCGTCACTTCCTCTCCCGCGCTCCTTAGGCTCTCGCGCGCCCTGTCGGCTCCTCTAGGGTTCGCCCGTTCACCTCCCGGCCGTGGGCCGACGCGCCGCGCCCCGACATCGACGACGCTGCCTCGCCTCGACGCGCGGCCTCCTCCCCGTGTCGGCCTCCTCCCTCTGCACAGGCCTCCTCCCCGCGCCGTCCTTCTCCCCTGCACCGGCCTCCTCCCCACGCCGTCCTCCTCCCCGTGTCGGCCTCCTCTCCTGCACTGGCCTCCTCCCCGCGCCTCCCTCCTCCCCGCGTCGGCCTCCTCCCCTGCACCGGCCTCCTCCTTGCACCGTGAGTTGTTGTGCGGCGTCCTCTCTGTGAGTATTCCTATATTACGATTTGTCCCGGTGGATATATTGACTTTGATAGTCTTTGATAATATGTGAACTGACGGTGATGCCTTCTTGACATGCTCTGTGATGAACTTTGTCTTATACTGAGATTGAATGTGATAGTTAGTTCATTCTTGAGCTCTATTGTATTACTTGCTACTGTCAATTTGATATACTGTTAATTTGTTACTTTCGGTTGAATGCTAGTTATTCTGATTCTTCTGGTTCGCTCTGTGATGAACTTTGTCTTATACTGAGATTGAATGTGATAGTTAAGATCATTTTCTAATGATTGAGATCATTTGACAGTTAAGCAAAGTATTGTTTAGAGCTCACAGTTTGAATTTATACTATCATATTCATTTAATGAAGAGTATAGATAATAGGATTGAGATGGCAAAGACTTGTTCTTTTGCAACTCTCCTTCTGAGAGCACAAACTATCATCAATCCTTCTTTATATATTACGTTTGTGCATCATTTTCGGTTAAGTTGAGTAAATCTGCTTGAATCTGGTCAGTTAGAGCTTAAGCATATTGCTTCGTGCATATATAGGTAGCAAGTAAGCGACATGGCGTCCGCACCGTCTTCGCCGCCGTCATCGACGTCGCCGAATGCGTTTGGATCTCCGAGGAAAGTGGTACGTACGCGAGATGGCAGAGGAACATCGAAAATTCCTCCGGGCCTAATGACCGTCACGGAGGTCAATGTCAATGGGATCCCTGTGAGTCCCCCCAAAGCAGCGGTGAGATTCTGGACCATCTGCGGGATACTTGGAAGGGAACGGGTCCCCATCACCACACTGAGCTGGGACACTGTGTCGGCTGATCGGAGACGCGAGCTGTGCGACGAAGTTTTAAAATCGTTCACTTTCCCAGACGCAGACCTGGCGCGCGTGGAACGTCAGGCGTTGCTCTCGATCGGAAAGGCGTGGAGGACCTTCAAGAGCATGCTTGTCACGAAGTACATGAACACGGGTCGAACGCCCTTCATAGCGTATAAATTCTTGTCGCGGGATATATGGGACGCCTTTGTGCAAATGAAGACGACGGTCGAATTTCTTGAGGAAAGTGCGACGCACAAGGCTCTCCAGACACTGAACAGTCACCCCACAAACTCGGCACCGCTGGGTACACGGGTAAAACCGTGCAATGGGCGGCGGAGGACGAGAACGAAACAAGGCCATTTGTTGAGATCACAGACAGGCGCGCTCTCTCCTGGTTAAGAGCGAGGCATCGATCCACGTCTTGGCGAAATATCTTTCACAAACCCTGCAGACCAGGGATGTGGCCAACCGTGTGGTAAATATGTCTTCAAACTACCTAGTTGTTAATAAGTCCATAACTTCATAATGTCTATAATAACATGATGACCTCTTGCAGCAAAAATTGAGTTCCGCATGTTTCGAAGGCTCCTTCAAGCGCATGAGAGAAGGATATACAATCCACTCTGGGAAACAAGGAGCACCGGGTCGCACGCGAGGCAAAGGGTTAACGTATCTTGGAGGATGGATTCCCAAACGACATCGCACGATAGGAGTAGGAAGAGATCCAAGGCCGAGTACGACACGAGTTGGAACATGTGCTTACTACAAAATTTGAAGGAAGAGAATGGGTGCTTCTTGCAAAATTTGAAGAAAAGATAGCAAGATTGCGGGACCAAGTGAATCAACTCCTACTCCTCAACCATGCGCAAGCCGCCCCGTTGTTTTGGGCAGCCACCTCCTCAAAATCGGAGTAGCGTCGCGTCCACGCAAAATTATGAACATGATGACGTCCAATTACTTATCGACGACATCAAGGTAATGTACATCTCTGGAATGCTCCAAAGATAGACCTATAGGACGCCTTAGCTAATTGCGTATCGTTTTGTAGGAGCCGACGCACTGCACGCTCCGAGTGAGGATGGTTGGGATGTCTATTGAGGCTGGGCGGGGGGGGTGGTGTATCCATGCAAGGAAGGGATAGTGCAGCACGGTGCCCAAGTGGTGCAGGGTTACGCCAGGGTCCAGGTGGACATGGTACATGACAATTTTAGGGCCGTCCCGCTGGAGATTTGCCCGAACGACGACATCAGAACACTAGGGGATGCCGTGTACAGTTTTATCCAGTGGCCCAAGAAGGACATTGCCCTGGACCCAGCAGTGCCGCCTCAACCTTTGATGACTCCACCCCAACCATCTCGACACGACCATGCCTCTCCAATAGGACCCAAGAAGGACATCGCCCTGGACCTTGCAGTGCCGCCTCAACCTCTGGTGACTCCACCCCAACCATATCGACACGACCATGCCTCTCCAACAGGACCCTCCATGACTACATCTCAACCTTCGCTTTAGAAGCCTGCCTCATCGGTTCCCGTGGAGAAAATACCGAACGAGCAAAAAAAGCGTGTCGCCGTATCGGTTCCCGAATCATCTTACAGGAAGACGCGTAGCTGGCAACTCGTTCAGGACAAATCGAAATCGAAGAACATTAAGGCGCTTCCGCCTCCTAACCCTAAGAAATACTCTTTCGGAAGTCCGTTGGCGACCACCGCAGTATTAGCCTACGCTGGATTAGGTTGTCAGAGTTTGCATACCTGGTACTTGCACAAGACCAAAGAGAAAAGGTGCGCTGATGGAATCACCGTCAGATACACGGAGGACTATTTCCTCCACGAGCAGACCCCCTTCGTCGTGGGCTTCGACGACTTATTCGACCTATTCAACCTCAAAGCCCTCGATGCCTCACTTCTACGATGCTGGACACTGTAAGTGTGTACCATCAAGTTCTACATTCACGTAATACCGAATATAACAACTCATTGCTTATGTATAAATACATGATTAAAAATGCCCGGCGATTGAAAGAACCGGTGGGTTTCCTCGACCCACACGTAGTCTCTGAGCAAACCATCTTAGCAGACACATCATACGTCGAGAAATACATAACGACAGGATTGCTTGCTCAAAACGACAAGGACTACATAATGATGCCCTACAACCAGAAGTAAGTGCTTCAGTACTTACTATACAAATTTCATTTGTATTTTATACGCAGCACGAACTTAGGTTTAATGACTCAAGCGACATACATGAGTAGGCACCACTGGATCATTTTAGTCATTATACCAAAAGGAACCAGGTACTATACCTTGATTCCCTAGTAAAAAAAAAGCCACGACTTCACCCTTGTGCAAGGAGTACTCGACAGGTGTGCTCATTTCCTCCATACATAACTCTATTGTAGTCTTCCTTCGTTTGAAATAGCCGAGGTTAACTTTTTGGAAACATGTAGGTCGTTCATCTCCTATATTGCCGAGGGAGGGCTATACAAGGGAACGAACGCCACATTTAATCACAGGACGCGATTTTCGGTACGTGCTACAACACAATAATCCTATATCATACTTCGTAATAATGCGTCTCGAACTGACTATACCTATATATGTAATTCTATTTTTGCAGTGTCGCCAGCAAAAAGCAGAAGAATGTGCATTCTACGTTTGCCATCATATGTTCGAGGGAAGCTCTGCACCTTCATCATGACGGATATCATCCGCGCCGACGGAGAGTTTCACTACTCCAACACCGCTGAACGACCTTGAATGATTCATTAATTGTAATTCACTTTGAATAGTTGTAATTCAATTGTAACTCTAGCGACAATATTTGATACATATTCGTTTCTAATTGATTTTGAGTTATAAATGATCACTTTGAGTGTCAACGATTGATTCATCGTAATGTATCTATTTTACGCTGCTTGTTTTCGAGGGCATGGCTAGCAATTCCTAAGGTTAGCGAAAATCAAAAATAAATTAGTTAGGTGAAAGAGCTATCACGCACGGTTCGAACTAGAACCGCTCGTGTTGTGACGTAGCACGCATTTGGTTGTTAATTAGAACCGCGTGATATGTGATATTACGAGCGGTTGTTAATTAGAACCGTCTATGTTGTGACTTATCAGACGGTAATAATTACGAACCGTCTGTGATATATGGATATCACAGACGGTTGTAATTAGAACTGTCTGTGTTGTGACGTAGCACAGACGGTTGATAATTAGAACCGTCTGTGTTGTGACTTATCACAGATGGTTTTTTAACCGTCTGTGATAACCGCCAGTTATCACAGACGTACAAAAACATAGACGGTTCTGAATCGTCTGTGATGACGGTTCTGAACCGTCGGTGATAACGTTTTCTGTAGTAGTGGTGGCGTGTGGTGGCGTGTGGGGGGAGTGGGTTTGCGGCCCAAAAAAAGAGTTCGTTGAGAGATGCTGGGGTATAAAAAGTTTGAAGTTTGACCGTCAATATGTTTAAAATTACCTAGATTGGCTAGATGAAAATTGTATTATTAGGTTTGTTGTCAAAAATACTTTCATAATATTATAATTTTATTAGTATACATTAATGTAAAGATATAAAATATAATGGTCAAAGTTGTATCTCAGAGACCGTAAAAATTAAAAAATATCGAGTAAAAAAGAACGGAGGAATATTTGCCACTAGAGCCGTTGCGATTATAAATGTCATAGTCTCTGCGTCAACAGTTAGTTAATTAATTAGAGAACTTCTACCATCTTAGTGGTATATGTCAGAAAAACAGGAAGGTCAAGCAAGCGATACGATGAGTTTCAAAGCACGCGAAGGGGCATTTCTAGCAGCTGCTTGGTCATGATTCACTTGTCAATCGCGTAAACCATAAAGATCAGTACAGCAAACGGAATCAGCATGCATGTGGAAGGAGATGTACATTATATGCAGATACAACCTGCATGTAGATCAAATTCCCGGAAAATCTACAAATACGCGCACATTAATTAACAAGTAGCTGATGGGATTCAAACTGAAACCCTTTTTAGCCACACAGTATGAAAAAAAATTCTATGGGTGAGGCTCTCCCCTAGAGACGTTGGATCTCTCATCTCCCCTCCTACACACACATACTACAATGATGTCTCGTATCATCTAACGGCTGTAGGAGAGAGCTTTACTGAGGCCCTTCCCCATAATTTTTTCCACACAATATGGGCAATGGGTGCAACACCGGTTGGACTAGCCAATAAATTGGCAGACACGTCATGCACTTAATTACTTAGAGTATTTACAATAGTCTATATCACTTGTTACTAAGGGGTGGATATATCAGTATTTAGGTGATGTGAAAGAGAGAATGTGAGCTTGTTTCTAAATGAAGAAACAAGCAAATTGTTGATATCAAAACACACACAAGAAACAACAAAATAGCTATTGGAGACTTGCTTATTACCTAAAAATATATTTTGTGTATATCAATTAAAATAGAAATAAAAATATTAAATATAAGTTAAAGAAATAATCTATTAAAAAAACTTGTTTATTTTTATTAAATTATATATTCTCTCTCTTTATTAATAAACTAATAAACAACTATCGTAGATGCTCGTACATGTAAGTGCCAGTCGCTATCCACAGCGTGTAACAAGCAGTACGTACACACAGTAGGCGCGCTGGTCCTTGCAAAGGCGGCCTCTATTATTGGTGCAGCTGGGGCGGCAGGTGGCACGGCTCCCGGTCAAATCACACCCTTGCCCCACTCCCACAAGACATGCGTGCACTCTTCCGGTGAGAACGGCTTGATGTTTCACCCAAATAAACCAGGCCGCCCGGCCGGCCAACCTCTCGTTGCTGCAGATCGCATCGAATCGATCGATCCCATGGGACCTCAACAACAAACGCCCTTTATCCCCCAACATGCTGCTGTACTACAGTACTAGTGGCATAAAGTATAACCTAACCACGTGTGCTACTGGTCAGTCACTCATGTACATACGTCTTTCTTTTGCAGTGGCGCAGTGGACTTATAACTAAATTTTAGATACGATGAAAACTCAAGTGTGAACAGAAGAGTATTATCCAAAAGCAAAAAAAAATTATACATAAACTATATTACAATTGCGCTAATAAGAGTATATGACACTAAATGAAATCAACAACTACAATCCGCATCCGAACATGTGAAGATGAAGATAGGATATCGAAAAATACCTCACAAATGAATCTTACTCAATAATTTGTCACCATGTTGTAGAACATAATAGATTGAACAAAAGATAAGACAAAGAAGAAGCAACCTGTCAAAGAGAAATGGATGAGTAGACATTGCAATGTAGCTTGCTGCCACTATGCTGCGGCCAGTCGGCCTCCCCCTGCACAACCAAGCCTCAAGGCTCAAGCTCCCAATGCCCAAACCTCCAACGCCGCCCTGCCGTCCACCCACTCGCCCGCTCGCTTGAATGCATCGCCGCCCTTGTTTACTCGCTCCAAGGAGCCGCCGAGAGCCGAGGCGTCGACTCAAATCTCCCGCGTGCCCGCTCGGTGGCTTCGTCTCACGCCTACTCTGTAGCCATCGCACGCCTGCGCCGCTAGGGTTACACCACACAGGAGCAGAGTAGTAGGAAATGTGCCGCGAAACAGGATTGGGGGCAAGCCTAGCTAGCTCCCTCCATGGGCCTTAGCAGGCCTCGTCAGTGTGCCGTTAGTGGTAGTGTGACAAGAGCTTAATAGGATACAGGTTGTCGTGACAGTGTTGTTTTGCGTCACGAGTGGTGACGTGAGCAAAAGGGTTAAAATTTGAAATAAAAATCGCGAGAAGTTAACTTTAAAATTAAATTAAAAAAAATCTGCGTTGAGTACCTTTTTTACTATTTTGTTTCGCAGGAAAGCTCGCGAAGCGGTACCATTCTATCATGTAACTCGCCCTCCGTCCTTTTTGGCGCGTGTGGGCGCGGTCGCAATTCCGCAAACGTGCGGCGGGAAAATAGCCAAAAAGTCGATAAAATCCCGTGCGTGCGCGGTGAACCCCCACGCGTGCCGACGCTTGCGCGGGGTGCTTTTGGTTACGCCGATCGTGTGTGCGTGTATCGACCGTCTCGCTCGCATAATGCACGCTCGCTTGGCGCCATTGCATGCAGATCGACGCGCGAATCATTATTGGCGCGCGGAACACCACCACACACGCCGGGCCGCCTGGCGCTTCTGCATGCTAGATAGGGAGTAGCAGACAGCAACGAGCTAGTATACGGCAGAACTAAGCCGGGAGCCGGATGCGTGCAGGCCTGGGCTGGCATGGTCTGGTGCGTGCAGGCACGTGTTAGATGACGCGTCGCTCTCCTAGCTAGCTAGCTAGGCTAGGCTAGCTACCGGGCGATCGAGTGTACGTAGCGAGTAGGTGCGTGCTTTCACGCTGCGGTGCGCTATAGTAGCTAGTCGTCCCCTACACTATCGCGCATGTGCATGCGACCTTTGCTAGCTTGCCCTCACCCCTGGCATCGATCAGCCGGTCGGTCGGTCGTGCGGTCCTCTGCGGCATGATTGGCCAGGCGGACGGCCTAGCTAGCTGGTCCTGCTCCTGCTTGCCGCGCCTGCCTCCCCGCGCGCTTGCTTTCGTACCGACCGGCCCGGATTTTTTTCAATTTAGTTTTTTTTTTTCCGTAAAAAACGCATATTTATACCTTTGCTATTCTTATTTCCAGTTTTGGACCCAGGGGTCGGCGCCGTGACTCACGGCGCCGAGCTAACACACTTCGCGGCCGTGAGTCACGGCGCCGAGGTCCTAAACCCTAGCCACCGGCGGCGGCAGGCGTGGCGGTACCTCACCATGACTCACGGCGCCGAAGATGTTAGCTTCGGCGCCACGATCTCGGCGCCGAGCATTCAAAAAAAAAACGGGCCCTTCCTCCTTCCCTCTCTCTCTCTCTCGCCTTGCCGCCGCTCGCTTCGCCGCCCGCTCGCTGCGCCGCCGCGCCGCCTTCGAGCCGGCCCCGCCGCCGCCGCGAAGCTGCGGGCGCCGCGTCCCGCCTCCGCGGCCGCGCCCGCTGCCGCCATTGCCGGCGGCTCGCCCCGCCTCCACCTCGCCACTGCCGCGCGGCTCTCTCCTGGCGTGGCCACTACTGTGAAGAACAAGGTTATTTTTTTATTTTATTTTTAATAAGTAAAGGTAGTAAAATTTTGTTAGAAAATGTAGTTAGTAATTTAATTAGAAATTGTAGTTAGTAAATTTAGTTAGAAAGTGTAGTTAGTAAATTTAGTTAGAAATTTAGTTAGTAAATTTGGTTAGAAATTGTAGTTAGTAAATTTAGTTAGAAATTGTAGTTAGAAATTTAGTTTGAAATTGTAGTTAGAATTTTTTGTTAGAATTTTTTTTTAGAGTTAGAAAATGTAGTTAGTAAATTAAGTTAGAAATTGTAGTTAGTTAGGGTTTAGATATAGTTAATGTAGTTAGGGTTGAGATATATAGTTAGTCATAGCAATTTTAGTTAGATATGATGTAGTTAGGGTTTAGATATATAGTTAGACATAGCTAATTTAGTAACATATAATGTAGTTAGGGTTTAGATATAGTTAGACATAGTTAGAAATTTTAGTTTGTTTAGTTACATATAGTTAGTTAGACATAGTTATTTAGTTTGCTAGGTAGCAAATTACTTGGGTAGTTATAAACTTAAATTAGTTACGTATGGAATTAGTTAGTATACTACTTTACTATTAGACATTAACAACCACTGCCTTTTGTATGGATTAGATGGACAATCTAGTAACCTTGCACCATGGAGGTAGTATTGAGAAAGATGGTTATGGAAATGTGTCATTTGTTGGGATGGAAAGTGTGTCCCTGCTGCTTAGTGATCGTCCGTCTTATGGTGAATTGGTCGCTAGAGCTCGTGAGGTTTTATGTTGTCATGGTAATGAGGATAGCATCTCAGTTGAGGGTGTACTTCACCTTGGTTCTAAAGACTCTATTTTTAGGCGGATGGTCTCAATTAACTCTGAGGATCAGTGGCAAAATTATTTCAGATCGGTGATGAGGACCCAATATCAATGTTTGGATTTGTTTTTGCGGAAGTTGTCCATTGATTCTAATCCTCATGGGCACTCACCCCCTCATGGGCATTCACCCCTTTATGGGCATTCACCAGATTTGGGTAGTCCTCCCCCTTTGGACCCTCCGTTACCCAATTGTGATGCGGATGTGAACGAGCCGGTTGTGGTACCCGATGCTCAATCCGGCCCGAATGAGATTGGAATTTCTCATCTTGCGGCCCCTCAGGAGATCCCTTTGACTCAGAACCATCCAAGTAAGTGTCGTAGTACCACTTTAGTTTACCATTCATTAATCTATTCCTTTGTCTCAATTGCCATCCTATGTGTGGTTGTGATGCAGGAGATGTTCCTGAAAATGATGGTCGTCCTCCTGTGGCACCTTCAGGCAACATGGATCAATTCTGTAGGGCCTCTAACAGCGTTGATGTTCAGATTGATGATGATGAGGAGCCTTATGGGACGGCTAGAGCCGTTGATTCCGATGAAGACCGGCTGTTGCAAAGATTGACACAACAAGATATTGAGCTCATCATACAATTACGCCATAATCGTGATCCAAATATTGAAGAATTCAGCGACCTTAGTCATTCCCAAGGTGCTTATGCGAGAAGCGAGACGACGAGTTGTTAGAGGCTCCGGCCGGGGATAGCATGGAAATCAAGAAGGGTTTGGTCTTCAAGGACTTGCCTACATTGAGAAGGTGGTTACAGAGTATTCTGTGAAGCGCAAAAGACCTTTCAAGGTTAGGCATTCCTATGTGCAATGGCGTTACAGTGGTGTGTGAGAAGGCCGATTGTAATTGGAGGGTGTGTGCTAGGAAGCGAAGGGCACAGACAAGTTCAAGATCACAAAAATCGTTGGCCCACACACTTGTGCGAATCAAACTTGAAACAGAAGCATCGCCGATTGACATCTACCCTCATTGCGAGATCACTATACTCAATACAAAAGGCAGCCCAATTTGAAGGTGAGGACAATTATGGAGATGACACGAAGATGTTCGGATACGACATAAGGTATGGAAAAACATGGAGGGCAAAGCAATGAGCACGGAAGATGATATATGGGGATTGGGAGGAGAGTACGAGCGGTTGCGGCATTGTTCAATGCAATGAAAGCGATTAATCGGGCATGCATTACGAGTACATCCCCAAACCAAATGAATGGAAGGATGGAAGGCGATTTTCTTCCGCGCGTCGGTGTTTTCCACGATGCATCGAGGCATTCGGTATTGTCGTCCGTCTTCTCCATTGATGGTACTTTTCTTCTTGGCAAGTACATGGGCACATTGTTGATAGCCATTTCGTTGACGCAGACAACACATTGGTCCCTCTTGCGTTTGCTTTGGTGGAGAGGAGAACAAAGATAGTTGGGGATGGTTCTGCGGCTTGTTCGGATACATGTTGTTGGCCCTCGCAGGAGGTTGGTGTCATATCGATAGACACTGGGCATACTTAGTGTTTGCAGAGCAGATTCGGGTGCGCACCTATCCATCACCGGTGGTGCACTCGGCACCTCACCGAAATTTACTCGTAAGGATGGTACAAAGGATAACTTTCCTCTTTTCGAGGAGGTTGCACGCCGACTTGAGGTGTCGTTGTTCAAGAGAAGTCGAATACTCAAAGCTGGAACAAACACGAGGGTAGACAAGTGGTTGAGAGGCTTGCCGAGCGAACTCGAGAAATGGACTAGGGCCTATGACCATGGTGGCTGGAGGTATGAGTTTCAGACTAGCAACATGGCTGAATCATTTAATAGTTTGCTAAAGGGTATACGTGCCATGCCCGTCAATGCAATCGTATCATTCACCTTCTACAAGCTTGTTGCGTGGTTCAACGAGAGACACTTGGATGCAATGGCACGACATGCTTACATGGACCCAAGCGGACTACGTTGACATGGAGTCTTCTGGTGATGAAGACACTTCCTACGACCTTGCGACTCGGGGAGGAACGTTGGTGGAGGCTGCGCCAATCTTAGATCGAGTGGTAATGTCACTTCTAACTTTTTTCTTGCAATCAATCATAGCGCTAATGTTATTTGCATCACACTAACCGAGTAACCATATGTTAACAATGTGTGCAGGGCAACACGTTGAGGCGATCCGTGCTTGACCTAGAGCGTTTCCGAGGACGAGTCGATGAGACGACACTCAACAACTTTCTTGGAGTAAGTCTTTCAATACATGGCAATCAAAATATAAACTTGTAACCAAATATGACATTTGTGAACTAACAAAATGATGATGAACCGCAGAGACTTGCGAGATTTACTACGCGCAGCTGCCGCCGTTGTGGTTGCGGGGCGCAGCACCGATGGACGCCCACGTGCCACGAGACATCTTCCGACGCGAGCACCAAACGTAGGCCCGGCACTTCTTCACACGGAGGTACGGCTTCCGAGGCGAGCTTGTCCCGCATTTACTAGGGATACTTTGAGGACTTGGTGGCGAGGAGGAGGACGAGGCCGAGGAGATTGGACCGTCTCGCCTCGTGGTGCTCCTTCGACACACCTTCGCGGCGATCACCGCGTAGGCACCGACGTCCGCGTGACCCTTACACTCCGTGCACCGACGCTCTTGGTGGAAAGGGCAAGGCTAGGAGGCGTGAGGACCGTGTTTATGTACCTTGTATGGACTTTTATGGACTATTTGGACTTTTGGATTGTTGTTTCCACTATTCGTGTGGTATTTTGATGAATATATGCTCGTATGATATATTTGTGTCATATTATTAAATGTGGATGGTCGAAACAGGGAAACTCGCGAATTTTTCCGTGATTATATGCGAGTAGTGATTATATCTTTGGGACCAAAGGAACGTGTGCTTATTGTTGGTCATGCGACCAAAAGTTACCAAATATATAGGCATAGTGACAAAAAAAAATCATGCTACTCACATGTTCAAGTTTAACAATATACTCACATGCACATACTGAAAAAGTGCAGTACATGACAAGACTACAACAAAATAACAAGTCCAGGAAATGATAACATTGTTCATTATTAAACCATAACTACTAAGTCTAGCACACTACTGAGTGCAACGAGACCACTTTCCCTTCCTTAAAGCATCCGGATTCTCCTCCATTGCAGCCTTAGCACGGCGAACACGCTCAAGCCTCCTCTCCTTCTCCCCCCTACGCTTAGCTGTCTGCCTCATTTTCACCTCTTCCTCGCACTCCTTTTCTCCTGCCTCCTCTTTGCGTGTCTTCTCCAACAGCTCCTCGCGCTCCGCATCCCACTTCTTCAGTCCCTCCATATGCTGCTTGTCCTCCTCCTTGATCTCAGTGTCGATCCACTACTCAAAGTCACATAGCGGGGGAGGTTCCTGCAAAACATGGGTCTGTTAAGCACGTAATGAAATGTTATTGATTCATCGCAAGAACAAAGAAAAAACCACTAATTTCTCACCAACAATCCAATGCGGATCTGTTGAGGTGTAGGGTCAAAGGTATAATTGTGACACATCCAATACCTCTGCTCAGACGTGTCCTCCTCATCGATCTCGCCACCTACAAGCATCACCGCAAAGCACATGGGCACTGAACGCCACTAGGCGGTGGCAAGCGGGCGTCGCATTGCCCACCACTGTTGCTAATCCAAATACAACAAATTGTATGAACCTTACATAATATGAACTACATATTACCGACAAATTAGAATACGATGGACAAAGATTACCTTGGTTTACTAGCTTTACCACGCCTCGGCATCCTAACAGTGGGAGAAACAGAGGGGACCGACGTAACTAAGGTTTCATAATACACAATACGAATCAATAAAACAAGTGAGACTAATTGCTTCAAACCCTAGGTCATGACTAACCTAATTTTGCATAATACACATGATATAGACCAAATCAATGCGTAAAAGTGAGGAGGACAAAGAGGATACCTTGCTCTCGGTTGTATGGATCAATTCAAGTTTCCACGGTGAAAATTGGTGATTCAAAAGTTCGGCGGGTTGGGTTGAGTGAAAACCGAGAGAGAGAGGAAGAAATAGATGAAGGCTCGGGCGGTATATAATTCAGAGCTCGGCGCCGAGATCTGAAGCGCCGAGGTCGGCGCCATGAGTCACGGCGCCGAGCTAACACGCCAGCGCCGTGAGTCATGGCGTCGAGGTACCGGCCACGCCACGCGGCCGCTCCGGTGGCTAGGGTTCGGGACCTCGGCGCCATGACTCACGGCGCCGAGCTGTGTTAGCTCGGCGCCGTGAGTCACGGTGCCGACCCCCTGGGTCCAAAACTGGAAATAAGACTAGTAGGAGTACAAATGTGCGTTTTTTATATAAAAAAAAGGCTAAATTAAAAAAAAATTCGGCCGACCGGCCTGATCAGCTGCACGTCCGCGCGCGCCCGGCCTACGGCTCCCGCGCGGCGTGCACGTCGGCCGAAAATGAGAGTCGTCTGGAGGCTAGCGCGCGCGTTTTCTTCGCCTCGTATCCTATTCCTAGGCGGGCGGGGCATGCAGGCACGCGCGCGCGGGGGGAGGGGCCTGGGTTAAAATGGCGTGCCGCGTGCCTGCCTGCCTGCCTGGTCCATGGATTCGGAGCGCGGTCGGACACACTGCGCGGCTCGTGCTCGACAGGGACGGGCTATCTAACCGTCGAACGAATTAAGTTTGGCTGCAAGTTACATACGCATGCCCACAGTACTACAGTGCTGGCCTCTAACTCACTCCGCTAGCCATGCCAGCAGCTACATGCATTAATTGTACACCCATATAGGCTGTGCACCACTAACGGATCGATAAGGATCACGTTGCGATCACACATGCAGCCACGCTTCACACCCTCGGCTCTCAAATCAACGTCATGATCGGTCGATCGCGCGAGTACGTGCATGGCCTGATGTACATGAACAAATTAAGATCGCTGCTAGTTTCAAAACTGGCTCGATTAATTGTGCACATGCGCTATATACAGTACATGCGAGTGCTAGCTAGCTCGATGTGTGTGGACCATCGATTTCGATCCGCCCGGCCGGCGACCTATCGAGAACACATGGTTGTGTACAGAAATTGCAGGCAGCTAGCGACCACTCGAGTGGATGATCGATCCATCCTCCTCCATCGCGGCCTCGGCGTACGTCTAACACTGTAACCCACACGATGCTTCAAATTAAGCCACATGCCCACATGCATCTGCGAGGCTGGCCAACTCTTCGTGCGCACTGATGATCGCTGATCAGCTGCATCATTGCTTGCAGAAAAGGGGAACTTTTGGAAAGTTTATCTGTCGATTTGCTAGCTGCAGTTAGGACTTGGGAGTTAATTAGCAAAGCCGTGCACGCATCTAGGAGTTAGGACGTTAAGTATGCCGACAGCTAGGGATGAAAAAAGGGATACGATATATATTTTTTTTAACCAGATTAACAATCTCTCTCGTATTTGTATTCATATTCGAATATGCATAAAAAAATGGATGTGAATATGATGTAGAATTTTTCCATCCGAATTGTTATTTTATCCAAACTATTCGTATTCGTATTTGAATTTGATGAAGCAATGTATGTATTTTTATTGCAGTATGCCTAATTAGTTGGATGATTTTTTCTAATTTAATGTGAATTCATGTTCCTTTAGTGAAATAAATTAGATTATAATGATTAAGTGTGACTATATAAGGATAAATCGTCACTAATATCTTCACATTGCATAAGTTACAAGGATATTCGGATCCGAAAGAATTGAGTAGATATTCGATTTACATTTGTATTCGTTATGACGTTCGATTCGCATTCATATTCAAACATATTCGAACTCGTATTCCCATTCGTTTAAAAAATACAAACACGAATATGATTTTACCATTATTCGATTTGTATTTGATCCGTTTTCACTCTGCCGACAGCCCAGATGCCTTTTAGTTGTCTTTACAGCTAAATCGATCTAATTCCTAAATTCTCTACCCACAAAAGGACACGTACGTCCAGGAATATTATAGCTTTAAATTTGTTTTAAATTGGGTGGCTCTTGATATCCTCAGATGATGCTACTGAGTTCTTTATTTTCAACAAAGGCAGCTTAAGCTAGCCACTGTAGGTTCAGAAGGTCATTGTTTTGTGTTTTAAATAGAGTAATATATAAAGCATCTGTGGCTTATGTGGATCACAAAGAACTCTGTCTGAAGCAGGTACTGGCTACTGGCTACTGCTAAATGCCAATCTAGTTGGGATCGAAACGGCCATGCATGCATGCGCTGTTTGTGAACATTGTTTTATAATATCTGACAAAAGCGAATGTAATGTCTTGTGCCCTGACCAAGTTAAAAGCAGATGTAGATGTAATGTACGTACTCCATGAGCCTTTGTTGGAACTTGGAGGAATCTCCTTTTATGTGCTCCTTTGGATGAAACAGGCTAGTTGTTTGCGCACATAAACTAAACTCCCCTAAACTAAACCTGAGTGAGGTACAGCTACAGCTACAGCTAATCAAAACTGAAGCAGATTCAATATTTCTAGCCTAAAGAAGAAAAGAGCAGATGTAATTTATCAGGGAAAAAGTCTACTTTACAACCTCGAACCTTTCGAAAAGTCCGGAAATCAACCTCCAACTCCAAAACCGGATACAATGCAACTTTTAACTCTCAAAACCGTTCATTTTACCCCCCCCCTCAACCCAAACATGGGTGGTTTTGGGCGATGTGACGCTGACGTGTCAACAGTTTTGACACATGGCAGTCACTTAGCAAATAAAACAAAAAATCTATTTACGGGGCCCACATGTCATCCTCTCATTCCTTTCTTTCCACTCCCCATTGCTTCATCTCCATTCCCCATTGCTCCGACGCTGCTCCCGGCCACCGGCTACCGGCGCCACCGCCTTGGCCCACCCCTGCTCCTCCCTCTGGCTACACCGCATGCTCCCTCTAAGCTTGTGAGCACGCTCGGCCCCGTTGCGCGCTGGGCACCTGAGAGTGGATAGAGGAGCGTGGAGGCGACGACGCGGAGCACGCGCATGTCGGCGGCGACGACGAGCTTGTTGGGGCAGTGCTCCCAGAGCTGTGCCGCCACCTCCACGGATGAGAGCCCCCAAATCCTCCAAATCGAGCTGAAACCACCGATGTCGCCGCCGAGCAGACGACGCGCTCGCTAGCATCTTCGCCGACGTTGAGATCGCGCACCACGCCACGCGCCACCACATGGAGCTAGACGTCGCCGTCAAGGTTGCAGGCGAGGCCGTCGTGTTCCTCTGGTCGCACCTCTTCTCCGTCTCCTCCTCCGAGGCCACACCCGCGCCAGCAATGGACGACGGGGATGGCTGGAACAGGAGTGTGACGGCGGTGGCGAGCAAAACAGCGCGGGCTCAATGGTGATGGCGAGCTCCAACAATGGGGAGGGAAAGAGGACGCACGCACGAGCACGGCCTTGGCACGGTGAAACTGGTGGTCACCTCGGCTTGGCCCAAGGTGGCCTGAGGCTTGCTGGCACCGGCGGCGGCCATGGCGCGGAGGTGGAGGTTGGCGACGATGGAGGCATGGAGAGGGAGGGAGGAGGAGGCGGTGGTGGGCGAGATGGCGCATCAGGAGGATGAGATGGCGCAGCTGGCGGTAGGCGGCGCGGTGGAGGCATGGAGATGGAGGGAGGAGGAGGTGGTGGTGGGTGACACGGTGGAGGCGTGGAGAGCCGAAGGAGGCATGTAGATGGGGGACGGAGGAGGCGGTGGGGGCAACTCGGAGGGGGCATGGAGAGGAGGGCGGATGAGGAGGCTCGGTGGAGGCATGGAGAGAGAGGGAGGAGGAGGCGGTGGTGAGCGACACGGTGGAGCGTGGAGAGCCGGAGGAGGCATGTAGATGGGGGGCAGAGGAGGCCGCAGGGGTGGCTCGGAGGGGGCATAGAGAGGGGAGCGGAGGAGTAGGCTTGGTGGAGGCATGGAGAGGGAGGGAGGAGGAGGAGGCGAGGAGCTGGAGGCATGGAGAGGGAGGGAGGAGGAGGCGACGGAGGGCGACGCGGTGGAGGGAGACAGGGAGGGAGGGGGCGGCACTGTGGAGACACAAAGAGGGGAGAGAGAAAACGAAGAAGAAAGGAAAAAGTATGACTGACATGTAGGCCAAACCTTACCTAGCAAAAACCAGCTCCACGTCAGCGAAAACTAGAGGTGGAAAGAGGCGAAGGTTGAAAACAGAATGGTTTTGAGAGTTGGAGGTTGCGTTGTATCCGGTTTTGTAGTTTATGATTGATTTTCGAACTTTTCGAAAGGTTCAGAGTTGTAAAGTAGACTTTTTCCAATTTATCGGTACGAGTTGTACCTAGTACCGCTAAGAAGAAACAGCAGAAAACGACAAGAAGAAACTGCAGAATGCAATGCAAGGCTTGTACTGTTAACCATAAATGTGGCGTTAACATTGCAAGCTCCAAGCTGTCCTGGGCCACGCAGGGCGTTCATGCTCCTGCATGCATCCTCGAATCAGCAACTCGATCTTCCCTGTGCTTGAGAGCGATAGCTAGCTAGTTAGTACAATTACTTTTCATCTTTGAAACGGGAGTGAGCCTTGTCCTTTACTTGAGGATGCACATAATGCAGCTGAAAGAGGACAGTGGTTTTGCAAGTAAGGGGCATGTGGGCCGAGAGAGCTCCACACCGACAAATGCATTGTGTGCAATAAGCGTCAATTGTTTGTCCTGATGGAGATAAACTGATAACGATTTAAATTATAGATTAATTGTTGACTAATAAGTAGTAGATGTAGTACTGGAAATAATAAAATAATGAGTTCATTGCAACAAATGGATGTTGTTGACATAATTCACCCTTCAACTTGTAGATTATGTGATCATTTCATCGTTAAAAATGCAGAGTTCGATTGGCTTAAAAACAGTCAAACTCGCACCATCTGCGTAGTAGTCAAACACTCAGGTAACCCCACATCACTCGGGAAATACACAGATTCTGGTAGTGAACACACAAGTATAAACTTGTTTCTACAATATTACCTGACCATGCATAGATGCCAAAAAGACACTTAAAATCGTGACAAATCAGTACTGTGTGATTAGCCAAAAATATTGTGCGTGCGCATGAAAAAGATGATGACTATTAAAACATTCACAAGTAACAATGAAATCCTATATATGCTTAACCATGCACTAATCCATTGGATCAATATCCAATCATATGATACATCAATCTCTACACAAATCCAATGGTCACAACAATTGATTTAAACTTAAAAATAGAAAATCTGTAAAAATTGTAGATGTAGTTGTATATATTGCTTAAAAATTATAGATGTAGTTGTATACATTGTGCAGTAGTGCTAAACCACTGTCATTTTCGTTCTGATTCTGCCCTAGTCACGAATACCATATTAGGAAAAAAAAAACTGGGAGATGCCACGTGTGATGCAAACATAATCACATCAGCGTGCCGCTATTTGCAACTCATTACAGGAAGCATGCAGCATCATTACAAGAAAATTTCTCATCTCTCCACATACATAATTCGAAGAGGAAAAAAAAAAGAACGATCATGCATGCATGCTTCCAATATCCATCGTTCCAAATCCTAAAAAACCTCGACGGACGTTCAAAAAAATTAAAAAACGAAAAAAAAAAGTATTTCAGGAGTCAAGAATACTCCGTGATCAACTAAGCACAGTCACCACGAGCAAGCTGTCGTTTGCCTTTACTTTGGCTGCGTCTGCATGGCCGCTTTTGACGTCGCCATCGGTCTCGGCGACAGTGCCGACGGCGCCGGTCAGCTCGCGCGCGCGAACGACCTGCTTGGCCCAGTCCGTGCTTTGCACGGCGTGCAGCATCAGCGCCGCACACACCAGCTGCGCCGCGAGCATGCCGGCCCACATGCCCCGGAAGTCGAGCCGCGCCGGCCAAAACGCCAGGGCGAGCGCGGCCGGCATGCCGACGCCGTAGAAGGCAGAGACGTTGATCCTCGCCGCCTTCCCCGGCCGTGCACTGCCGCGCAGCACGCCGCAACCGGCCGTCTGCGGGCAGTTGCCCAGCTCGGCCGCGCCGAGTATGGGCAGCGCCGCGGACGCCAGCCGCAGGATGGCGGCGTCGGTGGTGAACATCCGCGCCCACACCCCCCTCACGGACACCGCGAATGCGCACGCCACAAGGCCGAGAGCGGCGCCGCAGGTTTGCCCGACGCGGGCCGCGAGGCGTGCGCGCTCCGGCCGCCCCGCGCCGAGCTCGTGCCCGACGCGCGTGGACACGGCGCAGCTGAGGGAGTGCGGGAAGATGTACAGCAGCGACGTGGTCTGTATCAGTATCCCCATCGCCGCCACCGCCGCCTTCGGGTCGGCGAGCACGCCGCAGAGAAGCACCATGATCTCGTACCACCACCACTCCAAGCACACCGACATGCAGTTGTGCACGGAGAGCCTCACCAAGCACGCCCACTCCATCGCACCCTCCTCGGCCGGCGTCGCGCACGCGGCGGCCTTGTCATTGCCGTCATTGCCAGGCATTAATCCGGAGAAGTAGACGTATGCCACAAGGAACAGCAAGATGTTTAGGTTGGTGCAAAAGGCGCCGAGCGCGACCCCGCGGATCCCGAGGCGGAGGCCTTGCACGAGGAGGCAGTTGATGGGGACGTGGAGCAGGAGCGCGGCGGCGGCGGCGTACGTGAGCGGGAGCGTGATGGACTGCGCCCGGAGGTACACGCGGAGCGGGTGGATGAAGGACTGCACGACAAGGTCCGGGAGCGAGCACAGGATGAACTCGTACGCGGCGACGGCAATGTCGGGGTCCTGGCCGGTGGCGACCAGGACGCGGTGCATGGCGACCCAGAGCAGGCTGATGGGAACGGACGCGGCCAGGAGCAGCAAGACAGTGCGGCGGAGAGCGGCGGTGAGGACCGACGTGCGGCCGGCGCCGAACGCCTGGCCGCACACGGGGTCCATTCCGGCGGCGAGTCCGGAGAGCACGGAGTAGCCGGTGATGTTGGCGAAGCCGATCGCGAGGGATCCGCCGGCGAGGGGCAGTCGCCCAAGCCGGCCAAGAAAGAGCATGGACACGAGGGAGCGCATGTACATGAGCAGCCCCGCGCCGACCATCGGCATGGCGAGCCGCACGATGGAGGCCACCTCGGCGATCTCGCCGCCGTCATGCAGCGCGGGGTAGCCGGCCTTGGGCGGCGGGAGCAGAGACTCGCAGACGTGCTTGTGGCATCGTGCTGGCTCGGAGCAATGGCACATTGTAAATCTGTAATGTGATGCGTGCGCGTGCTAACGTTTGTTCGCTCAGGGTTCTCCTCCCTATCAATGGCACGTTTTTGTTGGTGCGAAGGGCTAACCGGCTAAGGGTGTTTTGGAGTGATGGAGGGGGAGGTTAGGGGCTTGGACGTATATATAACCGCTGCGCTGATAAATTTTTGCCTGGGACCTACTCTCTCTCTCTCTCTCTCTCTCTCTCTAGAAATTGTTGTTTTGCTTTGTGCCCACAGCTTAGGATTCAGCCTTTTTTTCCAATATAGTTTTATACCTTTCAATTTATTTTTAAAATCATGCAATATATATATGGTAATTTAAAATAGATTCTGTTCATTTAAAAGTTTTGATTCCCAAGTATTTCTCTAAGATTAATTATGCTGTTAAATGGTGCGATTGATTGAAGGAAGGGTGAAATGCACCCAAGGTTCTAAACTTGTTGAACTGTCTTACCGAAATGTGTGACTTGGATTAAATCAAATTGTCCTAACATGTTTCTGATCATGCGTAAGTTAACACCATTTTTAAGGTGTGAGCCGATGTGGCATGCCTTATCACTCGTCACAGAAAGGATTCATGAATGACATAGCGTATCACGTGTCAGCATTTTAGTTTTTCAGGTGACATGGAATGGCACTCGGCCTCCAAGTGGGAGGCCCAATGCTTGTGTGGCTTGTAAGAAGAAGAAGAGATATTCCATAGAAACGATATGATCCGTAGCCGTCCAATAGAACCCTACGTTTCAACCGGACGGCTATAGATCGCATCTGTTGATCAGATCAAAACAATCCTGCAGGCAAAGCCTAACCTTGCGCTTCTATGCTGCACCGAAAGAAATTTTTGAAAGACCTTGAAACACATTTGGTTAATAGCAATTTCAGAATCCATGCCAATTTTTTTTCACTCGGCATAGAGATACTTTCGAACAGGAAACGTGATGATAAGTGGAATTCGGATAAAAACAAAAGATGTGCCAACAAACGAACGCATCATTTCGGTGCGACTGGTGACTGGAAACGAACGCATTGCCATTATGATACTTCGCTTTTCCTAAAGTACATAATAAGCAACAGTGTGTGGCCCTTTCCTTACACGATGCTTTCAGCTCTACTTTTTCAAGTACACAGTTTGTGATAATTGTCACTTG
Source organism: Ampelocalamus luodianensis (assembly GCA_036346255.1). Lineage (NCBI taxonomy): Eukaryota > Viridiplantae > Streptophyta > Magnoliopsida > Poales > Poaceae > Ampelocalamus > Ampelocalamus luodianensis. The sequence goes on along the minus strand of CM070632.1, from coordinate 1,775,598 downwards.
ATTTTACTGGACTCCGTGATAGCAACGCAGACCAAACATACAGCACTTGTCATGGCAGATACGTTGACAGAGTAGGGATTGATAAGACCATTGTAAATGACTGTTTGAAATTAGGGAAAATTCCTTCCGTACCATTGGCAAACACTCTAATCCACAATTTGCTATCGACAAACTCGTTACATGCCATCGACAAGCTAAAGTGATCTCTTTCATGCCACCGCTATCAGTCAAACGTCCATTAAGTTCAAGTCAACGGTCTGTATTTAGTGGTATTGCACAAAATACCCTCCCTATCACTAGAACGTCATGGCGCAGCACACTCTAGGTCGCTGAAGATAGAGCGCCCGAGCGGAGCCTTGGTCCGGTCGCCGAGTGGCCCGTGGGTGTAGCCGACCACGAGCCGCTTGATGCACCAGAGGTCCTCGGTGGCCACCACGCCTCAGCTGTCGCGGCGTGCCATGTTGTGTGCATGGCGGCATGGTGCTGAGGCTATAGAGGAAGTAGAGCCCGAACGGCTTGAATAGGTTGGGGATGGAGGGGATCTTGAGCCATAGCGCTATGCGGTCCACCAGCCATGTCACGCCCACCGCGATGCGCATCAGGCGCAGGGCATCACGCACCTCGAGGCAGAAGGCATCCATGCAGTTCCACGAGCTCAGCACCACCCACGACGTCGGTGGCGCAGCCAGGAACGCCTCCACCCGATCTCCGCCTCCGATGAGTTGCTCGTGAAATCGATCGCGTCACCTTGTGTTCCACCATCCATTTACTTTATCCCATCAAGCAATTTGTAATTCATGCAACCTTTTGTTGGAATCGAATCCATCTTCCTTGTCATCATCTGAGCACCGCCATTGTCAAATTTGTCACTACCAGTGAGCCTCTGCCATCATCGGGTGCACTCTATCGCCTTCAACATGTTGTGTTCTACCCTGTACTCACCTTGCCCTTGCTAGAGACCCACTGTAGTTCCGTCACCACGTCCGCCTTCACTCCCCACCGCATTTGCTTGTCGCCAGCACGTCACCATGCCGCCCCACCCACGACTCAATTCTCAGAGAACCCCTGAGGCCTTGCGCATCCATCCTCACTATCGCCGCCCTCTCTCGAGCAACCTCTCACCGTCGCCCTCTCACTAACGAGTAGAGGAAGAGGAAGGAAAGGAAGAGGGTGAGGAGGAAGAGGGCAAAATGGCCTTTGCACACGTATAATTGATGGAGGAGACAACGATGGCATAAAGGGGATCACTTTCGCTTGTCGATGGCATACAGGGAATAACGAGTTTGTCGATGGCAAATTGTGCATTGGAGTGTTTGTTAGTGGTATAGAAGGAATTTTCTCTTGAAATTATTGAGTTTCATGTACAAATCAATTCACCTAAAAGCTTAAGCTGATTAGGAAAGGTGAACAATATACTTCAATACTTTCCCTCACGTCTAGGCTGCACCAAGCCTAAGATGTGGACTCAAAGTGGGTCTCAGTTTTTTAATATTGCATTAGCCAAGTCTTGAACTTCGGACCTTTTGGCTATGATAATATATTAAGTTTCATGCACCAACCAGTTCACTCAAAAGCCTCCTCATCAGCTTAAGTTTTTGGCTGAACTGGTCGATACATACAACTCAATAGAAATGCATGAATTTTCTATGAATCCTCTAGGAATTAAATTCCAGATATGCATCAAAATACAAACTACTTTGGGATGTGTTGTGATGTGCCACGTGGCACTACGACAAAGGAGCCATGAGTCGGCGTGTGCACTTGTACTATAGGAATTGAAAATTTTCGTGTTTCAAATGGGGCCTAAGCTCTTCATACCCCTCCAGTTTTGATTATTGAAGATCATCTAGAGAAAGTATTTTATGCTACCTGCATCTCAGCATCTGCAAATGATTATACAATGTTAAGGTTGACCATATCAACTATTAAGTTGTCTTAACCTAACCATTTTTTGAAGACTAACATGACCAACTGATATATTTCAATACTAGAGAGATCCTACCAAAGCTCTATAAAATACTATTACAACATAAGCTCTGACTAGTATATATGTATATACACCTTCTGGAAGTTCCCTTTTGTCACGAACGGGATTGGAACAGATAGGATAATTGTGATAGGTTGCTGGACGCTGTCCTAGACCCAGGTGGCGCGGTTGAGGAGCCGTGATGGCGACTACCATGCGGCAAGGGCAAGAAAGAGCGAACAGGGAGAGAAGAAATTGTGTTTTCCTATTTTCTTCATATCTTCTCTCAACACGCCTGATTTTTTTAAGTAGAGATGGACCCTAACAAACTTGACTAACAAGCAACGAAATTTAAAGAAACTAATCTCTAACCAAACTCTGATTTAAAGAAAGAGTCGTCATACAAGGAAACTATAATTTGGAAAGCTTATCTCTAAGCTGTATTTCCATGCGCCAGCTCTAGTTGGATGTTGTTATTGCCGGCGCCATTGCTCCTTTTTCTGCGTTGTGAATACATTAAGCCCCACATGATATCTATCCCCTTCTCGACAAGCAGCTCGTCCTCGAGCTGGAAAAAGAGGAAGCAAATGTTGAAATTGTGCCAAATCTTCTCAAGAAGCACTTGCCGTGGACACACCTTCCCATTGTGCAAGGAGCTAGAGTTGGCCGCGAGCAACGCAAGATTTGAGGACCTTGGCCAGCATCGAGCACACCCTACCATGCAGGAGGGTAGGCAATGCTGGAGGGCTCGCAGGAGGAGGACCCACAAATGGCTTCATCAGGCTGACGTGGAATACAACATGAATATTTGTACGGGCCAGCAATTGTATACGATAAGCTACCGATCCAACACACTGAAGCACTTTTAAATGGCCCCAAATAACGAGGTCCCAACTTCACAAGGCTAGGTAGAGATAAAGATGATGCATGTCGGTGATATAGACAAAGTCAAACCCATTGACCTTCAGCCAGCTCCAAATCTTGATGTCCGTTGTCATACTACAGCTTGTAAAGTTGTGGTGCCTAGAGCAATCGGTCATATAGACTTCTAACATGAACGCAAAGACGGTGGTTCCCGACCATAGACCACCTTGAACAGACAAGTGTGAAGTGACGTTTGGAAGGATGTGTTGTAGCAGTAATCCGCCCAAGGCAACCATTGAAGCCATTGCTTGGGTCAATCTCCTGTGATGCATCGAAGATACATGACAATGATCATGTTAACCACCTCAGACTGTCCATCCAATTGGGGCTGAAAAGCGAAGATGAGGTGGAGCTTAACACTAGCCAAATGAAATAGTTCAGTCCAAAAAGTGCTAGTGAGCACTACATCATGATTGCTGACGATGGAAGTGGGCACACCATGGAGCCGAACGATCTCACTGAATAACATTTGTGCTACCGAGTGTGCTGTGTAGGGGTGAGACAAGGGAATCGGATGAGCATACTTGGAGAAGCGATCCACCACCGTGAGGATGACTATTTTGCCGTGTATGCGGGGCAGGCCTTCGATGTAATCCATGGCGATGTTGGCCCATATAGTGGACGATACGTCCATCAGTTGAAGAAGATCGTCCGGATGTAACTGCTCACCCTTATTCCATTGACATGTATCACACACGCGAACGAAATCTTGCACCACCGATCTAGCATTTGGTACATTGATGTCTGCACACAATCAGTGGAGCGTCCTTTGTACGCCTTTGTGGCCACTGCCATGGGTTGCCTTGAGGATAGCCGCAGGGGGAACGTAGACCCATTTGTTGAAGGTGATAAGTCCATCAACTACCGCTCATGGCCCTCAATGAGTGCCGATGATGATTGATTCAAGGAGCTTCGTCATGGAAAGATGTTGGGCTAATTCTTAGCGCAGGTCATCGAATATAGAAAACTGCGTAGAGGATAGTGCCATAGCCACAATGTTGAGCTCAGTGTCGCGTTGGGAAAGTGCATCAGTGACCAAATTAGTGCCGCACAGTTTATATTCCACGCCAAAATCATATCCTAGGAGTTTACTAACCCATTGGTGTTATGGAATCGTGGACAAATGTTGGTCAGGCAAGGATTTTAAGCTATAATGGTCAGTGTATACCAAAAACTTGCACCCCCACAAATAAGGTCACAATGTCGAACCACCTGGACAAGTCCAGTCAACTCGCATCCGTAGGCTGCCTGGAGAGCATGCCGTGATGCAATGGGTCAGCTAAAATAGGCAATGGTGCCCTTGCCTTGGTAGAGGACCGCTCCAAAGCCATGGCTCGAAGCATTACACTCGACGATGAATTCCACAGTGAAATCTAGAAGTTGAAGTACCAGAGCCTATGTTAGTGTTGCCTTGAGTTGCACAAACACGTTGGTGGCTGCCTCGGACTAGTGAAAAGCTTCTCATTTGAGTAATTGAGTAAGGGTGCGGCGAAGAAGCTGAAATCACGAATAAACCTGCGGCAACAACCAGCAAGTCCAAGAAATCCTCGGACCGCTCGGGCTGATTTTGGAATTGGCCAAGTAGTGATCGCATTGATCTTCTCTTTCTCCACAGCAACGCTAACTACAGACACAACCTGAAATCACGAATAAACTTGCGGCAATAACCAGCAAGTCCAAGAAATCCTCAGACCGCCCGGACTGATTTTGGAATTGGCCAAGTAGTGACCGCACTGATCTTCTCTTGGTCCACATCAACGCTGACTACAGACACAACCTGGCTCAGAAAAGCGAGTGTGTCCTACCCATAAAACACTTAGAACATTTCAGAAAGAAACGATGGTACTGGAGTGTCCGAATGACTGCACGGACATGTTGGAGATGCTCGGACCAGGATGGGTTGTAGATGAGGATGTCTTCAAATAAGACCAACATGAAACACCGAATAAAGGTGTGGAGGACGGAGTTCATCAGGGCCTGGAATGTTGCTGGAGCGTTCGTGAGATAGAAAGGCATGACAAGAAACTAAAAAAGCCCTTGGTGAGTGCGAAACGTCGTCTTTTCAATATCCATCGGGTGCATCAATACTTGATGATAACGAGAGTGCAAATCTAGTTTGGTAAAAAAAATTAGCGCCACAGGGTCCGTCAAGCAATTTCTCCACAATGGGAATAGGAAACTTGTATTTAATTATTTTGGCATTGAGTGCATGGTAGTCTACACAAAAGTGCCAGGAGCCATCAGCCTTCTTGATGAGTAAAACAGATGAAGAAAAGGCCGAAGTATTATGGCAAATGGTCCCATGCTGAAGCATCTTGGCACATTGTCTTTCCAGCTCATCCTCCTGCAATTGTGCATAGCAGTACGGCCGTACTACAATGGTGCCAGTTCCTTTCTTCGGATGGATGCGATGGCAATGGTCCCATACCGGTGGCAGCCAATGTGGTTCAGCAAAGAGGCTGCTAAACTTGTCAAGGACATCGCCCATCAAGTCGGTGCTAGTACACACGAGCAATCTGGCAGATCGAGGCTCTATCGGCAGGCTATTCCAGACCACCTTGCGTCCCTCTCGAGAAAACGCTATGGTCATATGGGAGAAGTCCCACGTGATTGGGCCGAGAGTACCGAGCCACTGGACCCTAAGACCACATCAAGCCCTTCTAATGGCATGGCATAGCAGTCCAAGGTGAAGCCTTTCTATCCAATGCGAATGGTCATGGCATGACCTAGGCCCAAACTGGCTACACGAGCTTCATTGGCCACCGACTGCATATGTACTCCAATTGTGTTCACCACATGGTCAGCAATGAAGTTATGAGTTGATCCGGAGTTAGGGAGGGCGACCAGGTTAGTGCTACCAATCACCACCAGGAGTCACATGGTTTCACTCAAGCGGGGCTGGATGTCGATGAAGGTTGCTAAAGAGATCTCCGGTTTGATGCGTATTGCAGCTGTGTTGTCATTGTCGGCGGTGTCATTGGCGAGGTCTGGATGAATTTCAATGACGAAGAGGTGCTTACAGCGGCGGTCCACAAAAAATTTCTCATCACATTGGTAACAAAGGCCTTGTGCACAGCGGTGCTCCATCTCAGCTGGCGCCAAAGAACGACATGGCAAGACAGCCGGGTTGGCCACCCTAGTGCTTAGGGCATCCTCCAACATGGGCAGTGTGGGGGCCAAGCCAATCGGTCCCACCTGGGAGGACCCGCTCGTCGAGCTATCAGAACACCATGGGCGCCGTGGAGGCACCGCGGTTGTTGCCACTTGCGTCCGACGCTCATACACATGAGCCGAACTCATCACGGATTCCAAGAACCGAGGAGCTTGTAGCTCAACATCGGTCTAAAGAGGTTGGTCTAAATCGACAGTAAATAATTGGATTTGTTGGCTCAACATTGGTCTGAAGAGGTTGGTCTAAATCGACAGTAAATAATTGGATTTGTTGGCATTCCGTCAATGGATCGATGCAGTGCAAGAGGCCAATGAACTGGTCAAAGAATTCCCGAACATTGCCTTTCTTGTGGAGGGCGATGAACTTACCCAACGAAGTGGCACCAAGCTGGCGTTCTTGTGTCGCTCTCCAAGCGATGATACCAAAGCTACGCTGATTCGGTCATATGAGAAGTTGCCACCCAAACCTTGTCTTCCTCCATTGTGTGTTGTCCCCGAAAAATTGCTCGCAGCGATTAAGCTACGGTAACATATCCTTGTGACCGTCGAACATTGGGAAATTTAGCTTATGGAAGCGAGAAACCCCACCTCGGCCCGTGACGCGCCCCTCGGCCATTGTGCGAGGTGCCATGGGCCCGTCCACGTCGGCAATGTGTGGTGCTGCCCCCGAGTTTGCAGGATGTCCACATGCTGCCCAGCGTGGACTAGGAAATAGACCGTCCACCGCTCGAAGTCCGATGTCGACGATTGTGTCACGGTCGAACTCACCGAGGAGCTGGTGGTACCCTTGCTCCAAACACGTGATGACAAGGTGATGTGCCTGTTGCTAATTGTCAATGTTGTGGATGGCACTACTACAAAAAGGCACATACTGGACGCCTCATCACAGATGGTTGACCAAAACCATCTGTATTACAAGCAATCACAGACGGTTCTTAATACAAACTGTCTGTGATAAGTATCTCATCACAGATGGTTTGTATTACGAAACCGTCTGTGATAAGTATCTCTGATTTTACCATGCCTTCAAGCCAACCTTTTATTTGAAACTTCTCTGACAGGCTGATATATACTCCATTTGCTACTGCTAGAATTAGCCTTCCTTTCCTAGTTCTTGGCATGAGCATTTTAGGCGCTCAATGAGCTACCAAATTAGCAGCACTGCCGCATGTTATGCCAAGGTATGCACATGCCATGTGATGTGCACTCCTCTGCATCAGTAACTAGTTAATTGTCTCCACACTTTTGTTTTAGTTATGGCGCTCTGCATTGTTCAGGTAATTAGGTTTGGTGCGTAGAATCTGACATCATTCTGGCTGGCGTGTTAAGTCCCCTTCTAAACAATGAAGAGCATTCGCCAAGCGAAACGCCCCTTCTCGTTCAGTCCAAAAGGTCATCTCCTGCTTTATCTCTACTGTCTGATCTGCCTGTACCTAGTAGCCCCTCTCGTCCGAGAAAGTTGGAACCAGATTGAGCAACGTGCACCAGCAATCCAGTCCAAGACACAAGAAATGACTGTTGCATGCCGATTGACTTGACGAGGTGACGGATCAACAATTTCGCAGTGCGAAAGGCCAAGGAACAATTTCAGCTTTGGATCGTTCTGGATGTGTCGACCTTAGCATGCTATTGGGAAATCATTTCTGGGATGTCAAGAGGGAAACAACCTTTCCTCGTTGGCCAAAGAGAGTTGCTTCTTAGGACAACATTTCATGACTATTTAGTGTGCATGATTTCACTTCAGTACTTTCACCTAACCTCTTCTTGTAACATCCAAATCCTAGGGTGCAAGTTGGGCCAGAATCCTGTGGAGCTAGCTATATGTTTGCTTCGTTCTATATGGTACCTCTCTCTCTCTTTTGAATTTTACATCACATCGATCATTGATGATGTTGGACTCATGACCTAATCTACCACAAAAGCTAGATAAATGATAATTGGATTAAGACTCCTATTTCTCTTGAGATAGAATTCTTAATTCATTTTGAAAGAGGACTATATGAATGTATGAGGGTGGCCATAGGAACCCAAGAAGCAAGCCAAGCAAGAGATACTCATCCAGTAGAGGATGTGCGAGATGATTAGAAGTTAGGTTATTCATTAGCACTGGATTTTTATATAGGGCAAGGATCCGAGAGTTCTAAAATGTTTGAGAAGGTTGTAAGAGAGCAACAATCTCTTGTACTCTTTCTCATTGTGCTCAAGGAGTCTATGATATTCATCTACTTCATTCTGAATACTGTGCACACTCGTGCCATATCTCACAAACTCTGATTCGATCCGAAAACTATTACGCATAGAGAGGGGTAGCAAAGTATAACAAATGAATGGCAGCAAATTAGCACAAGTTTTTGCAAATGTAGCATAGTCTCCCATGTTACGTACATCACATTGCAATCTTGTCTCATCCCATCAAAAGCATCAAACCATAGAATATAATCAGACACTGGGTAGAGGGCAAGGAAAGAGGTAAATAGAAGACACCTAATAAATAGGAAAAAGACCACTTTTTAACTCTCAACTATCATCCGAGTTCACTTTTCAACCTTGTATCGTAAAACCATTTAATTCGGGTTCTCGAACTATTGAAACGAGTGCAACTGACGCCCCGACCCATCCAGCCCTGGTTTTGGCGTGACGTGGGTGACACATATGTCCTCGCTGGCATCCGGTGCACCCGATATAACACCCCCTGTGGCTCTCTCTCCTCTCTCTCTCCCTCCACCTCACTTTCATTCTCCCAAACGCTCGACGACGCCCTAGGGACTTGGGTGCGGCGGCGTGCACATGGGCGAGTGGCTGGGTACCTGTGCAAAGTGTTGGCATGATTGTGCAACAGAGGAGCCACCAGCGGCGTGGAGGCAAAGGCGGTGGGTATTGCGGTTGGGGAGTGAGTGGAGGGTGATGAGCGTGACCGCGAGGAGGAGGAAGAGGAGGCACTAGACGACGACCTCTGGCTAGGCGCAGCAGGGCCCAAGTCCAGCGGGATGTTGCCCTATTTTGCGACCGCTCGGTAATCCATCCAAATCGTCCCTATCTCGCGTTTCCTTCGATCTCCGCGTTTCCTTCAAAATTGATCCTCCCATTTTCTTCCCTATCTCATTGCAACCTCATTCGTTCCTTTGCGCACTTGCATCATCGCTGGAGTCCTCGTCACTGCTTGTCGCACCGCCAGCCTTGTCACATCGATCCGTCATCTCATTGCCTCGTCACCCGCATCATAAGATGCACCTCGATGCGCTGATGCTAACCCCCACCTCTGTCGACCACTCCGCTCGTTGTACCATGCCATCGCAGTTGTCCTCCTCACCACCACGGCCATCATCGTCGCTAGCCTCTTCAGCACCACCTCTGCTCCCATCAACCCCAAAAACAGAATCAACATCGCTGAGAACATACCGAGCGTCCCCTGTCATCGTCATTCCTCCATTGCAGCTTCACCGTCATCCCTCGCTCTCTTTTTCTAACTGTGTGCGTCTCTATCTCGGTAGAGAAGAAGCACCGTACCAATCAATATTGTGTATAATTGGTCGAGCTGAACCAACTAGTTGAGTTCGACCTAATACTAGCTAACTCAGCGCTTGCGTGTCCACTTTCCTAATGTGGATTAAAAAATCGCTGCCACATCAAATCAAAACCACCTCCATTTGAGTGGAGGGGGTCAAGTGAACGGTTTCGTTGGTTCGAGGACCTGAATTAAAAAGTTTTACAATTTGAGGTTGAAAAGTGGACTCAAGCGATAGTTGACGGTTGAAAAGTAGACTTTTTCCTAATAAGTAACAAGTCTCTGAAGAAACCTAGCTAGTTAGAGGCCGGAGTTGCTTTTCCGAAGGCACATGCTGAGTTGCCGATCACTGAACGGAATGTGCAATGTGATGCAATGCAGTTAGCAGCAGCAGTTCGAAACCTTCCGATGATGCCACCATGCATAACCGATCGGTCAGGCACGGAGGTACTCACACACTGCATGATCAGGTCCCAGCAACATGTTCACGGAACAGTGATGGGCACCCTCCCTGCCGGTAAGGCACTGTTTGGATTTACAGGAATCGACCAGATCTGAACACGATGCCCCATGCCAATGAATGGCTTGTTGGATGCCGCCTCTATTGCAGCATGATTAGTAGCAAGATCATGCATATGCAACTGGGGCAAGAGGAGTCAGTGCATGTCCAGCTCAAGCAAATGTGCAGACATATAAGGATGTACAGTATTGGACCACATGCCACATGCACATATCGCAGATGCTCGTTTGCAGGAATAGGAGTACTATTTTGCCAAAATTGTTGCAAGGAGTAGCAGTGCACACCTGGAAGTAGGCAAGTACAATTGTACAAATGGCCTGTAAATCTGTGGCCTCCCCTGCACATGTCTTGTTGTGGCTGACACGACCACTCAAACGGGCCACTACATGGGCCGATAGTCTGGACTCCAGAGTGATGTTTTCTTTTCTTTCCTCTGCGTAATTAGCCAAATTATGTTTTTTTTATGGTGTCTTCAGATGGGCCAGACAAATTGGGCGCCGGTGAATCGGCCGAAAAGCCATAGTTTTCGGTCCATATCAGTTACGCCAAAGCCTAAAGGTCCAAAATAAAGATGGCGAAATTGGACACATGAATCCCGTTCGGTTACAGGATGCAGAGAGTTCTGGCAGGGTCAAGTCAACTCTCGCAGGCCATAACCTCTCCTACAACGGCACATTCATCACACTCTAGCCGCACACAAAAGTCCACGAGCACTCGGTGATCGCAAACAGTGCGATTTGTATCATGTGGAGTCAGGGCCGGAACTGGTTCTCGGGCCTCTGCCTAGGATCAAAAGCTTATAGAAAAATGGGCGCACCTAGCGCTTGGACGTATGGCCCGAGCGCTAGCCCTGTACATCCGAGCACAACATCCTTGTGTGCTAAACGCAACAAAATTGAGAACATACACAACATATCAAAAATTCATATGCATCATTTCGAAGAACATCACTGTGAACACATGCGTTAACACCATCAACATCATCGTGAAACATCATCTCGAAGAACATCAAAATAAAAAACAAAGCATTTGAAAAAAATTGCATTGAAAAAAGTTACAACATCACCGTGAATAGCATGCAATATTTTTTTTTCTATCGATGCAATATTTTTTCCATAGATGCAACATTTTTTCTCTACATATGCAATATCTCAAAGAACAGTACGCAACATTATTTTCAACGGGATGCAACATTATTTTCAATGGGCCGCAACATATCAAAGCAAGACACTCACCATGCCCACGACAATTCACTAGTTTTGCAACAAACCCATGGTACCATGCCCACGGCAATTCACAAGTTTTGCAACAAAAATCAGAAGAAAATGAAGAGGAAACGGGTCAAGTTGCATACAAAAAGCTTCCAGAGTGGGCGGAGGCTTCCAGATCGGGTGACAAGCGGCTCTGACAGGTACTGGCCAAGCTGCTCCGGTGGTGGAGGTGGTGGCGACGTCTTGCGGCGTATTGCGGCTGCTCCAGCTGTTTGAGTGTTAAAACCTTAGCCGATTTGGCTAAAATTTGGACAGTATGTTAGGGACTTGTGGATCTACATTTCTGCCAAGTTTTATGCAGTTTGGATCTGTGGTTTATGAGATATGAGCTGATAACCGAAGGGGATAGAAACTGTGTCTTCTCTGTTTGGCTGTTAGTGTACCTTTTGTTAGTTGTGTATGGTTGTTGATGATGATACCAATATTATATCTTGATGATGTTGTTGCTTCTGTGATGTACCTCTAGATGTTCTAGAGAAGACTCCTTGTACCCATTGTTGATTATAATGGAAGATTTAGGAGTGGGCTGTGCAAGCCCCGTAGTTTTTACTCCTCACATTGAGGAGGTTTTCCACGTAAATTGCTGTGTCACTTAGTGCATATTCTTGTTGTTAATTCCGCTGCTTATTTGTTGGTTGAAGCTATCCTCATTGGTTCACTACAAGTAGAGATGCTGAACTTTTGTTAATTACAATGTTTAGCCCCAATAAGTGGTATCAGAGCTCGTATTTGCTTTGGTGATTATCTTGCAGTGAAAGATGAAGGTGAATACCAGCAGGATGATATCTCTGAATGGTACAAATTACCAAGTTTGGAAGGGTAAGATGGAGGATTTGCTTTATGTGAAAGAGTACTACAAGCCAATATTTGCCACTGAGAAGCCGGATGACAAAACTAAGGATACATGGAGGTACTTTATCGTCAAGTTTATGGGTTCATTCGACAGTGGGTCAATGATAATGTGTTGAACCATATCAGTGATGAGACACATGCACGCACCTTATGATAGAAATTAGAAAAATTGTATTCTAGGAAGGAAGGCACCAATAAGATGTTCTTGATCAAGCAATTGATGCATTTGAGGTACCAAGATGACACTTCTATGGCTGATCATGTGAATGCATTTTATGGCATTATAAATCAGCTATCTTCCATGAGCATCTCATTTGATGATGAGGTCAGGGCTTTACTACTACTTGGTTCTTTGCCGGATACTTGGGAAACTCTCAAAGTCGCTTTGTACAATTCAGCTCCAAATGGTGTTGTCTCTTGGAACACCACAAAGGCGACAGGGAAGGCACGATAGCAGTGAGAACACGCGACCACGAAGTGGCGATAGCGGAGGTTGTGGTTGCCGGCAAAACGAATCAAACTGGGTGAGTGTTGAGTGGTGGCGGGCCAACACAAGCAGCCGTCGTTGAGCTTAGGTGCCTGAAACTATGTGAAACTCACCTGGATTTTTGAAACTTGATTTCTATTTTTGTTTGAAAATCATAATGTGCTAAACTTTTTGAAACTTGCTTTGATCTTTCTACGATTTCTTATGGCACTTGAGTGAAACATGTCTAAACATGTCGAGTTTAAGAGAAGCTTCATACTGTTGTGAAACTTGATGTTTTGACTTGAAATTTATGTTTTAGATTTGAAACTCGGTGAAATATTAAGTTTCATATTTTGAAACGCGTTGAAACTTGAAGTTTCAAATTTGAAACTTGCTTGAAACACAAAGTTTTAGTTTTTGAAACATGAAACTCACCTTTGAAACTCAAAGTTTCAAATTTGAAATTGTTGAAACTCTCTGAAACCTTTGAAACTCTCTGAAACGTGATGTTTTTTAATTTTTGAAACTCTTTGGAACACACTTAAACTTGTTTGAAACATCAAACATAAAACCTGAAACCTTTGCGAAACTTTTTGTGCAACTGAAACACCATAAAACTTTGTGAAATTGCTATACTAGCAACAAAGGGGAAAAACCCGACCGGTTGCGACGGTAACCGGTTTTACCGGTGGGGACCGGGAGAAACAAAATCGGCCGGTTTCTTTCCGGTTTAGCAAATTCAAATTTTAATTTTTGAATTTCGGCTGGTTTTTAAGCAAGGGAATTTCATCCGGATTTTTTCTGGGATTTTCGGTAATCGACCTGTTACCGGTACCGCCTGCCAGCCGGGATTTGCACCGTTACCGATTTTTCTATCCTTGCTAGCAACTCCTTTACCATTATTGATCTGGCTAAGCATAAGACACAAAAAAAACCTTATGAAACTCGTGCAAAACTTGTAGTTTCATATTTAAAACCCATCGAAAATTGTTGAAACACATTGAAACCATATGGAAACCCATTTAAAACTCTTTTGAAATGTGCTATGAAACTTTGATGCTTGTATTTTGAAACTCAATTGAAATTCTTTTGAAACTCGTTTATAATCAAATTTCATATTTGAAACTAGATGAAACTTATTGTATTTTTTTGCTCACATGTTTCAAACTGCATGAAACTCATCCAAAACTTTTTTGAAACATGTTTCTTTTAATGTTTCCTTTTGAAACTTGAATGGAACTTATGATTTTCCTGTAAAACCGGTTGAAACTTTGAAGTTTGTTTTTTGAAACTCAGTTGAAATTCTTCTGAAACTCTTTTTTAATCAAGTTTCAAGTTTGAAACTGAACGAAACTTGTAGTTTCATATTTGAAGCCTGTCGAAATTTGTTGAAACACATTGAAACCTTATGGAAGCCCGTTTGAAACTTCTCGAAACATGTTGAAACTCGCTGAAACTTTTTGTTTGAAACTTGTTGATACTTGAGTTCCAAAATCCGAAACTTCTTGAAACTTGCTGAAACTTCTTGAAATTCTTTTGTCTGAAAGTTAGGCTTGAAACTTTCTTAGAATCTTCTGGAAACTTTTAGAAATACGCAAAACTCATTGAATACGAAACTTTTAAAATATTTTCACAAGACTTCATAAAACTCTTTTGTATGAAATTTATTGAACTTGGGCTTGAAATTTTTTTAGAATCTTTTGAAAACTTTTAGAAATCTGAAACGCGTTGAAACCTAGTCGAAACTTCGAACTCGCAATCTGGAACTTCTAAGCACTGAAACTTCACAAAACTGTATGAAACTGCTATACCGTTGGAAATGCATTCCAACGATATAGCGTGGGTTTGCAGCTCCTAAGCAATAACCTACATGTCCTACACAAGACAAAGCGAAGGAAAAGGAATTGGTAGCTAACTTTGCAAACTAAGCCCATGATTGGTGTTTTTCAGGTGTTTGTTTAGGCATGAATCACACAAGAGAACACACTACTAAGTGGCCGGGCTGCTTAATCTGCCTCCTTTGGCTTTAAGTAATTCAACAGTAGCAATTGTGTTGCCATAGTCAACTATCAATGCAATAACATCTGAGATATTGGGAGATCTTGAAGACAAGTGCCGTAGCTAGGTTTTGTACCTAAGTTCAGTGGAGTGCCGCCATCTCTTGCTCTGGGAGCCTTTTACTTCACCTATCTCCCAAGTCAATATCTTATTTCCTAATCCAAATGCTTTTTCTTCCTTTTTCCTTTGGTAGTTTGAAGTTTGAGTTAGCTACTTGCATCGTGTACACTTGTCTACTGTCGCTTTCTCTCATCTACAAATAAACTCCGATGTCCTCAGGACAAGGCCCATGTCCCTGCAACTCTTCTTGTTGTCTCATGCATGCAAGCACACTTTCAGCAGTACATCTCATGCACAAACACCACAACTTGTCAGTGATTTCTTTCTTCCGATCTCTCTCTCTCTCGGAGAACACTTCTTGCTTCTCTCTTCTTTGCTGCATTTCACATCACCCAGCTGTCGCACCATGAAGAAAATCAGGAAGATCGCCGAGTTCTTGAAGAAGGCGGTGAGGGCGCTCAGGGGCAAGGCCAACGTGCTGAAGGTCAGGCTCCTCTTCCTCGCCTCGCTCCGCCGCAGGACGGCGATGGTCGGTTGGATATCGCACCACATCCGCGCGCTCTTGTCGGGGCAGGAGAAGGAGGCGGCGGCGGCGGACGACCGCGGCAAGGCCCTCGCGCCGGCGGAGGACGTGGACGAGCAGCTGGCTCCGGCAAGGCCGCACGACTTCTTTGGTCCCTCCGAGCTGGCCAGGTTGTTCCAAGAAGTCGACGACGATGACGGCTACCCCGACTGGACACACTCGCTATTCGACGACGATGGCATTAATGGCGACAACGACGACGATGAGCGCCGTGTTGGCGAGGTCATCGAGGAGGAGTTGGAGGACGAGCCGTCGGTGTTCGACATCATCAGGAGCCAGTGGGAGGGCGACGGGGTGGAGTTCAACATCGAGGAGGAGATCGACCACGCGGCCGACATGTTCATACGGAGGGTGCGCAGCCGGATGAACAAGAACAACCGGAGCTCTTAGTTAGCGCCTTCGATATGATTAGTTTGTTTCTTCATGCCTGAAATTCCATTGTGGTTTTAATTAGGAACTTTCTTTTAGCTGATATTTTTGCCAGATTAACTTATTTGGTTGAGGCAGATTAATCAGCACTTGTAGTAAAAATGCGTCAAATTTATAGTATCAATCTTGTTGTAGAGATTGAGCCGGTCGGCCTCCATCCACTCCAACATGGCATCAAGCTTCTTGCTCACCAAGTCAGAACTGTCACCTTCAGACATGGTTGGTGAAGTAGTGGACGTCTTTGATACCAAGTTGTCACGAACAAGATTAGAACGGATAGGACGGATAGGGTAATTGTGATAGGTCGTTGGATGCGGTCCTGGACCCCGACAATGCGGTTGAGGAGCCGTGATGGCGGCTACCGCGTGGCAAGGGCAAGAAAGAGCGAACAGGGATAGAAGAGATTGGGTTTTCTAGTTTCTTCATATCTGTTGGGAAACCATGGGCCTGACCCTGCAGTCGGCCCATTAGTGGGCGCCCCATCCCAAACCCTAGCAGGTCGTAGCCTATAAATAGGGGGTGCTATTCATTATAAAGGATTGATCGAGGGAAGAAGGAATAAAGAGAAGCAAGAAGTCCCCCTACATCTCTGTGTTCTATCTCTTATTCTGTTCTTGTGTTCATGCATTGTTCTTACGATTCTGAGTTTGTCTACGAGGTAATCGCTCGGACTGGACTCGCCAGCGACGGTTCCTCAACACGTTATCAACACGATCGACTCTCCTCGCATCGAAAAGGTAACCGTCGATGAACGACGCTCGTAGATTGAATCGTTTTTCTAGATCGCTTTCAATTTGGCAATTGTTGCTTTCTAGATTGGTTTTCTACGGTGCAAATCCGCTCTAATCTACCGCGAGCCAACTTGAAGTCACCGGCCAAGCCGATCGGTGGGTTGCATGAAAGAGTAGATGATGATTGAACCGTAGGTTGTATATGCAATCGCATGAAAGGCATCATGTGCACGTCACCGCCTGCAAGCGGCTGTCGCTACCTCCGCGATACGTTACCGGTAGGCATAGTCCGTCATCACGCATCGCCACGGAGGCAACGACAGAGCCATGCCGCTAGCACGCGGCAGACATGCACATGACGACATGAAGCCGCGCCTCCGTTGCAATCCTATACTACATTACATTGCATCGCACACATCGGAGCTGAAAAACTAAAGGGACTTGCCCCGCAATTGGAAGCAACGGTGAGCAAGTAGAAGCATTAGAAGAATCGCACTTTGAAGAAATAGTTATAAACTTTATGACCTCGGGAGAATCTTTGAATATGACAACAGCCAATGTCGACACTTACTTTGCAAAGAAACTTGTCACAATCATCAATCTTGATCCAGAGCCTGCATCGCTCGATAAATGAAAGAAAAGATCAGATTGACAAGATTGGAAAAAGGCAATCGAAACTGAATTATTCTCTCCGAATAAAAGAAAGACGTTTGGGCCTGTAAGCCGCACGTCTCCCCTTGTGCACTCTGTAGGGTATAAGTGGGTATTTGTTCGAAAGAGAAATGAAAAGAAGCAAGGCTCGTTGTACAAGGTTTCACTGGACATCCAGAAGATGATTATGAAGAAACTCATTCCCCGGTCATGAGTGGAACTCCCTTTTAAATATTTATCTAAATGGCAGTGAACTTGAAGTTAGAAGTGAAATTGATGGATGAGGTACCAGCATACCTTTATGAAATATTGGATTCGGACATTTATATGAAGAGACCTGAATGTATCACTGTCCCGAATCAAAACAGAGCAAATAGAAATATGTACAGTGTGAAACTCAGAAAGTCATTGTACAAACTTAAGCAATTAGGCAGAATGTGGTATAATCGCTTGAAGCGACTTTCTATGCAAGAAAGGCTACACGAACAATGAGAATAATCTCTGTGTATTTATACGACGATCCCAGAATGGGTTTTGTATAATCGTAGAGTATGAAGATGATCTGAATATCATCGGAACCCTGAAGGATATTAGGAAAGCAAGCTCTTACCTGGAGTCGGAGTTCGAAATGAAAGATTTGGGTAAAACCAAATATTTCCTAGGCTTGGAGCTTGAGCATGTCCCTGAAGGAATATTAGTACATCAGTCAACCTACACTCAGAAGGTGTCAGAAAGGTTCGACTTTGCAAAGGCATACCCTTTGAAAGTGTCAATGGTTGGGAGATCTTTGCAGCAAGACAAAGACCCGTACATACCTAAAGAAGAGGGGTAGGAAGTCCTGAGACCGGAATTCCCACACTAAAGTGTAATAGAAGCACTAATGTATTTAGCAAACTGTACTAGAACGGACATTGTATCTACCGTGATCCTACTAGCAAGGTATAGTGCAGAACCTACCAAAGGCATTGGCAGAGAATAAAGGACATCTTCGATACCTCCAAAGAAGCAAATAATTTAGTCTGTTCTACAGAAAGAACCAAGACCTAACTATGAACTCCTATGTGGTGGAACTGCAATTCCATGAAAATCGTCTAAGAAATATCTTGTATCGACTTCGACGAACCACTTGGAGATCATAGCATTGTACAAGGCCTTACAAGAATGTGTTTGGCTTCAGCGGATGATTCACCACATCCAGCAGTCGTGTGGATTGAATACCACGCAAACCCCTACTTTTGTATGAAGATAATACAGCTTGTGTTGCACAAGTATAGTTGGGTTATGTGAAGAGTCCTCTCACAAAGCATATCAACCCCAAGTTCTTTTATGCTCATGAATTGCAAAAGATGAACGTAATCAAAATACTGCATACTAAGTCATGTGAGAATCTTGTAGATTTATTCACTAAGTCACTTCCAGCATCTAACTTTGAAATATGCATATGTGAATTGGAATGATGAGACTTAGAGAAGTGCAGAATTCAGGGGGAGAACCTTCACGAACTCATTATTAAAGCTTGATCATGAAGATCGAGTACCCAAAGGATAAATCCAAGAGATTAAATGAAATTGGGTGGATTGTACTCTTTTTCCCTTCACGAGTTTTCCTGAAGTTTCTCGGCTAAGGTTTTTAATGAGGCAATTCGTGCATCACAGCAGAACGTGTATCATGTACTCTTTCTCCAAATTTTTCCCA
The DNA here is from genome assembly GCA_036346255.1 of Ampelocalamus luodianensis. Classification (NCBI taxonomy): domain Eukaryota; kingdom Viridiplantae; phylum Streptophyta; class Magnoliopsida; order Poales; family Poaceae; genus Ampelocalamus; species Ampelocalamus luodianensis. The sequence goes on along the minus strand of CM070632.1, from coordinate 1,756,713 downwards.
CTGAGTTTTTATGGAGTTTTGACGAGACATAGACATGAAGGATGGGTGCCCAATGGGGAGTGTTGGGAAACCATGGGCCTGACCCTGCAGTCGGCCCATTAGTGGGCGCCCCATCCCAAACCCTAGCAGGGTCGTAGCCTATAAATAGGGGGTGCTATTCATTGTAAATGATTGATCGAGGGAAGAAGGAATAAAGAGAAGCAAAAAGTCCCTCTACATCTCTGTGTTCTATTTCTTATTCTGTTCTTGTATTCATGCATTGTTCTTACGATTCTGAGTTTGTCTACGAGTTAATCGCTCGGACTGAACTCGCCAGCGACGGTTCCTCAACAATATCTTCTCTCAATGTGCCTGATCTCTTTTAAGTAGAGATGGGCCCTAACAAACTTGACTAACAAGCTACGTAATTTAAAGAAACTAATCTCTAACCAAACTCTGTTGAAAAAAAGAGTCCACATACAAGGAAACTAGAATTTGGAAGGCCTATCTCTAAGCCATATTTCCATGCACCGGCCCTGGTTGGATGTTGTTGTTGCCGGCGCCATTGCTCCTTTTGCTGCGCCGTGAATACGTTAAGTCTCACATGACACCTTTATTCTGGTCGACCAGCTCAACATCTTATTTATCACAATCGATTTTGACTTTTTTTTTCCCTATTCCAATGCACGTTGCATTTACATTAAGCTTTAAAAATAGTTTTGCCAGTTCTATTCTGAGGAAGGCCAATTAGGCTCGGTGATGAGATCCTCCATGTGAAGCTACCTGAGCCAAGATTGCCAGTGTGATACAGTCACGGTGTCTGAATATTCTTCTTCTCAAGAGCAGGCAATGTCATTTTATATATCGCTTCCAAGATATGAGTCTCAAATTATCTTATGCAATAGCTGAAAATGACATGTATCACACCTTTTGTTTAGTGCAAAATTTCGCAGAAAGATCTTGTAGTATACAAGCAATCAGGCGATCAATGCACACATGGGGTGGACCGGTGCACACATAGCTTTCTTATCCTCTCATTTCCGTGACCACCTCGATCGAAAACTCTTCCTGGATCGGGCTGTACATTGGTAGCTCTGCTCCCAGACCTCTTAAAAATGCTCTGCTCCCAGGAAATGGGAGAGTGCATGCTAGAGTGGGATGGCCATGGCCATGACCCGGCATTGGGTTTTCCATTCTGTAATTTGCAGAATCAACTACCTTACTGCCTAATTGTTGTTCTGAATTAATTACCACATGTCCATTTCAGTGAACACTAGCTTATTGGAGAATTTACAGTGCGTCAGATGTTACCCTCTAGCTTCTCTTTCTGCACATATATACAAGTGCAGAATTACCACAACTAAAGAATGGAATTTTACTGCCTGCCTGCCTAAGAAGACATTGCTGTTCGTGAGAAATTAGAAATGCATTTGATTGGAACCGTAGAAGGAGTAGCCAGTAATGACATCGATCTCTCTTTAGGAAAGGCTGCCTTTTCCCAATAGATCTACCTCCCTCCCCCGTGTGGTGGCACCCAATTGCAGCTCGATTTGCAGGTTGTTAGGGATTTGGGACGAATGCAGGTGAGCCCCGTCTACTCGCTAGGCTGTTGCGTCTCATCTAACTAAATTTGTCACTTGGGTACTGTGTATGTTAAAACTACGAGATCAGGCTGATAATTAACGGTGATAATATTACGACCAGATATGTTCAATACAAGTGTCAGGCACATGTACCACACAATCACACTATACAAAAAAATACTACACACGAATATATTCTTAGAAATACTTGTCAAGTAGTGGTTCGTGTCCACCACGCGCCAACAAATGTCGCCTAATTTCATAACATATATCCGTAATTAAGGATATGTTTGTACAAGTAGCAGTGCTTATATATGCTCTCATCGGAAACGAATCCTCCGACATTGCTAAGTAATGTTACGGATGAACAGCACCATAACATTATGTAACATCTGTTAGATAAAAAAACAACAGACGGGTAAAAACACCGCAGCAAAATCACTGTTCACAAATACTACTTATGAATACTGTAGCATTACACTGTTCACAACACTACAGCAGTTGACCTGGTCCATTCTTTCCAGATCGAGCGGCTCAAATCTGACGAATGTCGTGACACTGTTTACCCATGACATTCTTGTAGTAATTACAGACGATGCGAATCCCCCTCCTACCAATTCGGTAAGAAACCACAACTCCACAAGGTGCATGGTTGTTTATAGTTTTACCCTGACGGCCTGACTGACGTCAAGGTAGAACTGAAAGACTGCTTTTTTGCATTGTCCTCTCCAGAATGCAGATGCAGGTGGCCACTTGAAGTGAGACAATACAAGATAGCTGGTTTCGATTGCGCGTGCGTACGCCTGTGGAACTTGACTCCTTGCGGGGGAGGAGGAATGTGGCCATGGTCCAACACATCCCATGCACCAACATTATGTGATCGAGGAATAACCATCAATCCTGATGTGTCCAGCGGCTAACATCTGATGCCACGGTCGACTTGTCCTTTTGTTCCGCCGCGTGATGCAAACCTGCAAGCAGTTAGATACAGGTGCATGCCCCAGCCTTATATTGTTTCTCCATCTCGATCACCTCTGCAAAAACAAACACAACCTTCTTCTTCTCTGACAGGCTGATATATACTCCATTTGCTACTGCTAGAATTAGCCTTGCTTTCCCGGTTCATGGCATGAGCATTTTAGGCGCTCGATGAGCTACCAAATTAGCAGCACTGCCGCATGTTATGCCAAGGTATGCAGACCATGGTGAAGCAGCTAGCAGCCTAGCACAACAGCAGACAACACCGAAGAACTGAACAATTCAAGAAAGCAAAGAGATGGAAGAGAGATACACCTTGTTGGCTTCCCACATATACACCGTGCCATCAGAGTCTCTCACCCAACCTCAAAGCTGCATGCATGTGTAGATTGAAGAAAGAAACATGTGAGGTGAGGAGTGACCGATGAGGAGAACAATGAACATGGCGACATGACAAGCATGCATATAGAAGGAGGCTACACCACAGTGCCATACATGCATCCATGTGAGTCGGAGGGCCGGACCTGCTCGCAGTAGCAGTCGATCAGAGGAGAAAAGGTTGGCACCCTTGTCTGTCTTGCTAGAGCCTATAGGCTAGAGCTAGCCGGCCAGTCACAGGGAAAAAAATTCTATAGGATCTGATCTACAACTTCATTGATGTAGACCAACTTCATCATGTGACATGTGTCCTTTTACGAATCTCAAAGCGTACAGCCTCATAAATCACTGATGTGAATTTTCACGAATTGAATACTAAAGGCCACCACGTCACGCTTTGAGATTCGTGAAAGAACACGTGTCATGCAGTGGAGTTGATCCACATCAATGGAGTTGTGGACCAGATCCTCATCAATGGAGTTGTGGACCAGATCTTATAGGATTTTTTTTTCCAGTCACAGGGTTCAGCCCGTGGACGCAGCCAAATGCATCGCAGCTGAGGATGTTGGGTCTGGGCCCTCGTCTCTTTGCCTCCGATCCCACTCTACTTTTGACCGGTGCTAGTATTACATTTACACTCTGATAATTAACATGCGTTGCTGTTACTGGCTACACTGTTCCATGTGGCACAACGCAGACGTACGATGGGTGTGATGTGCAACGGCAGCTACAGTGGAACTGCAGTTTTGCATGTTTCAGAGTGGCGCGAGTGGGGGGGGGGAGCATCGACAGGCGCTAGGCGTTGTGGGCAGGGGGGGCTCGGATAGGTAGCGGACGATTCCTTCACAGGATTACAGCTCAGTACCTGTCGTTTTTAGGACCATGCATGCTGCCAGATCGGAGTAAGTAATTCCCACTAGCTTTCTTCTCGCAAGGTAACCAGAGTGCTGTTTTGCTTCAGCACATCGGGAAATGACCGAGGAATTCAATTACCCACCACACAACCGCAACACACTGGATCTTCTTTCTACCGTCTCAGGGCTTCAGGATTAATCCCATAAGTCTACGAGTAATTCCTTTTCTTGAACAAGGAGTACTGATATCTTGTGTACTGTCTTATCCTACGTCACTATGAGTCCCCAGGCAGCCTATCGTAGGTAGTACTGTAGGTGGTACTATAGTTGTGTATCGTAGATGGTACTGTTGCAGATTTTACTATTTGAAATCGGGGGAGATAAACATCTATTTAATATATAAAAACGTGACTATGTGGTTGTTTGGATCCTAAGGATTAGGAATTAGTTTTCCAAAAACATGTTTTATTACGAATTTTAGGAAAACTAATTTTAAGCTGTTATTCTGTTAGGATTGGTTTATAGATTACGTTGTTTGGATCACATAAACCTAAAATGTGTTTTATTAATGTCTTGTTTGGTTGATGTCACTTAATCATCGGAAACCAGAAGCCATGGCAAAACAAAGTTAAAAAATACAAAAGAAATGGCTAGGATTTGATATCTATTTGTCTTCATGCTCTATCAAGTTGTACTAAAATTCTGAAGAAAGAACATAATTAAGGAAAGGAAGAACTTTACTAGACATGGCTGTGCATGACATGATGTTCGGATACTGAAACAAAAAACTTTAGAAAAAATATATATTGGGATGCATGGTCAGCGATGCATGTCCATGGGCTCCGTCGACTTGCAACAACGTCGAGCACATCCGTTCAGGCGACGAGCTGATGAACAGTCGTGAACGCGACAGTGCCGACGACCGACTCAGGCAGCCTGCGTACTTGCTCTGTTAACACACATTAGATGGGAGCATGCATGGAGCTGGCTGGGAGTTGAGATCGAAGTTACCAACCCCTTTTATCATGTCGTGCAGAAATCTGGCAAGGCACTGAAGCCTAACTTTGTTATGCGGCAGAAAATGGGCGTGCAATACACGGCTGAAAATGAGGATAAACTATCCTAGTTTTGTGAAAAACAGGTACCGAGTAGTTTTCCAGAAAACTCGTGTTTTGAGTTTTAGCTAAAACCAACTTTTGTTATGTTGGTTTTATCCTCTTCTACCAAACACAGTTTTAGGTGGTTATGCTCTTAAACGTGTTTAGCTAAAACTGGTTTTAATAAAACATGAGATCCAAACAAGGCCTACGAGTGGTAGTTAAAACTGTCTTTGGTCCTGGGCCGCTGGGACTTGGGGGGAATTGTAGTGGTGCCACCGTACCAGCCCACGTTTTTTCGCGCAAGCGGGCGTTGCGTGACAGCGTGTGGAGCAGCCGAGCAGCGGGAGCATCCTCGGCCCGTGCGGCGCACCGAACGAATCGGACCGCGCGAGGTTTGCGGGGGCGGAGGCCGAGAAAAGGAAACCACCGCGCCGCGCGCGTCCGAGGCGCGGTTTCGGCTGAGCGCCCGCGACCGTACGTGCAGCGGAGCGCGCGGCGCCGCAGGGCACGCGGCCGAGGCGGGCCGCGGAGTGGAACGGGAGCGGCGGCCTACGTGAGACGTGACAGCGCGTAGTGCGGACAGGTACGTGCAGCGGAGCGCGCGGCGCGGTAGATTGGTTCGGCCTTTGTGGCATCGCGGGCTTGCTCGTGTGGCCTTGTCCTGGTGGATCTGCGGATGGGCTCGCGCCGTCTTGGTCTGATCAGACGGAAGCATCGCAACAGCGGCGGTCACCGTACCGCCCGGCCCAAGCCTGTCATTGCTCCTCTCTCTCTCCATTTTGCGCATACGTACCAGGAGTAAGAGCAAATGGCACATTAATTAAGTTGAAGAAAAGAGATTAGATATGGCACTGGCACAGGCACTGCATTTCTTTTTAACGTAACCTGGGATAAATTTAACTGGCTCCTATTCATCGTCCAAATGAATAGGTGCATCATCAGATGACCAAGATCGTTACCCCTTTAGTGCGGGTTAGAACCGTCGGTTTCTGTAACTAGAAAACACTCCATACCATAGTTTTCTTGAAAGAAAGAACCATCCAATTACAACTTCTCTATTGTGCTACTCATAACGTACTCGACTGAAATGTAAGGCAACATTCAAAGCGGGAAAAAAACATCACGAAATAGTGTGGTGCATTTTGCATACCTCGAGACTCAAGTAACTCTGCCACTCGGTATTAACCACGTCAAGCCCTCGAGTAACTCCGCTGCTCTGATCAAAAGGACGACGCTTTGCACACTTTTATACTCTTGCGAAAAACGTCATTTTCCCCAGGGAAGACGCATGGATAACTTCTTTTTGCCTGGCTCAACTCCACGCCGTTTTTCTCGCTCCCACCCACCCGCTCCGATCCCACCACCTCCACCTGACCACGCTCGATCGCGCGCCTCCTCCTACCTGCGAGATGTGTTCATATAAATTTCGTCTTGCACTACCGTTCGAGCCTTGTTTCTTCTCACCATTTCGACCTCTGAGGCTTTCTCCTCGTGAATCGCTCTTGTTCTTGATTTAACAATCTTACGTGATACTACTACTGTATCGTAAGTCGTAGAGATGGGGCGCGTGAAGCTGCCGATCAAGAGGATAGAGAACAACACGAACCGGCAGGTGACCTTCTCCAAGCGCCGGAACGGGCTCATCAAGAAGGCCTACGAGCTCTCCGTCCTATGCGACATCGACATCGCCCTCATCATGTTCTCCCCCTCCGTCCGCCTCAGCCACTTTCTCCGGCCGTCGCGGGTACGTGCGCGCCGGCGCCATCATCCTTGACACTGTTGTTCAGGGTCACCGACCCCATGATAAAGAGTTTTTTCCAGGCGCATGTCTGATTCTTGGCTGGCTCTGCTGTTGTTCTGGGTGGAGGACGTGCTTCTTCGGTACATGAACCTCTCGGAGCACGACAGGGGAGAGTGAGTGTCAGAATTCACCATCTAACGTGATCATTTCTTAACAAATCCATGGATCATTGTCGATGCGACTTATGTTTTTTTGTTTCTTAATTTGGGTTGTCTGATCATTGCAGAGCCATCCAAAATCGAGAGGTAAGAGAAGCTGCCTAGCAAGTAATTTTTTTCCATGAAAGGGGGTCATCACTCAGGTAACAATTCAATGCAGTACCTCATCAGCATGCTTCAGAGGCTCAAGCGCGAGAGCGACATTGCGACACAACTAGCCAAGTATATATCCAATCTTCAATTTCCTATCTTCTTCTGTTTAACATATCAATCTAGTTCAAGTTTACATACTTATGCTCACTTTATCTGGAAAAAGCATGAAAGCACATCTCACATCCTGATAATAAATGTTTCTTCTTTGAAATTTTCAGCCCAGGGGCACAGAATGAGAAAATAGAGGTGAGGAACTCAGAGCTTTGGCCTTTGAAATTGAACCTCCAGTGTTGACTTGACACCTTCATTCCTTGGTGCATTTCAATGAACCATCTTGATTCTTCTGTGCATTGCAGGAGATTCAGCAAGAGATATACGCTTCTCAGCAACAGCTGCACATCTTTGAGGAACGCCTTAGGTCCGATACACGTCTCATTATCAATACCGAACTGGCCAGAGTTGATATTGTGAGGCAAAAACAGTATTTTTCGTTCATAGATATACTTGTATTATGACACTTTCTGCTCTTGTTTTTTTGCAGGCTCTTTGAGCCAGATCCTGCCGCGTTCGGCTCGACGAGCGAAATCGATGGATGCGAGAAGTTCCTCATGGACGTGCTGACCCAGGTTGTCGAAAGAAAGGTACGCGCTGATGCACATATATAGAAACAGTCTTGTTATTTTTAAGTTGTCTGAAATTTTCTTAAGTTTAAATTATTTGTTGTTATCATTGGATTTGTTTTGAGATTAATGTGTCATATGATTGGATATTGATCCAATGGATAAAAAAAAACTTATAATTTAAAAAAATTCAGACAACTTATGAATAAACACTACCCGTGACATACATAAAAAAAAAACTTTTCTTACACTGCATAGCTCAAGATACCGGACTGACCATCATTGTCCAACAATTAAACTCGCAGAACTACCTCTTGAGCAATCACATGGCCCCGTTCGACCCAACGGTGCCTGGGATGCAGGTATGGAGATTTTCACTTTTTCAGCACTGAAACCATACCAAAACGTGTGAAATCTTACGTATCAATGCATTGACTATGCAGGGGGCAAATGGGACGCAGATGTACGTCCATCCCATCAAAGCGGAAGACATGGCCACGTTCGGCGGCGACACTGCACTTTGGGGCTCCGAGGGAGGGTCCAATCCTGGCCATCAAATCTTCGGTGCATCTGACCCGTTGATCTACCTCAGGTACACCGACAAATCTACCCATTGGAAACAGGAATGTTATACACATGATAATTTTTATCGTCGTAGTGTACGATGCACGTGGTGGCTGGATGGGCATTCAGGGGTGGCCAGGCCGAGGGCACAGGCAGGAGGCAGGGCCGGCGTGCGGTCAGTCAGAGTCTGCGAGCGATCGGAGAAGGCGCTGGCCCGCGAGGAGAGGGGGCGGGCTGCGCGGGTGGGCGATTGGAAATTTTTGGCCGTATTGGCACTATTTACGATCGTATTAGCAAAAATAACACTCGTTATGCGGGATTTGCAAAAATCGCACCTCCACCGCACAGTCACCGCGTGGGATGTCCACGAGCCGACACCTATCCGCTGCCGCATGACCACCCCGTGATGGAGGCGCAACTACACGGCCACCGTAGGATGGCCGTATTTTTCTTAATGCACTTGGGTCACCACTGTTCCACGTGTTTGAACTTTGCATGTTTGCACTTAACTATTGATTTGAATTTTGAAGCGGATACATGCATCGCTATATATCAATACTTACTTGACTAGCCAAATTAACCATTTCAGCCACAACTTATAGCTTAATCTTAATTAGTTAACTAATCACAATGGCTAATGTGTCATTATGGCGGTGCGTACCCTACTAATCACAATGGTTAGTTAACTATTTTTCTTTGCAACTTTACTGTAGTTTAGTAGGGCTACTTGTTTAGCATGTATGTGTACGTGTGTTAGTGCATGAACGGGGCGCTCCTGCATTGTGCGTAGGCTTGGAGAGCAGTAGAACCATGCATGCATCACACTACTCCATTTGCATTGATCAACTAGGTGCATGTGATTATAATAAGGACGCAACTAGCGCTTCTACGTATCTTATTGTACGCTCCGACACAACATCTGTACACAATGTTGCTATTGTTAAGCATTTGAAAATAACAATAGAAACATCCAAAAATAATTGTTACAGCAGCATCAAGAAATTTGCAATATTTAAAACTTACTTATGAAATGACATTTGAAGTAGTTTTTAAAAGCACAACTATGTTCTACACTAATGGTTTCATACATTTTCGGTGAGAATTTGATATTTTTTCTAATTTTTTTCTTGGTGTAATATTTATCATTTGCGCATTTTGTTTTAGTTATGGCGCTCTGCACTATTCAGGTAATTTGGTTTGGTGTGTAGAATTTGGCATCATTCTTGTTGGCGTGTCAAGTCCGCTTCTGAACAATGAAGAGCATTCGCCAAGCGAAACGCCCCTTCTCATTCAGTCCAAAAGGTCATCTCTTGCTTTATCTCTACTGTCTGATCTGCCTGTACCTAGTAGCCCCTCTTGTTCGAGAAAGTTGGAACTGGATCGAGCAACGTGCACCAGCAATCCAGTCCAAGACACAAGAAATGGTTGTTGCATACCGATTGACCTGACGAGGTGACGGATCAACAATTTCGTAGTGCGAAAGGCCAAGGAACAGTTTCAGCTTTGGATCATTCTGGATGTGTCGACCTTAGCATGCTACTGGGAAATCATTTCTGGGATGTCAAGAGGGAAACAACCTTTCCTCGTTGGCCAAAGAGAGTTGCTTCTTAGGACAACATTTCTTGACTATTTAGTGTGCATGATTTCACTTCAGTATTTTCACCTAACCTCTTCTTGTAACATCCAAATCCTAGGGTGCAAGTTGGGCCAGAATCCTGTGGAGCTAGCTATATGTTTGCTTCGTTCTATATGGTACTTCTCTCTCTTTTGAATTTTACACCGCATCGATCATTGATGATGTTGGACTCATGACCTAATCTACCACAAAAGCTAGATAAATGGTAATAGGATTAGAACTCTTATTTCTCTTGAGATATAATTCTTAATTCATTTTGAAAAAGGACTATATGAATATATGAGGGTGGCCATAGGAACCCAAGAAGCAAGCCAAGCAAGAGATACTCATCTAGTAGAGGATGTACGAGATGATTAGAAGTTAGGTTATTCATTAGCACTAGATTTTTATATAGGGCAAGGATCCGAGAGTTCTAAAATATTTGAGAAGGTTGTAAGAGAGCAACAATCTCTTGTACTCTTTTGAGGTTGTGCTTAAGGAATTTGCGATCGGCTTCGCCAAATCTTTCTTTCTCATCGTGCTCAAGGAGTCTATGATATTCATCTACTTCGTTCTGAATACTGTGCACACTCATGCCATATCTCACAAACTCTGATCCGATCCGAAAACTATTACGCATAGAGAGGGGTAGCAAAGTATAACAAATGAATGGCAGCAAATTAGCACAAGTTTTTGCAAATGTAGCATAGTCTCCCATGTTACGTACATCACATTGCAATCTTGTCTCATCCCATCAAAAGCATCAAACCATAGAATATAATCAGACACTGGGTAGAGGGCAAGGACAGAGGTAAATAGAAGCCACCTAATAAATAGGAAAAAGATCACTTTTTAACCCTCAACTATCGTCTGAGTTCACTTTTCAACCTCGTACCATAAAACCATTTAGTTCGGGTTCTCGAACTATTGAAACAAGTGCAACTGACGCCCCGACCCATCCAGCCCTAGTTTTGGCATGACGTGGGTGACACGTATGTCCTAGCTGGCATCCGGCGCACCCGATATAACACCCCTTGTGGCTCTCTCTCTCTCCCTCCACCTCACTTTCATTCTCCCAAACGCTCGACGACGCCCTAGGGACTTGGGTGAGGCGGCGTGCGCATGGGCGAGTGGCTGGGTGCCTGTGCAAAGTGTTGGCGTGATTGTGCAACAGAGGAGCCACCGTCGGCGTGGAGGCAAATGCGGTGGGTATTGCGGTTGGGGAGTGAATGGAGGGTGATGAGCGTGACTGCGAGGAGGAGGAAGAGGAGGCACTAGACGACGACCTCTGGCCAGGCGCAACAGGGCCCAAGTCTGGCGGGACGTTGCCCTGTTTTGCGACCGCTCGATAATCCGTCCAAATTTGTCCCTATCTCCACGTTTCCTTCGATCTCCGTGTTTACTTCAAAATTGATCCTCCCATTTTATTCCCTATCTCATTGCAACCCCATTCGTTCCTTTGTGCACCTGCATCATCGCTGGAGTCCTCGTCACTACTCGTCGCACCGCTAGCCTTGTCACATCGATCTGTCATCTCCTTGCCTCGTCACCCCCATCATAAGATGCACCTCGATGCGCTGATGCTAACCCCCACCTCTGTCGACCACTCCGCTAGTTGTACCAAGCTATCGCAGTTGTCCTCCTCACCACCACGGCCGTCATCGTCGCCAGCCTCTTCAGCACCACCTCTGCTCCCATCAACCCCAAAAACAGAATTAACATCGCTGAGAACATACCGAGCGTCCCCTGTCATCGTCATTCCTCCATTGCAGCATCACCGTCATCCCTCGCTCTCTTTTTTATCTGTGTGCGTCTCTATCTCGGTAGAGAAGAAGCTCCGTACCAATCAATATTGTGTACAATTGGTCGAGCTGAACCAACTTGTTGAGTCCGACCTAATACTAGCTGACTCCGCACTTGCGTGTCCACTTTCCTGATGTGGATTAAAAAATCCCCGCCATGTCAAATCAAAACCACCTCCATTTGACTGGAGGGGGTAAAGTGAACGGTTTTCGTTAGTTCGAGGACCTGAATTAAAAAGTTTTACAGTTCAAGGTTGACGGTTGAAAAGTAGACTTTTTCCTAACAAGTAACAAGTCTATGAAGAAGCCTTGCTAGTTAGAGTCCGAGTTATAATCACATGAGTTTCTAGAAAGAATGTGCAATGCAATGCGGAGAGAGCAGTGTTCCGATGATGCCACCATGCATAATCAATCGGGAGCGCCCCGTACTCACACATGCGCATGATCGACGTCCCGCAACATGTTCACGGAACAACGATGCGCACCCTCCCTGCCGGTAAGGCACTGTTTGGATTACAGGAATCGACCAGATCTGAACACGATGCCCCATGCCAATGCATGGCTTGTTGGATGTCGCCTCTATTGCAGCATGGTCAGTAGCAAGATCATGCGTATGCAGCTGTGGCAAGAGGAGTCAGTGCATGTTCAGCTCAAGCAAATGTGTAGACATATAAGGATGTGCAGTATTGGGCCACATGCCACATGCACATATCGCAGATGCTCGTTTGCAGGAATAGGCGTACTATTTTGCCAAAATTGTTGCAAGGAGCAGCAGTGCAGACCTGGAAGCAGGCAAGTACAATTGTACAAATGGCCTGTAAATCTGTAGACTCTCCTGCAGATGTCTTGCTGTGGCTGACACGGCCCACTCAAACGGGCCACTACATGCGTCGAATTCCCCTTTTTTATGGTGTCTTCAGATGGGCCAGACAAACTGGGTGCCGGTGAATCGGCCGAAAAGCCACAGTGTTCGGTCCATATCAGTTACGCCAAAGCCTAAAGGTCCAAAATAAAGATGGCGAAATTGGACACATGAATCCCATTCGGTTACAGGATGCAGAGAGTTCTGGCAGGGTCAAGTCAACTCTCGCAGGCCATAATCTCTCCTACAACGGCACATTCATCACAGTCTAGCCGCACACAAAAGTCCACGAGCACTCGGTGATCGCAAACAGTGCGATTTGTATCATGTTGAGTCAGGGCCAGAATTGGTTCTTGGGCCTCTGCCTAGGATCAAAAGCTGATAAAAAATGGGCGCACCTAGCGCTCGGACGTACGGCCCGAGCGCTAGCGTTGTATGTCCGAGCGCAACATCCTTGTGTGCTAAACGCAAAAATTCATACACATCATTTCGAAAAACATCACCGTGAACACATGCGTTAACACAATCAACATCATCGTGAAACATCATCTCAAAGAACATCAGAATAAAAAACAAAGCATTTGAAAAAAAAATTGCATTGAAAAAAATTACAACATCACCGTGAATAGTATGCAACACTTTTTTTTCTACCGATGCAATATTTTTTTCCCATAGATGCAACATTTTTTTCTCTACATATGCAATATCTCAAAGAACTGTATGCAACATTATTTTCAATGGGCCGTAACATATCAAAGCAAGACACTCACCGTGCCCACGACAATTCACCAGTTTTTCAACAACCCACGGTACCATGCCCACAGCAATTCACAAGTTTTGCAACAAAAATCAGAAGAAAATGAAGAGGAAACGGGGTCAAGTTGCATACAAAAAGCTTCCAGAGCGGACGGAGGCTTCCAGATCGGGTGACAAGCGGCTCTGGCATGTACTGGCCGAGCTGCTCCAGCGGTGGAGGCGGTGGCGGCGTCTTGCGGCTGCGCGGGAGCAGCAACCAGGCCAACGACAGTCCCCTTGGTGCCGGCAACTTCACCCATGACTTCACTGGCGAGAGGCCCCTGACCACCTCCTCCTTGAGCGCCGAAAAGAACCCCTACGTCCTCTCCTTCTCCATTGCTTAAGTGGGCAAGTGGGGAGGAGGAAAGTGAAATGAAGATTGCGTGGTATGCAGCGCCCACAGGACAAAGTGGCTAGGAGCTGTGTGGCTAGGAAGAAAAGAAGGAACGAGTGGCCAGGAGCAGCGATGGGAAAAAAGATAAGATGCATGTGAGCGCAGTGAAGCGTTTGAATTTTTTATTCATTCTGTACGTGTGTACACTATCGTTTTTCTAAAAAAAAGTCTTTAAAAATTCAGTAAAATATGACTTTTAGTATAAAAAAAAACAGCTGACCAGCCCGGAGGCTGTTGGGTTGGAGTCCCTCCACATGGAGAAAAAGCCCAAAATCAGCCCATAAGCTTGGAAGCTTGTGAACCGTTGATTGCTCTATCGACCAACGGTTGAGATGCCTCCTCCTTGGTTGAAACTCTAGCTCTTTCGTTGAGCTGCTGCTGGAAGGAGAGGCTTAGAGAGTTAGAAGCATATGCACACAACAAACAAGAGACAAGAGGGAAAAGAAGAAGAGGAGCTCGGTTCCATCTCGGGTGATCCTGTGCAGTCTTCATCAAGACGTCGATCGGAGCATCAAACGTCATCCGATCTGGCTAGAACTTGGTCAGTATGTTCTTGACTTGATGCTCTTCGATTTGTACGGTTGGATTGCTGATTGGTTGAGAGGAGCACCTGATTTGAGAGGAGTTTTGTCAGTTTGGGTAGCAGCAGATTCAGTACTGAGCAGATTTGGTAGAAGTTCTGTTTGAGTGGTGAAACCTTATCCAATTTGGATAAAATTTGGATAGTATGTTAGGGACTCGTGGATCTACATTCTTGCTAAGTTTTATGCAGTTTGGATTTGTGGTTTATGAGATATGAGCCGATAACCGAAGGGGACAAAAACCGTGTCTTCTCTTCTTGGATGTTAGTGTACCTCTTGTTAGTTGTGTATGGTTATTGATGATGATACCAAGATTATATCTTGATGATGTTGTTGCTTTTGTGATGTATCTCTAGATGTTCTAGAGAAAACTTCTTGTACTCATTGTTGATTATAGTGGAAGATTTGGGAGTGGGCTGTGCAAGCCCCGTAGTTTTTACTCCTCACATTGAGGAGGTTTTTCACGTAAAATTGCTGTGTCATTTTGTGCATGTTCTTGTTGTTAATTTCGCTGCTTATTTGTTGGTTGAAGCTATCCTCATTGGTTCACTACAAGTAGAGATGCTAAATTTTTGTTAATTGCAATGTTTAGCCTCAACAAGTTGTATGAGAGCTCGTGTTTGCTTTGGTGATTGTCTTGCAGTGAAAGATGGAGGTGAATACCAGCAGGATAATATCTCTAAATGGTACAAATTATTAAGCTTGAAAGGGTAAGATGGATGATTTACTCTATGTGAAAGAGTACTACAAGCCAGTATTTGCCACCGAGAAGCCGAATGACAAAACTGATGTTGAATGGAAGGTACTTCACCGTCAAGTTTATGGGTTCATTCGACAGTGGGTCAATGACAATGCGTTGAACCATATCAGTGATGAGACACATGCACGCACCTTATGACAGAAATTAGAAAAATTGTATGCTAGGAAGGAAGGCACTAATAAGATGTTCTTGATCAAGCAATTGATGCATTTGAGGTACCAAGATGATACTCCTGTGGCTGATCATGTGAATGCATTTCAAGGAATTATAAATCAACTATATTCCAAAGGCATATCATATGATGATGAGGTCAGGGCTTTGCTACTACTTGGTTCTTTGCCGGATACTTGGGAAACTCTCAAAGTCACTTTGTGCAATTCAGCTCCAAATGGTACTGTCTCTTGAAACCTTGTGAAGACCAAAGTGATAAATGAAGAGTCAAGAAGACTTACTGAAAGGGAGAGTTTCTCCTCACAACCCGAGGTGTTGTTCACCGAGTCAAGGGCGAGAAGCAAGACCCGAGGTTCAAAAAATTCAGTTGAAAGTAGAAGCAAGTCAAGAGAAAAAAATTTCAGATGTTGAGTGCTATCACTGCCATGAGAAGGGACACATTAGAAAGTTCTGCCAGAAGCTTAAGCGGGAAAACAAGAAGAAAAAGAAGAAAGCACAAAAACAAGACAGTGACAGTGACCGTGATATTGGTCGCATTACTTCAGCGGTTGAGGACATTATGGTAGTCATTGCTGAAAATGATATTGACAAGATTGGTTCAACTGTCGTTTCTAATAATGCAGCCATCAACCTTGTGGGTGATGATGGCATAACTTGGATACCTGATAGTGGTACTACCATACATGCTACATCTCATAGAATGCTCTTCACAAATTATGTTGCTGGTGATTTTGGCATTGTGAAGATAGGAAACAATAATCGTGCTCAAATCATTGGAAAGGGAGATGTGCATTTGGAGACAGCTAATGGTGCACTACTAATTCTCAAGTCTGTAAGACATGTTGAAGACTTACAGCTCAACATAATTTCAGTGGGATTGCTTGATAATGAGAAGTATTTCAGCAAATTTGAAAATGGATAGTACAAGCTCACCAAGGGCGACATGGTATTTGCAAAAGGTAAAATGGTTTCTCTCCTGTATCATGCTCATACCAAACTCTCTTGTGTTTCTATCAATACATTAGAACATGATGATCCTTGTGTTCTATGGCACAAGAGGCTTGGCACATGGGTGAGAAGGGCATGGCTGTATTAGTGAAGAAGAATCTCCTGTCAGGGATTTCAAGTGTGCAATTGAAGAGTTGTACATATTGCCTAGTGGGGAAGCAGTCATCGGGTTGTTTTCAAAAGTCAGCCTCCTCACAAGAAGTCAGAGTTACTGGATTTGGTGCATTCCGATGTGTGCAAGATGTCGGTAATGTCAATTGGTGGTGCTAAGTACTTTGTCACTTTCATTGATGATTCTTCCAGGAAAGTTTGGGTTTATCCCTTGAAGTCCAAAAATCAAGTGCTGAGTACATTCAAGCAATTCCAAGCCTCAGTTGAAAGAGAAACTAAGAAAAAGATAAAGTGCATTCGTACTGATAATAGAGGAGAACACATTGGGCTATTTGATGCATATTGTAAGGAGCAAGGAATTAGGCATCAATTTACTCCTCCTAAGACACCACAACTAAATGGCATTGCTGAGAGGATGAATAGGATATTGATGGAGAGAGTTCGATGCTTGTTGTCACATGCAAGGCTACCAAAGTCTTATTGGGGTGAGGCTTTGATGCTGCAGTTTATCTTGTTAATCTCTCACCATGCTATCCTTTGTAGGAAGATGTTCCTAACAAGGTGTGGTACAACAAGGATGTCTCCTATGATCATCTGAAAGTGTTTTGGTGCAAGGCATTTGTTCATATTCCTCAAGATGAAAGGTCCAAACTTGATGCAAAAACACGACAGTGCATACTTCTTGGCTATGATTTGGATGAGTTCGGCTACAAGCTGTTTGATCCTATAGAAAAGAAAGTTGTCAAAAGCTGTGATGTTGTGTTTGTTGAAGACCAAACAATTGAGGATATTGTGAAGGCAAAGGTGTGAGTTCCTCAACAGCAAGACATGGTTGATTTAGACCTAGTACCTGCAGCTCCAGCTCCACAACAAGCTGAAGGCAATGTTGCAGATGATGCACAAGACGATGTGCATGGTATAGGTGCTGAGAATGCTCCCCAGCAGCACGAGTTTGATGTTGAATTTGATGATCATAGTTAACAACCACTAATACTGGAAGTTCCACTCAGATAATCCACTAGAGCTTGCAGACCTTCTAGCAGGTATTCCTCATATGATTATGTGGTGTTATTGTCTGATGATTTAGAACCTGAATGCTTTGTAGAAGCAATTGAAGAGGAGTACAAGAAGGAGTGGATGAAAGCTATGCAAGAGTAGATGGATTCATTGCATAAGAATCATACATATGAGCTAGTGAAGTTGCCAAAAGGCAAGAAGGCATTGAAGAACAAGTGGGTCTACAGAATTAAGCAAGAAAATCACATGTCACATCCAAGATACAAGACGAGGCTAGTTGTGAAAGGATTTGGCCAAAGGAAATGAATTGACTTTGATGAGATCTTCTCTCCGGTGGTGAAGATGACATCCATTCGGGTGGTTCTTGGCATTGCAGCTAGTCACAACTTGGAGGTTGAGCAAATAGATGTGAAGACAGCATTTCTTCATGGAAACTTGGAGGAAGAGATATACATGGAGCAGCCTGAAGGGTTTGTTAAGAAGGGCAAAGAAAACTATGTGTGCAAGCTAAAGAAAACTCTTTATGGCCTCAAACAAACACCAAAACAATGGTACATGAAGTTTGAATTTGTTATGGGGGAGCAATGCTACAATAAGTGTAGCACAGACCATTGTGTGTTCTTTTAGAGATTTTCAGGTGATGATTTTATCATCTTGTTGCTCTATGTTGATGATATCTTGATTGTTGGCAAGAATGTCTCTAGGATTACAAAGCTGAAGAAAAAGTTGAGCAAGTTCTTTGCTATGTAGGACTTGGGGTCAGCAAAGCAAATTCTTAGTATGAGAATTGAGAGGGATAGAAATTCCAACAACTTGTACCTGTCACAAGAGAAGTACATTGAGAATTGAGAGGGATAGAAATTCCAACAATATGTACCTGTCACAAGAGAAGTACATTGAGAAGGTACTTAAGAAGTTTTGGTTAGACAATGCAAAAGCCGTGAGCTGTCCGCTTGCAGCTCATTTCAAGTTGAACACCAAGCAATGTTCTTCTACTAGTGAGATGAAGAAGGAAATACAGAATATTCCATATGCCTCGGCAGTTGGAAGCTTGATGTATGTTATGGTGTGTACAAGGCCACACATTGCTCATGCAGTTAGTGCAATGAGCAGATTTATATCAAATTCTGGAAAGCCACATTGGAAAGCCGTGAAATGGATCATGAGATATCTCCGAGGCAGCACAAAGATGAAGTTTTGCTTTGGAAAAAGAGAACCCTTGTTAGTTGCATACACGGATGCAGATATGGCTTGAGATGTTGATAGTAGAAAATCTACTTCAGGGTACCTGATTACATATTCAGGAGGAGCTGTGTCATGAAAATGTAAGTTACAGAAATGTGTAGTATTGTCTACAACTGAAGCTGAATTCATTGCAGCGACAGAGACGAGTAAGGAGCTATTATGGTTGAAAATATTTGTTAGTGAATTTGGTTTTGATCAAGATAAGTATGTGTTTTTTTGTGATAACCAAAGTGCCATCCACTTGAGTTAGAATTCAAGTTTCCACTCAAGGTCAAAGCATATTGATGTTCGTTACCATTGGATCCGAGATATGTTGAATTCTAAGCAAATACAGCTTGAGAAAGTCCACACTGACGACAATAGTGCTGATATGTTGACCAAGATAGTGATGAGAGAGAAGCTCAAAGCATGCCATCAGTTTGCTGGCATGGTTGAAGCAAGGTGGTAAGACCCTCCATGATGTCGGGAGGGAGAGTTTGTTGGGTTGGAGTCTCTCCACATGGAGAAGAAGCCCAAAATCAGTCTATAAGCTTGGAAGCTTGTGAACCGTTGATTGCTCTATTGACCAACAGTTGAGATGCCTCCTCCTTGGTGAGGGGAAGAAAAACCCTAGCTCTTTCCTTGAGCTGCTGCTGGAAGGAGAGGCTTAGGGAGTCAGAAGCATATGCATACAACAAACAAGAGACAAGAGGAAATAGAAGAAGAGGAGTTTTGTTCCATCTCGGGTGATCCTGTGTAACCTTTATCAAGACGTTGATTGGGGCATCAAACGTCATCCGATCTGGCTCAAACTTGGTCAGTATGTTCTTGACTTGATTCTCTTCGATTTGTATGGTTGGATTGCCGATTGGTTGAGAGGAGCACCTGATTTAAGAGGGGTTTTGTCAGTTCAGGTAGCAGCAGATTCAGTACTGAGCAGATTTGGTAGAAGTTCTATTTGAGTGGTGAAACCTTGTCCGATTTGGCTGAAATTTGGACATTATATTAGGAACTCGTGGATCTACATTCCTACCAAGTTTTATACAGTTTGGATCTGTGGTTTATGAGATATGAGCTGATAACCGAAGGGGACAGAAACTGTGTCTTCTTTGCTAGGCTGTTAGTGTACCTTTTGTTAGTTATGTATGGTTGTTGATGATGATACCAAGATTATATCTTGATTATGTTGTTGCTTCTGTGATGTACTTCTAGATGTTCTAGAGAAAACTTCTTATACTCATTGTTGATTATAGTGGAAGATTTGGGAGTGGGCTGTGCAAGCCTCGTAGTTTTTACTCCTCACATTGAGGAGGTTTTTCACGTAAATCGTTGTGTCATTTTGTGTATGTTATTGTTGTTAATTCCGCTGCTTATTTGTTAGTTAAAACTATCCTCATTAGTTCACTGCAAATAGAGGTGATGAACTTTTGTTAATTACAATGCTTAACCCCAGCAGAGGCTTCCCGTGGCCAGCTCCGCTCCCGTGTGGAGTGGAGGGAAACCGCAGACATGTGGCTGCACAGCACGAATGCAACGCAGCAGAGCTATTTCCAGCTTATACAGATGGCCATTAGCCCCGGCATCGCGCACGCCACGACGATACGTCCGCCCCACTTCGCCCAGCCTGCGACGCACTTTGGAATTGCGATGCGAACTACCCCGAGCCCAGCAGCGACGTGCGTGTGGCGCGCGTACGTACGTGGACCATGGCGGCACGAGCTCCCTTCAGCGACCCTTCGTCAGGCCGGGCCCCTCTTGGATGGATCTGTGCTGCGAATCCGCGATCGATCGGTGACGAGTGCATTGGGGCAGAGCACGCGCAGCACAGCAGCATCGTTCTCTTGTCCTTGCAATGGACATGGGAATCTGCCGAGTTCTTGTTGCCTTTGCAACGCGATGCAACTCTCAGCCACAGCTCACACAGGTGGTGCACGGACAGTGAAAAAGATGGGCCATCCCCATGTGATGTTTGCTTGGGACAAGTAAATTAACCAGAGACGTCGACCATGCCATCGCATTACTTTGCTTGCTAGTTGCTCCCAAACGTGCCCTATTAACGGGGCACGCAGCACATGCTGCAAGCTTAGCATATACTAATGCTAATGACCTGCTAGCTAGCAGTAGGTGTTCTGCTTGTGATGAACAAAATTAAATTCTCAGTATCTGCAGTGCATACATCAGTGACAGGTAAAGCGCACCTGTATACTAGTAGCAGCACATACAGACGGCGAGAGGAATGACCGGCTTTACAAGTCAATGCGACGTTTCCTCGCCAAAACTACTACACGCCTCGTCGCACCTAACGCGCTGTTGAAGCTCTACCGACTCCTCAGTCCTGACTGCAAATGCAGGTGTGTGCAGGAAGAAAGTTATAGCGGCTCGCTGTCTGTGTCTATACAAAATGTGCAAGCAAAGGAAACAACTAGGAGACTTGTAGCTAACTGGTGTATCTAATTAAGCTGGCTTGTCGCCGTCGCGCCAATGGAGCCAAATTACGGGCAGATTCGACTGCCGATAGCGACCCGGCACCTGTACCAAATTGATCGATGGACAAAGTACAGAGTGAAACCAATAGATTAGAGGTAGCAAGTAGTTGTTTTTCCTCTACCCAATAAGCTACTGCATGCTGTCCTAGTCCTAGCTTGGTAGTATGAAGCTTCCAAAGCCCATCGATCTCGGCACACATCATTGCCCACACTTGTAGACTCAACATGCATCACCCTGTCTTACTTTCTGTGCCTTCAGTCCTTCACTCAAGAAAGGTATCCCTGCAACTGCAGGCCAGAGACTAGCCACATCTGACGCTCTACACAGTGCACACCACCCTTGATAGATTGTCCAAAAAGAATAAAATTGTGTATATCTGATGACTGATGAGCTTGTGAGACCGGTTAATATAGAGATATATTCCATTTTTCCTTTATATTTTAAGGCTGTTAGTACTTAGCAGTAAAACTAAGTTTCATTTTCTTAAGGCAGCCCAGAGTATAGTAGGTCTACTGGTACTAGTTCACTTGATCCAGTGAACAGCCATAGAATGGCTACCGTGGAAGAGAACAAAGTTATGCAATGATCAGGCCATCAATGCCAGAAATGGGCCCAGAAGATTATTGTAGAGAGTACCAGTATTGATTTTTTTTTTGTACCACTCGATCACAGTGTGGGCTTTGAATACCCGAAGCATCATATGTGTACCATACTAATTCTATGATCAGTGGCTAGTGCACACATCTCCAACATTGATATTCACATCCATACATTCATACATACATAACAAAGTAAATTATAGTATATAACTTAAATGATTACATTATTTATATCACAAGGACCGACCGGCCGAATAAAAACTTAAGTATCAGAAGTAGCAAAGTAACAACGGAAGCAATATATGTAATAGGTCCAAAATTCCAGCAGCATGCCCATCCAACCCTCAAGCAATCGACTAGTGATAAGTCCTAGAAAGACCCGTCACCGAACCCACCGATTCCGAGTGCGAAGAAGGCGTCGTCCGACATAGGATCATTCTTTAACTCTGAACAATAATTTAAATAAGATTAAGAACATTGCGTACTCAGCAAGACTTGTAGTATATCGCAAAGTTTATATAAATGCAAGGGTAACTGGAGATAAGGCTCTATGCTACCAGTTATTTTCATAATTAAGCAAGTTTTGTTTGCAATATCAATATATAGTATTTTGCAATGGAAGTTTAAAGAGCAATTAAATAGATAAAGGACAACAAATAAGCAATTGAATAAATAACCACTCGCAATCCTCCTCGGCTGCGAGCAACTTCTTATTTTTTGCCATAGGCATTGGCGGCACTCAACTCAAATATAAACCAACAAACTATTTCCCACATTTTTCCAAGAAAGCTGTTTTTGCGAAACCAAGACTATATCCAGCAATACTACACTTAGCACGCTCATCACCGTGAGCATAACTATTTAAATAGATTTACACTCTGCAGAGGAGTGCAACTTTACCCACAGCATACGAATTCTCTAGCTTGTTCGGCATCCGTCGATACCACCACTCACTACCTTTGGTAAGCAGTCTAGAGCACACGTGGAAGCCTTTACATCACCTAGTCCTAACCTTACACTAGCCCGATGAATAAATACCCTAAATTCAACCAGTACCCCCCTCCCCCGTTCTCAGTGAGGCATTCACCATTGTGTCGGAATGTTTTGTTCCTAACGCCTCGGTGAAGGGAGCCCCTTCGAACATGTCTACACCGGTCATGCTCGCACTACCACGGCATACCAACGTGCAAGGCTAGTTTTCAATGACTTAATTAGCTAAGGTCATCCCATACCGGCACATGTAGTTGTACGCTTACGCTTAAGTCGGATATACTGGCATTCACTCCTTAATTGACCCAGACGAGAATCTCCCTCTATCTACTTGTGGGATACACCCCTCACACTTCTCATAATACAATATAACTTGCCCATGTCACAAACTAGGTTTTTTATTTTTATTTTTATACAAAATAACAGAGATAAATCCCTTTGGACCATCATTTCAAAATCTCCTAAACTCATTTTTAACATGGAATCTCCCAAACTCATTTTTAACATGTCATCCATTTTTAAAATTTTAGTAAAGACTAAACGCTAAGCAGTTATGCAAGATTCACATTCGAAAAGCTCAAATTGGCATCATTCATTGTCTAAACCTACCCTAAAGGCTACAATAGTAAAGGTGTCAATATTTCAAGAAGATTCATTCATCGAATAGGATTACGACTACCATTATCCCCCAAATTTAGAATTTTAAGCAAACATACACGCATGCATAATAGATTTTGCAAAAAGAAGTGCAACAATTAAAATAGTAGGATCAACATGGTCAAAAGAGGTGCTTACCTTGCTCTAGTTGCTCTGAGTATGAGGATCATCGTAAAAGTTGTTTGAACAATCGATATCTAATCAAAAGAACCAAAATCAAATTAAATATAGAACAATAATTCCAACAACCACAAAATCCAAATCTTTTTGCATATTCAAGTAGATCATGATTTTAGATGAATTTAGATTCATCTCATTTAGAGTTTGTATGCAAAAAGTTATTAACGTTTTAATTTGCTTCGGTTTGAAAATTCAAGAAAAATAGAAAAGGGTGATGTTAAAAACGTATTTTGCAAAGTCTACGCTTTCCAACGGAGGAAGCGTATTCTTCTCTGAGTTCTACTGAGGTTTACGCTTTCTAACAGAGAAAGCGCATTTTCCTCAGAACTAAAGGTGGGTTTCTCATTTTTTTTTCTAGATTTATTTTAACTTACATGTGGGGCCTACTTGTCAGTTACCCACATTTTTGTTTTATTGATTTTATTTAAAAACCAGAGGCGGTCTGACATGTCATAGACTCATTATTTATTAACTAATGATTAAACCTATTTCTGATTTAAATTAACTGACAGCTAGGGCCCACATGTCATTCTCTCGGGTTTTAAAACACCGAGAATAGTGCGTGGTCCCACATGTCAGTAACACATTTACTAAAAATGTTTAGAATTAGATTTCTGATTATCTTTTCAGTCGGTCCCACATGTCATAAATTGGTTTGACTTAACTATTGTCATTTGTGTTAAGCTAATACTCAACCGAGTGGGTCCCACCGGTCGAGAGAGAGAGAAAGAGAGGAGTTGGGCGCATAAATGGCCAAGCGCCATGGCGAGCTCGCCGGTGACGAGGCAGGCACGGGGAGGTCCGGGATAGGGGCAAAATGAGTTCCTCTCTTGACGGCGATGCCATCGGGTGGTGGTGGGGTTGGATGGGGTGCTACGCCGGAGATGAGTGGCGTAGCTCCTCGGGTCCGAAGTGGGTTTCGCGAACTGAACCAATCAGCAGTGAAAGGTGGTGCGCATTGGTTTCATGAGGTTACTACGATGCTACACATAGTGGCTTAGGGACCAATGGTCACCGAAGTGGCGATGACAAAGCTTCCCGCAGCAGTGCCATGATTGGCTACGATGAAATCTATGATATATTAGCTAATCTTCCAATCTAACGCACGAAAAAGCTCTAGGGAACTACTAAAAGCTCACCAAGGTCCTTGACGGCGTTAGGGAATGTCCGGAGTGGCTTGGCGACGTTGAGCAGCAGCAGCGCAAAGGAGGCTCTCGGTGACAGCACGTTGTAGGCATGGAGATGCTACAAGGAGGTGCGCATTAGCTTGCATGCACAGTGAGGATGGTAGGGATAGAAGGAATTGACCAGAGACTCGCCGATGTGGCAGCTAACTGGAAAGGAGTTACGGCGGCCAGAAATGGGGAAGAAGGTCGATTCAGGGGATTCTTTGCGTGTGGATCATCATCAGCTAAGGGAGAAGCATCAGTAAAGTATGGAACACGAAATGACATGGTCAGGTGAGGTTCAAGGTCACCTGAACGTCAAAAACATGAAGGTACAATGTGAAGTGTGCGCCAGAGGTACGAGGAAGACGATGGAGCATCCATGCTATGGGGTTCCCAGAGCTACATCAAGCACAAAAGGAGTATCAGTGAGGTAAGAGGCACATGGTGACGTGGTTGACGAGGGCAAGAAAGCTCACAAGAGAATATGGCATTGTAAAGCTTGCTCACCGGCGTCGAGAACGACGCACTCGTTCTCGGCGATTCAAAGAGCTAGAAGCTCGGAGAAAGAGCGAGATGGAACTAGGGGCGAGCTAGAGAGATGGTAACACGCTCGGGGGGCTTAAATAGTAGCGAGTAGTGCGTGAGATGAGCGGCGAGAAGGTACAGCCACGACAAGAAACTTGCGCTCTCGCTTTGGCGTCTCCGCCAGCTCGGGGGTTATGCGCCATTAAGAGGTAGATGGCATGGGCAAGGTCTGGCGGAGGTGATGGTGGCAGGTGAGGCATGAAAATAGTGGGCGGCGAAGGAAACCAGTGGGCAGAGCTAGCGAAGGCTCGCTGGCGAGCAAGGGCGAGGCGTGGTGGAAGACAACCTCTGATGAGCGGGGCCCACCTATCATCGAGAAGGCGAGCGCACGCGCTGGCGCGGGCTGGCACTGGCGAAGGGATTTGGGCTGGCTCAGATGCGGCCCAAGTGGGTGAGTGGGAATTCAAAACAATTATTTTTGAATTTCCAAAATCTGGCTTAGTATTTGCTGAATTTTTGTACTAGGCAAAGAGATTCTAAAATTTATGAATTTTTTTTGTGAGGGTTCCGACCCCGTATAGTTTCTTATGTAATTTTTTTAGGATTTTATATGCTCTGTGATTTCCCCAAAAATTCTCTCAATTTTCTGTTTTCATACAAATGTATTATTACTCTTGATGAAATTTCACTAAACATGCTCAAAGAAATTTTCCCCCATGCAACATGCCCAAAATTAATCTCCTACCCATGTTCAATCTATTTTCTCAAAATTAGGATTTTTGGGATGTTACGCCCAACTGATAGCCTGATCTGGCATTTGGGCACAAATGAAAGCATGCAGCTTATACAAAACCACACAAATGCATATCCCTAGTCCCCACAGCCCGAGCATTTCTGGCGTCTTCTGTCTCCTTTTGCCAACCATTCTAAACTACTACTGCTAATTAACACCTGTCATGCCGACAGAAGAAAGATTATACTAGAGAACACCTCATGAAAGAAAGGTAGAAGAAAACAGAGGAAAGAAAAGGTGTGGAAGGCATGAGCAAACAAAGCTGCTACTAGTACAAAATGGAACCTTTTTGAGTCACGGCAGTGTACACTAAGCCGGCATGGAGGCGAGCACATAGTTTTGTGCAGGCGAATGCATCCAAACGCTATATACCCTGCCCTGGCAGATGCCTAATAATTGCATGCCTCGCAATTAATCAATCAGTGCAGATCCATTTGCAACTGCTGCAGTTTCTCAGTCTCCATCACTCTCCCTCTTGAATATACCAGCAATGTAGCATCGAAAATTTGTACAAGATGGTACATACATACAGTAGGAATGAGGCAGGCACATATGCTGATCATTGATGTACACTACACAGTACTATACATATTGTCATGGAAAATTTCTTCATCATAATGCACCACTTATTTTTGCAGACCATGGATGATGGTCTCATGGATGGATGTGTGTCTTCACGAGGATTGAGGAGTGACTGAGCACACTCATGTCTCACTGGAATTGTTGCCTTTTGTAGAGATCAATATACACTCAAAAGAAAGAGAGAAATAGGGAGGGGAAGAAAGGAAAGGAACAATGACAAATTGACATGCACCATGACCAGGATGAAAAGGAAAGGAACAATGACAAATTGACATGCACCATGACCAGGATGAAAATGAACGTGCACCGGCCAGCCTCTAGAAGAGCTCCCACTCGAACCTCGGGGACGGCGAGGTGGTGGTCGCCGGCGCCATGGTGGTCACCAGGGCCGAGGACGTCGACGGAACTGACGACAGCAGGTCGAACGTCTCCCAGCTCGCCGTTGCAGTCTGTGGCGCCGGCGCGGTAGCCTTGGCGGGCGCTGGCGGCTGGAACTGCCGGCGCTGCTGCTGCTGCGCCGGGGGCGGCTGCGGCGGCCGGGCCTTGGCGTGGCCGTTGGCCTTGGGCGCCGCTGACGCGTTCTTGGTCTTCGCACGGATGGCGTCCAGGGTCTCCACGTACTTCTGCACCCGCTTCTCCTGCATTTGCCGCTGCATCTTGACGTCGCCCTCGGCGGTGACGGAGTCCAGCTTGATCAGCTCGTTCATCAGCGCCTCGGTGAGCGTGACGACGTCGGCCTCCACCACCTTCCCGCCCTTGCTCACGATCGTCTCCAGGGCCGACACCTGCCACAAACCAACCGCCGCGCCGGCGAAGTCAAATGAACCGCCCACCACAAATAAAAACGAGCACAGAAACGCCGGCCATGGAGATCATCGAGCTAAAGCCGGTACCTTGGATGCGAGCTTGTCGACGTCGAGGCTGATGCAGGAGATGGACTTAGCGGCGCGCTCGGCCTTGCTGTTGCGGCGCTCCTCGAGGAGGCGCTTGGCTTTCGCGGTGGGATCCTCGTGCAGCAGCATCTTGGAGCGGTCCTTGACGCCGACCATGTCCAAGAACTCCTTGGAGTCCCGCTCCTTGTCCTTGTACACCACCTTCTGGTCGTCGGGGTGCAGCCCCGTCTTCTCCGACAGCAGCTTCTTCAGCTCGCCGAAGGAGGCCTGGGAGTTGATGTAGATCTCGTGGTAGACGCCGTTGAACTTGACCTTGACGCGGATGGTGGGCACGGGGGCGCCGCCGGGCGGTGGGTCGGAGTCCGGGCTCCGCTTCTGCACCAGCATGCCGCCGGGCCGGACCTCCCACACCTCCTCCTTCACCGCCGCCGCCACGGACTCCTTCATCGGGGAGAATGCAGCTGCTTTCTGATCCCTCCCGCGCATCATCTTCTCATCCTACGCTTGTATGTACACACCCTCACCGATCGAGCTAAAAAATAATTGCTGCTCAGACTCAGAGACCACAAGAGGCTAATCTACCTAGCTTAATTTGCTCTGCTCTATATGTATATGCTGCGCCAGAACCGGCAAATTCAGAGACACCGCCGGAACAACAACTAAACCAAAAATGTGAACTGAGCTTGTAACCCACAATTGGAGAAATCAAGAAGAGGAGGAGGGAGAACAAGAAGAAGAAGAAGAAAGAAATGGTGGTGGGAGAAAAAGACAGGGTACAACCAAGGGACAGGGCAGCAGAATATTTATACTGATAAAACGAAGCAAGGCAAGCGAGCCAGGCCAACTTGCAATTAAACAACTGTGGGGGCTCTAGTTGTACAATGGCAAGGAACAAAACAACTCCAATGGCTTGGACCCCGATGCTGCCACGATCACCAGTGACTCTTCTGGATCGAGAAGAAAAGACGAGGGATTACGGTGAAGTTTTTAAGCTGTGATCGACCAACGTACGGCTGGGAAGGCAAATAGCAAGGACGAGACGAGAGTCACGAGACGAGACGGTGAAGCCGTGAACGGTTGAGGTGGCGCGTCGAGCCGAGAGGTGCGGCGCACCCATCCTCTCACGTACACTCGATCGACGCCGATGCGTCCGCTTGGGTTGGTGAGTGGGGTGGTTTGGTTGGTGGTTGGTTGCAGACTTGCAGTTGCAATGCTGCTTGCTCGGGACGGCTCGATCTCCTCCGCGTTGCCGACCTTCGCCTCCAAGCAAAGCCAAGCCAGCCGTTTGTTTCGGCGAGCTCGCCACCTCACCCTATTTCCTACCTACCACTCCTTACCTCCTTGTGTCTTCCTCTTTCAGATTCCGTTTCAGCAGCTTCTTCTTTTGCCAGGAATGAAAAGCTTCATATACACACTACTTATATTGCAAAGTTTTCTCGTTCTACCTTGGAGTGTACGTACTGACCAGGAATGTGGCAGCTCGGGTGTCGGTTTCTGAGAGAACCAGCAGGTGAGCACTACTCATTCGTCAATCATATTTGGCCTGGAACACTTCACTATTCAATTTTATATGCTATTCGTGTTTTATATGATGGAAGTAGTAGTAGTTCCCCTAGGCCTCAGTTTAGTTTGTTCCAGGCTATACCTATAATGCAGGGTACTGTCTGCATGTGCCAATGTGCCATGCGATCGATCCCTGCATATGAGTGGCCTGTGAAGTGTATGGCAATGGCAACAACCGAAACTAGTAGTACGATAGTTCAGAGTTTGCAAATGATTAAGCTGCACCGCGCGGGCGACAAAAGCCTAAAGAGAGTTGGGGGTTCATTGGTCCTGAAAGCGGCAACACTACGGAGTATTTATTCTGTTGCTTCATCATTCGTTCGATCATTACACTCGTACATGTGGCATCTTTCAGACATTGCTAGATCAGCTGCATGCTCTATGGAGTACTATATCAACTGCTTAATATATCGCCCATCAAAGATGGCAAACACATGCAACATCCAAGAAATCAAAGAGGATCGATCTGCCACACACTCACTCTCTCTCTGAACCCCAGAACTGCAACAAGTTGTCGAGTCCGGTACAAATCAGAAATTGCCTTATCACTGTTGTTAACGCCATGGAGCCGTCCGGCTTCACTGATGTAACCAGTGAAGTCTCCAGATAAATGTGCACAGTGTACTTCACTTGCCAAGCCGAAGAGCAGCAGTAAAAACTAAAAAGTCGAGCATCTTTTCACGCGAATAATCCTCACACGAAGCGGAGGAGAAAGAAAGCCAGCGAGCGCTCCGATGCCGTCCTCTCGGTGGAGCCCGACGGGCGCGCGCTGCCAAAAAACACAGCGCAGCCCATCCACAAGTGGTCGCTCCCCCGGTCGAAACGTGGGCCGAACCGCTCGATCTCGGGCCCACCTGTCTATGATAGTACTCTGCTGCTGTTCTTCTTAGTTACAGAGCAAGAAGGGGTCTCAGGGATGTCAGGCCACCGACAGAGGGCGCACGTGGAGGGTGGGGAGCCGTCCACGTCGACACATCACAGGATTCTTCGCTGGAAAATGCTGTGCACACGAAGAAATTTATGGATTGGATAGTCCGTCGAAGGACTCAATGCACATGATCCGTAGCGCATGGTAGTAGAAGTGATCTTTCACCGTTCGATAAAAAAATAAATATCGAGATCAATATTTACCGTGTGTTTTTACGGTAGAATCACTATAGTAAATATTTCATTGTTCCTACAATATTTTTCTATGGGCACTATAAAGTACTGTTTATACAGTGAACCTTCCAGAGGTTCGGATCTGAAATTGATACCAAGGGTGTACTAAGGCCATGTTTAGTATAGCTTCTACTCCCAGCTTCTCAATCGATTCTCGTGGAGCCGTACTAAACACCCCGATTCTCAAAACCACCAGATCCTGATTCTCGCGAGGAGCTGTCTCAAAAATGAACTAGCAACAAGAAGCAACCTTCCTGTAGATTCTCATGAGAATCCAACTTGCATAAACAAAAATACCCTTGAAGTTTGAAGTTATTACCCGCAAATACCATCCAACTACCCTCGGGATTTCCACGCAGCGTGGCGGATCCGTGCCCTTCGCCGATTCGCCTTTTCCTCGCTTCGTCGCTGCGCTCTCGGCGCGCGCGATGCGCGAAAAATCGCCTTAACCCTCTCGTGCGCCTCCTCGGGATCTCGACTGTGCCACCTCCGGTCCTCGATTGCTCCACCGCAGGCCCCGGACTGCGCCGCCGCCTGCACGAGAGGGTCAAGGTGGCGACTTGGCGATTTCCACGCGGTCCTCCACTGCGCCGCCTCCGGCCCCCGTGTGCACCCTCACCGGTCCTCCACTGCGTCACCGCCGGACCCGGAGTGCGCCGCCGCGAGCAGACGACAGCCGCCACCGGAAACCCTAGAGGTCGTCGTTCCCTCACCTTCTTCGCCATCGCCGTTTACCGAGCACCACCGACCGACTCTTGTGAAGGTAAGGTCCTCATCCGACCGTCCCCCTTGCCCTCCCTACTCCTACCTTTGTCTCCTTGTTCGTCGGCCGCCATCAATTTTCTTAGTGAATATGTGAATGTAGTTTCATGCATCTGTGAATGTTGTAGGCACAAAATCACATCTGTGAATCTGACTGTCATGAAACGAGTGATTGAATCTATGAATGGAATTCTTTCTCAGTGATTGTCATGATTGCCAAATTGTGGGCTGCTGTAAACTGTTAGAGCTCGATGGTTCTAAATATTAGCTGGTATCCTATTATGAAAACTGTTGTATCATCAACTTGTTCTTTTACACTGTCAATACAAAGGTGCCTGTTATGTGAGATGGCATCCTCTCCCGGTTGGCATTGTTATGTTTTCAGTTCGTCTCTTTGCAAATGTGTTATAGCACTCATGAATCAAAATACAAAGTTTGGTAGTGAATTTGAGATTGAAGGACAATGCTTGTTCTGGTAATTAACAATTTATGATTGGTATGTTATCTTAGTTTGTGGGAATCAATGAACTTTCTGATTGAGATTTTGATTGGTATGTTATCTCAATTTCTGTGATTGATGATGCTGCAAGATAGGTTATATTGTCTGATGTGAAATTGTCAATTGCTGTTTTTGATATGATCAGTCAACTGCATGGTAGTTGTGTTTGAAACAGACTCATGTTGCCTTAGCTTGTTGTCAACATTTGCACCTAGTTACAAGATTTCACTTATGAAGTTTGGTAATTCATGATTGATTGATTGTAGGAGTGGGGCCAATGTGAAGGGATACTCTGTGTGGTCATTCATGGATCTCTATGAGATATTCGGTGGGTACAAGTTCCGCTACGGCCTTGTCGCTGTTGATTTCAACACCGGAGAACGGAGGAGGCAGCCGAAACACTCTACTCGCTGGTACTCAAGACTTCTTGAAGAACAATGTTGTAATCAAGGTGGAGGATGGTTTTGTTAGAGTAGGATACATGTGTTAGTTCAGTATTAGTATTGTATAGCTTTTTTTTTGTTAGAGTAGGAGTCCTCATGTACTTTGTATATTTGGTAGCAGTTTTTTGTATAGATGGTAGCAGTTGTATTGTCCAAATGAAATGCTTGATGAGATGATATTTTCCATCCTCATGTATTTTCAGTAGAGTTTGATTAGCAGTTGTTATGCATCTTGCATATTGTAGTTGCTATACATCTTGCAGATTGTAGTTGCTATGCATCTTGCTGTGTGTAAAAAGAACTCACCATTTATTTGTCATCCTGAGCATGTCCTTAGGTATTTTTTTTTAAAAAAAATAATGTTGTTCCAGATACATACACACAAGTTGCCATTGGTCAACTGGAGCTGTTCTGTTGTATTCTTAAAAAAATGGTAGCATCACCACAATATATATTCATATGGTCTTAACAAATTTAGGGGGTAAGACACAAATACAATTGAAGTATTACAACCAAGGGTAACATGGTCTATTTGCTTCTAATCCTCAATCATATGGTCTTTGGAGCCAACCTAACAGCCAAACGCTTTCAACAGACAGCTCTTGATTCTCAGAGAAGTGGATTCTCAGATAATCAGGAGCAGAATCTGAAAAACGAGAATCTGGAGCTGTACCAAACAGGGCTTAAGATTCCCACCACGTGACTTAACTAACATTATATCATGTAGCCACACCAACTGATCTGGATTCTCGACAGCACCACAGGGCGTACTGTACCAACAATATTATGAGTCCGCTACAACAGCACGCTGCAGCAATACGGTGGAGAACACTATAGAAATAGCGTCGATTCTACTGTGTGCAGAAAAAACACTGTAGTGATGGTAATGTTTATTAGTGTAGTAGGATAGTATACACTATTGATATAAACAGTTGTGATGGGACGACCGGATGAGCCTAATGCATGTGTACTGTGCACCTCTACGATCTACGTCCCACAGCGACGTACTTCTTCCTCTTCCTCTCCGTTAAGAGACTCAAGACCAGAATCCCAGCACTTACGCAAGGCCATATCAAGAGTTGCTTGTAGATCCAATAGAAAATGAAACACTAAGATTTTTGGATCTCTCCTCTATCTCCATGGTCGGCTAACTCAGCTAGCTTCTTCGGCTCCCTTTGCACTTCCTTGTGGATTTGTTGTGAATTCTGTTAAGAAACCGAGCCCATGACTTAGAGTCCTGGCCAATGTAGGTACCTCATCCACCCGTAGTCTATATATAGGAGGAGGACCCCAACCATTGTACATGATCATTGAGAAGAGCAATAAAGAGAAGCCTGCAATCCCCTCATATATCTGTGTTAATCTTTTATTCTGTTCTTTACGTTCTTGCATTGTTCTTACGATTCTGAGTTTGTCTACGAGGTAATCGCTCGGATTGAACTCGCCAGCGACGGTTCCTCAACAGATTCCTCGTGTCTTTTCATAACTCTATGAATTCTCCTCGCTCCCCCCCTTTTGTCGCGGTCAATGCCTTTTCTTCACTCCCTGCATCTGCTATCACAAAGGCAAAACTCATACAGGTTCTCAAATCCCATTTGTTTGATAAGGAGAAATTTGATTGGATTACTGTGAGCTTGGAATTGCACTTGTATATTAGTATTTGGCCTAATGTTGAAGAAATTTGGGAACTATCAATTTTGGGAGAAGAACCAAATTGATTTGAGAGGCAGTGTTGCATCAGCGTGCCAACTGACTAGTCATCTAGCCATCACCCATGCCACTGGCTGGCTCCGGCACTTTGTGAAGCCCATCTTCGTCTGTCTTAGGCGCCGCCGTCCGTCACAAGGTCACCCAGCGCCATCATAAAGCCCATCGCAACGACGACCTTCACAACAGGCGGCGAGAGCCCTCACGACGGATACAACTGAGGCCTCCAAGCGAGGTCCTGCACGTCGACGACGAGGTTTCGCGGGTCACACTGTTGAAGTCGGTGGGCCTCAATTTACACGCGTGAGGAGGATGGAACGAGTCTGGGCAGCAATAACAACTCACGTGATACGAGTTTCTTGTGAAAAAAAAATCGTGTGTATAGTAGCGCCACTTCGCCTGACAGTCTCCTCGAGCGGATCGCAGTGCGTGATCGGAAAGGGTCGGCGTAACCTATGGCCTCTTACCTGGAGAGGTGCAAGTGGGCCCACCCTCCCCGGCGACGGGCCACCCACCGGCTACATACCACGACGGTGGCGCGAAGCGCGCCGCCGCCGTAACCCTTTTTTACTCTCTGTACATACGCACGTTGATCGCAATGGTTCCTGTGCGGTGACTGACCTGTTGCTTTTTGTGTGTCAGTGTGTGTAGCCTTGTGTATGTTTTTACGATCGAGCACCTGAGCGGTACACGAGTTGTAGGGCCCGTTTGTTTGCCCGGCCGACTTTTGGTCGGAAAAGTCGAAGCCAAACAAACGGAG
The DNA here is from genome assembly GCA_036346255.1 of Ampelocalamus luodianensis. NCBI lineage: Eukaryota > Viridiplantae > Streptophyta > Magnoliopsida > Poales > Poaceae > Ampelocalamus > Ampelocalamus luodianensis. The sequence goes on along the minus strand of CM070632.1, from coordinate 1,722,435 downwards.
CGGCTTTTCCCGCTTCTCTAAAAGCTCAAGTCGTCTCAACGCGAAGCGAAGCCGGGCCGGTGATCCCGCTTCCGCCGCTTCCCGCACTCGCCTTCCGAAAATACCCCGTTCGACTTTATTACCCGCCCATACCAACTACTTAAACACGGGAGAGCCTCCTCTCCGATCCCCTTCCGGTCGCGCCCCCTCCAGAGCATCGCGCTGCCGCCTAACCCTAGCGGCTCTGCGCCTCCCGATCGCGCCACCCGGCCGCCGCTCACGGGATGTCGCCTCACGCCGCGCCTCCGCTAGTCCTGCCGCCTCTCGCCGCGGCCGCACCTCCTCGACCGCCTCCCGCCCGGCGGTGATCTGCGGTGGTCCTCCCGCCCGATAGCGCCTCCTCCGACCTCGGCCCGAGCGGACCAGGCCTCCACGGCACGCCCGTACCTACGGCCATCTCCAGCAAGTACCCGGCCCCCGCCTCCTTCGTCGATCCGAAGGTATATCCGCCGTCTCAAACCAGCCCCATCCTTCTCCTCGCCAAACGGCGCCTCCTCCTCTCCGTCGAGCAGGGCGCGCCTCCTCCTCTCCCCGAGCCTCCTCCTCTTCTCCTGGCCACGAGCCGCCCGACGCCGGCGCCGCTCGTCCTCTCCTCGGCGCCCGGCGCCTCCTCCTCTCCCAGAGCCTCCTCCTCTTCTCTCGACGGCACGGGCCGCCTCGACGCCGCGCCGCTGCTCGTCTCCCTCCAGCAATGGCGCCCTTCTCCCTCTCCCCCGAGCGTCCTCCCTGTTCTCCCGACGCCTAGGCCGCCCCGACTGTCCCCTGTGGCCGAACCTCTGTGGATTTGTGTGACTGGTAGCAAGATTTTGCAAAATGGAGTGTGATTAGTAGCTTGATGATTGTTTTGCCAAATATGAGAAATTTTGAAGCAACTGCTGTCTCCTGGGAATACACATCTGGCAGTATGAGGAAAGGCGTCCTTCTGTTATGCTTGCAATGCTGAAAATGAAATGAATGTATGCTTGATCTTGTGTTATGCTTGCAATGCTGCAGATAAAATGAATGTATGTTGATCTTGTGTTATGCTTGCAATGCTGCAAATAAAATGGATGTATGTTGAACTTGTGTTATGCTTGTAAATTGGCAATGATAGGTTAATTGAGTAGGACACCCTTCTGACTTAGCTTGTTGTAACATTATAGGATTATGATTCATTTGTTGATTTCTCTATGCCGAGCTAGTAATTTTAGCAACAATGCACTTAGCATTTATGTTCTTGTGCCTCATTATTCGTTGAATTCATGAATTGTATTCCCTATGCCAGTTCTATGTTGTAGTTACATATTTTCTTATATGCATGCTACTTATAGATGGATAAAGCACAAGCCGCTATATGGGATGCATTCACAAATGAAGTGTTCATTGACATCTGCGTGGAAGAGGTGCTTGCAAACAATAGACCCTTCCAATGTTTGAATAACAAAGGGTATCACAATTTTATGACCAAGTTCAAAGAACGCACTAATAAAGAGTATAGTCGTAAGCAATTTTAAAACCATTGGGACAGCTTGAAAAGGGACTATTCCAATTGGAAGACATTGAAGCACCATGCATCGGGGCTAGGCATCGATCCTAAGACTGGATCCATTGAGGCAAGTGATCAGTGGTAGACCGAACAGATTAAGGTATACAATCTTTAATGTTGTTGCATGTGTATCACAATTCAATTATTCATGTTGTTTTATGGATTCTTGCACGCTCAGAATCGCAGCTATGCCACAATGTGCCAAGTTCAAGAAAGCACCCCTGCAGCATGAGGACAGGCTTGACATCATTTTTGATGGTGCAACCTATACGAATGAATCCTCTCTTGTCCCTAGAGCACATGGTGCTGCCCATGTCAATATTGAGGACAATGAGGATGAGGGTGATGAGCCTCATGGTAAGGAGGAAACCACTGCACCGAAGATGTCATCCCATGTGGACAAGGGAAAGAAGAGAGTGGGCATGGCTCACCCATGGGAAGAGGCCGAAGAAGACACACAAAGACGTGCAGCTCAAGCGTTTGGTGGATATTGTGGAGAGGTCTTATGGAAGCAAGAATTCTGTGACCAATGCACCTGGTCCAGCGGTTGATCCTGTTAGGCAAGAGATATCTGAGATGATTGATTTGGTTATTGAGGCTGGGGCCGAAGAAGGGAGTGATGAGCATTTCTATGCCACACAACTCTTCATGAAGAAAGAGTATCGAGATGTCTTTCACACACTAAAGACACCTCAAGGAAGGCTAGCATGGCTTACAAGGGCATGGGAGGAGAAGACGAGGCGTTAGATAGTTTGAACTGTATTCCTGAGAGTTGAACCTATATATCCCTCATGTCATGTGTTATGTAACATACTATTTGACTTGTACTGTCAGTTATGTATGCTACTTGGTGGTCTCTTATTAAATATGACACTTGTTTATGCTATGTGGTTGTCACTTAGTAATTGTGTTCTTTTCATATGATGTATGCATGTCGCTTACTAATTATGTTATTTTTCTGTGACAGATGAGCTCTTCACGTTCGTCTTGTTCAAGTGATGATGAATCAACTCATGAAGCTGTTGTGGATGATGGAGGACCGGATTTGTTCTTGCCGCTAGTTGTGATTGCTGTTTTTGCATGTTTGGATAACTATGGAGGCTCCAATACGAAGAGGCCAAGGAAAATACCGACAATGACGGGGATCCAATGGGTTGAGGATACACTCGGTAGTGCACAAGAGTGTTATGACATGTTCAGAATGCGAATGTCAGTTTTTCTTAGGCTTCATGACACCCTTGTTAATAATTATGGCTTGAAATCAACTAGAGAGGTAAACTCAAAGGAAGCATTAGCATTGTTCGTATGGACTTGTGGAGCTCCTCAATCGAACCGCCAAGTCAAGAACCGGTTTGCTCATTCCAAAGAAACCGTTAGTAGGAAGTTTGCGGAGGTTTTGGAATGTGTGTACCGTCTTGGTATTGACAACATAAAGCCCACAAATCCGGAATTCTCAACAATACATCCAAGACTTAGAGAGCCTAGGTTTTCCCCTCACTTCCATAATTGCATCGGTGCTATAGATGGAACACATATAGCTGTCACGGTGCCATGTGAGAAACGACCTGTTCATTTCAACCGGCATGGATACACTAGTCAGAATGTCATGGCTGTTTGTGATTTCGACATGAGGTTCACTTTTGTTTGCACTGGTTGGCCAGGGTCTGCACACGACACACGCATATTACTTGATACCTTGGTAACGTACAAGGACTACTTTCCACACTCTCCAGAAGGTACTTTTGTTGTTACTATTTTCCAATTAGGTACCTTCATATGTCAGTAAATAGTACATTCGATTTGAATTGTAGGAAAGTACTATCTAGTGGACTCCGGATACCCCAACCGCAAAGGTTATCTAGCTCCCTACAAGAACCAAAGGTATCATGTACCTGAATTTCGAAACGGTGGTACACCAGTTGGACTAAAAGAGGTGTTCAATTACCACCACTCTTCCCTTCGAAATGTTATTGAGCGTACGTTCGGCGTTTGGAAGATGAAGTGGCGTATTCTACAGAAGATTCCTAGTTATCATGAAGACAAGCAAAAGAAAATTATCGTTGCAACAATGGCTTTGCATAATTTTATTTGAGACAGTGCTTTGGTTGATAATGATTTTGCTCGTGCACAGAGGAATGAAAATTACGTGGATGGGGATATGTCCACTAACCACAGTGCACATGATGTTACAACTGTTATGGATGATGTTGATATGACCGACCTCCGTGACGCTATTGCAACTGCTTTGGTAGCATGACGATAGGATAGATGGAAGATATATGTAGTATTTTGTATGTAGTATCACGCCTTTGGTAGAATGGTGAAGGATAGATGGAATATACATGTAGCATTTTGTATGTAGTATCACAGCTTTGGAAGCATGGTGCAGGATAGATGGAAGATACATGTAGCATTTTGTATGTAGTATCACAGCTTTGGAAGTATGGCGAAGGATATATGGAAGATATATGTACCATTTTGTATGTAGTACTTGCCAATTAATGGCTTTGGTAGTATGAAATATTACCTAGTTTAATGTTCTTCTCTTTGATTGCATTTGTATAACTGTCTGTGTATGTGCGTCTAAAATTGTGCAATGTTCTTCTCTTCACATGCATAAGAGTATAGGCTTCCAACCACATCTTGTCTTAAGCTGATTGAAAAATTATTATGTTGTTATTGGATAGCTGATTGTCCATAAGACTGTATTGTCTCGGATTCTAAAATGTTTTTTTTCTCGTAGTATGCATATCATGTTATCTTCTTGACTGATTTAGTGAACATGGTTTTACTTGGGTGGTATCTAACAAGCAAAGATTGATATATTCAAAAGATCAATGAAGCTTGCTATGGACAAGAATGTGAAAGATGGGAGGACATTCTGAAGTTATATTGGAGCTGCTGGCTTGAATAAGTGCAAGTTCCTTTTTTGCTGTACTGAACTAACTAATCTGATACCTCAACATCTATAGACATTTGTTCGGTTATCTTTCATGCTTGTGTCTATATAAAAATTGTTAATAATTGCCTTCAGATGAATTTTGAAATAATGATTGCAGTGGTCATGCTGTTTGTAATAATTATTTATTGTAATATTTCTTCATTGTAATAAGAGTTTTAGTTGTATTCCTTATTCAATGTAATAATTGTGTGTAATAATTCTTTATTGTAATAATTCTTTATGTAATAATTGTTTCTAATAATTATTTGTTGTGATAAATGTTTATTGTTATAATTATCGTTAAATACGTTAATTCTGCCTTATTCTATTGTTTATAGTATATTGTCGTTAATTTCGATCAATATCGATAGTCCTCATCAATTACGATAGTTCTCATCAATTGCACAAGTCGTAGTTAATAGTCGTTCAATATTGTTAAATGTTGGTAAATATTGTTAAATGTCATAAATTGTCGTTAACTATTGTTAAATATCGTTAAATGTTGTTAATTGCGTTAACCGGCATCAAACAAGTCATTACTGTCCTTAGGGGTATTTCAGACATTTCACATCTCGAAAGCTGCAAATGACCTATCTAAAAGCCGATACCAAACACCAATTCGAAAAGACCGACCATTCACTGCAATGAAATCCTGCAAAGACAACCGAAGCCGCCGAAAAGACAGCCAAAACAAACAGAGCCGTAGAGATTCACATGCAGCAGCTTTCCGGGGATAGGCAAAGATGAAGGAACTGAAATGCGTCAGTTTTTGACGTAGGGCCTACTACTGTATTTCGTTTTCATCAGTCATCAGTGCCACGATCGATGTCGATGCGTGCAGTGCAGCCAAAGTTGCCCGCGTATCTACAAGCAAGCAGGACTACAGTGCAAATCATTGATTCTACAGGTTACCTGTAGTAACACTTTTTTACCCAACGGACTCTACTATATAAGAACTGTATTTGCCTGATTAGATGGCTTATTGTCTTCTGCAATTCTACTGTCGCATAGTTCACCAAAATAAATAAATAAATCCAGTTCGTTGCTCCGCTCTCTTTCTCGAGTTTCTTGTCCGTTCCAGACTCTTCCTACTCCCAAGGGCGGAGGTAGGTCTCAAGCCTCCGGCAATGGTTCGAGGTTCAGCGAAAAATGGTAACTAAAATCAGAATTGATCAACGTAATTTGACAGCTGAAATTTGAGTTTGGACCGAAACGTACTGGGCCGGCCCGAGGCCTGGCCGACGCTGGCTCCGTCCCTGCTTGCTCCCCTATATATACCCCTATAGTGGCATGTTTAAGATGTCTTGTCCTTCTATGCTTGACTTGGCTTCGCTCTAGCCTGATGGTTGGTTTCAAACATTTCTGCCCCCATGGAGCTTTAGTGATCTATACACTTACTGGTGCTATAAGATCGTAAGGAAAAAAACATGCATGATATATTGGACACTTCGTTACAGGGCTCCTAATCCTACAATGGCATCCGAATAAAGTTCATATCTTTGCCTGGCTTATCATTTATCACTAAAAACTAAAGCTCGTCTAGTTAGTTTAATGTGCATGGTGCTGTTTGTGTTTCTAATAGTACATCACACTGGTTATATATGGCCTAAAAAGTAGAACCACCTTGGCCCTGACAAAGAAATATGTGTGGACCATCCAAAAGCTCTACTGTTCAATCTTATTCTGTGACCACTGATTTGCATACGGGGATGGCATGAAGGTTGTTTGTATCGCATAATGTGCCTCTCTGCTGGCTCTACTTTGCTTTTTGAGATACCCTCATAATCTATTCGAAATCGCAATTTTATCACAGTATTGGCTTTTGAGAGTATTATGGATGGTCTGATACTCTGATCAAGATTTTTATTATTGTGCCAAATCCTCGTGAGATTTTTTTTATTCATGCATGGCTGATGATAAGCTAATAAGTAATAACATCTACCTAATCAAGTATTCAAGTTGCTGTCCTAACGGATCCTTTGCAATTTATCAATTCGTGTTGCATGATGCGGATCGAGTGGCCAGCGCACATGGGGAATTTCTTTGCAGAAAAGATGAGTAGAACTGAATTCAGACCGTTCGAAAGTTGCGTCGGATTAAGTGTAAAGAACATGGCAAGAGATTCTTGTTCAGAGAAATGATTAACTTCTGTAGAGACATGGTTGTTCAGAAAAAAAAAAAGAAGGAATCGATCTATCGGACAATTTGCTGAAGTTCCTTTGCTTAATGCAGGGTGCAAGCTAAGCTCACATGGTATGTTTTTCAGTATAGTGGCCTAAAGCAAGGTTGTAGAATCGAGAGAGTTATATGATCCTACATTTGTACGATTCAGATTGACTGGACCGGTCCGATCATATGATATAATCTTAATTTGGTAGAATCTATTATTACGATTCTAACAAAAAAAATTGTAGAAGCATTATCAAAATTTTCATACGATCCTATCCGATTCTATTGATTTATTACAAATAATTATTTGCATGTCCCTTTTATTGTAAATTTGTACTTTTTATTTCTTCATGCCCATTATAATTTACATAAATAACAAATTATCTTTCATTTGCACTACATTTTACGGTAAATAAAAGTTTTAAAAGTATAGTTTTAAAAATATTAAAATATTAAAATACAAGACAGATTTTTAAATATATTTTTTTTAACAGAATCAGATAGAATCTTAGATTCTACTGTATTCCTACGATTCGCGATCCTGCTAACAACCTCCGATCCAACAACATTAGCTAATATCCTTCGAGAAAAAACAAAAGCGTCCGTTAGATTTACAACACCTCGTTCCTCGTACGTATTCTCGGTCTACAATACAGTGTGCTGCTATATGCAACCGACGTAACTCGGGGAACGCGCCGTGTTTGTGTGTGGGAGAGAGAGATGGGCCTCGGTATATTGCACATTAGGCCACTGTGCTTAGCTCTAAATCTCGGCCCAGGAAGAAACCCGCGTCCGCACTGTGCTTTGCCTCTCGGCGCAGTGGGCCGCCCGACCGCCCACCCAAACCATAGCCAGATCCTTTGCGGATCGACGGGCCATCGTCTCACGTCCCCGCGGGCCTGTGAGCGACGGCATTTCTCATGTCTCAACGAGCAGACGGCGATCGGCAAGATATTTCTTCCAATCCACGCGCATGGCATGTGCGTACGTAGCTGAAACTTCGATGGTTCTGCGAATTCAGACTGGGACTGCTCTGCTTAATCACTATTCGGGCCTTCTTCCAAACACGCATTTTGTGCCTAGTAGAGGCAACACTTGACACCAGGCATGATGTAATTGGCGATTCCATGAGCTAGCTAGCGTAGGCTACATGGCTGTACGCAACTAATACTTACAATTTTTTTTTGTAAGATATATATATCTACATTAAATCTATTTTGAAATACATTTCCTTCCATACAAAACAATCGCTGTCCGGGACGGCGACGCGCCGGTGAAGGTGGGATTCTCGATGGTGCAGATCGACTGCACGCACACGAAAGGAGGGATTCTCATGTACCGGCGTTGTGGCTTCAGGCCTGCAACATCGATCTGCTGCATGCAGTGATCTATCTCGGCAGCCGCAGCCGGCGAGATACACCGGCATGGGCCGGCGCCATCGTATCGCGAGATGTAAGCGCCGCTTCCTCTCCAACGCCGGCCGAGACGTACGGCCGGAAAGAAGCAGAGAGACCATGCAAGAACGTGATGCGCCCATGCATGTTCGGTGGCTCACACGAAACCTGCAGTGCCCGGCTGCTCCATGCACGAACCATCGCGCGGGTGAGCCATGCAAAGCTCGCCGCCCTCTTCCCAAGCCCAACCCACGCCTATAAATACCGTGCACACCACAGCCCCCAATGCACAGCAACAGCAGCGCAGGAAGCCGTAAAAACCCCATAGCAACCTGAAAAAGTACTACGGACAGCGATCGATACGATGGCGCCCAACACCGCGGCCGTCGCCGTGTGCCTCCTGCTCCTGGCCGCCGCCGGCGAGTACGGGCCGATCATGCGCGCGGAAGCGCAGGCCGGCGGGGTGTGCGTGCCGCAGCTGAACCGGCTGCTGGCGTGCCGTGCGTACCTGGTGCCCGGCGCGGCGGACCCCAGCCCGGAGTGCTGCAGCGCGCTGAGCTCCATCTCGCCCGACTGCGTCTGCAGCACCATGGGCATCATCAACAGCCTCCCCTCCAGATGCAACCTCGGCCAAGTCGACTGCTGTGAGACCAAAAATACTACCACTAATCCCATCTGGCATCTGCATATATACGTACTAATTAATTGGACTTCTAAGCTCAATCAATTATTTGTTGTTTTTTCCTGTGCACGCACGCAGCGGCCTGAGGCAACAAGTGGTAGCACGGATGCTGGCAAGAGTAATGAAGTGTTGTGTTGGTTCCACGGTGAGGCTGCCGGAGTTGTGTCTCGTCTGTCCCTTCACCGTTCGTTGTCTCCGTTTTCGTTTACTCAGACTACTGTCCCGCTGATGTTGCTGTTGTTCTCAATGAATAATAAGTGAAACAATCTGATGCTCGGTTGCTATGATATACTTATTCTTTTACGATCTCCCTGAGCATTGAGATGCGACTTGCAGTGCCTGTGTACTTCAGTTTCCCTTTGATCTCTGCCCTTGTGGAACGATTCAAGTGTCCGCCAAGAACCAAGATTATTAATACCTGACGAAATGGCTGTTGTAGAACAGAACACGCGATGCATGCACGTCGAGTCTGCGAAACATAGAAATCCAGTGCCACTCATAGCAGGAGAAAGCAAGGCTACCCTACATCTCAACTCGATGTAGCTAAACAAACAATTACTCCCTCTGTTTATGATGTTTTAGACATCGACACAATCTCTAATATATTACTTTTTATATGATAATGTTAGTAAAAAATTACAAAACTATTATATTATCAAAATATTTGTGATGATAGACCTAATAATATTATTCTCTAGTGACCAATCTAAATAGTATTTCATATATTATTAGTCAAAGTTTGAGAGTGCACATTTTCTAAAACGTCATATATCTTTGAACGGAGGGAGTAATATTTATCATAATTAATCCACGTAGCTGCGTAGAGAGATCAACATTAATCACTAACAAGCAAACTGGTAAATGGTAATCACATCTGCTTGCAAGGAGGGTTGCCACCAAGGTGATCAGAGCATATCCATGCCACTTAAAGAGTATATCTCACAAAGCACCATAATATTAAGTCATGATATAAATCAGGCTCGCTCAAAAGAAAAATAAAAAGAAACAAATCAGGCAGTCCAATATTGCTAATTTTATATCAATTCCCGCAAGCAAACAAATATAGATCAAATCTTTAGAACTGATAAATATGGTCTCTGATGGCAGCACTGTATATACATTCTAGGTGCATGTTCAATTGTGACTACCACATAAAACTCAGTGAAGTACTACCACGTTCCGCAAAACAAGAGGATAATGAGACCTTCTCAACACCAAGTTTCATGCGAACCTTAGCAACTTTTTCATCAACATATGCCAGATAGAAGTAAAAAAAGTGTGAATTGCCTGTTGGATGTTAACCATTACTAAATCCTTTCCTCTATCCTGAAATTTGTTCTAGAAACAGGGCCTCCTGCTTGCTAGTGAGGCCGAGGTCACTTAATGACATCTGGCACTCCGCATCAGTGAATGCACGCCTGGGATAAGACATCACCTGTGCATTGCAATTTACGTCAATACTTGACATTCAGTAATGACTACAAGATTCAATCAGCGCAGTCGAAAAATGTAATAGAACAGCAACTAGTCAAGATTTCTGATGCACTGTTTCTCCCCGGTTAGGGCTCAATGACATCATTCAAATTTTCCTTCAAATATCGGAAAACAATAACCGACAAGCTAAACTGCATTCCCGGTAAAATACCATGGTCAAGCATGTCCCTAAATCCTAGAAAAAGAAAAAAAGCATGCCCCTAAATCTTAGTGATCTCAAAAAAGAAGAAGAAAAGCATGCCCCTGGTGAAGCAGAAATGGCTGGTGTCGCAGTTCCTATGTAATCAATTATCATAAAAAACTACCATGTCATAATCCTGAGTTCCTGACCTATCTCAACTTGTGTAACCTGAATCACCTGACTACTTGACTGTGACCAATAATTGATGTCACTTAACAAGTGTTGAAAGTTACTGAGACCTTCCACTAAAGCCACATAGTTCATTTGGAATGGATCTATATAGGAATTTAAGCATTGTTCAATAGCACATAATAGCACTAATATATGGAGGGTCATGACGAAAATAGCAAATTAAACTGCCGAAACATGGTTGTTTTTTCCTCTGTTAGAGCTAATGTGGATAACCAGCTGGTGCTGGCACAAGATCCAGTATACCATGTTAGTGCTAGGCTGCTAGCTGCATTTATCTTTTCCAAAAGAACTTCTTTTGTGAAAATATAATTGCAAAATAGAAAGAAAAAAATGGTAGAATTACCAATCTATAGGTTCCTGGCTTGAAAGTCCTGCTGATGTCTATGAAATCAAAAAGAACCTGCAAGAATCCCAGAAAATTAGAAGCAGGTATAATGAATGATTCCACTAGGGATTCTGGCAACTGAAAGCAGCTCACCTGAAGCTTGTCAGATTTCAAAAAGCGTCTTCCCTGGCGACTACCATCAGGCATGCGAACCACAACTGTGATGGCTCCATCATTTGGCAGTGGCTCCTTCGGTAGCGATGCTTGTTTGGCTGCAAGCGTGGACTCCAACTCCTATTTCCATAGCATATATCATGAATAACATAATCAATATATCAGTCTGCCAAAAATAGCACTAACCATGGAAAATACAGATTAAACAAGCTTTAACAGAATCTGCAGAAGGAAAACAACATGCTTCCTTATCATTTGTTTGATGGTAGAGTCAGTCAACCAGAAATAGCAATAGCCCTACACAAACTTTTGATGCTCATGCTTCTGAGGACATCTCTTGTACTAGACTGCTTCTAATTAAGCCTAAGTTAATTTGAAAAGTATGTCCTGAATCCCGATAAGAACCATGTAAAGCAATATACTAATTTTAGTAATATCAGGTATACCTTACGCACAGGCATTCATATCTAAACTTATGTCAAAAATTAACAAGCATATTGCTTGCCAACCCAACCCAACAATAATTTAATAGACCATTTTGAGACAAGCGTGCTTCTGAGCCAATACAACATGTAAGTACAATCCATATACAAGGAGATCTCTGTCTACTATCCAATAAATTCTTAATTAGACAGTACCAACTGTAGTACCTCTTCCTCAAGTTGTTTTCTCAGCTTTTCCTCCTCCTCTTGCTTTTGTTTTTCAATAGCAGCTTCTCTTGCAGCAGCTTCTTCTAATCTGCGGAGCTCAGCCTCCTGCACAGCCTTCAACTCTTTTTCTCGATCAGCTTGGAGGGATGCAAGATACTCATCATCCTATAATTGAAATACCAGGTGTTACATGCAGTAGTTGTTATATTCTCCAGCAGATAAATACTGCTCCATACCTGCTGCTCCCTTAACAACCGCTGTGCAGTTAATGCTGGTGATGGAGGACGTGCTACTCGGGGATAGAGAATTGAGTTTCCATGAGATGGGAAGGAAAATGGATATGCCGCGCCTTCAGGAATCCCACCAAACATTGCAGCCTCGAGCATAACAGCTTCATCATGCTCTTCAGAAGAAATGCCACCCCACTTATCAAAAAATAATAACACGATTGTGAGTTGTGGAGAAACTGTAGTGTGCCCAAATTTTAGCTCACTAGAGGCATGATGGTTTAGAATACCTCCTCTGAGGGGAAACCTTCATTGTTCTGGTGATCATTTTGCATGCTATGAGGCTGAGGGCTTGAGGGAGGACTGTCAGCCCTTTGCATTTCTTCTGTTGACTCAGCGTTTCCAGATGGAATACGCCTAGAACGTTGTCTAACTAAAGGTTGTTCCTCTACATCTTCAATATCCTCTTGGAAAATCTCTTCATCTACCGGTTGCCCAGAAGTTCCAACATTCCCTGTGATTAGTCCTTGCCTCCAACAAGAAAGGATGTGTATGAGGAATCAGTTACTAATAGATAGAAACAGGTTAGACTGAGCTTATTACCTAGGACACATTGCTCATGCTTAGCTAATCAAAACTGACTTAAAATGACAAAACAATCATTGGATAAGGTAGACTGCAGCTGCAACAATGGGCACTGAACAAGTGATTGGTGGGAACCTACCGACTTATTGATCTATGAATAAATGAACATAAGTTGGTAGATGGTAACAATGATTGATAGTCACCTTTCAACTGTCCCACTTGCTCCTTCAACGTCTTCCTTATCAGATAAATCAGAAGAATGATCAACCACATGCATTCCCTCTTGGCGTAGAACTCTTTCTCGTTCCACTGTCTGTTTAAACACATAAAAAATGTATTGAGCATAAAGGTATAAACCGTATATGCATCAAAACAGAATTTTGCATCTTGGAGAACTAACTCCAAGGACATAGAAACTGTCTGAACAAGCTCATCATCATCTCTGCCATGTGATTCATTTTCACGTTCACCACTATTTAGGGCCCAAATACACCGGATTTGGTCAAAATAATGCATAAAATCTAAATTCTTAGATGAATGAGATATCCAATAAGCAGAAGCTTACATTTGTCGGTCCTTCAGCGTCTCTTTTTGATGCTTCAATTGCTGCACGGATCATCTCCTCTTCTATGTCATTGTTATAGTCACTAACATCGACCAATGGAGGAGCACTTGGCACAGAATAGTTTGAGCTTGAAGTGTTTCTTGGGATATTAGGAGCATGAGAAGATGGCAAGTTATTGTCATCTTCATCAATTATAACAGTCCCATGAACCTCCGGACCATACGAAGACTCACGTCCAGTAACATCTTCAATGACAGGACCCTGGCCAGAACTACCTGTCTGAGGATTGTTGTCCTTAACTTCAATGGGTATCTGCCTCACCTCCCTGGGGTGTGTAACATGAGGTCCCTGATCAAATATACCAGCAGCAGCTCTCTCAACCAAGGTTGGATCCAAAAATGCAAAACGGTTGCCCAAAGTTTCAGGGAACAAAGGCCTGTGAAATGTGGGATCAAGTGGTTCGTCCAGATCCATCATATCATCATGACTCGCAGGTATAGGGTTCTGATTGATTCTGGTGCTGAAAATCATACAACTCAGTTATACTTTGCAAAGGGAACAAACAGCATAGGTATCAGGACAATAAATGCATATAAGAAAGGAAACAGATAGGAGAACAAAACACATACGTAGTCCTATCTCCTTCATTGAAATAAGCATTCACAGCTTCATTTAGGTCACCGCTATGTTCCTGAGTAATATTTCATTAGCCAGTCATTATAACCGATATATGAGTCCAGAAAGCACAGTAATATTTGTACTGCGCTATGCCTAATAGACGAGCCAAATGTGATACATGATAACAATTTCTTAACTGTTTTTTGAGTTAAAATTGGTAAAGGTCGAACACAGCACACTAAATGATACTGATGTTAGATAGGTCTCTTGTATAGGTTGTTCTTTGTATATTTACCTTCAACTGTAACATGTATATTTTGGCCTTTAGCCAATTGGAATAAATCAAGGGGTTCATTCCAACATGGTATCAGAGCCATGACTTTCTCTCTCCCGATCCTTTCCTTGCTAGCGCCGCCGCCGCTTGGCTAACGCCACCGTCGTGCCTACCTCGGCCGCCGCCGCCGCCGCCGCTCCTCCCTCGTGCTCCCAGATCCGCCGCCGAGCGCCACTCTAAGCCGCCCTGCCCAGAATCCGCGCCGCAGAGCTCCGAATCCCTGATCCGCTGCCCCTCTGCTCCCAGATCCGCTGTCGAGCGCCATCCCGAGCCGCCATGCCCTGGATCCGCACCCCCTACTCCTGGTCACCGCCCTAAGTTGCCCCACCGCAGATCCGCCGCTCCTCGACCTCCCCGAAGCGCCACCGAGCTCCCGGATCCGCGCCTCCTGCCCCGAGCTCCTCCATTAAGCTCGTCCACCAAGCGTTGCACCACCCGAGCTGTCCACCGAGCGCCACGCCGCCCTTGCTGTGCCGCCTCCTCTGCTCGATCAACCGAGAGCAGAGATGGAGGCACGCGATGACATGCGCTCGATCTTGCCCTTCCTCCCCATCGTCTTCCGCGGCGACACCCTCTTCTGATCGATGGCGACGCAAGAGTCGCTCGCCCTTAGCCTCGACGTCAACCGCGTCTCCTCCGGCTACGCCCACCTCGCCCTCCGCCTCGCCCTCTCCCTCCGTGCGCGACTCGCCGAGGTGGAGGCGAAGGCCACCGCGCTGCGAGCCCGCGTTGAACGGCTCGAGCGCGAGGCCGCCAAGCGCAACATGCTCCTTGCGGCTACATGCCCAGGAGAAATACATTCAGGATATCCTTGTTTGCGCTTGTCTCACCGATCAGCGCATGGTGGACACTCCTATGGAGCTTAGTGTTCACCTTCGGCCCACTGAGGGAGGGGGGGGCTCTTGAGGATCCCACTCGCTACCATTATCTTATCAGGAGCCTCGTCTACCTTGGGATCACTCGACCTGACATTTCTCACCCAATTCATATTCTGAGTCAATTTGTTTCTGCTCCCACTCAGCTCCACTACAATCATCTTCTTCATGTTCTGCGATATCTTCGCGGGACCATCAGTCGTCGACTTTTCTTTTCTCGCTCCAATTCTCTATAGCTTCAGCCTTCAGGCATACTCTGATGCGACCTAAGCTAGCGATACTTCTGATCGCCGATCTCTTTCTATCTATTGTGTTTTCCTTGGTTTCTCTCTAATTGCCTGGAAGATCAAGGAGACTGTTGTTTCCCGTTCGAGTACTGAGGCTGAGTTGCGAGCCATGGCGGCGTTGACAGCTGAGATCACTTGGCTTCAGTGACTGCTTGAGGATTTCGGTGTTTCAGCTTCTGCACCGACTCATCTCTTATCAGATAGTACTGGTGCGATCAGCATTGCTCGAGATCCAGTGAATCATAAGCTCACATAACACATTGCAGCAGATGCTTCGTACATGAGATCGCAGGTGCAAGACCACGTTATTGCTCTTCAAGATGTGCCTTCAAAGCTTCAGTTAGCATATTTCTTCACCAAGGCACAGACTAGAGCTCAACACAGCTTTCACCTCTCCAAACTCAATGTTGTTGATCCACTATGAGTTTGAGGGGGGTGTTCGATATGTTAGATAGGTCTCTTGGATAGGGTGTTCTTTGCATATTTATCTTCACCTGTAACATGTATATTTTGGCCTTTGACCCATTGGAATAGATTCATTCCAACAACTAAAGTAGCCTATTGGGTTAAACTGAAATTCACTATGAAATATCTACTTGTGTAAATTCCAAAATTGTTTTACAGAACCACTAGATGAACAAATATAAGAAATACACATGAACTCGAGATCGTATTCATCAAGGTGCCACAAAAAATTCATTCAGAGCGTAGGCTGCTAGTGGCACTACAACATCAGAACAAAGACAAATCAACTAGAAGTTCCATGCTAAAGTTACGGTCAATGCAACTAGAAGGAACAAAAAATGCAGTATTTCAGTCAGCATTCCAACCATGCATTTCCAAACAGGGCCAGTGACTCCCAAGGAGTATTACAACGAAAATCAGTCTTGTTCATTCGCTATACCTGTTCAAAATCCCATAAAGATCAGAAGGCTTGTTCATTCACTGTACCAGTCCAAAAATCCACATATAGATATCAAATAATTTAATTTTCTTCTGCCCAATCTCAGCACAAACCAACTTGAAATGTTTCTAGCAAAGGAACTACTGGTCAACAAAAATCTTGTTCGCCCCAAACCAGATCTGCAAACCTTGATCCATCCAGTAGACAACAACAGTCTTCCCACAACCAACGACCCAAACATCCAAATAAGGGTTCTTCCCACTCGCTCCTACTCCAAATACAACCAACTACGACTGTGATATTCCACACTACAAGAGTTCCATAACATAAATATCTGAACGGGTATAATATCAACAAAGTTGGTTCTCCCACTACATGGATCAACAAAATTCTCAGATGTAACATTTCACAAGATCCATGGCACGCCCTCAGCTCTAATCCACCGATGATTCAGCATTCTCGAAGCACAAATATAAACCAGAAACTAAACGCGTGCATCAATCACAGCACCAGAGCTCAAAACTCGCGGGCATTACACTCCACAAACCCCAATTTAACCGCAATTCCGCTCCTTTTCTCAACTCTAAGCAATTCCACATACTCATCAAACCCTGATGCAAATCGCGCATCACAATCACACTACCCATCCGCCATCCAACCCAACCAAGCAGGGATAAGGCGAACCCTAGCCCCCAAACCCGAAGTGACAAAATCCACATGTACGAGGCTGTAACACGGAGTCCAATGGGTGAAGGGAAGGGAATAGACGGGGACGATTGGGGGGGGAGCGGGTCGGCGTCACCTCGAGCTTGCGGACGGCGACGGCCTCGTCGGCGCCGGTGATGCCGACGAAGGTGTCGATCGCCTCCTGCGTCGGCCGCGCCATGGCGGGAGGGCGGCGGCGCCGGCCTAGGGCTCCGCGGCGACGCGACGGTGAGGAGGTTGGGAGTCGGAGAAGAGGGGGAGGAGGGAGGAGGGAGGGAGGGCGGAGGAAAAAGGAGTCGTGAAGCAACGGAGCCGTGCGTATTAATTCAAGTAGTGTTGATGCGCTGTTCTTTTTCTTTCTTTTTTGTTCTCTCTCTCTCTCTCTCTCTCTCCTTTGCCCTTCCATTCGCTTTCTTGTTAGTTAAGCTTTGGTGGGCCGTGGGCCGTGGGCTGCTGAGCCCGTTAGTCAGGATAATTACGTTCATGCCCTCCAGGGAATATGTACAAGTAGCACGCATGTAGGGTCATGGATGTAATTGTCCTTCTCGCCACTTTGCCATCTTCTCGCAGAAGGAAGTATGCCATTCAAGAAAAAGAAAGGAAAAATTAGATATATATCATCGTAAAGTGCACGGTTTTGAAATATACCTTTAAAAATTTCTTTTTTGAAATAAATATGAAGAGTGGAAATGTTAGAGATATGTCATTATGTATTTTTGTATGGACGAAAATGCCCTCCGCTTGCCCTGTCCATTACTACCGACTGGACCTAGTCCGTTCGGTCTCAAATCTGTTCCCACCTCGATTTTGCATGGTTCGATGTTATGAAGATAGCATGGTGTAGTAATGGACAGAGCAGGTGGGAGCATTTTTGTCTATACAAAAATACATAGTCAAGTACAAGACCAGAATACATACAAAATTGATGTAAATGGTATATAATAACATATCTCCAAACATGGTCACTCTTCAATGGAGCATATTTCAAAGAAAAATCTATTCAATAACATATTTCAAAACCGTACACTTTGCGATGGTATATATCTGATTTTTCCAAAAAGCTTTTGTTAGAGAAAAATAGGTAATATACTCATACTTCAACACCCCTTCTAGGGCTCTGACCTGGGCTACAATTATTTTTTCTTAAAATTATGTCAACAGGTTCTTTAACTTAAGATCTTTTGATTCTGATATCATATTAAGTATATATCAATCAGTTCATCTAAAAACTTAAGCTGTTAGAGAAAGACAGACTATTTCATCACAAACAAATGCTCGTGCTCATAGTCCATGCTGTACATGTTCTTTTTCAGCGAACTGTTTTAGTATATAATTACACTGACAACAACTTATGTAACTTCTGTATATTAGTGGTAGAGCACAAGGATGCGCTAGTTGTGTAATCGACACCCGATTCTTCTCCTTACAGGAAAAGATACGCAGCTCCTCCTACACATCCTCATTTTTTTAGACTCCACATCCTCATTTGAGTAGTTGTATCCAACAATGTTAGATGATACAGAGCAGTAGGATTGCTTATAAGGATTTTTAGAATTCAGCAGACCATGCCAAATTTGGGAGGGAAATCGATATAGAATTATGCTTAAATCAACAGGTACAAGCTCGAATCACATCACGCAAGATTGTACTTCATAGAAATGGGGAGAATTCAGCTCTGTGAAGTTCTGACATGACAGATTTGTTGTAGATATCTACACACACAAGCATAAAAATGGTTCCCTGAAGAATATATGTATTTTGGAGAAGAGCTAACGGAAATTTGAACCAACTAAGTACTGCATTTCCATCTGGATGTCGGTACGCAGTTCAGGTACTGGCACCAGTGGCAGCCATCGTTCCCGTTCTTACCCTTGAAAAGCATCACCAGGGTAACCACATATCTGCATCATAAGTCACCTCTGTTATGTTTCAAGTATGGCTACTTAATAACAAGAGATCGCTCATCAAGCTATGATGTCAGTTTATAGAACATTGCATATCATGATACTAATTTCTGTCTTCCCTATATATATATATATATATATATATGAAAAATACAAATGCATCACTTCTTTAGATGGAGCGAAGAGATTTACCCAACTAGCAGCAAGAGGAATGCAGCACCCCACAGAACATACTGGTATGCTTTGTACTTTGGAGGTTGATTAGTCTGAGGCAATTCATGTCGTTCCATCCAACCAAATTGAGGTCTTGCCAGCAGCACAAACCCAAGAAGAAACCCAGTCACAAATCCACCAATGTGAGCAAAATTATCAGCATGCGGTAGTATCCCAATTGCCAAGTTGATTGCAATTATAAACAGAAGAGTTATAATGGCTGCTGCCTGCAACAGTGAACCAACTGAAACTTGCATCGAACAACTGAATAGGAGTAAAACAGTACGAGTATATTGTCTTTCTTCTGCTGACCTTGTTGGAATAAGTAGTCCAGTTCATAATAAGCTCAGAGAGCATAGAGCCAAGGAGGCCAAACAAAGCTCCAGAGGCACCAACAGAGATGTAGTTACTCCGTAAGAACAGTGCAGACAGCACACTGCCACCAAAGCCAGATAGCAAGTAGATGATCCCAATGCGCACTTGCAAGTGAGAAACCAAAGTCAGTGCATAGGAATTTACTCAGGTGTAAGACAAAGGTAAATACAGCCTATGTTCAAATTCACACTGCATATGGAGGAAATGAGTACAAAAAGGCTATCCAGGCCTGTAGAGCTGATTACTTCTTAAATAAAGACCAGCAAACTAAGTATACTCAGATTTTTTGTAAAAGATATGGCCTTATGTTGTAATGCCAGCAAAATGAAATATTATATAGCAAGCTAACTAGCTAAGTGGCTATAACACAGAGGTGAGATGTGGAATCAAGCATCTGGATCTACTTAATTCAGACTGACATCATTTTCGACAAGTACTACAAGTACCAAGGCGGTGATCAGACTTGCCATGCTATATGGAGCTGAATGTTGGACGACTAAAAGACAATATATACAGAAGATGAGTGTAGCGGAGATGAGGATGCTGCGGTGGATATGTGGCCACACAAGGCGAGATCGAATCCGCAATGAGGATATATGTGATAGGGTAGGGGTAGCACCAATTGAAGAGAAGCTAATCCAACATGTGATAGGGTAAGGGTAGCACCAATTGAAGAGAAACTTGTCTAACATCGCTTGAAATGGTTTGAACATCTCTAACGGAGGCCTTCTGAGGCACCGATATGTAGTAGAATTTTGAGACGTGCTAAAAACGTAAGAAGAGGCAGAAGTCGACCAAAACTAACGTGGGAGGAAGCAGTTAAAAGATATTTGAGGGATTGGAATGTAGCTAAAAAATTAGCTTTGGATAGGAGCGCATAAAAGTTAGCGATCCACGTGCCGGAACCATAAGAAGGTTTAGGGGTTGTGTTTCAGGCTCTAGGCTCAGATGGCAGAATATACGACTTAGGGTTTTAGCCTTGTAGGGTTTTTTTTCCATTTTTATTTTATTTTATTTGCAAGGCTCTCGTCTCTTTGACTTTGAAGAGGTTTCATTCCTAGTCTACCCCAACTTGTTTGGGATCAAATGCTTTGTTGTTGTTGTTGTACTACAAGTACCAAGGCAGAACCAGCTCAGAGAATTCCAGTTCTTAAAACACGAAGTACACCACAGAAGAAAAAAGAAACCAGTGTTACAAAACAACAGATAATGGTAGTCAGCCGAGGTACTTCATCCGAAAAAGATTGACAATACTGTGGCAATGGCAAAATGAACCAATGCAGTACTTGTAAGAAGCTTACCAAACCCAAATTGCTGCTCAAGGCGGATTCCAATGAATATCAAGCTTAGCATGTTGACAATCAAGTGGACTAAACCAGCATGGAGCCAGATACAGCTAATGAGGCGCCACCCTTGGTGCTGATGAACAACTTTGGCCCAGTTAAGAGCTCCCATCTTCTCAAAACTGCACAACGAAGTGAACTTTTTGTTAGGACACTTTCAAGATGAACAAAACTATACCATGAGTTATACAATACATATATTGTCATCAAGAGAATTAGTCCCTAATAAACTTTCCCGTGATAGAATTCATGAACTATAACAGACAAAAATCACATTTTTTTGCAGCTAAAGAGAGGAAAAAAGGTCAACACCCATCAATATCTTAGATTGCAAGAGGTAGTACAAACACAAAAGCCAATGCGGGCAACATAACCTGGTCGCCTGATTGCCAACTATAACTGAGAAAAATACTATAGTGTACCTATCACAATTATAATTTTAAACTGCCAGTAAGCCATGTAGACACTAGAAGACAAATCTTAGAAGAACTAGCTGAATACCCGTACTTTGCTACGGATAAAAAAAACATATTACTACAGCACGTCGAGCCATCGGGATCGGTATTACTCCACACCCTTGGCTCCGCCTCCGCACTTGGCCGCGCCGTGCCTCCGCGCCCTCTGCTCTGCCGTGGCGGAGCTCTCTTGCTTTTTTTTCTTATACTCCCACTTTTAAGCAGTAGAGATAAAATTCCTTTGCCAATCGAATTGTTCCATGTATTTGCATACCTCTAAAGCTAAATCAAGATACTTCAGTAGTAATCTACATGCTACAAGGGAGACTATTTGCAACAGTTCATAATGTTTACTCGCCTCCATCTTAACGCAGTAGTAATAAAGATCTAAATAGTCGCCAATGCACAATCTCCCCCATTTCCAAACTACAAAATAAACCCGATGAGTACAAAAGGTTCGCCCTTTACTAGCGATGAAATTGCAAACTAGCCAAATTACCATCTTTCCCTTCAAATCCCACACTAGACCCCACACACACACACGAAAAAAAGTATAAATCCCCACTTTTTCACTCCCAATTTCACATCAAATCCAGCAATTCAGCGAAACCTGAAGCCAATCGCGAGACCGTGAGACGTACGTGGCGGAGGAGGGGCCGAGGAGGGGGTTCTCGCGGAGCGGCTGGAAAGCGAACCGGCGGAGGAACCCAGCGACGCAGGCGTCGCCGAGGGGGCTCCCGTGGCGGGGGCAGTTGTTGACGAACATCTCAACGACGAACACCGCGACGCAGGCAACGAGCACGGTGGGCACGAGCCACGGCCACCAGCGCCGCTCCTCCGCCACGTCGTATCCGCCGTACGATGCGTACTGGTACCCCGAGGCGGCGCGGCCCTTCCCCTCGCCTCCGCTGCTCGCCATGGCTCCCGCGTCGTCGTCGTCGGTATCGGTGGCCGCGACGGTTAGGGTTCCCACCCGCACCGTGGCCAGTAATTATAGCAGCTGGGGGAAGGAGAAGGAGAAGCGGTGAGGAGGCAGTAGTGTGGGAGTGTAGGAGTAGCGGAGTGGCGGTAGGCGTCGCGAAGCTCGTTGCGCTTTTTGGCGATTTTTTAAAATAATATTATTTTAAAAATATTTACAAAAATGAATAATCGCTCCAAAAAATTACAAAATATGTCATCGTCGCCATTGAGCTGGCGGCTTGAACTGGCGACAGCGAAGTAGCGGCAGGAAGTTGCGATGTTCCTCGCCGCCATTGAACTTGCAATAGGTTCGCCGCCGCTTAATCGCGACAGACCCAAACTATAAAAACCCCAAAAAATCAGTGCATAATTCATTTTAATTCCAGAAAATTACAAGAGAGAGTTCGAGAGGGAGAGAAGAAATAGTAGCGAAACTCTGCCGGTTCGTCGCGGAGGAGAGATTGACAGAGCATCAGTTTCGAGCGATCATCTTGCAGGTAAATTTTTCTAAATTTTTCGAGCGACATAGAATTGAGCAGATTAGATAAATGTAGTACATATTTTGAGTAGTATAGCAACAAAGAATTGTGACAATATGGACATAGAATTGAGTAGGCTAGATAAATGTAGTCGAACTGTGTAGTACATATTTTGAGTTGTGTAGTGACATAGAATTGTGACAATAGCGACATAGAATTGAGTATGGTACATTGTGAGACGAGTCAACTTTTCAGGACGATATGATCAAACGAGCCAGCTTTTGAAGGGTTGGGTGTCCGACCGCTTCTAGCTATAAATACAGCGCAGATCGTCCAACAAGTCCACAACAGCACCACCAAGTAGAAAACATGGACAAGAAGAATGAATGGAAGAAAATCCGTAAGCTTTTGAAGGATTAGGTGTCTCCCCATGAGACCAGCGCTCGCTATCATGCCGCTAGTCAGGAACCTTTCACACACAAAACTTTTCCAGAACTGGTGGATCTGAGGAAGCTGCCTCGTAGTACGCCCAATGGTTCTGGATCGAGCCGCGACCCCCCACCTATGCCCGCGGAACGCCCCCCGGAAGGGCCCCCGATAGGGGTGGCGCCACCCCTATGCTGGTGTCGGGACGCCTCCAAGTGCGTCAAATCAACCGATGAGTGGACCATTGGGCAGCGCTATTGGGGCTGCGCAAACTACGCCGTGGACAAAGAACGATGCATCCGAATGAAACGTATTTCATGGTACAATGCTATTTTTCTTCGCTTAACGGCGTAATGAACTCTCTTTACCCACCGCAGTCTCCGCCACCCCTATACGACTTCCGGCAGTGGATCGACGACAAGATCCACCCCTACGACATGTGGTCTTTGCTGACACGGAAGAGCTGGGTCAGGGAGAACATCGAGACTCGTGAAAGGCGCTTCAAAGAGTTGAAAGCTGAGCAGCCGAGCAAGGTAGGCGGGACAGGCAGCGTGAGGAGCAAGAGCGTGAGCATGTGAGGCGACGGGAGGCCGAGATGGAACGGAAGAGAGCCATCGCGGCGAGAGCTAAGGCGCAAGGCGAGGAGTACAACGCCGAGCTGGGCCGCAAGGGTAAATGGCCACGTTCCACTCAGTAGTTCTACCATAGTCCACCACAAATCCCATGTATTTCAATTTCCCTAAAGGCATGCGTGTACCGTCCTCTGCCGTTGTCCTCGTGCCATGTAACCCCCTTGTTCCGATGAAATATCTTATTGTTATCGTTGCGTCATTTCTCCAAAGTTCTCCAACGGACTTGTGCAGGAATTCCCGGACGTATTACAATATCACTTCGTACTTACAAATAATTAATCACTCAATCGTCCTCGATAAAATCTTGCAACAATGCACGACACATTTTAAAAGATATTTACAACAAGAAAACCCGCGCAATAAGTTACAAAATGAATCTGCCGCCGCTTGAACCGCTTGTCGCGGTTCATCTATGTATCGCCAGATTCAATCGGCGACAGAAGCTATCACCGCTTAAATCGGCGACAAGCCCGATCAGATATAACCCTCTTCGAACTCTCGAAATTCCACACAGACTCGGTCTTACTCAAAGAAAAAGGGAAGGAGAGAACAGAGAGTACGAGAAAAGCTAGCGAAGCGCTGCTCCTCCAGTTGCCGACCTCTCGGGTAAATTTTTTAACAGAACGGATTACATGATTTTTTATGTACTGTTATGTAGTGAAGTCCGTTTTACATACTTTTTGTGGGCTATTTAATTGCACATATGTAGTTCATCGTGTCAATGTTCTTCACACTGCAGTGCGTCAAATATGTCTGACGTCGTCAATTTCAAAATTTACTACAGCCGAAGGACTATTATGGAGGGTCCCGAGGGAATTGATTTGAGTTATTTCCAGTCGGCAGACGTGCCCCTAGCAAGACCTGAGCAACGTACATTCGGCGCTGTGATGCGGTGGTTGTTCCACATGTTCCAAGTGGATCGTGATGTCTACGATCTGACATTGAGTTGCCTTGCCCCCCGGGCAGGACAGCCCACGTATTGAGAGTTAGTGCAACTAAAGGGAACAAATTCATGGCGGTCATATGTACGCATGGCGAGGGAGAGGGGATGGAAATTGATCCTTCTGGTCCAGGTGTTTGCAAAACCCACTCCTGCATCTGCGTCAGAACAAGTAGAAGTTGCTGACACCGAGGAAGAAATAGGTGACTCCAGCGCGCCGCACACAATGGCAGAAGGGCAAGAGGTTGTTGATGTCGCCGACGAAGGCTATGTCACGACGAGGGCACACAATTACCTCATTCGATGAGACAAGCTAGTGGCCTTGCCGACGAGGGCGAGGAGCTTGAAGACCGGTGCAAATGATGGATCTCAAGACCGTGACTACATGACATTGTCCAAGATGAAGGTTCGATGACGATGATGATGCGGACCGTGAGCGGTCCATCCGAGTGGAACACATACCGCCGAGAACCTCGCCGTCAAGGAAGGCTCCATGTACCGTGAGAGTACGACGAGCGAGGTCGACTAGGAGCTACGCACAAATGCAAGGAGGCCGTGCAGATGCGGTCAAATTCAGGCATCGTCGGTGCGTCGCACATTCACCGTCGTCAAGTCTACCCCAAGATTCTACGACGTGAAGTGCGGCATAGACCAGCCCCCGGCATTGCCAAGCCGACTAGGCCCCGGCATTGCCACATCTACCCACGCACGCCGTAGTGTCACGAGGAAGACAGGGCACAGTCAAATGCTTCTCGATGGATTGAGCACGAGCCTAAGGAGAAGTGGTCGCTGCTACATGATAGGGGTGGTGCTCGATATGGTATCATGACAACCAACCTAGCTGAGGTCTACAACTGGGTCATGTGCGGCGTTAGGTGTCTCCCTTTGGTTGGTATTGTGGAGGCAATTCTCCGGGGTACCACAAAATACTTTGTTAACAGATGCAGCAATGCGTCGCTCGCCATGGCAAATGACAGAGTACTCTACTCCGCCATGATCACCGCATACATGGAGGAGAAGAGCAAGAAGGGTGAGATGCACCGGGCATTCAAGATGGGCACAAGGGAGCTTCGCTTCGAGATAATGTGCAGGGATAAAGGACGTCGCGGGACTAACCGCGAGAGGATCACCCATGAGTGCACGCTACGCAGCGATAGTTTCGTATGCACTTGTAACAAGCCCCTTCTTCTGCATAGGCTCTGCTCCCATGTCATGGCCGCCTGTTCGACGGTGGCGCAACATCCCGGGCAGTACCTCTCTCACTATTTCACCAAGGAGGCGGTGATGCAACATGGAGTGGAGAGATGTATGGCTACGCCGTTGTTGGCCATTTCACTGGCCATCCAATTTGGGAGCAACTAATTTGGGCCGCCGACATTGCTAGGCTCAAGGGAAAGGTTGGCCGGCGACAGGTACGGCGCATCAGGAACGATATGGACGAGGCAGAAACCGGATGTCGCACGAAGAAGTGCTCCATTTGCAGGGAGTCTGGGCACACCTTCAAGACATGCCCCACGCGAAATACTCAGTATCAAGGAGACATCGGTCTTCCGGACGTCGCCGCGGGGACCTCATCCGGTGCCCCGACTAGAGGCAGTCCACATAGGAGACGTTGACATCGCGACCGCGAGAAAAATATTATTATCAATGTTCTGAATTATCATTTCAATTAAGTGTTATGATGTTCTGCTGCAAGTTCTGTAATATCAGTGTGCATGAATTCCCGAACGAATCGTAATATCACTTACCTTCCTCTTTACGAATCGTTCATATCTCAGACATCCTCGCTAAATTCTCCAAAAATTTATCGTAGTAGAACAACATACGACGATGATAAAATGTTATTGCGAGTCTAACAGATTTCGTACTGTTCAAAATTTACGAAAATCACAAACTGCATAAGTGGAATAAGCAAAATCCAAAATTGGCTAGGGCTGAGGTATTTATCGCCGGTTCAACTGGCGACAGGAAGCTATCGCCAATTGAACTGGCGATAGGAATCAATCGCCATTTCAACTGGCGATAGCTTCTCGCCGCCAGCTGAATCGCGATAAATACCTCAACCGGGACGAGTGGCGACAGGTTCTGCCGCCGCTTCAATCGACGCATGACATATTTTTGTAAATTTTGGGGGGAGACTATTTATTTTTGTAAATATCTTTTAAAATAATATTATTTTAAAAAAAATTCAGAGCTTGGCTTGGAAGCGAGGAGGGGAGGAGAGATAAATGGTGGGGAGTGAGGTGGTCGACAGCGACGGCAGCGGAGGAGGCGTGTGGGGGCCCTTGTACCGTGCCGGCCGGTGACGCGACACCGTCTCTCGTTTTGGGAGTTTGGGCTAGTTCTTCCGCGTAGGCTAGTGGTTTGTTTAACTAACGAGCCACCCTTGATTGATCGACGTTGTAGCAATAAAACTAGCCGGTAGCCAGTAGGTACGAGATACATTTTTGTCAGGGAAGAACTAAACAGGAGAGGAGTTAACATACGAGAAGGATGAATGTGTTGTATTATTCCTAAGAATTAGGAAGGCTCCTCTTACATGTTCTTAAGGTCTATTTTTGCTACTCTTGAGAGTAGTTACTCTCTATTTTGTATCTCATAATGTATGGAGTATCTTGTGCATCTGAGAGTATGTATGTGTAGTATACGAATACCTTTTCAGGGGTGGTATGTATAATTTTTTAAACATACTTCTTTTTATATGCGAGTATGAAGGTATTTTATAAAATATGTTAAAAACTATATACTTTTTTGCAAATTTTTCATGTGGTTCGCATTAGATTATCTCATAATTAGTATATGAATATACCCAATGTGGTAGAGTATGTTATGATCTTTTAGGTGGTATATCAGAGGTGGGAGTAACTACTCCTAGAATAGAAAGTATAAAGAATGTGCATTTCTCTTCTTGCACTTGTCTTACAAATACACCGTATAGTCTTAGTCCATGCACACGTAGTCCATATACACCGATGACCCAGGACGGGCATCCCTGGGGAATCCGACAATTGGTCATTAACCGGCTAAGCTAACCGTCCGTTGAAGTAATACTGGGACTAGGAGTTTTAGCCGACTGGTTCATCGCATCAAGCAATTGATCACACGGATCTGGTAGTACAAGTGTAAACTCACAAGTCACAGCTGCAGAAAAAGAAGAAAAAATGGAGATGTGCCGTTCTGCTTTTCGATTCCATTGCAATTGATTCGCCTCCCGTAGATGAAGGGCGGGCGGTGCGGGGCTAGTTCACCGTGGTACAGGCGTACAGCAGAGAGACTGTGGCTTGCCAGCATAAAAGTGTCGCGAAGTAGCATGTTGCTGGCATTCTGAAGTCCAGGACTTCGGTCTCTTCGTTCACTCGTTTCGCGATCGAGGAGTGGCGGCTGTTTGTGTCTCTGATTCTGTCGACCGTGAATCTTGTGCTGGTGCCACATACAATCTTGCGGTCATTCGATGGCCTCCATCTATGTCCGGAACCTGACCAGGGTTTTCGTCACTGGTTGCAAAAAAATTTGGAGGCTAGCGATAGCCCGGTGACCGTTTTTTTTTTGACAAAAAAATTCAGCCAATTTTGGATTTTAAATTTTAAAAATAAATTCGAACAAAATTGAAAATAATAATTTCCTGGATAAAATTCATCCAAACCAAAAAATTTAGGGTCCGTTTGTAGTTCTACCGGCCCCCACCGGTAATCGACGAAATTTCGCTGATTTTTTTCACTGAACCTGACATGCATGATCTCATTCGAAAATACTACCTCTGATTTCAAATGTAGGTTGTTTTAGAATCGGTGACGGCCAAACATTTTTAGTTTTGATCATCAATATATAAAGAATTACTAAAATTGACAACATAAAATTGGTATTACTATATCCATTAAGAAATATACTTTCATAATATATAATTACTTCTATTAAAAATAATATTTAATAAAGAAAAAAGGGTGATCAAAGTGTCACCTTGAAGTCCGTATTAATATTCAAAACTATTTATATTTGTATTTGGAATCAGATAGAATACTACACGCTTGCGTACGCATGCCACCGACAACATCACTTGTTGCTGGTTTGCATCTTGCATGCGCAGTAGTTCGCGCGTCTCTGTTCTTCCAGCCCGGCCGCTCCGCCTCCACCGATGAGTCGATGAAGTGACGAGCAAACAACTGAGGCGAGCCCGCGGCGCCCACACAATCTCGGCAGTTACAACTAAGCTGCAAGGGGCCAGATCCGCCATCGCCATCTCAGTCGAGGCCCGCCTCCAAATAACCAGCCTGAATTGAGCCGTGCATGCCGGC
The DNA here is from genome assembly GCA_036346255.1 of Ampelocalamus luodianensis. Classification (NCBI taxonomy): domain Eukaryota; kingdom Viridiplantae; phylum Streptophyta; class Magnoliopsida; order Poales; family Poaceae; genus Ampelocalamus; species Ampelocalamus luodianensis. The sequence continues at coordinate 1,693,550 of CM070632.1, read as the reverse complement.
TCCAAAAGCTGCATCTTTGTCAGTGGTACAATGGGAGATAGCAAGGAGCAGATCTTGTGATTCTTGTGCTTTTGTCTGCCTCGATGTGATGCGACGCAACGGCCGACGACTTGGCAGATCAGGAGACGTACGCCTCCATCAGCCCATCGCATTGTTTGCTGGTATTACCTGGACCAAGTACTTGACATTAATTGATCTTGCGATGTTGCTGCATATTGCTGTTCGATCATCGTCGGTGCTTCGCATGTTCAGAGTAATACGGGCTAATTGATTTACTGCAAGACGAACTCATATGCGTCAGTCTGCTCCTGATGCTCACTCGCATCGTTCCACATGAACTCTAGCTCGCTCATGTAGTCTTCGATGCTTGTGTGTTGCTCATCGTCGATCTATGACTTACGGCTAACTCAAAGCAAACGTGAGCATAGAATTACGGAAATAACACTGAGCTGCAACAGATCTACTATATATAGCTTGTGTTTGCTAGTATCGGCGAAGGCCAATGGCGGACTTAAGATTTTCAAAATTGATGCTCGGAGTTAACAAAATGTCCATCGATGGAAAATAGAAAGGTTCACGATGGCGAAAATCAAAGTACAAATTATTCCTATAAAAACATCTAAAAATAATTTACAAAATAATTTTTTAAAAAAGATACCTTTTTAACTGCACAACTCCTCATGCGATTTTAGGGGTAGTCATTTGATTCTTCCTTATCACCACCTTGCTGACTTCTTGAAAATTTTCTGCTAGCCAATTTAAAAGTTCATAGAAATTCTTTCATTATGTGAATTTTGCCAGCTCTATACCACAAATATTACAAATCTATAGACTTCTTCATTTTTAAAGGTACTACTATCCACATTTCACAAAGACACAATCATTCAATCAAATACGTAGATGGGATTTGACGATTTCGGAATTGGGAGGGAGAATGGAAGACCAAGTGCAACTTACTGGGAATGAGACCTCGCCACAATGTGACAATGTCGCCCACTCCCTACTGCCATCTTGCCCTCGCCACTGCCCTACTCGCTGCGCGCCTCCCTACTCGCCCGGCTGCCTCGCGCCCTCGCTTCGCTCTCTGCACCGCTTGCTTGCTCGCATCTTCGCCATACTCTTCGCGGCCACACGCCGGCCGTTGGCCTCTGCCGCCACACACGTGCACTTCCTGCCCTCGCCGATCGCCGCCGCAAGGCGAGCGCTCCCTCCTCGGACCTGACTGCCCTGCCCGCCACTTTAACCGAGGGGAGAGAGAGAGAGAGAGATTAGGTCAAGCTTAGGTAAGGAACTTCGCCACTTGGGCTGATGATTGGGCCGAGAGTCACTTGGGTTGTTGGGTCACGTGCGCAATATGGGTGATGATGTGGATCAAACCTCTAGATGAGATTAAATATGTAGCTTGCCCGATCTTTCATAGTGGTAATTCCCAACAAGATATGTAGAGCACGAATTACAAGATGTAACTCATGTAGGCATAAGACTTAAGGCTAAACTTGATTTAGACATTAACCCTAGCTTCATTGGAGAACACCTAGTCTAAACATTAGAGCGGAAGCAAGATTTCCTTACTCGAACTTTGTGCTGCCATTGGATTGTAGATCCGGTAGACGTAGAGGCGTCGGTGGTCGCAGAGGTGGCATCGGGAGGGCGGTGATGTCGCGATGACGGCGGGGCCTTCGGTCTTCGGCCACCACAGCGCTTGTTTAGATCGGGTCTGTTGGGTGCGTCGTAGCCTAGAACCACATGAGGTTCTAAGCTTGCCGAGACCCCTTTATTTCCTTTTGCGCTAGGTGAACGGGACCGAAACCAGATTGGTTGGTTGCGCCCCGATCAGGGCGCGTAGTGGGGCGTGACCCCTGGAATCTCGGGGATGCGTTAGCCGAGATCAACCCAACATTCTCCCCTTTGATCGTAAGGCTAACATCATAATTCTATTCTCAATAAAACAACATACCAAGGTAATGCGTCGCATGGGCAATGAAGTGTTATACAACCCTAGTACCTATAGTATACTATCTCATCTTGAAATGGATATTCATTATACTTAATGGGAGTTGGTTTTCTTTAAGGTCCTTTTATCCAGAATCTGAGGCTTTCCAATAAAACCCATGCCGGCAACATAATCACGAAAGATATTGGGTGGTAAGCCTTTAGTAAGTGGATCCGCAAGCATTAACTTAGTACTAATATGCTTGATACTAATGGTTTGATCCTGGATTTTGTCTTTCACAACATGGTACTTAATATCAATGTGTTTGGCAGCACCACTTGACTTGTTGTTACTCGCATAAAAGACTGCGGGTTCGTTATCGCAGTATAAGGTGAGTGGTTTAGAGATGTTGTCTACCACTCTAAGTCCCGGGATAAAGTTTTTAAGCCATACAGTCTACCCAGTGACCTCATAACATGCCACAAACTCAGCTTGCATCGTTGAAGATGCCGTAAGGGTTTGTTTGGAGCTTTTCCACGAGATAGCTCCTCCAGCGAGTGTGAAGATATAATCTGACGTGGATTTCTTAGTATCAACATATCCCGCAAAATCTGAATCTGAATAACCAACAACTTCAAGGTTATTAGAATTATTATATGTGAGCATGAAATGCTTAGTAGCTTGCATATAGCGCAAAGCTTTCTTAACGACCTTCCAGTGGTCCGATCCTGGATTTGACTGATATCTGCCAAGTATCCCGGTTACAAAAGCTAAATCCGGGCATGTGCATACTTGAGCATACATAATGCTTCTGACAGCTGAAGCATAAGGAACCGACTTCATCTAATCAGTTTCATATTGGTTCCTTGGACATTGAAATGCCCCAAACTTATCGCCCTTAACAATAGGAGCAGGCGAGCCAGAGCACTTATGCATATTATATCTCTTTAGTACTCTGTCAATGTATGCCTTCTGAGATAAACCTAATATTCTTTTGGACCTATCTCGGTGAATCTCAATGCCAAGAACGTAAGAGGCATCACCAAGATCCTTCGTAACAAAATTAGATGAAAGAAATCTCTTGGTCTCAAACAGCATATCCTTATCACTGCAGGCCAATAAGATGTCATCCACATAAAAGCACTAAGATAGTAAATTTACTCCCCTTGAACTTAACATATATGCAGTTATCAACTTCATTTTTCTTAAAACAAAAATTCCTTATGATCTTATCGAATTTGAGGTACCACTGCCTCGACGCTTGCTTTAAGCCATAAATCGATTTCTTAAGTCGACATCCCATATGCTCCTTGCCTTCCACGACAAAACCTTCCGGTTGAGCCATGTAAACGTTCTCTTGCAAGTCGCCATTAAGAAATGATGTCTTAACATCTACCTGATGCAGCTCTAAATCATAATGAGCTACAAGTGCCATAACGATTATGAATGAATCTTTAGTTGAGACAGGAGAAAAAGTGTCATTATAGTCAATTCCTTCTCTTTGTGAGAAGCCTTTTGCTACAAGCCTTGCTTTGAACCTTTCGACATTTCCTTTAGAATCATGCTTGATTTTGTAGACCCATTTACAACCTACTGTTTTGACTCCGTCAGGAATTTCTACTAAGTCCCATACATCATTAGTGCTCATAGACTTTAGTTCATCCTTCATTGCATCAAGCCACTTAGGAGAATGTTCACTCATCATAGTCTCCTTATAAGAGGTGGGATCATCTACCTTCCCTATATCATTAATATCCTCATTCATATAAACAACATAATCATTTGGGATGACAGATCTTCTCTCCCGCTGTGATCTTCCAATAGGTTCATCAGCTATTACAAGAGACTGCTGAGGCTCATCATTAGGTGCAACATTAGGAATTTTAGAGACTTCATCAGTGGGTGCAACAACAGTATTCTCTACTAGAGGTGCAACCACCTGAGGTATAGGAATAAAGGTCTCTGGAATAAGCGGTGAAGAACATAAACCCGCTTCTCCTCAAGATCTATTTTCCTGGGCTCCAGGTCCTCGTTATTCTCTAAAAACACAGGTGTCTTGTTTCTACAAACTTAGTTATCCTATTAGGACAGTAAAAACGATACTCTTTGGATCTCTCAGGGTACCCAATAAAATGGCAACTTACTATCTTAGGGTCTAATTTTTCAATATGTGGATTAAATATCTTAGCTTCAGCACGACAACCCCACACTCGTAAATATTTCATACTCGGTTTCCTCCCAGTCTATAGTTCATAAGGAGTCTTAGGCACTGATTTACTGGGAACCCGATTAAGAATATGTGCGGCTGTCTTTAGTGCTTCCATCCACAAACCAATTGGTAAACTAGAATAGCTAAGCATGCTCCGTACTATATTCATAAGTGTACGGTTGCGTCTCTTAGCTACCCCATTCTGCTGAGGTTCACTTGGTGTAGAATATTGGGCAACAATACCATTTTCCTGAAGGAACTTAGCGAAAGGGCCAGGAATTTGCCCATAAGAGGCATGTCTTCCATAATATTCTCCCCAGCGGTCCGATCTTACCACTTTAATTCTTATGTTGTGCTGATTTTCAACTTCAACCTTAAATATCTTAAATTTATCAAGTGATTCAGATCGATCTTTAATGGGAAAGATATAACCATAACGGGAGAAATCATCAGTGAATGTGATGAAGGAATCAAAACTATCCACTAATGTCACAGGAAAAGGACCACAAATATCAGTATGAATTAATTCTAAGAGTCCTATGCTGCGAGTGGCTCCCTTCTTTATTTGCTTTACATATTTTTCTTTTAATGTAATCAATGCAGTGGTCTGAGTCAGAGAAATCTAATGGGTGAAGAATTTCTTCCTTAATGAGACACTCCATTCTCCCCCTCGAAATGTGGCCTAAACGACAGTGCCACAGTTTTGAAGAAGTCTCGTCATTCTTTTTACGATTAGCATCACACACATTCAAAGATACAAGAGATTCATTAAGGAAAGCATATAGAGCTTGTCATGTCTAAAAGCAAGACCAACATCATTTGGATTAAATGTAATAATGCATTTATTGTTACCAAAATTACATTTAAAACCATTATCGTCCAATAAAAAAACCAAAATCAAATTCCTCCTGATGGAAGGAACATAGACTACATTATTAAGGCGAAGTATGAAGCCGCTATCTAAAACTAATGAAATAGATCCAACTGATTCAACTTCAGCTTCTTTCCATCCACGACTCTAAGACTTCGCTCCCCCTTTCTCATGTTATCGCGGTAAGGAATCCCTGTAAAGAGTTGGCAACGTGCATAGTTGCACCTGAGTCAATCCACTAAGACTTAAGGAAAATCAGCATAAAGAGTTTCATCAATGAACGTTATTGTATCATTACCCTTCTTGGCGAGCCACTTCAAAAAACCAACACAATCCTTCTGGAAATGCCCTGGCTGCTTGCAGAAGTGACATTCACTCCCATTAAGTACTCCAGCGAGAGCAACATGGGGCTTAGGTGCATTGCGCACCTTAGGCCTTGACTTATCTGAATTAGGGGAGTAGTGTAGATTTTTCTTGAATTTGAATTCCAATTGGAACTTCCTTTTGTTAGGACCGCCAACTTGATGCACAAAATCTTTCTTTTCGGCCCTTATTCTTTCTTCCTCCTGGACACACATGGCGATTAAATCGCTCATGCTCCATTTATCTTTTGAGTATTGTAATTTATCTTAAATGCAGTGTAATCAGAAGCAAGAGAAGTCATAATAAAATGGACTAGAAAACCATCGGAGATCTCCATGTCCATGCCCTTGAGTTTTCCAGCCATATCGGTCATCATCATGATATGTTCTCTTATGCCTGTCGGACCCATCATACTTAGTGGTTAAGAGCCTCTGGATTAAAGTATTGGCATAAACTTTAGTGGAGCCTGTAAATTTCTCTTCAACTGAAGCCATATACTCTTTAGCATTTTCGGAATCAGAGATTGCTCCCTGATCCCAACTGAGATAGAGGTCTTCATAATCATTAGTGATATACGGTTGGACCGATTCATTTCTCAGCATTAGCTTCATAAGTTTTCTTTTTCTCGTCATAATTTTCCTCACCTTCGGTGGGGGGAACGGGAACGGTCACCCTTAAGGCATAGTCAAGGTCTAAAACTCTAAGGACCACATGAATTCTTTCTTTCCAAGTGGGAAAGTTACTCCCCGTAAGCTGCTCAATATTGTCAATTGTGGCGGCAACATTTAAAGCATTTATTGCTGAATATCAAAATACAGGGTAAAATTAGAAATGACATAAGAATATATTGCATGCAATTAATCCTACGTTGGTCTGATTAATAACATGCAAAACTATAGTTCTAATTCATATCATCGTTGGGCAGAAAATGAAAAGAACTTAACAATTAATATGGCGACACACGACTACAAAGAACGTTGGTCAGAATGTAATCATGTGCATACATAATGCCAAAATAAAATATAAAAATCTCTAATCAAAATATCTCGTTGGTTCAATTCTAATTAGAGACTAAACATTATGTATAATACATTGTTATTTGGGCAACTAAACATTAATTAAAATAGGAGTGCACAAAAATAAAATAGACTTAGCTCTTAGAACCGGCCCAAAATGCCACGATGGCCTCAATCAGCCCAATTTTCTCAGCACCCAAAATGATAATGGTCGTTAGATCTGAACGGACGATCGAGATTGATCCCGAGAGGATAAAGGACCCCAAACCCTAAACCTGACATCATTTCTCCCCCTTCACTTCGAAAAAACGGGTGGCGGCTTGAGGCGCCCGCGCGGAGTGGCGAGCAGCAGCCCCGTCGGCGATGGCGCAGGGCATGAGGCGCCGGCGTGAGATGCGACAATGGCGGCGTCGCGCGTGCGGGAGCACAGAACAATGGCATGAGACGCGCGCTCAGAGCTGTGGCTTGAGGCGGCGGCGTGCGGCACGAGGCGCAGGAGGCGCAGCGAGAGCGAAATGAGCGGCGGCGAAGCGATGAGGCGCGCGCCGCCGGGACCGGAGAGACTCCGGTGAACATAAAAAAACGTAAGTCTCCGCCGCATTTGGGTTTGATTGCTTCGGGATTCTCGAGATTTTGCAAAAGTTCTTGATTCCCCTTCTTCTAAAGTGCTAAACCGAGAGACTAATCATGTCATCCAAGCACAACAAGTTTGGTTGGGAGTGATTATGGGTTCAACACAAGACTAGGGTGGCTCTGATACCAAATGTAGGCATAAGACTTAAGGCTAAACATGATCTAGACATTAACCCTAGCTCCATTGGAGAACATCTAGTCTAAACATTAGAGCGGAAGCAAGATTTCCTTACCCGAACTTGGTGTTGTCATTAGATTGTAGATCCGGTAGACGTAGAGGCGTCGGTGGTCACAGAGGTGGCGTCGGTGAGGGCGGTGATGTCGCGATGACGGCGGGGCCTTCGGTCTTCGCACACCACATCGCTCGTTTAGATCGGGTTTGTTGGGTGTGTCGTAGACTAGAACCACACGAGGTTCTAAGCTTGCCGAGACCCCTTCATTTCTTTTTGCGCTAGGTAAATGGGATCGAAACCAGATCGGTTGGTTGCGCCCCCAATCAGGGCGCGTAGTGGGGCGTGACCCCTGGAATCTCGGGGATGTGTTAGCTGAGATCAACCCAACAACTCATACTTGGATAAATAAATATCACACCTGTGCACACCATAGTACACAAATGAGAGAATAGATCAAACAAGATCAGCACTCAAATTCAACCAATGACACTACTACAAAACAGACTATACAAGATGAGGCAACCGTTTGTGATAGTTCCATATCACAGACGGTCCAAAGAACCGTCTATGATACTTCACAGATGGTTCTTAAAAAGAACTGTCTGTGATAATATCAGTCATCACAGACGATTCTTATTAAGAATCGTCTAGTATCATAGACGGTTTCTTTTAAAAACCGTCATGATAGTTCCATATCACATACGGTTCGTAATAAGAACCGTCTATGATATTCCTTTATAAGGAGGGAACCACTGGGGTTTATGCGGTCTTACTCGTCACTCTCCCTTACTCTTGCTCGTTCACCTCCCCAGCGCCTTAGCCCTTTCTCTCGCTCGTTCAACCTCGATGCCACCGCCCGAAGCCCCTCCCCGACGTGCTCGTTCGCCTCCAACCTCGACGCTGCAGCCCTCGACCTCAACGCCGCTCGAAGCCTCCTCCCCGATGCCTCCGACCTCGCTGCCGCCGCCCGAAGCCTCCTCCCCGACGCCTCCGAAGCCACCTCCCCGACCTCGACACCGCTCGACCTCCTCCTCCCCCTTCCTCCCCCACCACCATCCGAAGGCACCTCCCAAGGTACGTCTCCACTACTCCCTCTACCCCTTTGGGTCTGGGCTCCGGTCCTCCCTTGCTCCCACAGTCCCCTCAGTCCGCTGCCCGCGACAGGAGGTGGCGGCGCCGTTTGGTCCTCGACTCCGTTGGTCGTTCACTAATGCTTTCGTTGCTTGCCTTGCCTATGAAATGATTTCATACTGAAGGAGTTGAAGATAGATATGTTGTGTTCTTAGGATTTTTGCTAGCAACTAGAGGTAGAATTACTAATAATTTTTGTGTTCTATTGTTATATAGATTGATATTCTCTTGGTTTTATACATTGTTGTCTTCAAGATGACTTAGAAGATCAACAGTTCAATCAATGCATCGATGTCTTGTTATATAGATTGATATTCTCTCATTATTTGGTTCGTTTTGCACCACCACTTCATTCGGTTATTGAACATAGTTGGACTAATGGCTTGTACTGTGCTGAATTGAGCTATACATAAGCTTTCTATGATATACATCTGTTACGTGAATCTTATATGATATACATTTGTTAGTTAGTGGAAGATTAATGGAGCTTTTGTGTTACATATTTGATATGTTCTGATAAATGCAGTGCTATTTCTGTTAGTTTTTATTCTGTTGGTATATGAGCTTAGATCCTTTTCTTTAGTATATGAGGTTGTGGTATATAAGGGTCTGTTATTCATATCCAGATTCTACTTCTGTTGGTACTTGTGTATATGAGCTTGTGGTATATGAGGTTCTGTTAGATTCATATCCAGATTTATGTATATGAGCTTGATTGATGCTTAATCTCTTAACATATCCAGATTTATAATGTCGGCCCCTCGTACTGAAAGTAGTAGCCAATGCCTAGCTCATTTGAACTGTCAATGTATGTCTAAAGTATTGTTTGGGATCTATTAGCTCATTTGAACTGTTAGCGAGGAATGGCCCCGCTGCCATCCCTATGTGTGTATGCCAACTATTGGTATTATATGTACGTTATTTTACTATCCTTATAGAATTTTTATGATGTATCCGTATTATGTGCAAATTCTTCAATATTAATGGTATTTGTGCCTCAGTCATGTGCTTCGTGCATAATTTTTGTTATTAAGTCCTAATCATACTTCTATTTGTTTATATAATTAATTTGTTTACAAGGCAATTTTAGTTAAGTGGTTGGGTAACTTTTATTTTTCTGTATAAAATATGTTTTCAAGAGAAATTATCTTCAAAAATACCTAGTGAATATCAACTTGCAATCTATTTTATTTAAGCTCTCAGCGTTTTGAATTTTGAAATTTTAGTTCATTGCGTATGTAACTTATATAGATAGCAAGTGTTTAGATGGCGAGGCACCGCTCTTCGCCAGTCATCGATGTCGCCAATCGTCCCAATCTCCGAGCAAAGTGGTACGTAAGCGAGATGAGAGAGGAATATCGAAATTGCCTGCAGGCCGAATGACTCTCATGGAGTTTAGTGACGTTGGGGTCCCTCTGAGTTCCAAGAAAGCAGCGGCGAGATTCCGGACCATCTGTGGGATACTTGGAAGGGAACGGATCCCCATCACCACACCAAACTAAAAGTCTCTGACAAAGGAACGGAGAGGCGAGCTGTGGACAGAACTTTCAAGCTCGTTCACTATCCCGAAGCAGACTAGGTAGGCGTTGCTCGCGATGGGACACGCGTGGAGGACCTTCAAGAGCACACTTGTCACAAACTATATGAACACGAGTCACACACCCTTCACGAAGTATAAATTCTTGTCGCGGGATATATGGGACGCCTTTGTGCAGATAAAGACGACAGCTGAATTACAGGAGCAAAGTGCGGCGCACAAGGCTCTTCAGGCACAAAACACTCACCCCACAAACTCGGCACCACTGGGTACGCGGGTAAAACCACGCAATGGGCGGCGAGGACGAGAATGCAAACCCGCCATTTGCTGAGATCACAAACGAGCGTGCTCGAACCTGGTTAAGTGCGAGGGCATCAGCCACGCCTTCAGACGGCATCTCTTTCACAAACAAGGCAAACAAGGAAGTGTCCCAACGTCTGGTAAATATGTCGAACTACCTAGTTGTTAATAAGTCCATAACTTCATACTGTCTATAATAACGTGATGACCTCTTGCAGCATGTATTGACTTCCGCATCTTCCTAAGGCTCCTTCGAAGCAAACAAGGAGAACAATATACTATCGGAGGCCCTGAGAAACAAGGAGCACCTGGGTCGCACGCGAGACGTTAGGGTTTACGTACCTTGGAGGGATAGATTCACAGACGACTACTGCACGTATAGGAGTAGGAAGAGATCCAAGGCCGAGTACGACAACCGGTTGGAACAGGTGCTTACTGCAAAATTTCACGGACAGATAGCAAGATTGCAGGATCAACTGAATCAAGTACTCCTCAACCAGTCTCAAGCCACCCCCGTTATTTGGGGAGCCAGTCCTCCTCAACATCGGAGTAGCGTCGCGTCCACGTAAAATTCTGAACATCATGACGTCCAATTACCTATCGACGACATCTGAAATGCTCCAAAGATAGACCTATAGGACGCCTTAGCTAATTGTGTATCGTTTTGTAGGAACCGACGCTCTACAAGCTCCAAGTAAGGATGGTTGGGTCTATTTCTATTGAGGTTGGACGGGGTATGGTGTATATATGTCAGGAAGGGATAGTGCAGCACGGTACCCAGGTGGCGTAGGGTTACGCCAGGGTCCAGGTAGACATGGTACATGACAATTTCATAGTCGTCCTGCTGGAGATTCGCCCGAACGAAGACATCAGAACACTAGGGGATGCCTGGTACACTTTTATCCAGTGGCCCAAGAAGAACATCGCCCTGGACTCTGTCGACTCGACTCCGCCCGATGGGCTCCACCTCTGCTCGCCGCCTGCCTCAAGGCCATAGCCTCGGCGGGGCGGCCACGGCGCACCGCCCGCCTCGAAGGCCATGCCTCAGCGGGGCAGCCACGGCGCACCGCCCGCCTCGAAGGCCATGCTTCGGTGGGACGGCCCCACGTCGACTTTTCCCGGGGTATCCTGACCCCCGAGGGGCCGGGGGTGAAAGGATTGCATCCGCTCGCCCCTCGAGACCACAGGACCTGTCCTCGCGAGCTCGGCCCTTGCAGACGAGGGAGTTGTCGTAGGAGGACACCAAGGGGTACCCCGCCCCCTAGGGTCATCGGCAATACTCAGGAGGCCCTAGGAGAAAGTCATGTGCGTATGGACTAAATGTGTGTGGTGTTTCCATGAAAATACACCTAAATACCCCCACTCTCTCTCTCTCTCTCTCTCATTGTAAGGCAAGGGCAAGAAGGAAAATGTCCCTTCTTGCCCTCTCTATATATGGCCCTTAAGAGCATGTAAGAGGGGGACTCTCTCATTCATTCACACTCGTAATATAACACACTCATCCTTCTCATACTCTTGGCTCCTCTCTTGTTCGGTCATCTCCCAAGACTAAAGGGTACTTCGTACACACAGTCTAATTTTGTTGCTACGACAGTAAGTCACAACAACGAAGTAGAAGATAAACAATACCTTGAGGATGGTATGCATATTGTGTTGGAATCAAAGTTCGGATCCGAGTAATTTGAGGAGGCATTTTCACATGCTATATGCACATGCATAACTAGTGCAAGAATTTCTTGAAGTCTTGTGGTAGTTTTTTTTCCTTTGAAGAAGTCAACAAGGGAAGGAGATCCCCGCTTGAATTGTATTGACCCATTATGAAGTATGATGTGATTCATGAAGGGATGAGGAGAGAAGAGCTTTCCAGGCGGAGACCACATACCAATCCTGAGATCGCATTTTCTTCGCCCAAAGTGCGACATCTTCGATACATGATTTGATGAGGGAAAAGAGTGACGAGTCGCGTGTTCGAAAGACTACATCATGTCGATTGTTCCACAAGCACCACATACATAGCAGAAGAAAGGTGTTAAAGTTGGTCACTGGGACGCCCGGGTTGTGTGGGAGTGCGGGCATGTCAGTGATGTCTGGGGTGCTGAAACAGAAGCCGAGTGCGCTCCAGAAGGAGCGAGCAAAGGGGCAGCCGAAGAAGAGGTGGTTGGCATCCTCGATGCTGTCAACGTAGACCTCACCGGCAGTAGTGTCCACTAGGGTTTTAAGGAGAAGGTTGGCTTTTGTATGCATCGTGTCGTGGACGAGGAGCCAGGCGAAGAATTTGACGCGGTGTGGCGTTGTACTATGCCAGATGAAGCGCCAGTTGTGACATTCGAGGCCCACGGTGTTGTGAAGACGGTACAAAGTAACATGCTCCACACAGGGGCCCTTGGGGTGGAGATCGTAGAACGGATATCCACCGTGGCATTGAGGATGGCCAGGGCCAGAAGATCGGCAAGCACCGCCAGTTTGGAAACTGATGCGGTGCCAGCCCCACCTTGACTCCTGTCGTGAGGATGCGCGCGACCGAGTCTGATAGCCTCAAGCAGTGGGAGAACAGGCAGGAAGGTGATGACACACGGATCCGCACGGTAGCCAATGGTGACCTAGCCGAACAGGCGCATCCAGGCTGGTCGTAAGTCCTTATGGTAGTATCGTAACCTCCAAAATCAAAGGCGTGCTTAAGATGACTTAATTGAGTTTAAGCGTTTAAAAGTACCGTAGTTTCAACAGTGCTTAACTGTTTAAAGAAACCGCCGGGTATTTGATCATTCTGAGCGCTTTGAGTGCTGTAAGCAATTAATAAATTAAGCCTTAAAAAAAGTGTTGTCAGTACAGGGCAAGCAGAGGATGATGATGAAAGAACTCATATTGCTGTATACATTATTGTTTCGAAGATTCAGATTAAAATGTTCGTAGTTGTTGCTCTTCCCATGTTTTCAACAAAGGCGGACAGTGTTCAGTTGAACCATGACCCATACATAAGCAGCACTTCCAAGATGCTATCCAGCCATCACACGTTGACAAATTCAGTTTGTACTGTATTGGACAAGAGTGACACTGAATGTGAGTGACTATTAAAATGGCACAAAGATGTCATAGCACATGCTTAGCTCCAAGATCCAGCATTGCCAATACAAGACTCTGTGCTGTAATTCAGCATGTCAGCATGTACTGTTTCGACATCTCACACAGTGAGAATATATAGATATTTTCCTTTTTGAAAAACAACAAATATGGAAGATGGAGTCTTTTTTTTGTTTGTTTTCTGAAGATTAGAGTATTTATCTGTAGAAATATCAGTAACCAATTTTGATGGCACACTGTTGGCTGGCTCTTGCTTTGACAAAAAGGCACTCAACCATACCAGCACGGAACAGGCGTTCAGACACAGCTGTTAGCCAAAGTAAACAGAGAAGTAATAGTGTGGCACGAGGGGTCGCTGTCGGAATCCCATCAAATCCGACTTCGCTTATACGAAAGTGGTTTTCGTACCTTCTAGTAGGCGCGCATAGTTTGCAAGATATTTCTCCCGTGACAAACGCCGAGTGATTTAATCAACTTCGAATAGACGTAGACCCAACGGAATATCTCAGGGGTTGTTGGTTCGTGGCCTCATCGAAAAGTCCAAACTTGGTACGGCTAAAACTTACATATAGTTAAAATTTAGCAAAATAACATTGTTTAGATTACGATCCAGTTAAATTTTAGCGTTAATTCTCTCATCATTAGATTGCCCTCATTATTGGGTATCTCCAAATATCAGTAACAAACTAAATGATACCTAATTTTCGTTGAAGTTATGAAATTTTGGTTTGGTTCGCGACCGTAACAACCCAAACGTGCCCTTGCTCTGACTGCACGCCAAATCACATTTCCACGCATGCTCACGTGGGTACGGCTAAAACTTAAATATATTAAAAATTTAGCAAAATAACATTGTTTAGATTATGATCCAACTAAATTTTAACGTTATCAAAATTTTAGTGAACAATTTTTCTATCATTGATTGCCCTCACTATTGGATTGCCTGTGTGGCCGTGTGTGAAATTATTTTTCGTTGACGGTACCCAATTTTCATTAAAATTACAAAATTTTGGTTTGGTTTGGTTCGCAGCGAGCTGATGCAAAAAAGGAAGAGGTAAACATCTTGGACTAACCGACAGCAATTATTCCTGGTTGAAATCAGGAGCAGTGGATTGGTCATTTCTGGAACATGCTGCCATTGCCGCTACTGAATTGAGTGATGATGCTCTGATTTTTATAGCTTGCTATACACAGAGGATATTATGAAAGATACTACGTGCCTCTCTTTCTAGTTACTACACTAAGTACTAGCAAATTAGCAATAGTATTAGTAGCTACGATTGATATACTACTAGCTTCTATGAGACGGGCCCAGAGTTGGACCCGTCGTGGTCGCTCCCGGCCCGGTCGGACCCGTTGCAAGCCCGGAAGGGGTGGTAGACGGGTCTGGGCCGGTAAATGGGCCAGACCTGCCGCTCCGTCGTGTGATCCCTCGGGTCGGGCTGCGGCTGCGGCTGCGGCTCCATCGGCTCCGGCTTCACAGGGTCCTCGCCATCGCCGTCCTCGTGGCGCATTCGCTTCCGCCCGATGGAGACGCCGAATAGCCTCGCGCCAGCCTTTTCCTCGTCGTACTCTGCTCCCGCCGCGGTCGCGTCGACGGCCGCGGGAGCACCCGGGCACGAAGACCCGAGCTCCACTTCTAACGAAGGCATGGGCTCGAGCACTGCCGTAGGTGGGAGCGGCGCCGCCTCCGCCGACTCGCCGGAGCAGTTCCCGGCAGCCGCCGCGTTGGCGGCGTCGAGCTGCTGGGTGGCGCCGTACCTGGACATGAGGAGGAGGATGTTGTTGCAGAGCTTCTTCATCTGGCCAAGCTCCCGCGCGAGCCGCGCGTTCTCCCGCCGCAGCCGCTCGTTCTCCTCGCCCACATCGCCGGAGGCGACCCCGCCGGAGCCGGAGCGGGACAGCGCCGGCGGCTGCAACAACGGAGGCTCCGGGGACGAGCTCGAAGATAGCACCTGCTCCTCGCCGGAGAGCACCGGCGAGACGGGCAGCCCCATCGGAATCGCTGCCGCTGCCGCCGCCGCCGCCACCGTGACCACCCCCGTAGCCGCCGCCGCCGCCGCCACCTTCCGGCGGTGTATGTCACAAAGCAACCGCTTTTCCCCTCGCCGGAAGCAGTCGTTGGCGAACTCCCATCTGTCCGGCACAATCTTCCTAAATCCCTACACCCACAGATCATCACCATCATGCACCCATC
Organism: Ampelocalamus luodianensis; assembly: GCA_036346255.1. NCBI lineage: Eukaryota > Viridiplantae > Streptophyta > Magnoliopsida > Poales > Poaceae > Ampelocalamus > Ampelocalamus luodianensis. Next base: position 1,678,106 of record CM070632.1, on the reverse strand, counting down.
GCGCATCAGCATTCCGGCGAAACCAAGACAGATTGATCAATAACAAATTTAAACGAAAGAGGGGGAAAAACAACAAGAAGAAGACGAGCACCAACGTACGTAGGTGTTGAGCTGTCGCACGAAGCTGGAGAAGTTGTTGTGCTTGAAGTACTTGGGGAGGAGGTCGCGCGCGAACTCCGCCGGGCGCCAGACGACGAAGGTGGATCCGTCCTCGTTCCACGAGATGACGTCGTCAACCGCCGGGTCGTCCACCAGCTGGTACGTCTTGGTCAGGAACGGCGTGGGCACCGACCTCTGCCCCGCCTCCGCCGCCGGCGCCGGCGCGGGGCTGGCTCGTCATCGGCGGCGCCCTGCTCGGCCATGGCGCCGCCGCCCACGCAGATCTGGCCTGGGGTCACCGTGGCTTCCGGGCGCAGGAAGGCAGGCTCCCGCGCGCCTTCTGGAAAGTTCCGGTTGCGTAGCGTGGGCAAAACCAACCAGGGGAAGCTGGAAGCGAGCGGAGTTGTCGGATACGGAGGGAAGGAAGAGAGGAAGAAGGAAGCGGTCGCCGAGACCGAGAGACAAGCTATGAACCCGAGGGCGACCCACCTCGTGTCGAGGAGAGCCGAGTCACATATAGGGCCGCGTTGGTGGGTCGTCTCGCGCCGTTGGATGCGTGTCTCGCGGCGATCTGACGGTCTGGAACGCCCTGCGTACGGTGTGGGGGCGCGTGCGGGGGGACCATGGGCCGCGAGGAAAGTGCGAGAAGGTTCGGTCTTTTTCTCTCCTTCTCGATGCAATAATTTATATATGATTCGCTTAGTCGTATATTATTTTATTAATATATGCGTTTTTTGCCTTTTTTGGTCATACGAAATGTCTGGATTGATATAATATTACAAACATCGTATTTTATTAAGAAATCACGTAAGTGAATAGTACATAAACAATTATACAAAAAAGAGGGTATATTCTTGAAATCCATCTGAACTAATGGTAAATAATTAATTCTTTTTGTACTCTTTTTTCTATTCTGGCATCGGTTGTTCTGGAAGGTTCAGGTCGGACGGGCGGAGGAATCTGGGACGTTTCGGGCCTGGACCAGGCACAGCCAGGCAGCTGGGATAGCATTGGATAGACTGCGAGTCCTGTGGCTGTTTGAGCTTATCCCCTTTCGGAATAATAAACTCGTGTTCATCTAGAGGGAAAAAAGAGAACAGAATATTGTCTCTGAATATCAATTGTTGTGTGTGCTAATAGTATTTGTTTGTTTGCGTGAAAATTCAAGGGCCTCTTTGATTGGGAGGAAAAACAAGGGTCGTTCGCTCCAGAATTCATGTGTTCTTTCTCGTCCCGCTTTCAAACGTCTAATCCTGTAAAAAAATCATTTGTTTTTCAATCTACTGTTTGCACGTGCAATCCTATCATATTCATGCGTCTTAAAAATCATGCGAATTAAAGAGGCTCTAAAGGAATTGAACTTTTATTTTGTTTATGCTCCATGTGGTACCACGGTCAATCCGGATCATTTAAAGTGAGGACGAAACTGATTTTTAAATTTCTTGAATACGGTTTTGCACCGATTTTTTTAAAAATTCTTTAATACAATTTTGCACCCCAAAAAAAAGTTAACTTGGAGCTAGCGTTTGGTTTCATTTTCAGTTTTTAAGTGGAATCCATATCTTCTAGTCGCTTCCGTGCAGTATTAGTTAGACTATAAGTTGGTAATTTTAATTTACAGTAATAGGAGTGACTCTGAACGAGCGAGTGTGTTCTACAGAGCAGATATTTTGCTAGGAGCAGTAGATGATTTGATAGAATGTCCGGCTTAAATAAGGTGCCTTTGATGATCACAAAGCTTTTCTGGTCGCTGAGATTTTTTCTTCTTCCAAATGAGATGGTTGGTGGATATGAATCGGCACCACGTGCTAATCTCACTCTTATCTTCCTGACACGGACAGGTTATCAGTGGATGGTAGTACGTAGTGCAGCGTAAACTGGTTCTTAATTAATCTTACTGTGCCGTCTTTCAGGTCATGAATTGCAGGCTTGCAAGTAGCATGTTTTACTGTACACTTTCACACATATTTTTTAGAGAGACAAATACGTGTTTACACTGGATATAGGAGCATGTACAACGGTATAGACAAATGTTGTCTATAGTATTCTTCTATATTATATATGGAAGCTAAGACAATAAATTATCTTTTTACATGTCTATATAGAAATCTCCTTTGTATACAATACGTCATTTATAGACAACACTAAAGACCGTTCCTATAATGGATTATCCTTTTACATGTCTCTTTAGATAGTTCATCCATATATAATTTGTCGTGTTATAATCGACTGCTGAACGTGGGACGGCACAATTTTCTATGCTCCCCATCTTTCATCCACATCATCTCGTGTCTTAAGTGGTAAGATTCACAGACGGCTGATGTCACACTATTATACACGCTCTAAGAGCATCTACAATAGTCCATATCACTTATCATTAAGGAGTTGTCACATCAGCATTTTTGTGATGTAGATGAGAGAAGGTGAGGAGAGAATACAAGCTTGTTTCTAGATGAAGAAACAAGCAAGTTGTTGATATCAAGACACAAGAAACAACAAAATAGCTATTAAAAACTTGTTTGTTACTTAAAAACATATTTTGTGTATAGCAATTAAAGTAGAAATTAAAATTTTAGATACAAGTTCAAGAAACAATCCATTAAAAGACATTTTTTTTTATTAGATTGAATATTCTCTCCCTATTAGTAATAAGCTAGTAAACAAACTACTGTAGACGCTCTAAATCTACTACGATCGCTACCACTGTTCTCTTCAGAGATTATTGGACCCCCGTGATGACTTCATGAAACTTTAGTCGTGTCTGCACCAAAAAAAGAGCATGCATATGCAGTCTTCCAAAGGCAATCAAAATTAGAAACTAAGCGATCAGTCAGTGAGATATCGACGCGCGCACAAAAGTGGGCAAAAGGAGCCGAAGCCCTCGGAACAATAATTAGGAAAAGAGAAGACAAGTCGCGTGCTTGGTGGGGCCTTATTATGACTTGTGTTTACGCGTCGATCGACTGTAATTTGTGCGGTGGTTTAGACTTTGGACCAGCATTATAATCGTAGATTAACGCAGAGTTCCACGGCTCCTCGCCTCCTTTAATTAGTCGCTGTGCACTCAAGAAACGAGCGGCACGAGGCAACGATCCGAACGTAAGAGAGACCTGACGAGCAAAATCGAGCGTATTTCTACGTGTTTGGTTGGACGGATTGGAATTTGGAAGTCCAGATTTTCAACCCAGGAGACGTGTACCGCTGTGTGTTCAAACCTATGACCATGGAGTTCCAGCGGCGCGACAAGGAGCAAGGTGTACGTGTATGTATGAAACGATCTAAACATGGAGGAGTACGTGTCGGCCAGTCACCGTCGGGGTAAACGATAAAGCGAGGCAGAGGCGACGAAGAAGGTTGGTCCTGGTCGTAGCAGGGGCATGACATGACAAACATGCTGCACGTACGTAGCAGAGCGGAGCAGCAGGCAGAGGCAAACGTGAACAACTATCGGCTGGGAAAAAAAAAATCAGTTTATGAAACATCGAACTGATGAACAACTGAAAGGAGGGCAATCACTGCAACCCGACCAGTTGAGTATTGAGCCTTTTGGCTGAATTAGCATATTTTCTATTTATAGAAGCAAAAGTAGCTTCGTTCGAATGGAAAGTACTTTTAGTCCACGGAACCTACTTGACGTGCTTTTGGTCCGTAGCAGCATGACGTGTGCGTGTTCCTGTCGCGGATTAAAGATGCGGTAGGTTGCCTACAACGGACTAGGAAGAATAGTTTTTTTTTTTTTTTGAAAAGGGAAAAACCCTACTTTTGATTGAAAGCATATAAACGGTTCATACAAAGGCAAAACACAAAGCAAAACTGGGGACTCCAGTTTGCGAGACACGCACAGCCAAACAATAGCCTAACACCTGAAAAGACAAGAAACAGTTGCTGCCACAACAAACCAGCAACCCGGGAGCTCCAGATTGTAGAACCAGCACAACCAAGCAACTGCTAACTACCAGCAAATCTAAAGCCATCTTCTTCACCCACAGGACTAACATCCACCACAGGAAAGATTAAAAGTGAAACTAAACAGTAGAACTAACAATCTTATTACAAAAGTTTTTCACCCAAGCTTCAGAAACCGCCAAGAGACAATCCAGCTTTTCACCATCATCCCTTTTTAACAGGATCCGCCATTGCTGCAAACAAGATAAAGTTTTGAAACATCTATAGGATTCTTACTAAAATTCTTCTCAAACACCATATTGTTCCTAATTCCTCCAAAGAGTCCATGTCGTAGCTGCAAAACCAAACAAAGCAACATTGTAATTATTAGCCCCATTCTTTTCCAACCAATTCAATTGAAAGTCATCTAAACAAGTTGGGTGGCGCTTCCAGCTAAGTATCTCTTTAAAGCAAATCCATAAGAAATTGGATAAACTACAGGAAAACAAAATATGGTCAAGATTCTCTTCCACACCACAAAGAAGACAGTTTGTATTGCCTTTCCAACCCCTATGTTTAAGTTGGTCTACAGTTTGGACTCTATTATTATAACAGAGCCAAATAAAGATTTTGACCTTTAAAGGGCATTTGTTTTTCCAAAGCTTAGTCAACTTTCTACTCTCAACACCCCCAAATAACAGATGATCATACAAGGATTTAACTGAGAAGGTCCCACCTTTTCCAAGACACCACACTGGTGAATCCCTGTTGTAATTAAACTCAACCTGTTCAATATCCATTTTCATATCCTCCCATTGTTGAGTTTCTTCTGCCCCAAAACTTCTACGGAAAGAGATGTCCCAACTATCATCATTCACCCCATCATACACACTCATAGAAGGTGATTGGCAAAGATGGAACAATTTGTTATACTTAAGTTTAAAAGAACAATCCTTGATCCAAACATCTTCCCAAAAAGGAAATTTCCTTACCATTACCCACTTGATATCTAACCCCCAAGTTGAAAAGATGTTTGACTTTCATCACACTTTTTCATAACTGAGAACCCCCTAAAGTTCTCGCCTCCCTGAACACCCCTGTAGGAAAATATTTGGCTTTGAGAATATTAAACCATAACTCCCTGCTAGCTGATCTAATTCTCCAAATCCATTTAGCCATAAGACAATCATTCATTACCCTAGTGTTTACAATCCCCAAACCACCAAACTATTCTCCCTACTAGGGAGAATAGTAGGTGCCCTACTGCGGACTAGGAGCATGGTAGTTGGCCTACCGCGGACTAAGAGGACGGTATGTGGCTTCTGCGGGCTCAAAACATGGTAGGGATACGTGTCGCTTGACTGACCTGTCACGGTATTAATTTTGTCACTTTGGACACAGAGCTACATTTACTCTTTCGTTTGACTAAACGAGAAAAAAAAACTCGTTGAATATTAGCCCAAAATCCAACCATAATCTCTTGAAACCGTAATGATCCAACAAGCCCGCAGGTCATAGCCCTTATTGTCGACCGCGCACGCGTCTCGTCGTCTCATCTCTCCTCCCCGCGCGATACTACGGGTCGACGAGCCCAACAACGGCCGAGCTCGTAAAGCTCTATATAGCGCATGCCGCCGGCGCAGCCGATTGACTGATTCCATTGGCCCACAAGACCGTCCACACCCTGGGCCGGGGTGTGCTTTTGTAGTGTCCGCCTTAATTCGGCACCATCGGGGGTCGCACTTCCTATCTGGACTACCACCGCAAGCGGGCCAAAGCTGTTCTTGCATAGATGGCCAGTTCTGTACAACCATCAACCATATCTGCCTCCCTTCAATTCCTTCTTGTCAATCTCTGAAACATAATTAACCGAGCTTTTGGCGAAGTTGTCACTGTTGTGGGTATTTTTGATGTAATTAGCGCCTCTTGCGACACAATTTTTGAAATGGCATCTCGATCGCACGCCCATTGGCCGGACACGTCGTGTGCTTGACACATACCCTTGTCCGCACGCCCACCGACCGGACCCGAACCCCAAACACAAGTGTCACCCGGTCGCCGCTGTCCCCATAGACAGAGTGCTGCGGCCCGATGACGCCTCTGGATTTCCCGCCACCAGCGCAACACCTTCGCACGACTATACATATCGGACTCTCGCACTCGGTCATGCCCATTGCATTTTCGTTCTCGTGCTCGTCGCTGAGAACATAGAGAATGGAATTTTTTTGGAGATTAAAGTTCGGATCAGTTGTTAGGACAATGGCGGTTTTGAACGATTCCACCGAAGCACAGGTAAATTTTTGTGCACTGCATTTGTCATTATTATCGTAGTCGTAGTTAACTAGTCTTACTCAGTTAGTCCTAATTTATATAGCTTGTATTCTTAATTAAATAGCCGTTCATAATTTAGCTGTAGTTTTTTAGCGTTAATAATTTAGTCGTAGCTAATGTATCGGTAATTTATTAGTGTTTCATAATTAGTGGTGATTAATTACTCATAAATAATTAGGCTTTATTATTTGAGTATGAATTAGTTAGTGGTTAAAAATTAGTAGGAATTAAATAGTCATAATTAGTTTAGTGGTAATTAATCAGACATAATTAGTTTAGTGGTAATCAGTTCGGCATAATTTATTTAGTGGAAATTAATTAGTCATAACTAGTTTATTGGAAATTAATCTATCGTAACTAGTTTAGTGGCAATTTGTTAACATAGTTAATTTAGTAAAAATTAAATAGTCGTAATAAATTTAATGGTAATGAATCGGTGGTAATTCAAAATCATGTTTGTTTGAGTCGAGGTTTATTAGTGGTAAATACACTAGTAATGAACAACTCCTACATAATTTTTCGACAAGTACTGAATTTGCTGGTAATTAATTAATTATTCACACTTCATTACTCGTATTTAATCGATTACTTGCATCCAATTTATCGTCATAGTTCATTACTCGTATTTAATCGATTACCGATGAATAAATTACTTGTTAATAAATAGTATTAATTAGTTCAGTCATAATAAAATTTCGGTAACTACATACCATGTTTGTTATGTTGCGTACTGCGGTTTGGGTTGGTGTGGTTTTAGGTAATTTCAAACATGCAAGACTTGGTAGCGTCCTAGTTATGTATTTGGTCGTACGGTCTACCAACATCATAGAATCGCAGAACATAGATGTCTTTGGCACTCGCCACCACCATGGCCAGCCACGAGGCAAGGGGAAGGGGCTATTGCGCTGCAAAGACTAGTTTTGATCCTCTGTTTTCCCGATTCCAAATAAGTCGCGCGTGTATCTTTGTTGTTTTCCAGTTTATTCAATCGTGCATGCTGTCGTTTGAAATGCATGTTACCAAACCACGCGGTGTATGTAATTTGCAAATCATGGAGTGCATTCCGAAATTTCATCAATTTTCTTTATCAAATTTTATGATTTTATGTCAAAACTATCGTGATTTCATGAATCCATGTGAACCTTGTTGTTTTATGATTGTGTTAGTCCGAAAACTATTTGCTCTGACAAAACACATATAACATACAAAATATGCATACAAATATAACAGAACAAAAGTGCATAACATATATGTAGTGCAGTTACACACCGGATACAATATGACTCACTCTTCTAAGCCACTCTCTGCTCGCTACATCTGCGTCTGCGTGCTTCCCCTTGTTTTGCATCGAGCATGTCCCGTGGGATATATTAGCCGATCCGGAAAGCACGTATCGGTTCGGAGGGGGTACGGAGACCGTTGAGTGGGTGGAGATACATCAGGAAGCTGACTCTGGACCCGCTGAGTCTGTCCAATGTCATAGTCATCCAGCTGAGTCATGCCAAACTGGGTGCCATCTGCAATCTTGTCAGTAATGAATGAATCTAGAAATCCACGCCCGAAACGTCCGCTTCTAAATATGTTGTCTCCAAGTCCCTCAGTGCGTAGGAGCTCTGCCTTTAACCGTGCAATGTGCCAGCGACCCCGGATGAGCTCTGCCCTTCATACAGTACTCCGTATTGTTCAACATACGACAGGGGTGGGTGCCCTTGGTGCAATGGTCCAAACCCTACTGTTGCGTGTTGCTCCCTAGCAGGAGCTAGGAGGCCCATATCTTCGTCAGTGAACGGATGGCCGTCACCCCCACGATCAACCGAAGGTTGCAATATGGAACAATGTTAGGTGAAATAAATACTCAGGATATAAACTAAACATCTCGTACCTCTCGGATGTGCAGTGCAGATGTCCGAGGGGGGGGCTAGTTTGAGTACGGGGTGCAGACGGTAGAAGTGATGCATCCCGACGGACGTGCGGCTGATAAGAAAATGATACAAAAATTTGTACATATCTTACCTCCCCACCGATCTGGAGCACGGATGACTGACAGGGAGCACTATGACGCCCGCCAGTCTAACTTGGATGCTCGTCGGCCTGACTTGGCCTTGCTGACCTAGCAGGTGAGTATAATCCCCCCACTTGGTGCGCGGCGTGTAGGACATTGTCTCTCGAACGACCGTAACTCATGTTCTTTATGATATTCTTTGATTCCGTGAAAATATACTTCAAAGTGCTCATCAGCCACGGTACGGTGTGCTATGGGCTACGGATCGTGGTTTCCAATGCGCTTACGATGCGCTGCACCGCTCCAACCAGGGTTTTCGCTACCGGAAAGTTTTTTTTTTACTGGGGGTGGTAAGGCCGATTTGGCCGAAAATGGATTTTTTTTGCTAAAATTCAAAAAAATGTTTTTAGATTTTAAATTAAAAAAAAAATCAAATTTGAGCAAATCTCCAACAAATTCAATTTTTTTGTCAAAATTCATCAAAACTGGTTTTTCGGGACTGGTTTGTATTCCTACCGGGCCCCATCGATAAATTCAATATCATCGATTTTCGGCTAAAATTCGGAACCTTGGCTCCAATTGAAGTGAGAGACTGATGAACCCGAAGGTTCGATTTGTTGGCCCGATCTTTCGATGAGAACGATAGGTTCGATGGCGTCGCTCAACTCTCACGATCTGGCTACGAACACGCAAGGCTCAAAACCACGCAATCGCTGAATCGTTCGACAGTCGTTATCAACCGCGTACGAATACCCGTTGACGACCACGAAGGTCGATTCCTGCATACACCAAGAAGCACGCAAGAACAAGATTAAGCAATCTGAAATTGCAAATAGGAATTAAAGTATTGAATTGAGTTGGGATTCGAATAAGGATCTTAATTGGGTGGTCTAGCCGACACACAAAAAGATTCAAGTTGCAACGAAGGCAAACTAAACATAAACAAAATCTGAGAAAACTAGAAGGGTGCGGCCTCCTTAAATAGGAGATGAGGAGCCACACATCTAATAGCACCAACGGGTGGGACTAAACTCGCGGGTTACTGTTCACGTGAACAGTAACCACGCCTCAGTGGCCCGATGACGAGATGGGCCAAGTTCAAGATGATTACAAGGCCCGATTGGCCCAAACAAGTGATATGACGTCTTCTTTTGATGATTGCGATCAGTCCAGAAGGAATTTGAAGATGAGGTCGGATCCGTTGGAAAGAGGACGAAATAAGCTTTCAAACAAGTACTCGTGGGCCGCCAACGGACTCCGGATGTGAAAGTTATGCATGTTTTAAGTTGGTGTTGTCAGGCTGATTTCGGAGGCCTGGACTTGTTGTGGTAGTTGCGGTACCCCCCTTGCCTTCGTTCCTGAGTAGAATAACATCACTAGACTTAGGTAGCAATCCATCCTCAATGGAACAATTATAAACTCCTAGAAACGAGTTACACGATAATTCGATCGTGAGCTTGTGCTCTAGTAATTGGTCCTTGCATATCAAGTTGAAGAGTAGACGCAGTAGGGATGGTTGTATCAATGGAAAGGATGTCCTCATCATCCTCCCCTTCTTGAATTGGAGTCGTCCTCGACTCAAGATCATCTTCTTCTCCCAAGTAGGGCGTCAAATCTGCAATGTTAAATGTGGGACTAACCCCAAAATCTGCAGACAGATCAAGTTTATATGCATTATCATTAATCTTTTCTAACACTTTAAATGGACCATCAGCTCTAGGCATCAATTTTGACTTTCTCAAATCAGGGAACCTATCTTTGCGCAAATGCAACCAAACAAGATCTCCAGGTTCGAATGTTATATCTTTTCTACCCTGACTACCCGCAAGTTTATATTGTGCGTTCATTCGCTCTATATTCTCTTTAGTTGTCTCATGTATCTTGAATCGCTTTAGCACGTTGTGTAGCATCAATGTTTACCTTTTCGAAGATGGTAGAGGTAATAAATCAATAGGAGCGCGAGGCATAAAACCATATACTACCCGAAAAGGGCACATCTTTGTGGTTGAATCTCGAACGGTTGTAAGCAAACTCCACATGAGGTAAGCATTCTTCCCACATCTTCAAGTTCTTCTTCAAAACACCCTCAACATAGTGGACAATGTCCTGTTGACAACTTCGGTTTGTCCATCTGTTTGGGGATGGCAGAAGTAGAAAACAACAACTTTGTCCCCAATTTAGCCCATAGTGTCCTCCAAAAGTGACTCGAAACTTCAGATCACGATCGATACAATTGTATTGGGCATTCCATGTAGTCGAACAATTTCTTTGAAAATAAATCAAGCAACATTTGTAGCATCATCGCTCTTATGACAAGGTATGAAATGTGCCATCTTGAAAACCTATCCACAACAACAAAAATCTCGTCCCTCCCCGCTTTTGTTCTAGGCGGTCCTAAAACAAAATCCATAGAAATATCTTCCCAAGGTATGCTAGGAACAGGAAGAGGCATATATAAACCATGTGGATTAAGGCGTGACTTAGCTTTGTGACATGTAGTGCGTGAGACACATAGCGCTCAACGTCGCGCCTCAACTTAGGCCAATAGAAGTGATCGGTTAAAACATCCTCCGTCTTCTTGACACCAAAATGTCCCATGAGTCCTCCTCCATGCGCCTCTGTAACAACAAAAGACGAACAGAGCTAGTTGGAATGCATAGCTTGTTAGCACGGAACAAAAATCCATCATTAACAACAAATTTATTCCACCTTTGCCTTCTTTACAATTCTGAAATATATCTTTAAAATCAGCATCATGCACATATTGCGCTTTAATTGTCTCTAAACCAAAGATTCGAAATCAAGTTGAGATAACATAGTATAACGACGAGATAAAGCATCGTGAATAACATTATCCTTCCCTTTCTTGTGCTTAATGACATATGGAAACGACTCAATGAACTCAACCCATTTAGCATGTCGACGGTTCAGATTTGATTGACTATGAATGTGCTTTAACGATTCATGGTCAGAATGTATGACAAATTCTTTGGACCATAAATAATGTTGCCATGTCTCTAATGTCCGAACTAAAGCATATAATTCTTTATCATAAGTAGAATAATTCAAACTAGGTCCACTCAATTTCTCGCTGAAATACGCAACAGGTTTACCTTCTTGAATAAGCACACCTCCAAGTCCAATCCCACTAGCATCACATTCAAGCTCAAAAGTCTTACCAAAATCTGGAAGTTGGAGAAGTGGTGCATGTGTCGACTTATCTTCGAAATCAAATGATTGTTCTTGTGTAGGGCCCCATATAAAAGGAACGCCTTTCTTTGTAAGCTCATTCATCGGTGCGGCAATGGTGCTGAAATCTTTGACAAAACGTCGATAAAATCCAGCAAGTCCGAGAAAACTCCTCACTTGTGTGACCGTGTTAGGAGTCGGCCAACTCTGTACAGCTTCGACCTTGGCTTGATCAACCTCAATACCCTGTGGAGTAACAACATAGCCAAGAAACGATACGCGATCGGTGCAAAAGGTGCACTTCTCAAGGTTACCAAATAAACATGCATTACGTAGAGCATTAAAAACAGCACGCAAGTGTCCAAGATGGTTCTCTATTGTTTTGCTATAGATCAATATGTCATCAAAATATACCACCACAAATTTGCCAATGAAAACACGCAAAACTTCATTCATTAATCTCATGAAAGTACTAGGTGCATTAGTTAAACCAAACGGCATCACTAACCACTCATATAATCCAAACTTAGTTTTGAAAGCTGTTTTCCATTCATCGCCTAACTGCATGCGAATTTGGTGATATCCACTATCAACTTTAGAGAACACAGTAGAACCACTTAATTCATCAAGCATGTCATCTAGCCTAGGAATTGGATGACGATATCGAATAGTAATATTATTGATAGCTCTACAGTCAACACACATACGCCATGATCCATCTTTCTTAGGTACCAAAATCACGGGGATGAAGACAAGGACTAAGGCTTTCAGTCATTCCCTTTGTCAAGCAAGTCTTGCACTTGACGCTGAATTTCCTTAGTCTCTTCGGGATTAGTTCTATATGGCGCACGGTTGGAAGCGAGGCTCTTGGAATTAAATCAATTTGATGCTCAATCCCCGAATGGAGGCGACCAGGGTATGTCACTTGAAACACATCAAGAAACTCAGTAAACGTGAGCAACAAAGAGAAGGCAAAGAAGGAGGCATATCCTCAAAAGAAAACAAGGCTTCTTTGCACACTAAAACATAGCAATCAGATTTGCTATCCTCCATCTCACAAATATCGACTTTGTAGCAAGTAAAATGAACCTTTTAATTTAATTTCATCTTGCCTAGCACTAGGTTCTTTCTTCTTCGGGTGCACCAGTTCTTTAGCTACAATCTGATTTTCGCTTTTGCTACTCTCCGTTTCTCTATTAGCTCTCTCTATTTCATCCTTTAGAATAGCATCAGGAGACATGGGTAGCAACGTGATTTTCTTTTCATTAAACATGAGAGTATACGTATTAGTTCTACCATGATGCACTGTATCGCTATCATATTGCCAAGGTCTACCTAACAACAAAGAACATGCTTGTATAGGTACTACATCGCAATCAACATAATCATGATAGGAACCAATAGAAAAGTGTACTCTCACAATGCGGGTTACCTTCAGCTTACCACAATTGTTGAACCATTGAATGTAATATGGACGAGGGTGTTTGTTACGTGGTCAATGCAAGCTTCTCAACCATGTCCATACTCGCCAAATTATTGCAACTTCCTCCATCAATTATCACACGACATGAACGCTCTTTGATGACAAGCTTTGTTTGGAATAGATTGTGGCGTTGATTCTGCTTCAAGACGCTCCATTTGTACACTAAGTACACGCTTCACGATAAGGCTTAAATATTTATCCGCAATTTCAGCACCATATTGTTCCTCTTCTCGCCAGATTCTTGGTCATCACTGCGGTGTTAGTTGCAAGCATAGCATATTCTTCCTCAATATCACTAGTGAAGTGTACTCACCAAGATCCTTTATCAAGAGAGCTCGCTTGCTAGGGCAATCCCGCATCATGTGTCCATAGCCCTTGCAACGATGACATTGTGTTTCGTGCTCTACCGTTGAAGCCACCGAAGATGAACGTGTGCGGGGCTTGTACCATGCTCTTGCTTGTTTCGGTGCACGTGATGGTGTAGTGGAAGTAGATGGACGCCGATCGTCGGAGGAGTGTGTAGGTGCGGTGTTGGTGGAGGGTAAAGGATGCTCTTGATTGCCCTTGAGTTGTGCGACGCAAAAGAACACGCAAAGTTTCCTTTGTTCCTCGGCTTGACGTCCCTCAGACTGTCTTTCACTTTACAAGCAAGATGAAACAAGCGAGTGATACAATTGTATTCCTTATAATCAAGTATGTCCTGAATGTCACGGTTTAAACCACCCAAAAATCTAGCCATCTTAGCATCTTGATTTCTTCTAACCCACAACGCAAAGAAACGGTTTGCAATTCTTGATAATAATCCTCTGAGAACTACTACCTTGTCTTAAGCGTTGCAATTTATTAAGCAAATCACGGAATAATATGAAGGCACAAATCTAGCTCTCATAGCTCTCTTCATAGCATCCCAAGTTCTAGGTATGTTTCGTTCATTACTGGCACAATTCATTCCACCAAATAGAAGCAAAATCGGTGAACTCACTAGTAGCGACTCTAACCCTTTTATTGTCGGAAATTCATGGCATGCAAATTTTTGGTCTACGACTAACTCCCATGTGAGGTAAGCATCAGGATCATATTTACCAGCAAAAGGAGGCATAGTGAATTTAATTTTACCAAGGGAATCATTACGGTCACGTACCTCACGTGGTGGATCTCTTCTCATACCTTGTCGATTGAAACGTCGTTGTCGGTGATCACGATCATTGATGGGATTGAAACCACCATCAGACTCCGTATCAGCGACATATGGGTTCGCTTCATCTTCTACCTCATCGGCCCATGAGCTATGAACAGATGGGTTACGGCGTGGTTGTGCAATGCCGACAGCAACGGGGGCGGCAGCAGGAGGTGGCGTTCTCTCAAGCTGCTCCACACGTGTAGCAAGCGCAGTAAGATCGATATTGGTGCGATCGAGAACGCCCTCAATACGCTCCGAATGTTGATTCAATAAGCGTGAAAAACGTTGCATGATGTCTTCCGTGCGAGGCGTGAGGGGTGCATTGTCCTCAGCGTAGGGCCTGCTATGCTCCCCTTGTGACCCTGAACCTGCCATCGTTAGTAGAATACAAAGAACAGATCACAATGTATATGTCCCTATGAACTACTAGGTTCTGGAGCTCAAAGTCACTCACTCTCAAGCCTTTACCAAGCTCTTACAAGATCTTACAATGCAGCAAGAAAGTGGTACAACCGGTGGCTGGTTCGTGATACTCTCACTTGCGATTAGCCCAACGATTGCGAGGCACTGCACTGCTGAGTTAGTAGGAAGTGGAGCTCGGAAGGCTAGTATGTAGCAAAGGAATAGCAATTATTCAATTTAGTATGCAAAGTTGAAAAGTAGCTCAAAGTACTAGTCACAAGTCTTTGGTCCTAGTCTAAACCAAGCCTAGCTATAGCAACTCACAAAACGACTAGTAGCCACAACGACGGCTAGTACAGAACCACCAACATAAGCGAGCAATGGATGAAAGATACCAAACCGAACAAGGGAAAAAATTGTCAAGAAAAGAGGTAGCTCGATTTTCTTTTCTTCTTATCCCTTCTTTTTTTCTCTCTGTTTCTTCTCTTTCTTTCCTTTTTTTTTTCTCCTTTTTCTTCTTTTTTTTTTCTACCTCAGGAAACCACTAGGAACTGAAAATATGATTTTTTTTTTACTGTAGCAAAGGTGTTTTTTTTCTTTCTTTCGGCTCTTTCTTTTTTTCTTTCTTTCTTTCGGCTCTTTTTTTTTCTTTGCTTTAACTAGCGCGAAGCTCTGACTCAAGTTGTAAACCAATTCAAACAGAGACACACGAGCAAAGCGGCGCGCACACGCAGCGGTAGTGGCCGGCAGCAATGCGCTTCGCCGAGGCGGCCCGTCCCGGCGGGCGGCGGAGGCGGTGAACGGCGACGAGGTGTCCGTGTGGCGGCGATCAAGCGTCCGCGCGGAGGTCGTCGGCGCTATCCGGCGATGCGCGCAGCGTGGTGGTCGCCACGGCGAGCAAGCGGCGGCGAGCGGCGCCGCGCGACGCAGGCGGTCGGCTGGCGGATATGGTGGCGCGTGGGCGGCTTCTCGGTGGTGCGGTGGCGCTTCTCGGTGGCGCAAGCGGCCGGTGCGGCGGCGGCCTCGTGGGCGGCAGCGGGCGCTGGGCGGTGGCGGCCCAAGGCGGCGCGAGGCCGAGCGGCGGCGTCGCGGCGCCAAGTGGCGGCGCGCGTTGGCTGGCTGGCGAGAGAAGGCGCAGCGCGGCGGAGCTCGCGGAGGTGGCGCGCCCGATGGGGATGGCGGCGGCGGCCGCCAAGCGAACGGGCGGCGTGGCGCTCGACTGCGGCGGTCAAGCGGCGGCGCGTCAGAGCGGCGCAAGGCGAGTGGGACCGCGCGGTGGGCCAAGTCCGGAGGTGGCGCGAGCGAGCGGACGCTTCACGCACGAGGCGACGGTGGCGGTGCTCGGCCGTGGAGGTGCTTCTTGCATGCAGCGCCGAGGCGATGAAGACGACGCCGCCGGCGTGGCGGCGGCGCATCCAATCGGCACCCTTTTTTTTTTTTTGTGTTGGACTTAGCGTTGCAAACACAAAAGTACAGTTCCACGATTTCCACGCGTGAGGCGGCGGCGAAACGATGCGCTATCAGAACTCAGAACGGGAAGCCAGACGGCGCCCCTCCTTTTCTTTTGAAGAATAGACCTAGACGAATTGCCGATACCCTAAACTAGACCAATCTAAACAGAAAACCAGCACAATAACTCGACGATGCAGCTAAAATTCAACAACGCAAACTAAAAAGAAAAAATTGCAAAGGCACAAATTGGTTTGGACGATAAGCTAAACCTTTTTTTTTGATTTTAGGCTATGTGGACTGTAGGAAAAAAATTCTCACCGAAGAACTTGTAGCTCTGATACCACGTGATGAACCCGAAGGTTCGATTTGTTGGCCCGATCTTTCGATGAGAACGATAGGTTCGGTAGGCGTCGCTCAACTCTCACGATCCTGGCTACGAACACGCAAGGCTCGAAACCACGCAATCGCTGAACTGTTCGACAAGTCGTTATCAACCGCGCGAAATACCGGTTGACTCGACCACGAAGGTCGATTCTCGCATACACCAAGAAGCACGCAAGAACAAGATTAAGCAATCGAAATTGCAAATAGGAATTAAAGTATTGAATTGAGTTGGGATTCTGAATAAGGATCTTAATTGGGTGGTCTAGCCGACACACGCAAAAGATTCAAGTTGCAACGAAGGCAAACTAAACATAAACAAAATCCAGAAAACTAGAAGGTGCGGCCTCCTTAAATAGGAGATGAGGAGCCACACATCTAATAGCACCAACGGGGTGGGACTAAACTCGCGGGTTACTGTTCACGTGAACAGTAACCACGCCCTCAGGTGGCCCGATGACAGATGGGCCAAGTTCAGTATGATTACAAGGCCCAGATTGGCCCAAACAAGTGATATGACGTCTTCTTTTGATGATTGCGATCAGTCCAGAAGGAATTTGAAGATGAGGTCGGATCCGTTGGAAAGAGGACGAAATAAGCTTTCAAACAAGTACTCGTGGGCCGCCAACGGACTCCGGATGTGAAAGTTATGCATGTTTTAAGTTGGTGTTGTCAGGCTGATTTCGGAGGCCTGGACTTGTTGTGGTAGTTGCGGTACCCCCCTTGCCTTCGTTCCTGAGTAGAATAACATCACTAGACTTAGGTAGCAATCCATCCTCAATGGAACAATTATAAACTCCTAGAAACGAAGTTACCTGATAATTCAGTCGGCGAGCTTGTGCTCTAGTAATTGGTCCTTGCATATCAAGTTGAAGAGTAGACGCAGTAGGGATGGTTGTATCAATGGAAAGGATGTCCTCATCAGAGACAAAACTGATTTAGTAACAAACAGTACAAATTTCATCAATGAAATGACTAAAAGTTGTAAATGTCTTATGGTATCGTCAAGCCGTGAAGCACCGTGTTGGTCGAAAGAGTGGCAGAGCCTCTCCTAGTGCGTCACCTGCTCTGGATGCTCTGGTGGAGGACGGGTGAGTCTGGTGTGCGATCGTGGTACGTACCACTCGATGTACTCATGGTATGTTCGTACGTCGTACAGTCGTTGCTTCCACAAGACCTTGATATGCGTCGTCTCCGTCTAAGCCGTAATCCACTCATGTTGGACTGCTTGTCAGTCCTTGGCATGTCGGCCCGCCCTCAATTGCCTGCATTCCGTAGGGATTGATGTTAGAACAAAGGATATAGGTATGGAGTGTAAATATTACTCGGAAGGAATTGGACTCATCAGTGAACGACTCATTGCAGGATCCTGCCGTCGGGATGGGGCACGACCTGGTATAAATCGAACTATCGCATTACGCGTTGCGGTGCGTAAAGCTCCACCATATGCGCAAACACCGCGTCATGTCGTCGCCTATAATCTGGCATCCTATGCATTACACGGATAACCCGTGTGGCACTACCGTGCCCACGAAATCTGGGCTCCAAGGAGCCCAGATGATGTTGTTGTCGTGCAACGACTTGAAGTTATTGTGGAACAACGAGTGGCACCTCGCCGGTCTGTCTTTCGCCCAACGTAGCTACGCAGCTAGTCTACCAGTAGCCCATAGTGGGCCTGTCTATCGGGTCGTGTAACTCGGGGGTATGGGTGCACTGCCTCTCGAAGGATGGCCGCCTAACAAGGAAGTGCTCCTAATTCTACAGCTGCAGGAGCACGTAGCAGATGGCAAGGCTTGGCTTCACACCGGTGTCAAGTCTCGAAGCGTCACACAACCCTTGTATGTGGCAAAAGGACGGCTGATCCCCAGCGGTACTAAGGCATCGCCCCAGCCTCAGCGTTAGCTAGAGACTCGGCGATACGGACAAAGTTAGGGTACAACTAATCGCCCTGTGTCATGGGAAATAGGACCGAACCAAAGAGATGAAGAAGATTAACGATGAGGTGGGTCCGAACAATCTCGTTAGGTGCATCATCCGGGCATTGACTGAAATGCCTCAGCCAAGTCCGAGGGACACCGCAGGAACTGGTCGGGATAGTTATGTTGAACTGATGCCCCGGCCTGGCCTTCCAGTCTGCCCGCGAATGGACTGGAAAAAGTGGCCCACCCCGGATCAGGAGACTAGTCAGGAATGAGATGTCCTGCAGAGTGACCGTCATCTCACCCCACCGAAAGTGGAAGGTGTGCATCTCGGGGCTCCACCCGTCGATAAGTGCCGACAACAGACTGTCGTCCAGGGTGAAGTGGCGTCCGACGGAGACCTGCCTCGCAAAGGGCAATAAGCCCGTGTCCCAGAGGTTGGGGATGTAGCGAGCGTCCAGCTGCCAGCATTCCCTCTCGGACAAAAGCGCCAAGGGTGGAGGGCCATCCGTGTCCCCGCCGATCTACGACTCGCACCGGTCATTCTCATCGTAGAAGGGTTCTAGAAGCTCTAGTAGAGGCATGGCTTGCAAGAGATGGAAGAGACAGACTATTAGTGGAAAAATTGATGATGACGATAAATTACTAGAAATTATAAATTATGACTAAATACGGACAACAAATTAATGTATACTAATTAACTATGACCAAATTAATTACTAGTTAAGCATGTCTAAAAAAGTTGTGATTAAATTAATTAAGACTAATTAATTACCATAAATGAATGTGTGTTACGTAATGACATCTACATTAGTCGCGACTAAATTAATTACGATGAACTAAATAACACTAAAATAATTATGACAAATTTATTACCACATATTAACAACAAAAAATAATTATGGCATACTAAGGCCACTAAATTAATTACGACTAATTAACGATGGCAAATTAATTACTTATGATTAACCATGACTAAATTATTTATGACTAATTAATAGGACTTAATTCCAACTAACTATTTAAGAATAATTAATTGAGTAAAACTATGTAATTACAACTAATTAACTATGCCTAAAAAATTATAACTAATTAATTACGTAAGATTAATTTAACTATAGCTAATTAATTACGACTAATAAACTCACACAATTTTTATTACGAAAATTTGAAAATGAATAAATTAACTATGCCTAAATAAGTACAACTAATTAACTACGAATATTTCACTATGACTAATTTACTAACCACACAATTAATAAAGAAATTACGTACGAGGAAATAATACCTGCTGATATGAATGCTAATGCTGGCTGTAAATAATATTTATTCGTCTGCAAAAACAAAATCGACAAGAGGAGAAAGCGAGCAAGCGACCAAGAATGCAAAATGAAATCGCCGTCTCCTGGGATTTTATAGCTGCTACGAGAGGGTGCTGCAAGTGGGAATCAGATTCTCTCCCGCGCCCAACCCTCGCATGCATGCATGCATGTGCAGACAACGATGTGATGGGGAGGTGATGGGAAAGACTTGGTGACGGCTGATGGTGAGGGGGGTGCGTGGGCAGGTATGGTCTAGCCGGCCACCGTGCGGACGTACCGCCTCCGGCTCGTGGCCTTGCGGACGAGGCTCGTCTGCACGGGCGCATCCGGCCGGTGGTCGTGCGGACGAGGGCACGTGTTGGACACACAACTTGTCCGGCCTGTGGGCGTGCGGCCGAGATGCCAATTTTAGCATTGCGTCGCGAGAGGCGTTAATGCAGTGACAATTACGTCAAAAACTCTAATTAACCTACCTACATACTCCTTCGTAATCAAAGATCGCTGATCCTTCGAGTTTACATCCCCCCTGAAATACCTTTCTTCTTATCAAATGGCCACATGTATCCCAATGCCTTTCTGTTTGTTTTTTTGATGTTCGGGATTTTCCCCATCCAGACCACGTTAAAGAAGAAGAAACACTCTACTTTGCGAGATGACCACAGGAGCAGCGCTCGAATCGTGACGGGTTGAAAACCTAAAACTCCCTATGCCACTGTGCCTCTGCACAATCCTCACCTCAACTGTGTCCTTGCACAGTCCTCATGAGGCTAAGAGGTCGAACCCCCGACTAGCCACTTGCCTCAACGCAAGTCGACCAAGTGAGCAAAGCTCGCTCCTCGCCTTTCTGTTTCTTGGATACCTATAAAGCGAGGCTAGGAATGTACACAATCATTCTCTCAGGAACAGAAGCATCCTTGTTGTTTTCTCTTTGACCATGAACGGTGCGCAAACAACTCCTCCTTTCCTCTATCCTGGTAGTCTGATAGGTCATCACCATGGCTTTCCAGCTTTACAGGGTTTTCTCTGCACCTACTCCATGCGTCCAGGCAGAAGCAAGAATTACCAGGGCCGTTCCTGAGTTTTTTTGGGCCTAGGTCGAGTCCTAATACGGAGGCCTAATCCACTCTCTCAAAATATCTATATATATTTCTATATACGTATATATAGTCTTATAAATACACATCAATTAAGAAGATAATATTCAATGTACTAAAATAACTTATATAGAATATCTCAAAGTTCATAAAGTGGACAAATGTAATAATAAATTACTTACTTGGCGCTTGACATTATTTTAAACAATTTCTTCTAACATTTCGAGATGCAAAGTCATTGATTATACTATTGATATCGATCTCATCCAATAACTTCTTCTCGATGCATAAAGTCGTCAAACCATTTAACCTTTCTTGAGACATTGTTGACCTCAAATAGTTCTTCAATAATTTCAACTTTGAAAAGCTTCTTTCAGCTGATGCGACGGTCACAGGCACAGTAAATAAGATCCAGTAAGCAATGGAAACATTTGGATAACAATCCACCTCTCTGACATGCTCGAAAATCTCCATAGCAGACAATGCACCATCTGGCAATGTGAATTTCATAATCTTCAATTCAGAAATAAGATCATGTACCTCAACATCGATGATCCATTAACAGAGAAAGTTTACGCAAATTTAGTGCGGCACTCTTCAAGTTCAATATTATCTAATGACTTCAGGGTGCTTGAGCTCATTAAGAAACCAAATATGTCTTTAAACACCATGAGTTCTTCAAATCTGTTCTTCAAAGAAGTGATTGCCATATCAACCAGAACAAAAAAATATTTAACTTCAAAAGCCTTCTCTAGTTCTCTACGTTCTTTGCACTTGATGTCTTGATTGGCCATACTCCATAGGAGCTCACATACATTACTAAGTATACTAAGACTTTAATCTTAATGCACTTATATGGGGTGGGGCCTATGTAAATTTTAGGCCTAGGGCGATGGCACACCTTGCCCACCCCAGGGCCGGCCCTGAGAATTACTACCATAGAAGCAAACAATTGGGGATGAACAACCACGTCCTATCACATGCTCTCCGATGTAATGTAGCTCTACACTTCTCACGTGTTCCTTCGATATCATCTACCATGCGGTCCATACTTGATTTACTGACACAAGGCAGGGAACAGATTAGATTTGCTGTATACTAATCTGTAACTTGTGTGTACTGCCTGCAGAGAATATTTCTGATAACCTAACCGGCCTGTAACAATGGTCCTGAACTGATACTTTTCTGGCTCACTCAATCTACACCCAGAGGCCAGATCTCAATCCACAACGTGGCCAGCCTATTAGTACAGTAAATGATAAGAAAAGCACTGAGAGAGAGTGATGCGTGAGAGGGTCTGAGATCAATCATTAAAGGGCAGAAGAACACAAAGTAGGGATGGGAATGGTTCAGGCCAATCCAATGAATCACTGATCCAACCCGGAAATTTCACCATTACAGGCAAAGGTGCGACCTAAAAAAACAGGGGTAAAAAGTCCAGAATCCTATTGCTCCGTTGGATCAAACAGGTCGACCCCTAACCGCTGGATCGGTCATCTCCACTCTGTTGCTTCTTTCTTCTTCGCTTCTCTCCTGTTCCATATTCCCATCTCCTCTCACTTCCCACTCCTCTAACTACTTCTCTCTCCTCCCACTCCTTCAGACCGTTTCTCTTCTCTAATGGTCGTAAGGTGGGTGCTCATACATGGATTCCTTGTGGTCGGCATTGGCGGCGGCACTGTTTGTTGCGGCCGCCGCTGACGACGCGGCACAAAGGAGAAAAGGTTAAAGAAAGGGGGGCATCCGAGTTATTTCAGAAGAAACTACAGACATCTTTACCATGTTCCTTCTCCATCCAGATCTCACTTCACATGGGTAAAGGCGATGAAGTTTCGTTTCGACTTCATTGTGATTATGTCCAACTTGTCATTTTACAATCATGTGGTCTGGAACAACGATCTACTACCGAGTACTGACATGTTATACCTGAAAGTAGACAATACCGACATGATACTGTCATGAGTCCTGAATGATTCAGCTGGAATGGGGACCCCTTTATAGATTTAATTGCGGACATGTACTATAGTTTGGAACATCATAGGAAAGCACAGCTCAGCTCAGCTCAGTGAATGATGGTAGGCAAACAGCTCATCGCCATTGGCAAAGAATGCAGGAAGAGAACAGGTGATAAGAGGCAATATCAAAAGTCTGCATGGTGAAAATAAATCTAATAGACTATAATGGTCCAACTATTCAATCTCCTTTGGCACATCCAATCGGGGAAGAAGACCAATTGATCATACAAAGTGAACGCTTAACTAAATCAAAGCACGCTTCGATATCTATAACGGACTTATTGCTGTGAAGCACAAACTCCAAACTATCCACACAAACCAAACACAAAGTAGCAGAGCAGTTCCTACTTCCAGAGCTCACGTTTTCTCTTCAAAGGGAGCAGCCTCTTCACCTTATCAGACTGTTTCTTGGCCGATTCTTCGGCTTTGGCGCGGCGCCAACCGAGATGCGCCGACAAGTTCTCCACTTCGACCTTCACCACATCCTTCCTCACTCCAATGTCAGTGATGTATCTGCCAGCACAGTACATCCCAGCCGTGACAGCAGCCATCCCCAGTGGACCAGCTGATAGGAGCCTAAAAGGAGTCGAGAGAAGAGCTGCCAATGGCACACCAATGGCAGAGGATGCTTGCCCACTCCTCCCGATGCCCGGTTCGTCGACTGGTAGAAGACCGGTTTTGCAGTACAGCGTAAAGTCCTCGCAATTGTTCTCGAACACGTCGTAGTTTCCAAACCCATTCTGAAGCAGATACATCGCCCTGTGAACCACAGTCTCTGGTGAGTCCGATTGGGCGATGGTGCAAGTGCCCCCACGCAGCTTTGCGAGGAAAACCGTCGGTGGCACGCCGTACTCGAAGCCGTAGAGGGAGCCGTCGCGAAGGAAGCAGTCCAGGCAGGTCAGGATTACGCCGCTGTCAGGCAGCTGAAATCCGCAGTCTGGGAATGTTGGGCACTCTGCTGAACCCTGTGAGATGAGACTGGATATGGCGATGGCAGAGTCCAGACCTGCAGTTCCTGCTTCTTTCTTCCGTGTGAAATGGACCACCTTGCTCCCTCCAACGTAAATGCCTGCATGAGCCATTACAATGTTTTGCATTATAACATGGCACAACTAGAGAGAAAAATTCACTAGCTTGGCTGCATTTGGTCCAAACGTAACCCATATGATTTCTGATTTCAAGGGGAAAAAATCTTCTTCATCGTCCTGCGCAAATTATAACGGTGTGAAGGTTTTCAGATGAACAAAGGCCATCATGATTCAGTAACAGGTGGCCATTGGACTACCGTCTCTTCTCTGCAAAATAGATCAGACCACACGTATAATCATCTGACTGAAGACGAACGCAGCTTTCCCACATGTATATGTAGTTCCATCCACCTCTCCTGCCGTTGAATCGCATCGAGATTCGTGCGTCTCTCCCTCATCACCCCATCCATGTTACCTTTTCTCTTTGGGATTGTCTATTCATAAGGTGATTGAAATTTTATTAAGTACAAGTCACATGTTTTATCCATTGAATTAATATCCAATCATATGACGCATCAATCTCTATACAAATCTAATGATCACAACAATTGACTTAAACTTAAGAAAATTTCAGACAATTTAGAAATAACAAATATGTTTCTCTCTCCCCTCCCTTCTCCTGTCTTCTCTCCAGGTTCTGACCATCGCGTCGCCGACCGCCACCCCGAACCGTTGGGAGCCGCACCGTCGAAAACCTCGAAAACCCCTGCTGCAACCGCACCGGAAACCCGAGCCTCGCCGCCGGAAACATCGTCTTCGCTGAAAACCTCTAAACCCCGCCAACGCTGCCACCGGAAGCCCCGAGTGCTGCTCCGCGGAACCTCGAAACCCCGCCGTCTTTGCCGCCGGAAACCCCGAGCCTCATGGCGGATCCGGGGTCACCGAGAGAGGTTTCCAGGCGGTGGGGTTTCCAGCGGCGGGCAAGGTCACAACGACCCAGGAGGCAAGCCGGGCTAGCGGCTGCACTAGAGGGGGGAGACGGAAGAGAAAGGGTGAGTGGGGAAGGACTTCTGAAGGAGAGAGGAACTTAGAAAAAGGGAGGGTTTTTTTTCGCAAAGTGAAGGGAGAGGATGACACAAATCTCGAAGACCATCCAAAGTCACCGTATGTACGAAAATATATCACTTTCCCCACCGTTGGATCTTCTTCACCCCTTTCCTCCCTTTTCCGAAAAAAGCAGATGCGAAGGGCCCTCGCCGAGGCCCCCTAGAAGATTTATTTCCCGTATGTACAGAGAACGCTATGTACATGTTGTTTTGCATTTCCAGACTGAAGACAACGATTTAACATGCAAAAGGAGTCCCTGTACTGAATATACAGTTGCTGAATCATGCCAGGAGCCCAGGACTACTGTATCCATGATCCACTTGAACCAATCGCGAAATTGCTGGAAAGAAGGGCAAGGGACAAAAGGGGAGAAGGAAAGATTATATACATAACATAGCTTGCAAACGGATTGGGATCATCTGCATTGAAGTAGTCAATGCAGATGATCTATAGTAACATGACATTAGGAGCGATCTCCACTATTTGATCGGAAACCGAAGGTCAAAATCAATTATCACAGTGTTTCCTGTCATAGTAAACCAACACGGTATTTTTCTCCCCTGCTGCTACAGTGAGCATTGCTCGCTCTCCCTCAAAACATTGTCCCCTCAACGATACGGCAAATGATCCGGATCCATCGCATACAACGCGTCGTTTTGGTGCAGGTAGTCATGTGGAGAACTACCGCATGTCCTTCCTACCTACGTCAATGATCAAATGCCTCTAGGAAGGACGTCCATAATGGGCACCGGGCAGGAAACAGTGCCCGCTAATCTAAGGCAAAAACGTCGGTCCCATGCCGTCCAAGTAGCTAGCACGCAGCGACACGATGTGGAAGAGTCCTTTACGCTTCCAAGCGCAGATCAAAGGCCAGGTGAAGTGAAGCAAATGGAAAGAGATGCAAAGTGAAAGAGCCATGGTAACGCAGCTGGAAGAAGGTGCATGCAGCCAGCAAAGTGAAAAGCAGGTAACTTTGATCGCATGTAAATAAAAAGTAACTAAACGTAAGGGTTACAGTTCCCGGTCAAGCTAGTAGTACCTTAAACACTGGTAATTCCAGCAATTCACTGCAAAAATTTGGAGGAGAAAGAAGAAGAAGAAGAAGAACTCCAACAGAAGAGAAGCAGAGACAAGCAAACAAAGCAGAGTACTGATCTCAAGGGACACACCCTATCCGCCACGATCTCTCTACCCAATTAAGCGCCCGAAAATGCAAATGCGGCAAGAAACATGACCAAAACGCGCACAATTCCGACGGTTCCCGCGAGATTCGGGAGGCGGAACGGAAGCGCAAGCGAACGGGGAGCGCGCGCGTACCGTGGTGGGAGTAGGTGTAGGCGGCGCGCCAGGTGTAGATGTGGTCGCCGGGCTTTATCTCCGACCGCTCCACCCGGTGCGACAGCAGCCCCATCGCCGGCGAAATTCCGCTGCACGTCGGCCCGGCCGTGAGCGAGCGACGAGCGGCGAGCGGGGAGTTGGCGGCTTGGCGCTATGCTATCACTTGGAGCCTGGAGATGGAGGCGGCGGCCATGTTATGAGTGAGAAGGTGGCGAGGTAAGGTGAGTGTCGCCGTCAGTGAGCTCCTCCTGTCTTCTCTCCTCTCGGGTCTCGGCTCGAGCGAGTTGGAATCGTGGGATTAGTTATCTTCGTGACCTATGCCTCGACATGCGTGTGTGATCTGGGGTGGAGTCCTCGGGATTCGTGCGCGATCCTGGAAGGTGAATGAAGGTGGTGCACGTGCCCTTCTTTTTACTCCACCGGTAAATGGTAACTGATCGCTTCGTCGTTATCGTTGAACATTTTTACTGCACCAATTTTCGAAGCTAATCTCTTCGTCTGAACTCTGAAGAATAAACAATGGTGCATGTATTCCGTATTTTCTTCCCACGTTAGTACTCCCTCCTCTTTGCTTCCTGTAATAGGGAAGGGGGTCTCCATCTTCCCCGTGTTCGAAGGCATTCAACTAGCGGTCAGCAATCCATTATGACAGAATATGTTGGACCCACAAAGCGACCAGAGTAGGTGAACAGGAACATCTACTCCTTTTCAACATAACGGTATTTAATTTTTCTTCACTTTAATAGTTATTAAAGCTATAAAAATTTGAAAGGCAGGAATACGGTGAAAGTCTTGTGTTGAATCCAGAAATCCCGGAGGTCAAAATCTTTTGGATGGTCTGACCGCTGACCAACGGCCGGTTAGACCTCTCCGGACTTGGAATTTTCCCCTAAGTCTCAGACTGCACTCTCTATGAAAATTTCAAACTCTATACAGTTTTTCCTCAAATCTCCATTTCCAATGAAACCTAGTGCAAATATGTCTTCTCGTCTTCCTACATAAATGATTTTTGGTAAATTCCAAAAATCCCACTTTTTCAACTTTCGGACGTCATGGCCGCTCTGACCGCCACCGACGTGACAGTAACAGGGATTTATTGAAAACAAGGATTTATCAAAACACTTCGATATTATTACCAATTATTCAACACACTGAGATTATGATTATCTACTCGCGATTTCCACATAATACTCGAAAACAAGTTAGAGCATGTACAATGGGCTTATGTCAGCTGTCATGTAGGATTTTCGCTGATGTGGATAAAAGAGAATGAAGAGAGAGAGAAAGATGTTGTCTATAATCCTGTAGTCGAATCGACTGTAGCACGAGAAACAAGAAAAACATTAAAAACTTGTGTGTTGTCTACAATCTTGTAGCCGACTGTATCACCACAACCATTGTATGAATCAGATTTAGTCTTTGTTTATAGGTGATACGAAGAGCTACTTATGATAACAATCGTCTGTATTATTATACGTAACGCACTCGTGTACCAAAGCAAGCAAAGAGCACGCACGCGGTGGGCACGAGCCACCGAACCCCGATCGTACGTACGCCAAACCTACGCACCCTGCCAAAAAAGTAAATAAAAGCTCGCAACTGTTCTGACCTCTGACAGTCCGAATCTGATCCAGATTTGTTCAGTATAGATTCCATCTCCTATATCGATCCAAGCACACGCGAATCCATGCGGATGTCGGTGACCAAGAAAAAGCCTATCACGCATGCTCGGCCCGTACCCCTAGCCGGGAAGAAATCACCGGGGAGAAGGCCCATTTCAACCGGGCCGGCCACGATTAAAGCCTATCTGTGTTATCCGGCCCAAACAGCCCCGCCTCACGGGCGCCGCGCCGTCGCGCTTCGTCTCGGCCCAGGCGAACCTGCGCGTGCGAAGCCCAGATCGGATCGCGGACAATCAGCGCGATCCAAATGCGGTGCTCCGTCAGCCGTCCGATCGAGCTTCCGCGGCCTGGATCGAGGAGGCTGTTTTGCACGCGAAACCCTGCGCGAACGCGCTTTGCCGTTTGCGCCCAAGCGCGATCCGACCGTCGGATCGAACTCGTGGGGCTCAGATGTTGTTTGTGGTGAACGAAGCGCAGGCCCGGCCCAGCTAGCCCACCTCACGCGCGGCGGCCCGATTCCACCGCCACGTGACGTCCCCGCGCTTCGTTTCACTTTCTATCCCCATCTGGCCCTCTCCCCCCCTCTCCCTAGTCGCCGAAACCAAAACGCAAGCACTCTCTCCCTTCCCGTGTCCCGAAACCCTAGCCGCACGCAGCCCCCACCCCCCGCGAGAGCTAGGAGGCGAAGAGGAAGCGATGGCCGCCGAGAACTACTGGAGGTACGCCGACGCGCGGCAGCAGCAGGCCATGGCGGCGGCGGCGGCGGGCATGGCCCCGTCGGCGACGGTCGCCACGGCTGCGACGGTCGCGGCGGGCATGCACCCGCAGGCCGCGATGGCGCAGCAGGCCGCGATGGCACAGCAGGCCGCCGCGCCGCCGCTCAAGCGCGCGCGCCCCGACTACGGAGGTCCGTTGCCCGCCCGCCCTCTAGATCTGAATTTTTATTCTCGTTTTGGTGGTTGTTTTGCTTCGTGATTGCGTTGTTCCTGTGATTGCTTGTTGGGGTGTATGAAATTGGAGAAGGTTTTAGGTTATCGTTGGCTATTAGTTTATTAGCTGCAGTTTTGGTGTAGAGATCTATAGGACATATTGCTTAGATCTAATCAGTAATTTTGCAATAATCAAGACGGTTTTAGCCTAGTTTTTAGGTGATGCTAAAATTTGGAATATAAGCTAGCATCATAGCAACAGATCGAAATTTGAATCTGAGTAGCGAAGAAGTCCTATTTTTCTAAGATAAAGCCTGTTTGGAATTGTTTCTTGATCTCGAGAACGAGAGGCGGCTGCAGAAATAATAATAAAAATTTGAAGGGCTTGTAAACCTGCTGGTTGCACTTCTGGTGGCATCGTGTTGCCTCCTTATTACTACAGGAAACATAATAAACGCAGTCCTTTTGTTTTGCACATATGGTCTGATTGAGCGTCCATTCTGCTGTTCCACGCTGCTAGCTCAAACTTGGTTAGAGGTCTTTTGCCGTTGATAGTTTGGATTTCAATCCTTCATAATTGGTAATAAAATGAAGTAATTGTCGGTCAGTGGTGGTTAATCACTAGTTTTGCCTTCTCGCAAAGATTTCCTGGAGTTCCCATTACAGGGAAAGGCTTTTGTGAAGTTGTTGTCAGTACATAATCATGCATGCAATTGGGTCGCTTTTTCCTGGTAGCTTTGTCGTTTTGTTATGACTGGTTTTATCTAATGAAAGATTCTGAGCTTGGTTCTGAATTGATTTATTAATTAATGAGATTGGTGGCAAGTGCGATTTATGCACATTTTTTTTGGCAGATGTGTCTGCAGGACAAGAGATGACTGGATATTATCCGCGTGAGAATGACAGGGCAGGTTATCATTCACTTAGAGACAATGAAGCAATTGGAGCATCTTATGACCGCTACTTACGCAATGGGGTATAAATTCAAGTTTCTTAATATAAAGCTAGCATTATTTTTCTAAGCACAGAGTTGGTGGTTAACTTTATTCTGTGCTGTGCTTCTAGATGCCTTCTGTTGGGGCCAATGAAACTAGTAGGGCAGTTGTTGGCGGGATGGGTGGTTATCCTGTTGACGATCGCCGTATGATGGGTGTCGTTGGTATGGACAGCAGAGCCATGGGGTATGGTGCAAGGCCTGAACCTCCTCTCCCACCAGATGCATCCAACACTTTGTACGTTGAAGGCCTACCTGCAAACTGCACACGTAGGGAGGTTTCACGTATCCTTCTATACTATGTTTAATGTGCCTATCAACTGCTCAATTGGAAATCAACACCAAATGAAAATGAATGTCAGATTCTACTTTCACCTAGAGGTTTATGTACTCTTTTTTTTGCACCCTTCATCTCGATTCTCTAATTCCATTCATGTTGGTTTACTGATGCTCCCCTTTGCAACCTTAATCTCAATCGTCTAGTTTCCATTCCGTTTGGTTTATATGCTCTAATGAGCTGCTTGTTTGATTTAAAGTATCAATAGAGTATATATCATCTTTCACTCTATATCTGCTTTTGCTCCTTAACCTTTCCTTTCTGCAGATATATTCCGCCCTTTTGTAGGTTTTCGTGAAGTGAGGCTTGTCAATAAGGAGTCAAGACATGTATGTTAAATATGCTTTGTGCTAATACTAATATAAACACTGTTATAATTATGATGTATCTTAATCTGTCAACTTTTCTGCAGCCTGGTGGAGATCCTCATGTCTTGTGTTTTGTTGATTTCGACAGCCCTGCCCAGGCTAGTATCGCTCTTGAAGCTCTGCAAGGTGAACAAACTTATATCTGTAGCTATGGATTATGTAGTTGTATAGATAACCTTTCTTTTAACTTTGATAACGTACAATTTCATGTATTTTCTTGATGACTTATATATGTTTGCATTCCCCTTTAGTTTCTCGTCAAGCTTGCTTGCAGATTGGTCGTTAAATTCATTTTTCTTCTTTGGTTTATTCATTTTACTTTATGTAAATGTGCTTTCTTTGTGCAATTTCCACGTCATAGATCATTAAGTTAGTTCCTGCATTATGGATAGCAGCCAGTTGACGGTTAACTGGGATTAATAGTGGAAAACCCACTTGTTTTCACTGCGCATCAAACACTACCACATAGCACGTACTCATGTTCTGCATGATTGTAAGGGCATTTTATGGGACTAATTTCTCGTAATTGCTGTGTGATACTTCATAAGGAGTAAAATGTAAGGTTACTTCTTAATAGTTTGGTGCTAAGAATTACTATTGAGTTGGGAAAGTCATTGACCAACAATAATATTGCCCAATAATCTGCTAATTCTAGGACGCTCTACATTTTGAACTTCCCTTGCCGCCCTGCCAATCCAGTTTTTCGTTTTTGAATTTTACCGTATCGATTTTTCCTATGCGTTGGATCTAATACTTGCACCTCCATCCTTCATAGCATGAGGTGAACGTTTGAGGTTCGATCTCTTGTTCACACGACGACCTGAGCAAAATAAACCATCGCGATTCGTTTTGCAGGTTATAAGTTTGACGAACACGATCGTGACTCAGCCAATTTGCGGCTGCAATTCTCACGCTTTCCTGGTCCGAGATCAGCTGGCGGGCCTCGTGGTAGGCGTTAAGTCGCGTGGGTCTGGTTTTCAGGTGGTTGCCGAACCTATCGTTTAAACGAGCGATCAAACTTCCGTGGCGTAACGCTTCTATATTGCGCCGAAATCTCCGCCGGTGGCTTCCTTGTAGGGTTCGTCAGCTCATGTTACAAAAGCGTGAAAAGGATGATTCAATAATCGATATTCAGACTCGTTCATTAGATTGTCGTGCCGTATGTTAGAACTGGAACTTCGGATTTATTCCTCGTTCTGTATCTGCTGCAATAGTATTTATGGTCTACTGTATTTTATTGTCTCGCGGCTTGTCCGAGACAATATGGGTTTGTTATCCTTTGAAATGTCAACTCTTCTGAACACTTGCTCGTTTGTTGTTAGCCATGCTTAGTAATATTAAACCTTCGCTGTTCCTTGGACATCTTCTATCAATATATGCTAGGTTAAATATAAGATACTCCTTTTGCCTCTGGTTGTGTACAATATGTGGTTGCGAACTCCTTGCTTTTTGTAGAATCAGGGGTCTCTCCAAGTATGATCTATAGTTGGGTTGCATGTGCTCATTAGAACCAGCATACTAAATGAGTAATCTTTGGACAGTCCATAAATTGAAGGATCATGAAATGAGCTAGGACAGTGAAGTGGTGGATTGCTTCAAGGTTGGAGGATAGGAGTGGTGGATAATCCTAGCCTTTCATTATTTCATAGTGAAGGATAGATTTAGTTAAGAAAAAAATACTGTCTATTCCATGTTGGCAAGTCATGACCTAAGTAAGGAATTTATTAAATAGATATTGGCCTTCCTAAACTGTAGATCACGTGGACGTGGTGCCGCATGCTTTGCTGAGGCAATAGCATATTTGGCTGGTGAACCGATGTTCCATGCACAAGTCCCCACCTCCATCACAACTCACGTGGTGACGGGTCGTGTTGTGCACATTGCAGACCATCATCGATCCAGCCGTGCGTATGCTCTAGTGTAGTCACATGTATCACGAATTAGTTCACTAGTTGTCTTCAATCATTCGTAGGCTTTTTTTTTGGTAGAATCAATGGTTTGCAGTATTAATCTATAGTTCCATTAGGGCCAGCGTATAAATTGAGTTATATCTGGACAAAACCTATGATCATGAACTTATGGATTTTATATCGGTGTCCATAATCGAATGATCATGAAATGAGCTAGAACAGTACAGTGGATTGCTTCAAGGAAGCTATTGGGTTTGTTCATCTATTACCTTTTCTTTTCCAAGAAATGTTCACAGGTTACTCCTGTGCATGCAAATAGCTTGAATTGGTGTTCTGCTGGTGCCCACTGCTAGTAAAGCTACCTGTCCTTTCTGGTTGATTGCTTGTTAATAATGTATATTATGTTTATTGCTTACTGTGGTACTGTAGACATAAATTGATTGCAAAGTTTCAAATGTGCGGTTTTCAAATATCAAAAACACATTTATGTACCCCCAAAGAAAGAATTTGGTCCTCTAATGTATGCAGGAGCAGCATGCTGCTATATCAATATGGTCTTATGCACACTAAAATGTTTGTATTTATAGTACTTATAATGAACCAGTGATGGTCAAGATAATGCTGAAGTTAAGTATTATGGTCTATGTGCTTACGGAATTGACGATGTTGAGATTTGTGGAAGATTTATGCTGGGAGACCTCGATAGTTGTATGCTGATGATTTTTGCGACAAGTCAAAAGCATTAGTTTTGTTGAATTGGCTAATTTTTTGTAAATTCCTTTCCCAACGTTGTACATTAGCCTTCTGCTGTTCTACTGACAAGGATGCTATTTGTTGGATGAAATCATGGTAGGTTTGGCTGGAATGATGTTACTGTGTTTTTTGTGCATTCATTCAAATTTTGAGGGAATTCATTCATTCATATGATATACATGTTTGGGAGAAATCTTGTATAATCTATCATGCAGAATGGCGATTGCAATGGAAAGTGGAAACACTTGGGAAACGATGCCCTGTATAGTTTCTTTTCTGCCAGTGCTATTCACCTGGCGAATGTTGCTGAACGCAATGTATGTTGACAGCATATGGCCTCGTTCAGAACAAGTCATGTATTTACGAGTTCCGCGTGTTTTGCAGAGGAAGTTGGTGTATCACTTCTTGCTCTGTTAATATTCTATTTGTATTGGAATGACATTTCGGCCTCATGACTATATGCTTTAGGCCGTGTTTGGTACATTGAAAGAATTTCATATGAAACAATTTCATGGCTCGTAAGATGGAAACCCAGGTTTTTATGGTCATATGGCCTCAAAAATCCACCTTAATCAATTCCTACCGAGCTGATGCCAATCCCACCTGCAACACCACTGTGTATCGCCGGTCCATCCGTCTTGGCAAGTCAGACAACGAAAACAGCGTTGCTTATCCACCGGCGCTGCATGTGGGATCAGCTTGTCGGCTTGGGTGGTTTAAGGTTGGGTTTTCTGAAATCACATGACCATAGAATAAGGCATTGGCTTTCGATTTATACAACACTTACAATTCCTGAGCATTCCCTGACCTCATTGAATTATTCAATTCGATTGTATGCGGAGGAGATTTGAGTATGTGTGGTCAAGTCTTAGAATCTGTTAGATAGATTGTATTTCGTAAATGACTAAGGAGTTATTTGGTTCATGGTGAACTCGTCATCATGTCATGGTCATGTTATTGTGCTGAATAACTCGTCTTTGTTATTTGGCGCATGTATGGGTAATATTTTACAGCTTATATATTTTCCATTTGTAGTTGTATATGGGTAGTGTGTGTGTATATACACACACGTTGTACCATTATGCACCCATAGTAAGACATTTGCTTGTCATTACTTACAACATTGATTACTGATTAGCTGTATGGGTAGTATTATACTCTTTGGTCGTTGCCATTTGAACTGGCTGGAGATTGATTCCGCTTGATTAACGCTAAATCGCCATTTGAATTGGTTGGAGATTCCGCTTGATTAGCGCTAAATTTTCTTTGTTTAAAAGTGAAGATTTTCATATTGGCAGGTGGTAAAGTGCAATTGTGTTTTCTCTTCCGCATACGACACCATAGCACCGGAGGCACGTGTCCATATCGAGAGCGGCAGAAGGAAACAGGCCCGCGCGATCCAGCCGTCCATCGCGATCTGGACGGGTGTAAACTATAAAGTAGCCCACATCTCCCGAGTCCCAATCCACCCGTCCCTCTCTAGTTTACCACCAACCCGCAACCCCTCTCCCTTTCCAAACACCATGTCCACCTCCGCCGTCTCCTCCACCGTCGGAGCCGCCTCGACCTCCCTCTCCTCCGTCAGCCGCCGCCGATCGTCGCCGACTTCCGGGGTACGGGCGAGCCTCCGTCGATCTATTCCCTCCAAGCTCTTATCCTCGTCCTCCCCCTCCCTTTCTCCCCTTGTCCCGGTCTCCGCCGTGGCCTCGCCCGCCGCCGCCGGTGAGGCGGCTTCCAGGAAGAAGTTGCTCATATTCGACGCCGAGGAGGACCTAGCGGCTTCTCTGGCCGAGTACACGTCGGAGCTGTCGGCGAAGTTCGCCGCCGAGAGGGGCGCGTTCACCGTCGTGCTCTCCGGCGGCTCTCTCATCAAGGCCCTCAGGTTCTTGGACCTCGTCAAGATCGCATCTTTCTTGGTTCCCGTAGAGTTTTTGATCGTGTAAATGTTTTAACATTTGGGTTTCGCAGGAAACTGGCGGAGCCGCCGTACCTGGAGGCGGTGGACTGGAGCAAATGGCACTTGTTCTGGGTGGATGAGAGGGTGGTGCCCAAGGACCACGCGGATAGCAACTACAAGCTCGCCATGGATGGGTTGCTTTCAAAGGTACTCACATATGGAGTATATTTCTTTAATTTGATGACTTGTTCGGTGGTTGGAAGTTGGGATTTTGTTGTTCCGATGGATCTGAATATCTGATACAATGCAGAAATGGAATCGTGATGATCCTTTGGGCAGTTGGAAATGGAAATTTGGAAATTTTGTGTAGATTATATATTTTTCTGCATGTTTTGTTGGACTTAGTTATTGTAATTCTTTATAGCCTTGTCAATATTGGGCGATCGACACTTATGTGGTCAATAGTTCGTGAAAAATGTGGAATAGGTTTATTAGCTTTAGTGGCTCACATTATTATCAATTGAGAGGCACTGGTTTGTGTTTCTGGAATTTTGATTAGTCTTTCGGAAAAAAGAATATGTGTATGTATCTACTCTATATATTTACAACTCCCACACCTTACATGCGTACGGTTAAATTCTGGAATTTTGTTTAGTCTTTCGGAAAAAAGAATATGTGTATGTATCTACTCTATATATTTACAACTCCCACACCTTACATGCGTACGGTTGAATTCAACTGAACTTATCTACATGTGTAACACAATTGTGTGTAGAAGTTCATATAATCATATCTGTATTATCAATTTATCATCATACTTAGATTGTTGAGAAAGGTGCATATGAAGGGGTATCAGAATATAACATAGATGATGCATTCTCATCATATATTGTCAATAAGAACATTTACCCTGTTTTCTATCAACAGAATTGTACACAGAAGTTTTTTTATCTTTATGTATTTCGACAATATAGGTGCCGATTCCTGCTAGCCAAGTGTACGGCATAAATGATGTGCTGTCAGCTGAGGGGGTTGCGGATGACTATGAAACTTGTTTAAAGCAGCTTGTTCAGAATGGTGTGATTGCGATGTCACCAGTAACTGGGTTCCCAAAGTTTGATCTTATGCTTCTGGGGATGGGCCCTGATGGCCATGTTGCCTCCCTGTTCCCTGGTCACCCTATTGTCAACGAAAACCAGAAGTGGGTCAGCTTTATCAAGGATTCTCCAAAGCCACCACCAGAAAGAATAACATTTACTTTCCCGGTGATCAATTCGTCCGCACGTATCGCACTTGTGGTCACCGGTGCTGGGAAAGCTGGCGCAGTACATAAAGCGCTTTCAGACAAGCAAAGCTCATCAGATTTGCTGCCTGTTGAGATGGTTTCGCTGCAAGATGGAGAGTTCACCTGGTTCACTGACAAGCCAGCAGTGTCAATGTTATCGAGCATTTGAAGCCCATTGTTTATATAAGTTTGAAACTTTCATCTCAAGTATAAAAGATTTGGGGGGATTTCAAATTAGATCCGTACTTGCATTAATCCTCTCTGGAAAATTTGAGCCTTTTTTATCGTAGTATATTGTGCAGCGTAAATGTGTCTCAGGCTCCAGTTTCAGTCAAGTAATTTCCATTTATGGTATATTTGTTCAGCGGATATTTAGATCAGTGTTTGTAAATTTTATTTAGTATTTGATCTTATATATTATTTCCTTGCTACTCGTCTAAGAAGCTGCAGTTCTGTTAATTTATTTGCACATCTTTCAGACTATGGTACCTTTGCTCGACATTACTGTTCTGCACACTGCACTTCCCTGGGTTGTTTTACACGCCATTGCAAATTTGCAAGGAATAAGTCTATTTTACCCCCTTGAATTATGCTCCGAGTCCAAAACGGGTTCTCTAGAGGGAGGCGATCCTACGGGTTGTCTTGGCGCAGCCAGGCGTTCGCCGGAGCGGGCGCGTGTCGATGAGTGGCGACCGGCCGAGGGAGGTGAAATGACGTGGTGGCTCTCGGGTGTGGTAGGGGTCGAGATGGATGGAGCATGGGTACCGACGGGATACCTATAGTATGCTGGAGTGGTCGGTGAAGGCGGAGGGTGGCCGGAGCGAGCCAACAACGGCGACCTGGGGCGGCGCGGGGTAGGCCAACGGTGGTGGCGACCTGTGGGGAGGGAGAGCCCAAGTGAGAGGTTGGGAGAGGTAGAGGGAAGCT
This sequence comes from Ampelocalamus luodianensis, assembly GCA_036346255.1. Classification (NCBI taxonomy): domain Eukaryota; kingdom Viridiplantae; phylum Streptophyta; class Magnoliopsida; order Poales; family Poaceae; genus Ampelocalamus; species Ampelocalamus luodianensis. The sequence goes on along the minus strand of CM070632.1, from coordinate 1,640,917 downwards.
AGGTGATGCTCATGGAAGGAGGAATTGAGCAGGGGCTCGCTGGAGGAAGCGCGGCAGTGGTGGCGGCGATTTTAGGCCGGCGGTGGAGAAGAAGGTGACACGCAGCGCTCCGGTGACGGATTCTCCAAATCGACCGAGGGGGTTTGCTCCTCGGGATGTAGGGCGTGCCGTGATGCGGTCGACCGCGATCGTAGCTAGCCGGAACGGCTGGAACGACGACGATCTGGAACTCGAGTTAGAGTCTAGAGAAGAGAGGATAGCAGGAGAGTGAAAGAGGATGAAGAGGGAAGGTCGGGGAAGAGATGAGGGTGAGGCCACGACACGGGGGCGGCAAGGGCGAGGTGGCGTCCATGCGAGCGTCTCGGTTGAGCACGCTGGCATGGGCAAAGCAGCTAACTGCGTGGAGAAGAAGGTTCTAGCCGATGGGGCCTCAGGTAAGTGAGGCCGGAGACGGCGGCGGACCGGCGGTGCCGGCGGCACCCGAGGGAGGAGGCGCCGGGGCTAGAGCCGGTGGAGAGTGGCGCCGTGGGAAAAAGGGGAGGAGAGAAGTGAATGTGGAGTGGAGCCGGTGGAGTTTGGCCAAAGAAGAAGGACATTAGTACGCCACGTCAACAAAATATGTACATGTAGACGCCACGTCATCCAAAACCGGGGTGATTTAGGGTGAGAGTGATTTGACCTGGTTTTGACAATTGGAGGGTGAAAAGTGAACGGTTTTGTAGTTCTGGATGTTTTTTGGACTCGGTCCATAGTTCAAAGGGGTAAAATGGACGTATTCCAATTTGCAATTATGTCTGGAATTTTGGAGAGCGGCTGGTTTTTTTACCACTCTTTTATTCATGTTCAGCATTATGGAATGTTTCCTTGATACATTTCTCCTGGTAGGCCGGTACAATGTATTTTTGCACCTCAACTTTTCAACTGCAGGTACAACTTGTTCAGGTGGAACTAAAATTTTCGAAGTGCATTTGATAACACTGTAGAACTTGATAAATCATGCATTTCATCCAAAATCCATATTGTGAAGTATTCATGTACTAGTTGCATTTGGTGGCATCACTGGTTTGGCGAGTTCCATACTAGAGTCACGCTTGAATCATATGAAATTCCCGTCATCGTTTTGCCTCATTGTATGACCTCAGCCGTTGCTCCATGCATTTCCTTGCCAAGTTTTTGTGTGGATCAGGTATTGTCTCGTTGCGTGGCTCAGATCTGGCATCCGCATCAGGTATTGTGTAAGCACATAGATTGTCTGCGGTAGCATTTATGATACACTGAATAATTACTGATAGGTGCCATGACACCTGAGACAGCTGCATCTGCCATTTCATGTCAGACACCCGCAGGCCGCTTCTGATCATGCAAAACCTCATGGCATATATTGCCGTGAGTAACTTTCTGAACCTACCTGCTGCATCAGCAATACATGACCACGAGTGACTGCAGCAACAAAGCTGCAGGTCCTAAATTTCCACAGCTTGCAGCATTGCAGGTCAGGCATTCAGGAACAAATCTAAGCAGAAGCACATGAGGCATCGAGGCCCCAGTCACTCCACTGTACCAATCTGCGCAGGATAATCTATGTGAGAACCTTATTAACTTCTCAGGTCTGAAGTTCATGTGGCTCTTCCTAGAGGTCACATGCAGGGACGGAGCCAGGAATTAGGAACAGGGGGCCAAGTAAACACAAGCGCGGAAAGATATTACAATGTATGTTTGGCAATTAAAAAATTTATTGTTTTCTTCCTCTTTACGATTAAGCTATTGAAGCATATATATATAGAGAGAGAAAATGATACTAGAAAGGAAAAAAAATATAGATCCTGACACTTTCTGTAATATCTACCTCTAAATTTGCTTGAAGCAAATAACGATTAAAACACTCAGGTTTAAGCCCCGTTTGGAACTCAGAAATTTTCCCTGATTCCTACATGAATTGAATTATTTTATCCAAAATCCTGCGAAATTCTGCATTCCAGACAAGATCTTAAAGTTACAAACCAATGCAACGATCTATAAAGGTAAGAATATTATGCTGATATGATTAGAAGCACATGATTTTCCCTCTGATGTGACCATATCGCCGTATCACTTCGACATTCCCGGAATATTATGCTGATATGATTAGAAGCACAGGATTTTTCCCTGATGTGACCATATCGCCCTATCACTTCGACATTCCCATTTGCACCACCACTCCGGCGGCGGCATGTAAACTGCCAACTCAAGCTCACGTTAACATCACGAGAGATGATCATCTTGATTTTTCCCATAACTCTTCTCAATTAAACTCTCCGCCCCTCGACGATGGTCCCCAGGCAGAGCGGCTTCCTCCTTGTTCCTTAAGCCCTCTAGAGCACTGCTCGGAGGATTTGCAACCAACCTAGCTCAGTTCTGACCAGGTTCAACTGCCGGAAAAGGCTCTGCTGTCTTACTCTCGTAAAGCCAAGCGTGCCCTTCCCGCCCCGTTACTGCCGCTGCCTGACGTTCAACAGTCCCGAGGGAAAGTCCTCCCGGCTAACTTCACTCCTCGTCGGAGCGTCCGGTTGGCAATCAAAGCCAAGCATCGGGGTTATAATGCTTCCAGCTCCCAACTCTTGCTGGCGGGTTCCATCGGGTTAAAGGTTGCTGACGGTGAGGACACGCTCACCAATTATCAGAAGGTCTTTGACAACCAACTCTCAAGAGATCAAATCAGCGCCTTGGCAGCACTTTTTGGGATGATAGTTCTTGCTTCTTTGCCTTCTGATCCAGTTAACATGGTAGCACCATCTTCGGCGGCTCCATCAGTTTTGGCTTGTTAGCTGGCGGGTTCTGGTCGGTGGGCCATTCATTGCTTTCATGGAGCATATCAATTGCAATTTTCTAAGCTGGAACGTCCGAGGTCTAAATTTGAAGGCAAAAAGGGACGTGGTCTGGGAGACAATCCTTTCTTCACTTGATGCGGTTGCTTGCATCTCTCTTTGGAAATTCTAGGACCATCTTTTGATGGCTTCTTTTATTTGCCAACATCTCTCACTAGAGGTGGTCTACTCTTGGGGTGGAATTCTCTTTTAGCTACCTGTTCCTCCCCCTCTATTCGAGAGTTTTCCATCACAGCGAAGATTGAATTCCCATGTGGTCGCTCCGCTTGGCTATCGACGGTTTATGGGCCGACAGATGACAACCTTAAAAATGTGTTCCTTCAAGAACTGCGCACAATACACAGTATGATCTTCGGTCCATGGATAATTTTGGGAGACTTTAATTTAATCCTCCAAGCGGCAGATAAAAACAACGGGCGCCTTAACAGGAGGTGGATGAGCCATTTTCGTCGATTGGTAGATGAGCTGAGTTGCTTGAAGTTCACTTAAATGGGAGGGCTTTCACGTGGTCGAACGCTAGGGATCACCATTGATAAAGTCCTAGTCTCCACTGACTGGGATTGCCTGTTCCCGACCAGTTTTATGCGTGCTTTGCCTTCAACGGCTTCAGATCATTTCCCTTTATTGCTCTCCTCATCCTTCTGTTTTGGCACAAAAAGGTGGTTTCATTTCGAAACCTTATGGCCAAAGATAGAAGGGTTTCTGGACGCTGTGTGTCACGGGTGGCGGGTCGATACTTGCAGGGCTGACCCTCTTCGCAAGCTGAGCTATCTCTTGAAGTCCACCAGCAGAGCCTTGCAAAGCTGGAGTTAGAGACGCTGTGGGAACATCCAACAACAAATTCTAGTGGCTAAAGACCTAATCTGGCGATTTGACATTGCTGAAGAAGCCAGACTTCCCTCTTCTCTTGAACAATGGTTTTGGCGTGAACTCAAGAAAAAACTCCTTGGTCTGTGCTCTTTCGAAAGAACAATGGCACGTTAGAGATCTCGTATAAACTGGATAAGAGAAGGGGATGCAAATACTATATTCTTTCACTTGCATGCTAACCACCGTCGACGTCACAACTTCATCTCTCAGCTCAAGGTTCAGGACACTTGGGTTACTTCTCATGATGAGATGTCTGAAGCTATTACGGTGCATTTTGAAAATCTCATTGGCAAACCGGTTTTCAGGTCCCATTCGTTGGATCTGGCTGCCCTAAACGTACAGGTACATGATTTGGCTGCTTTAGATACTTCCTTCTCTGAGCAGGAAGTCTGGGAGGCCATCTGTAGTTTGCTGAGAGATAAGGCACCTGGTCCGGATGGATTTACGGTGCTTTTCTGTCAGCAATGTTGGGATATCATCAAGAAGGATGTCATGGCAGCAATTTATAAGCTTGGGAGTCTAGCAGGTTCCAGCTTCACTTGCTTGAATCAGGCGTTCGTTTCGCTCTTGCCAAAGAAACATGATTCCGCAAAAGTGAAAGACTTTCGCCCAATTAGCTTGTTGCATAGTTTTGCGAAGATCTTCTCCAAGATTCTGGCCAGGCGGCTGGCGCCAGTTATGGCGTCCATCATCTCGTCAAACCAATCGGCTTTCATTGCAAAGCGCTCAATCCAGGACAATTTTTTCTTGGTTCGTCAGACCGCTCGTGCTCTACACGAGTCACGAAGGCCCTCCTTCATCCTGAAACTGGACATTGCCCAGGCCTTTGATTCGGTATCTTGGCCTTTCCTCTTGTAAGTGTTGAGGCAGAAGGGCTTTGGCCCTAAGTGGTGTGCATGGCTTTCGATCATGTGGTCTACAGCTACCACCCGTGTTATCCTCAATGGTCAACCTGGCCGCATCATTAGGCATGGTCGAGGGTTCAAACAAGGTGATCCTTTATCATCGTTGCTCTTTGTGGTTGTCATGGATGTGCTTAACAATCTCATCGCTTTGGCCGAGCAGTCCTCTCTTCTACAGCCCCTCGCAGTGCCGGCTGCAATACCTCACCGTCTTTCGCTATACATGGATGATGCAGCTCTCTTTTTGTCACCCATCGCTTCGGACATAGCTGCAATTTGAATAATTCTGAAGGTCTTCGGTGAAGCTTCCGGTTTGAAAATAAATCTAAGAGCTCATTCTCTCCAATTCGCTGCGTCTCTCATCATCTGCAGTTCATTGCGGAAGAGCTGGACTGTCCGCTTGTGGAGTTCCCATGCAAGTATTTGGGTCTGCCGCTTTCTTTGCGTAAACCCAGTAGGAATGATTTCCAACCGCTGCTTGACAAGGTTGGCTCACGGTTGCAGAGTTGGAAGACTGGATTGCTCTCTCAAGGGGGTCGGCTGGTCTTGGTAAGATCGGTACTAATGGCATTACCAGTCTACTCCTTTATAGCTTTGGAGCCTCCGCTTTTGGTTATCAAAACAATCGATAAGCGTCGTCGTGCTTTCTTGTGGAAAGGAACATAGACGGTGGTGGGAGGTCATTGCCTGGTAGCATGGATGGCTGTTTGCAGGCTAGTTCGCTTCGGAGGCTTGGGCATCCACAATCTAAGGCTGCTCAGTCAAGCACTTCGGCTACGATGGGTTTGGCTCCAAAGGTCGTGGAGCGAACGGCCGTGGCGCAACCTCATGGCTCACTGCAACAAGGCAGAGAGTGATATGTTTCAGGCTTCACTGGTAGTTCGGCTGGGAAGTGGGGATCGTACTTTATTCTGGACAGATCGTTGGCTTAATGGCCAAAGTCTCATCTCCATTGCTCCCTCTCTCATCAGGTCGGTGTCTCTTGTCGTCAAAAACAAGCGCATGATCCGGGAAGCTATGTTTAATGGGTAGTGGGTTGCAGACATCTCAGGGGCCCTAGATGCGCAAGCATTACTGGAGTATCTGCGGCTTTGGGATCGGTTGAGCTCGGTGTGTCTAACGCCTGGAGTAGATGACCATTTCGAGTGGAGGTGGAATGGGTCAGGGCAGTTTTCAGCAAAATCTACTTATTTGGCTTTCTTCTTTGGTTCGCAGATGTTCGGTTGTGCATGCGCGATATGGCAATCCGCGGCCCTTCTTAAGTGCAAGTTCTTCATGTGGTTAGTGGTCAAACGGAGATGTTGGACCGCGGACCGTCTTGATCACCGTGGCATCGCTAATCATCGGGTGTGTGTTTTCTGCCACTATGAAAACGAAACGATTGACCATCTATTGGTTGGATGTGCGATCACCGCACAGCTCTGGGCTCGCTTCATGCAATAGGTAGGGTTCGACCAATGCGTCCCGGCTGGTCAGTCTTCGTCGGAGAGTTTCTGGCTCCATGCTCGCCATTTGGTGACGGCATCCAGCCGTAGAGGATTGGACTCCTGCATAATCCTCATTGCCTGGATGGTTTGGAAAGAGAGAAATACAAGGGTGTTCGGCAAGGTTGTTTACCCCTTGGAGTCTCTCCTTCACATGATGTTTGATGAGCTTCGGCTTTGGCACGCATCGGGAATTCAATGTCTACAGTCGCTCTCGCTGTCTGAGTAGTCATTTAATTCTTCCTTGTGGAGGGCTCCTGTGTGGGCTTTTGCTTTTGATTTCCAGGGTTGGGTTTAGTCTATGTATTTTCTGGCTGTTTGTTTGGTTTTCTAAACTCTTTTTTTTTTCTTCTTAATACAAAGAGTGCAATGCTTTTGCGTGTTCTCGAAAAAGACTTCGACATTCCCGGCCTTGCCGCGGTCCGATGCTTTATGTACAGGATCTAAGTTTTATAGATGATCAGTTGTATCTCTATTAAGAAGCAAATTCTGAAGCATTGATTATCACCACACGGGCCTTCTCTTTATTAGGTTGTATATATGCCTTTTAAATTGTAACCAGCAAAATGCATTGGGTGGCCTACTCTTTATGCAGAACGATTAACATAATTAGTAGCATAGAATAATTATTGGATCTTAAGAGAACTTCTCATCTTGGGGCTGCCAGCGCCCCCTCTCTCCGCCGCTGGCCACATGAACATGGAGGAGAAGAACATGGCCCAATTTCTCAAGGCATGCAAATCATACTGCTGCTACTGCTGCTCACGATTCGCATGATGCTGCAGGCTTGGCCCTCTCTCTCCGGCGCCGAGCTGAGCCGAGCCGAGCCGAGCCTTTTGCTCTTATAAAATCGTGTCCCGGTCTCTAGCCTGCGGAACACGCTATCCCACACACGCGGCCGTGTCGTTGCCTCTCTTGCATCCGGATCATCTACGTTACCGCATATATTCACTATGTGAACAGTATTTTGTGAGGGAGATCAACAATACTCCGAAGTGTACGGTAGCAAATTCTAATATCATGTTACCGTAGATCCTCTGCATCGACTTACTTTATGCAGAGAATCTCGATCCTCTTTACGCTGCTTCGGTGCTTAGAAGAATCCGAGTAGGCCACATTCTGCCGGGGAGAGGGACGTGGCGGACCGGCAGGTCTTGGCTAAAAGAGGAAAAAAAAAAGAGATCTGATGGGTCCGAACAAAACCAATTAGCCTACCAAATCATGGTCTTATGCAATGTTCTAGTGCATGCATGCATGTACTTATGGCAACAGAATCAAGCAGATCAAGATGACATTATGGACTAGTCCTGCTGCTACTATGGCATCAGCGGCTTTATGAGTTCTTAATTCTGCATCGGTTTTGCATTTGGTCCATCGTTTGTGTGCAGTATTTTTCCATGACCGTGTTGGTCGGAGAAATGCAAGACGAAGTTGTCTTCAGGCCGAATGGCTGAACTGCAATCTTTGGTAGGAATACGCTCCTCCGTTCTTTTTAGAAAGTTTAACGGCATGGATTCTAAGGTGTCACTTCAAAAAAATGGAGGGAGTATTTTTTTTTCAACGAGTAAGGGATATGATCCATCGATAATTTTTAGCTTTGACTATCTGTCTTACGCAACATGTCGAAATTATTATATGCATGAGGTCGTAATTACCAGCGATTAAACGAAACAGAGAGAGAGAGAGAGAGCACTATCCTATACTATCAAGAAAGAAAGAGACATGGCACAGACATAACTCATAAAACAAGAAGTAGACAGATACCAAACAAAATCGTTATTTTAAAAAAAGAGATACCAAATCAAATCTCATTAAAGAGCCCTAAAAAGGAAAATCATAAACGAAAATTACCGATTATAAATTTCACTATTGGTAGACCCAAATATTACATCGCCAAGAACAAAAAAAAAAAAGACAAATAAATGCTTGAGTGGTTACTGGTTGGTCCATACGATGGGACTGCCGCGTGGTCACACTGACGTGCGGGCCCCACCAATTGTTCCCCCACACGGCAGTGTCCGTATAGGACTGTTTAAAACGGGCACCCACCGCACCCACCCCGTTTAACTCTCTCTGCGGACACAACCAAATCACCAATCAACGCACAGTGCTCCGCATCCACCAGTGTCACCCCGCGCCGGCGCCGCTCGCCGGCGGCGTGGATGGAGAAGCTCCCCGCTCTGGGGCGGGAGCAGTTGGAGTGAGCCTGGTGCTGGCAGTTGAAATTGGTAGGTGGCTGTAGCCCTGGAGGGCGGGGATGAGGGCCCTGCGGCGATCCAGCACCTCGTCTTCGTCGTCGTCGGCGTCGTCTCCGAGGGCGCCGTACTCTCCGCCGCTGTCGTCGTGGATCCGCCTCCGGTCCCTTCTCCTCGCCGCTCGTCCTCGTCGTCCTCCCGTCTGGCGGCGTCGGGGAATTCGTCCGCGGCTGCTTCGGCTTCGGCGTTAGTGGCGGAAGCTTCCTCCTCGCCCTCGCAGGCGTCGTCCTCACCGTACTCGGACCGGTGAGTTCTCCCGTTCCGAATTCTGATTAGCACAGAAACGGAGTCGCTTAAATGGGGGATTTTTGTTCCATAGCTTTTGGTCGTTTTAGGCTTTTAGCTGATTGTTCTAGCAATTATGCTCAGAATTATGCTTATTATGTGTGTATTTTGATGGAATTGGTGGTTTCGTCGGTGTTAGTATTTCTGTAGACAGCGCTTTAGACTAAAAAAAAGGCTACTTTTTTCTTTTGTTTAGGTGCTCAGAACTAGGTGTTTTTTTATACGCTTTGATCTAGATAAGTCTTAGCAGTTCACACTACATAGTAGTGGGCAGAAAGACATAGTTCACCTTATCGTGCGAGTTCTGTGTGAAATGTCAATCGGTTGTTTGATCAATTTAGAATAGAAATGACTAATCTTTAAATAGTTTGGGTATGCAATTTAGGGTGCTTTGATCTCGTTTAGTGGCAGCGGTAGAGTTCAAAATTGTGTCTCGCAAAACTGTGTCATGGATTAGTTCATTTCATGATATGGATTAGTTGTTTGCTGATGTCATGAATTGCGCGCCTTGAGCGTTTGTGTAGGGGTTAGATTACAAGATGTATGTAGGTTAATGTTTATGGCAACCCATAAGGTAGTACATTTTAACTCCTAAGGGCAACACTAAATTGCCTGTAATAATAGTAAATTGTACAACGAAAGTTGTATTGGCGAATGTTATGTTCAATTATACTTTTGCTAAGCTGCAATAATGCAGAACATTAAGTCATCACCCAACTGTGATTTATTCATACGAAAATTTATGTGTTTGGCATTTTATATTTTTCCAGAGGTGGAATTAAATCTCCATGGTCTCGAAGGAAACGAAAACGAGCACTTTCTTGTCGACATTGGAACCGTCTATTTTCAGCAAATGGGAAGCTTCGCGATGGAGGAAGAAAATTTCTAAAGAAAGTTCGCTGTGGGGTGAGTCTTGTTATTATCCAGGTCATCTGACATACATATGCAATTATTAGCTTTACACATTTCTGCTGCAATGAAATGTTCTGCATCTTAGTCCACTTCAAAGAATGCTGAAGTAACTTAATGCTATCACTCTCCAGGGAATTGAACCGGGCATCAGGGCTGAAGTTTGGCCCTTTCTACTTGGAGTGTAAGTTATCTGACGCCTTTAGTTTTATACTTTTACTATGTTGTAAACAGTCATCTCGTTAACAGAGTTTAAAGTTGTAGGTCGTACATATGGTGAAAATTTCAGTAGCAAGCATCAAACTGACTTTTTTTCCGTAATTTGCAGAATTATTTCTTTGTGAGTACTCATCAGTGTAAATTGGTTCTTCTTGTTTTGTCTCACTAGCTGTTTTCTTGAGTTGCTAAACAAAACAATGATGTGAATATTCAATCAACAGTGATTTTGTTTATCAATAAAATAGTCAATCAAGCTAAATTTTGCCTAAATGGTACAATCACAGACATATTTTTGGTATTTTGACTATTCGGTGTTGATTTTTGAACTAAGGTCTTGGAAAAGAAGAGCATACGGGGAACTCGTTAAAACATTGCCTATCTAGAACCCTTCTTTTGCATGTGCTAGCAAAATTCTTAGGATTCAATCCCCTAGAATATCAAGAACTGTTTAGAGTTTAGACGATCTTTTGTACGATTACACTGAACAAATCACCAGAGACATTGATGACATAGTAGATATTGTAATAAGGCACCAATGCTGATGAAAACATGGACACAATCTGCACCCTGCCACCCTCTGGCATAGCTCGTAATTCTACCTCAACAGTAGAACATGCTGTTACATCTTATTCTTGCTTTCTGTTGCACAAATATTACCTCCAGTGTAGACATAATTAACCTATATCGAGGGGCAACTATTCAATAAGCCCACCCTATCAGCAATCTCAAAATTTCTTGAACCCTGTCTTCTTGTCCTATATGTGAATCTAGCACTTGAGAATCTTAACTCAAACCTTCATAATCCATGCCTTGTTATCACAATGCATGTTACAGTATACATATCCTACGTTATGGCAAATGCAAGTTGGGATAAACCTGTATGCCTGAACCAAAATCAGGACCGCACTTGCTGTTCAAGCATGCATTGGATGATTGTATGTCAGTTTAGACATAAAAGAATCCCAAAAAATGGGATTAATGCCTAAGTGGGTTGATGCAGAAAACCATCAATTAATGTTTTTAAGGTGTGTTTTGAACTTCCATACAATTCATACATTTATAATTGTATGAACTGGTTGAATTAGAGTTCAAAGAAGTCAATCTAATGTGAACCTCCTGCTAGTCTATTCTTGCAAAAATGAGTAATAGTATTCTTTTGTAGTTAAACTGGTTTTGGTGACCTGGGTTTCCTAGCACCACTTTTCATATTGCTCGTTTCATGAAAATGCATAACACTAATTGGAAAAAAATTAACTAGAAGAATAATAATTTTGGGGTTTAGGTTAAGAACACTACTCAGCCAGGATCACCAGAAACATGCCAAAAACATTAAATTTTAACCCTCCAAAAGTTAACTAGGTCTGAAACAGTGTTATCATTTTATGTTTTTCATTTATTTGGTATAGTAAGGTTTAACAATGCACTTTTCAATTCTCCTTTTTATCTTTCAATAAGTATATTTATTATGTAATAGAGTCGCTGCACCAAATCCAGATATTGATCGAATTTCTGGTCATATACAGCTATGATTTAAATAGTTCTGAAGAGGAAAGGAATACTATCAAGATAAAGAAAAGGTAACGTTTTAATAACTCCATTCCTTGTCTTCATCGGCATTTGCTTTCTACATTTAGTTGAATGCCGGGCTTGCATTGAACACTTTGCAATTCCAATTATCAGAAGAGGGTGGTACAGGAACGCTGATGTTATTCATGATACTGCTTAATTTAGTGACAAATGAATTGGCATATATTCTGTTGCAGGAATGAGTATGAAAAGCTGAGGTGTAAGTGCCATCAAATTATGAATTGTAATAAGGGAATCGGGCTGAAGGTTATAAATGAAGTCATTAATGAGGAGTATTCTGGTGGTGCCGAAGGATCAGAGTCACCTTATTTGGAAGATGTTAGTACAAGGGTTTCTGTATCACCCAAGGAATTGAAGTCTTTAGGCAGCAAGGCAGACCGACCAGAGAATGCTGACTGTGTTAATGTGGAATGCATGGATGAAGATACAAGTGAGTTAACTTCTGCAGATCCATGTATGGCAGAATCAGAATCCTCTGACTCTGAGTCTTCCGATGAAGAGGACCCTGGCAGGATGTCTGTCTCTGCCAATATGGAAGAGAACAGTGATCCAGGTCCTAAATTTGTCAGGAGTAACTCATCCAGATTAGAATTTTTAGATCTAACAAAACTACAGAGGATTTTGCGACATGGCAGCGCATTATACGTTTAGATGCTATCCGGGCAAACACAGAATGGGCTCTATTCTCCCATAACCAGGCTGAAGTCTCTATGGAGAAAGCACTGCAGTGCGCAATATCTGTTGGGTTGAAAGATTATGACCATTTAGAGCCTTACATGATTTACCATGCTTCCCGGTTAGTTGCATTGCTTGAGGCATATGCGCTCTATGATCCGGAGATTGGCTACTGCCAAGGTATGAGTGATCTCTTGTCACCTATAATTGTGGTGATGGAGGAAGATCATGAAGCATTTTGGTGCTTTGTGGGTTTCATGCGGAAAGCAAGGCACAACTTTAGGCTTGATGAGATTGGAATAAGAAGACAGCTGAAGATTGTCTCCCAGATCATCAAGCGCAAGGACTCGCACCTCTATAGGCACCTGCAGAAATTGCAGGCTGAGGATTGCTTCTTCGTGTACAGAATGGTGGTCGTTCTCTTCAGGAGGGAGCTCACTTTTGAGCAGACTGTGTGTTTGTGGGAGGTCATGTGGGCTGATCAGGCAGCCGTTCGAGCTGGGATTGGAAGGTCAACATGGGGAAGGATAAGGCTGCATGCTCCACCAACTGACGACCTGTTGCTCTATGCTATTGCGGCCTGTGTCTTGCAGAGGAGGAAGCTAATAATCGAGAGGTACGGCAGTATGGATGAGTTACTGCGGGAGTGCAATAGCATGGCTGGGCAGCTAGACGTCTGGAGGCTTCTAGACGATGCGCGTGACTTGGTTGTTAACCTCCATGACAAAATCTGATGCAGTTCGTTTATCTCAGATCATTTATTAGAACATACATGAGGTATGTTCTCACTGAAAGTGATCGATCATCTGTTGTTTATCACCCGGCATAGAACCCATTCTAGGTATAGATAATGTTGTAACTTCCAAGTGAGGATCAAGTATCCTCGCCTCAGCAAAGCTGATATATCATTGGATGTCACCAGGGCACTGGCATTGTAATCCATGCATTGTTTAATCTAGGGAAAATTTTGTTTTTGCCTTTAATGCTTATTCTGGGCAAAAACAATATTTTCCCTTAAATCTTTTATAGGCAAAACAGTTTTTTTTTTTTTGGCAGGAATAGAGTATAATGTTCCAACTGTTGGCTGTGTCTGTGGAGTAATATCGTACTGAACTTTCATTTCGCATTCCCAATATCCATTTTCTTTTTCCTGATTTACTCTGTATGTTTGAGACCAGAGCAGTGTAAGAAGGACCTTTTATTATTATTATTATTTAATCTATTTTTTAAAAATACCATCTTCATAACTTTATTTTCAATTCTGACCCATTTGACCACGCATGAACGAATTCTCAAGGGGTTATGGGTGTTCAGCCAAACACCTATTTTTTTAATATCTGGTATATAATAGGTATATTAGATGTATATGTTATTAGTTAGGTCAAAACTATATATTTATATCCGCAAATGAATTCAGCTCGTACTCCCTATGTAACATATTAGGCCTATTTTCCTTTCTACTTTAGCTCACCAAACTCTAACCTCTATTCTCAGCTCCGGCCTCCAAGTGGTGGACGAGCGAAGGCGTACGCTATGAAGGCGTGCGATGGTTGGTGGACACGACACGACGGCAAACAGGCTTGATGCGGCGTAGGGCGAGCGTGCGGCATCACACCTGCGCGGATGAACAGAGATGTGACACGAGCAAGTGGGTGGTAGTGCGACAAACAGGGAGAAAGGGAGCGGACGACACCAAGGGAGCAACGCGGTAGCCGGGAGGGAGCGTGCCGGCGGGAAGGAAGCAACATATCCAGCTCACCGTCATTGTCCCCTCTTTAGATCTAGGTGTGTTCTGCGCACTCCATTTCTTCTCCCTGACTCTGTTGTGCTCCAGCTCTGGTTCTTTCTGGAGTCTAGCCTCTTCCTCTACTTTCTTGGTTTTTTCTAATGGATGTTGTACAAAAAATACAATCTTTGCCTTAGGCAAGGAAAAATAGTTGGGCCGTTGTTACAGATGTTTAACATTCTTAGATGGGTTTCTTGCTGATGGAAAAAAAAGCAAAAAAAAAAGCAGGATCAGCAAGATATGCATCTGTTAAAAAAAATTGAAAAAGAAGGTAGGAGTTTTACTGATCACTATTAGAGGAAGAAAATAAATTTTAGCAGTCTAGTTGCTAAAACCTGAAACAGAAAAAATGAGAAAACAACAATGACCAGGGCCGAGCACAAGTTTTTTTCTTGAAAAAAAAAGACATGGCATCTACCAGTCACTATTACAGGAAGAAAGTAAGATTTAGCTGTATAACTGGTACAGTCCAGAACAGAAAAATAGATAAAACAACAACGATCAAGCACCAAGCACACGTCTTGGCCGCACGCTACAACAACAACATAACTTAGCAAAATAAGAAGCCTCGAGCAAAAATAGCTCTATTCCTAGTTTCCACCTCCTCAACTGTCATTGATATCTATAATTTGTTGTTCAATTCATGCCATTATGCTTGCCTTATATCGCCCAATTCCTCATATGAAATCATTAATTTCTATTTTTTTGTATTTTATTATATATACGCGTATCGTCGTATTAGTGTTTTGGGAGGAGGGATGACATCTCACGGTATCGGCGTATTGGTATCGGCATATCTGAACATTCTAGCTTCGAAGTCCGAACACTCATCCTAAAAATTCTGGGTCCGCCACTGTGGCCACGCTACAATGCGTGGTATGACAAAAACACGTTGTCACGCCACGGATCTCGGCGTGGCAAACGAGTGCTGTTACACCACTCCTTTTGGCGTGACAGGATTTAGCCCCAAAACGGACGCGTGTTGGCTCGGAGGGCTATCGTGACAGGTTTGTTCACGCTGTGGTCGGTGGCGTGACATCACAATTTGGTCCCATCACAAGTTATGGCGTGACCAAAAGAGTTAGAATTGAAAATAAAGTTAAAGAGATGTTATCTTTAAAATATTTTTTAAAAAGAGATTAAAAAATAAAAAAAATCCTGCTGTGTGAGCCACATGTATATGGTAGCAAAAGTTTTTGTTGGATAACTTTCGCAGTTCACACATGTGAGCTGAATCATGTTAGTGTTACTGTTGCACCCTTCCACCAGAGATTCAGAGTGAACATCTGCATCCACTTTTCGGACGTCCTCTTCCATGGAGCATGGAAAGAAATGCTGACCCACACACCGGATTGTACTGCTCAGCGGACACCTGCGCCACCGTCCAAAGCTTTGATGTGATCTTACCTGAAACAATGTTCAGCAAAAGGAGGCAACCATCAATTGCCATGGGCCAGGGACACATCATGTGTAATGTTTTCCCCTTCTGGTGCTTAAAATACCACTTCAACACCCTCGCCAAAAAAAAAAAGCTACTTCAACAAATCATAAAAAGTTGGTTATAAAAAAGTCACAAAAGTAGGTTAGCAAGTTGTATTGTATTAGTTTTTCTACCTTTTTTATCTATAGTTCCATGCACTAATCCTTCATTTTGTTTAGGACTTATCCTTGTCACCCACCTAGCTAGAATACTCTTTAGCACTACTACGGTTTGTCTTCTGTGTCAGATCCAAACAGGCAGCCACTAAAACTTGTCAGCAAACACCCAGTCTTAGCCATGGTGAAGTTTCCTTATCATGGCTAGTCTAACCTATGAGACACACGAGGAGTCCTTAGCTCATTTGGTCGCTTTCTGAAATGATTTAGCACATGTAGCCTTCATTTGTCCGAAATGATAAAAATAACACTGCGGTAGGTTAAGTATATGCCACGTGTCCCCTACCGTACTCGAGTACCGCAGTTGCATCCTGTAGCGCACTCGGGCCACTGCACGTGCCTGCTACGGATCTGGACTGCAGGATCTGGCCTGCCGCAGTCCGAAACCGCTGCACGTGGCCACGTACTGTGCTACCCAAGAACCTGTGGCACACCACGCATGTATATACACTAATCACTAGAGGATAAAACCCTAATCACTAAATGACAAAAAAAATCCAAACCATGCAGAAACGTGGCAGACGCCTACAACGCTCTGAGTGTGCGGAAAGAACCCGTAGTGGTTCGGAAACACTGCAAGTGACCTGTCTAATATGCCACGGTGTTATTTTTACAATTTCGTGCAAACGAGGATTACGTTTGCTATTACAAATCAAAAGTATCTAAATCACCCAAAAGCTCCCCCAAGATGCAAATAACTCTAGTCATGAGACCTACATAGGGTTTACATCCTTTTTTCTTTGTTTCTTTTTTCCTATACCTTCTCTTACAACTACTACAAGCAAGTGAATGAACCTTACCTACTAAATAGGGATAGTTTGTGGAGCTTAACGTCCCTTGGGAGCCAGCTTCTTTGCTAACCTTGCCGATTGGTAGACACATGTGTCCAAGATCACACCCAAAGATCAAGAGAGCTATCTATATAATGTGCAATATTTGGAAGGAGAAAAACCGGCGTATCTTCCGGGGAGAGATGCGGTCGGCCCATGAAGTGGCCGCCAAAATCCAGGACGACATTTTGCTTAGAGGAGAGATTTAATTGCAACTTGTATCTCTTTACTTCTTAATTGAACGAATAGAGTTTCTGCTTTTTTCAACAAAAAAAGGTTCAGCTTCTCAACAGAATGGAAGTTTTTTTTTACGAAAAGGCAGCGAACTGATTTTCATTCATGCAGAGAGAGAATACGAAGCTAGGACTATTTACAAAGGAAAAGAGAAAAAAGAAGAACAACTAACTAGGAACAGAGAAGACAAACATTAGGAACTAGCCGCTGAGAAACGCTTCAGCCCCCTGAACTGAAAGCCAGCGGCAGCCCAAGTCCGAGTTTCCTGAATAATGTCCTCAAAAGAGTTTCGTGGGAGTGCGCCTCTGCCGGTTGAAAATTATGGTATTTCGTTCCTTCTGTAGCATCCACCGAGCTAACATCACCATGAAACTTCCATAAAATCGGAGTTTTTTTTTTATATATGTTTCCCCACGAAGTCACACCTCATTCAGCGTAACCTCTAAGATTACGCGTTTTTAAGCTGAGGCTGAAACTCCCGAATAGAGGCATGGATAATTTTGCCAATTCCATTTTCCATCTCGCCTATAATTCTTGAGATCTTTATCCGGTAAACTTAATTTAATATGGATCGTCTATTTTTTGTATCCAATAGTTCAAATCAGTTATGATTTAGTTATACTATACCTAGTGGTATGAGTGGTATAATCCCGAGAGGGGTAGAATTGTAATTGCTTATGTAAAAATCACATACCACAAGAGTAATATTTTCAACTCTAGTCAGAAAAAAATCCATAATACACTCACAAAAATTATAAATACGAAGAAAAATCTATTATACCCTCAACAAATCAATGATCAGATTTAAGTTATACTACTAATAGAATGTACCGTAAATTTTTTCTAATTCAGCTGTGACAACTTCGACACATAGTTACATGTAACGTTCTCCCCCTGGACCTGCTTGGAATACAAGGTTCTCTCCTCCAGGCTCTGCTTGTAGCTCGGGATTGGTCATGTTTTAAACGAGGACTAAAGGCTACATTCGAGAGCACCGTAGGGGCACATGCCCCGGCGCACGAACTGTATGACAAAGAAGGCTCAACGCTCTGGATTGTTCATCCACTGGTCCAGGCGGCCACCCAAGAAAGCTGACTGACGCTGTTGGAGCCTTGGAGGAGCTCTGGAAGGGAGACACAGAGAGAGAGAGCAACAGAAAGTGGCAGGGACAGTGCTCCTGTGTGATTGATGATTCTATTGACGCTGTTGGTTCCATTCTGTTGGAGCCTTGGAGGAGCTCTGGAAGGGAGACACAGAGAGAGAGAGCAACTGAAAGTGGCAGGGACAGTGCTCCTGTGTGATTGATGATTCTATTGACGCTGTTGGTTCCATTCTGTTGGAGCCTTGGAGGAGATCTAGAAGGGGGAGAGAGAGAGAGCGCAGCTGAAAGGGGCAGGGACAGTGCTCCTGTGTGATTGATGATTCTATTGTACCGCTCATACCAAGTTGAGCAGTTCCGGAACAGGAAAGGCTGCCCATCAGGGAGATCTCTCTGGATTGCTATCCACCTTGACCAGACAAGTGGCTGCCGCTATAGCTGTGTACGTAGCAATGTAGCTGCCTTTCATTTGCCTTTGAGATCGCGATCGACGCCGGCCAGGGCGACAGAGGGGCGCGCGTGTCCCACGACCACGTGCGATTTGGACGCGCGCGATGTGATCTGACCTTGCTTCTTTTCCAGCCCTGTGCCTCGACATGGATGCCTTCCAAATCTCCGTGGGGGTGTGTACGTAAAACTGTACAAGTGGATGCGTACGCGAATGCAACACAGCTAGAAAGAAACCATCTGTCATACTGTATGTTCCTAGCTAGTCTCAACGCTCTCTGTTTAGGGAACGCAGGCAATCTACTGATCATGCTTCGACGAGAGCAAAAATCCCCCTGCTGTAGTGCTCGATCGATCGTTACTATGTCTGAAGATGGTATTATCGTTTTGCTGCCAATCTGATGTCTCCAGAAGCTTCTGCACACGTACTTGCGACCATGTTCAGATAACAGAGCAGATGATCTGCTTATGTTTCTAATGTCTTAATGGGCATGCATGGAAACCTGTGGATCATCCGTCCTGTAAACTACGTTCTAAACTAAGCCCCGAGTTGTCCTGTAAATTAAGCCAAGTGACGTGAAAAGGTTGTCCCAATCACAGCGCGCTAGCTCCGGACGGAGTGGAGTGACCAGGCACTGCAACTTGCTCTTGTTTCTTGGCTGCATACACACGCTGGAAATTTTTTGCGGAGACATCAAAACCATACGAAGCGTTGGCACATGTTTTCCTACTAAACATGCACGCATGTGTATCTAATTTATTCGGGTGAGCATCGAGCACTCGTCGGTTCTCCGTTGGCTCTGCACTCGATCTACTAGAATACTACGACTGCAACTGCCTCCAAGGAAGCCTGGAATGCCTGGAAAGCACACGCGCACACTGGTTCAAGTTAAAATTTTCTCTGCATTAATCGTCAGTCTCTCATAGTGGATGCGATATTGCTTGTGTGGACAAAGACGTCGACCGTGCATAAATATGAGCTGAGAGTGAGAGCTCCACCCATGTTGCAACTTATTGATTCTATCTCTCCTCTGTTTTCCTGAGTGAGTGTGTGCATCGATCGACCGACCTGCAGGGCCAGGGAGTGGAACCATGCATGCATGTTGCTGAATCTTTTCTTGACGTGTGTCACGCCGGGCGTCAGAGCTCGAATGGCCTCCACTGCTGTGTCGCATTACCTTTGACGTCCTGCCGTACGTCGTGCCGGTGGGGTCGCCTCCTGCTTCCAGCCTTTTTGGCGTTCTTATCTTGAAGCCTATAGCTTAGTGCATACGGCCATCATGGCTTGCTAAAGAAAAGGCTCAGATGCAGCCAGGGGGTGTGCATGCATGTATCTTCTTCTCCGAACCAGCCAGGCCACCAGGTGGTGGCGACTGGCAAGGCTCATCACCAATTTCATATAGCTCATGCGTGTGCAGAAATCAGCTGGTAGCCCGCGATATTTTCTTGCAGAGGAAAGAAAAATGCTCGAAACATGCATGCACTGCTTGCGTGCATCGAAGTCATTGTAAGGTTTTACTAGGTAACCATACGGCTACTGTATATCTCCGTGAAAAGTAAAAAACGAATTTTAATTATTTACATAATTGCTTGACATCATTCGAATGATAATTTTTGTGCAAATAATTTTGAATTTCTGACCTTGTGATTTGCCCGGAGATTCATGCTCCGGCAGTCCGATTGGCAAGGTCATCTTCTTCGGCGGCGAGTTTGGGCGGGGTTCGCCCGCTTCAAATAGTGTCATTTTGGCCCAAAATTCTATCGTGATGGCCAGCAATAGTCATTGGTGCGTGCAATAAGGAAAGGCACACGCTTGGAATGGGGACTTGCTAGTACATCGAGATTCTTTTTGAAATAATATTATTTTAAAAGAAATTTTAAAAATAAATAGTCGTTTTTTTACAAAACTAGGCTACTGTCGTCATTTAAAATGACGAAATTATCCTGTCACCATTCCAAATGGTGACAGAGCCTAGAACAGTGCGGAGAGATTTCTGTCGCTAGTTGAAATAGTGACAGAGCCCTATAGCCACTCCAATTGGCGACAGGACCCTGTCGCCATTTCAACTTGCGATCGGGATCCTGCAAATCCCTAATTTTTTTAACATTAAAATTTATAAAAATCGTCATTTCAAATAACGACAGGGATCCTGCAAGTCCATGTTGTCATTCCAAATGACGACACAATCTACCCTATAAAAACCTCAAAATTCTGGCATGACTCACTTTTATTCAGAAAAAAGAGAAAGAGGAGAGGGAAGTGAGAGGAGCAGAGAGGAGTAGAGGGGAGGAGAGAAGCTAGTGAAGCGTTGCCTATCTGGTCGTCCATCTTTTAGGTAATTTTTTTTAACCAAATGGATTACATAATTTTAGATGTACGATTATGTAGTGTAGTATGTTGTACATAATTCTTTTCAGTTGGTAGTTTAGTTTTAGATATGTGGTTAATCGCGGAAATTTTGTTTACGGTACAATACGTCAAATATGTCAGATGCCACTAATTTTAAAATTTACTACGATCAAGGGACTATTCTCGAGGGTTCTGATGGGGATTGGTTTGCATTATTTACAATCGGCGACCGTGCCCTTAACAAGACCAGAGCAGCGTACATGGGGGCGCTGTGATGTGGTAGTTGTTCCACACATTCGATTTGGACCATACTGTGTATGATATGATATTAAGTTGCCTTGCCAACCGAGCACCGCATGGCACATATTGGGAGTTAGTGCAGCTCAAAGGAACAATGTCATAGCAGTCATATGTATGCAGGGCAAGGGAGGAACGGTGGAATTTGGTTCTTTGACCCAAACATATGCCAAGCCCACTCCTACATCGGCGGCTGAATAAGAAGGGGGTGGTGATACCGAAGAAGATGTTAGGGACTCCACCTACAGCATGGCGCACATAATAGCCGAAGGTCTGGGAGTTGCTGATGTTGTCGATGAAGACCGTGTGAAAGGAGCTCCTTCAGTCGGGCAAGCTAGTGAACTTACTGACGAGGGTGAGGAGTTAGAAGCCCTAGTCCAAAGGATGAATCTCGAAAACCAAGACTACATGGTATTATCAGAAGATAAAGGATCCGACGACGAGGATGTTGTGGAACAGCATGCGGCTGCATCCGAGTGGAATACATACCAGTTTGATAACCTAGTCATTAACGAAGGTTCTCGTGTGTCGTAGGAGTACGACCAGAGCGAGGCTAGGAAAGGAGCTATGTACAAATGCAAGGAGGCTGTGCAGGAGGCGGTCAAATTCTGAGCCTTTATCGGTGCGACGTATATTCACAGTCATCAAATCTATCCCAAGATGCTACAATGTGAAGTGCGATATAGAGGGATGCCCTTGGTGAGTGCACGCATTTCAGCCAAGTAGGATACCTACTAGAAATGCTCTATAGTAGCCCATCACACATGTGTCGTCGCTGAGTCAATGCAGTCCCACAAGAACCTGTCATCAGGCTTCATCGCGAACATCATGTACGGTGATATCGTAGAGATTTTAAGCCACAATCAATCATTTGGGCAATTGAGGCAAGGTTCTGATACACAATCAGTTATGCCAAGGCGTGGATGTCAAAATAGAAGGCATTGGAATCAAGGTTGGTACGCTCGAGGACTCGTACCACAACCTCCCCGGTCAACTCCGAGTCATACAAGACAGAAATTCTGGCACTCATGTGGACATTCAAGATTCCATGCATCCAAAGTGGGGGCAATAAGAGGGTACTGAAGCGAGCATTTTTCTCCTTTGGTCCATGCATCAATGCATTTCGGCACTGCTGTCCAATCTTATGCGTGGATGACACATTCCTGACTAGAAAGTACAAGAGCCAGATACTGATTACAATAGCGACGGACGGGAACAATCAAGTTCTTCCCGTAGCATTTGCATTCGTTGAAAGCGAGAACACGGATAACTGGTTGTGGTTCATGAGGAATTTCAGGATTTCTACTGTGCATGGCCATCCTAATGTATGCGTCATACATTATCAGCATGTGGACCTGCTGAGTGCAATAACTCAGTTACAACAAGGAGAGAACGAACCACTTCCATGGGTGGATCTACAGAGCAGGTGATGCATGAGGCACTTGGGAGCAAACTTCTACAAGCAGTTCCGCAACAAGGACTTGATGAACCTGTTCAGCGACTGTGCAATTAGAACCAGCGCCAGGTGTCTCCCTTTGGTTGGTATTATGGAGGCAATTCTCCGCGGTACCACAAATTACTTTCTTGACAGAAGCAACAATGCGTCGCTCGTCATGGCAAATGGCAGAGTATTGTACTCCGCTATGATCACTAAGTACATGAAAGAGAAGAGCAAGAAGGGTGAGATACACCGGGAATTCAAGATGGGCATAAGCACTACTATTACAGAAAATCTCATCACAAACGGTTCGAAAATGTCACCATAGACGGTTTTATAAACCGTCTGTGTTTATAGGTTAGTAATATCCTAAGGGCATTACAGACGGTTTTGAACTATCTGTGATAACCCTTATCACAGACGATTCTAAGTTAAGAACCGTTTGTGATAGCATCATATCGTTCTCATAAATAGATCTCCTTTAGTTCATCAACATTATCTGATTACGCTATAAAACAGCGCAATAAAAAAATACAGATGAACTAAAGTATGCCTATTTATGAGAACGAGATCACCATCGTGCAATAGACTTTGGCACCATGTCTTCATCCTACAATAAAATATGAATTTTAATAAAGGCCGAAACCCTAGCCATCTATCAATCATCACAAGAATTAGAGGCATCAACAATTAATTTTCACACGCACAAGCATCAAGATTTACATGGCCGAAAACCCTAGCCATCCATCAATCATCATAAGAACTAAAGGCATCAACAATTAATTTTCACACGTACAGGCATCAAGATTTACATGGCCGAAACTCTAGCCATCCAACAATTTCGTAATTTTAGATCCAAGCATCAAGGAAGAGAGGGGATGGGATCGGATGGGGGATATCACCGACGATGAAGGAGAGGCGATGGCAGCGTCATCGTTGTGTCACGACGGTGACACTGCACAAGACATTTACGACAAGAGTGCCTTCTGTAGTGAATCGTGACATCACAATCGGAGGCGGAGGAGCTCACGACGGTAGTCGGCGTCGTCGGGGGATGGGGCGCTTCGATCAGTTTGGGGGAGGCGGCGTCGCTTCGATTTGGGGGAGGCAGCGAAATCGATCTGGAGTAGTTGGGCGCATGCAGACAATATATATAAGGGGGTTTTGGTAGTGGAACCGATCTAGAGTAGTTGAGAGGTCGTGACGCCGCTTTGGTTTGAAAGTTTGAATAAAGGGGGCGGCCAAATCTAGAGCGATATAAGGGGGCGGTGAAATATCACAGACGATTTTTAATACATACTGTTTGTGATGAGTTAATTATTACAGACGGTTTTCAACATGAACTATCTGTGATATTATCTCTTCACAGACGGTTTTTAGCGCAGCCAGTAACGTAGACGGTCGCTAAACCAAAACCGTCTGTGATTGTATTTAATACTGACGATTTTGGTCAACCGTTTGTGATGAGATATCTAGTATTAGCCTTTTTGTAGTTAAACAAAAACCGTTTGTGATTGTATGCACTTGCAACAAGTCTCTTCTTTTGCATAGGCCCTATTCACATGTCATAGCCACATGTTCGACGGTGGCGCAGCATCCCGGTCAGTACCTGTCGACGATCGAGTCGCTGATCTTATGAAATAAATAGAGAAAAATGGCTAAGATTCCTTGGATGAGAATGAGATCGCTCTTTTATTGCAGTGACCTGGCTATTACAGGGGTGCCCTTGACAAGGCAGTGGACTGACCCTAATTACATAGAATGTATTGACTGCTATGCTACTACTTCAGATGAAATCCAATTGCCTGTTGATCTTTCGAATTGGATTGTCTTGGTTGTTCGTCATCTACCTTTAAATAACTAGCGAAGAGGTGACAGTTACTCCTGGAGAAGATACTTGTTGGAAGTGACGCAATTGGTCGAGGAGGCAGTTGTTGTTTGGTAAACTAGTAACTGATCACCGGTTACTATCAGTAGGAGATAAAACCATGTAGTGGTTATTGTCAGTGACTTAGGGCTATGAAACGTCGTGTGGTTTGGAACAAATAAGACATGCGCTCCATTCATCACACGGGAGAGATATACTTGGAATCGGGTCCAAATGCCAGTTCAAAACTTCTACCAGTAGTCATCTGGTCGGGGGTTAGGTACAGAAGCTCATCCGATAGGGTACCCATAGTGTAACCTCTAAAATTCTCGCAACTATGGGGGTCGTTAACCTCAGGGACTACGACCATGAATGACATGCAGTCTTCCACTAAATATTAAAATAATATTTAGAGATTTTAATCATCGTTAGTACCTCTCTGATTATTTCAACAAGGAGGGGTGATGCAAACCTGGAGTGGAGAGCTGTATGGTTACAGCGTGGTTGGCCATTTCACTAGCCATCCGACCTAGGAGCAACTTATCTGGGCTGCGGATATTGATAGGCTGAAGGGAAAGGTTAACCAGCGACAGGTATGGCGTATCATGAACGACATGGACGAAGCAGAAGCCGGACATCGTATGAAGAAGTGCTCCATTTGCAGGGAGTCTGGGCACACCTTCAAGAAATACCATACGAGAAATCCACAGGATGAAGAAAACATCGGCAGTCCGAACAGTGTCGTGGGGACCTCATCCGACCGCCCTACTCGAGGCGGTCGACAGGGCGGACGTTGAGGTCGTGGCTACGTGAAATGTTCGTCTTGTTAAAATATCTGGTGCTCAATGCTTTGTAATATCATTTTGATTTATCGAAAAACTAGGTGATGACGTTGTGCTGAATATCTTGTAATATCAGTGTGATTTATCGACAAAATATGTGAGGATGTTGCGTTGAATATTTTGTAATATCAATGTGATTTGTCGACAAAATATGTGAGGGCGTTGCGCTGAATGTTCGATAATATCATTGTGATTTGTCGACAAAAGAAATACGAGCTGAATGTTTTGTAATATCATTGTGATTTGTCTATAAAATATGTGGTCGAAAATAGATAGTAAAAAAATAGGCAGAGGTCCCTATCGCCAGTTGAAATGGCGACAAGCGCTAGTTGAAATGGCAACAGGAACTGACAATATGGACATCTCCGTACTATTCTAGGCTCTGTCGCCATTTGGAATAGCGACGGGTCAATTTTGTCAGTTCAAATAACGACAGTAGCATAGTTTTTTTTTTAATTTTTTGGACTATTTATTTTTACAAATTTCTTTTAAAATAATATTATTTCAAAAAATAAATAAATCAGTACATCGATCCATCCGTGAGGACTTGCTCTCCATCCACGCGGGCCGCTCGTGCGCACGCACTGGGGATTTTATATCAAGTGGCTAGCATCCACTTGCGAGGGGATAAAAATCTGGCTAGCTACGGCCGGAGAGATCGGATATGTATGCACTTACGTGTAGGGTTTTTGCTTTCAGTTTCAGGTACGAATCAGATCATCAGGCCGGTGTACAGGAGCTCGGATGCATCGTTTTCTTGACTTCGTCAGAAAGGCTACCAACGACCAAACGATTCTGCGCACGATCGACGCATGGAGCAGCTATAGCTAGCACGCGTGTAGTACGAACCAGTGATTCAGACGAGATATTAGCGACAGTGTTGAGTACTGTCGGATCAGCGGTTAAGATTCTCTCTGTCTGTCTAGCTAGCCAATAATAGTCCAGGCTTCAGTGGATGGTAACAGGTCATGTAACTAACTAGCTAGTACAACCTGACGCAGAAATACATGTACCTGCAGTCCTGGGGATGATGATCGAGGCCGGCAAACTATTTACTTTACTTGTAATCTTGCATTGTCGTAATCACACGTGCATGCAGTGGCGTAGCCAGCCACTTGCCACGCCTCGGCCTCTTCCCAACCAAAATAACATCGTCCCAACTCATTATGTAAGTATCTCTATAAAAATAACAACAAGCGATTTTGATCTGAACCTCAAATCATTATCCTAACAGTCTGAGACTCAGTTTCGCCTCTGTGTGCATGGTCCCATAGCCAAAGGAGAAGGAGAGAAATGAGCAGCAGTTCCTGATAATTCAAAGAGCTCCCTAACCCTACAGTACTAATTTATTGAAAACAACATGCTGTACATCAGACTCTTTATACATGCACACACGCTTACATACCTCTAGGCAGCAAAGAAAAGCAAAAGAAAAACCGTCACGCTCGTCGATCGCCTGGCAGTTCATGAGTAGCTAATTGGCAACTACAGTACTACCTACGTACGTTACACACGCAAGGACATACACATACCGGTACTACTAGTAGGTAGCAGCCTAGCAGGAGGTAGAAGTGGACCTCTCGGTCCACGTGGCCCTGACACATCATCACACCGCACAGCTCACTACACACTAGGAGGTAGAAGTGGGCCTCTCCTCAGTCCACTCCACGTGGCCCTGACACGTCATCACACCGCACGCCTCGGCCTCAGCCTCACCTCCAGCGGGGCAGCCATCTCGCACGACAGCCTCAGCACCTCCGACACATCGACACCACGTGGCCCATCCGACGGTGGCAGCCACTCGAACTCGTGCAACAGCGTGGCGACCCAGGATCCGACGGTGGCGATCGCGAGCGACTTGCCGGGGCAGCTCCGCCTCCCCGACCCGAACGGCGCGAGCCTAAGATCCGAGCCCATTATGGGAAACTCGACGGCTTGATCCACCGGCCGAACGAACCGATCCGGCTTGAACTCGGCCGGCTCGGCCCAGACGGCAGGGTCACGGGTTATGGCCCACATGTTCACCATGGCCGTGGTCCCGGAGGGTACGAGGATCCCACCCACGTGTACATCCGACGTGGCAAGCCGCGCCCACGAGAGCAGTGGGCCCGGCGGGTGCAGGCGCAGCACCTCTTTGATCACCGCCTGGAGGTAGACCAGCGAGGCGGCGTCCGACTCGGTCACGGCCTGGTCCGGCCCGACCACCCGGTCCAGCTCCTCGTGGACCCTGGCCTGCACGTCCTGGTGCATCACGAGCCGCGCCAGCACCCACTCGATCAGCACAGCCACGGTGTCCGTGCCTCGAAAGATCATCTCCTGCGACCACGTAATTAAGTAATTTTGTTACGAGTAAGCAAACTAAGCACGTTCATGAGTGCTCATTTATTGTGTTTAAGCGTACATACCCAGAGAACGGCGACCATGTCGGCGTCGGAGAGTTTGTCGCCGCCCTGGAGGGAAAGCAGGACGTCTGTGAAGTCCATGACGGCGCCGTCGTCGAGGCCGAGCCGGGCACGGTGCTCGTCGATGATCCGGCTCACGAAGCGGTTCACCCGGGGGACGAGGGCGGAGCACCTGGACCGGGTCTTCTGCAGGTCAAAGGGCGCGAGCCATGGGAGGTGGTCGGACCAGTTGAGCTGGCCCAGGAGGTCGTAGCCTTCGTCCACCAGGCTCTTCAGCTCCGTGGCCTCCTCGCTCTCCGCCCCCGGCTCGTACTTCCGGCCGAACACCGACCACATCACGTTGTGCAGCGACGCACGCTTCAGGAACCGCCGCGCCTCGACGTGCCTGCCGGCACCGCCGGGCGCGGCGGCGGCGGTCTTCATGGCCGCCACCATCTGGCGCGCGATCACCGCGCGCTGCGCGGCCGAGGCCGCGACCTGCCGCGGCGAGAAGAGGTGCGTCGACGCGACGCGGCGGAGCGCGCGCCAGTACGCGCCGTACGGCGCGAACCCGATGGCGCGGTGGAACATGAGCCCGTAGGCGGACTCCTTGACCGGCCGGTCGGCGAACGCCGAGCTGGCCAGCAGCTCCCTCGCCACGTCCGGGTCGGCGGTCACCACCACCCGGGTCTCGCCAAGGGAGAACGCCATCAGCCTCCGCCTGGCCAGCGAGGTCGCCGCCGCCGCGGCGAGCTTCCGGTGCGCCAGGCCGGTCATGAGCCGCATGCTGCCGATCACGGGGAGCCCTCGGGGCCCCGGGATGGCGTTGCCAATGCCCAAACCCCTTCTCGTCCACCAGTACCTGCCCCACGCCGGGCCACCCGGAGACGCCCAGTGCAGGAGCGACGTGACGACGCAAGCGGTGAGCAAAACCGCCGCAAAGCCGACGAGGCGGTAAGGCTCGCCATCGCCGCCGCATTTGGCCGCCAGAGAGATGTACAGAGGCCAGCCACACTCTTCGGACGGCGCCATAACAACGTACGTATTGTTGTTGCAATCCTTTTATGTCTTCTCTCTCTGTATTTTTTGCGTTCTCGTGTTGAAGTGGGAAGACCAAGGGATTCGTTATCAGCTCGAAAGGCAAGTGCAGTTTTGAGTTTTGGAGAACCAGGCACGGGTGCGACCAAGGGATTCGTTCTCAGCTCGAAAGGCAGGTGTAGTTTTGAGTTTTGGAGAACCAGGCACGGGTGCCCCTTTTATAGCAGCAAGTTAAGGCGGTGGAGGCTGCATACATGCACTTTTTTGCCATACTGATACTGTCCTGCATGTAAATTATTAAGTAGTTTAGAGCCTGTTTGGTTTCTATCGCCAAGTAGTTATACTAAAATTTTGGTAATGTTAAAACTTGAGCAATGCCAAAAACTAGACAAAAGAAATGGTGTTTGGATCGGAGCCATACTAATTCACGGGTAATGTCAAAATTAACGTGTTTGGATTGCAGTCATGTCAAAACGGTGAGTATGGCACGTGGGTCCCGCATGACATCTTTTTTTGCATCAAAATATGTCAATATGGTTTTTGTTTTGTTGATTAAATGACAAGAAACATAACGGTTCAAACGGATCACAAATCAGATACTCGGTTCAAGAAATATAATCATTTCAAAGTAGTTAATCAAACTATTCTTGCAATTAATGCTAACAGCCACGGCCAACCAAAATATGCCATCTGGCTCCCTCGTAACGCCGGCGAATTGGCCAGAAAACACCAGGCGTTACAAAAAATTTGAGGATAACACCAAATATTGGAATCAATCCAAACACTAGCTAATTATTAGGGTACTACTAAATTTTGGTTTGGCACGTTAGAACCATGAACCAAACAACCCCTTAATATTTTATGGACACCGTTCGGTCACAAAAGAACCTGAGGTATGTGCAGTCTAACTTTGTAAACTTTGGTTATTGATATTTTCAATATTTAGATTAAACACATGAAAATAATATGTATAGATTTGTCTTGAAAAGAACTTTCATTGTAATATAATTTTATTAGATTTTATAAATATATTATATTACTCAAAAATATATATATTTTAGACTTGTGCACAAGAGTTAAGGAGGTGGCTGAAACGACCTTGTTGCCATTCAATTATTCCACATTGGAAAAGATGTCTCATTTGTTCATTAAGGCCAGTCTCAACGGGGGCTTCAAATGAGTTTCATTTTCATTAAATGCTACGACACATCACCAGAACTGCTGAGTTGGCAGGGTATTAATGAGGAGAGAGGAGAATAGAGTTTCATCTAAGTGAAACCGAGTCGGCACCGTTACCCAGGCGATGAAATCCGATGAAACTCCCACTGACGCCGAAGAGTTTCATTCCACCGCGCTCAGCCGGATCTGCTGCGACGCGAAATCTATTGTCCATAGTGACGACGTTCAGTTTAGATAAATTGCTACATAGTTTTATTGGTACATTTGATCACAACACAATACATACATTAAATACTGCATGTTATCTATAAAAAGGTGAAATGAAACCTCTCATTGAGAGGGCCAGTTTCATTTCTCAGTCCAAACTCACAAAACTGACGTGGCAGTCTTGAAAATAGAGAAATGAAACTTCTCATTGAGACTGGCCTAAGAGTGGTTAGCATTCATTTATCAGGGGCATAAGAGGGGGGTAAAGGTGGACAAGTGTCTAGAAATTGTAAAACATTCAGTACCCCTCCCATAAATCCCCTTGATCCCTTCTACTCCGGCTCTCGTTCCTCCTCCATTCTCTCCCCCTCGATCGGATGGACGGACGGACGGACGGACCTTAACCATGCCTCCATCACCAGCCTCTAGCTGTCGCGTGCGACTGAAAGCTCAACCCGCGCCCATCTCATTCTCATCTGCGCTGCTGCGCCTCACGCCCTCACCATCGGCCGACTAGCTGCATGCGTACAAGCGATCTGTCGTTCGACACAGGGAACCTGTTCAAGTCTCTGAATTTTCCTTCTCATACTACTGGTTTTGATTGTATTCGCCGACCGCTGTGGTCGACACTGACGTATCTGGCCACGCGGGCGCCTCTGATATACGTGCGTTTTGGCCTATGCATCTGAGTAGAAACTCACGAATCTGACGTGCCGTGTCCGCGCAAGATTCGACATGGACTGTTCTTATCAGGAACCGGGGTTCGTGAGGTGATCGAAGCAGGGGAGAGGAGTAGTTGAAGCGAAGCGTTGTTCGGATCTGCCTCGATCCTGGATGTCGGCTTTCTTTCGGATCATCTTCTTGGGGAAAAAAAAAATCATATATGATCTGATCTACAACTTCATCAATGTAGATTAATTTTATCATGTGATATGTGTTTTTCACGAATATCGATGCGCACAACTCCATAAATCACTTATGTGAATTTTCACGAATTTAATACTGAAGGCTAGCATGTCACGCTTTAATATTCGTGAAAAGACATATATCACACAGTGAAATTGATCTATATTGATGGAGTTGTAGACTATATTTTATAGGATTTTTTCCTATTCTGGGTGTGTGGTTCCTTAATAATTTCGTGACAGCGCCTGCTGCCGGCGAGACGCGCGCTGAAAGGAGACAGGCCCGGGTGTGATGGGCGGGGCCCGTGGCACCGATGGCGCAGTTAATTAATTGACCCAATTGATGGGTAATTAGGGAATTTAGTTCTCTGGGTTCGTGGGTGCGTGAGGTGTGCATAGCTCCGCTAGATCGACCTCGTCATCTCGCAGCAAGGCCCTACGTGAAGCTGTGGACCCAGCTAGATATATTATGCGAACACAAGCGATTTGTTAAATAATCGATATCGTAACCAATTCAATCACACAATGAACATCAAAGAGTGACAATATAGTGGAGTATCTAAAATATTTATTCATCTGTATAGCATTGTACATGAGGGTCCTCATATTTATATACCAAAGAGGTGAGACCCTTACAGAGAGTGGTCTAATCTTTTGCCTGTAATTAGGTTTTGTAACAACATCATTCTATTTTCTGTAAAATCTATGTATCCATTCTAATTAAACAGGACCTGAAGTCGGTAATATAACTATCACAACGCGCGGTTCCATATATTGAATCATTTATAAAACTAGGATGATAAGCGCGCTACGCCTGCACCTGTATAGTGGATTGAGGAACCTCGACGTGGTTTCGAAAATGACATGGAGCCTTTCACTAAAACGTAGCGGGATCTCGATGTTATTTCAAAAACTACAGAGGGCTCTTCGCAAAACAAAACTGACATGAGGACCTCGACGTGATTTCGGAAACAACACGAGACGAGAGGCTTTCTAAGAAAAAAAAAACTAACGTAGAGGACATCGACGTGATTTTAGAAACAACGGAGGCTTTTCGCAAAAGAAAAAAAAAACTGACGTGAAGCACCCGTACAGGAGCCTTTTCGCAAAGAAAAGTGGCCGAGGAATCCTTCGCCGTTGAGAAAAAGAGAATATAGAGAAGTGAGCGGAATCTTTGCATGGACATTTCTGATACGGTTATGTTAACTTTATTGGAGATGTGCAAAGGGAATGTCCGAGGGGCGTGGCCAAAGCTGGTGTTGGTGGGGGCGTCGACCGTGCAGTCGCCTCTGCTTTGCCCTGACTCGATCAAGGCATGTGCATGTGCATGTGCATGTGCCGGATGAAACTTAGCCCTACCGCCTACGAATCCTCGGCGAGCTCCGCCGCTGAAAGATACTACGCATATAATATATCGTTATGTTGATAGAAGTCGATCACCTTGATAGCGTAGGAGTGATGAGATTGTGATGTAAGGTGACAAAGATAACCAGACCAATAGTGTATTTTTAGAAGCAACGACTCAGTTATATAATATATGCAGCAATATATGTATGATATTTTGGACATAGTGCCATCCAACTCTGCTTAATACTTTTCATATGATTATGTTAGTAAAAATTTATATAACTAATATATTAAAAAATATTTATCATAATAAATCTAATTATACTATTCTCTCATGACTAATCTAAATATTATATATATATATATATATATATTATTAGTCAAAGTTAAGAAAGTTTAATTCCACGCTTTCTGCACAACGCATGGACGATTTGATCGTGACATCGTTTCTTGACTTCAATCAAGATTACGCAGACGAGGTAACTAACGATCCAACTCCGCCGATTGGATGGCTTCAACACATCAACTGGCTTGTATGGTGATTCAATATGATCGATGCGTACATGACCCTAAATTGCACGATACATGTCGAGCATTCTCCACTGTCACAGAAATGATAAGCTATATATGTATGTTGCTTTCCAGTAGTCATGTCGACGTATTAAGGCAAATAATTAACTCGCTAACTACATAGTCATACTACCAGGAACTGTTTAGTTCCCGAGTGCCTATATATTTACCGAGTGTTTGGACGAAAACACTCGAGCAGGTCCCGAATATTTCACAGAACACAGGATGTCAATACTAGGTCGAAATAACTATACCGAGTGTTTCTCACAACACTCGGAAGATCAAATATAATCCCGAGTGTATATAAACAGAAACACTCGGGACCTTTGTTTTTTCCCATCGCGCTCTTTTTTCGCTTCTAACCCTACATCCCCACTTGATATCCCCAATCCCCGCAGCGGCCTCCCCGTCCTCCTCCTCCTTCTCCCTCCTGCCCCCCACGCGCCCGGCTCTCCTGCTCCCCCCGGCGCCCACCTCCTCCCCCGGATCTAGCGACGCCGCCCTCCTCTGACCCCGACCGGATCTCCTGGTGGCTTGCTCTGGCACATGGTGGCCCATGGCGCCTCCTGTTCTTGGCGCCGCCCCCTCCAGCTGCTCCCGGCCCGGTCCTCCTCTCCGGCCGTCGCCTCCCCCTGGCGCCGCCGCCGCCGCCGGGATCGGCCTCTCGCCCAGCCGCACCCACGCTGAGTCCAAATATAAAACCAAATCCCGACGGAAGGCGGCGCGCAGCGTGGGGCAGTGGGTCGTGCGGCTGGTGGCGCGATGGTGGCCCATCCTCCTGCTACTTGTTGGAACTGCTCCCGGAAAGAACACTTGGACGCACGCACATGAACACTTTGGAACGCAGAGAAAGGAAGAAAAACACACAAGACACAAATATTTTTTGGTGCTGCTCAACTTCTCAGCTTTTCTCTTCTCTTATTTATACTAGCCAATATGAGTAACTGCTCACTACACTTCATGCGCCAATAACTAGCTCTAATACTACGTTACAAAAAACAGCAGCATGCAAAACATCAATGCCACAATTTCATGCAGCATCATTTAGCCATGCAAAGAAACTGGAACTAGTGCTACTTATCGCTACTAGAAATGAAACAATAACCATCATCAAGGATTATTCAACAATCACTCCCTAATCCTTGATGCACTTTCTTACTTCATAAGTTTCATGACGCATCTCTAAGGAGTTTTGCCTTTTTCTTGCTGACCATGCCGCCAGTGACACAACTTACCGACGTCTTTCACTTTCAGCTCCAATTTGTCTTTTCGCCAGTACCATCGGCGACGGAGACTCGGACCGGAGCTTACATTAGTGAGTTCTTGGACACACCTACAAGAACTCACGTTTTCTCGTGGACACAACTAACACGAGAATACACACATGTACAACAGCTAGACAGGAGTACACGGAGAGAACACACTTATATTCTCTTATACTACTAAGCTCTTGGACACGCACACAACTCACAGTGGAGGAAACAGAAGAACGTCATGAGCACATACACAGCTTTTAGCACTCGACAAGCCCGGAGCTTTTCCATGTGCTCTCATTCTTTATCCTCCACAATACCTCACCTTGCCGCCGTCAGCCTCCACCTCCTATGGAGACTGCTGTCGTTGGTCTACTCCGCGGCAATCACGTCTGATCGCCGCCGCCGGTGCGCACGTCACATGCGATTCCGACACACCGCGCTGGTCGTGCGGACCTTCGTCGTGCTTGCCGACACCGCCGGCGCCACCGTGTGAGCACTCTCCTTACATTGAACCTTGCTCTGATACCAATTGTTGGAACTGCTCCCGGTAAGAACACTTGGACGCACGCACATGAACACTTTGGAACGCAGAGAAAGGAAGAAAAACACACAAGACACAAATATTTTTTTGGTGCTGCTCAACTTCTCAGCTTTTCTCTTCTCTTATTTATACTAGCCAATATGAGTAACTGCTCACTACACTTCATGCGCCAATAACTAGCTCTAATACTACGTTACAAAAAACAGCAGCATGCAAAACATCAATGCCACAATTTCATGCGGATCATTTAGCCATGCAAAGAAAAAACTAGTGCTACTTACGCTACTAGAAATCAAACAATAACCGGTCATCAAGGATTATTCAACACTACTCCCGGCCGTCGCTGCTGCTCCTCTTGAGGCCTCGCGGCTCCACACCTCCCGGCTCTACCCGCCTGTCTCGGCTGGGCGGCTCGACCAACCACGCGCTTCATCCATGGCGTGCGCGGCGTGAGTCCCTACCTTATTTCGATCTACGCGTAGGCTGTCCCTAAATTCCCTGCGCTCTAGTGGTTCCCAACTCCCAAGGAGGGTTCGCTACGGATTTGAGAGATTGCAAAGTAGGACTCAGCTGTGATGGTAAATTGGTGATGCGAGTGTTGTATTGCGCAATGTACTGAGCTTATGGTGGTGGTCTTGACTACTGTTTTTGCACAATTCATTAGATAGATCATGGCAATTGGACATTTGGAGTTAACATGTTGGATTGTTGAATCTTGCACATTGAGAAAGTTACACACATTAGGTGGAATAGGATTATAGGGTGTTCTTAGTTTCTTACGCACCAAATGTTTGGAACTTGATTAGTCAAATCGCGTGTCTAAAATAAAGTTGTTCTAACAAATCACAGAGCACATAGCATTTCAAATTTGTTTTGCTCACTGAATATTTTTAGCTTAATTCTCTCTTTTTTTTAGTAAGCTACTCCTGGCTTAGCAACTTTCTAAGTTCGACTTGGTCAATACAATTGAAATTAAGCAATGACATGATTAGTTTTTGTATTCTTAATTTTGACCGCTTGCGTGAAGTTCCTTAGTCCCAAAAGTATAGAAAATTTGGTATTTTCTGAAGGCTCAGAACTTGATTATGTGGTCAAGAGGATCATATACAAATCTGATGATAATGACCATGACACTTACCACTCCGAGGCAAACTCCACATATTTGCTGCAGCATTCAGAAGCTACCAGTTCAATTTGTTTCTGATTTGGACACTTCTGAAAGAGAAGAGAGCTTCAAGGTTCTAATGCTAACTAATGTGTACTACTTTGCCGTAACAAAACTATGTCTCTGTAGACTTGTTTAATGTGTTTCCACTACATCCCAGTGAATGAGATCATTAATGTGCACTGTGGTTTCTCAAAGTGACAATGGTGGTTTCAAAATTTCTGATATATGATGACATTAGATACATGAGGGCTTGTAAAGTTGTTGTGTCTACCTGCGCATTTGGTGGTGGGGATGATCTATATCAACCTATTGGAATGGTCAATTCTTCTATAGGAAAGGTATTTGAGCCTTCAGGGTTTTCCGAAATGCAACCTCTATGTAAACCATCACATTTGATGAGTCTGTGTAGCTTTGTAATGGATGTTCTCATGGTAAAGCAGGTCTGCTATGTGGCTTTCTGGGACGAGGTCACACTATCAACACAGGAAGCTGAAGGAAAAGTAATTGGTGAGAATGGAATGATAGGAAGGTGGCGTATCATTGTTGTCAAGGTGGTCAAGGTGGTGAGTCCAAGGATAAAACCAGACACTATTAGAAACATCATGGACATGAAAGCACTCAACAATCTCAATTCAACTGTAAGTTCTAGTTTGTTATGGAAAGAATGTATCCCCCTCTCAGACATACCATGCTTACTTAAATCGATCTTATGTATCTTTTCTCGAGAATACAGATCATTATTCTTTACCATTCCCAGACTTATACTTGCAGTTCAAGGTGGTGATGGTGCTCCGGATCTGCTGGAAATTGTTGGGAATGCTGCCATCAATATTGGAGGTAAATTAACATGTCCTAAAAGACATGCTGCACTAGTGGTAGCATATTAGATTGTTTGATTTCATATCTTCATGGTATTTCAAAACTGGCGCAGTAGCAGTAGCATATAGCATGTAATTTATGCTCTGAAATTGTTTGATTCTATATCTTCATGTAGAATGAGATGGTCAGAGCATATTTGTTTATTGGTTTGCTTTTAGTTTTTTTACTTAGACTGCTGTTCAGACAAAGAGAAAGGGCGTGTATATATGCAATCTATACCTCCTCGTCCTTGTCTCCCCCTCCTCCGTACCAAAAAATGTAGGTCATTGCAGCTCTCTCTCTCTAACTATACTTAAATTCTGTATGGTTGTGTATGCATTAACCATAAGTCTAGTGATACATGAGCATCTTAACAAATCCACTGTAGATTCTCTCAATGAAACTATACAAGTGAATTGTCTAGCTATGATAATGGCACATCAGAGGTTAATGTTTTCTATTGATAATTTGGTTAACCATTCAGTCCCTTCTTCTAGGCTAATGTAAAATTGTATATCTTTTGTTTCTAGCACTTGTAAACATTAGTTTGAGTTTATTTAAATTTGTAACAGGCTACTCACTGATATCTACATGCAATCTTGACATATTCCCTATGTATACATTCCTGACTTATAAGAGCTGACATTCTTGGATAGCTAGACTTACTAAAAGAAGGAAATGAGAACTAGCCTAATGCCATGAGAACTAATACTACAACTCAATTTTTGGTGCTACATTTCACATCAATTAGCCATGGTTGGACTACAGGAGCCATATCAAAGCTATTTTGTTAGGTTACTGCTAATATGCTATTTATTGTTCTGCCATGTACTTTGATAATCTATGAATGGACAAAGCTATTTTCACTGTCATTGTAGTATCTTACTACTATTTTTATTGTTTGAGTAAATTGTGATAATTAAATACATGAACATGACGAGATTTGAAAGTTCGAGCTGCTGTCTGATTGCAATATTAGTTTAAGAGTTCACAATTGATCCATGATTTGATTCTTTGCAGCTGGGCACTGAAGCGACAAATTGAATGTTACAACTCATGTAATTGTGCAACTCGACAATTGATGTATCATGTACATGTAACTGTTATTTAAACTAGTTTGTTGTTGAACATTAGTTGTTGAACTCTTGTAACTGTTGGATGTTTTGATGTTTTCAATTTGAACTCGAACATGTTGCGTTTCGATGTCAGGAGCTATCTAGTGGTTTGTGGTTGTGTAACGAACTCGAACATGTTATTGTTGAATCTATATATGACATGGTTTATGGATGTGGTACATGTCAGTTTGTGTTGTATTGTTTGTTATGAAAAATGAATGCGTGATTGTTTGATAATCTATAAATGGACAGATATGAAATGCTTGCTACATGTGAAAAATTAGGTTGTACATCTAGGTCCCCGTGTTGATTCCTGAGTGTTCATTTTTGTCCAACACTCGGGAATATAAGCAGCATGTAGTTTCAATTACTGGTACACATGGCACATATTCCCGAGTGTTTGGCACTCAGGAACATATTCCGTTACAGTGGGTCAACCCAGTACGGATTTTATCTCTCGAGTGTTTCTTGTTTCCCGAGAGTAAAGGTGAACACATGAGAAATACAGATCTCCTGAGTGTTTATTACTACAACACTCGAGAAACTGAAATTTACCAGACTAATATATCTTGAGCGTTTTTTTTCAAGTGCCAACCTTTGGGGAAAATAAATCCCAAGTGCTTTGTTTAGTCTCCTGAGTGTTTCCGATACTCGAGAACTAGGCGGCGGACTCTGGTAGTGATAGTATTAGGGAACATGTACCCCTTGTTTCGAGATGAGAATATATTTACTATAACGTCGTATCAACTAAGCTACATAGTAGGACATGACTGCTTTTTTTTAGTTCTTCAAAAGAAATGAATTGATTGATTCATTGATAACAGTTCAAGAGAGTGAAAATTAAAGGACAATCAGAACTTTGAAGTAGTAAGTGGCCTGGAGCTAGCTCCACAGACATCAGTATATATATGATATAAGTTTGGCGTACGTCAGGAGCATTGTATCTGTCCTCCGTCCAAACATGCATGCATCGATGTATCCAAAATGCAAATGAAATTGTGAGGACTCCAATTTATTTGACTTGTAATGCTTAACCAACCACCTGGTCCTAGCATCACAAATCAAATAAATTGATCCTCGAGATATGTATACTTCGAAAAGCATATACACACCCGTTACAAAATTAGACATCAACTCCATTCCAAACATAGAGTCCAAACACCACACTACCAAGCGGAAGATAAACAAATAGTAGAGTTATTACGCACAAAGGCCGACGGGCCACAAGGTACACAAATAAACAAGAACGACAATGAAGCAAAAGTGCCATAAGATGGCTATAAACAAAGCCAATCGTGCCTCCAACCCACAAGGCATCGGCCAGGACCGCCAAGTCTAGTTGTCCACGAAATGGCAACACACTCACGAGTGAGGCCCTTGGGGCTCACCTTCTTCCTCTGCAACAAAACATTAAGCAAAGCACACGAGTACAAAGATTGTCTTTGTACCCGCAAGACCGACGTGTGAACTAGCGGACTGTTCATATGCTACATGCAGCTTGTTTAGTGGAGGCCATATGTTTCATTTGCATAAAGCCAACTTTCATTTGCAATAATATAATACAGTTTGAAGGCAAGTTTGCAATTCATTTTTAAGGTTGAAATACAATGAAATAAAGATAGATACAAGTAACCACACAGAAGTGACTATCCCAATAGTCACCACAACATATACGAATCCCAGATTCGTACCACCCATCAAGTTTTAATTTAAATGTTGTAGTCTAGTTCTTGGGGCGTATCGGCGTGTCCATAACCTAGGACGAGGCTATTCGAATAGTTTTAACCTGCGAGGGTGTACCAATGTACCCACACTTGGATCGCCTTTAAGCAAAAGCACACTTCGAAGGTATCTTTGTACGACTAAGTCCTCGAGACTTTTTCCAATATTGTGTATTAACTACGAGCCGCTCGTATGGATAGAAATCCATACGCTTACATGGTAAAGCCGAAAGACAATTACCCACTCGGGATAAAGCTTTGGACAACTACCATGCTCCCACCTCCGTCCCTCCTGCGACCTCCTGCGACCGGAGCCAATACACGCCAAAGTACTAGGTCAAGAGAGGTCCCATATACTCTAGTGTGGTTAGCACGCAAAATGCTCGATGCGGTGGCGCAAGTAACTCGGTCCTTAATTGACTCGGGCACCTTTCCAGTCACACCCAACAGATCACACCAGTCTTACCATTGTGCCCAAGTCTAAATCATTTTTGTTTTCATTTTTAATTTTGCAATTAAGCATAGCAGAAATGCTAAAACATAAAGTTATAGTAAATTTTGTGTGATCAAGGTTACCGACTAAAGTCGATAACCGTCCAGTTCTACCGATAGCTAAGCATGTCTAAGCAAGTTGACCCGGATCTACTAAGTGACAAGAGATCATCCAGCGACCTCTAATCACAGCAAATAACCTAGGCTCAGGTAGTAGAGATCAATATTTTGACTACAGGATATGCAACTACGGATTTAACTAATCAATTTAACACAAATTAAGCAATGCATACATACAGCTGAAACAAAATATTAGACTTTAAAATACTGGGATTATCATGATCAAACTGCTTGCCTGGCTGCTGTTGCTCAATTTGTTGCGGAGGGTCGTTCTCAGGGTTACCGCAAATGTCGAATCCTAACGATTGAACAAAGCAATGAATAAGAGCGAATAACACCGACAAAACTCAAACATCAAACACAAACACCAATTTATACACAGAGGCTAGACCATCACAAAAGGAGTAACAAATAAGCACTCAGAGATGCTTCAAAAGACATGCTTTGGTGATAGATCTATCCACTCACTTATTTATTAGGCTAACCACAAAATCAATCTTCTTATATGATTTAAACTTTGGACAGACTTTGATGGTGATTGTGTGCACATCTATTATTTAATCATCAAGTTAACACATCAAAACAACTATTATTAGTTGAGTTCACAGAACCTACAAGAAGCTATTAACAACAATAACTAGTCAAGTATCCAACTATGAGATGCTAAACAAAATTCTAATTGAATTTAGGCTAGAATAAAATTCAGTTGCTAACACACCTAAGTATCACATCATCATAAGAAAGGTTATCACAATTCGGATGCTACTACACCAAATCTTAATGTCTTGATAAAGC
The DNA here is from genome assembly GCA_036346255.1 of Ampelocalamus luodianensis. Taxonomy (NCBI): domain Eukaryota; kingdom Viridiplantae; phylum Streptophyta; class Magnoliopsida; order Poales; family Poaceae; genus Ampelocalamus; species Ampelocalamus luodianensis. Next base: position 1,600,328 of record CM070632.1, on the reverse strand, counting down.
AAAAGTGCAGAGACAATAACATGATCACTAACTATCCTAATGATCAAACATGACAACAAGAGCTTTGAAACTTAAAGATACTAACTAAATGATTTCATGCTAACCTCTACAACAAAGGAGTCATCCAACACTAAACAAGGATCCAAAGCATGAGTATGAAACTAAAATCTAGTCACGACAACGAAGCGACAACAGAAATAATTACAGAGAACAACACTAAAACTTTCAAACTCCCAAAACCAAAATGATCATGCATGAGAGTGAACTAAAGAACATTCCCGATCATGATTAGAAACTAAAGAACTGGTTTTGAAGGAGTGGGCCCCACCGACAGAGAAAGCAGAAGAACACAGTAGAAGAACGAGAGGCTCGGCCGCTCTGGACTGAACTTGCCGCCGCGAGAAGTGGCGGCGCGGCCGCGTCGCGACGGCCAAAATGGGTCGCCAGAGGTTCTGAAGCTAAGGGTGGTCGCGGGTTGGTCGGAGAAGCCGGTGGCGGCGGCGGCGAGCACGGCGGCGGCGTGGGGTGACAAGTGCGGCTGCACGAGAGGTAGACAACAAGAATTAGCGCGCGCATGAGCATCAGTGAGGCTTCAGTAACTCACCGGAATGACGCGGAGCTCAAGAGGCTGCCGGAGATGGCCCGGCGACGAGAACCAGCGGCGGCGATCAAGGGGTCACCGAGGAGGGAGCAACCTGAGCAAAAATAGGGAAAATGAGAGACGGAGATAGCTTGAGTGAGTACACTAGATGGTGCTAGCGCGAGCAATTGCCCTAAGAACCAACTCACCGGAGATGAGGACGATGATCCAACTTTCGGCCGAAGAAGAGGGACACCAAAATTCAATGGCCCCCTGCGAGTGAAACTCAAAATTAGCTGAGGGGAAAACATGATAGGGATCTGAAACACGATGTGACACGCAAAAGAAGGGATGATCTTCACTGGTTGCGAGGATGATCTGTGCGAGCGCACGGCCAAGTGAACGAGTTTGAGCACTACTATGATTTGAGCTCGGAAGGAGCAATGGGTGATAGGGATTGTTTAATGGTGTCTAAAGAAGGAAGAGGAGCTTTGGGTGAGCTTAAGTAGGGCGAGGACGGAGGAAAACGAGCGGCGACGCTTTCGGCACCGAAGAGCTCAAGAACGGTGCTGACAAGCTGGTGAAAGGAGTGGTGGGTGATTAATGCTGCGCAGGGCATGGCCTCTCGGCGGAAGATGCGGCCGAGGTAATGCGCGCGAAAACCGGAAGCGGTGACGAACAATGAGGCGAGGTGGCGCTCATGCGCGCTACCGCGGCGCTCGACCGCCAGCTCAAGGTAGGTGACGACCTGACATGTGGGGCCCGCCTGTCAGCGACAGCAGCAAAACGGCGCGAGCCCGAGTCAAGTGCGACGCAAACCAGTGGTTCGACTCGATCGGAAAGATGCTGACCGTTCGATCGCTAATGGACGGCTGAGATCAGTGTATGCATTCGGACAGGTCGGTTGCGCGCGGCGTGGATCGTTCGATCTTCATCGGACGGTCACGATTGATTGGACTCGGCGGTGCGATTAGTTGACGCGACCGAGTCCATTAGTGCGGTCGGACTCGAGCCCAAGTGTGGTTCGGGCCCGACAAGCGATGTTCGAATCGATTTAAAAGACAAAGAGGTTTTGGGAAATTTTTAGAGATAGCTCCAGGGCTCCAAAAATTTCGAAATTTTTATGGAAGCTACTTGAGACAGATATCAACCTTGCATAAATTTTCCAGAACTTTTTATGCGCTGAAAAGTTCTGCAGAAAATTCACAAGCATGCTGACCTAGGGTTTGACCAGATTTTCAACTAGCTTGACTTGGTCATTTGAAATAGCAAATAAAATCTAAAAATTGTGAAATAATTCAGGGAGGTAGATAGGATGATCAAGATGATAGGAAAAATAATTTCAGAGGATGATCACAAGTTTGAAAGCTATGAATTTGCTGACAATAATTTTCAATCACAAGAATTAAATTCTAAAAATTGGAAATTGCTAGGGAAAATTGTAGAAACTCTCAAATGATTTCATGAGGCATCAAAAGTTTTTTATTTCTCCTCATAATTTACATTTGAAATACAAACTCTAAGTTAGAGCTGTTACAGAAATTAAATCAGCTGTGCACGCATGTTCATTCCCTCGCCTTTTCCATGATTTAGTTTTAATTTAACTACCTTTAGATGTCACTGTTAAGTTGCTCATGAGGGATCGATCGTTACATCGTATGCGGAACAGTCGAGCCAACGGGGCCAAGAAGACGTTTAGCTACCTTTTGATGCTTCGAGAGGTCTCTTAAGTCTTTAATACATGCATGCATGCACTTCATCGGAAAACACAGCCAGTATATGTATAGGGCTTGTTGTTTTCCTCTTCTTCTTTTTCTTAGCTAAAACTATATATATGTAGCGTGAGTATACCTGGCGTTAATATTGTTCTCCTTGCAGAATTTTTCTTCTCTCTCCTCGAACGACTCAGGAGGTGGCATCCAGGTCGCGGCGTCTAGCCTTAGGGCTTGTTTGGTTGGTGCTCTAGATTCTATGTCTGAGAAAAAAATAGTGTCTGGAGGTAGCCTGAAAAGTAGATGATTTTTACCTGGCTAGCTAAACAAACCTGAAGATGTGCTGTTTGATTGGAAGCATATGCCTGAAATTGGTGAATGAAAAATAGAGCGTTGGATCAAAGCATCGAACGGTAGATAGAACTGTCTGGCTCCCAAGCGTCCATTTTTTGCGCATGAGCCTAGGAGGTTGCCTGGCAAGCCAGTCATGCACGGAACCCAACCAAACAGCTTCATGCCAGTCTCCCGGTAGCATCCTCGCCAGGCAAGTTAGCCTCAGGTAGCAAAGCAAAAACGCTCTTAGTCCACTGAGTCTCCCCCCTCGCCGCCACTGTCGTTTGCTGGCGCTGGGGCCCTTGCGCAGGCCTCGTTCTCTTCCCTACCTAGTTTTCGGGGTTTCCCTCCACTCTCAGCTGCATCGCCCACCATCGCGGAGGTTTGTCTCCGTTTCCCTCGTTGCGCTTCCACCACGCTTGCTCGCCACACCTACTTCCCTCGTAGCTACCCGGCGTGCGGCGTCATCTGGACTACATTTTGAATCTGCTTACTGGTCGGTTTGTTAGCATGGAGTGCCTGTTGTGGGTCTTCAGCCGTGGTGGAGCTGTGGTTCTCCATGCCTTTGCTTCTACTTTTCTCCCAGGCGTCGTGCACTAGTGAATCTCTGCATGTCTAACTTCAACGTGTTAGGAGGTGGAGAGGGGGTTCAGCCTCCCCTTGGTTGCGGGGCGTGCCATATATGCATAAGAGTTGGTTGGTATTCATCGTGCTAGCTGTCCTAGTCTTGGTGTATAAGGTAGGCATGTGTTGCAGGGGTTCCTTTTCCATTGATGATGTTTTTTTGTTGTACAGGTGACTTTATTTTTTTTTCTCTGTTTTTTTAACTTTGCTAATATAATGGGTAGCTCTCCTGACTTTTCGTTTTAAAAAAATATTCTTCTCCTTGCCAGTTCAATTCTGAAGAGTTTTCTATCTATCGAGACTGATGTGAGTAGAGATGGTTTATGACGAGTCAAATCCGCTATGGAACATTGTCACCATCAAGTGCGCTAATTCCTGCTACTGTCTCGTCGCTGTCATGGCAACTGCTACTATCAATTCGCTGATGTATTTGCTAGGCTCCTCCTTATAGATTAGGTTTCCTAGCCTGGATTCAGTGAACAGTTTAATTTTACCATGACTGGTCATCAATGCTTACTTAATTATAGCTACGTAACAACAGACATGGGAAATCTGATTTCTGTTGGTTTGGAGACACGTACTGCAGCTCAAGATTATAGTTTTCCTTCCACCGGAAATACCGATCGATCTACACTCGCGTGCATATGCACTCACTAGCACAGCCGCACGGTGTGCATCGAGATTAGTGCAAGTAATTTCTTTTTCTGGTTTCTTTTTCTTAATTAGGAAATAAGTGGGAGGATTTAAGCGTTGATTATAGGGAAATAAAGTACATTTGGACCCACCGCCTTTCTCTCCACATTAACCTCACCGTTCCTCCATTTCCCTCTGTTTGTGTTTAAAATTTGAAAACGTTCACATACACAAGTACTATACACAAAAATACACAAGCATCGTATGCATATACAATTTTCACACACAAAAAAAATTGTCACAGACATTTACAAATACACATAACATGTACAACTCATGTACCATACAATGTACAAATACACAATTTTCCAAACATTTGTACTGGTCATATTGTACACTGGATGGAGAGAGAGATGTACTTCTGGCCTTGTGCTCCGGCGGGCTGTACTCAAGGCTGCGATGTACTGCGGCGGGTGGTGGACGGAGCACCTCGGGCACATCGACGGAGGAGATGCACTAGCGCGGTGCACAGCGACATCGATGCCGGTGATGTACACCACCGTGTGCACCATATCTGGCTGCGGTCAGCGAAGAGGTGGCAGTAGGCAGTACACCAGAGTTGGCATGACACGACCAACAGTGCACCTTGGCAAGGAAGAAGAGGGAGGTGCACGGGGCAGCAGGTGAACGGAGGGGTGCACCTTGGTGACGAAGATGGTAGAGCACCTCGGTGACGAAGATGGTCGGTGCAGCTCGGATGTGCCACCAAGATGTACACATCCAGGGTGGAGGAGGTGAACTGCCAGCACCGAAGCACCTCGGAGGAGTACAAGGAGGTGGCGGCGATAACTATATAAATCAGGTTATGAAAAAAGTTAGATTGGAAGCTAAAGATAAATATGGAGTATCAATATCAAAGTTAATTTCAGAAATTCAGAGTTGTCGAGAATCCAAAATAAAATAAAATTCGGAATTAGATTTTGTTATGGAAATATAATCACAAAATAAATAAGTAAACAAATTTCATAATGTATATAACTGCAGTTTTATGTAATAATATTCAATTGGGAATTGCGGTGAAATTAAGATGGTGCATTGGAAGCTCTTTATGCAGACGAAAGAAATTACATTTGTTTCGTTTAAAATAACAAAAGTGATGTTTGTTAATTTTTATTCTAAGCAAACTAGCTAGAATCTGCACACATTATTTAATATAACAAATACTACCTATATATAAAGCCTGTGCAGATGCTGGCGTTGGTGACTAGTTAAACTAATCGTAAGGAGCTAAAAGCTAACGATGATCCGAATTAGTGCATGTAACAGTGCTACCTAAACCTAATCGCACCCTGGTCTGGTTTCTATCTGGCCGCATCATAGATCTTATCGGATCCAGCCGTGGGCCCGCGGGATGTACCGGGGGTCAAGATACTTGTGTCGCCACTGGCCTACTGCCTACTGGTGGAGGGGCCATGCATTGCTCTCGAGTTGATCACTCCTCGTGCATCACACCACGAGCGACCACGACGCTGTCGTTGCAAGAGACAACCGGAGAGGCAGCTGCATCTAATCGCCCAGCTCAGCTCACCATGCATCGACTGTTGAGTTTTATACACCGACTAGCTCACTCTGACCATCTAATCAAAAGCTTAAGCTAACGAGAAAAGACGTGGGAAAAACAGGGTGTAAAACTCAATATCTACACCAGATCGGCCGGCTAATTAAGCCTTATGAGTTGGTGCTTATAGTTAATTGGTTACCTTATTCCGAAGGGCACGGTCTAGTAGCTTCTAGATGGTTTTATGTATAGTTGTCGCAGACGAAAGGCTACAATATCTCTGAGGCAATCAAATGCAAATTAATTTATAGGTAGCTGATCACTGGTTTTGAGCTATTAAAAGCTAGGTGTGGTTTCTAGCTTAGCTAGTGTTTATCCGTACAAATTCCGGCTGTTGGCTGAATGGTTATGTATGCACTTACGCTAGCTGTTGTTTTCCAGAGCCCATGATGGATTAGTACAGAAGTGGTTAGGCAATAAGCACTACTGCTGGTCCTGCAAATTAAGAGAGCAAGTTGTTCGACAAGCATAAGGTTACAGGTCCCCGTCTCGAAAACCGTGGGCCGGGTGCTCGAAAATGAAACGGATACGAATCATACGATGCTACGGTTGGCGCTTGCAGTACAGATTGTACAGCTAGCTAGTACTGCCACGCAAGCCGGTACTGATCGCGAGTGTGTGAAGCTTACAGCTGAACTGAACAAACAAAGACAGGTATAACTCCGATTGATTTGTGAAGGATGTTTATGTTAAATAATAGATCCCGTAGTCGAGACACAGTCAATCCAATCACATATAAACATCAAAGAGATATACACAATGTATAGAGAAGACTCAATATCTTTATTCATCTATCTTCTCTTGTACATATGAGTCCTCATATTTAGAGCTCATAGGGGTGAAAGCACCTCCATGGCGATGGGAATGCACAGTTCTATACACAAGGGTTACTCAAACTGAGATAGCCCTATCCTAAAAAGTCGTCACATTCCTGAACTTAAGCTTTTGAAGCTAAGGTATGGGAAGAGAAAACCAATCACCTTTTGAAATCCAAAGAATATTCAACAGGTAAGAGAGGGCCATTTTAGGAGGGACGAGAGTGAGCAATAATACTTATATTTTTCACAAATCATTTGTAGATGAAGATAGATTTTGAAAGTTATCCACCAATGAAGCTAACTGCCATGTTAACTAAGGTCATGACTTACAGTTGATATGGCTCTGATACTAAGTCTATCAGGCCCCAAATTTGTAATTTAGAATCTTCTGTGTTCATAGCATCAGTCCTGGATTAGTAGCTAATGCTCACAATTATATCATTGGATATCAAATACATATCACAAAAATATAAAACTATTGCATAATAATAAACAAAGCGCAAATATACCTTATGACGTTTAACTTGCAGAACACCTTTCAAAAAATAGCAGCGGAAGTAGAATAAAAATATGCCACGTGAAACCCTCACGATACACCCACAGGCAATCGACTAGAGCTCGCAACCTAGTACTTGGACTTTTTGATATCCTGTCTTGACGAATGCTCATAAGTGCACACATAGCCTTCTTCTCTTACACTTACTGAATAATAATATTGAGCGAGTATGAGTACACAACCGTACTCGCGGGCTGACACACAGAATGCAGTTATATAATGTGCAAGGGTGATCAAAGGAATGGCTCGTGGTTTTTTTTGTTTTGCATAAAGTCACTTATTGAAATAGATTAAGTAGTAGTAAATCCTGAGATCTAGCATTTTTAACTAACACAGGTTTTAACAAAGTTGAGTTTTGTTATAAAATACTAGTAGAGACTCCAACCTCCTATACCATTGAGTGGCTCCATCCACCTAATGCTCATGTTTTTCTTGGGTCATATCTCGTACTTCTCACTGGTTCTCAACCATGTCATCTCAAATCTCTGGGCTCCAACCCATATTTTTATTCCACCCATAAATTATTTTATGAAAATAAAAACTAATTCAAGTAAGTTTTGGCACCGCCCATGACCGTGGGCATGGCTATCCAGATCGTTTTTACACTCTGCAAAGTTCGTACACTTTACCCATAAGAGACAACTAGCTTATAATATCCGCCTTGACACATTTCTATAGGTGCGCGACTAAGATGATTGTCACAATGCTTTTACAATACCCCACCTCAACGCAATCCCACCTGCTAGGTGTCACCTCCTTGGGCTACACCCCCGGGTGATCTCCCACTTGCGCCGTATAGTTTTCCTATAGCGCTACCCATACCCACACCATACACCCACCAATGGTGAAGTTGTGAGGAGGTGAACAAATTAGTTAGTCAGGTCATACCCATTATAGACTTGTGGTTGTACTGTTTTACAAGAGAAGGTCGTTACAAGAACTCAGTCCTTTATTGACTTGGGCGGTATTTCCTCATACCCACTCAGTCGTGCTCTTCCCAACACCCGCCGTGCTTTCCAACTGCACACGTTGAAATCTATTTTTGGTTTTATTTTGTTTTGAAATATTTTTCTAGCCAACATACCAGCTAGGCTCCAACCTCAACTACCTAAATCCAGTTTCAAGTTTCGAATGTTGTCGAGGCAAATTATTGTCCACATATCAATGTATCTAAGCAAGGCTAAGCATGACACTTAGATATGAACTTAGTATCTAGTATGTGTACCATTAGTCCTAGGGTGACAAAGGATAGTGTCCAAGTTTAAGGATGGAAATGTTATACACAATTATCATTCAGGTATTAGCTATGAGCTAAGTCAACATATTTGTATGAATCATAGCAATGCAATTTCATAATTTAAAACAATATACTTGCATTTTAAAAGTAGGTGCAACATGATAACCTTGGTCTTATTCTTGCTCTTGCTTGAACTTTTGCTCTGTCATGGCTTCAGATTCTAGCTACGGGAATACGATCAAACCAAAAATGATTGAAAGCAACCAAATAAAATCCAATAAATCCAAAGGCAAGTAAACAAAAGGAAACACTTCAATGAGAGTCCATCAACCCAAGAGCATGTGAAGTGGAAATACTTCAAACGAAACTAAGCATATCTAACAATATCTTGAAAGAAGGAAGTACTATAGATGAAACTAATCATGCTTAGTGGAGTTGATGAAGGAAATACTTCAGATAGAATGAAGTACATCCAGGGGCATTTGGAAGGAAAATACTTAGACTAAAGTAGATAAATCCAAACTTTACTGGTTTGGTCTAGTGGTGGGGTTTTGGGTTGATAGTTAGACTTAGGGTTAAGTAACAGTAATATCAAGAATGGTGAACAGTGATAAGTAATTAGCAAAAATAATTGATAGGATTAATTAGCATTAACAAGGATTAGGAGTAATCATACATATCTAATATTGAGTTCACAAAATTAATCTACTAGATTAATCTAATAGCAAACTAGGGATTGAAAAGATGGAATTCCGAACGATATACTGATTTGTCGGAAGAACAATTCGTGTTGATAACGTGTTAAATAATCGATGCCGTATTCGGAGACAATCAATCCGATCACACATAAACACCAAAGAGATAGACGCAATGTATAGAGGAGATCCAATATCTTTATTCATCTATCTACTCTTTTACAGCCGAGTCCTCGTATTATAGCCTATAGGGTGAAAGCCCTCCGGGAGCAGTTTAGTCTATTACCTATAATAAGGTTTTGTAACAGTTTATGGGGTTTGTGGTGCAAATAGGCTCATATATCCGTTCAATGGGCCTCAAGTGAACTCATCTCTTTGCTTAAGCCCACAACACCAGCCTCTAGACAGTATGCGAATATGGCGTGGCGCGGTCGGGGCACACCGCTCGCCCAGCTACCCAATTATGGTCCATGGTACAATGGAATAGCAACGCCGTTCGTGCCCATGCCACCGGGAGTACCATGCGCAATGAGGCCTGCATGGCGCGTGGCATGGACGCGATGCCCATTCTTCCATGTGCATTCCGCACGGCAGTGGCACGTCTGCGCACTCCAACTTGACCTGACGTGGCGCACGCATTTGCATCACACCTACATTAGGTAATTTTTTTATTGGAACATCTCTATTCAATTATACCGGATGCACAACTAAATCGTCGGCTACTTCTTGCAGTAGATCAAGTGGAACTGATATTTCACAACTCATGAATGTTTAGAGCGCTACCACAACCTCCTACATCGGGTATCTGGGTGTGCTCGCAGCGTCCTGCACATGCGCGACCAGGTTATTCTGAGTTTTTGATCTAAACGATGCTGTTGGTACCATTTTTTACAAAAAAAAAATAGTCGTTCACGCGCCTTATTGCCAAAAATAAAACCACGGACGTGTCGACGAACGACACATGTCCACGTCCATGCCTCCCATGCCTGGAGTCCATCTGCACCACACATTTAGCGCTCGAAGTGGCCTTGTCCCGCCACGTGGTCATCACCACATATCTGGCGCATGGACATGCCTTGTCCGTGCAACCAGCACACGGACGCGCCTCCTCCGCACCCCCTCGCTCGGACGTGGCTCAGCCACACACCTAGCACTCCAACAGCGTGCGTCCTCACCCCCCTCACCCGGGTAAGCCTTAGCTAGAACTTCCAAGCATTGGCTAGGCACCAATCTTACACCGTACGTGGTTTGGCATATACTAAGTAAACCTATCATACTAGATTGATCCTTAGCTATATCACATGCTAATGATTACTTCTCGTTAAGTAGATAACTATATTACAAGACCTATGGGCGCTTATCTACTTGTTCTTGTTTAGCGATCAACCCTATCATCTTGATTAGTATCGCTAGCATGAAGCTAGGTCATAGCTACCGCTAACCTTCATTACGGTTTACCACCACTGTACTTTACTCTAAATGTTGATGGCACATTTGATTGCTTAATCAACTATTAGCATGGTCAATTGACATGTAGGCATATACATATACTTTTATTCCCTTGCTTATTCTATGTCCTACGTATATGTGAGCTTATGTCATTATGATTAGAGTCACTTCCTAGGTCACTAGTGTCTTCGACACGACCACAAAACCTAGTTAAGCGTGAGGCATACATGTCATATCACATTTCCATCGAATGTGCTAGTTGAATGAGCTACACATCAACTTAGTCATTGTCGATAACATAGGGTTTAGTGATCGCCTAGATGTTCTTTATATGATTATCTCCCATCAAGGTGCAACAATTTACTGTAGGAAACTATATGCCAACCGATGTAGCTACTGATCACTTTGACATTGTGCTTTGTTAGCAATAATGTTTTGTGTGGACACTACTTCTATTCAAGTTAATATCTTGCACAAAGTCACACTAACTTAACTCAATTAACCTACTTAGCATATGCTTATGCGGGACGCAACTGTTATGTAGAGCACTACCCTAAACTACCTTTCAAAGGCATTACCTATCGGTCGTGGGCTTACTGGTCATTCAAACATGGATGCGTGGGTGTGTGTATATAAACAGGAATATTGAGAGTTGTGTTATAACAAAACTTACTACCATTTTTACATTCCAAGTTAAAGACTAAGTTACTAACTGCTAGTTAACTCCATGCAATTTCTAGTTACATATACTAACCACTCACTGTTTAACTAACCTATAACTTGCTAACTCGCTACTAACCTTGTCCAGTGGGCCCCACTGACATACATACATTCATACACCGAGAGAGGGACCGAGAGAGATGAGGGGCCCACCTATCATTGCCAGAGAGAGACAAAGAGGCAGAAAGCACCGAGCAGGGGAGAAACAGGGGAGCCAGAGGGCGGCTCAGGTGGTACTCATCACCGGCAATGGGGATGATGGTCGTAGGTGGCAAAAATGGAACCGGGGAGGGGAGGTGGTCCAAGGGGTGGTGGTGTCGTGGCTCGAGGCGGCCAGTAGCGGGTTGGCGGCGGCGCACGGTGGCCGGCTGTAGGGGAGAAAAGGGGGCGGCGGTGCCGGATAGGGAGAGGGCAAAGAGTAGGGGAGCACGAGCACGAGGAGGGTGAGGGTGAGGGGGTACTACTAGAGTGGGTGGCAGTAGCGGGGAGATGCTGTGGCGGGCCAGTGGTGGGAGCCTCATGCGACACGATTGGTCCACCGTGGGGGTGGCGCTACGGGGAGGGGTAGTCGGAGTGGATGGTGGGGGAAGAAGAGGGAGGTGCGGAGGCGCTTGGGTAGGGAGGAATGGGGAGGAACTCACCGGGCGAAGAATGGCGGCCGTGACGGCGGTTTCGACCGGGACCGCGGAAGACGACGGTGCACAGTGCTCTGGTGAGGAAAGGACGAAATTGAGGGAGGGGAAATGAGGGGGAGCATTGGGAACACGAAGTGACGTGGACAAAAATGGGCGAAGCTTACCGGGTGGCCGAAACGGTGATGCCAAGGCGGCGACGTTGTGCGGGGGTGGCAGCACCCGAATAGGAAAGAGGAAGGCGATCACGATCTCAATGCTCCTGCTCAGGGAGAAGAGATAGAGGTCATCGTGCCAAAGAGGGAGCCGAGGCGGCTTTGATGCTCATAGAGGGGGTGACTGAAGCATGTTCGAGCGGTCGGGGTAGCTTGGCAGCGCGGTGGACGAATAGAGAGCTCTCTCTCTCATTCTATTGCCGGATGGAGGAGACCAGAGGAAAGGAAGCCGAGCACGGCTTAAACAGGGCATGGCCCGGGCAAGGCTGTTGTGCAACGTGTGGGAGGCATGGGCGATGTCCTCTTGGTGGTGTTGTGGTGACGATGGTGGGGCGACAGCTCTAGTGGTGAGGACGATGATGACGCGGTTGTGGTTTAGCTCCAGTGGTGAGGACGAGGCGGGAGCGCGACGGCGACAAGACAGGGGCAGGTGGGACTGGCGACGGGGTTAGTTGGCGCACCGAGGTTGGCAACATGGTGCTAGGGTGCCGGTCGGGGGAAGAAGTAGAGAGGAATGAGAAAGGAGATGGGAGGCTGGCATGTGGGCTGAGAGGGAAAAAGAAGGAGCTGGGGTGGCGCTGGCTGGTAGGCTAGGGAGAAAAGAAAGGAAGAGAGAAAGGAAAGAAAAGAAAGGAAAAGGAAAAGGAAAAGGGGAATCAGGCTGGGCCAGGTGGTTTCGACCCAGGCCGCACTTTTGGGATTTCGTTTTCACAGATGATTAAGGATTGTTTAAAGCATTCATTGGCGGTCATATTAGCAGGTATTTTTTTTCTCGTATGTGTTTTATTTATTAACTGTGTAGTTAGTTAATTAGTTGTAGTTTATTAGGCTTAATTAATTTAGCCATTATCATTTAGTTGTAATTAATTTTGTGTTAGTTAATTAGTTGTAATTAATTAGTCATAGTTAAATTAATCTTACATGATTATTCGTGGCATCGTTAATTAGTTATGAATTAATTAGTCATGATTAGTTAGTGTTACTTAATTAATTAGTCATAATTAATTAGTCACAATTAATTAGTCATAGTTCATTAAGTCTTAATTAATTAGTTATACTTAATTAGTCATACTTAATTAGTCATAATTAATTTAGTGGCTTTGTTACATCATAATTAATTTAGTGGCCTTATGAAGTCGTAATTATTTATTTGTAATTAAGTTGTGGTAATTAATTACTCATAATTAATTTAGTGGTATTTAATTCATCGTAATTAATTTAGTCTAAATAATCTAGTTGACATTACTAAGTCTTAATTCTTTATTAGTAATTAATTTGTGATAATTATTTAGTCCTAATTAATTTAGTGGTATTTAATTACTCGTATTAATTTAGTCGTACTTAATTAGTCGTAATTATTTTGTCACAATTAATTAGCTATACTTAATTAGTTGTAATTAATTTAGTCGTAATTAATTAGTTTATATTAATTTTGTTGTATGTATTTAGTCGTAATTATTAATTTCTAGTAATTCATCGTCATTATTAATTTATTCACTAATAATCTGTGTCTTTCGCTTTCTTGCAAGCCATGCCTCTACGGGAGCTGCTGGAACCCTTCTACGACGAGCAACACTGGTGCAAGTTGTGGATCACTGGGGATGCAGATGGCCCTCCACCCCTCGTGCTTTGGTCCGAGAAGCATTACTAGTAGCTCGATACTCGCTACGTCCCAATCCTTTGGGACACGGGCTTGTTGCCCTTTGCGAGGATGCTTTCGGTCGAACGCTACTTCACCTTGGACGGTAGTATGATTTTAGTACTTGTCGACAGGTGGACAACCGAGACACACACCTTTCACTTTCAATGGGAAGAGATGATGGTTACTCTCCATGATGTCTCATTCTTTGTCAGTCTCCCGGTCAGGGTTGAGCCACTTGTTCTAGGCCATCCACCGGCAGATTGGAAGGCCCAGTTGGGGCATCAGTTTAACATAGCTATCCCGGACAGCGCCCGTGGTGTCCCTCAGACATGGTTGAGGAATTTCAGTCAATGCCCAACGGATGCACCTGACGAGGTTGTTAGGACGCACCTCATCGCTTACCTTTCGCCTTGTTTCCCAACACACAGGACGATTGGGTGTACCCAACTTCATCTGCATCACCGAGTTTTTGGCTAACGCGGAGGTGTTGGAGATATGCCCTAGAGGCAATCATATTGATGATGATATTTCGTTGTATCCATGATTTAATAAATGTTCCTTGAATATTGCCTTTGTGTTGATTAACAAGTATGTGACTTGTTTGTGAAACTCTTTACTTGTATGGTTATTCTAAAGTTGTCCCTAGTCGGAGTTCATGTGAGGACACACGTGAATGATGGATTAGCACATGTATCGTTGATGACCATGTTTCATGTGTCATAGACATGGAGATGTCAAACCAATAATGTGGACACATGTTTAGAACATGGGGTTGGACCGACCCAACATGAGACATAGCAATTATACTTATGGTTCTCTCTACACAATGTGTACGCCTTGTCCTTAGACTGAGATTATCGCATGTACTTGAGATGTGAATCGACCTACTTAGGGGCTATCAAACGCTACTCCAGAATCGGGTAGTTATAAAGGTAGCTTTGGGTTTATCATGAAGCATATTGCGAGGCATGGTCATCGAGATGGGATTTGCCCTCTCTACCGAGAGAGATATCTCTGGCCCTCGAGTGATCGGATCCAAATGCATGGCCATACTACTTAAGGTTAAGAGTTAACCTAGTAAGGGATTCCGGATCACGGGATCGAGAAAGAGTGGTCGACTTGGAGCTCGACCAATATCGTGAGGCAAAGGGATTGACATGTACATAACGTTGTGATGGTTCGTCCGATATGATCTTTGTGTATGTTTAGGAGTTGGCACGTCTTGCTAGAGGCCGCTACCAACTATTGACCAAGTATGTGTACTCGCGTCATGTCTAAACATACGTGAACCATAGGTCACACACTTAAAGGTTGAAGTCTAATTCGGATTGGATCCGAATTAGATCGGGCATTGAGTCCTAATGGGCCTCTATTCGTAGAAGCCCATTGTAAGGATCGTCTATAAAGGAGGCGAGGGGGCACGGATGAGGGATGAGTTTTTCATGACATCCTCAAACCCCGCCGCCACCCTCCCACGCCCTAGTCGCCGCGCGGATCTAGTAGTCCGGCGTCGCCGCTTCCTCCCGCACGTGTGGATACCTTTGAAGGCGCCGCATCGTGGCGCTGGGACGAACCGCAAAGAGGAGTCAGACGTGGGACGCCACGACGAGGACAAGGAAGTAGTATGACTACTCTGCCCCAACGTGCTGCATCAACTTAGTACGACTACACTGCCCCGACGTGCCGCAACAACTTCCGCACCTGCGCGTCAAGGGGTAAGACCGTGATCTATAACTGCAGTGATCTTGGTTTACGGGTAGAATTTTTTAATTTGCGCTAGTGTAGCCTACCCGTTTCCCTACAGGAGGCTGGGGCGATGCCCCAATACAGTTAGGGATCAGTCGTCCTTTGCGCCACATACAGGGGTTGTGTGACGCTTCGCGGTGCGGCACTTGTTTGAAATCGGTCCTTGATGTCTGCTACATGCTCCTATAGCTGTAGAGTTAGGAGCACTTCCCTGTTGGGTAGCCCTCCATTGGGACAGTAGTGCACCCGTACCCCGAGTTGCACGACCTGATAGACGGGCCCACTATGGGCACCCGATGGACTGTTGCCCAGTTATGCTGGGCCAAGGATAGACCAACGAGGTGCTACCCGGTGTTCCACAATGAGTTCGAGTTATTGCATGACAACGACATCATATGGGCTCTGTGGAGGCCAGATTTCATGAACACGGTAGCGCTGCACGGATTGTCCGTGCAATGCACGCAGGACGACGGATTATAGGCGACGACCAGCTACCTGGTGTTTACCCATATGGTGAAGCCTTACGTGTCGCAGCACATAATACAACAGTTCGATCTGTACCAGCTTGTTACAACAGTTCGATCTGTACCAGCTTGTGCCCCCTCCCGACGGCAGGATCTTGCAGCGAGCCATCCACTTATGAGTCCAACTCCATCTGAGTAATGTTTACACTTCATACCTACATCCGTTGTTCTGACATCAATCCTTCTCAAATGCAGGACTGGCAAGCAGTCTAGCATGAGTGGGTTATGGCTTGGATGGAGACGTCGCACAATGAGATCCTACAAGAGCTGCAATCGTACGATGTATGAACATACCATCAGTACATCGAGTGGTATGTACCATGGTCGCGCACGACTCACCTGTCCTCCACCAGAGCGTCTGGAGCATATCACGCATGAGGAGAGGCCCCGTCACTCGTTTAATCGACACATCACTTCATGGCGTGATGACACCGTAGACATCCTTTGCTCGTTTCATTGATGATATTTGTGTTGTTTGTTACTGAACAGGTGTTGCTGTCACTTCAGGTTGAGTGGCTACAACGGATCGCAAGCGCATCCAAGGCCGCCATATGTAGCCCAGAGCACACTGTACCGGGGCTTCTTAGAACTATGAAGTACATCTTCATGGAATCCAAGAATATAATAAAGAACATGAGCTGCGGTCGGTCGAGAGACAACGTCCTACACGCTGCACACTGAGTGGGATGACTATACTCACCTGTTAGGTCGGCACGGCCTAGTCAGACCAGCGGGTGTCATAGCACTCCCGTCGATCATTCACACTGCATATCAGCGGAGAGGTAAGTTATGTACAAATTTATATCCTATTATTTATTACGCCTTAGGTTGTGCTAACATCATGTTGTCTTCCACCGCACGTCCGTTGGGATGCATCACTTTTGCCGTCCACACCACCTACTCAAACTAGCGCTCCCCCTTGGTCATCAGCACTACACATCATTCCATCTTGCAGCCTTCAGTTGAGCATAGGGGCGACGGCCATCTGTCAATCGTTGAGGATACGTCCATCCCAGCTACTGCCAGGGAGCAGTACACAGCGCCAGGGTTTGGACCGTGGCACCCAGGGCACCCACCTCTATCGTACGTTGACCAGTACAGAGTATCGTACCAAGGGAAGAGCTCCTCTGGGGTCGTTGGTACATCGCACGGTCAAGGTCAGAGCTCCTCCGCACCAAGGGATGTGCAGACATCGTACCTGGGGGCGAACAATCCGGGCATGGATTTCTTGATTCCTTCACTAATGGCATCACTGTAGGTTGTAACCAGTTTGGCATGACTCAGATGGACGATATTAACGTTGGACAGACTCAGCTGGGCCAGAGTTAGATTGCTGATACACCTCCGTCCACTCACCGATCTCTGTACCGCCTCCGAACCAATACGCACTCTCTGGACCGGTTAACGTATCTCACAGGACATACTCAATGCAAAACCAGGATGCACATACAGATGCAGACGCAGCGAGTAGAGAGTGGTTCAGACGGGTGAGTCATATTGTATCCCGTATGTAATTACACTAAATAAATGTTATGCGCTTTTGTTGTGCTATATTTGTATGCACATTTTATATGTTATATGTGTATTGTCGGAGTAGATCAGTTTCAAATTCACATTAAATCAGAAAACACTGAGGTTCACATGAAATCATGAAACCCTAAGCCGAGGGGGAGTCACATGAATTTCGACATTTCATGTGGAGTTGCAATCTAAAATTTGAAAAATAAAATTGACGAAATTTTAGAATACACATTGTAATTTGAGAATTACATGCCGCGTGTGGTTTGGTTACATGCATTACAAATGACAGCATGCACGACTCAACAAACCGAAAACACCTAAGATACATGCGGGACTTTTTTAAAATCGGAAAAAGGAGGCGCATCCATGTTTCCTCCCTAACATGACTTTTGACATATTTTTCCTCAACTTGATCTCGTACTTCCTCCTGAGGCCATCGGTCACTGGATATCGTACATTCGGGCCTTCTGCATCTTTTGGTCCATATACCTCTGCATGTTCTCGGACCACTCCTTCCCTCCTTTTAGTTGTTGCCTCGCTGTGGTGGCTCTATTGACAAAGTAACCGACCGTGCGAGTTCAGGTCTCAATAATCGTGGTGATAGGGAGGCACCGCATGCCTTTCAACACACTATTGTACACCTCGAACATATTGGTGATCATAATTCCGTACCTCGCACATTTGTGTCATAGAGCAGGGACTATTTCTCCGACTCAGGAGCGTGGAGATTAATCTAGTGCATGAAACTTATGGGCACCTGGATTGCTTGCTCGTAGCCTGTTGTCCCTCCTGTGCCTCTCGAGGGGACTCCCTTGTATGCCTCGTAGTCTATGTTCGAGATCTGTCCAGATGGACTCAAACTTCCACCTCAGGTTTTGCATTCACGACGCCTTGAACGTCTTTATTAGTTCCAGACTGCGGAACTGCGTGAAGAAGTTCAAAGCAAGATATCTCATGCACCACCGGGTTTTCACGTCGTTCCACTAGTATGGGGGTTTTGTCCCATTCTTCATGGTATTCAGAGCCGACAACAACCCAGCATTGCGGTCTGTGATAAGGCATGCGTTGGGCCAGTCTCCCACAACCACCCGCTTCACATTCCCCAAGAACCCAACTGAATGTGTTCTCATTCTCTACGATGGCAAAAGCAATCGGAGAAGCTGGTCATTCGCGTCGGCCGTCACCGCGGTTAGAATGGTGTCTTTATACCTCCCGATGAGGAAAGTACCATCCATCGTGAGCACCAGATGACAGAACTTGAAGCCCTCTATGTCTGGGCGAAAGCCCAGAACACCCGGTCGAGTATGAAATAGTTAGGGCCTCCATTAGGATCTTCACTTTCAACCTTGTTTGTGTACGTGCGGGGTTTGCTTTAGAAATCTGGTGAAGCATTATCGGCACAAGGTTGTACGCATCTTTGTATGTCCCGTACATGGCCTCGATAACCTTCTCCTTGGCTCATCGGATCTTGCTATAGTTGACTGGATAACCAACCAGATTGGAAACTTCTGACAGTGGCATCTTGGGGGAGATGGACACGTCCTCCGCGACTAGGTGGCTAATGAGGCTTACCACATATCCAGAAGTCACATTTCGATGATGCCGCAACGGCTCACTAAGCTCGTAAGTGTGGTCTGTCACCACTTTGGCCGTGAAGATCGAGTGAAGAAGTTTGCTCGGTGAGCACTCACCTTGCCAGGGTTGGACTGATGCACCCAGTACACACGGCTGATGGACAAGGCGTGCCGTGCTATAGCTTGTTGCATGGATACCTTCCTAGGGAAGTGCTGGCAAACTAAGATGGTGTCAGCATCAAACCCCCACTAGGATCCTTCTTCTTGCGGTAGTACGAGCGACCGCACTGCGATATCATCAAGTCAGGATGCCATGTAAGGCACCTCTGATGACACAATTCCGCTGGTCGGACCACCACCCTAGGGTGCGTCCTCCTTGCTACCATCCGAACCTGGTTCGGCGTCCTCATTAGACTTCAACCTGAGAGGTTGGTCCGATAGATACTCGTGGTAGGCAATGTGGGCCAACCACCATAGTACAACCCCTTATTTTGCACAAAATTATGCACAAATCTTCTCCCGTACACTTCCTCCAAAATAGCACATCCCCTGCTACCGTCTTCAAGCTCCGCCTACGGTTGCCCGCTTCCGGAGGCACCAGCATCATCAATGTTTCTTAGCGCCCTACGTACGAAATTCATGTACACCATCGGCTTCCTGTATAATGCCGCCTCGGCCTGGGAAGCAATCTTCATGTACTAGACCTATGCTCCCATACGCCCTCCCTTATTCGTGTAGATGATCCTCTCGATGACAAGTTTCTTCATCATTGCCTCCGTGTCAAACTCCCTCCTGATGTAGCTCCTAAGCTTGTAAATATTCATCGTATCGAGCCCTCTGCCTGGACCACCTTGTACTGACATCTCGACAGATCCAACCCATCAGGTTCAACCCGTACGAGACTGTCATCATAAAACACTACCAACTCTTACATGTTCAAATTACCTAAAGCCACAACAACCCGATTTACGGTACGTAATGTAACAAACAGGGCATTTAATTACCACTAATTAATTTATTGTACACGACTATTTACATGGGATTATTTCTCTAAATACCACTAATTAAATAGGATTAAACTAATTAATACTAATTAATTACGAGCAATTTATTTGCTACTAATTACCCAAGATAGAAATAATTATGACATATTACAAACAAGTAAGTAATTAAATACGAGTAATTAATTAATTAGCAATAAATTGATTACTTATCGATAAATTAATTATGAGTAATTCATTACATCTAACTAATTCCCACTAAATTAACTATGATTAATTAATTAACACTAATTAACTACACATCATTAATTAATCATTAATTAATTACCACTAATTAACTACGAGTCATTACTTACCAATAAATTAATTATGACTATGTAATTATGACCACTTAATTTGCACAAATGTAATTACCACTAATAAACTATGACTAAATTAATTACGATTTATTAATAATGACTAATTAATTAGTTAATACTTATTTTCCATTGATTATGACTAATTAACTACGAGTGTTTAATTACGACTACTTAATTACCACTTATAAACTACGGGTAAATTACCACTAACTAACTACAACCAATAAATTACCACTAATTAACTACGACTGAAATAATTACAACTAAAACATATGAAATAATTTTACCTTGCCTTGAGGTCGACCTCACTATACTTATATGGTCCTAAGCACTGCTCTAAATACTATTTAATTCACAATGTAATCCGAAAAAAGTTTTAGTTCAATTCTCAGTGTTCTCAGCGACGAGCGCGAGAACAAGAATGAGGAGAGCGAGCGCAACACCGGTTTTTATAGACGCACGAAGGCGTTTGCGCCGACCACGAGTCAATGGGAGAGAATCCTGTGTATTGTGCGCTGTGATTCTGCATGCTTGCGGTCATGCAGACGGAGGCAGCGAGGTGATGGAGTGGATGGATGGGACAGAGGAAAGGATCGATGCTTTCAGTGGAAGGAGAAAACGCGCACGTGCCCTAGTCGTAGAATGGGTTGGATTAAATACCATGCCACCAAGGCACGACAGGGGACTGGCGTTCAATGGAGTTGTCCCAGTATGATTACCAGAATGGGGTCATCGAGTCCGCTCAAGCCTGGCCATCGTGTCCCGAAGTTTTCATACGATCTCTTGAGAAAAGAGGTTGTAACCTGGTGCTTGTCCAAGCTCTTGAGTCGGGTTTTCAATCAGGTCATTAATTCATTGAAGTTCTTGAACTTCCTCTAACTGGTGTTGGATGCACCCAAGTAAGGACCTTTGGGTAGCAATTCTTCTTCTTGGAATGGTTTCAAGATCATCAACGTCTGAGTCAGCCGGAGCATGCCTCAGTGGATAGCGATGATTTCTAGGATGTCGGCCACGCTCATAAAGGTGGAGATCCTATTCATCACCGGAGGCATTTTCGCCATCACCACGAGAGCCCGAAGTGAGTGTGCAATGGGAAGCATCCCCAGCCCTACCCTTGGAGATAGATTAGGATCTAAGGGGAGGACAAAGACCTCCTGGGTGCTATTATCTCCACTTGCGTCTGAGTCCTCCTGACTCGAGGAGTAGTCGAAAGACAACGCCTCACGACTTGGAGCAATCCCCTCCAGAAAGGGGAATTTCAGGTTATAACTATCTCTAACTGAAGATGAACCCTGTGGGGGTATGGTCAAATCCACAAGTGAAGCGGGCTCGACAATGTACCTCGTGGGGGTAATCGAAGGGTGACAGTTATCAAGTGTTGATTGAGTCCCAGAATTATGGATTTTAGGACTTGCTGTGCTAGATCAGACGACCTTAGACGGGCTTGAACATTTGGAGGGGGAACCCTCGCCATGCTCTATACTCGTCGTGGCGCGATCCTGGGCCTGGTCGGATGGACTCTTTCCCTTTGAGGAGTCTAGTACTCATCTGGGAATAATGTTGTGGGAGAAAGATATCTCATCAACCTTGTTCGTGGCATGGTGTTGGATCGAAACGGTGACTAGAGGGGGGTGAATAGGAATACTATCTCTTTTTCACTTTATTCAACACGTTTCACTCCAATAGCTATGAAGATCAATGTACAAGCACAGCGGAAGACTTGTATTCAATCCAATAAAAAAACCCAAGCAAATAGACCAAAAATACCAAGAACTCAAATCCAAATGAGTTGGGCGGTCAGACCTCCTTGTAGTTGGCGGTCATAACCCTCCATGGGCGGTCTGACCTCTCTCTTAATGGTGGTCTGACCTCTAGGCCAATGAACAGTAAAATCAGCCCAAACTCAAAATCACAAAATGGTCTAACTTTTGATTCGCAACTCCAAACCATACCAAACTTGAGATATACCTTCTTTAGGATGTCAGGAACCTATTCCAATCAACGATCGTGAAGATCATTGCCAAAGTTCTTACCTTTTTCCGTTTGAGTGAAGGTTGCTTCAAAACCGAGTCAAAATAAAAATATGATTTAGAAACTTGCTCGTGGGTGATTGATGATCCTAGATGTATTCTCACATGTCACAGCAAGCTAAATCTAGACCAGAAACCAAAGGAAAACTCGTGGATCAAAGAAAGCCCCAAAATCACAAAATAGAGAGCAAGAACACAAATGGACTCATCTTGTGAAATCTTTCCTTAGATTGATTTGATAGGATGTTGGTTTACAACCACTCCATCCAGGAGGACAAAGACTCAACACATGAGCACGAAATCAAATCCAACTCTCTAGAACCTTAACCTCCAACTAATCTCTCCAAACCATAAAAACAAACTAGGGTTTCTCAAAGTGAAGGATTGAGGGGGTGCTGGCCACCACCCTCCTCTATTTATAGTGGAGGCTAGCTTCTAGAAGAGTAAACCCTAATGGGCACCCGTTAAGCCCACACACAAACAGGTTTCACTTACGCATGCATTTTAAAGCGTCGTCTTCATCTCCTCTTGACCTAATTCGCTTATCCTTGCACCGTCTTGCGCCGTGGGTTAGCAAAAGGTCACCAAGGCGGTTTTAGATGAAATTACCAAAATACCCCTCCTTTATCTTTTTCCAAAGATCGAGTCCAATCTTCATGAAGCACTTCCATGTTTTGCCACGTGTATGTTGATCAACGGCTCTCTTTATTTCGGCAAGTCTCTCCCATCCGGCTTCCACCAAAACCACCATGGCACTTGCACCAACCCCGCACCGCTTGATGCAACCCATCACAGCGAACTGTCTATTCGGTCATCCTTGTCCATTTTGCGTCATGCTTGAATCCATTGACTTCACCCAGCATCCTTGATCGTCCTGGACCTCATCTTGCCGGTCTGACCGTCTACTGCCTAACAGAACTTGAACTTCGCCGAAAATGAGTGTTTCAACAAACCTTCAACGCAATTGCCAATTGTATCATCATCCTAAGATCATGAGCATATCCTTATGATATCCACACATAGTCTTCTGGAGTCTGGTGAAAAATCCCTAGAAACAGCGTTGTCATCGGATGAAATGATGCTCTGCTCGTACTCGTAGCAGGCATCCAAGTCAAGTTTTGCATAGTCTGCGAAATCGAACCAATTCTTCTTATTTTACTCTCCTACCATGAAAGTATCAAAGTTGAAAAATGGAGATAATTTGTCAAAAAGAGGAGAAATCGGAAGATCTCCACGGTCGGTGACAATTGTCGATGGTTTAGTATCGATCTTACGAATGAATACTAGAGACTCTCCTTGAGTTAAACCACACAGAAAAAGACACAGAGACTTTTATACAAGTTCGACCCTTCTCCTGAGAGAATAATAACTCTACTCTTGTGTTGTTGTATTGACTATGTTTTACAACAGAGAAGAAATCACTAGAACTAGAGCTTAATAACTTCTGTCTGTTGAGCTTGTCTTCGTTGTTGTTCTTCTTCTTGTTCTCTGTCCACCGGTTTTACTCCTTATATAACGTGTGAAGGGGTGGCAGTTGTCTCGTATGAAGAGGCGTCTCACCGTTTGATGAAATGCGCACGATCAGTGACGGTTATTGTCAGAGACTGATCCGCCCACGTTGCCTTGCAGTTAGACGGAGTCTTAATACGTGCAGTTACCCCGGAGAATAATAGCACATATTAACTACTGTGTGCATTAAACACAACACATAAGTATCCCTAGTCGACTGGGCTCACATATCTGTAGACTTTGTTGGCTATAGAGTGGTCGTAGTTGACATGGTCGTAGTAAAACTTACGATCATGAAGTGATCGCAATAAGGCTTACGACTATGAAGTGATCATATTAAGGCTTATTATGATCACGAGATAGTCGTAGAAAATCTTATGACCACTGGTTAGTCGTAGAAGTACTTACGACAATATATAGTAGCCATAAAATGGCTTACGACCACTCCTCCCTTATTAATGATAGGGGTATCCTTATTAATAACATGAAAATATTGTTATCTATAATGACAATTACATATAAACAATTTAATTAATTGATTATTATTAGATCTTTATCAGGTACAAAAAAAACGTTTCCGGGGCAGTGTACACTTGTAAGCATAATATGTAGTCAAAATGACTTCAGATTTTCAGTGTTTCGCATAGCTTATAAATCGGGGCATATAAGATTGGCGATTCAGATTTAGGCTTTAGCTTCAGAATAGATGGCATGTTCATGTTCCTGGCTTTTTACTGACCAAACGTAAGGCAGATACACTGAGATACTGCAGATACGATCACGAGACGACACAGGAGTGCATCATGGAATTTGGTTACTCTCAGATTCTGGAAAGCACTCAAGCAAGCCTTCCAGGATTTTTATTGACAAATGTACCTCACACAGACATACAGAGACTCGGAACTGTAATGGCTGATTCATTCACTTCTGTAAGATTACACACGGGAAAATCAATCACTCACTCACAAGCAAAAAGCAAGTAGAGACATCAGTGAAATCAATGCTGGGGAGCCATTTCTCTCCAATCAAGTCAACCTCCTGTACTACGTATTCTTCTACCACAATGTCATTGTCGTTGTATCATCATTGTCACAATGTTCATTTCTGGGAGTAAGCACCTACCAGGCTGAAAGATCGCCGTTCAACTCGTGGAGCCAGGGAGAAATTCAGTCCAAACATCTCCTTGACGGCCTGTCCCGGCTCTAGCAGGTCAATCAGCTTCGCAACAAGAGAGGCGCTCTCTCTAATATGTTCCATGTCAGTCTGTGTCCACATGAGACGAGATAGCTGTAACCTTCGTTGTTTGGTGCTCAAATCAATTCCCCATCTTGTGTAAATGCTCTCTTTCTCCCCATTGGTGAGCTTCTTAAGCATCTGCTTATAGAGCATATCCCTTTCACGTCGAAGATTCTTCAAGCTGCCAACAAAATGAGTCCCAGTATTCCATCACACATAGGTTTCATGGGCAATGCTAACAATCTCTGTTGATTTGATACTTCTAAAATATAATAAAGTACCTTGATGTGATGGCGGAATTAAGCTCGCCTTCTACTGCAGGGCTGGCACTGAACAAGCTCTTAATGAAGGGCAGTCTCCTGTGCTCCACTTCCATGTAGATGTTGTCTGCTGGATCTCCCTTGAAGAGGAGGAAGAAGTATGTTCTGTGTACTACGGAGACATTGCATTCGTGCCACAACTCAATAATCTCTTGCTGTTTTTTCTCAAAATCAATAGGCCAACGAGAAGGAGATTCAATGGTACTCAGTGCTGAATCTATGCCAACATCTTTGACAGTTTTCGCCACTGTAGAGTCATCTCTAACGGCCTGCTGCTTAAATTAAATATACAAAGACATTAAAACTCAGCTTGATAAGCTAAACAAACTATTAGGTAGCAGTTACAATCTTTGAGCTCGTAGTATACTAGCCAATTTCTCTGAGCTCGTAGCATACAAGCCAATTCCATTTTGCAAAGTTTGCCATTGTTAGCATAGTAAAAAACCATAGAATGATAAAAATTAAAGGAAAAGAGTATAGCAGGATGCAGATACCTAGTATTTATTACATTTTTAAGCAAAACATTGTGGGATCCTGAGCTGGCAAGAATGTAAGGAAAAATAAAAGAAGTGTCCGCTCCTAGCATCATTACCTGTGCCTGATAATCCTCAAGTTGGTCCTCGTGGTGGTTTTCTGTCTTCTCTTCCAACCCTGTGACACAACTGATGTCATTGACAAGAGTTTCTTGTTCTGCATCGCTGGTGCTCATGTCCTTGGCTACTTCATCACCGGTGCCCATGTCCTTGACTACTTCATCAGAAACTACTTCACCGGAAACAGCAGAGCAGTCTACTGAAATGTCATCATTTTGGCAATCACCATTTTCTGGATACAGACTTCTCCTAACCTTATCAGGCCTTCTGGGAGCATGCCTGAAAATTTCGTCAGGTGGCGTTCGGCTGGTATTCTCAGAATCATCAAACCAACTATTTGGAATGAGCATGAAGCTAGCCCTGCAGCTTTTACTTCTAGCCAATGCACTATCCTTGGAGCTCATTATACACCTCTTTACGGTCAGACATTCATGAGGGTAAGGTTTGCCCATTTCAAAAGAAACGTTAGAATCACATGTAAATAGTTTAACATTGTCTGTAATGCCATTAGATTCACATTCATGCATTTCGACAGAACCTTCCATTGTTTTTGTTATGATCTCAGCCTGTTGCTTATCTTTGCCAGGGTACATCCTAATAGGATCTTCCATTTTCTTTGTGATGCTTTCAAGTTCTTGCTCTTCGTAAGGTTGGGGGACTGCATCTTTGGAGATCTCCTCTACTTCAAGTGTTTGGAGCTTGGTGCCCTCGGGTAGTAATAGGTTGAATTCGTCGCTTGTGCTTCTTCTATGCTCATGTATATCTATGCATTGGACTTCCCTGCAATGTTCTTCAGAAACTTCAGATGCAGTTCTGAAAACAACCTCCTTCATATGATATGACTCTATGCCATCAGAGCTATGGTTGCTGGGAGGGCGCCAAGGTGAAATTAACTTTTGATCCCTTGTTTGTTGAGGAAGCTCCATTATTTGATGAGGGAATGCTGAGTCGTCATGATCAGCATTGAAGACATACGATCCATCAAACACTGCATGATCTTGATCTTGATAAGCAACTCCATAAGTGTCTGAAACCGAAAGCGCTTCTTCAGATGCATTTTGCGCAAGAGACTCTGAGGACCGACTATGCTCATCCTATCAGAGGAAGACCAATTCATTAAATGTCACACAATACAATAATTCCAAAAGTATACATGAGAGAGAGAAATACCCATCGCTTTGCAGTGCGATCATTGCCATGGTCATCACCATCACCTTTAAGTAAACATTTAAGTTGAGACTGAACAGTATCTCTTTCTTCCATCAATTCCTTCAGCTGTTTTTCCAGCTGAAAAAACACAGATGCAAGAATAGACAGGAGCAATGTGTTAGAGATATATGTATAGTGTGTTATTCCCTATTGTTATGATGGGTTATTTGCATATTCACCACCTATACTTTGTGTATATATACTGGCCCTTTGGCCTCCTGAGAATAAAAGTTGCTATTCCTAACATAGTATCAGAGCCAATTAGGTTTACCTCTTCCGGACGCGCAACTCGTCCTCCTCTGTCCTAGCCGCTGCCGTCGGCTTCCCCTCCCTTGCCGCCGCTGCCGGCTTCCCCTTCCCCTCCGCGGCCTGAAGCCGCCACCGCTGCCGCCGCTCGAGCCGCCGGTGCCGTGCGTGCTCGTTGGCGCGCCGCAGTGTCGCCGCCGCTTGCGCTCGGCCTACCGCGCCGCCTGCCGCCGGTCGCCGTGCCATCTCCGTCGCCGCTCGCCGAGCCCGACGCTTCGCCGGCCGTCGCGCCGCCGTCTTTGCTCGGGGCCGCCCGAGACCTTCGTCCGGGAGAGCCGCTCGGGGTCGCTGTCGTCGCCGCCGCAGCCGCTTCACCCGGACCCATCTCCTCCCCGCGCTGACCGCGCCGGCTATCCTGCCGCCACCGCCTCTGAACGTTGCCGTTGTCGCCACCAGGGTCGTCGCCGCCGCCGGGACCGCCGCTGCTGTCGCTAGGGGGAACCCTAATTCCCCCCGTGCGCGTTGTTTTCATTTGGGCCGAGTGCCGCCGGCCCGTAAGTAAGTAAAAAAAAGTAAAAGAAAAAAAAACTTTGATCTAACCGCTGCGCCGTCCAGCGCCGCCTGTTAGACTTCGTTGCCTTGGCTTGGTCGCCGCGTCGTCCAGCGCCGCCTAACGATGGTTTCCGTTCGCTCGAGCGGTCTTGGTCTCGCCGCTCCTCTCCGTGCTCGCCGCCGCCCACTGCTATACCGATCGCTTCCATGCTTCAAAGACATCGCTTCCTCCACGCGGCTACCACGCGTGGTGGTGGCGCCCCATCTCGGCGGTGGTCGCCTCATCGCTTCTCTCGCGACAAGGTCGGCCACATTGGGTCCCAGTGTTATAAGAAGCAGCGGCATCTTTCACACCGTTCTTCTACTAGCACTAGCACTGGTACTGGTGCTTCTACATCGACGTCTGCATCGACTCCTTCAACAGTTTCTCTCACTGAGCAGGAGATAGCCAGACTTCGACGTATGCTTGCCGCTTTAGGTTCTCCTCGATGTGTTTTGCGCTTTCTACATCGACATCTACATCGACTCCTTCAGCAGCTCTCCGAGCGAGAGATAGCGGACCGACACCGCTGCCGCCAGTTCTCCTTGATGAGTTCTCGCATCGACTCTTCGCATCGCGAAACCACCACCTCCACGGCCGCACCTCCCGTGGATTCTTGATTCTGGAGCATCTTTCACATGACTCCGATTCTTCCACTCGCCTTTCATTACACCTCTTGATTCTCCCGCGGTGTTCTTACCGCGATGGTACCTCTCTTTCTCTCTCGGTCGAGGACCTCTTAGCAACTCATCTTTTCACGCCCTTCATTGCTCATGTTCCTCGACTTACCATGCGCTTCT
The DNA here is from genome assembly GCA_036346255.1 of Ampelocalamus luodianensis. Taxonomy (NCBI): domain Eukaryota; kingdom Viridiplantae; phylum Streptophyta; class Magnoliopsida; order Poales; family Poaceae; genus Ampelocalamus; species Ampelocalamus luodianensis. The sequence continues at coordinate 1,571,604 of CM070632.1, read as the reverse complement.
TTCTGCGCGACATCGACTTTGGTTGTCGGTCATTCTCGACTCACTCTTGTTGTGTTCGTAACCGCCACATGGGTGCTCGTTGGTTCTCGCTCTCGCGCGTGACTCACGCCGTCTCGGGAGCTTGACTGCTTCACCTTCCTTCCGCCCACCGCCGCCGCCGCCTCTCCGCTCGCCACTTCATCTACCGACTCTTTCCAGCAGTGGCATCACCGTCTTGGTCATCTGTGTGGATCTCGTCTGTCGTCTTTAGTTCGCCGTGGCCTTCGGGTCCGTCTCAGAGACGTGTCTTTAGATTGTCGTACTACAAGTTAGGTAAATGATTCAGCTTCCTTATCCTCATAGTGAGTCGGTGTCTCAGCGTCCTTTTGATCTTGTTCATTAAGATGTTTGGTCCCAGCTCCTTCATTTCGAAAGGGGGTCATCGATATTATATCATATTTATAGATGATTTCTCTCGCCACACTTGGATATATTTCATGTCTTCTCGTAGTGAGGCCTTGTCTATCTATAAACAATTTGTCACTATGGTTCGCACACAATTCTCCACTCCTATTCGTGTCTTTCGTGCTGATTCTGCTGGCGAGTACCTCTCTCGTTACCTGCGCAGCTTCCTTGCTGAGCAGGGCACTCTTGCTCAGTTCTCTTGTCCTAGTGCTCATGCTCAGAATGGTGTCGCTGAGCGCAAGCATCGTCATCTCCTTGAGACGGCTCGTGCACTGATGATTGCCGCCTCTACTCCACCTCACTTTTGGGCCGAGGCTATTTCCACCGCCACCTATCTCGTCAACATTCAGCGTCTTCTGCTCTTCAGGGTGCGATCCCTGTTGAGCGTTTCTGTGGTTTTCTTCCTGACTACTCTGCCCTTCGTCTATTTGGCTGTGTTTGCTATGTTCTCCTCGCCCCTTGAGAACGCACTCAAACCGATCGCCACCGTTGAGTGTCTTTCGGGATACGATCTTGAGCACAAGGGCTATCGGTGCTGGGATCCTGTTGGTCGACGGATGCAAGTTTCTCGGGATGTGACTTTCGACGAGTCTCGTCCCTTCTACCCACGTCATGCCTCTCCTTCGGCTTCCTCTGTGGAGTCTCTGTCCTTTTTTACCTTTCCAGATTAACCAATATCTGTCTTGCCCTCGTCCACCCGTCCCACTGAGTCTCCACATATTCCTCCTGTAGCCTCTCCGCCATTGTCGTCGCCAGCTTCGTCTCCTGCGGCTCCTCAAGCTCCTCCCACTACAGCCCCTTCTTACCCTCTGTTCTACACTCGTCGACCTCATACTGAGGATCTTCCGGATGAGCCATCTTCTCCTGATGCTCTATCTTCTGCTGATGCTCTATCTTCTGCTGATGCTCCATCTTCCCCTGATGGGTCATCTTCTCCTCGCTACGCTCTCCGCGATCGCCAGTTGATTCGACCCCTTGCCCGTTTTGGTTATGCTAGTGCAGCTACTCGTGAGCTTGTCTCCTACCGGGATACTGTTACTCACCCTGAGTAGCAGCATGCCGTGGTCGAGGAGATTGCTGCCCTCGAGCGTACTTGTACTTGGGATCTTGTTCCTTTTCCATCTCACTCTCGTCCCATCACGTGTAAGTGGGTCTATAAGATTAAGACTCGCTCTGATGGCTCTCTTGAGTGCTATAAGGCGCGTCTTGTTGCTCGTGGCTTCCAGCAGGAGCATGGTCGTGACTACGATGAGACTTTTGCTCATGTGGCCCACATGACCACTGTGCGCACTCTTCTTTCGGTGACGTCTGTTCGCCACTGGTCTATTTCTCAGCTTGATATCAAGAATGCCTTTCTTAATGGCGAGTTGCGTGAGGAGGTCTACATGCATCCGCCACCTGGGTATTCTGTTCCTGAGGGCATGGTCTGTCGCCTTCGTCGCTCTCTCTATGGCCTTAAGCAAACCCCTCGTGCTTGGTTTGAGCGCTTCTCCTCTGTGGTCATTGTTGCTGGCTTTTCAGCTAGTGATCATGATCATGCGCTCTTTGTCCACACTTCATCTCGTGGTCGGACTATTCTTCTTCTGTATGTTGATGATATGATGATTACCGGTGATGATTCTGAGTACATTGCCTTTGTCAAGGCTCGTCTTAGTGAGCAGTTCCTTATGTCGGATCTTGGTCCTCTTCGTTACTTCCTTGGGATTGAGGTTACTTTCACTTCAAATGGTTTCTTTATGTCCCAAGAGAAGTATATTCAGGATCTTCTTGATCGCGCCTCTCTCACTGATCAGCGTACTGTTGAGACTCCCATGGAGCTCAATGTTCACCTCCGACCCTCTGATGGCGAGCCTCTTTCTGATCCGACTCGCTATCGTCATCTTGTTGGGAGTCTTGTCTGCCTTGTTGTTACTCGTCCAGATATCACTTATCCAGTCCACATTCGAGTCGATTCGTCTCGCTCCCACTCAGTCCACTACACCACCTTCTTCGAGTTCTCGCGATACCTCAGAGGACTATCTCTCACCGTCTCTTCTTTCCACGCTCCACTGCATTCTGACTTCAGCTTATTCGGATGTTACTTAGGCCGATCCTCCGATCGCTACCTATCTCTCGCTACTATGTTTTTCTTGGTGGTTCTCTCATTGCCTGGAAGACGAAGAAACAGACTGCAGTGTCCCGTTCGAGTGAGGCTGAGTTGCGAGCTATGGCTCTCTTGACAGCAGAGATTACTTGGCTACGGTTGTTACTTGAGAATTTTGGTGTTTCTGTCACTACACCGACTCCTCTCTTGTCGACAAGACAAAGCTATCGGTATTGCTCGTGGACCGTGTGAAGCATGAGCTCACCACGCATATTGGTGTTAATGTTTCCTTCATGAGGTCTTGTGTGCATGATCAGGTGATTGCTCTTCAGTATGTGCCTTCAGAGTTTCAGCTAGCAGATTTCTTCACGAAGGTCCAGACTCGAGCACAGCACGGCTTCTACCTCTCTAAACTCAGTGTTGTTGATCCACCATGAGTTTGAGGGGGTGTTAGAGATATATGTATAGTGTGTTATTCCCCATTGTTATGAGGGGTTATTTGCATATTCACCACCTGTACTTTGTGTATATATACTAACCCTTTGGCCCTCTGAGAATACAAGTTGCTATTCCTAACACAATGTGCATAAGAACTGTGCAGCAGTGCAATTAACATTGTTACAAGGGTTGGAAAATCTTAGATGAGAGGAAAAGTACCTTTTTAATCTGTGCATCCTTCTCTCTCAAAACTTCAGCATGAGTAGTGCAAGTGGCTGACCCCGGAAATTTCAGTTCGTTTTCTAATCTTGCAAGCTCTCTTTGTAGATGCTTTACTAGTGCCTTGTCAGACATCACCATGTTGACCTGTGCATTTGTAACCACCTCCTTTGCGCAAGTCGCGAACAAAAGTGTGTTCCTGGATTGCTCAATATGTCTATGTGCAGGGCTCATTGTGCAGATAATGGCTGTTCTTGCATTGCCTCCTAAAGAGGACTGTAATATACGGGTCAGCTTTGAATCTCTGTAAGGGATATGGCCATTTCTTCCCTTGCTGCAGCAGCAACATATAGTTCAGACTACAGTAGATGATAATACTATGGTCAAAGAGCATGCAAAATGAGCAGAAAGGAGAAATGTCAAGCTGTAACACCAAAAGGAATTCAAAATTAGTTTATGTAGCGAATATGAAGGAAGAAGGAAAGGATATGTGCAAACTCCCAGAATTTTTAGGAACAAAAATTCTTAAAAAAATTGCAAACCACTGAAATTACAAGTTCTTGCAAGAAGAAAACAAACCTGAGTTGGCGAACGACCTTTCCCAGTGTCAGCAGACTTCGGTTAATATGGCTACCTTCTTTTAACCTCACGCCAGCTGAAGCAGTCTGAGATGCACGCTCACTTCCTGCTAGGTCCACAAAGTTCTGTCCAGAACAACCTCAGAGACCATCAAACATGTTATACCAAAGAATCTTGAATATAGAAGGATATTCCATACCACACAAGCCACAAGGGTGCTCGAGTTGCCTCTTCCTAAATACTGTATAGCAGAACTTTCGATTGTCTGAAATTAGCATAAACTTGTCAAAAAAAATTCATAATAAAGTAATATAAAACAAATAGTGTAAGATGAGCACCAACCAGCCTGAGTATTTGATGGGACCTAGAACTCGTTTCATTCAAAGCAGTTTCCCCAATCTGCCTTTGAGCTGTAGCACAAACCAAATTAAGCAAATAAAGAAAAGGAAAAACAATTATGCCTCTTTTGTTTCGAGCAAGTTCAGTCCCACACCTTCACACACTGCAAGAAGATCCCTAAGATGATCCTTGCCCCTCAATGTTTCCTCAGTGAGTTTTTCTACAGTAGTCCCTTTCTATTTGAATTCAAATGACAACATGAGCAATGTTGAGAACATTATACAGGATGGAGCGAAAAAAAGAAGCTATAGTAAGTTCAAGGGAAGGAGAATAGTGTACCTCTGGATCGTCGAGAAGTCTAAGAGGTGTTGTATCATGGCTGAGAAGGTCCCTCACAGCTTCATTGTATATCTCTATTGCCGAAAATTTCAAAATGAATTCTCTTTCAGGATGCTGTACCAATGACAACCAATGAACCAATAAGCCAAATAATATTTCACAAAGGTAAACTGAAACAACGTTTGTGGCATACACGCACACACCTTCTCTATGTAGTCGTAGATGTCTAACACACTGTATTCAGTTATTCCAGTCATTGTGTAAGTCTTTCCGCTGCTTGTTTGCCCATAGGCGAATATGCTTGCTGTCAAAATCCAATGCATGTGCAAATGTTAGTTAGCTCACATCAGTTCATCCAAAACTAAAGTGATGTAACAAAGGTGCTTCATTTCTCCTGTACATACAGTTAATTCCACTGACAACTAATAGAGCAACTTCTTTCGCCCCTTCCTCATAGACCTGCCTTGTAGAGCAATTGGGGCCAAAGACCCTATCTGAAAAGGACAAGAAATAAGAACAGTTTTGAGTAATAGACTGCCAAATAAAATGCCTACAGAACTACAACATCAAGAAACTTGCTTGAGCCTCACAACACCAGCAATTGTCACCAGCATTGCCATTCTTTCTTTGCGAAATTGAGCTCTATTGCTACTACTCACCGTAGGTGTAAGCAGTGGGGAACATGGCGCGCTCGGGGACAGTGCTGCGGAACATGATGGTGGTGGGGCTGATGCACTCCCAGTCGGAGCTGTCGAAGGCCTCCCTGCCGTTGAGCGGCCGCAGCCGCACGGACACCATTATCCTCTCCTCCTTGGCCTCCGCCTTCTCCCATGCCGCTGCCGCCTCCTCCTCCGCCGCCCCCATCGCCCTCCTTTCCTCCCCCTGCACCCTCCACCCAAGAACAGTATTAAAACCTCCCCCGCCCCCCTTTCTTTATACTACCAATCACCAGCAGCTAACTATCCCCTCCTCTCGAATCAAACGGCATTGCAAGAAAGCCTAGCCCTTTCTCACAGGTGGAGAAGGGTAAATTTGGGAGGCGGATGGTAGGTGCCTGCGGCCGAAAGCGCCGTGCCACCGGGTGCGTGACGTGGACGGCGATCCGGCGAGACCACCCAGCCCAAGGTCACAACAGCAGCAGCGCATAACACAACGCGCTCCTACAGTCCTACTTGCACATGTACTACCACAACTATCTGCGCAACAAATTCGCGAGAGAATGAATTATGTTTGGCCGCCGCCGCGGACTGCGTTGGAGTTTTCCGTTGCTGCCGCGACGACGGACCATGGTCCCCGCCATGCTTCTGGCGTCTTCCTTCAATTTTATTTATGCGCCTCACATGGAGGAGATGGTAAGTAACCAAACCCAAAGACTTGTGTTTTATGCTTATCCGCGTAGCAAACTAGCATGTACCACTAGCCAACCAACCACTAATAACATTTTGCGCGTGGCGAGGAGACGAACAAAGCAAGAAGAGAAGGCGAAGCATTAACACTACCTGCGCCCGCTCGTGGAAGACGACCAACGCGACAGGAGGAGATTGAGAGAGGAGAATGCAGCTAGTAGCGACCTTGTCTCCTCTCCTCTCTTCTCGTCGTCGTCGGAGAAGGGGAATTGGTAATGGACTAATGGAGGAGACCGGGAGAGGGAGAGCCGGAGAGGAGGGTGGTTTGGTGAAAAAAACAGAGAGAGAGAAGGGCAGGGGGGAGGGTGGTAAAGGAACAGGTGTTCTCTTGCGGGTACAGAGACTTTTCTACCCGTAGCAGATAGGACTCCCCATCGGCCAATCGCGGTCGAGGGGCGCAGGTGGGCCCAGGGAAAGTTCGGGTGGGGCCGCCTTGTCTGTCACTTGGCGTGTCCCCGTTGAACGTAGAACAGTATTCTCACAAGGAATTTTTTTCCATTTTATTTTGTTTTCTGAAGGGTGGGACTAAAATTAACCCCTTATTTTGCTTAACCCGACTGTGTTCTACCGCTACCTTAGCTTACCATCGAGCAGAAGTCTTCGTGAGCGTTTACAATAGTTTATTTCTTATTACTGAGATAAAAGAGTATTCAATCTAATTATAAAAAAAGAGTCTTCCAATAGATTGTTTCTTGAGTTTGTATATAAAATTTTAATTGCTAACTACAAAACAAATTTTTATGTAACAAACAAGTCTCTGATAGTTATTTTGTTGTTTCTTATGTCTTGGTATCAACAAGTTACTTGTTTTTTCATCTTAAAAAAAAACTCATCATCTCTCCTCTACATCACCTAAATGATGTTGTGTTTATCCATTAGTAACAAGTAATATGAACTATTGTAGATACTTTTACTTTTACTTGGTTTCTGTTTTTTTTTTTCATATATACTTTCCCCTTGCTTTTTGGTCCTGTGAATTCATTATAGCGAGCATAGGTCTCTTGTCATTGATTGGATCATGGATTGACTTTTGGGAAAGCTGTCTCAGTGCCGGTGGTGATGGTAATGGTAAGAAACATATTTAAAATTATAATGCCTAATTAGGTTTTGGGGTATCTAATAATGTGTGAGCAACAAGGTTGTTAGCGTCTCAATTCATATGTTGGGTGTAGGAATTCGGATCCTGATCCTACGTAGGATATAAATCAGTTAGTACTCTCTCTGGTTCCAATATTCTTGACGTTTTAGGCTTGGAATCGGAGGATGCTAATTGTTGATGTTTTGGGCTCAGCCTGGTCATCTTAAACTTGTTTGCCCCTGCATGCATGCATCCCATTAAAAGCGAGCGCATCATCTCTAGCGATGGCCATTAAACAGCGCGTGTTGCTGCTTCCTCGTTGATTGCCTTCTTCTTGCCTTCTCGTCTCCTGCTCAACTGCTTGCTGGCTGCTTGCCTTCCTCTACGCGCTGCTTGCTCGCTGCCACACGCTGCTTGCATCCATGGAGAAGCACGCCGGCCAGAAACACGCTAGCGACGAGATGGCTGCGCTCGCCGGACAAGACGATGTCGATACCGATGATGCACACAAAGACGACGAGGTCCTGAAGTCGTGCGATCGCTGCGGTCGTGTCCACGACGCCAAGGATCATGAGGACGGTGACAGCAACGGCGACATGGATCAGGTTGCGCAGGAGGACGACATGAGGACCAGCGTCACCAAGCAGCTCGCGCAGCAGGACAACATGACCGGCGACGTCGTGGAGCACCTCGCGCAGGAGGTCGACACCGCCGGTGCCAAGGACCGTGAGGAGTTCCGCGCCGACGCAGAGGCCATGCTCTCGCCGTGGTCTCGCACGCGACTACATGGTCTTGGCTTGGATCTACGCCCGACGAGTTCGATCGCAAGGTACTCCTTTCCAATCTCGAGGATGTCAAGATGGATGGCGACGTTATCTTGCTACCTGCGCACATCACCAAGATGCTCGACGACGTTGCCGAGATCACAACGCAAAAAGGCCGCCGTGGCCGAGAGCGAGCTTCATGGTGCCGATGTGGAAGATTCCGACAAGGTTCGTTTCGTGGTGGACTCCTTGGCCTGCGAGACTGAGGTGTCAGATTCTCAAAACAAGAGATTATGAAGAAAATGTACAAGAGTTTCATGCATAAGTTCTTCTAAAACCTTGGTAAGATTAACTAACAAAAGCTTGATGTAGATTACATAGTTCCATGCATACTACTACTCCATTTCTAATTGTTCCACAACTAATCCATGTCTAATTGTTCCATGCAGCGAGCTTGGCCATAGCATCGGCTACCAATGGTGCCTCGCAAGTGATTTGCAAAGGGAGGCGCCCTTGTCTTTCTAGACTTTGTTTCTTCATGTGTGGAATCTTGAACTTATTTGAACCATGAACTTTCATTGCCTCCTTCCATACTAGTTGAAGTGTAAGATAGATTCTATTTGCCTTGTGTGGAAAATACTCATGGAAGGCCTGGTTTATGAAAACAAATTTAGCTCCAAGCATTGAGTATAAATAAGGAAAATATAAAAAATTCTACTAGTAGAAAGTGTACCTCTTGAACAATTGGAACAAGATCTTGAACTGTTTTTGCAGTCTTCTTGTATTGAATAGATTGGATGGCACGAAAGAAACCCAAATCTAATATATTGAAATCTGGTGAATTGGGCGGTTGACAACCAGGTTTAGGTCCAACCTGTGCTATCGGGTCGCGTCTGCCACGTTCAAACATGCGCCCCAACTTCCGGTGTTCACGAGCCGTCGATTTCCTAGTTGACGGGCGAGATTTGCAGAACCGTGCGGTCATCCACGCACTTGATGCAATTCTCACCGTCGGATCTCCATCCTAGCGCGCTCAGCCTTGCTTTTGAAACCACAGCGCGCCATCTCAACTCTCAGACGTTAGATTTCAACAAACGGGCCGGATTCTTTGGGCCGTTCGGGGCATCCCGTTGAACCATGCAATCGTGGCTGTTGGATCTGAATTGTGCGGTGCGCCATTTTCGGGCAATGCCATTTTTAAATGGTAAAAGCCGAAATGAGCGCGAGCCATTGAATCATCAATCAACGGATCAGATCTTGTGGGCCGTTCGGGTTGCCCGAATGCACTACTCAACCTCCACCTTTGGATCCTGATCGGACGGACCGCATCCATTCTACTGCTCGTCACCTGTCCTCTTCAATCTCCACCGTTGATCTTAGATCCAACCGCGCCGCCCTTTTCGATTCAAAACTCAAAGGCGCGCATTAAATGGTGGTCATTGGATTGTGATCGGGTGGTGCCATTTTAACCCGCGCGTATCTCTTGTCCGGATCTTGCTGTGGCCGTCGGATTAAGATCGCGTGGCCCATATTGAAAGATATCGGTTAGAGGTTATTTTGCCCATCAATCGCGGTCGTTCATTTCTAATCAAGATCGGATTATAAACGAGCGGAACGGGTGGTGACCGTTAAATCAAGATCGGATGGTCCGTGGTGATGTGGACGATCGGCAGTCCAATTGCTCAACCGATCTGAGCCGTTCATCTTAATTTGGACGACCCACGTGAAGGGGTGCGGTCGGGCGGTCCGAACAGCCCATTCCACCGGGACCGTTGGATTCAAACGGGCGGCTCAGATCTCCTCGCACGGACCGGTTGGACCGAGTGGCTAGGTGGCTTGGTTGGACCAAGTCGGTTGGGTCCGGCTCAGACCAGAGGAACAGTGAAAACGGCTAAATAGGCTGAGATAGTTTGGGGAATTTTTAGATGGAGTTTCACAACTCCAAAAATCCCGAAATTTTTACTAGAGGTTTAGAACTCTATTATTAGCCTTGAGTAAATTTTCCATAGCTTTTCATGAAGTGAAATTTTCTGTAAAATTCATTCAATTCTCTGATTTAGAGTTTGACTTTTGATTTACTTACTTTGACTGGCTGTTTGGAATGACAAATTACTTCTAATAATTGTGAGATTTAGAGGGGGTGTTTATAAGGGATTATAGAACCTAGAAAAAAAATATTTTCAGGCACTGTTCACATGTTTTGTTCGGCCACAGTGCCATGCAAAAATTATGCGAAAAAGTGGAATGCCAGGATTTGAACCCGGCACCTGAAGCTTCAGAACTGGCAACCGTAACCACGCGAGCCGAGAGAGAGTACTAATTAGGGGTGCCACGCGACTGTATTTAATATGGGTAAAACAGGAAATAGACACCATAATTAATCAATCGTTGGTATGTGAGATCCTATCCAAAACGTCAAGAATATTGGAACCGGAGGGAGTAGTATTCTGGTAACCTCGGGCAAGGCTACTGTTAGCTCTTGTCACCGTCGTTACAGACAATAGCAGCTACTGCAAATCACAACGCACTGTTGCACCAGACATACTATCACAGAAGCTCAGCATTGCGTTACCGGGCAGCACAAGAAGCTTGTATAGTTCAACCCTTTGGACGTTAGCGAATACTTTATGTGATTACTAGTTGATTACATAGATTCTTTTTTGTTTGATTTATTTATCAAAGAATGGGCATGATTGGGAAGCTTCCTGGCGTGGAACATGGATTATTAATTCTCTCTGTTCTTAAACATTTTCAGATGTACTTTTTTTTACGTAAGATGTACTAATATATAGTAATAGATTCTCTCTTGATTAGTGTCACTTTCCTAGTCGTTAAAACAAAAAAAACATTCTGATCACTGTCAAACCATCTATAAAACATTCCAATCCCACTTCCAGGTTTCAGAAGAAACCACAAGACAAACCATCAAACATCACCACACAATGCACATTGTTTCTTCTTGAGTCATGCATTGCAGAGACTTGGCCCTGTGCATTAGTATATACATAGGCTTGTGCTGAATCGAACGAAATCTCCTTTCGTCTGTCCAAATTTCTTCAGATGAGATAATGACATCGCACGATGTGCCAAACAAGTGCTGTACTCATCTTTGCTTCGGCCTTAAACAACAACGTTTCTGAACTGCAAAAGCTTCAGATCTGCGTAAAGCTCAAAAGCATGCGTGATGTGTGCATCCCGTTCACCATTCTAAGTGAGTGATCGTACTGTTGATGGCAAATTTTATTCAATTCCTGTCCTTGATTCCAGCGTGAGAAAAAATGGCTTAGTAGATCTGACAGATGTGCTGCCGAGTGAGGCCGTTCGTTATGGAAAGCATGGATAGATCGATGTTGGCCACGCCGTCCTCGACTCGCAGCTCGTTCTCAACCTATTGCGCGCCTCAACCCTCGCTTCTCCGGCCACCGCCGACAACATCGCCGACTCGATCCGCTACCCAACCGCCACCGCGCGGCGGTTCGAAGGAACTTCGTCTTGCCAACGAAGGCAAGTCGCTCGCGACCGCCTCCACGCCGACCCCTCTCCTGCGCGCGCGGCACGCCACGTCGGCGCTACGGCCAGGCGCCGGTGGCGATCACGCCCGGCCGCGGCGGCGATTACAGTGGCGGCGGCCGAGGCCGTCAAGGCGGCCACGGCCGGCGGCCGTCGGAAGAAAGGAGGCGGCGCGGCGAAACTACGAGCGGCGGCAGCGCGGCCCTACTCCGCCGGCCGCCTGGATGTGCTTCACCGTGAGTGCGCTGCGGCAGCGATGGCGCCCGCGCGGCGCGCCAACGCCGTGGCGTTCTCCGCAGCCGCGCCACGGGCGCGTACCGCGAGCACACGCCGCCGCAGTAAAATGTGGCAACACAGAAGCGAGGAGGGTGTGGATGTGGAATCCTGCCTCCCTTGCTGGAGTCAGGATTAATCTTGTCTCAACAATTGCTTGAGGTGCTGATCTGATCCTGATTTTATGATGCAAGCTTGAGAGATCTGCTTGGCAAATCATATGAATATATGATGATAGTCGCGTCTGCCTTACTCCGGATAAAAGGCAAAGCATTTGCATTGCTACACAAAAAGGCAGATTTTGCATCTTGATTACAATAATTCTGGTTGCTCTAGTGGAGATTAGAGTTCAAATCACGACATAATAGAGTACAATATTTGGTATTCGGCCACAGACTCACATGTAGACGGACCATGCTGCGATCTGCATGCAGAAAAGCCTTACCGTTTGGTCAGAGCATTCGGTATACTGTCACTAGCACACCTCACTGAGCTACAGTTGTGGGTCACCTGTTCAATGAGTAGTAGTAATTGCCATTTACCACTGTTAAGCATTGTTACAGAGTACTTATGGCAATGGCCCTCCTGCTTGCTATATTGCCGGCTATTATGGCTCTAGGATGGTACTACTACACATCGCTGAATCTGTTATTGCTAATGCACTGATGATGGATGCCTTGGCTGGCACAGCAGCTCTGCAACAGCACTGCCCATCCATAACTCCTCTCGTGTTCTTGCAGCTGTGGGGTTTGAAACTTGAGACTGAGACCGGCAGCTAGCTCCCCCAAGGACAATAATGCCTCGCATTCTGCGCTCTCGCCATGTGCAGCTATGCATGCAACGCGCCATTGCCTCATTATCTGTTAATGATACTACATACAGTTTGGAGTGTGTACTAGTACAACTAACAGCCAGTAGGACCAAATTTGGAACATGATGTTATCAGTGCGTATAATCATTAGAGAGAGTACGGCCTTGCATTGCGAGAAGAAGAAAAATCTTTGGTCAATACTATGCTTGTGGATGTTGAGTCTCCGTGAGCCTGGTCGGGGAAGAAGTGTCGGTGACTGTTTTTGCAGGCTTCTGAATGGGATGGATATCGTCGTCGCAATGAGACAGGAAAAACTGCCAGGCACGTTAGGGAAGGGAAGAGAAGAAGACCTTTCATGATTTGTTGGCTTTGTCTCCTTAACCTTTGTTTCTTTTTTCTCTTGCTTCTTCCGTTTCCATCTAATTGTATCGATCACGCATCAGCACGATCCTGAGATGCTCTTGTTTTACACTTTTTTTCCGCTGTGTTTCGCCCATGCTTGCATCGTCGGGTGCAATTATTTTGCAAAATATTTTATAAGTTAGATTAGAGATGTAATTTTGAAGAAACATTCGTGAGATATAGCTAGTAAATTAACCTCTGCATAATTCCAAGGACATGTGCTGCTTGCTGGGATAACAAGTTGATCAGTTGTGCTCAATATGCTGTCTGTTTCAAAGTCTAGCTGTCAGAAAGCAACAGCATTCAGCAATTTTATTCATCACTACGCAATAGAGTTTGATTCGGAAGGATTAAAAATGGGAAATAGGTGAAATATGTCACACAATTAGGTATAACCGGTAACTAGTCATTCCTAGAACCAGGAAAATTAACAATTTTAGATTTGCTTGAATCTTGATTGATTGATCAAAACATTTATCTGTACCTGTTTGAGCCATCAGTAATGTTGTCTTTCTCTAGCACCCAATCACCTCCACAGTTACAGCAAAAGATGAAGTTTTCATATCTATGTATGTGTGTCCAACCAACGAAAGGAAAATAATAGTGCTGATGTTTCGTTTCACTTTGCATTTCCTGCAATTTAATAGCCACTCAATTGATACGATTTAGATTGCAACGGTGCTTGTCTGATAGTACTAAAGTAATAACAACATGTATGGACCAATGCATCTAATGCTAACCGACATGTGTGCAGCTAAGACACAGTGCAGGCCGCATAGCACCATCATTTCATAATTCCCCCGGCTAATTCTTTCATATTCATGATAAAGTGCCGTTTGTTATGTTCACTTGTTTGTAGAGATTTCCGTTTCAATTTTCAATGCTTGATGCACACCGATCTTGTGTATGCCTTCCCAAGCTAGCTAGCATATGTGCAGATGGTGAGCCGTCTGTTACAACCATCTGCAGGTCGGTGTGGAGTCAGATTCGTGCTAGGCCCGTTTGACAACCAAGCTGATTAAACCTTGATAGGTGAGTCCCATTCAAGAAAGACCCGGTCTTTCCTCTTACTGTGTTCTGCTGCGTCGGAGGCAATGGTGAAATGGGTAGCAGCTAGCCAGTGTTCATATACATGTGGAGCGAAACAAACCGAAACATGTACACAATGATTGACCAGAAAACTTGCATTATATCGCTCGTATGAGCCGTCAGTGCATCACCATGTGCATACCTTACAGGCTAGAGCGACAGGACAGCCTGCCTTGACCAGGAGACCGAAAGGACAATCGCCCAACAGAGCGATCGACCACCGAGCGCGGCCGCGGCGGCCTAGCAGGGAGGATGAAAACCTGCGTTTTTGGCGGCGCGCATGGGGCAAACACGCGTTTCGCACGGCAATCAGCCGTGTCACGTCGCGTGCGCGGCGGTGATTAAACTCGGTGTCCGTGGCTGCGCGGTGCTGTACCAGTACGTGTACGCAAGATGCATATGCATGCGCGCGCCGAAGCCATGGCCGTGGCTGATGGACGCCAACCCAGGTGCTTCCGCCATCGATCGGCCCAACATAGTGCAGTTAGAATTTTCGGGCTGGACCAAACAAATAACCGGGCCGCGTGGTTAAAGAATCAAACCTATTTTCACTCGGCCCAAGCATGTCTGCGACCCATTTTTCCGGGCCATATGTACCCAACAAATTAAGTGTGCTGAAACTTTCCCCCACTGTTTTTCTTTCCTTTTTCTTGAGCGTGGAATCGTCATTTTATTTGCATGCAGATCCATAGCTCCACACCAACATTAATTTGAGTGAGATTACATGCTCTTAAAATTAATGGAGGACTGTATGATTACTAGTAATGACGCTACATCACTCGCCTAGTCAGATAGACAGTGTTGGACCGAAATAGCGACTACAGGGTGAATTGGAGCCACCTCCTTTTCTCCTTTTCACCTGTGGTATTCAACTTTCTTTTTCGCTCTAATAGCTATGAAACATATAAAGATCAAAGCCACAAGATCACAGCAGAAATCTTGCGTTAAAACCGAGAAACCCTAAGCTTACACAGCCTCAGCCGGTCTGACCGTCGAGTTGAAAAACAGTAGCCCGAATGATCCACAAATCGACCTAACTTTTGATCCCAATATCCAAATCTATTCAAATTTTAGACATAACTCAACAAGAAAGTCATAAACCTATTCCAATAGATGATCGGACGATCGTAGCCAAGGTCAACGAATTTCTTGATTGAGATTAAGAAGGCTCAAAACCAGGAGGGGACCTAAACTTTGATCCAAAATCTTGCTCGTAGGTGGAAGATGATCAAGATAACCTTAGATCAGATCACACAAGTCTAAGCAAACAAGATCACAGCAAAAGACTCAACCAAAACCCTTGGAATACAAAACCCCCAAAATCACCAAAGAAAGAACAAGAACAAGATATAACTCATCTTGAGGCAAACTTGATTTAATTGACTAGAAGAATTGTATGTATACAACCACTCCACCATGGAGAACAAAAGCTCGCTAATGAGCACCCAATTTCACAATCCATCCATTTCAAACCCTAGCCTCCTCTATTTTCTCTACTTTCCCTGAATCACCAAATAGGGTTTCCAAGGCTTGAAGGTGCAAATCATGTACCCTCCCCTTTTATAGTGGATGCTAGATCTAGAGAGAAAACCCTAATAGGTACCTACTAAGCCCATACACAAACGGGTCTACACATGTTTCTCAAAGCGGATGGCGACCTAGGTCTCCCGAATCTGTTTCTTCATGATCTTCTCCTTCTCTTGACCTAAATCGCCTATTCTTTATGTCGTCTTGCACCGCAGTTTCTCCAAGGTCATCAACCCGATATTCTGATGAAGATACCAAAATACCTTATGAGGATTCAATAATCCTAAATTAGTGAAACTGATTATCTATAATATTCATTATGGATAATGGCATTCTAAATAGCTCTCAGATATACCCCTGGTTGCCGATACCTACAACAACTAGGGAAGGCTATGCCCAGTTCAGGTCACGACCATCCTATGGTCGTAAGGTCTATTACAATCAGGTCGATTTACAACCACCCTGTGGTCGATAAATCCCACATATATGTAAATATTATCGACTAGGGATTCTATACACTACGCTTGACTATGCATAGTAGTTAATACACATTTGTGTTATCTCTGGCATGATCATAAGTACTTCTCTCTGTCTCTGGTAATAACCGCTTGGTGAACAAGTAGAAAGGTATCTCATTGACAACAACTATCACCCACATGCGTATTCAAGCAATTGTCAAGACACCTCCTGACCACCAAACAATCACCGTTTCAAATGCTTTATAAGGGGCAGTGTCGGCATACAGAGAGGGAGGATCAACAAAGACACACCAGAGAAGCAACTAGACTTAGTTTTGCTAGCTTTTTTTACTTTGTAATCTCATTTAATACAAGAACACAGGAATATGATTATTATTCTCTCCAGAGAAGGCTTAGACCTATCTAAAAAAGCTCCTATCTCTTCTTGCATAATCTTGAGAGTCGTGCCCTGACATTTACTCCATAAGATCGATAGTGATTCATCGACAATACCCTTTCTCGATCCTTCTCCATGACCGAGTTCAAACATCGTGAAGCAATTCCATATTTCGCCACGCGTAGGTTCATCGAAGGCTTTCCTCATGCAGACAAGTCTCTCCCATTCGGCTCCCACCGGACCATGTTGGAAATATGCCCTAGAAGCAATCATAGATATGATTATATTTTATTATGTTCATAATTATTGGATAATATATTATCTTGTTCTAAGAATAATATCGTTAATATATATTTATTATCAAGTATGTGACTTGATTGTGAAACTCTATATTTATCTTTGCGATGATTATTCTAAAGCAATCCTTAGTCGGAAACATATGAGGACACATATGAATAGACTAGCATATGTATTGGTTGATGACTACGTTTCAAGGATCATCGATATAGAGATATCAAACCAATAATATGAACACATGTTAGCGAACATGAGGTTGGATCGACCCACATGAGACACTACGAGAATGTTGTATTCTTATATGTCATCAGTTGGTTTCATTTACAATGCGTATGCTATATCCTTAGACTTGAGATCGTCGCACGTACTCAAGATGTGTAGTGACTTACTTAGGGGTTGCCAAACGCCACTCCATAACTAAGTAGTTATAAAGGTTGCTTTCAAGTTTGTCATGATACATGTGTCAAGACATGGTCGATCAAGATAGGATTTTCCCCTCCATGCAACAGGAGAGATATCTCTAGGCCTCTTGAGTGATCGGATTCTAAAAATGCATGACCATACTACTCGCGATTAAAGAGTTAACCATAATCGGAGAATTCGAGTCACATGATTTAGAAAGAGTGGTCAAGCTAACCAACAAGGATGGCACATACTCGCCTTGAGTTTGACCGATATCGTGAGGCAGAAGAACATACATATGAGATTTGTTAAGATTCGTCCGATGTGATCTTTACGTATACTCGGGAGTTAGTGGACGAGTAGGAGTACTCGGGCCATGTCCAAGTGTACATGAACCTATAAGGTTGCACGCTTAGAGAGCTAGGACACATTTTGGATGGTGATCCGAATTCTTATGAGCCACGAGTTCCTAATGGATCTCAAAGTTCAAACCCATCATGGATGCCTATATATAGAGGAGCGGTGGCATAGGGTTAAGTGTGATTTTCAGAATTCCTGAAACCCTAGTGTCGACGATCAAGACGCCGATCTTATGAAAAGAAAATGAGAGGATGACGTGGAAATTCTGGGGAGATAATGAGACTGCTCTTATATTAATATGAACTGGAATTTACAGGGAATGTCTTCTGACTAGATGGTGAACTACTCCTGTTTACACTGAGAACACTGCTTGCTATGCTACAATGCCAGACTTAAAACACAAATCTAATGTCTATACTTTTGTCTGATTCGAGACCCTCTTTGCTCCATCCATGCTCCATCTTTAAATAGCTCTTGAAAAGGTGGTAGTTACTTTTGGAGAAGATGTCTGTTGTGAAGCGTCGCGACTGGTCGAAGCGGGATGACGGTTGATGGAGGATCAACCGTTCGGCGGTTGTATGCTTATGAGATACTCAACCGCATGGTGGTTGTTCATCAGTGTTTCAAGATAAGAAACGTCGTGTGGTATGGAATATACGCACGTGTTCCATTCATCACACGGTAGAGAATATACCTGGAATCAATTCTAAATATAAGTTCATACCTGCATGCGAAGCGGTCTCGGTGGAAGCTAGCACTGAGCCTCGTCTCGACCGGGTACCCATTGCGTAACCTCTGAAATCTCTACGACCAGTGAGGTCGTGAACCTCAGGGGATACGACCATTGAGACGTATGGTCTTTTATGTATTAAAAATAATACATAGATGTTTTAATCCTCGTCACCTAGCCACCACACCTCCCTCGCTCAAAACCGCACAGCTGGCGCTAGCACTCTAACGCATGGTGTCCCTGCCTCGTACGTGTGGATACCTTGGAGGCGTTGCTGCGAGACTTCAACGCTAGGACGATCCGCAACTTGTGACGGTCATGAGGAGCACTTAGAGAAGGCGCGAGGCCAGTACGTCTATAACCGCACCAACACGCTACATTGACTTTTCTTTCGCTGCGGGTCTGCGCGTCTAGTGGTAATCCCGTGATCTATTTCTAGCGTAGGTTCCTTGGTTGCACGGTAGATTTTTGAAATTATGCTAATGTAGCCTACCCATGTTCCTTCAGACAACCATGCCACTTGCACCAGCCCCCAAACCACTTGATGTAACCCGTTGTACCGGACTTCGTGTTCGTTCTTTCTTGTCTATCTTGCATCATGCTTGTGGCAACCACTTCACCCGTCATTCTTGATTGTTCGGGACCTCAACTCTCCTAGCCTAGTCCCAATCATTCTCGTCATTGACCGTAGTTGACTCCAAACGTCCCGGCACAATAATAGATCAAGAAATCGATTTCGGACACAAGTTCTTCACAATTTGACTCACGTTAGCCAAAACATGCATCATGCAACACCTATGCATGGAATCCCGTGATTTTGGCCAAATCCACAAAGTTCAACACACTCACTGTGCTTGAACTTACCCTGGCCAGTCAGACCGTTGGCCCCCGGTCTGACCACCAACCAACATCCGGTTAGACCGCTTCCCAAATCCTAAAAACACTATCTCTTTACTTTTCGGCAAAACTCTATCTAGTTTCGCATCCCGTTTCCATTTTCAACGGCATATGGTGCAAACATACCTCAAACACTCACGCACAAGCACTTGGTGCGCAAACCTCAAAAGCTCACTCGAGCTCAGACCGCCGGCCACCTGACAGCAAAACTGGTAATTTGCTAAACCGAGGGTTTACTCCCCAAACTCCTCAACAATAATACCAATTATTCAACACTAAGATTGGGACCAAACTACATGGTCTCCATATGTAGCCCCTGAAGAATTAACACACTGTGTAACAAAAATTCCGTGGTGCGTTTACGAAAGGCAAAACTAGTATATATTCTTTGGTAGATTCCACACTGGCAAATGGTAATGTACTACTGGCCTTTGAATGATAGACAGCATGCCGGTCTGGGTCTTTTTACGTCGGTGCAGCACGGTACAAATCCGCTGTAAAAGCAGACCGACCAGGAAAGAAAGCATGCAAGCTGCTGCGTGCAGGCAGCGACGATCGACAGCGATCGAGCTGAGCTCACCGGCGCGCCAGCCGTTTGGTCAGAAACATAAGATACGGTACGCGAAGCGGCAAAAAGCCGACACGATACGGCGACACAATGAGTACGTGCTGAACTGGGCATCCATCGATCCATTCGTCTCCCCGTCTCCTCTTCCTCGATCTCCATCGTCGTCGAGCTCCTCTCCTCTCCTCTCCTCCACTGACCTGACCAGTATCTCTAATAGCTAGCAGCTAGTTAGCTTTAATCTGCTGCTTTAGTTCTAGCTAGGAGGAGGCTCTGCTAGCTTTTGTATCAAGGTCGTTGGCGCTTACCTGCGAGCAGCACATCTTGATTGATGTCACGCTCAGTGTCGTCACACATGAAAACATGCATGCATTCATGCATATGATTCCTTGGATTCTTGCAGGCAGCAGATGGAGCCCCCGATGCTCCTGGAAACACGGGTCGCTGCGCCAGAAAATGTCTGCATGATTGCATCCATTGGAATAACCGATCACGTACGCAGTACATCCAAAGGGAGTAGCACACAGGAACACGGCCGGGAAGCATGCATGGATGCATGCAGCTAGCTCAATGCGCAGGCCTTTACATGAGTGCATAAATAGAGAAATTAAGAAACCATATGATATGCTTGGATTAGCACATTGTGCAGCTCTAGATTCCTGAAAGTGTGAGCTGCATGCTCAGTGCATGCACGAGAACAGTGCTGCATGATCAGAAAATTAATGTCCAGCTTCACCGTATTAGGATTTAGGAGTGCCTTTTTTTTTTTTTGGGTTTTGCTAATTTTAAGTTGCCTGAAATTTTCTTAAGTTTAAGTCACTTGTTGTGATCATTAGATTTGTGTAGAGATTAGTGTCATATGATTGGATATTGATCTAATGGTCACAATAAGTGACTTAAACTTTAAAAAAAAATTAGGCATCTTATGAATAGACAGACCTATCTTTTTTTTATCGTGACAGTAACTGCTAATTAACAGCTTAAAGTTTTGGGTTATGCCAAATTAGTGGGTGCAAGAGCTAAACTCGGCATAAAGGTTACACCGAATAAAATCAGGAACAATTAAGCACAAGTTTTCAGTTCCATGTATGCAAAGTTTGCAGCATGCAGGTCCCATGAACTTTCCTTCCAGACACTACAACACAACACATTTCACCTGCTCTTCCTCTGGCGCATATGGAATCACCAACACTATGTGGTCTTTCGGGCGTGCACTCCGTCCCCCAAACGCCTGCTAGAGTTCTGTATAGAGAACGCGTCCCTCTGGCTGAAAAATGCATACGATCTCTATTTGGAAATTAACCTGTCTTCTCATCTATTCTGTAATGAGGTAAGCAAACTTGCCTTTTTAATATACTTCAGGTGGGGAGCCTTTTTCCCCGGTGACCATTCAAAAAATATATATACTCTAAAGAATGCTATCCTTAAGCTGACCTCTCTTCAAACTAAAGGAAATGGTGTCCTATTATATTACACCCCAAAAAGCTGCATTGAAGCTAGTCTTTAAAATAACATAAAGTGTATGCTCTGATGTTCTCACAGGACTAGTTCACATACTACCAACTCCTCTCCTTAATTAATCTGCACAATTAACTCGTCTTTCAGCGCAGTACCAGGTACGCAGTAATAAATTGCAGATCGTGCTTAGCTAAGTAAGCTTGGAGCAGCTGATCAGAAGTCGCATGTTAGCCATGTGGAGTCACTGAATTCTGCAGTAGTACTCCACCGATCCAGATGGTGACCATCTCTCTCGGCACTGATGAACTCGATCTGGTTGCAGGAGTTGGGAGGTAGGGAGCACTGAGCTGACCAGGAGATGGATCGATCAGGATCAAGCCGGCCGATCGATCGAGCGAAAGCTACTGCTGCCTCTGTAAAAACGGCACTAAACGCACCTGCAAATCCTGGCGTTTTTGCAGGGTTTTGATGTACGAGGCACGTGACTCCCTCGGCACCAACTCAATACACGTACTTCTTGGGACCATGCCGGCAATGCCTTCTCCCCACCCTAAGGATTCCCCATGAAGAACCCTACGTGCTCTAGCTAGCTTCTTTCTTAGCTGCCCTGCCTGCCTGCACCATCCTTGCATTGCTGCATTGCCCAAGTTTTTTCCTTTCCTTTCCTTTCCTTTTCTTTTCTGTCTGTCTCTCTCACTTATCATGGGAGAAAGACAGGAGAGGAGAAAAGAAACAGAATGGATACTGTAGCTGCGGCGATAAAGATGACACGGTACACTGCGCTGCGTGCTTTTGTATCTGTCAAGCATGATTCATGAAACATACATATGCACGGTTAATTATTTCCGGAAGAATTAATACACATGGCCCCATGTGATGTAATTACTATTCTTTACCTGTGCTTAACTGCTTACTCATTCTTGTTACTTTTTGGTGCCGCTAGAGATTGGAGAAAATGAGACGAACAGTACTTGTAATGCTACTGCATCGCTTTTGCATCTGTCACATCCTTGCTGCCTTATTTTCTCCTCCTATATAGCAGGGGTAAAAAGGAGTGGAGATAATATACAGTACTAGGGACATGCATGCTCTTCTGTTTCACTGGGAATGTGATAGATCTGAATCGTCTGATCCAAAAAGAATGCACAAGATCAGTTGATACAATACATTACAGCGTTCATGAACAGTGCTAATGGTGCTGTGTTTTTGCTACAGTGTTTTCCTAAACAGTGCCACACCTCGATTTCATCCGTTTTTTTATCCGACGAATGCTACACGGTATCATGATACTGTTCATGTATCATGGTATCGTAGTACTGTTCACCGATGATACCTACCAATCGGTGTCCACCTTCTCTGCCTTCTCATTTCGCTACACTCACTCGGTATTTACCTGCTACAATTTACAAATTTGTATATTTGTACACTAGTCACTCCAGAGTCACGCAGAAGCTTTATATATTTCCTCCAAGATGATAGCACATTAATTTGTACATGCATGTTTTCTCTGCTGTATTAATTCCTGTATATATATGTTTGTACCAAATAGTTCGTACTACACAGTAGTACTTCGGAAATGCACTCGCATTTTGTTACGCCCTTCGGTCACTAAAAAATATCATTTTAGACATCAACACAGTCTCAAAACGCATCTTTCATCACTGATTTCTATAAAAGTTTTTTTTTTCAGACAAATCTATACAGACCATTTTCGTGTATTAAATCTAAATATTTAAAAATATATCAATAAACAAAGTACAAAGTTTAACTGCACACACCCAAAACAATATTCTTTTGTGACCAGAAATAGTACTACTCTGCGGCAACCAAACAACTTACACGTTGCAGCGACATGTGGCCGTGGCCCAAGAAATCTAAAGGGCGCAGAAAGGAATGGGAAGAAATATGAAAAGTGCGAATGAGATGCTAGCTACTACTTAATTATTGTTATTGCGAGACTCAATCAGATACGGTGCAAAGGAAATGTCAGTACTAAATGCTCCTAGTAGATATATATATAAATCATGTCCTTTCCCAGGGAAGATAAATCAGAATATAGATCGTTTATCTTATCTTATGTACGAAGATGATTGTGTCGCGTTTTATTTATGAGTTATAGAATAAATGTTGTTACGTTCTTTGAATGAATGATTATTTATACAGAATAATAAGTATGTGACTTATTGATAAAGCTCTTTATTTGTTATATGATATCATTCTAAAAGGATCTCTGGTCAGTTGTTACTGGTCAGGACACTAGTGACCAATAGACCAGCACATGTACTGATTGATGACCATGTCTTACCGGTCATAAATACGAGAGATATTGAATCAATAATATGAGCACATATTAGAGAACATGATGTTGGATTGACCCATTTTGACTCACTTTGAGACAGTATTGATATTGTTATGATTGTATGTCCCGTCAGCTAGTCTCAAGCAATGATGATGTATAATCCTTAAACCTGAGAACAACATAGTTTTCTATGTGTAACTGCGTACGTAGAGGTTACCAAACGCTATTTCGTAACGGGGTAGTTATAAAGGTATCTTTCGGGTATACTATGAAACATGCGGAGGGATATAGCTGATCGGATATGAGATTTGTCCCTCCTACCTGTAACACCCCAAAAGTTTCCGAATACAAAAATACGGGATTTTAAAAACTTTTTGCGTGTTATTTGTTATTGCCCTGAATGCATGCTTTTTGGGAATTATTTGAATTGAATTTTCTTTTTTGCCAGCACAAGTGATGAAAAACATAAACCCTAAAAGCAGAAACCCTAAAAACAGAATTTACTTGAAGTGTTGCCTTTTGAAACATTATATGAAGTGTAAACCCTAAGATTGAAAACATAAAATTTGAAACCTAAATGTCAATCGCCAACAAGAATTTTCTTAGCAAAAATCAGGAATTAACGATCACCACGTTTCCTATTGCCTTTTTCCTGATCTTTTCTTTTTTTTCCTTCCTACTGTTCCTCTGGCCAAGCCACTTGAGCCAGATGGGTTGCCACCGAACCCCTTTTTCTTCGGTCAACTTGGCTCAGCAGTTTTCTTCTCTCCTTCCTCCTTTTCCTCAGCTGAACCAGAGCACACCATCGACACTGTCTCTCACCCGACGGCTTGCTTTGGCATTCACACCACGTTGCTGCCATGCATGAAGCCCTGTCGATCAACCATCGATCAAGCCATCGCCAGCCATGTCGGCGTCGTTTCATGGTCACTGCGCTGCCGAACGACGTCAAGTCCAATGCCAACTTCCACTGAGCGCATCGTCCTCACCAGCTCCTTGCCTCCTCTTGCCTACAAGAGGCCGCCTCGAGCACCCGTTCACCCCTCCCCTGCCATTTCCCCCTCTTCTCTTCTCCACTGGGCGCAAAAGCAAGTGAGGTGCAAGCCTCTATTTCAGCGCCGCATCGCCCACGCCTCCCCTTGCCGTTCCCGCCGCACCGGCGAACTCCGTCCACCCTCGTCTGCGCCACGCTGTGTTCCACAACCCCACGAGCAAAAGCCCTCAACCAATTTTAGGATTCGTCCACCAGAGGGCCGCGCGTCGTCTTCCCTCCCAACTCCGGCCGGTTGAGTCCGCCACCGCCGCCACTTCTTCTCCGATAAGCCCCATACCAATTCCTCCCGTCGGGTGTACCTCCTTGCCCTCCCCTTTCATCCCCCACGACCCGCTCTAGCTTCCCCTCAATCAATTTCTCCATTCATTCGACACTGCCTCCCCTATCCCTGGCCAAAACCGCTCACCTCACCGCCACACCCCACTCGGTGAGCCTTACTTCGATTACTGGCGTTTCAAGCACCTCCACACCTCTCTGTAGCTTTTCCGGAAGCTCATGGCACCTCTTACCTCCTAGATTGTCGCCGCTACGCAAAGCTCGCCACGCCGCCTTGAGACGACGTCGATAGCCCTAGCCCAACCACCCTCGCCTCCTCCGCCCACACTGGTATGTTCCCTGTGACCTCTATATGCTCGTGCACTCGCGTGTTAGCTTAATGCACTGTCGGGTTGTCAAGACCACAACAACCCAAAAATCGTCGCTGCCCAACTCCGGCACATCATCGCGTCGAGCCACCACAATCCTCGCCGCCGATACCATTCTGGTCACCCGAGCCATGGGGTTCCATTTTCGGCCTTCCTTGCCACCCCCAAGGTTCGGCTCGCCGGCGATAAGCACGGCAAGGAGCCGTTCTGGAACACCTCTGTTCAGTCGAAACTGGACACGCACTTTAGCGTGTCATTAAGAGCCAAATCTATGTCGTTAGGGTTAAGCCGTAGTTAAGGCAGAGTAAATTGATGTCCTATTAGGTTGACATGTGGGCCCAATGATTAATTAATAAAAGGTAATTAAAGTCAGGGTTTAACTAGGGTCCATAACACGTGGGCCAAACTGCTTGTGCACATAGTAAACAGCTCTGATGGACCAGCACAATAGGTATGGACCAGGTATGGACCTCTGGTCCATACGCTGTTTGTATGGACCAAGCCTATGACACATGGGCCCTGTCTGTTAGTGGTAATATTTTTTGGGAAAATAAATAAGAAAATGAAATGCCACGGGCCCACTTGTCATTCAGTGAGGAATTTTTCAGTTGAAAATAAAACAAAAGGAAAAAAGAAAAGAGCATCGGGCCCCACCTGCCAGAGAGAGGTTTCTATCAAATGCCCCACCACAAGACCAAACGAATATAGTTTGGATCTATTTACTACGGTCTGAAGCATTTCCTTCATTCCAAACCTCCTTGGATGTACTGCATTCTGTCTACAGTATTTCCTTCATCAACTTCCTCTAGATGTACTTCATCTAAAGTTTCATCTGGAGTACTTCCGTGATTCAGGATACCCTTAGGTATACTTGGTTTTGTATAAGTATTTCCTGCTTCTAACACTGTGGGTTTGATTGACTTTCATATGAAATGTTTCCTTGTTTACTTGCCTTTGGGTTTATTTAATTTCATTTTATTAGATCCAGGCGTTCTTGAGTTCAACCGTATTCTACGTAGATAGAATCTGAAACTATGATGGAACAACAATCTAAGACAAAACAAGAACAAAATTGCCAGAACATTGAGCGAGATGATTATCAGAGCATTGAGCGAGAACAGGACCGAGGCTATCAGAACATTGAGCAAGACGAGTCAACACTTCGATTATATTCCGCCTACTTTTTGCAATTATATTATTTTAAATTATGAAATTGCATTGCTATGATTTATCTAAATATGTTGGTTTAGCTCATAGCTACTACCTTAATGATAATTGTATATAAACTTTTAATCCTTGAACTTGGACACTATCTTTTGTCACCTATAATTAATGGTTTACATATTAGTTAATAAGTCTGTATCTAAATATCATACTTAGTCTTGCTTAGATACATTATCATGTGGGCAACGATTTGCTCCGACATCATTAAAATATTTGAAAATGAGATTAGGCAGTCGAGGCTGTAGCTTGGCTGATATGTTGGACTATAAAAGTATTTCTAAACATAAGTGAAAACCAAAAAACAGATTTAGACTCGGATGGCTGGAAAGAGTGGGATGATGCTAGGTGCACGAGAGAGTGGGTACGTGGATGTACCACCCAAGTCAATTAAGGACCCGAATCTTGTGATGATCTCTGGTGTAAAAATAGTGCAACCACAAGTCTATAATGGATACGACCTGACTAACTAATTTGTTTGCCTTGACGTGGCTTCTCATTGGTGGGAATGCAGTCTGGATAGAGGGGAACAAAGCCACAGGAACTGCACGGTGTAAATGGGAGACCTCCTGTGGACGTAGCCCAAGGAGGAGATACCTAGCGGTGTAGAGGTGCGTTGAGGTGGGCGTTGTAAAGACCTTGTGATGATCATCTTAGTTACACATCTAATGAAGTGTGTCAGAGGGACCTTATAAGTTGATTATCTCTTGTGGGTAAAGTGTACAAACTCTGCAGAGTAAGAAAACTATCTTGATAGCCTTGCTCACTGTTATAAGTGGTGCCGAGAACTTGCTTGAAGTTACTTTCATTTTTACAAAACAATATGTGGATGGTACGAAAATATGAGTTGAAACACAGAGATTGAGATGGCCTGATCGAAGACCAGTGAGAAGTACGGGAATGTGACTAGAGAAATGAATATAAGCATTGAATGAACGGAGCCACTCAATGGTATAGGAGATGGAATCGAATTGCTACTATATAATCTAATTCAAACTTAGCTTTGTGCAAATAAAAGAATCATAAACCTCCCTTGATTAGCCTTGCATATATAATAATTGTATTGTATATTGACTCGCGAGTACGGTTGTGTACTCATACTCGCTCTTTATATTCTTTTAGTTAGTACGTATAAAAGAATGCTACATGGACAATTATGAGTATTGGTCAAGACTGAAGATTAAGAAGGCCAAGAACTAAATCGTGAACCCCTATCGATTGCTTGTGGATATATTGTGAGGGTTCCACATGTCGTATATCAATTCTACTTCGGCTGCTGATTCTTAAAAGGCATTTGGCCTAGTCAGTCATTCTGAAAGACAAACGTCATATGGTATATTTATGTTTTGTTTATTATTATGCAATAGCTTTATATTTGTGTGATATGTGTCGATATCCAATGATATAATTGTGAGCACTAGCTACTGATCCAAGCACTAGTGCTGTGACCACATAGGATTCCAAGTTACAAATTTGGATTCCGACACTACCATAACATGAGATATATCTCTAGGCCACTCGATGTGTTTCGATAAAAGAAATGCATGGATGTATTACAAGTTAAAAATCGACTGCACAAAGTAATCCATCAATAGATCGAGAAAAGATTAAATAGTTCATGGATGACATATATCATGCTAGGAACCACTACTACTTGTTTATCCGAAAAAAGTTTCCGAGTCATGACCGATTACGCATGAATATATAGGGTCACACACTTAATAGATTAGAACAAACTAGTTCGGATTGAATCTATTATAGACTCTTTATAATGGGAGACGTGGCTACATGCCACCCACCGAAACTCTAAATGCCACCTCCCCCAAAGGCCTTGCTGTGCGTGTTGATACTAGCACACCAGCATATATTGTTCCGTCTCTGAACGTGTGGATACCGTAGAGACGTTGTTGTGTTGATCGATGATGATTTGCGACTTACATAGGGAACATGAGAGGCTATTGAAGGAGACGAACAGTGGCCAAGGTCGTTAGACGATCAACTACGACTACAACACTACGTGTCTAATGCTAATAATCTATAATCCCTTACTCGTATGACTTCTTTGTTTACGTGATAAAAATTTTAATTACTCGTTAGTATAGCCTACCAATATCTCAACCGCATAGACTACTCGAACCCGCTGACACGTGCACCGGTGGCTAGAGGGCATACAACTACGGCCATTGTATGCTAACCTCACTTAGGCGGTTAGGGTATCTCTTACGTGTATAGAAAATACTAGCTGTCATGGTTTTTAGACCGACAATCTTACCTTGACGTAGTATCCTAACCGAAGTAATACTTATTATTAACGGAATTCAAAAATAATTCTGATTTAGATGACAACTACTTCTACATCTCTCGCGAATTACTCAACCCAAACAACCATACCGACTGAGCTATCACAATGTTGTCCTCCTTTAACACTTGGTTCCAATTAAAATTGGAACCAAGTGGATGTATTTGCCAATAGTGTGTTAACTGTTAGTAACTGACAAGGTAGTTCTTATCATCAGTCCCTGTCGAACATTTCACAAAAGCCAAAAAAGACACGAATCTACGGGTATTTAACAGACACTATCTTACAGCATTGACTTCAGCACGCATGAGTCAGAATCAGAAACGTATGCATGACATTTCTCAGAAAGGTCCAAAGGGGTCACTGGCTGTTCCTTCTCCCATGTCTTTTGATTGAAAGAAACACAAGCCAAAGAGATGTGGCCGAGATTATCCTCTTTTGCAGTTGCGTGACAAATACATTATACATATGACTGTTGATGATGGCGACCACTAGGTTTATGTGTGGAATAATGGAAAGCATCGATGAATAAGTATGCTCAAGCCATCTATTGTAATTAACAGAACTAACCGAATTTTCCGCACAATTGGACGAACCAGCCATGCATATGCTTATATCAAAACATAGAGTTGTACTTGTTACACAACTCGTATAGTTATACTTATTTATATCGTATCTCATATTTGATCTAATTAATCCACACCATTATAATATGAACCCACCACAATCAACGATGAAGATTTTTTTTGTCTTTTTTCTGCAATTAACATAATAATTTTTAACGCTTGAAAGCGAACTTGACAACTTCTTTTTCTATGGCTATGATCCGACCAAATTCAACCCTTTACGTTCCACAGGATTTTTTTATTTTTTGGGGGTGGGGTGTGGGTGGAGTTATGACTACTACTGATAGATTATCAGCCTATCATGTATTGGCAATATTCTGAACCTTTAGTGCTCTTTTTTCAAGTTTGGTAAAGTTGTCGACATAACAGTAACCAAAAGGTCTTATAGTACTGTACCCGTGAGATTCTAGATCTGCCTTAGGTAAAATGTCTTGTCCGAAAATATAGCTCCCATCCCAGCACAATTATCTCCACATGAATGAAGCAGCAATAAGCAGGACTGACATTCCGATCGACACTATCATTACTTCATCATATTATACAGGTAACAGTGAGTTAATTAGTTGATATGCATATGCCACACAAAACTCAAATCATAATACCGCGTGTTTATTAGCATGCCAATGCTTCATAATTGACATTCATCTTTATGCCATGGAAAGGGGCTCCAATAATCCTGAGTTGTATGCTTTTAGAGTAAACGTACTCGATCAATTTATTCAAAAGAAAAATGGGAATGAATTCAAAAGTAACAGTGATTATATAAAAGGGAGTGTTCTCCTAAAAATACCTCAAAGGAAATGGATTACACTTCCATAAGTGATTCAAACGTACGAAATAGTTGTTTTTAGTGCGTATAAAGAAGAAATACTAGCACCTCTAAAAATATGGAAGTCCACAACACAAATCCTAAGGGCAAAGAAGCTCATCCCATAAATTTATAATTGAGCTTCCAATTGCACAAAAATTAAGGATATAAAGCAAAACTTTGCGGGAAGTAAAATACCAACGGTAGTAAAAAAAAACAGATGGTTAACCTGTGATCGCCTATATCAAAAGAAAAATGTGTTTGCATGGAGATCAGGCAATACACAAAGGTATACGCAACATGATCACCTAATATTTCACTTTGAGCTCAGGTTTAAACATGTGAACAGAGAACAATCAATTTTAACAGAAATGGGAAGTTGTGAAATGTGAAGCTAGTACCCTTTTCAAACTCTATCAGGTGCTTAATCGAGCCGCCCAAAAAAATGTTCTCCTTAAAGCAGTTTTAAATTAGAACATCAACAGCATTGCATGCACAAAACAGACTGGAAGCTTACTGATTGAAATTGATCAATACCAGACACGCGAAAATTGAAGATCAAATAGTACTACTATATGGTTAGCTTCTGAGTCTCCCTAAATGCTGTGTCATACATAAATGAGAGGGCAAGGTAGAGCATGAGTGATGCAACCACAGTACCATGTATGAGGATATAAAAAAAAATTCTTTAATTAGTTCCTCGTCATTTCTTGTGAGAAAGACAACGGGTTGCACAAGGATATCATGAATAATAAAATGTTAAATGAAATTGGTAAACAATTTAGAGATAGTTTCATTTATATTAAACGAACAAGCAACTCTAGCAAGGTGATTTTGAGTAATATTTCCTATTTTCTTTACCAGAACGTTTAGAGTTTTTTTAGGGAGAAAAGCGGACACTATCAGCAATACCTCACGACCATGCAACCCTTAATGCAGTGAGTTTAGACACACAAAGTTCCTAGATTTTTTTTTAATTGGAACAGGAAGTTCCTAGATTAGCTGCAGTCTACAGACTGACAGTAATTTGCTACAATTCGAAAGCTAATTCTGCACCTATTCCAGAATGAAAATTCAAATATATTCCAAGAGAATGAATAGTGATGTGATGTGACGTGATAGGACGAACGACAGATGTAGCTTCCTGAGTGCTGGAAATTAAAAACCGATAGAGATGTGTGAGAGTCATGAACACTTTGCAATCGCCAAACTTGGAAACATTGAAAACGCTAATCAAGGAAGAGACGAGCACATAACTATACTTTTTCACAACTTCCAATCACCTCATCATTTGATCATTCCTGCCATCTCGCTAGATCTCTCTTCCACTCTTCGTCGAGCATATGATGACCAGAGGAAAATCTCTCTCTCTCTCTCTCTCTCTCTCTCTCTCTCACACACACACAAGCACATACCACAATGCAGCAATTATTCAAACCAAATTCCCAACCAAGTAGCTAGAGCTAGGTTGCTAGCTAGGGCTCAGCTTTTGAAGAGCAAAGCTAAAGCAAAGGTGTGACACCTTATGGAGGAGACACATAGGAGTAGAAGCTAGTATAAGTAAGTATTGAGAGAGCAAAGGCAAAGAAACCTTAACAACTTGTAGTACTATAGAAGACAGCACCAGGGAACAGCATCATCACCACCATTGAACAGCCAGCAAGAAAGAAAGGAAGAATGGCAAGAAGTTGGAAGAGAGAGTGGAGTATCAATCAAGCCACTCTCCCCAGGCACCAAACTAACTGTCAGATTTTTAATTGCTAATCATTGCTCCCTAGCTAGTGCCAGCTTTATACTAACCTGACCTGATGGCTAGTGCTATGCGTAAAGAAACAGTGAGAACCAGCACATCATATCAATTTATGCATCAATGAGATCGAAGCAGCTAAGAATTTAGAGCTAATAACAGAGCGATGGAAGAAGACATGGATGGCGTGATCGTGATCGATCGAGTGACATGGACACCTAAAGCGACGAGGTGGCAGGCCATTTGATCACCTCGGGTGGCCGTGGAAGAAAGGCGCGCCGCCGAAAGCGCCGAACGGGCCGGGCGTCGGGTACGGGTCCATCACCACAGCCGATGAAGACACGGCGCCCGCGACGCTGCCTCCTTCACCACCCGCCGCGGCCGTGCTCGGGGAGGACCCCTCGCCGGCGTGCTGGCGGAGGCCGCCGGGGACCGAGGGGTCCGGGCCGACGTCGTGCAGAATGCCCTTGAAGATGTGGCCGCCGATGCTGACCGTGGTCTGGTACGCCAGCTCGGCGTCGGCCTCGTCGACCGGGCCGAGCCGCACGCAGCGGAACACCGCCTCCGAGCTCACCTCCCGCGGGATCCTCTCTACCGGCATCATCTGCTGCTGCTCCCCTGATCAATCAAACACGGGCGCATCACATGGATTCGGAGTATTGGTGGGTAAGCTTAGTAAGAAGAAAAACTGATGAACTAGTTCTCTCTCGCTCATGAGTTGCATACAAACGGAAAGGTAGTCGAGTGCAGCGCTACCTGAGGAAGTGGAGGTCGGGGTGGTGGAGGGCTGCGCTGCGTCGCGCGGGCGCCTGGAGGGTTCGCCTGCGGCGGCGGCGGCGGCGGCGAGCTGCTGCTGTCTCTCGCGGCGCTTGGAGGCGGGGACCCAGGTGGATTTGACGTGGGTGGGGCAGTCGAAGCCGCGGCTCTTGCAGCAGGTGCGGCAGCGCATGTGGGTGCAGTCCTTCTTGGCCTGGTTGCCGCAGTCCTGGCAGCTGATGGTGCCGGCGCCGGCGCCGGAGCCCCTCGCGCCGCGCGACGACGACCCGGAGGCCGCGGGGTCATCGGCGAAGCGGATGATGTTGGGGGCGTAGAACGGGTGCTCCTGCTGCTGCTGCCATAGCTGGAAGCCGCCGCGGGACGTGGCGGTGTAGAGGAAGGCGGCGGCGGAGGAGTCGGAGGGGTTGACGGGGGGGTGGCCGTCGTCGCGGCCGCGGCTGTGACCTCCTCCGCCTAGAGGGAAGCCCGCCATGCGCCCAGATCCATAGATCGCAGCTGTGTCGGCCGGTCGGTCTCTAGAGCCGAGTCTGAGCGGCAGCCGGCGGCATGTCTCAAAATATTGAGCTTTTTTCCGCGGCCTGCGCTGGCTGCGCGTCTCGGCTCGGCCAAAAAGCTAAACTTACTAGTAGTAGTGTAGTAGTGTAGTGTAGTCTAGTAGCAGACTAGCAGCTCCTCGTCCGGTGGCTGGCTGGGCTAGTGTGTGCGCGCAATCGTGGTGGGTTAAATTTTTGGCTTGTCTGCGCGTATGGTGGGGAGAGGAGGACGGCAGCTTTTTGGGTGGTGAGTGATGAGGGCCTGATGAAGATGAAGAGAACGGGGGGGCGTCGAGTTAAGAGGGGGAGACGACAGAGAGGGCCTGCCACGCCGCCAACGAGCCTGCACGCACCCAAACCCCCCATTTATTTCCTTGCCTTGCCGTCTCTCTCTCTCAGGAGCTTCCTTTGCACACCAAAAAACACACACGCAGCTGGTGCAAAAACTGAGCAGTGAAAGGGATCAAATGCAACGGACCCGCATCCTCTGATATTAGACAACAATATCACACCCTACACATCCTCCGACATTGAACAGCAATATCACGTGCTACAGTATTATAACATTAGATTGTAACAACTGGGTCAAAAAGTAAAGGACAGATCGCGTGTGCGGCACTGTACTATAACAAACACGGTAACAACAGTGATATAATTGGCGCTTTAGTGAACTCTAGCGGTTGCTCCGATCCGTTCTTCCTAAATCGGAAGGTTCAGATTGTCGTAACGTTACAATGTCAGACGATTGAATCCGAATGCACACGGTGCAACTGTGCAAGAGAAGTCGAGTAACCACTGTACTGCGGATAAAAGAGCCATTTTTGAGTGCAGGAAAATCCAGGGAATCTTGGTTGAAAAGTACCGAAAATTTTTCTAAACGAGTTCTTGGATCAAAGGAATGTTTGATGCGGGATGACTGTAGCGTTTATGATTGAAAATATATATGTGTATGTTAATATCTCTATTTGATTAATCTACGTCGTTATAATTCAATTCTGTCAAAATAATTTATGTACATTTTTTTTTTTTTCTTAGGAGAGTGTACATTTTCCCGTGTTTCTCTCTATTCATGAGGAAAATTCTTTTTTTTTTTGTATTATGAGACTTTCTAGCTCTCGAAGCAAAGAAGGTGCATTTAATCTCATTAGTTAGACTACTCCGTCTATTTCACTGTAATTGTCCACAACCCACCAAGCAGTAAATCTAATGAACAGTTAATAAGAAATGATCATGCATATCCCTATTGAATTAATATAATCCTCAATATAATGAAGCTATTTATCTATAATATTCATTCTGGATAATAGTATTCTAAATAGTCCTTGAATATACTCCTAGCCGGTGATACCTGCAACGACCAGGGAAGGTTACGACCATCCTATGGTCGGAAGGTCTGTTACGACCAGGTCGAATCACGACCACCCTATAGTTGATAAGTCTCACAAACATGTGGACCTTGTCTTTTTTTTTTTATTAGGCACCCTGTACACTACGCTCGACTATGCGTTGTAATTAATACAACACGTGCACGTATATGGCTCTCACATAATCACACGCGCCTCTCTTCATCTCTTGTAATAACCGCTTGGCGAGCGTGTGGGTGGCAAGGAGAACGTTTCACTAAAACAACTGTCATCCACATGTGTATTCAAGCAACCGTCAAGACACCTCCTTACGCACAACAATTGCCACCCTTTCAAACGCTTCATAAGGGGCGGTGTCGGTAGATGGGGGAGAGAGACGAATACACATATAGAAGCCATTGATAATTGCTTCGGTGGCTCATTGCGTAGGGTTCTTATTCTCCGGAGAACACATGAGTAGGGTTCTTATTCTCCGGAGAAGGTCTGGACTTATCTAAAAAAAACTCTGTCTCTTCTTTTGTGATCTCGAGAGTCGTGTCTCCAACATTTAACTCACAAATATCGATAGTATTTCATCGACAATCTTCAAAATATTTAGTTAGGGGTAGAGAGTGGAAAACATTGTAATAACTACACTCTTGATATTCATATATGATGACTCATATCCTATTCCTTTATGATCTGGAGATGTGTATAGGATTAGGAATCGTACTTCTCTTTAGAGTTGGATTCCTACTTCACTTTCGAGAAAAACTAGGAGACTATATAAACGTATGAGAGGTGGTCATAGAAACCTAAGAAACAAGTTAAGCAAGATAAACTCATCCAAAGTAAAAGGTGTATGAGAGGATTAGAGGCTAGATTATTCTTTTAATACTATATTTTTGTATAGGGCAAAGATCCGAATGTCCTAGAGGGTTTCAAAGGGCTTGTGAGAAAGCAACAATCTCTTGTACTCTTTTAAAGTCGTGCTTAAATAATTTGCGTTATTTTTGCCAAATATTTCCCTCACATCGTGGTTGCTTCATCGCCGTTATTTTGGTTCTCTCCACAAGATTCATCTACTTCCTTCTTGATATTGTGCACACTATTGTTGTTTCTCATAAACTATTATCTGATCCAAGGGTTGCTGCACATAAGAAGGGGTGTCAGAGTATAACACTTGATTTTCTTCATAAACAAATATTTTAAAACGGATAGTCTGAAGGCTATGGACAAACATAGTAAAATAGAGGAAGTAGTATACTATTGTCCATCTTATATAAGAATATTTGTAGTCCATGCACTAGCATTACCGTATTGAGCAGTAGATTTACCCAGGGGCAAACCCACCGGGGGGTCAGTGTGGCTTACGCCCCTGCTACCCCTCGTCGGATAGTACGTACCCCCTAACCCCTTCTTCCATGCGACATGGCATAAGCTTCCATACAAACTGGAGCTGTCTGGAGGTAGAAGACGACTACTCAAGAGTTTGGGGCTGAAATTTCAGCTGAGCCTCGCCATATGTTTTTTCCTTGATGGGCCTACCGGCCAAACCCACTTAACCACTTAACCCATTGGCCCTATCTCAGCTCTCTCATCCCAAATTCCCCCAACCAGGCACGAACCACCTCACAAAGCCACAAAGCATCGAATCGTAGCCCTAGTAGCCTAGCGTTGCGATGGGCAGCCATCGGGCGACGGGCGTATGGCGGTGCTAGAGTGGCAAGGGCCTGTGAGGTAGCAAGTAGCAACTGAGCAATGGCAAACGGTGGCCGACGGAGCTTGCATGTGGCGCGACGACAGTAGGAAGGGCAGGCAGGCGGCGGCACACGTGCATCGTCGAGCCATTGGCAAGCAGGCAAGCCACAGGCGGTAGGCAGTGTTAAGGAACCGTCACTTGCGAGTCCAGTCCGAGCGATAACCTCGTAGACAAACTCAGAATCGTAAGAACAATGCATGAACACAAGAACAGAATAAGAGATTGAACACAGAGATATAGGGGGACGTCTTGCTTCTCTTTATTCCTTCATCCATCGATCAAATCCTTTACAATGAATAGCACCCCTATTTATAGGCTATGACCCAGCTAGGGTTTGAGATGGGGTGCCCACTAATGGGCCGACTGCAGGGTCAGGCCCATGGTTTCCCAACACTCCCCCTTGGGCACCCATCATTCATGTCCATATCTCGTCAAAACTCCATAAAAACCCAGTGGGAAAAATTTGGAGAAAGAGTACATGATATACGTTCTGCTGTGATGCACGAATTGCCTCATTAAAAACCTTAGCCGAGAAACTTCAGGAAAACTCGTCAAGGGAAAAAGAGTACAATCCACCTAATTTCATTTAATCTCCTCGATTTATTCTTTGGGTACTCGATATTCATGATCAAGCTTTAATAATGAGTTCGTGAAGGTTCTCCCCCTAAATTCTGCACTTCTAAGTCTCATCATTCCAATTCACGTATGCATCTTTCAAAGTTAGACGCTGGAAGTGACTTAGTGAATAAATCTGCAAGATTCTCACATGACTCAGTATGCAGTACTTTGATTACGTTCATCTTTTGCAATTCATGAGCATAGAAGAACTTGGGGTTGATATACTTTGTGAGAGGACTCTTCACATAACCCATCTGTACTTGTGCAACACAAGCTGCATTATCTTCATACAAAAAGTAGGGGTTTGCGCAATATTCAATCCACATGACTCCTGGATGTGGTGAATCGTCCGCTGAAGCCAAACACATTCTTGTAAGGCCTTGTACAATGCTATGATCTCCAAGTGGTTCGTCGAAGTCGATACAAGATATTTCTTAGACGATTTTCATGGAATTGCAATTCCACCACATAGGAGTTCATAGTCTGCATTTGATTTATCGTATCATGGGTCCTCTGGTACCGTCATCAGTATTGTCATTCATAGTTAGGTCATGGTTCTTTCTATAGAATGACTAAATTCTTTGCTTCTTTGGAGGTATCGAAGATGTCCTTTATTCCTGCTAATGCCTTTGGTAAGTTCTCGCACTATACCTTGCTAGTAGGATCACAAAGAAATACAATGTCCGTTCTAGTACAGTTTGCAAAATACATTAGTTCTTCTATTGCACTTCAGTGTGGGAATTCCGGTCCCAGGACTTCCTCCCCCTCTTCTTTAATTCTGTACGGGTCTTTGTCTTGCTGCAAAGATCTCCCGACCATTGGCACTTTCAAAGGGTATGCCCTTCCAAAGTCAAACCTTTCTGACACCTTCTGAGTGTAGGTTGACTGATGTACTAATATTCCTTCAGGGACATGCTCAAGCTCCAAGCCTAGGCAATATTTGGTTTTACCCAAATCTTTTATTTCGAACTCCGACTCCAGGTAAGAGCTTGCTTTCTTAATATCCTTCAGGGTTCTGATGATATTCAGATCAACTTCATACACTGCGATTATACAAAATCCATTCTGGGATCGTCGTATAAATACACAGAGATTATTCTCATTGTTCGTGTAGCCTTTGTTGCATAGAAAATCGCATCAAGCGATTATACCACATTCTGCCTGATTGCTTAAGTTAGTACAATGACTTTCTGAGTTTCACACTGTACATATTTCTATTTGCTCTGTTTTGGTTCGGGACAGTGATACATTCAGGTATCTTCATATAAATGTCCGAATCCAATATTTCATAAAGGTATGCTGGTACCCCATCCATCAATTTCATTTCTAACTTCAAGTTCACTGCCATTGAGATAAATGTCTAAAGGGAGTTCCGCTCATGACCAGGGAATATGTTTCTTCATAATCATCTCCTGGATGTTCAGTGAAACCTTGTACAACGAGCCTTGCTTCTTTTCATTTCTCTTTCGAACAAATACCCACTTATACCCTACGAGGTGCACAAGGGGAGACGTGCGGCTTACAGTGTTGGAAATATGCCCTAGAGGCAATCATAGAGATGATTGTATTTCAGTATGTTCATAACATTTGATAATATGTTATCTTGTTTCTTGAATGAATCATCAGTTATATAGATCAATGAGTATGTGACTTGTTGGTGAAACTCTTTATCTTATATGATATCGTTCTTAAAAGTATCCTCAGTCGAATGTCACCGGTGGAACACGGTGACTCTCGACTAGTACATGTATTGATTGATGACCATGTTTCACGGTCATGGATATAGAGATATCGAATCAATAATGTGGACACATGTTAGAGAACATAGTGTTGGATAAGACCCACCTTGAGACACTATTGAGATTGTTATGATTCTATGTGTCGTTAGTTGGTCTCAAGCAATGATGATGTATAATCCTCGGACACTGAGATCGGCATGGTTTCCTACATGTGTAATAGCACTCTTAGGGGTTGCCAAACGCTACTCCGTGAATCGGGTAGTTATAAAGGTAGCTTTGGGTATGCTATGAAACATGCGGAGGAATGTGACCGGTCGGATATGGATTTGCCCTCCTAACATAACGGAGAGATGTCTCTGGCCCTCGTTGTGGTCGAATAAAGAAAGTGCATGGCCATGCCACTAGTGGTCGAAGTGTCGACCACATGAAGTTATTCGACACTTGATCGAGAAAGTATTGAGCAGTCCATGGATGACATATTATCTCACCGGAGTTCAACCGGATGTCGTGAGGCAAAGGGAGAATACACATAGCGGAAGTGACTTAGTGAATAAATCACAAGATTCTCACATGACTCGATATGCGATGCTTTGATTACGTTCATCTTTTGCAATTCATGAGCATAGAAGAACTTGGGGTTGATATACTTTGTGAGAGGACTCTTCACATAACCCATCTGTACTTGTGCAACACAAGTGCATTATCTTCATACAAAAAGTAGGGTTTGCAATATTCAATCCACATGACTCTGGATGTGGTGAATCGTCCTCTGAAGCCAAACACATTCTTGTAAGGCCTTGTACAATGCTATGATCTCCAAGTGGTTCGTCGAAGTCGATACAAGATATTTCTTAGACGATTTTCATGGAATTGCAATTCCACCACATAGGAGTTCATAGTGCATTTTGCGATTTGTTGTATCGGGTCCTCTGTGCCGTCATCTGTATTGTCATTCATAGTTAGGTCATGGTTCTTTCTGTAGAACAGACTAAATTCTTTGCTTCTTTGGAGGTATCAGAAGATGTCCTTTATTCCTGCTAATGCCTTTGGTAAGTTACTCTATACCTTGCTAGTAGGATCACAGCAAATACAATGTCCGTTCTAATACAGTTTGCAAAATACATTAGTTCTTCTATTGCACTTCAAAGTGGAATTCGGTCCCGTGACTTCCTCCCCTCTTCTTTAATTACATGCGGGTCTTTGTCTTGTTGCAAAGATCTCCGACCATTGGCACTTTCAAAGGTATGCCCTTCCAAAGTCAAACCTTTCGACACCTTACGAGTGTAGGTTGGTGATGTACTAATATTCCTTGAGGACATGCTCAAGCTCCAAGCCTAGGAAATATTTGGTTTTAGAATCTTTTATTTGAACTCCGACTCGGTAAGAGCTTGCTTTCTTAATATCCTTCGGGTTACGATGATATTCGGATCAACTTCATACACTGCGATTATACAAAATCCATTCAGGATCGTCGTGATAAATACACGAGATTATTCTCATTGTTCGTGCCTTTGTTGCATAGAAAATCGCATCAGCGATTATACCACATACTGATTGCTTAAGTTAGTACAATGACTTTACGAGTTTCACACTGTACATATTTCTATTTGCTCTGTTTTGGTTGGACGATGATACATTGGTATCTTCATATAAGCGTCGAATCAATATTTCATAAAGGTATCTTTGGTACCCCATCCATCAATTTCATTTCTAACTTCAAGTTCACTTGCCATTGAGATAAATGTCTAAAGGAGTTCCGCTCATGACCGAGAATATGTTTCTTCATAATCATCTCACGGATGTTCAAAGAAACCTTGTACAACGAGCCTTGCTTCTTTTCATTTCTCTTTGAACAAATACCCACTTATACCCTACGAGGTGCACAAGGGAGACGTGCGACTTACGATGTTGAAATATGCCTAGAGGCAATCATAGAGATGATTGTATTTCAAGTATGTTCATAACATTTGATAATATGTTATCTTGTTTCTTGAATGAATCATCGATTATATAGATCAATGAGTATGTGACTTGTTGGTGAAACTCTTTATCTTATATGATATCGTTCTTAAAAGTATCCACAGTCGAATGTCCTTTGGTGGAACACGGTGACTCTCGACTAGTACATGTATTGATTGATGACCATGTTTCACGGTCATGGATATAGAGATATCGAATCAATAATGTGGACACATGTTAGAGAACATAGTGTTGGATAAGACCCACCTTGAGACACTATTGAGATTGTTATGATTCTATGTGTCGTTAGTTGGTCTCAAGCAATGATGATGTATAATCCTCGGACACTGAGATCAGCATGGTTTCCTACATGTGTAATAGCACTCTTAGGGGTTGCCAAACGCTACTCAATGCTGGGTAGTTATAAAGGTAGCTTTGGGTATGCTATGAAACATGCGGAGGAATGTGACCGGTGGATATGGGATTTGCCCCTCCTAACATAACGGGAGAGATGTCTGGGCCTCGTTGTGGTCGAATAAAGAAAGTGCATGGCCATGCCACTAGTGGTCGAAGTGTCGACCACATGAAGTTATTCGACACTTGATCGAAAGTATTGAGCAGTCCATGGATGACATATTATCTCACCGGAGTTCAACCGGATGTCGTGAGGCAAAGGAGAATACACAAGCGAGTCGTTCGATTGCCGAGGTCGTGGGCTGGTCGTCGTATGGAGATACGACCTAGTCGAAGACTACTCGGACATAATCACCAGCGGTCGTGAGGGAGTTACAAACGGTCGTAGTTAGATACTAGCGGTCGTGGGAGTTCTGAATCGTTGTATCGATTATGGTGGTGCGTGACTCGATCACGTAGTGGTCGTAAGTGATAAGGACACAGTCGTAGATCATATTGCATTAAGGTTCGTCCGATATATTCTGTGTGTTCGGGAATCGTTATGTCTTTGCTAGGTACCGTTGACGACTCGTGATCGGAAAGAGTTTCCGAGTCACAACCGCCACACACGAACCTATAGGGTCACACACTTAAAGGCCTAGGATTTGATTTGGATGGTGATCAGAATTCTTATAGGCCACGAGTTCCTAATGGGCCTCTGGTGGGACCCATTATGGATGCCTATATATAGAGGCGGTGGCATGGGGTGAGTGAGGATCAATCCTTTTGGAAGAAATCCGAAACCTAATAGCCACGCTCTCCTCAACCACGCCGGCGCGCTAGCACTCTGCGCGTGGTGTCCCCGCCTGTCACGTGTGGATACCTTGGAGGTGTTGTTGCGAAGCATCGGCACTAGGGCGATCCGCGACTCACGGCGACCTCGGGAGCCGGAGGAGAACTGCGGCGTCTTTCTTTTCATTTGACTCTACTTCGCTCGAGAGTGGTAATCTCGTGAATTACTTGGGGTGGTTCCTTGGTTGCGCGGTATTTTTGTTTGTGCTATCGTAGCTTTCTATTGCCTTCTCTCAATCTTCTCAATCTGATCTTTTCTTTCATTCAATGATCGATGGAGGCTCAATCAAGATTGATGATTGTGGCAAGTTTCTTTGCAAAGTAAATGTCGACATTGGCTGTTGTCATATTCAAAGATTCTCCCGAGGTCATAAAGTTTATAACTATTTCTTCAAGGGGCGATTCTTTTAATGCTTCTACTTGCTCACCGCTGGTTCCAATTGCGGGGCAAGTCCCTTTAGTTTTTCAGCTCCGATGTGTGCGCACATATCCATGCTGATGTTTCCCTTCATGGGGTGTTCAATTCTGGTATGCCTTTCCTGAAGGTTCCATACCTATGCCATGTCTCAACTGGCTCCCCTTCTGGTTCGGGGCACTTCGGTGATCGGCTGTGTC
This sequence comes from Ampelocalamus luodianensis, assembly GCA_036346255.1. NCBI lineage: Eukaryota > Viridiplantae > Streptophyta > Magnoliopsida > Poales > Poaceae > Ampelocalamus > Ampelocalamus luodianensis. The sequence continues at coordinate 1,529,450 of CM070632.1, read as the reverse complement.
AAGTCCTTCTTATCATTTTTCACCAGGCGTCCCCGGTTACTTTAGATTCAAGGGACCGGAGTTCTCGTCCTTTTATTCTGAGGCCTCTGGACGGGATTAGGGATACCTTCAATGGTATTTCAACCCTCTCTCCGGTGCATTGCTTGCAGGCAAATGCTACTTATTCACACTCTTCAAATCACTAAAGTAGTCTGGCAGTTGATTCGCTAATACTTGCAAATCAATTATCTTCTAGACTTCAATTCAATTATCTTCTGGACTTCTCTATTTGCTTCACTAGTGCTCGGGTCATATGCATAGATTTCAATTATCTTCTGGACTTCAAATGTCTTCTAGACTTCAATTATTTCCCGACATTATTATCAAGGGTTGATTTCCTCCCCCTAATGACGGGAAACTAACCTCATCTAATGTACTATCAGCGAATCGGGCATTATACAAATCTCCAGTCATAAGGTCCAAAAACTTGATTATGGATGCTGTCTCATAACCAACGAATATCCCACACTTTCGGAGAAGACCCTTTTCAGTTCGCTGCGGTGGTGGTATAGGTATATAACCCTTGCAACCAAACCTACGAAGATGAGGAGTTTTCAGTACTGACCCTTGCGCTAGTTGCATAGTTGGATGGATGTTATAGGCCGACGGTCTAAAATTGATGAGAGCTGCTACGAGCAGGACTGCGTGTCCCCAACATATAGTTGGTAAATTACAATTCTTCAAAGTTCTGCTAGTCCATTCTGGGTGTGGATATGCGGTACAGAATGCTCAACTTTTAATTCCCATTTTCATGCAATAATCATCAGATGCCTTCGGAGTACATTCTCCGGCGTTGTCCATTCAGATGGACTTCACGTGATGATCAGGGAAATTATTTTTTCAATTGTTAATTATTTGCGAGATTTAGCTTTGCAAAAGCATGGTTTCTCATAGACAATAAACATACGTGCGATCATTCCGAGGAAGCATCGATGAGCACCATAAAATACCTAATTGACCTTACGAAATGTATAGGACCGCAAAAGTCTCCCCGATACGGTCCAAATGCGAGGACTTCATCCTTCGCTTTGAGCAAAAGGTCTAATAATTAATTTCCGGTGGCACATGCGGGCACACAAAATCTTCAGTTCGGAAATTCTTTATATTCATATAATGTCCTGTGAATTGTTAATTATATCTCTCATTATCCTAAGACCTAGGTGGCATAATCTATCATGCCGAGATAGATAAGTTCGAGCTTCTAAATACAGATTTTGAGGCGATGCAGTCGCAAATGCCTTAATATTAGTGTAGTATAGCCCGATTTCATACGGAGGAAGATATTCGATGCTATTATACTACTTTCTTCACGCTTTGTAATGAGCGGATATTCATGCCATACTCTTCTTGATCTCTACGTGAAAACCGTAGCGCAAATGTCCTTGAGAGTTCTAGTCGATTCTGGGTACAACTAGTCTTCTTCAATGACCAAGGTTGTGCCCATTGGGGGTATAATTATGGCCCTTCCTGAGCCTATTATACAAGTATCGCTGCCTGCGATTGTCGTAAGACTACCAGCATTCTTGCTGATCGACTAGAAAAATTCCGTTTCTCTCAGGATGGTATTCGTTGTGCCGCTACATGCTAAGCACACTTCCTCCAAAGGGCGCCACACACGTTCTAATATAATGTACTTTATTAATATGTAGCAGAAAGCAAGCAACACATAAATAAAATACTTCAGATATCAGAACGTAACTTGCTATTATAAAGACGGGAAAATAAGTCTTGCATGACTTATAATAAGAATTTAATGCTTTGCTCTTCTAGAGCTTGCAACCATTATTTAATAATTCAAAGTTCTGCTTCAATTACAAACTGCAAGTTTTCTATAAAAGATCCAAGTGCAATGCGTGCACTAGATCGAATCGGCGAAGTATTCAGGAACTTCTGCCTCAATCTGCTCCATGGCGATCTTCTCCTCTTGGGCAACTACGACTGCGGGCGTAGCAATGTCCAAAGGAGGGTTGATGGGGGCTGCTATTGGGCTGTCCACATCCATAGGTGCAGCTAATGGATGTGGACCCTCTATGCCTGCAATGGCGAGGTGTGCCACATGCTATCATTTGCCCTTTTTCTTAGACTGAAAAATATTAATAACGTGCGATGCACTACCTTACCCTTCTTGCTCCTCTCATTCGTGAGAGGCTTCATCACCTTATAGCTGCTAGCAGTGGCTTCATGGCCAACATTGCTATTAGGTGGCTGCGAGATGTAGTTCTTCCTTAGAACATCATCCTGAGTTTTCGCAACTTGCATGATATCAATTAATTCGACATATTGCATGTAGCCGTCTTGACAGTAGTTGCGTGCGGATTGCACCGCATTCGGGTGAAAGGTAGAAAATCTTCTCTATCTTCTGCTCATCCGTGATTACATTACCACAGAATTGAAGACTGATACAAATTTTATACAAAATCTGGCCATGCTAGGTCAGTTTTTTTTTTGAATTCATGATTCGTGATGCGGTCATCTTCATATTCATGCCAAAATTCATAAGATTACTTTGGTAATTTGTGTAAGATGGTTGCAAAAATCTCATAATGCTATCCGAACTTCCTGTTCATGATCCGTATTTTTCTATGCATTTTCATAATTTATCGCTATCTTGATGATTAAAAGTAATATAAACAATCACGAGATAATCAAAACAATGAATCTGATAAATAAATTGCATAGAAATAACAATAACAAAATTAATATGCTTCAAAATGCAAAAATGCAAAAAAATTGGATTTCGACGCCTTTTACTCACTGAAAGTGACTTTTCGTAGCGCAAGTTCGTGGGTTAAAGCGCGAAATTTCAGTTAGGAGAATTTACGCGCAATTCTCAAATTTCGACGGGTTATTCTGCAAGAATATACATAATCTCATAAATTTCCCAACTCCTGGGGGGTTTTACGAAAAATTTCATTAGCAGTAAAACTTCCTCGGAATTTTCAGAATCACAAGGGTTATTATTGCAAAAGTTCCAAACCCGCGTAATTTTCCTCGTAATTTTCAATTTGAGGCCCTTTTGCAAAATGTCATTTCCCTTTTTCGATTTTCCTTGGCGGGCCCCTTCTTTCTTGGTTTTGGGCGCCTGCTTCTCCTTTTGGCCCGTTAGGCGAACAGCGTCTTCAAGACAGTGCTAGGTTTTCCCTAGCACCACTTGGTGGCGGCTCCTTCGAGCTTGTGGGCGCGGCCGCTCGAGCGGTCGAGGCGGCGGTGGTGCGTGGCGCGCGCAGCGTCGCGCGCGAGAGCAGCGTCGCGGGCGGCGCGGCTCTGGCGGTCGCGGCGGCGGCGCGCGGCGCTTAGCGTCGCGGCGGGCCGACGAGGATGCACGGCAAGCCGGTGCGATGGCGAGCGACGCCGAGGCGGCGGGCGCGGCGGCTTGGTGGCGCAACCACGAGGTCGGCGGCGCGACGGCGAGCCGACGGTGCTGCGCGGCGGATGGCTCGGCGTGGCGGTGCGACGGGCTCGGGAGGCCATGCGGCGGCATGCTCGAGCGGCGGCGCCCGTGCCGGTCCGGTGCCGGAGTCATCTCTCCCTGCCCCTTTTTTTTCTTTCTTGGGCGGCGACCATGCGAGGCTCCGATGGTGGCGATGCGAGCGCATGCGGGCCGGAGAGGCGACCGTGGACAGTGAACCGCATGCTGGCGGCCATGGACAGGGAGGCGGCACTTCAAGGTGGCCAGGGCGGTGCCGTGCGTAGGCGGCGGCGGCTTCAAGCCGGCCGGAGGAGGGTGCGCCCGTGCTGTGAAGGCTCCAGGCCGTTGGCAAAAATATCTTCATATTTACTGTTTATGCGATACAATGTGATGTAATACGGGATTACAACGGAGGCGCGGCTTCATGCCGACATGTGTATGCTCGCCGCGTGCTAGCGGCGTGGCTCTGTCGTTGCCTCCGTGGCGATGCGTGATGGCGGACTATGCCGACCGGTAACGTATCGCGGAGGTAGTAACAGCCGCTTGTAGGCGGTGTCGTGCACATGGTGCTTTTCGTGCTATTGCATCTACCAACTACAGTGCAATCATCATCTACTCTTTCATGCAACCTACCGATCGGCTTGGCCGGCGACTTCAAGTCGGCTCGCGGTAGATTAGAGCGGATTTGCACCGTAGAAAACCAATCTAGAAAGCCAAATTTGTAGAATTGAAAGCAATCTAGAAAATACGATTCAATCTACGAGTGTCATTCATCGACGGTTACCTTTTCGATGCGAGGAGAGTCGATCGTGCTGATAACGTGTTAAGGAACCGTCGCTGGCGAGTCCAGTCCGAGCGATAACCTCGTAGACAAACTCAGAATCGTAAGAACAATGCATGAACACAAGAACAGAATAAGAGATTGAACACAGAGATATAGGGGGGTGTCTTGCTTCTCTTTATTCCTTCATCCATCGATCAAATCCTTTACAATGAATAGCGCCCCCTATTTATAGGCTATGACCCTGCTAGGGTTTGAGATGGAGTGCCCACTAATGGGCCGACTGCAGGGTCAGGCCCATGGTTTCCCAACAGGCAGGAGTCAGTCCTTAGTCCACCGAAAGTGTTTAAAAGGAAAGCAATTCCATTTTACGATATGTGCTATTTTCTATTTGTGATTTAGTTTCATCGATTATCATTTGTTGATAGGTAGATTTGTAAGAATTAGAGAAACAACGTTGTATAAAATATTTTTCAAGCAATACAAGTAGTACTCCTCATACTAATAAGAGCATGAATCAACCAAAGCTAATCTTGATGGTTTGATATATGTTATGTATGCTTGTCTCCGCCTCCCCTAAATTTTTGTTCCGGATCCGCAACTGGATTTAGCCGTACATGAGCTAAGAACAGGAGCTTAAAAGAAGTTATCCATACAGTAAGCCATAAGTCACACCGCATACTTTAATAAACCAGCGAGGTACACACTGCCAAAAAAAGAAGAAAAGAACCAGTAGCACAACCAAGGTGCCTCTTTGATGCGAATTCAACTTTCGGCGAGACCGCAAGTTCACATTCATAACCGCGGCAGGCAACATCAAATCAAAATTACAACCCCTGTAATTGAGTAGTAGTAACATGTTGTAATGGCTGGCCTGTACCGCTAAACATCCGGTCGATCGAATTAAACATTATATTGCGGTGTTCACTTCGTTCACTCGACGGGCTGATACCTCAGCTCCGCGAACATTCTTGCCGTCGTCGTCGTCCCCTCCACACGATCTCCACTGGCCGGACGTACGGTGCCGAGGAGGCAACCGCGCGTGACCCAACGTTTCCCGATCGATCGACGAACCGTCGTGTTTGTCGTTCGTTCGTTGGGTTTCCGGCTTAATTTCCGTCAATTTCTACGCTTAAACACCGGATTAGAAGCCGGCGTGTTCCGTCGTGATCGATAGCTTTGTCGCTGCTGTTTCCGTCAGGTCGGTCTTTTCAGATCCTTTTGAGAGGACTGAGGAGAGTTCTCTGCCTGATCTTGGTAATGCTGTTTGTGCGTTAATTAATTCTTTGTAATGTCTCCGTTCCGCCGCGGTAGAGAGCGCTGCAGCTAACACGCGGTGTCCGTCTATCATGTCGCGGTGTTATTTTTATAAATTTGTGTGAACTAAGACTACTTTTGATATTACGAATAAAAATATATGTCAATTTAGCCAAAGACTCGATGTGTGCTAATAAGTACGGCCTCCATCTCATCCCGATGCTTAACTAATCTATTACTAACGAATTATACTACACGCGAATTTAAATTATTTTTTGAGTAGATTGGGTTTTTATAATTGGTGGGACATGATCGAGGCAACCTAGTGGAGATCATCTGCATGACGTTGTACATACATACTTGAATTGTTGGTCGGGTGTGGACATTCTATACCCATATGCACCTACATCCATTATCCTCTTCCTCTAATGTGCTCCGAGATTTGTGTGCCCCTCCTCTCTCTTCACCCTCTCTCATCCGGCTCACTCTCGATTCGCCACCCACTCCCGGGCCGCCGCTCGCCGGAAATCCCGCCCGCGCCGTCACGGAAACCTCGCCCGTCGGCTCTGCCACGCTGAAAACCTCTTGAAACCCTGAGGTTTCTGGCAGCGCAAGCAAGGTTTCTAGCACTGAGGGAAGAGGTTTCTGGCGGAGGGCGAGGTTTTCGGCAACGACAGCGGCGTGATGAGGTTTCTGGCGGTGGCTAGCGTGGCGAGGCATGGCGCGGCACCAGAGAGAGGAGAGTGGGGGTGAGAGAGTTGAGAGGGGATGAGGTAGAAGCATGAATCTCGGAGCAGCGTGGACGGTCCAGATAAGGTATGCAAGTGCATGCACATGTATCCTTGCATTTCCCATTGCTGGTCTCATCTCATTACCTGCCAATGTAAGCAGGAAGTTTTCCACCCGGCCGGTTTGTAGGGCGAGCAATATTGGGTTGGACTCGACGTACGTCGACTTCGTTTCTTGCAAATTACTATGTTCCAAACAAAATACTACCAGTAGTTCTCAAATTCAGCGTGACTCCCTTTTCAAATACAGTTGAAATTTCGTCTAAAAAAAGCTCCAGTAAAAATATTAAGAGAGGGAGGAGTATTTTACTCCTATCACCGGTGTGTATGACGACAAAGTGCCATGCTCCGGGCTCCCTGAGATCAAACAAGCTATAGTACCGCGTGTACCTTGATCAGTGAACGATTCTTTAGTCTTTACATGCTTGCATGCATATGCGTTTTGGCATTGTTTAATCAGGCAATGACCCAGAGAGAATTCCTGGGGCTTATTACGAAGCAAACACTGAACTGCACAACATCGGTAGATCTAGAGATTCTACTGCAGCTATACAACACTGACGTACGTGAAAGAAAGGTTGCTGTCCTCTTTTTGTTGCTGTGAGCGTTTACTACTAGTGAAATGCAAAAAACTTGTTCTCTCAAAGCAGAATGCGACAGTAATAGGCTGTACAGCTTGCTCCGGATGTAAACAAAAAGGGGTCTGCATAGGTTCAGGATTTCAGGCCGAGTTCTTTTTTTTTTCCAAGAAAAAACCTCTGAAGGATAGAGAAATGCACAGTGATCTGCTTGAATGTGAACAGTACTTCACTTGTTCTCCGTGGCAACCTTCTGGACTTGTGAAATATTTTTGGCGTAAAATTCCGAGAACGTCAAATGTATCGCACGAATTAGTTGGATAGGATGAAGTGACAGACGTGCCACAGATGCGCGCGCGTGATCGAGGATCGTTCTCACCTTGCGAGTCCAAGGATTTGGTTGTTTTGTTTCCTCCACCGAAGGTTGTTCAGAAGTCAGAACGTTGGAACTTACACAACAATTTTGCAGCAGACCATGTAAATATCCTTTGGGTTTCGTTTAATTGGGATTTTTTTGTATCCTTAACGGGAAAAGTACTGTCATAGTTTACCGCTGGTAGATTGGCATATCGCGTCTGGTGATTAGTGCCTGTCTCTCCTTGGTTAGGATCGGGATCTCTGCAATGAGAGAGAAAATACAGAGGTTCTAAAGTGTGTGACATTACGATGAGATCTCTGCCATCCAATCATAAATAAAAGGTCTCGACCAATCTCTACAACATTTCCTGCTATACTAGATTTTTTGTTATTTCCGTGTCGTTTCCTACTGTACAACAGAGTACCGCTCACCGTCTTATAAAATAATATTCACACAACGTTCTCACATTACAGCAGAGCAGAGGACCCAGATCCCTTTTAACTATCGGTTCTCCTACACACGCTCTATCCCATTTACAGCACAAATCTGACTGGCAAGCTTGTGCCCTGGAAGCGTAGGACCTTGGTCCCTGTCACTGTTCGAACCCCTACAGACAGTTACACCTGTCTGATTGACCGGGTCTGTTCAACCTTATCCGTCGCCTTCTTGGTGCACGAGATATCTCAATCTCCAGTTCTATCAACTGCCACCGAGCTCCCCCGCTCAATCCCGGTGAGGTTCTCACCCCTCGCAAGTGTCGATGATCGGAACACAGGATTTTTTATCGAGTTTATTCGAAAAAATAATATGAGAGTACTGTCGACGATCAAGACATCGATCTTACGAAAATAGAAAGGAGAAAGTAACGTGAGAAATCTCAGAAAATAATAGGGCTGCTCTTTACTTATATGAACTGGGTTTTACGAGGTATCCTCTAAAAATACTGCTTATTCCATTACAATCTCACACCTATCACAAGAAACTATGACTTGTGTTCTAGTCTGATGACTATGTCTTGTTTTCTGTCTCTTTCCTCTCCCCCCTTGATCCGTCCAGGTTCCATCTTTAAATAGCACTTGAAGAGGCGGCAGTTACTTCCAGATAAGACGCCTGATGTGAAACGATACGTCTGGTCGGAGCCAAGCGATGGTTGATAAACAACCAACTGTTCGACGGTTACATGTATATGAGACATATAACCGCATGGAGGTTATTTGTTGTTGTGTCTGTATAAGATACATCGTATAGTATGGAATATGCACGTGTTCCATTCATCATACGGTGGAGAATATTCTTGGAATCAGTTCATACCTTTTACGAGCAGTTCTTCTGGTCGGAAGCTTGGCTTAGGCCTTCGTCCGACCAGGGTACCCATTATGTAACCTCTGGAATCTCTACGATCAGTGAGATCATGCACCTCAGAAGTTACGACCATGAAGACGTATGGTCTTTATATATATATATATATATATATAGAGGTTTTAATCCTCATCGGCTAGCCCCCGAACTTTAAATGAATAAGTCGTGTGAACACCTTTCTTCCGATGAAGTCGTATCGGGATGACGCTCATTTAAATGTAAGGGCATTTGAAGCGATTTGTATTCACTTTAAAGTTGAGAACTTGCTTTGGGAATTTGAAGAGTTTTTGTGTCCATTGGACTTCTTTGGATAACTCCCTATTGCAGTTAGAAATTCTGAAGCTTATAAAACCCCTTTGTAGACTTTGGTTTTTTTACTTCCTACTTTTCTTCTTCATCTCTCGAGTAAAAACTGCTTCCAACCTCCTTTTCTTTCCCCATCCGAAAGAAATCTGACCATGTCGGACCAAATCATCAGCTGGTCGGTTTTCGACTTTAGTGAGAAGAAATTGGAGAACTTGGAGAAGATCGGGATGCTTCCCAACAGGGATCTGATTTCTTGGAGATCCGCGGTTGGGGAACATCCCCGAGCAGTGAAGATGGAGAAATCTCTGCTTTTCTTGCATATGTTGAATGCGGATTTAGGCTACCGATTCACTCCTTCCTTCCTAAAGTCCTGGAGTATTACGGAGTTGAATTGGTGAATCTTGCTCCCAATGCTATCGCTAATCTCAGCATCTTTGTTTACCTTTGCGAAGCGTACTTGGGGATTCCAGCAGATCTAGATCTATTCAGGTACTACTACAGGATGACAAAGTCTGGGAAGACGATTGGGACGCCTGGAGAGTGCACCTTGCGTCTCCATGACGGAAAAGCCGATGAGTATATTTTTATGTACTCAAAATCTTCGTGGTCGTCGTGGAAGAAAAGCTGGTTCTATATGAAGATCACGAAGAAAGACAGCCTTTATTATTCTGGTAAAAAAGCGGTCGAGAATCCGAGATGGCGCTCCTCTACAGAAAAAGAGGAAAAAGTAGGAAAATAGGCTGAAGCAATCAAGCTTCTTAGTGTCAAAGGTCTAACATGTTGGCATGTAGTAAAAGATTTTTTCACACGCCGGGTTAGCCCTCTGAAGGCCCGAGCACATAAGATGCTCTGGTACATTGGTCGTGATGATACGACCAGAGATTCCAAAGATGATAAGCCATTTAATGATTCCGACCATTTTACCTATCTTAGTCGATTATTTCCGTATCCTTAAATCTTTTATATTACCTTTACAGCTCTATCTTCTGATGATATTAGAACCCGGATCAAAATGATCTGCGCCGGAGAGCCTGGCGATAAAGCTAGCTTTCCCCGAATCCTAGCGGTTGTGTCCGCCGAAGAGAGAATTGAAAGACTCAAGGTAAGAAAATCAACCATTGTTTATTTGTTTATACATATTATTTCTGATCGGTATACCATAAATCCTATTTGATGTGTAATCGGTCGGGTTGAAAATCAATGAGGCCACTGAAAGATGTGAGCCAATTGATGATCCGATCTCCCCTTCGACCACACAGGATGTCAATCTTCCAGAGGTAGGTGACCTAACATAAATAATATTTTGGACAAATTATGTTCATCGCCTAACTTTCTCCGATGATGAATTCAGGCGGTTGTCATACCTTCCAGCAAGGTCACTGAGGACCCTCCAGTGTCTACTGAGGCCACTGTTTTGGAGGTCGACAAATCTACACCCACTGATCCGGTGATCAGGGACCTTATCCTTGACGAAATAGTCGCGGATATCGCTTCTGATTTTCAATGAGTGGATGTGCAGCATCTAATCAACCCTACTTGTTTAGAACCGGTGAAATCCGTTGACAAGAAGAGGAAGGCCAGCGCAACGAACTTTGCTTCGATGCGCTACAAGGGTAAATTCAGAAAATCGACAAGGTACATGTATTAAATAAAGAGGTTGTATATATACATACCTTGGATCTTCCTTACGTTCTCTCTCTTTTTTTAGATCTTCTGGTGTTCTAGTCGTGTCCGACCAGAGTATCCCTCAGAAAATGTTCCTGAGGAAGAAGTGATCGTGGAGGTTTCTGATCAGGATACTCCTAAAGCACAAACTGCTGAGGATGAAGTAGTAAAAGAAGCCCCCGAGCAGGCTTCAACATCTGCTCAGGATCCTCTAGTAATCCTTACTCCTTCTCCGGAGGTAGTCATCCCCAAAGACCCTCAACAGGTTCCACCTCCTCCTGGAAATGCTCCTCAGGTTAACAAATTCTTTTTTTCTCCCCGATTTATCGAGGATAAGGAACTTGATGAAGCCTCGGGAAAGATATCGGACCGTCAAGCTGAGATTGGTCCAGATACAATCTTTTCCGAATATAATGATATGACAATTCGGGTAAGTGTTCTACGACCATCCTTACAACTCTTTGTTTTGAAGTTCCCCTGGAAACTTTACCAAAGAAAGGGATTTTATTCTTGTAGCACATGGTCGAGAAATATGCTATGGTCGGAGGACTGACCCAGCGAATAAAAAAATTGGAGCAGAAACACTCCGATCTGAGAAGTAAGTATATTTCTCTTTTTGATCTCCTAAGGTTTATTATCTTGATTCTCCTTATAGCTTAACCTTCTTTTTCTATCATATTTGAAAGATTTAGAGAAAATTAAAGAAGAGATCAAGGCCAAAGAAGTCATAATAATAAAACTGAGGGAAGAAAATCAGGATAAAGACCGGTCGATCGAACATGCGATGACCAGGCAAAAGGAGGTTTTCGACTCTTGTGAGAAGAAAATCAAAGGTAACTGGTCGTAGACTTAATCAGTATTCCATAACTCTAATTATTTAAGTGTGTGTTAATTTTTATCCACTCGTGCAGAAAAAACCCAAGCACTTGAACGAGCAGATAAAATCCTCGAGTTTGAGCGTGGCCAAAAAGCAGCCCTTGTATTTGGCCTTGATGAGAAAATTATGGCGCTTAACAAAATGATCTTTGATATGGGATCATGATCAAGCTTGCCTTCCTTAGGAGATCCAGCGGAAAAGATGAACTATTTTGGACAACTTCTGGAAGATCTCCAAGGCCTGCTCAAAACTATGAGGTAAAACCATACCCACACAATGAAGGAAGCTATTATCAATGGAGTTAGCGTTGCTTTAGCAAAACTAAAGGCTTCCGACCCCTATATTAGTCTTAAAGTTGTGGAAGAAGACTTCGACTGCTCTGAAAGTGAAGCAACAAAACTTCTCGAGGAAGTAAGACTTCTCGAAGAGAAAGTTACTGAAGAAATGGAAGTCGGATCTCCATCATGTAGCGACTAGTCTGGTGGATCCACTATGTAAATCGAAATATAATATTTAGAATATGCAAAATGAAACTTACCTTTTATCAATGAAGATCTTGCTTTGTTTTATCGATGTTATTAAATACTCATATATCTCCTAGCCCCCGACTGCTTATATTAGTAGATGAATGTTACTAAAAGAAAGTAGTAGACCAAGAAATTGAGTAATAACAATGACCATGGTAAGAGTGCTGATAATGTGTATGACAATGATCCAGGAAATACTAGGAAATCATGTAGTCGAAACCAACTGACGATTTCGACTAGTCTAGATCTTGTCCATTATCGAAGTACTATGAAATACCACTTGTAGTCGGAAGATATAACAAAGACCAGATTTGCTGATAAGAAGATATGCATGAAGGTCGTATGTAAAAAATGAAATGAAATAAAAAAAAGATAAGTACCCTTGTTTAGAAACTATTCAGATCTGGTCGTATCGAATCTCAAGAATTGAAGAGTTGTAAATTATTTCGCTAAACGTGCTCATGTTCAAATCCGACTAGCAGCGAGGATCGTAAGAAAAGGACCGTCACTAGAAAGCTCCTTCCAGTGGGCAGGACCACGTGCGGAGAGGAGAGACTTCGACCAGGAGGCTTTCCGTGTCCCGACCAGTAGCCAAACTTGAGTAGAACAGAATGTTGAAATAAAATAACAGTCTTCAAATTCGAGAAATAACGAAATCCACATAAATTGTCTGAGTTGGAACTCCGGATACTCATATGTTTCTTTAAGAAAAGAGTATTTGGTTGTGCGTGTGTATCATGGAAGCAATGATCACGACTAAAACCAGTTGTGGTCTGTGACATTTAAGTCAACAACCATGAGTGTTGGAGATCCTATCGAAAGAAATATCGGAGAGAATGAGAGTCTTCTCCGACCAACCAGCAACAATAAAGATATACTACCAGATACGATGAATAATGAGTATAAACAACCATACTTATTGTTTTTGTTTGTTTGTAAAAGGAAAAGCATCTTTATTGAAATATGAAAAGAAATGAAATACATGAAATTAAACATAGAACTTACGCAATTGATCAATATTCCAAGAGTTAGACAAAACTTGCCCGTCTGTCATAGCTAATCGTACCGATCCTAGTCGGGTAACTTCGACCACAGTGTGTGGACCTTCCCACTTGGGGGAAAGTTTGTTGCGACCTGCTTGGTTCTGAATTTTTCGAAGAACCAAATCACCTATAGCTAGGCTTGCTGGTAGATTGCTGATCGTAGCAAAGCTTGATTTCGTCGTTCTTCAAAGAAATTGATGTCGTCAAGTCGTCGTTCACACTAATCATTTTCGGAAAAGGAATCAGTTCGAGCAGAACCAATTTTAAGTTCTGGAGGAAGCATGGCTTCAGCTCCGTAAACCATAAAGAATGGTGTTTCACCGGTCGCACGACTAGTTGTGGTACGAACGGCCCATAATACGGAAGGAAGTTCTTGAACCCAAGCCCCTGACCGTTGAAGTAACTGGTCGAACACTCGTCGTTTGATCCCTTGCATTATGATACCATTGGCTCGCTCAACTGCTCCATTACTCTGTGGATGAGCAACGGAAGCGAAATATATCTTGATACCTAGTTCTTCACAGAATTTCTGAAAATTGCTGCTCGAGAACTGGGCACCGTTATCGGTGATTATACGACTGGGTACACCAAATCATGTAATCACGCTTTTTGTTAGGAATTTCTTGGCGGCTTCAGTTGTAATTTTTACAACCGGCTCGGCTTCGATCCATTTAGTGAACGTGTCAATCATGATGAACAGGAACTCAAAGCCCCCGGGTGCTCTTGGAAAAGGTCCCAGAATGTCCAGTCCCCAGATTGCAAAAGTCCAAGAAAAAAAGAATTGTTTGCAAAGCTTGAGACGGTGATGTACTTGTCGGCTATGAAACCGACATTGTACGCGCCGTTCTGAGCTCTTTTGCATCATCAAGGCGGTTGGCTAGTAGTATCCTTGCCTAAAGGCTTTACCAACCAAAGTTCTCAGAGGAATGATGAGCTCCACGCACTCCTCCATGAATTTCGACTAGCAATTTAATGCCATCCGAGCGAGATATGCATCTCATCAACACTCCGTGAGATCCTCGTTTATACAAGGTACGTTCAATTAGAGTGTATGATTTGGCTTTTCGTGCTATACGATCAGCCTCTACATCATCTTCTGAAATTAGGTCATGCTGAAGATAATTGTAGATCGATATCATCCAATCTCTATCGTGATCGTGATGGTGCCAACCATCATCGACCTGTGGAGCATCCATGTTTGCAGAATCAAGGTGTGTAACCTCCTTGCTAACATCTATGTGCTCGGAAGGCTCGACTACCGAGGGTGAATCGAGTGTCTCGAGAAAAACTCCAGGCGGGATGGATGTCCTTGTGGAAGCCATCCGCCAATCGTTCGCGAAAGTTTTCCATTCTAGGAATGTGTTGGATCTGAAAACCGAAGAAATGCTTTTCGAGTTTCCGTACTTCCGCAAGATATGATGACATCTTGGTACTAGAGCATTGATACTCTTTCCCTACTTGATTCGCTACTAGTTGAGAATCGCCTTTCACTAGCAATCTGCGAATCCCGAGCGAACGAGCTGCTCGAAGTCCTGCCAGTAAACCCTCATATTCTGCCACATTGTTAGTAGCAGGAAAGTTTAACTGGATAGCGTACTTTATTTGTTCGCGAGTAGGGGAAATCAAGACGACCCCAGCCCCCGAGCCATGCAACATCAAGGAACCATCGAAGTACATTATCCACTCGTTGTGGTGCTCGTACTTAGGCTCTTGGGTGGGTTCAGGGTTTATCCATTCGGCAATGAATTCTGCTATTGCCTGGGACTTGATTGCTGTTCGTGGGACAAAATGGAGATCGAACGCCCCAAGCTCAACCGCCCATTTTGATATTCGCCCTGATAACTCCCTGTTTCCTAGGACTTGACCAAGGGGATATCCCGTAGGCACGACGACTTTGTGGGCCTAAAAATAATGCCTTAGTTTCCTTGAAGCCATAAGGAGACCGTAGAGCAACTTTTGTACCTGCGGATACCTTTCTTTTGGTCCATGCAAGACTTCGCTTACGTAATATATTGGTCGTTGAATATTGTCTCGTTCTACGACCAGCACATCACTAACCGTTTGTGGCATTGCAGCAACGTAAATTAGCAATGTTTCTCCCATTCTTGGTAAAACTAAGATTGGGGACTTGTAAGGTACCGCTTTAATTCTTCAAAGGCCGTGCTTTAGTCCATTCAAACTCCCACGCTTCCTAAAAACTTAAAGAAAGGTAGTCGCTACTTATGAAACGACTTAACGCCGCCATACAACCGGTTAATTTACGAACTTCCTTCTTTGTGGTTGGATCGCGCATCGATCGATGGCGGTGATTTTCGTTGGATTTGCTTGATGCCTCTGGCGAAACTAGGAACCTAGAAGCTTTCCGACTAAACTCCAAACACATATTTCTCTGGATTTAACTTAAGGTTATGACGTCTTAAGTTATTGAAAGTCTCTTGTAGATCTAGAATATGATCGCCAGCATTGATGCTTTTTACGATCAGATCATCAACGTAGGCTTCAAGATTCCGTCCTATCGGAGGGCTAAAAGTCTTTTGCATTAACCTTTGGAATGTTGCACCAGCGTTCTTGAGACCAAATGGTATTTTTACATAACAGTAAGTACCATATGGAGTGATAAAGGAAGTTTTCTCTTCATCTTCTTTGCTCATATTGATCTGGTGGTACCCTGAATAAGCATCTAAAAACCTTAACAACTCACACCCAGAAGTAGAGTCTACAAGTTGATCGATGCGAGGAAGGGGAAAGTCATCCTTCGGACAAGCTTTATTAAGATCTGTAAAGTCAATACACATTCGCCATATCCTATTGGCTTTTCTAACCATTACAGGATTGGCGAGCCACTCTGGGTGGTCGACCTCACGAATGAACCCAGCTTTAACAAGCCTGCCAATCTCCGACTGGATTGCTTTTTTCGGTCAGATGCGAAACGTCGTAGCTTCTGCTTGACCGGTTTTTTGTTAGGCTGTAGAGCTAGCCTATGCTCGATCACCTCCCTGGGGACTCCGGGCATGTCGGACACCTGCCAGGCGAATACGTCTTGGTTAGCTCGGAGGAAGGAGACGAGCGACTATTCCTATTTAAGGTAGAGTCTTGCCCTGACCAGTATCTTAGCACCCTCTGGAGAAGCACTTCCGTCGAGTTGTACCTCTTTTATCTGGTCGGAAGGTTTCGGTGTCATCCTCGGTCTTGAATTTTTGACCTGCATGTTAACGGTGTTAGTTCCCCTGGTCGGGAGTTCATCGACCAGTTCTAAGCATTTCCGATCGCATGCGTAGGCTATCTTCTGATTGCCTCGGACCGTGATTACACCCTTTGGTCCCGACATTTTTAAACTCTGATAACCGTAGTGCGTGGCTATCAGAAACTTTGCTAAAGCTAGACGACCAAGAATTGCATTGTATGCAGTCTCAAAGTTCACCACATCAATCAAATTTTTACGTCCAAAGTTGTCGCTTTTTCGAACGTAACCAATAAGGACAAGTGCCCAATTGGTTTAGCGGTAGACCCAGGAACTATGCCATGAAAGGTATATTTCACAGGTTTTACCTTGGATTTGAGAATCTGCATGTCTTCCAAAGCACTTGCAAATAAAATATTTAAGGAACAACCCCCATCTATGAAAACCCGATTAACCTTGCAGTTATTAATAGTAGGCTCAACAACAATTGGAAACCTACCTGGTCGAGTTGAACGAATGAGGCAGTCTTCTTTGCTGAAGGAGATTCTCGTTTCCGACCACATTGAAGATTTAACGGCGATCGGAGATTCGGTAAGGTTGACCTCTCGCTCCATGGCTTTCAGGTGACGTTTGGACTCGTATGAAGAAGATCCACCGAAAATCACATCAACGGTGTGCTGGGGTTCTTGGTACTCCATCTCTTCGTCACCATCTTTATCCTTCTTAGAACTTATTTCCCCGAGTTCTTGAATCGACGGGAGTGGTCCTTTACCTGCATAATAATCCTCCAGCTTCTTTTGCCAAGTGCGACAATTGTGCAGGTCGTGTCCTGCTTGCTGGTGAAGAGGACACCATTTTTTACTTTTCTTGTAATCATTGGTCGGAGCCCTGGCCTTGCTACGACCAGTATAATCTTTTCTTTCTTTGGAAAATTTTTCAGGAACAGTAAGAACCTCTTTGTCGTTGGTTCTGCCATGCTTCTTTTTCTTGAGAGTCTTCTTTTGTTTCTTTTTCGCCTTATCTAAGCCAGGTTGGGGAATTTTATCCTTTCAATCAACAGTTTCGTTCCACTCGACCGCTTCACTGGCCGTAGCGTACTTGTCAGCCATGTCGAAAAGCTCGATGGTTGTTCGTGGGGGATGTATAGCTAAATCCTCCGTAAACCTTTGATTTCTCAATCCCGCTTTGAAGGCTTGGATAACGGAAGATTCTGCAGCCTCCGGTATTGAGTTACGAACTTGGCTAAATCTTTTAATGTACTGCCGGAGAGTCTCGTTTGATTTTTGTCGTATTCTATGGAGATCGTCTTCCTTTCCAGGGCGATCATGCGTACCCTGAAAATTTGCGATCAAAAGGTCGCATAGTTGCTCCCAAGTATACACGGACCCAACAGGTAGGTTAAGCAACCATGATTGGGTTGATCCTTCTAATACTGTAGGAAGATAGTTTGCCATTACATTTTTATCACCACCCGCGGCTCTGATAGCGGTGGTGTATATCTGGAGAAATTCTAAGGGATTTTGGGTCCCATTGAATTTATCCATATTGGCCGGTCGGAACCTATTTGGCCAACGTACAGCCTGGAGCCTTGCTGAGAAGGCTCGATAGCCTGTGATAGTTTCGTGGCGCCTTCTTTGAAAAGGTACTGGATTATAATCGGTTGGAGACCGATTTCTAGGAACGGATTGTCGGTGTTCCAATGTCCCGATTCGGTCGTGGATGTTAGTAAAACGCCTCCGACCGCTTGCTTGGTTCAGGTGATGTCGGAGATCACCTGGTCCAAGCGATTGCTCCTCTCGACGAAGTGAGGGTGAGGATTCCTGGAATAGTCTCCTTCCCTCATGACTTGTTGGTCGGAATCGTCGAGGTGGTCGCAGTGTCAACTGATCCTCAAGACGACCATGCAGGCCCCTGCTTCGGAAAGAATGCTGTGATGAAGTCATGGTCTGACTTTGCGGGTGCCTTCATTCCCGATATGCTTCTGTGCGCTGCATCGTCTGTTGAATAATCTCCGATACTTGACCTGCGAGTTGGGCAAAACCTGGAGTCTCTGCCAAGGCAGGGTCAGAAGTATTTAATATATCCATGACTCGCTGCAAGTTTTGGATTGTTACCGAAGGTCTCGAGGGATTTCTGCCAGAAGAAGGTGTTTGATGGCTTGAATCCCCCGACCTCCTGGTCGATCTTGCCTGATCCCTCACATTGGTTTGGGAAGGATCGGGCGTGTAATCGATGAGCGTCCACGATTCCGTCACCTCCGGCATTTGGTGCATGACCGCTCGTACCATCTCCATTAGGACGTGGTGGCGGGGCAACGTATGTAGGACCGTATACGGCATTGTGATCCGTATCTCCGATCGCATTGACCTCATGCTTCCAGCAGCGATCCTCCGATGAGCTTCCGTCATAATCGATGGAGAGCCTTTCAGAGCTTCTGCGAGAAGCTTCCACGACGGAGAGCAGTCGGTGATCAGCACTTCCTGAGGTTTTCGTAAGGGTCTCAACCTGATCCGACGAGTCGCCGATCGAATGCTGAGCTTTATCATCCCCACTTGGTTTATGACCAATGGAGGTTTCATCAACACCGTCACCAGGTGTCGGTTGGCTCCTGGAATTGCTAGAAGTCGTCGGTGAGTACCTATCAACCATGATCGCATCAAAGGTATATTGAACCTCGAGTTGCGGTGTTGAATTTTCGTCACCTTTTTTGCCGGTCGAAAGGCCCGGGCTTGCTGAGGCTTTGGGGTGTTCCGAACTGGTCGAAAACACTTCATCTGGAACCGCAACTGATTGTAGCGGTGTGTCTTCATCCGTCCGGTCGTCTTCGCCGATTTCTGCCTGGGCGAGCCGGCAGAGGAGGATGATGAAGAGATTCCGTTTTCCTCCATGGCGCGCATGCATGCATCCATGTCGAGGTCGGCGTAGTCCGCCAAGTCGAACCAATTTTCTTCATCCCAACTTCCCGCCATAACCGCATCAGAGGTCACAAACGGGGAATGGACAAAGATCTGATGAGCAGAGAAATTCTTCTGAGATTCCACGTCGCGAACCCCACGACGGCGCCAGCTGTCGACGATCAAGACGTCGATCTAACGAAAATAGAAAGAAAAAAGTGACGTGGGAAATCTCATGAAATAATGTGGCTGCTCTTTACTTATATGAACTGGGCTTTACAAGGTATCCTCTAAAAATACTGCTTATCCCCTTACAATCTCAGACCTATCACACGAAACTATGACTTGTGTTCTAGTCTGATGACTATGTCTTGTCTTCTGTCTCTTTCCTCCCCCCTTGATCCGTCCAGGTTCCATCTTTACATAGCCCTTGAAGAGGCGGCAGTTACTTCCAGAGAAGACGCTTGATGTGAAACGATACGTCTGGTCGGAGCCAAGCGATGGTTGATAAACAACCAACTGTTCGACGGTTACATGTATATGAGACATATAACCGTATGGAGGTTATTTGTTCTTTATGGTTCGCATAAGATACATCGTATGGTATGGAATATGCACGTGTTCCATTCATCATACGGTGGAGAATATTCTTGGAATCAGTTCATACCTTTTACGAGCAGTTCTCCTGGTGGGAAGCTTTACTTAGGCCTTCGCCCGACCAGGGTACCCATTATGTAACCTCTGGAATCTCTACGACCAGTGAGATCGTGCACCTCAGGAGTTACGACCATGAAGATGTATAGTCTTATATATATATATATATATATAATAATATATAGAGGTGCAGGCGACGGGATCCACCGGATTTGGTCATCTTCGTTGTCGCCGGTGACAGAAATCACTGGATCCAGTTGTCTTCCTTGTCATCGGCAACATGATCCACCAGATCCGGCGACCCTCTCCTGCCTCCTCATCTAGGTCACAGAGCGGTCCAACGCAGACTCCACCCACGTCGCCTCGTGGCTCCATGCGCCACATGTGCACGTCACGGATGACTTCAAGTTGTGGCTTCACCCCTTGGGCGAGCAGGGGGGCAATGGTGCTCGACCTGTAGTGCTTCGAGATGGTAGGGCAGCGCACGACGACTGGCAAGTGCAGGGGTTGCACGTGAGCATGCCGGGAATTTTTTGCGTTATTTATTTATATTTTTATGAAACTTTGGTTGAATTTGGTGAAACGTTTCCAAACTTTTGGTTGAAACTTGTTAAAACTTCTTGAAACTATTCAGTTGAAACTTAATGTTCCAAAATTTGAAACTTGTTGAAACTTCATTAGAATCTTCTAGAATCTTCTAGAAAATGTGTGAAACTCGCTGAAACATGAACCCTTTCAAATGTTATCATGAAACTTGTTAAAAATGTATCTCAATGTTCTACTATCGTTCTGATGATGAATGCTGGGGGATCTCCTAGAGCGAAACCATATAGAAAAGGATACGAGGATTTTATACATGTTTAGGCCTTCTGTTGAAAGATTTGATAACTTCTGTCTCTCGTTGTGCTTGTCGAATCTCTTCTTTGTATCTTTCTTCCTTTGTCCACCGACTTTACTCCTTATATAGCGCATGAAGGGATGACGGTTGTACACATCAAGAGACACATTAACGTTTGATGAAATACGCACGTTTGAGTGACGGTTATTGTCAGAGACACATCCCTCCACATTGTCTTGCAGTTATATTAGAGACAGATGTTTAATATGTATAGTTATCTCAGGGAATAATGCACCTATTAACTACTACGTGTATTAAAAACAGTGTATAAATATCCCTAGTCGATTGGGTCTACATGTCTGTAGGCTTTATCGACTATAAGGTGGTTGTAGCAAAGCTTACGATCATGAGGTGATCATAGTAGGACTTACGATCAATAGGTCGCCATAGAAGAACTTACGACCATGAAGTGGTAGTAGGGTGACTTACAATCATAAAGTGGTATATAGGGTGGTCGTAGAATAACTTACGACCATTAGTTGTTTATAATCTCCATCATTGTTGATATTGAGGGGTACTATTTAAGGTTGTACGGATATATTATTATATATAAATATTACAGATAAATAATTTAATTAATTGATGATTATTAGATCCTCGTCACTGTATGAAACATGTTGTTATACCATTGCAACGCTATATCATTGTGTAGTCGCTTCCGACTTATGCATGGGTTACTGCAATACTGGTAACATAACCACAAGTATAGACACACATATATAACGCGACTGACGGGGTAGTAGTATCTGCAGAAGGGGCGAACCTACCATTCTGGCAAGCTCTGGCGTTCGCTAGAGTTGCCACTGGTCCAGAACCCCCTACCCCTGTCTTTCTTTCCTACCTCCAGGCTCCGACTCTCTGGTACCGGCGATGCCACGTCAGAGAAGAACTCGGTTCCTCCCTGCCTCCGAGTCCCGATAGTGGGCCGGAGTTGTTGGGTCGTGGCCCGCCCAAACCGAGTACATGGAAGCCTCAAGGCTCCAACTCCAATCGACGAAGCAGACAAGCGGTCAAGCAGCCGGCCTAGTCAAGCGAGGAAGCGAGCGAAGCATCACATCCCCAACTTTAGTCCCAACCCTAGGCGGCAGCGGCAAAGCCCGGGCTGGGTGAGCGACGGAGTGCCCCACGGTGCCAGCGTGGGCGCGCGAGCGAAGGAGACTAGGAACGCAGGCAGGCGGTGCGGCGTTGGCTCGTGGCGCGCTGGAAGCTGGAACCGGCAGGCGAGGCGACATGTGATAGATCGCGAGCAGGGCGAGCGACGGATCGCAGCGCTCGCTCCCTAGTGCGGCGGGTTGCTCCTGTGTCCTCCATCGCCGGAGGCGATCGGCGAGGAGCCGAGGGTCGGGGTCTAAGGCGAGCGCAGGGGCGGCATCTGGCGGTCGACATAGGCTGTGGCCCGTGGGCGGTGGGCGATGGCGACTGGTGAGGAGCCGAGGGGCACGAGGCCAAGGGACAGGCCAGCAGGGAGCGATGTCTGGTGGCCGGCGTAAGATCATCTATGACTCCTCAACCAAGTAAGTTATTTTCACCTGAAGCTAAGGGGCTAGATGACGAGGATCTGATAATCCTCATTTTATTATTCTATAATCATGTAATATGACGTCACATGGTATACTCCTTAATGTTATAAGGGAGGAGTAAGTTAGTTGGTCGTAAGCTCTCCTACGACCACCCCCTAGTCGTAAGTATTTCTACGACTATGGTGTAATCGTAAGTCCTACTACGATTACGTCCGGTCATAAGTTTTTCTACGATCAGTACCGAGCTGTAAGCTTTTCTACGACAACCCCCTAGTCGTAAGTCCTGCTACGACCAGCCTTGCTACAACTTTCTCACAATTAACTCGGTCCACTCGTCAGAAAGCCCATTTACTAGTAAGGATCTGAGCAGTCAAATCACGTAGTTATACCTGAAATAACTACAGATGATTCTCCACTATCTCTGATTGGTAACCGTTGGACAGCGTGGGGAGATTACTATTCCGGTAATTACTCTCATGATTACGCAATAATGAGCGCCTAATTGGCTTGGAACGACAACCGCCCCAACAACATAGTATAAATAGGTGTCTCTTGGAGATAGTAGGGGAGGATTTTGAGAGACAGTCAGTAGCAGAATTAGTGTAAGTCTTTTCACTGATTGTAATCAGGATACCTAATACATCACACATGAGTAGGGTTGTTATTCTCATTGGAGAAGGTCCAAACATGTATAAAAATTCTCGTGTCTCTCTTGTCTGCGTGATCAATTGTGGAGACCCCAAATCAAATAATATTTACGTAAGATCGGTTCTAAAACACCGACAACTAGAAATGGATTTGAAGAGATACTTTAGCCTCATATACTTACTGGTCCAATTCTAGCTTCACCAATTAGCTCTGCCCATTTAGTGTCATGTACTCGCATTGGTGTAATTATAATATAGTTTGCATATATGTTTTTTTTGCTTTTGGGTAAATACTCTTTGAAGCACGCTTACAACTCCGCCGTACATAAAATATAGCCATGGTCCGCCGGATACTGCGATTCTGAATCGTATTTACACTTCGACCATCGCAACGCGCGACGCCACGCCACCCAGCGCCGCTGGCTGTGTTGCCGCCACGTCGGTCGCGCGCGCCACGCTCACCCAGCGCCCCGCCACCGCGCTGCAAGTTTTTTTAATTTTTTCTTTTTTTAATTTTTTAGATGTAAAACATTTTTAAAAAAATTGCTCTGATGGTGGGCGCACGCTCACCTGCGCCCACCATGTACCATTTTTGTTTTTGTTTTTTTAAAAAATTATTTATGTTTTTGTTTTTTAAAAAAATCATTTATGCATATTTTTTGTAAGAATTTTTAAATATAGTAAACAGGGTCCAAAAATTATGAATTTTTTTGTGGAGCCTTCTGACACTGTGTATTTGCATGTGTAATATTTTCAAAATTTTATGCATTATGAATTTTTCTCGAAAATTCATTTAAGTATATTGTAAATAGAGTTTCATCATTTCATGTGACTTGGAATGATTTCATGAAATTTTGTCCATTATCCCACCGTCCCTCCTCCCTACTCCGCACATCTGTCACCTCGTCCAGAAATTCCGGCGCCAAATCGTGAATTCGCGCATAACGCCGCGACTCTTCTCCGCTCGGCTATAAATACCGAACTCTGGCACTCGCTCGTCGCTCAACCTTGATTGATTACTTCCCCCGAATGGTTGATTGATTACTTCCTTCAAAGGACAGGTAATTTGTGCTATGTTTTTGCCGTTATTATCATAATCATAATTAGTCGGTCTTAGTCAGCTAGTCGTAATTAGATAGTTTAGGGGTAATTAATTAGTCGTAATTAGTTAGTTGACTAGTAATGAATTAGTTCAGTAGTAATGAATTAGTTTAGTGGTAATTAACTTTGTTAGTCGTATGTAGAAAAATGTTATGGTTTAAATTGGATACTTATCTTCTCTTAATTTTAAAAAAATTAGATGTGTTTCATGAACACCTGTGCTGAGAAGGAGGTGGGTTTCTGTGCAGAGTTGTGGTGCATACTTTAGGGTTTGGGCTACGTCCACCGACACTGCAGTATCATGGCTTCACTATCAACAAGTACGGCAAGGAAATGTGGCGCGTCAAGGTCACCGTCTACTCGAAGAGCCATCTACAAGGAGACATATCCTATCACTTCACGGTAGAGAGGGAGCCACAAGCTCGGGATGCAAGATGAAACCCTAATATGGATACTATTCTTTAATACTGCATCGCACCACAGGCTAGATAGGCTTGTACATAAACCAAATAGGGGAAATACATGGCGTGCAGATCATATAACGATGTCTGTAACCTTCAAACGCATACCCAGCCTGGAGGTTACGGTCCATCGTTATATGATCTGCATGCCACGCATTTTTCTCAGTTGGTTCATGTACAAGTTTATCTAGCCTGTGGTATAATATGTGTTGTCATATTGTATATCGATATCTCCAATGGAGTTGCAATGCAGCGTTTTTTCTATACATTCCAAGTCACATGAAATGATGAAACTCTATTTACAATATACTTAAATGAATTTTCGAGAAAATTCATAATGCATAAAATTTTGAAAATATTACACATGCAAATACACAGTGTCGAAGGCTCCACAAAAAATTCATAATTTTGGACCCTGTTTACTATATTTAAAAATTCTTACAAAAATATGCATAAATAATTTTTTAAAAAATAAAAACATAAATGATTTTTAAAAAAACAAAAACAAAAAATGGTACAGTGGTGGGCGCAGGGTGAGCGTGCGCCCACCACTGTAGCAATTTTTTTTTTTTAAAAAAAATGTTTTTACATCTAAAAAATTAAAAAAATTGAAAAAATTGAAAAAAAACTTGCGGTGCGGCGCAGGGTGAGCGTGTGCGCCAGCGCTGCGTGGTGGGGCGGGGCGGCGCTGGGTGAGCGTGGCGCCGCGCCCGACGTGGCGCACAAAGCCTTGGCGCGGGGTGGCGTGCGCCAGCGTTGCTATTTTGTAAATACCATTTGTCAGTGGTCAGAAGTGTAAATACGATTCGTAAACTGACCGTATCCGCCAAAGATTCATGGTCCGCCACTTATCTGCAGCAACTGGATATGGGCAAGCAGGCAGCTGGTCTGAGTCAGATAGACAGAAGGGGACGCGTATAGCTGTAGCTAGCTGCCTGCCTGCATGCATATGCTGGCTTCGGCATACGGCAAAATGCCATATATGCATCAGCGTCCTCTGGTTGCGTGAACACGCAAGCTGCCAGCGGCTGGCCGGCCGGCCGGCTGCCTGCGTGCATTATGCTTACCGTGTGTAGGAGGAAACTAGGACAGTACCTTGCAACGCATGCCGCCTGCATAAAACATACGCTCTGATCACACATGTGGCAAGCTTGAATGCTCTCTTTGTCTCTCTCGCTTCTCCTCAGCGCCGAATAGATTGCCGTGCATGCCGTGTTTACGTACGTTACATACTCCTCGCATTTGTCACCGCGGGGTTCGTTCTTCAATTCACGGGAGTACGTTACTGATTATACTCGAATGCTACTCTTGAAAAGGAACATTGTTCGCGTCTCCTAGGCATGGTAGCGCCTTTGAACAAAAGTGCTACCCGCTAACTCTAAGCATTTCTCTTTGATTTATTAGCACTTTTCTCTTATTTTTTTTTTTTTTAAAAAAAACCAATTTGTCTCTCTCTCTTTGTCTCTCTCTCAAAGTTTTAGTCATGCATTCGATGTGCAACTCGATCCAATCGAAAAAATATGATTTGCAAAATACTCTCTAGTTCACAAAAATATATCGTTTTGGACATCGACACGGTTCACAAAACACAACTTTGACTACTAATTTCTATTGTGATATATTTATAAACCCCTCCCCCAAAAAAAATATATTATTAAAGTATTTTCTAGACCAACCTACACGTATGGTGTTAATGTATTCAATCTAAATATTTTAGAAAATATTTATAGCTAAGGGCATGTACAATGATACAGACAACAGCTGTCTATAACAACTCTTCATATCACCTGTAGACAGCTCATACAATAATACAGACAATTGCTGTCTTTTTAGTTGTCTTTATAGAATACACAATCTTTTAATGTTTTTCTTATTTCTGGTGATACAGTCGGCTACAGGTTTGTAAACATAATCTTTCTCTCCCTTTATTCTGTTTCATCACATCAGCAAAAATCCTATATGATAATAACTATAGACGGCTGACATAAGCCCATTATACATGTTCTAAAGTTTCAAAAGTTTGACTATGTGTGTCCAAAACAACGTGTCTTTGTGTAGTAGTATTGCACGTCCATAGTGTTTTTGGAGGCATTTTTCATTGAAGTGCCGTATTAAATATGCGCCTAACCCCTAGTCTAGCCTACTGGATGGAATTGAATATTTCTGTAGTAAATTGGACAGTTAAATGACTGATATACTAGAGAGCTTTTGGTGCTTTCTGACGGGAGTATCCTGGCTAAAAGGCGTCTGCATGTACTGCACGCATATATGATGATCCTGTTGGAGTATAAATCCGTGTTAAATTTGTGCCATCGTTCAGTCAGTATGCATATCAACCGTGTTTACAGTTCCTGAGATGTCCGTGCAAATCTCATTTAACTTCGACCGTAAAACTGTGTTTAGCTGACACTGCTGAATCAGTGTATAAATACACGAAACATGGCACTATGGAGCACATATTGCCGTCCTGTAACTGTAAGTAGATTTTCTAGCTGCGATGGCGTCGTTGCACTGATCTTCATCCATCGAAAGGCCAGCTATTAAAGAAACGTCCTGGATCTACTTGAAACAGTTTAATTTTTTGCAGGAAGCGGGAAAAGCACTTCCGACCTCAGTAAGAGAGTGTCCAAGTTAGGCCCTCGACCGGCGAGTAATATACACGTCCTCTCGACCGAAGGATTTTGATGATCAAGCCGCACCCCCTTTACTATCGATGATCCCTGAAAGTTGGAATGTTTATAGTGTTAATGTAAATGATTTATTCTCACCGGTTATAAAAAGAAGTCGTCCTAAATATGTGCAGTCAAATTATACTCTCTCTAGATACAAAAGAACGATGTTTTAGGATATGTATAGTCAAATTTTGTAAACTTTAGCAATCAATATTCTTATGAATATTTAGATTAGGCATGTGGAAATGATATGTTTAGATTTGTCTCAAAAAATATTTTCATAACACTATAATTTTATCAGGCTTTGTTATTATATAACAATAGAAATTAGCTGTTAAAGTTGTGTTTTAGAGGCCGTATCAATGTCCACAACGTTATTCTTTTGTGCCCGGGAGAGTACCAATTTTGATAAAAAAAAAATTATCTAAAATACATAGTACGGATAAATAAAAATGATATGAGTAAATTTGTCGTGAAAAATATGTTCATATTATTATACGTTTATAAGTTTTCTTGAAAATATATGACAAAATTTACTGGTCAAAATAAAATATTGACTTTGAAAGGTAAACTTTTTTCTGACCAGAAGGAATACTATCCCTATACTTTATACCCTTAATGTCGGACGCCATCATGTTGCCTTTCATAGCGCTTCATTGGCGCCAACAGTTGTGTGCCAAAAAAACATCTCTTATTGGTCTCTTGGATGATGTTGGGTTACTAGTAAGGTACACTAGTGCCGAATACAATTTTTCTACCGTATAAACCAAGAAGTCATACAAATAACAAATCATACATCGTTACCACTAGATGTTCAGTAATACAAAAGAATATTTGTAATAGTCCGATCCAACGACATGTGTGCCAATGTGGTTGAAGTAGTCGATCGTCCCATGATCAGCTTGCTGTTCTGCAAATTGCTTGTCGTCTCGTCTCCTCACGATCCCACGAACCTCTTTGCACCGCTCATGGATCCTCCCCGATCAACACCGCAGTCGTAGCAACACCTCTCTTGGTATTCACACGTGCTAAGGTGAAACATCGTGTGCCAGTGTGCTAGCATCAATACGTACGTTTAGACCTTCAAGGAGGTGGTGGATGGGGTTTTGATGTGCTGTGTCATCCGCCTAAAAAGCCCCACACCTCCGTTTATATAGAGCTAGCCCCCTCCCTTAGTGGAGCCCCGCAATAGGTATCTATTGCAGAGTAAAGTACCTTTAGTCATAAAATAGTGGTGTTTTTACTTTTCATAGCCAACAATATACTTTTTTTTTACCACGAAATTATCTTATCTTATATTTGAAATAGATGTTAAAGTGCCATATCATGATAATATTTTCCAAAACAAATTCACTCGTATTAATTTCATACGTGCAAACCAAATATCTTTGATCAAAACTTAAATGGTTTAACCGCACACTCATCCGGACGGAGTATACTCATCCGGCGGTTGTAACAAGATGTTGATTGTCCCCCTACGTTCCGAAGCGTCGGATAACCGGAACCACAGTAGCACTGTAGCGGTAGCCGGTGGTGGAGGCATGATTGATTAAGGTCCAATCCGATCGAGGGGAGAGAATGTAGGAAAGGAATGGAGGGGGCGGAGTAGAAGGGAACAAGGGGATTTATGGGAGGGGCGCAGAAAAGTCCGGGTCCCAATAATGGGAGCGGCCTATGGCGAACGCTACGCGCTGCGTCTGCGTCTCGAGCCGTGCGCGATGTACGACGCGGTTGACTCCGCCTCGTCCTCGAACCCGAAACGATTGATTCCCCCCGCACACACCCACCCACACACACGGTACTCTCCGCCCCACACGGCGCGGTGTCTTGCGCGGGCCCCGCGTGGCGCTGCGCCTGCGCCTGCGCGGACGTCCAATCGGCGCGGCGGAGCGCAGCGAGGAGGAGGAGGAGGCGAGGAATACGAGAGAGTGGAGGCGCAGGGAACAGTCGCGAATGAAGGGGATTTGTCTTTTCCAAATCTGGCGGACGGCGCAGATCCCCTCGCCTAACGAACCCGGCGACCACCACAGCCGGGTCACGAGCCCAAAGCCCCCTACTGCTCGCTACTACGTCTACGTGTGCCAGTAAAAATATCTTTTCTTTACCGTTACGTCTGTTACCAAGTTTCTGTATCGACAAGAGACTAAACCACTCTGCTAATTTTTACCTCCCTTATGTACGTGATAAATACAGATGAATAAAAGAATGCTAGCTCTCCTCTGCACACATATATTCATTATGTATTTTGGTGTTTATGTAATTATTTCTTCCTCTTTCTTCCGCGCCTGACGAGCGGAAAACAGAAAGAGAGACGGGCCAGTCGGGGCCGTGCACGCACGCATCGATAGACATTTAATTACGGGGTAATTAACGCTAGGGGCTAGGCTATCGTCCCGTAGGACACCCACCCGCTGATTGCATGACCAACCGTCTGATCGGAATTTCACGGCACAAATGGATCGAATGGATTGCGTTAGTAAGTTTCGATACGTGTAGTTGACTGGATTCCTGGGCATGAACATTTTCAGTCAAAATCAAGGCCTCCATCAAATTAGGTTCACATGTCGGAGGCTATCTCCGTAATAGTTATGACATTACATTCGGTATGCAAAGGAAGTCTAATATCTTTTACTACGATCTAACTGGTCGACGACCAGTTTGTGTTACAAGACGATCAATTATTGACATCGTTCAACTAGCTATACGGTCTTGGGCAATTCTCGACCGGTAAACTGGTCGTGAGACCTAATATTTACCCACATAACTAACGGAAAAACAGTTATTGGTGTATCTGACACCTTACGACAGTTGGCTAAAATACGTGACGGTTCAAAACTCTAACTACTGGAGAGTGCGCGTCCAAATTAGAGATGCCTTTAGTGGTTAACTGTCACCCCTTCAATAATTATAAAGGCGACAGCTCACGTACTCCATAAAAAATGTATAATCGTGTAATAAATCATTGTTCAAAACCGAACTACCCAAGACCTTATGGTGCTATGAACGCACCGAACTACCCAAGACTGAAAACCCAAGACTCCACGTGTCACACACTTGCTAAGCTAGCCTACTGGGACTCTGAGCTCAGTAATTGTGGACCAGTATTTCCTCCTGTCTAGTCTGTAGGAAGGCAGTGTTCCCGGTCGTCCATGACGTTGAGACGGACATGCGCACCGCGACATTGACACCTGCGGCTGCGCGCCAATAATATGACCGATCGAGCGGGGGAGCTGGCAACGAAAGCCATCTCCACGCACAGTGCGCCGAAGACCAGACAAGGGTAAGCTACCAATGCAACTCCATCAGATAGCTCAGCCTCTTACCATGAGTAAGCATCTCACTGCTGGCTCGCAAGTGCGTGGACCTCTCCTGCCAATCCCATGACAGTGACGAAGCTAAATTTGCACTGTAAACTCGACACTGCCGGCCCACGGATTCCTACACTCTCCTACTGCCGTCTTCAGGAGCATGGCCTTCTAGCCGCGAGGCAGGCCAGGTCTGGGTGCTAACAGCCGGTGCCGTGGGCACAACAAAAGCCCATCAGGCTGTTTCCCTCGACAAATTGTAGGAGCCGTTCAATCTTTATCAGTTTTGTCAGGTACACAACAAGGGCTAGGCCCGTTCTCGTTAGCTTTCTCACTCTTCACCACCGGGCTACTTGCGCTTGTACTTCCTACTTATCTTCACGGAATCAGCTAGGGATCGTAATTATGTTTGATTACTCGTATGTCTGTGGGTAAGTACTATAATAGAGTCGGGTATGGGTTATTTTCTTTGTCCATAGACATAAATAAGGGGAAACTCTCTGTCCATCGGTGACGATGATTAAAATCTCTATGTATTATTTTTAATACATAAAGACCATACGTCTTCATAGTCGTAACCCCTGAGGTTCACGATCTCACTGGTCGTAATGATTCCAGAGGTTACACAATGGGTACTCTGGTCGGACAAGGTCCTGTGCCTAATCTCCAACCAATAAACTGCTCGTAAAAGGTATGAACTGATATTTGGAACTGATTCCAAGTATATTCTCTGCCGTGTGATGAATGGAACACGTGTGTATATTCCATACCACACGACGTTTCTTATCCTGAGACATTGATGAACAACCACCATACGGTTAAGTATCTCACAAACATACAACCGCTGAACGGTGGATACTCCATCAATCGTCATCTCGCTCAAACCAGTCGCGACGCTTCACAACAGACGTCTTCTCCAGAAGTAACTACCACCTCTTCAAGAGCTATTTAAATATGGAGCATGGACGGAGCAAGAGATCAAGCCTCATCGGACTAAAGCATAAGCATCAGATTTGTGTTTTAAGTCTGACATTGTAGCATAGCAAGCATTGTTCTCAGTGTAAACAGGATTAGTCCACCACCTAGTCATAAGGCATCCTCTGTAAAATCCAGTTCATATTAATAAAAGAGCAATCTCATTATCTCCCCAGAAATTCCGCGTTATTCTCTCCTACGCCGTCCGTGGGGAGCAAGGCGCGGAGTTTTGGAAGAAGTTCTTTGCTCATCAAATCCTTGTCCGTTTCCCATTTTTAATCGCTCATGCGGTTATGACAGGGAGTTGGGACGAGGAAAACTGGTTCGACCTGGCGGACTACTCCAACCTCGACATGGACGCATGCATCCGCACCATGCAGGAAAACAGAGTTTCTTCATCATCCTCCTACTCCGTCGGTTCGCCCATCGCAGATATCAGCGAGGTCGACCGGATGGATGAGAATACACCACTACGATCAGTGGCGGTTTCACAGGATGCTTCCGACCAGTTCGGAACACCCAAAAACCTTTGCAAGCCCGGACTATTCAACTGGCAAAAAAGGTGAAGAAAATTCAACACCGCAACTCGAAGTTCAATATACCCTTGATGCGATCATGGTTGACAGGTACTCACCGATGGTTTCTGGCAATTCCAGGAGCCAACCGACATCTGGTGACGGTGTCGATGAAACCCCCACTGATCATAGACCAAGTAGGGATGATAAGGCTCATCATACGATCGGCAATCCGCTGGATCAGGTAGAGACCATTACGAAGACCTCAGGAAGTACTGATTCGACCACTCTCCATCATGAAAGCTTTTCGCAAAAGCTCTGAAAGGCTCTCCATTGATTACGACGGAAGCTTATCGGAGGATCACTGCTGGAAGCACGAGGTCAATGCGATCGGAGATACAGGTTAAAATACCGTATACGGTCCTCCATACGTTGCCTCGTCACCACATAATGATGGAGATGGTACGAGAGGTCAAACACCAAATGCTAGAGGTAACAGAACTGGTGGACGTCCATCGGTTAATTTGTCTGGTTCTGCCCCAGCCTATGTAAGAAACTAAGCAAGATCAACTAGGAGGTTGGGGGGAATTCAGGCCATCAGACACCTTCTTCTGGCAAAAATCTTCTGAGACCTTCGGTAACGGTACAAAACCTACAACGAGTTAGACATATTTTAAATACTTCTGACCATGTTTTAGCAGAGACTCCGGGTTTTGTCCAACTTGTAGGTCAGGTATCAGAAATTATCCAATGACTATGCAAAGGCACGAAGCATATCGGGACGAAGGCACTTGTAAAGTCGCACCATGACTTCATCCCAAAGATTCTTCCCGCAGAGAGGCCAAAGATGGTCATGTTGAAGACCAGTTGATACCAAGACCACCTCGACGATTCCGACCAAGAAGTCATGAGGGGAGAAGGCTATTCCAAGAAACCTCACCTTCACTTCATCGAGAGGAGCAATCGCTTGGACCTGATAAACTTCGACATCGTCTGAATCAAGCAAGCGGTCAGAGGCGTCCTATCAACGTCCACGACCGAATCGGGACACCAGAGTACCGCAATTCAATTTAAGAAACCGGTCTCCGACCGATTATAATCCGGCACCTTTCCAAAGAAGGCGCCATGAAACTATCATATTTGATCCTTCTCCGCAGGATCCAAGCTATGCGTTGGCCAAATAGGTTCCGACCGACCAATTTGGATAAGTTCAATGGGACTCAAAATCCATTAGAATTTCTCCAGATATATACCACCACCATCAGAGCTGCTGGTGGTGATGAAAATGTAATGGCTAACTATTTTCCCACGGTATTAGAAGGATCAGCCTGGTCGTGGTTACTCAACCTACCGGTTGGATCAGTGTATACTTGGGAGCAACATTGCAACCTTCTGATTGCAAATTTTCAGAGTACGTACGACCGCCCTGGGAAGGAGGACGATCTCCACCGAATCCGGCAAAAATCTAATGAAACTCTCCGGCAGTATATCAAAAGATTTAGCCAGGTTCGTAATTCAATACCAGAAGTTGCAGAATCTTCTGTCATTTAAGCCTTCAAAGCAGGATTAAGAAATTGAAGGTTTACGGGGGATTTAGCCATACATCCGCGACGAATAACCATCGAGCTTTTCGATATGGCCGACAAGTACGCAACCGCCAGCGAAGAGGTTGAGTGGAACGAGGCCATTGATCGAAAAGATAAAATCCCCCAATCTGGCTTAGATAAGGCATAAAAGAAACAAAGGAAGGCTTTCAAGAAAAAGAGACACCGCAAACCTGACGATAAGTAGGCTCTTGCGGTTCCTGAAAAATTCACCAAGGGAAGGAAAGATTTTGCCGGTCGGGGCAAGGCAAAAGTCCCGACCAATGAATACAAGAAAAATAAGAAGTGGTGTCCGCTTCACCAGCAAGCAGGACATGACTTGCGTAACTGCCGTGCCTGATAAAAGAAACTGGAAGATTATTATGCAGGTAAATGTACACTCCCCTCGATACAAGAGCTCGGAGAGACAAGCTCCAAGAAGGACAAAGACGGTGATGAAGAAATGGACTACCAAGAACCTCAGCACACTATCGACGTGATCTTTGGTGCATCTTCTTCGTACGAGTCCAGACGTCATTTGAAGGCCATGGAGTAGGAAGTCAATCTTACCGAACCTTCGATCGCCGCTAAACCTTTAAGGTGGTTGGAGACGATAATCTCCTTCAGCAAAGAAGATTGCCCCATCCCTTCGACTCGACCAGGTAGGTTCCCTATTGTCGTTAAGCCTACTATTAATAACTGCAATGTTAATCGGGTCTTGATAGATGGAGGCAATTTTTTAAATATTTTATTTGCGAGCGCATTGGAAGACATGCAGATTCCCAAATCCAAGGTAAAACCTGTGAAGTATGCCTTCCATGGCATAGTTCCTGGTTCTACCGCCAAGCCAATAGGGCACTTGTCCCTACTGGTTACGTTCGGAAGGCCTGACAACTTCCGGACAGAAAAGATTTCATTTGATGTGGTGAATTTCGAATCCACATATAATACAATCCTTGGTCGTTCGGCCTTAGCAAAATTCTTGATAGCCACGCATTACGGTTATCAGAGTTTGAAAATGTCAAGACCAAAGGGTGTCATCATAGTTCGAGGCAATCAAAAAATAGCTTACGTATGTGATCGGAAATGCTTGGAACTAGTCGACGAACTTCCGACCGGGGAACTAACACCACTACCATGCAGGTCAAGCACTCGAGGCCAAAGATGACACAAAACCTTCCGATCAGACAAAAGAGGTACAGCTCGACGAAAACGCTTCTCTAGATGGCGCCAAAATATTGGTCGGAGCGGACTCAACTTTAAATAGGAAGAGTCGCTCGTCTCCTTCCTCCGAGTAAACCAGGACATATTCGCTCGGCAGGCGTCCGATATGCCCTGAGTCCCCACGGAGTGATCTAGCATAGGCTAGCCTTGCAGCCTGACAAGAAACCGGTAAAGCAAAAGTTGAGGTGTTTCGCACCTGATCGGAAGAAAGCAATCCAGTCGGAGATTGACAAGTTTCTCAAGGCTGGGTTCATTCGTGAGGTCGACCACCGAGAGTGGCTCGCCAATCCTGTAATGGTTAGAAAGGCCAATAAAAAATGGCAAATGTGTATTGACTTTACAGACCTTAATAAAGCTTGTCCGAAGGATGACTTTCCCCTTCCTCGCATTGATCAACTTGTAGACTCTACTTCCGGGTGTGAGTTGTTAAGTTTTTTAGATACTTACTCAATGTACCACCAGATTAATATGAGTAAAGAAGATGAAGAGAAAACTTCCCTAATCACTCCATATGGTACTTACTGTTATGTTAAGATGCCATTTGGTCTCAAAAATGCTAGTGCAACATTCCAAAGGTTGATGCAAAAAACCTTCAGTCCGTAGATAGGTCGGAATCTTGAAGCCTATGTTGATGATCTAGTCGTAAAAAGCATCAACACCGGTGATCATATTCCAGATTTACAAGAGACTTTCAATAACTTAAGACATCATAACTTTGAGTTAAATCCAGAGAAATGTGCATTCGGAGTTTCATCTGGAAAGCTTCTCGGATTCCTAGTTTCAGCTAGGGGCATTGAGGCATCAAGTCCTAGGAAACAGGGAGTCGTCAGGACGAATATCAAAATGGGCGGTTGAGCTTGGGGCGTTTGACCCCCATTTCATCCCACGAACAGTAATCAAGTCCCGGACAATATCAGAGTTCATTGCCGAATGGACAAACCCTGAACCTACCCAAGGGCCCGAGTACGAACACCACGATGAGTGGACAATGTACTTTGACGGTTCCTTGATGCTACACGGCTCGGGGGCTGGGGTCGTCTTGATTTCCCCTATTGGCGAACAAATAAAGTACGCTATTCAGTTAAATTTTTCTGCTACTAACAATGTGGAAGAATATGAAGGTTTGCTGGCAGGACTTCGAGCAGCTCGTTCGCTCGGGATTCGCAGATTGCTAATGAAAGGCGATTCTCAACTAGTAGCGAATCAAGTGAAAAAGAGTATCAGTACTCTAGTACCAAGATGTCGTCATATCTGGCGGAAGTACGGAAACTCGAAAAGCATTTCTTCGGTTTTCATATCCAACACATTCCTAGAAAGAAAAACTTTCTAGCAGGCCAGTTGGCACGGATGGCTTCTACAAGAACATCCGTCCCGCCCGGAGTTTTTCTCGAGAAACTCGATTCACCCTCGGTAGTTGAGCCTTCCGAGGACATAGAAGTTCGCAAGGAGGTTGCACACCTTGATTCTGCAAACATGGATGCTCGACAGGTCGGTGATGGTTGGCGCCATCACGATCACGGTAGAGATTGGATGATATCGATCTGCAATTATCTTCAGCATGACCTAATTCCAGAAGATGATGTAGAGACCGATCGTATAGCACGAAAAGCCAAATCATACACTTTAATTGAACGTACCTTGTAGAAGCGAGGATCTCACGGAGTGTTGATGAGATGCATATCTCACTCGGATGGCATTAAATTGCAAATCGAAATTCATGAAGGAGTCTGTGGAGCCCATCATTCCTACAGAACGCTGGTTGGTAAAGCCTTCAGGCAAAGATACTACTGGCCAACTGTCCTTCATGATGCAAAAGAGCTCGTGACGGTGCGTACAATGTCACTTTCATAGCCGACAAGTACTTCAGCCGTCCTAAGCTTTGCAAACAATTCCTCTTTCTTGGCCTTTTACAACCTGGGGACTAGACATTCTGTGACCTTTCCCAAGAGCACCCGGGGGTTTTGAGTTCCTTTTCGTCATGACTGACACGTTCACTAAATGGATCGAAGCCGAGCCGGTTGTGAAAATTACAACTGAGGCTGCCAAAAGGTTTCTCACAAGAAACGTGATCATACAATTTGGTGTACCCAGTCGTATAATCACAGATAACGGTACTCAGTTCTCAAGCAATAATTTTCAGGAATTCTGTGATGACCTAGGTATCAAGATACATTACGTTTCTATTGCTCATCCGCAGAGCAATAGAGCAATTGAGCGAGCCAATGGTATCATAATGCGGGTGTTTTGGCTGCCACGACAGAGATTAGTAGCCGATGTGGCTGGTGCGGCAGAAGCCAAGGGGCTACGGCAGGGATGTGTTGTGGTTGCCACGCAACGAAGGAAATCGCATAACGGTAGCTGCGGTTGCCACGGTCAGCGAGAGCAATCAGTGGCAAAGCAAGATGCGTGCTGCGGCGGTAAATTGCGTGCCGTGGCAGCGGCGGCAGGCTGTTTTTTGGTGCCGCGGCAGGGACCGATAGCGGCGACAAGATGCGTGCCGCGGCGGCAGGCCTTTTTTGTGTGCCGCGGCAGGTATTGGCAGCGGCGGCAGAGATTGTAGTTGCCGCGGCAGCGATGGCAGGCGGTTTTGGTTGCCGCGGCAGGAAGTGTCAGCGGCGGCATAGATTGTGTGGCGCGAAGTTGGACACAATGATGAAGCTACGCAAAGGAAACACGAAGATCAAGATGCAAACTAGGCAATGACGAACTAGACTCCGACTAAACTAGAGATCGGCAACTAGACACGTGATGCAACCAAAAATTCAATAAGCAAAAACTGAAAATAAAAATTGCAATGACACAGATTGGTTTGGATAGGATGACTAACCCTATTTTTTTATTTTCGTGGCTTTGTGGACTGTAGGAAAAAAATTCTCACCGAAGAACTGTAGCTCTGATACCACTTGACGAACCACGGAGGTCCTGATTTGGCCCGATCTTTCGATGAGAAGTTCGGTAGTAGTCGCTCAACTCTCATGATCCTGGCTACGAACTCGCAAGGCCCGAAACCACGCAATCGCTGAACTGCTCGACAAGTCGTTATCAACCGTGCACGAATATCCGGTTGACCTGACCACGAAGGTCGATTCCTGCATACACCGAAGAAGCACGCAAGAATAAGATAAAGCAATCTGAAATTGCAAATAGGAATTGAAATATTTGAATTGAGATGGGATTCTGAATAAGGATATTAATTGGGTGGTCTAGTCGACACACGCAAAAGATACAAGTTGCAACGAAGATAAACTAAACATAAACAAAATCCAAAGAAACCAGAGGGGGTGCGTCCTCCTTAAATAGGGGATGAGGAGCCACAAATCTAAAAGAAATAGAGGGGCGGGACTAAAACTCGTGGGTACTGTTCACGTAAACAGTAACCACACCCCCAGGTGGGGCACCGGCAGATGGGCCAAGTTCAGTATGATTACAAAGCCCAAATTGGGCCAAATAAGTGATATGATGTCTTCTTTTGATGATTGCAATCAGCCCAGAAGAATTTTGAGGTGAGGCCGGATCCGTTGGAAAGAGGACGAAATAAGCTTTCAATCAAGTACTCGTGGACCTCTAACGGACTCCGTATGTGAAAGTTATGTCCGTTTTAAGTTGGTGCTGTCAGGCTGATTCCGGAGGCCGAATTGGATTCCAAAACGGGTCCAGCTCGAACTGGTTGCTTGTCTTGGACCAAAAGTGATATGGCGCTGCATATATATATATTTCATCATTAGGTAGCATCATATAGTTCATATAATATAAAGACACTCCTAAAAACAAGCTCACCTGATAATTTAAGTGAAGCGTACGAGCTCTTATACTTGGAACAGTAAACATAGCAAATATGATTGTATCCATAGGGGTCATGTCCTCATCAGGTACGATTAGCTATGTCGAATGGGCTAATTTTGTCTAATTCTTGGAATATTGATCAATTGCGTAAGTTCTTTGTTTAATTTCCTGTATTTATTTCATTTCATATTTCAATAAAGATGCATTTTCTTTTTCAACGATAAAGTATGGTTGTTTATAATTATTATTCGTTGCACCTGGTCATATACCTTTATTGTTGATGATTGGTCGGAGAAGACACTTATTCTCTCCGATATTCCTCTAGAAGGGATCTCCCTTACTCATGTGTGCTGACTTCGATGTCAGATACAACACCGGTCTCAGTCGTGATCATTGCTTCAATGATACACATGCACGACCAAATACTGTTTTCTTAAAGAAACATACGAGTATATGGAGTACAACTCATACAATATATATGGTTTTCTTATTTTGA
The DNA here is from genome assembly GCA_036346255.1 of Ampelocalamus luodianensis. Lineage (NCBI taxonomy): Eukaryota > Viridiplantae > Streptophyta > Magnoliopsida > Poales > Poaceae > Ampelocalamus > Ampelocalamus luodianensis. The sequence goes on along the minus strand of CM070632.1, from coordinate 1,490,554 downwards.
GAATTCAAAGATTTATACTCTATTTCAACATTCTGTTTTGCTTGAGTTTGGCTACTGGTCGGGACACGGAAAGCCTCCTAGTCGAAGTCTCTCCTCTCTGCACGTGGTCCTGCCCACTGGAAGGAGCTTTCTAGTGACGGTCCTTTTCCTACAATCCTCGCTGCCAGTCGGACTTGAGCATGAGCACGTTTCGCGAAATATTTTACAAATCTTCAATTCTTGGGATTCGTTACGAGCAGATTCGAAAAATTTATATAAACAAAGGTACTTACCATTTCCTTTTTTGCATACATTCTTAATGCATATCTTCTTATCATCAAAGCCAGTTTTTGTTATATCTTCAGACTATATGTGGTATCTCACAGTGATTAGATAATGGACAAGATCTAGACTAGTCGAAATCATAAGCCGATTCCGACCACATGATTTCCTAGTGTTCACTAGACCATTGTCACAAACATTATCAGCACTTCTACCATGGTCATTGTTATTACTCAGTTTCTTGGTCTACTTCTTTTTTAGTAAAGTTCATCTACTAATATAAGCAGTCGGGGGCTAAGAGATATATGAGTATTTAATAACATTGATTAGACAAATCAAGAACTTCATTGATGATAAAAGGTAAGTTTTATTTACAAAGTTTTGAATTTTACATCCATCTACTTGTTAGAACCACTAGACTGGTCGCTGCGTGATGGAGATCCGACTTCCATTTCCTCAGCAATTTTCACTCCGAGAGGTCTTACTTCATCGAGAAGTTTTGTTGCTTCATCTTCGGAGCAATCGAACTCTTTTTCAACAGCTCCAAGACGAACAGAGGGATCGGAAGCCTTCAGTTTTGCTAAGACAACACTAACTCCATTCGCAATAGTTTCCTTCATCGTCTTAGTATGGTTCTCTCAAAAGAGTGTTATCACTTCCTTGAGATCTTCGAGTTGATGGCCGAGAAAATTGATTCTCTCAACAGGGTCTCTTAGAATGGACAGTTGCGTTCCCGACCCCAGTGAAAGTATCTAGGCCCCTAAAACCGTGTTTTGGTAATTAATGATTATATGTGATTATTGGACTAATGTGTTTATTGAGTAGTTACAAGGTTAAGACCTCTTGGTGGGTTCAAGGATAAAAAGCATGCAGGGTAAATAAAGATTTACTTGATTGAAGACAAGTATAAGTAGACAGTGATCTTTTTGTATTTTACCGGTCTTAGAAGAAAAGGTTGGAAGACCGGATTTTAGGATAAACGTCGTACTATTAAGAGGGATCATGACTACTACCTTGAATACATGATCTTGTGCAATATGGATCAATTTAGGATCATGCATACATCTGGTTTTGTTTTCCAAAAGCCTTTGAAATGAGTGTCAAAAATCGGTCATACCGACGTCTCTCGGGCGGTTGTACCGTTTGGTGCGGTATGACCGCATGTTACTTGGTGGTTCTACCGATTTATGAACTCCTCAGCCAACCAGGCACTAATGCGGTACAACCGGCTCTCAGAGCGGTACTACCACATTGCGGTCGTTCCGTTTTTTAGTTGACGGTTGTATAAAACCAGAACCGTTGCATTACTGACTAAGAGCTCTCTGGGAAAATCGGTCGTCTGATATTGAAAGCGGTCGTACCGACCTGCGGTCGTTCCGCTTTTTAGTTGACGGTTGTATAAAACCGAACCGCTTGCATTTACGACTTAGAGCTCTCTGGGAAAATCGGCGTCATCGATATTGAAAAGCGGTCGTATCGACCGCGGTCGTTCGATTCTTGTATGGCGACGCGTTTTTCAGAGAGCATGTCATATCGGTTTTTCTGGAAAACCCTTAGTTCGGTCGTCTCGCGCTCCTCGCGCGGTATGACCGGAGGTTGCGATCGCATCGCAGTTAGTTGGCGGTCGCGTCGCAGGGTTGTTCAACGGCTATGTCGAGCCTTTTAATGCCTCTGTTCTAGCCGTTCATGTTTCGATCTTTGGTGCGGTCGCATCACGCACATTAGTTAGCGGTCATACCGTATTTCGTGTTTTTCCGGTATGACTCTCCAACGGTCGTTTTTGTTGGTGGGTGGTATAAATACCCCCAACCGCACAAGGCGAGTAGCTAGACCACATTTAACATCCTTAGAGCCTTGTGCATTCATTCAACTCCTCAAATTCATTTGTTCACTCTTTGAGAGGTTGTTGAGCTCATTCAAAGTGCATTCATCATTCTAGTTGATCCTATTGCACTTGAGTGTCGTCTGCGAAGGTCTTGGTTTGTTACTCTTGGAGTTTTGCCGAACTCCTAGACGGTTTAGCGGTGATTGCACGGTGATCTCTTCAAGAAGATTGTGAAGAGGCCCGGTGCCCATATTGTAAGTGGTTTGGTGTTCACCATCTCCGAGTGGAGGAAGAACAACCAATAGTGATCGAGGAAAGGCTTATCGTGGAGCCGCTTGATTGGTTCAAGCTCCTCAACGTGGACTAGTGAAGATCGGCAAGTCTTCGATACCACGGAAAACATCGTTGTCTCATTGTGGTTATTCCTAGTCTTTACTCTTCCGCATTTATATTTCTAGCTTGATCTTTGTGCTTGTATTGCTTAGCTAGAAGTATAATTTGTTTAGACTAAGTTATCAATTACCTTATCTCGTAAATTTGTTTAAAAGTTTAAAAACCTCCTATTCACCCCCCTCTAGTCGGTTATCCTTGATCCTACACCCAGGTCGAAGAGCATCTTGTTCAGAGCCTTGACTTTGTCTTCAAGACTCCGATCGAGTTCAGCCCCTTGGCCACGCTCAAACTTGATGGTTTTTTCCGCTCGTTTAAGTTCTTCATTTTTTCTGCACGAGTGGATAAAAAGAAGAAAGTTAACACATACTTTAAAATTGGAGTCATGTGATACTGGTTAAGTCTACTACCAGTTACCTTTGATTTTCTTCTCACAAGAGTTGAAAACCTCTTTTTGCCTGGTCATCACATGCTCGATCGACCGGTCTTTACTTTGGTTTTCTTCCCTAAGTTTTATTATTATGGCTTCCTTAGCCACAACCTTTTCTTTATTTTTCTCTAAGTCTATCAAATATGAAAGAAAAAGAGGATTAAATTATGAAAAAGAAACAAGATGATAAAATTTAGGAAGCCAAGCTAAAAGAGAAGAGTTCTTACTTCTCAATTCGGAATGTTTCTGCTCCAGAGTTTTTATTCGCTGGGTCAGTCCTCCGACCACAGCATATTTCTCGACCATATGCTACAAAAATAAAATCCCTTTCTTTGGTAAGTTTTCAAAAAAACTTCAAAGGAAAGAGTTATAGAGATGGTTGTAGAACACTTACCCGAATTGTCATGTCATTATTTTTGGCAAAAATCATATCTGGACCTATCTCAGCTTGACGGTCGATATCTGTCCCCAGGCCTCATCAAGTTCCTTATCCTCGATAAATTGGCGGGGGGGAAGGAAACTTGTTAACCTGAGGAGTATTTCCAGGAGGAGGTGGAACCTGTTGAGGATCTCTGGAGATGACTACCTCCGTAGAAAGAGTAAGGATTACTAGAGGATCTTGAGCAGATGTCGGAACTGAAACCTGCTCGGGGGCTTCTTTAACCACTTCATCCTCTGCGGTCTTAGCCTAAGGAGTGTCCTGATCAAGAACCTCCACGACCACCTCTTCCCCAGGAACCTTTTCCTGAGGGGTGTTCTGGTCGGACATGACTAGAACACCAGAAGATCTACGAAACAAGAAAGTAAGGAAGATCGAGGTTCCAACATATCAAAATATCCAAGGTATGTATGTACATGATTTCTTTATTTAAATATACCTAATCGATTTTTTGAGTTTGACCTTGTAATGCATCGGAGTAAAATCCGCTGCGCTAGCTTTCCTTTTCTTCTGAACCAATTTCACCGGTTCTGAACCGGCAGGGTTGACTAGGTCTTGCACATCTACTGATCGAAAGTCAGAACAATATCCACGACCCGTTGGTCAAGGATAAGGTCCCTGATCGCTGGATCAGTAGGTGTAGATTCGTCGGCCTTCAAAACAGTAGCCTCAACAGCCACTGGTGGGTCCTCGACGACCTTGCTAGAGGGTACGACAACCACCTAAATACATCGTCAAAGATAGTTAGGCGATAAACATCATTTGTTCAAAATATTATTTATGTCCGGTCACCTACATCTGGAAGGCTGACATCCTGTATGGTCGAAGGGGTGGTCGGATCATCAATCGGCTCACATCTTTCAGTGGCCTCATTGAACTTCAACCCGATCGACTACACATCAAAAAGGATTTATGGTATACCGATCAGAAATAATATGTACGACAAATAAAAAAAACACGGTTGATACTTGTTGACGATCAAGACGTCGATCTTACGAAAAGTAAAGGAGAGAGTGACGTGAGAAATCTAGAGTAATAATGGCATTGCTCCTTTATTAGTATGAACTGGGGTTTATAGGGGATGCCTCCTGACTGGATGATCAACTACTCATGTTTACACTGAGAATACTATTTGCTATCTTACAATGCAGGCTTAAAACACGAATCTAAGGTCTATGCTTTAGTCTCAAGGCTCTATATCTTGCTCCGTCCATGCTCCATCTTTAAATAGCTCTTGAAGAGGTGACAGTTACTTCTGGAGAAGACGTCTGATGTGAAGCGTTCTCAACTTTAAAGTGAATACAAACCGCTTCAAATGTCATTGCATTTAATGAGCGTCAGCCCGATACGACCTCATCGGAAGAAAGGTGTTCACACGACCTATTCATTTAAAGTTCGGAGGCTAGCTGACAATGATTAAAACATCTATGTATTATTTTTAATACATAACAAACCATACGTCTTCATGATCATAACCCCTGAGGTGCACGACCTCACTGGTCGTAGAGATCCCAGAGTTACATAATGGGTACCCTGGTCAGACGAAGGCCTGTGTCAAGCTCCCGACCAGGAGAACTGCTCATAAAAGGTTTGAACTGATATTTGAAACTAATTCCTGGTATATTCTCTACCGTGTGATGAATGGAACACGTGCTTATTCCATACCACACGACGTTTCTTATCCTAAAACACTGATGAATAACCACCATGCGGTTGTGCCTCTCACAAACATACAACCGCCGAACGGTTGACTCTATCAACCGTCATTTAACTCCGACCAGTCGTAACGCTTCACATCAGACGTCTTCTCCAGAAGTAACTGCCACCTCTTCAAGGGCTATTTAAAGATGGAGTATGGACGGAGCAAATGAGATATAGTCATCAGACTGAAGCATAGACCTTAGATTCGTGTTTTAAGTATAGCATTGTAAGATAACAAGTAGTGTTCTCAGTGTAAACAGGAGTAGTTGATCATCTAGTCAGGAGGCATCCCCTGTAAACCCCAGTTCATACTAATAAAGGAGCAGTCCTATTATTACTCTAGATTTCCCACATCATTCTCTCATTTTCTTTTCGTAAGATCGACATCTTGATCGTCGATACTTATCAAGAACTCTACCTCCGCGGCTCTGCCTCGCTGGCTCGGTGCGCTCCCATTACGCTTGATGCTCGCCGTCTACGTGCACCATGGGCCTGCCAAGCTCCCGCATCCGTCGGTTGGTGGTGGTGGCGCGCGCGGGATTCCTTCTTCAATTCCCGGATCGGGCTTGACTCCCAGGTTGGTTGGCTCCCTCGCTGTCCTCGAGCATTCCGTCAAGCAGTTGGGGAGCGGATCCGGACGCTCTCTTAGGAGTCTTAGCAGCGTCTAGTTCTTAGCCTTCGTTGGTTCGTTGGCAAATTTAATCGCTTTGTAGGATATATGTCTGATGGCGTGTGTTTGTTGATTTGTTCACCTAATCACCTTATATTTGGGAGGCATTTCATCGAATGGTTTGATAAGGTGTTGGAAACGAACTAGAAATTTGGATCTTGTTTGATTGCATCGATAGCTCCATATGAAATTGTAGTGTTTGATTGCATCGATCAATGGTTTCTTGGAGAATTTTCACACTTGCGCTGCTCTCCCCGTCCTTTGCTTCACCTCCGACGACCGTATCCTCCGCATCTGGGACTTCCACCCCATCCTCTCCGGCCCCATCTGCGATGGGTATACGGGCATGCCCGCGGGCGACGGGCATGGGCGAGATTCTTCACCCGTCATCTTTCGCGGGCATGCCCGTGGAGGAAAATCAGAATCACGGATATAGGTATAGGTATAGGTATAGACGAGCATAACCCGTGCCCGCTGCACCCGATTGTCGTCCCTAGAATCAGCTGTGTTATGTTGGGGTTGGCATACTTTTGCTCGACAGGAACGGCCTAGATGTTGAGATGGGAATTTGGACCTGATACAATTCTGACACCTAGATGTTGAGATGGGAATCAGGACCTTATACAATTCTGACACTGAGAATGGACAAGGATTGATTAGGACCAAACCAAACGTGGCATTGCTGCCGGACGGATTGCCAAAGAATTCGAGGACCTTTTCACTATCCCACCCAGTTATTGTCAGGATGACGCTGTTGGAGACGAAAGGCTGATGGATTGGTGGTAATATAGTATGGACTGTAAAAATTGGACTGGATCAAGATAACGACCCGATGATGCACGACAGAAACACATCAATCAACTGAAGATCGTTGACAAGACGGAACTCAGAATTTATTTATGCTGATGGATCTGTCTGTACTAGTGTCACGACTCACGGCGTCGCCTAGCTAAGCCAACAACCATTCACCACGATGTAGCTAGCATAAACTTATCTAACATGCATGTGGCTCGTAATTCTACAGTAGTTTAGTCACCCGTAGAGCGGGCGGAGTATAATCGCAAGTCAACACCCCAATCAAAGATCTGGAATTCTGATGCACTGTATTAATAATTTAGCACTGTGTGGAAATTGGAATGGAAAAGGGAAAGAGGATATCAGTCCTGCGTGCGCTAGTGTCCCCACTTTGTTTCAATGAAGTACCATGGTGGCATGGTCATGCCCTTGAAATATGTTTAGTGAACGAAGAAAAGAAGCCATGAAACATTTCGGCACTAAAAACAGAACTTCAAGATCGAGCCTTTGGTTAAATTGATACATTTTTTATTTATAATAGTAAAAGTATTCTCTGCTCGTACAAAATTACAAAAACAAAGCTGTGGCAGGTATCTACCACGCTCTCGGTTCACGAAGTTACCTACCGCCCTCTCAGTCTATGACAGATCACCTGTTGTGTTCCCCGTCTGCGGTAGACATGTGTGCATGACATCCTGCTGTGAACTAGGTGCACGACAGACTACCTGCCGCGAACTGAGAGTTGTTGACTCCTTTTGTCTGGGGCTTAGATCAGAGAGAGAGAGAGAGGGAGAGAGTACCGTCCGAGGTAGAAGAGGATCCGGCCATGGCAGCAGCGGTGGTCGTTGAAAGGGAAGACGATGACGGCGGTGGTGCAGATCCGAAGAAGGAGACCGGCGGTGGTGCTTCCCGTCACTTCAGCGCCAACCTCGAAGATCGGGTTAGGGTTTTGGTGGGGATGGTGGCCGGCACGGTGAACCTTGGTCTTCGTGCCGCCCCGGCCCCCACCTCTTATATGTGGCGTGACGACAGGGCCCACTGACCTATTACCGTGGCGCCCGATCGAGCGCGAGCAGGGAGGGCATTTGGCCGTTGGGCCAAATGCCCTGAGATCATTCTAACATTCTCCCCCTTGATCTCAAACTATACTTTATCTTTAATTACTTTTGCCTTTACACATTCCATCACAGATTAGTGCATAGAACATGTCTCATCGTCACGGTCAATTGCCGATAGATTTAACAATTACAATACACCTCTCTGTTCTGAAATAGTTACTTTAATCTTTTGGGCCATCTTTTAGTCCAGGAATCATAGGCTTTCCTTAAACCCATGCTCGCTACATGTTCTCTCGAACATGTTGGGTGGTAAGCCTTTAGTAAGCGGATCCGCTAACATCTTTGCGGTACTTATATGCTCAAGACTTATAATTTGATCTCGAACTTTATCTTTCACAACATAGTACTTTATGTCAATGTGTTTGGCAGCACCACTTGACTTATTGTTGTGGGCATACGTTCCTGCGGGTTCATTATCGCAGTACAACTTAAGTGGTCTATTGATGTCGTCAACCACTTTTAAACCGGTATGAACTTCTTTAGCCAGCCCACCGCCCGTAGCCTCATAACATGCTACAAACTCGGCATACATTGTGGGCGATGTAGTGACGGTTTGCTTTGAGCTTTTCCACGATATAGCTCCTCCAATGAGAGTGAACACATATCCGGATGTAGACTTTCTATCATCTCCGCAAAATCGAATCAGATACCCCACTATATGGAGTGAATCGATCTTACAGATGTCATCATGAGGCCTTTTGTTCCTTGCAAATAACGCAAGACTTTCTTTATCAATTTCAATGTTCTATTCCAGATTGCTCGAATCGCCAAGTAACCCGTAACAAATGCTAAGTCGTATGTGTGCATACTTGAGCATACCGTAAGCTTCCGATAAACAAGCATATGGAACCGCTTTCATTTGATCGATCTCATATTGGTTCCCGGGCATTGAAAATCCCCATATCCGTCGCCCTTGACTATAGGTGCAGTGAAGGACTACATTTATGCATACCAAATTTCTTTAAGATTTTCTCTATGTATGTCTTTTCGATAGTCCCAATGTCCCTTTGTTTCTATCCCTGAATTTCGATCCCTAGAATGAACGAAGCTTCACCAAGATCTTTCATATCAAAGTTTGAGAACAAAACTTCTTTGTCTCCAAAGAGAGCACTAACATCACTACTAGCTAGTAGGATATCATCCACATACAGGATTAGGAAGATAAACTTCCCATCTTTAAACTTTGCATAAACACGCTTGTCCTCTACATTTTCTTTAAAACCAAATTTTCTTATTATACTGTCAAACTTCAAGTATCACTGTCTTGAAGCTTGTTTTAACCCATAAATCGATTTCTTTAGGCGGCATCCCATTCTTTCATTTCCTTCCACGACAAAACCTTTCGGTTGTGCCATGTAAACATTTTCCTCCAAGTCCCCATTAAGAAATGCCGTCTTTACATCCATCTGATGTAACTCTAAATCATAATGTGCTACTAATGCCATTATGATTCTCAAGGAATCTTTACATGAGACGGAGAAAAGTCTCATTGTAATCAATCCCTTCTCTTTGCGTAAAGCCTTTTGCCACAAGTCGCGCTTTGTATCTTTCTACATTCCCTTGGGAGTCAAGCTTTGTCTTGTAGACCCATTTACAGCCTACTGTTTTGGCTCCTTTAGGAATAATTTCAAGTCCTGACTTTATTAGCCTTCATGGACCTCATTTCCTCTTCCATGGCCTCAAGCCATTTTGAAGAATTTTCGCTTCATGGCTTCTTCAAATGAGGTGGGATCATCCTCGATTTGAAATTCCTCCAGATGATAAATCTGATAATCATCGAAATAGCTGATCTTCTTACTCTTTGAGACCTCCTGGCCTCCTCATTTGGTACATCTTCTGCTTGAGGTCTTTGTTGCTCCCCTCATCTGTGGCAATGGGTTCTATAGGATCTCAAGAACAGTTCCCCATTCTCATTCATTGTTGCCACAGAGGAACAATAACAGTCTTGGCACCACGTTGTCTTGCACCGTCTGGCAATGACAGCAGTAGTATGAAGAATGGTTCTTGAATCATCTGAGTGGGCGCATACACCCGCTTCTCTTCAAGGTCAATCTCACGAGCTACCATACTTCCTCTCATCATTTCATCCTCTAAGAAGACAGCGTGTCTCGTTTCTACAAACTTTGTATATCCTGTCGGACAAGAGAAACGAAAACCTTTTGACTTTTCAGTAGCCAATGAAATGACAACTTCACTTTTAGGATCAAGTTTCCCAAGGTTTGGGTTAAATACTTTAGCCTCAAGGAGACTCCCCACACGTAAGTGGTTTAGTGAGGAACTCTTCCTGTCCACAACTCGCATTTGGTGTTTTGGGCACCGACTTACTAGGCACTCGTTAAGAATATGAATGGCGGTTTTCAACGCCCATCCATAGACTCAATGGCGGTGTGGAATAGCTCATCATGCTTCGCACCATATCCATCGTGGTACGGTTGCGTCTTTCATTACTCCATTTTGCCGAGGTTCGCCGGTGTAGAATATCGGGCTACTATACCATTTTCTGTAAAAACCTTGCAAAGGTCCAGAACTTGTCCATATGGGGTATGTCGACCGTAGTACTCCCCCCCACGGTCAGATCGGACTATCTTAATCTTTAAATCGTGTTGGTTTTCAACTTCAGCCTTAAATATCTTGAATTTATCCAAGGCTTCATTTCTTTCTTTGATTGGATAAATATATCCATAACGGGAGTAGTCATCCGTGAATGTTATGAACGAGTCATATCCATCCACACTTTTCACAGGAAAAGGACCACAAATGTCTGTGTGAATAATTTGTAGAATTCATGTGCTTCTTTTGGCGTCTTTCTTAATTTTCTTTACATATTTTCCTTTAATGTATTCTCTGCATTGTTCTAAGTCTGAGAACTCTAATGGAGGAAGAATATCATTCTTAACTAGTCTTTATATTCTCCCCCTCGAAATATGGCCTAAACGATAGTGCCATAATTTCGACGACGCATCTAGAGTTCTCTTTCGCTTTCTGCTTACATTCGTGACGAGGATTCATTCACTTTCGCACGCGACGCTCCTTTATCGCATACGACATTCACATCATCACATAATGATAACAAATAAAGTTCATTTTGTAAGATGGCAAGGCCAACACATTCTTTATTAAACATTATTTCACACTTGTCATTTCCAAAATGACAATCATAACCATCATTGTCCAAACATGAAACACTAATCAAATTCCTCTCAGAAGAGGGAACATAAAGAACATCTCTAAGTAAAAGAGTGAAGCCATCACTAGCTCTAATGAAAGATCGCCAACAACTTCAACTTCACTTGGACTCCATTTGCGACTTTAATGCATCTTTCTTTTCTTTGCGTATTCCTCGTCGAACGGAATCCTCAGATATTATTGGCAACATGAACAGTTGCACTGAATCAATCCACCAAGTAGATTTTGAATATTGTACATACAGGACTCATTTATGAAGGTAATAATGTCCTCACCTTTCTTTGACATAATTATTTTCAAGAAATCTGGACAATCTTTCTTGTAATGTCCCTTTTCTTGCAATGATGGCACCGATCCTTTTCACACGCAAACTTATTCTCGTTGAGGTCCGATGGATGAGGCTTTTCCTTGTTCTTTGAGGAGAAGTTACTGTTGAAGTTCCTTTTCTTGTTGTCCTTCACATAGTTGATAGAACCACCATGTGAGGATTTAAATCTTTCCTCCTCTTGCACACACATAGCTATGCACTTTTCTAAGTCCCATTTCTCGGGCTGCATATTGTAGTTGACAACAAAGGTGTCAAACTTTTCTGGCAAGGAAGCAAAAATCAAATGAATTAGGAACTCATCCTTGAGAGCCAAATCCATTGGTTTAAGCTTGGATGCCAAGTTGCTCATCCTTAGTATGTGCTCTCTTATGCCACCGCCAGAGTACCTTTCTCACACAAGTCGCTTAATCACCATGTAGCGTATGTCTTTGAAGAGCCGATGAACCGACTCTTTATTTTCTCAAGATACTCGTGATGAAGTCACACTCTGCGATTGAGCCCACAATTGCGTGCTCAATCGTGTTCTTTATCACACCCAAACATTTCTTGTTGGTCAGGGTCCATTTCTTATGCTCAAGGTCATAAGACATCCGCAAGGGAGCATGGTCCTCTGTCTTTTCTCGCCAGCAAGATCATCCTCATTTTGATCCTCACCGTGCCATAGGCTCGGTGGGACGTCTTGTAGTGAGGACCAGTCCACCTCACCAAGATAAACGCTAAGTCTATCTTTTCTTCCACTCTCCATAATTATCTCCTTTGAGAGTGGGATCTCTCGATACAACTCATCAAGTTGTATCCTTTGAAAAATAGTTCAAGTAAAGTGAGAACATAATATTAAAATTATATGTCTTATTTCCAACGTTGGTCAAAAATACGACACACAATTTAAAACAATTTTATCTATGCATTAAATCTACATCACCGTTAAGCGTAAATAGAAATAACGATAAAAACATCAATTAAAAATTATAATATCAGAATTATCAACGCTGGTCGGAAAATAACAGATTCATAATTATCTGAAAATTATCTCTATTTTTCCAAAATTAAATTCTCCCGTTGGTTCGAATTTAATAATGAAAATTAATCAACATTAGCTTTTGCAGCGGAAACTGTAATTATTCTAAAATAATTCATTATTCAGAAGCATTATACTGTACACTTTTAATCTCTGAAAAATTAACACGTTGGTGCAAAAATTTACAGAGATTTTGGATCAAAATTCAATCAAAATCACCCAAAAAAGCTTCTGAAATAATTAAAACTCTTTTCTCGGATTTTTTTACTGTTCATTTAGCCAATTCGGCCCATTCCTTCGCAGCCGGCCCACTCGGCCAGCGGCCCACTCGGCTACAGCCGAAAAACGGCCACGCAAGGACGACCGTCCGATCCAATCGGACGGCCGAGCTCGTGATGCGGGCGAGACAAAAGAGCCCCAACCCTAACCCTGCACTCCACCCGGAAAAACCGGATCGGGCCGAGGAGTGGAGCGGCGCCGACCAGCGGGCGTCCCGCGCGCGCAAGGAGGAGCTCCGCTAGTCAGGCGGAGCGGGCGTCGGCGACGGCAGCCCGGCGCGGAGAGGAGCGGCAAGGCGGCGAGCGGCGCCGACCCACGCCGCAAGCCGAGCGGGCGGCGGCGGCGTCCCGCGCGGAGGGGGCCTCGCGGCAGCGGCGGCGCCGCGCGCGGCCAAGGCGATGCGCGGTGCGGGTAACGGCGGCTGCCGCGCTGCCCAACGGCGGGCGGCGGCTCACGCGACGGCGCAACGAGGCGACACGAGCGGCAGAGTAGCAATGGGCGACGGTCCAAAGAAAGCGGCATCGGCGAGGTGGCTCGAGCGAGCACCGGCGCTAAGTCGACGGCGTGGCGTCGCGCGCGCAGCGCGCGCGCAACGTCCGATGCGCCGGCGGCTCTAAACCGGTGAGACCAATTCTCTTTGCCCGCCTCGATACCACGCCAACCTCGAAGATCGGGTTAGGGTTTTGGTGGGGATGGTGGCCGGCACGGTGAACCTTGGTCTTCGTGCCGCCCCGGCCCCCACCTCTTATATGTGGCGCCATGCGACAGGGCCCACCACCTATTGGTGGGCGCCCGATCGTAGCGCGAGCAGGGGGCATTTGGCCGTTGGGCCAAATGCCCTGAGATCATTCTAACAAGAGTGTGGTGGGTGACCTATCGCGGACTAAGAGGGTAATAGGTGCCTTTCGCATACTGAGAGCACGATAGGAATACACTTTTTCTAGCGTACCGCGATTTCATTTTATCATTTCGGATACGAGAAAGGTAAATTTGTTATTTCGTTTTAAAACACGGCCAAACGAGGAAAAAACTCCAACAAGGAGCCTATCGCTATCCGCAGAAGACGGGGGAACTTCGCTTGTACTCGCACACTCAACAGAAAAGAAGAACAGTGAGCTAGTAGATTTCTTGACAAGCCCCACGCCATTTCAGTTTTGTTTCCGGTTAAGTACAGCAATAGTTACATCCACTCCTCTAATACGATCCATATTAAACAGCGACTAATAAGACAATTTCCTTTTAGCAATACTATAACAATTTTAATGCACATCGACTCACACTCACTCGCACCAGTACTGCACTGCGCCACGTCATCAACAGTGCGAATTATTGCCACCACAGTCACAAGCTCGACAGCATCGAGTCAACTCAACCCGACGCGCACGCCGTCATGCATCCGCGCGCATCAAACGTCGCCGGCGTAGACGAACTCGCGCACCGCCGCGAACAGCTCCTCGGCCTTCTCCGGCACGAAGAGCTCTGCGGCGTGGAATCCCGCGCCCTCCGTCTTCGCCACGACCTCCACGCCGCGCTCCTGCAGCCACCGGACGAAGTCTCTCTGCCTGTCGATCAGCGGGTCGCCGTCGCTCCCGGACACCAGGCACCGCGGCAGGCCGCTCACGGCCTCCGGCGCCAACGCTTTCATCGGGTTGGCGAAGTCGTGGTCGCGGTCCGCGCCCACTGGCAGCGCAAGGCTCCAGAGCCTGTCGTTGGCCTCCAGCGGCACCATGAAGTCGTCCTCCGATTTCGCCTCCGACGGCGTCCGCTCTACGCCGCCGAGGTAAGGCTGGTGCAGCATGATCCCCCGCACCGCGACGGGTCTCAGGTCAAGGCTCTTGGTCCGGACGCCGGCGTTGAACGCCATGTTCCCGCCGGAGCTGCTGCCCATGACGAAGCACCGGGAGATGTCGCCGTGCGCGGCGATCCATGGGTCCGCGGGCGCCGCGCCGCGGAGCCAGAGAATGGCCGCGACGGCGTCGTCGTAGGCGGCGGGGAGGCGGTGCTCGGGCGCGAGGCGGTAGTCAAGAGAGGCAACTATTGCTGGCACGGCCGCAGCCATGGCCTCGCAGGAGGCGTGGTAGAAGGCGGTGTCGGCGGAGAAAAGCACGAAGCCGCCGCCGTGGAAATAGAGGATGACGGGGAGCTTGGACGGTGACGGTGGGACGGGGTTCGGGAGGTAGAGGCGGAGGAACGTGCCGAGGGAGGCGTCGAGGGGCACGTCCCTGGAGACGGCTGGGCCGGCGTCGGAGGCCGGGGCGGTGGGGACGAGCGGTCGCGTGACGGTGCCGTCCGGGTGGACGACCATCTGCATGAAGAGGTTGGTCGACTTGGTCGGGGGCGGGCGCGCGTGGGCGTCGACAGTCGTGGTGCCGCCCATGGTTCTCGCTCGGCTTGCTCTGTTTCTTGCACACGCGGGCGGCGAGTCAGAGTCCGCGTTGTGGCGGGTGCGGCGATGATGGTTGCGTTTTTAAGCTCCGCGCTGCGCGCGTGGCGTCATGGGCCGGCTCGTGGAGTATAAATCACCAGAAAACGAACGGCCTTCACAGCCGGTCTGGGTAAACAGTACATGTACTAGACGCATGTTGATTCCTGAGACGGCAGTCGAGCCAACCGGCGACTCTCGGTGCGGTGGTGACTGGTGAGTGGCGCGCGAGCGCGATGCCCCGTCCGTTTCTGAGCACCCGATCCCTCCATATTAGCAGTATCAGCCGTGCGGGCAGCACGCGTGCCGTGTCGAATTTGATCCGAGCTGCACGGCCGAAGGACAGGGAAACGATCCGAAACCGATGTAACATACGATGGCCAGCGTACTGCCCCCCAATTGATAGCCTACACCTGACAGCAGCACCCTCTCTTTGCCTTCGGACCCTCCGATTCTTTTCCTACTCCGAGCGTGTCATGGAGGCGCTTCAATGCGCTTGTCTGCTGCATGGTGCATGCAGGATGCGATGCACTGGTCTGTAAAGTGCAGCGCCGTACGTTCATGTCACCGCCTTGTTTTTCTAGTACTGCTATTCTGCATTCAGGAAAGAGAGTCTGAAAGAAAGTGGCTGCTCCATTTGCTCTTCAGGGTCTATGCCTTTTGCTTTCTACAAAGGGAAGAGTACTGTCAAGCGGCTTTCGAACGTCGGAAAGCAGTGCCAGATTAACGTCACAAACCTTTTAAGGTCTTTGCTTTATTAGCTTGACCCTTGAGGTTGCGTCTGCCTAACCCGCTCTAGAAGATCGCCATTGCTAAGGGCAACTCCAATATGACCATCTCAGTCATCGGTTAGCTTTACCCCATCAACAAAAATCTATGTGAAGGAAAGAGAACGAAGATAGAGAACACAAGTCGTCGTTTCCAATTGTCGTCAGGGCAACATGCGAACAAAAACCGAAGCGACGATGGGTTTTGTTTATGGAATGAGGCTGTCGTTTCCGCACGCATTTTGTGGACCCCGCATTGACAAGACGAAGTAGCTTGCCACGTCGGCCTCCCTTTGCCTCGTCGCGGCCAGATCCATATACCGTAGCTCTACGGCAGTGTAACGTCCCAACTTGGGTTTGTATTTCAAAAGTATAAAATTGAGAAGGTTTTAAAACTTTTGATGCATCATGCTGTCATTTGGAATTCTCTAGAATTTTCATTCTTTGGTTTTGGTGAATTTTGAAAAACTAATGCTTCAATTGACTACAAGCATAATCCTTGAAGACCTTTAAATCAAATCTTGTGATCTGCCTCTGGAAATAATTTTCCTAGGTTCTAGATCATCCTAGTGACTTCTCTGAAAAATTTCATAATTTGTAGATTTTAATTGCTATTTAAACCAGGTGGTCAAACTAGCTGATCCTTAGTCAAACCCTAGGTCAGGACATTGAAACATTTCTAGAGAAAAATGCATTGCATGAAAAACTCTAGAAATTTTATACAAGGTTTTACCTAGAGTCAGTAACCTCCCTTAAAAATTTTAAAATTTTTGGGGCTTTAAAACCCTGTCTAAAAATTCACAACCCTCTCAGCCTTTTGGAATCAACTCGGTCATCTTCGAGTACTGCTCATCTACGAGTACTGTTCATCGATTTTTGACGAGGTCCGACTTGATTTCGACCAAGTCCAACTCGATTTTGATCAGGTATGACTAGTCCCTCCGACCAGGTTTGACCAGGTCCGACCTAAGCCTCTTATCTTGAGCCACTGACCGGTGGGTCCTTGCTGCAATTCTTCGTCTCCACACGGATGCCATGCCCTCGCCAGTGAGCTCCACCCGTGCATCAGCGCCAACCGCCGCGCCCCCATTTTTTACGAGCGCCAGTGGTTTCGCCCGCGGTTCCGCGCTCGCCCATGCCCCCGTCGCCTCACCATCACTTCCCTATCACTCGATGGCACTCCATGGACCGAGCACACTGCGCCACGGCCGCTCCTTGCGTTCTCCGCCTCCAGCCTTTATAAAGCCCTAGAGTTCCATCTTCATCTCTTTTTGCAACCACCTGAGCCCTGCCCTACCTCCTATTTTCCTCCACTGAGCCAAGCCCGAAGGCTGTGCTGAAGCTCTATTTTCGACCGAGATGCCGCCGTCGTGTTCCCGTCGTTCCATTGCTGCCCTATTACTTCCATCTACATCAAAATATGTTTCCCGATCTTGAGGATGCATTCCCCTAACTCATTTCCCCTTTTTCTCTTCAGGATTGGTCTGAATTTGAGTTTTCTTCAATCTCGTCCGAAAGCTTCTTCTTCATTCTCAATTTTGGCCGGTGAGTCAATAACCAAATTCCTTCTTCGAGCTCCATCTCGCGACCTCACTGACACTTCCCCTACCTACCTTTCCCTTCCTATTTGCTCAGGTGAAGCTTTCCTCGTTGAAGTGTCGCCGCCGCCTCTGGACTTCATCGCCGGAGCTTCTCCGACGGCCTCTGTCCTCCCTCTTCTCTCCGGTAAGGTCATTGAGCCCCTCTTTTGCTCTTGTACATGTTGGATTACCTCGGGCGCCCCTGCTTTGTCATAGGGCTTGTCACCCAAACTACATCGCCGCCTTAGCCCTTTAACGGCGCCAAGCATCTATGACCACCTTCGACCACCTTGCAACCCACATACGACCACCTTGCAACCACCTACGACCAGGTAGTCGAAACCCACCTTCGACCAGGTTATCGAAACCCTCCTTCGACCAGGTAGTCGAAACCCACCTTCGACTAGATTGCAGAAACCTCCCCTCGACCAGGTAGTGTCACGTAGTCGAACATCTTTCCGACCAGTTAGTCGAACCTCTTTCCGACCAGGTAGTCGAACCTCTTTCTGACCACCTGTAGTCAAACCTCTTTTTGACCCGGTAGTCGAAACCTCTTTCTGACTAGGTGTAGTCGAAACCTCCTTCTGACCGCGTATAGTCGAATAGGAAAACAATGACCATATATTAATATACGAGTTGATGTCGCTTAGCAATGCTTAGAACGGTAGAATGGGGATCATCACTTCGGCAGTGGTCATTGTATCAACACTTTAAATACTTGGGTCAGGATACTCATGTATGTAATTGTATTTGGAAAACTAAAACTGAAAATAAAAAGTTTTAGACTTTTGCATATTGGTTGGATGGTGTGCTGTTGGGTGTGTGCTTGGTGCCCGAGTCAACAAGGATCAAATTACTTGTATCACTTATCCAAGCATTTTTGCGTGCATTCCATATGAGGATATTGGGAACCCTTCTTGACTTAGTACTTTGGTCCTATTGTGTTGGGTGTGCGAGGGTGAGTTCCTGTCAAGGTCCTCCAACTTGAGGAGCATCGGTAATTGTTGAGGCTGGGCCGATGACTCCAACACAATGTATGGGTTTCTATCCATACAGGCGACTCGTAGCTAATGCATTATATTGAAAATGTCTCGTAGGACTTAGCCTTGCCGTTATACCTAAGGAAGTGTGCTCTATAGCTTGGCTAAATGGCGGTCTGGTGTGTGGGTACAGTTGTATACCCCTGCAAGGTTTTAAACTATTCGAATAGCCTCATCCTAGGTTATGGACATGCTTGGCTAGGTCATGCAAAAATTAGACTATAACATTTTCAATAAAACTTGAAATCGGATGGTACGAATAGGTAATTCATGCTATGTTATCGTGGCTATTGGGAAGTCACCTCCAGGATGTTATTTATGTTTATAATTATTATCTCATTGTTATTTAAACAAATAAAAACCGATTTATTAAAATTGCCTTCAATCTATTACACTATTGCAAATAAAATATTACTTTGTGCTACAAATGAACCCAATGGCCTTCTCCTTTGATTCGAGCTTGCATGTAGCTATGTATAGGGTTGTTACTTGTAAATCTTACGAGTACATTTTTTGTACTCAGTTGCTTTGTCTAATTGCTGCAGAGGAGGTTGACCCTCAAAGGGTTAACTCTTGTGAGACCACCTTCGTTCAGGACGACGATTAGCTTGGAGGTTTTTGGTCAGGTTGCCTTGTGGGTAAGGGCAAACCGGTCGGCTTTTCGTTTGGTACCATCTTATGGCTATGTTTCCACTGCAACTCTTAGTACTTTTGGATGTTATACTTGGCCAGTCGGCCCTCTTTTTGTAATCTAAACTTGTATGGCTTGATGTTGTAAACTTTGATGTTTATCAGTATTGTAGTATTGTGTATGACTTTGATATTGTTATCGTTTTATGAGGTGTATGTGTACCACTCCTGGGAGGTGCACAATACATCGAGGGTGGGAGATTTGATTTATAATGCTAGAACCAATTTGGTTAAGTGTTGCAAGTTTAATACCCTGGGTCCTCGCAAAGCTTGGTATCAGAGCCATACTGACTGTAGAAACCACTAGCTTGGTCGTCAGTAGGAAGTTTTGAAAAACTTATCTTCAAAATATCAAACATTTGATAAAAATCTAAGCAAGCTCTCAGATTTTATTCTTTGCCTATCTTAGATTTCTCATCTTACCTTGTTCTTGTTGAGTTTTTGAAAAGTTGTTTCCCTCTCATCTCCTTTCAAATATTAGTTGATTATTGCTTAAATTCGGTTTAGGGATTCAATGAGAGTTGAAAATATAGAGTGTTGGCTGTCCTTTGATGAAGATTAGAAGTACTTGGAGTTAGAAAATTCATCTTGGAGCTCAGCTACGAAATCTGGACAGCATACACAAGTTTTGGACAGCAAGCACTTCGCTCGTCGTTAGGGCTAAAAATGAAACGATAATTCAACTAAAACTCATAGGAATTAAAAGGGTAAGATGTGATATTAGTTAGCTAATGCCTAATACACCCTTAGATGGTTTTTACCATGCAAGTTAGATGCGATAGGACTTGAGTAGTGTTCTGAAATTTTTCTTCTCAACTAATTGCTCGTTCTTTCAATACGAATTAGTCGTGCTAGGAAGCTAATCTTCTGTCTTATGGTTTTGAGCTGGATCTTATGCCCTTATACGAATATTTGGAGTTCAATCATTGCTATTTTTATGTATGCACTTAGGTTAGGGTAAATATCTCATTCCCTTAGTCGATGGCTTCTCTACTGCTATCTTTCGCATGTAGTCTCGGGTGTTGTTGCTAATCCATTTCGTTAGATCAGGATGACCGGAAGAACCCGTAGTGGTCAAGGTCAGCAGGCTGGGCATGATGAGGAGCTCCCACCTCCTCCAACTATGGCCGAGGTTCTCGCTCAGATCAAACGAAACCAGATGGATCAGACGAGGATCCTGGAGGTTATTGCGGAGAACACCTCCGCTCTTTTAGCCACCTCTGGATCAGGACGAGGAGGTGGACATCACCCGCGGGGAGGACAAGTTTTGGAAATGAATTGATTTTTTTATTCTAAAAAGGACTAAAATAATATATTTAAATCGAAAAATTAATTTTTGGGCTGGCCGAGCCGAGCTCGGGGCGGCCCCGATTGAGATCGGGCTTTTTAGGCCCGACCTGGCTTGGTGTTTGAACAGATCTAGTTCCGCGTCACCTCGTCTTCAGAATTAATGGCATGACATGCAACATTTCAACAAGAAATTTCCCGAGGGGAGAGAGGCGTGGAGAAAAGGACTATTGGGGGGAAAAAACGTAGCCAAGAGATGGACCAGACACACGACTTGATTAATTTGAGACCGTGCATTGCTTATTCGCAACCCTTGGTGTTGGGCAATTGAATGATTGAAAAGGACCCGGTTCACTTGTCGACCAAGATGTAATCAGTGTATGCAAAGCAAGGGAGGCGGAATTATTTTGTTCGAACATATCTCATCTCTGCAAGCTAATACGGGAAGAAAGCTCAACTGACGACTGCCATGGGCAATCATGTCTTGTTTTAAAATAGATTAAAAGAGCGATCATGAGATGTTTAATTTGTTTATTCCAGATCATTCTCCTGTGCATAGTTGACATTGCTCTGTTAGTCTGTTGCTTGTAATCTCAGGACACTGGTAGTGCATTTGCGAGGCTAGCTGCCTGGAGCTGGAACGACCGAACGATTGCATCAGTTTTACCGGCAGTTGAGTTTATGAATGCTTTCTTTTGCCAGTGAATTCATCTGGAATACTATTATGTTGCGCACAAAGATTAAAGATTGCGGTGCTAGTGGCCCGGTCGACGGGAGTGTTCCATGTGATCAACACACATTGGTCTTCAAGTAAGGCAGAAGGGTTATAAGAACAGATATATTACATGTCTGGCGACAGACCGAGTCATTCAGACTTCAGAGCATATGGCTGCAAGCCTGCAAAAGATATTGAAATGCAAGTCAAATTTGGAGATCCTCGCAAAAGGAAAAGGGCTGATTTGTGTCGAGTGCGTCTTGGCTCCTTGCGTGACAAAATACTGTACTAAAATAATCCACGCCGTAGTAGATGACAGAGAGCAAGAACATTGTTTTCCCCATCAAATAATCAACACTTGTTTTAGATCTTCAAATAATCAGCACAAGCTGTCAGATCCAGAACACGCTGGTTCGTACTTCGTACCCTTTGGATCATCATTTTTTTTTTTTTGAAACAGGAAACATCTTAGCTTTTATAAAGCTAATATCATAGTACCCAAAGGTTTACAAGATCACTAAGTTGGGGTCACCAGCAACCAAAAGGTGCAAAATATTACCCTATCCACTTACTAGGGGCAGAGAGACCTAACATACCAGAAGTTACCCAAACGAGCCAGCCATAAAGTAAGACTAGAAAAAGGAACAAATTTAGCCTACAAAAGTATTCAACCAGTCTTCGGCCCGAGTAATCACAGCATCAAGCTCCTGACGGTCCTTCTCCTTGAGCAGAATTTTCCACCTCTGCAAACAAGATAATGATTTGAAAAAGACAGTGATCGGCTGCTTAGGAAAAGTCTTCTCAATAACCATTTTGTTGCAAACTTTTCAGAATGTCCATTCAAGAGCTGCAAAACTGAATAGAGAAATTTGATAAGTGTTAGCATCTCTATCATCTAACCAGAATGGCTGGAAGTCCTTTGCATCATCATGCATGTCAAACAAACTGATGTTAGCCCGTTTAACGCTTACGCCGCAATTACTGGGCTTATAATACACCCAGTAAGTGGTCGATTATGTTTGCGTGTCACGGGCCCCCGACTCGCCCCAAGGCCCCCATTTTGCTATTGCAATTCAGCCCAGCTTCACTGGAAGGTCACCCGGCTCAGTACAGGACCGTTTTGTGCCTCAATTTAGGCCCAGTTTCATTGCAAATCTACAACTGCAACCACTATTTCTTTTTGATCCATGGATTGATGCTCCGCACTCCTGCTAATTACTCACACTTCAACTGTTCAACAAGGTGTCAGACTCATCCGTGAACACTGAGCAAGGATCAACCGTAAAATCGGCCCCATGTATACTGTTTCCCCGACGTTTAGCGCAGCCTCGGTGCCCTTTTCCTGCCCGCTTCTGACGTGAGGAAAGGAAACGCAGTACCCGGGCTAATACTATTGTCTATTCATAAGTGTTTGAAATTTTATTAAATATAAGTCATATATTTTATCTATGAATCAATATTCAATCATATATAACACATCAATCTCTACATAAATCTAATAATCACAACAATTAACTTAAACTTAAAAAAAATTAAACGACTTAGAAATAGCAAATCCATTATATATATATATATATATATATATATAGAGAGAGAGAGAGAGAGAGAGGTGCCACATGAGGATGTGATCCGCACCTTGTTATTAGAGAAGAAACAAACAAGTCTCACTATAAACAAACCGAGCTTTTTAACTACTTAATCAAGTACTCCATTCAGGTTCGGAACAATAGCACGAGAAATGCTGAGCTGAAGTAGCAATAGCTCCGCGTCAATTAAAGGGAAGGATGTGGCTTGGTGGAGTAGAGCTCAGGAGTGGACAGCCTCGGCGTCGGCACGGCCACCAGCGGCGTGGCCTTCTTCATGACGATGGCGAACCTCTCCGTCAGGTCGAGCCGCGCGCCCTGCGGCAGCTCCCAGTCGAACGCCTGCAGCAGCATCGCCAGCGAGTAGGCCGTCATCCTCTCGGCCATGGCGATGCCCGCGCAGATCCTCCTCCCAGACCCGAACGGGATGTAGTCGAGCTCGCTGCCGGTGAAGTCTCGCTCGTGCCCGCCGTCGCTTGCCTGCAAGAACCTCTCCGGGCTGAACTCCAACGGGTCCTTCCACGCCGCGGGGTCCCTCTGCATCGCCCACACGTTGACGAACACGCGGCTGCTCGCCGGGACGCGGTGCCCGCCGACCGTCGCGTCCGCGTTGGGGCAGTGCGGCACCATGAGCGGCAGCGCCGGGTGAAGCCGGAGCGTCTCCTTGACCACCAGGTGCAGGTAGCGCAGCTGCGGGAGGTGCGACTCCTCCACCACGCCGTCCCTTCCCACCACCGCGTCCAGCTCCTCCTGCACCTTGCGCAGTATCCGGCGGTTATGCATCATCTCCGCCATGGCCCATTCCACGGTGTTCGACGTCGTCTCTGTCCCCCCGACCACCATATCCTATCAATTAATCGCAGCACAGACACAAGCTAAGCCTAAGAGCGAGACTTCTTGGACGTACGTCTTAGCTGCATATACGAATTACCAGCTAGTAGCTAATAATTACCATGAGCAGGGCCTTGACGTTGGTCATGGTGAAGGGGGCCTTCCCGTCGCCACCTTCCTTCTCCAGGTTGAGCATGTGCTCCAGGAAGTCCGCCGCCGTCTCGCCGCCGTCCTGCTCGGCCTTCACCCTCTGCTGTATGATCCTGGCAAAGATGTCGTCGAACCGCGCCTTGAGCACGTCCGACTTCCTGCGGATACCCTGCAGGTCGAGCGGCGCCAGCAGCGGGAAGAAGTCGGACACGTTGGGCGCGCCCAGCATCTCGGTGATCTCCGCCACGAGGTCCCGGAAATCCTTCCCCACAGCCGTCCGCTCGCTCTCGCTCCCGATGTTGCCTCCCCACAGCGTGCCCGTGATGACGTTCATCGTGGTGAGGAACATCTGCGCGCCGATGTCGACCGGAGTGCCGGACCTGGCGTGCAGGTGGCGGAGCGTGGCCCTGAACTCCCGCCGGCGGAGGTCGTGCACGCTGTCGAGCCCGGCAGGGCTGAGCATCTCGCGGACGCAGACCCGGCGGAGCAGGCGCCACGTGGGGCCGACCGGATTCCACACGATGTTCTGGCCGCCGCCGTAGGAGATGGAGCGCGCGGCGTCCGGGGTGTCCCGGTTGGCGAACACGAGGTCCTGGTCGCGCAGCACCTCGCGGGCCAGCGCGGGCGAGGTGATGACGATGCCCAACTTGGAGCCTAGGCGGATGGAGAAGATGGGCCCGTACTTGGCGGCGAGACCGGCGAAGTAGGTGTGCAGGTCCGGGTCGAGGGAGAGCAGGCTGCCGACGAGCGGCAGGCCCGTCGGACCCGGCGGCAAGCCACTACCGCGGCCACGCCAGACGACGGTGATGTAGAGGAAAGCTGCCGCAAGCAGCGCAGCGTAGAGCAGTGTCGTCGAGGTGGCCGTATCCATGGCTGCACACTGCCGTACTAATACTACTATACAGAGACAAGACGAATAACAGGTTAGCACTTAGCAGTAGTGGGCAGCAAGTAGTTAAATGGACAAGGCGATGTCTTTCTTGGCTTCCTATTGGGCTTGGTTGGCATCTTTGCTTGTGGACGGCAGCGTGCCGTGGTAGCCAAGAACGGAGATGCCGCGTTTGTCTCGTTCCGGCAACCTCCCAGCCCGCCGGCCACCGTCCCCGGGCAAAACGAGAAGGCTCGCGCGTGCGGATATAAACGCATGAAAAGGAAAACCCGGCGGGAAAACACACGAACCACTTGTTCTTGACAGCTACGTCGATAATAGTATCCTTTTTGTCTGCACTGCTGCGTTCTGCATTTCTTGTTCTGTTTATCGTTCGGTATTGTCGTAACGAGATACCCTTTTATTATATTATAGGAGGACCGAATTCTCTTTCAAATAAATAAGATGTATGAGTGCATTGCGTCATGAGTGTGTGAACGATATATATATATATAGGATAAGAAAGGATATTTTCCTTCTTGTCCTTGCATTGCCTTGAGATCAAGAGAGCCATTTAGATACACGTTATGAACTAGGTCGATACATACGTGACTTTTTCTAGAACTTTCTAAGTATTGCCGACGATCTAGTGGCTAGCACCCTTGGTGTCAGGCTACCCTGCGATCTTTTTGCCCGGTTGATTTCCAATAATATATCCTTTCAATCTGAGACACCCGAGAGAGTAAAAGGTTGCCCTGCTGAAGCGCCGATTGTTGTGTTCGGAAAACAGCATGGGAATTTAACAATTTTATTTTCGGGTTTAAAAAGGAAAAGAAAGGAAAAATATTTCAGGTGGGGACACATCGTGGTGCGTGTCTCTTGGGCGAGCACCAGCTCTAGTCCCCGGAGGCAATCTGATTTGCGCCTTTCTCCTTTAACTTGTGGACTTGGTGTGTGCTGTCTGTGTGTGCGCGTGCTTGATTTGGAGGGCATTGGATTGACATCCAATCAACTGGTCAGTGCACTCGGCCAGTGTGTGAACTTCTGTTGGCTTTGTGCAGCGATACGCCGTACCTCGATTCTGTGATTTTTGTTGGAATTAATACGGGTTAGACTTATTTTTATTTTTAATTAATTTTTAGAAAATCCTAAAGGTTCATGTGCACATGCTAAAACTGTTTAGTCTCATATGGAGAGTTGAATGGGAGTTACACTACTTTAAAAGGTGGAACGTGGTAGCCCCCTTGTGGAATTAGAGAGAGCTAATACACGCGCGCGCTCGCTCGCCTCGCCGAGCCGTGCGGTGCGTGCGTGCGCGTTTTTCTTTATCTATTAACGAATGGCTGGCAGTAACGGTGCAGTTACTAGTGAATGCTGCGGTTACTAGTGACTAATGGCTGCAGTTAACACTATTCTGGCCTCTTCGTTTTTGCTATTTAGAAGAACAGAGCACTGGTTCTCAGACTAATCTAGACAAACTCCACAGTTTTGTTGCTGTCTCTGGCGATCTCCATCCCGGCGACACGCGTGTACGGCTACATCGGGAGAGCAGACCTTCGGAACCCTCGTCATTGAAGGCCTACACGAGCGAGGACGAATAAGGTTTTTGGGGAGCGTTCGCGCGACTGCTCATTTCATCTGATTTTCTGCTACGACTACATCTGCGCGACTACTACCACGACATCCGCGAAGGTCTCTGCTACATCCACTACGCCATGACTAACGACGACCTCACCAAGACTCCTGCTTCTACTTCTACTGCTCCTTCCGCTGGCTCTGGGTACGCCTATCTTGCACTTATTGTTTTATTATCTGTTGTTTACTTGAACACTGATATAGGTATGCTAGTTTCTGTCCTTTTAGAAATTCGTATATCTATAGTGTTCTTGTATACTTGTTTTGTGAAAATGGCAATAGTATTCTCCATAATTTATCTAGTACATTTCTGGATTAATCTAATTAGAAAAATGCTCATATTTTCAACAATCCAAAAACTTTATTATAGGCATTTTTCGTCAACTGGTTTTGCTGCTACGCTAAAACCCTCTGAATTCGATGGTGCGAATTACAAGAGGTGGCGCACCAAGATGGTGCTTTAGCTAACTGCCATGAACGTTTTTCATGTGGCAAGTGGCAAGCCTGAAGGAACACTTACTCCTGAACAGGAGCAAGCGTTCGAGGCTGCTGATAACCTTTTTAAAGGTGCCGTGATTAGCGTTCTTGGTGAGAAGTTAGTTGATGCATACATGGTGATCAAAACTGGGAAAGAGATGTGGGATGCACTCGAGGTCAAGTTTGGGGTTTCGGATGCAGGCAGTGAATTGTATCTCATGTAGCAATACCATGACTATAGAATGGTTGACAGCCGTTCTGTAGTTGAGCAGGCTCATGAGATACAATCCATGGCCAAAGAACTTGAGCACTTTAAATGTGTGTTACCGGACAAGTTTGTCGCGGAAGGCATTATTGCCAAACTTCCTCCTTCTTGGAGGAATTTTGCTACTTCCCTGAAACACAAGAGACAAGAGTTTTCTGTTGAAAATCTCATCGGATCTTTTGATGTTGAAAAGAAGGCGAGGGCAAAAGATACACACATCAGAGGTAATGAAGGACATTCTAATGCCAATGTGGTGCAGAAGAAGAATGGCCAAGCTCAAAAGTTCAAATGCAAGAACAAGACCGCACAAACAACTAGCTTCAAGAAGAAGAATAAGAACACAAAGGATAACATTTGCTTTGTGTGTGACGAACCTGGTCATTGGGCCAAGGATTGCAGCCAACGCAAGGGTGGAAAGAATCAGCAAGGGCAGAATTCTAAGTCTGCTAATGTTGTTGTTGGTACTACTGAGACGGGAACATCAGGGTATGGTAATTTACCTACTGTTCTTTCCGTATGTCGGCGCGACTCAAGATAAAAATGGGTCCTCCTAGGGCTTGCGCACCCACTCGTGGTTGGGACCTCGACAGAGGATGACCGGAGCGGCGGCACGGCCGTGTTTGGCGGCGGCGGCGCTCAGCCGAAAACGAAAAACTCAAAACCGACGACATACTAAACAACTAGCGTGCGCACGAGTGACCCTAAGGACCTAGGAACTCACCGGAACGACGCGGAGCTAAGGTGGTCGCCGGAGATGGGCTGTCGGCGTGTCGAACCCGGGAACGAAGGATCCCAAATTCTCTGTGTTCATACACTAGTCCAGGATTTCTAGTGTACACAGTTAAACAAAAAGTGATAGCACAATCATATCACGAGTTTATTGATAATAATTCAAAGTTTATTACAAAAGGGTCTGCGGCCAAAAGAAAAGAAATAACACAATGAACAAGAGTAGTAGTAGGCCACACGACTTGCCACAGCAATCGTCTGGGACGCACCTATTCGTCAAGATCCTCACCGTCGGGAAAACGTCTTCTCCGAATAAGATTTATTCAGAAGAGTGAGCACTACTACCGTGCTCGCAAGTCACACCAATATAGAAAGTTTAATGCATGCATAAGGTAAACAAAGGTAATGGCGGGGTTGTTTTGCATAAACAAAGATTTTCAGATTATAATGCTAATACTTTTGTAAGACCAATTTTAATAATTCGAATAAAGATAGTGACAAACCGATAACGAATATTGATGACCTCCACTAGTTGAATATTGAAGGATATCCTCCTAACACTTGGCTAACCACCCAATTTTTACCATAGGACTATCCATCCTAAAACATCTCATGAACACATTTTATAAACCAAAAACAATTCTAACTTAGAGTAGCTTTGCTAGCATGTCCATGATCATGACGCGCTATTCGAATAGTTTTACACTCTGCAGAGGTTGTACAGCTTTACCCACACGAGATAAAATGCTTTTAATGTCGGCCAAAGCACGCTCAAGGCGTGTGACTAAGCAATTATCATGAGGCGTTACAAGCGGTGTCTCATCAGATTCATGCCCGCTAAGGTTTCGCTACCTTTGGACTATCCATCCTCCGGAAGCCCTCTTGCGCCAGTGGGACTAATGTCTAACCAACGCCCACACATACAACATAGCACAAATAACACTAAGACACTACAGATTATTTAGCCAAATCCGCCCATACAAGACATGTGGTGGTACGGTAAGGCGTAGCAAAATACGCTCAAAGACCGGTCCTTAATCGACTCAGCGACTTCCAATTTAAAACCCCGGTTGTAATCCTAACAGATTAGACCCGTGCATGAACTGCACCCACCATCCATCCATCTCGCCAAGTCCAAACCCATTTCATTTTATTTAGAGTAAAACCTCTTTATAAACCTTTCGTGATAAAACAATACCACAGAACACATTTTAAATTAAATTGTAAAGGTTTGACTAAATTCTCTCAAATTTGTAAATATTATCTAAGCAAGACTAAGCATTTGACAAATTTTATCTAAGGTGTCAAGGTATTCAGGTTTGATAGTCAAATTGGCCATACCAAGGAGTTTGGAACAACTATATACTAAATCGGATATTCGGATATTTTTATAAACATATGCATGCAATAATAAATTGTAAATAGTAAATAAATACTTTAAAACAATAGGAACAATATGATCAATAGTGTAACTTGCCTTCGTTGAAGTCTTGGAACTCTAAATCGTCGGAAGGATCTAACTCTCCGGAGTCGTCGAAGTCTATACGTGAAAATACGACAAATTCAACTCAAATTCAAATAAATTCAAAAACTCAGATCAAACTAACTCCAAATTAAAATATTTTGCTTTAGTTAGCTAGATTATGAATTTAGACAAATTTTGCAACTTGAACCACTCAATTTGGAGTTCAAATGCAAAAGATATGAATTTTAGAAGTTTAATACAAAATTTGGAATTTAATTGAATTCTCTGAATTATTTTTCTAAAGGAAATTCTATTTATTGTGCAATGCTGACGCCAGCGAAGAATTTCCGGAAATTAAAAGAATTATAATTATTTTTCTGACAAGCGGGTCCCACATGTCATAGACTCGGCTCACGGTGGACTGATTCCACCGAGCCGAGGGTGATCTGCGCGCGTGAACGACACGCGGTGCTCATGTGGCGATGAACGGGACGCCACGCGTACACCACGCAAGCAGGGGGTTGAGGTGGCGCTTAGGTGGCACTGCCACGCGACGTGACACGTCGGACCGGCGACGGTGGCGCACGGGAACCAACGGCAACGGCGAACGGCGAGGTTTCGCCGGCGATGGGTGGTACCAGTGTGTAGCTAGGACTATTCGAACTCGTTAGACTAGCTCGGGTGGTCGAGGTGGACGGTGGTGGCGCGCGAGGTTGAAGCGCGAGAGGTTCGGTGTTGGCGACAATGCGATTCCGGCGGCGTCTGGCGGCGAGGTGAGCACCGGTCGGCAATGATGTGGCGGCCGTTGGTGGTGGCGGCGAGGACGAGCGCCGCCGAGGGCGCCGGAATCGGGAAGAAGGCGATCGCGGTGAAGGAGCTTCCACGGCCGGTTCGCGGTTAGGGCGTGCGCGGAGTAATGCGTGGGAAAACGTGGAGGAGGAGAAGGGCTACCCATGGCTCCTATTTATAGGGTCGGGAAGACCGGAAGCGCGGCGACGCGAAGGTCATGCGCGCGGTTTCGTGATCGTGGGTAAAACCGATGCGAGAAGGAGAAAACGGCCGAAGCGGGGCGGCGTGATGCGGGTCGTCAATGCGCACGATGGTGAGGAGTGGGGATTGAAGGCGGCCGTTACGAGTTCGAGCGCCGGTTTTAATGGCGGCGCGTGAGGGTCGCGCGAGAAGACGACGAGGAAGACGACAAGCGGGCACGCCCGATTTTGATCGACGGTGGACAAAAGATTGGCGGCGTAAGTTGTATCGGCGTAGCCGCTTGATCTCGATCTAACGGCTGAAATAGATCACGGGTTGCGGTGAATCATTAAGTGACCGATGCACGGGCCGTTGGATTTAGATCTAACGGTCCCGATTATGTAGAACATTCGGACCTTCGAATGCTTTGTGAATTCGACCGCTGGATTTTAATCCAACGGTTGGGATGCACCGTGTGATGGGAGAGAGAAAGGATCGACGGTGGACCCTACCGTCGTGAAGGAGGAGGAGGCGCGCGGCGGAGCGGCGCGTGCGCGCGGAAGAACGTGGTGAGCTGGGTTTCGCCCAATTCCTATTTGAGGTTTTTCTTTGATTTTTCTTTTGTTTTAATTCCGATAATTCAATTAGGCTTTAGAATATAGCAAAATAATTCCAAAATTATGAGAAAATTCACGTAAATTCTCTGGAGCATTTAGGATTTAAGAAAAACATTTTCAGCTATTATCTGATAATAGATTTTGCCCATAATTTTGTTTTATCTTTAATTTGGTTAAGGAAAAGCTTTAAAAATTCCACAAAAATCCAATAAAATAATTAAACTTTATTTTCAACTGGAAATTGAAATTTGGGCTGTTACACGGCGGTGAACCGCGGCGGCGCCAAAGGTGTCACCGAGGAGGGAGCAACCTGAGCAAAGATAGGGGAAAAGAAAGGTAGGGGAAATTCGAGTAGGGTTAGGGGACCGTGCATGAGCAAGGAATTGGAACAAGAATCATCTTACCGGCGATAAGGAAGAAGAGATCGCCACGGCGAATTGAGGAACACCAAAATTCGACGACTCCTGCGGAGAATAAACCGGATGAGCTTAGGGGAAAACAAGGTGGTGAGCTAGAACGCAAAATGACGCGCAAAGGAAGAGATGATCTTCACTGGTTGCCGGAAATGGTGAGAATGGCGTCGCGGCCGGAGTTGGGAGCTCGGGCACTCTAGAGGTTTTCGCAGGAGAGAACGGGTGGGAGGAGAAAAAGAGGTTTGGTTAGGTAAAGGTCGGGATGGAGAGGCCACTGGCGACCATATAAAGGCGAAGGGAGGCGGAGATCGCAAGGAGACATCGTGGCAATTCCCGGCGGCGTGGCGCTCGGTGCGCGACGCACGGGAGCACAAGAGCCGAGCGGTTCTAGGATATGGGCGAGCTAGTGGTTGAAGGAGTTGACAGGGGAGTTAAGGCGCGTGGCCGATGCGCATGAAAGCGAGCAAAGCCGGGGACGATTTGGTGGCGATGGCGAGCGAAGCTCGGCGGAGCGGTCGCGGTGCTCAGAGCGCGGGCGAGCTGGCGTTGGACGCCAAGCCGCGTGGAAGAAATGCCCTGACCAGCGGGCCCCTCAGGTAAGTGAGAGTGAGGTGAGAGGGGTGAGTGGGTGGTGGGGCGGCTCGAGCCGGAGTTGGACTCGGGTTAGGGTGCGGTTGGGTCCAGCCAAGACGAAACAGTAACGGTTGGCTCGGTCGGGTTAGAGTTTGGGTTTAGTTTTGACCGAAAACAAAACCAGTTTGACCTGGCGGTTTAAAATAGAAATAAATTTCCAAAAATTCTGAAAATTTTTGTGAGCATTCTAAGAATCAAATAGAACTTAGGAAAAATAGTTTCAAACACTTTATACACTGAAATTTGTTAGAATTAAATTATTTTCAAATCTGCATTAGTGATTTGATTTGAATTTTAGTGAAGTCAAAAACACTTCTAAAAATTTGGTAAAAATAATTACAATTCAGTATAAATAATATAGTATTTGAATAAGTTATTTTCAGGAACTTTTATTCATACATTTTACTGGAATTCAAATAGAACTTGAATTTTAAGTTTAAAAGTTTGAAATTTCAATACTAACTTTAATACAAACATCAAAAGTTTAAAACTGTGCACAAGTTTTTAGAAAACCAAGAACATGAACAAGAGACACAACAAAAGTTTTTAAACTTTAATACTTTTATACATTTGAAATACAAACCCTAGTTTGAGGTTGTTACATCTGGCCTCTTCGTTTTTGCTATTTAGAAGAACAGAGCATTGGTTCTCAGACTAATCTCCATATGAAAGATCTCCATACGATAGACAAACTCCACAGTTTTGTTGCTGTCTCTGGCGATCTCCATCCCGGCGAGACGTGTGTACGGCTACACCGGGAGAGCAGGACTCCGGAACCCTCGTCCTTGAAGGCTTGCACGAGCGAGAACGAATAAGGTTTTTGAGGAGCGTTCGCGTGACTGCTCATTTCATCTGATTTTCTGCTACGACTACATCTGCGCGACTACTACCACGACATCCACGAAGGTCTCTGCTACATCCACTACGGCATGACTAACGACGACCTCACCAAGACTCCTGCTTCTACTTCTGCTGCTCCTTCCGCTGGCTCTGGGTACGTCTATCTTGCACTTGTTGTTTTATTATCTGTTGTTTACTTGAACACTGAGATAAGTATGCTAGTTTCTGTCCTTTTAGGAATTCGTATATCTATAGTGTTCTTGTATACCTGTTTTGTGAAAATGTTAATAGTATTCTACATGATTTATCTAGTACATTTCTGGATTAATTTAATTAAAAAAATACTCATATTTTCAACAATTTTTGGTGTGCCCCATATCATACACCGCGACATAGTGGCGGCTATAGATTTTCTGGGAGAGCCTTGACATCGACGTGCCGTGCTTTGTTGGTTTCGTGGTGACTTTAACGGCTCACTAAGTTTATAGAACTCTACTAATTATTGCGCTGCTGTGCCATACCAGAGATTTGATTTTATATTTATCTTTGATTTGAGTAGCACTAGTATTGGGTGACTGCACGATAGATTGTGGCTAAGTATTGCTCGGTGAGGATTTTTGCCATAGTGTGACAGTAGAGTGACAAGCTAGGCTTCGACGCCGACGGACAAGGTATTAACGCAGTTGTGGTCGAATTAACTCACAAATCATGTTCGTGTGGAGCTCCGGCGTCCGTTTTTATGCCAGGCAAAATCTTCTTGTGTATACATCTGTTGGAGCAATTACTCTTGTGGTATTAAATTGTTGGTTGTAAATTGAATTTTGTTAAGTGGTACTGCTCATAACCTAGCATATTTCTAAGTATTTGTCACACATAGTATTTGATCATACTAAGCTATTAGTGACGAGGAGGTCTTGCTTCGTGCTTAAGCAGCCCGACGTATAAGAGCAAATGGTTAACGTCAACTTGAGCTTGTTACTGGTTGAGCTAGCCCATTCCTTTTTTCTGTACGGCATGATTTTGTGTTCAAATGATTTGAGTAGTATATCTATGTTAAGAGACATCTATTCAATGCTCACGCCATTTTATTGTTACTGGGATGGAGATGGCCGACCGTGCTATCGGATCCGAGTCCGATGCACGGAGATAACGCTGACCCCGCCGTCGTTGTCATCACACAGCGATCGGATGCATGATTGGAGTGGCCCAGTTTTATCGCCCGTTTCGTCGGCCACGAAACGAAAACAACCCGCACGGCCGCACCCCAGTACCCGCGTTACTATGCATGATTAGAGTACGTATAATGGTATAGACAGTTCTTTATAATAACTCTTTATATCACCCGCAGACAAAGACTAAAGATAAATTTATACAACGATTGTGGTGATACATCATTTCTACAAGATCGTAGATAATACATAATTTTTTAATGTTTTCCTTATTTTCAGTGCTACAGTCGACTATAGGATTGTAGACATCATCATTCTCTCTCTTCGTTCTCTTTCATCTATATTAGTAAAAATACTACGTGACATAAGTTATACACAGTTAACGTAAACACACTGTACATGCTCCTACGCTGGGTACACGACTATTTATCTGTTGCTCCTGTTGTCAGAATGGCAGGTGTAGCTTGCACTAGTTTTAGGGTCAGTCGGCAGAAAACTACCAGTCACGAGGGGCGTCGAACCACGCGTGCCTTATTAATGGGATCGGGCACGGAAAACAAGGGAAACGCTCGTGTGAGCACGTACCAGCCGATCTCATTCTCGGGGCAGTATCCTTCTCTCCAACGGCCGGCCAAGACGGGACGAGGAGTGGTCGGCCGAGGGGCGCAGCGCGGGAGGCCCTCGTCAGCTAGTTGGTTGGGGCGATGATTAAGGTCGGACCGCGCGTGGGGAACGGTGTGGTGGCCGTCTCGCCTCCGTTCGCCCTAGTGTGTCCGAACGTAGGCACAGGTATGTGCTTCTTTTCGTGCACATGTGTATGGATCTATGAATCCACGGTCTTTTTTTTTCGATTACAAGGATATACACGCTCACACATCGTCGCACTGTTTACGCACACTAACGAGAGTGTGTCCTCGGGAATAAGGGAAAATCCATGACCTGACAGAGTTTTTAATTTTTAGTGAGACTTAACTCACGTGTAAAGATAGATACTAAGATTTGAAAAGTCAACTCTGCCGTCGTCGCTGAGTCACTGGTCCAGATCAAAGAGGTCTGCACTCAGTGACGAAAGTTGCGCCGAAATGGAGTAGGGGTCAGACAGTAAAGAATAATAGATTGTGTAGAAAACGAGTGACTAATTTCAAGTCACACTAATAGATTTTTAGCAAGGATGAGGGGGCCATAGCCCATGTTAGCCTGTGAGAAGCTCCGTCACTGTCCGCACTGATCCTAAAACATTTGCAGGACGGATGTACTTTTAAAAAAAGTCTTGTCAAAGCAGCAAGAGCAGATTCGTAAAAAATAAAAGCAGCAAGAGCAGGCCAGATTTCCCAACTTTAGCTGAATGCCTAGATCCGGCCCAGTTTTCTAGCCACGAGACATAAGAATGTTAGCCTAGACCCGCCCCAAAATCTCTCTTCTAAGCCCGACTTCTTGTCCAAAACTAGCCCAACTCTAGCGGTCCAGCATGAGCTGAAATGCCCAATCCGCTCCCCGTCCGTTAAGAATTGAGCGGCCTTTTCCCCTCAAGAAGCCGCTGCAGCTTACGCAAAACGTAGTAAAACTGGGCTGGCCTCACCTGTCACCTACAGCTTCTTTTCAAGCAGCTTTCGAGGAACTTGCAACATCACATCCCCTCCGTCGTGTTTGCTTTCTCGTCCCGGTTAATTTCTCGCGTCGGTCATGTGCTCCGCAGCTGCCCCCACCTTCATGGACACCGCCGTGTCCGCCAACCTTCCTGGCAACG
Organism: Ampelocalamus luodianensis; assembly: GCA_036346255.1. Classification (NCBI taxonomy): domain Eukaryota; kingdom Viridiplantae; phylum Streptophyta; class Magnoliopsida; order Poales; family Poaceae; genus Ampelocalamus; species Ampelocalamus luodianensis. The sequence continues at coordinate 1,455,222 of CM070632.1, read as the reverse complement.
GTGGCGTGATGGCGTCGAGCCGTCGACGGCGTGGTTCGAGCATTGCATGTGTGCCGACCACTTCGCTGGCACCCTCACCCTGACATAAGTCCGATGGGAAAATTCTATTCATGGCACGAGATTTTGGCAGGTACTAAAACATACTACAAAATTTTATAGGTAAAATTTCTCATCTATACCACTTGAACATTTTTGCCCTTCTTTTTTTCTCTTCCCCTCCTCTTTTCCTCTCAATTGAGCCTGCCAATGGCCGCCATTGACGAAGCAGTCGCTGCCAACCCCAAGCACGGCAAGCACATCTGTGAGAGGCATCGTCGTCGTTTTCCTCTCTTTCGGCTCAGATCCGGCGACGTCCTCCTCTCTTTCAACGCTATCTCCTCTAGCGAAAAGGATGAGGAGGAGGCGCGGCGCCATCCGATCCACCATCCGCTGGTCGTGTCATCACTGATTGACATATCTGGACACCCTCCTCCTCCTCCCGCCGGTGGATGCCCCTCGCCCCACCCACTCCCACGCCTCCTCCTCCACCACCGCTGGCAGCCAAGGTCTCCCCACCCACTTTGATGCCCCCCTCCTCCACCGGCGCCCCCACCTACTTCGGCAAGAAGACGACACGGGCTCATATCTGTACCGTTGTCGTCGGATAGATGCCTTCAACCTCACCGGTACACCTCGTTGCCGTGGCCGGGTGCATCTCTATACGACTTGTCATCGCCAGGTGCACATCGGCCACGCAGCCAGCACACCTCGTCGTCTCGATCGGGTGCATCTTTGTCCCGACCGACGATGGGGAGTGCGACCTGCTGTTGCCAGGTGCACGCCGTCCACGCCGTAGGCACACCTTGTCGTCTCTACCGGATGCATCTTTGTCCCGAACGATGATGGGGAACACGGTGTAAGGGATGCCGTAGAGGAGGTCAACAATGGCGGCTGGTGACCAGCAGTGACAATGAGGGAAGAGGCGAGGCTTTGAGCAACATAGGCTGGTGCCTGGCGGTAGCATGCTCTGTTGCCGGATGTGAAGGTGAGAAGACGAAGCATAAAAGTGGAATTTAGAGAAAAAAGGAATTTAGGAAAGAGTTTTTTATTAGAGAAAACTAGCTCTCGTGGTATAGATGAGAAGTTTTACCACAAGTTGTGGTGTTAATTGGTACTCAGAATTTTTTTTGGTATTTTTTGGTACCAGCCTGAATCTTGTGCTGTGGATGAAATTTTCCGTAGTCTGATACTACTACAGCACCATCATATATCATCATCTTTAGTATGCATTACATCAATCATTCATATATATATATAGAGACACACACACGGTAGCGCTATTTAGCACGTGAATATATAGACACACACACGGTAGCGCTATTCAGCACTTGCGCGCTAAATAGCTATTCTGCGTATGGACCACAGCCCGGGCCGCGTTGCACGTGGCATGCTAGCTCGCGTGCTTCCCGTGTTGCTATCGGCAGTAAAACACACGTGCGCACGATCGGCGGTAAAAGTCTCAGTATCACCCAATCTGATAGTAAAAACCAATATCAAAGCGATTAGCGGTGAAATCGATAGTAAAAAAAGATCGCGCGTCACCTAAACCAGCAGGAAAAAACTGTTACTCCCAAAATTGACGGTAAAACCAAACTCACTGGTATGCCGCGAATCGGACAGTAGTTGACAGTAAAGTTACTCCCCAAGGGCACTGGTACGGTGGTACTAAAACTACCGGTAGGCACATGTGTACCCAGCCTATCTTTACTGTCGACTAATCTAGTGTTTACTGTCCTCTCACCCCTTTACTGTGCGCAACGCGGTTTACTGTTTTTTCTGAACTATATTACTGTAAGTGACATGAATTGTTGTTGTTATAGATATGTATCTAATTACTGATCCTATTGACGCGTTTTACTTGACACCAAAATGAGTTTTATTGTACGACAAACTTGCCGACATGATCATTCGATCACCGTTCGTTCAGACAAAAAAAACACTCTCGCATGTCCTCCCATGACGCCAACAATAAAAAAGGCAGGCAATCCCATTCATCCCAGTAAACGCGCTCCCCACGTAACCAATCATAAAATCAGACCACCTCCCTCCTCCCCACATTCGCCACCATCATTATCGCTTCTCCCTCCTCTATCACCCCCACCATCGTCTCCGTTCGATGACTCCCTTTCGACGAATCGCATCGATATCGAGCTAGAGGCTCGATGACTACATCGACAGGTACAACGCAAAAATTGACCTCGTCGAGACCGTGGAAGAGAGGAGCCACCTCATTTGGACTATTGTCCACAGGCTTCCTTCGCGCGATCGGTGCGAAGCTCGACTCGTTGTTGCGAAGGAGTAGGTGAAGTCCACGAGCAGGCTTATGAACGCCTGAGGGCTGCGATAGGGTCCTGCCTTGGCCACTAGGCCCCTTTCTATTTCCCTTTCCCCCTTCTTTTCTTATCATCATACAATGTAAAAAAAATACGACCGACCACACTATTTGGCCGAACCCCTCAAAATATATTTCAGAAATTTCATCTTCACTTGTTGTTGTTATGTATATGTATACAATTACTGTAATATTTGTTTTGTTTTACTGTCTAAAATATAAATGGATAAATTAAAAAAAAACAAATTTACTGTTTGCACGATCTATTTTACCATTTCATGTATGCGCTTTTACTGTCAAACTAACATCGTTGTACTACCCGTTGAACATTACTCTAAGATGGTATGTGAGAGTTCTTTTATTGCAAGATGCGCGTAAAAATACCGACCTCCATTTTGTTTGAAATTATTGTATCTGTAACAAATTTACGATAACGTGCTTATAATTTATTGCGTGTGAAAAACTCGCTAAGAGTTAATTTTATTAATTTCATGTGTTGTATTTGATTAATATCAGACGTGCGTCCGAGGGTACTGAGGATTTTGCTACTAACTGCATACAAAGTCCGTTGTGACGTGATGATGATGCTTAAAAATATGCTGGGCGGAACTACTCTGGTATACTATGCAAGATAGCCACGAATAACCACCGGTGCTACACTGTTTTGAAGCCTTGAACTGACTGACACTTTAATAGGTCGCACTCCCCACCTCAGAAAGCACGTGCTAAGCATTCGGCACCTAAGGCCTAGGACACAAACCTGCCCCTTTGACTTCATTGGATCGAAGCCACCAATATCCACTGGTGCTGCACTGTTTTGAAGGCCTTGAACTGACTGCCACTTTTATATGTCGCACTCCCTCCCTCAGAAAGCAAGTACTGAGCATTCGGCACCTAAGACCTAGGACAGCAACCTGCCTCCTGTTCCGGTCATATCAAATCATACCATTTTTTTACGAGAATATCAAATCATACCATGGTTCTATATATAATCTATATTATTACGGATTTCTTTACCTTGCTGTATGATTTCGGGTGCTTTACATAAGAAATTAAGCTTGTCATCATCACCACAGAACAACATACAGCAGCTCGATCCTTGCTGCACCACTAATTAACTAACTCCAGGGAGCTCTGTCCATTGTATATCTGCACTGTACTGTCTTCAGTAGGTGGTTATGTATATGAAATCTTCGGGAGTTGTCGTCATCAGTGAGGGCATAAACAAAGCAGTGACAAAGATCACCCAACCAACCCACCTTATCCATGCGTGTGTGCAGGCTAGCTTACACCGGGTCGACCTTGTTGCAAACTCAAGAAAACCTGACAGCCATGGAGCCGTACAGACTACAGACAGGTCGAAAGCAAGTCAATTTGCACACCAATTCTTCCTGACAATACTCATTACTGCACCAAATCATATCATCAGCCTTGAGCTGAGGTCCCAGGGCACCACGAGTCATGATGATTAATTCTACTGTTTGTTTTCCTTGTGCCCAGTTGGTCAAGCCCCCAGGATGTTGTTACAAGCCATCGTTTAGCAGCCACAGGTTTCTGCACCTCGTCTTCTTGTGTTATCGCCTAATGTTTGAACTTATGTTTTGTTTTGTTCTTTGTGAAAATGAAATGGCCATATCTTATTAAGCAAATAAAAGCTTAGATAGTGAGCTTTGTTCTTCAATAGCAAGGATATACTTGGTGCTTCTACTGGCGTTGGTGCGTTACGCAAGCATTTACGTTTAAAATAAGAGGCACGTTATTTTGTAGTTCCAGACAATATTTGGAATGCATTCACATAAGTTTCGTAGGAATTTCACATTAAACAGTTCAGTTCCATAGGTATATTTTTTCAGATAATGAAAGCATAACTCTTGACATCTGCACCAACTAGGGATACACACAACTATTACACCACCATCAGCTAAAAGCTTAAAACAAAAAAGGTCAAAAGCCAACAATGACAAATAAATTATCATGCAAAGGCTAACTTAAAAAAAATCCATCTAGCCCCGCCTCTGAGACCAACTAGGAGATCGTCCACACGCGAACAGCAACTGCGCAGCAAAGAGGTGATGATGGACTAGTCTCCGTAGCGACGCCTTCAAGAAGGGATACGACTCACGTCGTTGTCGCCGGATCCAACCAGCGAAGGTCAAATCAGGAGTTTTCACTCTGGAGCTCAGGTACCGGTGCTCCAAAGCAACACCTTCAAGAAGGTAATGCCGTTCAGATCGAAGTCGTTGCTGGATCCAACCAGCGAAGATCAGATCAAAAGTTTTCACCCCGAGTCGAAGGTACCAACGCTCTAAGACCATGCCACAGCACGACCTCGTCACTGGATCCAACCAATGAAGACCAGATTGCCAAGACGACGACCGTAACATCCCCAACGACTAACCGCCGCCAACACGAAGGAAGGCGACGTCCACCGCAGCCCACGCGTCGCCTGGTTAACGACCGTCCACTAGGGAGGAGCCGAACGCCGCTCAAGCCACTACCACCAAGCCATCGCGTTCTCTACCAACTACGCCAAATCTGGATCTACATCGCGCCACCTCTGTCGTCATGCCAGCCGGTGGAGAAGGGCCCCGGATCGTCACGCCCGAAGACTAGCCAGCAGAGAAGGGGTCCAGATCCAACCCCGATGAAAGTTCACACCGTTGAAAATCGGCGGACAGACATCGGGCGTCGGAAGCGCGATGTAGATCAGGCGCCACCACCGAGAAGAAGAAGCCCCGCTGCTGCCGCTAGCTGGCCGACGGCGGTGAGGAGGAAGGGAGGAGGAGAGGGGGACTCGTTTGACGGCGGCTGGGGTTTTTAGGAGGAAGGGAGGAGGAGAGGGGGACTCGTTTGACGGCGGCTGGGGTTTTTAGGAGGAAGGGAGGAGGAGATGTCTGGATATAAAACAGTAGCATTTTTCATGTTCGGAACAGGACCTCATTCTCTACTTGTTGCAAAACAAGGCGAATGCAAGTACCTTAGGGGATTACACGTATTTTATTTAATAAAGTATTGGCATTTATGAACTCGATACAAATATACTTGATCAGCAATGCGACTACTGACGTTTGTCGTACCTATATTTAGCTTACTGAACTATTAGGTTTGTCACGGAGACGGACAAAACAGTGTCTCATTTCAACATTGAATGTTCAAAAGCTGAGTTGTTTACTTCATAGAAAATTGCTGTCATACAATTGTCATTTACTCGCTCCTATTTGCATGTACAGTATGAGTACAAGCAATAGAAACTGCGACCTTATCATGAACTAGTCTACACTGTGATCTCTATAGACCATGCATGTGTCTAACTATTAGATTTGAAAGCACAAAGTCACCTGGAGAAGACTAGTGCTCCAATTTGGTCTGAAGTTGCCATGCATTGCGAGAGGGAGATACCTCACTGTCGCCCAAGTTAAAGCAACATATCAAAATTGCACATAAGAAATAAGAATGCGTTGTATTATTCAGTACATATGAACCTAATATGCATTGCCCTGCCTCACACTTTCTGCATTGGAGCATCTGTACAGAAACATGTATGTATATCAGTGTTCACCTAGACGCTAGGCGGGCAGTGGGTGGCCGTCTAGCACCCAGGGTGCCTAGGCGGGGCCTAGACGTCCGAACAGAATTGCAAGCATCAACGCATCCAGCATCAGTCTAAGCAAGCGGATGAACACAGAATAGCAAGCACCAGACCAAGCTTATGTATATGTTACATGTATGTATATGTGTAACTATGTAAGAAGAGATGTTACCTTGGTGTGATGCAAATATATTTGATGACTAGATGTAATGACCTTAATGAGTTAATGTAAAAATTAAATATACTTCATGAATCATGAGTTGATGTAATAAAAATATAATTCAAACAAGTAACATTAAATTGTCTTAGACTCATAGTTTCCAGTTCTCACAAATAAAACAAGCAAGCCAAATATAAATAGTTCGTAAGGTCTCATAAATAAAACAAGCAAGAAAAATATAAATAGTTCATAACGGAAGACACTAAGCACGATGACATGATAAATTGATGATCAAATGAGTGAATGACTAGTCATCTTCCTCATAATTTTTGGTTGGAAGCACTTCTTCTTGGTTGGACTCATACTCAATTTCCTCCTCCTCATTGACCTCCTCCTCTTCTTCGATATCGGACTTGAAATCTTATTCATGAAGTTGTTTCACTCTTACGCTCCTACGAAGCTCTAAGCCCTCTTTAGCTCCACATGCTTCTTCAATTACCTTCCATGTAAGCCCCATGGCGAGATCAATATCTTGATCACCATCTCCGCCTTCAATTAACTACCCGCTTGTAATGCTCCCAATTCCTTGGCGGCGAAGGCATTATTGAAGCACAAAATGCCTAGCATATTTTGGAGCTCATGTGTAACCCACACTATTAACTTGATGCTACAAGAAATTGAGAGCATTGCAAGGTTCAAGAAGACACTTGATCAAACCAAGGAATTGGGAGCATTGCAAGCGGGTAGTTAATTGAGGGTGGAGATGATGATCAAGATGTTGAGCTCGTTATAGGGCTTACATTGAAGGTACTTGAAGAAGCATGTGAGACTAATAAGGTCTTAGAGCTTCGTAGGAGCGCAAAATTGAGACAATTTCGTGAAGAAGATTTCAAGTCTGATACCGAAGAAGAGGAGGAGGAAAATGAGTACGAGTCTGGCCAAGAAGAAGTGCTTCCAACCAAAAATTATGAGGAAGATGACTAGTCATTCACTCATTTGATCATCAATTTATCATGTTATCGTGCTTGCTTAAGTGTCCTTCCTTATGAACTGTTTATATTTGGCTTGTTTATTTTATTTGTGAGACCTTATGAACTACTTATATTTGGCTTGCTTGTTTTATTTGTGAGAACTAAAAACTATGAGTCTAAGACAATTTAATGTTACTTGTTTGAATTGTATTTTTATTACATCAAGTCATCAACTCATGATTCATGAAGTATATTTAATTTTTACATCAACTCATCAAGGTCATTATATCAAGTTATCAAATATATTTGCACCACACCAAGGTAACATCTCTTCTTACATAATTGCACATATCCGTACAGGTGACATATACATAAGTTTGGTCTGATGATTGCTATTATGTGTTTATTCTACTTGCTTGGACTGATGCTAGATGCGTTGATACTTGCAATTCTGTTCGGCCGCCTAGGCCCCACCTAGGCACCCTAGGCGCTAGGCGGCCACCCACCGCCCGCTTAACGCCTAGATGAACACTGATACAACAAAAGGTTTCTAGTTCTACAACTTCTCATCTTGAGAAACATGGGGTTCTAGGAACACCAACCCCTTAGTTTTAAGGGTGAATTATCACTGTTCTACAGTCTACATATGCCTCATGCTTGTCTCTGGCAAGGCACGTGGAGGACTTTTGATCATCCAGCTTGTTCAGACGCACCTTTCTCTTTTCACAACCTTTTGCACATATTTGTCAAGCACAATCTGCATGTCTTTAATCTAAAATTTTGATCCATTTGAGCTGTGAAACATTGCACTGTCGATCAAGCTCGGGTCGCCCATGCCAAAATCTTGGTAGTCAAGCAGCCAATCTGTTGTTCCATCCCAGGGTAACGGTCCGGCCATGCTGCTCAACTCATCGTCATTGCCGCCCACAAAATTGAGCCATGGCTCATCGACGGGCAGCTCTGCCTCTAACAGCCAGTTCACCAACGGACCCTGGTCGTGACCGCCAGTGTTCCTGCTTGACTCCTCCGACGAGTCAGTGGGCATTGCCATGCCCCCACTGCAGCCTCCCTTGGAATCAAGCTGATTTATCGTGTCGCTATATTTGGCAGATTCTGTCGTGACGGTGGATTGGGAGGTAGTTCCTGTTGGGCTAGCCGCCTTGGTGTTGGCCAGAGGCTGGTGTGTGGCCGGGTCGATGCCCATCTTGATGAGCTTCTTCTTGATGTGTGTGTTCCAGTGGTTCTTGATCTCGTTGTCCGTTCTACCAGGTAACTTGGCAGCAATCTTGGACCATCTGCACGTATGGTATGGATGCAGCACATCAAGAATAATGGAAAAGGGTAGTTTTTTTGTGGATCTAGAACAAAACAAAAATGGTGGAAAAGACAAGCCGATCGATCGATTTCAATCATTTTCGCAGCTTGCTGGAAGCTAGCAACGTATTAATTACCCATTTCAACCATTTTCGCAAATATATGCTTCATTCATTCTTTGCAAAGTGGAGTTTGAGCTAGACGTAACGGGCTAGCTTGAGAATGACCTAATCGGTGGTATTACCTTTGCTTTGTAACTTTTGAAGTGCGCTTCAATTCACATACCTATATATATATATGGAGGCTACATCAGTGTAATAGTTGCCTATTTGTAGTGCAATAATGGAGACAAAGATCTCCACTCCATTTGTGTTTTGAGGTACGTTAGCATCATTCTAACAATGACGAAAGGCACCAAACAACAAAGAGGTTACAAGAGACGACAGAAAGAGAAGGGAAAAAAAGAAGAATAAGATACACTCTCTTTTCATCTAGTGAAATAAGACATATGCGAGACTCAAATAGTTAATTAACCATGAAAAGGTCAAAAACTGATCCAGCAGTATTTCCGAAAGGTAATAGTAAGCGCGTCCAGAGGATAAGAAATCCTATCCTTGGCAAAGAAAATTTTAGAAAACTATTCTTAGCAATTTTAAAGGAAAAAAAAAACAAAGATGTTAATTAAGATGTAACCTTGATTAGTGTATGGAAGGACTAGTTTCTTTTTCAAGACAGTAGTAATTATTTCTAGATAAGCTTGTCTCTGATTGAGAGCCGTGGAACATCAGGGAGTTTTGAGTTTGACAACGGTACCATGTGCATGCGACTTTGCTGCTACGAGGATTGTGTATATTGCAATAGCCTAATAGGCAATATATATAGAGTACAAGAGTGACACAATACTAAACCCTAGAACAATAGGAATACAATTAATACCCTTAACACCCCCCTCCTCAAATACAAGGCGTATGCAATAGCATTGCATTTGGAAAAGGTTGGCACTAAAAAAGGGGAAATCCGAAGTTCGAGTCTTGATAATGTCGTCGTAGCGTGCGGCTCTTGAAAAATATGTCGAGTATCAAAAGATCTCCTCTCATCCGAGGTCGTGCGACGGTCCATAAAGCACAAGGTGCAGGGGCTGAGAAAATAGAGGCAAGTGGGAGCAAAGTCGACCACAGCAACACGACAAAGAAGATGATAAAATCAATAGGAATAGAGTAAACTGTCAAATTAAGCCAAAGAAGAATAGATAAAAGCATGGCGGTGCAGATCGAAGCCTAAGACGGTGGCAACGCAATGCACAAGAAGTGCAACGGAAACATAGTGCAAAAGAAGCGCGGCGGCCTTAGAAGCTCGGGCGGCTCAGAGAGAAGCGACGGCATCATAACGACTTCTACGATCTGCAGCGGCTCGGATAGAAGAGCGGCTGCTGCAGACATGCGAAAAGGAGAGAAGTGAACCAAGAAGCAATCGGCTGACTGACAAGGACTTTGTGGACTCGCATGGCTTAGACGAACTCAAGGAAGTGTTACGGACTTGGATGGACGCAACGGAAGAAACGACACGAAGAAAGAAAAGAACCAAAGGATAACTAGCAGCAGGATAGCAACAGTTCCTCCCGAGCCATTCCTCACTCGACACGCGTCGGTGGTCACATGCGCATCTCTTTCTTTCCTCCCCTCTCCCTCCAGATCCTGACGGGTTCCTCTGCTTCCTCCAAAACCGACCTCGCCTGATGCCTTCCTCTCCCAACCAGAGGGAGATGTGGCCTAAGGAGGACGTTGGCCAGCGACGGACCCCAAGGGATGCGGCGACCTCCTTCGGCAGACCTGCAACGGCTCAGGTCAGGAGAGGCAGCGACAGCGGCAGCTCGGGGAAGAAGAGATCCGAGGCAGCGGTGGCCAGAGAGAGCCCGGGGCGTGGCGATGAGGAGCAGATCCTACGGCGGCGGAGGTCTGAGCCAAGGCGGTCGGAGCAGAGGCTAGAGCTGGCGTTGCTCAGAGCTCCAAGCGACTTCCAAGAGGCGAGTGTCCAGATCCGGCCCAGTGCTGATGGGATCCAGTGACCTTGGGTGGTGGCACGATGACCCAAAGGGCGACGGCGACAACCTCAAGAGGCGGCACAGCTCGGAGGCCCGGCGATGGTGATGGCTAGATCCACGCAGATCTAGTCGCCAGCTCTTGAGTACCAACAGATCTAGTCGTGGACAAGTTCCTCCGCCGGCGAGGAAGATGGCTCGTGGACGATTGTTGCGAGCCAGAGATGATGAAGACAACCAGATCCAACGAGGTCGTTGACGAGGGAGCTCGGATCCGGAGCCGACGGCATCAGATCGGGGTTGCCCGAGCTCGATCGACGGCTGCAGCCAAGGGGACGCCCTCGATGGGCACAAGACGGTGCCGGTGCATCCGAGGTTGAGGCTAGAAGGAGGCCACCCCCGGGAGCAAAGATCGGTCCTCCTAGGGGCAGCGGCAGAGGAGGCGAGTAGAAGCTAGAGGAGGCGGCGGCGGCTACAGTAACTCTAACCCTAACCTTGCTCTGATACAATGTTATGAGTATTGTGCATATTGCAATAGCCTAATAGGCAATATATATAGAGTACAAGAGGGACACGATACTAAATCCTAGAACAATAGGAAATACCACTAATACCCTTAACATTTGCAACTCTTGGTCGTTGTTTGAATTTATCGTGTCATCGTTTTACAGTAACTAGCACAGCATGCTTTGTGTATACTCTAATGACCGACAAGTAGTCAGACTATATACAACCGTCAATCAATCATTCAATCTTATTTATTTTGTTGGGACGCTAATAGTAATATTGAAAACAGTCTGACAAGCGACACAATGTGCTAGTTTGTCTTGTGATAATTAAGACACATGCATGCATGAAACAAGCTGTGTGTTCACAAAGAAACGCATAAAATACGTAGGAGCACCCTATACACATGAAGTGCTTATAAGATCTCAAGAAAAACAAATTACAGTGCTTCTAAAGCATATCGAGAGATTAATTTGTAACTATCCACTGCTATATACACAGTACGCACACTTTAGCTTTCGAAAAGTATGCGAGTACTACTCATTATCATGTAACTTTTGCTTTATCAATATATTCCGTGGTTTTTTGATACGTCTAAACTTAATCACATAGAATTCACCCATTCCCAGGAATGCATAGAAATAGCTTCTTCCAGCATGGCATAATGAAGCAAATGGATTGACATACAAAATGCCATATATGCATGCACGCACGCGTGCTATAATATACTGCGAGATACCCATGCAGTCGGGTGTACCTGTTACCGAGTTTGGCGTGAAGATCAACGACGAGCTGCTCCTCGTCGGCGGTGAGGAGGCCACGCTTGAGGTCGGGGCGGAGGTAGTTAGTCCACCGCAGCCGGCAGCTCTTGCCGCAGCGCAGTAGCCCTGCCAGCTTAGGCACTGCTCGCCAGCAGCAACGACCGTGGGTTAGGATGAAGCTGATGAGCTTCTTGTCCTCCTCCGCCGTCCATGGCCCCCGCTTCATCCCCTGCTTGTCACAGCACGGCTGCCTCCCCATCTGCTACTTACTGCAGACTTACACCAGATGATCAACTCCTGTATTAAAAGACTACCAATAAACTTCTATTTGCCATGTACATATCCAACGAGCTACCAATCGCAGACAAGCATCAAACAAAAGGGTCGTGACAGCTCCCTTGCAGCTGCAATGGGTCTGTGCTCGCATATTTATAGCTCAGCTCAATTTTCTTTAAAAAAAACGCTGTGGTGTTTTTCATGCATTTTATATGTGGTGATGGCGACAGTGATGGTGATTCGGTTAATTTAGTGTGATCAGGAAGCAAGGGTCTCGATCTGTGGTACAATAAACTTCACAATGTTTAAGTTCCCATACAAAATAAAAGCAATTACACATATGTACTGCAGCATCATGATGTACTACTACTAAATTTGATGATCAGATTCATGTGTCAAAATTCTGAGACCAAGTCAATCCCTGCAATTCAATACTCCTGACATTGTACAAGGACTTAAGATGATCTTAATTAATTCTGTACTGAGATGAGCAATGATCAATTCTTGCAGATGTAAGAATAGCACAATGCCCTAGCAAATGATCATTTTTTAGAACAACAACAACTGATTAAAGACGATGCTACAGAAACCACAAGTGTTATTTTCTCTGAAAGGAAGCTACAGTTTACCTGGTGCTTCTGAAGTTTTTGCTGCCTCCATTTCCCACAGGGGTATATATGTATGTCGCCTCAATGCCCTCTTACGCAATGATTCCATCACCCATTTCGTCACAACTTGTGTTTTATAGCTGATCAAACCATGAGGAACCCTCTCATGGCCTCACCTGCATGTGTCCGTTGCAAGCTGCATGTGTAACATATCTGTATGGACCAAGATCATGACTTTGAGCACACGATGGTGTATATGTTGCATCTAAGTTTGTAGAGAAATCAAGCACGACCAGTGACTCCAGTGGTGTAGTCTGTGCCGAAACATTCAGCATCCAAGCTTGTCAAGACTGGTATCATAATGCTGAGTTCTACCAGATCAGCTGTCAGCAGGCAAGAGTTCAGCTGTACTATTTTCTTCTGCCATATGTCTAGGTGTATGTATCTTATCCGATAGCAAAACTGAAGATGGAAGGAGGTACGAACAGACAGGGTCACATACCAACCATGCCATATATCACCTTCCTCGAACCTGTAGTTACTCATTGGCTTCACGACTAACTGGAAAAGTTTAACCACCCTTTAGTTCTATGTCAATATCAAGACAGTGCAACAGATAAGGAAAAAACAGTAACTAATTGATTAGATTTGGGGGAAACAGTGGCCGGCTTCAGAAAATTTCAGGTACCCCATTCCATCAAACAATTGACTCATGGCGTGAGAAAAATGATTTTCTGTAATAGGATGAAAAAAACAATAGAAAATTACTAAATGAATGATCTAGCTAAACTGTTCAGGGCCTATTCACCAAATGAACAGGAAAAGAAATGGACAATCTTACTTCTACTCAGAAATGACAGCAAGGGACAGTTTACGCATCTGTGGGTATACAAAACAATCTGCTGACAAGAAGAAATAACCGAGCGCTGTAACAAGAAAACAACGTCAATTCAGTGATACATACTTTGGAATATGGATATAAGAAGGGGCATAATCAATCAATCAATCACCAAAATTGTCGATGAATGCTGTTCAGATACTGGGCTGTCCTACAATTGAAGTATATTTTGGAGAACTACAGGCCTTGTGTGAGGCTGTGTAAGCTGCAAGCAAAATACTAGCTACTGCTGATGGGATGGCACTATGGCAGCAATATTCTGGGATGCAGTTCTCACTGGTCCATAAGACCATAACATGAGACTGGTTTGATCTTCACTGAATTTGCAATTGCAAGGTAATGCCAATTACAGACATAATAATCTACTGCACATTCTGGTGGACTTACATGACATAATGGGATTGAGATTCTCTGCATTGAAGTAGTCAACGCAGAGATCTACAGTGGCATGACATTAGGAGCAATCTCCAGCGTCCGATCGAAAATCAAAGGTCCATATCAATCACTACAGTGTTTTCACTGAAGTACATAGTTACTGTTGGTATGGTATTTTGCTGCCGTGCTACTGCAGCGCATTATTCACATCCTCGCAAACACTGTTTACACAATGCCTCTGCAATAATGCAGAGGGTTCGGATCTGACATAATGAAACCAAGTTCAATGCCTATTTTTCTGTCCAGTACGCAATGCCAGATCTATATTTTTTTAGGATAATTATCGGAAAAAAGTAAGTTAGGTTGAAACTTGAACGGTTTATCATTTCCAGATGAACAAGCACTCGTCGCGGAAGGCAGAATGTTTTCGCAAATATGATGTCACATTAAGATAAACATTTTTGGTTGAAGAAATGGCAGTTCTCATTTCATCTAAAAATAGACAGAGCTTGAAAAAAATCTAAAGCAAATTTAAGGACCAGAAATGGCCAGTCCACAACGTCTGTCACGCAGTTACACTTGGCGCACTGTTCCTATTCCCAAGTACTGTTGCACATTTTTAGTGCTGAAACAGTAAAGGACCAATGGCACCATGAGAATAATTTTCTTTCTAGGTGGTAGGTCTATTCCACGCTGCCTTCTGATATTTCTGCAAGAAGCTATAAGCAGTGATGCAGCCATTGCGAATAAGTGAATCACCCAATACCAATAGGTGCTATTATGCTAACCCTCTTGATTTCAGTATCAAATCAAAGTGGTCTCAAGGTGAAATTTGCTGTGAACAGTAGGTTTTGTTTTTGTTCTTATTTTTCCTCGTTTTATAAATTGTCAGAAAATTCACTTTTTCGGTTCTCTTAGGACCGATTGATTTTGTATTTGCAATTCTATATTGGAGCAAATCACATTTTAAGATTACATCTACTCTTTTTGGGGAAAGTTTAATGCTGATTTAATGCCCAAATCAAGAGGGATTACATAATAGCACCTAGTGGTTGGTTTCCGCTAGTCGCTAGATATGCCCCCATTAAGTAGAACTTCTGACTGGTTCCCTGCTGCTTCATATCTATCTTGACAACACAACAAGAAATACAAAACACGTAACATTACCTTATATGAGGCATTTGATAATCATGATTCTTCCAGATCACACATGTGACATGTCTTTATGTCAGCAACTGTTGTACCATATTAGCTCTTCACAAAACCATCTTAGAGTTTCAACTTTCAAGCAATATACCCTAGTACCCCACTACTGCCAACTTGGGAATTGGGATTGTAATTCAACAAGGGTTGACCTAGTCAATTATATAGAGAGGATCACACAAAGCAATGGACCAATTTGCCATCTCATTTTCTGTAGTTACCGACAGGCTTAATCATATTAAAGTGCAATGTCTTAGAGTAAAGTACCTGGACTTTCCAAATCTTCGGCGGATTAAGTTACTGTTCATGTTATGGAGATGACTACCTTTCGAAAATTGCATCAAGAGAGAATGGGTCTAGTATTTCCATCACCACATTCCATCAGTTAAATTCACTGAATAGCAACCAGGATTACCAAACATCCAGTAAAGGTACACTTGGTGGGGGGGGGGGGCGCAATCTACATATTTAGGTCTTGAATCTTGATTTCTTTAGCCACTTTCCATTTTAAATTAATAAGTCCTCAGTAAGACATCACACAAACTTTAGCACAATGAAAAAATAGTAGACTTCTGTCTCTTTAGGGAGAAAAATTTCTAGGAAATGTAGATTCTCTGACCTAGTAAATCCTCCAATATTGGTTACTCCACTTGACAAATAATTAGCAAGCGACGCATACCATTGGAGGAATTCAATCTAGCAGGCTCTATTGGCATCTGCACGACGATTTGATGCCTCACAAAACACCAGAAAATTACAATCTTTGAGTTGGCATGCTCCTCTCATGCATTCATTGGCTTTGTTCTGGAATACGACACAACACGGGTACTATATACCTTGATTAAGTCTCAAGTCTCAAAGGCGCACATGCTAAATTATACGATAAAAGAAGCACCGGTGTTACAAGAAAATAGCAGTACCACCAAACGGACTAGGCTGTACAGTACCAACTTGGCCACTTCCTGTAACCAAATGCTACGACTTTGAGCAAGTCATTCATTGTAGAGTCGTGCTCCAAGTTAGTGCAGGTCTTGTCTATCAGCCGGTCCCTACAAATCGCAAATTCACAACCATCTAATCTCACATTGCAGCGTTCTTTGAATCAAGATTAAGATAAGAGTGCTCATCTAAAACGACAAGAAGAATAACTATAGGTTCAGCGGCAGTGGATAATTCCATAATTATACCGCCAGAGACAGAATATCAGGTCTCGCCCCCACCAAGATCGCCAGGAACTACAAATCGCGCAACGTGTGGCCACAAATCGAGGGGCGGGAATGAGCTATAGAATCTTAATTTTGTGGGTAATGGACGGAAGCGACTCACACTGACCGGGCGGGCGCGGAGCAGGAGGGGATTCGTTGAGGCGGCAGCGGCACTGACCGGACCTCGCACCTTCGCCACCCGGCACCGGCTGACCTCAGGGCTGTACGGTGGCTCTTGAAAGGGGCGAACATTGACAAGGGCGCGACGGTGAAGCAAGCACGCCCCCGCACGCCCTGTGACGGCGATGGCCGGAGAGCCACTGAGCAAAATGGATTGGGTTCCCCTTGCAATGTGGACAGGACAGGGCGCAACTGTTCTAACACTTTTATAGCTGAACTGTTGTAAACAGTTGTAGCTAGTTGCTGTACATTGTGCAAACAAACAAAAGCCCAACAAGGACGTGTTGGTTAATCTAGAGAGAAAAAAAGTGTTTGGTTGGAAGTTTTTTCTTCTTCTCTGTACTGTGATTACATGTAAGCATAATGCATTACCTGTTGTTTGACTACATATAGTATTTCCTAAGGAAGAAGTCCATATAATACCCTAAATTTTGCTCAAAAGTATATCCAATATCATGAACTACGAAACAAAACATTTAACCCCCGAACTTCGCAATCTGGTTCAAATAACACCTTGACCTGATTTCGTTTGGTGGTATTGTTCGCGTGGCACGATGAGTGTACAATTTTACCATATAGGATAACTCGTTGGCTAAGTTGAGTCAATAACAGGTGGGGCCCACAGGGGTTCTCCCCCACCGAGTTACCAGCTGCACTTCCATGGCCGCCTCCCTCTGTAGCTCTTTCCCTCTTTGTTTCGATTTGGGAGAAGCCCCTATGGGTCTCACTTGTCATTCACCTAAACTTGACGAACATGTCATCTTACGAGGCAAAACCGCTCACTCATCACACACACGGGCAATACCACCATATAAAACCAGGTTAGTGTATTATTTGAACTGGATTACAAAGTTTGAGGATCAAATGTCTGGTTTCATAATTCACAATGCTAGAGGAACTTTCGAGCAAAGTTTATGGTGTTATATGAACTTTTTCCCAATTTCCTAATCACAATAATGATATCGGGTAGCTTCGTATAATCTCTAGTAAATTGCGCAAAAGCTCATATTTTTGTTTCGTTTGTGTTAGCCACAACTATGGCACAAACCAAACGAATGCCTAAGGAAGTTAATTAACTTGTATAATATGAGTTTGGCAAAGTGTGGCTACGAACCAAACACCTCTTCTTGGTCTTGATACTTGTTTTTCGCTAGACCAATAATTTCCACCGTTAATTAACCCATTTACTTAAATACTTATGGCACAGGTGGAGAAAAAAAAATGCGAAGGTTTACATAGTTTACTCTCTCCAAACGAGTTTGAAAACACAATTACAGCTATGGTTCTGGATGGGAACCAAACCGGTTTTAAAGCGGGGCTACCGTCTTTCTGCATCTGAATCTTATATTAAAATTCCAGAACACAAGAGAGCGAAATGTTGAAACAATGGTCCATCTTGATCCTGGGCGACTCAGCGTGAGCTCATCTTTCCATCACACCCACCCACCAAATGCACCTCGGCCCATAAAACCCATAAGCCCATCCACAAGCGGCGCCCGCGCAGGCGGCCACACACAAAACGGAGCATTATATCCCCTTCCCAAACAATAAAACGAGGCGCGGCAAGTAAAACGTTCCGGCTCGACCGGCACGCGCACGTCTCCAACCGCGACAACAAATCACAAGGAAATCGCGCGTCGTCGTATTTGTTTCTCGTGCCGCGCGGTGTTTGTGTAGTAGACAAACGAAGACGGCGGGAGGATTTGGGCTCGAGAGCGAGCGAACGACGATCGTGCGCGGTCTGTTAGGAAAGCGGGCGGCCAGAGTCCGGTCGGATGGGCACCTCATCCACCCTAGACTATATATAGGAGGGGGAGACCCCAACCATTGTGCATTCATTATTGAAAGAGCAATAAAGAGAAGCCCGATCCTCTTATACCGTGTTCATCTATTATTCGTTCTTGTGTTCTTGCATTGTTCTTACGATTCTATGCTTGTCTACGAGGTGTCGCTCGGATTTGGACTCGCCACGACGGTTCCTCAACACGTTATCGGCACGATCGACTCTCTCGCGCCGAAAGGTAACCGTCGATGAACGACACTCGTAGATTGAATCGTTTTCTAGATCGCTTTCAGTTCGCAATTGTTGCTTTCTAGATTGTTTCCTCGGTGCAAATTCGTTATAATCTACCGCGAGCCGACTTGAAGTCGCCAAGCCGTCGGTTGGATTGTATGAAAACGAATGTTGATTGCAACGTATTACATTGTATTATATGAACGATAATTGCATGAATAGATTGCATAAACAATAAAAGAAAAGAAAAAACAACGCGGCCCGCATACAATTGTGCCTCCCCACGCCATGCGTGAAGTCGTGCCTCCGCGCCGCTAGCCCCAAGACGGCTTGCCTAGCATGTGCTATGGCTTTGGAGTGCACATGCATGACCACATAGTTTTGGATTTGCCTTGGCGGGAAGAAAGGTTTTTGGATTTGTTTATTGCTAATGAATTGCTATGAGCTTTGGAGTGCGTGCATGAGATGATGGCATCATGGTAGCTGTGCTTTTGTTCACGCATGAAGCGGAACGCGCGCGCGCGCGGCGTGGCGCTGTAGGCTGGCGCCTCGTGCTCGTGCGCATGCACCGCCGGTGCTCGCATTGCCGAGCCACTCGAGCTCGCCACGACCGGCACCCGTGCGCGCCTCCGCAAAGGCAAGATCGCCATCGCCGGCCGCCGGCCGCCACGCCGACGCCCGTATTCCGCTGGCTCGCGACGGCCTCGGTAGGGCGCCCCATGAACCTCGGCGCGTAGCTACGCGACGGGGCCGCTCCGGCCGACGCGCGGCCGCGCCGCACGCGCGCGCTCCACCACGCTCGGCCGCGCCTGCGCGTGGCAAGCCACGCCGCACGCGCCGGCTCCACCACACTCGGTCGCGCCTGCTGCGTAGCAAGCCACGCCGCATCGCGCCCGCCCACGTGCCCCTGGCCGCCACTCTGCCGTGCCGCGTCGGCCGCCGCGCAGCTCCTTGACCCGGCCGTTGTCGCATGCTCCTCTCGGCCGCCGGGCTCCGCGCGAGTGCCACTGTCGCCGCCTCGCATTGGCGGCGCCCTGCACGCTCCTTCCGCGCTTGCGCTGCTCGCGCGTCCCGCTCCGGTTACCGCAGCTGCGCCTTCCGCGCCATGCGTGCTCGCCGCCGCCCGCCCGTCCCGTCGCCGCAGCAGCGGCGCGCGCCATTTGAAGCACGGGTAGGGAACCCTACCCCACCGATTGACCTAGGGGCCATTGGGCCGCAGCCGAAAGAAAGAAGGCCCACCCGTAAAGGCCGCCAAAAAAAAAGGAGATCGCGAAGAAAAAAAAAAGGGGCACGGTGAAAAAAATCCTGAATTTTGCACAAAGGACCCTTGTGATTCGAAAATTACGAGGATAAGTATGCGGTTATGAAATTTTGCAATAAGGTCCTTGTAATTCGAAAATTACGAGAATTCTTCGTGGATCCGAAATTTTGCGAAAACCCTGCGAATTAGGAATATACGGATTATATATGTTCTTGCAGAATAACCCTCGAAAATCGAAAATTGCGCGTAAATTTTTCTCTCTCAGATGAAATTTGCGTGTTAACCCACGAAAGTTGTATATTTTGAAAGTCATTTTCCAAAGAGAAAATGGCCCAGAATCAAATTTTTGCATATTTTTGAACTTTGAAGTATGTTTATCTTTGTTGTTGTTATTTCTATGCAATTTATTTATTGTATTTCTTGTTTTGATTATTTGTGATTGTTTATATTGCTTTTAATCACTTGAAAATAGCGATAAATCATGAAAAATGCATAGAAAAATCTGAACACTGAACACAGGTTCAAAGCATTGTGAGAATTTTGTAACCATTTTATGCAAATTACAGTGTAATCCTTTGAACTTTTGCAATGAATATGAAGATGATTGGCATCACGAATCAGAGTCGGAACCACCCAAAGATGGTCGAATTTGTACGAAATTTATATGATCTTCAATTTTGTGGTAATGTAATCACGAATGAGCAGAAGATTGAGAAGACTCTTTCTACCTTTCACCCAAATGTGGTGTAATCCGCACGCAACTATCGTCAAGACGGCTACATGAAGTATGCCGAATTAATTGACATCATGCAAGTTGCGAAAGCTCAAGATGATGTTCTAAGAAAGAACTTCATCTTGCAGACACCTAGTTGCAATGTTGGCCATGAAGCCACTGCTAGTAGCTACAAGGTGATGAAGTCTCTCACGAATGAGAGGAACAAGAAGGGTAAGATCGTGCGTCGCACATTATTGATGTTTTCCAGTCTAAGAAGAAGGGCAAATGATAGCATGAGGCATACCTCGCCATTGTAAGCAGAGATTCATATCCATTAGTTGCACTTATGAATGTGAACGACCGATGATGACCCCATCATCCCTCCTTTGGACATCGCAGCGGCCACAGCCGTAGCTGTCCAAGAGGAGAAGATCGCGCATGGAGCCGATTTAGGCAGAAGTTCCTGAATACTTTGCCTATTAGATCCGATTGCGCATTGCACTCGGACCTTTTATAGAAACTTGCGTTTGTAATTGAAGTAGAATTTTGAATTATTGAATAATGGTTGCAAGCTCTAGGAGAGCAAAGCATTAAATTCTTATTATGAGTCTGCAAGACTTATTTTCCGTCTTTATAATAGCAAGTTACGTTACGATATCTAAAGTATTTTATTTATGTGTTGCTTGTTTTCGCTACATATTAATAAAGTACATTATATTAGAACGCGTGTGGCGCCCTATGGAGAAGTGTGCTTAGCATGTAGCGGCACAACGAATACCATCTGAGAGAAAGCAAATTTTTCGGTCGATCGGCAAGAATCTCGTAGTCTTACGACAATCGCAGCGTGATACTTGTATAATAGGCTCGGAAGGGCCACAATTATACTCCCAATGGGCACAACTTTGGTCATTGAAGAAGACTTGTTGTACCAGAATCGACTAGAACTCTCAAGGATATTTACGCTATCAGGTTTAGTGTAGAGGCAAGAAGAGTATGGCATGAATACCGCTCATTACAAAGCGTGAAGAAAGTGAAAAATAGCATTAGAATGTCTTCCTTCATATGAAATCGACTATACTACACTAATATTAAGGCACTGCACCTATCTTTGCCTTGAAAACCGTATTTAGAAGCTCCGAACTTATCTATCTCTCGCATGATAGATTATGCGCTAGGTCTTAGGATAATGAGAGATATAATTAACAATTCACGAGGACATAATATGAAAATAAAGAATTTCCCGAATCTGGAAGAATTTGTGTGCCCCGTATGTGCCACCGGGAAATTAATTACTAGACCTTTTGCTCTGAAAGCGAAGTATAAAGTCCCTGCATTCCTGGACCGAATCCAGGGAGACATTTGCGGTCCTATATAGCCCCTGTCAGGGTTATTTTAGGTATTTTATAGTGCTCATCAATGCTTCCCGGGAATGGTCGCACGTATGTTTATTGTCTACGAGAAACCATGCTTTTGCAAAGCCAATCTCATGAGATAATTAAATTAGAAATATTTTCCGATCATCATATGAAGTCTACTGAATGGACAACGCGAGAATGTACTTGAAAGCATTTGATGATTATTGCACGAAAATGGGAATTAAAAGTTGAGCATTACATGCAGCTTATCCACACCTAGAATGGACTAGCGTAACTTTGAAGAATTATAATTTACCAACTACATGTTGGGGACACGATCTGCGCATGCGACTCTCATCAATTTAGACCGTCGGCCTATAACATCCATCCACCTATGCAACTAGCGCAAGGGTCGACCGAAAACTACTCATCTTCGCGGGTTTGGTTGCAATGGTTATATACCTATACCACCACCGCAAATGAAATACATTGGGTTTTCTCCGAAAGTGCGGAATATCGTTGGTTATGAGACAACATCCATAATCAAGTATTTGGACTCTATATTGGAGATTTGCATAATACCCGATTCACGATAGTACAATAGATGAGATTAGTTTCCGTCATTAGGGAGGAAATCAACCCTTGATAATAATGTCGGAAATAATTGAAGTCTAGAAGACATTTGAAGTCCGTAAGATAATTGAAATCTATGCATATGACCGAGCACTAGTGAAGCAAATAGAGAAGTCCGAAGATAATTGCAATCCGGAAGATAATTGAATTGAAGTCTAGAAGACAATTGAAGTCCGAAGATAATTGATTTGTAAGTATTAGCGAATCAACCGCGGACTACTTTAGTGATTTGAAGCGTGAATAAGTAACATTTGCACGCAAGCAATGCACCGGAGAGGTTGAAATACCATTGAAGGTATCCTAATCCCGTCCAAAGGCCTCGGAATAAAGGCGAGAACTCCGGTCCTCGAATCCGGCAACAGGGACGCTGGTGAAAAAGGATAAGAAGGACTTGACACAGCCGATCACCGAAGTGCCCCAAACGAGAAGGGTAGCGAGTTGAAACTTGGCATCGGTATGGAACCTTCAGAAAAGGCATACCAGAATTGAACATTCCCATGAAGGGAGACATCAGCATGGATGTGTGCGCACACATCGGAGCTGAAAAACTAAAGGACTTGCCCGCAATGAAGCAAAGTGAGCAAGTAGAAGTATTAAAAGAATCGCCTTGAAGAAATAGCTATAAACTTTATGACCTCGGGAGAACCTTTGAATATTACAACAGCCAATGTCGACACTTACTTTGCAAAGAAACTTGTCACAATCATCAATCTTGATTCAGAGCCTGCATCGCTCGCTAAATGAAAGAAAAGATCGATTGAGAAGATTGGGAGAAGGCAATAAAACGAATTATTCTCCCAGAATAAAGAAAGACGTTTGGGCACGTAAGCCGCCGTCTCCTTGTGCACCCCGTAGGGCATAAGTGGGTATTTTGTTCGAAAGAGAAATTAAAAGAAGCAAGACTCGTTGCATAAGGTTTCACCGAACATCGGAAGATGATTACGAAGAAACCTATTCCGGTCATGGCGGAACTCTCTTTAGATATTTATCTCAATGGCGATGAACTTGAAGTTAGAATTGAAATTGATGGATGGGGTACCAAGATACCTTTATGAATATTGGATTCGGACATTTATATGAAGATACCGAATGTATCCTGTCCGAACCAAGATAGAGCAAATAGAAATATGCAGTGTGAAACTCGTAAAGTCATTATCGAACTTAAGCAATCGAAAGAATGTGGTATAATCGCAGGCGACTTTCTATGCAAAAAAAGCTACACGAACAATGAGAATAATCTCTGTGTATTTATCGACGATCCCGAGAATGGACTTTGTATAATCTTAGAGTATGAAGATGATCCGAATATCATCAAACCACTGAAGGATATTAGGAAAGCAAGCTCTTACAGAGTCGGAGTTGAAATGAAATATTTGGGTAAAACCAAATATTGCCTAGGCTTGAGCTTGAGCATGTCCTGAAGGAATATTAGTACATCACCAACCTACACTCATAAGGTGTCGAAAGGTTCGACTTTGCAAAGACATACCCTTTGAAGGTGCCAATGGTGGGAGATCTTTGCAGCAAGACAAAGACCCGTCTGCACCTAAAGAAGAGGGGAGGAAGTCCTGGACCGAATTCCCACACTTAAGCGCAATAGAAGCACTCATGTATTGAACAAACTGCACTAGGCCAGGACATTGTATTTGCAGGGAACCTACTAGCAAGGTATAGTGCAGGAACCTACCAAAGGCATTGGCAAGGAATGAAAGACATCTTCCGATACCTCCAAGGAAGCAAAGAACTTGGTCCATTCTCTGAAAGAACCAAGACCTTTATATGATCAGCTATCACGATAATTGCACTGTAGGACCCGTATACGATAAATTGCAAACATGCTATGAATTCATATGTGGTGGAACGCAATTCCATAAAAATCATTTAAGCGAGTCTTGTATCGACTTGACGAACCACTCGAAATAATGGCCTCGTATGAGGCCTCACGAGAATTTGCTTGGCCGGCGGATAATTCACTACATCCAGCGGGTTATGTGGATTGAATCCGCACAAACCCCACTATTATCTATGAAGATAATGCAACTTGTGTTGCACAAGTGCGGATGGGTTATGTGAAGAGTCCTCTCACAAAGCATATCAACCCCAAGTTCTTTTATGCTCATGAAATGCAAAAGATGGACGAAATTAAGGTCTTTGATACTAAGTCATGTGAAAATCTTGCAGATTTGTTCACTAAGTCACTTCCAACATCTAGCTTTGAAAGGTGCATATGTGGAATTGGAATGATGAGACTTAGAGAAGTGCAGAATTCAGGGAGAATCTTCACAAACTCATTACTAAAGCTTGATCACGAAGATCGAGTACCCAAAGAGCAAATCCTGAAGATTAAATGAAATTGGGTGGATTGTACTCTTTTCCCTTGACGAGTTTTCCTGAAGTTTCTCGGCTAAGGTTTTTAATGAGGCAATTCGTGCAGCATAGCAGAACATGATTCATGTACTCTTTCTCCAAAATTTTTCCCACTGGGTTTTTATGGAGTTTTGACGAGGCATGAGCATGAAGGATGAGAGCCAGGGAGTGTTAGGAAGCTGGGCCCAGTCAGAGTCCGGTCCGTGGGCACCTCATCCACCTAGACTATATATAGGAGAGGCCCCAACCATTGTCTGATTCATTATTGAAAGAGCAATAAAGAAGCCCATGATCCCCTCTTATACACTGTTCATCTATTATTCGTTCTTGTGTTCTTGCATTGTTCTTACGATTCTATGTTTGTCTACGAGGTAATCGCTCGATTTGGACTCGCCAGTGACGGTTCCTCAACACGGTCCATCCCCGCGCCGACCGTCATCAGTAAGTTAGCTGTGGCATGGCCGAGCGGCCGTCTCTCGCGTGTATCTCGCCGCCGTTTCTTCTCTCCTCTTTGTTGTTGGAATCAAGTCCGAGGGTATATCCTCTGTTGTACCACCGCGAGATAACCACTAATTGAAAAAGCGTATCAACAATGAAATATCAACGATTCTGATTTTCTTTGTTTTTAATGTTGCGGCACTTGATCCGAGGCGTTCGTTTTGGACCGAAGCGGTGAAGAGAAAATCCGCTTCAAGTCCAAGCCGGAGGAGGAATGGCGAGTTGCCCACCGGACGCTGTTCCGGCGAAGCTTGTTCTCGCAAGCGCTCGGCTCGGATCGGGATCGAGCGGACGCGGAGGCGAGCCGAAACCAAATGCTACGACTTTGAGCAAGTCATTCATTGTAGAGTCGTGCTCCAAGTTAGTGCAGGTCTTGTCTATCAGCCGGTCCCTACAAATCGCAAATTCACAACCATCTAATCTCACATTGCAGCGTTCTTTGAATCAAGATTAAGATAAGAGTGCTCATCTAAAACGACAAGAAGAATAACTATAGGTTCAGCGGCAGTGGATAATTCCATAATTATACCGCCAGAGACAGAATATCAGGTCTCGCCCCCACCAAGATCGCCAGGAACTACAAATCGCGCAACGTGTGGCCACAAATCGAGGGGCGGGAATGAGCTATAGAATCTTAATTTTGTGGGTAATGGACGGAAGCGACTCACACTGACCGGGCGGGCGCGGAGCAGGAGGGGGATTCGTTGAGGCGGCAGCGGCACTGACCCGGACCTCGCACCCTTCGCCACCCGGCACCGGCTGACCTCAGGGCTGTACGGTGGCTCTTGAAAGGGGCGAACATTGACAAGGGCGCGACGGTGAAGCAAGCACGCCCCCGCACGCCCTGTGACGGCGATGGCCGGAGAGCCACTGAGCAAAATGGATTGGGTTCCCCTTGCAATGTGGACAGGACAGGGCGCAACTGTTCTAACACTTTTATAGCTGAACTGTTGTAAACAGTTGTAGCTAGTTGCTGTACATTGTGCAAACAAACAAAAGCCCAACAAGGACGTGTTGGTTAATCTAGAGAGAAAAAGTGTTTGGTTGGAAGTTTTTCTTCTTCTCTGTACTGTGATTACATGTAAGCATAATGCATTACCTGTTGTTTGACTACATATAGTATTTCCTAAGGAAGAAGTCCATATAATACCTAAATTTTGCTCAAAAGTATATCCAATATCATGAACTACTTAAACAAAACATTTAACCCCGAACTTACGCAACTCGTTCAAATAACACCTTGACTGATTTCGTTTGGTGGTATTGTTCGCTTGGCACGATGAGTGTACAATTTTACCATATAGGATAACTTGTTGGCTAAGTTGAGTCAATAACAGGTGGGGCCCACAGGGGTTCTCCCCCACCGAGCTACCAGCTGCACTTCCATGGCCGCCTCCCTCTGTAGCTCCTTCCCTCTTTGTTTCGATTTGGGAAAAGCCCCTATGGGTCTCACTTGTCATTCACCTAAACTTGACAAACATGTCATCTTACGTGGCAAAACCGCTCACTCATCACACACGCGAGCAATACCACCATATAAAACCAGGTTAGTGTATTATTTGAACTGGATTACAAAGTTTGAGGATCAAATGTCTGGTTTCATAATTCACAATGCTGGAGGAACTTTCGAGCAAAGTTTATGGTGTTATATGAACTTTTTCCCAATTTCCTAATCACAATAATGATATCGGGTAGCTTCGTATAATCTCTAGTAAATTGTGCAAAAGCTCATATTTTTGTTTCGTTTGTGTTAGCCACAACTACGGCACAAACCAAACGAATGCCTAAGGAAGTTAATTAACTTGTATAATATGAGTTTGGCAAAGTGTGGCTACTAACCAAACACCTCTTCTTGGTCTTGATACTTGTTTTTCGCTAGACCAATAATTTCCACCGTTAATTAACCCATTTACTTAAATACTTATGGCACAGGTGGAGAAAAAAAATGCGAAGGTTTACATAGTTTACTCTCTCCCAAACGAGTTTGAAAACACAATTACAGTTGCGGTTACAGATGGGAACCAAACCGGTTTTAAAACGGGGGCTACCGTCTTTCTCGTACGAATCTTATATTAAAATTCCAGGAACACAAGAGAGCGAAATGTTGAAACAATGGTCCATCTTGATCCTGGGCCTGACTCAGCGTGAGCTCATCTTTCCATCACAGCCCACCCACCAAATGCACCCCTCAGCCCATAAAACCCATAAGCCCATCCAAAGCGAAACTGGCCCGCGCAGAGCAGCGGCCACACACGAAACGGAGCATTGTATCCCCTTCCCAAACTATAAAACGAGGCGCGGCAAGTAAAACGTTCCTGCTCGACCGGCACGGCACGTCTCCAACCGCGACAACAAATCACAAGGAAATCAGCGCGTCTGACGCTGTTTTCTCCGTGCACGGCGGGCTGTTTGTGTAGTAGACAAACAGCACGGCGGGGAGGATTTGGGCTCGGGAACGAGCGAACGACGGTACGTGCGGTCCATCCCCGCGCACCGTACCGTAAGTTCGTGCGCCGCGGCAGGGGCCGAGCCGGTCGCCCTCCGTGTATCTCGCTTCGCCGTTTCTTCTCTCCTCTTTGTTGTTGGAATCGAAGTCCGAGGGGTATATCCTCTGTTGTACCACCGCAGATAACCACTAATTGAAAAAACTGTATCAACAATGAAATATCAACGGTTACGATTTTACTGTTTTTTAATGTTGCGGCACTTGATCTGATACGTTCGTTTTGGACCGAACGGTGAAGAGAAAATCCGCTTCAAGTCCAAGCTGGAGGGAGGAATGGCGAGTTGCCCACCGGACGCTGTTCCAGCGAGCGAAGCTTGTTCTCAGCAAACGCTTCAGCTCGGATCAGGGATCGAACGGCACGGAGGCGAGCCGAAAGCGATTCAACGTCCGGCGTTTTGGTCTGGCGTTTTGGTGGCGACGTGGTCAGGGTAAGAGGGGGCGGTTTCTAGCAGGAATTAATAAGTGGAATACTCGTGAGTAACTCCTTTTCTCTTACTGATGTTCTTATTTTTTTCTACGGTTATTTGTTAGGATCTTATAACTGGAATCTCTATTCTTAGCTATGGATCATATGTAATCTGACACACACCGAGAAACGGGCAAGCACTTCACCCAGAGCCAATTGACCAAACAAAAACTACTACAATTTTCTTTACAAAACACACGGAAGTTTTTTTAGTTTTTACACGAGAGCCTAGAAACCGGTGGTTAATTCCATGGTTCCGCCTTAAGGGTGCTTTTGAGATGAGATATACAGGGTGGATGGGATTGTTCTGGATCGATGAGATGGTACAAGTAGCACGTTTGGTCGGTGAGATGAGATGATACAATATTTTATTTGATTGTTTGGATAGGATGATCCGAATGGTTCAGGATAGTGCTTGGTTTAAGGAGTGAAGTTGAATGAGTTGTGTTTAGTAACATAAATGTAGTGAGTTCACCTTCGTATTTCAAAGTAGTAGTACAACACCAAAGAACAAGGAACCAAGCATTGCTTAGTTGGCGTGGAGGGCTGGCGTGCCCCAACCCACCTGCGCTCGAGTCGCCCGATATGTTTACTGTAGCTGATTTCACTAATTGAAATCGGAGGAGATAAACACCATTTGATAAATAAATAAAAAAAACACCAAAGAACATCGAAATGGAAGCCATCTTGTGCTCATTGGAACAACACGTCACAAATATCCAACCAAAAAATTGAACAACTTCAACTCATTAAAAAGAAGGAAAATTAACATAAAAGCAACACAAGCATTACATAATACCATAAGTGTTCGTTGTAATTTGTGAGATAAAACTCATGATATAATAGCTGTTCATGACAATTGTGTGGTCATGGAGTGGTTACAGAACTGAAACCATGAGCATCTGTTATGTAATCGAAAGCACTCGCTAACTCAATAACCAAGAAGATAATGCAAAGCTGTGATTCCTATGGCACTCCTGTTGGAGATATACCCTAGAGGCAATCATATTGATGATGATATTTCGTTGTATCCATGATTTAATAAATGTTCCTTGAATATTGTCTTTGTGTTGATTAACAAGTATGTGACTTATTTGTGAAACTCTTTACTTGTATGGTTATTCTAAAGTTGTCTCTAGTCGGAGTTCATGTGAGGACACACGTGAATGATGGATTAGCACATGTATCGGTTGATGACCATGTTTCACAGGTCGTAGACATGGAGATGTCAAACCAATAATGTGGACACATGTTTAGAACATGGGGTTGGACCGACCCAACATGAGACATAGCAATTATACTTATGGTTCTCTCTACACAATGTGTACAACTTGTCCTTAGACCTGAGATTGTCGCATGTACTTGAGATGTGAATCGACCTACTTAGGGGCTATCAAACGCTGCTCCGTAACTGGGTAGTTATAAAGGTAACTTTCGGGTTTGTCATAAAGCATGCTGCGGAGCATGGTCAGTCGAGATGAGATTTGTCCCTCTCTACCTGAGAGAGATATCTCTGAGCCCCTCGAGTGATCGGATCCAGAAATGCATGACCATGCTACTTAAGGTTAAGAGTTAACCTAGTAAGGGATTCCGGATCATAGGATCGAGAAAGAGTGGTCAGCTTGGAGCTCGACCGAATATCGTGAGGCAAAGGGATTGGCATGTACATAACGTTGTGATGGTTCGTCCGATATGATTTTTACGTGCGTTTAGGAGTTAGCACGTCTTGCTAGAGGCCGCTACCAACTATTGACTAAGTATGTGTACTTGCGTCATGTCTAAACATACGTGAACCTATAGGGTCACACACTTAAAGGGCTGAAGCCTAATTCGGATTGGATCCGAATTAGACTGGGTATTGAGTCCTAATGGGCCTCTATTCGTAGAAGCCCATTATAAGGACGTCTATAAAAGGAGGGCAGTGACGCACTGGTTGAGGGATGAGTTTTTCATGACATCCTCAAACCCTGGCCGCCACCCCTCCCACGCCCTAGTCGCTCGCGCGGATCTAGTAGTCCGGCGTGCGTCGCTTCCTCCCGTACGTGTGGATACCTTTGAAGACGCTGCATCTGTAACGTTGGGACGAACCGCAAGAGAGGAGCTGTACGTGGGACGCCACGACGAGGACAAGGATTTAGTACGACTACTCTGCCCCGACGTGCTGCATCAACTTCCGCACCTGCGCGTCTAGTGGTAAGACCGTGATCTATAACTGCAGTGATATAGGTTTACAGGTAGATTTTTTTAAAATTTACGCTAGTGTAGCCTACCCGTTGCCCTTCAACTCCTCCCCAGTGGCCCACGATCTCTAAATCGGCTGGTTCAACACTGCAGCAAGGACAGCTGTGGCGCAGGCTATCTTCTCCGACGCCAACTCATCGAGGGATACAGGGAGAAAAGAGGGGTGGGGTGTTCCCGGTCGGCGGTAGCTTTGGCGGACGCCAGAGCTTGCCAGAATGCTGAGTTCGCCCCTACCTTCACCGCGTCGATCCCCCCTTGCACCACCTCCATGGTCGACATGGCGAGCGGGTTCTAGTCCAAGCAGTTGGTCGAGCCAGCCGAAGCAATCTTACAACACGTAGATCTGGTTGTTGCTAAGGTTGAGCTCGCGTAGGCTGAGTAGGTCCCCGAACGAGGCCGGTGTCAGATCCATTCGCCACCGGTGTTAGCTCACTTCGGCGTTGCCTTCCCTATGTCGATTGGGGCTGCACCTTGTGGCTCTTGTCACCGGCGGCATCGAGAGGAGAGGCAGGTCAGGCGGCGTCAAGAGGGGAGAAGAGGAGCGCTTCTTTGTTGTGTATCACGAGAGGTGACTGCACGTGAGGCAAGCAGATGATGGGATGGGGACATCCCATACTGTGTGGTTCAACCGATTTCAGTAAATGAATTCGTTCGGTATCTCACAGAAATATTCTCAAAATCTATACCACCTCATCGTGATAAGATGATTCGATTCACTCAACCAAACAAACATCCCATACAGAATCACAATGCCTCGCCCAACCAAAAACACCTGCCGTGACCCATGATGATCTGATCCCATCCCCCCGCAAGACGGGACGAAACGAAACAGCTGCACCAACCCGACCCGACCCGACCCGACCATAACTACACCTCCTCTCTGGCGTCCTCCCAAAACCAAAACCAGAGACCACTCACGCTGCAAGCGCACTGGACGGAACCCCAAAATAGGAGAACTCGCCCTCGCCTTCTCCGATCGGTGCTCGCTCGCCGCGGTGGTACGGTTGGACGGAGCGTGGAGGAGATGAGGGGGTCGCGGAGGCCGATGGGGGTGGTGGTGAGCTGGGTGCGGAGGCAGCCGCCCAAGGTCAAGGCCTTCCTCGCCGTCGTCGCCGGCATGGCCGCGCTCGTCTTCATCCGCTTCATCGTCCACGACCACGACAACCTCTTCGTCGCCGCAGAGGCCGCGCACGCGCTCGGCATCGCCGTCCTCATCTACAAGCTCACCAAGGAGAAGACCTGCGCTGGTTCGCTCCCCTTCTCCTCCCCCCTCCCCGACGCTATCCGCTCGATCCGTCGAGCTCGCTGGATTCCACCGCGTTCTGATCCGATTTGTGAAAAGTTATGCGACTTTTTTTTGGGGTTCATGCTTACTTTTTTCAAAGCATTGGGTGTGTTTCGTTTCTAGTATAATCCTCGTATTTGGTGCTAATTGCCTGCCTGTTGGTGTGGAACGTTAGGTTTTGTGTGGATTATCAACCTGATTTATTTACGGAGGTAGATAATCTGTGCTTTTTTTTGGTGAGGTGTATGAATCCGCGGTTTTGCTTTCATGCGGGGAGGTAATTAACTAGTTATTACTTGGATACTGTCTGCAACTTGCGCTGTGTTGAACATTGCAATGTCAGTAGAAAGTTAATACTACCTATCTGCTGACTTGGAGCATGGTGAAATTGTTGTGTGGTGATATCACTGGGTGAGTCCAAAGTAAGGTATTGCTTGTGTCGGTTCAATCCAATTGCCTTGTCTTGCTTGCAGTATCTCGTTCTGCATGTGTGCAGTATAGAGGTTCTGTTGCAGATTGCAGGCAATTTACACTTTGTGCCCGTTCTTGAAATGTGGTTGCAATCTTATATGCATAAGAGGGTAGCAGAGATTGTTCTGAGCAGTATGGTTTGTGTGATAGAGAACAGAAGTGCTTGATGGGAGCATTTCATCTCCTGGCGCAGAGATGGTGGTGGTTAATCCTTTCAGTCCCTACTAGAACACCTGTCTCTGCCATGAACTTGTTGTTTTTCATAAACTTTTGTGCTTAACTTTTCGAAGAGACCTTGTCCCTAGATGCTTTATTAGTGCAAAGCCAAGGATTCATGGATGGGTGCAAAGTCAGACACTATGTCATGACAAGAATAAGCAATGAACATATTAATGATATGGTTTATACAATGCATCATCATTCTTTTTCGTAATTTGGGGTTGTGATCTGTACTGTCTCAAATCCAAATTCCAATGCTGTCCAAAAGCACCACTGCTATCTATGTTGCCAGCTACTTATTAGGACCAGATCGATGTTCCTTTTGTTATTTGGCTGCTTAAAGACTCCTGTTTCTTTAGCAGGAAGGGTACGTGGCAATTTCAATTGATCTACTTTATGTTAGCCACACGAGTTTCGGTACAACTGTAGCATTATATTGGGAGACACATGTATACATTTGTTTCTGAATGTGACTGAAGGATTTTACTTTATGGTATGTTTGCTCATAATGTTGCCTTCTTTTAGTTGTTAGAATATTAAGATCAGGTGTTTTATTATTTGAATGAACTTGGAAATGATGCATGCCTGTTCAAGCTGTGAAAAACTTGTATGCAAATGGAATTTTGTATGGTCTCAGAATCTGCTCACACACAAGATTTCTGACAGTAAAGTTTGTTAGATACTGGAGGCCACATCCACCTCCCAATTTTCCATTAAGGAGAAACTTAGTAATTTCTGATAGTAAAGTGTATGCAAATGATTTATATGCTCTAATAAGAGGCACTAGACTGGCATATCATTGTATGTTGAAAATCACAATCGTAAGACAAGTTTGCCTATTTTTATTTTGTTATCGTTTGTTCATGATCATTGTTGTGTATTTTTTGTACTCATGCTCTAATTTGTTCAAACCTTTTCCTCTTTCTTAACTTCTTGCAGGACTGTCACTCAAGTCTCAGGTTTTAACAGCATTATTTCTGGCTGTTAGGTTGTACTGCAGCTTTGTTATGGAGTATGACATCCATACAGTACTGGATACAGCTACGCTAGCAGCTACTCTTTTTGTTATTTACATGATTCGGTTCAAACTGAGGTCAACTTATATGCTGGACAAGGACAATTTTGCATTGTACTATGTGGTAAGAACAATATCAGCTTCAAAACTTGAAAACTGTGAGGATTTAGTCTATTAAGCACTAATTGATAGTGATGTTTTCTTTTTTGTATCACCTCTCTGACTTCAACTTGTGCACTGGAATTACTGGAGTCATAGTGCCATACAGAACACCAATTCTCTAAATGTCTATAAGACTATATTGTAGTTCCACACCTTTTCTGAAACATTCTTTTCACCCCTGCTTGACCAAGATCATATCCTGTTTGTATATTGTAGTTCCACATAATCGCTATCAGATGTCAGTACGATGATGACATCACTTTTAGAAAGTGTTATACCTCTGTCCTTGGTACTGGCTAGTTTTGCTTGTTGATCATTTATCTTATCAGCCCACCTTTTCTGGCCACACATCCTATCTTACGAGTTACGAGACTTACTTTCCAGGTGTTGCCTTGTGCTGGGCTAGCGCTACTTGTTCATCCTTCAACATCACATAACATCATCAACAGGATCTGCTGGGCCTTCTGTGTTTATTTGGAAGCTGTTTCAGTGCTGCCCCAGTTGCGTTTGATGCAAAATACAAAGGTAAACCGTTGAACACACATAGGCACTTGAATGCAGAGTCAAATGGCTGAATTTATCTGACTCCAACAATTTTTTTGGTGCAGATTGTTGAACCATTCACAGCTCATTATGTATTTGCATTGGGTGTTGCAAGGTTTCTTAGCTGTGCACACTGGGTCCTTCAGGTTCTTTTCTTTGTCTTCTTTTCTTAGAAAAACTACTATTATAGTTTATTTCTTAAAGACCAAAGAGCCAACACAATTGGTGTTCTTGAACACCAGTTACAATATGAAACATTCACAAGAGAGTTCCAAACTCCACATACCTTAGATTGACAAAACAAACACCGTGGAAAACAGAACAGGCAGCTCTGCCACAAATACAAAAATAAACAACACCTCTGGTTGCTTGTTCCAGTTTATCGTTTATCTAAGACTCTCATCGCAATGTAGTACATTGTTTATGTCAGTGAGTACAGATAATCAGGAATTAATGTGGCAACTAAATGTTTTTGAATTGAGGTGTATTTCCCTAGTTATTACCATCATCGTTTATGCTCATGCCTGTTGTAACATATCCTAGGAAATATTGTTCTACCTTATTTGCATGATGGACGATATCTTCTCAGTTTCTGCACTTTTAGCTACGTCATTCTTGAGTAATCTGTTACTTTTATTGCATGGAATGGTAGCATAGCATCCTTATCCATGAGGTTTGAGAAGAATGAAAGACTGAATTCATGTTGCAGCATTCAAGGATTTTGTGAGTGAGTCCACCTAAAGTTCTAAACTAAGTAACGATACCCTATTTTGTAGGTTTTGGATACTCGCGGCCGTTTGTTGACTGCTCTGGGCTATGGTCTGTGGCCTTCGATGGTGCTTCTCTCTGAAATCGTCCAGACGTTCATCCTTGCAGATTTCTGCTACTACTATGTGAAGAGGCACATAATCTAGCTTTTGCTATCACTTAGGCAAAGCGTTTAGCATTGACTAACTAGTGACTTCTTGTGGTGCAGTCTTGTTGGTGGGCAACTGGTGCTGCGACTTCCTTCTGGGGTGGTGTAAAATTTGCAGCAGGATACACAACTTTTTGGTTGTGTGCTCGACGTACTATTCAACAGTCATTCTGCTTCTCCCTCCTATCTTCCCAAGTGGGATGGATACCAGAGCCGTGTTTGCTTGATTTTTTTTTTTTGGTTACAAACTGTCATGTGACAAAGATCGTCTTGAAGCGTAGGTTGTGGAGCTGACTATTTATCCAGACTAGTTTTCTCGAGTACTTAGCTTCTACTTGATGAGTTGATTAGAGAGACCAAGATGGGATTCTCCCATTTTCAGTGGCAGTTCCTCTTTCATTTATCGTCGATCTGGCGTTGTAGCTGTTAAGCATTGGAAATTTGGAATTGCTAGGATACTTTGCTTGTGCGAAGCTGCGTGAGTGTGTTCGATAGGCCTTGGATTCTGCCAAACTCGCAGTTCGGGCCGTGAAGGCAACTGGAGGAGCGGTTTGGCCCGGCTGCTAGTCTGGTCGTCAATCGACGAGCATCCTTTACTATTACCAAGCCTAGACATTGAGTAGCATCTGTCGGATCAGAAAGCATCGGTTGAGATCGCGTTCTGCATTGTTTGTGGGTACCGTAGCAGCATTGTTCACAAACACTGCAGCAGAAAAACGGTAGAATTGGCACTGTTTGGGGATATTGCAGCAATTGATCTGAGCTGATTCTGAATCATGCGGTTTAGATATGTGGATATCACAGCAATTGACACTGTTTGGGGATATTGCAGCAATTGATCTGAGCTGATATTTCTGAATCGGGTGGTTTAGATATGTGGATATCACAGCAATTGACACTGTTTGGGGATATTGCAGCAATTGATCTGAGCTGATCTTTCTGAATCGGGCGGTTTAGATATGTGGATATCACAACACTGTTTATTTATCCGTGATATTCCAATAGGAATAGTAGAGGATGCAAATCTGCCATGAATGGTCACGGGCTGGGAGCCTGGTATTGGGCTTGGGGGCACATGATGTACTAGAGGAAGAGGAACCAAAGAACGTGACCAAATCCCAAAGGAATGACATGTTGAAAGCACCAAGGCAAGACACGAGTCGTATTGGTTTGAATATGACATGCTCCTTCCATTTGTAGGATTTGAATGCCCGGTTACTTGTGTTCAAAACAAAGGCGTCATGCACATCAGGTGATGGACGATTTGTTGCCAGCTTAGCATTGCGGAGATGAGCAGCCCAATCCCTGGGAGCACCTCAAGAATATCAAACATCCATGGCGCATAACCCCCCATGCATGCCTTGCTTGCGGTGAGCATGATGCCTGCCTGCCGCCTGCTTCTTTCTACCTTCGCCGGCAAGTTAGAAGTCGGACACAAGTTCCAAACTTCTCTTCCGTTCCGTGACCTATTCCCCAACCCAACCCAACCCATCCATGCCATTGCCGCCTCGCGAGTTTATTTATCACAACCCACTGTTGAGTCTTACCGCACCTGTCGTCTTAGCTCCGGTATAAATACGCACGCTTTGAAATGCGATATTTTATTTTCCAAGATTCACACGGGAATTGAGGTGTTTCCTACGAAAATTCATGAATCCCAAACAAACTTTCCATCGACAGAGCACGAGTCTGAAAGTTGGGTTGACATCACGCTTTAGCCCCATTCCTCGTGTAGCACATGCCACTGCAAAGTAACGGTTTTTTAGATATGTCACTGTAAAGTCCATTATTCGATATATGTCTCTGCTTAGTGGACAAATTAGATACATGTCATTCTGGACAAAAATGCTCATATCTTCTTCATTTCTCCTCCACCCCTCACACTCCCCACCACCTCCGATGGCAGCCGCAACCATGTGCGTCTCCCCGACCCCACCCAATCCCGCTGCCGCTGCTCCCTCTTCACCCAGCATCTCCTCCCTTGCCCCTTGGCACCAACTCCACCCCCCTCTTCCCCCAGTGCCACCGCTACCCTCTTCACCAGTCGTCGTCACGACTTGGGCTTGGAGGCACACATGATGGTCACTGTTGTGGTGGTGCCCATGAGCTATGCCATGGAGAGGAAGGCGATGGGAGCAATGTCAAGCCGACCTCGTTGTTGCTACTACCGGCCTCGATTTGGTTTGGAAGCTGTAGTGGCAAGATCGGAGGCACAGGCATGGGAGTAGATGGAGAAATGGTGATCAGATCTTGAGGGGAAGAAGCCAGCCATGGATGAGGAAGAAGCCAGCCATGGATGAGAGGGAGGAAGGAGGAAGAAGGCAGAGGCACTATGGTCCTAAAATTTGCATAATGGCATATCTCAAAGAATGAGCACTCTATAGTGGCATGTTTTGAATAATGAACTTTGCTATGGTATATCTCTCAAAACTTACAAACTTTGCACCGGCATGTATCTAAATAATCAAAAAAAAATTTATCATAACTGACAGTGGGGCCTGTAGTAAAACGAAACACGAGTTGTAAATACATGTTTCTCCCCAGTCCAACAGACTCAGATCTCTGGACTTTACCATGCCGCTACTTCATATGTTCTGTTAAACGCTCGTGGTCCATGTATTGATGTATGAATGTATGATTCATTCACACATGTAAAAATTATATTGGAAATCGCTAAGGAGTACTAAGGTGTTTTCTCACCTTGGGAGTACTCGATTTTTCCATCCCTCCGATTTGCCTTAAGATTCGCGCATCCGATGATATCTTCAGCGACCAACGAGTTAGGTTTAGGGTTCACCGGAGGTTAGGGTTGGGTTCACTGAGGCTCCCTGGTGTAGAGGAAGGTTGGGGGAGCGGCGGACCGGCGGTGGGCAGCGATGTCGTTGGGGTGGCGAGGCGGCGGTGGCATTGTGGGGCGGAGGAGGGCGGTAGAGGCGACGGGGCGACGAAGACGAGTGGTCAGGAGGCGATGGCGGCGGTAGCCGCCAGAGATGAGGAGATGAGGAAGAGAGGAGGAGGAAGGGCGACAACGGCTCAGGTTTGGGGAGGGGAAGGGGGATGGTTATATATGATTTGGTGGGGAGTAGGGGTGTTCATTCGGTTTTTTCGGTATATACGGTTAAGTAAATATGGTGTATACGATAAATACGGTATTGTTAATTCGGTAAATACGGTTCGGTATCGGTAAATACCACTTTATTTCGGCACGATATCGGTAAATACCATATTTACCAAAGTTGACACGAATGGAGATTCGATAAGCAAGTCAAAAATACATAGGGTCACAAAATTTGAAGCTTCAGTCTTCACAAAGTTCACGGCTGGGCATAACTCATAAGCATTAGTGGTTAGTCACTTAGTGCATTACTAGCTAGTAGCTAGTGCACTAGTACACTAGAGTCTACATACTACATTGGTGCATTACTAGCTAGTAGCTAGTGCACTACAGTCTACAGCACTAGCACACAGTACACAACACGGCTGTTCTCTGTTCGGCAGGTTGGTTAGGGAAGAGCGCCAGAGGCCCAGAGCAGTGCGACCGCCTCCTGCGAGTCCTGCTGCACAGCTGCACTTAATCCTGCCTCCTGCGGGAGAGAAACTGGCGCTGGGTTGTCGGGTGGATGGGCCGAGCCTGCGAGCTACGCGCGTTGGTGCAGAGACGATACACGATTTTGGCTTGTTCGGTTTTTAGCCGGTTTTGATTTTGGCTTGTTCCGGTTTTTAGCCAATTTTTATCGAAAAAATCAACTCCTGAAAAACCTGATTTATGAAAACCATACCGAAACCGGTCAAACCGAGCTGATCAGTATTTTCGATACGGTATAGAAATGAACACTCCTAGTGGGGAGGATGGGATCCTTTGGATCTAGATCTAATGACTCAAAATTCAAAATGCCACCGTGCTCCGCCTCCGTCTACGAAAAGTGCAACCGCGCTCGATAGAAAGAAAAAACTAGCGAGGGTGGCCTCGGCGAACCGCGCGTCCGGCAATAGCGCCGCGCCGGCGGGAGCGCCACGGTAAAAACGCACACGTATGATCAAACCAAGTGACCCAGAACCTAGAGATCAAGCGTTAGCATCTCGAAAGCACGCAGACCGACAGCTGCAACGAACCAGGAGGTCGGCGAATCAGCGGGGCGCCGCACCGGGGGATCCGAATCACACACTCATCAATCAGCCACCCACCCAAAGAGTCCCGCCGCGGCAGGGGCACACGACAGCGACGTCCGGCCGGCGCGCCCCGCAAGTCGAGGCGGATGCTGACTCGTAACCAACTCCTATTCTCATCGCAAAAACCCGCATAAAATACGGGAAAACCAGCGCGAATCCACCCATTCCGCTCTAGTACAAGACAACCGCGTAAGCCAACGTCTCACCTGACCTGCCTGCCTCCTCTTCTTCCCGCATCCACATCCGTAGAGAGAGAGGAGAGCCGTCTCGCCCGCTCTCTGCACAGATCTGAAGATCTGTCTCTCTGTTCGTCTGATGATCGCTGCGCCTCTGCTGCAAGTCTCGGCGCCGAAACCTGCGCTTGGGTTTCGGGTGTGCAAGATCCGGTGCGCCGTGGCCGTCGCGGCGGCGCCGGCGGGGAGGCCGGCCACGCTGTACGACGTGCTGGGGCTGCGGGCCGGTGCGACGGGCCGGGAGATCAAGGCGGCGTACCGGCGCCTGGCGCGGGAGCGGCACCCCGACGTGGCGGGCGCGCCCGCGGCCGGCGACTTCATCAGGCTCCACGACGCGTACGCCACGCTCTCCGACCCCGACAGCCGCGCGCGCTACGACCGCGACGTCGTCGCGCTGGTGCAGCGCCCGCGCTCGCGCCCCCGGTGGGGCGCCGGGGGCCGGCCCCGCCGCACCTGGGAGACCGACCAGTGCTGGTAGCCACGGCGCCAGTCGATTCCACCCACCTCAAGCCGGATCTCGAGTCGGATCATGTCAGCTTGTGTATATTAGCGCGCGTACTTTTGCCGCCATGCGGCCATGGCCGCTCACCTTAGATTTTTTGTTACGGTGACCATCCATGTGATTCCTCCTTCTTCTTCTTGCACTTGTGAGAAGCGTAAAAAGATTTCAGAAATTAACCAATGTAATGTGAATATGTAGCGCTGTGACGCGAGGTTCGAAGGAAACTACATGCCCTGCCTCTCTCTATCTTGTGTTCAGCTCGTGCCCATGCCAAGATGTGTTGCGATTTGACATTTCCTTCCGGCGAGCGATGCCGTCTCCGTTCCTTGGATGTCAAGCAGGCAACGACGTGCTACCGTATTGTTTACTATTCGATGCCAGCGAACCGAGGGAACATTGCCAATTGGCCGGCCTCAAATTTCCACAGGAATATTCCGTTCAGCGAGAGCTGCCTGACCCTTCCCCTTCCCTCAAGGTCAGAGCAAGACAATTTGCCGCCGGCAGCTCTTCGCCCTCTCCTAGTGACATTCTAGTGCCGAGACTAGGCGCATTGTACTCCCGTGACAAAGGGAAAGCAGTACAACTCACTAAACACTTGCAGAGCTGCAATGGAAAACAAGAACAAGAGACGGGCATCGCATGCAAATTACGCGCTATCTAAACATCACTTGAGCAAGTGTTGGTAGCAGCCGCAGCGCAC
The DNA here is from genome assembly GCA_036346255.1 of Ampelocalamus luodianensis. Taxonomy (NCBI): domain Eukaryota; kingdom Viridiplantae; phylum Streptophyta; class Magnoliopsida; order Poales; family Poaceae; genus Ampelocalamus; species Ampelocalamus luodianensis. Next base: position 1,414,494 of record CM070632.1, on the reverse strand, counting down.
ATCGGCACATGATGGCATGGCAGGACTCGTGCTCTCCTCTTACAATGCGGCTCAGGAATCACACAGTGCAAACAGCTGTTGTCGCCAAATTTTGGTAGACAAAATAGTCAACCATACGGCGCAAAATTAGGAAAAGTCAAAAGGGCAAGGTCAATGCTGAAGGATAGAGACGTCAGGCTGGTCGCAAAATAGCCGGATAGGAAAGGCTGATCTAAGGAAAGAGTGAGGGAGCAACCGGCGCTCTTCGTAAGCTCCGACGTAACATTCATATACAACGTTTGTAACAAAATTAATCCATATGTACAAAAAAATGCACAGACTACAAATATAATGACAAGGAAAAAATGGGGGGGGGAGTCAAATTCTAACCGAAAATACATGAAACCGTCAATATAAAACATAATTACGATTTTAAAAACTAGTTCAAATATCCCAAATAAATAAATTATAATTTATGATGTTACAACATTGCAACGTTTGAAAATAACAATGAAAACATCCAAAAATAATTGTTGCAATATTTTTAGAACAATGATGCAACAATCAAATGGTGAAAGGCATGCAATAAAAAGTTTACTCTTGGGCAACAAATAAAAAACACCATTGTAATATTTGAAAATAACAGTGGAAACATCTAAAAATAATTGTTGTAACATTTTTGGAACAATGATGCAACAATCAAATGGTGAAGGGCTTGCAACAAAAAGTATACTCTTGTGCAACAAATAAAAAACACCATTGCAACATTTGAAAATAACAGTGAAAACATTTAAAAATAATTGTTGCAACATTTTTGAAACAATGATGCAACAATCAAATGGTGAAGGGCATGCAACAAAAAGTTTACTCTTGTACAACAAATCAAAAATACCATTGCAAACAAAAAATACCTCCAAGCATAAACAACACTGAGGAAATTAATTAAACACCAATGTTCCCAATCCCAAAATGTGAAATGCTAATCAGTCCAATCGAACCATCAAAATCGCACGCAAACACAAGGGAAGACGAAAAGGCCCACCTCGACGACGGCGTTTGGGTCGGCGGCAGCATTGGACTGCACCGACGACACCTCGGGTAGGTCGAGGCCAATGTAGAGCAGCAGCGCGAGCGCAAACGGCGCAGCGGCCATCACCAGCAGCAGTGCGAGGAACCAAGTCCTCAGCCAAAATGGAACCCTATGCTCCTCCGGATCCGCCTCGCTGCGCTCGGCTCCGAGGGAGAGCTATGGGTGGTGAAGAAAATTTGAAATGAGGAATGGGCGGTGACGAGGATCTAATAATTCTCAATTAATTAAATTATTAATCTATAATATTTATAGATGATAATGTCTCTTATACAACCTTTAAGGGTACCCCTCAATATCATCAATGAGAGAGATTATAAACACTTAGTGGTCGCAAGCTGTTCGACGACCACCCCGTATGGTAGTAAGTTATCCTACTGCGATCGCTTTATAGTCGTAAGTTCTTCTACAGCCACCTATTGATCGTAAGTTCTACTACGATCACTTCATGGCTGTAAGTTCTTTTATGACCACTTATTGATCGTAAGTCAAACTACGATCACCTTATGGTCGTAAGCTTTACTACGATCAGGTCATTTACGACTACCCTATATTCGATAAGAACTACAAACACATAGGCTCAATCGACTAGGAACATTTTGTACGCTGTGTTTAATACACGTAGTAGTTAATATGTGTCGTTATTCCCTGAGATAACTATACGTAATAAACATTTATCTCTGACATAAGCGCAAGGCGATGTGGGGGAATCTATCTCTGACAATAACCGCTCTTAAACATGCGTATTGCATCAAACGACAAGGTGCCTCTTGACATGGACAACTGCCACTGTCGTAGCCGGGCACCAAGGGGTGCCCCACACCTTAGGGTCGTCAGGAATACCAGCGTGCCGTCAAGGATATTGTACATGTATAAACCTAGTCTGTATAACATATTTAGACAAATGTACCTAAGTACCCCTTGTCTCTTTCTTGCCTATGGGGGCAAGAAGGTAAATGTCCCTTCTTGCCCCCTATAAGTAAAGCCCCAAGGGCACATGTAGGAGGGGGCTCTCATTCCATACATACATGCAATACTATTCATATATGGTGTCTTGGCTCCTCCTCACGGTCCATTCTTCAAGACAAAGGGTACGGAGGGTCTCCATTGTACGGAGGGTCTCCACACCTACTGTTTAGCATTTCTATACCACGACAGTTGGCGCCGTCCGTGCGGACCGAACAAGAAGCTACAAACAAGAGGAGCTGAAGATGTCAACAAGAAGCTACAAACAAGAGGAGCTGAAGATGGCCCCCACACTAGCCGAAGCCCACCATACACTTTCAGCGGAAACAATTTCAGCGGAAACAATCTCAGCGGAAACAATCTTCGGCCATCACCCTTCGACAGCTCGTAGCCACCTTCGGCCATCATCCGAAGGCCGAAGCAAAAAAAACACATGGCCGAAGCCACGACCTTCGGCGCTTCGCAGCAGCACCCAACGCGGGAGCACCAACCTCACCGGTCGCCCGAAGCTGCCTCCGGCCCCGGAGCCCCAGAACACATCCCAAGGCCAAAAGCACCATTCGGCCATCACCTCGGGCGCAACCGGAGCTGCCCCGGGCTGCCTCGGATGGCCTCGGCGACGCCTCCTTCGGCCACTTCGGTGCCGCTTCGCCTCCTGCCCCGGCCAGCTCGGCCTCGGCGATGCCTCCTTCGGCCACTTCGGTGCCGCTTCGCCTCCTGTCCCGGCCGCCTCGGAGCTTTTGGACGCACCGCCTGCGGAGGCTGCACCAGACCATCCTCAACCTCGATCGCCTCGGAGCGCCGTGCAGACACTTCGGCTTCGCCGTGGCCGGAGGCCCCTTCGGGCGCATCACGTCCGGCTCATTCCTCGGCCGAAGCCCCCATCACCCCTCGCAGAACCCGAAGCCCCGCGCGGCACCTTTGCCGACACCTCGAGCCGAAGCAGCCCCCCTCCTCCGGGGAGGCACCCGCCGGCGTCCTTCGAAGTCCAACATCCTCGGGGACCCCTCTTAGGCTCCGCCTGCAACTTCGGGCCGCCCCCGAAGGCCCCCGTTGGCCACCCCGGAGCATCCCTTCGGGCTGCCTCCACCGTCACGCGGCGTCGAGCCGCCTCGGCACCTTCGCCCGGAGCACCGCCTCCGGCTGCCCCTCAGCCCGAGGGCCATCTCTAGCAGCTCCCCCTTCACCAGCCGGAGCACCCCCTCGGAGGAACCTCGAAGTCTGCAAGCACCTTCGGAGCAGACCCCCGCTGGCTATCTCCCCGGCCGAAGCCACCTCGGGTGCGGCACAACACCTTCGGGCCGCCTCTCCGCATCCGGTTGTGGCCCCCCTTCGGCGCACCCATCCCCGGGGCCCCTCCGGAGCCTCCGCATGCGAGCCACTTCCGGCTGCCCAAAGCACACCCGCTATAGCCTCACCTTCGATCAAAGCCTAAGTTAGGCCGAAGGTTCGGCCTGCCTCGCGTGACTCCGGATCGGCCCCATCGGGTCGCCCCCTTCGCGGCACGACGGCGGTATCCAGCTGTTTCGGGTCACCTCCGGAGCCCCCCACACTACACCTCGCGGCCTCCGAAGACCAGCGTGCACATAATGTGCAGACAATAGCCCAGAGCCACTTCGGCCGGCAACGAGGGGGACGATACACCCATCACTTTAAAGCAGGGGGCCGGCGGCCTACACCAGGCGAGGAACAGCAAGGGGCCGCCTCTTGCGCGCGTGTCCTCCACCGCGACGCGCCACCCTCAGGCTCGCCTTCCCCCAGCATCCCCTGCGGAGTGTCAAAGCTCAGAGGCAAGTTTCCATCTCTGAAAATTTCCGCGCTTTAAGATGGCGAGAAGTTTATGCTAGATCACTAGAGGCAGCCTTATATGCACGGGCATTCATAAAAAATAGGATACTAGGAGCCGGTAGCCTGCACTTTATGACTCACAAAGGATGGCGTGGCACTGTATGAGCAGGAAGGTCACAACACTAATTGCTAGTCCCAACCCACATGCTTTATCGCTACACCGAGACTAGTAACGTGTAGCTCCTGTTGCAAACAAAAAATGGTGGCAAGGCTTAAATAATTAGAACTGCTGTGCATTCATATAAACCACTTAACACTCAAATGATGGCAATAAGCCCATAATAATGGCATCGTCAATAAGCCCACTAACGTGGCGAGAAAGACGCTGTGCGTAGCCCTATGCCCCGGCGCACACCAATGCCTCCAGTGGGCCCAGGTGTATAAACTGAAGACGTCACGTCGCGCATGGCCTCGAGCCCCGCGCACACCAATGCCTCCAGCGGGCCCAGGTGTATAAACTGAAGACGTCGTATGGCCTCGAGCCCCGGCGCACACCAATGCCCCCAGCGACCCAGGTGTATAAACTGAAGACGCCGCGCATGGCCTCGAGCCTCGGCGCACACCAATGCCTCCAGCGGGCCCAGGTGTATAAACTGAAGACGTCGTATGGCCTCGAGCCCTACAAGACACCAATGCCCCAGCCGGCCTGTGTATAAACCGAAGACGCCGCGCATGGCCTCGAAGCCTCGGACACCAATGCCCCCAACGGGCCTGTGTATAAATCGAAGACGTCGATGGCCTCGAGCCCCGCCAAGACACCAATGCCCCAGTGGCCCAGTGTATAAACTGAAGACGCCGCGCATGGCCTCGAGCCTCGGCTGTAACATCCCAAGGTTATATTACCAAAAATAAAATAAAATAAAATAAAATAATGATTTTGTTGGATTTTCTGAAATTTGATAGAGGTTCATTGCTTTATTTGAAATTTTGAAATTTTAAAAGTCAAACTTAAAATTTATTTGAAGTTCTTGAAGTTTTATTGGATTTGAATTGAAAAATAAAATTTAAATTAATTTCTGGATTTTTTTCTGAGTTTTTAAAAGCTTTTTCTTAAATAGTTTAAAGCCAAAACCAATTAATTTGCAAAATTAAAAGCCAACTTTGAGTTGAAAATAATTTTATTAAGTCCAAAAATAAATAAGGGAATTTCTGTGAATTTTCCATAATTTTTTGATTTTATTTTGCTATTTCTAAAAAGCCAAAAGTAATTAACTGATTATTTAAATTGCTAAATCATTTAAAATCTGGAAAATCTTTTGGGCCGAAATCTCTACCAGCCCATCTCTCTCTCCCACGCCCCCGGCCCACTCGGCCCGCTCCGCTCCACCCTCTCTCCCCGTCTCCCATCCTCCACCGTCCGATTAAATCGGACGGCCATCCATCCTCCACACCTTCCGCCACCTCCACACCGTCGGATCAGAATCCGACGGCCACGCCTCTTTCTTCCTCATCCCTTTCTTCTTCCTCCCACACCCGCACGCTCCGCCATTGCCGCACGCGAGGAACTCGTCAACGCCACGAATCTCGCCTCCCTTCCTCCCGCGTGACGTGCGCACGCGAACTGGCGTGCTCAACCGCCCACGACCCCACCCTCTTCCCCTTCCCTTGCGTCGGTTTCCCCCGATTCGCCCGCGCGCCCCCAACCGCCGCCGCCGAGCCCGCATGCATGATCTCCACCTCCCGGGCACCCCTTGGCCTATAAAATGGAGCACGGTAAGCCCCTCTCCCTCCTCATCTCCTTCCCGCAACTCACCTAGCCCTTCTCCGCCCCTAGCCGCCGATTTTCGTCGTCGAAGCTCGCCGGCCGAAGCTTCTTCCGCCGCCTCTAGCGCCGCCACCGTCGACGCACTCGCCCCGCCACCGCCACCATCGGCATCGCCGTCCCGTGCCTCCCGGTCGCACCTTTCCCGCCAAAGACCACCGGAGCCTCGCCACCGTGAGGCCGACTTCACCGCCAGAAATCACCTCGCCACGCGGCGATCTCTTGCACCTAGCCGCTACCAAGGTGAGCCATAGACTCCGCGACTCTCCTCTCTTTTGCCGCCTCGCCGGACTCGCCGGCCACCGCCCGCCGGCGCTCTGGTACCCGAAGCCGCCGGCCGGCCATACGACGTGGCCGCCACCGTGGTCGCCACGCCACGCCATCTCACCGCCGCGTCGCCGCCACCTCCTTTCCTCCGTCCACGTGGCGCGACCGCGTGGCATGGTCCACCCCCTCTCAGCTCCAATCACCGTAGACCCAGTCCATGTGAGCCGAGCCACTTACAGTGGGTCCCACGTTCAAATTCATTTTTCTTTTGTTTCTTTCAGCCGAAAATTCCATGATGATGTCATCATTGCGCAATAAAGGCTTTTCCTTTAGAAAATTAAATCAAGAAATTCTATTAATTCCAGTTTTAGGTTATAAACTTGTAAAATTCATATCTTTTGATTCCTAACTCCAAATTGGGTGTTTCAAATTGCAAAATTTGTATAAAATCATTATCTAGCTAACTAAACCAAAATTATTTAATTTTGAGCTCATTTGACCACTAATTCCGTTAAACCCTAACTCATCATTTCATGTGATTTCAAACTTCAAAAGCTCATATCTTTTGCATCCAAACTCCGATTGAGCCCATTCAAATTTCTAAATTTATCTAAATTCAGGATCTAGCTATCTAAACTAAATTTATTCAATTTGGAGTTAATTTGAATCTTATTTGAATTTGATTTGAATTTGGCTTATTTTCGCGTATAGATTTCGACGACTTCGGAAAGTCAGATTTCGACGCCGTTGAAGAACACATAAGAGGATTGATTTTGACTGTGTGATCATCGTGCTTGTACACATAGACTACCTGGAGAAAGTGCTTGTGAGTACTAGGTGACCTGTTGAGGAAAACAACATCACCTCAGTATCGGTTAATCTGTTCACCTCAAACGAGGCAAGTTACATTCTTGATCATACTTGCACCCATTATTTAAAACTATTTAAATTCTGTTTCAAATTATTACTGCATGCTTATTTATATTCAGAATTTAAATCCTGCTTTAAACTTATAGTTATGCCCAAATTCTTTGTATGGCCAACTTTGTTATCGAATCAAACATATTGTCACCCTAGATAAAAACCTAGTTAATACAATAGTATGGACTAGGATCATTTAAATATTGTGCTTAGCCATGCTTATAGATCACATATGTTTCATTTGGGGAATTTCAGCCAAAAGTCAAAAGTTGTTTAAATTGTACCTTGGCATTGATGTGTCATGGGAGTTTTACAAATGCTTGACAAATAAAATAAAATGATGGTTTGGACTTGGCGAAATGGTTGTCCAGTGGGTGCAGTTTATGCACCCGTTCAACCGGCAGGTTGAGGCCCGTGGTTCTCGTTGGTTGTCGCCAGTCGCTTAAGGACCGGTCTTCGCCGCATCTTGCTAAGCCACATCGTACTACCACATGTCTTGTATGGGCAGAACCTGGCTGATTAATTTGCAAAGTTCCATTATGGTCGGTCCTGTGATGGGTGGGTGGTCTTTCATGACCTTTGTTAGTCCCACTTGGCGCAAGAGAGGGCCTCGAACCTGCGGACGGTAGTCCAAAGGGGTGAAACCTAGCGAGGAGGACTAGGGTGGGATAGCGTATTGTAAAGGCCTTGACACGTACTCTAGACTGCTTACCTAAGGTAGTGAGCGGTGGTATCGACGGATGCCAAACAACTAGAGAATTCATGTCTTGTGGGTAAAGTTGTACAACCTCTGCAGAGTGTAAAACTATTCGAATAGCCGTGTCCACGGTCATGGACATGCTGGCAAAGCCACTCAAAGTTAGACTTCGATTTTAAATCTTTTGTAAAACAGTTTTGACATGGATAGGTATCCATGAGAAAAGTTATGGGTTGAAGCCCCGGGTTGGTGCCCGTGTTTATATTGGTGTTAGGTTGGTGCCTGCACTATCGTTATCAATTCAAGATCAATTTTAGATTTTATAACACTTGAGCTTTTGAACTTATTATGATATTTAATGTCAAATGCTGATTTATGCAAATTAACCCTGTAAGCCATCCCTTGTTACATCCATGTATGCATGTCATTCTGTTATTTGACGGGTGTAACTTGCGAGCACGGAAGTTGTGCTCATCTTGCTTTATGCAAACAAAATTTCAGAGGAGAAGAGCTTCACTTCAGGAGTGGATCATGACGACTAGGCCGCTACCCCAGTCGATTGCCTGTGGCAGATTGCTGGACCCTACTACTTCTTCATCGTCTTCCGCTGTGTTTATTTAATATTGCCCTGTAAGGCTATCTTGTAATCAACTCTGTTGTTATTTAATAAATTTTAACGCTTATGGTTGTGTTATCACATTTGTTTATCAGTGTGAGCTAGCCATCGATCATGGGACTAGTTCAGTTATGCACAGAAGATCTGGGATGTTAATCCCGGGTTCTTACAAAGTGGTATCAGAGCCATATCGACTGTAGGTCGTAACCTAGTTAGAATGACCGTTAGTTGAAAACCTCAAAATGTATTTTATACAACAAGAAAAATAAATTGTTCTCTCCTCGTCTGGGTCATCTATCTTCCTTTAGCCTTCTTACCTTATTATTCCCTCACAATTTTATAATGTTAAATTGATCATCTTTCCCTCATAAAAGTTCTATAGATGGTCAACACGTTCTCTCCCGTTACAAGACCAGAAGACATGAAGTTGTCAAATAAACGTCATTGTCAGAGACCACGAGCAGAAGATACGATGTCAGCCCAGCCATATAGTATAAGTTTACCAAGACTCATTGTGTATTGACGTTCCACTAAATTAAGAGTTCAATCGATAGAACGTTGTGTAAAGTTGTTCTGAAAAGTTTTTCAGTTGGTTCTTTCGTTTGGGAATATTGTTTTGCTTTACTTCCCTTGGTTCTTCTTATTTGTCTCTTCCCTATCCTTTGTCTCCTTCCCTAACTCTCTGGAGTAAACAGCAGATGGTGAACCCTCGTCACCCAGGAAGTGGAGCCAACGCCAACAACAATGGAAGTACCCCGATCAATGAACCAGAGTGGCAGCAGTTGATGGCCAATCAAAACCGTCTCATCGAACTGCTCTCCCAGTCCATCAACAATAATCAAACCCGACAAGCTACAGCTTCCCAAGCTCCAACCCCTACTCCACCACCCCAAAGGTCCAGTATGTCAGAATTTATGAGGATGCGTCCACCAACGTTTTCAAGCAGTACCGAGCCCATGGATGTAGATGATTGGCTCCGGGCAATTAGTAAGAAGTTGGATATCGCCCAGTGCACTGATCGTGAGAGGGTGTTGTTTGCTTCGCACCAGCTCATGGGTCCAGCTTCCGAATGGTGGGACTGTTGGGAAACGGGTAGGCTACACTAGCGCAAATTAAAAAATTCTACCCGTAAACCAAGATCACTGCAGTTATAGATCACGGTCTTACCACTAGACGCCGCAGTCGCGGAAGTTGATGCAACGCGTCGGGCGGCGGTAGTCGCACCAAGTTGATGCAAGACGTCGGGCGCAGTAGTCGTACTACTTCCTCGTCCTCGCCGTGGCGCCCCACGCATGCCTCCTTTCTTGCGGTTCGTCCCAACGCCACGATGCGGCGCCTTCAAAGGTATCCACACGACGGAGGAAGCGACGCGACGCCGGACTACTAGATCCGCGCGAGCGACTAGGGCGTCGGAGGGTGGCGCCGTGGTTTGGGGATGTCACGAAAACTCAACCTCAACCACGCGCCCCTGCCCTCCTTTTATAGATCGTCCTTATAATGGGCTTCTACGAATAGAGGCCCATTATGACTCAATTTCGGCCTAATTCGGATCCAATCCGAATTAGGCTTCACTTCTAAGTGTGTGACCTATGGTTCACATATGTTTAGACATGACGCGAGTACACATACTTGGTCAATAGTTGGTAGCGACCTCTAGCAAGACGTGCCAACTCCTAAACATACGTAAAGATCATATCGGACGAACCATCACAACGTTATGTACATGCCAATCCCTTTGCCTCACGATATTCGGTCGAGCTCCAAGTCGACCACTCTTTCTCGATCCTGTGATCCGAATCCCTTACTAGGTTAACTCTTAACCTTAAGTAGCATGGCCATGCATTTCGATCCGATCACTCGAGGCCCAGAGATATCTCTCGTGTAGAGAGGCAAATCCCATCTCGACCGACCATGCCTCGCAACATGCTTCATGACAAACCCGAAAGCTACCTTTATAACTACCTAAATTTTGAGTAGCGTTTGATAGCCCTAAGTAGGTCGATTCACATCTCAAGTACATGCGACAATCTCGTGTCTAAGGACAAGGCGCATACATTGTGTAGAGAGAACCATAAGAATAATTACTATGTCTCATGTTGGGTCGGTCCAACCCCATGTTCTAAACATGTGTCCACATTATTGGTTTGACATCTCCATGTCTATGACCTGTGAAACATGGTCATCAACCGATACATGTGCTAATCCATCATTCACGTGTGTCCTCACATGAACTCCGACTAGGGACAACTTTAGAATAACCATACAAGTAAAGAGTTTCACAAACAAGTCACATACTTGTTAATCAACACAAAGGCAATATTCAAGGAACATTTATTAAATCATGGATACAATGAAATATCATCATCAATATGATTGCCTCTAGGGCATATCTCCAATGCTTCCCACTTGCACTAGAGTCAATCTAGAAGATATCTAATACCCATAGCTCTTGTGTGCGCCTCATGCTTAGGGCGTGGGAGAGGCTTCACAAAGGATCTCAAACATTCAAATCTGTGTGTATTTTGCATATCTTTAAATCTCTCGATTAAGGATCTCTCGAATGAGATGAAACCGCCGCAGATGTGTTTGTTCTTTGGTGATTCCTCGGCTCCTTGGCTTGCGCATGGCCCCACCGTTATCACAAGAAAGATCCGCAGGATCGCACGCACTAGGAACCACACCTAGTTGATTATGAACTTCCTTATCCAAACACCTTCCTTTGCCGCCGAGGCCGCAATGTACTCGGCCTCCGTTGTAGAGTCGACAACGATCCTCGCTGGAACTCTTCCAACTTACCGCACCACCGCTCAAAAGGAACACAAAACCCGATTGCGATTTGTAATCATCTTTGTCGGTTTGGAAGCTTGCATCGGTGTAACCATTTACAACGAGCTCTTCCTCACCTCCGTAGACTAGAACACATCCTTAGTTCTTCTCAAATACTTGAGGATGTTTTTAATCGCCGTCCATGACTCTCACCGGATCGACTGTATCTCTCGTAACACTTAGAGCATAGGAAACATCTCATGCAGTACACATCATAGCATACATGATAGATCCAATGGCCGAAGCATATGGAATCTTACTCATGCGATCTCGCTCATCGCTTGTCGAAGGACACCGAGTCTTGCCAAGATTTATGCCATGAGACATGGGCAAGAACCCTTTCTTTGCCTCCTCCATGTTGAACCGTTTCAACACTTTGTCAATGTAAGTACTCGGCTTAATCCTATTAGCCTTTTGATCTATCTCTATAGATCTTAATACCCAAAATATATGCCGCTCCCTAAGTCCTTCATTGAGAAACTATTTTTCAAAGTGAGGTCTTAACGGACTCGAGCATAGGAATATCATTTCCAATCGCATATGTCATCTACATATAAGATTAGAAATACGAGTGAGCTCCCACTTGTCTTCTTGTAAACACAAGATTCTTCTTCGCTTTTGATGAAGTCAAACCCTTTGACCACTTCATCAAAACGAATGTTCCAACTCCGAGATGCTTGCTTCAATCCATAAATGGATTTTTGAAGTTTGCATACTTTTCTAGCATTGTTTGATCGACAAAACCCTGGGCCGTATCATATACACGTCCTCGGTTAAATTTCCATTAAGGAAAGCCGCTTTGACATCCATCCGCCATATCTCATAGTCGAAATATGCGAATAGCTAGAATGATCCGTATTGATTTAAGCATCGCTACAGTGAGAAAGTCTCATCGTAGTCAACTCCTTGAACTTGCCGAAAACCTTTGCGACAAGTCGAGCTTTATGGATATGAACATTTCCATCCATATCAATCTTCCTTTTATAGATCCATTTGCACTCTATGGTTTTAACACCATCAAAGCGGGTCAACCAAATTCCAAACTTGATTGTCTCCCATGGATGCTATCTCGGATCTCATGGCACTATGCCATTTCTCGTAGTCCGAGTCCATCATTGCTTCCGATAGGTCGTAGGCTCATCATTGTCTAACAATAATATATCTCGCGCATTGCGAGCCTTCCGACCTTCGTGGTGGTGGTGCTTCCTTTGCCATGGGTTCCTCAACTTGTTCCGCCACATGGGCATCATTCGTCGAGTCTTCCCGATTGGTTCATCTTGAACTTCTTCAAGCCGCACCGCTTCTTCCACTTGTCTCCTGTTGAGAAACTCTTTCTCTAGGAAAACACCACTGAGCGACAAACACTTTGCCCTCTAGTCGGTTGTAGAAGTAATATCCAAAGGTTTCTTCTGATATCCCACGAAAATGCATTTATCCGACTTGGGTGTGAGCTTGTCCGATCAGAGTCGCTGACAAACGCATCACATCCCCAAATCTTTAGAAAAGACAAACCGTGACTCTTCCTACCCATATCTCATATGGTGTCTTAACTACGGATTTAGACGGTACCCTATTAAGTGTGAAAGCCGCCGCTTCTAGAGCGTAACCCCAAAAGGATAATGGTAACTCGATCGGCTCATCATCGATCGAACCATGTCCAACAAGGTCCGACACGCCGCCGATACCCGCTTCTTTGAGGCGCCCGGCGGTGTTAGTGTGGAACAATCCGCAACTCTTCGGATGATTGCTAAATTCATGACTCAAATACTCGCCACCACGATCGATCGCAGAGCCTTAATTTTCTTGGCACGTTGATTTTCAACCTCATTCGAACTCTTTGAACTTTTCAAAAGTTTCGACTTATGCTTCGTTAAGTAGACATAGCCATATCTACTAAAATCATCGCTGAAAGTTATGAAGTAATGAAATCCACCTCTAGCAATCGTGCTCATTGGTCCACATACATCGGTATGTATGATTTCCAACAAGTCCGACGCCTCTCAAAAGAACCTTTGAAAGGTGATTTGGTCATCTTACCAAGCAAACAAGCTTCACATGTCTCAGATGATTCAAAATCAAACGGTTAGAAGACCATCGACATGGAGCTTCTTCATGCGCTTTTCACTTATGTGACCCAAACGACAATGCCAAACGTAGGTGGGATTCAAATCATTAGGTCGAAGTCTTTTAGCATTTATGTTAAAGATAGGCGCATCATCAAGATTTAAAATAAATAACCCATTCACAATGGGCTAAAGCCATAAACATTCCATTTTTAGAGATCAAACAACCATTGTCTTTACTTGCAAATGAATAACCATCTCTCATCAAACATGAGGGGATAAAATGTTTCGACTCATACTAGGAACATAATAACAATTATTCAATTCCATAATAAATCTTGAAGGAAGTTGAAGTTGCATGGTGTCGGCGGTCAACGCGAAGAACCCTTGCTTTATTCCCGACGCAAAATCAACTTCACCTCTTGCGACTCCTCTACTTCTTATTAGCCCTGCATCGAGTTGCAAATGTGAGCAACCGATCCAGATCAAATACCCAAGAGTTAATAGGAGAATCATGAGAAAATGTCTAAAACATTTATGACAAGTGTACCATGGGTGGAAGTCTTACTTCAAATTTCTTCTTGCATTCATCGAATCCATGTACTTCTTGCGCTTCTCTTCCAAAGGGCAGTTTCTTTACAATAGAAGCATACCGTCTCACTCCAGTCCAAAGATTAGGCTTAGGCGTTGGCTTCGAGATCATATCTTTAACCTTACCCTTATTCTTTGGCCATGGCTTCTTACCCTTTTCTTGAAGCTAGACTTGTTCTCGCACACCATCACATGGCTAGGCCCTACACACTTCTTAATGTCACTCTGCTGTTTGAGCATCCCACAAAGCTCATTAAGGCCCTTATCCGCCCATGCATATGGTAGTTCAAATGAAATGCCCATAGCTAGGTGGAAGAGACGCTAAAATGAAATCGATTGCCAACTCTGGCCAATTGGAAAACCAAGTTTATCCAAAGTCCGATCAGTAACCAACCATTTTGATCACATGTGGGCCTCACGGTGCACCTTCATTAACTTGCATTCCGTAAAAGCCTTAGAGACATTGAACCGCTCACCCCGGCACGTGTCCGAACATGTCCTGCGCTATGATCATATCATACGCTTCCGATCCTCAAACTGTTTTTGAAGGTCGTTCCATGCATGCAAGCATAAGACAACTAATCTCAAGAGAGTCATCACATGCTTTCTTGTAGGCATTTTTAACAAAGCAGCAGACGCATTGTTAGCGTGTTCTCTCGGGATTGGGGTGTCCGTAACGTTTTCCTTTTATCCGCCTCGAGAACAATTCTCGTGTTACGGACTCAAATCAATAGTTTGTTCCATTTAATTTCTCTTTCTCAAGAATCGATCGCAAAGCAAAAGGGTGTGCGTGGTTGCTAGATGCCATTGATCTACAATAGGAAATGCAAAATACTAAGACAAATAAAACCATGATAGAGTAAATCGTATTAAACAAATTTAATAGAATGTACTCCACTAAAATCAACATCCTCTGTTGATTCTTAGCGATTCAAGATCCGCAATTAACGAGTCTACTAGTGAGCTTTTGCATCACCGCTAGAGACAAGGTAATTCGTAAGCAACACCTTGCTAATCATATCTCTATATGACTCTTGTTGTTGGGTGACATCTCTATGCCCCGCCGCCAACCTTTATGCCCCAAGGCCCATAACCTTTATGATAACCTTGTTAAGTTCACCAATCCTTATGCATGTAAGTATCCGATACAAAACCCATCTAGTCAAGGAAAGTTGATGGTGCCCTAATTTTATAGACCCACCATCAATTTACAAGACATGGGATGGTGCAAAGTTTAATTGGGAGGGCATATGTTTAACTTAACATTTTGTGAGGGATCACTATACTTCTACCATTCAAACATGCATAGGAGTAAAACAATAGGAATAACATTCACACAGCCAGACTCAAGATGGCCCATTTTCTCATGGTGATCTCCATCGCCATGACATCTCTATGCGGGAGACATCTCACATCGCGCTCAAACGCGCAACCCTAGTCGTTCCGGAGGCTCCGCCTCGGCGACTAGGGAGTCTCCCGCCGCGAGGGCCTCGCCCCGGCGGGGAGACATCTCACATCGCGCTCAAACGTGCGACCCTAGTCGTTCCGGAGGCTCCGCCTCGACGACTAGGGAGTCTCCCGCCGCGAGGGCCTCGCCTCGGCGGGGAGACATCTCGCATCGCACTCAAACGCGCGACCCTAGTCGTTCCGGAGGCTCCGCCTCGGCGACTAGGGAATCTCCCGCCGCGAGGGCCTCGCCCCGGTGGGGAGACATCTCACATCGCGCTCAAACGCGCAACCCTAGTCGTTCTGGAGACCCCGCCTCGACGACTAGGGAGTCTCCCGCCGTAAGGGTCTCGCCCCGGCGGGAGCCCCGGCGCGAATAAGTGCCCACGAATACTCAACCTAGTCGTAGGAAACTACTCGTTACAACTACGCGAGCCCATCCCCAGAGCCCCTTTCGCTAGCTTATGGACTCTCAAACGAGCCCAACCAAAAAAGGTTGGGGGACGGCGCTCTCGGCTTCTCCTCCCCCTTCGCTAGCTTCTGGACTCTCAAACGAGTCCAACCAAAAAAGGTTGGGGGACGACGCTCTCGGTTTCGCCTCCCCCTTCGCTAGCTTCTCGGCTCTCAAACGAGCCCAACCAAAAAAGGTTGGGGGACGGCGCTCTCGGCTTCGCCTCCGCCTTCGCTAGCTTCTCGGCTCTCAAACGAGCCCAATCAAAAAAGGTTGGGGGACGGCGCCCTCGGCTTCGCCTCCCCCTTCGCTAAGCTTCTGGACTCTCAAACGAGCCCAACCAAAAAAGGTTGGGGGACGGCGCTCTCGGCTTCGCCTCCCCCTTCGCTAGCTTCTCGGCTCTCAAACGAGCCCAATCAAAAAAGGTTGGGGGACGGCGCCCTCGGCTTCGCCTCCCCCTTCGCTAAGCTCGACTCTCAAACGAGCCCAACCAAAAGGTTGGGGGCGGCGCCTCGCTTCTCCTCCCCCTTCGCTAGCTTCTGGGCTCTCAAACGAGCCCAATCAAAAAAGGTTAGGGGACGACGCTCTCGGCTTCGCCTCCCCCTTCGCTAGCTTCTGGACTCTCAAACGAGCCCAATCAAAAAAGGTTGGGGGACGGCGCTCTCGACTTCGCCTCCCTTCGCTAAGCTTCTGGACTCTCAAACGAGCCCAATCAAAAAAGGTTGGGGGACGGCGCTCTCGGCTTCGCCTCCCCCTTCGCTAAGCTTCTCGGCTCTCAAACGAGCCCAACCAAAAGAGGTTGGGGGACGGCGCTCTCGGCTTACTACTCGTTACAACCACGCGGGCCCATCCCCAGAGCCCCTTTCGCTAGCTTATGGACTCTCAAACGAGCCCAACCAAAAAAGGTTGGGGGACGGCGCTCTCGGCTTCTCCTCCCCCTTCGCTAGCTTCTGGACTCTCAAACGAGCCCAACCAAAAAAGGTTGGGGGACGATGCTCTCGGTTTCGCCTCCCCCTTCGCTAGCTTCTTGGCTCTCAACGAGCCCAACCAAAAAAGGTTGGGGGACAGCGCTCTCGGCTTCTCCTCCCCCTTCGCTAGCTTCTGGACTCTCAAACAAGCCCAATCAAAAAAGGTTGGGGGACGGCGCCCTCGGCTTCGCCTCCCCCTTCGCTAAGCTTCTGGACTCTCAAACGAGCCCAACCAAAAAAGGTTGGGGGACGGCGCTCTCGGCTTCGCCTCCCCCTTCGCTAGCTTCTCGGCTCTCAAACGAGCCCAATCAAAAAAGGTTGGGGGACGGTGCCCTCGGCTTCGCCTCCCCCTTCGCTAAGCTTCTGGACTCTCAAACGAGCCCAACCAAAAAAGGTTGGGGACGGCGCCTCGCCTCCCCCTTCGCTAGCTTCTCGGCTCTCAAACGAGCCCAATCAAAAAAGGTTGGGGGACGGCGCCCTCGGCTTCGCCTCCCCCTTC
Organism: Ampelocalamus luodianensis; assembly: GCA_036346255.1. Lineage (NCBI taxonomy): Eukaryota > Viridiplantae > Streptophyta > Magnoliopsida > Poales > Poaceae > Ampelocalamus > Ampelocalamus luodianensis. The sequence goes on along the minus strand of CM070632.1, from coordinate 1,397,507 downwards.
GCTAAGCTTCTGGACTCTCAAACGAGCCCAACCAAAAAAGGTTGGGGACGGCGCCTCGCCGCCTCCCTTCGCTAGCTTCGACTCTCAAACGAGCCCAATCAAAAGGTTGGGGGACGGCGCCCTCGGCTTCGCCTCCCCCTTCGCTAAGCTTCTGGACTCTCAAACGAGCCCAACCAAAAAAGGTTGGGGGATGGCGCTCTCGGCATCTCCTCCCCCTTCGCTAGCTTCTCGGCTCTCAAACGAGCCCAATCAAAATAGGTTGGGGGACGACGCTCTTGGCTTCGCCTCCCCCTTCGCTAGCTTCTGGACTCTCAAATGAGCCCAATCAAAAAAGGTTGGGGGACGGCGTTCTCGGCTTCTCCTCCCCCTTCGCTAAGCTTCTGGACTCTCAAACTAGCCCAATCAAAAAATGTTGGGGGACGACGCTCTCGTCTTCGCCTCCCCCTTCGCTAAGCTTTTCGGCTCTCAAACGAGCCCAACCAAAAAATGTTGGGGGACGGCGCTCTCGGCTTACTACTCGTTACAACCACGCGGGCCCATCCCCAGAGCCCCTTTCGCTAGCTTATGGACTCTCAAACGAGCCCAACCAAAAAAGGTTGGGGGACGGCGCTCTCGGCTTCTCCTCCCGCTTCGCTAGCTTCTCGGCTCTCAAACGAGCCCAACCAAAAAAGGTTGGGGGACGGCGCTCTCGGCTTCTCCTCCCGCTTCGCTAGCTTCTCGGCTCTCAAACGAGCCCAATCAAAAAAGGTTGGGGGACGGCGCCCTCGGCTTCGCCTCCCCCTTCGCTAAGCTTCTGGACTCTCAAACGAGCCCAACCAAAAAAGGTTGGGGGACGGCGCTCTCGGCTTCTCCTCCGCCTTCGCTAGCTTCTCGGCTCTCAAACGAGCCCAATCAAAAAAGGTTGGGGGACGGCGCTCTCGGCTTCGCCTCCCCCTTCGCTAGCTTCTGGACTCTCAAACGAGCCCAATCAAAAAAGGTTGGGGGACGGCGCTCTCGGCTTCGCCTCCCCCTTCGCTAAGCTTCTGGACTCTCAAACGAACCCAATCAAAAAAGGTTGGGGACGGCGCCTTGCCGCCTCCCCACTAAGCTCGACTCTCAAACGAGCCCAATCAAAAGGTTGGGGACTTCCTCCCCTTCGCTAAGCTTCTGGACTCTCAAACGAACCCAATCAAAAAAGGTTGAGGGACGGTATCTTCGGCTGCGTCTCCCCCTCGCAAGCTTCGGGCCCTCGAGGGAGCACAATAATAACAGTAGGTACATGCCTCCTCGGGCAAGCAAACAAAAACCCTTCGTGCCACTCAGTCAGGGGGCCAACCACTAAGAGCGGCCGAAGGGGGGACGGTACCAGGCCCCTAGTGGGACCATCGCAAACGGTCACACCGAGGAAGTAACCAGACACAAAGGCAGCAGCGACCGCCACGACGCGTCGCCCGCCTCGGGGCCCATGCCTCGGCAGGGCGGCTCTGCACCAACTTCGCCTCCGGAGCGCCTCTGGAGGTTCGCTGCTCGCCTCGAGGCCTATGCCTCGGCGGGGCGACTCTGCACCAGCTTCGCCTCCGGAGCGCCTCCGGAGGTTCGCCGCTCGCCTCGAGGCCCATGCCTCGGCAGGGCGGCTCTGCACCAACTTCGCCTCCGGAGCGCCTCTGGAGGTTCACCGCTCGCCTCGAGGCCTATGCCTCGGCGGGCGGCTCGCACCGCCCGCCTGAGCGCCCGAGGTTCGCGCCGCCGAGGCCCATGCCTCGGCCGGCGACTGCACCCCGCCGCCGAGCGCCCGAGGTTCGCCGCTCGTCCGGAGGTTCACCGCTCGCCTCGAGGCCCATGCCTCGGCGGGGCGGCTCTGCACCAGCTTCGCCTCCGGAGCGCCTCTGGAGGTTCTCCGCTCGTCCGAAGGTTCACCGCTCGCCTCGAGGTCCATGCGGGGCGGCTCTGCACCAGCTTCGCCTCCAGAGTGGCTCCGGAGGTTCGCCGCTCGCCTCAAGGCCCATGCCTCGGCGGGGTGGCTCTGCACCAGCTTCGCCTCCGGAGCGCCTCCGGAGGTTCGCCGCTCGTCCGAAGGTTCACCGCTCGCCTCGAGGCCCATGCCTCGGCGGGGCGGCTCTGCACCAGCTTCGCCTCTGGAGCACCTCCGATGGTTCGCCGCCCGCCTCGAGGCCCATGCCTCGGCGGGGTGGCTCCACACCGACTGTCCCCAGAGTGCCTCCGGCCTCGAGGCCCATGCCTCGGCGGGGCGGCTCCACGTCGATCGCCCCAGCGTGGCGGCTCCCGGCTGACGTTTCCCCGGGGTATTCCTGACTCCCGAGGGGCCGGGGGCGGCAGAATTGCGTCCGCTCGCCCCTCGGGACCGCAGGATCTATCCTCGCGACCTCGGACCACGCAGACGAGGGAGTTGTCGTAGCCGGGCACCAAGGGTGCCCCACACCTTAGGGTCGTCAGGAATACCAGTGTGCCGTCAAGGATACGGTACATGTATAAACCTAGTCTGTATAACATATTTAGACAAATGTACCTAAGTACCCCTTGTCTCTTTCTTGCCTATGGGGGCAAGAAGGTAAATGTCCCTTCTTGCCCCCTATAAGTAAAGCCCCAAGGGCACATGTAGGAGGGGGCTCTCATTCCATACATATATGCAATACTATTCATATATGGTGTCTTGGCTCCTCCTCACGGTCCATTCTTCAAGACAAAGGGTACGGAGGGTCTCCATTGTACGGAGGGTCTCCACACCTACTGTTTAGCATTTCTATACCACGACAGCCACCCTTTCATATGCTATATAATGAGTAAAGTCGATGGACAGGGGAAGAAGACGAAAGAAAAAAAGAATCGAGTGATCAAGAAAATTCAACAAGCACAACGGGGGACAAAAGTCATTAAGTCCTAGTTTTAATGACTTCCTCCCTATTGTAAACACAATCAATACTGCAACACATGAGTAGAGTTATTATTCTATCAGGAGAAGGTTTGAACCTGTATAAAATTATCGTATTCTTTTCTGTGTGGTTTCACTCTAGAAGAGTCCCCCGACATTCGTTCATAAGATTGATACTAGAGCATCGACGGGTGGCTAGAAGCAGGGTGGGAAAAAGTAAGCAGGTGAGGAAAGTGAAGTGAACAGAAAAGTTGGAGAAAGAATGTATGATATTATCGAGAGACATCGGACGTCTGAGTAGTATGATTACCCAAAGAGTGAAGAAGGAAAGCATGAGCTGATATGTAGGAATTCTTCGAACAAATGAGAGAGTTGATGTGGAGACGAAGACGAAGATTATAATTGGAATATCAAGACAAGGATGAAAGGAGAACTTGTTGAAGAAGGGGTTGGGCCGATACAAAGAGCAATTGGTGGCGGAATCCACACTAAGTCGGCCATTGTTAGGAATTTTAGCGTAGGCTATTTATGGGCCAGCGGGATCCGAATATGGTCACCAACTCGTAACAAGTTACGGCACACCCAAGTACCCAACAAGTACAGGCCACAAACCAGAACATACACCATTGACGACGTATCTCATTGACGAGTTCAGGAGAAGAGACGTTAATTTTACAAGAAGAAGAAGAAGAAGAAGAAGAGTCATTTCATCGTGCTTGATTATCCTACTCGACCCAAGACAGTTGATTCTGGATCCAACGGCCACCAATCAGACACCCAGAAAGGAGAAGAAAAATAGCGAAGAAGCTAGTAGAAAGAAAGAAGGGAAACCGCCGCCGCGCTCCCTCGTCTTCCCTCCCATCCAGGGCAGGAGGCGGGAGCTCACCCCGCCTCACATGCGTCGCCCTTGCTCTCCCATAGTCCCATTCCATTCCATTCCCTTCCCGAAAAAAACGAAGCCAAATTAGCTCGCGGCCTACGATCCAGCCACCCTCCAATTCCTCCCCATTCCCCTTCCTCCGCCGCCGCCGGAGGAGGACGGCCGGAACCCAAAAAGATCGTGAATTTCTCTCGCCATTGATACGATTCGATTCGGTTGTTCTGCTCCATCCCGTTTGATCGACCGGTGAGTCTCGGAGGAGGGGGCGGCGCCGCGGCGCAGCAGGATGGACGACCTGAAGGCGATCTTGGCGCGGCCGATCCAGGTGGCGGAGCAGGTGATCAAGTGGGCGGAGGAGGCGCAGACGTGCCGGCAGGAGTGCCTCGACCTCAAGGCCAAGGTCGAGCGCCTCGCCTCCCTCCTTCGCCAGGCCGCGCGCGCCGACCTCTACGAGCGCCCCGCGCGCCGCATCCTCGACGACACCGGCAAGGCGCTCGACAAGGCCGCCGCGCTCCTCGACCGCTGCCGCGGCCACGGCCTCGTCCGCCGCGTCTTCACCATCATCCCCGCAGGCTCCTTCAAGAAGACGTCCAACCAGCTTGACAACTCCCTCGGCGACCTCTCCTGGATCCTCCGCGTCTCCAACTCCGCCAACGCAGACGACCTCGACGACCACATCGGCCTGCCCCCCATCGCGCAGAACGAGCCCATCCTCTTCCTCATCTGGGAGCAGATCGCAGTCCTCTACACCGGCAGCCTCGACGCCCGCGCCGACGCCGCCGCCAGCGTCGTCTCCCTCGCGCGCGACAACGACCGGTACGGCAGGATCATCATCGAGGAGGACGGCGTCCCGCCGCTGCTGCGCCTCATCAAGGAGGGCCGCCCCGAGGGCCAGGAGAGCGCCGCGCTCGCCATCGGCCTGCTCGGTCGCGACCCTGAGTGCGTCGAGCTCATGGTGCTCGCCGGGGTCTGCACGGCATTCTCCAAGATTCTCAAGGACGCGCCCATGAAGGTGCAGGGCATGGTGGCATGGGCTGTCTCCGAGCTCGCCACCAACCACCCCAAATGCCAGGACGCGTTCATGCAGAGCAACGTGATCCGCCTGCTCGTCTCCCACCTCGCCTTCGAGACGGTGCAGGAGCACTCCAAGTACGCCGTTGCGTCCAAGATGTCCATACATTCCGTGCTCATGGACAAGAAGAACATCGGCAACCCCGCGCCGCATCAGGACCCGTTAGAAGCAGGTGAACAAACCACCACCATGGCAGCGAAGCCCACCGGTGGCGGTGGCGGTGGCGCAAGTGCCAGCTCGAGCGGGCCAGGTGCTGGGAGCTCGAGCGGCGTCAGCGTCGCCGGGACGAAGCAGCACAATGCGTCCTTGTCGGGGTCGAGCACGAGGGGGAGGGAGTTCGAGGACCCAGAGACCAAAGCCTACCTGAAAGCCCATGCTGCCAGGGCGCTGTGGCAGCTCGCCATGGGCAATGCAGCTGTCTGCAAGAACATCACAGAGTCCAGGGCGCTGCTGTGCTTCTCGGTTCTCCTGGAGAAAGGCGTGGACGATGTGCAGTACAATTCTGCATTGGCCCTCATGGAGATCTGCCGGGTCGCGGAGCAGAACGCCGACCTCCGGCGGTCAGCATTCAAGCCGACATCTCCCGCGGCCCGTGCCGTCGTCGATCAGCTCCTTCGTGTCGTCCAGAAGGCTGACTATGACGAGCTCCTGATTCCCTGCATCATATCATTGGGCTGCCTGTCCAGAACCTTCAGGGCAACAGAGACCCGGATCATTGGGCCATTGGTGAATCTTCTTGATGAGAGGGAAGCGGATGTCACCCGGGAAGCTGCCGTTGCGCTGACCAAGTTCGCCTGCACGGAGAATTACCTGCACGTCGACCATTCTAAGGCGATCATCAACGCCGGTGGCGCGAAGCACCTGGTCCAGCTTGTGTACTTCGGCGAGCAGGTAGTCCAGACTGCGGCGCTCCTCCTCGTGTGCTACATTGCGCACAATGTCCCCGACAGCGAGGAGTTGGCGCAGGCGGAGATCCTCACGGTGCTTGAATGGGCATCCAAGCAAGCGTACATGGTGCAGGATCCATTGATCGAGAGCTTGTTGCCAGAGGCGAAGATTAGGATGGAACTCTACCAATCCAGAGGGGCAAAAGGTTACCATTGAATCACCAGTTTTGTTGCAGAGAGTCGCGTAGTAAGAAAACAAGATGGCTTCTTCTTCACACCTGCCGGCTACTGTATATACATCAGGTGCCTTTATTTATAACTCTGCTTGACCTTTTTTGAACCCAACATAGGTTGAAATTGTTGAAACAATCTTGCGATTCCTATGTTTGATTGGGGCCTAGGGCCGTGATACCGGACGATTAATTTTGTCGCGAACATCAGAAGGTTTGGTAGGCTTTGATGTTCGGTGCCATTATTCATTTTATTAAGATGGAGAGTAAAAATTGTACAAACAACGAAAGAAAGAGGAAAAATTGCACAAGCGCGAAGCCCAACGGAGAAATTAACACTGAAGCTATCTGGAACATCTAGCTAAGCTTCACTAACACTGAAGCTAGAGGTAAGACACTACCTAGCACAACACCGCCGTGGCCAACTGGTCACGTGCACATGAGCTCAACAACAACAATGACGCTAGCTGAAGACGCCACGGACGTCCCAGACGCAACACACCAACCTGCAAAGGGCACAGAGCTCGTCGCCACAAGACTTCCAACACCTTCACCGTCATGACATACACTGCATCGTCTCGACACGCTGCCGACGTCGGCCCATCACACTGTTGTGTCGCCCACACTCGCACCACTGCCGCGACACACCACCGCCCCAACGCGATGCCGAGGAGTTTGATGTCAGCCAACTGCTGATGCGCGCCATCCCCCGCAACGCACCACCGTAGTGCTCGTGACGCACACCCACGCCGCCGCCGTGACCGTTTTGTCGAGGGGCCCGCCGCCAGCCAGAGCACCACGTGCATCGCCCGCCGCGACACACCACCGTTGCGCCGTCGTGGCGCTCACCCACGCCACCGCGGCCCTCTGCCGAGGGGCCCACCGCCAGCGAGAGCATCGCACGCTTCGCCCACCGCCGGCCAGAGCACCGCATGTGTCGCCCGCCTCAACATGTTGCAGAGGGGATGGCCGTCGGCCAAAACCATGCGCCACCTGCGTCGGAACACCGCCTGCCACGCTGTCTAGACAGGTCCGCACCCTCGCAACCGTTATGTTGCCCCAGCTGACATCACTAACCCAGACCTCCCCGTGCCTGCTTCGACCACAGCAACCCCCGCGTGCACCTCACATGCAACCGCGACAAGCACCACCGGGCTCGACCAGATTTGACAATGAGAAGGGAACATCCGGCTTGGTCTAGCGGAAGGAAGCAGAGCCCAGCCGGATCTGGGCCAGATCTGACCAAGAGGATGCAAGGCCGGCCCCATGCTGTCGGCTCACGACCGTATCGACGCCCCACGCCATGACAACCACTTCACCGACGCCGCTGACTACCGTGTCCCGGCCGCCGGCACCCGACAACATAAGGATCTTGAGGGGGACACCCCAGATCCGCGACTACAGCGCCTCGATCTTGCACCCCAGCCTGCACTCGTGGAGCATCACCACCAGCGGCGCTATCTCCGCCGCACGCCGCCGCATGAACCTGAGCATCTCTCTTGGTGGTGACTGGTGGTATGGTTTTTTTTTGGAGTTTAGCATCTTTTACTCACATTGTTTTACCCGTTTACTGAGAATGAACTTTTCAATTAAAGACCCAAACTTTAATAATTTCCTTCGCATGATTTATCTATGATTATATCTCCTGTGAGTCTTTTTTTTTTTTTTTATAAAGCGAGACAAGAGAACTGCCAACACTGCATTAAAGGTGGATATAAAACTAATGTTCAAAATTTACAAAAAGTCCCGTAAATAGGGTGTAGAAAACAAAAGATAACAAAAGAAAACAAGGACCCAAGGGACTCAAAAACTGGGTTATGAAAGCGCCGCGTCGCACGAGGGAAGATATGCCGCCAAACTGCTTGCCCCACTTAGAATCTATGCTCGGGCTTCTTCTTTGACTATTGCTACCACCCAATTGCCTCATTCCTTTGTGCCTGGAAAATTCTCTTGTTCCTTTCTTTCCATATTTGCCAGAATGTGAGTATAATTAAGGAACTTTGCCCTTTTCTGCTCGACGCTACTTCCTTTTCCGACGTTTTCATCCACCAGTGCAAAACCGATTCGTGGGTGTCCCCTTGCATTGGTAAAATGCTATTATGATTTGATCAAGATGCTATGGCATTCCACACCATCTTTGTGTAGGCACAGTTAATAAGTAGGTGTCTTGCTGTTTCGGGTTTACAGTGCAAAGAGGGCATCAGAAATCATTTTGCATATGCCTTACTGTTAGAATATCCGCCGTTGGAATCCGTTCTTGAACGACGAGCCATGCAAAAATTTTACACTTTTGCAGTGCCCAAGAATTTCAGAAGAGACTGACATAGGGCCTCTCTATAGCTCCCAAGAATTGCGTCTCGTAAGCTGACCTGGCAGTGTATGTGCCTGTCGCAGTCCATTTTCAAGTGATATCGTCCGGTATTTCGGTAGTGAGTGCCACTTGCGCGACCCTGCCATATAGGTGCACAAATTCTAAGATGTAATGCTCTGTAATCCTTCGCCTAAGGTCAGCGATCCAAGAATTTCCTTCTAGTGCCTCCCTCATCTCTTGTAAGTCTTAAAAAAATGATTATCTCCTATAAGTCTTGGCTCATGGTTACCTTCACTGACCAGGAGTGACCCAGGTCCCCTGTCATAGTGCCATTCGCATGATTATTTCGGGAATGCAGAACTATTAGCTTCTGTAGTTGCCAAGTTCAATCTGCAAACATGATCCTGTCATGTTTTCAGTAAAACAGTGGGACAAATTTTAATTCAGACTTCGTTGTGGATGATGTACCCTTGGCTACTGCTGCAAGAGACCACATTTTTCAGTCCAGGGAGGTAAGGTTTCATTTATGGTACTAATATTCTTTGCAATGATATGGCTCTTGGAGCAAGCGTTAGAACAAGAAACATAAACCTGCCAGTGTCACTATCATGTTTTGACGATTGGCACAATTTTTTCTTGTCCATGTACATTCTATTTGGATGTGATTATGACATGTAATTAACATCTTACTACCTGTGTATCCGCGGCAGATTCCTATCCTTTATTCGTAACAGCAGATTGGCCTTATAAATTGATGCATCTGTCGTATTAAAGTGGTTGAATGTACATGTGGTGTGGCCATTGTCTGAAACTGATACAATTTTGTGTTGCGCCTTTACCTCTCACAGTGGAACGAATCCGATCTATCCATTGATACAATTTTGTGGTGTTCTATCGATTTATCAGAAAGTTATTGATTGGTTCCTCCTGCAAGCAATACTGGGGATTTCTCTTGACTCTCGAGGATTGAGATCGGAGAAGTGAAAAATCTACCCCAAAATTCTTCTTTGGCTCCAATGCAAGCAGGAGACGCGCGCTTGCAGCAGGTAGCAACATCTACATGGTTGCCTCGCGGATTGGTTAATGCTCAATTGCTGAGTCAGTGATTGGGCTATCTATTGATTCTGCTAAATTGTTATCATTCTAAAGTGGGATTTAAGTTTGTTCTGTTGCTGGGTCAAACCCGCAGTGATAACAAAACATTATAGACCCAGTGTAACGGACAGGCCCAATTAAAGACAGAACTCTCCTAGCCTCCTGCAGGCTCCAGTTTTTTTTTTTTTTTTTTTTTGTTTCTTTTCGAAAGAGATATAGTTAGATTAACAAATCTAGACTTAACCGCTCTCATTCTGCAAAGCTGATGATTTTTACAAATGGGTGGTTCTGAGTTTCTACTTGTGAAGAAATATAAAGTTGTGAGCCCCGTTTTCAGAAGATTCATTAGGTTGAGCTTAAGGCTCTGTTTGGTACAGCTTCAGATTCTTTTTTTTTTTTTTTCAGATTTTGCTCCTGATTCTCTGAGAATCCACTTCTTTGAGAATCTAGAGCTGCCTGTTGAAAGCGTTTGGCTGGTAGGTTGGCTCCAAAAACCATATGAAGGAGGATTAGAGGCAAATAGACCAAGCTACCCCTTGTACAAGTACTTCAATTGTGTCTTGTAATGCTTGCTACGCAGATCACTGGACAGGAAAATCAGCCTGGATGTAGCACTCGTTTGCGATGTTGACGCATCCGAGTTGTAATACTCACATTTGGAAACTGATATGACCATTGCAATATCATTATGTTACACAATTTTGACTACTGTGCTGTGCATATATATCAGCTAATACAGTAGCATGTTTACCATCATACAATCTGGAAAATCACATATTATGGCGTTATGATCAACTACTCGGCTCTTCAACTCATCAAACAAATTAGGCAAGATCACAAATAATGATGAGATTGTATTATTAATCTCCTATATATATATTGACGAGTCTTACATATAATCAGAAGATGACATGAATTCGGTGTTTTTTTTTAATTTCCACATAGAAGCTCATGAATTCATGGGTTCTACATTTGTATAATAGCAGAAATCAATAGGCAAACATGAAACATGCAAGCCATTCTTGATCCCTCACTTCATCTGGTGCAAAAGACTAGTCCTTTCCATTCATTCCTCTTCAGCTGGATCCGCATCCTGTCTTTGAGCCCTCCATTTCACCCGGAAAAAATCCTTCAAAATCATTAAGCCACAGGTGAGCCACAGAAGAGCTAGGATTGCAGAGGAGCAGAACAAAACAATGAAGAGTCCATATGATCATAGTAGATAAGCTACACTGGAATATAATGATATATATCATCCCAATCACAAACTGCTGGAGAAGCATGAGGTGCTAACACAGTGGTTAATCAATTGTTTGAGTGGTTAACATGAGTAATCAATTAACTGCTTACGTGCACCTTAAAAAGATATTGAGTTGTAAGCTACAACTAAACAGGGAGGCCATATTAGCTAGAATTGCAGAAGAGCAGAACAAAACAATGAAGACTCCCACAATTGTTCTCAATTCTAGCAGTTCTTGTGCAATGCGTGCGTTTCTTGAGTCATTTCAGAATTAGGCAGCATGAACAAGAAGGGGAAATGGAGATCCCAGATAATCAGATTCTTACCATCGATGAAATAGGTCGATACTGCGAAATCAGGATTATAGCCATACGTACACATTTACATTTCACTTTGTTGTTAAGGGCAGTAAGAACTAAGCAAAATTATTGGTTCCACTCATCAAAATAGCAGAGACCTACAGATGTACCAACTCACTCAGAAGGTTCCACTTATCAAATTATTGGTTCCAGTATTGGTAAAAGGACCCGGCAAAAGGACTCACTCAGAAGCCTGAAACACGACTGTATCAATCCAATCCCATATACCTATCGGCATAGCAAAAATGTTCGAGTATAGCCTAAATTTTATTCTTCCTCCTGGAGTATAATGAATGCATGATCACAAAATTGCTATGTATCTTTCTTTTTATCCAAGAGCTTCTCTTTACCAGTGCTTTGCAAGCTCTTGCTGACATGACAACTTTGATTTCTATCCTATACTTCTTATCTGCAGGAAGGCAAAATAGGAACATTAAGACAACAGGTAGTAGAAATTACTTGGTACTCCTCAAAAGTTAACTTGGCCTCTCCAATAGCTTTACAGTTGCCAACTCCTTCACAATATCACAACTTAGTTAACTTCACTAGGTCAGCCTGCGACCTGGAAATTCAGCCAAAAAATTAGTATACATGAAGAACCTGGGAGTTGGCAATTGCAGTATGTATTCTACAAACTTAGAAAAGCTCAGGATGTGATCAAAACAAGTTCTTAAGGACTTGGGAAACTACTAAGTTGATCGTTAGATATCACCCTCCGGAATTTGCAGTTGAAGTGCTCATAATAATTCAATCAATAGAGTTTCCAGAATTATAAAAGTCAAGCAGGTCAGTGGAACTAGTGTAAACTCAAAAATCAGGTTTAACAATTGCTTTCAAATGTTCATGTTCCACTTCTACTGGGTCACTGGAAAGTGGAAATCACTAACAACTCCATAACTGCATCCAAATTTGCACACTGACAACGAGCCATACTGATTCAATCTCGAATTTTCTTAAGCTACCATGAGCAATCTTCATTCAACAACTCAGAATATATTTCGAATTTTAAATTCCCACTCCAATTCAAACAGTTTGGCACAAGTTTCACGTATCATGTACACAAACGGATCCGTGCGGCCACCAGTGCCTACACGACGCAAGCCTCCCTTCTACTTCAGGAGCCTGCGACTTTCACACCGAGAGAGGCACGAACAAACACAGATGTAGCAATGAGACAACCATTTCAAAACTGCTTCGCCGACGACTGCGCGGATGGCCGTCTCCGTGGCCAGCACCGCTTGTGGCAGCGACAACCACTTCATGATCGAGGCCGCCCTTCGAGGCAGCTTCTCACCACCACCACTGGCCCGCGGAGGCCGGGGGCATCTCCCAGACGTGGCCGTTGAGCCCGCGGACGCAGCGCCCGTGATGGTGCTCCCCTCGCTGGCCACCGCGCTGCCCCTCTCACCAGGGCCGGCCCTGGACGCGGGCAAGCGGGGCGGCCGCCCTGGCCCCAATCAGGCAGGGCCCCACCCCAAGTATGCAAACACTAGGTAGAAGGAATGTTAGAAGGAATTTTTAAGATAATTTTACATTTATGAATTGTTGCATATGAATATATATTGCTTTTGCATACGCAGTTAAGGATTTGCAAACATATATATGTATTTACAGTTAGTACTATCAACTACATGTATGTACAAAGGCCCCGATTTCACTTCGCCCGGCCTCCAAAACTCGTGGCCGCCCCGCCTCACCTCATCCTCATCGTCGATCTCGATCCACACGCCTTCCGCTTCTTCGCCGCCTCGAGCAGTGTCTGACGCCTTCGCGAGCACCTAGAGCCAACGAGCAGAGCCATTAGTACTGAAGAGACGATGGGCAATCGCTAATTAGCAATTGCGGATTGTTTACCTTGGGGTCGATGCGGCGGAGGGAGGCGACGACGGCGAGCACGGGAGCGGGTTGACGGGCGGCGCACAGCGCCGAGTCGGAGACGCACGACCTCGCCGAGGCGCAAGAGTAGGATGTGGAGGAACCCGAGTAGGATGAGAGCTCGACTCGGCGGCGGGGGAGGCCGAACCCTAGCGGCGCAACGTGGTCGGGGCGTCGTTGTCTTCTTATGCTCCACCTCGGTGCCCGCCTTGCCAGCGCCGCCGAGAGCCCGCGGAGGACCGCCTCGCGCTGGTCCCGACTAGAGCGCCGCCTCAGGAGAAATCACGGCGTAAGAGCGACGACTAGCGCGTAGTCGGTGCCTCGTCGCCGACTAGAACCGATTTTTATAACCTTGGAATCACCTGGAAGGGGTGGAAGGAGAGGAGGGATCCGCGCGGGGCACCGGGTCAGCAGCGGCTAGGAGGGGACGCGCGCGCCGAGGGAGGGGCTCCAGGTGGGGCTCCGGGCCGGCCCTGAGGCGCTCCAGGCGGCGGTGAAGAGGCACTCGGGGCGGGGCTCCGGGGCAAAGAGATGGGGACGCGCGCGCCGAGGGAGGGGCTCCAGGTGGGGCTCCGGCCCGGCGGCTAGGGGAGAGGGAGGCGGCGAGGGTTCATGCGAGAGAGCGCCGAGAGGAGACGACGAAGAAGGGGAAAGGCGAAGCGGTACGGGAGTGGAGTCGCGCGTGGAGATTTCCAGGGGTAGTTGGATGGCAATTGCGGGTTAATATTTCAAACTTTAAGGGGTATTTTTGTTTATGCAAGTTGGATTCTCACGAGAATCTGCGGGAAGACAGCTCCTCGTTGCTAGTTCATTTTCGAGACAGCTCCTCGCGAGAATTAGGATCTGATCGTTTTGAGAATCGGGGTGTTTGGTACGGCTTCACAAGAATCGATTGAGAAGCTGAGAGTAGAAGCTGTACCAAACAGGGCCTAAAAGGCGAGCGAATCTTGATTGCAGCACACACATATCTTATCCGCGTTGTAAGTTGCGTCATCCTTGATCCATGATCTGAATCCAAAGGAATCCATCCCTCTGATTTATCGACTCTACTACTATAGTGGGAAATCTCTCAAGATACTAGTACTAGGAATTATATCATATGACGGCCAAATGAAACATAAGCTTTACTCTCTCTCTCTCTCTCTCAAGAAACATAAGCTTTACTGAAAGCTGTCAGCCAGGCTTGCCAAGCGAAACATGACAGAGATTCTCAGAAATGGATCGTTAGCAACAGAAAGAGAGACGAACAAGAAAAGCAATGTAGGTAGGCGTCGTCAGGATTAGATTAGAGATGGGATCTACTTGAGTGGAATTTATCTCGATTGGAGTAGTAGGCGGTAGCTTTCTATCAAGACCGATCACTGATCACCCGCAACAAAACGCCAAACATGATCAAGTATTGGTTCTGCAAAACAAGGATCGACATGGGGACAATACATGAATCGCTTTACATCTTGGTGAGATCGAAGGGGGGGAAAGGATAATCCGAAATCTGCTTTTGCATATGGTCCATGCTCATGCTGTGTCTGAACTCTGAAGTAGTAGTACTACGCACCCGAAGTCTCATACGCAGATTCAGTATCAGCGCCCATTGTCTCACCAGCAATAGCATGCGTGGGTGGCTTTGCCGGCCGGCCCGAATTCAGCATGACAACATACTGGGCAGCGGGGAATGACATAACAGCAAGCTCTCTAGTGTTTCCTCCTGATCTCTGCCTTTTTCTTTTCAGAAAGAAGGAGACGGGTTAAAGAAAAGTAGCAATAGTCCACAAAGGAAGCTGGGATAGAAGTGGTGGCAAAGTGTCTAATCCAATCTCTGAACTCCATCGTTACATGGACATATAGATCACCGTCTACGCTTTCCACGGCAGCCTGCCTCGTGCGCGCACTTCACTTGTGGCATCTCGGGCGTTGCCATGATCGTTCGTTCCCTTTGCTTACGTGCGAAGAATCGTCCAAGAATTACAACGATCTAGGCCCCTATCTATTGGCAAAAGCTTTCATGGATTTTCATTAGCCTTTTGCTAGGTGGCACCTTCAGAAATACTCGGCACTTGTAGCGCCTTCCTAATATGTACACCAGTACAGGATCCATATGTTACAGACCAGTGGTTGTAGTAAGTTGCAAGCTTGAAATCAGCAGGCTGCACGGTACTCCGCCCCTGAACTACTGCTACTGCTACTACACTGTACCATGTAGCGTCAGTGTGGCAATAAGCAAGTCAAGCTAATCTATGTGGCAAAATCATCGAGGAAAGTCACAGCGACCTTCAATGAAAGCCACAGGATGGGTGCAATTATTGCCATATTTAAGGGTGTCTAGTTTCATCCGTGTGGCCGTTACTCCGTCAATAGATTTAAAACTACGTAGATTTGCTACACGAAAAAAAATATATTATTAGATTTGTTATTAGAAATAATTTTATAACTTTATTAGTACATCTTAATATAAAGTAATAAAAACTAATGATCTGTGTTGCATTTAGGATAACGTAAAAAGTATATGCGTCGCATCTAAGATACCGTAAAAAGTAAAAAAACGTATAGTAAAAGAAACATAGGGACCCTGTTAGAGGTGGAATGGTACTACTACCCGTACCAGTATACTATCTGTAATAAGCGCAGTTCAACGAATTTTTGGCAGTATTGTTACCTTTTTGCCTTGTATTTACAGGACCGGCCGTCTCTGATTTTTTTTCTTCAAATTTGGCCACATGCTGCACGGCCGCCATGCAGCAACGCCCCCCCCGGCCGCCACGTCCCCCTCTTCACACGGCTGCCGTGCGGTGGCGTTGCTGCACCGCCACGTGTCCGAGCCGAATTTAGGGTTAGAGTTTTGGTTTAAACTGATTAGGGCTTCGACGTTGTTTGTACGAATTTTAAAATATGGCAAATGGGTTCAAAAAATTATGAAATTTTATGTGGAGCCTCTCGACACAGTATACTTGCTTGTGTAAATTTGCCATAACTTTATTCGTTCAGAATTTTTCTCACGATTTCATATAAGTGTATTGTTTGTACGAATTTGTAAATGTAGAAAATGAGCTCCAAAAATTATGAATTTTGTTTCGAAGGCTTCTCACGCAGTGAACTTGACTGTGCAATGTTTTGACAATTTTATATGTATTCTAGAATTGTCCAAAAAAATTAGGATTTAGGCTGCGATAATTTAGATTCGAGGTTTCCGAAATTAGGGTTTTATGTATTCATGTGACTTGGAATGTATGGAGAAAAGGTTGTATTGCAACTCCATTGGAGAACTTTGGAGAAATAGCGTAACGATAACAACACGATAGTTGATCAAACAAGGGGGGTTACATGGCACATAGGCTAACGAACTAAGAACGATATACGCATGTCTTTAAGGAATTAGAAATACATGGGATATATGGACGAAGAGGGTCGAACTACTGCATGGAATGTGGCCATTTGCCCTTGTGGCCCAGCTCGGCATTGTACTCCTCGCCTTGCGTCTTAGCTCTCATCGCGATGGCCCTCTTCCGCTCCCGCTCGGCCTCACGTCGCCTGGCATGCTCGCGCTCCTGCTCCTCGCACAGCCTCTCCCGCCTCTCCTTCTCAGCCTTCTCAACCTGCAGCTCTTCGAGGTGCCTTTCACGGGCCTCGTAGTCCTTCCTGGCCCACTACTTCTTTGTCAGCAGTATCCATATGTCGTAGGGGTGGATCTTATCGTCGATCCACTGGCTGAAGTCGCATAGATGTGGCGGAGACTGCGGTGAGAAGAGAGACGAGGTTACGGCGTAACGGGAAGCAAAATAGTGGTGTGCGCTGAAATGCGATTTCATTACCAGCTGCCTGTGGCTCTATGTGTCAAACCTCCGGTCGGGATAGTCCGCGCCGTAGTTTGGACAACATCAATAGCGCTGCCCAATGGTCCATTCGTCGGTTGATTTGACGCGCTTGTAAGCGTCCCGACACCAGCAAAGGGGTGGCACCACCCCCGTTGGGGGCCCTTGTAAGATCGAGGAGGACGACTAGAGGGGGTGAATAGGCAGTTTTAAAATTCTTTTGGCTAAAACCGAGTTTTATGTGAAAATATGAATCAAATCAGTTTTGCACAATTAAGGCCTAAATCAACTAAGTCTCACTACGTACACCAACACTAAGACTATTGACAATAATTGCAAACAAACATATACATGTAAGCAATTTAATTCTAGGAATATAAATTGCACAAAATAAATCACAAGAGAGTAAACCACAATGACATTTTACCATGGTGTTTGGAGATTTGTCAGTCTCCTAATCCACGTTGAGGTAAGCCCAAACTAATTAGATCGGCTCCACGAATTAAGCCAAACACCTCAATTCCACTAGTGGTAGCTCTTTCCCGCTCTGGGTAGGTGAGCTCCAACCTTCATAACATGTCGGGCCTTCTCACAAGCTTCTTAAGAAGATCACCGGACCACAACGCCTCTACACCATCTAGGTGTTGGCAAACACCACGAGTAATAAGCCAAGCCCCTTGCTTGACTCTCACCACGTGCAACGAATGTACAAGCTCAAGTGGATACGAAATCTACCTCTAGATGCAACACATGCAACTAGATACCTCTCTCCTTACTCACAAGGTGCAACACATGCATAATTAAGAGGAGAAGCTCACACTGGCTCAAGTGAGTGAAATGTGATGCCAAAGATTGTCTCTCAACCGGCTAAGAGGGTATTTATAGCCCCTACAACAAAAACTAGCCGTTGGAGACGAAACTCAGCAAAAACTAGTCGTTGAAAGTTCGGTGCGGTACTACCGCACTCACAAGGGCCGGTACTACCTCGCAGCGGTAGTACCACTCTTCTAAGGGTGGTACTACCTCTCAGCTCAGACGACACTCGGGGAAAAAAGGTCATAACTTTTGACTCAGATGTTGGAATTGAGTGATCTTGGACTCTATTGAAAACTTATTCATAGGGCTATACAACCCACTTGATTGCATGATCTCAAATACATTAGATCAATACAGAAAGAACAAGAATTCCAGAGAGTCACAACCATGGTCTAAGTCCAAGAAAAATAGCAATAAGCAATCTTAGACCATGACAAGGGAACATGCATGAATCCCAATAATTTGCAAAATACATTTGCAAACTTAGATCATGCCACAAGGAGTAGGTACATAGATTTCAACTATTTACAAAACACATTTGCAAAGTATAGTCACATGCTGTAAGGATTGGACGCATGAGCCTCGACTATTTGCAAAACACATTCGCAAATAATAGCATCATGCCACGGAGAGCTAGAGCAAGCGAGATTGAGCTATCAATACATGATGAGCCTCAAAGCTACTAGACAAGACCTCTCTTAATAGTACGACAATCCTATACTAGTAATCTGGTCTTTCAACCAAACAACAAGACCGGTAAAAGACTAGGAACACATTCTTAGCCCTAGCTAGTCATACATTTGCCTTGAGCATCCTCTTAAAGCTTGATGATGCACATATCCACTTCAAGTTCGAGTCATCGTCTTGATATGCATCAATCCATGATACATCCTTTACTTGACCTCCATCAACACATGATGGGTCTTCTCTTGACTTGATGATCAACTCATGATCATCTCCTCTTCGAGATTTTGATATGCATCAACACATGATGCATCCTTTTCTTGATCGTTGACTTGATGACGATCAACTCATGATGTCATCCAAAGTCTTCATCACCCTGGAAAATAATATATTCATTCAACTTATGAAAAATGTTAGCCCCACAATGATTAACATTAATTACCAAGATATACCTACATTAAATGCTTCTGAGCAAGCCATTTCTGATATGTGCGGTATTACCACCAACTATAAACCGGTAATACCGCTCTCTGGTAATTTCGTTCACATAGGGTGGTACTATCGTTTTCCTTAGAGGTCCAAAACGGTCCTGTCCAGAAATAATGTACCGTCGACTATGTTTTAGTCAGACCTGGTTGTGGTAGTTCTGCTCAGTGAATGCGGTCATACCGCGATGCAGTAGTTCCGTCAAATAAACTCTGGTACTACCGCCATAGATCACTTGGTCCAACCCAACTAGGTCACTTGAACGGATAACTCAAAACATTCGACCGCTAGATCTGACCGTCCATTTGGTTTAGCCGATCAGACCACCTGATCGGACTAAACGTTCGGACCATAGATCTAACCATATGTTTGCTTCCAGCTGATCGGACCACTAGTCTGACCGTTCGTTCGATTCATCTGATTAGACCACATGAACGCAAATGAACCGCCGACTAGGTTTAGGTCGGACCGGGTTGCGGTAGTACTGCACCACTATCTCGGTCGTATCGCTGTGCGGTAGTACCACCAAGAACACTTTGGTACTACTGACTTTTCCAAAGAAGAACATAACACCAAAAACAAGCTCTCTGGAATAAACATACCGCCATGTCAAACACGGTACTACTGCACACCGATA
Source organism: Ampelocalamus luodianensis (assembly GCA_036346255.1). Lineage (NCBI taxonomy): Eukaryota > Viridiplantae > Streptophyta > Magnoliopsida > Poales > Poaceae > Ampelocalamus > Ampelocalamus luodianensis. The sequence continues at coordinate 1,378,260 of CM070632.1, read as the reverse complement.
GTATTGCTTACCAAATACGGTCGTACCGATTTCCACTAAAGTTCTTCCAAAAGCTATTCGAAATGCGGTGCATGCCTTCTATGTCTTGAGCTATGTCAATCTTTTATCATCTTTGCATTTCCTTTTCATGTCATCATTCAAACTCCGGACTAAGCTTCTAAAATATCTTAGCATACACATTAGTCCCATAACACAATTGCAAATAATTGAATATAAAGCAATATGAGTATATATGAACTACCCAAGTTTTATATACTCAAATAATATGTTTCAAAGTAGGGATCCTCAATATATGTGGATAAAGAAACATGAATCAATACTAATGAAACCACAAAATATAGACTGAACTCCCCCTAAATGTGTGTATACACGAATGTATAATAATAACATATGCACATATTCAAGTTAAACTTTTAGCGGAGTTCAACCTATATTTTGGATCCGAGGAATGCAACATGTTATAAGAATATGATGTCGAATGCATACCTCCATGGTTTTTACCTTTTCATCAAAATAAGACTAAACAATATCGTACTCAACAAACGAGTTAGTCTTACATTTAGATTTGTCATTAATCATCAAAATACTCCATTAACTCATAATAACGGGTCTAGATTCTTCAACTCTTCCGGAGGGCATTCAGCGGGCACAGGAGGGGGCGCGGTTCAATCCGGAATCGTGCTATTGAAGAGGTGGGTGGTGTGTATAGGGCTACTGACTAAACACCATGTGGCGAGTAGTGGTCTCATCAGGACCCACCCAATCCTTCAAAAGCTCGCGGATGCGCTTTCATTTCTTATCCTTGTCCATGTTATCTAGGTAGTGTTGTTGTGTGGAGGTCCTGGCCGAGTAGCGCTGTATTAATAGCGGGAACGGATGCAGCTGCAGCGGTTACATTGCAATGAGGCATGGATGAGTTTCGCGTCTATGCGAGGTCACGTCCTGCTATCATGTCCCTCTGAAAAGTAAATCAAAGTCACGTCCTGCTTTGCAAAGAGTGGTCACGTCTTGCTTTCCAGAGAGACGTCATGTCCTACTTTGCAGAGAGTAGTGACGTTCTACTTTGTAGAGCGAGGTCACGTCGTACTTTGTAGAGCGAGGTCACGTCGCTTTGTAGAGAGTGGTCACGTCCAGCTTTGCAAGGTCACGTCCTGCTTTGTAGAGAGTGGTCACGTCCGGCTTTGTAGAGCGAGGTCACGTCCTAATTAGGGTTTTATGAATTCGCATACGAAGTGCTCATAACAGAATTAGGGTTTGCAATGAAGTTGCAATGTACGTTTATATACAGATAATTATTGACATTTCAAGCGTTATAAGTATTACATGAAACATGTGCGGGTTTATTGCAATTAGGATGAAGGAGGAGGGGTATTATCATATGTAACCCGATCAAATAGGACACTCTTTGTTTATTTATCAGTTTAATGTGGATGATATTCTTTAATACTGTAATGTACGACAAGCTAGATAAACTTGTGCATGAACCAACTGAGGGAAATATGTCGCATGCAGATCATATAACGATGTATCGTAACCACCGACTCGTGTGCATTTTGAAGGCTACGGTACATCATTATATGATCTGCATACCACGCATTTCCCTTAGTTGGTTCATGCATAATCTTATCTAGCCTGTAGTACAATACAATATTAAAGAATATCATCTACAAAAAACTGATAAATTAACAAAGAGCGTCCTATTTAACAAATTACGACACCGAATAACTCACGTCGTTGATACATTAAATTACGACACTTAATGATAATCAGACGAGCTCAGTCTGTTCGGACAATCCTTCATTGAGTGTCCAGGGGTCATGTATATCCTGCACTTGATTGTGCGGCTAATACTGGTACGTTGGCTAGCATCTATATCATTCCGGAAGCGTCGTGTCTGCCGTCGCCCCTTCCCTATTGTCTTCAAGGCTGTGTTCGGCACCATTGCACCCTGTCCGGCCAAAGATCCTTATAGTTCATTTCCAAGCCATATGAGTGAGACTCTACACTCTGTGTACCGAAAAGGTGTTGTACGATGTACACATCTGCCTTATTTGTGTACACGCCTTGTACACATACGAGCGTAGCTTGTGCAAGAAATTTGACTTGTTGTAGGTGCATGTCGCCACATCACCTAGGGTGCATGCATGTTTCCTCTCCCCCTGGCATAACTGTTGACGTATTGAAGCCTGATCTTGTACTTTCTCCTGGGGCCATCGATCACCCAGATGTTGTGCATTCGGGCCTTCTCCATCTTTTGGTCTATGTGCCTCTGCATGTTCTTAGACCACTGCTTGTCTTTCTCCATCTGTCGCTTGGCTGCGGTGACTCTATTGACGAAATAACTAACAGTGCGAGTCCATGTCTCCTCGATGATCGCGGTGATAGGGAGGCACCACACACTTTTGAGGACGTTGTTGTACACCTCAGACATGTTAATCATCATAATCTCGTACCTCGAACTGTCTTTATCATAGAAAAGGGATCATTTCTCCAATTCAGGAGCGTGGCCATGAATCCACTCTGAGAAACTTATGGCACTGCTGGTTTCTCTCCCTCCAGTACCTCCGGAGTGAACTCCCTTGTATGCCTCTTAGTCCGGAGCTCGAGGTCTCTCCAGATGGACTCAAACTTCCACCTTTGGTTCTGCAGACACAATGCCTTGAACGTCTTCATAACTTCCTCATTATGAAGCCGCATGGACAAGTTAGACGCAAGATGTTGTATGCACCACCTGGATTGCACGTCGTTCCACTGTTCGGGGGTTCTGTCCCATGCTCCATGGTGTTGATGGCCGCCAACAACCCAACATTGTGGTCTGTGATAAGGCATACGCTGCGGTCTGGTCTCCGCCACCACCGCCGGATTTCATGTTCGCCAGGCAACCACAACCACACGTTGGATGTGTTCTCGCCATCTCGTTACAATGGCAAATACCACGATGGCTTAAGCGAAAGCCCGAAGTCCAAGATGAAGCGGTTGGTCATTCACGTTTATGCGCCACGCAATCGGAAGAGGATGGTGCCCTTGTACCTCCATAGTGAGGAAAGTGCCATCCATCGTTAGCAACGGACGACATAACTTAAAGTGATCGGCATCAAACCCCCAGTGGGAGCCTTCTTCTTGCAGCAGTACGAGAAAATGCACCACTGTATCATCAAGTCTCGATGCCACGTAACACACCTTCGATGACACAATTCCCCTGGTTGGACCACCGGCTTCGTGCGCGTCCTCGTCGCTACCATCCGAGCTTGGGTTGGTGTCCTTGTCAGACTCCAACCCGAGAGGTCGGTTCGTAGATACTGTGGCGATCAATGTCATTATATGATCTGCATACCACGCATTTCCTTAGTTGGTTCATGCATAATCTTATCTAGCCGTAGTACAATACAATATTAAAGAATATCATCCACAAAAACGATAAATTAACAAAGAGCGCCCTATTTAACAAATTACGACACCGAATAACTCACGCCGTTGATACATTAAATTACGACATCAATGATAATCGACGAGCTCACGTTGGACAATCCTTCATTGAGTGTCCAGGGTCATGTATATCCCGCACTTGATTGTGCGGCTAATACTGATACGTGGCTAGCATCTATATCATTCCGAGCGCGTGTCGCCGCGCCCTTCCCTATTGTCTTCAAGGCCGTGTTCGCACCATTGCACCGTCCGCCAAAGATCCTTATAGTTCATTTCCAAGCCATATGAGTGAGACTCTACACTCGTGTACAAAGGTGTTGTACTGATGTACACATCGCCTTATTTGCGACACGCCTTGTACACATACGAGCGTAGCTTGTGCAAGAAATTTGACTTGTTGTAGGTGCATGTCGCCACATCACCTAGGGTGCATGCATGTTTCTCTCCCCGCATAATCATGGACGTAGTGCAAGCTCGATCTTGTACTTTCTCCGGGCCATCGATCACCCGGATGTTGTGCATTCGGCCTTCTCCATCTTTTGGTCTATGTGCTCTCGCATGTTCTTAGACCACGCTCGCTTTCTCCATCTGCCGCTTGGCTGCGTGACTCTATTGACGAAATAACTAACAGGCGAGTCCATGTCTCCTCGATGATCGCGGTGATAGGAGGCACCACACACTTTTGAGGACGTTGTTGTACACCTCGACATGTTAATCATCATAATCTCGCACTCGAACCTGTCTTTATCATAGAAAAGGGATCATTTCTCCAATCGTGAGCGTGGCCATGAATCCACTCGAGAAACTTATGGCACCTGGTTTCTCTCCTCCAGCATCTCGGAGTGAACTCCTTGTATGCCTCTTAGTCCGGAGCTCGAGGTCTCTCGGATGGACTCAAACTTCCACCTTTGGTTCTGCAGACACAATGCCTTGAACGTCTTCATAACTTCCTCATTATGAAGCCGCATGGACAAGTTAGACGCAAGATGTTGTATGCACCACCTGGATTGCACGTCGTTCCACTGTTCGGGGGTTCTGTCCCATGCTCCATGGTGTTGATGGCCGCCAACAACCCAACATTGTGGTCTGTGATAAGGCATACGTTGCGTTGGTCTCCCACCACCGCCGTCTTCATGTTCGCCAGGAACCACAACCAGCTGGATGTGTTCTCGCTCTCTACAATGGCAAATACCACCGGGAGAAGCTGGTCATTCACGTTGGGCGCCACCTCGGTGAGGATGGTGCCCTTGTACCTCCACGTGAGGAAAGTGCCATCCATCGTTAGCACGGGACGACATAACTTAAAGTGTAACATCCCAAAGTGTTGTTACCAAAATAAAAATAAAAATAAATAAAAATATTATTTTACTGGTTTTTCTGAGAATTTGCCAGAGTTTGATTTCTTTATTTGAATTTCTGAAGTTGTAAAAGTCAAAATTTAAAATTTACTGGAAGTTCTTGTAGTTTCATTTGGTTTTATCTGAAAAATAAAAATTTAACTAATTTCTAGAATTTTCTGAGGTTTTTAAAAGCTTTTTCCTAAGTAATTTAAAGCCAAAACAATTTATGTGCAAAAACTATAGCCAATTATAAGTTGAAACTATTTTAATTAAGTCCAAAATGCCTCTAGGAATTTCTGTGAATTTTTCTAGAATTTTTGGATTTAATTTGCTATTTTCTAAAATCCTTTCTAATTATCTGGAATTAAATTAATAGGAAAATCAATTAAAAATCCCTAAACCCTAGTAGGCCAAAACCTTCCTGGCCCGCTCCTATTTCCCTCACGCGGCCCACTCAGCGAGCCCGCTCCACCCCGGCCTCCCCTCCTCACCGCGATTCTCATCCGACGCATCCGAGCCATCCACGCCCTGCCTCCTCGCGTTGGATGCGAATCCAACGATCCCGCGCCCTCTTCCTCCCGCATCTTCTTCCTTCAGCTCCCGACACGCCGCCATTAGCGCCGGCGAGCTCCATCTCGCCGCCAATTCGCCTCTTCCTCTGCGCGCGTGCGCATTAACTTCCTCTCTCGCCCCCTCCTCCCGTGCGTTGCCCCTCCGTTCGCGCGCAATCGTCGGAATCCCTTCATCACCGCTGCGATGCCCGCTCCGATCTCCCGCCTCCGGCCTCCTCGCCCTATAAAGGGAGCATGAGGTGCCTCTCGACTCACTCCCTCGCCACGCCACCCCCTCTCTCTCCGTGAGTTCGCGAAATCCGCGATCTTCGCCGTCGGCCTCAACACGCCGCCACCGTCGCGCTCCGCCTCGCCTCCACCACCATCGGCTTCACCACATCACCGCGCGGTGCTCACCTCCGTTCGCCGAGCTCCACCGAAGCGCGCCGCCAAGCCGCTCCGCGCCGCTCTTCCGTCTTCTTTGCCGGTCATCGCCGCCGTCTCGGTGACCAAATCATGCGCATACTAACCCTCACATCCTCCTCTCGCTCGGTACCCTCGCCGGTCTGCGCGTGTCTCAAGCCGGCGAAGCTCTGCGAAAGCTGCGCCTCACGGCCTCGTGGCACGCCAGCATGCGCCACCTCGGTGCCACCTCATCATCCCGCCATGTCAACGCCGCGTGGCGCCACATCACACACCGTGGCAAGTCCACCGCATCGCTAGCCCTCGGCTCGGTGGAATCGGTCCGCCGTGGCGAGTCAATACGCGGGGACCGCTGTCGATAAAATGAATTATTTTCCTTTAGGAAAATAATTCGGCCGGAAATCATTTTCCACTCGCTGACGTCAGCCTGCGCAATAATTCGATTTTCCTTTAGAAAAATAATTCGGGAAATTCAATAAAATCTGAAAATTAGGGTTTCTAATATTTAGAACTTCCCGGGGTTTGTTCTCCCTCATACGAACTCCGATTTCGTCGATTCAAATTCCTAAATTCATATAAAATCAAGATCTAGCCATCTATACCAAAATTATTTAATTTTGAGCTCATTTGATTAATAATCCCTTTAAACCCTAATTCATTATTCCATGTAATTCCAAACTTCTAAGATTCATATCTTTTGCATTTGAACTCCAAATTGGGTGGTTTAAGTTGCAAAATCTTTATAAAATTATAATCTAGCTAACTAATCCAAAATATTTCTATTTGGAGTTATTTTGATCTGTCTTTTTGAATTTATTTGAGTTTGAGTTGAATTTGTCGTATTTTCACGATTAGATTTATGACTTGAGAGTCGATTTGCCGATTGAAGAGCAACATAAGAGGATTGATTTTGACTGTATGATCATCGTGATCATACACTTGGACTACCTAAAGATAGTACTTGTGAGTACTAGGTGACTGTTAAGAAAACAACGCCACCTCAATACACGCTTCTTAAGGTGATCTTAAAAAACAACGTCACATCATCAAGCAAGGCAAGTTATACCCTTGATCATATTGATCCTATTATTTTAAATTATTTATATTCTGTTTTTGAATGAGTTGGCGCGCGTGCGCTGTTCTCGCAGCGCGTGAGCGTATGATTTTAGATCAAAGGTTGTCGGTTGTCCACGTCTTATTCTTTTATTGAAGTTTATGCGTATTTGGTAAGTATTTATTTCTACAACCGAAAATGATATAAAACTTTAGAAACTCATAACTAATTCATTTTAATCGCTTTTAGATAATTCCAATGTAATAAATTTTGTTGTCACTTTAGTTTATTATAAAAATGGATTTAAACATTGTTGCGATGTAAAAATTGTGTAGTTAGAAATAACTTGTTTTCTGTCATTTTGAATATTCGAAATAGATTTAACATTGAAAAATGCATATATTTTCTGTATAAATCCAATTTGTGCAAAATCAATTTTGTTAAATTCATCTGTTAGTATACTTTCATATAAAATAGGATTTGAGCATGTTCATAATTCAGTAAATGACTTGCATTAGATTTACAACTTAGAAAAATCATAAGTGAATGTGTATAACTCTAAATTTAGTAAATCCAACTTTGCTGTTATTAGGATGTCATAATCTACCTACTATAAAAATTTCAGACCCTAGGTCATTCTAGAAAATTTCGCCATGAACAGTGTTAATTATTAATTAGGTTGATATAGGCTGAGAAAGAGCATTTTGCTCATATCTTTTGCATGCTTAGTTCAATTGCATAATTCTTGTTCCTGTCATTGTCTTAGACCATTTCCCTAGCTGTTGTGTAGATTTTATTAGTTTTGGATGTGTTTTGCTGTTGAAATTTATTTGGTGTTCTTCGTTCTTATTTGCTTATCGTCTTTTCGCGTTAGGTTCCGAAGATAATATTATTAATCTTGATATTGAGCCACAATGACCATCGGACTCGCACTTGGCTAGGCAAGCAGATGTAGCATTCATTTGATCATATTGTTCCTACTATTTTCAAAGTCTAATATATTGTTTGCAAATTCTATGTATGCATTGCTATGTCGTTTTAAACTATTGTCGATAGTTGGCCTACTAGATGCATTATCGGTAGGAAATGTTTATTCCTCTACTACGAAGCCTAGGTTACTTCTTTGTGATTTCGGGTTATTGGATGGACCCTTGTCACTTAGTAGTTTACGTGTTATTATGCTTAGCCATGCTTAGTTGTCGGTAGAAATGGGCGGTTATCGACTTGTCGATAACCTTGATCCTAAACGTTATAATATGTATATTTCAGCCTTGTGCTTTGTCTAAATTGCAAAACTAAAACTGAAAATGAAAACAATTTAGACTTGGGCACAATGGTATGATGGTGTGATCTTTTGGGTGTGCTTGGAATGGTGCCGGTCAATTAAGGACCGAACTACTTGTGAGTATCTGTTATCCGAGCATTACGGTGCGTGCTAACCACACTAGAGGATATGAGACCTCTCTTAGCCAAGTACTTTGGGTGTGTTAATTAATGAGTCGCGTGGTGGGTTGCATATTTGATTATATGCAACATGGACACGTTGTAGGAGGAACACCACGAGGCGGTGTATCTTGCTCCACGTATGGGTCCTTGTGATCCATATTTCGTCGGCAGATCACTAAGGATTAACCCCATACGTGCGTCTCTTGATTAGCATATTCCATTGGAAAGGGTTCGTAGGACTTAGCGTCTTGCGCATACCAAAGGAAGTGTGCTTAATAGCTTGGCAAAAGGCGATCGCAAGTGTGGGTACATTGGTACACCCTGCAGGATTAAAACTATTCGAATAGCCTCGTCTAGGTTATGGACACGCTTGGATAAGCTTTTCAAGAGTTAGACTACAACTATTTTAAAATTAAAACTTGATGGGTGGTATGAATCGAGGATTCATGCTATGTTGTGGTGGCTTTGGGAAAGTCACTTCTAGGTGGATACTTGTTACTTATGCTTACTCATTGTTATTTAAATGCTTAAAAGCGGATGTTACAAAACTGCGCTCAACTTATTACAATATTGCAAATGAAACTTGCTTTATGCGTCCAAAGAACCATATAACCACATTCCATTGAATACGACTTTCATGTAGCTATGTATAGGCTTGCTACTCGTAAGTCTTGCAGTACATTTTTGTACTCACCGCATTGCTTGTGTTGTGCAGAGGATGATAGTGAGTCCGATGGACCTCACTTTTGTGAGTTGTCTTTGTGGCGGTTTAAGAGGCGATTAGCTTGGCGGCGGTCGGTTGCCACTGTGGTGTTATGTGGCTAACCTGGTCGTCTTTTGGTTTAAGCCATCTTATGGCAACTTTTGCTTCAGCATTACTTATTTGGTACTTATGTCTTTTGGCCGGTCGGTGTGTTGTAATAACTTATATTATGTATGTCTTTTGGTAGACTTGTTATATTCTCGTTGTATGGAAATGATGCATCTTTGTGATTTGATGTATGTGTCTTTGCTTGTTCAGGAGGCACATGTCCATCGAGACGCGGATTATTTTATTTGTGATACTAGAACCAGTGGAAGGTTAAGTATCACAAGTTTAATAAACCGGGGTCTCACAATACATGAGACAATCCTCCGAGGAAGCACATTCTGTGTTGCTGTCTTCAGACTCGGGCTGTGCTTGCTCGCTTGTAGAGGCCCCGACATCATCAAAGTTTTCCGGTGCCCTACGTATAAAATTCACATACACCACTGGCGTCTCCTGAATGGCCGCCTCGGGCTGGGAGGCAATCTCTATGTACTACCTTCATGTCATGCTTCCATTCACCTTGACAAGCTTCCACACATAATTTGTGCATGTCATCCCCTCGACCACAACTTTCTTCGTCATTGCATCCGTGCCGAACTCCCTCCGTATACAGCTTTAGAGCTCATGAATAGTCATCGCGTCGAGCCTCTCCGCCCGAATCACCTTGTATTGGCATATCGACAGGTCCAACCCATCGGGTCCAGCCCACACAAGACCATCGCCATAAAACACATACAAGTCTTGCATGTGCGAAATTACCTAAATCCACAACAACTCTATCCGCGGTACATATGTGTAATTAAATACGACAAATTGCATGCAAGTGATGGAATAAATATGTGTAATTAAATACAAATAATTAATTAATTTTCGCTTAATTACTTATTTAATAATTGCTACTGAATTAGTAAACTAATTATAACTAATTAATTGCCAGTAAACTAACTAATTACGACTATTTAATTAACAGTAAACTAACTAATCAAGACTAATTAATTACCACTAAACTAACTAATTATGACTAGTTAATTACCACTAAACTAACTAATTATGACTACGGTAATAACGACAAAAGCATCTAACAAATTACCTGCCTTTCGAGGGAAGCAAACAAAAAAGCCGAGCGATGAGAAGCAAGCAAATACTTAATCTCCCAATAAAATTAATTATATTACGTTCTTTGAGTTCTCAGCGACGAGCACCAGAACGATAATCAAAACGCAATTGAGATGAGCGAAGAGCGACTGCGAGAGTCTTGTATTTATAGTCGAGCGAAGGAGGAGCGCAGCGTTGGCGTTGGAAATTCTAGAACCGTTGGCGCCGAAAATTCTGGACGAGGTGATAGATGTGTGGAGGAGGGAGGGCGGGCTGTGGGATTAGGGGAGGGGCCTAGGCTTCGAAGCATCTCCCAACGATAGCGGGTGGTTTTTTTCCCCGTTTTTTTGTTTCTCCGGAGAACCGGATTGGACTGTATATGAAATTGCGAGAAAAATTCTGAACAAATAAAATTATAGCAAATTTACACAAGCAAGTACGCTGTGTCGGAAGGCTCTATATAAAATTTCATAATTTTTTGAACTAATTTGCTATATTTTAAAATTCCTAGAAACACTGAGAAACCCTAAAACCCCTATTTCGGTTCTCGGAACATGTGGCGGCGGGTGGGCGTTGCCGCACAACGACCGTGCGGCAATGCCACCACATGGCGTCCGTGCGGAGAGGGGTGCGTGTCGGCTGGCGAGGGGCTGCCGCACGATGACCGTGCGGCAAGTGGCTATTTTTGAAAAAAAAAACTCTGAAAACAATTACTCCTATATATTCGCCGCGAAAACGTGCCAATACGACCAAAAATTCCAGTTCAGCCATCTTATGATTTCGTCATGGACCGACTCACGTTCACGTATAGCGGTATAGGCCACTCTCTGCATTCGTATGTTATTGAAAAACTGAATCCCGACACTATGCCATTCTGCCATGATGATATAAACGAAACGAATCCACTGAAAACTCGAGCCAAACACGTTATTGTTTCTCCGATCCTCCAGGCTTCCTGCTGCAAAAGAGGGAGTTTTTCCCTCTCATTTAGCTTCTTTTTTAACCAAAATAACAAACATAGCTCCTCTACGAATAAATTGACAAAACTGGCATCCATTGCTGCGCTCAAAATGCATGACAGGAGCCTACTGCGCCTCCCACTGTTCGACGGATGATCAGCCAATCGGTGGGCGCGCGGCATGCTGGCTCCCACCAAATGGGAACCTACCGCATGGTCTACCGTGCATTTTAAACACAACATAGGTGCCGTTTTCGCTAATTTATTTACGAAAGGACTATTTTCAAAAAAAAAATTGTCGCGAAACCTTCCATTTTAGCCGATAATTCCGTGAGCGGAGGCGGACTTCGTGTGGCTCCCTCCGCTGTTGGCTGTTGGTTGCTCTTCTGTCGAGTTTCACACAGCGTGACAATCAAACGACAAGACGAAATCAAACCCATGCAGCAACAGGCCATACAGACGAACAAACCATCGTGTCACGCTCAGAAGATCGGAGCCAACGGCTGCTGGCACTCATCACTGAAGTGCACATGCCATCCATGCCGAGTCTGCCTCGACCCCGACCCCGACCCCGACCCCTGGATCTAGTCTGATTTGTTTCTTCATACACCTGAAAGTGACGAGATGGGAAATACTCTTCTAAATTTCTAATGCTCGCAGCCTCTGACCCCAGTGACGCGAGAGGAAATCAAGGAAGCGACGCGAGAAAGCAGCCAATCAATGGAGGTCGGCTCGGCCCCTGGTCTCGTCGGTTATAAAACCAGCAAGCGCGAGGGAGCGAGGTTTACACGGCCACACACGCAGACGGAGATTAGCCGAGGAGTGAAGTGAGTTTATGGACCGTGGCTGCTGCGATCGTGCCCACTCCTCCCCAACCGCCGCCACCTTCCAATTACACGGCCGCCCCCGAACCCCGTCCTCCTCCTCGTCCTAGTCTACGTCGCTCCTCCGATTAGGCAAGCTCCCTAATCACCACCACACCTTACTCCTGCTCCCCAAGAAGGCAGAAGCTACGCTAGGACGCAGCTTGATTCTGTGCTCACATGGCTCTCCAGCTGCTTCTCCTCGGCTCCCCGACCTCGATCGCCTTCCTCATTCTTTCCTTCTTCCAAGGTATCCATCGATTCATCCATTGGTGCTAGCTCCGTGCTAATCTTCTTGGATTGCTTGTGATTTGAAGGCAATAATAAAGTTGCGAGCTTGATTAATTTCGATTGGTGAATGGATGTGTTCGGATTTGTGGTTTCTTGCGGTGCGCAGGGTCAGTGGGCGCCATCACGTTCACCTTCACCAACCGGTGCACGGACACGGTGTGGCCCGGGGTGCTCTCCGGCTCCGGCACGCCGCCGCTCGAGACCACCGGCTTCGCGCTCTCGCCGGGGGAGTCGCGCTCGCTCTACGCGCCCTCGGGGTGGTCGGGCCGCTTCTGGGCGCGCTCGGGCTGCGATTTCGACGGCTCCGGGAAGGGCTCCTGCTCCACGGCGGACTGCGGCTCCGGCGAGGTGGAGTGCCGCGGCGCGGGGGCCTCGCCGCCCGCCACGCTCGCCGAGTTCACCCTCAACGGCGCCGACGGCAAGGACTTCTACGACGTCAGCCTCGTCGATGGCTACAACCTGCCCATGCTCGTGCAGGCGGCCGCGCCCGGGTGCCCCGACACCGGCTGCCTCGTCGACCTCAACGAACGGTGCCCCTCGGAGCTCCGCGCCGGCGACGGCCGCGCGTGCCGCAGCGCGTGCGAGGCGTTCGGCCGGCCCGAGTACTGCTGCAACGGCGCGTACGGGAACCCGGACACGTGCCACCCCTCCCAGTACTCGCAGCTCTTCAAGTCGGCGTGCCCCAAGTCCTACAGCTACGCCTACGACGACGCCACCTCCACCTTCACCTGCAACCACACCGATTACGCCATCACCTTCTGCCCAAGATCCACTCCAAGCAGGTACCTTTCTGAATTCCTGATGCTTTCATTGTACGATCCCAAGAGTCTCCATTGTAATTGTGCTGTAGATTTCATTCAACTATGATATTATATTATTCTTTGAGATAGAACCAAAAAAAATATCAGATTTTGATTTGGAATGTGAAATGGGGAAAGAGAGGAGGTGACAGAGTTAGGCATGAACAAAGAAACGAAGCCTTGATTGAGTTGTTCTCCCCTTCTTTCTTTTGCCTTTGTTCCGTGCCCACCTTGTATGTTGATGGTATTGACTAGAAAGTTGCAATTGCCTAGTTGAAACTAGGAACAGCAAGAACACATAGAATGGCTCGGGATCTCAAGGTTTTCGGTCTAATTGACCATTCTTGTTAGTTGTTACTGGCATTAAGTTGTGAGATCAATCTCCTTTGACATTTTGCAGTGGGAAATCTAAGATCACATCGCGGAGGCCGAGCCACGAGCAGCTCGAAGACGACGTGTGGCTGGCGACCTTGAAGGCCAGTGGCGCGGGTGCAGCGACGGCGGCGTCATGGTCGCAGTCCGTAGCCTTCCAAGCAGCCCTGGCAATTGCAGTGGCGATCATGCTTGCTGCAGCACAGGGCATCCTCTGCCCAGCTTGCTATGATTAGGCATTCGGCAAGGTGGTGATTCTTGATCCATAGGAGCGATCCAATTTGTTTTCAGAACAAAAGAGGATTGGATGCAGCAATAGCGAGGAGACGTGGAGAGCATATTCTTTAGGCCTTTTTGTTTGTGGATAGAGAACGTGAGAGGTTCACAAGTTGGCAATTGTAGCTCATGTAGTGCATTGCATTGCTTTATTGCCTTTCAGAAACCTTGTTCCTCGAGTTATATTCTTCTTTGTGCATACTTTTTTTGGGGTCTGGATCAATGTGCCATTCAGATACAGCGCTTTGAAATGAGAAGAATATAGGATCTGATACTGTTATCTTTTTACTTGCGAGCTCCTTTCTTGTTTGTGTGTGTGTGTGAAAGCTTGAGCAAGGCACGTGACAAATCATCTAAAAAAAGACAGATAGCTCAATCTGAGGTTCCCGTGTATCCATTTCGTCGGCAAAGGTAAACAGGCTAATGTAATTTAGATCCTGTTTGAGCTGTCACTTTGCTATCTCTTCTGATGAATCTCCCTCTGCATTTGCACGCCAAATCTCCTGGGATAAAGTTTGAGATTCTATTGGCAGTGCGATAATCTGATAACCACAGAATATTTTAAATGGGGGTGGACAGATGTCTGAAAAAAGAAAAGAAAAGGAAGATTAAAGATATGGTGAACAAAGATAAAAAGACAAAAAGGGGAGGCAACTAGGCAAAGATGTTGATAATGCTCATCCACCACCACAATGAAAAAGGAGAACAGTGAGCCGACTGTGAAAACCTCCTGAATACTTAATTAACACAACACTACAAAGCAAAGTATTATGTTAATTTGACATAATACTGACAAGACAGGTGTAGTAGACTACCATGATGACAGCACTACAAAGCAAAGTACTCTGTTTTTTTTTTTGGCAAAATGGAGGCATGAATCTTGAAGCACTCCAACGATGAGGACAGTACGCTCCAACGATGAGGACAGTACATGAGATTCCATGTATATGTGCAAAAAACCACATTCGGAGAAGAGGTAGTGAACTTTTCAGGTAAAGTATACTACCAGTCCCTTGACCTACCTGTCTAACGGGACATATCTAGTGGAAACAATCAGGCGAACCAGTTTGGTTTGAGCTCAGGTCCATTTTAGAGTAGTAAAATATTAGTGAAATCATGATTTAATTGCCTATACGATGCGATGTGTTTCCACATGTATTTAAGGCAAAATGAACCATTATCGGTGCAAGCAAGGATGAAGCTAAATAAACCTGAAAAGGCTCGAATCACCTGCATGGCGCAGACAAGTGAACTTTGGGGGCCGAGCAGGGTTGAGCAGAGACAGGCTTGGCGTATGGCCCGGACCGAGCCGTGCATGCGGATTGACGTGCTCGATCGAGCTGAAGCATGCGCGAGACGTGAGCGATCCTGTTCCTGTTGCAGATCAGGTAAAGGAGAGGCATGCAGGTGCAGGTCGCCAAGTACAGCTGCATGCTTGCACGCATGTATGTGTGTGGCCACTTCCATCCTGACTCTCGACGAACATGCATGAAATAGCGGGAGGCCCCTGGCGTCCGGGTGACGGACCCCGCCGCGGCCCCCTCGTCTCCCCGCTTCGGGGGCTGTCCATTTTCGGAACATGCCCTCTTGAGCAAGGCCAAATGGCACCGTAGGACGGAGGTGCATTAGAAGCGGATACGACGGATATCGATTATTCTGTATTATATTTCGTATTTTTTTATCGAAGTCGTAGTCAGGTATGAATAGTGTTGAATACTCATTTCTTCATCCCGTATACGCTCTGCGAGTCTTCGGATGGTCGGTCGGTTGGAAATTATCCGATTCTTTTTCACCCTACACAGGACATTAGACAGTAGGAGTGCAATCAGAGCGACACACGGAGAGACTAATCGCTAAGGTATCGAAGAAAAACACTCAGTATTACCTGCTTACTCAAATACAACAACCCACATATCTGTTATCTTCTTCCTAAGTAAAGTCACACCGTATTTTCCTTGCATCACCTAACATACGGATGTAAGAATATTGTTCATCCTATATTATATTCCGTATTTTTTCTTCGAAGTCAGAGTTAGACATAAATAGTATCAGATACCTATTTTTCATCCCGTATTTGCTTCGCAGACCATCAATCATAGTAAATTACTCGTTCCTTTCCCCCCGCCTGCCGTAGGAGCTCGTTCGGTTTCTTCTTCTCTCCCAAGTCCCAAGAAAGAAAGAGAAACGGAGTCTCTGGACCGAGCCGGACAACCACGCAGTACGCAGCCCTGAACTGAACTAGACTTGACAAACCACAAAGGGCCAACCACAAACGCACCGAAACCCCCCCAAAGACACAGCGGAATCCATCTCGCTCGCTCACCGGCGGCGACATCAGGATGGCCCGCTACGACCGCGCGATCACCGTCTTCTCCCCCGACGGCCACCTCTTCCAGGTCGAGTACGCCCTCGAGGCCGTCCGCAAGGGCAACGCCGCCGTCGGCGTCCGTGGCACCGACACCGTCGTCCTCGGCGTCGAGAAGAAGTCCACCCCAAAGCTCCAGGACTCCAGGTAAGCCGTCCCTTCCCCCACCCCTCCCATCACGCGACCCGCCCTCCCTCCCTCCCGCCCGCCGGATCTCGCGATTCTCACCGGCAAATCCCCCAAATTTCCAGGTCCGTGCGCAAGATCGCGAGCCTGGACACCCACATCGCGCTGGCCTGCGCGGGGCTCAAGGCGGACGCGCGCGTCCTCATCAACCGGGCGCGCGTCGAGTGCCAGAGCCACCGCCTCACCGTCGAGGACCCCGTCACCGTCGAGTACATCACGCGCTACATCGCCGGACTGCAGCAGAAGTACACGCAGAGCGGAGGGGTGCGCCCCTTCGGGCTCTCCACCCTCATCGTCGGATTCGACCCCTACACCGAGAAGCCCGCGCTGTACCAGACCGACCCCTCCGGCACCTTCTCCGCGTGGAAGGCCAACGCCACCGGTCGCAACTCCAACTCCATGCGCGAATTCCTAGAGAAAAATTACAAGGAGACGTCCGGCAAGGAGACCATCAAGCTTGCCATTCGAGCCCTCCTTGAGGTAAAATGCACACCGAATTATCCTACCAGTAGCTAGATTCATACCACTATACCAGCAATTGCTCATGTGAAGACAGATGCTCTAAGAGATGCGGATGGTTCACACTTCACAGAGAGTAATTAACTTAGGAGGACAAAGTTCAATTATTTTATGTTGTTCATAATTTGTCGATTAACTGATCTGAATGATGCACCATGCGGTGTTGGCAAAGGAAATAAGCTGCGGTTACCAAAGGCCAAGGTTCCAATGAATTGTTCAGGTATAGACTTTGAGTGCAATCTTTTGTGCGCTCAACCAGCAAAGTGCTTGGTGTTAGTCATGGTTGACTGGTTCTGAACATGTCATATTCTAGGGTTGCTGTCTTCATCAAGTTTTATAGAACTTAATTTAGTCCCAAAGTTATATCGAGTTCCCTGAAGTCTGTTATAATCAGCTGAGTTCAAACGGCAATGGAGAACTTAAAATAGAGTGAGATAGGATTGGTTCCATTGCATTTGCTTCCATCTTTAGGATGATACTTATAATTTATTAGTCTCTTGAATACATGCTCATAGTATTAGCTACAGCCTATAGGTTCTGGATCTTCAGTCTCATCAATAAATTCCGACTTGCCGACTGATAGACTCGAGCGCCGCGGGCTTCAAAACCACGGAAACTGCGTCTGCGGCTGCACTCCTGAAACAATCGATCATTTGGTTGTTTAGTGCGGGGTGACTTCGCAAGTTTGGTCGCGCTTCCTTCCACGAGTTGGTTTCAACGGATGTTCGCCGGCTGCCCAAGTAACGCTCGAAAACTTCTGGATCGCGGCGCGTATGTTGTTCTCGGGGAAGAGACGACAGGCTCTGGACTCGTGCATTACCCTCATCTGTTGGATGATTTGGAAGGAACGGAACAGGCGAGTGTTCAACAACAAAATAACATTGATGGACCTTCTGCCCCCAACAACTTTGGGACGAGCACTGCCACTGGCGCATGGCGGAAGCTCAACGTCTGGAGGCGCTGTCTACTCCTGAGTAGTTCTGTGTTTGTTTGTTTGGTCGCTGTCTTTCTATGTATCGGTCGTTCGTTCTTCTTTGTTGTCTTTCGATGCCTCCTAGCTACTGGTTCTCTTCTTTCTGGATTATCGTTTCCTCTTATTGCTGTTATGCTATCTACTGCTTAATGGAATGACGTGCAATTCTTTTGCGTGTTCTCAAAAAGAAAAATCAATAAATTCCGACTAGATCAGCATTTGTTATATGGTTTCATCTGCACCTTGTATTTTATTGATCAAGTACAAGTGTGGCTTCAAGTACAAGTTCATTGTGTTTCTCTTCTCTATTTTGGAAATTGTTTGATTCGCATATAACCTTTTGTTTTTTTGTTATTGAGACTAGATAAGGCATGTAAAGGTATAGTTCATATCTTTGGGTGGTGGGGGGAATGCAATATGCCACTCCAAATATGTATCGCAGACTAAAGTTTTCCATCACAGATGACATCTGAAGTTAAGTTTGCATGTACGAAAGAGCATAGTTTCTCAAGTGCCAATATCTTTTTGTGTGCATAGTTTCTCAAGTGCCAATATCTTTTTGTGTACCATATTGGCATGCCTTCTCTTTTCATAGTGTAACTGCAAGTTAACCTGTGTTCCTGCTTGGATGCACAATTTATAGCTAAAACTAAGTTCTTAGCTTGCATAATATTCAGTTGTAAGCTTCTAGCTTCATTTTGTTGTTGGTTGCAAATGTTTATCACAAATGTACATTCACTATGATTATATTCAATGATTGTACATAATGTAAATGGCCTGTCTGTGAATGCTTGTACAAGCTTTTCATATGCCATAGCTCATTCAGTGAAAGAAATATGTGATTTTCTTATTGCTTTAGCACACATGGAGTGATCTCTCTTCGGCGCATCTGTTTTGTTGCTTAGATTGCTTTCTCCACTCATTACTTGTATTATCGATTTGTCTGATGCTCAGCAATATATATTAATGGAAATAGTTGGCAAGCCTTTATATGCTATACGCCTACACCGTATTGTACAACAGGACTCTTTTTTTTTTTTGCCTCTTCTCATTATGATGTGTCTTGTATCTTCAGCTTAAAGCCTACCTTGGAGTTGTCTTATATTGAGCAATTGTCTTTATGTCTCTAGGTTGTTGAGAGTGGTGGCAAGAACATAGAGATTGCAGTGATGACACACAAGGATGGTCTTTGCCAACTCGAAGAGGCTGAAATTGACGAGTATGTTGCTGAGATTGAAGCAGAGAAGGCCGCCGCCGAGGCTGCAAAGAAGGGTGCCCCGAAAGAAACCTAATTTGTTCACGATTCGGTGTAATCTTAGCACACGACTCCTGTTCCACAGCATGACGTCTCCTTGTTTTTAGAAGAATGCCGAATTGTTTGTTTAAATTGGGTGCTTATCTCTGATGAAGCTGCTTGGACTAAACCCCCTCATGCTATGTGATGTACACTGTTATATTCAACATCTTCGTGTGTTTCTGTGAATGGCGTCGTGTTGGTGTGTTGGGCGGTATTATGTCAGATTTTCGGAGGTCATGCAAAAGCAGCATGACGCCGTGAATCGTGGTGTTACTATGTTGTTCGGGGATTTTCCGTACTTAACCGGTAGGAACTTCTGAAGTTTACGACTGGAGTGTTTGTTGTAGTTATTTTGTGCATCTAAGAGAGAGTACTGCTTTGTGTATGATCGTCTTGGATTCAGTCACTCATAGGCAGAGGCAGGGGCGGCGCGGCCCGCGCGGCGCACGGCGCCTTGGACGTGGAACTGCCGAGTCGCCAACCGGCGTGCGCTGCGCGGGGCACGGTGCGGTGGAGCCGCGGTGCCGTGGCGTCTGCCGGGGAGGACGCGTGCGGGCTGCTTCGTCACACGAACCGGCGTAAGGTTTTTTCTTTTTCGGAAATGGAGGATTTCACCTCCGATTTCTTTTATTGAAACCACTGACAGTCTTACAGGGTACTGAAAAGGAAAGACAGAAAAAGCGCTACCCTGCCCGGCCAATCAGAACCGTATACCTCTGAGCAGGGTTCACAATTTCGGTGAATTACCGAAATTTCGGTCCTTTCGGAGGGTAACGAAATAAATTCAATTCGTTCAAAAAAAAGCGGTTTGTTTGAATTTGGAGAGAATTTGAAGTGTTAAATAGAGGAAGCACTAGTAGAGAAATATCAAGCCAACGATCGCCTGGTGGCAGGGCCCCCTCGCTGGTTCCTGGGAGATCAGGGATCGAATCCCACTAAAAAAAAGCACATTAATTTTTGCAACACATTAATTTTTGCAATTATTTTAAATTTTAAATTCAAATTTGATTCAAATCAGTTTGAAAACCTACCGAAATTTAGGCTATTTCGGCCACCGACGAAATATTTTCAAAAACGAAATTGTGAACCTGCCTCTGAGGCAGGACAGAGAACAGAACAAACTAAGAAGAGGATATTTGCTACTTTGACATCAACCACATAGCTTCACAAACTACACCAGCGTCACTGAACTGATCGCTACCATGTAGACTTTTTCATATCAGACTTGAGAATGCACTGGGGCTCCTTCCAGGCCCTTCCGGAAAGGACACCATCCATGCGCACGGCCGAAAGCTTCATTCGCCACTATCCTTATCCTAGCCGCTCCTCCATGCAGCTTGCTTTGCCCTGATTCTTTCTGAATGGACCCCAGAAATCAATCCAGTAAGCGATGGTGCGAATTGTGGTGGTTTGGTCAACCAACGACTTGTTCTTAAAACAAGAAGCAATTCTTGTCTTCCAAATGGACCAGCATATAGCTGCACATCCCACTATGATCAGCTTATGTTGTCTGACATGGAAACCACAAACCCATGAATCCAAACGATGCTCCATATCCTTCGGTAAGCTGGCCAAGTTGAACGCACGAGCAAAAACTCGCCACACACACCTAGCTAATGGGCATCTGAAAAACAAATGGTTAATACTCTCTGTATCCCCACAAAGCAGACATCTATTTTCCCCTTTCCATCCTCTATGAGTGGGACTATCCTTGGTTAGTATGCTATTCTTTAGAACCAGCCACAGAAAAATCTTAATTTTCAGAGGCAATTTGACTTTCCAAATGAACTTTTGTGGGAAATGTGCACTGGTCATTTTCAGACAAAGATACAGGGGTTTGACAGAAAAGACACCCTTGGTGGCATCAATCTTCCATCTCATTTTGTCAGGGCTATCAGATAATTGAATATCCCTACAAAGAGATTGTAGATTTTGCCACATATCAAGAGTTTCCCCCCACAAAAATCTCCTGAACCTTACATAACCCAAACCTTCAGACAACACATGATCAACTGTCACATTCTTTGCAAAAGTAAAATTATAAAGCCTAACAAATTGAATGGCCAAAGTGCCCCCAATTAGCCAACTGTCTTCCCAAAATCTTGTTTTTTCCCCATCACCCAGGATCATTTGACAGTTAGGCAAGAAGAATTTCTTGATGGACATCAGACCTTGCCAAAAATAGGAATCTCGAATCTCCGGCGTAAGGTTAAGCCCATTTGTTTTAGGTGTGGCATTCCGCTGCCAGGCCGTAGCTTATCCGCTCGGTCGTGGGAGAAGTGCACAAGTGGGCCAAGTTATCGATACGATTCTGGGGACGGCACTCGGCCGTTGTTGGGAATTGGGATGGAGATGCGCCGCTGCTTGGATGGATCCTTGGGGCACCGCCTGTTCCGTCTTTTTTTTTTTTTTTTTTTTTTTTTTAATTGCAAGGCATGTTGGAGTCTTCCACAAAAATGACACTCCTGCCGCCTTACCGCGTCATTTTGCTACGGCAGGCCACGTGTTGCGATTTTAGGGTGTTTTACAATAGCAGCTCGTGGCAGGTGACCTGCTGTACTCCTAGTCCGAGGTAGGTGGTCTGCACATGTTCCTGCCGCGCCTGTCTGTCGTCCTGCCAGTTAGCCACCTGCCGCAACAAGATCACACACTAAAAGTGTTATTTTTATCATTTCGATTAGAATGCTAGTTTTGATATTGTGTTTTAAAAAGAGACTAAATCAGCCAAAAACTCGGCTTGTTCTGCCCATGCAAGACAAACATTTGCTTCTTCCAAAGAAGGAAGCAATGGAAATCATGGATGATCTAGTGGGCAACTTGGACTTTGGATCCGAATCCTCTATGTTACTGCAGAGGTTCATTGACGAGTGAGCATAGCATTCTGCAGTGGTACTGTAGCAAGTTGAAATATCTACAAAGTAATTTACTGTAATGAACTACTGTAGCTATTGATCTCGGCCTTTGCTTTTTTAATCGGACAGAGTCGCTGCCTGTGTGAGTGAAACATGACATGCAGCCCCTTTGGTAGAGACGGCCAGTTGATACAAGCAGCTGAAAAGAGAAACCGGGAAGGGAGCAAAATTAGTAGGCACTGCAAAGTGGTGGTGGATCAGATGCATGATGCAAAAATCTTGCCGGTTTGCCAATTCAGGAATCAATGGTGGAGGGGAGGGAAGCTCTAGGCTCATGGTTTTGGATAAGACTCGTCTGGCTCTGGTGGGTCCCTGGCCCCACGCGTCACCAACCATCACCCACTCCCGGCCCATGTCACCTGGGCCCCACGCACCCAGGAACACGGAAAAGGTAAGTGCGAGCACCCGCCTACCTAATCCAGCAGCTCGTCCAGTTGAGCTTGTGATTGGCCTGCCGATTGGCACACGATAGAGATACTGTCAGCTTCACTTGCCAACGAATCGCATTCCAGCGCAGGACTATTGGTCGATCTGATCGTAAAAACTGCTCCGATTCAACTGTGCAATCTTTATTCTGCAAGAACTATGCTCACTAGCCGAATTAAAAATACTAGCTAGCTTAGTATGAAGTTTGTCAGGTTCTACTTATTAAGAAGCAAAATAGTGCTTTCAGTCTCAAGTAGAACGTCACAGATCACCAAGTGCGACACGCTTCAGCCAGGGGATCCATCATGAACTGCACTGGACCCCAGTTCAGAGAGATGTCTGAATTACATGGCAGACAGCATCGCAGCAAAGTGCTCCTGACCACACGATCGACGCAGGCGGATGGCTGCGATAACATCGCATCGCAGGAACAGAGTAGACGAGATGAGACAGTAATCAGCACGAGATAAAGGAAGCGCCTTTACGGCGGTGACAAGGCAGGGATAAGCTTGCAAGTCACTTTCCTTGCTCTTCTTCTCCTCTTCTACCATTTAGCCAGAGGAGAGGATAAGGAGTGCCCCCAAGATGAGGTGTTTTTTTTTTCCCTCCATTTTATGCGTATGGAACAAACACCTATTTCCAAATTGGATGATGCCTGGGGATTCAGGTGGTTGCCATCGCTATAAAGTCCCCGTCTGCGTCGCCAACGGATTGGGATTGGAGAGATGTGTGTGGAGTTGGTGAAGATGAGATATCGTCTACTGACCTTGCCAACACGCAAATGGCCGCCCTCGTGGAGCCCCACACCACCAGACTTGTTAGGCAATGATTATAGTTGGATTTTTCTTGTCATGTGTTAGTGTATGAAATTTCCCAGATTTTTTGTACTTGTGGACATACTTAAGGTCTCGTTTGGAATGTAATTTTTTTCTTCTATTCCTACGAAAACTAGACTGTTTTATGTGAAATAGCTGCTCCCCAGGTAGATAGAAGATGAATGGCTGGCAACGCGGCGAACTACCCTCCTGATCCATCTCTTCAGTTTTCACCAGAGAGGATGCGCCAAATCCATCCATTCCTCAGTCGCTTTTTATTAAGAGTGGAGTGATGGAACAGTGACTGCACTGGAGAATGTCCTTGTCTCCTCGGAAATTGAGGGCCATGTGAGTGCTGGACTTTTGCGAACTCCAACAGCTGCATCTATGGTCCATCTGATTCTCGATTTGATTGCTCCATATCACTTTTTCTTATAAGTAGCGCACCTTTCCGCTCGGTCATTGTAACTAGTACTAGTACTGCAATTTCTGATCACAGATTTATGTACTACGCAGCTGCCGAGTCATATCGAATTGATGAATCTTGTCAGTTAACTAACTGCCCAACCTTCCCTTTTATACCCATCTTGGCCTCCCGGACGTCCTTTCAGGATATTATCTTTTTAGAAAAAAATGGTAAGAGCATTGTTATCTTTGCAATGAAGAAGAAGAAATATACAGGCTACAAATAAGGAAACTGAAGACAGATAAAACACGAAAAATGCTAAAGAAGCAAGAGGGAAACAGAAAAAGAAGAGGAAAGAGAGAGAAAGAGAACAAAGAAACCTAAAAACCAAATAAAAAACAACAAAATTAATCGCCGATCCTTATGAAATAGCCAAATCACCCGTCGGTAAGTAGGCCGTCAAATTCTTTGCTCTGCTTATTATCCATGTCCTGGCCTCTTCCTTGATGATCACAACAGTTTCGATGACGTTATTGCGCTGGTGCTGAATTTTTTATATATTTCTTTCTAGACTTGCCGTATAGTGAGAATAACTAGAGAGTTTTGGCATTTCTTAACTGCGGCCCTTTTACTTAGTGACACAGCCATCCACCAGTCTAGTATCAACGCATGAGTATCCCATTGCGTTGGTAACATACTATTGCGTTGTGCCTAAGTTGCGATAGCGTTCCATGATATTTCAGGATATTATTACCGCGAGATAATCTTATCTATCTATGATAAGTTCTTTCTGATTTAGCCGCGAACTCGAGCATCAGCGTCACTGCAGGTAAGAAATTGAGCAGGAACAGCGTTGCATCACCGGTGAGAGGAGAGAGGAAACCTGTAACAACTAACAACCACTAGAGTCCATGGAGAACAAACAACGGCAACTAATCAGACCGCAGTACCTATCCAATCGCGCAGGGAACACTGTTTAAATACAGTAATTTACAAGCGCCAAAATACCACTCCTGCACTGATCTCTGACAGTGTTCCTCATTTCACGGTTTCGTCAGCCCACTGAACAACAGAACACGGTGACGTGACACAAACACAGTAGCAAGCGAAAGAATCACGATGCCTAGCTTGTGGTCCAGAGTTTTTAGCTTATTTAGTCTTTTTTTTAAAATAAAATAGCAAAACTAACTCTCATAAAAACAAAATGATAAAAACGACACCCCTGCTATGCGAAACCACCGTAATGACCTGCCGTGAACCGGGATGATTGCAGGTCACCTATCACGCTGCCACCTGAAGTGCCCCCAGAGCACTGCAGGTCACCTCAAATGCTCCGAGAACACTGCAAGTGACACATATCGTCTAATTACCTATCTGCAGTGTTATTTTTATCAATTTGTCAAAGAAGAGACTAGATTTGCTATTTCGTCACCTATAGAGGACAAATGGGCAAAAAAAACTCGTGGTTAATGATTTTCACAAACAAGGCGCGCGCGCACGAAACTATGGACTGTGGAGTACTAGTTTCTTGTACGGATCATCTACCAAGAGCGAAGAATACAGAGATATACTGTGGTTGATGCAAACCTGATCTGTATGTAATCTATACGTTTCTTGCACAGTGCACAGCGCCCTTGTCAATAATGTGAGCAACAGAAGGGGTGAAAGTAACAGAAAGACGAGGAAGAGAGATGAAGAACAAGCCGGGAGAACGTGGAAGCCTCTGCTGCCTACCAAACTTGCCGGAAAATTGGCGATTCAGACCAATGTATGTGCGCAGTTGGTGGTCGCTAGTCAAGGGAAAACGACCATTCCATCCTCTTTTACTCCATCCATTTTTCATTTATGGACGCATCATGGATCTCTCCCCGGCCATTAAGTCTCGTGTGACACTGAGCATGAGTCCCTGAAGCCCTGCACAAAATCCATTCACGGAATGGCTCGAACAGTCACGCGTCTGTAACTCGAGAACAAACAAACAATGCAGCACAGCTTTTGCACAGAGAAAATGGCAAGAAGCCAAGAAGCAAAGACGACCACACGTTACCGTGTGATCGAATAATATAGGTTGGTTTTGATCGGTGGCCTACACGGACAAGATCACTTGCCGGGTATTATTTAAGTGCATGTTGCGGTGACAAAAGCTTCACATTTTCTTGTCATGTTCCCCAAGATGCCATTCACTTACCGGCATCTAAGCACCTTGTCCGTTGAATTCTGCCTCCAGTTTTTAATACTTCTACCACTACTATACTAGGCATTTTAATAAAAATTAGTACTACTGGATTGTGATAGTAAATAGGAAAGAAACAACGGCGGTGTTCGTCAGCAGCCGAAACTGGTAGCTAACCAGTGGTGCGTAGATTAGCATTAGCCTTACGCTTTAGCCAATAATCAAGAGACGGAAGATGCACACCATTCTGGCAAGAAACTGGATCCAACTGGGCACGTTCAGCGTACCGGAATCAGGGAGAACAAACAAAACAAAAGTAGAAATCACCATCCAGAATTCTTGACTCGGCACACAGAATCGTGGTCGATATGAAACTAAGAACACGCAGCTGTGGTCCATGGGGAACAACCTTTGTGTGCTGACGGTATGTATGCATGTAGGTTTCTTCTGAATCTTCATTCTCGGGTGCCCAGTGAACCTTAACTGTCCTGCCGGTTTTGACACCTTTAGTTTCTTTTCATCTGAGCTTATTTGTCGTGAAAAAAAAGACTATATAATCGGGACTGTCTATTCGTAAGGTGACTGAATTTTTCTTAAACATAAATCACTTTTTATCCATTCGATCAATATTTCAATCATATAACACATCAATCTCTATACAAATTTAATGATCACAACAAGTGATTTAAACTTAAGAAAATTTCAGACAACTTCAAAATAACAAGACTGAATTCTTTTCTTCACGGATTCTATGAGTCAAAATGCAGACGAGGAGGTCATGAGATCAGTGTGCACCGACAGAGGACAGAGTCGTGGCTATGCCTCTGGTACAACCATCTACAGTTAGGTTGTTTTTTTTTTTAAAGAAACTACAGTTAGGTTGGTGAACACCATTGAAACGCAAATCTTTACACGAGCAACATACGAACTCAAGAAAAGAAAAATCCAAGACTGTTAAGAGCAACAAGGGCAAGGAGGTAGAGAATTGAAGAAAAATAGCAACCGGTGATCGAATTGCTGAATTGGTTTTCCGCCTCCCAAGTCCTTGTTTAACGGCAAACTAAAGTATACCACTCAAACCCAGAGGAAAGGTGATTAAGCACCAAACCTTACAGCTCCGGAGTCCGGACAAAACATGTACGTCTTGCTCAGGAAGGTGCATGCCAATGTGTCATGTCGGCAAGACGGCAACTAATAATCATTAAATAACAGCTGAATCAATCGATCGGCTACTACCTGATCGTCATCCTCCGGCCGGCACGAGCCCTCCTCCTACACCTATCCGATCTTCATCCACTGCCCGTGAGCAAACGCAATCTGCGCTCACTATAACTCTCTTATCAGTTATCTCATGCTCAGATTTCCATCCACGGCCTGATTGGTCCGCATAAATATCATAAAAAAACAGTTTAAAAGCTTCGAAAAATTCCAGTGTTTCACATAAATTTCATATAAAACGGTTCAAGAGATTTAACGCAGAACATGGTAAGCGACGATATTTAATAATCTTCAATTAATTAAGTTATTTATCTATAACGTTTATAGATAATAATATATTTTATATAACCTTTAAAGGTACCCATCAATATTAATAATAAAGGGATTATACATACTTAATGGTCGTAAGCTATTTTACGATCACCCTATATGGTCGTAAGTTCTTCTACGACCACCTATTAATTGTAAATCCTACTACACTTACCATATATGATCGTAAATTCTTTTACAACCACCTATTAATTGTAAGTCCTACTACAATTACCCTATATGGTCGTAAGGTCTTCCACAACCACATATTTATTATAAGTCCTACTACAATTACCTCATGGTCATAACTCTTACTACGACCACCCTATGGTCGATAAAGCCTCTGAACATCTTTGGCCTAATCGACTAGTGATTATGCTTTGTGTTTAATATATGCACGAACCTTTTAGTCCCGGTTGGTATTACCAACCGACTAAATGTTTTTTTTTTTGTTTCCATTTCAATTCATTATTGATTTTGGTTTTACAATTACATTAGGTTTTCAAATGCGTATTCTTATTTTAATAATATATGTATACGCACATATAATTTAGTTTGGAACATTATTACACACAAATAAAGTATGAAACTATATATATTATGGAGCTATATATATGTATAATATATATATATGCACAAAAATTTACAAAATTATTCATGCATCCTTGGTATTTACAACACAAATGTTGTCCTCCACTTAAATGTCATACAAATGTTAGTCTGGTTTGGCTTCAATGGTTCATCTGGTTAAGTAGAACTTCGGTCTGGGCTTGAGGACATGCTCATTAAGAAATCTGCGATTGTCTCTTGAATTCCTTTGAGGCGGTCCATATCCAACACTGTTCCTTCAACCATATCTCCTTCAATTTGCATTAAGCGAAAAAGTATTAATATACATAAGATTTATTTAATAGCAACAAATAAATAAAATGGATTTATTATATATACTTGTTACGTGCTTTACAGATCTGTAGATGGGTTCTTTTGCATACACCATGAGGAACTCGCAAGCGTAGTATCCACACAAATTGTTGCACGGTGGCTGTAGTAGAACCCATCATGCGATATAAAAGATTACTCTCGTCATCCGTGGCGTGGTGAAGCATGATAAGGTAAAGGCGCGGGAGCTAGTACAACTTACATCCGATCGGTGTGGATCAAGAAGTGGCGCTTCAGGTCCGGACGGTGTAGGTGAACGAACCAAGCCCAAACCACGCCCAATAATTGGATCGTTAATTAACTATTTGCGAGTTAAAGAGCGAGGAATAAATATTTAAAGATCGAAGTTACCTGGATAATGTCTATCATATCTTGGTAATGTTCTGCGGTTTTCTCAACGAGTCATAGATTAGCAAATGATATCGGAGAGATCGAAGACAATCGTATCGATGAAAAGCTTGCATTTGTTTATAGAGTCAACATATATATCTTTATGTTGGATTGAGTAAGTAAAGTAAAATGTGCACACGATAACAACACTCACCCAAAGTTGTAGGGAAGAGTATAAATCTTTTGTTCTTTTGGTTGATCAAGAACCTCCGAAAATTCCTCTCCATTTGAGGTCTCCATTGATCGTGGGAGTGTTTGGGTCCTTGAATACGATATATGGATCAACGAAACCAATGTTCTTGTCATTTCTACGTGTGAGGTCTCTCATCATGTCTCTGCATATGTATAGACATGCTAGCTAGTGTGAGGATAATTACTTATACATATACATATGCTAGAGTGAGATTATTAAAAGAAAGAATCACGTCTGGACAAAAGCGGTGATGAGAGATTTGTCTAGAGCGTCCATGTGGCATAGCTGGTGTAACTCATTAAACCGAACCATTATAATGTCATCGCATACGGAAGTAATGATGGTTTATAATTTTAGCGCAAATAAAGTCATCCGCTTTTCTGCGACATGCGCCATGTACCACTTGTTTAACAAGTACATTTGCGTCTGAAGTTCCATGAGCTTCGGGGTTGTATAGACTCTTGCCATATACATATTCCTTCTTCCAATGATCAACTTCGGAGCACTTTCGATGTGTGCTCTGCCGAGCATTTGGAAATGCTTAGACCGTTTCGCGAAAAATTCATCAAGTTGATCCAAATGCACGCTTTCGGATATCTGTTCTGCGCGTTCGTGTTTGAACCATATTCATTCCCAATAACTAGTGGGGCACGATTGCTGTGATTGTTCCCCGAGCCGTGCAACACCCTTCCGTGCTCTCTTCTCTTTCTTCTTCGCCTCCTCAATTGACTTGGTGAGAGTGCGGTCATAGTCCGATAGTGGCGAATCCTTACGAGCATGGCGTAACTTTTACGGTGGCGTCCACCCTTTGCCTTAGAACTTACGGGCGTGCGAAGAACGGCTTCTCGAGGTTTCGCCTTCACTTTTAGCCTTGACTTTGCAAGAAACCGCCCATCATTTTTCATCGCGATCATCGAAGTCACCGTATTGAACAATAATGTCGTTATGCACCTTCTTCCATTATAACCTGGTTTCTCCGTGCTTGGTCCAACAAATATAGTGTGTTGAAGACTCCTTGAATATATTCTTACACAGGGCACATGGACAAAGACATGTTAATATGTGACATTACTCCCGAGATAATTGCATATATTAAACCTCTTAGTGGAAAAACAAATTTCATGATTTTTGGAAATTTATTGTGGCCTACAAAAATCATGAAAGTTCCATTTATGAATTAATTGGCAATTTTATAACATATAAAAATTATTCAAATTTCACATTTCATATTTTTCATAGATAGTATACATGTCAGAGAGCATACACAAAACTTTCAGAATTTTGGAGCTCTAGATTTAATTATACAAAAATCACAAATCTCTGTACTATTCAAAAATCGAAAATAAAAGAAAAATGGGCGACATAACCGTGAGGTTGAGTGAATGAGCGGCTCGGCGGTGGTAGACGGCGGCGCGACGTGGGAGATGCGTCGGTTGACAATAACTACCCTTAAACGTGCACATTACATCAAACGATAAGATGTCTCTTGACGTAGACAAATGTCACACATTCATGTGCTATATAAGAAGTAAAATCGGTAGACAGAGGAGAGAGACAGACGAGAAGAGAGAGACTAGAAGATTAAGCCATAACTTTAGTGACTCCTTGTTTTAAACACAATCAATACAGTAAACACAGAAGTATGATTATTATTCTATCGAAAAAAATCTAAACCTGTATAAAATTTTCGTATTCATTTATGTATGATTTCACTTGAGAAAAGATCCCAATATTCATTCATAAAATTGATACTAAATCATCGACGCTAAGAAATAGATGTATAGATGTGTAGTCTGTACCGCTTGTCGTCTACGGCCGTTGTTCGGTGTCCTCTAGACTGACTACTCGACCTTTTTGGGGTTGCATAAAGAAGCAACAGAATCTATAAATGCGGTCCTATCTATCTCAGTCACATACATTTGCATGTCATGGCAGTGCAACTGCAACACAAACAAAGCGGCGTCTCCAACAACTTGAGCCCGTCCAAAACCGCTGCTTTTAGCAGAAGCAGCATCTGTCTGACCGGCAACTTGCAACCGCCCTCCCCAAAATTGGGCAAGAAAGGAAGGACTCGCCTGTTGCTCAAACGAAAGCAACAACAGAACTGTTCTCTCGTCCTGTCTCTGTCTCTCATCACCTGTCTTTGTAGTAATTGATTTCCTTCCTGCTTACTTATTACTTCCGTTCTTTTTTACTTATTGTTTAGATCTCCAATATACATTTTTGGCCATTGCTTTTCTAATTATATACTACTAAAAATTATAAAAAAAATATAATAATATCGAAGTACTTTCGATGACAAATCTACTCATAATTTTCCTGTGACAAATATAAATTTTATGAGTTTTGAGTCCATTCCTAGTGAACAGAATAGCTAGCTCCAAACTCTGAACTCATTTCGGTAAAAAAAAAAACTCTGAACTCGTATGCATCACCAATACAACAGTCTTGAGCATTTTTGTAGAAAAGCAAGAAAAAGAAATTAGAAAGTGGCCAGACTAACGGAATTCTCGTGGAACTGCTATGTTCAGAGAAGTTCAGACACCACAAAACGCACTGAATCTAATCTCCAGGCACGGAAATTTTCTTCTTGGCAGGACTGAAAACTGAAAATACTAGAGACGTTCCATCTTCAGACTAAAAATTTACATCGACCTAGAATCAACTATTACTCCTGGCCATCAGTCGAACAGTAATTACACAAAATGGAGGAGAAGAGATCAGGGAGGATCTCACGAAGAAGAGACAAATCCTCACCTGTATTTTTTCTCCTTGTCACCCTGTATTCTTTTCACCTAAAGACTAACTAACCAACACTATCTAAGAACCCAAACAAAAGGAAAGAACAGAATAGCTAGAAAAGGAGAGGTTGCTCGATCATTTCATCTCGAGGGTTCTGAAGTTCAGCATGCCAGCCCTGAGACCCAGGAAGTTGCTGCTGCACTTGCACTCCGCCGCCGCCGCTCCCTTCTGGAGGCCCAAGCCGCAGCCGAAGCAGAGGCCGCCCTGCAGCTCCCTCTTCAACGGCTTCATCAGCACTCTCACGGACTTCACCTCATCTTCTTGGCACGGCGGGCTGATGCAGAGGTCCAGGTTGAGGTCCGGGCATCTGAGCGGCTTGGTGTCCTCCTCCCTCCGCCGCGGCTGCGGTGCCGGCGCCGGCGACTGGGGGTGGAAGGATATGGTGACGTTGTTGGACGCGTCGTTGATGGGGCGGTGCGTGACGGGGTCGATGCCCCTGCCGAGCAGCTTCCTCCGGATGTGCGTGTTCCAGTAGTTCTTGATCTCGTTGTCCGTCCTCCCCGGCAGCCGCGCGGCGATCAGCGACCACCTGCACGTACATCATCAGTAACAATTGATATTGACTGATCGGCCATCAGCTCGGTGCCGATGCATCAGAATTCATATCGGAAGTTCGGAACATGATCGAGGTTAGCCTACTTGTTGCCTAGGAGGCTGTGGAGCTTGATGATGAGGTCGTCCTCGTCGGAGGTGAAGTTGCCGCGCTTGAGGTCGGGGCGGAGGTAGTTGATCCAGCGGAGGCGGCAGCTCTTTCCGCAGCGCAGCAGGCCGGCTGCCTTGGGCAGCGAGCGCCAGCAGCCCTCGCCATGCGCGCGGATGTAGGCCACCAGCCGCTCGTCCTCCTCTTTGGTCCACGCGCCCTTGTTCGTGTGCGCCTTCTCGCAGCACGGCGACCTCCCCATCTCTCTCTCTACCCCCGGTCCGCGATTCCTCGGTCTATCTCACGTGTGATGCACTGGTGTGGTGTGGCTGCTGGGCTCCAACGATCGGCGGCCGGTTAGATTGGAAGAAAGGGTGGGCGGATTTATATAGGCGGTTGGTTACTCCTCCTTTTGGGCGTGGTGGTTAGGCTGGTGCTGTGCTGAGTTTTTTTTCCTTCTATTTTAGCTTTTTTTAATAAAATATTAAAAATAACCGGTATACGATTAAATTGTAAAAATAACATCACTACCATTCAAAAATGCTGCAGCAGACCGCGTGCTGCTGACCCATAGCGCAGCAGGGCGCGTGGCAAGCTCCCAACCGATGGCAGGCGGCCTGCCACGCTCTGGACCGCGGCAGGGCACCTGCCGCGCGCTTAGTCCGTGGCAGGTTGGTAGGTAGGCATGATAGCAGCATGGGCAGGCGACCTTTGATGCATACTACTGCTACTCTGCCCCCTAGACTTTGAGGCAGTACGTCTTGCAGGTGATGAACTGTATGTATTAGTACTAAGCATCTAGTTTTTGTTTTGCATACGATTGAAAATGTGTTCTAGCTACCAATTCAATGAATTTTGTTGGAATATTATTGGCATTAATTGGGATGATACGACCGATGTTCAACTTAAAGTGAAAAAAAAAAACGATATTAATCTTCAATTCTATGTTCTATATGAAAATCTTTATTTTGGCTGCATGGCTTATTTGGAAACAAAGAAATAGCAGAGTGTTTGAGAATATCACACTGAATATTATTAGTTGGAAAAATCTTTTTAAGAGTGAATTTGCTCTGCATGTGCATGCATCGAGTCAAAGAAGATCATAGACAACATTTTTTTGATTGACTGCTAACAATTGTTTGAGGTTCTTTACCCCAGTGGGTTGTAACTTTTTGTTTTCCTTTTACCTTATACATAAAACCTCTTTTATTTTTCATTATTATATATATACAGTAGGAGTCTCCCTTACTGTTCCTCATCAAAAAAAAAAAAATGTGTTCCAGTCTGGAAAATAACCTGATGAAAACCAGCTCAATGTTTCTCTCTCGACGAATGGTATCTTACGGTGTGCCAATGAAAACCCATGTGCCCGTAGAAAGAAGAATTGAACACGCCGAGCTATAATCGTGGACTTTTTCTATGTTATTCCACAATTAGAAAATGATGGGTTTTAAAAACATTCATGTACGTATTTGGCACGAGCTAAATGTGAAATGTGAATTGCCACCCACTGATGTTTTCCCATTGCTGGGCAAATCGGTAATCCTGTTGATGACATCACCACGATATATATTACAATTTGAGAATATTTTTAGAAACTCTTAACATAGATTCTGGGTTCATCTGTTCGGTCAACACTGAATTAAAAACTCACCAAACCCTTTTTTGAATGGATTTCACCTACTCATTCATTCTAACACATGTGTCCTCCTATTTCCTACCAGCTTCCATAACAACTGACAACAAGGTGTGGTCTTTTCGATATTGTATAGGCCAACCGCTGATGCTTCTGAGTTCTGATCCTTGATAAGAGCAGGAAATATGTCACTAACGTAGATACTGGATTTAACAGTGTAAAAAAGAAAACTTTGCATTGATTTGGATCTACCATGAATTCCCAAGGGGTACGGGCATAATCAGTAGTGGATCTAGAACGAAATCGACTGAGGGTCATCATATATATTACCACATGTGTGCAGAATCACTGAGCTTAAATTTCAGCGTGTACACCTATATGTATGTGAGTTTTGACAAGACAAAACGACTTTAAACCCGTGTTTCGTACACTCCTGTAGCTCTACTAGGTGGATCCACTCCTGTAGCTCTACCTCACCGATCCCTGTGCCCTGCAGAAAGTTCCAGACTTGATGTGTGCCATCTCTCCGCCCTTCTCGCCCAACGACCTCTCCAGTATCGATCTACCAAACACATTCTTCGCCGATGCAAATATGCAATACTCATGGGTGACCATGTGTTAGGTTTGGTCCTGGCCTCCAAGACTCGACACCCCAACTCAGCTAGACAGCTACTACTGTTTCGTCGTTCCAATCGGCGATCTTGAATTCAACCTTACGATTCTTAAGACTTCAAAAGAGTTTGGTCCCAAAGCTAGGAACGTGGTTTTTACATACGTACATACACATGTGACCACGTGCGCTGTCTTTACCGTTGAAACGCTCTAAGATTTGTGCTGCATTGAAAAAACACTCACTTTCTCTTGGGAGAGAGAGAGGGGAAGGGAGAGAAAGGAATGAAGATTTTTGCAAAACGTAGCATGAATCTTGGAGCGCTTTAAAGGTAGAGAGATAGCGCATGCTGTCACACCTACCTCTACCTGTGGCTTTGATTTATCCCAAAGCTAGTCCAAAGTTGATGAACTAGTGCCCCCGCTCGGCATAAACGTGAGGCGGCTGCTGGTCACCTACCTGACTGACTGGCAAACACCGGACAGACAGGCAGACTTTGATGGTCTCAGAAACAGTAGTAGGGCAAGAACATGATGGGTTAGCTAGATGGTACTAGGTAGTTGCAAAGCAGAGGCTAATTCCAAGTCAATATAGACCTGACACTTGAAGACGTTATAAACTCTTCTTTTTATCGTGTCTGTGTGACTCCTGTTGCCATTGTTTAGAACTGTAAGAATCAGTATTTAAACACAAGGATATACACCAGTTAGAACTGTAGGAATCAGTATTTAAACACAAGGATATACACCAGTGTTATACTAAACAACAGAGAGTTCTAGCCGTCAGTTAACCACGGACGGATGTTTGGTCAGGTTGGTTCATCTGCAAGCTCATGAATATAATATAAGGGGGAACACACAGTGTAACACTGTAACATTATCTTAGCACGTGTCGGTTGTCCTTCTGCTGTAACCACTACTTGACCAACTCCTCCCCATGAGTTATTTACAGGCATCCTTCCGAAGAACGTTATCATGTATGCGTTCCTTCTCGGTTGCATCGGCTGATTGGTACTGAACAAATAAAAAAGGGACCCTTCAGGGGAATGCTTAGGCATAACAAAACGTGGTTTTGGCCGTATTGGCCGTGCGGGAGGGGAGGCGGGCTGCCGCGTGGCCTCACCGCACGGCAGTTGTGCGGCAGCGGGCGCTTCATTCATTGGTACATCCCGCGTAATGACCGTGCGGTGAAGGTGATATTTTTGCAAATACAACAACGACCTTGCCTTTTTTGCTAGAACGTTGCACATACATGCTAATATGGTCAAAACCTCTAACATAACTTGTTGGTTTGTCTACACCGTATATCCTTTCAGATAGGTTATTCCACCGTGGTGTCACTATTGAATAATCCAGGCTGGTTAGTGTATTGATAGAGTCGACCAAGTTTTTTGAGGACATTGACAATGGGCTTGTTTGGTTCGTACCTTGGAGCCAACTTGACAGGCCGGGAGCTTCTCTGGGAAGCATCTAGGGTGTGTTTGGTTGCCATCCTAAGAGCTTTACCTGGTCCAGGCTGGGACGACAGGCCTAGGTGCTCGAAATCGAATACCTGCCTCCCAAGTGAGCGATCCCACCGCTAATCATCGTCTTCCTCCACTGCTCGAAAACAAACACCTGGCTCCCAATGCCAAGCCCAGCTCTCACCGCCGTTGTCGCCTCCTCCTCACCGACGCCAAGCCCGACTCCCGCGCCTCCATCCCCTCACTCTGCCATCACCACCTACTCCTCGCCGCCGCACCCTCGCTCCACTCTGCCCCCCTCGCGCCCTGCTTCCGCCCCCATCTTGATTTGGAGGAACGAAGGGATTTGGTAGGAGATTGACAGGTTCTGTTTTGGGAAGTTTGATTAAAATGGTGTTAGAGAGGCGTCTTTCGTGGTTTTACGCTTCCTCATACTAAAAACATGATTTTTTTAAAAAAAAATTATGTTTTCTTCTGACATAGTCTCCAACCAAATACCACACCTCAGATTTGTCTAACACAAAATCATCTAATTTTCATACTACCTCTAAACGCCACCTTTTCCAGTCATAAAAGCCTAGAGCACAAACCAACCAAGCCCAACATCTTTTGTAAGAGAACAAGATACACGCCCAACGTGCTTTTAATAGTGAGTTATGTATTGTCATCTCCATATAATTGTCATTAAAATGTTCACGAGTATGGTGTAAACATTAATTGGTAATAATTTTTGAAATATTTTGAGGTAGTGCTGCAGTAGTTCATCACTAGAATTATGTTATTTGTCTAGATACCTAAATGAGTCCATGCCAATGAAGAACGTGGCAGCCTTACTTGCTCCTCTTGGAAGCCTCGTACAGGCAGCTCACGATAGCTGCAGCTGCAGCAGCTGCTACCCTGTGCGAGTACAGCACCAGTTGAACGATCTGATTTTGTAGATGCTGGGCCGCTGATCCGTGGAGTGAAGCCAAGTTCAGAGAGTTTCTTGTGTGATTCAGCAGTCCTTGAAGAAGGCATCCTCATCCTGAGATACGAAAAAAAAGGCATGGTTCTGAATCTGGAACTTGTACCATGGAATAAGGCGCTAACATACTAAGGTAATAGTATCAAGTGCACTAAATTCAAGAATATCACAAATCCTGTGCACCTTTGCATAAAGCTCCACGTAGCGTCTAAATTCAGGATCTTCCAACAATGCTTTATCGGTAGGAAGCTTTAGAAGCCCCTCAGATTTCCCCTTCAGTAGCTCACTGCAGTGATATAGATAAAAAAACAGTTTACATTGATTTTCCATCTCAAATCTAGTCTCCAAAACAGGTAGATGTATGGCTTTGTGTTCAACTTACAGGAAGTATGAGTTGTCAAACTTCAGAGGCTCATGAGTCCATGCACCTTCAAATCCAGACCTTTCAGGATGCGCCCTTCCCTAAAAGAACAAACTCAGGGTTTAAATACTGAGTTTCTGATGATTTGGTACTGCTACTACTTCACAGAATACAACAATTACCAGTGTGGCCCCCAGATAAAGCTACGATATCTTTGTATGTTAAGCCCAACTGATAAAAGATGTCCCTTGGATGTGGTGGACCTATTCGTGAAACAAAAGGAAAAACCCAGATACATACCTCAGCAATAGATATATGATTACAACTGTAGCAGGTAAGCAATAACGAACATAAACACTGGAATAAAAGTATCAAAGCATTCTAGACGCCTGTTGTGGAAAATACTAATTATACGAAAAGAAAAAAAAGGCAGCTCTTGTATACCAATGGATGCAACAAGAACATAGATCGACATGCAATATTATTTATGCAGCTTTATGAAACTTCAGGACAAGGACAAGGACAAGGAAAACGGATAAGTAACATAGAACATATACCAGGCAAACACCAGCACCAGCTGTTATGACAGGTAAAATGGCCAGAATACTGGTAAGGCGGGCAGATATGATTAGGTGAGCCTCCAATATCCGAACAAAATGTATTTGTACTTGAACAGAGTGTATTTCAGAAGATAGGAAAGTACAACCAGACAACTGTATTGTATGAAATGGGTTATCTCAAGCAGTACTAAGTACTAAATATCAAAGCATGAACATGAGCAGATCAGCGCAAACGAAATTCCAAGGGATTACATTTGATATATGCTGAATTGCTGATGAGTTTCTAAATCATATTTCGACCAGTTGCTTGAGATACCAAGGAGTCAGGGAGCATGTGATGCCGGCCGTGGCATTTCCTGCTGCTGTGCAGCCCACGCCCACAACAGCATGTTTATGTATAATGATAGGAAAAACATTAACCAGTAGAAAGAATATTTTGTGGTAGTGACCTTTCTTAGCATCAGGTAGACGCCCTTCACGGGGCAAACCGACGAATCCTGATTCTGGTCAAGAGTAGTTAATAAGTGAGAATCAGGAATGATGCATCCATTTACAAAGAAATGTTATTTCACGTACACGTCGTCCAGGAATGAACTCAATGGTTGGACCCCTAGTAACTTCAACTGCAACCACTCCAGCAAGCTGTAAGTAAAATCTAGTTCCACTCCAGCAAGCTGTAAGTAAAATCTAGTTATCACATAAGTATATATATTGAATTCGCTGTTTCACAGTACTCAATAGGATGCAAAAGCTCAAATGTGCAGAAAATATCAGATATCTTAGTACCAATACTCCCTTAGTATAATACAAGAGCCAACTCAAGCAATCCCAAATTACCTGATAAATGTCTGCATATGTAATCTTGGATTATTTGCTTTAATAGACTCTGTTGCAACAACAAAGGACAGTTGGATAAGCGATAATAATCATTTAATTTATTTCAGCAGTGAAGTAAGGACCAATGTAATAAGAAACTAGTAAAACCGGAATGTGTTAGTCGTGTGATTCTACAGAGTATTATTACACTCAAAAGGTGCAATGCTATCAAGAATAGTTACTGGGTAGATAAAATCTCAGAGATCTCCCACTTGTACATCTGATGATGTGAATAAAGCGGCATATTTAAGAGGGTTTAATATTTTACAAGGGACTATTGTTAGGAATAGGGGATACACGTAGAAATAGTCATGGCCAAGCACCTTTTCATAGGCAGGTGCTCTTTCCATGAGTAGCTACTAGGGGAATGTTAATTTTCCAGGACCGAAACGGCGACTAGAGGGGGTGAATAGGAGCACTATCTATTTTTCGCTTTGATCGGATTCAAATATGATATTGACTCCAATAGCTATAGGAACTATGAAGATCAATAAACATAAGCGTAGCAGAAGACTTGTGCTGAATCTCCTTCAAACCTCCAAAAGAAACGACCGAAAACAAAAAAACAGCCCGATGAATAGCACTGATGAACAGTACTGGTTGTAACAGATGAATAGTGATGGTCGTACCGAAAATCGAAACGACCGGATGAACAGTGCCAGTGTACCATAGTGAACAGTGAAAATAGGCAAACGAAATCAAAAATTGACGTAACTTTTGATCCATAACTTCAAACTTCACGAAACTTGAAACACACCTTCTTAAGGATGTCAGGAACCTATTCCATACAACGATCGCAAAGATCCATGCCAAAGTTCCTGTCTTTTTCATATTGAACGAAGGGTGCTCAAAAACCGAGTCAAAATCGAAATATGATCTAGAGACTTACTCGTGGGTGATTGATGATCAAGATTATCCTAGATGTGTTTCCACATGTCACAGCAAGCTAGATCAAGAGAAGAAATCAAAGAAAACCTCAAAATCATCAAATAGAGAGGATGAACACAACGAGATTCATCTCATGAAATTTGATTGGATTGATTTGAGATGGATGATTGTTGGTTTACAACCACTCCAACATGGAGGACAAAGCTCTATCCAAGAGCACACACTCAATCCAATCCTAGAAACCCTAGCCTCCTCTCCTTTCTCCCCAAAACCCTAAAACCAAATTAGGGCACTCAAAATGGCTAAAAGCTTGAAGTACAACCAGCACTTAGCCCTTATATAGTGGAGGCTAGATCCTAGAGAATATTCCATTAGGGCACCCATTAAACCCTAACACACAATGGGTTAACACACGCACGCATCTCAAAGCGTTGTCTTCATCTTCAATTGACCTAAACCGCTTCACCATATGCCGACCCGCCCCGCGGTTTAGCCAAGTACACCAAGGCGGTATTTGGTGAAATTACCAAAATACCTCTTCTCGATCTTTCTCCAAAAGACCAAGTCCAATCCTGGTGAAGCAATCGCCTGCTTCGCCACGTGTAGGTTGATCAACGGCTCCACGTCGGCAAGTCTCTCCCTGTCCGGATCCCACCGGCACCACCGAGGCACTTGCACCGACTTCCGCACCGCTTGATCCAACCAGTCGCACTGAACCGCCCGTTCGGTCATCCATGTCCATTCTGCGCCCCGCTTGAGTCCTCTGACCTCACCCGACATCCTTGATTGTTCTGGACCTCAGCACTGCAAGCTTAGTCTTGATCCTCCTTGCCTTTGACCGTCATAGACCTGCAAGCCACCTGCACAACAATAGACCAAGAAACCATCTTCGAGAATAAGTTCTTCACAACTTGACCCACGTTAGTCAAAACATGCATTATGCAACACATATGCAATGGTCAACATGAACTGGACCTAACCCAAAACAAATCTCCAAGAGATTTGACAATCAGCTCAGTTCATTCCACAAGCGGTACTACCGCCACATATCCACCGTAGATACGCAACGCGTCATACCGCTCAAAACATCGCAGATCATCGCTTCCTGAGAATCCCAAAATCTCCCAAAGACAACTCCTCTGGAAATTTCATACCGCTCTCACGCGGTCACACCGACATGCGGTACTACCGCCATTCAAAATGCGGTACTACCGCTCCCAGAGA
This sequence comes from Ampelocalamus luodianensis, assembly GCA_036346255.1. Taxonomy (NCBI): domain Eukaryota; kingdom Viridiplantae; phylum Streptophyta; class Magnoliopsida; order Poales; family Poaceae; genus Ampelocalamus; species Ampelocalamus luodianensis. Next base: position 1,337,413 of record CM070632.1, on the reverse strand, counting down.
AAACCAAAGTCTCCAAAACATGCCTTCTGAAAATTTTCAACCGCCACACAAAGTCTGGTATCACCGCATCGCGATACTACCGCCACTTGCCCTGCGGTACTATCGCTCCACTTAAACGCGCAAAAGCCCTAGAACCGAACGCCCTGCCACGTGAACGACACAGATCAACGTGAACGCTCGGACCACTCGACTTGCGGTTGCACCGCAACCTCACCTGCGGTCATACCGCTCTGCGGTAGAACCGCTCAATACACGCCGAACTACCGTTCCACCTGACACTTGCTGAAAACCCCAGATTTCAACAAACTCTCAAAGCAATTACCAATTGTATCATCACCGAAGATCATGAGCATGCCCCTATGACATCCACAATGTCCTCATGACATCCACAATCTCCCCCTTGATGAACACATTGATAATTTCTCAAAAATGTAAGTTTAGAGGTTTGAAAATAAAAATACTTGATATTTTCGCGCAAAGGCTCAACTTGGCTCAAAAGCAAGAGAATGCAAAGAGAAAGACCAATTTGGCTTCAGAAATGTTTCAGCAAGTGAGACACGGTAGAAGAAGCAAGAAAAGCTTCAATTTCCAGAGAAGTGACAAAAATGTCACTTAAGGTCCATATGAAAGAACAATTGTTCTATTTGACCTTTAATCATTGTGAGTCTTCAAGAATTGCAATTTAGATTCAGAAAAGACAATAAGATCAAAAGAATGCAATTTAAACGCTCCCCCTCACTATGATCACCAATTTACAAGAGAAATTTTCAAAATTTTTATTTTCTCCCATTTTCTCCAAAAAGCTCCTAACTTTTACCTTTTTACAAAACTTCTCCCCCCTTAACATCCAGAAAGCTCTTTTTCACATTTTTGTCTAAAACTTCTCCCTTTGACAATGGATTCATCAAGGAATCATCTCTTCCTCTCATCTAGAGATGACAAATGCACAAGCAAGGAAGAAGCAAAAGAAAGAGTTGATAGATTATAGCCAATTTGCACTTTTAGACAACATCAGATAACCAATTTTCGCAATTATTGCACTTGATAGATTATCACCGATATGCATAATAACCAAACATGGCATTAGTCTGATAATTACCATAAATAGTAAGAATTAACCATATCTTGATTCTAACATAAACTGAAGATGCATCTCATAACAAATGAAGCAAAAGCTAAACCTATCAGTGCATCTTAGAGTTCATCAAATTCAATTGGTATAATCTGTAGATCAAAAACTAAACTGCAAGGAATATGTAATCTAGAAACTTTAATCCTCAACCAAACCTTATGTAGGAACTAAAAGAGTCCCTAACCACATCTTGATTTATCAGAAATAGCAAGGAAATAAACACACACATCCACCCAGAACTTGAGATTCACTGAAGATGCAACTCTGGTGGCGGCGGAACTGAAGACGCTCGGCGAGGCGGCGGCAGCCGGAGCAGTGGCGCGGGGCCGCAGAAACCAGAGGGGCGCTCGGCGATGTGGAGGCGGCGAGGGCCTGAAGGTGCACGACGATCCGGAGGCAGCGATAGACCCCGAGAGGGCGCCTGACGACGTAGATGGCCGGTGGCGGAAACCCAAGTAGCAATGCGCCACGCGGAGACGACGAAATCCCAAAGGTCGCTCGACGCACGCAGGGGCGGCAGCACATGCGGAGGCAGCGAGAGCCCGAGAGAGCACGCGGCGACTCGGAGTCGGCGGGAGCCCGAGGACGCGCGACCACGCGGAGGCGGCGCTAGCTGGATGCCGCTCGGTGCTTGGCGCAAGCAGAGGGATGGGGAAAAGAAAGGCACGCCAGATGCAAAAAGGTGGGAGACAAGAACTAGAGGAACACATCAACAAGATGCGAAGACAGTAGCGGCATCGCCAGATCGAAAAAACAGTTGATCCGATCTAATGGCAAACTCACGACGGGTTGCAATACACGCATAAACAACTCTGATACCAATTGTTAGATTATACATGATCTAAACCTGATGATCAATACCAACAGGATCTCATATGCGGTAATTGCAACACCCATAAAATCTGTAAACGCGGAAGCATACCTGATGATGATGCCATTGCTCGTCGTAGGGTTGATCTGTAGCAGTAGATGTGCAGGTGCTTAATCTACCTAGGATTTGGTCTTTCCCAGCAAGAGGTAAGCCACAAACTCCAACTACTGATGGGGATAGGTGGTTTGGCATGAGATACCCTGCTAGGAGGACCTGATCCTTATTTATAGCCTTTAGGTATGGAGTCCTATCCCGTCCTATAATTAGAGATAGACTCCAAATAGGTCTCTACATAGATTTAAATCCAAGTTCATATTTATCCTTAAAAGATACTTGGCTCTTAACAAATATTTGATCACTTTATATATTTGAGCCAACAAAAAATAGATAGCTGATATTTATTTAACTCATGTGGGTCCACATAACGGAAATTAATCCAACAATACATAATACAAGCATAATACAATCCTAGATAAGTTAATGGTAACCACACATGCAGAAAATGGAAGTCAGAGGTAGCTCTAACTAGGTATTATATCGATACAATATAGAGGAACCCAGTGTATCCCTGCAACACATCAAACAATAAATCCAGTATATAAACTAAATGTCGTATGTTCATATAATGTTCCTTTGCAAAATTTTGTGCTTCATTGAAGTTTCTCTGCGGTTCGTTCCTAACTGTGCATGACACCTGATCCTATTAATACATCAATTTGTTCCTAAGTACATATATAAAAAAAAAAGATTTGTCTCACTGATCAGTGCGTGTTAGGCCTCCTGAGCGCTACGGCTTCCTCGGCCTACTTATTCCCCTGTTGAGCCTCCGTCTTTGTTAGGTCCTGTTCCAAGTTCTTCTTCTCCATGCTTGTTGGGTCCTGCTCCACCTCCTCCTTCCAGATACGATCTTCGTAATCGTCGCAGTGTCAGGCCTCTTGAGCGCTACGGCTTCGCAGACGCTCCTCTTTCTAAGCTTATGACCTACCGTGAGGCTGCTGTTCACCCTGAGTGGCAGCTCACGATGTTTGAGGATATTGCTGCTTTCAAGCGTACTAGCACTTGGGATTTTGTGCCCTTACCTGCGTGTGTCACTCCCATCACGTGCAAATGGGTGTACAAGGTCAAGACCCACTCAGATGGTTCCCTTAAGCACTATAAGGCCCATTTTGTGACGCGTGATTTTCAGTAGGAGAAGAGTCGTGACTACAATGAGACTTTCACTCCTGTTGCTCACATGACCACTGTTCGCACTCCTTGCTATGGCCTTTGGACGTTAAGAATGCATTTTTCAATAGTGAGCTGCGTGAGGAGGTCTACATGTAGCTGCCCCCTGGGTATTCTGTCCCTGATGGTATGGTTTGTTGCCTTTGTCGCTCTCTCTATGGGCTCAAACAAGCCCCTCGTGCTTGGTTTGACCGTTTCTCCTTTGTTGTCACTGTTGTCGGCTTCTCCGCCAGTGATCACGACCCTGCCCTCTTTATTCACACTTCTCCTCAGGGTCGGACGCTCTTTCTATATGTGGATGATATGATCACTACTGGTGATGACTCTTAGTACATTGCCTTTGTGAAGGAGCGTCTCAGTGAGCAGTTCTTGATGTCTGATTTGGGTCCTCTACGTTACTTCATTGGGATTGAGATTATTTCTACACCCGAGGGCTACTATCTCTCCTAGGACAAGTACATTCAGAATATCCTTACTCGTGCATGTCTCAGTAATCAGCGTGTGGTGGATACTCCCATCGAGCTTGGTGTTCACCTTCGGCCTACCGATGGTGAGTCTCTTGAGGATCCCACTTGCTACCGTCATTTTGTTGGAATCCTTGTCTACCTTGGGATCACTCGCCCTAATATCTCTCACCCAGTTCACATCTTGAGTCAGTTTGTCTCTACTCCCACTCAGCTTCACTACAGTCACCTTCTTCGTATTTTGCGATATCTTCGCGATACCATCACTTGTTGCCTTTTCTTTCATCACTCTAGTTCTTTGCAGCTTCAGGCTTACTTTGATGCGATGTGGGCTAGCGATTATTCTGATCACCGATCTCTTTCTACCTATTGTATTTTCTTTGGTTCCTCCTTGATTGCCTAGAAGATCAAGAAGCAGACTGTTGTTTCCCGTTCAAGCGTTGAGGCTGAGTTGAGAGCCATGACATTGATGACAGTTAAGATCACTTGGCTACGGTGGCTACTTGAGGATTTCGGTGTTTCAGCTTCTACACCGACTCCTCTCTTATCAGATAGTACTGGTGCGATCAGTATTGCTCGAAATCCCATGAAGCATGAGCTCACCAAGCACATTGGAGTGGATGCTTCGTACACGCGATCACAGCTGCAAGACCAAGTTATTGCTCTTCAGTATGTGCCGTCAGAGTTGCAGTTAGCAGATTTTTTCACCAAGGCACAGACTAAAGTTGAGCATAGCTTCTTCCTTTTCAAACTCAATGTTGCTGATCTACAATGAGTTTGAGGAGGTGTTAGATATGTATATAGACTAGGGTGTTTCTTGCATATTTGTCAACCATGTACATATTATATATTAGCCTTTTGGCCTATTGGATGACATGAAGCCTCGTTCTAACATTATGTACTGAGAACTGGACTGCACAGTAAGTTATTTGGGACGTAATCTATTTTTCCTTGTTCATTATGTTCAGTGCCGAAGTTCATAGTCAGAAACAAACATGCATTTGTGTAATCTCCAGAGAGAATACTGCGTTCTCAACTTTGTTTGGTGGTATTGAGTTACATGAACTAACCAGTTCATCTAAAAGCTTAAGCTGATTAGGAAAGACGGACAATTTATTTCTATTTCAACACTTTAACTCACGTATAGACTCTCTTGGACCTAAAACATGGAATAGAAATGGACCGCAATTATTATTATTTAATTGTGTCAACTGGATCTTCAACTCTATACCTCTTGACTCTGGTATTATATTGAGTTGTATGTATCAACTGATTCACTCAAAAACTTAAACTGATAAGGAAAGACACACAATTCACTTGTACTTCAACAGTTTGTCTATACAGGTACAAAGTATTTGGCGATCCACCGTCCCAGCGCACATTGCATTCGCTGTGGCACGATTATTCTCCGTGGGTGGTACCATGGCAAACTACTACATGGTGCTGAGCAGTAATCTGATCTTGACAAGGACAAAAAAAAAATCCGAAAATTTATGCATTAGGATTAGATTAGATTTCTCAAGAATTGCACGGTTGCTTGTCTGAACAGTACCATGGAGGAACAAACTTGGGAAGGACAGGTGCTGCTTTTGTGATGCCAAGATACTACGACGAGGCCCCTCTCGACGAATTCGGTAAGGCAACCTCATTATCTCCCTTCATCTTGCAACTTTACCATGTACTTTTGACAACTCTGAAGAATTCATGTCGTTGATAAACTAATTGACCACAATTCAGGCCTGTACAAGGAGCCTAAGTGGGGTCATCTCAAGGACCTGCACCATGCACTGAGGCTGTGCAAGAAAGCTCTTCTCTGGGGGACACCCTCCGTGCAGCCATTGGGCAACCTCTACGAGGTTGGAAGCTTTGCTTTTGTTGCACAAGTTTACATCGATTCCAAAGAATTATACTGATCTTCTTTCAGTTTACCATTGGACATTGGCTGTGTCGACGTATATTTGCAGGCATGGGTCTTTGAGCTGCCCAAGCAGAAGGTGTGCGTGGCTTTCCTCTCCAAACACAACAACGAAGGAAGACGGGACGGTGAGTCGGTGACGTTCCGAGGGCCATCGGCGACCCTGCAAATTCGCCCGGTTTCTTTCTTTCTTCTTTGAGAGTCCATTCTGACGTTACATGAGCCTTGAATTGACGTGTGTGTACGTGTGGGTTTCAGGGCAGCGGCGCTTTCCTGGAGCACAGGCGGGCCGGCGTGCACACGGTGACGATTCAGGGGCTCAACACCGGCACGCCTGACCTGACCAACAACGGCTGGGGCCACATCGTCGGGCTGGACGGCGAGAAGAAGCAGATCCACACGGAGCAGGGCATGGGCAGCGTGCAGTGGAAGGCCGCGCAGTTCGACAGGCCACTCACCTGGTACAAGAGGTACTTCGACGCGCCGTCGGGGGACGACCCGGTGGTGATCGACATGAACCCGATGGGCAAGGGCGTCCTGTACGTCAACGGCGAGGCCTCGGCCGGTACTGGATCTCGTACCACCACTCCCTCGGCAAGCCGTCGCAGTTCCTGTACCACGTGCCGCGGGCCACATCCTGTCGTGGGAGAGGAAGGACAGCCAGCTGACGGCGGTGGCCGACGACCTCAAGCCGCGCGCCGTGCTGTCGTGCCCGCGCAAGAAGACCAGGCCATCCAGCAGGTGGTCTTCGCCAGCTACGGCAACCCCCTCGGCATCTGCGGGATCTACACCGTCGGCAACTACCACGCGCCGCGGGCCAAGGAGGTCGTCGAGAAGTCGTGCATCGGCAAGAAGAGTTGCGTGCTCTCCGTGTCGCACGACGTGTACGGCGGCGACCTCAACTGCCCCGGCACCGCTGGCACGCTCGCCGTGCAGGCCAAGTGCTCCAAGAGGCAGAGGACCGCCGGCGCAATAAGCCAGCCTTCCGTGCCGTCTCGTCTGCTCTCTTCTTCTTCTTCTTCTTCTTTTGTTTGGGATGTTGTTTGATCGGGGCATCCATGCATGATCTCGGTGGGAATGGGATGATATAATTAGGGAATTGATTTGAGCCTTGTTTTCTTACTGTAAGCAAAGCATGCATCGTACGTAGGAATATATCGATGTTGAGCAAACATTAAGATGATCCATCTGGTGAAAAATAATGGACAGCCTAGTGCACTGACACAGATGATCTCTTTACTTGTGATTTCCCTGATGCATATTAAGCATAGCTTGATGCACATGGTTAAAAAAACCGTACACTGGGGGCGTTGCGAGAATCGAACTCGCGACCTCTCGCACCCAAAGCGAGAATCATACCACTAGACCAAACGCCCTATTTAGTTGGGGAATCTAGAGGCCCAATAGTCAAAATAACATAAGATGATTTGACTGACATGCTTGATATTCTTATGCTCGGTTTATGGCTACCTTGTTTTAAAGCTGTCGCGAAAAGCAAGTTATGGCAGGTCATATGAAAGTTAGAATGATGGTTCTCTCTCATTTTATCTCATATTCTTCGGGATGCAAATATATTTGTTTGCAACTTGATTGTTACCAAAGTAGCTAGCACCAAATAGCCAAATATTTAAAAACAGCTCAACCAAATGATATTATCATAGTACACCGCAATGCTAAATAGAGCCATAGTCTTACCCACTCGCGTGCTTTCCAAAAGTCATCCATTCCTCTTTCTTATCTACTTGGGTGCAACAGCAGCGGCAGGTAACATGAAATATATTTTAAGACCACGATAGAAATTCCATCACATGAAAATAAAAACGACATAAACAAATTAACAAACGAGCCAACAGGCCCAACACATAATCGAGGCATTAGCTCGGGTGGCTGGCTTCGCTGCTGTGCGAGCAGCCCACTCGGGTTCAATCCTTGAGGTTAAATTCCGGCGTGTCTCACCAATAAATTCTTTAGGGTTGAATAGTACACGCACACGTGGGTGCTTTCAATGGTTAAAGCGTGTATCCGCGCTTCGTGAGGTCTGTGCAACATCCGCCTAGATTAGGTGTGTGTTAAAGACATATGTTTGTGTGCGTGTGTGATGTGTGTGCGTCCGGCGTGTACTCTAAAAAAAGTCCCAACACATAATCGAAGATAACAAGAACTCAACACAAAGCAACTAGACCAAGATAATTCATAAACCATCTTCCATTACCCGGGTAGCAACAACACGTCAAACAAAAATGGTGGACAATTCACTTATACTTCAACACCCTATCATGTCTTAGGCCTAAGGGAGCCTACACGTGAGAGGGAGTGACCCAAAAGCTTAAGTTGATGAGGAAAGGTGGACAATTCACTCTCCCTCACGTGTAGGCTCTCTCAGGCCTAAGACGTGGAATAGAAATGAGCTGCAATTATTTTCTTAATTGCGCCAATTGGGTCTTGAACTCAAGACCTCTTGGCTCTGATACCATATTGAGTTGCATGCACCAATCAGTTCACCCAAAATCTTAAGCTGATAAAGAAAGATGGACAATTCACTTATACTTCAACAGTCATCTCTTGAGCCCTTACATTTCTTAGCATACTGGAAATCGACCAGATAGAGCACCTTTACAACGGGAGTTTAGAACCACTAAAACCTAACCACAGTGTCTTGATAGGCCTCAAGTAGACGAGATGAAATGTCAGCCTCACTGAAAATCCCATTGGTTCTCTCTCCTTACTCTATTCTCTTCTTCAGCTGTGAAGTCATTCTTGATGTCAAAGATCTCGCAGATATCCTCGGACGACTTCCCCTCGATCCTATCAATAACAGTTTGGCAGGTTAGGTCAAGCAGTCCATTGAGGTCCATGTAGTTCGCAGCCTTTTAAGTGATAAATTAGGAAATGTGAGTATGCGATCAGCAAGATCAGTGATGAGATGTTGAAGCTTCAAAACATGAACTAAACATGAAGCAAATGTTGTTCGAGATTAGAGAGACAAAAAAGCAATAATGGAGTGCTAAGCACCGAGATTAAACAACAGGTATCCATCACAAAATGTCGATGTGGGTTAAGTATCCCACATTGAACCAACTTGTAATGTACAAAGGCAAATTCCAAACATAACAAATATTTAAGTTAACACTTAAACTAGATTACTATCCTTTCGTGGGAGTTGGCTGATATTGAACTTCTTAATATAGAAATTCTTATAGTTCACAACACAACATCCTAATATAGAACTTCTTATAGAAGGCTGAAAGTGTAGCACATGCCATCAAGTATGCACATACCCAACCACTACTATAAAAAGGCTAATATTGTACGTCTTATCACAGACGGTTGACCAAAACCGTCTGTATTACATGAAATCATAGACGGTTTTGGTTTAGAGACTGTCTATGTTACTGGCTGTGCTAAAAACCGTATATGAAGATATAATATCACAGATGGTTCATTATTAAAATCATCTGTAAAGTATCACAGATGGTTCTTAACAATAACCATCTGTGATATTTAGAAATATCACAGACGATTTTCAACAAATAATCATCTGTGATATTTCACAGACGGTTCTTACCACGAACAATCTGTGATAATTGTAGACTTCACAGACGGTTATTAATTATAACCGTCTATGATAATGTCGCTACAGTTCCCGGTGAGTTTCTTCGTCGCCGATGCGTCTCTTCGTCGCATCAATGCCGCTTCGGCTCCCCGATGCCCGAGGATTTGCGAGAGCAGGTGACGGCCACCTTCCGCCGTCTCCAAGAGGCTTATCGTCACTTGGACTGCTTAATCGAAACGGCAGGCGAACGAATCGACCATGCCGAGACCTCTCAAGCAAAGGAAGAGAGCCTATGGGCTCAATTCTTCTTGATTCAACAGTCTGAGGGTCTTCGGGAGACACTCGAACGAGCGCATCAACGGGTGGACGCATTTCGGGCTTCGTTCGCTGATGATCATGAACTGTCCGATGTCGACGCTACCGCCTACGAAAAACTTTGTTTATTTAGGTTTCTACTTTTTTAATCTTTATAAGAAGCGACTAGCCACACTGATTGGCCATATGTAAATTCTAAAATGAAAAAAAAACACTAGTTTGGAGGTATATTTATATATTGAACTATATATGTACAGACAGTTTAGTGGAATAAATATCCATCTGTGATATGTATCCTAGTCGAAGCAAATTTTCAGCAGTATTTAAATGACAAAATTGACATATAAACATGTAATTCTTTCATGTCATGTAAATGTATACATGATAATATGCTCAAAACATAGAAGTTGAGAATAGCCATATCACAGACGGTTACATAACAGAACCATCTGTGATATGGTCCATAATAGAACCGTCCGTGATATGAGATCAGATCACGGACGGATCTATTATGGAACCGTCTGTGATAATTATCACTAACGGTTCCATATCACGGACGGTTCTATTATGGAACCGTCAGTGATAAGTATCACTCTTTATTAGTAGGAACTCGCTAGGATTTGTGCTCTAACTTGTCACTCTCCAGCGCCCTTACTCTCGTCCATTCGCCCCTCCCCACCCGAGTGCCCCCGACATCGACGCCGCCGCCGCCCGACCCCGTCGCCAACGCCGCCCTTCTTCCCGTCACCGCCGGTTGTGAAACCACGGTTCACTACACAAGACACTCGTACGATAAGAGTGTCTTGTGCAGTATCACTGTCGTGCCACAACTACAATGACGCTACCTTCCCCTCTTCCTCCTCCCCCGCGTGCACGACCCTGGCTACCTCTCCACCGACCACCCCCGGCTACCTCTGCACTGACCTCAGCCTCGGCTACCTCACCACCGACACCGACGATGTCGAGGTAAGACAGATCTATCACCTATTGGTTTGTGCTGTTAGTATATTCATGTGAACCAAGCTGCAATGTGGGTTGATGGTCGGTTGATGGTTGGTTTGGACACCCTTGGCCTTGCTGTCTTGCCCTGATCTATGACTGCTGGCTAGCTAGATGGATGGATCTCGAGGTAGAGATCGGAATGGGGTTGTGTTGTGACTGCTAGCTGGTACTGGTGCTAGTTGTGGATAGAAATGTTTGTATGCTCTATGTGATTTGTCTGTGCTTAGCACTGGGAGGTATTGCAAATTGGTATTTGTATGGCTCTGTTGAACTGCTCAATGATGTTAATAGTGTTATACTGAAATTGAAACGATAATTAGTTAATTCATATTTGAGCTCTAATGAATTGCTCTTTCTGTTATTTTAGTTTTATGCTTGAGCTTGTTTTGGTTTACTGATGTGAGTTGATTATTTACTCATGATGTGGGCTAATTTATTGATTAAACATGGTAAATGAAATGGAGGTGGGTCAATGCATGGTGGAGGTGTTGCCGCCGGTATTGTGTCACACACATATAAATTTTTGTACATGTATCTAATCTTATAGTATGTTCCTATATGGTATTCTGTGTAACCATGTTCATGCCGGTCAAGTTTTCCTCCCTTGCGTCCCAAGTACGCCTTACCATTCTATTCCTGATCTCTTCTCTATAAAGTCTCTAAGCGTTGGTCGCTATGTCTTTAAAACCGACTTCATATTATATATATATATATATATATATATATATATATATATATATATATATATATATATATATATATATATATATTTTCGTAGTCCCCAACCACTTTCGAGGGGTCGTGAGGAGGATAAGATAGCAACCACGGGTAACCTCATCGAGCCTGCAAGTTCAAGAAGCATGGTTGCCAGGAGAGCGTATGGACATTCAATTACCTAGATGTCGTTGATGGGTAATTGGACTTGACATCCAGGTAATTGTACTATGTCCATGCACTCTCCTAGCAGCCATGTTTCTTGAACTTACAGGCTCAATGAAGTTCCCGTGGCTGCTGTCTTATCCTCCTCACGATCCCCCGAAAGTGGCTGGGGTATATATATATATATATATATATATATATATATATAAAGCTTTTTTCCTACTCCCGGGAGTAGTTACTCGCTATTCCGTATCTCACATATCTCACAACATATGGAGTATCTTGCGCAACCGAGAGTATGTATGTGTAGTATACGAGTATGTAAGACCACATAGGTGGTATTTATACCTTTTCAGGGGTGGTATGTACAATTTTTTAGACATACTCCTTTTATGTGCGAATATGAAGGTATTTACAAAATATGTTAAAAACTATGGATTCTCTTGCAATTTTTTCATGTGGTTCACATTAGAGTATCTTATAATTAGTATATGAGTATACCTAAAGTGATAAAGGAGTATATCAAGTTCTTTTAGGTGGTATATCAGAAATGGGAGTAACTACACCCGGGAGTAGAAAGTATTTTTCCATATATATATATATATATATATATATATATATATATATATATATATATATATATATATATATATATATATATATATATGAAGCTGGTTTTAAAGGCACAAGCAGCCACTGCTTGAAGACTTTATAGATAATATATATCACAGATAGTTTTATCTACAAACCATCTATGATACATCAACCATCGCAAACGATTGTATCTAGAAACCATCTGTGCTACATGAGCTATCACAGACGGTTTTATCTACAAACCGTCTGTGATAGACAACTATCACAAATGGTTCTGAGTTAATAACTGTCTATGATAGTATGCACCACAGACGGCTCGAAAACCGTTAGTGATGACCTCATGTCATTACTGACCCATAAACTCAGACGGCTCACGAAACCGTATGTGATGACGTTTTTGAACCGTCTGTGAAAACCTTTTCTGTAGTAGTGTGCTTGAAAAATGTCAAGCAATATTGGATATATCTATAAAGCAAATTAGTAATACCCCCCCCCCAAAAAAAATATAGAAATAATAAATGAATTCTTATATCTTCCTCCAAATCCAAAATAGTCCTGGTAGCATAAAGAGAATATCCAAGTTCCACTATAGGGAAAAAACAAAATAACAGGCATAACATTGACTTCTACCAAAATATAACACACATCTACATTGTCTATGTGGTAGCAAGTATCATCATGACAAGCCTTACAGAAGAATGCATAATCAACACCATCACAAAACACCAACAACAACTTTTTCAAATGGTGAGAAAGCATATGATTCACTAATACTTTCTCCAATTCAAGAACCACATTACCATAAACAAACTATTCCCAATTCCTAGTGCCAATGGCGACATGAACAAACAAACAAAGAAGATGAAAAATGCAGAATGGTCTAACTGTGATATTAACTTAAATGAGACCTTCTATGGAAATGAATGTTTGCGAAGAAACAAGAAAACCTATGAAAAAAATCTACATATCCAAATATGGACTAAAGAACTCGAGAAAGTTTTGGAGATGAACTGAGCAAGCAAGACATGTGTAATTTGCTCCCAGAAGGGGAGTAAATTCACGAACAAAGACTTTCCTTAAGCCAAGAGGGCTTACCCTCGTATATTTCCATGTTTAAAAGTCTCTACCACAGATCTCACATAAAGCACATGAAAGGCATTTTAAGTGTGTAAAATGTGGTTGCTACATAAGAAAATAGTGTGTATATTATTGTTGGTCACAAAAACCAAAATGAATGCAGATATGCTAGACACCATACTACATAGAAGTGTGCCTAAACAATTAGAAGATATACAAATCATTGGACGGTAATTAGGCATGAGTTGTCCACGAATTATTGTGCCAAAACACATTGCTATAACCCATCAAGCATAAAAATAATAATTAAAATTCAAACATAAATAAATCAAAACACATCTACAGCTACCAAAACCCTTCACATGCTTTAATGCATATCCTTAAATCCACATAAAACTATATGGTATATTCTCAAAGACCACAAACGAACGCCTACTACAAATCACATGTAAGCAAAATTCCAAACCCTAATTAAATAAGCAACATATGATTACACAGTACTACAAAATCACAGGTAAGGAAAAAAATACAAATCCTGAATAGGCAGCAAATGATTGCATAACATCATAAATCACAGGTAAGCAAAAATACAAATCCTAAATAGGCAATACATAGTCGCATAATGACCGAGCAAGCAAGACGAGGGTAATATGCTCCAACAAAAGGAAGAGATTCTCAAACGAAACTTTCTTTAAGCTAACCCTACTTACCCATGTTTGAAAGTCTACGGCACACATCGAACTTAAGATCTCATATAAGACATGTGAGAGACATACAAGGGTGTAAAATGTAGTTGCCACGTAAGAAAATAGTATGCCTACTTAAGTGTGTAAAATGGTTGCTACACGTAAAAAATAGCATGTCTGTTATCGGTGACTACCAAAAAAAATTAGTAGATTAATGACCACAACACAAAAATGAATGCGTATCTTTTGAAATCATACTCCATACAAATGTGTTAGGAAAACAACAAAACATATATGAATTATTGGACAATAATCATGGCCTACAAATTACCGTACCAAAACAAATTGATGTACCCATCAAGCATGAAACTAATCAAAATTAAAACATCAGCGGGCCAAAACACATCTAAAACTACCAAAATCCTTCACATAATTTTAACACAAAATATGGTATGTTCTCACAGACGACAAATGAACGCCTACTACAAATCACAGGTAAGTAAAATTCCAAACCCTAATTAAATACGCAACATATGATTGCATAGTACTACAAAATCACAACTGAGAAAAACAATACAAATCCTGAATATGCAGCACATGATTGCATAATACCATAAATCACAACTAAGCAAAAATACAAATCCCAAATAGGCAACACATGGTCACATAATAACCGAACAAGCAAGGCGATGCTAATTTGCTCCCACAGAAGGAAGAAATTTGCAAATTGAGACTTTGTTTAAGCTAACCCTACTTACTCCCGAATATTTCTATGTTTGAAAGTCTACGCCATACATCAAACATACAGGTCTCATACAAGGCAAGTGAGAGACATACAAGGGTGTAAAATGTGGTTGCCATGCAAGAAAATAGTACGCCTACTTAAGTGTGTAAAATGCGATTGCTACACAAAAAATAGTATGCCTGTTATCGGTGACTAGCAAAAATTTTAGTAGATTAATGACCATTACGCCAAAATGAATGCATGTGTGTTGAAATAATACTCCATAGAAGTGTGTTAAGATAACAACTAGAACATATATGAATCATTGGGCGATAATCATGGCATACAAATTACCATACCAAAACAAATTGTTGGACCCATCAAGCACGAAACTAATCAAAATAAAAATATCAGCAGGCCAAAACACGTCTAAAACTACCAAAATACTTCACATGATTTTAACGCAAATACTCGGATCCACATATAACTCTATGGTATGTTCTTGTAGACCACAATTGGTCGCCTACTACAAATTAGAGGTAAGCAAAATTGCAAACCCTAATTAAATAGGCAACACATGATTGTATAATACTACAAATCCCAGGCAAGCACAAAATTCAAATCTTGAATAGGCAACACATGATTGCATTGCACCACAAATCATAAATTTGCAAAAAAAAATCCTAAATAGGTAACACACGATCGCTAAATAGGTAACACACGGAACCCTGCGATAATAACCAAGTGAGAGAAGGCTAGAATACATGTATCCATAACACTAAGGTAGGCCCGTCCCATACGGGCATGTGGTGCGCAGAAGGCTCGTTCAATAGCGCACAAAGTTAAGTCCTTAATTGACCAAGGCAAGACTTCCATGTTCTAACTAAGCCACACAGTTATCATACCCATCACATAGTCCACCATGTCACACGTCTCCACCACTTGCCCCGGTCAAATCCTTTACCACCCAGTTGGTTTTAGTGCAACACATGCCATCACGAAGTAATAACACATAGCACACAGTTTTACACAAAGTTCCATAGACACTTAGTCATATTTAATATTTGCGACTCACATGAGATGATGATTCGTAGCATGGCTAAGCAATTATACTCGCATCTAACCAACCCACGTTGGTGCTACAATATTACCAACTTATAACCAATCTAGGGTGACAAGGATATATGACATACAAGGCCAAGGTGTGATAACAATTTGGATAATAACTATGCCCAAAGCATTTAAATAAATAATTAAACTATAATGCAATAATTTAACACAAAGTAATTTGAAAACTGGGTTCAAGATGATCAAAGGTATGACTTGCCTTGGAATAGGTCTATGTACTGGTCTTGAGCTTGGTTGAAGCCTTCTTCGACGAAAACCCCCGAAGTATCGACGTCTACGCACAAACGAAGCAAAACAACCAAAACAAATAAATAACAGAGGCAAAAAAACTCCAAAAATTAAATAAAAATCTCAGATAAATATATCTTGAATTTAGACAAATTTAGAAATTTGAATGGGCTCAATCGGAGTTAGGATGCAAAAGTTATGAGCTTTAGAAGATTGAAAATACATAAAATGTGAAAATCGATTTCATGAATTTCCCGAATTATTTTCCTAAAGGAAAATCAGATTATTGCGCAACGGCCGGCGTCATCCGAGGGCGTTCGGACGGGTGATTGTTGATCGGCAGGTGGGTCCCACGGTCGAGATGGCTCACGGTGGACAAGGTCCACCGAGCCTGGGCTTTGAAACCGGGTGGGCTATGCGCGTGGCGCGCGTGGATGCGCAAGTGGCGTCCACGTCGGCGACCGCGAGGCGTAGGGGTGAGGTGGCGGGTGAGGTGGCGACCGCAGCGGACACGTCGGCCGGCGGCGGCGGCGCCGGTCGCCGAGGATCCGGCGACAGCGGCCCTCGTCGGCGGCGTTGCACCGAGAGGCGAGGGTGGCACGAGGTCACGTTGGTAGGCTCACCGTGCACGAGGGTGGGCGTGGCCGGCGGCGAGTAAAGCGGCGGTGGTCTCGGGCTCGTCGGGATCGGGTTCGGCGGTCCTCCGTGAACCAAGGTCACCGGAGGTAGGGGCCGTGCGATGCCGAGGTGCGATCGGTGAGGTGCGGGCGGCGTCGGCGAGTACGACCTCGCCGGAGTTGGGGCGGCACCGGCTTCCTCTGCGGATTCCGGCGGCTAGGGTTAGGGGGAGGGGTGGCGGCTGCCTTGCGTTGGGATCTGGAGACCGAGGGCTTGCCCTCCTTATATAGCGCGGCTCGGGAAGGTCTAGGCACGGGCGCCCAAACGCGGCGGCGGCGCGCGCGAGAAATCGGAACGAGTCGCCTCGGAGGCGGCGATGGCGTGGCGGTGGGTCCCACTCGTCGACGGAGGCTCGGGCGCGATCGCGTCGTGCGGCCTCGCGAACGGCACGAGAGTGGGCCTGAGGCGCGCGGAGAGAGAGAGCGGTGCGGCTGCGCGGGAAGTGGGCCGAGCGGAGAGGGAATGGGCGGCGAGTGGATTTCGGCCAAGCACTATTCGAGATTTTAAATAGGTTTTCTATTTTAGAAAAATACCAGAAATTCAAATAAGCAAAAGAAAATAGCAAATAAACTCAGAAAAATTCTAGAAAAATCTAGAAAATATATCTGAGCACAAAGAACCCAAATAAAATAGTTTTGGCTATTGTTCAAGTTGGGATTATGCACATTAAATGTTTTTGATTATAAAGTCCAATATTAATCTTTTGAATTAAATTCAACTAAAATCCAAATGGTGAATTTTCCCCTACTAACTATTCAAAAGATTTTTAAGCTGTGAAAATTGGGATGTTACAATACATGTGGGGACACCCGTTGATACAACTTCATTAACCGAAAGCACATCGTATCGACGCTTAAGTTAACCTTTACAGAGTGTGCTTAGCTTTACCCATATGATACCACAATCGAATCAGAGTTGAGATACCAAGAATGAGATGCTACTTTACCACACTAGTCTCCGCCCAGTAGATGACTTGTCCATTTTAACACACGAGGACCTGCCGAGCTAGACAAGCCAAATCGTCCGCTGCTAAACGTTATCTATTATTGTCAAGTTCAACCAGCGGTACAAAGGCCAAGCTATGACCACTCCCGATGACACCCTACGACTATTGGGTCACCATAACCACAAAGGTACACTTGTGACAAGCCTATGCCTACGAAAACATCATGTAGATAAAACAACACACAATCAAGTTCGAATGAACAATCACATGGATGGGTGTGAACTATGTCATTCAATCTTGGAAAAAGTTTTGTAGTCCTTATGTGCTTTGGACAAGAGCAACCACAACTCGATTCATAAAGAACTCACCACAAGCATCCATTCTTGCCCTCGTCATTAACCATTTTCATAAGCCACCATAACCAACTAGCATTTGCATATACCATATGGAACTAGTGTGCCATGGCTCTAACTATAACATAGTCACTTCCAACTGAATTATCATATTAAGGTAATCTTACTAAGCTTCTCAAGGTGAATATGGCTCAAGTAACAAGGATGGAAACAAAATCAAATAGTAATTAGCTACTACTATGCCATTCATATCAAATATAATTTCTATTAAATAACCATGAATAAAGTAATTGTAGGTCAGCACAATAATGCAAAATTCAGTAGCATATAGCTTCAACATGTTCAAGGACATGACTTGCCTTCTTGCAAAATTGCAAACCCTAATTAAATAGGCAACACATGATTGTATAATACTACAAATCCTGAGCAAGCACAAAATTCAAATCTTGAATAGGCAACACATGATTGCATTGCACCACAAATCATAAATTTGCAAAAAAATCCTAAATAGGTAACACACAATGCATAATAACCAAGTGAGAGAAGGCTAGAATACATGTCGGGACCCGCATCGATTACGGAACCCTCGTGTATATCTTGCACTAGTCCAGATCACGTTAGTGCACACGGTGGTTAACACGGTAAATATCGATCCACACAAGCGATAGATAAAGTAAACGATTAGTTTGAATAACAAATAATGGTTTTGACCTTATGGTCGAGTTTACACTTATTAAGCCACGCAGGCTAACAGAAATAAAGCGGCGAACGGAAAACTCCGGCGTGGATCCCACCAATTCACCACAGGGCAACCAACCGGGATCCGCACCTTAACGAACGATCGCCTTCAACGAACTCCTCCTCAAAAGCGGCGTACTCCTCCTCTTCTCGTAGGTTTGGGCGCAAGTTTTACAACAAGCGTGAGTACACAACCGTACTTCGCAAATCATACCACGAATGCAATGTATAGATGCGAGCTTATTCCAAAGAATAGGCTTCGTGGTTCTTTTGCATAAAAGCAACATTTGCAATTGAATACGAATAATAGATTGAAAGCATAATTCAAAACAAATAGACAATATTAATTTAACGATTGTTTCACAAAGACACACAGCTAAACTGATTGATTCACACAGCCATATGACTTAAATCACACAAATTGTCCCTTCCCAAAGGTTTTATGAAAATCTACCCCTCGTGTGAAATCCCGAGCATTGTCCATGACCATGACGCGCTTATTCGAATAGATTGTTTAACACTCTGCAGAGGTTATACACTTTACCCACACGATATAACGGTGTAGCTAGCACCAATCATAACAAAACAGTTCCTGAAACTTCATCTCCAACATTGACATTCCCGGTGTGCTTACAAACCGTTATACATATCACATAGCCCATGCATAACACACACCGTTGGACAGGGACGACGAATCCTCCCGTGATGCCACCACCAAGTAGTCACACCTCCACCCTATCACAAAGCTTAACCTACCACCGAACATCAATGCCGAGAATCCATAACTTACTAAGGTAGGCCCGTCCCATACGGGCATGTGGTCGCATGCGAAGGCTCGGTTCAATAGCGCACAAAGTTAAGTCCTTAATTGACCAAGGCAAGACTTCCATGTTCTAACTAAGCCACACTGATTATCATACCCATCACATAGTCCACCATGTCACACAGTCTCCACCACTTGCCCTACCAAATCCTTTACCACCCAGTTGGTTTTAGTGCAACACATGCCATCACGAAGTAATAACACATAGCACACAGTTTTACACAAAGTTCCATAGACACTTAGTCATATTTAATATTTGCGACTCACATGAGATGATGATTCGTAGCATGGCTAAGCAATTATACTGCATCTAACCAACCCACGTTGGTGCTACAATATTACCAACTTATAACCAATCTAGGGTGACAAGGATATATGACATACAAGGCCAAGGTGTGATAACAATTTGGATAATAACTATGCCCAAAGCATTTAAATAAATAATTAAACTATAATGCAATAATTTAACACAAAGTAATTTGAAAACTGGGTTCAAGATGATCAAAGGTATGACTTGCCTTGGAATAGGTCTATGTACTGGTCTTGAGCTTGGTTGAAGCCTTCTTCGACTAAAACCCCAAGTATCGACGTCACGCACAAACGAAGCAAAACAACCAAAACAAATAAATAACAGAGGCAAAAACTCCAAAAATTAAATAAAAATCTCAGATAAATATATCTTGAATTTAGACAAATTTAGAAATTTGAATGGGCTCAATCGGAGTTAGGATGCAAAGTTATGAGCTTTAGAAGATTGAAAATACATAAAATGTCAAAATCGAGATTTCATGAATTTCCGAATTATTTTCCTAAAGGAAAATCAGATTATTGCGCAACGCCGACGTCATCCGAGGACGTTCGGACGGGTGATTGTTGATCTCGACAGTGGGTCCCACCCGTCGGCGAGATGGCTCACGGTGGACAAGGTCCACCGAGCCTTGGGCTTTGAAACCGGCTATGCCGGCGTGGGCGCGCACGTGGATGCGCAAGTGGCGCCCACGCGGCGACACTGAGGCGTAGGGCTGAGGTGGCGGGTGAGGTGGCGACGCAGCGACACGCCACCGACGGCGGCGCCGGCGCCGAGGGATCCGGCGAACGGCGCCCTCGTCGCGGCGCACCGAGAGGCGAGGGTGGCACGAGGTCACGTTGGTAGGCTCACCGTGCACGAGGGTGGGCGATGGCCGCGGCGGCGAGGTAGAAGCGGCGGTGAGGTCTCGCTCGTCGGGATCGGGTTCCGCGGTCTCCCACGAACCAAGGTCACCGGAGGTAGAGGCCGCGCGATGCCGAGGGTGCGATCGGTGAGGTGCGGCGCGGCGTCGGCGAGTACGACCTCGCCGGAGTTGGAGCGGCACCGGCTTCCTCTCGCGATTCCGCGAGGACACCCGTTGATACAACTTCATTAACCGAAAGCACATCGAAAATAGACGCTTAAGTTAACCTTACAGAGTGTGCTTAGCTTTACCCATATGATACCACAATCGAATCGAGTTGAGATACCAAGAATGAGATGCTACTTTACCACACTAGTCTCCGAATGAGATGCTACTTTACCACACTAGAGATGACTTGTCCATTTTAACACACGAGGACCTGCCGAGCTAGACAAGCCAAATCGTCCGCTGCTAAACGTTATCTATTATTGTCAAGTTCAACCAGTGGTACAGAGGCCAAGCTATGACCACTCCCTATGACACCCTACGACTATTGGGTCACCATAACCACAAAGGTACACTTGTGACAAGCCTATGCCTGCGAAAACATCATGTAGATAAAACAACACACAATCAAGTTCGAATGAACAATCACATGGATGGGTGTGAACTATGTCATTCAATCTTTGAAAAAGTTTTGTAGTCCTTATGTGCTTTGGACAAGAGCAACCACAACTCGATTCATAAAGAACTCACCACAAGCATCCATTCTTGCCCTCGTCATTAACCATTTTCATAAGCCACCATAACCAACTAGCATTTGCATATACCATATGGAACTAGTGTGCCATGGCTCTAACTATAACATGGTCACTTCCAACTGAATTATCATATTAAGGTAATCTTAGTAAGCTTGTCAAGGTGAATATGGCTCAAGTAACAAGGATGGAAACAAAATCAAATAGTAATTAGCTACTACTATGCCATTCATATCAAATATAATTTCTATTAAATAACCATGAATAAAGTAATTGTAGGTCAGCACAATAATGCAAAATTCAGTAGCATATAGCTTCAACATGTTCAAGGACATGACTTGCCTTCTTGCGCAAAGTCGTGAAACACACCTCCAACTCCTTTAGCTCCTCCTGCCTCCTCTTCTGCTCCCACTAGCCCCAACTCGTCCCCCACCAAATGCAACCAAGTAAAACCAATTAAACATCAGCATGCTATGCTTTTTGAAATGCGAGTTGACAACAATATGAATTTTAGAGCAAAATTAGAAACTCGGGGGTGACGAAAAGCATCGACATAGCATAACTGAAACAAATAGAGGTGCAACGATACTAAACAGAGTTTGTACTGTGCAGAACCGGTCAAACACGGGCAAGAAAAAAGGGAATCGGATGACCTCGCCCAAAGTCGACATGAATTAGTCTGGAACGGGTTGAACACATCGGTGACGACGAAGACAGTCAACGCTGGCGACATGGGGATGATTTTTAGGAATATGATGGTGTTATTGAGACTATATAAGAGTGGAGTACGACATGCATGCGGCTTTAGAAGGCGTAGAGCTTTTATGTGGACGGTGGAGAGGAAGACGAACAAGGCATGGCATGGCCATGGCTGGCGATGATCTAGGAGTGGCGGCGGTTTTGAATGGAGATGTCAGAGGTGACCGAAACGGGGATGCAATGGCCACGGTAGATGCGAAACAAGGGAGGTTGATGGTGGCATCTCTGGCGATGGTACCGGCCAAAGGAGTTGACGATGAGCACCAGGGAGTCGAGGCGGTCCTGGTGACGCAGATGGCTACAAGAGGGCGAGGCCAAGGTGGGTTGGCAGTGCCACGGGGGCCCTTCTTCTCCGACGACGGCGCATGCGAACGGAGGGGAGCACGAGTATCAGTGGATCAACATAAAGCTCCACACATGCTTGGTTTGGGTGGAGGAGTTCGACATTGTGTCGACGCCGTGTACATGGAGCTCGGGCGGAGACGCTAATGGCGGCGACAACTGAAGAGGAATTGGAGTGGAAGAAGGGGTGAAATGGGATCATAATGAGGTGAGGATGATTGGGGAAAGATCGATTGTGGGGGAGAAGCAACGAAGGCGAGGGATTTATGGAGATTACGGATTTAGAGGCAGACCAATGACGCAGCATTACCGAGCCAGGGATGAAAAGGAGAGCGAGGCGGCAGTGTTGGTTGATTCAGGAGAGTAGAAGGATAGCAGTAGAAGTGAAATGGGAGTGGTAGAAGTGAAGGATTTTCACTAACTTCTAGGGCTGTGCACATTACCACAAAACCAAAAAGATTGTACCGAAAATATCTAACCGTACTGGTCAACTCGGTTTGACAAGTATTCGATGCGAGATCCATAAATTAGGTTTTTTGGGGTTCGATTTTTCCGGTAAAAATAAGCTGAAGACCGAAGAATAACAAATACACGAAAGTCCATCCTTCACGACCCACATAGCACATCCCGCGCTAGCGACGACGAAGTAGTACTCGAGGCAGCATCAGTGGAGTAGTACTCGAACAAGCGACGGTGGAGATGCTAAGATCTGCGACTCGAGACGAGGAAGATGCCTGGATACGGTGGCCTCAGGCGAGGAAGATGGCAAATCCACTCTTCGTCGGTCGTCTCGTGGCATGCCGCCGCGGATCCGATCGTCTCCCGCCACTCCCCCGCCGGATTCGCCCTTCGCTTGCCGCACCGCCACCCACCGCTAGCCGCTAACAGCCGGTCTCCGCGCTGCTATCGATGCAAAAGAGAAAGGGGGAGAGCAAATGGGGAAGGGAAGGACATTGTGAGATCTAGCGACGACAGGCTTGCCGACGCGATTTTAGTCATCACCAGCTACCTCCTATCGCTCGCCTCTAGTCGCCCATGGCGGAGAAAGAGACAGAGGAGAGAGAGCTCAGTGGGGAATGGTGAGAGAGAGGGGAGTATTGATTTTTATGGACGTGATTAGAGGTGAAAACGAATCAAATACGAATAGAATAGTGGTGAAATCATATTTGTATTCATATTTTTAAAACGAATATGAATAAGAATTCGAATATGCTCGAATACGAATACGAATACGAATCGAATGTCATAACGAATACGAATTCGAATCGAATATCTATTCAATTTGATCGGATTTGGGTATCCTCATAACTTATGTAATGTGATGATATCAGTGATGCTTTATCCTTGTACAGTCACACTTAATTAGTCTAATATATTTGTTTCATATAAAGGAACATGAATTCACATTAAATTAGAAAAAACATCCAACTAATTAGGCATACTGCAATAAAATACCTATATTGCTTCATCGAATTCGAAAACGAATAGTTCTAAAAAGATAACAATTTGGATGGAAAAATTCCATACCATATTCGCATCCATATTTTTTATGTGAATTCAAATACGAATACGAATACGAATAGGAGAGAAATTGCTAATAGGATGGAAAAATCTATACCGTATTCGTATCCTATCGAATATGGTAGTTGAATATTACGGATAATTCGTAACAATTTTTCATCCCTAGACATGATGTACTGGTCGGACACATCATCCCAGCTGTGCATTGCTATACCGAATAAACATTGTCCACTCCTAGCCTTGCAGGCATGCAGTACTATTTGCACTATGTAGGTGTAGCGTGAGTCGTGCATCAGTGGCTATTTGGACTGTGTAGCGGCTGTCAAATGTAGAAATTTGACACTTTAAGTTGCGGACTCGCTATGTTGTACGCAATTCGTGTCAACTTTGGTGAATGTTACATTTACCGATACCATACCGAAATAAATTGAGATTTATTGATACTGAACCGTAATTTCAAAAATACCATATTTACCAAACTAATAATATTGCACTTATTGTATGTACCGAACCGTATTCACCGTAGACTTGTTCAAACCCCGAGCCAGGTCGAGCTTGGAAAAGCCCAACCTTGAATAGGAAGGCCCGAGCCTAGTCCGAAAATTGGTTTTCCCATAAAATAATGTTATTTAATTTATTTTTGGAATAAAATGTAATATTTAATTCATTTCAAGAATAAAAATAGTTTTTATTATTTTTATTCCCATTGTCGGCCTTCGGGGCTGGGCCTTCGGGCAAAAATACAAGACCCGAGCCCAAAAAAATTGGGTCAGGCTCGGGCTGTGGCTAGGCCATCGAGGCGGGCTGTCCATGAACAGGTCTAATTCACTGAAACTAATGAATGAATAAGCCCACTGGCTTCCCTCGGTTTTGACTGTGGCGATAGAGTTCTCGGCGCGGGCAACACACTATAGCGGCATCAGATGCGAGCTGCAGCGGACACTGGCACGACGACAAGGGCGCACCTGTAGGCGGACACTGCCACGGCGACAACAGCACTGGTGTGCGAGGGTGCGTGGCGGGGATGCATGTCAAGCGATCTCTGCCGGGCAGCGCTGTGCCAGTGAGCAAGGAAGAGGGGGCACCGGCGCTAGCAAGCAGGGAAGGCGACTCAGTGCAAAGAAGCATACTGCCAAGCAGGGGAAGCGGAAAAAAGAGGGAGTTTCCAAAAAAGGAAAGTTTTTTAGGAAAAAAGGATTTTTAGTTGGCCAAAAATTGGTTTTAAGCTCAAGGAAAATGCATGGAGCTCAGGAAAATTTGGGGCCAATTTTGTTACACTCCAAAAATTCAAGGGATTATTTTGACGTTGAAAACTTTTCAAAACTTTTCAAAACTTTTATGATGAAATTTTGGGATGTGACAAGACCTTCACACCACACAATCCAATTGTAACGACATGTTAATACCCAGAGGAGGGGAGAGGGAACAACCGGCAGGGATTGCTCACCAGGATGTGCTTGAAGATGGTAACCATCTCGACTTCGACGAATTCGGTGACCCAATCCTTGAGTTCATCGTTGGAGGTATTATCGGGGTTGTTGTCGACGGAGGCCTTGCAATCAATGCCGACTCCATCGGCGTCGGCGGCTAGGGTAGCGAGGGCTTGGGATCCGGCGTGCTTCTTGCAATACTCGGCCACCTTGGTCGAGATCTTGCCGTTGATGTTGACGAGCCGGATGGTGTTGTCAACGCAGCCATCCTGGATCATGTGCTTTATGGTCATAGACATCCTCGCCTCCAGGTCGGTCACCTTGAACTTCTCGTCGCCATTGCTCTTCATAACAACCATATTCACCTCGTTCGCTTCCTCCGCCGCCATGGCTCCTCGCTCACTGGTTGCTTTGGAGTTGTTGTGTGGGCTAACCCTAGCTGCGTCAATAGGAGAGAGTGGGAGATGTGGAGCAAGAGATACCTAAGGGGAGTTTATATCTAACAAACATCAAGTGAACGGTCTAGAAAAGGAGGTTGTCTGTTTCGTAGATCTCAGTTGTTGGATCTAGGGTTTGGAAAGTTAATATTGAGGTTTGGAAAGTGAATGGTGATGGTGGGCTTTATGGGCTAGAACCTAAACGTATATATCACTTGGGTAATTGGGCTTTCGGTTTCTTTGACGACAAAGAACTAGCGTGAAGCCCACGTAAAATTTCAGAAAATGACCTAGGTGTCGTGTGGTCGTGTGGCCCAACATGCAGCTTAGCATCTTCTAAAAAGTGAAAATTTTGTTCTTGACACTCAAAATGTGTGCAATAACGTTTCCATCATTTTTGTTTTTGACACCGTTCGGTCAGTGAGCATTTCGTTTTTGCCACTTCGCTCAATTTTCTGTCAAGTCAATGAGGATTGACGATTAAGAAATATGAAAAAAATAAAAAAAAAATACAGAAAAATTAAGAGACCACTTCTGAACAAAAAATTAAAATTGCCCAAAAGCTATACATAGGAAAACTTTAGCAATGTTCCTTAAAAGTTAAGAAAGATTAAACCGTTTTCCTTAGTGTACTTTTTAGACATTTTTCCTAGTGTAATTTTTCAAAAACAAATAACAAAATGTTCAAAAGATATCTTTCAAATTTTTCATATTCGTTTGCTATTTTTGTTGATTTTTTTCTGATTTTTCTATTATTTTATTTTGTTCTGATTTTTTTTTCATATTTCTTCAATCCGTGTTGACTTCACGGAAAACTGAGAGATCTCCGATGGCAAAAACGATATTGAACAAGTTTTGAGTGAAAAACAAAATTTTCCCTTAAAAACAAAGAAAGAAAACCTAATGCTTAGCAGAATGGCAGATTGAGAACGTCATAATGAGCTGATCTATCAGATAAGGCAGTGGTTATGTCAAAATTTTGCCAATCAGTATACCGCCGGCTGTGGCGTCAAATGCATCCATTTATAATTATAGGAAGCTGAAAAATGCACAGCCAACATTAACCTTCCCAGCATTGCTTATCGTAGAGCTACCTATCCTACGGCGCTCTAACAAGAACAGGACGAATCACATACACACAGATTCTTCTTTCGGGGTACAAAAGATACGTATAACAAGCACAACAGCGGCAAGAAAATTCACGGTCCAAATGTTCAACAGCTTACAATAAATTAATATATTATTACGACACGGGACAATAATCCTGCGAAAAATCACTAAGCCTTCAGATCGTAAAACCTAGATTAGGATAGAATGGTAGAACAAGGATCGACTCATGGTAGAACTAGTTTACTAGCTTCCAACACTGCGCTTTGCGACTTTCAAGATGATTTTGCACCGACAAGCTTGTCGATGAGCGCAGCAGCATCTTCAACTGTTGTGATTGCCTGCGCGCTCGACTCTTCCACGCTGATGTCGAACTCCTCCTCGAGACCCATCACGATCTCAACCTGCAATCACAGTGAGTTTTACCAAGTTATAGATGTATGAGATTAAACATCCTGTTTGGTCATTCCACGCTTGGTACAACAGCTATAATAATTCATGTGTCGACTACGAAGCTCCAACAGCTTCCCTGATATTAAGTGTAAAAGTCCTAAAGGGATAAGAAACTACAGATCTCTGGAAACCCAATCCTACATGTCAAAAGAAAGAAAGCCCCCAATATTCAGTAGAGCCATGAAACTGTATCCCTGCATAGTAGTTCCACACCTATCAAAATATAGGCAGACACCACAAGTGACCATAAAGTATGAAATGAGACATGTTACCACAATTCCCCTCAAATGTTGCTTAAGATCCAAAACCTTTTACAAAAATGCAACTCTTTGGAATCCTTAGCTCGCTACTTGGTTCAAGAGAACCCGCATGCCTGGTATCAGTCAAAATACTGTGGGCAGAGTTACCGTGTCCAGTGAATCAGCCCCGAGATCAGAGAACTTGGTGGCACCACAAACTCTAGTGCCATCAGGAACAGCAAGCTGCTTCTTCACAATCTGACAAACCTTCTCCACTGTATCCTTTTTCGCCTGTTGGAGCACATATTTAACAAAAGTTACAAAACACTGTTAAAATTGTACTCCCTCCGTTTCTGTTTATAAGGCATATTTTGCCTAGACACGAGGATTAAAAAGGTTGTAAAACCAAGAAAAAGACTAAAGGAAATGAGCATTATACCTATGTTATAAATACCTTGAAAATGTGTGAGGGAATAGTTTGTGTGAGAATTACTTATAAAATGCATGAGAGAGAAGATGTAATAAATAAAGACATACAAGGAAAAACATCAATATATTCGCATGCACGCCTTATATTATATTCTGAAACAAATCTACAAAAATTATACGCCTTATATTCTGAAACGGAGGGAGTAGCACACAAACATAAAATGCAGAAGGGCATTTCCTTATAATAAGTAAAAGCAAACGTCTCTTAAACAAAGAGGAGCTTTGCTCACCAGTCATTGCTGATTGCTGAAATACAAGACTTTGAACGCAAGCATAAATGAAAGAGAAAAACAAACCCTTATAGAATGAGAAAAACAAGGAAAACAAGTAATTCCTGAGTCCTAAATAGCCCATAATTTTTTTAATGGGTTCAATGGGGTTTTGGGCCACACCTTTAATTTTCATTCAAAACTAACAAAACTGCTAACACAAATTACTAGTTTAGTTGAAACCAAGAAAAACAGGGATTCACTAGCATTAGCAAAGCAACACTTCAGATATATCATGCATGAAGAGAAGGGATGAAACTCACAGAACAGCAAACAGAAAATCTCATCGGCACTAGCTGCAGGCGGAGAAATGCATTACCCTTCCTTGCACCGGAGAAAGAGAGTGAGTTTGTGTTTATTGCCTGCAATTCAAGGAGCAAACTTCTTGAGACAACAAAACTTTTGTAAGGTAAGGACTCTTAACACTGAATGCGTGTGGGTGGGTGGGGTGGGGTGCACTTGGTACCGTCCCATATCTGCGCCACACTAACAGTATTGCTTGAATTGGCCTCAGACCCTCAGTATGGTGACGGGATGAAGAATGTATTGACTGGAACTAATTCCATAGTTCTCTAAAACTGGCATGTAAACACACGAGAGGGAAAAGATAATTTCTGAAAAGATGTTTACAAGATGTTTTAGTACAAAAGCCCTATGAAACCTCGGAATTAGAATTTTACAACCACCATACGCCTAAAACCCAGGTCACTAACCCATTAGAGAGAGAAATAAAGTGTCTTTCGTAGCAAGGGAAGACAAGACATACTTTAGGTGGCATTATATAAAAGGACGAACTTTTCGGAGCATAGAAAGCAACAACCTGGAACTAGCATCCAAGATTCCAACACAAGGCCCCACCTGACACAGACACATTCACACCCCATGTTACTGATTCCACTAGAAAATTCAGCACTAGGATGCAATCTAGTTCTTCTACCATAGTAATCATACAGCACAAGCTTTGATAGGGCTTGTCGCGATCTAAGCTTCTCTCCAAACATTTTTTGAGCAAAGTAAACTTTCTACACGCATATACTGAGCAGATCAAGCCGAACTTGCTCATCTGCGCGCACAAATCTATACAGCAGAATTGCCATCACTACAGCCTATTCAACCAAGCAGAAAAGGAAGATCTGTCCAAATCCACTTTGGAAATGGCTCGGTAAAGCCATAGCGCACAAAAAGAGGCAGCTTTGCGGATCGAAAAGAATACAGGGTAGGTGGCTGAGCCACCGATCACGCGCAGATAGAACTGCGAAAGACCCAGATCGAGACAGAAGGCTAAAACCCCAACCCCCAACTAGGCGGATGGATCCAAGAAACGAACGAGCGATGCAAGGTGGTGGATCTGACAATAAGATGCGCGCACGCGTGCATACCTTGACGGGCCTGGCGAAGGAGAGGGCGGATCCGGCGATGGAAGCCATGAGCGGGCGGAATGGGCACGCAAGCGAGAAAAGGAGGGGGAGGGGGAGGGAAGGCGGCGAGCACGAAGAGCGTGAGAGCGACGGGAGGGGAGATGGGGGTGGCTGGCTGGTGCTGGTGGGTTGGGGTTGGAGTTGAGTTGGGTGGGGCGTAGTGACCTGGCCCTATTTATACGGGGAGGGGCGGTGGCGACGCCGCGGGCGTCGGGAGTATCGACGGGCGGCGACTCCGTCCGTCCATCGCGCGCGCCCCTCCCGGCCCCACCGCGCAGTTGGCCGACAACCGTGAAGCACCAGAAGCCGATGGGCTCCTTCGTTCCCGGCAGATCTCATCTCCCAGTACGGTAGCCTTTTTTTTTTTTATCTCTGGCCCATGGTAACGATGACTTCGACTGAAGTAAACAGAGTCGGAGAAAACTTTTTTGGACTAAGCGAGTGCTTTTTTTGGAAGGGACAAAGCGAGTGTTGATGATTGAAGAATCATGTTGCTTGGCACCTCAAAGAGCAGAATCTCTCGGGCATCTTTTTTAGCCGGTTTAAAAGAGGAGAGAAGACATTGAATCGATTCAATATTTTAGAGAGATCGATTCTAGTTAAAAAAAATTCAGAATCGGACTCTACTTAAGAGTTGATTCAAAGTATTAAACAACTCATTTATGGAAGAGAGAGCGTGTGCGGTTGAGAGATGATATTTTTTTTTATGATTTTTTTAATGTAACGTGGATCCTAGTTATTAGTAGGAATTTGTTTAATATATTAGAGAAAAACAAACTCAGTTTCTTGAATATTTACGTAGGATAAATTTGAATCGACATCGATTCAATACACCGAAGACGCTTCCAAAGAGAAAGAAAAACTGAAAGAGGAAAACCTCGAGTCATGTGTTGATGATAGATGTGGTAGTGTGGTTTACACTGTCGAACACACCATCTTCGTGATATCAGGCAGGCCAAACGTCAGCATGACGCTGCAACTAATCTCCCGATCTATGTGTGTCTCTGCGCGCGCGTTCCTTTCCTGCAAGTCATTGCAATTCTGACGTGACACACGAGTTTATATTCAGCCTTTCATTTCATTTGTTGCTTGCTGTCTTCACTCTTCTGTCATGCCCTACGTCTATGTCCGAAGCTCCCTTAAGTAATGTCGTCCCACAGCTAGTAGATTGGGAAGGCAACAAACCTAATGAAGCAGTACTAGACAACTGGACATCGCTACCGTGCTAGCATCCATCGTATGTAACTCTTCTCCTCTGCTTATCTAAACCGTTTCCCAGTTCCAGTCAGTTTCAGTTTAACACAGATGTGAAAATTTTCCAAGTGGCCGTCAGCAGGGGTGCAATCGCGCGAGCCGGATATTTTCTGACCGACCGGACCAATTTGGAGTATATCCAACAGGTTTTGTCAAATTCGGAATCGGTGTCGGATAATACTTATCGAATTACCTGGTACATGCTATTCGATGATATCCAAAACTCCTCAGCCCATGGTCGTGGGCCGATGGCATCATCGCCGCCTGTCTAATCTAAGCAAGCCCAACCGGCCCATCTAATCTAAGAAAAACCCCATCACTAAGGCCACCTAATTTATTGCACCCCTATCGGTAACCCTAGCTGCCTCCACTCATCCCGCCACACGGGCGCCGCTCGTCCCCGCCGGCCTCGGCTATGCAGGCCAGTCCGCCACTCGTCCTGTTGTCCCCGCCGCCTCCGCTCGTCCCGCTAGCCTCAGCAGTGTCGGCCAGTCCGCCGTCCGTCCCCATCGTCCCGTCGGTCGTAGTTGTTTCCCGCTGGCCTAGATTACACGTAGAAGGTCTGCCACTCATCCTTGCATCGTCAGTCCACCGCTCGTCCCCACTGTCCCGCCTGACACATCTCTTCCTCGTTGGCCTCGATTGCGCCCACCGCTCCGCCACTCGTTCTCGCATTGTCGGTCTGCCGCTCGTCCTCGCAGTCACACCAGCTGCATCTCTTCCCCGCTTGTCCCCGCCGTTAGCCACTCATCTGGTGAGTTTTTTTTATCCCTTTGTGATTCCTTTCTTTCGAGCTTTGGACATTTACATTTGAATGTACTTATTGTGTATTTGTGTTATCCATATCTCACTGCCCCTCTTTGTGGTCTTGTGGGATTCTTGTTGCTAGGAGGAATATGTTGGAATCTGGAAGCGCAAGCATGAATGTATGTGCCAGTGTTCCAGCGTCACCTATTGTCGTACTTAGTGCAAGTGTACCTGCACCGAGTGTGAATGCTTTGGTGCAAGTGGCAGCAACTAATGAAGGGAACCTAAAACCTATAGTCACTGCAGAAAATGAGCCCATGGGAAGAAGCAGAAGAAGAGTACCTCTAAGGTTTGGGAATATTGCACGAAGGCTTCAGAGACGAGGACAGGACCAGATGGTGTTAAAGTCAGAAAATATTAGGCAACATACAAGCAATGTGGTTATAGGGGAAGAGCTAAGACCACGAGGGGCTCAGAGGCCTTCTGGAATCATGTGGAACACAAGTACTTTATAAAGCAAGGCCAACAAACACTCAAACTAGAAAAGACCGAAGATAGCAACGCCGTTGTGCAAACATATAGGTATGATCCAGAAGCTAGCCTGAAAAACTGGCAATTAGCAATTGTTACGCATGAATACCCCTTTAATATGGTCGAGCATTAGTATTTTGTTGACTTCATCAAGTCCTAGTGTGTCCTTGCGTCCTGGGCTTTCATTTATGTGTTACACAACTACAAGGAATAATATAATGGAAATGTTCACAGGGAAAAGAAAAGGTTGTATAATGTGTCCAAATATGTTTCATGTCACTTTTCTGCTACTATGGATATGTGGACTTCAAATCAAAACAAAGGGTACATGTGCATCATTGTGTATTGGATAGATGATAATTGGCATATGTAGAAAATTATTATTAAATTCATGTCTGTCAAAGATAACCATACTGGAACAAATCTAGCCAATGAGTTTGTAAAGGGTGTGATGTCCATGAACCTTGAAAATAAACTATTTGCTTTGACTCTGGACAATACATCACCTAATGATAAATGTGTTAAAGAAATTGTTCTAATACTCAATAAGCATGCTCCCTTGATCCGTGATGAGATCTTTTTTTCATGTGAGATGTTTATATCATATATTAAACATCATCGCTCAAGATGGATTGAAAGCAATTGCATCTTTTGTCCAGAATGTTAGAGATATTGTTGCAATTGTGAATAATTCTCCATTGTAGTGGGAGAAATTCCATAAGTGTGGTTCAGAATGTGAGTTGGATGTCAAAAGAGGTCCATCATTGGATGTTCCAACAAGGTGGAACTCCACTTTTGATATGTTAAATAATGTTGTTTATTTCAAGAAGACTTTTAAAAGGCTATTGTTCTTAAACGAGAGCAAATATCGGAGGTGTGCTCCAACATATGATGATTGGGATAGGGCTGAGTCTCTAACTAATTGTTTGCATAAATTTCGTGATGCAACTGATATCTTCTTTGGTCATTCATACCAATATCTAATCTCTTTTGGAGAGCAATTGCAGAATAGGATTGTGATTGTGATGAAACCATTTCTACCATGGCAAAGGCAACGAAAGCTAAATATGAAAAATTTTGGGACAAGTCCAACATTGCTATTGTCGTGGTATGCTTTCTTAATCCAAGATATAAGAAAAGTTGGTGGAGTATTTTATGAGTAATATTCATCGTGAGAGGTATGAGGTGGAACTTAGTGCATTATGTGTGTGGTTGACAAATTGTTCCAAACTTACCAATCTAGCATAGTTGAGGCAAAGGCTAACACTACAGAACCTAGTGGTGATTCTCAGCCATGTGGTGTTGATCAAGATATTCAAGACTTCTTGTATGATACAGGTGTGACAGGCCAAAGTGAGAAAACTGAATTGGAGATATACATGGAAGAACCACCATTCCGATGGATTGATATCGCTGAGGTGAAATTTGATGTATTGGGATGGTGAAAGGTGAAACAGGGGCTTTTCCTATTCTCTCACGATTAGCCCATGATGTGTTATCTATTCAAGTATCAACGGTTGCTTCAGAGTCAGCTTTTAGTGCTGGTGGACGTGTTATTGATCCGTTTCGTAGTCGATTGGAGCCTGAGGTAGTTGAAGCGCTAATTTGTATCAAGGACTGGACGACTGCTTCAAAAAGAGGTAATAATAATTCATTCAGTTCATATCTTCATACAAGTTCTTGTTTTTGTTTACTAATTTTCATTTGTCTTTGTAAAATTTAAGGTTCTAAGGAGGAGAAGATTACATCATTCGTTGATGAGTTGGACATAGAGATGGTGGCTAAGGAACGGAGCCGGAGGTTCGCCAATTGCTATTTATTAATGATTATTGCTAGTAGTTAACTATATCTCTTTTTTTGCAAGACCATTGGGTTTTAATTATATTTTTATTTGTAGGATGATACGGTGGTTGACACCGAGAGTGATTGAGAGTTGTTGTCTGTTGCTGGCATTCTCAAAGAGCCGTTGTTCCTTCTTCTATGTTGAATCTGCAAGGAGCTACTGCCATTTGTATGATTTTTGTAATGCAAAGTGTTTATGTAATGTTTGGGAACAAGTATTTATGGCTCTATGACATGCTATATTGCTATTTATCGTGTTTAGTGCACTTATTAAAATTTGTTGAGCTACTTGTTAAGCGGCTACAATATAATTGCATTTTGAACATGTGTGGTTGATTTTTTTATTATTAAAGAAATGGTTATCTCCCCCATATCAATTAGTGAAACCAACCAACATGTACAATTGATAGACCTGTATTATGTATGATATCTGTTTTTACGTGTTATCTGGCAAAATATTCGTTACCCTACCGAGAAATTCACTCCATATTGAGAACAAAACCTTGCTTGGGTGACTAGTGGTGGTGGTCGTATC
The DNA here is from genome assembly GCA_036346255.1 of Ampelocalamus luodianensis. NCBI lineage: Eukaryota > Viridiplantae > Streptophyta > Magnoliopsida > Poales > Poaceae > Ampelocalamus > Ampelocalamus luodianensis. The sequence continues at coordinate 1,302,801 of CM070632.1, read as the reverse complement.
CTTAGCCTACCAGGGTTCAAACCTCAGGTTTGGCCTTACGTGTCTCATTTAGGAGGATTTTCTTTCAGAGAGACGACATACCCGTCGCAAGCGAGACGTCGACGATGATTTCATCATTTCTTCGTCAAAAAAATCGCTCCATACGAGTGAATTTCCACTGTATTTGCTCTTATTGCACACCTTACCGTCAGCCCGTCACATCACATCGCGCGCACGACAAATACGCTCGATCGCTCACCCTTTTGCACCAGATGTGCAACGTCCATCATGCCGTCCGAAGAGAGCAGGCCATGGCCTTGCGATCGAACAGACGGGCAAATGGCAGAGTCGACTTGGATCGGAGGGGACACCGGCCGGCCCCATTCCTGCAGAGCAGTGCATACATGCATGCGTTCAGTACGGGTAGGAGGAGCCAAAGACAGCTCATCTGTGGCTACATTATGCTTTTCTTACTTCTTAGGTTTAGATCAAGTAGAAGCTCAAGCTCCATGAATCTTCTTCGTGGCCCCCCATGCTCCAATGGTTTGACTCTGGTTGAAACCTAAAAAAATAAGAGCATCCATAGTGTTACAAAAATATTGCCTCTGAGAAGAGAGAAGAAGCTTATCGTCTTGGAGGCCAGTGCGATGGAATAAACAAATCAAAGAAACTGGCGTGAGATAAACTACTCGTGTTAGGCCTCCGGACTTCTCGCCTGACGCCGTTGGTGCTTGCATGCACCAGGATGGAGATCTGCCGCCATACATTCGGATGTTGCCATCGGGATTTGGACTACCCTCCTATTGAGCACGCCTGTGTCGTCGGGATCTAGGACGCCCTCCTTTCGAGCACGCTTGCGCCATCGCCGCTCGACTCCACCGGCTCTGCTCCACCTACGCTGCCGCTCTACAGAGGAAGGAGATAGCGAGCCGGGTGAGAGAGGAGGGGAAATAAATTTTCCAAGGAGGTCCTTGGTTTTCACCCGTTGGCGTTGGAGATGCATGCCGATCGCCCGAGTAGTTCTTAAATTGGGAAATTGAAGTTAGCCGAAATAGGGGTGGCCATAAAGAGGCTCGACCACAGCCAACCACGGCGGCCGGCTTCACATCACCAAACTATTCATCGCACATGCTATGCTGCCTGCGACGCGCGGACCAACCAAGTTCGGTGCTCCTAATCCCTAGGATCATCGGTAATAGGCGATCGCAATTGTAAATTATACACGGCCCTATTACGTACACTGCAGTGTACCAGCCGCAGTACAACGCTAGCGGCTCTAGCTGCATTCTGAAATGATGCAATTAAGTACTAGTCGAGAACCAAGTTTTTTTTTTTTTTTGACCAAGAGAAGTGGTTGTACCCTCCTCAGCTCAGCTCAGCTCAGCTCATTAGGATTTAGTTTTGCATGTCTTATTTAGAAAGATTTTTTTAAAGTAGAAAGCGATGTGTCTGTCATAAGCGAGATGTCAGTGATGATTTCGTTATTTTTTGTCAAATTCTGCTCGTCTAGTCTTCCGTAGATGCTACGTGTGTGGTTGTGTGCGTGTAATTTTCGTGTGCGGGGTTCGATGCAGAGCAGGGCAGGGCAGGGCAGGGCAGCGTCGCAGCGCTATGAATTGGTGCGGCCGGACGGTGGTCCGCGGGCGCGGGGGAGTACTGGTGGTACGCGCGCGGCGGATTGGCGCAACGTGGCCGGTCAGATCGAGCAAGGACAAGGGCCCCTCCCATCCCACATGATGCACAGTAGAAGCCTTTGATGTTATCTGTTGCAGCCTTGTACGGCGGTACCTCGCACAGCTGCACCCGCCTATCAGATATAATGTCAAATTACCAATGAGTTAATGCGGGACCTAGCTGAAGCTTGTGCCTATCCATTCTTAAGAACCATTGTTAAGGACCAGGTCGCTAACGTGCCACCTTTCTAAGGTGTAATAGAAAAAGCAGCCTGACAGAGAGATATAACTCACCTATCGCGGATTGGAATCACGGGAAGGAACGCACTGCTGATGGGAACCACGGAAAATGAATTCGATCGGTGGTGCCAAACAGTATTTTTCACTACTCCCACACTGCTGCAGGTATCGTGCTCTCAATCTGTGGGATCCATGTACTGCAGATTGGAATCGTGGAAGGAACATACTACAGCCTGGAACCGCGAAAAACGACTTCGATCAGTTGTGCTAAAACAATTTTCGCTATTTACACACTGTTGCTACAATGCTAGTTCCAAAGAAGATGCGGGTTGAAACCGCACCACTGTAAAAAAATCGTGTTGATACTGCGCTGTTCGAACATGATGCGGACTAGAAACACGGCATGTCTCCCTATCGTGCTCTCCTTCGACTGTCGTAGTCCGGGAGGGCTGTAGGTGACTGCCACGGTCCAGGAGCACTGTAGGTAGAGGTGGCCAAATGGGTCGTACCTGTCGGGTCGACTCGAAACATGGTACTGTTGGCTCGGCCCAGGCCTGGCCTGACGCGGCGAGCCATGCTTGGGTCGCGATCCCAGCCCAGAAGCCAACACGACACGTATAGTACCGTGCCGTCCACGGCATGGCCGGCTGGCACGACCGGCAACGAAGGTGGGGGAAGAGGTGGCGGCGCTGCGCGCGATGCATGGCGGAGGAGGATGTGGCGGCGATGGCGCGCAATGGAGGCGACGGCTCCCGCAGCGGCAACGCATGGCGGTGGGTGGAGGAGGAGGAGGATGTGGCGGCGGTAGGCTCACGGACTAACCCCAGCACGTCGGGCTTATCATGTCCGAGCAGAGACAGGGCGAACCCAACCATGCCACCCATTTGACCACCTCTGATGTGTGGGACCTAGGTAGTGAAAAAAAATCTTGCCGTAGGTGTGTCTACGGACCGAACGAACACTTATCTTCATTAAACTTACCTAACTCGGAGTGTGACAAAGTGTGTACCAACATTTAGTTACCAACCAAAAAAGCCCTTGGCCTCTGAGATGAGACAGCTACGGTGGGTGTCTTGTGTTGTAATTAGAGGTGGTCAGATGAGCCGTGCTGGCCCCAGACACGACACTATTGGCCTGGCCTAGGCACGACATGGCCCACACTGTTTATGGACCGTGCCGGCATGGCACGAAGGCCCGTATTGTGCTTGGGCTGCCCGACACGATGGGTCGGCCTGACACGAACAGTGTCGGACCATACCAGGCCCGGCACAACCCATGTGGCCTGTGTGCGGAGAGGCTAAGGGAGGGAGCCATGAGGAGAGAAGGAGGCCGGGGCAGCGTCGACGTGAAGGAACAAGGGGCTCGCACGGAGGAAGGAAGACGAGAGGAGGAAGAGGAGGGCGGGGAAGCACCAGCGCCCGGTGCAGAGAGGGGAGAAAGGCAGCGAGGCGGACGAGCGGAGGGAGGAGAACTGGAGAAGGCAGCGAGAGGCGAAGGGCGCACGGGCACAACGACAAGGAGGAGAGGAAGTGGAGGGCGGGGCGGCACCTACGGCCGACGCGAAGGGAGGAGGAGGCGACGGGGGGTGCACAGGCGGAGGAAGAAGAGAGGAGAAGGCGGCGGGAGGCAAAGGGCGTACAGGCGTGGCGACGAGGAGAGGAAGAGGAGGGCAGGGTGGTGCCAGCGGCTGGCGCGAGAGGAAGGAGGAGGCGGTGGGGTGGAGGAAGAAGGAAGGAGAAGGCGAGGCGCCGGCACGGGAAGGGAGGGAGCCGGGAGGAGAAGGGGCAGGGGTGGGGATAGGGAGAGGCAGGGGTGGGTGGGTCGCGTGGCACGATGGGTTGTGCCTGGTACGACACGATTCGATTGAAATTATTGTTATTATTATTATACTATTTTTGCATAATTTTATTGTTATTATTTGTTATGCTAAAATCCTGAGGTAGTTAGGATTACGATCCTGAGGTAGCTCGTCAATCTCTGTGTCGTTTAATTACTTCTGAGGATTTACCGTTAGGCTTTGGGGAGTCTACTGCTTTCTAAACTTATATTAGGACTGAGCATAATCCTATATTTTCTACCATTTCTAGACAGACAATAACTAGGGATCTAGTAAAATACTATAATAAATGTCATAATAAAATAAAGAAACTATTTTGTACGTGCACATTTTCGGTGGCCCTGACCTCGAACATATGGAGTAGTCGGGCTAGGGAGGATTATCTTAGTGTAGTTGCTCATTATGTTAATCATGACTGGGTAATGGAGCAAAGAATTATAGGTTTTAAATTAATTGATGTAGCACACACGGGTGAGAATATTATGGACTGTATTATCAAAGTCGTGAAAGACTTTGGTCTTACAGATAAAATATTCTCAATTACTTTGGATAATGCTGCTACGAACTCTACGGCTATGGATATTCTTACTCCAATGTTGAGTACATACGTCAATTCCTTCTTCTTACATCAGCGATGCGTTTATCATAATATTAACTTTATAGTCAAATGTGGTTTGAAGAGGTTGAATTCTTATATTAAAGCTTTTTGCGATGTGATATCTTACTTGAATAATTCTAACGTAAAAATAGCAGCATATAAGAACTTTTGCAGGACGATGGGTGTACGTCCAAGAAAGTTCGGTTTGGACATGCCGGTAAAATGGAACCCTACTTACTTGATGCATAATAGTCTTTTACCATATAAGAGCACCTTTTTCTTTTTTTTTATTCAAACACACTATTAGAGCACTGACGGTAGTATACTATTAACTAAGCAACATAGGTATGTTGCTGAAAAGAAACTTCAGTTTTTAGAAATTTTTTATGAGGCCACCATTGCTTTGTCCACTGTCTATATTCCAAAGTGACCTATACTATCGATCTTACGAATGAATACTGTGGACTTTCCTTTAATTGGATCCACATAGAAAAAGGCACAAAGAATTTATACAGATTCGGGCCTTCTCTTGAGAGAATAATAACCAAACTACTGCGTTATTGTATTGACTATGCTTTACAACGGGGAAAACATCACTAGAACTAGGACTGAATGACTCCTGTCTGTTGGTTGTGTCTATGATCAATTTGCTTCTGATCTTCCTTTGTCCACCGACTTTACCCCTTATATAGCGCATGAAGGGGTGGCAGTTATTCACGCCAAGAGGAACCTTGTTGTTTGATGTAATGTGCACATTTATGGGTAGTTATTGTCAGAGACTAACCCTCTCACGTAGCCTTGTAATTATGTCAGAGACATAGACTTAATACGTGTAGTTATCTCAGAGAATAACAACACATATTAACTACTATGTGTTTAAACACAACGCATAAGTGTCCCTAGTCGATTGGGCCCACATGACTTTGTTGACTATAGGGTGATCGCACTGACATGGTAATCAAAAGTTGATTTTGTCTTTAGTGTTCAGTAGTCATAAAATTCGATCACTTAACAATATTCATTTTCTAACTTTTGTGGAAAGTAGGTATGCCAGACCGTAAAGACGACCAAGAGGATGAATTCAAGGTTATCGAAGATGAGTCAGAGGAAGACAGAGTTTCATTGGCTAAAAGGAGTCACTTGTGAAGGCTGTCGATAAGGAGGATGGAAGTTCGAGTTCCACTCTTTCTTCGGCCATCCCCATCGGACAGTTCTTTGCAGACATGATCACGGCAGAGAGAAGGGGCGTTGTTGAAGAACTTAAGCATAAAACCCCTAAGATCAAGGTACCCTTCTACCATAACAATAAAATATTTCTAGTTTCTGCTTCTCATGGCTTTGTTAAGCAAATTGAAAATGAGCATTGAAAAAGTTGTATGTCTTTTGTGAAGGCTACCTCTGCAATAACAAAGCTTTTGGTCAAGGCGAGCATTGTCTCTCAGGTGGTCGAAGTCGGTTCTGACCATCAAGAGGGACAAGTAGCTCAGGAAGCTCTAGCTCTCAATCAAGACCCACGACCAGACGTGGTCGTAGAGGTCCCAATTCTTCATCAAGACATTCAACTAGACGTGGTCGAGGAAGCCTCGGCCTCTCAAGCTCGTGACACTGAAAGCCTTCCAAAGGCTAAAGGTGTCACAAGAATTGAAGTAGCCGAAGAAGAGAAGAAGAAGAAGAAGTCTTTATTGGGGAAGGTTTCTTCTTGGTTCAAGATCGTATCTAGGAAGTCAATGTATGTAAAATCAAAAGCTTAGAAATTGCATTTACCTTTTAATTACACAGTTTGACATGTCTTCCCCTTTTCTTCTTGTTTTAGTCATGCTTTTCCAACAACCGAGAATGTTTCTGCTGAGAGGCCCGCCGTTGTTTTGTCTACAACCATGGGAGTATTGGTTTCTCCTATGGTTGAAGAGACAACAGTGGAGGTGGTCAAAGATTTGACTACTATGCCTGATGTGGCAACGGAGGAGGTTACTACCGCCGAGCCAGCCACGACCACTGAGGTGATCTTAGAGGAGGAGGTGAAGACGGCGGAAGAACTAGACGCTATGGCGATCGAGTTAATTATTGAGAATATAAATAATCAGACAAAGGACTTAGTTCTACGATCACCAGAAGTAGTCGGTCAAAATGGAGTAGAGACCTTCGACCACCGTGCGGGAAGGGGATCGTGGAGGATGTTCCTCCGGGTCCTCAAGGTGGAGTCGCTTCTTATGTCAACAATGAAGAAGAAGAAGAAGACTCTTTCGACCTCTTCTCCGATTTTTTTGGACCGCTGATTGTCGGGTCCTCTTCGTTTAGATCTCATGATCAAATCCCACACCCTAAGGATATTCTAAATAGGGGACATATATTTGATAACGAGTGTCTTCAAAGAATATGGTGGGACAAAGTCGTCGGGCTTTATGAACTACAGAACTCCAAGACATTTTGCTCGATCCATCAGTGTAAGTACTTGATACCAAATTTTTATATATTTGTTTTTTTTTCTTTTTCTCACTACGTATCTCTTTGTTCATAGAGCTCTCGAACAAGTTTATTTTGTTGGTGAATACCAGGCAACTGATGTTGCTCAGAAAGCAGAAAGCTGAACTCTACGAACAAGCAGTGGGATGGTAAGTTACTATTACGAGTAATCTTTTTTTTTTTTGTTTCGACCACTCATTCAATAGTCATGTCTGCTTTAACCTTTGTAGGTCTAAAAGCAATGAAATATCCTTGGTCGACGCACTCGACTATACAAAGGCCAAGGCACAAAAGCTAAAGATGAAAAAGAAGACATGCTGAAGAACCTTCAGGAGGCAAATTCTATCGCTTTCGAGGTGGGAATGAAATACACAACAAGTATTTCACTTAACATTATTCATTTCGACAACCTTCTTTTCTTTCTCTAACTCCTTTTATTTTTTAGAAAAAGAGATCGATATGGGTAAACTTCAAACCGAGGTCTATTTGAAGATCTTGGTGATCAACGAGCCTACCCGTATCTACAATGAAAAAGATAAGAGCATAAAGGCAAGGGTGGAGCAGAGTGCAAAGGATGCCGCCTCCCACGATGACGAAGTCAAGAAGCTTGACTCTCGCTTAGTAGTTAAGAATTCTTTATTAGTTTTTAAGAAGTGTTTTTCTAACTGGTCGTGCTCTATTTTCAAAGCAAGCAGTTAAATAAAATGACTTCAGGAAATTTCGACTTGCAGTCATGAGAAAATGAAGGCTACGAAGATCAACCTTCAAGACAATATTTCTCTCCTTAAAAACGTACTCAATGTGCTAACTAGGTCACTCCTCTTGAAGACACCGCGAGCGTCTATACTAAGGGTGGAAATCGAGCCAAGTAGACGTTTTATCGAGCTTTTCTCGAAATTGCCACAGATTGATTTAATATCATTTTATTTATAGTTTGGAAGTATTTTTAGAACCGAGCTAACGAGTCGAGCCGAGCCAGAGTGAAATCCGATTTCATTTAAAATTGACTCATTTTAATGTTTAACCAAACAACGAGCCTAATTAGAGCAATTTTGAACCGAGCCAACGAGCCTCACTAACGAGCTTTTTTCCACCCTAGGTTGTACGAGTACTATTGACAGCAAGTCAGAACTCTCTAGGAGTTAATAACGACTCTGAAGACCAATCAAACCAACTCGGTAAGATAGGCAGTTGAAAGTGCAGTAAGTTTTGTTCTCACAAAACTTAAGGCTCACGACCATAGTATTAGTCTTCAACCAGTCGAAGCTTGCTTCAACTGCCCTGAAGCAGAGGCAGAATGACTGATCGAAGAAATGTAACTGGTTAGCAAGAAGGTCTAGGAGGAGATGTAAATCAGATCTCCTTCGTCAGAGTAGTTCGTACTAGGAACTATATTGTAAAAACATTTTTTTGCTTTTGTGTGTAAATTTTTATTTTCCTGCAAATTATCTTTTCGAGTAGTCAGCAACTCATAAGACAAAAAATAGAAATGAGAATTGAATTTTATGACTAAGAATTGAATTTCCGTTCGACCTTTCTTATTGAACTCAATTTTCTTGTACTGGTAAAAAGTTAGAAACAACTCGATGCTAAGAAGTTTCTTCTAGTGGGAAGGACCATGTGCAGAGAGAAAAAACTTCGACTAGGTGGTGTTACTTCCTCCGACCAAGTTAATCAAATCGAGAGTATTAAGAGTAGTCGAACAAACTATGAAAGCTTAACTCACTTAGAAAATTCTTCATATAATGAAAAAGTAAACTAAGTTAATGATTAAAAAGAGTTTGCTTTATAATTATTTCGACCATATTTTGTTGATGCTCTGCTCGTACTCATACTCATAGCAGGCATCCATTTCCAAATCTGTGTAGTCTGCCAAATCGAATCAACTCTCCTCATTCCGTTCTCCTGCCATGAAAACATCAGAGTTGAAAAATGAAGACAACTTGTCAAAAAGGAAAAACCGGATGATCCCCACGGACGACGCCAACTGTCGATGGTTTAGTATCGATCTTACAAATGAATCTGGGGACTTTCCTTGAGTTAGATCCACACAGAAAAAGACACGGAGAATTCATACAGGTTCGGGCCTTCTCTAAGAGAATAATAACCATACTCATGTGTTGTTGTATTGACTATGCTTTATAACAGGAAAGAAATCACTTGAATTAAGACTTAATGACTCATGTCTGTTGATTGTGTCTCTGATCAATTTGCTTCTGATCCTCCTCTGTTCACCGACTTTACCCCTTACATAGCGCATGAAGGGGTGGCAGTTATTCACGCCAAGAGACACCTTGTCGTTTGATGTAATGAGCATGTTTAAGGGTAGTTATTGTCAGAAACTAACCCTCTCACGTAGTCTTGCAGTTATGTTAGAGACAGATGCTTAATACGTGCAGTTATTCCGGAGAATAACAACACATATGAACTATTTTGTGTTTTAAACACAACACATAAGTGTCCCTAGTCGATTGGGTCCACGTGTTTGTAGGCTTTATTGATTATAGGGTGGTCGTAGCTGATATGATCGTAGTAAGGCTTACGACCATATGGTGATTATAGTAAGACTTGCGATCATGAGGTGGTCGTAGAAAATCTTACGACTTGCATGTAGTCGTAGAAGTAGATACGACCATGTAAGGAGGTCGTAATATGGTTTACCACCACTCAGCTAAACTTCTCCCTTATTAATGATAAGGGGTATTCTTATAAATAACATAAAGGTATTGCTATCTATAATAACAATTAAAGATAAATAATTTATTTAATTGAGGATTATTAGATCCTCGTCATGTGCGAAGTATTTTACAGATTGCTAGTCATTTAAAAAACTATGAAAATGACACTATTTTAAGAGAGACTGTGTTTTCTATGAAAACTAAATACCTTAAATATTGAAAGGAAATGCGTTTTCTATATGCATTTGTATTTATTTTAGATTCTAGAGCTAAAATTGATAGATTTACTAAGGTTTTTTTTATTTATCTTCTTAGTGATTTTATAGAGCTAGACTATTCTAACTATTTTGTAGATATTCGTTCTTGATTATATGGGGTTTTCCAAAGGTACAAAAATAAGTTTCAAGAAGTCCGCTTGCACCGACTTCAAGTAACAAGACAAATCTGTAAGGCAAGATCTGGGGTGTAAGCTCTTCCTCCTGGTCCAGGTTTTCTTCTTCTATATCAACACTTTCTCAACAAAGTCCAAGGCATACCGAGAAACAATTCCATCAAGATATCCCTTCCATCAAACATTGCTCCTCAAACCGCTCATAAAAAAGGAGCATCCTACGCTTCCTATTTGCGTCGGATTCAGATCCTCGACATTGCAAAGTAATTGGTAGAGAGCAATAGAGCCGTGACATTGCGACGATCTGAGTCGTTTGATTCAAAGAGAACAGACTAGATCAACTGAGACTGATGCTACATTGTCAGCTACAGTGCTTATGTTACAGTGTTTTCGCTGCCGCAGCGGTGTCGCGCATAATATTGGCCTTTGCGTTTTGATCCAATGGCTGTGAGCCAATGTTATGGCACTGTGTCCAGTTGCCTCTCCTTCGGCGCGCGGCCACTTAACACTACACTCCCAGCAGAGTGCAGACACACACTGTTCTCCGGTCAATCACTAGCTAACCTAGCTAGCGGTCAAGTCAAGCCAAAGGCAGGACACCAGCAAGCATGGAGAAACCAGATGACGAGCTCGTGTCGCCTCCGGCTGCTCACGCCACCACCATCACCACCGCCATGCCCATCTCCACGGCGCTCAGCCTCACCGCCTCGTCCTCGCGCTCCAACTACAGCGGCTACACCACCACCAACAACGACGTCGTTGGTGTCGCTTGCCTCTGCCCCACGGCCGCCAACGGCGGTGCGCCCGCCGGACGCCACGTGCTGGAGCAGGAGATACTGTACCGCGTCGACTTGCAGCTGCAGAGCGCCGCCTCAGCGTGGACGAGCGGCGGCGACCGCCGCAAGAAGCGCATGATCAAGAACCGCGAGTCGGCCGCGCGCTCCCGCGCGCGCAAGCAGGCGTACACGCACGAGCTTGAGAAGGAGGTCCACCTCCTCCGCGCGGAGAACGACGCACTGCGGGAGCAGTGCGAGGAGGTCAGATTCACATCCACTAGCTATATAATATTATACGCAGCTGCTGCGATTTTCTTTTGTTTGACGAGGAACAGTAGGGGAGCCCCCAGCTGCTGCGATTTAATCTTCTCGGTGGTTTGCTTGATCCGGCCTTATGAGCATGTATGTATATATGCATGCAGTTGAAGGGGGCAGTGGAGGTGCCGGTGAAGAAGACGCTCCAGAGGGTGTCATCCGCGCCGTTCTGATGAGAAAAAAAGCCGTGTGCTTCAATCGCAGATCATGCATGATCAGCTTGCTGTTCTCGTCGTGTGCATATGTCGGTAGAGAGATGGCGAGAATGGTAGTACTAGCCTACTACTAGTTAGTGTCGTAGTGAGGATCGGAGTAGACGTAGTCATCGATCTGCTGCTGACTGGGAGTGTATTGGCTGCATGTCGTGTCCTCGTGTGCTGCATTTCTACTTTCTAGCTTGTGCGATGGAGCGGCTCGATCTGCTCCGCTTGCACAAAAATGGTAAACTTGGCTTCCTCAAGCACACCACGTTTTGGGGAAGAAGCTGCTAGCTAGCACTGTGAACGATCATGCCTGGGCATCCTTGCCTTTTGCTGTTACTCGGAGTCAGATCAGTTCACAAGTTCATTTCCTTTCATTTATTGCAAACAATTTCTTCAGCTCCATATATATGTCGGCCTCTTTATTTCGTCCCTTTTTTTTTTTTTTTAAGGAGAACTGCTATACATCTTGCAACTAATGTGCTCTTTGATTGGTGAGAGAGAGGAAGAGAGGGTGGAAAGTGAGATTGGGTTAGGGATATAGGGGTGAGGGTGATATCTAGGCATTAGATTTTCATCTGATGACTAAAAAAGTGACTGATTTTCAAAAAAAAATCAATCGTATATTGTATAGACACTCCCTTTTTTAAGTTCTTGCAAACTAAAAATCTCGCTCTCTATATATATATATATATATATATATATAGACACACACAGAATATATAACAGCTGGTGCTAACCACAACATGTCCTATATATATACTGTCTGCTGCGGTTGCTGCTAATCTGCTGCCTTTGTTTCTTGATTGGTACTCGTACATGTCGACGTGGGCTCCAGAGCTACTGGTAAGAGGGCAAATTTTATTCCCGAGGTTTCATAGATCGATCCTGAAAAGACGTCCATTGGGCAGGTCAAGCTGCCGCTAGCTGCTTCCGTAGATCCTCCGAAAGATACTCCTCCGTCGCTTTTGCTTGGAAGATGGTCCAGGTGAGCTGATCTAATCTAGCTCCTCCTTTTACTCTCTCTCCCTGGCACTGGCACCAAGCCACCAATGATATGCTATTACTGCTGCTACTGCACTCGCAGACAGTGTGCAGTATGCAACAACATGGTTTCTTGTGCAAGCGAGACTCCTGATGAGATCGTTAAGCCTAATTAGCTCAGCTGTTTGTTGGTTCGCATCGTACATGTGCGCCTTGCTAGTATCCAGGAGTCCACGAAACAACCATCTCGGCCACACAAGGGTTTGCTCCCCATTTCTTGTGCAGACGACCATTCATTTCACCCACTCTCCCCGTATCTGCCTTCAGATTTTTTAGTACGATTTGGCTGTCTATATTAGAATAAAACAATCCCACATGTATAAGGGACCACACGCACCATCTACGCCACTCAAAGTGCATGAGATTCACGCCCCATCCCTTGTGCAAAAACACTCCCTCCCTTTGTCTCCCTTCCCCTCTCCTCCCCACCCTCTCTCCCTTCCCTCTTGCAGGTGGCTTGCCACAAAACTCACCACGTCGGAAACCTCATCGCGTAGGAAATTTTGCCGGAAACATAGAAACTCCGCCGCTGTCGACGGAAACCCCACATGAAACCCCGACGTTTCCGGTGGCGGCTTGGGGTTTGGCGAGCTTTCCGGCACGACGCGGGGTTTCCGGCGACGAAGCGACTCAAGGAGGCAGGCGACGGTGAGGCACGGGGATGGCGCGACGCGGTCAGCGAGGCGCAAGGTCGGCGAGGCACAGGGGCGACACGTCTGGCAGGAAGGGAGGAAGGAGAGAGAGGAAGAAAGATGAGAGGAGGGAGAGGGGGAGGAAAGGCGAAGGGGGATAAAGAGAGGTTTTTTTTTGGAAAAAAACATAGCACAGATCTTGGAGCACTTCAACGATGGAGATAGAGCATGGGGGTACCATGTACATAGGGGTGTCAATTGGATACGAATTATCCATTTTATTCGACTACCGTATTCGATAGGATAGAATATGGTTTAGATTTTTCCACCCGATTAACAATTTCTCTCCTATTCATATTCGCATAAAAAAATGGATATGAATATTGTATGGACTTTTACCATCTAAAATATTATCTTATCCGCACTACTCGTATTCGTATTCGAATTCGCTAAAACAATATACAAATTTTATTGCAGTGCGGCTAATTAGTTAGATGAGCATTTTTAGTTTAATGTGAATTCATGTTTTTAGGTGAAATAGATAAACTCTAATGATTAAGTGTGTTATGTACGGGGATAAAGTATTATAAATATCTTGTCATTATGTAAGTCATAAGGATATCCAAATCCGACCGAATTGAGTAGGCATTCGTATTTGTTACAACATTCGATTCGTATTCTTATTCGTATTCAACAATATTCTAATTTGAATTCATATTCGTTTAGAAAATACGAATACGAAGACTACTATGATTTTTTTGGCCGTATTGGTGCATTTTTGCCATGTATTTACGAGTGGTAATTGATGGATTTTATTTGCAAAAATGACCCCCTACCGCACGGCCACCATGCAGCAGGCCCTCCCCGCTCGCCACTTGTCCTCCTGCCGCATGACCACCATGCAGTGGCACCTGCCGCACGGCCACCGTGTGGTGGGTCGACTTCTCTCTCCTCCTGAAGAAATTAGGGTTTCAACGCGGTTTGAGCGCTGTTTGTAGGAATTTTAAAATATTACAAATGGGTTCAAAAAATTATGAAATTTTATGTGGAGCCTTCCGACACAGTGTACTTGTTTATGTAAAAAAAAAATTTGTTTTGAATTTTTCTCGTAATTTCATATAAGTGTAATGTTATGTACGCAGTGGAATTGATTGTGTATTGTTTCGACAATTTTATATATGTTTTGAAGTTGTCTTGAAAATTTAGGATTTATATCTCAAAAATTGAATTTTATATTTCGGAAATGAGGGTTTCATGATTTTATGTGACTTGAAATGCATGGGAAAAAGCTACATTACGACTCCATTAGAGATATCAACATACAATATGGCGCATGAGTACACATAACAATCAAAATACGCGTACAAATATAACAAAACATAATCACATAACACGAGATATAATATATCTCACTCATCTGAACCGCTACTCTCTACTCACTGTGGCTGCCTCCCACACGTCAGGACTACGTGACAGGTGATCATTAGACCATCACTTGTTGTCATTTAATTAGCGATTGAGTCGACCAACATATCTTGGACTTGTTTATCTTCCTCGGCGGCAACTCTCGATCTTTGTGATGGTCTAACGATCATGGTGACACGAAGTAAATCGCTAAGGATGTATAGGACCCATGCCTCGTAACGGTGTCGTTCGCTATGACCAAACTATAGTAGATTCATTTGTTCCAACTTGGCCTGGGGTGGTGTGATCTCCGCCGTCTATACGGGGGAATGCTTGCTCGATCGGTTGGACGGTGAGAGAGGCGAAATGCGAGAAAGCGTGTCCCTACATGGGCTGATCGCTGCTAAGTACGTACATACACCACAAGGGTGGTTGGGCCGAGTAGCCACAAAGTCAACAACACATGTCCTACTCCTTACAAGCAAGCAGGAGCAGTCATAAATAAAGGAACAGTCAAGCACCGAGTATTATACTTATTAATCTTATCGAGGGAAATATCAGATTTAACGTAAGGCTGATCTCAGTGGGTGGTTTTTTTACTTTAGTTTCTTATTGCACGAAAGGTAATTAGATATCATCTTTCAAATGTATAGTATCTTAAAGTGTTGTATTTTAGACCTTTAATATAGAGTATTTACTAGTATTTCTACCTAGGAAACTGTGTATGAGTGGTATCTAAATAAGATACCAATCTACTCTATCTCTTCCTTAATTGCAGTGCCACATCAGATTTTTGCCTACGTGATAGGGAAAGGACACCGTACTGCAGCAACAGTAATTTGAGCGTGTTACATAATACTGTGTGTTATTGATATAAGCGAACAAAGTACAGAGTACTACAGCAACAGTAATATGAGTGTGTTGATGAGTACTACTGATTTAAATCGTTCGCTGGCGATTGGACGGATCCAAGTGAACCTAATGTACGGTGTACTGTGTGACTCTGCCGTGGCAACAGCAGATCCGCGTCCATCGCCGAAGTAATTGGTTCCCTGGCTCACAGCACGAAGCTTAGGCAGCCATGCACCTTTACTGGGGTTGGGATCTCTTGTGGCTATTGAGATGGCGTTCCGTTTCTTTTTGTCACTACGAATTTGCTGGCCGAAACATGCATGTTACATTAATATTACTATGGAATTCAACACAGCTAGAAGTTGTCTCGCCTGGTTGATCCGTTATCTTGTAGGTGACATGGTACTTACTTAGCAACCTTCAATTGATTGGATAACTGATTATTTGGTTAATCAATTCGGCAATAGTAGTCCCCATTTGCATTTTAATAGAATCCACGATAACAATATGTAGCGACAAGTATTATGGTTCCTCCTCGTTCTGTGAAAGAATTGCGAAAAAAAAACCCTGCACGTTCATACGGCCTATATGTAGCAAAAGGGCACATGCTCTAAAATGCAACTAATGTCTAAAGATGTGTATAGACTCTTTTAGTTCAAGTCACCTTCACCTACATATGTTAATTTCCTAATGCTTGCTTTTAGATACATATACCTGACATTATACTGTCACGTCAACCAGTGGCGGACCTAGGATCTAAAATTTAGAGATGGCCTGCTTACGGCTAACTGAATACCGAGTTGTTGGGTAGCAGTAATCTGTCTAAGCGTGACTGGACTGAGAGTGCTAAGAGTACACCATAAGTCGGACGTTGGTATGAGGATGCCAGCCCCGGCTGCCCCTGGGTCCGGCCCTGACGTCAACAATTTAGGGGCTCAGTCTAAGTAGAAGGGGAAAAAGAGGGGAATATCCAGCTGAATTACACAGCTGCACACGGTGTCCCACCTGGAGGCCTCCGCAGAACATCCCACCCTTCCCCGTCGCGACGCACAACGGCACTCGTAAAGCAGCGGACCCCATCCATCCATCCATCCACCGCGCGACACCATCCATCGCCCTCCACGCGTCTCCCTCCCGTTGGCCGCCGTGGCCACACCTCCTCTGCAGCGGTCGCCACCACCAAGCCCCCTCACTCAGCCGACATGCGGGTCCCACCAGCTCGGAGGTCGGGGCCCACGTTCCGGCGACCAGACGCGCGCCCCACGTAGCCTGTCCCCGCGAGGCACCGCACCGTGCAGCCTAAGTCGGTTTTCCGGGTCCGGCTATATATACCCGACCCGGCTCTTCCAAGGCGTCCTTTTCAAATCGATCCAGACATTTTTTTAGCTTCTCTTCTCCCGGCACCAAAGTACCATACCACAAACCAAAACCAGAGGGGAGAGAGGGAGGGAGATACGATCCATGGAGGTGGAGGAGAAGCCTGCGTCCATGTCGTTGGCCGCGTCCGCCGGGCTGGGAGACGGGTTCACGGAGGCCGATCTGGCGGCGGCGGACCAGCTGGTGCAGCTCAGCGTCAGCGGCGGCGGGGAGGAGGACCACGAGGCCTCCTCGTCGTCCTCGATGTCGGCGCGGTCAGTGAACAACGCCAAGGAGGCGGTGGCGACGGAGGAGGCCGATGATGAGGCGGGGCTTGATAGGAGGGCGAGGAAGCGGTACCGGCTGGTGCCCGAGCTCTACGACGCCACGAGGCCGGTGAAGGGAGGCGGCGCCGGCAAGCGGAAGAGGGAGGAGACGGGGAAGCGCTAGAGGTCGAGAGGGATCGGAGATTCGGAGAGAGGAATGCCCTGGCCCTGGGCCTTTGTGTAAATACTTTCCTTTCGTAGGGTGTGTACTTTTATTTTATTTTACGTTTTGCCCCCTCTCCGTGCGACTGCGAGTGGCGAGGGCAACGAATGGACCGAGGAAAAAGACAAGAAAACAGCAGCAAACTTGTACAGTTTGGAGTTTTGAATTTGAACGATGCAGCGATCAGATCACAAAGATCGATCGGCATGCAATTGATTTTTTTATGCGTACGCTTTTATTTTAAAAAAACTGTACGCTTGTATAGTATAGTACATTGGTTCCTCTTTTCTCATGTTTGCTTCTGGAAGCTTCCACAGCTACCTAGCCGAACTGCCTAACAAATGACGCCTTCATTTCGGTTGTAACCAAGCCAAGAAAAACACTACCGGTAAGGAAATTTTTATCAAAGGGTAGCAATACAAGACAACATAAAAGAGTGGGAACTATTTACTTATCTTGACAACGATACGATGAATTTTAACTCAAAAGGTTTTGAGATTTTGCAATGGTAGCATACCTATAAGTTAATATACACTGTGTTATCTATACTTGTACGTGATGTGATATGTGTTCCTGTCTTGATGGTTTTCTTCGAGTCTGCTTTTAGTTTTTCTGAAAGAATATTGGAGGAGAGAAGAACACATCTCACGAGTGAGATGATGGAGATACTTATAACCGTGAAGGACGGTAAACAGCTGATTCGCAAACACAACACTATATGGAAAATACAGAGTTGTCGAACGTGTTTTAAAATCTGTACTTTGACAATAACACTTATAATAAAGATGTATGTAGAGTTATATGTTGTGCTCTTTTTCTTTTGACAAAGTTTTCTCATGTTGAGTTTTTACTTAACAAATGTTTTAAAGAGTCAACCATTTCAGTATTAATAAAGCTCTTTATTACATTTTCAATATACTTGTCTCATTTTTAAAATTTTCGTATGTATTTATGAATTCTACATATTTTATGATTTTTTGGATTTTTTTTTAAAAAAATTCTGATTTTTAAAAATTTTCAAGCTAAGTGGGCCGTAAACGATCCGACGGGCTCGTGTCGGCATGGCACAGCACGATCGGACTTCGAGCCGTGCTTAGGCCACCACCCAGGCACATGGGTCGACCTGACACAACACAATTCTTTCACGGGCCAAAATGAGTCCATACCGGATCGTGCTCATGCTGGGCCAGGCCGGGCCGGACCGCCCATTTGGCCACGTCTAGTTATTGGGGCCAAACAGGGTGGCGGCCTCCCCTTTGCTAACGATACCCCCTTTAATACATAGCAAAGTGCACACATTAGCTTAGTCATTTCTTCTTCTCAACGAAGACCTATCTATTCCATAGCGACAATATCATTCCTCTTTCATGTATTTCTTTCCTTTATCTCTTAGAAAATACTCATACCAATTTAGCCAAGATAGTGAACTAGTAACAGTAGTTCTCAACAATCAGATCGAAATTCCTATCGACGGATTCAAAGAGTTCTACTACCAAGTGGCCCCACTTCGTATAACAAAGAATTGACTCTAGCTTTATTACCAAACGAAGACAAGCTTCGTAATATCGTATCTTAGGCTGCTCCTAGTGCTCCACTTTAGCTGGTATCTTAGCATGCTATGTAGGTAAAATAATGATGTGGCACCATAGTTAATGAAGAGAGAGAGTAGTCTAGTATATAATTTAGATACTAGTTCAGCTCGAAATCCAACACAAAACAGTCTTATGCATGTAATTAAATGAAACAATTTAAGATATTACACCATAAGAAACAATGCATTAGAAAGATAGTATCTTAACACTTGTCATGCACTAAAAAAAAACTGCACTAAGATACTGTTCATTAGAGCAGCCTTAGTGTCCATCAGTGATTAGTTGGCCCTCCCTTAATTTTTGCCGACGCTCTGCCACTGCATGCACTAATCAACTGTGACCCAAAGTAAGGATGGCTTGTTGAGTGCATGGGAGATCTCTCGGCCGCCGATTTTGGTGTCACACCCGCCACCGAAGATGGCACCGCCACGCCGCACGGGCACGAGGCCGGCACCGCTGAGCCCCGCGCGTAAACAGCACCGCGATTGATGAACAGCACGCCGCAGGTGAACGAGACCGCGCGGATGAACGAAGCGTCGCGGATGAACAATGGCGCGCGCATGAACAGTGTGTCGTGCGAACGATAATCGGCTATGAAATGATTTCACGTGAACAGTGTTTCGCGGATGAACAAGACGCGCAAGATGAATAGTGTTTCACGTGAATGTTGTTTCACGTGAAATGATTCGGCCGCGAACGATTCATCGCATGAACAGTGTTTTGCGATGAACAAGGCGCCAGATGAATAATGTTTCGTGTGAACAGAATCCGCCATGAACAGTGTTTTTCTGATGAACAGGTACACGGCGAATTTTGCTACGCCCACGACGCAAGCTTCGCCAACATAACCGCCGCCGCACGCTGCACTCCCGCCGATCGCTGCCGCATTACACGCCCGCGATCGCCGCACTGCGGCGCCTCCCACCTTCGGCTCGAACCGGCAGCATCGCACCGCCTCGCAGATCACCAGACACCGCCGCCTCCGTGCCCATCAGGCGCGTTTTCCCGCCGCTGCTTGTATCGCACCGCCACCTCTCGAGTGGAAGACCGCCATCGCTCGCACCGGTGACGATCGCCACGCCGCCTCGGCCCCGCATGGCCACACCGGCCTCGGTTTTGCGTGGCTGCAGCCACCCCGCGCGCCTCTAATGGCCTTGCTCCACCGCTTGAACCCACCGCAAACGAAAAAAAGGAGGCGGTGGAGAAAATTTAAATTTGCGTAATTTGTCGAGAAGTCATTTTTCAAGCAGAAAGAGCCTCGGAATTCAATTTTGAATCAGCTTTTGCATTTGAAGCATGTTTATTTTTGTTATTATAATTTCTATGCAATTTATTTATCAGATTTATCGCTTTGATTATCTGTAATTGTTTATATTGCTTTTAATCATTGAAAATAGCAGAAATCATGAAAATGCGAGAAAAATACTGAATACTGAACTCGAGTTCGATGAACATTATGAGAATTTTGCAACCATTTTATGCAGATTACTAGCAAGAATCCTTTGAACTTTTTGCATGAATAGGAATATGATCGCATCACGAACCAAGAGTTCAAGAATCGACCAAGATGGCCGAATTTGTATAGAATTTATATCACTCCAGTGCGTGGTAATGTGATCACGATGAGCATACGATTGGGAAGACCTCGCTACCTTGCAGTACAATCCGTACGCAACTATCGTTAAGACGCCACATGAAGTATGCCAATTAATTGACATCATGCAGTTATAAAGCTCAAGATGATGTTCTAGGAAAGAACTTCATCTTGCGACCACCTAGTAGCAATGTTGCACATGAAGCTACCGTTAGCGCTACTACAGATGAAGCCTCTCACAAATGAGAGGAGCAAGAAGGGTAAGGTCGTGCGTCGCACATTATTGATGCTTTACAGCCTAAGAAGAAGGACAAATGATAGCATGAGGAATACCTCGCCATTGCAGCACAGAGGATCCACATCCATTAGTCAGACTTATGAATGTGAATGCCCAAAGAGTGCCCCATCATCCTCCTTTGGACATCGCAATGACCACACCGTAGTCGCCAAGAGGAGAAGATCGCAGATGGAGCCGATTTAGGCGTAAGTTCTGAATACTTCGCCTATTAGATCCAAAGCACGCATTGCACTCTGACCTTTATAGAAACTTGCGCTTGTAATTGAAGTAGAATTTTAAATTATTGAATAATGGTTGCAAGCTCTAGAGAGCAAAGCATTAAATTCTTATTATGAGTCCCGCAAGACTTATTTTCCGCTTTTATAATAGCAAGTTACGCTCGATATCTCAAGTATTTTATTTATGTGTTGCTTGCTTTCTGCTACATATTAATAAAGTACATTATATTAGAACGCGTGTGGCACCTATGGAGGAAGTGTGCTTAGCGTGTAGCGCACAACGAATACCATCCCGAGAGAAATGCAGATATTTTCCAATGATCAAGAAGAATGCCGGTAGTCTCACGACAATCGCATGTCGCGATACTTGTATAATAGGCTCGGAAGGGCCATAATTATACTACCAATGGGCACAACTTTGGTCATTGAAGAAGACTTATTGTACCAGAATCGACTTGAACTTTCAAGGATATTTGCGCTAACAGTTTCACGTAGAGATCAAGAAGAGTATGGCATGTAATACCTACTCATTACAAAGCGTGAAGAAAGTGAATAATAGCATTAGAATGTCTTCCTTCATATGAAATTGGGTTATACTACACTAATATTAAGGCACCCAAGCCTATACCGCTTGAAAACCGATTTAAAAGCTCAACTTACCTATCTCTCGCATGATAGATTATGACGCCTAGGTCTTATGATAATGAGAGATATAATTAACAATTCACAGGACATAATATGAATATAAATAATTTTTCAAATCAAGAAGATTTTGTGTGCCCGCATGTGCCACCGGAAATTAATTATTAGACCTTTTGCTCAAAGCGAAGGATGAAGTCCCCGCATTCCCGACCAGATCTAGGAGACCTTTATGTCCTATATAGCCCTCAAAGGGTAATTTTCGGTATTTTATGGTGCTCATCGATGCTTCCTCGAATGGTCGCACATATGTTTATTGTCTATGAGAAATCATGCTTTTGCAAAGCTAAATCTCAGATAATTAACAATTGAAAAAATAATTTCGATCATCATGTGAAGTCCATCGAATGGACAACGCCGAGAATGTACTTCAAGGCATCCGATGATTATTGTATGAAAATGGGAACTAAAGTTGAGCATTCTATACCGCACATCCTCACCCGAATGGACTAGCGTAACTTTGAAGAATTGTAATTTACCAACTACATGTTGGGGACACGCAGCCCCGCTCGAGCGACTCTCATCAATTTTAGACCGTTTGCCCATAACATCCATCCAAATATGCAACTAGCGCAAGGGTCAAGATCAAAATTCTCATCTTCGCAGTTTGGCTGCAAGGGTTATATACCTATACCACCACCGCAAATGAACCTAAATGGGTCTTCTCAAAATCTGGGATATACGTTGGCTATGAGACAGCATCCATAATCAAGTATTTGGATCATATGACTAGAGATTTGTATAATGCCCGATTCGCTGATAGTACATTAGATGAGGTTAGTTTCCCGTCATTAGGGGGAGGAAATCAACCCTTGATAATAATGTCGGGAAACAATTGAAGTCTAGAAGACAATTGAAATCCAGAAGATAATTGAAATCTATGCATATGACCCGCGCACTAGTAAAGCAAATAGAAGTCCGTAAGATAATTGCGAAATTCGTAAGACAATTGAATTGAAGTTTAGAAGACAATTGAAGTCCAGAAGATAATTGATTTGCAAGTATTAGCGAATCAACTGCCAGACTACTTTAGTGATTTGAAGAGCGTGAATAAGTAGCATTTGCTCGCAAGCAATGCACCGAGAGGTTGAAATACCATTGAAGGTATCCCTAATCCCGCCCGCAGGCCTCGTAACAAAGGACGAGAACTCCGGTCCCTCGAATCCGGCAACCGGGACGCTTGTGAAAAAGGATAAGACGGACTTGACACACCCGATCACCAAGTGACCTGTAACTGTAAGGGAGCCGCTGAGACTGCATAGGTATGGAACCTTCGTAAAAGGCATACCGTAATTGAACATCCCCATGAAGGAGACATCAAGATGGATGTGCGCACACATCGAGCTTGAAAACTAAAGGGACTTGCTCGGCAATTGGAAGCACAAAGTGAGCAAGTAGAAGCATTAGAAGAATCGCCCCTTGAAGAAATAGTTATAAACTTTATGACCTCGGGAGAATATTTGAATATGACAACAGCCAATGTCGACATTTACTTTGCAAAGAAACTTGCCACAATGATTAATCTTGATCCAGAGCTCAGACGTCATCAATGAAAGAAAAGATCGATTGAAAGAAGGCAATAGAAATCGAATTACTCTCTCCGAATAAAAGAAAGACGCTTTGGGCCTGTAGCCGCACGCCTCTTGTGCACCCCGTAGGGCATAAGTGGATATTTGTTCGAAAGAGAAGAAGCAAGGCTCGTTGCATAAGTTTTCATTGAACATCCAAGAGATGATTATGAAGAAACATATTCCCAGTCATGGGCGGAACTCCTTTAGACATTTATCTCAATGGCAGTGAACTCGGTTAGAAGTGAAATTGATGGATAGGTACTAGCATACCTTTATGAAATATTGGATTCGGATATTTATATGAAGATACCAATGTATCCTCGTCTCCAACCAAGATAGAGCAAATAGAAATATGTACAGTGTGAAACTCAAAAGTCATTGTACGAACTTAAGCAATCAGCAGATGTGGTATAATCGCTAAGCGACTTTCTATGCAAGAAAGGCTACACGAACAATGAGAATAATCTCTCGTGTATTTATACGACGATCCTGTAATGGATTTTGTATAATCTCAGTATGAAGATGATCCGAATATTATCTAACCTCAAGGATATTAAGAAAGCAAACTCTTACCGAGTTGGAGTCTCAAATGAAAGGTTTGGGTAAAACCAAATATTGCTTAGGCTTGCGCTTGAGCATGCCCTTGAAGGAACATTATTGCATCACCACCTACACTCGTAAGGTGTTAGAAAGGTTCGACTTGGCAAAGGCATACCTTTGAAAGTGTCAATGGTCGAAAGATCTTTGCAGCAAGACAAAGACTCATACAGCACCTAAAGAAGAGGGGAGGAAGTCTCGGGACCGAATTCCCACACTTAAGTGTAATAGAAACACTCATGTATTAAACAAATCTGATTAGAACGGACATTGCATTTGCCGTGAACCTATTAGCAAGGTATAGTACGAACCTACCAAAAGCATTGGCAGAAATAAAGGACATCTTCCGATACCTCCAAAGAAGCAAAGAACTTGGTCTATTCTACGAAAGAATCAAGACTTAACTATGAATGGCATGGAGATGTCCTGCGAATAAAATAACACTGCGAAACCAACACCTTTTGACTTGTATGCATGCGTACATATGCCGCTGGTACGTAAATTGTAGGCGGGTGGCTGGCGATCGCACACCACGTGAAGTGCGCCCAGAGGACGTGGCCGTAACTTCACGAGCTAGCCCACCACGCAGGCTTTATTTTTCTCCTCCACACAAAAGCACAAATTCCACACGAATATATCCTTCCTCGCGGTCATTTTCCACTGCACCCCGGCCGCGCTCTATCTACGGTACACTCAATTTATTACAGATCTTTTATTCTTTTTATCCAATGATCTAGATTAGTTATGATTTAGCTATACTATATCTGGTAATATAAATAGTAGAATCCCAATAGGATAGAATTGTAATTGACTATGTAGAGATCACATGATACAATATTAATATTTTAAACCTTAGTTGGAAAAATCTTTAATACCCTTATAAAAAATTATAAATACAAAAGGTTTATTCTATTCTTAACAAATCAATAGTCGGATTTGATTTATACTACTATCATATACTACCGGTAAATATACCATTAAATTTCTCAAAAAAAAAAGTGCTCGTCAGGTAATCCATTTGCGCACAGCCCCCTCTGGTTTTCTGTTTCTGCGGCCGGGTGACAGCGCACTCTAGATTTCACGGCGCAGCAACCACGCCACGCGATTAACCGTGGCCGAACAACAAAACAAATTCTTTTTTTAGGAAATAAAAGGAAAAGAAATTCAGAGAGAGAGAGCGCACACGATGGACGCCGGCAGCACACGAACTTAACCGGAGCCAACCCCTCCACGCCCGGCGCGACCTAAGCCAATCACCCACCACCACCACCAGCCACCGCCATGGAACAGCAAGCCCTGCGCCACGTGACGGCGCCGGCCAGGCCGTCCCCGCCGCGCTTCACGCCGCTGGAGCTCGCCGCGGCCGAGCAGCTCATCCACCTCAGCGAGAGCAGCTGCTCCTCCGGCGCCGCCTCCACCCCGCGGGGAGGGCCCGCCCACTCGTTCGCCTCCGCCGCGTCGGCCTCCTCCTCCTCTCCGCGCTCCGTCAACGCGCCGGCCCTTGCACCGCCGCGCGACCCCGTGGAGGACGAGCAGGAGGTGGGCGGGAGGTCGCGGAGGAACAAGAGGTACCGCCCGATCGCGGAGATCTACTCTGCGACGCCACCGACTAGGGCGCGCCGCAGGAAGGACAAGGTCGCCGGCGCAACGGAGAGAGAGATCATGGATAATTCGCAGGGAGTAGCTTGGGATAGATAAGGTTGCTTGTGCTGATGCAGTAGCAGTATAGGCTATGGTTGGAGATTCGAGTTAATCGTTCCATCTGAATCTTCTCTTTGCAAGAGGAGTTACCGAATTAGGAGCTGAATCAGGTGTAAATTAATCCGTATCGATCGATCGATCTCCAATAAATTAAGCAGTTTGTGTAAGACCGCTCGATCGATCCACTAGCTTAGTTTCATCTCTTCTGTTGGATCGATCGACTCGCGTGTTTATGGGTGTAAGTAGATGATCAGATGGGATCGATCGTCTAGGGTACTTCGATCTGGAGGAAGTTCCATGGGTTTAATGAATCTGCGCCAGTTCTGGTGATACATATATAGGTTAAGCTGGTGCCTTCTTCCACTCCACCATCTGCTTGCAATTGCTTGGATAGTAAGAACCGGCAAAGTTGGTGGTGGGCATGCAATTTATACAAAATCTCTCCCATGCGATTCAGTTGATTCTCTGTGCTGTGGAAGACAAAAGTTTTCTGTGTTCTTTGCAAATAGTCTTTGCCTGCCTGCTGGAGTTGCTATGATATGGTGCAGTGAAAGTGAAAGTGAAGTGGGTATTTTGGATACACCGGCCCGGAGAAGAAGCGATGCACCAAAGACCAGGCAAGTAGGCATGCATGAGTTTCATCGGGGAATCACTGCATAACCCTGTACTGTACTGTACTGTACTGTACTGTACTGTACTAGCTAGAGAGAGAGAGAGAGCTCGCGCCAATTCTCGCTCCTCTAATCGGCAGTTCGATATAGAGCCATACAGAGCACTCGCACGCATCGCCGGTTACCGGTGCTATCGCTGGGTCCGATAACATTCATATTGAGCAAAAAAAAATAGATTTACCTAATTTTTATCAAAATTTGTATTTTAATTTAAAATTTAGATAAATTCCCTCTTTACATCTGAAAATTTAAAAATTTTGTCTAAAATTTTGCTAGAATATCCGGTAACCATCGGTTCTATCAGTGGGTCCGATAAAATCTATGAAACGATGTAGTTTTACCTCCTCATACGTACCCGCTATTTTGACTCAGATTAAGGGCGCCTTTCAGTTAATGAAAGGCCGATTAATTCCTTCTGCTCATGTGTCAAACTTAAATTGAATCTTAATTTACTCCTTGGTTACTGTCGTACGTACAGCCGGACCCGGACTACTAGCTTAGCTAGAGTGAAGGAGCAAAGCCGACGGACAAAGTCAATTTCTGGTTCATGATCGATACGCACCAAACACCATACTGTATCAGTGCGACATGCTCGCATGCCATGAACCGCTCTGAGCTATATACAGCTATATATACGTACACGAACGCGTATTAATCTACTATATATGTGAGGACCGGCAGAAGATTGATGCTGTGATTACTCGGGCTGAAGTTTGGTTGAAGGCGTTTGTAGGCTAATTGTCTGTCTGTTTTGTTCTCAGTGTTTGGATTGTTAGTCTGGGTTACTTTTGGATTGTGATCTCCTTCGGTGGTTAGCTATTGGTTAGTTTTGTGTGTGTGTGCGCTTTTGGTTGCTGGTGATCCCAGCTGGTTGCTTGTTTGTAATCCTTTGGATGCTCTGGTATTAGCTTTATATGCACCCTGCATCGATCATGCGTCTTGTCTCTGAGAGGAATCCACGCCAAATGGATTATTCGCATTCGGGATGCAGCTGGGACACGATGACCAGTGCTCCAATGGAGAAAAGCTGAACTGCATCAGGAAGCTAGAGACGCTACCTAGGTCGAGCTTGGACGAACACTATTGTGCCAGAGGCCAAAGGTTCTTAGGCTTGACATGATTTCTTTCCTTGCAAAAGTGCAGACGAATGGTGAGATCGAAACAAACAAGAGTACGGTCGATCGAGCTCCGGATCGATCACACGAAACGGTCGGAAATAGAGAGTAGCCTCCTTGGAATGCATGAGATCGATTTTTTTGCTGAATGTTCAAGGCCGAAGCTCGCGGTCTTGTGGGCTGAAAAATCTAATGCTAGCTGTACTCTAGGTAGCTAGCTAGCTCCTTCTAGGTTGTTCTCAGTTCTTGGCCTTACCTGCTCAGATTTTACGTACTCATGCATGCGTATATACTTGGACGTCCAACAAAGTGTTTGGTTGGGTGAACCAGTGTAAATGAGATGAAATAATATATGATAGATGAGATAATACAAATATGGTGTTTAGTTAGGGGATAAGATGATACAAGATTTTGTTTGGTTGCATGTATAGAATGATCCTGGACGGTTCAAGATGACGTTTGGTTCGATAAATGAGGTTATATTTGGATGTCTTTTTCTTTCTTTTCTTTTTTTCCCCCTCCTTTCTTTTCCTTCTTTTTCTTTATCCCCTTTTCTCTTCTCTTGCCAACACTGCCGGCGGTCTTTCTTCCCCCTCTCTCTTTCTTCTTCCTCTCTCCGTTCTTTCTCCGGCTCCTCTCCGAAATCTCTCGGCTCCTCTCGTCCCTCTTCCTCCGGCTGAGCCACCGCCTCTGTCCCGTTGATCCCGTCGCCAGCTCACTCCAACCCCGCCGATCCGTCGCCTGGGACGCCGCGTCGGGCTGTTGGTGCCGCAGGGGTTCACGGTGTCGACGGAGGCGTGCCAGTAGTACCAAGCGGCGGGGAGGGTGTTGCCGCCGGGGTTGTAGGAGGAGATCCTTGAGAGCCTGCAGTGTGTCGAGGAGTACATAGGCGCGCACCTCGGTGACTCCGCGCGATCGCTCCTCCTCTCCGTCCGATCCGGCGATGGTCTTGTAGCCTTGGTCTCGTCGGGAGCCAGGAGAGAGCGCAGTGCGAGTTAACGGTGCGCGTTAAGGCCATCCCGCACCGCGCGCACGCATGCAGCACACTACACTACGGCCGCGCCGCTCCGCCTACAACTCCACCATTAATTGTTTTTACGACGTCTCTGCCACTCTCGACCTCCCATGTGATGAGCTCACTAGGCTACTAGCCTACTGCACATCTGATTTCTGAGCCCGCCAACAAAAAGAAAATACGAAAATGGAGATGCGGGGTATCGATCCCCGTACCTCTCGCATGCTAAGCGAGCGCTCTACCATCTGAGCTACATCCCCGGACACTGACGTGAGCTCCAAGTGTGCCACTCGTATGCAAATCACACATTGTTAGTTGCTTTGGTAACCAATTTTTTAATTTTTTTTTTAAAAATAATTATAAAAATAAATAGTCGCCCTAAAAAATAAAAAAACTGGGACCTATGTCGCCGGTCCAACTCCCTGTCGTCAGTTGAACAGTGCTCCTTTCGCCAGTTTAACCAACGACAGGGGCATATCTATAAAACCCTCAAAAAATCACTCCAAAGCTCATTTTAATTCCAGGAAAAAAACAGAAAAAGGTGGAGTGAGAGAAGAACGGTAGCGAAGCTCTGCCAGTTCGTTACGGAGGAGAGAGAGAGACTGAGCATCAGATTCGGTTGGCCATCTCGTAGGTAATTTTTTGTGCGACTTTGTACATTACGTAAAAACTTTATCGGTTAGCAAAAAAAAATAGCGACATAGAATTAAGTAGATTAGATAAATGTAGTCAAATTATGTAGTATATCATTTGAGCTGTGTATAGCACATGTTATGAATGTTGCAACACTAAAACGATTTAGAATAAATCTGCAGAAATAGGAAGACGCTTATTACAAATTTGTTAAAATTGTAGAGTAGCTAAGTAGGGTCCGTACAGCGTAATCAAAATAATCCCAGCTTTTATTTAGCTTCCCATTTGTGCGCAGTGATTATTTTGTTAATGCCACTTCCTATTACCTTATTACATGTTTCGTAGTCTTTACAATGTATGCATTGAATTTTCAAGTATGACGGACCCAAGCCACGCAACGCAGTGGCCGTACGAGTTACTTGATCCGGTGATTGACCTGCATCACCGTAGCCGCGTCAGTACCATCCTCCCCCAAGAGGGCGAGGCGACGATTGAGCTTGGCGTGTTGCAGTTACGCATGCCCATCAGGGCATGGAGGGGGGACCTATGCTGGGTTCCGAGGTATATGCCGTTGCGATCTTCGTATACTCATTTGCAACCTAACTACATTGGGTGGACTAACGTTCGTTCGTAACCTTACCCGACGCAGGTTGAGGGCGGCAGGCCTTCTTCCGCTAGCGAGGGTGGTTGAGGCGACGTGGGAGGATGACCAGGATCAGTCCTAGTCGTACGTCTAGGAGTTTTTCATACGATCGGGCCCTACTAACGGCGCTAGTGGACCGTTGGAGGTTAGAGATGCACATGTTTCACATTCCATACGGGGAGATGGCGTCGACCCTTTAGGATGTCACCTTCCTGCAGCGGCTTGCAGAGAGGGCAAGGCAAGAGATCCAGATCATGACTAGTCGCATGTCGAGGGACCCAGTGGACCCACCAATGCGTGGATGAGGGGTCAGCCATGGTGGTTCACGGCCACGGGCTCCTTCCCCAGATGTGGCGGGCATGTCCTCGTGGCACCATGGTAGGAGCACCTCACGATAGTTTGTAGGTGAGCATGACACATTCACTTCCGCTTCTTTACTTCGAACCCCACTAGTTACTAACGACAATTTTCTCTTGCAGGTCCTGAGTTCCATCGGTACATGGGGCAGGAGTACGCGGAGTCGTCAGCGGCTGCCTTCGTGCCATCAGGTATGACTGCCTTGCTTGCTTGCATACCGTCCTATTTCGTGGTTATCGCCATAATTACAAGCGTAACGTAATGTTTCACAGGTCCTACACTAGTTTTGGACGAGGCGGACCTGGCGCAGGACGAAGGCTCCACGGACTACTACTTGGACCAGCGTAACACCTAGGTCTCTGTGGGGCCTTCATAGCTGCACGGTGCGTCAGGACCGACCCAACCGATGCAGCACTCCCTCGTGACACCACCTTCGGCTACTCGCGCCGGTCGGGTACCTCGTTAGCATGAGCCTCTGACGTACTCGCACCGGTGCCAGCAGTAGCTTTGGCCAAGGCTAGGGGCGACACGCGGGGTACACCCCAAGAGGGGCCGCCAATAGATATTTGTTCCTGTAAAAATCAGTTATGCCATGTAAATATTAATTTATGATACCACTATTACTATGCTAGTCTCGTGTTTCGATATCTTTTTTTTTTTGCGTGCACACCGCGACCACATGACGGAGTCTGCACCGGGACAAACCACAACACCCTCTTTCTACGCCTTGACTCCCCCATACCCCCCTTGACTCTCCCTCTCCTCTTTTCTGTTTTTTTAATTAAAATGAGCTTTGGAGTGACTTCTCGAGGGTTTTATAAATGGATATTTGTCGCCGGTTGAACTAGCGACAGAATGACGACAGGAAGTTGGACCGACGACAGGGGGGCAATAGGGTCCCTATCGCCATGTCGTTAGTTCAAACGGCAACAGGGATCCAGTTTTGTTATTTTTTTGGACGACTACTTATTTATATAATTATCTTTTAAAATAATATTATTTAAAAAAATTCCTTTGGTAACATCTTTACACGATGGTGGAATATGCATCCTTGGTAGATATTTCTCCGCGCACTGGCAGGAAAGAGATTGATGCGACTAGTGGTGAATTCTCAGAACCATGCGCAAGAGAAGTAACCAAGCTTACATACGTGGTGTTAATTCTAGTGTACAATCAATATGTTTATGGCTCAACCGTGCCGCGCGCACAATTTTTTCTTGAATCAAAGAGATTACATGATCAAGAGTGCCACAGATTCGGTGTTCTGTGCATATACGCCAAGCAGTGGTTGATGGTAACAGAATATCATTGTTTTTTTGAACATGACAGAATAGCATTGTTGCCATAACATTAGTCGTACCCCCAAAAGACAGGAGAAGGGTAACTCTACAACGAAACATCTTCATCACACTCGTGAAGAAACAAGACCAGACGAGTCAGGTATGAAAAATACAATATACCAGTCAGAAAGCACACACAAGACCTAAAAGTCGTCAATGAACGAGCCGCATTTCGCATGGTACAGAAATTCAGTATTTCAAGGCAGAGGAGAAGTAAGATACCCTCTAGACACATTTGGAGTAGTATAAAATTCTGACAAGCGTAAAATTGCAGCAGATGACGTAAAAAGTTTGCATGATTCAAATATCCCCGCGAGGAGAGAAATCCGTGATTTCAGGTCTCTCAGATCAACCAATTCCCTGTTGCAAGTGGCAGCTCAAAGCGCCAAATAGGTACACCAACTTAAAAATCATCGTCATCCTCCTCAGCCATGTGTTTTGCCAACTCCTCCTCCTGCTGGAGCCTCTCGCGACGCTTCTCAGCGCTCTCCTTTTCCTTGTGAGAATTCGGGGGGAACCTCATTGCCTTGACTGCTTCATTGTGCATGTTGAGGCAGAATGCAATCCTGGAGTTGAACGCAATCTGCGGCTCATTTGTCGAGTAGACATCACCAGTTTCTTTTGACACCATCCAGCCATTGGCGTGGTCTATGGTGGCATCAATTGCACCATCCCTTATGGCCTTGGCTACAATGCTCTCCGCATCAGCAACAGGGTTCTCAGAGTCTAGCCTTAGCTTCTTGGCAATATCAGCAAGGGAGATCCGCGAATATGAAATACTAATATTGCGTAGTCCAGTTCGAATGACATTGTGGCGCAGCCTCACAATCAAATTGCGAGTCCTGTCTGCATTGAAAGTGCTTGCAAATTTGTCTGCAACAGCTCTAAACAATTCAAGATCCCCAATCCTGACAGCCTAGAGACCACAAATTTAAAGATTAATATAGGACGCTTTCACTTTTCACTGATAATAACACAATAATCGAAGAAGAACCGGTTACTTACATTTGTAAGCTCAAAATATGGTGTCAGCGCTTTTTTCATTCCTTTCTGCATGAAAACAGTCCTCTCCGGAATCTCCCCAAGAAGTAGCCTTACTATGATAGCCCATTTATTGCACTGAATCCGAAAGCCACGAGCTGTTGTCGGAGCCTTTCGAGCAGCTTGCAGGAGGCTTTCTTTAGCATCAGTGTACTCCAACTGAATTGTCCTGATTTTCCCCAAGTAGAACAGGTATCGGCAGAACTGCAATAGAAAACTTGTTAGCATCAACTTACAATCTGCCCTACAAAAGTACAAAACCAGTGAGCTGCTGGAAAATCACATACTCCAAATCCAATCATCACAAAGCAACCACAAAAAACGAAGGCAACTTAACAAGAATAATTATCAAAGAAAAATAGTTGATTCAGAAAATTTAATATAAAACATAATAAATTGATCTGCAGCATAATGGATGGAATAATCAGACAGATGAATTACTTGCTGATTGGAATGCGCTTCAAAACGTGGTGCCTTCGACCTAAGTTTTTCTGCCTGATCATACAAGTTATAATGGAGGTAATTGCGAAGAAGCAGGTTGAGCAGAGTTTCCTGCAATAAACAAAAAACAAATACATTTCGATAAATTAGCAGAATTTCACATCATAGCAGTTAATCAGTGAGGACAAGGAAATCAGAACTACCTGACCAAGCTCATCACGGTGTAAAGTTGCCATTCTGTGTAATGCAAGCAGATTCCTGTACAAAGAAGCAAATATCGGAGGGGATTAAAAAAAACAAGGTAAATGGAAACCAAGGAGATACTGCGAAAATATTAAGGTTGGTTTGACACTAAATAGTGCGCATGAATGTAAAAGGTGACGTACCCACGGATTTCGGCAAGGCTGTTGGTAAGTTCGTGCACATACGAATAATAAAAGTACAGTCTAGAAGCCAAAACATCAACGGTTCTCCGGTTCATGTTCTTCAGACGAGCAATGCTTGCAGTTGCACATGCTTTAGCCTAGATAAAAGTGCAGAACTTCAAATTAATGTGTTTCATAAAGAAAACAAAATAAATCACTGGTCCTAGACGTACCTCATCATATTTCTTCTGATCAATGAGGAAAATCAGGACAAGCAAGTAGCAATATATTTCAATCTCAGGGAGGCCGTGCTTGATCGAAATCTGAGTTGTCGGAGCCGCTGCGTCAACATCCATCTCAGTTTCATCTTCCTAAAAAGTAACATATAAACATCAGGATTCAGGGGTCTTGAATAAAATCTAACTTCAAACTCCTTGTTCTATTACTGTATATAATACCCAAAAGAAAAAAGAAGCAGTAGGCTGGTAGGCCCAAACCCTAAACTGTGAAGCAGGCAGCAGAAAACTACATTGACCAGACTTCAAGAGCATATCACTACTGCAGCAACTCTAGGAATGTATTTCCAATGTATCCTAAACATACTGTGAGCACCCACATACAGAAAGAGAAGGAACAAGGTTAAAAACACATGATACAGGAAAACATGATGCTTTTGAGAGTTGAGAGAATCCAATTAATCACTACTCAGTACTCACTAGAGGTGCTTACTTAAGGCAAATCAAGAAATTAGCAATACCATACGATTGACGTATTCTGAATAAAATTAAAAGCACCAATAAATCATGTATGCAATCCAACAGCTGTAGAACAGTCAAACTATACGGTGATAAATCAAACCTCCATGGTGAGCATCATCAGTACCGCCAAAAATCCTGGCCCCAACCGGAATTACTACTATTCATCAATTTCAATTCAAAATTTTAAATTTAAATGTTTTAAGGACCGGCTTTGTTCTCCTGGTACCTACCGTGTAAACCGATGGAATTACACGACACATCATTCAAACATATCCACTTTTAAATTTTGTATGGCAACAGCTATGTCTAAGCAGTAATAGTAGCATCATGGAAGCAACGGCAGTTACGGACTAGTGGTGACTAAACTCTAGTTGCTCTCGTGTAGGATGATACCAGTAACAACAGCAGCAGAAAGAAGTTACCTTGGAGAGGAGGGAGGTGAGGCGGGCGTAGGCGTCGGAGGAGGGCGGGAGCGCGAAGACGAGGAAGGCGGAGACGTCGCGGGCGTCGAGGCGGCGGCGGAGGGCGACGGTGAGGCGGACGGCGCGGGAGATTCGGCGGACCTCCTTGGACAACGACCCGGCCTCGATGACCGACGCGATCTCCTTCAGATCTGGGGCACGCGCAACACATCAAGGCACAAGCAGATCAGAGCAAATCTGAGGAATTTTGCGGCGCGGGGAGGAGAGAGCTAGGGTTTTGGGGAGGGAGGAAGGAGCTTACGGTGGAGGGTGGAAGGCGCCGGCCCCGCAGCGGCGGGGAGAGGGGCCGGATGGGGCTCGGAATCGTTCATCTGCACGTCTTCCGGCATCGCGGCGGCGGCGGCGAGAGGAGAGAGAGAGGGGTAGCGTGGGCGGATCGGGGCTTGGGGGGAGCTTTTGCTCTCGCTGGACACTGCCTTTGCCTTCTGCCTCAAGAAGGTCGCTCGCTTCCGACTTGGGCTACCTTTCCTGTTTGCGTCTCATGTTTGTTCGACTGCCTCGCAGAGGTGTTCAAATGGGTTGCACGACCCGGGCCTATTTAAATATGATCCAATTGGTCCGATAGGTTAAACGGATTGTGTCTTGTTGGTATGTGGATTCAATGTGGGCTCACGGATTGTGCTATACCAATCCGGACACAGTTAGTCCGACGAGCTAGAGTCGTCCCGTTTAGCCTGTCTATAAAAATGGTCGCCATGCGTCGCCGCCTCCTCCTCCACCGTCGTGCGCCGCCTCTCAAGACACTCCCCGCCCCCAATGTGCGCCGCCACCCGACACCTCTCTGCCTTCTTTCTCATCTCCGATGGCTCATTGCCGCTGGATCCACCGCCTCTTCTTCCTCCCCCACACCCCCTCCTGTCCGTCGCCGGCGCCTCCTCTCAAGCCTCCCAATTTATGACATCCCCCCTCATGCCACGGCCGTTGTTGAGACAGTGCCTCCAGCTTGTCTCCTTACTATAAAATAAATTGCAAATTTCACTGATTTTCAAAAGTGAAACACCTAGTTTCAAAATTGTTTCCAAGTTTCATAAATTAAAACTTTGACTTTTAGGAGAGTTTCAAATAAAAAATTATAAGTTTCAATTTTTTTTCAAGTTTCAAAATTGGGACTTCAAGTTTCAGATAGTTTCAATCTAGTTTTGGGGAAAAAAACAAATTGCAAGTTTCAAAACTGAAACACATGTTTTTTTTTTCCCAAGTTTCATAACTGACACTATGAGTTTCATGATAGTTTCAGTAGTTTTTCAAAAGAAAAAAATCTAAGTTACAGACAGTACACCAAAAGGTTCAAGAGAAAGTTTCAAGCTAATTTTGGTCAAGTTTCACAACAAAAAAAACATGTTCGCAGAAGTATTAAAAAAATCAAAAAATAAAAATAAAAACCGAATGAAGCACTACTATCATGTAGCTTTCGTAGGAAGCCATCAGTGAGCCACCGGGTGGCTCGGCATCCGACAACATCGAGGACGATGCTAGGCTCTTGTGCTGCCGGACTTGCATGTGCCTGCGACGTCATGATCGTTTGCTGGTTCCTCCACCAGCGGCCGCTGCCGCCTTCGTCGTGCTTGCTCCTACCGTTGCCTTGCCGCACACCTGCATCAACATCCCACCCGCAGCCGCAGCCGCTCCGAGGTGGCTCAACGAGTAGATTCACAAACGGTGGCAGTGAATCATCCTTGTTTTCCTTGTCCTTCGTGGCTTCTCACGCGCGCTCGTGTGTGTGTAGAGAGAGAGAGAGAGGATTCGGGGGAAAGGTTGGAGGTTTCGAGTGATTTCGCGTCATCTGGCGTGAAAAACAACGGTGGATGGTGCATGTGTGGGTGAGGTCTACTAACAGCCGGTGGCTATCCCGTTGGATTAAGAGAAAACACTGTAGGCTATCCCGTTGCATGTCCCTCGCTCGAACGGATGTGAATTTCCTATTCCGAATTCCTGCTTCGATCCTTGTCCCGGCTACGTGGCATGCATCCGAGGTTCGTTGGCTAGAAATGGCAGGTCCCGGGAAAATACTAGCGCCCGGACATCGAATAGGAGTGTTCCCATCGGACGGTCCACCAAAATAGCGCAACAGTTCCGTCCACAACAATTTTAGCACATAGAAAAGTATAAACTACAACATTGAAAAGCATTTTTTTTCCCCATTTTATCATCAAATTCGACAAAACCTGGAACAGTAATTGACATCTTAATAAGTATAAAAACCTAGATATGTATGAAAAATGATGTAAAAATCTCAGAACAATTCATCATATTTAAGAAGACGAAGTTACATTGTCACAATATTCTAAATATATAGATGTAACAGTTGACAATAGTATTTGCAACATTTCCAGAGAACATGTACAACAAATAAGCAGTGAAATCCATGAAAAATATGGGGGAAATCCCATCATCTTAATAAACAATATATGAGCTTCCACAACTTGTTTAGTTTGCTGCATGATATGTTTAACAACTAGCTCAAAACCCCTAAAATAATACAAATATATTGTGTGTTACAATATTGCAACATTTTGCAATCAAATACACAACAAATCAGGAATACATCCACAACATAATTGAAATACACAAAAATCTTGTAAGAGACATTGCAACAATGATAAATGTTTCATGCAACAATAGAAATAAGGGGTTGCAACAAATTGGATGCATGTAACAACCAACCAGAGGACGATGCGTGTGGACGACAGTGAAAAACTAAGCTCAAATATCGAGGAGGTTGCTTACCCGATGCCTCACTGGCTAGCCTAGATCCAGCGGGGCAGCTGGCCTGATGCCTCATTACCGGTTGCCCCGCTAGTCTTTTGCTTACCTTATGCTGCCCCTCGCTCCTTTGCTCATCGTCCACCGCTGTCTCGCACACCGCCCTGACCTCACTAACCTGGAGAGGAAGGGAGAGGGAGAGTGAGCTTGGAGGACATAGGGATTAGGATGAGAACAAGTCTAGGAGGAGACTGTGTGTGTAGGATTAGAGGATTGGGGGAATACAAGGGAGGAGGCTCACGGCGCCAGTAGCGACGATTCTTATGTACAAGTTAGCAAATTTGAGATAAGGAGCAAGTTAGGGGGAAGAAAGAAAGAAGCATCTAGAAATGAAGGAAGAAATAGGGCGTCCGATTTTTTAAGTCCCCTCGGGCGTACGCGTATTAGCACTCTCCATAATCCAATACACGGAGGATCCTGCCACGTAGCCAGGAATAGGGATCAGAACAGGCACTCAAAACAGGGAAGCCGTAGCCCCACTCTGACTAGTCCCCGAGCAGGTCTATTCATTCAGTTTGTTAGGTAAATATGATTCGATAAATATGGTGTATACGGTAAATACGATATTGTCAATTTGGTAAATATGGTATTATTTAAAATACGGTTCGGTATTGACAAATATCAATTTATTTTGGTACGGTGTCGATAAATACCATATTTACCAAAGTTAACACGAATTACAAAACGATACGGCGACTTGTGGTCACAAATATTGACATGTACCAAAGTTAACTCATGAGAAGCGAGCACACACGAAACACTAGCTATCACACATGCAGCAACACTACTCATTAGTCACTGCCTAATCTTCTTCGGTTCTTCCCAAGCTGCCTAAGGCCCGCCTAAGGCCTAACTACTCATTGGTCACTGCCTAATCTTCTTCGGTTCTTCCCAAGCTGCCTGAGGCCCGCCTAAGGCCTAACCCATCTATCTCTCGCCTCATGTATCTTTTCCCAAAATTTACCCCCTCCCCTCCTCCACCACCCTCCCCTTTTTGGCTCCCCGACTAGGATCCCTCCTCCCCATTGCTCTCAACCGTCTCTCCCCTACCTACCACACCGCCGTCGCCTTCCACCTCCGCCTCATCCCGCGGCCTCTCCCCACTCGCGCGGTTCCTCCTCGACACCCTTCGCCGCCACCAAACGTTGGGGACCGCCCATAGTCGCCGACCTCTCCAAGCTTCGCTTTGTGTCCTCCACACTCATCACCGAGGTCCTCAACCTGAGCCCACGCCGGCCCCCTGCCTCCTTCGCACGCGCTCCCCTTCCACTGGGCTGGCCTCCAGAAGGGCTTTTGCCACTACTTCCCTGCGTTCCATGCCCTCGCCTCGCTCCTCTCTGCCGCAGGCCTCCTCGCCGCTATGGACTAGCTTCCCGACCTCATGTGCGCCCACGACAAGCCGCCCAGCTCGTCTCACATCCCCAGCTCACTCTCCTCGTCCGGCTCCACACAGCCGCCCTCCTCATACTTCAGTTTTTTCGGTATTCTTCTGGTTTTTACAGAAAAAACCAAACCTTCCATGATTCGATTAAACTAAGTTAACCAGTACTGTTTGATTTTTTTGGTACGGTTTATTCGGTTCAGCGGCATTGTGAACAGCCCTCCGAGCTCAGCAAGACTGGCCATATGATCTGCACGCCTTTTCGTTTTGCTGAAACCAAAACTGAACTTTGGAGTGCGAACCGGGGGATCATAATAAACCGAATAAACAGCGTACATTTATCTACTCAGTAGACGAAAAGATATATACGTGAGTCAATGAAGTAATATACAAGGACAAAATCTCAATGTTAATTACATACATGCTCTCTCTCTCTCTCTCTGTGTCTCTGAATCCAAAATGAAGGAAACAAACCAAGGTATGAAAGAACGTAGGTAAATGTCAGTCGACCCCAGCCAACTAATGTACGTACGCGGCCGCGGGTGTCGTAGTATTACCTCACACACGTGTATACGCTGACTAGCCTAGCAAAAATGACGCGCCTAGACCGCGCGCCGACACAACGGGCACGATGCGTGCCTGAGCAACCAGCTGTCGATGCACGGCAGGTGGAACGTGTGACCGCACTGCGGCAAGCTCCGCGCCGCCTCGCCGCCTTCGAAATCCTGCAATAACAGCAGCACCTGTTAGGTCAGACACGCAAGAGCTGCACGTACGTGAGGCGTACGGCGGCGGCGGCGTGTGCAGCTGCAGACCTGAAGGCACACGCAGCAGCCGATGCGCTCCCCGCTGGCGGCGTCCACGGCGGTGTGCTCGGTGAACCGCATCACCGGGAGCTCGTCGATGGCGTCCACCGGCATGCCCTTGGCGGCGCCGCCCGTCTCGAACATCTCTGACAGCGTCGGCGCGCTCTCTCTGAACGGCGAGTCCGCGGCGTTCATCTGCGCGTAAGACCAATAAAGCAACCAAAAAGGAGGCGGCTTCCGTCACAACTCGCAACAAATTAAGCCCAATGCAGAAGCTCAAAACTTTCTAATCAGACAGGCTCTTGATTAAAACCATCACCACAATCGTACTGCAGATCATAAACTGAACAAATTACTAACACGGACCTGGCTGTCCACGGCGTTCTGCACGGCGGGGTCCACCTTCTCGCGCACGAGGCGCCCGGTCAGGAGGCTCCAGATCACATCAAGCTGAAACAACGAATTGGCAGTACAAGCTTGTTATGTTTGCGATCAGTTGGATACGGCAAGAGAATCAAGAATGATGAAAATCAACTGCCAAAATAATTGCACCGAGCTTATTGATTTGTTCCGTACCACGTATAGAACGCTCCAGATGCCCGACTCGTCGGAGCGCCACATGGCCATGGACGAATCCACGACCTCCATCGCCACCACCGCGCCGGAGATCGCCCCGATCCCGGCGCCGCGCACCAGGCCGCTCTCCGTCGCCAGGCCGATCAGCCCGCCCGTGATGGCCCCAAGAATAGTGCCCACTGCAGCAGCAACAACAACAACAACAGTTGCATCAGGCATGAGCTGCCGGCGATTCCACCATGGTCCATGTACACGATGAAACGAAGAGGAAACAGCAAGATCGGCTATCAATCTAAGCCAAGAAACCGTGGACATGCATGTTACCGACCTGTGGCGAAGATGAAGGTGATCAGGCCGCGAACTACCGCGCCGGCGACACGAGCCGGCAGGCGGGCGATGCTCCTGCCGCCGTCGCCGCCGTCTGCCGCGGGCGCGTCCTGGACCGAGGAGAACGCGGGAGGGATTATTGATAGGTCGCCGCGAAGTGCTGCTGCCTCCATGAGTATTGCTGGATCGCTCGTCGCTACGGATCGGACGTTGTGCGCAGGAGATCGGGTATGTGTTAACTGGATAAGGGGAATTGCTGATCGAGTTCGAACAGATGAGACGAAGTCTCACGGTGGGCTCGAAAATTTTATATATGCTTCAAGAGGAGTATACACTATATAGCGCTACGAAGCGCGTTGATTAATTAGTTTTTTCCCCTTCTTGAGACGCGTTGATTAATTAGTTGGAGACTCCAAGTGAACCAGAAATGTAGATTAGCTCATTGGAGGAATTGTTCGGTGCACTTGGGCTGCCAGGTCAGCCATGCACCGGTTTCTGCTACGCGAGCTTTCTTTCCCCACTAGACAACCCAACTCAACCGTGTGTACAAACTATTTTGTATCCTTAATTACAAGCTTGTTCATTACTACTCACTTTTTCAACAATATATATAACATTTTGGATATCGATACGGTCTCTAATATACAAATTTGATTATTATTTTTTATATGAATATGTTCATAAAATAATATAAAATCATTATATTATAAACATATTTTTTATGATTAATCTAATGATGTCATTTTCATATTACCAATACAAATAGTTTTTTATATGTTACCGATCAAAGTTAAACAAGTTTGACCACACACTTTCTAAAACATCGTATATTTCTAAACGACGGAGGGAGTCCTAGCTTACACCTCCCACCAAGGCTTATACAGTACATCGCTGTTAGCTAACTATTCATTGTCATTTAGCAATCGCAAGCTTGGCGTAACGGGTAGCTGGCGGAACGAGTCCACTCGGCAAGGCGAAAGGTTCGCTGTGTTGCGCGCAGCATAAATGCTAACCATCCAGCACGCGGCTGATGGAAACGGCGGGTGGTTGGGGCTACGCGCGCCGCGCCTTCCGTCCCGTCCCGTGTCCCGTCTCTTAGCGGCTAAGCTTCTCTAATGGCATTCTCAATAATCAGAGATAATATTATCTCTAATATATGTTTAATCATGTTTAGAGACAACATCTTCAATAGATAATATTGTCTTGTTTTATAATTTTCTTTTGAAACAACATTTTTTAAAAAACGTATCGATTTTGTTTCGTATATACTCTCTCTTCTCCACATAAAATTATATTAACATGATATAACTAAAAGACAAATATAAAAACACTATTAGAGATGGCCTAACCGCTCCTGCGCTGCACAGCAGAGCTACCTGCAAGCCCAGGACTACAGGAGTCACGGCCTGACAGATACGACTCCACTTCGACATACACCTGGTGTCTCGCAGTTGGCCGGCCGCTCGAAAGCGAATTCTGAAACTTCTCAGTCGCCGGTCAGTTTCTGTGGACTGCAGAAAGCAAGCTCCTTGTTTCAACGGCGCATTGATTCCGGAGAAGTTTCTACGGCGATCAAAGGCTCTATCTGCAACATCGTCACCGGATGCAGCTAGAAATATCCAAGATGGGCAAACCGAAAAAGGCATCTATCGATACGTACTCCATGCGAAAAGTCTCTGAAAACGTAAATGGTTTGAGGTGGTTGAGATCAGACCGGTGCAGGTCTGCAGGGGAACACCCTTGAACCACTATGGTTGCCGTCCATGCTTCGAAGATTACTACTGTGTTGAGCAGGCGGCGGCGATCGCCCAAGAGTAGGGGAGGGAGCACGTCGCGTCGGCCAGGCCGGCGAGGCAGCGAGCACTGCACGCATTGGGGCGTTGTGCACAGCGCACATAAGACTGCATCACAACACTGTCAACACATGAGCATCCTAAATTATTTTGTAATTTGTCTAAAGTATTTTTAGATGTGGTATATAGTACAAACAATTTGTGTTACTGCAGACCTATGTCTTTTCAAATGAAGAATATTTTGTCGCCTTGGAACCGAACACACATCTTAGAAATCTTGGGCCCATCTCAAAGGAAAGATTAACCTATTTTGTTGGACATATTCACTTGCGTGCGGAGAATTAATTTTGTGTCCATTCATTCTGTTTTGAATATTGCAATATACAAATGAGCCAAATCTTGTAAATGAAAAGTGGAATCAAGAGGTAGCTAAATGGTAATTAGACACTTGTCTCTTGTATAAGAGATCACAAGTTCGATTCCTGCTTGGGTGGATTAGTCATTTAGGTTAACAAGAAGAATACCTAGTGGAATGGAACATGTGACCACATGCAACAATGAACCATCTTTAATCGCTGAGATGTCATTTGATTCTCTCTTTTTTTTAGCTATAACATTTTATTGTTTTTTTTAAATAGCTACAGCATTTTATTGTATTTTAATCTATTGAGCAGACTTTATAGTTTATTTACTGTTACACAAAACATATTCTTTTTTCAAAGAGTCAATGCCAGGTGGGGCCAGCCAACCGTGCACGTGTCTGTGGCTAACGGTCACGGTTCAAATCCCATTAACTACATGTTACATGTGTTATCTGTGGGTTTGCTGGGATTTGATTATATGATCTCTCAGTTGCTAAGATTTAAAGATTATGAGAGCATCTTTAAGGAATTGAACTTGTTTTTCTCCAATGTATTGGTCCAATTCCTACTAACAATTAGGATCCACGTTATATTAAAAATCCACAAAAAAAATAATATCATCTCTCAACCGCACTCTCTCTCTCTTTTTCTCATAACTGAGCCCATATGAGTTGTTTAATGTTTTGAATAGACTCATATGTAAAGCCTGGTTCCATTTTTTTGGTTGGAATCGATCCCTCCAATATGTTAAATTGATTCAATATCTTCTCTCTCATTCTTTAAACCGGCTAAAACAACACATTGCTGATGGTCTGATAACTAAGTAACTAACTACACTCTTCGGAGAAATAAATAGGTGGGACCAGCTAATGCGATTGAGGGCCTTTTGGAAGGCTTGAATTGAAAAACACATAAAACACGAGAAAAAAAAAACAGGAATTAGATGTCATGCCTTGTTATATCCTATAGAAATTAGAAACATAAGAATGTGTAACAAATGTTGTTTGGTAAGACCATATAAAAAAGACAGGAATTTTGGTGGTTGTCATGGTTGTCATAGACTCAAAAAGGGGAATTTTCAAAAGGTTTGAGTGAATGTTTGTTTTCCTCCAAGATTCTCATGGAAGTACATCATTCCATATGGAATTTCACAGAAACTCTCACAGCCTTTCCTTTGAACCAAACACTCCGCATAGGATTTTTCCATAGGAATAGATTCCTCCAAAATTACTTTGTTTTTTTTCTCTTCAATCCAAAGAGACCCTGAACTGAAAAGACAGGTAGTCTGCTGTCCATGAAATACTCTCACGTTCTTCATTAATCTTGAGGAAGTGCTTCGATGCAACCATCTACTCTCCACACTAATTAATTTAGTTTTTTTAAAGAGTATAGGAACATTACCTGTTGTTGTGAGTTGTGCCTCCACCCAGCTCACTCTAAAAACATATATAAAAATGACTGCAACCACTTCGACGTCTCATGATTTAACCAACATTGCAGCACATTACGTTCACTTTGCGATATGTGCTGTTCACTTTGGAAAATTTCTGGGATTTTCGGTAACCGGCCGGTTACCGGCACCGCCCGCCAGCCGGGATTTCCTCCGATACCGGTTTTCTATCCTTGGATAGGCTGGTACTAGTAGGGGATATAGCTCTGATGCTAAACTTGGGCTGGTACTAGTAGGGGATATAGCTCTGATGCTAAACTTGCCTCCTGGGACAAAACTTGTGTGCTCCCGTACCGGCATTTTGCATCTCCTTTGGCTAAGGGGGCAAGGAATGAATAAAGCGATATAGCTCAGACAATAGGGCAGTACATTTGATATGAGCTCTTCCACTTCAGTTGATATATTGTACGTTACTAAAGAGGTAGTGTCCAAGAAGTAACTTTCGCTTCTTTTACCCTTTCCCTTTAAACATGCAACCCTGCTGTAGCATTGCTGATATGAGCTTGTGATACGAAGACCTAAAGAACATCATCCACAATCCAAATCCTCCAGATTTAGTTTACTTTACCTTTTGCCTTCTCTCCCATCTGTTCCCTTTATCTTTTCCCTTTTCTTTATTTCTAGTCCTATTTCTTATTCTATCATCTCATATTGTCACCTCTTTTTTCCTAGGTTCTCACTTTAAGCATCTTCTCTTTGCTTCTTCAGGGAGGCAGATAACCTTCTTATATTAAAAAAATGAGGATGGAGTTACCATACTTACTTGCATACCTTATCCTTCAATTCTTCAACCAGCAACCAGAGCTCTTGCCACCATGGCAGGGCTTAGCACAGGAGCAGGAGC
Organism: Ampelocalamus luodianensis; assembly: GCA_036346255.1. Taxonomy (NCBI): domain Eukaryota; kingdom Viridiplantae; phylum Streptophyta; class Magnoliopsida; order Poales; family Poaceae; genus Ampelocalamus; species Ampelocalamus luodianensis. Next base: position 1,258,441 of record CM070632.1, on the reverse strand, counting down.
TTCTGTTGTGAAGGTGTACCATGAGAAATCCATGATCCTACCCGATGTGTCGAGGGTGCTTGCATGCCTGTATGAGAAAGATGTCAAGTTTGAGTGTGTCAAAGACTCCTACAAGGACATACTCAGACTCCAGGTACTAGCTGTCTCAGGTCTTTTGCAGCACCCAAATTGTAGAAGCAGCAGTTTCTTTAGTTTATGCAAATTGATCTCATTTCAAGTTTCTGTTTTCTTCCTCCACCTCTGCAGGCAACGAGGAGTGTTCCAGTTCCGTTCTACGACGGACCCACATTTCTACAAGGTAACCATGCTTGCTACATAATCCAGCCATCCTAAGTTGGTGAGGTGTATTCCATGATTCTTAAAGCTTGTGTGGCTACAACGAAATACAGTTAAGTTACACATTCTTGAACGAGATATAGTAGTCTTGATTCCTTACTATTAACCGTCTCAACATGCATACCTTGCTAATAAGAAAGGTTGTTCTGAGAACATCCACCCAAACCCAATGATAGAATTCGGGTTACATCCTGTGCATCTGCCCTACAAAACAATTGGCACATGAAATTTTTAAATCTGCTACAAATAAAATCAACACAGTAATCCATAACCATGTGATCTGTGAAGATTTAGACAGGGTGTTATAAATATCTTATCAATGCAATGGCAGGCAAAATAACATTAAAGTTAAAAATAAAGAAAAAAAAACTCTGCAGTTCCTGCTTATATATATTTCTTGACCATATAATGTCCCCTTTCATTTGAATGTGCTAGTTCAAGTGATCAACTGGTAATAGTCAGGAACAAGGTTATTAAAGCAATAAGACAAGGCGAGGTGACTCACTACCTTCTTACCACCAAAGTGATTAAGGCTCGCGGCGAGGCGACGCCATATACACATTCTAACCTAGTAAGGCAGCAAATTAAATCAGCAATTAGTAGCACATTCATACCTTGATGTTGCCAGTTCTTGAGCCCATGTAGCACCCATCCCCCTGGCAAGTTCCAACAAGTAGCTTGTTACAATACATTACAATAATTGAAATTCCAATTAATTGAGTAAATATGGATTGAGTAATATACCTTGTTGATAATCTCTCATATCTTCTCTTCTCCCAAGCAACAAGCTACATGAAAATGAGACTACAATGAAATGAAAAAAAAATGAGAATCAAATATACGATTGTATGAATAACGAGCAACATAACAAGCACGACATAACCAACATAAGTCCACAATAATAAAATAAGTCTATAAGCTTAGAGTCTAATGGCATAACAAAAGTCCACAACAATAACATAAGTCCATCTCTCTCATCTCTCAAAAGTTATCCATCTAGAGCTCATCTAAATTGGTAGTAGCATCCATATTCTCTCCATCACCATCTTCGATTGCTGTCACCAGGGGAAAAAAACCGGTCGATAACCAGATTTACCGGTGGTGACCGTGTGAACAGTAACCGGTAGAAAATTTTCCAATTTGGATTTGGATTTTTGACTACGTAATGCACTTTCTAGGTTAGTTTAGGCCTTTTTGTATTAGATTACGTATTGTATGAGCTAAATATGTTTAAATTATTGTTCCGGCCGGTTTACACTTCATATGAGCTAAATATAAACTAAATATGCTAGATTACGTATCGTATGAGCTAAATATGCTAGATTACATATTGTATGAGCTAAATATGCACTTCATTAAACGCTTTCTAATTACTATTTGCATTAAACACTTTCTAAAAATTCTGGCCGGTTTTTTTAAACCGTTTTTTCCGGTTTTCAAGCGGTTGCCGGTCCGGTAACCGGTTTTCAAACTCGCCAATTCAAAATTCAATTTTTGAAACATGGTCGGTTTTTTTTCCCGGGATTTCCAGTAACCGGCAGGTTACCGGTACCGCCCGTCCACCGGGATTTCCTCCGGTACTGGGTTTTCTATCCTTGGGACCTTGGCTGTCACACTCACATTTACCTTGGCTGTCACCGGGATTTACTTGTTTGCACAACAGAGGCTTGGGATCAAGGATCAAAATCCCGATGGTTCTTGGCGTGCTCGCCGGTTCACGGTTTCTGGTGGGTTCTGGATGAACAAGAATGTAAATGAAAAATTTCAAATTTAAATTTGAATTTTTGACTGAATAATGCACTCTCTAGGTTGGTTTAGACCTTTTTTTGTGCTAGATTACGTATTGTATGAGCTAAATATGCTTGAATTATTGTATGAACAAATCTCGGACGGTTTTTTGGACTTGGGAAGCATGTCGATTTGCAACAGAGAGGATTGGCCTTTTTACTGTATTGCATGTCGATTTGCAGTATTGGATGCTCTCCCCCTGGATTTGGTATTATGCTTAACAAAATAGTTCATGCAATCCGGTTATTCATTTTACATTTTACTCTATATGCATGTAGTTCAGATTAACAGACACGTATGATCAAATATGTTCTTGAGTCTCAAAGGCTACTTTCTTAACTTTTTGAACTAATCTGGACTGTTCACGCTACAGCTGATTGGTTTTCTTTTGTTGCAACACCCATGTAGTCACTATTCCTGTGAGTCGTTCACTATTCCTGAACTCTGAACTACCTTCTTATCGCCGCATCAAATTATTGATGATTATGCCAGTAGATACTACCTACTTCTTTCTAATATAATCATTCATCAGGTTTTTTCGGGTTTTTTGACCGGTTTTTCGGTAACCGGTTTTCAAAACCCGTGGTTCAAAATTCAGTTCGTGAACTCCATCCGGTTTTTCCCTGGGTTTTCCGGTAACCATTACCGGCCACCGACTGGGTTTTCCACCAGTACCGGGATTTCGATCCTTGCTTGGGACTCCTTGTCGGTTGACGTCACTCACATCTTCATCTTCTCATCCTTCATCATCATCATCTAGGAATGGTGGTCTGCCTCTCTTATACTTCACAAAGTCTTCCACATTTCTTTCATGATTACTGTTGTAGTCTTGGCATATTTTTGAACATCTCTAATCCCACTCGCAAGATGCTCCTTAAATATTTTGATTCCTCCATATACCTTCCTGTCACAAAGCGAACATTGCACTAAATCTCGGTTGCTAATAACTGGCCAAAAGCCATACTTTCATCCCGAATCAATAGATTTTGCCTTCCGTTTTGGATCAGTCTTTGGATCATATACGACCTCGGAGGACTGGTTGCCATTTTGGTTGTGCTTCTGCATCAAAGAGAGCATAAATATCAGGATTCAGCAGCATCAACAGTAGTATCTAGCACCATTTAACAGTGGCAAGCATCGAGAGCAGAGGCTCACGCAGAGCAGACTCCTTCCCTTCTTCTCCCTCCCGGCCTCCCCCTCTTCTTCTCCCCGCGTCATCCTCTGCTCTGCTCTCTCCCCGCGCCATCCATCAAACCGAGCAGACTAGGTGAGAGGGGGACTGGGGGAGACCGGGAGAAGAGGGGGAGGCTGGGAGAGAGCAGAGCAGAGGATGGCGGGGAGAAGGAGAGAGGAGGAGGCCGGGAGGGAGAAGAGGGGAAGGACGAGAGGGAGCAGAGCAGAGGATGGCAAGGAGAAGGAGGGCGACGCCGCACGTACTGCAGAGCAGAGGAGGCGGCCAGGCGGGTCACGAGGGCGTGGGCAACGCCGCCGCGCGCCGGAGAAGATGGGGAGGACATGAGGGAGAAGAGGGGGAGGACGGGAGGGAGTAGAGCAGAGGATGGCGGGAGAAGGAGAGAGGGGGAGGCCGGGAGGGAGAAGAGAGAGCAGAGCATACCTGGATGTGGAAAGGTGGCTTCCTGTGCTGCTGTGGGGCGTAGACGGCGACTGGGATGGCGGTGGGCGACAGATCTGGACAGAGGGGAGGCCTGGATGCGCCCTCCCCGGTGGCGCCGGTGCCGGAGCTGGCGGGGATGGGATGGCGCCGGAGGTTTCCTCTCTCCCTCTCTGTGTCTCCCTGACTCCCTCCCTGTCCCTGTCTCCCCGACTCCCCCTCTCTTCAGCCAATTAGCTCGCCCTAGAAAGGAAGCTCACGCTTTTGCTCAGTCCTACCAACCTCTCTTCAATCTCCCGCCAATCGCTCCATGTGCGTCCACCTCTCTTCCAGTGGCGTCCATGCGACGCCTAATCGACGCCATACACGTAAGGCGAACGCCGCACGCTGGCGAGGCGAGGTGACGGTTGTGGCGAACCTGCCTTCACCGCCTCGACGCCTAAGCGATGATTAGGGTACATCTAACAGCTAGAGATAACATTATCTCTAATATATGCTATATTGTTTTAAGATACAACATCTTTAATAGATAGTTTCTAACACACTCTTCAATATTTATATTATATATATATTTTTTGAAACGAGCATTTATATCAACTAAAGTAGATTAATATATCATGTTATGTGCACAACAGTCTTTTCAAGAAGAGACGATATGTGCTTTCTCTCTTCCCCTCTCTCCTTCACGTAGGATTTTGTCGACGTGACGTAACTAAAAGACAACCATAAATATACTATTGGCCGACTCCTGCTCGTCAAAAGTTAGTGCGAACCAGTTTGTTCCAAATCGTGCATGCACATTGCACAATACAAACAACTTGTTCCATGAAGGAAATGAAAATACGCAATGTTATTTGCATGTCTTACAAACATGGTTTGGAATTGAAAAGCTTCATGAAACACTTCAATAGAAACACCGAGAAAATGTAAGCAAGTATTTCATGGTCGTGCCAACAGGATTTCATGGTGAATATTACATTATTTCTTTCTATGTACTAATCATATGAAATAAACTACACCATCTCAGTTTTTCAAGTGAAGTTATGTAGGAGTTCCTTACTGTTCCCAAGAAACCAGAGTTGCAGAACTAATATATCTTCTAAATTGCAGAATCAAGAGCAATCTGCCGCTATATAGCAGAAACCTACGAACAGCGTGGGTATCCTTTCCTCCTGGGGAAGGATGCCCTCGAGAGGGCTTCCATTGAACAATGGCTCCGGCATGAGGAGCATGCCTTCGATCCTCCGAGCCGATCATTGTTCTGCCACCTGGCCTTTCCTTTGCATGATGAAGACAATGATGATATCACCAGAGAGGAGAGAAAGCTGGAAGAAGTCCTGGAAGTCTACGAGCAAAGGCTTGGCGAGAGTGAGTTCCTTGCTGGGGACAAGTTCACCCTTGCCGACCTTGTTCATCTACCAAACACCCACCACATTGTGACATCCGAAAAGTTCGCGTACCTGTATGACTCAAGGAAGAACGTGCAGAGGTGGTGGAGTACTATCTCTGCCCGAGATTCTTGGAAGCAGGTGCTGTGGGATATGAAGAGCGTGGAGGAACTTGAGCAGCAGCAGCAACGGCAGACAGAACCTCCACCAACATCTGGTTACCGCAACATTCGCATAGACCGTGGGATGCAGACTGGCATCGCGTCACAGAAAATACTGGTCCCACCTCCCAACACCAGTTCTATGACAACCTCTTTTTCATCAGTTCAACAGGAAGAGCAACCTCTGCCTGCGAAAAAAACCTCTGATGATAAACCTTCACCTATCCAACCAAACGAAAATAACTTCTTTGCTGCCACTGAAAAAACTCCATCTCCCTCAAGGCAAACCACTACCTTCGTTACACCAGCTACCTCTCCTACCACCACCAAAACGCCTCCAAGAACTGAGACTGATAAATCCAGCTCCAAAGATGCCTCATCTCCAACCAAACCCAGTCAAACATCATCCAAAGAAGCTCCTGATAAGATCCATCTCTCTGATTTCTACAAGGCGAGCAGCCATACTGATAAGGCAGCAACCCTTACCAAACCTACTCCACCAGAGGCCTCGAAAACCTCAAACAGGATCCGTGAAGCTCGTCAGACTAGTGAAGCAGTTGCTCCTGACAAACCCAGTCCAACATCAGCCAAAGCTCCCCGCGAAAATGAAGAACCTTATTTTGATGAAACTGAAAGCAAACCTGCCAGTGCCGGTCCTTGGGTTGACAAGCCAGTTCAATATACAAAGCCTGATCCACAAACACCAAAAACTCCTTATACCAGGCCTCCTGCACAGAAAGATGCAGACACTTCTGGTACTGCGGCAGGTGAAACACCTTCTGATCAGAGAAGTGTTGTGCAACCTCCTTATGCACAGCAGCGTTCAGAGCAAGAGAAGATGGCCTCAAATAATCAGCCAGCTGCTGCTCATTTGGCAGGGAAGGTGGCAGCCAAAGATGCTCAAGGTGAAACTGCATCACAAGCTAGACAACGTGGTGCCCAAGACATCACCAAGGAAGCTAGAGAGGCTGATCAAAGGAGGATTACATCAGCACCAACCCAGAAACTACCATCAAGTGTTCAAAATGGCCAGCAGCAATCTAAAGCACCACCTACTGATCTGAAAGTATCTGACTCGTCACCATTGGAAGCGGAATTCAAAGAAGATATTCAGGGTGCCAAGAGTGGAGATGAAAGGTTCTCAACCAAGAGGCTCAGGAAAATGTTTGAGGAAAGTGAAGCACAAGCACCCAAATCACAGTCTACAGATTTGCAAGCCCCTGTAAAGGAGGAAACACCTTCCATTTATAAGAAGCCTTCAGATGTGCAAGACAGAAAAAGGCAAGCCGATACTGTCTTGGCTGATGGAAAAACTGGCACTCCATCAACCGGCACACGAGTTCCTGACACTCCAACCAGTGCTAATGAAAGGAGAGTCACTTCACCACCAAAAGGAGGAATGGCTCAAGATTATCGTGGTGCCACTGAGCCGTGGAAATCACCATCCAGCAACGAGCAAGAATCACCTCCATCGGTGCCAAGCCAACCACCAACTAGTGCTGGGCGTGCTTCTGCATCATCAAATAGAACTGCCCCTGATGATGGCCTGGCCCAATTATCCACCATTGATCAATGGCGACACGCATCTGCACCTCCTCCAATCCAACAAGTATCTCCTGGTGCTCCTAGCATTGATGAGTTGGCCAAAACAGCAGGTGTTGACAGGAAAGCACCACCAAGCACACCAAAGCAAACCCCAACTGATGCTAGAAATGCTATACCACCAGTGCAAGGACCTGCTCCAAGTGCTGATGGTATCAGTGACAAACAGTCAGACAAGAGTACCATGGATGAAAGAGCACCAGAAATGACACCAAGGCAGGCACCACCTTCTGACACTCGCCGTACTTCAGCATCAATCCAAGAAGAAATTATGGTTCCTCGTGGCCCTAGTGATGATATGTTGGGAAAGACATCAGGCACTGGTCAAATAGCCACTCCAGCTGCAACAAAGTCAACACCAGCCCGAGGAGAAGTCCCTGATGCTCGTGATACTGGTGATGACACAACCAAAAAACCTGCTGTTGACACAAAGGCAGCACCAACCCCACCAAGGCAAGAACCAGTTTCACAAACAACTGAACAGATTAAAGGAGTCGCTCCTACCTCACATGGCATCACTGGAGATGAGTTAGCCAGTATAGCAATGGCCGATGAAAGTGCAACACCACCTGCACCAGTGCAAGAACCAGAATCTGATGGAAGGATTGCTTCCACAGCTCTCCAAGGAGGCATACTTGATGCTCGTAGAAAAACTGAGGCAGTCAAACCATCAGTTGCTGATCCAAGAGGTATGCCTACTACACCAAGAAGACCAGCACCAACTCCTGACACTCAACGTCGTACCACATCAGGTAAAGTAGCCTCCACTGAAGGAAAAAATTCCCAATCTGATGAAATGGTGTCCCATGCTGCCGTGCGAATGCATGGTCAGCAGCACTCAGCAAGCAATAAGCGAGCACTAAGCAGTTAGCTAAAACCAGGCACCTGGACTTCCACAAAATAGCAGTTCGAAGTTTCCAAATGAGTTTCATGTACCAACCATCTCACGCAAATCCTAATGTCTTATAGGAAAATGCTGCATCTGTATTGATACTTCAGCATTTCCAACACTGATAAAACCGTTTGTCATATCACATATTGTTAGAATGCTTCTTACTACATCGATTATAGTTATAATTCAACGCCAATTTGGATAGCTGGTTCATAGTCTAAGGTTAGTTACAATTTTCTTTTGGATTAGGAATCCCTTCCCTGAGGGGAGAAATCCTCTATATAAACCTTGGTAATCTATGTTTTGATGCGTGGACTGATCACGGGCTTATTGATGTTATAACACAGATCAAGCGTCAGACCAAGCTCCACCATTGCCTTCCTTCGCTGATACAAGGAACAAGAAGACTGGTATTGTTGAAGCTGGTCGAACCAACACAATAGCACCCGATGAGCAGCCAGGTGGGAGAATTCCCAAGAATGAAGCATACAATGATGGACCATCCATACAGCAGCTGTCAAGTGATCGTTCTAGGGCTCAGCTAGCAGAAAACAAGACGAAGCAAGATGATGATGCAACACCACACACTGAAATAGGCAAGCCCAAAGAGGACGATTTCTTGGTAAATGCCAATCAAAATAACACTGGACAAGCTCAAGTAACATCAACTGATGGACCATCCAAGCTGCAAATGGAATCTGACCAGAACAAGCCTATATCATCTAAAGATATTGGCAAGCGAAACAATGAAACAGTCAGTTATCGCAGCTCAGCAACACCCAGAGAAATGCTACCTTCAGTCCCCGAGAAGAGCATGGGAGAGAATCAACTGCAAGGTGATAAGTCCAGTATATCACTGCAAGACAATGTGAAGCAAGGTTCTGAAGCTGCACTGTCGGTGTCTGGAACCGAGCAGCCTAAGAAAAGGGACCTCCTCGCAAATACCGATCAGAACAGTGGAAAAACTCCAGGAGAAGCTTTACAAATGTCTGAAGAACAAACCACCTCTGATACTCAGCAAACGAAAAGCAACACAAGTAACAGCAAATCAGATGGCTCAAGCAAGCCCACCCAGTTTGATGGTAATGAAGGTAATCTTCCCGAGTCACAGAGGCGTGGCTCGTCAACCAACCCATAACATGCTTCCATCATATCATTTACTTGCAACTTCTTTGTTTGTAGTCTTATCAAACTCCCCACTTTCACATGCTCATACAATAAGGTCCATTATCTTGTCACCTTTGGACCAACCATGGCAGACAATGTTGTCTACTCCACGTGTTATATTGTTGTTACTTTCCAATGTTTCATTTCTGTGCTGTTCTTTTGTTGAACAATAACTTGTTTATATGTCAAAATCCTTATGTTAGTCTGATTTTGAATAATGTGAATGCATTAATGCAACATTGTGTTCTCCATAAGAACCATATCCCTTTGCAAATTATCCATATGTGTTCACTTTAGTTATCTGCTATCGCTGGTATTCAAATTATAGTCTTCTTTAAAGTCCCACTGTTCTGGAATCTCATAGACGCAGTGCCATTAGCCAATTATGAGTTAGGATATCGTTGAAGCGGAGAAAATTGGATAGGCCTTGCCTGCAGCCCCTAATAAGTGTCAAGTTATGCAGATGCTCAGCCAGAGGTAAGCAATTAAGTCAAACAAAAAGGTAGAAAAAATGAATGCTGCAGTAGGATTATCATCGCAGCTGCAAACCTGCACTTCTTATTATAGCTACTAATCTGAATTTAGTTCATACTTCATAGTTAAGTGTCGATATCTTTTTTTAGAATCAAGTTAAAGTGTGTATATCTTATCACCATAGTAACAACTAACACAGCAGGCATCAACTCAAAAGTACTTACCACGAATATATTGCAGCACCCCAGGCTTAGGTCCCAGCAATATGATTACACTCCTCAACGGTTTGACCTTTGATTGATACTGTACCCTAGAAAAGTATATCATATAATGAGCTCAACAAACAACAAATCAGCAGCTGCCAAATTGGATGTTATAGCCTTAAAGGAATAATGTTACTCCAGTCTGCACTTTATGAGATTGAGACTGAAACCTGCCCTAGATACACATGCAAATGCTTTTCTTGAAAATCACCATGCGAAGACAGAAACCAATAGCACTAACAACAATATAACATGGAATGAAGTTACTGGAATTGGGTGTTGGCTCCAATTGTAGAATGTCTCAATGATAGATTGCGTAGCAAAAACCAATAGTGTAGAAGAGCTTTGGTATCAAGCAACTGAACTTGAGGAAATTTTAAGTTGGATAAGATCTCCATGCTAAGACAGAACTACGCATGGAAAGCAAACTACACCTGAAATTGAGAACCTGAGTGAACATGAAGGAGGATTTTGCTAGGTACATATCAAATTCAAACTTTTCTAGTTTCATGCAAATATGCAGCATAAAGACACCGTTGCGCATACTCAACCTATAGTGTGAAAAATCAGGCCCAGAACTCTTAAATTAAAAAAACATGTGATGTGAGCCAGGATGTGCAAATCAGTGTCAAAGTGAACTAGTACAGGACTGAAGGAACCCTGTTCATATTTGAGCATGGCGAATTAGCTCAAAAAATGTAAGTTGAAAATCAATTAAAAGTCTAAATGGTAAAATGAGCAAAAATCATTGAGAAGTAGCATACCAATCATCATCAGAACTCATGAGTTCATAATAGGGTAAAGATGCGGACTACCTTGAAAACTCATGATTGAGCAATCAGCTGAGAAAATGGCAAATCCATAACCTACAGAATGACTATCATTTTGAGAAAACATAAGATGATCTGCAGAACCCATGGGTTAGCCCCATAAGATCAGAATCAACAGGTGGTCCACCAAATTCATGAGCTAGAGCATCACGAATGGTTAGGAAAATTCACTCGCTCCTAAATCCTAATAGGGTAAAACAGTCTCTCTCTCTCTCTCTCTTTTTTGTGTGTGTGTGTGTGTGTGAAATAGGAAGTGGTTCTCAAGCGACAAAATAACAAATCAGCTCTAAGACAGAAAGTTCAGCATCCGTTGAAACTAGCTGAAATCCACTAGTCATAGCATGAAAAAATCAGCTGGAAATACACACTTCAGAGTGAAAAACTGCCCCACAGTCTAAGTTCTGATATCAGAGATGAATGTTCTGATGTCAGAGATGTGACGACCAAGGCTTTTGAAGAGATCAACGATTGGCATCAAGCGGGCGCGAGTAGGCTGTCAATGCTTTTGTGAGATAGCAGAAAAAAGGAGTTGGTTAGCAGTCTCCGTTACTGTGTTGTAGGGAGCAACTTCAGTCCCATCTTTTCTTTTCCTTTATCTTCTTCTTTTGATTGCACTCTCATTGTGTCCCTTGTTTTGTAAACCGCTTGTAGTTTGTTCGGCTTTTGGCTTCTTCCTTAATGCAATGGCACGCAAATCTTTTGCGTGTTCTATATAAAAAAACTGCCCCCACAGCACCAAACTGCTAACTTTGTAATCAACTGAAATTTGACATTCCTAAGCTGTAGCACAGTAAACAACTGAACAACATCAGAATCAAAAGTTACGGACCAACTGAGCCTTGCTCAGATTCTAAGATATGAAAAATGAACCCAAAGATAATGAACTTATGATCGACTGAAGTAGAGATAAATCAGTAAGGTAGCAAGCCAAATCAGCCCAAAAGTTTACGATTTTTCAACTAATGGAGGTATGCTCAACTTTGTGAAGCATAATGTTAATGTAGCATACAGATAGGTTGATAGCACAACAGATAGGTTGAGAACCTCAAAAGGTTTTTTTTAAGGATGTGCAAAAGCTTTCCACATCATTTCATTAGACGAAACAAAGAAACAAAAACAGTTAGAGATAAAAGGTACAGCCTATCTGAACGAAGCCGACGCGCAAACGAAAAAGAAAAAGGCGAAGCCGAACAGACAACAACCAATTACGGAGTACAGGGTGCGCGACCAACAAAAGACAAGGAGGAACTACTGCTACTACGTGACCGCCTCCAGGCGATGAGCAGCCGCCATGCGCCATTGCCAGTGCTCCTGTATAACAAGACTCAGAAGTTGATCGATAGACCCGGTGATGTTGTTGAAGACCTTTTGGTTGCACTCCTTCCAGATCATCCAAGAAACTAGAATGATAGGATCAATACATATTCTTTTTCTAAAAATACCATCAAAGCAGGCGTAAAATCTCAATCAAAATTGACAAACATGCCCAAATCCAAAAGGTATAGCATAACGCGTGCCAATGTCAACCCCAAGTAGTAACTAAGAAAGCACAGGCTAAAACTGTCATGGCCTACATATGACATGTAAAATTAGAGTTAAGTTCAGTTGATGGATCGACTGAAACATGCCCAAATCGGTGGGTTATAGCGTGAGTGATGAACCCCAACACTGATGAGCTCGGATTCAACAAACAATCCCCAAATCCAAGCTTTGTCACGACGAATCTACTAAAACAGGCATAGAACTCGCAACGGGCTGGCATCGATGACCGACCCTAGCCCATAAGCCGTAGCATGATGAATCAACTGTACTACTCCCTGTTCATAACCAAATGTGACTGAGTAAGACTTAGTCCCAGATTGGTTGAAACTGGTCGAAATCCTTCAGCATTGCGTGGTAAATCCTTGACGATTCCCGACGGCGATCCGTGCGGCGGAGAGGTGTGAGGACACGAATTGGGAGGGAGACGCGAATTGGGAGGGCGAGTGAGGACAGGGTAGGGTATACTTACGCCCGCGAAGCTGTTGGAGAGCACGAGGCCATGGTAAATGTCCGCGACGGCGATGGCAACGGTTTAGTCCTCCTCGCCACGGGCGGCGCCGCCGCCGCCGCCGCCAACGAGGTCGACGAGTTGTTAGGCGATTAATTAAACCCCAAAGTTTCAGAGACAATTAATTATTTGTCACTGCCTAGGAGTGAATTTTAAAATTTACTATTGTATAGGAGTATGACATATGGATCTCATGCATTGACAAATTCTAAATTACGCATGTTTAGACAGCGCCTTTGGCGGTGGCGGCGGCCGACTGCCGAGGCTGGAAAATGGTTAGATCCTACTACAGCTTCATGAAGGAACACGAGTAGGCTACACTAGCGTAATTTAAAAATCTACCGTGCAACCAAGGAACCTCCGCTAGTAATAGATCACAGGATTACCGCTAGACGCGCAGACTCGCAGCGGAAGAAGAGTCGATGTAGCGCGTTGGTGCGGTTGCAGACGTACTGGCCTCGCGCCTCCTCCAAGTGCTCCTCGTGACCGTCACAAGTTGCGGATCGTCCTAGCGTTGAAGCCTCGCAGCAACGCCTCCAAGGTATCCACACGTACAGGGCAGGAACACCGCGCGCCGGAGTGCTAGCGGCGGCTGCGCGGTTTTGGGCGGAGGAGGTGTGGTGTCTAGGGTTTCGGGAATTCCGAAAATCACCCTTGACCCTATGCCACCTCCCATCTATTTATAGGCATCAATAATGGGTCTCGAACTTGAGGTTCATAAGGAACTCGTGGTCCATAAGAATTCGGATCATCATCCAAAACGTGTCCCGGCCCTTTAAGCGTGCGACCCTATAGGTTTACGTACACTTGGACATGGCCCGAGTACTCCTACTTGTCCACTAATCGGTAGTGGCCCCTAGCAGGCCATGCCGACTCCCGAGTATACGTAAAGATCACATCGGACGAACCTCAACAAATCTCATATGTATTTCCCTTTGCCTCACGATATCGGTCAAACTCAAGGCGAGTACGTGTCATCCTTGTTGGTTAGCTCGACCACTCTTTCTCGATTACGTGATTCGAATTCCCCGACTATGGTTAACTCTTTAACCATGAATAGTGTGGTCATGCATTTCTGGAATCCGATCACTCGAGAGGCCTAGAGATATCTCTCCCGTTGCATGGAGGGACAAATCCTATCTTGATCGACCATACCTCAACGCATGTATCATAACAAACCCAAAAGCTACCTTTATAACTACCCAGTTACATAGTAGCGTTTGGCAACTCCTAAGTAAGTCACTATACATCTTGAGTGCATGCGACGATCTCAAATCTAATGATATAGCATACACATTGTAAATAAAACCAACTGATGACATAGAAGAATACAACGTTCTTGCAGTGTCTCATGGTGGGTCGATCCAACCCCATGTTCACTAATATGTGTCATATTATTGGTTTGACATCTCCATATCTATGATCCGTGAAACATGATCATCAACCAATACATATGCTAGTCTATTCATATGTGCCCTTATATGTTTCTGACTAGGGATCGCTTTAGAATAATCATCGCAAAGATAAATATAGAGTTTCACAATCAAATCACATACTTGATAATAAATATTAACCACTATTATTCAAGGAACAAGATAACATATTATCCAATAAATTATGAACATAACAAAATATAATAATCTCCATGATTGCTTCTAGGGTATATTTCCAACACTTCAAGCACATCGACCCCCTAGGGCTCACCGCTCACGCCTGTCCCCGGCATCGCCTTGGACAGGTTGTTCCTCGTCGCCATCCAGGCGCTCGCCGTCATCGTCCTCTCCAAGCTCTTCCACCTCTTCCTCCGCCGCTACAACCAGCCCGGCGCCATCTCTCAGATCCTCGTACACACGCGACCGATGATCACTCTCTTCGATTGATCCACCAAGCTCTATGTGATTTCTTGAATTGACCTGCATGCTTTCGATCGTATGTGTCATAATGTGTGCTCTGCTCGCATTGCTTGCTTCTAGGCCGACATTGTCGTGGGTGAGATGAGGCTGCACAACGCCATCGTCCACGTGGACGTGGACAACGTCAAGGACATGTACGGTGTCCACCCGTCAGTGCGTAGCCTTCACCTACGCGACCGTGGCCGCCAGCCTGCTCGTCGCGGCCGTCGTCTCCAGCGGCATGTACGGAAGCATGATGCACTCCCCAGTGAAGACGCTGGAGCTGCTCACCGCCGCGCTCATGATGGCGCCGACCAACACGTCGTCCATCGCCGTCTCGCGGATTGCCAGCGAGCTGAAGCTCACAGTCACCGAGAACGGGCGGCTCATCGTTGCCGCCGCGATCGCCACCAACATCATCTGCGTCTTCGGCGACGGCGTCCTGTCGCCCACCACCCTGGCCAAGGAGAAGAGCCAGGACTTCTCCCGCGGCTCGCACCAGATCAAGAGCTGCTTCCTGGCGCTTGCCGTGGCGGGCATTGCTCTGTGGCCGATGCGCCCCGTCGTGACGCGCATCAACCAGTGCAACGTCGGGCAGCATCACGTCCGAAACCGCGACCTGGCGCTCATGCTCCTGGCCATCTGGTTCGTCGGAAACATCCCCCGGCACCTCGGGTTCAACGGGATGCCGACGAGCCGCGCCCTGGGCCTGGCGTTCCCGAGGGAAGGCTCCGCGGCGCTGTCCGTCGCCGACGCCCTCGTGCCCCCGCGAACGGTCTGCTACTGCCCTTCTACTTCGCGACCATCGGCATGAGGATGGACTTTGATCAACTCCATGTCGGGCGCTATCATCGTGATCGCGCCCGGCGTGCTCATGACATTGCTCGGCCTCGTTGGCAGGGCCATTGGCGCGGCGGCGGCCTTAGCCTACCTCAACATCCCGCTCACCGACGCGCTCCACTTCAGTGTCCTCCTCAATGTCGAGGGCCACAATTACACCATCGTTGAGTATGAGTGACTCATATCATAAATTAATGGAATTTTGAAATGTGTTCTACAATGATTTCTATCATAATCTTGTTAGGATTAGAATTCATACTTTTTAGAGGAGAACTAGGGACACTGTATAAAGCTACGAGAGGTGATTATAGAGAACACAAGTCACAAACCAACTCATCCAAATTAAAGGGTGCACGAGTGGATTAGATATTAGATTATTCCTTAACACTAGATTATTGTATAGAGTAAATCTAACCCCCTGCCGAGCACAGAAATTAGAGGCTGACATGTAGAACTTCCCACGCTGGACGAGCGTAGAATGACGGTGCTAGACGTGAAAGATAAGCGGGTGCAAGAACTAAGAGCACGGCGCAGAATGTCGCGGGCCTTCCGCGGCACCGGAGCACGGTATTGCGAGTTTGCTGGATGCATTTGCCTTGGTCAATCGCATTGCCTTCGCCAATCAACGTATCATGCAGTTCTGCTCTGAATTAAATGCATGGGTCAATCGCCTACAGTGCCGCTCTGAATTAAATGCATTGGTCAATCAATGTATGGAGTACTTCCCGCGCTCCGGTGCTGTGGAATGCAGCTGGCGAACCTGCCACGCTCCGATGGTGCGGAGTCGGGCTGGGCCCGCGATGTTCCACGTCACATCTTTGGTTCCCACGGCTAGCACTGTTACGTGCGGGAAGTTTTACGTATCAGTCTATAGACAGGAGTAGATTTGTAATTTTGATACTAAAAAACCTGTTTTTGCAATTAAGGTGGTAGGGGACCAATTTTTTAAAAAAATTCGTTGTCAGCAGCTTGATGCCCTAACGCGCTATTTATCCTTTGGAGAATAAAGAACTTCTCTTGTGCAGATTGATCGTCCAACCTCAGGCTATCTAGCTTCAAAAGAGTTTGCACCTCATTTCACAGCTTTCTTCAAAAGATGTGTGCTTAGTCTCTTGCAAACCTTATGTTGATAAGATAGGTATATTTCTGTCAGGATTTATTGAAAAAATTGAACTGCATGTTCATTTAATTTTGGTGTAAAATGCAAAATATATATATTTTTTATTATGTGTAGTGTCTTGATTGTCTTAGTGATTATTGTTTTTATAGGATAAGATAGTATTGAATATTGTGGTTGCAGTTTAAGCCTTTAAGGTAATATTTCTCCGTTTTCTTATAACTCAAAAGTACATATCACATGCAGGTTATATAGGTCAATCAGAGATTCTACCTAAGCTCTAGGATGGAGAGAGAAACTAATCAATGAAGTCTATCAGTTTTTCTCCAGCCAATTGTCCATCAGATTGGTTGGACAGCGAAGACGTTATCAAAGTTTTTTTTTTTTTTTGAATGAACTGTATACTGTTTCCTAAAGGACTTCAGCCGAGATGCTCGTAAGAGATAACTTGTAGCGAAATGTTTAATGAGTTATGTACAATATGAATGAACCCCCTTTTTTTTATATAGAAATAGTTATTCTGATGTTTATTCCATTTCTATTATTGTGTCATTTGAGAAATAAGAATCAGTAAAAAATAAAAAATTGGCAACGCTATATATATATATATATATATATATATATATATATATATATATATATCCTGAAATGCCAAAATTTCGCAATTTGCCATCGACAATATCAACGCATGAAAGTGTTGTTGTAGCCTAAATATATCCATTGCAACCTTGCAACCCTCGTTTGTACTTGTTACTAAGGCCACTAAATTAATTATTACTAATTAATGATGACTAATTAATTACATATGATAAAATATGATTAATTTAATTATGACTAATTAATGATGGCTAATTAATTAAGACTTAATTTTAACTAATTATTTATGACTAATTAATTGAGTAAAGCTAACTAATTACAACTAATTAATTAATTACAACTAATTAATTATGTAAGATTAATTTAACTATAGCTAATTAATTACGACTAATTACTTACACAAATTTTATTACAAAAATTTAAAAACGACTAAATTAAGTACGTCTAAATAAGTATAACTAATTAACTACGAATATTTCACTACGACTAATTTACTAACCACACAATTAATAAAGAAATTACGAATGAGAAAAAAATTACCTGCTAATATGGCTGCTAATGACAGCTGTTAATAATACTTAATCGTTTGCGAAAATAAAATCGACAGAACGAGCAAGAGAGCGAGCGAGCGAGAATGAGAAACGAAATCGTCATCGCCTCAGAATTTATAGCCGCTGTGGGAGGAATTGGATTCCCTCCCACGCGTGACGCATCTGCAGACAAGGATGCGACGAGAGGGGAATAAAGGTAAAGGTGACGACGATGGATTTGATGGAGGTGATGGCGCGAGTGGATGCATGCATGCATGTCCGGGCGAGATAGAGATGCATGTTCAGGTGGTGGTCGTGCGGAGGCGCCGCATGCGAGAGTAGAGCCGTTTCCGCTAAACCTCGACAATGCAGTTGCCCTTGCCTGCGACTGAGCTGCAAGATGGATGGATCTCCTTGTCCACTGTCGTGACCCATCCCCTGCCACTTCTGGAGAGTTGAGCTAGTTTCTTGGAGCTGATCATGTTTGCTTGTCTTGCTTTTCAACGAAATGGACTATGTCCTTG
Organism: Ampelocalamus luodianensis; assembly: GCA_036346255.1. NCBI lineage: Eukaryota > Viridiplantae > Streptophyta > Magnoliopsida > Poales > Poaceae > Ampelocalamus > Ampelocalamus luodianensis. The sequence continues at coordinate 1,240,378 of CM070632.1, read as the reverse complement.
ATATGAAATGATCAGGAAAAAAGTCAGTTTGTGTGTGGTAATGGCTTGTGCCAATGATCATGTATTTGTAGGGCACACATGTGATGGGGGGATCTGCATCTTGGTTTCCACAGCTATCACAGATAGAAAACTGGCAAGGGACAAGCCCATGAACTCCCTTGGTGCGTCTGCAAGATTCAACGCGCAGGACCATTGTTTCTCACATGGTGGAGCCATCTTTTCTGGCTTGGTACTAACTGGCCACCACAGTGGGTTGAGTTTTGACAACAGTACAAAATGTTGGGGCAGTCCTTTAATTTGCCAGATCTGAGGTATTAAACTTAAAAGTAAATTTTACTTTGGACTTTATAATCTTATCATGGTTTTACTTTACACCGTTCTTAGCAAATCTTTTCACTTTGCATCACCTCTTTTTACCACGTGTTGCACTTACACCGGGGTAAGGATTTGACCGCTTTCTTCCATGCTCGCCAACGGTAAACGGCGACGTGGGAGGCGTCGGCGAGGCACGAGATGGAGAGAGGGGAGGTAGATAGAGCTAGCAAATGGGTTGAAAGCGGAGAAGAATAGCCAGAACATCGCCGGCGGTGACCATAGCAACGGCGACGACGACGACGACTCTCTCTCTCTCTCTCTCTCTCTCTTTTTTGAGTTGCTGCTACCTCGCCGGCCATGTCTTGCTGTCGACAAGCTCTCCTCGTGCTTCTCATGTTTCTCTCTCGCTGATAGGATATGTTTCTTAGTGTAAAGTGAAACAAAAAGTAAAAAGAGGTGGTGCAAAGTAAAAAAATATGTTAAAGATGGTGCAAAATGAAACCATGGTAAAATTATATAGTTCATAGTGAAATTTACTCTAAACTTAATTGATGACTTACTACCCCTTATTATGCACTGTTATACACTTTCTATGCGGAGTGATTCATTTGGTATTTTGTCGTTCAATGAGAACATTCTACAATTAGGTACATCACTCTGACACCATAAAGTTTTATAGCTTCGCTAGTTTTAAGTTGTCTGAAATTTCTTTAAGTTTAAGTCAATTATTGTGACTATTGGATTTGTGTAAAGATTGATGTGTCATATGATTGAATATTGATCTAATAGATAAAAAAACATAACTTATACTTTAAAAAAATTTAATCACCTTATGAATAAACAGTCCCAAAGTTTTATTACAGAAGATATTTTCTGTTGCATTTGCTGAGTTTCCTCATGTCCCTTTTGCTGCAAATGCTATGTGATTGACTCAAGACGATTTAACTATCATCGCATCTTCAAGAAAGGTGGAGCATGTAATACAGAAATCTGCCAACAAATAATATAAGCAAACAAGTGTTTCTATGTTGCTATATAAACTTCTAGCTTCAGGCTTCAGCTGATACGAAAACACGCCTTTTGCTTGGATTCTAAAGTTTGACAGCATACGTTCCAAAACGACTTGTGTTTGTGAGTGAGTAATAAACAGTGGTGGTTTGTGTCTTTGACTCTTTGCACATGTATAATGCAATTGCAATAGCAAATATGAAAATAAATATGACAGAGTCATTACCGTCCGTATTCGATCCGTTTTCACCCACATGTGGAGTCGTTGCAAGGTGTTTCTTGGATGGGAATGGGTCGTGATTATCTGTTTTTGGAAGAATAAAAAAATGCAATGTGTTATAGGTCCAGACTTTCGGTGTTTATAATGATGTTCTGTTGATGAAGCGAGGATATTCATTAGGGCTTCGAATTTATAGCCATTGTAGGTGACAAATGGTCCGTGCAGTTATCAATGACACTAGTTGGCGAGCAACAAGGCCATGAGTCTAGTAGTAACGCAATGTTGGATACCATGGAGGCAATGCGATTTAAATTGCATATTGCTGGGCCAACAGTTGGTGCATTGGGGGTCCTTGCGGAGGCCATTGTCTCACTCGGTGGCTAGATGATCGGGATACGTACCGCAGAGTGGTTCCATGTTGGACAGAAGTTGTTGCTTACGGTGACTTAAAGATGTATTTTACAAATATTTCTATTTTAATCTTATTATGATTAGGATTCCTACTTCTTTTTGGGTGAAAACCAGAGGGCACTATATAAAGACACGAGGGGTAGTTGTGGAGAGCGCAAACCACAAACCAACTCACCCAAAGCAAGAGGTGTATGAGAGGATTAGAGATTCGATTATTTCTTAGCACTAGATTTTGTATATGGCAAAGATCCAAAAGTACTAAAAGGTTCGAGAGGGTTGTGAGAGAGCGACAATTCCTTGTACTCCTTTTGAGGTTGTGCTTCAAAAATTTACAGTCGGTTTCACCAAATCTTTCTCTCGTGTGATTATTTTGTCGTTGTTATTTGATTCTCTTTACGGGATTCATCTATTTCGTTCTTAATACCGTGCACGCTCGTACCGTATCTCGCAATTCTGATCCGATCTGGAAGCTGCTGCACATAAGAAAAGGTATAAGAGTATAACATAAGCATTAGCAGACATTTACTCCGAGCTCCAGCTTTTGTGAACATAAGGAGACATTTAGGAAAGCATCAGTTGGAGAGCCACCATCAATTGGATTACTTAGGATGTTTCGTGAGGCCTTCCTTAGCTGATGAAGCTCACACTTCATGGTATGGGCTCTGTGTGTACTGCAATGCTGCGTACTGACCCGCGTACCAGTGGCTAGAGACGTCTAGGGTTCAGAATTTAGGAAGCAGCTTCCTTAGTTATTAATTGTGTATGAAGATTTCGTTGTTTCTTCCTGCGATTCCTAGTAGGCCTACAAGAGTGCAACTAGCTGATCACCATTGTGCCCATTTTTAAGAAATCATTGGTAATATGGCCGATTTTCTTTGGCAATTCTAGGATCACATTTTGTTAGTTACATTACGATGTTTTTTTTAGGGAATTTACATTATGATGTTGGTTCCAAAGTAAAATATATTCTGAATTCAGAGTTTTCGGGTGTTACTTTTCAGCATAACATATTTGCATTGTGTACTTCTTTTCTTTATTCAACATTTCATAATTCATATGCTGACTCGTTGGGAATTATATGATCCAGGAATTAAGATGATCAACAGCTCTCGGGCATACATTTGATGAACAGAGCATACGGAGTAAATTTCAAGAAACCTTAGGTTTGGAGGCAAAGGTAATACAAAACCCTAGATTTTAATTTTTTTAAAAAAGAAACTCTAGGTTTTAGGGCAAAATATTTTAAAAAACACCGTGTACACCACCTGGGCCATCCAATACATGGTATTTTTTAAGTATATACACATATTGACGGCCCACAGTACATCCAGCCACGCCGCTGTGTAACCGGTCGTCGTGCCGCCGCCTCCTCCTTGGTCACCGGTACCTCATGCCAAGGGAGGGTGAAAAATTGAGAATGAGAGAGGAGAGGCTTATAGGGTTGTACTCTATATATACTCCAAAATATCATGTTTTTGTATGCATAGTTATCTTGCACAAATCTTAGAGAGAAATAGACAGTCACGTGGTGGTGTACTTGGTTTTTTTTAAAAAAACTTTGGCTCCAAAATCTAGGGTTTTGCGTTACCTTTGCCTTGAAATATAGTGTTCTGCGAAATTTAGTCGAGCATCTAACGAACATATGTGACTCCATTTGGAGCTGGATGCAAAGGTATTGCACGGTACTTTGCACACAAACCGCATACTACATGCGGGTGCGATAGATTCGATGTTTTCATGTATCTGTGCAAGTTGTTTTGTTGTTTAGTATTGCTGCTACATTGCTTTCCTTTTTTTTTCTTTTTTTGAGAGAGAGAGAGTACACGCTACATTGCTAAGTTGCTAACTCTGCAAGAAAATGGTGCTTGGTTTGCTAGGATTTGCATAGACGGGCCATCCCATTTATCAATCAATAGTTGCTTGCGGCCCGTAGAAGGGCCAGCGAACACAATCTCCTGTGCATGGAAGTTGGAACCGTCGGGTGAGATATACAACTCTGTTCATCCATTCTTTTTATATAATGGTCTAGATTAGTTACTACTTCCGATAACATGAGTTTAGAATCCTGAGAAAGGTAAACTTGTAATTGTCTATATAGAGATCGCATGGCACAATAGTTTCAACTATAGTTACAAAAAGCCATGCCCCTATAAAAAAATACAAAAAAGTCTATTATGCTCTTAATCGATTTAATGATAAGATTTAATTTATACTACCATCGTATAAATGTATCGTAAAATTTTCTGAGATCCGGACGTCATTACATGTTGTTCTTGAGAGGGATTAACCAGGTCAAGTCAAAGGACAGGTTGCTCTGTAGATACTGGGGGCAGGAAAATAATCTTATAGGACCTGGTCCACAATTCCATCAGTGTAGACCTATTCCACCGTGTGACACGCGTCTTTTCACGAATCTCAAAGCATGATATGCTAGTCTTCAGTATTTAATTCGTGAAAATTTACATCAGTGATTTATTGAGCTGCACGCTTTGAGATTCGTGAAAAGACACATATCACGTGGTGGAATGAATCTACACTGATGGAATTATGGACCAAATCCTATAGGATTATTTTCCCGGGGCAGTGACTGAGCTGCAAAGATTATCTTCTGTAAGAGCTGTAAATGTGTAGCGGGGTACGAAAGTTAACGGAGGAGTGGTCACACTCACACATGTACTAGCTCTTGCCAAACTTTAACTTTTACAGGAGCTCTTGTTTCCAAAAAAGGCTCGGAGTAGCGAAGCAGCTCGATGCAATAGGCTTCAGCTTTTCTCTACACATCATCTTGATACTACTACTGTTCATCTTCTAGGAACCTATTCTTTCCCTGAAGCAAGAATTACCAGCAAAGCACATTGATGTTTGTTTCAGCCTTTGTCCTTTGAATCGTCCATGGAAAGAAGAAAGAGAGATCGTAGCAGTCACAACAAGTAATTCGAAGAGCCGTCGTTCACAAATACTCGTCACTATTTGACTTTTAAGTCTTTGATTGACCGCTACTTTTTTAGCAACACAAAAGCAAATAGCTCTAAACGTAGAGTACTAGTAAAATACTTCTGATTATAAAGCTAACTATACCTCTTTTATATTATATAATTAGATATTTAAAAAACTATCGTTGGCGAAAGTTGGATAAGTCAAAGTGAACGGTGATAAGTACTATTCGCGAATGGAGCGAGTATCATTTTTCTTCCATCCGTGAGTACCAGAGACTGCTTATGCTTGAGTTTTTGGCTAAAATGGCACAAATTTATTTCGTATTTGCAAAATTGACCGTCTTCACGCTGAATTTGCAAAAATAATACCCTACCACACGATGATCGTGCGGTGGAGCGTCCGGAGCTGACACCTGCCCCTGCCACCGTGCGGTGACAGTGCGGTGAGTACTGTAGTATTGTTTTTTTAAAAAAATATTTAAGTATAATGTTTGTAGGAATTATTTTTAGAAAACTTTAGAATGGTTAAAATTTTGAAAAAATTACACAATCAATTATACTATGTCGGGAGGCTCCACCAAAAAATTCGTAATTTTTGAAGCTCATTTACTATATTTAAAAATTCATACAAAGTATACTTAAATGAATTTTAAAAAAAGAAAAAAAATTGAAAGACGGTTCAGATCTGTCGAATATTATGGCTATGTAGCACCAATATCACAAGGATGCTAATCCATGCTGCACCCACAGTTTGTGTGTGTTATACTCCCTCTGTTTTTTTATTTGACACAATTGACTTTTCACGGTCTTCGAGATGTGACTTTGATCATAATTTTTTATAACCTTTACATTAAGATGTACTAATAAAATTATAATATTATGAAAGTATTTTCAACGATAATTCTAATGATATAATTTTTATATAGTCAATCTAGATAGTTTTAAACCTATTGACGGTCAAACTTTAGAAAATTTGACCGTGAAAAGTCAACTGTGTCAAGTAAAAAAACGGAGGGAGTAGTAAATTTGAAGGGCATTCCATCCTCAACTGCCCGTTTTCCAAGCAAGTTTTGCACCTAACGACATCCTGGTGGTCGTCATTGCCCCAAAGCCCGGCAGATGGTAAGTGCTTCAACACCATTCGGATTTACACATGCTAGAAACATCTGGGACGAGAGGAATAGAAGGATTTTTTTAAAAAAAAAAAGTCGAGAGGGGACGAGCAGCGCATGTTGAATATGATCAATCCCCTTGAGCTGTAACTCTGTGTTGAGGTGCTCCTTCGTTGTATTTTTGTTTCAGCTGTAACTCGGTTTTGTATCCTTTTGTTGGCGAGTCCGTGGACTGGCCACGGTTGCATCTTCTCCTTTTACTGATACTCTCTCTAGTCACAAATATATGTCGGTTTAGACATTGGTTTTTTAGATAATAGAAGAGAGAACTCTCTCGGCCTCTGTATCAAGGATACACACAGTCTAGTTTATTTCAATATTTAAAGTTCTGAAACAACATAAAAAAGTTGAAGGTGGCACGTAGCCTTACAACCAAATGATGACTAAACTTTAACTTTAAACTTAATTATTACAAATCCTGTGACTAAACCGTCACCCATGATTGCTAAGGAGTTGCTTCGCCACATACTCCAATCTGACGCTTCCGAGCAACAATGACTCATTCTGGATTAGTGATAATCTTTTTATCAAAAACAATATTGTTTTGACATAACCAAATAGACCAACATAAGGCACTGGCTCCCACCAGGAGTTGTGTTTTTAAAATATTTGGGATACCGATTAACCAATTCCCAAACATGTTGGCTATATTCATAAGAGGAGATAAATTAAACGCACATTGAACAGCCCACCATACAAGACGTGCAAAGGGACAGTCGATAAAAAGATGCTAAATTGTTTCCTCTGTAATACAGAAACAACACTTTTTGCTTCCCCTCCAATTTCTTTTGACTAGATTATCTTTAGTTAAAACTACCCCTCTTTTGAGATACCAAAGGAATATTTTTACTTTTAATGAAATTTTAATTAACCAAAAAGAATCCCTAACGGGGGCTCAATAATTTCCAATTAGCGCCGCATATAGAGATTGTACTGAAAATATTCCAGACTTATTCAAGTTCCACCTAAAAACATCTTTTTGAGAATTCAATTGTAGATTGGCAATTCTCAAAATTAACTCATTCCAAGCCTGTAACTTAGGCTTAATAATAGGTCTACAAAAAGAAATATTTAAAAGAGCCGATCTCATAATATTTGCTACTGTATCATCCTTTTTCCTCACCACAATATAAAGGGTTGGATATTGTCTTTTTAGAAGTAAGTCTTCTAACCAAATATCTTCCCAGAACTTAGTGTGCATTCCATTTTAAACCTGGAATGAACCGAAGCGAAAAAATGATCCTTAAATTTCATTAGACCAGACAAAAAATGGGAAGTTCCAGGCTTGTTAACCACCTGCGAAAGACTCTTCTCATCCAAATATTTTCTTGTTAGCAAAGTTTGTCATACTCCTTCTTCATTCAGCAACTTAAAAAGCTATTTTTATAGTAAACTTTTGTTTTTTTGTGTCTAAGTTTTGAATGCCTAGACCGCCCTACTCTTTGGGTGTACACATTAAACTCCATTTAGCAAGTCTGTATTTCCTTTTATGGTTTAGACATTGATACGATCCTGAAACACAACTTTGACCATTAATTTCTATTGTAATATAATTATAACATTCAATAAAACTATAATTCCCGAGGCAAATCTATACATATGATTTTCGTGTATCTAATCTAAAATTTTAGTGTGTATACCCATATTAGTCAAAATACTTTTGATTACAAATCTGTACAAACCAAACATGCCAAAGAAACCTATATTTGTGTATCAGTGTGCATACCCATCGTTAGTCTTAGGCCATGTTGTTGCAAAGGCACCTTATCTTCTCTCGGCACCTCGCACTCGCACCAGCCCATACGACTCACGATTTTTTTGAAATAATATATATTTTTTTAAAATGTACAAAACTAGGGAATCACCCTAAAAAATACAAAAATAGGTCCCTGTCGCCAGTTGATCTGGCGACAGACTCCTATCGCCAGTTGAACCTAGCGTCGCCAGTTCAACTGGCGATAGGAATCTAGAAAATTTTAAATGTGGTAAATAAATTCAAAAAATTACAAAATTTTTTATGGAGCCTCCCGATAGATTGTTCTTACTTGTGTAATTTTATTCGTTCTGAATTTATCCCCAAAATTTATTTAAGTATATTGTTTGTAAAAATTTGTAAATATACCAAATGAGGTCCAAACGTTATGAAACTTTTTGTGAATGCTCATTACATAGTGTAATTGTTTGTATAAATTTTTTTTTCAGAATTTTTATATTCAAAAATTATTTCAAAAATTAAGAAATTATATAATCAAGTAAACTGTATTAGAAACCTAAATTAAGAATTTTAGAGACGATAAAAACACCCTTATAGCACCCCAAGGCAACCAATCACCGTCCCCGTGCATCCCACGGGCCAGGCCGGGCCGGATGCGGGCAACCAAACACCCTTACAGCAGCAACCGCACAATAAAAACTGCAAGCAATCTGAACCATCCATTTTCAAATCTAACAGCTCACTCTGATTGCTACAGTGCACCGCCCAAGCGACTACAATCTGAGCAGGCACCAATCCGATCTCCATCTCTCTCAGAGAGACCTGAGCAATAAATCAACTGGACTAGGGAAAAAAGACGGGTCCGTACCGTACGCAGCCACCGACCTGCATGTCTTGGCCAGAAAAGGACGTGCACGTCGAGTCGAGTCGAGGCGCACTCGGCAACTAGCTAGGCTCTGAGCTAATGATGGTACTAAGCACATGCGTATCGCATGTGTGCCGTACGTACCACGTGACTAGCTCCTCTTCTATTTTAACCGCTTAGTTAAACTCGGCAACCTTCGATCAATAATATTCTTCTAAATATTTGGATTGGTTCGTATTAAAATAGAATTATTAGATTTACTGTAGTAAATAATTTCATAATATTATACTGTTTTTCCTGTAATATTTTATAAATATATTATTATAACAGTACAAGTCAAAGTTTACCTTCGAAGACAGTGAAAAAGTAAATGAGAGTTTTGAGACGAAGAAAGAATCTTTCTAGCCCCCCGACCGGCGCACGTACGTGCCGGCTTGTGCGATTAATAATGCATGGCTCTGGTGGTTCGTTGGTACATGGTACGTACTAGGCGATGATGGCGTCCTGCAGAAGCACAACTGATGAAGCAAGCAAGATATGCAGGAGTCACTGGGATTTTTAGGCCAGATTTGCGTGGAAGCAATACTACTTTTTTTTTTTACAAAATTCATGTGAAGTTCATATGAATTGTCCACGTGCTAGACAGATTCTTAGCTTAATGTGATATTGTTCGGATCCTTAGCTTAATGTGATATCCTTCGTTAGGTTGTTGAGTTAGGCAAAAGATGGAAAATCAACATATTCGCCACATTTAACTAAGGTATATATTATCGATATACTCCATCCGGTTCAAAAAAAACAAGTTGTTTTGGAATATGTAGTCAAATCTTGAAAACTTTGGTTATTGATATCTTTTTAAATACTTAGATTAGATACATGAAAATCATATCTCTTTATATTCATCTCAAAAAGTACTTTCATAATACTACGATTTTATTAGGTTTTACAAATATTTTGTAACAGTAATCGATCGTGCCAATGTCCAAAACGACTTGTTTTTGTGAAGGTGAAAGAGTACGTTGCAAGCAGTTAATAATCGATGGTCACCTCCAAAATTTGTCCCACCCGAAAAGAAAAAGTTATTTTGAAAAGCACCACAATATCAGGTGGAGCCTAGCTAAATTATTCGGTGCTTGCTATTTAATGAACCCTCTGCTGAACACTGATCCTCGAGTGTGGAGTGCTGATTACAGATTTACAATTGATGGTAACCAGCCAAAGCTAGCTAGCTAGAGTGGTTGCCATTGGAACTCCATCGATGCTTGCTGATCGGTGAAGGCAGCTGACCCTATGTGGCAGTGGCCACTGGCCAGTGCTAACCACGTCATGTGCAAAAAGGCCAAAAGGACAGGTAAATGATGGCTCACTTTACACCTGGAATGTTGGCATCGAGTATTACCGACCCTACAAGATGCATGGAGTCACGTGTGGTCCAGGACTAAATTTTATTTAGGGCGGAATTATAAGTGTGGACAAAGAATCTTGGTTGTTTTACTACACCCTCGTGTCTCGCCCACCGTCAGGGGCGGAGCTAGGCCTCGGGCTTCCCGGGCAATGGCCCAATGCCTAGTGTTAAAATCTCACGTGAAAGTGGCAAAAAATGCCATGTGAAACCGAATTTGGGCCAAAATTGGCTGGGTCGACCCGAGGCCTAGCCTAGCGCTAGCTATGCCCCTGCCTAGCGCCGCTCGTTGTTTGGTTAGGGTTAAGGAAGGAAAGGACTAAGGAGGCGTGAGTGAGTGAGGAGTAGAGGGGGCCATGAGTTTGTGAGAAAAATATGGTGCGGCTGTGGGTCATAGGATATGCCTTCTAATGGTCCGGTTGGCTGGTAGGTCAGACCCAATTGAACAAAGTCCACGAGGTCACGACCACAAAGCAGCATCCTCTTCAACCTACTGTGGGCCGTTGGTACCGTGGATACTGTGTGCTGAGGTCTAGCCATGTGGGTGGGGTCCGGCGGAGAGGAGCTCGGGTGACCGCCAGATCATGTCCGAAGGGAAGATCCGCCCTTGCATGGAGTACATACAGAGCTGCGGTTTGCTTGGACGTAGGTCCACACATGCACATGCATGGGTGCAGCGGAAGCGGATGAATGTTCTTGTGAACTGGTGATCACATTGCAAAGATTCTGCATAAAAAAAGATTGGTGTAATTAAACTGTTGTACTTGCATCTACCGACAGATCGATCATGCGTGAACTATCAAGTATGAGCTTTGCACAGCGGTTTTTCACGGTAACTGTACGTGCATTCATTCTCTAATTAGATGGAGACTTTGGTTCGTTGCTTACTTTGTTTTCTGTGGTACGTGTCTGAAGGCATGCAACATACTTTGTTAAAATATTGCGTTTCTCAAAGCGAATGACGATCTAGGTTTTCTAAATTTCTTTCTTCGTGATTTTTATCTTCTCTTGACCTAAACCGCATCTCCTCTGCGTCGTCTCGCGCGTGGTTTCTCCGAGGTCACCAATCCAGTATTTTGACGAAGATACCAAAATACCAATTCTCAATCCTTCTCCAAAGGCTGAGTCCAATCAACGTGAAGGAACCCCATGCCCGCCACGCGTAGATTCATCAATGACTCTCTTCATGTCGGCAAGTCTCTTCCATCCGCTCTCATCGGAACCACCATGACACTTGCACCGACTTCTAAGCCATTTGATGTGCCTCGTTGCACCGAACTTCTCATTCAGTTGTTTTTGTCCATCTTGCGCTATGCTTGTGTCCAACCACTTCATCCGACATCCTCGATCGTTATGGACCTCAGCTCTCCTAACCTAGTCCCGACCATCCATATTGTTGGTCATAATTGACTTCAAGCCACTTATACAATAATAGACCAAGAAATTAATTCCGGACGCAAATTCCTCGCTACTTGAAATTGATTAGGAAAAAAAATGCATCATGCAACGTCTATGCATTGACACCGATGACCGGCCAAATCCACAAGATCATTGCACCTCGCTGTGCATATCATGCTCGGCCGGTTTGACCGCTAGCCACACTCCGGTCTGACCGGCACCCTTCGCCCGGTCAGACCGCTAAACTTTGGCCGGTCAGACCGTTCCTAAAATTTCCCTGAGTCCTGAAAATACCCTGTTTGCACATTTCAGAAAAACTCTATCTAATTTTGTCTCAAAACTCTATTTTCCATAAAACCTGATGCAAACAGACCTCGTGACACACCCACATACGTATTTGATCACATTCCCTAAGATTCCACATTTTCATCCCGCGCCGCCGTGGCCGGGCTAGCTACGCACTCGGTCATGCATGTGATGCGTGTGCTGCACCACCACGTACGTGCCAAGGCCAAGCTGATCTGTACACGTGCGAGGACTGCCATACACTGCATGCCACCGCCCGCATGCAGATCGCGCGACCGAGTTTGCATTCGCAAAGCTGCAGGCCGGCCGACCGCGACGATCGAGAGGAAAATCAGGGCTGGAAAATTTCGCGGTTCCTGCGAAATACGAAATGATTATCGTGAAATTTCTGTAAAATTTCTATAAAATTCATGTGTTCTAAACAAGCCCTTAAAAGCTGCATCGAACAACATGCAACGGCAGGGGACATCAACACCTAGCCAGCCGAGCCAACGTGCTGCGCTAGCTCTGAATTCCGCCGATACGATCCGTCAAACTATATATAGAGTTGTTATTTCTTAGTTGTCTGAAATTTTCTTAAGTCTAAATTAATTTTTCTGGCCGTTAGATTTGCATACAAATTGATATATCATATAATTGAATGTTGATCTAATAGATAAAAAATATAACTTATACTTAAGAAAAATTCACCTCGTAAATAGACAACCCTAATATATACCGTGCTAGCTAGCTGCACAACTCCAACTCTGATATATGGGGTCAGGCCGGCAGCGTGCACCCTACGAATCGCATTTGTGAGTCGTTGAAGCGATAGATTGGAGGCACTGCATCTGCATCACTGCATGCATGCATGTTCCTGCAGGGACATATATCCAGCTTCTGGTGGTGCTCAGATCAAACGTACGTCACTGATTCAAAGGGCCCTAGCTAGATTCGTTCCTAATTAGTAAATCCTAGCAAAGGAGAAACTTTGATCAAAGAAATATTGTTTGATTCCCATTTGTTCTAGAGTCATTGCGGCGGGTCATGAGTTCATGATGACACATCCAAGTTGTCTTAAGTAAATTAACTTTTACAGTAATTGAAAGTGCTTACTTAGTGGTTGAGAAAAAAAAGCTTGTTTAATCACATGCATCCACGTTAGCTCATACTAGCTAGGCTAAACATAAAATAATAATAATAGCCCATACTAATTAATTGTCAGGTGCATATCCTTTCTTCTCTATTAGGGTTAAATCGAAATTTCTGGATATTTATTGGGGACTGTCTATTCATAAATTGTCTGAAATTTTCTTAAGTTTAAGTCACTTGTTGTGACCATTGGATCAATATCCAATCATATGACACACCAATCTCTACACAAATCCAATGGTCACAACAATAAGTGACTTAAACTTAAAAAAATTTCAGGCAACTTAAAATTAGCAAAACCGTATTTATTGTGCTTGACGAAAATTTGAGTTAACTGTTGAGGAACCGTCGCTGGCGAGTCCAGTCCGAGCGATTACCTCGTAGACAAACTCAGAATCGTAAGAACAATGCATGAATCGCAAGAACAGAATAAGAGATGAACACAGAGATGTAGAGAGACTTCTTACTTCTCTTTATTCTTTCATCAAGCGATCAGTCGTTTACAATGGATAGCACCCCCTATTTATAGGCTACGACCCTGTTATGATTTTGGATAAAGAGCCCACCTTAGGCCAGGTCTGCCGGTCTGTGCCCGGTTTCTTAACATTAACCACAAAGAACTCAGACGCTTGGTGTATAGGCACCCCTTTCAAAATGTAGCTAGGACCCACTTTGCAGTTGCGTAGCGTGGTGGAATATAGTTAGTTAAGTTAATCTTTATCAATTATAGCAATATTTTGTATAATGCTAGCGGAGTTTTAACAAGTTGACCTGTATGTAAATTAATTTCACGGCTATTTGGTTCAGTTCAGAATACGCGAGGATCAAAGTATAGGAATACCACGTTTATAAAACAGTTGTACAACATGTACGCCGTGTACTGTAATTTGTTGGAAGTAGCGATCGGTCGAGGAATTAATTGTGCTGGACATGGTCAGCGTCCAATTAATCCAATCGAGTATATGCCTAGGGTTTCAATCCAATTTGAATTATCCGTTTTATCCAGTATCTGAATTCGATTGGTAGTGAATATAGTTTTGATTTTTTCACCCGATTAATAATTTCTCCTCTATTCGTATGCGTATTCGCATCCACAAAAAAAAAATGGATACCAATATGGTATGGACTTTTGCCGTCCGAAATGTTATTTTATCCGTATTATTTGTATTCGATAAAAATATACATATTTTATTGCAGTATGGGTAATTAGTTGGATGAGTATTTTTAGTTTAATATGAATCCATGTTTTTAGGAGAAATAAATAAACTAGAATCATTAGGTGTGCTATGTACGAGGATAACATATCATAAATATCTTGTAATTATGTAAGTTACGAGGATATCCGAATCCGTTCGAATTGAATAGGTATTCAATTCGTATTCGTTACAACATTTGATTCGTTCGTTACAACATTCGAATTCGTATTCGTTTAGAAAATACAAATACAAGAATAACATTATTCGATTCATTGACACCACTGTATGCCAGTAAGTGATTGGTGCGAGTCATTTAACCCCATTAAATTGAACGGCTCATTTGCTCTGCTCAGGGTGCCGTTGCCGTGAGTTTTTTTTAATTTATTTAGCAACTTTTGAAAGGAAATAGCAAATGTGGACTCTTACATTTGAAATTACAAAATTGGCACCGTGATAGGTTAGGAAAGACACATATCTCCTACCATGATGCCAGTCCACGGAAACCAAGTACCGCGCTCCTAGTCTGCAGAATCCACATATTGCGCTTCTGGGCCGCAGAAGGAACGTACATAGCTTCCAATTCATGGTAGGAGCATGCTTAATCACTAAAGGACAAACAACTTAATCACTAAAGGATATAAAACTTAATGACTAAAGGATAAAAACCAAAACCGTGTGTCACACTTCCGCGGACCAGAAGCGCGATACATGAGTTTCGTAGATTGGGATTGTTACAGTATTTTACTATAGTACCACTGTCATATAGTAGTTACATACTCACAAAAAATACCGTTCATACAGTGATTCTGTGCCTTATATCATAGGGTCCGGATTCGCGATGGCGTGGTCCCATACTCTCATGCATGCGTTATCAATCGTGGGAGAGGCAACGTGGCCGCTTGTGTGTGCACGAGATGGGGTCACCAGGTCAGGGATCATGTACGGCTCGCAGCGTTGTTTGGTGCGTGGTAATTTCGTAACGCCATGCAGTGCGTGGCTGAAAAAAAGGGATGCCGCTGAGTTGTTGAAAACATGGATTCGTAAAATTTGTTTTCTTAAAAACAGGTAGTTGTAGTTTTTTTTTCTTCACAAAACTCGAATTTTGAATTTTAGAAAAAAAACTATTTTTTCTTATGTTGGTTTTATCATCTCCTACCAAACATGGTGTTAGGTTGTTAGACTAGACCCTTAATCGTGTTTAACTAAAACTAGTTTTTGATAAAACTTGAGATTCAAACAACTCCTTAACACATCTTTCGGAACCCTAACCACGCAACGCAACCCAATCGATCCACCCCACCACCCCAAGCGACCTTGCTTAAACTCGTCGAAATCATGAGCAAACTCGAGCACATCCCACCCTTATCATCGAGCCGTGACCGGCTAGTGACGAAGCAAAACACCAAGTAGGCACGACAGGGCAGAGGCAGACAATGGCGGAGCTAAGAATTCAGCGTTGGGGTGCACACATAAGTAACACCCGATACGATTAGTTCAAAGTACGCATCACTGAGTTGTTTCTGTATTTTTCTTCCCAAAATTCATCATCTGGAAATATTTTCGTTCCGAGAAGCACACTGTATGCTAGTTTACTAGCAACTTTTCATATGCAATCGTTATAGTAATCAATTTGAAAAATAACTTGCACAATGTCTAAATGTGAGGAAAAAAAACTGGAATATGCAATGTGTACTGATTTAGTATTGCAACCACATTTCACTATTATATTATAAATCAATAGAAGAGAGGGGATAAAAGAATGGATGTGACTTGTGAGATTTGTTTCCTCTAACTCACCACCATATGTACCTGCAAAACCGATAACCTTACTCTTTTCAATTTTAGTCTAATGAAATAGCTGCTCTCTAATAGATTTTGCAAAGTTTGAGATGCCGGCACCCCAGCTATATCCGCCCCGACCGAGGAGGCTGTGACATGGCCCCCTCCCTCGTCTTGGCGTCGTCCCCATCAAAGCAAAGCGAAAACAAAGCGAAAACCCGGGCTTTCATGCCGCCCGCGTACGGATGTCCCCCACTCTGGCTCATCCGCCGCTCCCCGCCTCCCACCTTCGCCTTTAACCCCGCGCCCGCCCGTCCGCCGCAACGTTTTGGCCAGAATCAGCACCCGAAACACACGCGATTCTCTCTCTCCCCCCAAAAGCGCGACGCCTCCGCTCGGGCTCGGCCGCTCTCTCCGTCCGTCCGTCGGCAGCGCGATCGGCGGCGGAATGGGAATGCTGTGTGAGTTGTGACGTTTTCACCGTGCGTCGCTGGGAACGAACCAACTCCGCCTGCGCGTCGCGACGGGGCGCCCCACCCCCCCGCGCTGGCAAAAAGGCGAAGATTCCCGCGCCGTCCCGTCGCCATCCGCGCCCTGTAGTCCACTCCTGTTTCAGATCTGCCGCAGTCGCAGTCGCCGAATCCTTTGCTATCCTCCTCCTAACCATGCGTTTAGTAGCCTAGGCTAGGCCCTAGCCCTCGCGGCATTGAAAATTTGAACTTTTCTCGGTGGGTTGCTGCTGCTGGCTGCGACGATGGGGTGCGGCCAGTCCAAGCTGCCGCAGGGGGAGGAGGCGGCCGTCGCGCTCTGCCGGGACCGCTCCGCGTTGCTGGCCGAGGCCATTCGCCAGCGCTACGCGCTGGCCGACGCCCACCGCGCCTACGCCGACTCGCTGCTCGCCGTCAGCGCCGCGCTGCACGACTTCCTCCGCGGCGTCCAGTCGTTGCCCCCGCCGCCCAACCCCGCGCTCCTGCGCCTCCCCGAGCAGCGGAAGGGGGACCCGCTCCCCGCCGCGTCGCCCCTCCCGGCGGTCCACGACGCGGCCAAACAGGTCGACGACGGTGGGCACATACACTTCCAATCGGACGACGACGAGGGCTCCGATGGCGGGCATATTAGATTCCCGTCCGATGACGAGGCTGAGCCGCCTCTCCCCCGGCCCGCGACGCCGGCGTCGCCCCAGCAGCCGCAGATGGCCGCGCCGTACGGTTCTGGCTACCCTCCGCCGTACAGCTACGGCCCCGGCCCGGCGTATGGATACGGCGGGGGCTACGGCATCGACATGGGCGGCTATGGCCAGAGTTTCTTCAACATCAGCTATGCCCGCGGCCAGCCGCCGCCGCCGTCTGTGTCATACGAGCACCGCCCCCAAGCCACCAATGCCACCGTCCATTACTACCCAGGTAACGGTGCCGCCGGGCCGTCGCTTCCCGGCTCCTACTACGCGGGTTATCAGTACCAGTATCCCCAGAGCGGCGATTTGCCTCAGGTGGCAGCCTCCTCCGGCGAGGGGGCTGCGCCACCGCCTCCGCCGTTGCCGCCGCGGGTGTCGACCTGGGACTTCTTTAACCCGTTCGAATCATTCGAAAGCTACTACCAGGAGCAGCCAGCTACAGTGGCGACGTATACACCGAGCAGGAGCTCGAAGGACGTGCGGGAGGAGGACATTCCGGAACTGGAGGACGAGGAAGCGGAAGAGGTCGTCAAGGAAGGGTACGGCGATGACCACCACGGCGGTAAAGGCAGTTCGGCGAAGGAGGAAGGGAGGAGCAGTGCCAGCGAGGAGCCGCGCAGGAAGTCCAAGTCGTCCGAGGCCAGCAGTAGTACCGGAACCAGCATGATCCATGAGGTCCATGTAGTGGAGAAGAGTGTGGTGGAACAACAGCTGCAGCGGTCGGATGTCGCTGGGTCACCTGCGGTGCTTGGGAAGACGTACAATGATGATGTCGAGGTGGTGCAGGAGATCAAGTCGCAGTTTGACCGTGCCGCAAAATCGGCAGGTGAGATGTCCAAGATGCTTGAGGTTGGGAGGATGCCTTACTACCAGAAGAGCTCGGGACTAAAAGGTTATGACGCATTCCTGAATTTGCTGTCCAAAGTTTTAGCCTTTTGTTATTCTGGCCATCTGATGGGAATTTTTTTTTTGGAAATTTTGCCTAACCCAATTACTGTTGCAGTATCCTCAATGTTGATCTGTGGGCTGCCTTCGGTGGACGAGGAGTTCCTGCAGTTTCAGGAGGACAAGGCTATGGAATGTGGCAACCTTTCTTCAACTTTGCAGAAGCTGTACATGTGGGAGAAGAAGCTTCTTGAGGAAGTCAAGGTTCTGAGCGCGCTTTACATTTTGTACTTTCTAGCTGAATGATGTTATGCCCGCAATTTTGTTGCTAGATGTGTGATCTTGGACATTCAGTTAAAGGATGCAAAAGTTGACTATTTGTTATGATTAGCTTTGCTACTTGCTCTATATTATCAAAGCAGATTCAGTTCCCTTCGACAACCATTTCAATATAATGGTAATAAGGTAGACATAAGGTATACAATTCTACCTTTACGTAAAAAAAAGGCAGATTCAGTTGGAATCTTTTGAGTAATGAACTATGTTTACGTAACGAACTCGAATCTCAACTACTACTTGCCGAGTATGTTCCTTTTTTTATTATTAAAAAAATAAACTTGGCCGGCAGTTAATTATAGACGATTAGGAGTTTACACTACGAGTAAGTCCAATCTGGTCCTTTATTTACAGTTGCTTATTATGTTAAAGTAGTCTGTTCGTTTTTTATTTTCTTCGACGATGCCCGCTACCATTAGTTTCCCCTATACGTTTTAGATAGTGGTCTCCTGAAGGAATGATTATGTCTTATAGTTTGTACTCTAAAGGGCTTTATGTCTCATGCTTTGGCTTTACCATCCCCTTGGCTTTCCCTTGACATGTAATACCATGATTTTACTTTCTTGGAGTTGCGTATTCACGTTTAAGTCTTGATTTCTTCTTTCTTCATGTTCGGTGTTGGTTATACTCGAGTAATTTTGTTTTTCACAGACTGAGGAGAAGATGAGGGTGCTATACGATCAAAAACGTGCGGAGCTGAAAGTTTTGTACGGGAGAGGTGCTGAAGCTCATAAGCTTGAGGCAACTGAAATTTATATCAGGAAGCTATCTACAAAAATAAGTGTTGCCATTCAGGTTGTCAACACTATCTCAAAGAAGATAAATAAGCTAAGAGATGAAGAACTATGGCCGCAAACATGTGAACTGATTCAAGGGTATGTACCCCCCAAAAAAAAAAAACAAAACAAAACAAAAAACAACAATAAATTTCAGATTAGTATTATTAATGTACTATACGTACATATTTTGCATACACTTTTCATACATATTTTGAATGAATGGAGTTGATCAAAGGTAGGTGGTGTGGATGAAGGGTAGAATTGGTGTGTGGGGACTCAAGGGTTTATATCGCTCTTTAGTGCACTATTGTTAGTATATGAAGTATTTTCCACTTCGGGCATTCACCAGTGAGCATTAACATAGAGTCAATAAATTGCCCTATCCATTTTCTGGTTACTTTGCTTCAAACATGTCAATAGCAGTAGTTGTATATTTTCTGGTTACAGTAAAGTAGGTGTCATGGGCTGGGGCTACTGTTTACACATGTGAACAGTATCATGGGTACTGTAGCATCAGGATTAGGAAGAGATTACCTTCTCCAATAAGAATATCTATTTCCCTAAATAGTTGATTAGTTTCCTTGTATAGGGATTAGTTAATCGGAAATGTTATCTATTAGTTAGAAAGATCATCATTTAGATTGATTTCATTCATAATTGTTAGAAGAGCCCTCTATACAAAGAGGCTTATTGTAATCGTTGGCATTAAGCAATGAGAATACAATAGCTTAACTCTCAATCCATTTCGTCTCCTCAATCTATAGTCTTCTCTCTCCCCTACCAGTTGATACCACCCGGCTATCCTCCTAGTGATGTTTACCCCTATAATCTAAGGATCATGACATTTGGTATCAGAGCCAATATCATGATTTTTGCTGTCGAGAATTTCAAGGCCATGAGGGCCACCCTCAACGAGATGAGTGTTGGTGTGTGGGGGAATCAAGGGTTTATATCGCTCTTTAGTGCACTATTGTTGTTAGTATGTGAAGTATTTTCCATTTCGGGCATCCGCCAGTGAGCATTAACATAGAGTCAATAAATTGCCCTATCCATTTTCTGGTTACTTTGCTTCAAACATGTCAATAGCAGTAGACAGTAGTTGCATATTTTCTGGTTACAGTAAAGAGCTGTCATGGGCTGGGGTTACTGTTCACACATGTGAGCAGTACCATGGGGGTACTGTAGCACTAGGATTAGGAAGATATTACCTTCCCTAATAAGAATATCTATTTTCCTAAATAGTTGATTAGTTTTCTTGTATAGAGATTAGTTAATTGGAAATATTATCTATTAGTTAGGAAGGTTATCTATTAGTCAGGAAGGTTATAATTTAGATTGATTTTTTTCATAATTGTTAGAAAAGCTCTCTATATAAGGCAGCTTATTGTAATCGTTGGCATTAAGTAATGAGAATACAATAGTCTAAGTCTCAATCCCTTTTGTCTCTCTAATCTATAGTCTCCCCTCTCCCTTAGCAGCCGACGCCACCCGGCTATCCTTCTGGTGATGTTTACCCCTATGATCTAAGAATCATAACATTTAGTATTAGAGCCAACATCATGGCTTCTGCTGCTGAGAATTTCAAGGTCATGAGGGCCACCTTTAATGAGATGAGTGCTGGCGTAGACGACATGAAAGCCATCTTGGCAGACATGGCAGCTATGGTGGCCAAGCTGATTGAAAAGGAGAAGGAGGCACGGGCAACAACAACTGCACGATCTGCGCCGCCGAAGGCATCTCTGATTTCGCCCGTGTCTTCTGCATCGTCAACCTCGTTGCCCGTGGTTGCACGAACGGTGCCCTCGCCGAGGAAGAAGGCTGTTGTCCAACGACTGTCTTCTCCATGCGCCCGGCCGACGTTGTGCCTTCGTAGGTGCGGGGTGTGGTGGATGTCAGGACCACGACAGTGTCGCGTTTTTTCCACCACTGAAGCATCCTATGGTGGGAAGAGTGTCACTGCTGCCCCGCGCAGCTTGTCCATACCGCCGACATCCCCTGGAACGTCAAGACACGTTACCAAGGAGCTACAGTTCTCGCTGCTGTCTATTGGAGCGTTGCAGACCATCTTCCATGCAATGTTCCGCTGGCGCTACGACCTCTCGTCAACATAGGGTCTTCTAATGCTTCAGCTATGGCCGCCACCACAGCTCAAGGGCGAGCTGTCGTGAAAGGAGGGGAGCAGTGGCATTACTGTTCACATGTGTAAACAGTACCATATGTACTGTAGCACTAGGATTAGGAAGGGATTACCTTCTCCAATAAAAATATCTATTTTCCTAAATAGTTGATTAGTTTATTTGTATAGGGATTAGTTAATTGAAAAGATTATTTATTAGTTAGGAAGACCATCTATTAGTTAGGAAGGTCATCATTTAGATTAATTTTATCCATAATTGTTAGAAGAACCCTTTATATAAGGAGGTTTATTGTAATCGTTGGTATTACGCAATGAGAATACAATAGTCTAAGTCTCAATCCCCTTCGTCTCCCCAATCTATAATCTTCCCTCTCCCCTAGCAGCCGACGTCACCCGGCTATTCTCCTGGTAATGTTTACCCCTATGATTTAAGGATCATGACAGTAGTTACTTTACTTTCTGGAAGTACTGTAGTTTGTGATCTTTTGTGTATCCTGGTAAGTTGTTAGATCCAATTAGATAATTTTAAGACAAGTAGTATCTGGTGGGAAGATTAATTGGAGCTTCAAGGTATCCTCACTGATGATTTAGAAAAGTGTCGAAGGCTCGAAGCTATGAATTTTATGAAGTAATAGCTTGACATGAAAGTTAACTACAAAATAGATGGTGGTTTATTTAACTCTCGTTCCATGGCAAAAGGATATGGTATATAATCAATCTTCTGTATAAATTCTGAATAAAGGTGTAATTATTCCTTGCCTTCTTGTTTTCAATCAAGTTAAATCTTTAATCTCTTAGGCCATGACAATAAATTACAGATAAAAAAATGCACTTGCACCTTCCACTTCTAGAGGTCTTCATGGTGTTACATTCGTGCATCAAGCAAGCTTCTACTTGCTTGGGGTTCGTAGCTATAGCAGATTATCTTGGATGATAATGGTGCTTTGGTTTCGCCGTGTGAAGAATTTTTTTTTGCTTTAGCGGCATGTCGAGAAACAAGGAGAGGTGGGGAATGATAACATTCAGCATGTTAGGAATAATTGAATGAAATCCTGATAAAATGTTGTTTAACTATGGTAAATTTTCTCCTTGCTTTTACGGTCAAAAGTACCCTCTCCTATTATTTTTTATTGTTATAGTTGAATTTGTCTGCCATCCGGTTATTAATATTCCAATCTTCCGACTTCCTAGATGTTGCCCTTGCAACATTGAATGGCTTGTTTACAGAAGCTGTTGTTATGCATTTTTAGGTTGGCACCTTTGACTGCTTTGTAATTTGTATGTTAATATTGATGCATACAATGAATTTTCAGGTTGATGCAAATGTGGCATGCCATGTCAGAATGCCATCAGATCCAGTGCCATGCCTTATCCCAAGCTAAAAACATGGACTCTACCATAGTTGCTGCAAGATTCAGCGAAGCTCATATGGACTTAATCAAGCGGCTGGAGCTTCAGTTGCTGGATTTGATTGCCAGTTTTGCTGCATGGGTTAATGCTCAAAAGAGCTATGTTGGCACTTTGAATGAGTGGCTCAAGAAGGGAATTGACTATGTGCCTGAAGTAACTGATGATGGGACTCCCCCCTTTTCCCCAGGACGCTTAGGAGCGCCACCCGTTTTCATCATCTGTAATAATTGGGCAATCAGCATCGGGAGGATATCCGAGAAGGAAGTAGTAGACACAATGCAGGCTCTTGCCTCTAATGTTCTGCACCTCTGGGAGAAGCACAAGTCAGAGTGGAGGCAGGGTATGATGGCTAATAAAGATATGGACAGGGACCTTAGAGTGATGGAGAGGGACGAACTGTCAATGCGCAAGGCTCTAGAAGCACAAAACAAGAAGCTTGTGCTTATTTCCAATCAGAGCGGTGTATCCTTATCTGCACAGGTGTTACAGGACAGTGGTCAACCTGCTGAAGTGGGTTTGCAATCATGTATGCATAATTTTTTTGAAGCGATGGAGAGCTTCGCTGCTGCCTGTGCGAATACATACAAGGATCTCCATCTTCGCTCTGAAGAAGAGAAAACTCGACTTGCCCAACAGACTGGCAGAGTTTCCTAGCGGCATTTCAGATTTTGCTGGTACAGGGCAAGTAAACGACCCGGTGGTTGGATGAACAGCAGCAATGCACATAGCGGTATCACAAATTCACAATTCCAGTCTCACAATCAACGTGCCTTGCTTGCGCTTGGCTTGTCCCCTCTGTCAGATTTCAGGGTCGTTTCAGGGCCTGAGCAGCCGGCGTGAAAGCTTGTCCTTGTGAGATGGGGTCTGATCAGATTGTTATTGCTCTTAACAGACCCGCATTCTCAGGGTTGGACGATCAACTGTTTCTCGTCGTAACCATACCGGAGAAAGATGATCATGTAAAGAAGGAAGCAGAAAGCATCAAAGACAAGGAGGAATGGAAAATGCTGATCAAAACAGTGAGATCTTAAGATCTTTGATCATCCATGAAGGCCCTACAATTGTCTGTAGAGATGCTCTCTAAAGTCGGTGTATAAACTTAATATTGTGGGATGAATCGTAGCTGATGCATGACACTGAGACATATTTGGTGCTCTCTGTGGAGCTCGGCTGCGGTTTCACACCGAAATATTTGTAGGGTTACCGGAGCTCGAGCTTTTTAGGCTAGACAACACCGCCTGCAAACTCCTAATTTATTCAGCCGGCATCAAAGTTTTCCTTCTGTTTATTTGTATACATATGATTCATTTGTACCCGTGACTTTTGTACAGCTATGGTATAACTTGAGCCTTTGTGTAGCATTTTTCTTTCTTCTTTTTTACCTTGCTCAATGTGATACTGTTAATCTGGTTGCGAAGCTGCTTTTGGAAGCAGTGATGGGGGGAAACAGGCCCAGTAAAACTTCTCCAAAGTCGTCTTCCCTGTTAAGTTCTACTGCATGGCTTTGAAGTTTTGCTCACCTGAAAGAAATGCCACGATGACATGGGTCTGAGTTGATGTAAGTTTTCAGTGATCACACAACATCTTGCACTGAGTTCTAGCACTGCAGATTAAGTTGTAGAAAGCCAATCTGTCGGGTTGTTGCATCACTAGAAATAAACAAGCCGAGAGGCGGCTCAAGGCTCTAGGCCTGGCCGGTGAGTGTATATGTAAGGCAAAACCCTAGCCAATAGGGTGGCCGAATACAGTAGGAAATACAAATACAATCCGGAATACACAAGCCCCATATACATGTCTATATCGATAACCCCGCGGCAGTCAAAGTGTCGTGCACGCACAGATTGAACTGAAAATCCAAGAACAGCTAAGTTGGAAGGCCCATTGTCTTGATGTCTGCAAACTGAAGATTGGAGGGAACATGAAGAACACGGACTTGCCCGAGAGACACTTTTTCCCAAACAAAGTGTATGTCAATCTCGATATGCTTCGTATGGCGGCGTTGAACAGGATTGGATGATAGGTAGACTGCACTGACGTTGTCACAATATACGACAGTAGCCGAGCGAAGAGGATGATGTAGTTCCTATAGGGGTTGTTGTAACCAACAACACTCGGTGACGACATGAGCTACAGCACGGTACTCCGCTTTGGCACTAGGCCAAGAGACTGTAGTCTGACGCTTGGAGGACCAAGAGACCAAGTTATCACCAAGGTAAACACAATATTCTGAAGTAGAGCGGCGGGAGTCAGGGCACCCAGCCCAGTCAGCGTCGGAGTAAGCTGTCAAGGTGGCTGAAGGTGACGAGTGAAGCTGAAGGCCAAAGTCGAGGGTAGCCTTCACATAGCAAAGAATGCGCTTGACGAGAGCGAGATGTGGCTCTTGAGGAGCGTGCATGTGAAGGCATACCTGCTGGACTACATAAGCGATGTTAGGGCGTGTCGAGGTGAGGTACTAGAGGGCACCGACCAGACTCCGATAGTAGGATGGGTCGGAGACCGGGGAACCATCAGTAGCAGATAACTTGGCGCGAGTGTCAACAAGAGTGGTTGTCGAATGACAGTCCACCATACCTGCGCGCTGTAAGAGATCTCGAGTGTACTAATGCTGGGAGAGAAAGAGGCCGGAAGGGGTGTGGGACACTGAGATGCGAAGGAAAAAGTGTAAGTCTCCGAGATCAGTCATGCGAAACTCGTTATGGAGACAACGCGTGAGGCACTGAAGTAGCTCAGTGGAGGAGTCGTAAGGATGATGTCGTCGACGTACAAGAGAAGGTACATGAGTCAGCACCCATACGAAGGACAAAGAGAGAGGTGTTTGAAATGGAAGCCACAAAACTGAGGGTACGAATATGTGCGGCGAAACATTGATACCAAGCACAGGGTGCTTGTTTGAGGTCATAGAGGGATTTATGGAGATGACAAACATGTTTAGGATGAGACGGATCGACAAACCTAGAGAGTTGTTGGCAGAACACCCGTTTCGTCAAGATTGCCATGACAGAAGGCGTTCTTGTCGTCGAGTTGGTGAATTGGCCAAGAATGAGAGACAACAATACTGAGAACAACTTGAATCGTGGATGGTTTCACAACTGGACTAAAAGTCTCGTCATAGTCGATGCCTGATTGTTGAGAGAAACCACGAACGACCCAACGAGATTTGTAGCGAACCAGAGAACCATCGGAGTGGAACTTATGTTTGAAAAATCCATTTTCCCGAGACAATGTTGGCGCTAAGAGGGCCATGTGATAGGTGGAAGGAATGGGTGAAATGCCAGTATGGACGACAGAGAGGTTTAGACGGTCCACAGGAACAATAATGCCAGACTTTCGGGTCTGCATTGTGTGCGGACCGGGTGCAGGACAGGGAACAAGAGTGTCCGACAACGGGGCAACACTGGCACGTGGCGCACTGGAAGAGGGTGCAAGAGAGGCTGAAGATGCGTTGGATGCTTGAGAAGCATAGACGTCTAAGGCCAATGGTGCAGTGGGAACTAGTGATGGACCGAGACCAGCAGGAGTAGCGGGAATAGTGTTGATTCCGACAATAGGAGGAGGATGAGTGGAAACAAACTCATGGAGGAAATCCAACGAATCAATGGATGGACTGGGGTTGTTGGCCAAGAAAGGAAACGTATGTTTGTCGAACACAACACAACGATAGGTGATAACCCGACGAGTTATCATGTCATAGCAATGATAGCCCTTGTGGGGCGAGGGATACCCTAGGAAAACACACGGCGTGGAGTGTGGGCTCAACTTATTTCGTGAGGTGGCGACGAGGTTGGGGTAGCATAAGCAGCCAAACACATGTAAGTGGTGGAGAATGGGTAGATGGCCGAGGAGATGCTCGTAGGGTGTGGTGGACTCGATGGCCTTGTAGGGGCGACGATTCGGTAGGTAGGTCGTTGTGGCCAAGGCCTCAGCCCAAAGGTGACCAGCATGTGTGCCTCAAAGAGGAGGGTGCACACATTGTCATTGATGGTACGAATAGCGCGTTCGGCTTTACCATTTTGCTGGGATGTGTAGGGGCACGAGAGATGAAGATGTAACCTGTGACAGCGAAAGAAATCAAGAGAGATAGAGTTGACGAATTCGGTTCCATTATCCACTTAGATTGAAACAAGAGGAAGCTGAAACTGAGTGTGTATGTAAGCGAAAAAAACATGCAAGGGTGTTATGGACTTCAGATTTTTTTTGGAGAGAGAACGACCAGTAGAAATGAGAGAAATCATCAACAGTGATTAAATAGTATTGAAAACCTGAATTTCTAGATACAAGGGAGGTCCAAAGATCACAGTGGACGAGTTGAAACAGAGCGGTAGTAAATGGAGTAGAACTAGCAAAAGGAAGCCGAACGTGTTTGCTCAGTTGGCAAGCATGACACAGAACATGGTCCGCCTTATTACATGAAATCAAAGACGACTGCGGCAAAGAAGCTAGGGCGTCACGGCCGGGGTGACCCAAATGTTGATGCCAAACGGTGGGGTTGGTGTCAGCCAAGGAAGCATGCTGGGCGGACGACGTTGCAGCTGAGGAGATGGTGTAGAGATCGTCGACGCTTTTGCAACAAAAAATCTCAGTTTTGGTTCGCAGGTCCTTGACAGAAAAACCATAAGAGTCAAATTCGATAGAGCATGAGTTATCACGAGTGAATTTGTGAATGGAAAGAAGATTGCGGACAAGAGATGGAACAATGAGAATATTGTTAAGAAGAAAGGAATGGCCGGAAGGAGTAGAAAGGGATGAGTTGCCAGAACAAGAGATAGGCACTATAGAGCCGTCTCCGATGGTAACTTGAAGGGAAGAAGAGTTGGGGTGGGAAGTGGAGAGAATACCATCGTCAGATACCATGTGGGAAGTGGCACCGGAGTCCATTACCCAGCCGCCTTGCGGGTAGCCATGCATGGACAACTTGTTCATTGCGGCAACAAGTCTAGAATTGTCCCAGCTGGGCGTCGGAGTAGATGGTGGCAGGGACACAGGGGCGGCGACGAAATGAAACGCTTGGGCCGGGCTTGTCTACGGGAGGGGGCCGAGCATGCCGGGACCGCTGGATCCTCGTCACGCGCCGGACCAAGGTTGACCTAGTGTTTCCCATGGGTTAGGGTTGGCCTATGGAACACAAACCCAGGAGCCTAGAGGGGGTCCGGGAGCGCGAGGGTTTGGGGAGGTGGCCGGCGCCGTCTTTTTCTTCCAATTCTTCTTGGTGAAGCGTCCGGTTTTCCCAGCACCATCGCCATGGTTGTCGAAGGATAGTGACTGCTTGGAGGTGGCGGTGATGAGAGCAGTTGCCACGGCGATCTTTGTAGTGTTGTCAAAGCGCATCTCGTCGAGGAGGAGCATAGATCGCACTCAGACAAAGGATGGAAACAGGGTGGTCTTGCCGATAATTGACGCGACATCAGAGAACTTCGAGTTGAGGCCACGAAGAGTGTTGAGGACGAGTATGGAGTTGGCAACGGCATGACCAATATCACAAAGGGCATCGGCCAACGTCTTGAGCCTTTGACAGTAGGCAGTGATCGGGAGATCACCTTGAACTAAGGAGTTGAACTCAGCTTGAAGATAGATGGCGCGAGTCTCTTTGTTATCACGGAAGACGGATTCCGCAACTGTCCATAGCTCAAGAGATGATTGTCCAGGTTCCATGATGAGATCAGGTTCCATGATGAGATCGAGAACGTTGCTTGTAATGGAACCATACAGCTAAGACAAGATCGTGAAATCTTGTTGTGCCTAGCTGGCATCGTCGTGGCGGGGAGGAACACAATTGTCGATGTGGTGTAGTAGGCCAAACTTCCTGAGCATGGTGGTGAAGAAGGTGCACCACTTGGTGTAGTTTGAAGCCTTGAGATCAAACACAACAGGTATATGTGTCTTGATCGAAGTCACGTTGAAAACTTGCGACAGAGGTGCCAGCAGCACTGGGGCGGCAAATGAGCCGTCGGCAATGGTGGGAGTGATGGAGCTGTTGGCGGCAGCGGAAGAGTTGGATGAGGAACTCATGGTTGGCAAGAGGGAAGGAGCAATGGAGCCGGCGGCGAAAAACTGGGTGGAGCAAACCCTAGATCGTTTGCTTTGATACCATGCAATCGGAGAATCTGAGAGAGGCGGCTTCAGGCTCTAGGCCTGGCCGAGAGTGTATATATCAAGGCAAACCCTAGCCAATAGGGTGGCCGAATACAATAGGAAATACAAATACAATCCCAAAAACACAAGCCCGTATACTAGTCTATATCGCTAACACTCGTAACGACACACACTATTAAGTGCTGCAGTTCTATTCAGAAAGTGACACACATCTCATAAGGTAGGAAGAAGAGGAACACAACAGAGAAATCTCTAATGATTAGGACTTAGGACTAGTGACATACACATCGTATCAGGACAGCATATGAACATATCTAACCCCGTCACACAAGCTTGACATAGGAGTTTGTTTAGACCCAGAGGATCCCAAGGATCTCCCTCTTCATTTAAGAAACCAAAGATGTCGATGTGAATCACTCTGAACCCTTAAACATTCCAGAAATAAAACTAGGTCGTGACTAGCGCTTGGATGTACGATCCGAGTGCTAGTGCCGTACGCCCGGACGCCAACAAAATTGCAGAACGTGTGCAACATATCAGAAATTCCTATGCAACATTTTCTCTCAAAAATCTCAGAATCAAAACAAAACATCTGGAAAAAGGACACAACATATCAAAAATCTCAGAATCAAAACAAACATTTGGAAAAAGGATGCGTTAAAAAATCTTGCAACATCACTGTGAAAAGTATGCAAATATTTTTTTTAACGGATCGTAATATTTTTTCAATGGGTTGTAACATATCAAAGAATAGTATGCAACATTTTTTTCAACGACTCGCAACATCTCAAAGAACAGTACGCAATATTTTTTTCAACAGGTCGCAATATTTTTTCAGTGGGTCGCAAACATATCAAAAAAGTTCAAAAAAGCAACAATTAGACACTTACAACAAAATTTTCAAGTTTCTTGAGGGTCTTCGAGTCGGTGGCGACGAGGTAGGTGAGGGCGACAGGGACAGAAACGCACACCCTAAACTTGGCGATCTCCAGGACCCCCTTGGACGTCCCCAGCGACAACATGGCCGAGACCCCCGACTTCCCCTCCTCCCTCCCTCCAAATCCCAAAATCTCTCGAGTGGTGGGACTAGAACCGTGGATGGAGTACGGGGTTCACTTCGCTCTCTTCAGCGATTTCTTTGCTTGGAGGCAATTTGGAGAAGAAAGAGTAGAGACTAGAGTAGTGCGTGGGTGTGCTGTGGTTGGAGAGAGAGGAGGCATGTGTAAATAGGTTGTGCTGTGGTTAGAAAGATAGAGGAGCAGCCAGCAGGCAGGTGAAAAATGGGTGGTTGGAAGCTGCAGGGGAGAAGATAAGACTGAATGAGTGGTGGAGAGGTGTCTGTTTTTTTTTTCCTTCGCGCTGTACGTCCGTGAGGTACAGACTCGTACGGACCATGCCCTATAACTATCTGCGCATGCGCAAGGCCGCGGCAGCTTCGCCGGCTTCGAGGACGGAGATGCCATGCACGCACTGATGTACGCACGCACGCACCAACCGCAGCTCAATCATACGCACACAAGCAGGGAGGCTGAGGCGAAGGCGATGGCACCATAGACGTCCAAGTGTCCAACCAACCACTCGGGTTGGTGGTTCCAACCGCGCGCACGCCATGCCCCGGACGCTTCCTCTCCTAGTACCGTAGTACGTCGCCCCCCGCGCGCGCTCGTGTGGTTGGCCGTGCCGGTGGCCACCGGCGCCGGCATGACAGCGCACAGACGCCTCCCCTTGCTCCAGAGATATCACAACCGCCCTGCCATCGTTTGCCTTCTGCAATTCATCGTCCAAAGATTTGCACGACGACGAGACGGCGTCGCGAGTGCAGGAGCTGAAAGCGTTGGGAGACACGATCCAACGTCTGGAGGACGGGTTGGAGCTTCTGCTCAGGCGTCTGGTGCAATGCAGGGTGTTCTTGCTCAACATGTGCAGCTCATAGGCGCCGCCGCACTGCACCTGGACTGGACCAGTGTGTGTCTGATCAGAGCTTGAATAGATCAGCCGTGTGTGTACTACAGTGGATAGGACAGATAGATGATCGTGTATGTTAAAATTTTGACACTTGGCTATGAAGAATAAAAGCAGCACTAGAAAAGTTTTGAGTAATTGGTGCTTATCTTGGGTTGCTGGTGTATACCTCCGACGGATCGTACTAGCAAAAGAAAAAGAAAAGGCTCAGAATTCTGATGCCATATGCTATTGAAGACTGAACTGTGAATAAAATTTCACTTTCATAACTTTTCATGATTCTTCTCTATTATATTCGTGTGTCTGCTTTCTAAGTGTGGATATCATGGGGATATGCTCATAATCTTAGGATGATGTGACAATTGGCAATGGCGTTGAAGGTTTGCGAAAACACGAGTTTTCGGCAAAGTTCAGGTTCTGTCAGGTCTCAAGCGGTCTGACCGGCCTTAGTGGCGGTCGACGCCATGCCTTGGGTGAATTAGATCGGCGGTCCGACCGCCGATGAGCGTCCGACCGGTTGGGTGGCGATCGACCGCGTCGATGAGCGGTCCGACCGGTCATATAAGTGGCATTGGATTTTTGAGTTGGGCCAAAAATAGAGGTGTAGGCAAGTGAGGAGTTTCTACGCACTTGGTCTCATAATTTTGGAGCCTCGGTCAAAAGTTCTATTCGCTTGAAATTTCCGAGAGGTTGCGGATTTGAGTTGAAATTTTGGCTAAGTCCTGGTGGCGGTCGACCGCTTCGCTGGCGGCCGATCGGGCCGGCGATGTGACCGCCAAGGGTGGCGGTCGACCGGTTTTCACTTAACTCGCCGCCCGTGTGGCGGCGATGGTTGCTTGTTAGGTCAATCTCATGGGTTTCGGCATATGTGTTGCATGATACATGTTTTGACTAACGTGGGTCAAGTTGTGAAGAACTTGTTCCCGGTTTCGATTTGCTTGTCTATTGTTGTGCAGGTTGCTTGGTGGTCAACGACGGTCAACGGCGAGGATGATCGGGACTAGGCTTGGAGAGCTGAGGTTCAGAACGATCGACGATGCCGGGTGAAGTCATTGGACTCAAGTATGGTGCAAGATGGACAAAGGTGACCGAACAGGCGCCGGTGCGACCGTTGGATCAAGCGGCGCGGGGGTCGGTGCAAGTGCCATGGTGATTTCGGTGGGAGCCGGATGGGAGAGACTTGCCGACATGATGAGAGCCGTTGGATCAACCTACACGTGGCGAACAGCGAGTGCCGCTGACACCGACTCGGTCTTCGGAGAAGGACCGAGAAGGGGTATTTTGGTAATCTTACCAAATACCGTCTTGGTGACCTTTTGCTAACCCGCGGCGCAAGACGGTGCGTGGAGAAGCGGATTAGGTCAAGAGGAGATGAAGACGGCGCTTTAAAATGCGTGCGTGTGTGACCCGTTTGTTTTGGGCCTTAACGGGAGCCCATCATGGAAACTCTTCTAGAAGGTCTAGGCCTCCACTATAAATAGAGGAGGGAGGTGGCTGCACCCTCTCAACCCTTTCATTTACTTGAAAACCCTAGTTTTTGCTTGTGTGCTTAGGGAGTTGATAGTTGGAGGTTAGGGTTCTAGAGAGTTGGATTTGATTTCGTGCTCATGTATTGAGTCTTTGTCCTCCATTGATGGAGTGGTCAGAAACCAATACCATATCAAATCAATCCAAAGAAAGTTCTCTCAAAGATGAGTTCATTTGCCTTCTTTCTCTCTATTTGGTGATTTTGAGTCTTTCTTTGATCCGCGAGTTTTTGGTTGGTTTCTTGCTATAATCTAACTTGCTGCAACATGTGGGAACCCATCTAGGGTCAACTTAGTCATCAATCACCCACGAGCAAGTTTCTAGATCATATTTCGTTCTTGACTCGGTTTTTGACCCACCTTCACTCAAACGGAAAAGGTCTGAACTTTGGCAAGGATCTTCACGATCGTTGCTTGGAATAGGTTCCTGACATCCTTAGGAAGGTGTGTGTCAAGTTTCACGAAGTTTGGACGCACGAATCAAAAGTTAGATCAATTTGCGTTTTGGTTTTTCGGGCTGATTTCACTATTCATTGGCCTGGAGGTCTGACCGCCATGTATTGAGAGGTCAGACCGATTTCCAAAGGTCAGACCGATTTCTAGTTGGAGGTCAGACCGCCCAACTCATTTAGGTTACGAGTTTTTATGTTTTTGAAGATTTTGCTTGGGGTTTTGATTGGATTCAATACAAGTCTTCCATTGCATGATTGATTGATCTTCATAGCTTTATAGCTATTGGAGTGAGATTCGTATTGAATTCAATTAGGCGAAAAAGAGATCGTGCTCCTATTCACCCCTCTAGTCGCCTTTTCGGTCCAACAAGTGGTATCGAGCCGGTTAGTTCAATCTTGATCTTAACCGGTCACCGAACTTGGCGATGGATAAGTACTCCTCCAAACCGCATATCTTCAATGGGCACGACTATGCTTTTGGAAGAACCGCATGCGTGTCTTTCTTGAGAGCGAACCACGGGTATTTGGGAGGTCGTTCGTGATCCGCTCATCTTGCTCGAGGTTGCTACGCCGCTCAAGCCCTCTTGGCTAGTGACCGTAAGGCAAAGAATTTTCTGTATGGTGGGCTTGGTAGACAGAATATGATAGGATTTGCAATCTCGAGATCGCACATGAGATTTGGAAGACCTCAAACCTATCATGAGGGTTCTTCCCAAATCAAACAAGTGCGTCAAGAGTCTATAAAAGAGAATATAACAAATTCGAGATGCGTCCGGTGAGAGCATCGATGACATTTTCATCGCTTTAACACGTTGATAAATCGATGAAGGTCATTGGTATTGAATTTACACACCAAAATGCCATCCATCTCCGGCCGCAATCAACACCGTGGAGTGGGAGATAAAGGCTACCGCCATTCAGAAAATGTCAACTTCTCGATCCGACCTTGAGCTGCTCTATAGCAAGCTCGGACTCATGAGATCCGAAAGTCGACCATTCTAAGAAGGGTAACATGGCTTTAGTAGCGCACCCGCCAAGAGAGCCTCGATGGGTCGCTTGAGTCTTCTTCTCGAATTTCTCTTGCTTCTTTATCCGCAATCCAAGAAGAGGATCTTGAAAGTATTCTGAGCCCGAGATGGCACTTTTGATTAAGAAGTTCACAAGGGCCTACAACAATATGAGGAACAAAAGAGAGGCGGCCTGTGACTTGTTATGAGTGTGGAGAGCTCTATCATATCCGGCAAATTGCCCTAAGTCAAAGGCAAGAGCAACCACAAGGAAGAGAAGCCACTTGGAAGAAGCCTCAAGGGTACAAGTCCAAGTTTGATGTCGCCAAGCTTAAGAAGGTTGTTCACCGGGTCTTTGCCGCTCTTGGAGAACAATCCTTGAGCGATGTGGACTCCTAAGTGAGGAGGACAAAGAGGAGGAGCTTCCTCAAGACAAGAACAAAGGGAAGGCTAAAGATTTTACCAAGATGTGCTTCATGGCGACTCACGACATCAATGACAATGAGGTACCTCCTTCCTATGATGATCTTTCGCTAGATGTGATAATCTCTTTGAGCAACTCTTGAGTCGATAAGGCTTTAAAACTACCATGGCTAAGAACAAGGACTTAGAGTCACAAGTGGATAATTTAACTCTAGAACTTGTAAATGCTAAGACTCTTGAATCGATGAATGTTCATCTTGCCATGTTCTCACTCTCAATTCTCTAAATTGCAATCTGCTCATGATGTTGCCTTGCAACAACTTGAAAATGCTAGAACCGAGCTAATTGAATTTAAATCTACTCCTTGTGATAAATGCTCGAGTCCAGCAAGTTGGATGCTTCGTAATGTGAAATCTAGCTTTGCACTTTCTCGCTAGAACGTGAAAAGAAGTCAAAGATATCTTAGAAGCGATTAGAGCTAAATATGCCAAGCTTAAGGACGATTGAGACTTCTACATGTGCTTTATGTCCACTCTTAAGCTTGAGGTTGCTAGTTATAAGAAGAGGTCTATGGCTAAAACTTGTGATTCATGTGTTAACTTTAGAAAAGAAATTGCTTACCTTAATGATACATTAGAAAAATTTTCTAAAGGAAAGAAACAGTTAAACATGATCCTTGATCACCAAAGACTCCTTATAAGAACCAGGGGTTAGGATACAACTTTGCACATGACAAATCTAAGGGCATTCAAATATTGAAAAATGGCTTAGTTGAATTCGATACCCAACCTGCGAAGATTATTTTCAAATCTGCAGGTTTTGCCCAACCATCTGTTCAGTCAAAAGGTGCTTCTCCCAGTGGTACCAAGTACCATTGCACCTATTGCAAGAAGGATGGGCATTTGATTGAATTCTGTTGGCGTAGGTTGAAAAACGCTAAGAAAAATATTGCTAGGATGTCATCTAATCAACCTAGAGCTTTTGTGAGACATGGTAATTTAGAAGGAAGAAACCTGGTCTAGGATTTGCTTCACATGCTTCTAGACAGATAATTCTCATGTTAGAGTTACCATTGCTCACAAATGTAATTTCAAATAGAATCAAGGATAGCACTTCTGCTTTGCATACTACTCGCAGATATGTGTCTCAGTACTGGGTTCCCAAGTCATGTTTAACTAACCCCAGTATTGAGACACATCGTTCTTCTGTACCTTGATTTTCAGGATCGCCGCGGAAGGAAGGACACGTGGTTCGTCGACTCCGGCTGTTCACGCCACATGACCGGAGATTCAAAATGGTTCACCTCCTTCACGCGGTCGACTGGTGATGTCTTCATCACCTTTGGAGACGAGACTCAAGGGCGGATTGAAGGAATGGGATCAATCAGGGTGAACGACAATTTCATCCTAAAAGACGTCGCCCTTGTGGACAAGCTCGGGTTTAACTTACTCTCTGCCTCACGCCTTCTTGATGATGGCTATGAGACTATATTTAAGAAAAATGCTTGTCGGGTACTTGATTCACCGGTGAGCTCGTTTTGGGATTTATAGAGTCGCTAGGATCTTTGGAGCCGACTTTTCAATCTCTTCTTTGGTTCTCTTAAATGTTTGATTACATCTTCTTCTCGAGTTCGCTTTGGCACCGACGGTTGGGGCACATTGGGTTTGATCATCTCGACGCGAGTTAGCAACCTTGATCTCATGAGAGGTTTGCCCAAACTCAAAGTCGCCAAGGATGTCAGATGTGCGCCTCGTAGGCATGGCAAGCAAGTTGCCGCCTCACACCCTTCAGTGACTATGGTCATGACTGACGGACCAGGACAGTTGCTTCATATGGATACTGTTGGTCCTGCTAGGGTTCGGTCAATTGGTGGTAAATGGTACATTCTTGTCATAGTCGATGATTTTTCGAGATACACTTGGGTGTTCTTTCTTGCTTCGAAGGATGAAGCTTTTGGTCATTATCATGATCTTGTTCTTCGTTTGGCTTCTGAACTTCCGGGTGCCTTAAGAGCGATCCGCAGTGACAATGGCACGGAGTTCAAGAATGCCTCGTTTGCCTCTTTTTGTGCTGAGCGCGGAATTGAGCATCAGTTCTCTTCTCCACACGTCCCTCAACAAAATGGCGTTGTGGAAAGGAAGAACAGAACCTTAGTCGAGATGGCTAGAACGATGCTAGATGAGTATAGCACACCGAGGAGGTTTTGGGCCGAAGCTATTGCTACAGCTTGCCATATTGCAAATCGTGTCTTCTTGAGACCATCTTTGGGCAAGACTCCTTATGAGCTCCGATTTGGTAGAAAACCCTCTGTTTCTCACTTTCGAGTTTTTGGAGCTAAGTGTTTCATTCTTAAGACAGGAAATCTAGATAAATTTGAATCAAGGACTTTTGATGGTTTATTTCTAGGTTATCCTGCACATTCGAGGGTTTTCGGTTTTTAATGTTGAAACTAACATTGTCCAGAGACATGCAATGTCACTTTTGATGAGACTAGCCCCGAGCTAGATCCGACGCTTCGTGTGATACACAGTGACAAAGCATTTTTGTGGAGGAAGATGATGACGGCTAAGACTTGTCCTCCACTCTGCCGTTGAGGCTCTGCCCAAACTCCGAACTCGCTACGACTACTTCACCTTCACTTGAGGCTCTGCCGCATCTTCATCATCGTGAGTACCGCGGAGGTCGAAGAGATGTCGTCTCTCCCAGCGCTCCACTTCACATTCGAGGCGCCATCCTCCGGATCGATGATCGGTAATCTTCATGAGCGAGTCACTCGCCTGTATCACGATCCGAGTCTCTACTCCCACTCTGCGTTTGTTGCTTCTTTCAACCCCGCGATATATCACATGCATTATCGATTCTAGTCGGGTTAATGCCATGCATGAGGAGTTAGAGAACTTTGAGAGGAATAAGGTCCGGAACCTAGTAGAACCTCCTAGTGGTCATAATGTGATAGGAACCCGTTGGGTGTTCAAAAATAAACAAAATGAGGATGGTTCGTGGTTAGAAACAAGGCTAGGTTAGTAGCTCGTGGTTTTAGCCAAGTTGAGGGGTTAGATTTCGATGAGACATTTGCTCTGTTGCTAGATTGGAAGCCATTCGTATTCTACTTGCATTTGTCGCTTCTAAGGGCTTTAGATTATATCGATGGATGTCAAGAGTGCCTTTCAATGGTTTTATAGAGGAGGAAGTGTATGTTAGGCAACCCTGTGCTTTGAGAATCCCAAGCATCCACATCATGTTTTCAAGCTATCCAAAGCCTTGTATGGTCTTAAGCAAGCCCCTAGAGCTCGGTATGATAGACTTAAGACCTTTCGCTTAAGAATGATTTTGAGATGGGTAAGGTAGACAAGACCTGCTTCATCCTTAGGTGTGGCAATGACTTCTTGCTTGCTCGATTTATGTAGATGATATTATCTTTGGTGGTTCTTCTCATGCTCTTGTTTCTAGTTTTTCCGAGACCATGTCCAGGAATTTGAGATGAGTATGATGGGAGAACTCAATTACTTTCTGGGCTTCAAATCAAGCAATGCAAGGAAGGGATCTTCATCCATCGCACGGTACACCAAGGATCCGCTCAAGCGCCGAGATGGTGATCGCAGCCGATCGCCACTCCCATGGCGACTTCGATCGCTCGGATCCGATGAGGAAGGAGAAGCCGTGGATCAACGCGAGTACCGCAGCATGATCGGCTCCCTCCGCACTGACGGCCTCAAGACCGGACATCCACTTCGCGGTTTGCCTCATGCGAGGTTTCAGCGCCTCCGAGGACTTCCCATCGCCAAGCCGTTAAGCGCATCTTCGTATTTACACTCTACCCTCCAATATGCCATTTGGTTTTCCCGCTCTTCGTCCTTGTCCATTCGGGGTTTTCGATTCGATTTTGCGGGTCGTCGGCTAGATAGGAAGAGTACCTCGTGCACTTGTCACTTTTAGGCACTTCTCTTGTCTCTTGGTCTTCTAGGAAACAATCTTCATTGCACAATCCATCTTGAAGGCTGAATATGTAGCCGCTAGTTGTCAGAGTCGATTTTGTGGATGGTGTCCACTCTAAGGATTTTGGGTTGGCATTTGATAGTGTTCCTCTTTTCTCGTGATAACACTTCGCTATAAACATTGCTAAAAACCCCGCAACACTCTAGGACCAAGCACATAGACATTCGCTATCACTTTCTTAGAGATCATGTCGAGAAGGGTGATATTGTGTCGCATTTCGTGGAGTCCGAGGCTCGGTTGGTGATATCCTCACCAAGCCTTTAGATCCAACTAGGTTTGCCTCCTTGAGAAGTGAGTTAGGGTAATTTATCCTTACGGTTTGGTTTGAGGGGAGTTGGCTCTGTTCGAACTTTTCTTGCTCATTTGAGCTTTTCTGCTTTTCGATACCTTCTTCTAGTGGTACTTTCTTTTGATCTTTTGATCTTTTAGGCTCTTTAAGTTTTGTGCATCTCATTGTTTCATACTGCATTCATATGAAAAACCAAAAGATGCATTGTTATATAAGCTTTTCTGGCTTGTCTTTTAAAATTGATGAAGCTTTGCTTATTACCCTTTTGAGTTTAGTATTTCAATTCTGCTCAATGTCATGTCTAGTTCTTTGACTTGCTAGAATTATCATGCTTTCACATGTGTAGCTTAGTCTTTCTTTGAATGAGCTAAAATTTTAAGACAACTTGAACTAAAACGCAATTTGTGGATGTTTTAGCTAGTTGCGCAATTAGTGCTCCTTCGTGACATTGGCCCCGTCAAAATTGCGGTGTTAGCTCTTGAATCTAGTATTGATCATTGCTTGAGCTTCTTGTTCTTTTAAGAATCTAAATCTGCTCTTGTGGAAAATGAAAAATCAAATTTAAAGATTGTCTTGTGCTTAAAATGTGCCAAACTATTCTCTCGAGACTGCATGTCATAGACATGAACTTGGAGATAGTTTGATGATCCAGACGATCTCATGGGGACTGCTTGTCACAATTGACATGAACCTCAAGATTTGTCGCCCTGGTAGAAGCTTAGGAAGAGTTTGTGGATGGCTCCTAGTCTAGGATCTTCTTCACTAAGATATACCTTTAATCAACTTCAATATTCATTGAAAATGAAAACCGTTGAAAAATGGGCGTTGAGAAAAATTGAGCAAAATGATTCAATTCAGGACCTGTTTGTCTCTTAATGTGGTCATTGTTAGCTTCTTGATCTCACATTGACATTTTGACATGGCCAGTATCATCTTAGGATCCCTGTTGATGAACTTGCTATATTTGAAACTTTGCTTAAAATGCTAAAATTCATTGCTTTACCTTAAGCCTTCTTGCTTAGCTTTGTTATATATGTCTTAACATGATCTTGCTAGCGCTGATAGGCTTGATGTGTATTGAGTGTGATTAGAAATGCTAGCTTGCTCTTCTTGGGTAATCTCCAAAGCTTCTTGTAATCAAAAATTGAAAAATTCAAAAATATGAAGCCACTCCATTGCATTTCATGCATGCTCCGTCTTATGCTTTTTCCTCATTCTGCACTTGTTATCTCTGGACGAGAGGAAGGCGTGATTCCTTGATGACTCCATTGTCAAAGGGGGAGAAGATATTTCGAGATGTGTAAAGGGGAGAAGATTTAAAAGTATTAAAAAGGGGGAGAAAATTGGAGAACTTGAAGTTTTCTGAAATTTGAGGATCATAGTGAGGGGGAGTTTCTTATTTGCATTCTTATGGTCTTATTGCTCTTTCTGAACGTGAATTGCAATCCTTGAGCCTCACAATGATCAAAGGTCATATCGAACAATTGTTCTTTCATATGGACCTTAAGTGAGATTTTAACTCTTTCTGAAAAATGAAGCTTTCTCGCTTTCTTTTGCCTTATCTCACTTGCCTACACTATTCTGAAGCCAGCTTGGTCATTTCCATTGCTTTCTCTTGCATATGGACCAAGTTGTGCCTTTGCGCGAAAACGTCGAGTTTTTACTTTTCAAACCTCAAAATTTGCATTTCTTGGAAATTGCCAATGTGTTCATCAAGGGGGAGATTGTGGATATCATGGGGATATGCTCATAATCTTAGGATGATGTGACAATTGGCAATGGCGTTGAAGGTTTGCGAAAACACGAGTTTTCGGCAAAGTTCAGGTTCTGTCAGGTCTCAAGCGGTCTGACCGGCCTTAGTGGCGGTCAGACCGCCCATGCCTTGGGTGAATTAGACTGGCGGTCTGACCGGCCAGATGAGCGGTCCGACCGGTTGGGTGGCGGTCTGACCGGCGTCTGATGAGCGGTCCGACCGGTCATATAAGTGGCATTGGATTTTTGAGTTGGGCCAAAAATAGAGGGTGTAGGCAAGTGAGGAGTTTCTACTGCACTTGGTCTCATAATTTTTGGAGCCTCCAGTCAAAAGTTCTATTCGTTTGAAATTTCCAGAGAGGTTGCGGATTTCAGAGTTGAAATTTTGGCTAAGTCCCTGGGTGGCGGTCGACCGCCTTCGCGTTGGCGATCGATCCGGCGATGGCGATCGACCGCCAAGGGTGGCGGTCTGACCGGTTTTCACTTAACTCGCCGGCCGTGTGGCGCGATGGTTGCTTGTTAGGTCAATCTCATGGGTTTCGGTGCATATGTGTTGCATGATGCATGTTTTGACTAACGTGGGTCAAGTTGTGAAGAACTTGTTCCGGTTCGATTTGCTTGTCTATTGTTGTGCGAGGTTGCTTGGTGGTCAACGACGGTCAACGGCGAGGATGATCGGGACTAGGCTTGGAGAGCCGAGGTTCGAACGATCGACGATGCGGGTGAAGTCATTGGACTCAAGTATGGTGCAAGATGGACAAAGGTGACCGAACGGCGCTTCGGCGATCGTTGGATCAAGCGGCGCGGGTCGGTGCAAGTGCCATGGTGGTTTCGGTGGGAGCGGATGGGAGAGACTTGCCGACATGATGAGAGCCGTTGGATCAACCTACACGTGGCGGAGCAAGCGAGTGCTTCGCACAATCTGGACTCGGTCTTCGGAGAAGGACCGAGAAGGGGTATTTTGGTAATCTTACCAAATACCGTCTTGGTGACCTTTTGCTAACCCGCGGCGCAAGACGGTGCGTGGAGAAGCGGATTAGGTCAAGAGGAGATGAAGACGGCGCTTTAAAATGCGTGCGTGTGTGACCCGTTTGTTTTGGGCCTTAACGGGAGCCCATCATGGAAACTCTTCTAGAAGGTCTAGGCCTCCACTATAAATAGAGGAGGGAGGTGGCTGCACCCTCTCAACCCTTTCATTTACTTGAAAACCCTAGTTTTTGCTTGTGTGCTTAGGGAGTTGATAGTTGGAGGTTAGGGTTCTAGAGAGTTGGATTTGATTTCGTGCTCATGTATTGAGTCTTTGTCCTCCATTGATGGAGTGGTCAGAAACCAATACCATATCAAATCAATCCAAAGAAAGTTCTCTCAAAGATGAGTTCATTTGCCTTCTTTCTCTCTATTTGGTGATTTTGAGTCTTTCTTTGATCCGTGAAGTTTTTGGTTGGTTTCTTGCTATAATCTAACTTGCTGCAACATGTGGGAACCCATCTAGGGTCAACTTAGTCATCAATCACCCACGAGCAAGTTTCTAGATCATATTTCGTTCTTGACTCGGTTTTTGACCCACCTTCACTCAAACGGGAAAAGGTCTGAACTTTGGCAAGGATCTTCACGATCGTTGCTTGGAATAGGTTCCTGACATCCTTAGGAAGGTGTGTGTCAAGTTTCACGAAGTTTGGACGCACGAATCAAAAGTTAGATCAATTTGCGTTTTGGTTTTTCGGGCTGATTTCACTATTCATTGGCCTGGAGGTCTGACCGCCATGTATTGAGAGGTCAGACCGATTTCCAAAGGTCAGACCGATTTCTAGTTGGAGGTCAGACCGCCCAACTCATTTAGGTTCTGAGTTTTTATGTTTTTGAAGATTTTGCTTCGGGGTTTTGATTGGATTCAATACAAGTCTTCCGCTGTGCATGATTGATTGATCTTCATAGCTTTATAGCTATTGGAGTGAGATTCGTATTGAATTCAATTAGGGCGAAAAAGAGATCGTGCTCCTATTCACCCCCCCTCTAGTCGCCTTTTCGGTCCAACACTAAGTAATCATGCACACAGTACATTTTATACTTAACTGGTATCCTAACAAGAAGAAACACACAGACATGGAGAAAGAAGAAACCACATGAACGGCTAGGAACACAATAATACACAACCAACAGAAGAAAACACAACTCGCACCCTAACAAAATAGGTGATGGTGAATAGTGAAATGACGGAAAAAAGGGGTGGTGGCGAAACTACTGCTGCTGAGCGGGCGCCTCCAGGCCACTCGCAGCCGCCGTACGCCAGTGGCGGTACTCGTCGATAATTCGTTGAAACAGCTGATCGATAGTAGCGACGATATTTTTGGAAAACCTTTGGTTGCACTCCTTCCAGATCATCCAAGAGACGAGGATTACACACGAATCAATGTCCTTCCTGCGTTGCTTCGGTGCTGAATTCCTTGTGCCAACCGGAACTGGGCATAGTGTTCTGACCTAAATTTGGAAACACACCCATACTTGTGATGTCAACGCGCATCCAACTAGAATGTGGTCGATGGTCACCTGTCCGTGCCTGTAGAAGATGCAAACACCGTGATTTTTCAATCCTTGACGTTGGAGGCGATCAACCATCCAGTAGCGTCGACGGATTGCTAACCAAATGAATATTTTGCATTGGAGTGGTGCGCGCGCTTTCCATATTTGCCTCGCGCATGGAAACTTTAGCAAGCCTATGAAGAAAGCTCTGTAAGCCGACTTGAGGAGTAGCAACCCGAGGGTTCCCACCGCCACATAACTGAGTCGACCTCTCCTTGTGTTAATTGGATTGGTTGTAATATTTCCCATAACCGGAGGAATTCCGATATGTTATCAGCCTCTGGGCGACCTGAAATGTCCAATATCCAAGTATTGTTTGACAGGGCATGAGCTGCCGTTCTTTTCTTCTGAATTTGCAGTTTGACCAACTTGGCAATGGAAGGCGCCAGGCCATGAATAGAGCGACCATCCAGCCAGCAGTCCTCCTAGAACAAGGATTTCTCACCATTCCCAACTCTGACCGAAATCGAAGCATGGAACATGTTTTCCTCTGCTCGGCTGGTTTGGGTGTGTAGTCTCCCCCAAGGCCTCGCCGACCAAGACCGCTGCAGCCATTGCCAGCGGATGCGAAGTGCCTAACCAAGCACGATCAGGTTGGGTAAGCCAAACCCCCCCCCCCAAGATGGAGAGGGCAGCAAACTGAGAACCAGGCCACTAAACAATGCCCACCCGCGACATTCGGAGATCTTTTCCAAAGAAATGCTCAACGCCTCTTATCGATTTCTTTGATTAGCGATAGGGGGGTCGAGGGCCATGAAAGTGTACATCGGCATGCCCGACAGCACCGCCTTCACTAGTACAAGCTGTCCCCCTTGTGAAAGCAAGCCGGCCTGCCAAGCTTGTGGGCGGTTAGCGACCGTGTCCAAGAGTGGTTGGAAGTCTGCCCAGGACGGTTTTCGCAAGGTGAGGGGCAAGCCAAGGTATTTGCAAGGAAAGGCAACGACGTTGCAATGCAAACTGTCGGTGATGAACTGAATTTCTTGGTTAGTGCACCGAATTGGCATGAAGGCGCTCTTGGCCACATTGGTTCGCAGGCCTGAGGTCTCACCGAAGAGCTGAAGAATTTCTTTGATGACTAGCAGGTCTATACTGACCAGAGCTAAGAACACAACTGCATCATCTGCATACAAGGAAAGACGATGTGGTAATCCTTGTCGCCCACCGATCAGTTGGAGCAATGCTGAGTTTTCCACAGTGAGGATCAAACAGCTAAGGGCATCCATAGCGATGATGAATAACAATGGAGATAGAAGATCTCCTTGGCGAAGGTCGCGACCATGCCAAACCGGTTTTCCTAGTTGGCCGTTGACAAGCACTTTAGTGGACGACGATCTGAGCATGATGCTCAGCCAAGCACACCACCTCGGTCCAAAGCCTTTGTGCCGCAGAATGTCTAGCAGGAAGGGCCAGGACATTGAGTCGAAGGCTTGAGCGATGTCAAGTTTGAATAGGAAAGAGCAACTGCATCAACGAGGAGTGAACATTCTATGCCAACTAGTGAATGATTTGATTTCAGATGGTCATTTGATCAGACATGCCTGTACCATGCATTTTAGTAGGCGAATTTTAAATGGTGGATCCTGCTTTGGATTGCTGGAACATTCCTCAACATTGATGAACCTTCCACGTACTTCTGCTGTTTTGTTTATTTTGGGCTCCTGTCCTGGTCATCCATCTGAACCCAACAATGCATCAAGCACTTGAGCGTGCAGCTTACATTGCTGGCAATGCATCGAACATGACAACCCAGCTATGTTAGTTAGCAACGTGTGTTGAATTAGACAAGTGCAGGGCATCAACTTGTCTGTGGCTGCAGTGGCCATGCAATCAAGAGCAGATGGGAGACTAGTGATGGAGATTCCTGCTATCTGTCCATTTTGCTAGCCCACGCCATCTTCTCAACCTCCTGAATATAAGTAGGGAGAGTTAGAGCATCGACACCATCAATTCATCATCCGCTCCCTCTGTCTACCTCATCTCCCATACCAACACTTAGAGATAACACCAAATTTCCTTCCAAACATGGCTGGCCACGAAAGATCATCATGTTTGCCGTCTATCCCTCACCCCAACGAGACCAAGGTTGAAGAAGAGTTGCACAACATAAATTCAGTCATTTCCTCGCCATCTGG
Source organism: Ampelocalamus luodianensis (assembly GCA_036346255.1). Taxonomy (NCBI): domain Eukaryota; kingdom Viridiplantae; phylum Streptophyta; class Magnoliopsida; order Poales; family Poaceae; genus Ampelocalamus; species Ampelocalamus luodianensis. The sequence goes on along the minus strand of CM070632.1, from coordinate 1,195,595 downwards.
CACCATTGGGATGGTGTGCGATGGTTTGAGGAGACTTGGAGACGTCTACAACTGCATCAATGAGATCATATGCTTGCATAGCAACCAAGTATATGGGAAGAGGCTGGAGGAAGAAATGGAGAGGTCCCTTGAGGTACTGGATCTCTGCAATGCCATGCAAGAAAGCTTCAGTGACCTGAAGATGACCATCCAGGAGATGCAGATGGCCCTCAATAGAGGAGACCATGCAGTTGTTCAAGTTAAGATTCAATCTTACATTCGCTTCGTGAAGAAGCCTAAGCATCACCTGAAGAAGGCCGGCAACAAGCCTGCCTCTGATGAGGATGGAAGGCTTGTCAGTTTATTGACAACAGTAAGAGCTAAGAGGGATCACTGTCTTGGTTGTCAAATCAGCACTGGAACTCTTGTCGAAGCAAATGGCGACCTGCAATGCAAGCAAGTGGTTTCTTATCTCCAAATCATTCCAGAAGACAAATGCTTCATGCGAGGAAGTGCAATTGCAGGCATTGTAGGCCTAGAGAGCGGAATCGAGAACCTGTTCAGAAGATCGATCCAAACTAGGGTTTCTCTTCTGAACACTCTTAGCTCATAGATGCTCTACTGGTGCGCTGCGATTGGCATACAACTTTTACAGGACCTGTCAATCACCACAAAATATTGTGCATGAGGATATGTATACAGCTTTAAACGTATATCAAGATATACAATTGAAAAGACAAGGTTCGCGTACTTGCAAAAAGAACTTAGCATAGTTTTCTTAACCTGTGGTTATTCCTTCACTTTTGCTCCCAAGTGGTATGATGGACTTCGCGTTTACCCATTTGAACAAACAAGTGCCATGCCATCTCTATGTAGTACAATGTACAATAAGTGTTGGACCGAAACGGCGACTGGGGGAGGGGGGGGGGGGGGTAGGAGCACTATATCTTTTTCATCTTGATCGGATTAAACTCAATTTTCATTCCAATAACTATGAGAGCTATGAAGGTCAATGTACAAACATAGCGGAAGTCTTGTATTGAATCCAATCAAAATCCGAAACACAACAACCAAAAACTCAAATCAAAGTGAGTCGGACGGTCAGACCTCTCAGGTTGGGCGGTCTGACCGTTGGCCTAGCGGTCAGATCTCTCACCAGGGGCGGTCTAACATAGAGCTTGATGAACAGTAAAATCAGCACGAAATCAAAATCCCAATTCGGCTCAACTTTTGATTCGATGATCTAAATTCTACCAAATTTCAACCACAGCTCATCAAGAAAGTTAGAAACATATTCCAATCGACGAACGAGAAGATAGGGGGTGCAGTAAGAAACCTTAACCCTAACCTTACTCTAATACCATGTTAGAATGAGGCTTATCTCTATTCCAATAGACCAAAGGATCAATATATAATATGTACAAGGTTGACAATATGTAAAGAACACCCTAGACTATATACATATCTAACAAATCATCCCTCTCATCAACACCAAAGTTGCATTCCATCATCTTCTTTCATGATCATGTATCTAGATCTGAAATTAAACTATACACCCGTGCAGAGTGATATGTCACCAAGAACTGAGACATGACAGGCACATAAAGCACACTCATTAACGTTTGTTGCACTAACCAAAAACAGATGAGCAACAGGTTGTCTGGACTAGGGTGGCTACGTTCCAGCAGATCACTTAACACAACAATTCTGATCATATGGAGGTTAGAGGATGAGATTCTTGCTGTCGATTGCTCTATTCATGCTATTGCTTCTGCCTGTGCTATAAATACAGGGAGAAGCCAAGGGTTGAACACCAACAAACTTAAGCTTGTCTTGCTTACTCTTCTCTTCCATTTCCATACAGAAGAAAATAGCATCAAAGCCTCAATTCCAAGCATGGCTTGCCATCTAACATCTGCAAGCTTGCCTTCTAGTCCTCGCTCAAATGAAACCAAAGTCGACGAGCAGCTCCAGAGCTTAAACTCAACCGTCTCTTCACCCTCGGCAACCATTGACACAATGTGTGATGGTTTTGTTAGTGGAGAGGGAGAATGGAAATGTGAATGATTGGTTGTATTGCAATAGCCTAAGGGGCAATATATAATACAAGACACACAAGCGTAAACCCTAGACTAGAGTGGAATACCACAAATAACCTTAACATCCCCCCTCAAATACAAGGCATATGCAATAGCATTGCATTTGAAAGAGATGACACTACAATAGGAAAAATACGAAGTCCAAGTCTTGATAATGTCGTCGTAGCGTACAACTCTTGGAAAATATGTCGAGTATCAAAAGATCTCCCATCCGGGGTCGTGCGACGGCTTATAAAGCACAAGGTGCAGGGACAGAGAAAGTAGATGCAAGCGGGAGCAAAGTCGACCGCGACAACACGATGAAGAAGATGATGAAACCAACAGGAATAGAGAGATATGTCAAATCGAGGCAAAGGGGAATGGATAGAAGACGCGGATCGAAGCTCAAGACGATGGAGACGCAATGCACAAGAAGCGTAGTGCGGAAGAACTGTGGTGGCCTTAGAAACTCGGGGCGACGGCTCAGGGAGAAGTGACAGCATCATAACGACTTCTACGATCTGCAGCGGCTCAGAGAGAAGAGCGACGGCTGTGACTATGTGAAAAGGAGACGAAGAGGGCCATACTCTATCCAAGAGGACGGACCATGGCTAGCAAAACAATCAGCTGACTGACAAGGAAATTTATGGACTCGCATGGCTTAGACGAACTCAATAATAGAGTGTTACAGACTTGGATGGACTCAAAAAGGAAAATGACTCAAAGGAGCAGTAGATACTAGCAGCAGTACTCTTTAAGAGCAGAAGAAGCTGCAAGAAGCCAGAGCTGGAGAAGCCGAAGCCAGCTGTACCTAGAGGAGAAGCTGAAGCCAGAGCCGAAGAAGCCGAAGCTGGAGCCGGTAGAGAATCCAGAGCCGGTGAAGCCGGAGCGGCTCCGGCCAGATTTGGTTATAAACCAGATCATCCACTCTTCCTCTCTTCTTCCCTTCCAGCAGACTTCCCTCCTCCCCTCTTCTCCCTCCGGCCGGCTCAGTAACGTTGGCGACGAGGAGCCGGCGGCTGAGGAGCAGAGCCGAGCCCAACGGGACACGGGCGCTGAGGCTTGGCGGCACGGCCCAGCAGTAGCTGCGGTGGTTGGCGCAGGTGGCACCGAGGCTGAGGGCGGATCGTCAAGGGCACGACGGCCGGGAAGTTGGCACAGTGGACGACGCAGAGCCGCACGGCGGAGACCCGGTAGCGGCGACGCATGCGTCGCAGCGGCGGCCGAGCCCGTGAGTGTGGCAGCTCGATCCAGGGCTACACGGATGGCTCGGAGCAGATCAGGCGGAGTAGCCGGGCGGCGCCTCAATCCGGGCCGGATCCGAAGTAGGAGAGGGTGGCGGCTCTGGCGAGCTAGCTCCGGAGGCGGTGGTGCCTCGGTCCAGGCCAGATCCAGAGCGGGCTGAGGAGCGCGAACGCGAAGCCAACACCTTGAGGCAAGGGCGTCGGCGGCAGCCGGATTCTGGCGAGTCGACGTCGGCGACGACCGGATCAAGGCAAGGCAACGCCGGGCGGCACCTCGAGGCAGGGACGTCGCCGGCTTGCTGTATTGCTGGTTCTACTAAAGGAAAAAAAAAACTATGACTAGAAGGAGGCCGCCCCCGAGTGGAGATTGTTCCTCCCAAGGGCAGCGGCAGCGGAGGACGAGCGGAGGTTAGGAGAGATCCTAGTGCTCTGATACCATGTTAGATAGTGAGGGAGAATGGAAATGTGAATGATAGATTGTATTGCAATAGCCCAAGGGCCAATATATAGTACAAGGACACATGCAAAAATAAACCCTAGACTAGAGTGAAATACCACAAATACCCTTAACAGGTTTGAGCAGGCTTGGAAGCATCTACAACTGCATTGAAGAGATGATGTGCACACCCAGCAACCAAGATAGCCTTAGCCGGACCCTGCAAAGGTAGGCGGCGGAGGAGGAGATTGGACGGTTACTCGTCTTGCTTGACCACTGCAATGCCATGCAGGAGAGCTTCATGGAGTTGAAGATGAGTGTCCAAGAGCTCCTGTTGGCTCTCGGAAGAGGAGAAGATGCATATGCAGTGGCGGATGTAGGTGTAACCTGTGGGGTCAACTGACCCCACAGGTTTTTGTAATATAGTTGTATTTCTATTGATAATTTCATGTAAATCTATAAAATTCTGAAGATATTAAAGGCATTGACCCCACAGGGTATTTATCCTGGCTACGTCACTGTGCATATGTTCAAGTCAAGGCATAAGATGCATATGTTCAAGTCAAGGCATACATCCGACTAGCCAAGAAGGCGCAAAAACAATTCAAGAAGATCAGCAAAAAGACTACTTCTGACAAGAAGGATTGCAGGGTAGTGAAGCTACTGGCAGATGCGAGAGAGATCACTATCTCACTGCTCGAATCCACATCCCGCCTCCTGTCAAATCAAATTGAGATGTCCAAGTGGTCTCTTGTCTCCAAAACATTCCAGAAGAGCAAAGTAGAGTTTTTGGAGGAGCAATTGCAGGCATTAGAGTGCAGTATCAGAGATCTTGGGAGTGGAGCAGAACTTCTGTTCAGAAGATTAATCCAGAGCAGAGTTTCTCTTCTGAATACTCTTAGCTCATAGATACTGTGATTGGCATCCACCTTTTAAAGGATTAGTCCATCATCACAAAAAAATTGTACTATGTATACTTGTGGATATGTGTAGAAAGCTCACTAAATTGAAAAACAAAGTTTTTGCCAATTCCATGTGGCGAATATCCTGACTAAATGACTCGGCTTCTCAGAGCTGAAAAAAGTTAGTGCTTGGTGAATATCATCATTTACGGGCAACAGAACAGAAACCTGAAAATTGGAGCACTCCAGTCCAAGTGAATTTTGTGTTGTTTCTACATAATTGATGCTAAAGAAATGATGTCACCACAAGATGATCACTTATGGGCCTCATGAAAATAGTTTTTTGCAAAAATCATGTTACTCACATGTGCCTCAACTGCACGATCCTTGTGGAATGGATCTTGCTCTACGCAGTTGAAACATGCCAGCTCCAAGCACGAGCTATAACCTTGTGATTAGCGTTATCACTACAGAGGAAAACACCTACTTATGTCAATGACTAACAAGAATCAATTAATGCCACCAATAACACTCAATTAACAATCCGTCAAAGAACCTTTCTTGCACTTACTCCAAGATCCATCACGATGCTAGGAACCAATGCAGATTCTTGCTACCAATAATTGGAACATGACAAGAGTGTTAAGCTCATTTTGGAGGTGTCTCGTGACCTAAAACAAACATACATCACGTGTAAAACCTTGATAATGTGGCAATTCTGCAGCATTGGCATGAAACTTCAACAGACAGCATCTGGGAGATGAAATGGCATGATTCTTTTTGTCTACCTTTCAAAAGATGCCGTCTCGGTTGTTTCCAGTGTATAAATAAGCCTAGCAGAAGGGGTAGACACATCAAACCAAATTTTCTTCTTTCTTCCCCATCTCCTCAATCTCATTCTCCAATACAAGCATGGCTTGCCATCTAAGATCAGTAAGCTTGCCGTCTAAGAGGCACTGCAATGAGACTGAAATCGAAGATGAGCTGAACAGTCTAGAGGCAAGCTTCTCTTCACCCTCCGCGACCATCGAGGAAATGTGCGATGGTTTGAGGAGGCTTGGAGATGTCTACAGCCACATTGAGGACATCATCCACTTGCCCAGCAACCAAGTTTGCTCTGCGCAGCAAAGGGCAGTGTTGGATGGGGAAATGGAAAGTTCTCTCGAGCTAATCGACCTCTGCAATACCATGCAAGAGAACTTTGCCGAGCTCAAGACTATCATCCAAGATCTGCAAGCGGTTCTCAGAAGAGGAGATTATGCAAGCATTCAGGCCAAGATCCAGTCTTACATCCGCTTGGCCAAGAAGGCGCAAAAACAATTCAAGAAGATTAGCAAGAAGACTACTTCTGATAAGGAGGATCGCAAGCTGGTGAGGCTATTGATCAAGGCTAGAATGATCGCCGCTTCTCTACTCGAGTCCACTTTGTGCCTTGTATCGAAACAAGTAGCAATGCCCAAGAGGTCTCTTGTCTCTAAGGTATTCCAAAAGAGAAGAGTAGTTATTTGTGAGGAGGAGCAGTTGGAGGCATTAGAGTGCACCATAGGAGACCTTGAGAACGGATCAGAACTTCTGTTCAGGAGAATGATCCAGAGCAGAGTTGCCCTCCTAAACATTCTTAGCTCATAGGTTCTCCTCAAGCAAAGTCACTCTAACATCCTGTGATTGGCCTCCACCTTTTAAAGGATTCGCCAATCTTTATACCTGTAAATGTACAGAAAATTGTGCAATTGAAGACAACGGTTTTGATCCAGCCAACGTTTCCCGTTCAACAATTTATGCATGCTTCTGATTTCAGTAAATTTTTTTATATTTTGATGATGTGATTTTGCGATGTCCATAAAACTATGGGGAACCCAAATAAAAGAGTTTAACCATAGAAACTAAACCCATGACTCTAATGTGCATTCTTGCTGTACCTGTGTCACAATAATTTTTTCCTTTTCAATTATAGCGTCATTATTACTTGTGTTAAGAATTATAAGACCTAGAGTTTTCCTCCTAAAATAAATCATTACAGCAATAATGTTGTGGCCATGTTACCTCACACTTGTTTAATCCCATAATCTTGGTGGGTGGATCATGCTGGCTTGCTCTGCATACACGAAGCATGCCAGCTCCAAACCCCACGAGGCCAGATCTCGTGATTAGCACCAATCAGTTTAGTTTAACTATCCAAATCGCCAACGCGACACGCAACAGCGCAGGGCTGGTGATAGGGCAATGCAACTCAAATAAAAGTTAGGGTTCCAGACAGCCCGACCTCAGGCGAGAAGCAGGGACGCAGGCAGCGGGCCTAGGCCTTCAGATCGTCGGCGATGGCGTGACGGCGGCCGGCCCGGGGCTCCGCGGCGGCGATCTCGACGCCAATGCGCTTCTTCTCTAGTAGCCTAGTTTTATGTTTTGAGAGCGTATTATCCTAATAAATGATACGAAGAATTTACATGTTTATATATTAATTCTATATATTTTAATTATGATTAATACTGCTAAAATTAATTTTAAATATTCGCTAAAACTGCTATTTTTACAGCAACATATATGTTAGATCTGCGCAGATTCTTGTTGGCAATAGTTGGAACATAACAATGTGATAAGCTCAGCTAGCTGCACGTAATGCACTAAAAAATTGTAGAACATTTGGATTATTTCGAGATTGCAACATACCGCGGAAACAGGTCAGCTAGGCTGCGCAGAGAGTCTTATGTCAGTGGAAATATCAAACTGTGATTGATTTTGACGGTGACCAGCACTGAAAGATATTGCTTGGTGTTTGTGGGCTCAGTTAACTACTCAATGATGATCTCGTCAGATTCTGAAATTGAATTGCTAACTAAAATCAGACTTGAGCCAAATTGGATTACTTATTGTTGTCAGTTTTATCTATCAGTTTTGATACTCTCTGTTGTTCACATATAACTGAAAAGAGCTTAATCGTTTTATTATGTGATCTTGTTGATCGAGTGTGAACTATTTGCACTGTATTATTTTGTTTGCCGAAAGACTCCGGTGGTGAATCTGTGGACTTTTGTTCTGTGATATTATGGGCGTGTTTGGCATGGCTCTGCTCCACAAGAGAGCTCCCACCTAACTCCAGGAGCAACGCTCGATAGGGAGTTGGGCTGGGTTTAGGTGTGTTTGGTGGAAGATTCTTCTCAACTCAGAAAACATGGTTCGGAGGATACAATGACATGCTTGCCCTATTATATTACTGATGATATCTGTAATTATTTCTCTAAGTATAAATTCAAGTAAAAGCGTTTGAAGGCCAAAATATTCAAGTGCAAATAATGTCATACCTAAAATATTACATGTCCGTGGTGCACGTTCAAATAAACCGAAGTTCGAATTATCTAAAAATACTACATGACTTGTTCACACATTCCATGCAAGCGAGAGATGTTGCCATATTATCAAGGAATGTGTCCATTGTAACAACACTTGATTCAGAAGTTGTAGCATCGGATGCATGCTGTGATACCGCATATTTGTTGTATCTATCAGGAATTGTAGGCACAAAGTTTGGATCTCGATCAAAATTAGCAAAGTCCACATCACCACTTGAATGCTCACGAATGAAATTATGGAGAACCATGGTTGCCGCTACAATTTTTTTTTGTGTGTGAGCATTGAATACCCAGGCATCTTGTAAAGGATTTGCCATTTCATCTTCCATAGCCCAAATGATCGCTCAATAACATTACGAATAGATGAATGCACACGATTGAACCTCTCTCTTGGAGTATTAGGTTCCATACCTCTATGCCACTCGGGTAAGTGATACCTTTCTCCCTTGTATGGAGCTAGGTATCCCGGACGGTTAGGATAGCCCGCATCTACAACGTAGTACTTACCTACACATAGAAAGTAGAATAGTTACAAAATGATTCAGTAAGCAATGTCATATATTCAAATAACCATAGTAGAAATCTTTGTACCTAGTGGTGGATGTGGGAAGTCTTTTTCATCGGCTGCAAATGCATGGTACAATACACTTGTGTCATGAGTAGACCCCGGTTGACCAGCGGCAACATAAGTGAAGCGCATATCAAAATCACAAACAACAAGCACATTTTGAGTTGCCATGCCTGTCTTTCCAATGTATCTCACTTGTTCTTCAGGTGAGAGAGACACACGAATATGTGTCCCATCTAGAGCACCAATGCAATCCTTGAAGTGTGCATATGCTCTTTTATCATTCATAATCCTCTTGTGAACAGTGCGGAAATTAGGATATGTTGGTCTCAAATACTCCTCGGCCATTGCAATCAAACAAGATAACACCTCATGAAATTTCCTACTTATTGTTTCACCAGAGTGTTTAAACCTATTTTGACCATTTCTATTTGATTCACATCCAGCACATATGTAAAGGAATATTGCAAGCATCTCATAAGTGTTCATATGTTTGGATTCTTTCAGTCCATACTTCTCAACCAAGATATCATGAAGATCAAGAAATATTTCTTTGTTCATCCGCAACATCCTATGGCATTCTCCGGGTGTATTCATGGTCTCATTCAACCAACCCATTCCGCTCTGTATTGAAACCCTGGGTGGTGCTTTATCCAAATACAAATCACAATAGATGTCTGCAAGCTTTGCACCTGTAGTTACCATGGCAAAAAAATGATCACCGTCATCACTAGAAGTATCACTCTCAGAATCAGACATCTGTACAAACATAAAAATTAATAGATATGTCAATAATAGTGCATCTGAGTCAAATAGATAAAAAAAGGTGACAATATTACATAGGTTCAACAATAACAAATCTGATTCAAATAGATAAAAAAAGATGACAATATTACATAGGTTCAACAATAATAAGAGGATACAAGCCATAGCATCACAGCCATGAAAATCACTAGTTTCCATACTTGGCCACGTACTTCCTAGTAAGCCGCTTAAACCTATTGTCGATGAGGCAAGGTCATGAACATCTCCCTCGATCCTTTTTCACAAACAATTCGATTGCAATGAAATGTTCATTGGTTTCATAGCCGGCACCACAGCAACCACATGCTCCATCACTTCTTTAATAGAGAACTTCCTTCCTTACTAGAAGCATATGAGTTGGTGAAGTAGCAATACTTGACATTGCTTCTTTGATTAGTATTGTTGTCCCTGTCTTAGGCTTCTTTCCTTTATCTTGGACAGCCCTTGGTGGCCTCTCACCATTAGCATTGACAGGAGAAATCTGCTCCAACTCATTGGTGTCAAAATACTCATTACCACCTTCTTCCTCTAGGGTCTGATCAATGAATGCATCTTCTTGTATTTCACCACCATCATCATTAGAAGGAGCAACGTTCGATGGAGCATTGGCCATATGTGGAGACCAATGATCCACACCAATACTAGTGATATCTGCAAAGCACTTTTGGATGTCATCTTCATTTTGAAGGCCCAATTTTCGAATTTACCACAACTGGAATATCCTAAAAAGATGCAACATAGCCACATGATTATGAGAAAAAGCAATTCTAATTTATAATCAAACAGTTTGAGATAAAATGAACCACTTACACTCTAGCTTTCTTCCACCACTCATCATCCATAACAATGGTCCCCTTTACAGGGCACCAACCGGTTCCTGTCTGCCTCAACATCAATTTTTTCCACGCCTTGTAATCTTCTTTCAACTTGTCACATTTGTTTTTTATCTGGCCTTTGGTCGCCACCAAACTCAGTCTATCTTTCAAACCCTTTTCAACCCCAGCATACCCAACACTGTTTAAATGAGTATTGGGACGGTTGCCTCTCCCAACTTGTTCAACAAATAGTTGGCAAAGGACCGAGTGGCCTCGAGGTTCCAATCAATTCTCGCATCTATAATCGAACTCACAACAAAACTCAACACATTTGATTTAGGATACTACGTAATGCATGCAATTCCATGAAATCGAACAAATGGCGGAGTAATGAAATATCTGAACAAATCGGTACCTTGCAAAGACTTGAAGGAGCCGGTGGTCTGCAAGGAGAGGATGCGGGTGGGGCAGATCGGCAATCGATACAGTGAACGAACCACGTCCGATGATGATATTATCCAATTGCTGACACGAATTCGAATTAGATGCAGTCATCGACAAATAAAACAGATGGAAAAGTATGCAGCACATGGGAAAAACACGCTAATTGTCAACTATCAGACTAAACATGCTAATTGTCAACTATCGTGAAATGCATGAAACTTGAACACCCTGATGAATCTTGGGCTGGCTTCCCTTTGATAGTGAAAACATCATGGAATTGATTGCTAATCGCCAACCGGCATGAAATTGGACTTCTTTCTTCCACTGTCTCAGGGTACTTTTGGTACAGAAATTATTCTAGAGGGAAAACCTGTGTGATACTTCTTAATTTCATAAACAGAAATATTTAAGTTGGAATGCATTCAGGATCAATTTACTCCTATATCATCAGTTGGAATGCATTCAGGATCAATTATTTAAGCTACCTGACCAAGTTCTTGGCTGCCAGATTGTATTCTCTAAAAGGGATTAAGTAGCCATGGACTATTTGCAAAGTTCAGACCAGACAAAGACATTCTAAGGAACTGAAAAAACTTTGATCTAGGAACTTCTTTATTGTATTATAAGCTAACTACAACGAAATTATTGGTTTCATTGTTGAGCAATGGTGCACTCCTTGCTTTCACAGAACAAGTAAGAATTCATGATGTACTATTAAGAATTCACAGAACAAGTAAGAATTCAAACATAAAGAAACATAAAGCTTAGAGGTGGGGAATCTGGAAACGGCGACTGGTCGGAGATGTGTCGACGCCAAGCCGTCGGTTTGGTTTAGAAAGTGGAAACATAAATCAAAACAAGGCAAAAACAAAGTGAAAAATCCACCACGGGGCGGCTCAGATCTCGCCTTGGCCGACGGCCGAACCCCCGACCGGAAGCGCGCCGCCGCCCACACGGTCCCTAGCCCCACCGCCGCACACCAGCGACGCGCGCGACGGTGAGCCGCCCCGGAAGCGGGGATCCGACGAGACCGCCGCTCGTGGAGATGGGTCGGAGCCAAGGGCCGGGCCTCCTCATCACCGCCGCTGTTCCCAAGGACCGCGGTCTCGGGTGGTGCGTTCATCGGCCACAGCGAGTGGGAGGCAGGCCGCTACGGGCGCATAGGCGCGCGGCGACGGCGGCCGGCGGTGTAGGAGAGGAGAGGGGCGCCCTTACCAGACTCACGCGCACCGGACGGGGGAGGAAGACGCCGACGGTCGACGACAACCACCGGCGCAGAGGCGGACGAGGGTTGCTGCGCAGCCGGAGTACCAGATCCGGTGGCGCGAGACGAGGTAGCTCCGGCGGGGTGATGGGAACGGCGCGCACCGCGGCAGCGCGGGTGGGGCGCTGAGCCGCGCGGGTGGGAGGAAGCGGCGCGCTGAGCCGCGCCGGTGGGAGGGAAGCGAGGCGCTCGGTGGGGAGGAGAGCGCTCGGTGGGGAGTAGAGTCTGTTCGGAGATCGAAACGTTTTTTTTCTCTATAACCAGTGGCAAAGGTGGGTAATTACCTTGAAACTCCGTGTCTAGATTCATTTCGAGGATTCCTGGAGTGGGAAAAGAGGTGCTCCACCAAAATGAACTAGAGCTCTACCAACTCCACGAAGAGCAGCTGCTCCATCAATTTATGGAGTTTTGGTGTTTGGCTGGTTTTGGGCAACTCCCCCTTAGAGTTTTGGAGTGGAGCCATGCCAAACACGCCCTATGTTTGCAGAAAAGTGTATATGCTGATTTTGTGATTCCATTCACATTGTTAAACAAATGATTCTATGTTATCCGAAAGTATAATAGTTGTTTTGAGATAAATCTTGACATATAAGTAAAGCGTTAGTTTGAGTTCAAAGTCTAATTTGTAGTTGTCATATTTAGTTAGTGAAGAATACTGACATAAGTGTTGTGAAGGCTAAGATTATATCTTGTGCAACTCAACATCTGAGAGCAATAAATAAATAATTAAATATGAGCATTATGCTGATTTTAATTGTCCATATGTTATATGTTTTAAGAATATTATCCTAGTTAAATGATACGGAGGATTTACATGTTTATATATTTATTTTGTCATTTAAATGCTATTGAAAATATATTTTAATTATGATTAATACTGCTAGAATTGATTCTGAATATTTGCTAAAACCGCCATTTTTAAAACAACATATATATTAGATCTACGCATATTCTTGCTGGCAATAGTTGGAACATAACTATGTGATAAGCTCAGCTAGCTGCACCTAATGCACTACAAAATTGTAGAACATTTGGATTATTTCGAGATTGCAACAGACCGCAGAAACAGGTTAGATAGGCTGCGCGCAGTCTTAAGTCAACTCCTATCAGGCTATCACCAACAGGTCCAACACAGAAACACCAAAGTTGCTTCGTCCTTTTATTTTTGTTTCATGACCTCACCTGTTTGGTTTCATAAATAAACTGCATCCTCGTGCAGAAAGTTATTGCGCAGTGGCATCAAGCAGTTAGAACTTTCTTATCATTCTAGTGAGTCATTGTCTTCTCGTCCTTTTGATTTAGTTCATTCAAATGTGTGAGGATTTGCGCCTATTATCTCTAAAGATGGGCATAAATTTTATGTGATCTTCATCGATGATTGTTCTCGTTTTACATGAATTTTCCCTATGTCTGACCGTGATCAGTTTCTTACGATCTATCGTAGCTTTGCAACGATAGTTTGTACTCAGTTTGATTCTTCCATACGTACTTTTCACCGTGATTCTGCTGACGAGTACTGTTGTGGCGCTTTTAGACAGTTTCTATCTGAGCAGGACACTCTTTACCAGTTTTCTTGTTCTGGTGCACATGCTCAGAATGGGGTTGCTGAGCGCAAACATCGTCATCTGATTGAGACTGCCCGCACTCTTCTCCTTATCTCTCACATTCCACCACAGTTTTGAGTTGAGGCTATTTCTATGGCTGCATATCTCATCAATATGCAGCCTTCCACTGCTCTTAAGGGTGTCAGTCCTATAGAGCGTCTCTACCCTCGAGCCCCCTAGTACACCCACCTTCGTGTTTTTGGTTGTACTTGTTTTGTTCTACTGCAGCCTCATAAGCGCACCAAACTATCGGCTCAGTCAGTTAAGTGTGTGTTTCTTGGTTATAGTTCTGAGCATAAAAGCTATTGCTGCTATGTTCCTTCCGCTCGACGGATCAAGATTTCACGAGACATTATCTTTAACGAATCTCGATCTTTCTTCTATCAAGATTCGGCTCCTTGTTCCTTGTCCTGTTTTCACCATTGAGTCGATTTCATGGTTGTTTCTTTCTGACTCTTCACCCATTTCTCCACTATCACAATCTTCTCCTGGTTTGTCTCTAGTGGTTCCTTCTGTACCCCCACCTCTGGTGCTATCTCCTGCAACACCGCCTCTTGTTCCTGCAGCATAACCGTCTTGTTTATCTGGTATTCATTACTCCAAACGTCCTCGTCCTTCACCAGTTTCCTCTCCTGGGATCTTGCTGCCACCCACATCTGATCCTCCTTTATGACCAGACATCTCTTCGACCTCCTGATCGTCTTGAATTTGCTCCGATAACTCATGCTCTCTCTGTCATTGAGCCTAGTTCTTATCGTGAGGTTGCTCCTCATTCTGAGTGGCAGCTCGCTATGGCAGATGAGCTTGATGCTCTTCGACGTACAGAGATTTAGATATTGTACCGACACCTGTGCATACTCATCCTATCACGTGTAAATAGGTGTACAAGATTAAAACCCGATCTGATGGTACTATATTTCAAGATCCATCGCTGTTCTGAACCACCATGACAATTCTTGCTGTTAATAATTGAGATATGACAACGTGACAGCTCACTTGGAAGATAGTCAGTGCACTAAAGTTATGTGCTACACATGAGACAGCTTTGATATTTTAATCACTATGCTGCTGCCAGATCAAAAACCGTGATCGACAGCATCTGGGAGATGAAATGGCACGATTCTTTGTGTCTACCATCAAAATGATGCTGTCCCATATACATCCTCTGTATATATAGGCCTCAGGAGACGACTAGACACACACATCAAACCAACTTTTGCTCTTTCCTTCTCATCTCTTCCACCTCAATACAGAGATTAATTCCAGGAGCAGATATGGCTTACCATCTAAGATCGATAAGCTTGCCTTCTAGGCCTCACTCCAGTGAAGCCGAAGTGCAAGAAGGGCTGCACAGCCTAGAGACAAGCATCTCTTCACCCTCCGTGACCATCGACACAACGTGTGATGGCCTGAGGAGGCTTGGAGACATCTATAGCGGTGTTGAGGAGATCATTCACTTGCCAAGCAACCAAGTTTGCTCCTCCCAGCAAAGGAAGACGCTGGATGGAGAAATGGAATGTTCTCTGGAGCTGCTAGACCTCTGCAACACCATGCAAGAGATCTTTGTTGAGTTGAAGGCCATCATCCAAGATCTGCAAGTGGCTCTAAGAAAAGGAGATGATGCAACTGTTCAAGCCAGGATCCAGTCTTATAGCCGCTTGGTTAAGAAGGCTAAACAACATTTCAAGAAGACTAGCAAGAAGGCTACTTCTGACAAGACAGACTGCGGGGTGGTCAGTCTATTGATCAAGGCTAGGCAGATCACCGTCTCTATACTTGAGTCCACACTGCAGCTCTTGTCGAAGCAAATTGAAATGCCTAAGAGGTCTCTTGTCTCCAAGGCATTTAACAAGAGAAAAGTTGTTGTTTGCGAAGAGGAGCAATTGCAGGCGTTAGAGTGCAACATCGGAGGTCTAGAGAGTGGGGCAGGACATCTGTTCAGGAAATTGGTCCAGAGCAGAGTTTCTCTCCTAAACATTCTTAGCTCATAGAACTCCAGAGCCTTGTCACTCTGACGTCCTGTGATTGGCATCCACCTTTTTGAGGATTAGCCGATCTTGATACATTTTTTCCATATGTATACAGTACAAATGTACAGAAAATTGCATAACAAAAACCAAAGTTTTGATCCATTTCATGTTTGACTGTAGTTTTGTGATGTCCCTATACTTTGTTTCGAGATCCTTGTTTAGTGGATCTTGCTCCACGTACATGAAACATGCCAGGTCAACGCCACAAGGGCTAAGCTTGTAATTAGCACAATAAATTAATTATCCAGATTCTCCACCACATGATTGTGCAGTCTGGCACTGGTATTGCATATTTCTTGTTTCAGAAAGGATACATATGTAACAAATTCGAAATTAGTGTATATAAAATTAAATATCTGGATGCTGAATGTATATAAAATTTTCATATATGTATTTTTCCTAGCGTGTGCTCCTTGATACGAAATTATTTTTGCTTTCTGCAATGGTTTGATATGAAACGGTGTTGTTACTCACACAGGGGGTGACAAACTTTTTTTTGGGTGTGTGCTCATTTGGGCCAAACTTAAAAACAGGAATATAGTGTTGAACCAATAACAAGAACATGCTCCTTGCGCAGTGGATCTTGCTCCCCATCACCTAAACAAGCCAGCTCCAAGCCACAAGGATTGAGACTTGCAGTTAGCACGAATTTGTAGCAAAGAAAATATCTGCTTAAATTGAGGATTGGTCAATAGAAAGGATAACACGTGTGACAGCTAAATTTTCGGTTAGCAGATCGTCGTCGCGATGCTCGAATCGACATTGCAACTCCTGTCGAAGCAGATCGCGATGCCGAGCCACTCTAGCAAGTGGTCTCTTGTCTCCAAGGCATTCCAGAAGACGAGAGTTGTGTGCGAGGAGCAGCAGTTGCAGGTGTTGGAGTTGGATACTGTTGATCTTGAGAACGGAGTTCGGCTTCTCTTCAGGAGGCTGATCCAGGGCAGGGTCTCTCTTCTGAATACTTAGCTTGAAGATAGATCATATATCAACCAACTCCGACCCCCTGTGATTAGCATTCCGCCTTTTAGAGGATTTGCTGATCATCGAACAATTTTTCGATGTATGTACTATACGAGAGAAAGTGTACAGAAATTTACTCAATTGGAAAGCAAAAATTTTCGGTCCGTTTCCTGCTGCCAATTTCACAATTTTAAACATGCCCATGATTCCTCTTGTTTTTTTACTTCATACAGACCGATGCTAAATAGTAATCACCTGAAATCTTGAGTTATTCAGTTCAACTTTTTTTCAAAAAAAAAAAAATCACTCAGAATATGTTCATTATTGACTGTTATGGAAGCAATTAGTGTACATTCTTCAAGTTTGTCTTTGCAACACATTGCTGTGAGATAATGACCTCGCCCCGCCACCGTGTCAGCCTCGGCGGCCGCGCCCTCCCGTCGCCTCTCTCTCTCTTCACGGTGCCCGTGCCGCCTGCCCAGCTGCGCCGCATCCGGCCAAGTCCGTCGCCCGCGTCAACGCTCGTCGCCGCGTGCCCTCCCCTCTGTCTCGCCCTCAGTTCTTGCGCCGCCCCGTCGTCAACGGTCACCTCCCCCTCCCGGATCCAAAGCCCCTCCGGCTATAAAGAGCCGCGTTCTTTCCCCCGGCCGAACCACCCCGCTTGCTGCCCCTCCCTTCCCGAGCAAGAACACCGAGCAAGAAGTCGAAGCCACTCACCTTGGGTTTCCGGCGCCGCTTCATCTCCGTGGTCGCCGCTCGGTGAACCGCGTCGCCATCGCCGCACGCCTTCCCCGAGCCCCTTCTTCTCCCCGGTCGCCGCCGCTGCACGCCCCGGAACCCTCCCTCCGGCCGCCGTCGCTTGTCGCCATCGCCGCCGCGCCCCCTCCCCGAGCACCTTCTTCTTCTCGTGCGCGCCGCCGCCGCCCCGCTCCCTTCCCCCCCTTCTGCCCTAGCGCCCCTCTCTCTTTCTTTTTCTCCCGGGCCGAGAGCCCCTCGCCCCTCCACTTCTTGAGGCCGCCGGCTCCCACGGGCCGCGTGCGCGCTGGCCTCTTCGTCTTGGGGTGAAGCGTGGGCCAGCACAGCGCACGCTCCGCCCGAGTTGCGCTGAGCAAAGCGGCTGTGGGCGTTTTTCTTCTTTTTCTTGTTGTTTTTCTTTTCCCTTTTCTTTTTAAAATCAAAAGGAAGGCTTTAAAATCTCTTTTCTTCCTCTTTTTAACTCCAAAAATTGTGAAGTTTGTTTCAAAAAATTTCTAAAATCAAGCTCTTTCTTTTGGTGCTAGTTTGGTTTATTTTGGAGTTCATTTGATGAGTATTGTTATTTATTTATTTTGTTTGCTCGCTTGTCTCTTTTCCGGTACGATCGATCGCGTAGAGTTCGGAGAAGCCGGAGACCCCCACTTCGATCAAGCTCAAGAGTATCAAGATCACCTAGCCCTAGACCCAGGCGAGTCAACACTTTGATCACATTGAACCTACATTTTATGCAAATTATGTTCTTTTAAATTATCAAATTGCATGCTTTAATTTCCTTATGCAAATGTATGTTAAATACCCTAAGGTAGTTAAATACCAATTTGATGTTTAATTATTACACCATCCCTTGATAATTGAATTGCCATAAACCCTTGTCACCCTAGTAAATATATGGTAAATATACTAGTATAGGCTATACTTAAGCGCCATGCTAGTCTTGCTTAAGTATCGGGGTATTATCTACCTCATTCATCATCTTTTAAAAATGAACATGGTTTTGGGCAGTCATTGGATGTAAATGACTGAGATGGTTGTGTTGATGTATTTTCCTACCTCTCAAAAACGCTAAAAATTGCTTATCACATCTGGGCGGATGGTATGATGGATGGTATGTTGGTGGGTGCTAATGCAACCCAAGGAATGTTTGTTGTGGATGGTATGTGGTATGAACCACACAGATGGTCCCTAAGGACTTAATCCTGTGATGACCTCCCAATGTAAAACAGTACAACCATATGTCTATAATGGTGTCGACCTAGCTGAATAATTTGTATCCATTAGTATGAGTTGCACCAGGCAGATGACCCGCTACGCCATAAGCCTTTGTGGTTATGGGTTGGGGTGTACGACTTCTGGTCTATGTGAGCGTAAGTCGTGTGGCGCAAGAGGGTGCAGGTAAGGGTTGACGGGTCTATGTGAGCGTAACCCTTCTCGGGTGAAACCTTAGCGGGTGTAACAAATCTGGGGATGCATTGTAAAGGCCTTGTGACGATCTCCCTTGACTCACATGTCACTAAACGTGTGTATATGTCAAGATGATTGTCTCTTGTGGGTAAAGTGTACAACCTTTGCAGTGTATTAAACTGTTTGAATAGCCGTGCCCACGGTCATGGCGGACATGGGAACTTACATGAGTTAGTTCTGTTTATAAAACCTTTGTGGGTGGGATAAATTGTGATGGGTCGTTGTGACCTTTGTTTTGGTTTAACATTGCCATGCCATTCACATGAGATGTGCCTCGACGACAAGAACAAGATCCTTATACAGTGGATCTTGATCTCCATATCTAACAGCATGCCAGCTCGTAATTAGCACTATTTAACAATAAATATTTGTCTATCAACCAGATAACACACATGACACCAATACTACTCGACTAGCATTCTCCACTAAAGAAGTGTTTTGAGGATGCCACGCTGATTCTTGCTGCCAAGAACTGGAACATGACAATGTGATAGGCCTAGTGAGGAGCACCTAATTAATGCACAAGTAGAAAATTGTACAGCACGTGGATCATCTTGAGATTGCAACGCTCAAGCGCGGCAGGCAGGTGAAACATGCCAGCGATCGATGCTGCACGAAGAGTGATCAGAGCCAGATAACAACACAGCCTTGCGTTAGATTCTGCAGAGTGCAGACGAATGAAGTCAACCCTTCCTTCCACCAGCAAGGCCACAGCTCTTTTCGTCTCATTTCACTGCAAGTTGCTCACTAATCTCGCGATCTGGATCAGACATAAAACTACAGACTCGTGCAGATGAGTTTGCCGCCAATAATCGAGACATGACAGGCCGATCATGTGCTCAGCAAGAGTTAGAGTCTTAGAGATGCCTCAAAGCCTCTTACACTGAGGAAACATAAAGAAGCATCAGCTTGTCGTGGAGATGGGTGGCTTTTGTTGCAGCAGCACAACACTCCATTATCGACGAAATTCATGCTGTCTACAGGGTCAGAGATGCCATGGCTTCTGCTTCTTTCGTTATATATAGGACAAACCATAGCCAGAGGTCAGACAACATCGCACCACAGTTTCTCTTGTCTTCTCTTCCATTTCCAGAGAAAAAGGAAAGCACTAAATCTTCCATTGCAACCATGGCATTCCACCTCAGATCTGCGAGTGTGCCTTCCAGCCCTCGCTCCAACGAAACCAACGGCGAAGAACAGCTGACGAGCCTGAAGGCTACCATATCTTCGCCCTCTGCGACCATTGAAACAATGCTCGATGGTTTCAGGAGACTTCAAGGTGTGTACAACAACATTGAGGAGATCATGCGCTTGCCAAGCAGCCAAGCTAGCCTTTGCCAGCATCAGCAGAGGAAAGCAGTGGAGCAAGAGGTCGAGCACTCTCTTGTGCTGCTCGACCTCTGCAACGCCATGCAAGAGAGCTTTTCTGAGCTCAAGACATGCATCCAGGAGATGCAGTTGGTTCTCCAGAGAGGATATGACACAGCTGTTCAGGCCAAGGTTCATTCTTACATCCGGCTGACCAAGAAGGCGCAAAAACAGCTCAAGAAGGTCAGCAAGAAGTCTGCTTCAGCTGAACAAGAGAGCTGTAGGGTGGTCAAGCTGTTGGCTGAAACCAGAGAGATCGTTGTCTCAATGCTTGAATCATCCTTGCAGCTCCTGTTGAAGCAAATTGCGATGCCGAGTTCTAGCAAGTGGTCTCTTGTCTCCAAGATATTCCACAAGAAAAGAGTTGCATGCAAGGAGGAGCAAATACACACATTGGAGTTGGACATTGTTGATCTGGAAAGCGGAGTCGAGACTTTGTTCAGGAGATTGGTCCAGAGCAGAGTTTCTCTTCTGAATGCTCTAAGCTTGTAGATAGATCATACACCAACTGTTCCCTGTGATTAGCATCCACCTTTTAGAAGATTTGCTCATCATCACAACAATTTTGCAATCTGTAAATGACAGGAATTGTACAGAAAATTACTCAACTGAGAAACAAAAGCAATTTTGGTCCATTTCCTGTTGTTGATTTCACTTGTTTATGTATGCTGTCATACAATCACCTAAGTTTGGAGCAGTTCATTAGGATGATTTTTTCAGAAAAAAATAATTTGCTCACAAGAGGCTCGTCATTATGGACTGTTATACAAGCAGTTAGCACACCTTGTTTAAGTTGAGCTTTACGACGCTTTACTATGAGATGGCCATGTTATTGAGATGCCATGTGTTCCCTCAGCAACAAGCATAGGATCCTTGTGCAGCAGATCTTGCTATCCATAGCTAAAACAAGCCAGCTCCAACGCACGAGGCTGAGCATGTAATTACCATGAATTGTGCACAATAATATTCGTACTCAAATTAACAACAGCACAACAACTAGACAGCATGCATGCCTCCAATAATATTCAGTTAGGACTCCATTAAAAAAATCGCTTGAGCATGAAATTATGTTAAGATCCATCAGTGAGTGAAATAACCTACTGATTCTTGCCGCCAATACATGGAACATGACAATGTGATAGCTCATTGGGAGGATAGCTAGTGCACTAAAAAAATTGAACTACAGATGAGTGATGAAACAGATTCCATATGCTGCTGCCAGATCTCAAACCTTCACAGACAGCATCTGGGAGATGAAATGGCATGATTCCTTGTGTCTTCCATCCAAATGATGCTTTCTCGTGCAGTTCCTCTGTATAAATAGGCCTCAGCAGAAGGCTAGACACATAAAACCAAAATTTGCTCTCTCCTTCTCATCTCCTCAACCTCAACACAGAGAAAAGAGTTTCAGCAACATATATGGCTGGCCACCTAAGATCAATTAGCTTGCCTTCTAGGCCTCACTCCAAAGTTGAAGAGGAGCTGCACAGCCTAGAGGCATGCATCTCTTCACCCTCCGTGAACATCGAGACAATCTCTGATGGTCTGAGGAGGCTTGGAGACATCTACGGCACTATTGAGGAGATCATGTGCCTGCCTAGCAACCAAGTTTGGTCCTCCCAGCAAAGGAAAATGTTGGATGGAGAAATGGAATGCTCTCTTGAGCTTCTGGATCTCTGCAATGCTATGCATGAGGACTTCACAGAGTTGAAGGCCATCATCCAAGATCTGCAAGTGGCTATCAGAAAAGGAGATGATGCATCCGTTCAAGTCAAGATCCGATCATACACCCGCTTGGTGAAGAAGGCAAAGAAACATTTAAAGAAGACTGCGCAGAAGGTTACTTCTGACAAGGAGGACTGCAGGATGGTCAGGCTGTTGAGCGAGGCTAGAGAGATCACTACCTCCCTACTCGAGTCAACATTGCCCCTCTTGTCCAAGCAAATTGCAATGCCAAAATGGTCTCTCGTCTCAAAGGCATTCCAAAAGAAAAACTCAGTTGTTTGCAAGGAGGAGCAGTTGCAGGTGCTAGAATGCAGCGTCGGAGATCTTGAGGCCGGAGCAGGAATTCTGTTCAGGAGATTGGTCCAGAGCAGGGTTACTCTCCTAAACATTCTAAGCTCGTAGATAATCCACAAGATCTGTCACTCTTGGCACCCGGCGATTGGCATCCACCTTTTAAAGGATTTGCTGATCTTTTCCCATTGTATATATAGAAATGTACAGAAAACTCCATACAGAAAAAGAAACAAAAGCTTTTTTTATCTAATTCATGTCGTGAATTCAATCCTCGCATGCTTCTGATCTCGTTCGTGATATGATTATGCAATGTCAGTATTGTTGCCTTTGTGCTTTGTGACGAATATATTCAATATACAGTGCAAAAGCCATTAAGCCAGCATGTTAATTATGAAATATGTGTTGACTTAGTCAGTGCCGTTTCTTCCTCTTTTATTTTACCCTCAATATGATTTTCCATACATGTTTTTCTCGGCATAATAGTTACAAGCTTGTGGCAAACCTTTTAGGCCCAGCAGTATGAGTTTTGCGCTGTTCAATAACTTCCTAGTTGTCTGTACATTCATGTGGATATATTACCTCACACCTGTCTAAGCTCATAATTAGTACACGATCCTTGTTTGGTGGATCTTGCTCTTAATTCATAAAGCATGCCAGATCCAAACTGCGACACTTAAAGCCTGTAATTAGCAGAATATATTTGATTGCTGGGTTAGTTGTATGGTTGCAGTCTGGACGTGGTATTGCATTGATTTTTTTTATTGAGACAATAATTTTTTAAAAAAGTTTGATAGGAAAGATACAAAAGCTTTGTTCAATGAATGATATAACATTTTTTTTTTTTGAGGAACCACTTAGGTGGATAAGAGCCACCCACTGGTAAGAACTAGGAAGTTCTTTTATACTCACTCCATTTTAAAAGCTTGACGTCAAGCAATATGTTTCTCCACACCAAAACGTCAAGTATATAAGAATGGAGGGAGTAGTATTCTAGTGGTACAATGCATACGTGACAAATTCCTTTCCCCCCCTTTTAGTGAGGACAATGTGAAAAAGTCCTCGTGTATCTCAAAATTTAAATATCTCCAGCATCCATACAATCTGAGCATATTAGGCCATACATAACATAGAAATCACACGTGGAAGGAGCGGGCAATTAGCTAGAGGAGCAGGTGCTGTAGCGAAACTGATTGCAAAAGAGGGTAAATCAGCCACTTTAAGATTACCATCTGGGGAGGTCCGTTTGGTATCCCAAAATTGCTTAGCAATAGTCGGACAAGTAGGGTAATATTGGGGTGAACCAAAAAAGTTTCGGTGGAGCTGGATCTAAGTGTTCGCTAGGTAATCGTCCCGTAGTAACGGGTAGTTATGAACCCTGTGGACCACCCCATGGGGGCGGTGAAGGGAAAGCCCCCATTGGTAGAAAAAGCCCACAACCCCTTGGGGTTATCCTGCACTTGGAAGAAGAACTAGGAAAAGGAAAAAAATATAGTGATGGTTTTATTCTTTGTCGCCGAGCCATCAGTGAGATACCACTCTAGAAGAGCTCGGATTCTAACCTTGTGTCAGACTCAAGGGTCAAGGGATAGTCTTAGGTAGATAGTTTTTTTTTTTTTTTTGAGGAAGTGCAAAAGCTTTGCACAACATTTTATAGAGCCCAAAAAAAGGCAATAAAAAACATACAAATGAAATTACAGCCAGACTCAAAAAGGGGGAAAAAAGAAGACAAACAAAAGGACACCCACCCTAGGCAACACCAAACGGTCACTAGGGTAGGAAGAAACAACTAAGCGGCACCTACTCCACCGCAACTCCCCGACCAGTCGCAAATGCCAAGCACCACTGGCGATGTTCGTCATGAATACCGGCCAGGACCTGATCGATAGAAGCTGCGACCTTCTCGAAGATCCTTTGATTGCGCTCTTTCCAAATCATCCAAGAAACGAGAATTATATACGAATCTAGCTCCTTCCTGCGAAGCTTTGGTTGCAAATTTCTTGCCGAAATCCAATAATCTTGAAGAGAAGTCTGACCAATAGGAACAACTTCTTCAAACCCTACCTGTCTCAGGAATCGCACCCAAATTTGTCCGATTACCGTGCATCCCACCATAATGTGATCAATGGTTTCCATTCCAAGCCCACAAAAGACACAAACACCTTGGTTTTGCAATCCTCGGCGCTAAAGGCGGTCGGTTGTCCAGCACCGACGGCGAATCGCTAGCCAAACGAAAAATTTGCATATGAGGGCGCTCCAGATCGCATCGGCGCAAGGGCAGTCAAGTGAGCCATGGAAAAACGCTCTGTAGGCCGACTTTGAGGAGTAGCAGCCTGCAAATTCCCACCACCAAAGCACCGTGTCGTCCTCGTCCTGCGATAGCTGCGGGGACTGCAACAAGTCCCATAACCGCAGAAAATCCAACAAGTTAACATCCTCTGGGCGACCTAAAATGTCAGCAATCCAAGATTGCTCATGGAGGGCGTGAGCCACCGTTCTTTGCTTCCTTGTTGATGGCCTAACCATCTTGGTAGACAGTTTCTATGGGGCATAAGCCTCCCAAAAGGTAATGGAGGCGTGCAAAGGTTTCCTCGGGCCAGACAGACATTGGTCCTTGAGTGCAAAGGCAGAAGGAAGCTTGACTGCAAGACTCACCCGTCGAGAAGAGATGAAAGCCGGCCTTAGTGATCCGACGGTGCCGAGTGGAAGGACCATTGGTCAACGGATAAAAGTTACTCTAGAGATAACAGGTTGATCTTCCCCAAGAGTCCACATCGACGGGAAGGTTTGGCACCTCAATGTCAGCTCTTCGCCACCTGGAGCTGTAGGTGGTTCCAAGGGTTGGGTTGTTCGCCCATTCATGCAGTACGTGAGCTGGGTTCAGAACATTGTGAGACAGTTTGGTCCATATCCGATGTGGGCGTTAGAGCATTGAGAGGACCTTTCCTAGTACGAGAGGACCAGGAAGGACGCACCTCCGGTGTACTAGTTATCGTGCTACAGTAAACACTAGGTAGCCAAGTGCGGAGAGGATAAAGTATGCCATGGTATAAAGTATATTATGACACTAGAAATATATGTTCAATGAATGCGAAATTACAAGGAAAAATTTTAAACCGGGAATCATCGCATTCCAAAATCATGTGTGCCCTCATTGCTCAATAAAAGCCTGACATCAATTCCGCATGAGATGCAAAGTTTTTGAGGCCCCAAGAATTGTGCACTGACCATATCCATTGAATCCATTCACTCACCCACTCAGGTATCTATCGACAGTACAAGTACAAGATGATTCCAAAGCATTGCAACATACAGAGAGTTAATCATTAGAGGCATACCTTAGTCGAAATTCTGGAGACCTTGAGCTCAGCCGCTGCGTTCTTTGTGACGTCCTGAACTCCTGAGTAGGGGTAGAGGGAAATCTCCAGCTTGAATCGTTATGCAGTAGACGGATGAGATCACTTCTGGAAGGGATTGTGACTTATGAAGATCTAAAGGTGGGCAGCTGTAATCGAGCTTTGGCGGCAACTTCACTTGAGCTTAACCTGAGTTCTTCTGCGACTGTGGATTCTGAATTAGACTCGTCTGGTTCGGCCCGGCCCATGAAATTGCGTGAAAACAACAGGGCTAACTTCCTACAAAATAAGAAAAAGAAGATTTCCTTTAAAAACATCAACAAATGGGATAATACAACACGATTAACAGCTTTTAAAATTAATTTTTTGCAAGGAGATCAACAATAATTATGCATGCACATATTTAGTGAGGAGATATGCGAATTAGATGACCATGTAATTTCTTTGCTGCCGATAAAAGGAGCATGACAGTGTAATATCGTACCAACACATGGTTCATCTCAAGATTGCAGCTGAAACAAGCCAGCGATGCTGCACCAAGGCTATCATGAAGTCATCGTGTAATGCTGCAGCAATGTCTGTGATCACTTCAGAAACAGATAACAGAGCGTTGGTGCCTGATTGTGAAGTCAACTCTTCCTTCCACGGTTCCACCAGCAAGCACAACTCTTTTCCTCTCATTTCATTGCATGCTCGGCCGATCTCGCGATCTGAATCTCACATTAAACTGCATGTACCAACGTACACACTCGTGGAGATGAGTTTGCAGCTGGTAACTCAGACATGACAGCCTCATAAGCTC
The DNA here is from genome assembly GCA_036346255.1 of Ampelocalamus luodianensis. Taxonomy (NCBI): domain Eukaryota; kingdom Viridiplantae; phylum Streptophyta; class Magnoliopsida; order Poales; family Poaceae; genus Ampelocalamus; species Ampelocalamus luodianensis. The sequence continues at coordinate 1,169,361 of CM070632.1, read as the reverse complement.
AATTAGAGATGCCTCTTTCGTCGAGCAAAACATAAAGAAGAGTAAGCTTGTCGTGGAGATGGGTGGCTTTTGTTGCACAGAACAACACTTCATCAATTATCCATGAGATTCCTGCTGTCTGCTGGTTCATCTATGAGATTGCATCTTCTTCTTGCATTATATATTTATATAGAGAGGGAAGCCATAGCAGGGTGTCGACACCATTGCAGCATCTTCTATTCTCTTCCATTTCCAGAGAAAAATAACTAAGCTTCCATTCCAAGCATGGCTTGCCACCTCAGAACTTCAAGTGTGCCTTTGAGACCTTGCTCCAACAAAACCAACATCGAAGAGCAGCTGAAGAGCCTGAAGGTGACCATCTCTTCACCCTCTACAACCATTGAAACAATGGTCGATGGTTTCAGGAGGCTTGGCCAAGAAGGACGAGCTCGAGCGATCTCTCGTGCTGCTCGACCTCTGGAACACCATGCAAGATAGCTTTTCTGAGCTCAATACAAGCATCCAGGAGATCCAATTGGTTATCAAAAGGGGAGATGATGCAGCAGTTCAAACCAAGATTCAGTCTTACATCCGCTTAGCCAAGAAGGCGCAAAAAAACTTCAAGAAGATCAGCAAGAAGTCTGCTTCAGCTGAACAAGATAGCTGTAGGGTGGTCAAGCTGTTGGCCGAAGCTAGAGAGATTGCTCTCTCGATGCTTGAATCATCCTTGCAGCTCCTGTCGAAACAGATTGCGATGCCGAGTTCTAGCAAGTGGTCTCTTGTATCAAAGACATTCCAGAAGAAAAGAGTTGCATGCGAGGAGGAGCAATTACAGACATTGGAGTTGGACATTGTTGATCTTGAGAGCTGAGTGAGACTTTGCTCAGTAGATTGATCCAGAGCAGAGTTCCTCTTCTGAATGCTCTAAGCTTGTAGACACATGATACACCAACTCTGATCCCATGTAATTGGCATCTGCCTTATAGAGGATGTGCTGATCATCATGTGAAAAAATATTCAACTGAGAAACAAAAAAAAATGGTCCATTTCCTGTTGTCAATTTCACTGTTTATGTATGTTGTGAAACAATCACCCAAGTTTGGAGCAGTTCATTTTGATGAATTTTTCCAAAAAAAAAAAAAAAACTCAGAAGATGCTCATCATTACTGAATGTTAAATAAGCAGCTAGCACACATTGTTCGAGTTGAGCTTTGCAATGCTTTGCCATGAGATGGCCATGTTATTCAGATGCGATGTGTTGCCTCAACAAGAAGCAAAGGATCCTTGTGCAGTGGATCTTGCTATCTATAACTAAAACAAGCCAGCTCCAACACACGAGGTCGAGCATGTAAGTAGTGTGGATTGTGCAGAATAAAATACCTACTCAAATTAACAATGTTACAACAACTAGATAGCACGCATGCCTCCAAATCCAATAAAACTCGGTCAGAACTCCATTACAAAAACCTCTTGAGCATGCAATTATGTCAAGATCCACCACTAGAGTGAACTAATCTGCTGATTCTTGCAGCCAATAGTTGGAACAAGACAATGTGATAGCTCATTGGGAGAATGGCTAGTACACTAAAAAATTCACTACACATGACATGAGTGATGAAAAAGATTCCATATGCAGATATGCTGCTGCCAGATCTCACACTGTGACAGACAGCATCTGGGAGATGAAATGGCACGATTCCTTGTCTGCCATTGATGCTGTCTCATGTACTTCCTCTGTATAAATAGGCCTCAGCATAAGGCTAGACATCAAACAAAATTTGCTCTCTCCTTCCCATCTCCTCAAACTCAACACAGAGAAAAGAGTTTCAGCAACAGATATGGCTTGCCACCTAAGATCAATTAGCTTGCCTACTAGGCCTCACTCCAAAGTTGAAGAAGAGCTGCACAGCCTAGAGGCATGCATCTCTTCACCCTCCGTGAACATTGAGACAACCTCTGATGGTCTGAGGAGGCTTGGAGACATCTACGGTTCTATTGAGGAGATCATGTGCCTGCCTAGCAACCAAGTTTGCTCCTCCCAGCAAAGGAAAATGTTGGATGGAGAAATGGAATGCTCCCTTGAGCTATTGGACCTCTGCAACGCTATGCATGAGGACTTCGCCGAGTTGAAGGCCATCATCCAGGGTCTGCAAGTGGCTATCAGAAAAGGAGATGATGCATCCGTTCAAGTCAAGATCCAGTCCTACACCCGCTTGGTGAAGAAGGCAAAGAAACATTTCAAGAAGACTGCAAAGAAAGTTACTTCTGAAAAGGAGGATTGCAGGATGGTCAGGCTGTTGAGCGAGGCTAGAGAGATCGCTACCTCTCTACTCGAGTCAACATTGCACCTCTTGTCCAAGAAAATTGCAATCCCGAAATGGGCTCTTGTCTCCAAGGCATTCCAGAAGAAAAACTCAGTTGTTTGCAAGGAGGAGCAGTTGCAGGTGCTAGAGTGCAGCATCGGAGATCTTGAGGCCGGAGCAGGACTTCTGTTCAGGAGATTGGTCCAAAGCAGGGTTACTCTACTAAACATCCTTAGCTCATAGATACTCAAGATTTGTCACTCTTGATACCCAGCGATTGGCATCCGCCTTTTAATGGATTCGCTGATCTTTCTCATTGTATATGTAGAAATGTACAGAAAATCTATACAGAACAAGAAACAAAAGTTTTGATATAATTCATGCTATGAATTCTATACTTGCATGCTCTTGATTTCATTCATGATGCGATTATGCGATGCTAGTACATTACCTTTGTGCTTTATGATGAATATACAGTACAATAGCCTGTGTGTGAATTACGAAATATGTGCCACATTAGTGATAGTAATTTGTTCCTTTTTAAAATTTTACTGCCATGGTTTACAATGCATGTTTTTTTGTCTAGACATAAATAGTTCAGAGTATAGTGGCAAACTTTTTGGGCTCAGCCATATAAGTTTTGCGCTTATCAATAACTGCTATTTGTTTGTATATTCATGTGGGCATGTTACCTCACAACTGTTTAAGCTCATAATTAGGACATGATCCTTGTTTGGTGGACCATGCTCTACATTCATTAAACATGCCAGATCCAAGCTGCAATAGTCAAAACCTGTAATTAGCAGAAGCGCAGAACATATTGGCTGGCTGGGTTCATTGCATGGTTGCACGGTCTGGTTGTGGTATTGCATTGATTTTTTTTAATTGAGACGATATAGCTTAAAAAAAAAAGGAGGACAGAGGTAAAACTTCTGTTCAACAATGTAAACCAAGAACTACTTAGGTGGATAAGAACCATGCATTGGGAGGAGTTTTATATGTGAATAAGCTGCAGGTACAATGCATACAACGTGACAAAATCGAAAGTCCTTGTGCACTCAACATTTTAATATCCCCAGCGTCCATATCATTTGAGCATATATTATGGGGTGGGCAGCATGGTATGCAACTATGCATTACCTTGGGCTCTGACACCAACAAAATGTGTTCGATGAATGAGTAATACATGCAAACTTTCGAATTGAGCACCGCAGATATTCAAATTCATGTGTGACCCTGTCTCTCAATAAAGCCTAACATCAATTCTGCACAAGATGCAAAGTTTTCTAGGACCCAAGCACTATGCACTGATCCATTTACGGGTGTATCAGTAGTACAAGATGGCTGGTACCTCGTAAGGCATCGCAAACATAAAAACGAGGATTAGGGTTAGTTAAAGGCATACCTCTGCTCGGGCAAAACTCTGGAGGCCTTGATCTCGGCCGCGGCGGTCTGCCATCCGGGGCGAGGCTCGCCGGCGCGGTTACTCCTCTCCGCCTTTCTTGCCCTCTCCGGTGGTCGGGCCGGCGAAGACATGAGGTGGCAACTGACTCCTGGGCTTCCTGTTGGGCTGGGTGGGCCCCGCCTCGTACATGTTGGCGTAATGCAAGTCCGTCTTTAGAATCCGTATGGCTCAGCCCATAGTTTTTTTCTCACAAAAATATTAAAAATATAACGATGTTAAATTATTTTGTACAAAAATTAATTTCCACATGACAAATCCGAGTATTTTTTTAATATGCAGCCAAAGTTTTAAAAGGTTGGCCGAGCATATTCTAAAATGACAACTTAAAAATAACGGAAGAAGTATTTTTCTGTTATTATCTTATTAAAACAAGGTTAGAAGGAGCTTCCACGACCACTCTAAGAGGCTATAAATTCTCACAATTAATCGGAGAGAAAAAAAATAAAAATCTACACTATTTATTTTGGTGGGTACAAAAATGATTTATATATAAGAGTTGTTAAAGTTGTATAAGAAATACAACTATATTCCTGGTCATAAGCATTATGGTGTATAGCAAATACAACTCTATTTTCAGACATAAATCGTATATATTTTAGTATCTAGCCGCACAGTTGCTCGGCTAATACAACAAGAGTAACACATGTGCTGCTGCATGCACCTATTTCACTATATAGTTGGCCTATTTGGCTGTCTTTTTCTTGAAATAAACACTTATTTGGCTTGCTTGGGAGATCTGCTATTGCATATTTGCATGCTTATGCATAAATTAGACGCCCGTGCGGATTCTTTGTTGCCAATAGCAGGAACATGACAGTGTGATATGATTAAAGCTTAGTTAGGAGCAACATGCATGACTACTGCACTAGAAAACTGCACTGCGCTGCGCGTGGATCATGTCGAGATTGCAGCTGAAACAAGCCAGCGATGCTGCACGAAGGCTATTATGAAGCCACGGTGTACGTTGAAGTTGAACCATCAATCGACCAAGGCATATGATCTGTGATCAGAAACAGATAGCAACACCGTGTTGGAGGCTTGGAGCCAGGAGCCAGAGGTGAAGTCAACTACTGCATGCTTCGACCAGCTAGGTCACAGTTTCATTGCATACCCACCGATCTCACGATCTGGATCTTACATTAAACCACACGTACGCAGATGATCTTGCCTGCAGCAATCGAGACATGCATGACAGCCTCTTTTACATCGCGCAAACACGTAAAGATTCTTGCTGTCAGTTGGTTCGGGCGTTCAGCTATGTAACTGCGTCGTCGTCTTCTTTCGTTATATATAGAGGGAAGGCATAGCCGGGTCGACAACATCACAGCACTGAGCACTTCGTATTCTCTTCCATTTCCAGAGAGAAAGAACAGCACTGCACAGCAGTCACAGCTTCCATTCCAAGCATGGCTTGCCATCTCAGATCTTCAAGCGTGCCTTCGAGCCCTCGCTCCGACGAAGCCGACGCCGACGAGCAGCTGCAGAGCCTGAAGGCGATCATCTATTCACCCTCTGCGACCATTGAAACAATGGTCGACGGCTTCAGAAGGCTTGGAGACGTCTACAGCTGCATCGAGGAGATGACGCGCTTGCCTAGCAGCCAAGCTAGCCTTTGCCAGTCACAGCAGAGGAAAGCAGTGGAGGACGAGCTCGAGCGGTCTCTCGTGCTGCTCGACCTCTGCAACGCCATGAAAGAGAGCTTCGCGGAGCTCAAGGCGAGCGTCCAAGAGCTACACATGGTTTTCAAGAGAGGAGAAGACGCAGCTGTTCAGGCCAAGATTCAGTCCTACGCCCGCTTGGCCAAGGCGGCGCAGAAACAGTTCAGGAAGATCAGCAACAAGTCTGCCTCAGCTCATCAGGAGAGCTGCGGGGTGGTCAGGCTCTTGGCTGAAGCTAGAGAGATTGCTCTCTCAATGCTTGAATCGACATTGCATCTCCTGTCGAAGCAGATCGCGATGCCGAGTTCTAGCAAGTGGTTTCTTGTCTCCAAGGCATTCCAGAAGAAGAGGGTGACGTGTGAGGAGGAGCAATTGCAGGCATTGGAGTTGGACATTGTTGATCTTGAGAGTGGAGTCGAGACTTTGTTCAGGAAGCTGGTCCAGAGCAGAGTCTCTCTTCTGAACAGTCTCAGCTTATAGATTAGATCATGCACCAACTCTGATCCTCTGTGATTGGCATCCGCCTCTTAGAGGATTTGCTGATCCTCGAAACAATTTTCCGATGTATATATGAGAGGAATTGTACAGAAAATTACTCAACTGAGAAACAAAATCAAATTTCGGTCCATCTCCTGTTGTCAATTTCATTGTTGTTCCTCCATTTTTTTTCAACTCTAACTTGACACGGATGGCAGCTAAACGATAACCTGAAATTTGGAGCGCTTCGTTGTAGTTTATTCAGGGGGGCAAACAAGTAATTTACTCAGAGGATGTTCATCGTTACTGGCTGTTATAGAAGCAATTAGTAGTAGTACACAGTTCAAATTTGTTGATGCAAAAGCTTCACTACAACATGGTCTGTTACTATTCACATGAGATGTGCCTCAACAAACAGGCACAAAACTTTTTACGTTCAGCAATTTTTCGGTTTTTCTTTCTTTCGTTCCTTTTCTTTTCTTTCTTTACTTTTGTAAAGTCTTATTTGACAACCATTGCAATTTAATGGTCATAAGGTAGAGTTCCCTCTACCTTCTTACGTCAAAAAAAAAAAAAAACAGGCACAAGATCCTTGGGCAGTGGATCTGGCTCCCCATATAGCTAACAATTGTTGATAATTGTTCAGCAACCAGATGGAGTAACACGCATGGCACCAATACAAATCGGTCAGTAATCTCCATTAAACAAGTGTAGCATGCACTAGAGTAAGCTGCCAGTGCTGATTCCTGCTACCAGTAATTGGAACATGACAGTGTGATTCAGTTAGACCTAATGGCTAATGCACGTGGATTATCTCGAGATTGCAACAGATGCTTAATGCTGTAAGCGCGGCAGGCAGGCGAAACATGCCAGCGATGCTGCACGAACAGAAAGAGTGATCAGAAACAGAGGGCTGGAGCAGGTGAAGTCAACTGTCCCTTCGATTACATGCTCACCGATCTCCATGATCTGGATCAACACTCCCGTGCAATGAGTTTGCCGCCAATAATCGAGACATGACAGGCCGATCATATGCTCAACTATAGCTAGAGATGGATCCGGATCTGTTCACTGTCGATTGGACGGCCCGGATAAGCCCTAATGCTCATAGCATGTAGCTACGACAGAGGATCTGCGTGTTAGAGATGCCTCTAAGCCTCTTGCACCGCGGAAACATAAAGAAGCATCAGCTAGTCGTGGAGATGGGTGGCTTTTGTTGCAGCACTCCATTATCCACGAGATTCTTGCTGTCCGCAGGGTAAGCCATGCCATGGCGTCTGCTTCTTTCGTTATATATAGGTAAAAACCATAGCCAGTGGTTGACACCATTGCAGCACAGTTTCTCTTCTCTTCCATTTCCAGAGGGGAAAAAAGAAAGAAGTACAGCTTTCATTACAACCATGGCATTCCACCTCAGATCTGCGAGCGTGCCTTCCAGCCCTCGCTCCGGCGAAACCAATGTTGAAGAACAGCTGCAGAGCCTTAAGGCTACCATCTCTTCGCCCTCTTCTACCACCGAGACAATGCGCGATGGCTTGAGGATGCTTGGAAACATCTACAACTGCATCGATGAGCTCACATGCTTGCCCAGCAGCCAGGTTCTACTTTGCAAGCCACAGCAGAGGAAAGCTGTGGAGCAAGAGCTTGAGCGCTCTCTCGTCTTGCTCGACCTCTGTAACGCCATGCAAGAGAGCTTTTCTGAGCTCAAGGCAAGCATCCAGGACATGCAGTTGCTTATCAAGAGAGGAGATGACGCAGTTGTTCAAGCCAAGATTCAGTCTTGCATCCGCCTGACCAACAAGGCACAAAAACAGTTCAAGAAGATCAGCGCGAAGTCTTCTTCAGCTGATCAGGAGAGCTGCAGAGTGGTCAAGCTGTTGGCTGAAGCTAGAGAGACCGCCGTCTCAATGCTTGAATCCTCATCACATCCCCTGTCGAAGCGAATTGTGATGCCTAGTTCTAGCAAGTGGTCTCTTGTCTCCAAGGCATTCCAGAAGAAAAGGCTTACATGCGGGGAGGAGCAATTGCAGGTGCTGGAGTTGGACATTGTTGCTCTTGAGAGCGGAGTCGAGGCTTTGTTCAGGAGATTGATCCAGAGCAGAGTTTCTCTTCTGAATACTCTGAGCTTATAGATTAGATCTTATACCAACTCTGATCCCCTGTGATTGGCATCCACCTTTTAGAGGATTTGCTGATCACCACAACCTTTTTCCAATGTGTATACATGAGAGGAATTGTACAGAAATATACTCAAATTGAGAAACCAAAACACAGTTTTTTATCCACTCCCTGTTGTCGACTACATTGTTTCTGCATGCTTTGATACAATCACCTAAGTTGGGGCGGTTCATTCAAAGGATTTTTGTCAGAAAAAGATTTTACTCAGAAGATGCTTATCATTATTGACTTTTATAGAAGCAGTTAGCACAGATTGTTCAAGTTGATCTTTGAAATGCTTTACTATAAGATGGCCATGTTATTAAGATGCCATGTGTTGCCTCAGCAACAAGCAAAGGATCCTTGTGCAGTGGATCTTGCTTCCGTAGCTAAAACAAGCCAGCTCCAACACACGAGGTTGAGCGTGTAAGCAGCATGAATTGTGCATAATAAAACACCTCCTGAAATTAACAGATGCACAAAAACTAGATAACACACATGTCACCAATAATACTCGGTTAGCACTCCATTAAAATAATCTCTAGAGCATGCAATTATGCCAATATCCACCAGTAGAGTGAACTAACCTGCTGATTCTTGCTGCCAATAGTTGGAACATGACAATGTGATAGTTCATTAGGAGGATAGCTAGTGCACTAAAAAATTGAATGACACATGAGTGATGAAACAGATTGCATCTGCTGCTGCCAGATCTTGAACCTAGATAGACAGCATCTGGGAGATGAACTGGTAGGATTCTACTTGTCTACCATCCAAATGATGCTGTCTCGTATACTTCCTCTCTTTAAATAGGCCTCAGCAGAGGGCTAGACACATCAAACCAAAATTTGCTCTCTCCTCCTCATCTCCTCAACCTCAACACAGTGAAAAGAGTTTCAGCAACAGATATGGCTTGCCACCTAAGATCAATTAGCTTGCCTTCTAGGCCTCACTCCAATGTTGAAGAGGAGCTGCACAGCCTAGAGGCATGCATCTCTTCACCCTCTGTGAACATCGTGACAATCTCTGATGGTCTGAGGAGGCTTGGAGACATCTACGGCACTATTGAGGAGATCATGTGCCTGCCTAGCAACCAAGTTTGCTCCTCCCAGCAAAGGAAAATGTTGGATGGAGAAATGGAATGCTCTCTTGAGCTTCTGGATCTCTGCAATGCTATGCATGAGGACTTCGCAGAGTTGAAGGCCATCATCCAAGATCTACAAGTGGCTATCAGAAGAGGAGATGATGCATCCGTTCAAGTCAAGATCCAATCATACACCCGTTTGGTGAAGAAGGCAAAGAAACATTTCAAGAAGACTGCGCAGAAGGTTACTTTTGACAAGGAGGATTGCAGGATGGTCAGGCTGTTGAGCGAGGCTAGAGAGATCACTACCTCTCTACTTGAGTCAACATTGCACCTCTTGTCCAAGCAAATTGCAATGCCAAAATGGTCTCTCGTCTCAAAGGCATTCCAAAAGAAAAACTCAGCTGTTTGCAAGGAGGAGCAGTTGCAGGTGCTAGAATGCAGTGTCAGAGATCTTGAGGCCGGAGCAGGACTTCTGTTCCGGAGATTGGTCCAGAGCAGGGTTACTCTCCTAAACATTCTAAGCTCATAGATAATCCACAAGATCTGTCACTCTTGACACCATGCAATTGGCATCCACCTTTTAAAGTTTTGATCAGATGTACAGAATTGTAAACTTGTGCAGATGTACAGAAAATGCCAAATGAAAAACAAAAGTTTTGATCTAGTTCATGTTGTCAATTTACTACTTCAGGCATGCTTCCAATCTCATTAATATCACAACAATATTGTTTTACTTGCTCCATGGCTAAAAGCTATAGATCATACAACGAATATAAAGGATATTTGAGCAGAGGAAAATATATAAATGAAAAAGCTGCATATATTTCAATCACAAAGTAGATTCTTCATCTTATGGAAAATGCTTATTTTTGTGCAACTGTTTGGTATGGTTAGTATGTAAATTGTAAATATTCTTTTTAGATATATAGGTCAAGTGCAGCTGAGTTGTTTGATTTTTCAAATAGCCATGTTGTCACAATGCCTACTTAAGAATGCAATTTCTACACTGATACACTCCTTGTCCGGTGGATCTGGCCCTATATAAGAAATATGCCAGCTCCAAGCCGCAAGGTTTATACTTGTTGACACACAGCTGGTGCTAACAGAAACCTGATCTGTGTCAATAATTGCCTGAAACCAGGCTACACCACATGTATCACAAAGGGGGGAAAACTCAATTTAAAACCACGAAGTAATAAGCTAAACGTTCAATTGGATTATTCCTGCAGTAATTGGAACATGAGAAAGTGAGAAACACTCTTGAGGCTCCTAAAGCAGAAAATGTGTGCCACTCGTGGCTTCTTTTTTTAGAACTTTCAAGATATGTTGTGACACAAATCTGGGACTGGGACCTTAATACACAAAATCTAGGATATCAATGAGCAAGGTTATGTGTTTACCATTGGAAACTTGCCATGGTCTCATTTGCTTCCTGTTCATAGGCAGGCTTTCTCCAAAGGGCCAAGGCAATCACACCTCTTTCTTTCTTTCATTCTTATCTTCTTCTTTTTTTGTTGATTTGTAACAGTACAGAATACAAATTTATTCATGTTTCAGTCGATTCTAAACTAACATTTTCTTTGGTTTATTAGTCATGCGTTAACTCATGATTTGAGAACGGTATGAGTCAACTGTGAAGTCATGAATTTTAGGCTGGTTTGCACAAACTTCAGGTCTTTGATAGCCCATATTGTTGAGATTCTATAGACATTAGCTAAGCATTGCACTTTCTTGCACACACCACAATGCAAATATACAAGAAAATTTGTAGTCACTCATCTGTGTTTTGACGCACAGATCTGCATCAGAAAATATGTCCACAGGTTCGTTGAAATCCCTCTTCTCAAAAGTATATGTCAGTTTGCTTGGACTGTGCCTTGAGATCCTTCAATTTCTTTAAGATGTTTGCGAAATAATCTTGCAAGTACTTTTCTAAGGTGAGGATATCCTTCGCATCCACCCCAAGAAGCTGGTATGTCTCATTCATTGGAACTGAGAAAACTGTATCGCTGGAGAGCACCTGGATTATAAAAATGTAAATCCTTCTTGTTAGCTTTCACAAGCTGACATATATGTTACCGTTACTGAATTGCATGTACACTACATATAACCGGCCTAAATGGTAACCTCTGAAAATGCCAGCCTGTCAGCCACATCGTTTGTCCACTGGAAGAATCGTGTCAATTGACGAGTAAATCTCAAGACTGCAACAGGGACAGTAGTTACATTGGCATCTTGCCCAGCCAACCTCTCACACAATGTAATCACCTGAAGAGGCAAAATAAAATAAAAGGATAAACAATATTATTCCAACTCCCAGAAGCCATCATCTGGTTCATTCTTGAAAACAAAATGAAACACATGAAAGACAAGATTGGTACGTTCCCTATGAAAATAGAAATGTTATACTAATTATCCATTCATGTGAAGCCAATATAAAATTGATTAACCAAACTTCCCTGAGCATAATATACACTTCATTTCCTTAAAAAGCTATATAGTTCATTACCTCTTGAGTTGTCCAAGCACGTGGTCCAGCAAAAGTTAAGAGTTTCTTGCTAGCCTTCTCGCTCCGCATCGCAATAAATGTCAGTCGAGCTACGTCCTATGATCACACCAGAGAAGATGTGTCAAAGGAAAGCCACTTTGAAGAGAGACTGAAAGAGATCCATGGTTTCATTTTTCAATGGAGAAGGACAAAAGATAACCTGGGTATCCATGTAAGCAATCCGAGTGGGAGCATCAGTTCCCCAAACCGACTTCTCTTCTAGTATAGGCACAGCATATTGCCCAATTAGGCCCTATTGCAACCAACATTTGACAGAAATTCATTTCTGCAAACAACATGTAAAAATGACTAGAAGAAGGTGTACCAATTGTCAACTCTAAGTTGTGTCATTGCTTTCACTTTTACTTGTTTAGGTCTATTGTGATTTATGAACAATACACAGTTACTTGAAGAAGGAACTGCCTTTCGCAGTCGAACATCAGCATATTTCACTAGGACCATTTATATTCTAGGAAAGCAATTTCCTGACTAAATATATAGAACCCCAGGGAAAGGAACACATCTACCTGCATGAAACCACACAAACGGATGATGATGTAATCCACACCAGTATCCTGAATAAACTTCTCTGTACAATGCTTGATTTCCATCAAGGGAACCTCGGGATGCTTGTCACAATTGTGGATGGAGTAGAACACATACTTTTGAATTCCCATAGCCTTAGCACACTGTATTAGAGCAACCTTTCCTTCCCAATCTACCTAAATAGAATAACCATCAGCACAACTGAAACTAAAAACGTTTAATGGCTCAATGGAATGTATGTCACAATACAAGTCATTATCATGACAAGAGCACGACCTCTCAGCTGTAGCCAAATGAAAAGGTAAATGGGACTTGTATACCATTCGTCTCTATACTTTTTAGAGAAAATATGCTGATAACGTACCGTCCGAATGGGTTCTTCTGGCCGTCCTGTTGCGCAGTCAATAACGGTATGAATACCAACAAGCGTCGCAGGTATCGTCTCCGGCTTGCTGAGGTCGGCCTAAATCAGAAATGATCATGAGAGGAATTCGCAATGTGGTACCTCGAATTACATAACGCAGGAAGAATTGAACAGCGAAGTTGATTGCATTGTGACAGGAACAACCACAGTGCAAACCTACATTGACAACAGTGGCACCCCAGTCCCGGAGGAAATCGGCGGGAGCCGGCCGGGGCCTGACGAGGCACCTCACGTCGTAGCCCTCGTCCAGCGCCCTCCTGACCACCTGCCGGCCCAGCGTCCCGGTGGCGCCGACCACCAGTATGCTCGTCGGCCTGACGGGCGTCCCCTGCGCAATGCTGGTCGGAACCACCGCCTGCGCGTTGCAGGTCACCACGAGCCTGCAGCAGGATCCACCTGAAGAACAAACGCACACCGTGTTACCTTACAGAGTTCGTTGGTTCTTGGGAGGCAAAAAGGGGGTACCTTTTGGTGGGCGGAGGAGGAGGTGAGGGCGGGGCCGCGCGCGGGCGGTCCAGGAGAGGGCGCGGCGGCCGGGGGAGGTGAGCTGCGAGGGCAGCGCGGCGAGGCTGGTCGACGCCATTTCGTAGGCTGTGGTGGTTGTTGCCGTGGCGTGGCTGGCTCGTCGGGGGCTTTTGGTTTTGGCTGGGGACAGCGGCGCAGCGGCGAGGAGTGGTGGAGAGGGGATGCGGAGCAGCCGATGCCCGTCGCGCCACGTCCACCGCCATCCCGTCATCCGTTTCCTCCACGTCACTTTCCGCTTCTTCCCCCCTTCTACGCTCTGCCAACCACATCGCAAATACGTGTTTCGGTAGTGTGCAATAGGTACATAGGACACGGAGTTCTAACAATTTGCTTTACGTTTTGTAAAGCGTATTTATTTTATCTTCTTAATGACCGTGGAAGGCGACTATCTGGAGTCTCCATTCTCACTTCTCAGCGATCTCCGTCTTCCACCTTCTCGCCGTCGGGAGCGAGAATGCAGGGCGGATCCAGCGGCATCGTCTATGGCGGCCTCAAGTACCAGGCAAGCGACAGAACCTTCTGGAAACTTCTAGAACAACCTCCCGTATTCACCCCCTTCCATATCCTCATTTTCTTTCCCCTCTTCCAGGCGCGATGCATCGCCGACGTGCGCGCGGACGCCGGGTCCACCACCTTCCTCGCCGGCACCCTCAGCCTCAAGGAGGAGAACGAGGTGCGTTTCTTGGAGGGGTGTCTCTCCAACAACTCATCCTGCGTTCATGAATGGACTCTGCCTTGCACTGCAGCAATTTTATTGGATCTCGAATTCTTTGTATCCAAGTAGGTGCACCTGATCCGGCTGTCGCCGGCGGAGAGCGAGCTCGTGTGCGACGGGCTGTTCTACCACCCGAACGAGATCTGGGACCTCAAGTCCTGCCCCTTCGATCACAGGGTCTTCTCCACAGTCTACACGTCTGGTAAAAAAGTTCCCCTTTTTTCTCTCTGTGTGGTGCATTGAGCATTGCAAGATGCAAATCAGAAGCGTTTTGTATGTTACGATGCGAATGGCAGGTGATAGTTACGGTGCCTCTGTTTGGAAGGTCCCTGAGCTTTATGGGCAGTCGAACTCGCCGCAGCTTGAGCAGCTCTTCGCGCTTGATGAACACACGGCCAAGATAAGATGGTGCGCTCTTGTTTCTGTTAAAGCTATGTGCTTGTTCTAGAGCTGTTTTAATCTTCTCGCCACAGAAGATTCCTTTCTACTTATTTGAATTTTAGACGTATATGTAATCAAAGTTTAGTTGTTAAATGCAACTAACATGCCCAAGCCATGTGCTGCTTATTTGTTTTCGGAGGTGAATTAAGTCAAAACAAATTGTAAAGCTCTGATTATGAATGCAGTGATGTAACTATGCAACACACGTTGAAACACAAGGGTTTTACTGAGAGGGTTGCCCTGAATAAATCAATTCAGCATAGCATACCTCACTTGTTTCAAACCACATAACTACCACTACCATTGCAGAAATGCAAGAACTAATCGTGTGGCTCAATCTATGTGGTTCTTGCAATAGATGACAATTTTATTTCTCACTACTATGGTTCTTTTGAGCTAAAATTTTTAAACAATTTTGATCTCCCTTAATAGTCTTATAGGTTGATCATATTATGCTATGCATATAATCTTCATTAGCTCTTTACAGATATCGATATTTTCTTGGGGAACACCATGCTCAGACATACCTCTAAGCTAGTTTATTTTTGCAGTGTCCTCTGGTGGCCACTAGGGAAGCACGATAAGCTAATTAGCATTGATGACAGAAATGTTTTTCTCTGGAACATAGACACATCAAATAAGTCAGCCAAGGTGTGGCCATCATCCTTTTGTTTACCAAGATTAACGTATTACATAATCTTTTCATTGTTTGTAAGCATTAAGTTTAGTATCAGGTTATGAAAATTGAAGATCAATATCTCTAGTAGCATCAGTTTAGGTACTTCATCGTGGTCCTAGTTTGAGTTCCGAAGTTACAGGTGATATCACAGGGCTCCGCTGACATGCTTCCCAATTTACGTGGTGGAGCTTGGGATCCTCACAATCATAACTCAATTGCTGCAATAACTGATTCATCACTTCTCTGCTGGGATCTCCGTTCTATGAAGTTAGTACTTTGAGAATCTTGATCTTATTAGATTTTCTGAGGTCATATCTGTAGTTTAGATGTTGATATGTTGCACTTATTATATCTTTGTTTGTGAGCTTATTACTCAGGAAATCAAATGCAATTGAACATGCACATATTCGGGATGTGGATTATAACCCCAAGAAGCAAAACATAATTGTGAGTATGATACTTGCTCTCATTTCTTTCAGATCTAACGACAGTTCATTTTAATCAGTCAGAAGAGGAGCATGCTTATGAATTGCCTTCCTGTAGTTACTCCGAGAAATGATTTGTTTGTATTACTTTTGTTACCTTTTAACTTTGTTTTGCCTTCATATTGATTAAGAATTTTGCAGACTTTATATGTCTTGCATTAGTAGTAAGTAGCATAGTTAATATTCACAATGGGTATGCCATTACTTGTTACTTAGTTATTGTTCAATCAAATGTTCAGTCTTGATTGTGTTTTACCAACAAATTTGAATTTACTGTTATTTGTACAATAAAATTAATTTAAGCTAGCTGAATCCCCAAAACCTATTTCGTAGAGTTTGCCGAATTGGGCACCTTTGTCCATGTGTGTGTCCGAGTAACAGCGATAGACTGATAGTTATTGCTATTTTTTACTCAGTTTTAATTTATTTATGCTACTAATCGGTAATTCCGTTATAAATTGCAGGCAACAGCTGAAGATGAATTTGGAATTCGTTTGTGGGATCTCAGAATGCTTAAGCATCCCCTGAAGGATCTCCCTGGACATTCACATTGGTATATTGATGTATCCTATAGTAAACTCAAACCAAAATCCTTTTGTTGCAATATTTAGTTGGTGAAATAATGTAAACTTGCGCCATCTCAGAATGTACTGCTTGATACATGACTTCGTTCAAATGAGCACATTTTCATTCCATTTCAAGATGTTTTTTTTCCTTTTTATTGATCTAGCAGTGCAGCTCCCACCACCTATATGGGATGATGGTGTTCAGTGACCAATTTAACCTGTGCGATTATTCCAAGTTGCTTTTGCACTTTATTAATCCAGCATATATCTACTTGACATCATTCTTATGATTTTTACAGGACATGGGCTGTTCGGCACAACCCTGAGTATGATGAGCTGATTCTGGTCTCTCTCCCTCCCTCCCTCCCTCCCTCTCCGTGGGCACTTGTGCAAGTGTTCTGTACATTGATACTATATCTGTTTTACTGTATGCTGACTATATTGAAACATCTGTAGAGTGCTGGAACAGATTCCACTGTCAATTTATGGTTGGCTAAAGTTGGCACTGATGATTCTGGACCTGAAAGGTTATTCCTTATAGGTTTTCTTGTTATATTACTTTGTTTAAAGTTGTGATTTTGATGCCCCCAATCTTGTTTTCTCAGTCCTTCTGGCTCACCCAAAAGGCAAGAAGAACCATTACTCAATTCGTATACCGACTATGAAGATAGCATCTATGGTACCCTCGAACCTCCCTACTTGTTTACTTTAGACATTAGATTTTTTGCAAGGAATCACAGAGCTAATTAACATTGTAGGTATTGCTTGGAGCTCCCATGACCCGTCATTATTTGCTTCTTTGTCTTATGATGGAAGGGTAAGTACCTGCAGCATTTATTGCTCATTGGAAATGTTTGACTTGTGCTTTCTAATGTTAGATATGATGTGAATCTTGACTAATCATCTACGAACAATCCCCTGATGGCCAGGTTGTTTTAGAATCAGTCAAGCCCTACTTGCAGAGAAAATGAAGCTTGTCGGTCTATTTTCTCCGCTGTAAGGGCATAAATACTTCACCTTTTTGCTCAATGTATTATCCTTATGATTACCAATGTAACCTCTTGTTTTAATAAACCGTCCCCCCCAGCAGATTTGTTTGTTGTGTGCATATTAATGGGTGTTGTAGAACTCCGCCTTGCCATTCCATACATTTTGTATTCTGTTACAAGGAGTTGATGTGATGATCCGATTCTGCTGTTTGTAGCAACCCCGGGATGATAGAAAGCCAATAATATTTCAGTGATAACCTTGGCTGAGGTCCAGTGTTTGATTTGATGTGCCACCCTTGTGATTCAGGCCAGCTGTGGTTACCTTACAACAAAATCTGTCAAGCCTCAGTTGGAAAGAATATAGTGCAGTTGAGATTACCAACATTTTTTCTATATCTTTAAATTTTGTCACTTAGTTTTTTTGTTTCAATTGCTGGGGAAACTCTGTGAACGTCTGATCAGTAATGTTAGTTAAGTACGACTTCTTGATTTATTATTGGGATTCTTGTATATCAGAAAAGGGTTGATTGACAGATGTTGCATTATGTGAAGAAGTAGAATCGAGCTGAATTTGTATAACTGTTGAGATTAACAGAATCAATTTTAGAACTCGATTTTTGGCCTTGAGAATTACACTTGATGAGAGTTAATCTGTAGACTAATGTGGTGCGCATACGCCTCAGACTGAGTTGAATCTGCAGTTCGCCATTCCAGGGCATGACACTGAAGAATCACTGAATCAGATATTCTTGTTGTTCATTGAATCAATGAAGTTACAAATTTAACCACTCCGTTAACATACCTTGGGCGTGAACCAACTGCGAACTTGTGATGCGGTCTGAAGCGCGACAAACATAATCTGCTTGGGATGGCATGCTTTGAGTACGAACTAACTACTAGCTACTGACAGTCTGACAGTTTTAAAAAATAACCAGTAGTAACTCTTTACAAATTGATAGATATATTGGCTCACTATTTATGTTATAAAACTAATGAAATTTCTTGCTCAAACTCGTTTTAGAATGGGGCAATCGAAATCCCTAAAAAATGATCTAGTTTTCATAATTTAATTTCAACCCCTTTGCTAATTTTATCGCGAAATTTGGTTCGTGTCTTTGGTATATCACACTACCCCCAGTATTTTTTTCCCATCCTCCCGAATGTTTTAGCAATGCTTGCAAAACAATTATATTCATGCATCATTAACCTCACGGTGTATCAGGTGAAAATGCAAAATGGTAAAAAAATCCATGAAAATCAAACATGAAAGTTTTCAGAGTTTCTCAAACAATCATGAGATGTAGGGGATGGTATCTCATAGCGAGTAAGTTTGATAAAACATAGCCTCCTCTACATCCGGTAATTATTGTGAGTTTTTAAGAAATCTCGAAAGTTGGGTAAAAATTCGCATTTTCACAAGATGTTTCACCATTAACCTATTGCATACTATACTATGTAAGGACTTATTAAGATCGCGAGAATTTTGTAGAAAACTCATAGGAATTATACTGTATTTTGCAAAATATTTATGAATTTCTTGCATTATAAATATGTCCTAAATTGGTATGCTTTTGTTAAAAAAATGTTTATCCTATAAATGCATTGCTATCGACAGATTACAAAAAGTGAAAAGACAAATTAATACACTCACCCTATAGAACCTTTTTTTATTAATTAATCTATTTTAATTTATTTTTATTATTAACTCATCACCAACTTTATTTTTAATTCTGATCCTTTTGGTCACGCCACCACTCATAACGTGGCAAAACAACATTATTAAGTCAACATTATGGCATGTCAAATCATGTCACTTCGTACCCAGTAACGTGATAGTGTTATTTAGTTACACTACCATCAGTAACGTGACAAGAAGTATTATTTAACTAGATTTATTCTATGACGTGGTAGTATTATGTTATCGCATCACGAACGGTGATATGGCCAATAGAATTAGATTTGAAAATAAAGTTAATAAGAGGTTAGTAATAAAAATAAATTTAAAAAGGGGTTAATTAATAATAATAAAAAGTTCTACTCCTATAGCGCACCATTTCGAAAGTTCAAACTGCAACTGATCCAAATTCCGTAAGGCTCCCATGTCGCCGCCGTCTCGGCGACCACCGCACCACCACCGTCACCGCGGTACTCACTCCCTTCCCTGAGATCTCCGAAGGCCGGAGATGGTCCAGCCTCGACGGCGCGTCGGCCACTACCCGTGCCCGCGCCGCGCCGTTCTGCCGGCCTCGGTGCTCCTGCTGCTCTTCCTCCTCGCCGCCGTCGCGTTGCTCTACGTCTCCCCGCCGCCACTCTCCGACCACCCGGCCTTTGCCTCCTCCCGCCGCCGCTCCCCCCATGCCCTGGTATGGCACTAGTACGGTAGTACCCTAGCTGCTTCCGCTTTTCCTCCACATCTCCCGATCTAACCTGTCTCGCTCTCTGCGTATGGGCGCGCGCGCGCGCGCAGCTGAACAGCTCCGGCGGCGGAGGCATGGCTGGATCCGAGCGCCGCGAGATTTCCCGCGTTCCGGTAAGCATGTGCCCCTCTGGTTAGATTAAGCGCACCAGTTCGTCATTTTATTAACCGGATCAATAGGTTTGGTGGTGGTTTTGTTCGGTTTATTGCAAAATGAGTTAGATACACTGCATTGCTTCCTGTTCCAGCGACTAATCGATCAGTTTGGGTGATGGTTGCTCTAATTGGTAGGTAAATGAATCAGCCTCCATTTCATGTGCCATTTTTAAGCAAATGAGATGGTGGCAAGCTATTGGATTGAGTGTGTGTGTGTGATCTAACTTGTTCTGATGGGTTTGTGGAGGTGTGAGTTAAAATGGATTTTATTTACTGTGTCACAGCAAATTATTTTAAAGTGCAGACATTTTCCCTCTGAGTAAACAGTTTGGTTGTTAGTATGCTAAATTAAAGCTCGCTTTTAGGATTGATTAATTCATTACATTTTCTCATAATGTAGAGAAGTGGTTGGACCGTTGCAGATGACCTCTGGTGTTCAAAGCTTGCTAACAAATTCTACGGATGCAGCAACTCAAGCAGCAAGTTCCTTGGTGTGCAGTGTTTTTGCCATTGACTGTTTGTTAAAATTTGGCATAGTCATCATATAGGGTATTGTAGATCTTATATTTATTCTACTATTTTAGAATGCTTACGAATGCTGTGTGTTTATGGTTTCGCTAAGGCATTCTATATTCTGTAAATTGTTTTGGTGGTACATTTTCTTCATTGTGCTGGATTAGTTATCTTTGTACCTGAAGTAGTCAATGTTTCAAATTGTGCAGATTCAAGTGTTATTACACAACCAGACCGTTATTTGATGATTGCTACAAGTGGAGGCCTCAATCAACAGAGAACAGGGGTGAGATGTGTGCCACATTGTTGCTGTTCAAATATTATGATGCATGTAGATGGATATGACAAAGAATGTAAGCAACCAGTTTGCACATGTATACGGACAGCTGTAGAGTCTTAATGTCCTCTAATTGCACTGGCCTTGGAGCTATTGAATTTGCAATGAACATTGTTATTTACTAGAATCTTCTCCAAAATACTGAGGATCCTTAAGTTTCCTTCATGCTAGATACCTTGATTTGAAATCAGTGGAACATATGTTGTCAAGTGGCTAAACTAATACTGTATTCACTATTAGAATTGACCCGAAATCTTCTGATGTAGGAATACAAATGCATAAAGAAGCTAACTTATTAATACACATGTATGCTAGGTTTTGCCAACTTTCTGTTGTTTCCAGAAATTGAAAAGATGAGGTTTTCCAGGCAAATTATCATCCAAAGAATTAATAGGTAGCCTTAGCCCATGAATTCAGAACTAACTTTGTAAACCTGGATCATATCTTTTCCAAACTTTTTTAGTACTTAACATAATAACTTTAGATCCTATTTCCTCAAGCAATGTTTAAAATCATTTAGTAATCACCAGTCGATACTTAGTAATCACCAGTCAGTACTTATAACAGTCTGTGATATTGCTTAGAAGTCATTGACTCATGAGTGATGACAGTGAGGCACCTCCTGGGTAGTGTATGAGAATGTGTCGAAGCCCCCTTGAAGTTTGTGGTCTGCCTCTTCATTTTTTCTATTACATCGAATAAGAATATGCAGGAGTGATTCACACTGTCTCAGAGCAAACTCTTTTGTACTTATGTTCTTCTTCTGGTTCTATATTCATAACTATGTTCTTTAGCCTAATTAAGGATGTAATGTTTTTCAGATAATTGATGCTGTTGTTGCTGCACGTATTTTGAATGCCACACTTGTTGTTCCCAAACTGGATCAGACATCTTTCTGGAAAGATGCAAGGTATATTTCGAGTACCGAGCACTCCAACCCCTAATCTTCTAAGGCCGTTCATGTTTCCAAGACAACTTAAATGGGTTTGGTTTATATTATACCATTTCTGCTGCAGCAACTTTGCTGAAATTTTTGATGCCGACTGGTTCATCTCATTTCTATCAAAGGATGTAAAGATTGTGAAAGAGCTTCCAGAGATAGGAGGTAAACTGTGGGCTCCTCATAGAATGCGTGTACCCCGAAAATGTACCCAGCGATGTTACTTGAACCGTGTGTTGCCTGCACTTCTTAAGAAACATGTGAGTCATTGTATTGTAGCAGTGTTTGTTACTGAGATACATTAGTTTTGTGTGATGTTATCATTTGCCTTAGCCTATTTCATCCTCATTTGGATGATGCAAACTCAAGAATAGAGTTATTCCGTATGTTTGGTAGTCATTTGCCTGTTCATACATTCTAATGAATGACCATTTACCAGCTTGTTTGACTTCTGCCAAATTTAGTTCTTCTATTGGGAGATTATTAAGAAAACTGTTGGTAAACAAAAAATGTTATTTGGTTCTGTAAACACTTGCTGAACTATAATTTTTTACTCATTATAATTTTTTACTCATTAAGTACCCCACAGATTCAAAATTGTTTTTGTGACTGTTCTTCTTTCACCTGATGCAGGTTGTTCGACTGACGAAATTTGATTATAGGTTAGCAAACAGGTTGGATACTGACCTGCAAAAGCTGAGATGCAGAGTCAACTATCATGCATTGAGGTTTACTGCTCCCATACAAGAAATGGGTGAAAAGCTAATACAAAGAATGAGGGAGAGGAGCAAGTATTTTATTGCTCTTCATTTAAGGTACTCACATTTCAAGCTCTCATGATTCAGCTTTGCATATTTCAGTTTTTTTATACGAAGTGATAGGGATCTTAGTGCTATATGTCCTGCTATGCACATGTTATGTCGGCAAAAAACATAGTTTCTTTATGTCAGGGGATTAGACTTGAAACCCATTTTAGAGCGTAGGGAGCACTTTCACCACCCTAACTAGGATGAGTATACTGTTGGGCTAATGGGCTCCTTAGCAAGTATTTTATTGCCAGTATGAGCATACTGTCTTTTTATCAAGAAGACCCTGATTGAGCATAGACCAGAGGGAGGATGTGCAAAGGAGGAAGGGAGATGTCTAGATGATGTTGGCCAAACTGTTTAAAGTAGTGAATGAAAGGGGTGAAAGCTGAAAAATGAGTGTTATATATATATTCGGCCTTTAGGTGACTGCGTGTGCATGCTAGTAGAACACCTCTAGTTACTTCAGAGTGACACCACAGAAGAGGGCCCTCATGTGCTCCAGCTGTGTATTAAGTTCAATTTTGGTCTCAAATGTTACAAATAAGTGACAGTTGGTCCTATTAATAAAGAGGGAAGGGTATCCTGTAGCATGCTTTTGTTGGAACAGGAGCAGTAAGGTTGGTGCATCGGTAGCTTTTGCTTCATATATGGGCATTTATACACTTGACTGGCTAGATTCCCAGGATCAGATGGGTTAATAGACCACTAGGGTAGAAGGACACATGCGATCTTGGTCTGAAGTTAATACTAGTTTTCTACTTTTCTTGTATCAAAGCTACAAATACTTTGCCTCAATTCCTATACATTGTCTCTTCAGTTCTTTCATGGTATCATTCTTTTTTCTTTTCCTTAAACACGGTTCCTTTTGTGATGCCAGATTTGAACCTGATATGCTTGCCTTTTCGGGGTGCTATTACGGTGGTGGAGAAAAGGAAAGGAGAGAACTTGGTGCTATACGGAAGAGATGGAAAACCTTGCATGTACGTATAATATCATATAATCGGTACTTAAATAGTCACGATTAAACTGCCTAATGCAACCTCTGCTGCTTTTGATTTCAGGCTAGCAACCCAGAGAAAGAAAGAAGGCACGGTAGATGCCCACTAACCCCTGAAGAGGTAGGGCTGATGTTGAGGGTACTGGGCTACAGAAAAGATGTTCACATTTATGTGGCTTCTGGGGAGATATATGGGGGTGCAAGGACTTTAGCACCGCTCAAAGCACTATTCCCCAATCTCCACACAAAAGAAACAATATCAAGCAAAGAGGAGCTGGCTCCATTCTCTAAATACTCGTCTCGCATGGCTGGACTTGATTTCATCGTCTGCGATGAAAGTGATGCTTTTGTGACTAACAACAATGGTAACATGGCTAAAATTTTGGCTGGACGAAGGTATCCTTTCCCCTTGCTCTGCTGCTGTATCGCTCTATTGTCGTCATGTTTTCCTTCAGTGCTTTGTTATTAGTTCTGACCATCTATTGGTGCTCTTGGCAGGAGATATTTTGGTCATAAGAGAACAATCAGGCCAAATTCTAAAAGGCTATATTCCTTATTTTTGAACAGAGGAAACATGTCATGGGATGCATTCTCCTCAAAAGTGCACTTGTTCCAGAAAGGATTTATGGGAGAGCCCAGAGAGCTCAGGCCAGGAAGGGGGGAATTTCACGAGAACCCCTCAACCTGTATATGTGAAAAGACGGATCGCAAGACAGTAGCCAAATCTAACCCTCAAAATGAGCAAGGCTTGAGTAATGGTACTGACAGAGGCAAAGCCATTGGAGCCATTGGTGAGCCCACAGTTCCTAATTTTACTGATGAAGAGGTGGGTGGATCCGATGCGGAAGAAGATGATGTTCCTGCAGAGAAAGAGGAGATAGTTGACACAGAAGCGGATGATGATGCGTTGGTCAGACTGGAGGATCCTGAGCCGGAAGAGGTTCTTTCAGATTAGATAAGTTATCCGTGCCGTAGATGTTTTGCCAGCCATTTTTTTGGTGAGCAATTGATTAATTTCGCCCCTCTAAATTGTACATATTTTTGCAGTGTAAATGTACATGCTCCGTTCTACCCTAGCTCACAGTGTATCCTCACTATTCTTTCTTGGTCTAGTAGTCCAGTGTCATGGCGGCGGTTGATCTCTTTGAGTTTGTAACACTTGTCGTTTGCGTCCGTATAGCTTGTGGCGTGAGCTTGTTTCTCTTTATTCGTTTTCGGCAACTCTTTTTCTGGTGTCTAAAATGCATATCTTTTGTCTTGTTTTGCAGCAAGTGCAATTGAGCGTCATTGTTTGAGACGTGAAGTCTGCTGTTCAGCATAATATGTCAAGTTAAAATTTCACCTTCCATGTTACCAACTGCCCTACCTTGGTGATGTCAACCCAAAAAAAATGGTATGCCGTAGCACCCATCCAGCGCCGTCGAAGAAGATACGGTGGATGAGACTGAGGGGCGCTTCCATCACCAGCTTGTGGTGATCACAGAGTCGTTCCTTGCATTTTGGAGGTCTTGGGGCGAGATAAAATGAGAGGCTTTTTATTCTAATATAAACATATAATACTACTTTTTATATCTACTGCAAATCTATTTAGTATATCAAAAACATACAAACAACTCACAGAAAGCAATTTCTTCTAACATTTCTAGATGCAAAGTTATTGATAATAGTATCCACGTCAATGCGATCCAACATATCCATCTCAATGCATAAAGTGGTCAGACTTTTCAACCTTTCTTATGACATTGATGACATCAAATAATTTTTCAATAACTTCAAACTTTGAAAAGCTTCTTTCAGTTGATGCTACGGTCATAGGTACAATAAATAAGATTCGATAAGTAATTAAAATATTTGGATAACAATTTACATATCTAACAAACTCAAAAATCTCAATAGCAGACGTTGTCACATCTAGCATAGTCATTTGCAACACTCTTGTCATAGGGGCGGCCCCATCGGCCCTAGCGACCCAATGAAGATGGACAGGGCTTGTAGAGGCCACAGGCTGGGTGCCCCGGAGATACCTGACACTCCTTCGCATGGTTGTCAAGGTGTGCTTGGCGACCATGGCGCCTGAGAGGCGCCATGACGCCATGGCATCCAGACGGGCGCCTAGTCGTCCTCAAGGTGAGGTAAGGCGAGCAGAGGGAAGCAGAGCTACGTTGCTGCAGTCTAGCAGAGGGAGGGAGAAAAGGAAGGCAGAGGGGTGAAGCACCGAAGTAGAGCTGCAGAGGGGGAAGCAGAAGCAGAGGAATGAAGTAGGGGACTCAGGAGTGGCGGCAGAGGAAGAAGAAGAAGCAGGGGAGTGGCGGCGCGGCGGGAGGGAGGAGGTGGCGGCGTGGGAGGAAGCAGGGGAGTGGCGGCGCAACGGGAGGGAGTGAAGGCGCGGGAGGAGGAAGCAGGGGGGTGGCGGCGCATAGGAGGGAGGGAGTGGTGGCGCGGGAGCAAGAGAGGGAGGGAGTGGCGGCGAGGAGGGAGGGAGTGGCGACGTGTCGATGCAGTGAGGGGCGACGGGAGTGCGGGAGGGAGGGAGACGGAGTACCTGGCGTCCGGCGGCTGGCGTGGAGAAGCGGTCAGAGATGGCCAAGGCGAGGTGAGCCACCACAGCGTCCACTTCGCAGCGACTGGACGCCAAGGCGAGGACTAGGCGACGCTGTGACATCCTTGCTCCTAGGGGAGCTCGGAGCCAGCGAAGGCCCGGGGAGCTGGCGGGCGGTCGCGCGAGGCTCGGGGTGGCGAAGGCACTTCCTGGGGCACCGAGCCTAGGCATGGGCCCCAGAAGCCCGCAGCAGCGCAGCGACGGAGGCTCCGGGGGTGGGCTGAAGGCATCCGGACCACCACAGACCCGGAAGGTGCAAGTTGCACGCGTCGAAGGGTACCCTGGGCTCCGCGCCCTGGGTACACAGCGCACAGCAAAAGGAGATTAGCACCTGTGGACCGGGCGTACCAGCTAGATGGACCAAGACCAGGGAAATCCACTATGCGCCAGAAGCTACGCGTAGGGGCGAGAAATACCCATGCAGCCCCTACGGGCACAGTACCCTTTTAGGGGTAGATCCGTAATTCCACATACCCTGCTGAAGGCTATAAATAGCCACCTTCCCATGTAATAACTTGGACCCGAATTTTTGGCCATTTAATACACATTTATTTCCCTGCATTCAATCCCCATTTTGAGGATCCTTCGGTCTCCCTCTTGGACACCCCCCTGCTTTTGTATTGTCTAGTCTTTTTTACTACGACGACTCTTAATTCAAAGAAAAGATCATCTGATTGAATCATTTTGAGAAACAATTTCTGCAAATTTTAGTGCAACATTTTCTTAGCTCGATATCATCCAATGACTTTATTTTTTTTTACCCAAGTAAAAACCCAAAATTCCTTTAAACACTTTAAGTTCCTCAAATATATTTTTCATTGAAACATTTGCTACATCCACCGTAACTAAAAAGTAATTAGCTTCAAAAGACTTCTCAACTGATAGAATCACTTCATTGTGATCACTTTCTTCACATTGCTTCACTGTGATCACTTAACTGTCATAAAATTACTTCACTATGATCACTTTGATCACTTCCCAATATAGTTATACTGGGTATATACAGGAGTATATGTAAGATGTACAATGGTTGGAGGCCACGACTCTAGTGGGTCCTGGGCGGTCGCCCCGGACGCCCTCCCTCAGGAACGGCCCTACCAAGTGCCGAGTCCAGCTGGGACGGGTGCTCACATACAATGGAGTTTGCCTCAGCGTACGGTAAGCAGCATCTCAGAGGAGACATGTTAGAACTGGACCGACCATGAGTGTTAAGATCAGTTCTTCCTAAAATTTCAAAGCATACATAGTTTAGTCTCATATTGACTAGCTAAGTAGTAGGAAAGCAATTTATAAAGTGGAATCCTTGCCACCTTCTGAAACATGTGAGACATAGTATGGGGTGATATGAGGAGGACGATAGCTAAAGTCGCACAAGACAAGAGCACACGCTTATTCGCGTGGCAATAGCGTGAACGTGTCGTGGTGCAGTCACGTCGTGAGCAGAGTCCACTTTCTTTTGCTAATCGTGCATCTCTCTCTCTCTCTCTCTACACTAGTCGGAGACCTGGTTGAATTACACTGGTTGGGGCTGTAGACCAGTATGGTCAGAATGCAGTGGTCAAAGCTGATGACCAGTATAGTTGGAATACATTGGTCGAAGCTGATGACCAGTGTGGACGGAAGATACACTGGTACACTAGTCGAAGCTATAGAACAGTGTGGTCGAAAAACACTGGTCTGAGCCTTAGACTAGGGTGTAGTCAAGAGCTGATAAACACTACTTAATTACCATTAATTGGTTTTGAATTAGCAGTTATCAATGGTTCCGTATGTACTTTATTAGACAGTTACTAGAGAGTAATTGTCTCGACCTTAAAAGTATCTAAAGACGTCCAGACCTGAGAATCAATTTTCTCTCATTCTTCTTCTACCTCTCTGTTGAACTATGTTCGTGTGTTGTGCTATCGAACATAGCCATCCCCTCTCCTCGACATGCAGTGGGAAAGAGAGTGCACGGGTATCTTCGAACCATTGACGTAAAGTTCACCTGTATGGGGGCGGCAATAAGGTTTCTGGGCAACGCATCTGCATGACCACTCGCTGCGATGCTTCATCTATATTCTGCATTGCATCGAGCATGCACTGCTTCATGTTCTTCATCAAGTCTGACTGTAAGTTGTTTGTGCGACCAAATGATAATCCTATCTTTGCTTATGATTAGAAGTACAATGTGTTGCCTACTGTTATCATAGTTTTATATTTCTCTAGTTATCTATGATCTTTGCCTCGTGATAAAATCTAGAATTAAAATATTGTCCCTATTCTTTCCAACAACACAGAGGCTACGCTATGACACGAAGAGGGCATGGTCACCGATGCTTCTAATGGATCAAACTTGCCCAAGATGAGATCACCAAGTTTGAGAACCAAGAGGTATAAGGTTCACGATGTGTTTCAAGATGCATAGCTCGTAGTATCCAACCACGAGGATCTCCGAGTGGCATTCTGCCAGGTAGATGATAGGAATAGGATCGGTGATGAGACATGTTGGAGGTGTGGCGGTTGTCCGCGGCGGCCAGTTCGTTTCCGGCGAGGGCGGGTCAGTCTGGAGAGAGTCGTGGCGCTGAACCACCTTGGAGCGACAGGGCTCTCGTCAAGTGCTCCGTGCGTTGGGCGGTCCAGGTCGAGGGAGTCCAGTGCTGGTCGTCGGGCGCCGTACCTTATCGAGGGCAAGAACGACGGTGGCTGTCCCCCGTACGTTCGCAGTGACGATGACGGACGCATCGCAGGAGAGCAATGTCCAACTGCGGGTGGCAGAAGGTGGAGGGGCGGGAGCTAGATTGGCGACATCGCTGGTGAAGGGGTGGGGGACATTAGGACACGAATGGCGGTGTCGGTGCTACATTACCCATGCTACAGTGTGACAGCGGCTGCAGTCTTTCTATAACTTGTGCAACACGAGCTATTTTGTTCTTCACTTATACCAGGTGTCATAGCTCATTCCTTAGTTGTTTTAAGTTCTATTATCATTGCGTGTGAGTTGCTATAATCTTCACTTATATTAAAAGATCAGTAACTAGGCATTAGATTCTAATTTATATTATTACTTAACTTTACAATATCTAGAATTTCAATTGCATAGGATTATACTAACCCTCCAAGCTCCACAAAAATAACCATGGTCATTTACAGCATATGGACCTTGATTCACTTATTTCATCACCTTGGTATTATCTACCGCCATCGGAGTACGTATTTTTCTTTAATCAGTGAAGCAATCATAAGAACTTCGGTAAGCAAGAGGTGAGGTTGAGTGATTCAACATATATATTCTTCTTGTTTTTTTATATAATCATGGCAGGTTACGAGTATGCAGAACTTCCATTCTATAGAAGTAATGGTCCAAACGAGTACCTCAAATGAGAGAAACAAATAGAATTGGAATTCAAAAGCCACCAATTTGTTGGTTTTAGAAAGGTGTTACGAGCCACTATGGAATTTGAAGATTACGCAAATTATTGGTGGACGTAATATATAAGAAGGCGCTTTGTGAAAACTTGAGAAGAATTGAAGAGGATCATGAGAAACAATTTGTACCATATGATTGGTGCAAAGTAAATTCAAAACCAAGTTTACTATTAAACCGCCAATCCAAGAGAGCAAAGTAAAATCAAAAGCTATGTTTAATCTTAAGCTGTCAATTCATGAGAAGACAGTCGAGCATGAGACTTTCCTTTTGACCGAAGTGTTGAGTAGTGCTAGCCTGTTGCTACCCATAACACATGAGGAGGTCATGGTTGATGGTGGGTCTTCGGAGGATAAAATGCATCAAAACCTATGCAAGGATGAGAGCTATATAGCTAAACTGAGTGAGAGTGCTAAAAATAGTGAGCTGTGTCATTCTATCATATGTGAGTTTGAGTGCATACAAATTGAGAATGAGAGAGATATACAAAAAGAAATAAGAGAAGTAGATGATAGCAGGTTATTTCCTAAACTAACAACTTAATCTCTACTTCTAGTTGTGTTTCTCTTAGTGTACAGGTTGACTATGAAGTTGAGGAATTGAATGGTAAAAAACCCCACACTAGTTGAAAAGAAGGATGATAAGACAATCATAGGAGGATACAGAACACTTACTGCTCCATGGTTAGATCATGAAGAAATGCAACCTATAGCATCTACATCATCTGACGAGGTTGAAATAGGTAATAATGGTGTTGAATTAGTTTTTCATCAAGAGAAGGTGAGTAAATGTGAGAATTATTGTGCTCAATTAGAAATTCCATGTTCTGAATTTCATATCCTCATTTTACACAATGTGGAGTTGATCACTCATAAGGAAATTCTTAATAGGATATTCATCCATGATTCATCTTTTTATATCATGTTTGATAAACCTATTCAGCTAGATAGGATAATAGGAAAAGTTTTGGAAATAACGTTCTTGAAGTGTTTGCATAGAAACTACACCTACACATAAAAATTTAATATGAGATTATGGTGTAGACAGCAAGTTCTATGTGTATAGAATATATTATATGTGATAATCTTGCCAAATTGACATTAGAAGTAATGGGCAAACAATCTTCTATACAATGTTTTGTTCAGCTTGAATCAAATCCAAGAAATAATGCTTATTGTGTGGAACAATTTATATTGCCTACTTGTTCATCTTTTGCATCGTACACACGTATAAGCAATCAAATTAACACAGTTGATGCATGGAAGACACTAAATTTTTTCTCGTTTGCATTAAATAATTTTGACGTTCGAATGGTGAAATATGATCATATGAGTCAATTGTGCAATCCAGAAGAAGTTACGGTGCTACCTATTAGTAACTTATTTACATGCTTTCAAAAGTTAAGGACGACTTTTCCTCATAAGAGGGGGAATGATAAGAATGCTAGTGCTAATTACACATACACATTATATATATCATACGACTCTTGTACTTATGGCTATTGTTCTACCAATCATGATGTAAAAAACAAATGGAATACTAAAACAGATATGCATATACGTTATTCTCTTTGTTTAGTACACTTTCAGGCTATCAAAAGCTGAGGGCGACTTTTCTTGAAGAAGGGGAGGATGATAAGGACACACCTATTTACATGGATATATTCTCCATTATAATTTGTTATATTAAAGTTGTGTGCACTCTCTGTAACATGTAGCATCAACCAAGATAAGATGAACATCTTTACATCAACATGACATCAGCGGATGTCATCGCACGTGTCAACATACTTAAGCCAAGAAGTATAACAATGTCATCGCACGTGTCAGCAAACCAGATGATGTCATCACACATGTCAACATACTTAGCCAAGAAGTATGTGATGTCATCGCTTAGGTCATCATCTTTTTTGGACATTAAGTAAAACTTTACAACTTGAATTGAGTTATAGCTCTAGTTGCAAACAATCTACCATATGGACATCCCTAAAACACACAACAAATTAATCAAGAGGTGAATATTTTTCTTGCTGAGCTATGCATTGATTTCCATAAGAATTGATTGCTATCTAATGCTTCTACTTTATTTGTTATGAGGTTTCATAAAGAAAAAAGATTTGGATGCAAAGGAAAATATGCAACTACAACTTCAAGAACAAAGGAACTAAGACAAAGAAGTTAGCCGAAAACCAGCACAGGAAGAAGCAAATACCGGCCTAACTGAGAGGAAATCAATCCCAATTTAATTGTTGTCGAAAGGCGTGCAACCAACTAGCCTGCTTGCTACACAAAGAGTACACTGCATCCTCTAGAACACTGTAGCATTGTAGCAACCGACGAACTGTGGTATGGATACTGTAGCACCAACTTGAAAAAAAGAGGGGTACCCAATCCTATGTAACACAAACTCAAAAATAAAATTTTTAGAAAGCCCAAAAATAAAGACCAGGCAGATAACGAAACACAAGGCTGCAAGCGCAGATTAAATAATAGGAACGGACGAACGAGTTAGATGAAAATCGAGAGGAAAAGATGGCTGAAACAAATAGGAGCGAAGAGGAAAGTGAAGGCGAGAAGACACAAATCGAAAGGAAAAAGAAGAGGAAGAAGCGGTGAGAACCAAGGAGACGAAGCGCAAGGAACGAAAGCCAATAAACAAATCCGATGGGGACGATAAGGCCAAGAGCAAGCGGGCGAGGTGAACATGGAGGAGAAAAAGGAGAACAAATGCGCAGAAAACGAGGCACCCGCGCCGAGGTGGAAGAATAGAACACAAGCGTATCAGCCGATCCGATCGAACGGTGTAAAGAAGCCAAGGAGTATCGAACGGGCCAAGGAAGGAGATGGGCATTGGAACACAACGTCCGAACGACGAACGGCGCAAAGAAGCGCGACGCAGCATCGCACGGACGAGAAAAAGAGGAGATATGGTCCAACTCTCCTCGCTCCATTTGTGCCTCTATTTAACCGGCAGGATTACTAGTACCGAGGTGTCCATCTGTCCATCCAATGTAAAGTCCGCAGACGGCGACACGTCGAACGCGATGTGGTAGCTATCGCAATCCACATGTCAAATTCTCCGACACCAACTTTGTCTCGTAGATGACAAATTAATGTGCCTAAGATTATCCGTCTTCTGATTTGGTACAGGGTTGAAATAACATACTACTAGTTCTTCAATTGGTTATTTAGTTTGTTAAATATGGGATATATTGTGATCCGAATTTCTAATATGGAAGTATCCGGATTAGTTACCATATTAGCGGATTAGTTTCTTACTTGGACTCTAAGTCCTTTTGTCCCTTTATATACCTCTTGTAAGCTGCACGGGGAGGGTTGACGCCTCACACCTCATTGTAATCCCCGGCGTTTTGTAATCGCTCCGCATATAGTGATCATCGCCGGTTGGCGCCTGTGGTTTTTTCCCGCAAGGGTTTTCCACGTAAAATTCGTGTCTCTTGTCTCCCTGTTGATCCGTGCATTATTTCTAACAAGTGGTATCAGAGCGCAGGAGATTAGGGTTTTGGAAAGAGACAAGAAAAAAAATAGCAGATCAATCGTGTCGCCGCCGCCTCGTGGGTGAGTCTTCGTCGGCGCGTCGTCCTGGGTCGGCCTCGGTCCAAGCGGCGCCAGCATCCACCTTCGGTCCCTTCGGCGCCAGCATCGCTCCGTCCGAACGTCGCCAGTCTTCGGCGGTCGTCCGTTCGTCGCTATACAGCCAAGTCCACGACGTGCGTCTTCCACACCAGTGCGCATCCTTTGCCCGGCCTCGGTCCTCGCGCCAGCAACTTCTTCCACGTCGGTCCGTGCACGCGAACGAAACAGCAGGCAAAAACGGTGCTCGTTCCTTCGCTTCATCCACAGCCGAACCGAGAGCAGACCAACACCAAAAACCATCCAAAAGCAAAAGCAACAGCTCAGGTTCCAAGGAAAAGTATTTCTTTAATCTATCACCAAGCTATTTGTTTTTTGGTAGCACAGTTCACGTGAAGAAACCAGAACAGGTTCTGTTGAATCACTTCACAATTTTTTTTGGTGATTCTTGCTACGTCCACACGAGAAGTATACGGAGATTCGAAGATCTTTGTTCCACGTACATAGAAAGTGTACCAAACAGGTCGTGATTTTTGCTAGATTTACACAGATCAGTACTAGCAATTTTCATGTTGTATTCCTCATGATGACTTTGAAGTATGATCTTCCACTCCTGGATCGTGACACAAGATTTTCGCTGTGGCAAGTCAAGATGAGAGCTATGTTGACACAGATGGATTTAGATGATGCATTAGAAGGTTTTGCAAAAGAACCTACCGCATGGACCGCAGATGACAAGCGTAAAGACCGTAAGGCTTTATCTCAGATTCACCTTCATCTATCAAATAATATTTTGCAGGATGTTTTGAAGGAGAGTACAGCTGCTGCATTATGGCTGAAGCTGGAACAAATTTGCATGACAAAAGATCTTACCAGCAAGATGCATCTTAAGCAAAAGTTGTACTCTCATAAATTGCAAGAAGGAGAATCTGTGCTTGATCATCTTTCGGCGTTTAAGGAGATCGTTGCCGACCTAGAGTCGATGGAGGTAAAATATGAGGATGAGGATTTGGGTCTTATTCTTTTGTGTTCCCTGCCTAGTTCATTTTCAAATTTCAGAGATACCATATTATATAGTAGAGATACTCTCACTCTTAATGAAGTTTATGAAGCTTTGCATGCTAAAGAAAAGATGAAACAGATGGTACCTTCTGAAAATTCAAGCTCGAAAGGAGAAGACTTGTTTATTCGTGGCAGGCAAAAGGAGAAGAACTCAAATAATGGACCTCGAGGCAAAAGTTCGAACGGCTACAAGAGCCGGTCAAAATCTAGAGGCAAGTATAAGTCGTGCAAATATTGCAAGAAAAGTGGGTATGACATCTCTGAATGCTGGAAGCTCCAAAATAAAGAAAAGAGAACCGGCCATTATAAACCAAAAGGTAAACCAGATGATGAAGGTAAAGCCTCTCTTGCTGCTGATGATAGTCCTAATGGAGAAATCCTTGTTGCCTTTCTTTGGATGTGCTAAAACCAATGATGAATGGATTCTTGATTACTTTGTACCTTTCATATGTGTCATAATAAGGATTGGTTTGCCACCTATGAACTGTTGAAGGTGGTAATGTGTTGATGGGTGATAACTCATCTTGTAAGGTTCTGAATTGGTTCAATTCAGATTAAGATGTTTGATGGTATTGTCGAACTTTGATGGATGTGAGGCACATTCCGATTTGAAAATGAACCTTATCTCTTTGAGTACTCTTGATACTAAAGGGTACAAGTATTCGTGAAGGTGGAGTTTTAAAGGTATCAAAAGGCTCTCTTATTGTGATGAAAGTGATATTAAGATCGCCAATTTGTACCATCTGCGAGGTACTACAATATCGTAATGTTGCTGTAATTTCAAGTTCATTATCCGATTCGATGCTACTAATCTTTGGCATATGCGTCTTGGGCATATGAGTGAACTTGGTTTGACAGAATTGAGTAAGAGAGGACTTCTTGATGGACATAGCATCAGCAAGCTGAAATTTTGTGAGCATTACGTGTTTGGCAAACACAAGAGGGTGAGATTTAATACCTCAGTTCATACTACATAAGGTATTTTGGATTATGTGCATTCTGATTTATGGGGGCCATCTCGCAAGACATCTCTAGGAAGTGCTCGTTATATGTTAACAATTATTGATGATTATTCTAGAAGAGTGTGGCCTTATTTCTTGAAGCATAAGTCAAGCATTTTCAAAGATTTAAAGAGTGGAAGACTATGATTGAAAGGCAAACTGAAAAGAAGGTAAAGAAACTTCGCACTGATAATGGGATGGAATTCTGTTCTGATGAATTCGAATCATATTGTAAGGCTGAAGGCATTGTTAGGCATTACACCGT
The DNA here is from genome assembly GCA_036346255.1 of Ampelocalamus luodianensis. Classification (NCBI taxonomy): domain Eukaryota; kingdom Viridiplantae; phylum Streptophyta; class Magnoliopsida; order Poales; family Poaceae; genus Ampelocalamus; species Ampelocalamus luodianensis. Next base: position 1,134,223 of record CM070632.1, on the reverse strand, counting down.
TCCTGATACTCCTCAACAAAACGGTGTAGCTGAGCGTATGAACAGAACCATCATTTCCAAGGCCCGTTGCATGTTGTCTAATGCAGGTTTGCATAGGCGTTTTTAGGCTGAAGCCGCTTCCACTACTTGCTATCTTATTAATCGGTCACCTAATATTGCAATTGAAAAGAAGACTCCAATTGAGGTATGGTCTGATTCCCCAGCAAATTATTCAGAATTGAGAGTTTTTTGTTGTACTGCTTATGCTCATGTTGATAATGGAAAATTGGAGCCTAGAGCTATTAAGTGCATCTTTCTTGGTTATAAATCTGGTGTTAAAGGATATAAGTTGTGGAATCCTGAAACAAGGAAGGTTGTGATTAGCAGAAATGTTGTCTTTAATGAATCTGCTATGCTTCCTGATAAACTATCCACTAATGTTCCTGTTGAGAGTGAGCAGAATTCAAGTGTTCAGGTGGAGCACTCTGTTGGTTCAGGTGATACATCAGATAAAGAAAATATTATTGTTCATGATGCACCTATTGTTGAGCAGCCACTACAACAGTCTATTGTAGTTAACATGCCTAGGAGAGAGATTAATCCACCCAGGAGGTTGATTGAAGAAGCTAACATTGTTGCTTATGCTTTGAGTGTAGCAGAAGAAATTGAAGGTAATACAGAACCTTCATCATACTCTGAGGCTATTAGTTCCACTGATTGTAATAAGTGGATAACTGCTATGCATGATGAGATGGAGTCACTTGAAAAGAATGGAACTTGAGAACTAGTGAAATTGCCAAAGGAGAAAAAGCCTGTTCATTGCAAGTGGATTTTCAAAAGAAAGGAAGGTATTTCTTCTACTGAACCAGCAAGGTATAAAGCAAGATTGGTTGCTAAAGGCTATAGTCAAATTCCATGTATTGATTTTAATGATGTCTTTTCCCCAGTTGTGAAGCATAGTTCTATTCGTACTTTACTCAGTATTGTTGCTATGCATGATTATGAACTTGAGCAGTTAGATGTTAAAACTACATTCTTACATGGGGAGTTGGAAGAAGACATTTATATGGACCAACCTGAAGGTTTTGTTATTCCTGGAAAAGAACACCTTGTTTGTAGATTAAAGAAATCTCTTTATGGTTTGAAGCGATCTCTAGGCAATGGTACAAGAGATTTGACTCCTTTATGCTCTCTCATAATTTTAAGCGATCGATTATGATAGTTGTGTCTATTTAAAGATCATAATGGTTCACCATTTATTTGCTTCTCTATGTTGATGATATGTTGATTGCTGCAAAAGATAAGTCAGAAATAGCAAAACTGAAAGCACAATTGAGTAATGAATTTGAGATGAATGACTTAGGTGCAGCAAAGAAAATTCTCAGCATGGAGATTATTAGAGAGAGAAAATCTGGCAAGTTATACCTTAGTCAAAAAGGTTATATTGAGAAGGTTCTTCGTCGTTTTAATATGCATGATACAAAACCAGTGAGTACTCCATTAGCTACGCATTTCAGATTATCTTCAGCTTTATGTCCGAAGTCAGATTATGATATTGAGTACATGTCTAGAATTCCATATTCCAGCGCAGTTGGTTCCCTTATGTATGCCATGATTTGTTCTCGTCCTGATTTATCTCATGCACTGAGTATTGTCAGTAGATATATGCCTAATCCTGGAAAAGAGCATTGGAAAGCAGTTCAGTGGATATTCAGATATTTGCGTGGCACTTCTAATGCTTGCTTGCAGTTTGGGAATTCTAGAGATGGACTTGTTGGTTATGTTGATTCTGATTATGCTGGTGATTTGGATAAGAGGAGGTCTCTCACAGGTTATGTTTTCACCATTGGTGGTTGTGCTGTTAGTTGGAAAGCAAGTTTGCAAGCTACCGTTGTCTTATCCACCACTGAAGCAGAATATATGGCCATTTTTGAAGCTTGTAAAGAAGCTATTTGGTTGAGAGGTTTGTATACTGAGCTTTGTGGAGATAATTCTTGCACTACTATATTTTGTGATAGTCAGAGTGCTATATGCCTTACAAAGGATCAAATGTTCCATGAGAGAACAAAACACATTGATGTAAGATATCACTTTATTTGAGGTGTTATTGCTCAAGGTGATGTCAAAGTGTGCAAGATAAGTACTCATGATAATCCAGCTGATATGATGACAAAGTCAGTTCCTGTTACTAAGTTTGAGCTTTGCTCAAGCTTAGTTGGTATTATAGTCTAGTCCTAGAGACTAGTTGGCGCACAGTGATTTTTATCTTATTATGGAGATATTTGATGATTGAAGATTCTTCATTATGCTACAAGAGGAAATTCGTCTCAAGGTGGAGATTGTTAAATATGGGATATATTGTGATCCGAATTTCTAATATGAAAGTATCCGAATTAGTTACCATATTAGCGGATTAGTTTCTTACTTGGACTCTAAGTCCTTTTGTCCCTTTATATACCTCTTGTAAGCTGCACGGGGAGGGTTGACGCCTCACATCTCATTGTAATCCCCGGCGTTTTGTAATCGCTCCGCATATAGTGATCATCGCCGGTTGGCGCCCGTGATTTTTTCCCGCAAAGGTTTTCCATGTAAAATTCGTGTCTCTTGTCTCCCTGTTGATCCGTGCATTATTTCTAACATAGTTTATTACAGCTACTGAGATATATTCTTTGGTGTTTGTTCTTTTCTCTCTCTCTCTCTTTAATTTCTATAACTACAATCAATCAAGCATGGAAGACTGAAGGCACACACATAAAAAGTCAGTTTCATGTTTTGTTTGTTCTGAGCTCTTTTCTGTAATAGAAGCTAACAACATCCCTTAATTGCTAGATGTTTGCAAAACATATGCTTTACCCAAAAAATCCAACAACCTCATGGGTCTAACCAGTGTTTACTCCAATATGTTAGCAAACCTTGAAGCAGTAGCATCTTTGACATTTTTCTTTTGCTGCGGGTCACTGTATTCCATCTTCTCCTCTCCTGCAGGTTCCAACCGAGTCTGAAGGAATCATCCATCTCGCAGCTCACACCTAGTGTGCCGACCAACCACCAAGAATTAAAAAGACGGACGATGCCATTGCCATCTTCCTCCACCTCCTCCTCCTTGGCTTCAACTCCACGCATGCTTGCTTTCCAAACCAAGGGATAACCGCCCATCTAAGCACCACCACATCCTCTAAGTGCAGCGAGCATAAACATACGCACGAAGAAGCAGTGGAACAAGTGATCGATCCATCCAATCATCTCATGGGGAAACTTAGGTACTACTACTGCTACTACTAGACATGAATGCCCACCCGTACACCTGGCATTGCCATTGCTCTGTTTCAGTCAGCCAGTTTCTATATATATACACGCATTGTGCTGGTTTCTGGGCTCTCATGCATGCATACATCTGCCTGAAGTTGCAAGAACTTTGTGGCTTGCTGCATGTGCCCTCCACGGGCGGCCTCGCCGGCCGTCGATCCCACCGCAGGCGTCAAGGTTAAGGTCAGCGATCGATACGTAAGTGCTGCTAGTCTGCCTTCCTGCATCGTATACTTGTGTGAGGTTTACAGGACTGAATTGATCCGTGTGAACCATGTGGATGCGTGCGTGTGTGTGTGTGTGTGTGTGTGTGTGTGGCGCATGCATGCGCAGGTTGAGATAGAAAATGGCATCTTCGAGCTGACGCTGTCGAACCCCGACGGGATCGTGACCGGCGTGCGGTATAATGGTGTGGATAATCTGATGGAGATTCTTAACAAAGAAGACAACAGAGGGTACCGATTTTCCTTATTATTTTCTTCTCCTATTTTATGTTTTTTTTAAGCACACGAGATTTGTGTTACTTGGATTTTGCCACAAGTACAAGTGTGCATTTGTTCTCTAATTAATTTGTGAATTTGAAACTAATCAAGAACCCATTTATTTCTCATGCAAATAGATGCTGCAACTGAGATAACTAAGAGTAATGTTACTGCATGTTCTGTCAGGTACTGGGACATTGTTTGGAATCGACCTGGAGAGAGAACTGGCATATTTGATGTGTAAGAGCTCTTAATTCACAATCCGGACTATTACTGCCTCCCTATGAATGCCACCTCTTTTTCTTTTTCTTTTTTCTCTCTCTCTCTCTTTTTTTTTCTTTTGCAAGAGAAAGCCCAGATGTATCTTACATTGAACTTTCTCACGCAGGATCAAAGGCACAGAGTTCCGCATCATATATCAGGATGAAAACCAGGCTGAGGTCTCCTTCACCAGAACATGGGATCCTTCTCTGGATGGCAAAGCTGCTCCCTTGAACATTGATAAGAGGTGATTGATGCACAAGCATAACAATGGAGTTGTTCTCACCAGTTCATTCCAGAAAAAAGAAATTATGTTTAACAGAGGAAGCATGTCTGTACAGGTTCATCGTGCTTAGCGGCTGCTCAGGATTCTACACCTATGGAATCTATGAGCATAAGGAAGGGTGGCCTGATTTTGGCTTGGGAGAGACCAGGGTGACTTTCAAGCTTCGGAAAGACAAGTTGGCCTAGTTCTCAAATTTAATATTTTTGCTGAACTGAATTTTGTTGTCCACTGAATCTATGTTTTGGTGCAATTATTCCAGGTTCCATTACATGGCATTGGCTGACAACAGGCAGAGAATAATGCCGATGCCTGAAGACCGATTGCCTCCCCGAGGCCAGCAATTAGCATACCCTGAGGCTGTCCTCCTTGTGGACCCAATAAATCCTGAACTCAGAGGGGAGGTAAGCTGACAGTTATAAGATAGCTAGCTATCCATGATAAAGATCTGACTACATTCTGAAGAATCTGAAGAATGCTGATATGTTTGTCAAGGTCGATGACAAGTACCAGTACTCGTGTGAAGACCAGTACAATAATGTCCACGGATGGATTTCATTCGATCCTCCAACTGGCTTCTGGCAGATCACTCCGAGTGACGAGTTCCGGACCGGAGGACCTCTCATGCAGAACTTGACCTCTCATGTCGGACCCACTATACTGGCTGTAAGTTCAGACATTAAGATGATCTGGAATCTGAAAAGAGACCGAAATTGGGCTCAGATTATTCCATGATATGGAACTAGTTCTTCTGAAAGTTTTTTTTATCTGATTTCAGATGTTTCTTAGTGCTCATTATGGCGGGGATGACCTTTCACCCAAGTTCAAGAATGGAGAATATTGGAAAAAGGTTCATGGACCAGTCTTCATATACCTTAACTCCAGTTCGGACGGAAGTGACCCAAGTCTACTCTGGGAGGATGCAAAAGTTCAGGTGATTTCAGATTAAATCAGTTCTTAAGGATAGTGCAAGTGTGTTTTCACACAACCTAAGGGCACTCATAATCTCGAATTAGTAAACTCTCAGCTCTCGATTACGGTTGAGTCATTAGTTCTCTTGTCCAAAGTGTCATGAACACTTAATTTCTCTCCATAAAAACAAAGTGTTACGAACACTTTCTCTCTAAAAAAAGTTATAAACACTAAAGTAACTTGGTACTTATTTTTCTCTCTTTTACCTTGGGAAATCAGATGATGATTGAGAAAGAGAGCTGGCCATATTGGTTTGCACTTTCAGAGGATTTTCAGAAGACAGAGCAGAGAGGTTGTGTCTCTGGTAGATTACTGGTTCGAGACAGGTATTGAGTGATGACATTTCCCAGTTTTCTACAACTATAGTAGCTTAGAAATGTTGATTTGCCCCAGATGTAGTTCGGTATCATATACATATCTTAGTAATTAACTCATCATGTCACTTAGGTATTTAGATGATGAGGATCTTTATGCCACAGCAGCATATGTAGGCTTAGCCTTACCAGGAGAAGCCGGATCCTGGCAAAGAGAGTGCAAGGTAATACATGCTATATACACTCTTCTTTTAGAACGAGTTGCACTGTATATTATTAGACTATGAAGTCTATTCTCGCATACTGCAATGCTGCAGGGATACCAATTCTGGTGTAGAGCAGATGCAGATGGGAGCTTCTACATAAGGAATATTGTAACCGGGGACTACAACCTTTATGCGTGGGTTCCAGGTTTTATAGGGGACTACAAATTGGATGCTACACTAACCATATCTTCAGGTTAGCATCTTAACCTGACTGGTATATAATATACCTCTTGCAAGTTGCAACTTTTAATGTGATGTCCTGAGATATTCAACATTGCTGTTCAGGGGATGATATTTATCTTGATGACCTTGTGTATGAACCACCAAGAGACGGTCCGACGATGTGGGAGATCGGAACTCCTGATCGATCTGCTGCTGAGTTCTATGTTCCAGACCCTAACCCCAACTATGTCAATAGATTGTACATCAATCATCCTGACAGGTGAAACAGAGTGGCTACCTACTGACTTCTAAAACATCTACTAATCAAGTAATCATCATTTCTTATCGTATGGTGTTCTGATTGTTTGTTACAGATTTAGGCAGTACGGACTTTGGGAAAGATATGCAGAATTGTATCCAGACAGTGATCTGGTATATACAATTGGCGAAAGCGACTATAGCACCGATTGGTTCTATGCTCAAGTTAACAGGTGGTGTGTGCTGTTTCATTCAGATAACACACAACTGTTTTCACAGAGCTACATGAACTAGTGATCTAGTGCTAACATCTGTGTTGTCTCGAGTGCAGGAGAACTGATCAGAATACTTATGAACCAACCACATGGCAAATAAAGTTCAATATTGACAATGTCACTCCTAACAGCACCTACAAGTTCAGAGTGGCACTTGCATCTTCCACGCTCTCTGAGTTGCAGGTTCTTTCAGGACCGCCCCCGCCTTGCTTATGTGCATTCCAGTTTTCTTATCGAATGTCGTCATTTATTTCTTCAGGTTCTTCAGTTTCCTGAATAATCAATCTTGTTCTTCAGGTTCGTTTCAACGATCAGGACAGGAGTGTTCCTCACTTCACCACCAGGCTGATCGGCAGGGACAACGCGATAGCGAGGCATGGGATCCATGGGATGTACTGGCTCTTCAACGTCGATGTGAGTGGTGATTGGCTTGTTCAAGGGGTGAACACCATCTATCTGAGGCAGGCCAGGAGCCAGAGCCCGTTTCAGGGAATCATGTATGACTACTTGCGTTTGGAAGGGCCTTGTGGGCTGCCTGGTCTAAGCTAACCTACCTTACCTAGCTTATCTGTATACCTAGTAGAGCTAGTTGAGCTATGTACTTGTGTATGATTTGGTTGGCAGTATCCATCCACTAATACTTAATTTAATATATTTTTTATTTTGTGTTACAACTTGCATAGCAATGTGGGCTTCTTTGTGTCACTCTTACCTATGCCTGCATTGTAGTACATGCTTTTCTAACGTAGCTGGGAAATATATTTTTTAACTGCGTGGCAACTGGCGAGCTGCCGAGTGGCAAGATGGACCGCGACGACACACCCAATAAGGAACCCAATTTGGAAAGAGAGTACCTATATGTACATTTACACACATGGATAAAGAAATTAGATCATCATCTACATTTTGTTCATCAATTGTATTGTGTGTTAATTTGTGTGATTGGATTAGGAATTTCTATCAACGAATTCGATTATTTAACGCCCATCCAAGTAAGAATATCTCGCCCAATGTCCCAGCCGAGGGTGCGCCATAGCAGCCACCCCGCGTGCCAATCGCAGCAAAGATTGAGATCTCCCAAGATAAGGACAAGGACCCCACCTCACCTCGCTGCTTCGGTATTTAAGCATCCACCGCTACCTCTCTCTTCACGGCACCAACTTAATTAGCACCAAATAATTAGTGCAGCAGCAACAGCAATGGCAGGCGCAACCATGGTGCTCTCGATGGCTGGCACCCCGGTCAAGGTTGTTGGCGCCTCCTTCGTCCTCGGCGACCCCGTCAACAACAGCGCATGGGTGTACACCACCAACTTCGTGCACATCAATTGAGCGCGGGATTCCACTTCCAAGGAGTACTCTGGATCGATGCGTGTAGTGTGATCGAGTTGGGTTCATTAAGGGCATCTTCAATAATATCACTTCAGCTGTCTCTAAGGTTGGGATATAGGTTTTTTGGTAACGTGGATGAGAGTGAAAGAGGAGAGAGAATGAGGTCATCATCTTACGAAGCAACGAACGCATCACGCATCTTACAGTAGTAACGAAGTGTTTTGCTGCTGGAGCGCAATCGTCGTTTGCTCACGCGTTCTGTGTTTTTCTCAGCGAATCCAGTGCAAAGGTATTTCGTCTGCGCTCCCGTCCCCGCGCAAAGTACTCGGCGACTCCCCAATGATTCCCACTAAGCCGCTACATCTTCCCAGGGATTCCCCACGTCTATCCCCACTCCCTCTTTCCTGATTCGCCTAGTTCCTCTTTCTCTATCGCCCAGCGCCAATCTCAGATTTGCTGCCTAAGCCTGCTCTTGAAGATGGTTCGGAAGTCTAGAGTTGTGGCACCGCCACCGTCGCAGGAGAGTTCGACACGGACTACCACATCTGCAAATCCTACTAGCATCACTGCCACCGTGGAGTCCATGGGTGCCTCCGCGGCCCATGGTGATGGGGTTTGCTTGGAGCTAGACGCGTAACACCCTCTGGCTCTTCTCTTCCTAGGTCTTCTGATTTCTGATATGATTTGTTCTTCATATCTTTCTTCCATTCGTTACTTGAGCACACTGGATCTAGTATGATTTCCGGTATGATTGGTATAGGGAATTCAACCAACTTTTGTTGTGTAGTTCGCAGCAATGCTATCATGTAAATCTTTGAGTCTTTGCTCTGTAAATGGGAATGGCAGTGTGTGGTGATCTGGCTCTGTGTAGTTCGTAACCACGCTCTGTAAATCTTTGAGTCTTTGCTCTGTAAATCAACTGATACTGGAGTATATGATTAAGCAAAATTAGATGATAGTGTTAGGATTGGCCATATCATAAGCATCATTTAGACTGTGGATGTCATAAAAGTGGAAAAATACGGTTGAAGAAACTGAGGACTAGTTACCAACAACCAAGTACAATCCCTTATTTGTGTTCTAGGACTGATAATTATTATGCTTCATAGATTGTTCCCCATGTTTCCAGATCCCCGTAATGTTTGTATGTTAATACTTAGAGAGGGACTAATAATATTTAGATCGGGGATAGGATCATGTTACCACTTACCGGAATTTTTTCAAGAGTAGTAGCAGCAGCTAGCAGCTATCATTTTGCAGACATATCAGGATAAAAAGTTAGCTCAATCTTCTTTGTGTTCTTGTATGTACTCCCCTTGGCAACTATTGAAAGGTGTGGAATAATACGAGTTAGAAATTATTGGTGCTCTGATTTTGTGTTCTTGCTTCAACATTCTGATAGCTTCCATAGTGCTAGTTTTTTTTACTGTTTTGAACCATGATGTTTCCATGTTTGTAATTTGTTTGCAACGGAATGAATCCATATCCCCCCGGTGGTTTCTTAAGTTACTTCCAAAATTCATCAAATTTCCTTCTTCCCCAGGAAATTCCTTATTACTCTCCTATGGCACCAAATTCTCACTTTGTTGGGCTCGATGCACAATATGCTCCAGTCCTGGCTCAGCCCTTCATTGATATTGCGAGTGGCGACAACAACATAGATTGTAGGATTGGGAAGCTGTTGTCGTGGACACAAGAGGAGGACTTGAGATTGGTAAGTTGATTTTCATTTGGGCATCTACATAATTAACACTTGTAGTTCAACATGTTTATATTGGTACTAATATATTTTTACACAATGCAGTTCAATGCATGGTTGAACAACTCAAACGACTCAATCAACGAAAACTACAAGAAAAATGACCAGTACTGGGGAGAGGTTACTGTTGTGTACAATAGCACCACCCCAAAAAAATTGAAGAAGAGAAGTGAAGCAAGCCAAGGACCATTAGCACCGAGTGAACAAAAAGGTCGGCTGGTTCTATGCCTCTTGGCTTAAGGCTAGTCGTATATATGCCAGTGGATATTCAGATGATCAAATGATGGACAAGGCTTTGAAAATCTACGAGGAAGACTACAAGGAGGGGGCAATTCATGTTCATGTACTACTGGAAGGCTGTCTGAGACTAGCCAAAGTGGCATGCACACATGAGAAGCTGGACAAATTGAAGAAAAGAAAAGAAAAGTTTCAGAGTTTGGGGAGGCGTAGGAGGACTTGACATCTGTTGAAGATACCAAAGATATTCCACGTCCACAAGGGACCAAGGCTGCTAAGGCTGAACGCAAAAGAAAAGGCCAAGGCAAAGGGAAGGCGATGGCTGCAATATAAGTTATCGATGGTATGGAAGAAAAGCTTGACAACTTGATTGCTTGGTCCGAAGCTAGCAAGGGTCACAGCAATATGGTTGAGGTGCAGGAACGTCTGTCTGTCGAGAAGCTTGAAACGACAAAGGAGAAGAAGGAGGACAAAATGCTAGATACATACAAGGGACTCCTTATGCATGACACAAGAGGTATGCCCGATGACATAAAAGTTGAGCATATGAAGACATTGAGGTCTATGATGGAGAAGTTGTTTGGTCCATCTGATTGAGGTATGACTGTAATAATAGCTTGTTGATTTTTTATTTTCATCGATTTATTTGCAACAAAGATATTTGTTTGCTTTATCATGTGTTCCATGCTTTAATTTAATGGCTTGTGCAGAAGTTGTGATCATGAATGTTCAAGCAAGAATTAAATGAAGTCAAGAATTTAATAACTCTTAGAAGAATTCTTTGGAGATAAGATAGTAAACACCATATTTAGCCAATTAGGACAGTCAAGTGAACTGTCGGGACTTGCATACCATCTTGTGAATTTCCATGAATCCAACCTTGCATAACTAATCTATTCAATGGAAACTTTTTCCTTTTTATCCTAACTTGTGTAATTCTTGTGAGTTCTGACATTATCATGTATATTAGAATAAGTCTGAAATTTATGTGAGCTTTTAAAAGCTTTTAGACTACTGATGCATACAATGTAGCCTGTAGTCTGTAATTTTTTGGTTTGGTCATCAATCATTCCTAAAACCCAAGAAATTTCTGATACATATAATTTTTGGTTTGGTAATCAGTCATCAGTCATTCCTAAAACCTAAGCAATTTTTTGGTTTTGGTTTGGTCATCAGTCATCACTCAATCCTAAAATCCATTCATGAAATCAATGTAGCCTAAAATCAATGACAAGCCTGTAGTCCCAATGTAGCTTGTAGGCTCAAATCCAAATCCATTTATGAAATCAATGTAGCCTGTAGTCCTAATGCTATCATGCATGCGTTTATTTTTTAGTACTAGGCTGAAATCAAAATCCATTCATGAAATCAATGACAAGCCTGTAGTCCTAATGTAGCCTGCAGGCTGAATTCCAAATTCATTCATGAACAGAAACATGTTATAGTAAGTTTATTTTTGGGTCCTAGGCAGTTAATGACTTCATTTGCAGAATTTGTTGGGTACTAGGCAGTCAATGACTTTCACTTGCATGTAGTCCCAAAGCCTATAGTCCCAATGCTATCATGTAATCCCAATGTTAGCATGCAGTCCCAACACTGATGTGTAAATATTGGAGTAGTACATCCAACTCTATATATTAGACTGTCTGACCAAACCAATGTCCACAAACTCAAACAATTTCTATTCCCCACTATGTCACACCAGTTGGACTCATCTTCCAACTTTGATGCTTTCGATGACACCAACACCGTAGACCCAACCGAAATCATGGAGCATCTCATCGCCGACCAAGACGCCCTCGATTCTTTTGCTAGGCGTCTCGCAGCAAAGTTCAAGGCCAAAATCGTGGTGCTTCGAGCTAGGATTTCTCAACGCCAAAGAGGTACTAGGAGGTACATAAGGAGGAATCATGAAGAGGGCCACAAACAACTCTTTGCCGATTACTTCTTCGAAGACCCGCTCTACACCAACTCAATGTTTCGTAGAAGGTTCCAAATGGGAAGACCCCTATTTCTACACATCGTGAGCGCCCTTGCCGAGTGGTCTCCCTATTTCACTGATAGGGCAGATTGCACGAAACGGCTCAGGCTCTCGCCGCTACAGAAGTGCACGGCAGCTATTCGTATGATGGCATATGGCACCCCTGATAACCAACTTGACAATTATTTGAAGATCAGCGAGAGCACTTCAATGGAGTGCTTGGAGATGTTCGCACAAGGGGTAATTGACAAGTTCGGCAGGTATTATCTGTGACGCCACACATGTGAGGATGTGGAGCACTTACTGCAAGTTGGTGAGTCTCGAGGCTTCCCTAGCATGCTAGGAAGCTTAGACTGTATGCATTGGCAATAGAAGAATTGTCCGGTTGCATGGAAGGGTCAATTCACCCGTGGTGACCATGGCATTCCTACACTCATCCTTGAAGCAGTAGCTTCATATGACCTTTGGATATGGCATGCCTTTTTCGGTGTCACCAGTTCCAATAATGGCATCAATGTGCTCAATTAATCTCCATTGTTCATTGAGGAGTTGATGGGGGAAGCTCCGTGGGTGCGGTATTTTATCAATGGGAGGCAGTATGAGACCGGCTACTATCTTGTAGATGGAATGTACCCAGAATGGGCTGCCTTCGTCAAGACAATTCTGCTCCCCCAAACAGCGAAGGATAAATTGTTTGCACAACATGAAGAAGGGGCGAGGAAGGATGTTGAACGGGCGTTTGGTGTCTTACAATCTCGTTTCACCATTGCGTCATCGAGCACGATCATGGTCGCGGGTCACTATTGGGAATATCATGAAAGCATACATCATTCTTCATAACATAATTGTTGAAGATGAGAAGGAAATGATTACCACTTCTCTTGACTTGAACGAGACTCCAGGGACATCAATTGTTCTACCTCCAGAAATCAAGAACGGTCTTGATCCTTGCTTTACTAACGTGCTACAGAGAAACGCTGCTATTCGTGCTCGACCAACACATACCCAACTTAAGAGGAACTTAGTAGAGCACATTTGGCAGAGATTTGGCAACTAGCTAAATAATTAGGTATAGTTTTAGTAATCTTTTATGCAATTTCCTTATCTGCTAGCAGACCATATCGAAATGTACTCATTTAATAAAATATATGCAATTCCTAGTATCCTCTGTCTCAATCTAGCAAATAATTCATGGTAAGTTTATTTAAGTGCATGTGATGATATCTCAATGTAACATGTTTTTAGTTCATGCCTATTCGGTTATATATGCATGCTTCCAATTTTCTTTAAAGTTCTCTTTGGGTTTTTTTTCCATGGTTGCTGCTAACCATACTATTTTGGTGTTCACACAGTTTATTTGCAAGCACCTCAAAAATTGCTAGTGATGGCTCTTTTGTTGCAGCTAGTTATATATGTACTGTCTCAAGAAAGTGCTAGTTATGGCTACATTGTTGGCATTTTGTTTAGTTCTACTTTCTGTTATGGCTAAACTGTTGGAGACCTTATTTCGTTGTACCTTGTAGTACTTGTTTCGGTTTATGGCAGTATCGAGTTTATGGCAGATATTACTTAAACTGAATTGTATGGCATACTTGCTGCTTGTTAATATATTTGATAAGTACCAATTACCTGTAATTGCATACTTGGTGTTAGAATGTTAACTTATTTGAATGATAAAGCATACTTGGTGTTAGAATTGATGCTTGTTTATATATGTAGTTACAACAAAACAATATATGTACGTCACAAAGATTAAAGTTAGTGTTGATCAGTATGTTTACTTGATTCATGCAAAGCTTAAATACTTGTGAGGCCTTAAAGAGACAGCTCAAGAGACAATGTATTAGAATAGTTGTCTCTAAAATTATCTCAAGATGGCATGGAGGGTGTTAGAGACAACCTAAAAGACAAACTATTGAGCATGCCTTAACTGGGAGCTTAATTGGGATGATAAAATGGTGTGTTTGTACACTAGCAAACATGTTTGCAATTAATAGTGGTTAAGATGAGGATTCTTAATGCGTGTGGCTATAATTAATTCAACCGTTCAAGAATGTGTAGAGATGGCCAGATGGGTCGTGCCGACCGGGCCGACCCGAGGCATGACACTGTTGGCTTGGTCTAAGCACGGCCCACACTGTTTATGGCCCGGGCTGACACGGCAGAAGGCCCGTGTCGTGCTTGGCCGCACTCGCATGATGGTGGCTCGACACGCACGAGCAAAGGTCGAGCCATGCCGTATGACACTGGCCGACACGCCCGCTTGGGCCCGTGTGCGGAGAGGCCGAGGGAGGGAGGAGGAAACTAGCCGGTGGCGAGGGAGGGAGGAGGAAGCCAGTCGGCGGTGAACCAGCGAGGGAGGGAGGAGGAGGTGAGGCGCCGGCGAGGAGGAAGGAGATGGGGCGGCGAAGGGCGCACGGGAATAGAAACAAGGAGGAGAGGAGGAGGAGGACGGGGCAATGCCGGCGGTCAGAATAGAGGGAGGAGAAGGCGACGGGGCGCATAGGTGTGATGACGAGGAGTAGAGGTGGAGGAGGAGGAGGAGGGCGGGGCAGCACCGACGACTGGCGTGGAGGGAGGAGAAGGCGACGGGGCACACAAGCGGGGGGAGGGGGTGAAGGGCACACGGGTGCGGCGACGAGGAGAGGAAGAGGAGGGTTCGGCGGCGCCGGGGCGGAGGGAGGAGGCGGTGGGGATGCGGCAGGGGCAGCAGGGGCCTACAGCTTGGCGGTGTGGGGCTCGGGGTAGGGACGGGGAGTCAGGGAGGGAGATAAGGGTGGGGGGAGGCTGGTGGGTCACGAGCACGATGGGTCGTGCTTAGCATGGCACGGTACGGTTGGAATTCTGCTCGTTGGGGACTTTTTCATGAGGTGGGTCGTGCCCGGCCTGGCACGGCACTGCCCATTTAGCCCTAACGTTTGGATTTTTTTAAAAAAAATCCAACCGTTTGAGGCTTTAAAATAGTAAAAAAAATCAAATTTTTTTTTGATTTTTTCCCTATAAATAGCCACCATACCTCACCCCCTCATTCAGCACCCATCCATTCCTCAATCTCTCTTTCAAATTATATTGTGCAAATTCAAATTCGATGTGAGATAATTTGGCAAAATTCAAAAAAAATGTGACAAATTTTGGAAAATTCAATTTCCAGCAGCAAGTCAGCAAAAGAGGTATAATACTATTTTTTTGCACAATGTTATTATTATTATTTTTTTATGGTAAGATGAAAGTAATAATAGTATTAGTTTTGATTTCGCAGTTTTCATTATGAAAAATTACGATAGCTTTGCTCTTGGTGATTACGGACTATCACCAAAGGAAGTTTTATCCATGGAGGTTGTGGCTGCCTCAAACCAACCGCAGTTGTTAGCAGAAGGGCAAGGCGGGGTTCCGTCATCAGGCTCCACAGCAGCATCTTCGTCGGCAACCACCGGAGCAAAGAGGTCGAGGTCGTCTACATCGGAAGTGTGAGAGAATTTTGACAGGACAATCAAACCATACGCATAGGGAAATGAGGTACCATATGCTATTTGTAAAATTTATCGCTATAAATTGTCTGCAAGGTCTACAGGTGGAACGGGGCACTTGCTTAGACATGCTACAAGTTGTAAGGCCAAGCAAAGATTGGTGATGAGGTAGATGCAGCTGCGTACAACCTCAACGGTACGGTACGTAGCTGGGACTACGATCCTAAGGTAGCCCATCAATCTCTCTTTCATTTAATTGCTTCTGAGGATTTACCATTAAGCTTTGGAAAGTCTACTTCTTTCCAAACTTACATTAGGAATATGCATAATCCTAGATTTTTTCTACCATTTCTAGATAGACAACTAGGGATCTAGTAAAATGCTACAATGAACGCTGTAGTAAAATAAAGAAACTATTTAGTATGTGCACATTTTCGGTAGCCCTGACCTCACACATATGGAGTGGTCGGGTTAGGAAGGATTATCTTAGTGTTGTTTCTCATTATGTTAATGACGACTAAGTAATGAAGAAAATACCGCTTCGAACTCTAGGGTCATGGATATTCTTACTCCAGTGTTGAGTACATACGCCGATTCCTTCTTGTTACATCAGTGATGCGCTTGTCATATTATTAACCTTATAGTCAAATGCGGTTTGAAGAGATTGAATTCGTATATTAAAGTTTTTCGTGATGCGATATTTTACTTGAATAATTCTAACGTAAGAATAACAACATATAAGAACTTCTGCAGGGCGATGGGTGTACGTCCAAGAAAGTTCAGTTTGGACATGCCGGTAAGGTGGAACTCTACTTACATGATGCTTAAGAGTCTTTTAAGATATAAGGGCATCTTTTCTGTTTTTATTCAAACGCACTATCAGAGCACTGATGGTAGTATACTATTGACTGAGCAACATTGGTTCATTGCTAAGAAGACACTTCAGTTTTTAGGGGAAAAAATTGAGGCTATTGTTGCTTTGTCCGCTGTCTATTATCCAACATCTCCTGTTATTATGCATAATATTTTATAGATTGCTAGTCATTTAAAAAGCTATGAAAATGACACAATTTTAAGAGAGGTTGACCTAAGGACGCAACCACTGCTTTAACATGCTGCACTGCATCCTCTACTTCAACAACATCTTCTCCAATAGGACTTTCGGCTGATGCAAGACCATATTACCCAATTGGATTGAGCTACGTCTACATGCCATGGTGCTACATCTACATACCATGATACTATATCTACAAGCCATGGTGCTACTGCATGTGCCAAGCTGGATACATTTTGGTCAGATCAGTTTGGAATCAGCCTGACAGCACCAACTTCAAACGGGCAAAACTTTCACATATAGAGTTCGTTAGAGGTCCACGAGTACTTGATTGAAAGCTTATTTCGTTCTCTTTCCAACGGATCTGGCCTCACCTTCAAATTTCTTCTGAACTGATCGCAATCATCAAAAGAAGACATCATATCACTTATTTGGGCCAATCTGGGCCTTGTAATCATACTGAACTTGGGTCATCTGCCGGCGGATCACCTGGAGGGTGTGTTACTGTTCACATGAATAGTACCCCACGAATTTAGTCCCACCCCGCTAGTTCTATTAGATGTGTGGCTCCTCATCCCCTGTTTAAGGAGGTCGTACCCCCTCTAGTTTGGTCGGATTTTGTTTAGTTAAAAGTTAGCCTTGTTACAACTTCGTGTATTGGCTTGTGTCGACTTGACCAACCATAATACCGCTTCAGAATCCCAACTCAATTCAATATTTCAATTCTTATTTGCAATTTCAGATTGCTTTATCTTTTTCTTGCGTGCTTCTTCGGTGTATGCAGGAATCGACCTTCGTGGTCAGGTCATCCGGGTAATCGTGTACGGTTGATAACGACTTATCAATCAGTTCAGCGATTGCGTGGTTCCGAGCCTTGCGTGTTCGTAGCCAGGATCGTGAGAGTTGAGCGACGTCTACCGAATTTATTGTTCTCATCGAAAGATCGGGCCAACAATCGGACCTTCAGGTTCATCACGTGGTATCAGAGCTACAGTTCATCGGTGATATTTTTTTCCTACAGTCCACATAGCCAAAAATCAAAAAAAATATATATAGATTTAGTTCATCATCCAAACCAATTTGTGCCTTGCAATTTTTCTTTTTAGTTTGCGGTGTTGAATTGTTCGTTGCATCGTCGAGTCATTGTGCTAGTTTCCTATCTAGATTGGTCTAGTTTAGGGTATTTTGCAAATCGTTCTAGTTTCTGTTCTTCGGTTTTGTCACTTCTCGCCATACAAAACAAAAAAAAATAGCAGATCGGTTTTTGCCTGCCGTCGTTTTCGTCCACAACGCGGGAGGGTCCAATCTAACGCCACCGCCACACGCAGTGCCTCTGTCGCTCCCGACAGACGACGACGCCGTTCAGGGAGCTGCCACCGTCGGCTCCCGTCACGCTTTGTCTCAGTCCGTGCGAGCAAACCAGGAAGTCACAAATACAAAAAAAAAAGATCGGAGAGCCGCTGCCAACGCCGCCACATGGGGCGCTGCCGTCTCCCGTCGCACTTCATCTTGGTCCGTGTGAGCAAACCAAGAAGTCACAACTACACAAAAAAACATAGATCGGAGAACCGCCAAGGTTTTCTACACATCCAAACCAAGGTTTTCTCATATTGAGTTTTTACTTGCCAAAAGTTTTAACGAGACAACCATTTGAACATTAATAAAGCTCTTTATTACATTTTAATATGTTTGTCTTTTTTTTACAATTCTTATATATATTTCTGAATTCTACACTTTTTTGGATTTTTTTGGATTTTTTTCTGATTTTTTTTAAAAAAAAATTCGAGCCTAACAGGCTAAGTGGACCGCAACCGGCCCATCAGACCAAATATGCTCGGGATGGCACGGCACGGCACGAAAGGCCATCAGACCGTGCTGGGTTGCCTCCCCGGTACATGGGCTGGCACGACATGGCCCATTTGTTTCGTGGGCCAGGATGGGCTATGCCGAGATGGACCACCACTAAGAATGTGCTTATATGGGCCCACTAAGAATGTGCTTATAATGTCTTTTGTTATTTAGCTGATGACTTTGTGCAATTGGTTGTACTACAAGATTATAGAAGCTAGTATGATGCAAAGGCGATGTTTAAATTGGTAGGACAAGCTACTAGACAAACTGTTTCGCCTTCTTCATGAATGAAGCATGTTCTTGGCTAGCAACTAGAAACAAGAAATCATCGTCTTCTAAGGAAATAGCCAAATATTAAGCCAAACATGAATTTAAAAGGGGAAAACCCTAATATTATACTTTTCCATTAAAAAAACATGTTTGTGGCTTTCAAGGACACTAACAAGAATAGATCCAAAAGTTGAGCGCTGAATCATTGGTAGATTAATTAGACGGATCATTTTCCTGTAATGTTGAAACCAGGATGTTCTCTAGTCCTATTACTATGGGTGGGCATTTGGTTTATTCGGCTAAGTCGGTTCGGTTTATTCAGTAAAACAATTTTTGGTTTTTGAGAAGTGGCCACCGAATTAACCAAACTGAAATAGCAAACCGAATCTAATTAACCGAAATATTTTGGTTCGATTAATTCGGCGATTCGATTTATCGAATTGTAGTGGGGAGGAAGGGAGGAGGAGGGAGATGAGGAGGACAGTGGAGGCGGCGGAGAGGAGTGGGAGGAGGAGGGTGTGGTGGAGTAAGGGGAGGTCGCAGGGGCAGCCCTTGTTGCTCAAGACACATCAAAGTGATTGAACCGAGACCGAGAAGCAATCCTTACCTGGCTTGGTGCGGCACCGCTTGAACCTACAGTCGTCCACAGTCGCCACTCGTTGCCCGCATTGCCAGCTTGCTACTCGCCTCTTGGTGGTGTCTCGCGGCAGCGGCCTAGTGCCCTGGGCAACTGGCGCTGGCGGGCTGTCGGCCAGTAGAAGCAGGACAAGGAGAACCCACCAAGTCGTCGGCTTGCCACGTTGTGGGGATTGGGGAACAGTTGTGTGCCCGTGCCAAGTGTCAACTGCTGAGATGGTGGTCGAGTCGAGTGAGGAACAGGTGGCGATGGCACGAATGGGACAGACAGCGGCGGTGAGGTCGAGTGTCCGGGAGTAAGGACTAAGGAGTAAGGAGATCTAGGCTTAGACTTACTAGGTTAGGACTTACGAGGGATGGGGTGGCACGAATGGGCCTTGGGCTGTGGCCTATGGGCTTCGATAGGGACCAAGGGAGTAAGGGTTACTAATATTTCGGTATTTTCGGTTAATTCGGTTTTTGGGACTTGGAAACCGCATCCTACACCAAATAGCACAAAAAAAATACCTATTACTACGAATCTCAAGTCTTGCCTACTGAAATGGTCAGGGGGGAAAGATAAAATCGTTCAAATGTGCCTAATGTGCGGGCATACTGACAACAATGTCGCCTTGCATTAAGCATCTTCTATATATGATGAAGAGCATGTGCTGAGTGCAACGAGCCACACAATCGTGAGATGACGGTGCAGACATTTTTATGCAGCATGTAAGATTATGAGCTAACATACACGAACAATGTACACTTGCACAGTCTCTACTCTCTATCTTTGGCTACATATACTCGGTAGCATGGGTTACTTGCATAGATGAAAGAGGTGGAACACTACATACCACTTTGACAGATGGAGTCTTGCACAGGGCAGCATAATACAGCACCCAGGTGGTCTGCGTATTCCACGAAGAAGAGCAGCATGGTGGCCGGATTACCTTTCAGGGTGGCCATGAAGTTGTGACGCCCCGTATTATTACCCCAGGGGTAATAACACTTAAGCATGCGGATTACTATTCGTTTGCCCGGTAGAACACCGCTCCAACGAATAGTAAGCCTTACCAGAGTTAGCGCATCAGAACAATAAGATAGAAACTGTCCTTTATTCAACAGTTAGCCACGCAGGGCTAAGGTCTTACAGTACACATACTAATTTACAAAGCCAAAATGAGACTACTCCCTCCTTCTTGCCTGCCAAACTCCACTGGCCTCCTAGTCGTCCCAGGAGTTGAATATGGTGTCCACCTCGCCCTGCGCCTCGTAGTAAGGATCTTCGCCTCCTGTGGTCTTACCTGTACCTGCACTGCCTTCGCCCCACTCGGGATACTTTCCTGCTGGACTAGGGTCTACAAAGGAGGATACTAACAAAGTTGAGTACAAATGGATGTACTCAGCAAGCATTAATAGCAAAGATGCACAGGATGCACTATCTCTACTCTTTATCACAATTTCTAAACCATCTCACTTTAGAAAATAAATCTCGACAAAAAGTGGCAAGTTTTAATACTGAAAAACTCTACTAGTCACTCGGAGAGACGAAAGACCCCCTGTGGTTCCCGTAGACTCCAATCCTGGAGACTGGCATGAATTCATGATTTAGTTTAGCATCACAGCAGCTTTGTACCACTTTACCCATAGCTATTCGAACTCTCTATGAACAGGTCCACCGCATTGCCTTAGATGCGGTTCGAGATCGAATACGTAACGCTTTCCGTGTTACGTGATTTATTTCTCCACCCATCACCTTCCATCGGTGCAGATTTAGTCACGCTGCTGACCTCATCATCCACCGAGTTCTGGTGAGGTTGGTTGAGGCAGCTTCTATCCTGCACTCAACACTCCACCTTAGCGCATATAGCGCCTTGGATCCCCCACTTCCGGACTATCCCCCACCGGTCCTGGGTTCCTCCATATCACTCACACACACCTATTACTTACCCGATGTGGAGAGCATAGTCACGTAACAAGGTAGCATTTTCTGCCCGCCAAAACGGGAAAATGGTTGGCACTGAATTACGGCATCTGACCGACCAAGAGTTTGTTGGTCCTTATATTATAGCCATATGTAAAAAGGGGCCCACCTCTTACCTCAACATCATCCTCGCGTTTCCCACCAGGCCCCCTTTACCCTCCTAGTAATTCTCATTCTTTCTTAATCATCTTATCTTATCTCAATCATTTTCTTTAGGTTTTGGAAAACCATTTTGATGCAATACATATAATAGTGCAAGATAGGGTATATTTTTAAAGTAACTATGTTAATGTTCAAGAGGATCGCTTGCCTTCGTAGAAGTAGGAAAGATTGGCGCCGATGAAATTCTGGTCAGCTGCTCCGGTCTGTGCTGATTCGCCTTCTGTAGCAAGTCGGCAAAACGAATTAATAATATAAGTAAATACGTAGTTGATTTGAGTGCTAATAGGAATACATAAGTTAGTGACGACTACCAGTTAGCACATTTTAATTAACTAAAACATTTTCGAGATCTAGGCGAAGTTAGCACCCCCCGAAATCGTCGCCCTGATGTCTACTCACTCTTAAGATCGAACACCCGAGGTTCACGCTTAACTAAATACCCGCGACGCACAAGATCTCTACACGAGCAAGCCAGCCTATAAAAAAAGAATAAAAGCTATACCACCGGCTCTAGCAATACAACCACAAATTGATTTTAAGTTGGTTAAACTGATAAGACCAAGTTAACTTAATTAGTCGCAAGTATTTAACGGCTAACCAATAATTTACTAGCAACTACCACCGAGAGGGCAATAATCTACAACCAATAAAGAAAATCTACCCCTAAATCTAAAATCCTAACCTAACCCTAACTCCAATCTAAACTCACCTAATTTCTCTCCTCACTCCCCTTCTTACCCCTCCCCCTTCGGCTGCCTTCCCCCTAACCCACACACGCACGCACGCGCACAAACACAGCCTTCACACTACTCTCCCGATCCCCTTCTTCCCTTCTTCAACCCCAAGCGCCGCCGCCCCTCTCTACCAGCTCCGGTTGCCTCCTCCCGGCTCGGCGTCCTCACCCGGCGCCGCTCCTCTCGGCTTGGCCCGACCCCAGTCCAGCCCGACCTCCTCGGCTCCCTCTGCTGCCGCCGCGGCCCTGCGTCTTCCCCGAGCGCACCCGACCCAGCCCGGCCCACCGCCGCCGGGCTCTCGGTCAGTCCACCGCCTCGGCCTTCCGCGCGCGGCTCGCTGCTCCCTGCGGCCCTCAGTGCTGCTGCCGGCGCCTCTCTGCGCATCTGCTCCTCCGGCGCGGCTGAGGCGGCACTGACTCGCCCGTGCCTCCACTCGGTGTGGCCTGGGGCCAGCGCCGCCTCGCCTACGCGCCTCCTCGCACACATGCCCGTGCTGCTGCTCGGTTGCTACTGAGGTTGACCTACACCCTACTCTCTTTCTCTCTCTAATCTCTCCCCCTTTGCTCTGAGATGCATATGCGATGATCTGAGGGTCTAATGGCTATTGATGAACTGATGGCTTGCGAACTGAGAGCTCTAAGATGATGCTACTGAGATCTGGTGCTATGTGTGAAAGATGTGCATGTGTGGTGCATGCTGAGGTGCAGCTGAGATTACCTCTAGTTGGGGTTCTGGGGTGGGGAAGAGGATGGCAGTGCCGGCTTTGTGCTAGTGCTCTCCTCTTCTCCCTTGCTGTGTGTCGCTACACCGCCGATGGTCCAATGTCGTCATTGGTCGCCCACGCCTCGGCCCCCTTCTTCTTCTCTGCTTCTTGCCTCCTTCTGATCCTTTCCTGAGGTGATCTTGGGCTTGGGGGACAGCGGGTGATGGACGGTGTGCTGGTGGTGGCAGTGGCTTGCTTGTGCCTTGTGGTGGCTTTGTGAGTTGGGTTTTGTGTTTGGGGCTTTGCTGGTTTGCTATAGCTTCTGGCTCTGGCGATTGCTTGGCTTACTTTGCTGAGAAGGATGGCTTGAGAAAGGCTTTGTGGATGCATCCTCCAAGAATGGCTTATTATAGGGGAGCATTGGTGGCTTCCCTTGTGGTCGCCAAAGACCACTATACCCTTGCCCTTATCCTCAATGCTTTCTTGTGATACTATTTGGGCTAAGGACCTTTGGTCCAAGAATGCTTTGAGGCTATTTTCTGATATTCGCTAATGGAGGTAAGTCGGTAAAATGTGGGCACCGATTCTAATATTGCCGGTGATGAGGCCCACGTAAGGCGAGATGGTGCCACTACCCTAGGGTGGTTGGGAAGCCTCCATGACCTTCGTAAATAATCGACGGCAATCTTCTCCTTCTCTAACTCCTCTTTATTGATTTTGGTCTAACACCGGTCTTGTGTTTTTGGTTGGCGGTCGAGAAAATGTGGATGATGTTGGGGTGGTGGGTTGGCGATGAAATGGGTTTGACAGAGGCGATAATCGACAAAGATTCAAGGAGGGCTTCGCGATATGAATGCAAAATTGGATTGCCATTTAATTAGCTAATTCTTGTAGGATGTACTGTGCTCTTAGACCGATTGATGTAAATCAGACTAATGCAAGCAATGCAAATGCTGATTTATTTATCTAATGCAATGACAATGCATTTTAATTACCGACTGATTCTATTATGGTGCTGAATGATGACATTGCATGAATGCTGCGAGTGTATGAATGATCGACACGATACGCTTTAGCTAATTTGGAGTGATCTAATACTATCGTTAACTCACCACTAAGACGAGACTAATCGCTGCTAATTACCGATTACGGTTACGAGGTTAGGACTAAAAAACGCGGGTCCTCACAGAAGTTGACATGCTGATAGACGTACTTGCTTACGTACATGACAGTGGCGGAGGAAATGAGAGTTCGTTAATGCCATAAGCTTATGTTTGGGGGAAATGAGAGGAAGCGTGAGCAGCAAAATTAACCGGCTTACTCCGACGGCGCCGTTCCAGTGGCGCATCGCCCTGGCGGCCAATTCGTTGAGAGAGCCTCATCTCCTCCTCCCTAAGAGCCTGAACTTGCACTCTCGCTCCAGGCAAGGGTCAAGCGGAGGCGTCGACGGCGGAACAAGAAGCGCCGCCGCGGCTGTAGTGCGGGAGGTGCCGGAAGAAGAAGAGCGCCGTCTCCGAGAGGGCCAAGGGCGGGAGCGCTTGCAGAAGGAGGTCGCCGAGATGGCCTTTCGCGACCCTCGCCTCCACGGTGTCTGCCCCCTTCCGCAAGCGCTCCCGGCACCGAGGGCTCATCGTCGATCGCCTCTCCCCTCCCCTCTGCAACGCGCCGCGCACCGTCCGGAAAAGCAAGTGGGCCGCGAACCACGGGCCGATCTTTGGCGTGGCGCCCGTTTCTTCGGCGGGCCTTTTTTGGACGGGCCCGTTTTGGGCTGCAGCAAGCGATTTGTACTCCGCTTTGTGCATTGTTTGACTTGACGGCTCGTACGTGTAACGTGTGTGCGAGTACAGAGGATTTGCGGCTTTGCGCGGTTGCCCCCCTCGCCGTTTACGTAACTTGATTTCATTTCTTTCGCTCATTTCATGCTTGAAGCATGTTGTGAACATACAAACTGTTCATTTGAGCATGAACTTTTTTTAAAAAGTTGATTTGAACATAAATTTTTTTTAGGGAAGTGGAAAATGCAGGGGAATGAAATGAGTGTGTGTTTGATGCATACTTATCAATACCATTCCGAATGTCATACCGGTTTGTCTTTTGGAATAAGATATTTTGGTATTGACCCGTACCGGTGCACCATTCTGGAGTTTAATATAATAATACAAATTTATGAAGTAGGGGCCGACTAAGCTCCAGTCGCCTGAAATTTTCTTAAAAACCTAGTCACTTTCTCCGGTATATTGGATCACCATCCAGTGGTTTCTGTTTTTTTATGTTGAAAAATTCTAAACTAAACAAAAGTAAAACTAGGTAAGCCCTACAAATACAAAAATAAAACAAAAAAAAATTCTAAACTAGACAAAAATAAATCTAGGTGAAATCTACAAAAACAAAAACAAAACAGAAATTCTAAACTAGACAAAAGTAAATCTAGGTGAACTCTACAATACAAAAACAAATAGAACTAAAAGTTACAGTAAAGTTGTGCTAAAATTACACGTCACTTGGTAATGTAATTTTAGACTTAATAATGCGTAATTGTAGGTGACTGGGTTTTAAAAAAATTGATTTACTAAGAGCTAGTAAAAGCGTTATAAGTGTGTGTGTGTGTGTGTGTGTATATATATATATATATATATATATATATATATATATATATATATATATATATATATATATATATATATACATGCACATGCACACCACAAATACATGAATTTTTTTAAAAATAATATAATTTTAAAAGATATTTACAAAAATAAATAGCCGCCTCCAAAAATTGTAAAAATATATCCCTGTCGTCAGTTCAATTGGCGACATGAACCTATCGCCAGTTGAGGTATCTATCGCCAGTTCAACTGGCGACAGGGTCCTGTAGCCAGTTCAACTGGCGATAGGTACCTCAGCCCTATTCCACTTAGCCAATTTTTTATTTTCATAAATTTTAAATGGTACCAAATTGTTAGACTCGCAATAACATTTTGTCATCGTCGTATGTTGTTCTACTACGGTTAATTTTTGAAGAATTTTACGAGGACGATTGAGGTATCAACGATTCGTAAAGGGGAAGGTAAGTGATATTGCGATTCGCTCGGGAATTCATACACATTGATATTACAGAACTTCCAGCAGAACATCATAACACTTAATTGAAATGATAATTCAGAACATTGGTAATAATATATTACTACTGTCCGTTTTTTCTCGTAGTCGCGGCCTCAACGTCTCCCATGTGAACTGCCTCTAGTCGGGGGCACCGGATGAGGTCCCCGAGGCGACGTCCGGAATGCCGATGTCTCCTTGGTCCTGAGTATTTCGCGTGGGGCATGTCTTGAAAGTGTGCCCAGACTCCCTACAAATGGAGCACTTCTTCGTACGACGCCCGGCTTCTGCCTAGTCCATATCGTTCCTGATGCGCCGTACCTGTTGCCGGCCAACCTTTCCCTTGAGCCTAGCAATGTCCGCGGCCCAGATTAGTTGCTCCCAGGTGGGATGGCTAGTGAAATGGCCAACAACGGCGTAACCATACATCTCTCCACTCCATGTTTGCATCACTGCCTCCTTGGTGAAATGGTGAGAGAGGTACTGGCCGGGATGCTGCGCTACCGTCGAACAGGTGGCCATGACATGGGAGCAGGGCCTATGCAGAAGAAGGGCCTTTGTTGACGACGAGGTTCTCGAACTGGTATGTGTTCCACTCGGATGGAACCGCCTGCTGGTCCGCATCATCCTCGTCATCGGAACCTTCATCTTCGGACAATTCCATGTAGTCCTGGTCTTCGAGATCCATCCTTTGCACTAGGTCTTCCAGCTCCTCACCCTCGTCAGCTAGCCCACTAGCTTGTCTCACTGAAGGAGCTACTTCGACATAGTCTTCATCGACGGCATCAGCAACCCCTTGTCTTTCAGCCATTGTGTGCGCCACGCTGGAGTCCCCGAATTCTTCCTCGGTGTCAGCAACCCCTACTTATTCAGACACGGATGCTGGAGTGGGTTTGACATAAGCTCGACCGTATGACCAATTTCATCCTCTCCCTCGCCAAGCGTACATACGACCGCCATGAATTTGTTCCCATTAGTTGCACTAACTCCCAATACGTGGGTTGTCCTGCCCGGGGGCAAGGCACATCAATGTCAGATCGTACACATCACAGTCCACTTGGAACGTGTGGAACAACCACCGCATCACAGCGCCGAATGTACGCTGCTCAGATCTTGGTAGGGGCACGTCCGCTGATTGGAAATAACTCAAATCAATTCCCTCAGGACCCTCCATAATAGTCCCTCGGCTATAGTAAATTTTGAAATTGGCGACGTCAAACATATTTGACGCACTGCAGTGTAAAGAACATTTACACGATGAACTACATATCTAAAACTAAATAGCTAGCCCATAAAAAAGTATGTAAAACGGACTTCAGTACATAACCGTACATCAAAAACTATGCAATCCATTGTGTTAAAAAAAAATTACCCGAGAGGTGGGCAACTGGACGAACAGCGCTTTGCTAGCTTTTCTCCTCCTCTCTCTTCTCTCCTTCTCTTTTTCCTGAATAAAACTAAGTCTTGTGTGGAATTTTGAGGGTTCCAAAAGGGTTTTATAGGGGTCAGGGGCTTGTCGCCAGTTCAAACAGCGATCGCTTCCTGTCGCCAATTGAACTCGCGATAGATAGCTCAACCGGCAACAAGGGGTTCAACTGGCGACAGGGATTCATTTTTGTAACTTTTTGCGGCGGCTATTTATTTTTGTAAATATCTTCTCAAAATATATTAGTTTCGGAAAAAAATTACAACCGGTTCAACTGGTGACAGGAAGCTAAAACCCTAAACAACTTGCTTTGTTTGTGATTTTTGCATAATTACAACGGTACGAAATGGGTTAAACTGACAATAGGATTTTGTGATCGTCGTGTATTGTTCTACTAAGGTGAATTTTGTAGGATTTTTTTAGGACGATTGAGGTATCAATGATTCGTAAGTACGAAGCCAAGTGATATTACAATGCATCCGGAAATTCATGCACAACTCCCTTGGAGAACTTTCGGGAAATGACGTAACGATAACAACACGATATTTTATCGGACAAGGGGGTTACATGGCACGCAGGATAACGAACCGAGGACGGTACACGCATGCCTTTAGGAAAATAGAAATACATGGGATATGTGGACGAATAGGGTAGAACTGCTACATGAAACGTGGTCATTTGCCCTTGCGGCCCAGCTTAGCGTTGTACTCCTCGCCTTGCGCCTTAGCCCTCTCCGCGATGGCCCTCTTCCGCTCCCTCTTGGCCTCCCATCGCCTGACATGCTCATTCTTCTGCTCCTCGCGCTGCATGTCCCGCCTACCCTGCTCGGCCTGCTCAGCTTTCAACTCTTTGAGGCGCCTTTCACGGGCCTCGATGTCCTCTCTAGCCCAGCTCTTCCATGTCAACAACCACCACATGTCATAGGGGTGGATCTTGTCGTCGATCCACTGGCTGAAGTTGCATAGGGGTGGCGGTGACTGCGGTGGGTAAAGAGAGTTGGTTACGCCGTTACGGGAAAAAAAATAGCATTGTACCCCGAAATACGATTTCATTACCGACTGTCTGTCGGTGTAGTCCACAGTGTAGTTTGGGCAACACCAATAGCGCTGCCCAATGGTCCACTCATCGATTGATTTGACGCACTTGTAGGCATCCCGACACCAGCATAGGGGTGGCGCCACCTCTATAGGGGGCCCTTCTGGAGGGCGTTCCGCAGGCATAGGTGGGGGCCGCGGCTCGACCCAGAATCATTGTGTGTACTGCGAGGCAGCTTCCTCAGATCCACCAATTCTGGAAAAGTTTGGTGTGTGAAAGGCTGCTGACTAGCCGCATGATGGCAAGCGGCGGTCTCATGGGCAGACACCCAGTCCTTCAAAAGCTTGCGGATTTTCTCTCATTCCTTCTCATTGTCTATGTTTTCTACTTGGTGGTGCTGGTGTGGAGTTGCTGGTTGAGTTGCACTGTATTTATAGCTAGAGCGGACACAGCCCTAGCCGGTGCTCCATTGCAAGCTATCTCATCTGCTCACGTCTTGGCAAAAGCTGGCTCGTCGGGTCACATCGTCCTGAAAAGCTAGCTCGTCTGGTCACATCCTCAGAAAAAGCTGACTCGTCTACTCACGTCGTCGTAAAAAGCTGGCTCGTTGGGTCACATCATCGTGAAAAGCTAGCTCGTCTGCTCACGTCGTCGTAAAAAGCTGGCTCGTCGGGTCACATCGTCCTGAAAAGCTAGCTCATTTGTTCATATCGTCGTAAAAAGCTGGATCGTCGGGTCACATGGTCCTGAAAAGCTAGCTCGTCTGGTCACGCTATCCTAAATAGCTCGCTCAAGAAAAAAATAAGATATCAAAACACGAGACTACCATAATAATAGTTGCACACAGAATAATATTTACATACTACCATTACTGATATTTACAGAAATCAATATCTATTGGCGTCCCCTCTTGGGGCACACCCTACGTGTCGCCTCGGGCCTCGCCCGTCACTAGTGCGAGTACGTTAGAGGATCAGGCTGCCTGACTACCCAACGCAAGCTAGTAGCCTGTGGTGGTGTCGCTAGGGGCTACTCCTGTGTCGGCTGGGACGATCTCGGCACACCATACAGCTGAGAAGCCTCCAAAGAGAACTGGGTGTCACGCGGGTCCATTAAGAAGTCCTCGATGGGTGCCGATAGGTCTGCATCGTCTGGCGACAATGCATCGTCCTCCTAAGCCACTCCTGCGAAGCATTACGTTACAAACGAAATCATGGCGAAAAGGACGTTATGCAAGCAAACAAGCTGAACTTACCTACTAGCCCGAAGATATGCTCGGACAACGCGGCATACTCCTGCCCCGCGTACGGGTGGAACTGAGGACCTGTAACAGAAGATTGCCGTTACTAACTTGTGAGGTTCAAAATAAAGATGCGATATGAGCGTGTGTCCTACTCACCTCCGACATGTCCCGCGGTGCTTTCCCCACGCTGCCACGACAATGAGCCCGCCACGTCCGCGGTAGGAGGTTGTGTCCTGCCACCTCGGCTGACCCCTCGTCCTCGCACTGGTCGGTCCACCGGTTCGCTGACGTCGCGACTGGGCCGCGATCTGACTCGCGCACTCCTGCCTCTTTGATCCGCTACAGGATCCCTCTCGTCTCCCCCAATGTCATGTGCTGCGCGGAGTCTACCAACTCGATAATCTCGCGGTGTAGATCCTCCTGCACAAGTAATCAACAAGTTGTAAACCTAAGTCTGTCTAATTAAATATGAAATAAGGACCGTTGAATACATACGCAACGGTGGAGAGCGGAGTCCGGCTGGGTGGGGTATGTGTCGGACATCGTGACCTCATGTCGAGGTGGGTCGACCACGACCCGGACGCACTAAAGCCTCGTTCGACTAGCGTACCACTCCATGTACTCATCGTACGTCTCGGAGTCGTAGGGATCATCCCCACACTGGATGAGGTCGTCGTGCGCGCCACTCCAACCCTCAACCCAAGGGGACATCCTGTCCAACCAGGACATCGTGCCATGAACTCTCTTCCTAGTGTACCTGTGGACGGCAAGATAATTATTTGGTCGGGATGTAACACACATTGTACGAAAGAAGTAAAGAGTGAACTTACGCGTGTACGTGCGTCGGCACCCGCCTCCCCACAAGGGGCTGGGACCTCCTGTCGCAGACTGAACTGGCGCATGCCCCGCTGCACCTGGTACTCCTCCACGAAGATATCATGCACCAAGGCACTCCGTGTCTACCAGTACACGTAGTCTCGCGTGCACAGCATCGACAGTCCTCCGGGCGTGCACGCGATCACCCTCTCGTCACTGTACGGTCTCCAGATGATGCGGTCATCGGTCAGCTGATCGAACATTACAATGTACTCCGGGTAGGATCCCTGCGAGGTGATCGGCTTGAAGGTGACCTGTGCAATAGAACACCGCAAACTAAGCACACGAAATAGTGATTACAATACGAAAAAATAAATGAATATGAAACTAACCCGTCGGTGGCACCACACCGTGCCCATGGTCGGCCGGTCCAGGTCGTCGTGCGGGACGTACAAGCTCTCCTCGTATGCTCGCAAGTCCAGCTATGGCCGTCCGATCTGGAAATGCTCCAAAGACCACAACTGCAGTAGTAACGGACATCCCGCGCACGGTGGCACGCGTCGCACAGTGCGCGATACGTCGCGCACAGCACGGCCAGACCCCAAGCATAGGAGGGGATCTCGTCCACCAGCGAGTCCGCCAGCTCACGTGCGTACTAAAGGTACTTCTTGTCGACGCTGTCGCCATGGGACCCTAAGAACATAACCCACCCAAACAACCACAACAGGTAGGCCTCGAAGTGCCTCCTAACAGCGACGTCCCCTGCGTTCTACGCCATACGCTCGGGCTGCAAGAAGACACATACACGTCGGCAA
The DNA here is from genome assembly GCA_036346255.1 of Ampelocalamus luodianensis. Lineage (NCBI taxonomy): Eukaryota > Viridiplantae > Streptophyta > Magnoliopsida > Poales > Poaceae > Ampelocalamus > Ampelocalamus luodianensis. The sequence continues at coordinate 1,103,083 of CM070632.1, read as the reverse complement.
GGTTCACATACGAATTGATGCGAGAGGACAATAGTTACGAAGACTTACGAGAACCGCGCATCCACTTCAACGCCGCCCATGCAGCCGTTGAACTCCACGCACCCGCACGGCGCAAAGACATCGTGGAACCTGGCTAGGAGGTCTGTGCGCCACGTGACCGGGATGTCGTGCGCCACCATTGGAGCGCCTGCGCAGGGCAACCCAGTCAGGTAGCTCACACCCTGCAGCGTCGGCGCCATCTCCCCGCACGGGAGGTGGAACGTGTGGGTCTCTGGCCTCCAGCGATCAACCAACGCCGTCAGTAGGACCCGGTCGTATAGAAAACGCCTAGACGGACGACCAGGACCCCACCATCCTCGCTAGTGGAAGGAGGCATGCCGCTCTCAACCTACGTCGAAACGATTAAGAACAAACATGAGTCCATGCAAAGTAGTCAGACCGTGATTGAGTGCATGAAGGTCAGAACTACACGTACCTCAGAAGCCAATCTCGGTGCAGCCTCCATGCCTTGATGGGCGTGCGTAGCCGCAACGCGTCAAGCTCTATCGGCGCCTCGCCCTCCGGGGGGACCACGGTACTGAGGCGGCTACGGTGACGTGCGTCAATCACCGGGTCAAGCAACTTGTAGTGGCTCGCGTCTGCATACCTGAAAATACAGCAATAAACAAAGTTGATAGCCTATGTAGCAACTACGGTTTTTCTTTATAATTTTAAGATGTGTCATGCTATTTTTCTAATTAAAATGGTATTTTCGGCACTAACAAGATATTTACCGCGCACTAACACAATATTTACCGCGCACTAACACAATAATAACCGCACACTAACTAAATAATAACCGCGCACAAATGAAAAGGTAAATAATTACTCTACTTAGCTACTCTATACATTTTTTACAGATTCATAGCTGGCGTCTTCCTATTTCTGCAGAAATATTATAAATCGTTCGAGTGTTGCAACATTCCTAACATGTGCACGATGAACTACATAATTTCATTATTTCTGCAAATATTCTCATTGCTCTTTCGACCTACTCAGCTACTCCAGATTTTCTTTACAATTTTAAAATGTGCCATGCAATTCTTCTAGTTTAAAAGAGAATTCATGTATTAATAATATAACTACCGGCTACACAATTCAAAATATGTACTACACAATTTGACTATATTTATCTAACCTACTCAATTCTATATCGCTATTTTTGTTTGCTAACCTACAAGGTTTTGACATAACGTAAACAGTTTCAGAAAATGTACCTGCAAGATGATTGATCGGATCTGATGCTCTGTCAATCTCTCTCCTCCGCAACGAACTGGCAGAGCTTCGCTACTTTTTTTTTCTCCCTCTCGTACTCTCTCTTATTTTTTTTTTCTGGAATTAAAATGAATTCTGGACTGATTTTTTGCCGTTTTTATAGCCGGGTCTCTGTCGCCAGTTGAACTGGCGACACAGATCCCTGTCGCCAGTTGGACCGGCCAGTCATATTTTTGTATTTTCTGGGGACGGCTATTTATTTTTGTAAATATTTTTTAAAATTATATTATTTTTAAAATAAATTCGCAGCGACAGTACCCATATATGCGCCCCCCGCGCAACGAGCCAACCGCGTCGAGCCAACACACCAAAGACAAGGCCCATGTGTGCGTACGAGCCCCCATATCACACAGCCTGTGACCGTGAGCAGGGCAGAGCGCACGACGACGCGCCTGCTCTGGCTGCATGCACTGCCCGAGCCGCTCAAAACAGAACGCCCCTGCGCTGCGCTGCGCTGCGATACGCATGCATGCACCAGTACTTGCACGGCCGGCCACATGATCGATCATCGAAAAGCGAACGAAGATCGAGCTAGCACCGCAGGCGGGAGGAGCGAGAGCCCATGGAGAGAGCTGCACGCAGACAGCGCGCGTTAGGGTCAGCGCTGCGTGGACATATGCGTGTCATTTCCGGGCGGAAGACAACAAAAGGGTCGTGGAATTTTGGATCTCGTGCACGCATGCGTGACCACCCCCGGATGGCTGTGGGTCAACCGAACCGCTTTTTGCGTACGAGACCGAAACCTTTGTGAACCTACATGAAAACCCACAAATTCATGAAAACTAGTGAAATCAATTGATCCCATCCCCACAGGTGTGATTAATGTTTTAGCTTCGCCACTGTGCATGACGCCCTGCACACATAGCAATTATCGATTCCGAGTAAACGCGCACTGTCTGTTCCTTTTGTGCATCCATGGTATATATATACTTTTTGCATACCATTAGTTCGGAGACTCGAGAGAGTGAACATGCCAGGTGGTGCTGCTGCTGCTGCTGCCAGGGGGCGGACCATCCCTCCGGGTATAGGGCATGGTGGGGCAGCCGCTCGAGCTTCCCTCCGGGTAGACACCAACCCCCTTCCTACATGGCTAGACCGCAGGCCTCACTATCCACGGCACAGGTGACCCGTGGCCGGCAAGAAGGAGGCTGCTGAAGCACCGAGTGTCGAACGAAAATTGAAGAGTAGGCTGTTTTGTGGTTGTGGCCTCGTGGGCTTTGCTCAATTGGGTCTGGCCTAGCCGGCCGGCCAATCGGAAGGCACAGCTCACAGCCCACAATTGCATCGCATTTTCCTCACAGGCTTATGGCCACCTCTGCTCCTCACTAACTCACGTCTTCTCAGTCCTCTCCTCCACTAACCCTAACCAAGCAACGAGAGCGACGACAGGCGAGGCGAGGCACGACAAGGGCTCGGGCGTGCAGTGGCCAGGGGGCGAGGCTGGGTCGTGATGGTGCGTGGCCTCAGTCGGCAAGGGCTCAGGCCGTCGGGCGCGCGGCGAGCCGGCGAGGCAAGGCAACCAAGGGTCTTTAATCCATGCTTGTGACTCCATCCTACTTAAAATTTAGTCCTGGGTCCACCCCTGGCTGCTGCTGCTACTATGCATTGTAGGGTCAAGACTCAATACTCAAGTCAAGAGAATTTGCCGGAAGATATATGAGAGTCACTTTCAATTCATACCATGTGACAAAAATGCAGTGGAGTTATCTCTACGCACCAGTATATATACAACATGACCAATACTAATTAGGAAATTGCTAAGGAGTACTCCAGTATTTCTCGCCTTCAGAGTACTCGAATTTTGACTATCCGGTTTTGCCTCGCGATTTGTGCTCCATGTGGCTTCGACGATCGGCGGCCAGACACCAACGACGCTTCGGCAAGGTTAGGGATAGGGTCTGCCAGGGTTAGGGCTGGGTTCACCGAAGCCTCGGGTATAAAAGGAGGTTGTGGGAGGCAATGGACTAGCGGTGGGCGGTGGATCCGACGGCGGTAGCCACTGGAGATGAGGAAGGAAAGCGGCCTAGGGGGGTCTCGCCGGAGAGGAGGAAGAAGGGCTACGCAGGGCGGCTCACCGGAGAGGAAGAAGAAGGGCAGCGCAGGGACGACGGGAGAAGTAGGCGGTGGACGTGCCTCGGCGGTGGCCTGGCAGCACCAGCGCAGGGGGGTTGCACGGCGGCGGCGGCGGCGGCGGCGGCTAGGGATTGGGGAAGGGAAGGGAATGAGGATGAATATATATGGTTTAGGGGAAGAATGAGATCCTTTGTATCTTGATCCATTGACTCAAAATTCGATTACTCCCTAACAAAAAATATACTCACATACCAGCTAGACGCCTCCAATAATTAAGGCTAGGCATGGTTTGCTTTGGCTGAACCAGAGTTCAGTTTCTTGGTTGAATTTCTGTGTACGTAGCTATAGCTCGTTCCCGCTGGAATTGGTTCCCTTTAACTAGACGTACGCGTGCATTGTGGCTACCTAGCTGCTGCCGGTAGACTGTACTCCTGTACGACACCTGATTGGATCGATGACACATGTATACGTATACGATGACACGTGCGGCGAGGATGTGGACTGGACGTCCAAATTAAAGGAAGAGAGGCCAAGGACAGGAGCAGTTCATCACAAGCCTAAGCTAACATCGGTACGGCCGGCCATGGTCATCAGCTAACACTCAGAGCAATTACCCCGACACGCGTACGATCACCTTGGTTTCACCAATAATTGTTTGGGGTCATGCATGCCAAATCGAGGATTATTACTTAGCATTGCGATGGTAGTACCGGCCTTCCAAGTACGAACCGTACGTGTAATGCATGCACCAATATTACAATGTTTGGTTCTGCTCTGAAAGATGATACGCAGGTAATCTCTGAGGGGCTCAATTGTCAGATCAAAGAATTTCCTTCTTCATGGGACTGCCTCTTGCGGTCTGACTGCTGCGTTGTCAGATCAGACCATAGTCGTATGTATGTTTAGGTTCAACTAGGTTTACTCCACGGATCACAGATCCAAACGGGTTAAACTCAACTAAGCTTACGGGCTGCAACATATAAACTCTATAGCAACAGTTTTATAAGTGACAGTGGAAGGACAATTGGCTACAAGGAGAATCAGTTAAGCTTTTCGCACAAAATCTATGGGAACTAATCAGTAAAAAAAAGTTAAAGAGAATCAGTTAAGTTTTTCTCACAAATAGTGCTTGGATCCAATATATAAAAGGGGGGATAGGGGCGACGTCAACCTGTTCCTGGCACCGAGCGACTGTCGAGGGGTTGACAAAGAGTGTGCTCGTGAGTGGGGAACAAGGGGCAACCAGCTGGCCTTCCCGAAGGGGAATAAGGGCTGGTGTGCCTTTTAAGGTGCAAAAAGAAGAAGCAGCTTGACACCTGACCGGAGACGAAATCGTCGGACCATTCACGCGCAGGGGGGGCGATGGCGTGGCATGACGTAGCAAGCGAGCGCACGCGTGTGTTTTTCTTTTGCTTACTTCAATTAGGTAAAACCAACTCAATCTTATATATTGGTCTCTTCCCACCTAGACTAGCAATATGATACTAAACGTCCCACATTCCACCGTGCATGAGTGAGTCTGTGGGATTTTTTTTTTAGAATTTTATACGGGACAAGCCCGTGATTAAACTCCAACAGACACACCGATACACAGCGCAGCTGCCATATCGAGGCAGCCATGCAGGCATGTCGATGGTCAGATCTCTCTCCTTTGCAGGATTCGGAGCTAGATACAACAGTAAAAGACAACAAGTGGAGTATAGTAGCTAGCTAGGAGTACCGCTACTTCCGTAGCTGCAAGAATTAATGTACAGTACGTACTCACGTTTGATGGAATCGAAATTAAAACCGATTGGTGTGCCGGCGTGCCGGCGCAGCCTATTGGTGTGGATGTGGTGGGTGAATTAGGACGAGCGAGCAGAGCAAGACCACGACCACGACCACCACGACCGTTCAAGGGCAAACATTAATTTCCATCCATAAGGGTATGTACGGGGTGACATCAACAGTCTATAATTTTTGCCACATAAGATTTTTAATGGTATGGATGAGAGAGAACAAGGAGAGAATAAAGTTGTTTGATATGCAACAGACAGTCTATAAGACCCTTATAGACGACTGTTTCGTTGTTGTATCCATATTGTTTGTGCGGTCATATATACATAACTTAAAAAACAACTAATTGTATGAGTTGTCTTAATTTTATCTATAGATAACATAGAGAGTATTGCATACAACAATTGTCTATACCATTGTACATGCTCTACGAAGGTATAGATAACTGTTGTTTATAGTATCTCTTCATATCATCTATAGATAGCTCCTACAATAGATTGTCTTTTTATATGTCTCTATAGACAGCTCTTACATATATAATATGTCTTATTTCTCGTGTTAAGGTCGACTACCGCATGAGAGACGGTCTAATTATCTATGCCCTTCTTTTCTCATTCATATCATCTCGTGTACTACGTCGTAAGATTTACAGACAACTGACATCACACTATTACGCATACTTTTAACACGTACGAGGCATGGAGCTGACGTGCGGTTTCGCGGAGGTGCCCCGTGGGCCGACCGAATCGGGGTGTCGCGGCCGGGCTGCACGTAGGCCAACGTAGGAGGCGTCCGGCTACCTGGTGGCACAAATTCATGAATGATTTGAATTTGGTAGAAACACATCCTTTCATCACGGGTCTCCAATGCTTCAGTTGACACATCAGATTGGTTTCGATCTGTGTGTACGTTTCGGCTAGCCTTCCAGGCACAGAGAGAGAGACAGACTTCGCAAGGCAAAAAGGCAGAGCATCACCAAGAAAGTTCCGGCTTGGCTTAGACACCTAGCTAAAAAGTTCTGATCAGTTGTTGCATTCCGATCGATCTTTCAATCAACGGTAAGATTAGAATCGACACCTCGTGAGTTGTCGCGATCCAAGTGGCCGGTAACACCGGTCCTATTGGCATGACCTTCTCAGAAAGCAAACATCACATTCAGATTTATCAAAGCCGCCTGTGTGCAACAGCACACGCAGACCTGCCTGCACTGCACAGATTTGCATGCATCCGTCTCTCTCTCTCTCTCTCTTCACGGGGAAACACCTTCAGTGGTTCACCCAAATCATGCTTGTTCTCTAGCACTCGGCTACTTCCAAATGTTCCCTACCTTTTCGTGCTTTGTTTCTGTAAGTACGTAGGCACGAAAGAATCCACACTTGACCTGTCTGTACCTTGAGCTACCTCGTGTGCTCCTGTGCACATCACAGTAATTTTACAGGAAAACGATGTAAACTAACCATTCAGAATTTCTGCATGATCCCTCTGTTCCAGACAAGGGCTAAATAATTAAGAGGCCATAACACAGGGGGAATGGGTGAAAGCTCGGTATCAAACTGTAGCTTCAGAATTGAACGTAAGAGCCAATTCATAGCCCAAATGATAAGTATGTAGATTATTCAGGTGGACAAACAGAAGAAACAGACATATGACTGCATGAAATGTAACCGGGAGCAATTAAGATCTCTGGTGTACATTTGCCTTGTGCTAGTGCAGGGATGATTTAAACCAAGTAAAAAAAAAATCCATCCTAAGTTCTGGCCCAGCCTTAATTTGGCACGATGGCATCCAAGTGGTCGACACCAACATTGATCCCAGCCAAAATTAACTGTCCCAACACATTACAGATAGAACAACAATTAAACCGTACGTCCGGCCTTCGCACGCTGTTATTTCTTGCTTGATCCATCCCTAGAAACTACACTAAACTACACCGGCCGCCATCAACAACATAACATCAGCAGTCACCACCACCATTAACATAATGATCACATCGATTAACTTCATGCATGAACCCTACTATTAGGCTAGCTGATACTTACCTTGCATGCAAAAGTTGTGCATGTGTTTGTTCGCTTCCATCTCCTACTTCATTTCTGGGTCCAATGAGCCCATGCCAAGACTGGCGGTGCCGTGCCGAAGCGGCAGCCCCGCCGCGCCGCTCATGCTCCGCACGACGCCGCCACCGACGCCGAGGAAGTCCCTCGTGCTAAGCTTGCTGTCGTCCATGCCGGGAAAGCCGCCGCTGAACGCCACGCCGGCTCCGCTGCCGGAGCCCGCGAGGGTGTTCATCAGGTCCCGGAACTGGCTCTCGTTGTCCGCCTGAGATGTACTCCTCGACGAGCTCTCCCCCGCCACGAACCCAGCTCCGGTAGGCTTCCCATTCAACGGGCCGCCGCTTCCCAGCCCTCTGAGCAGCGAGTTCACGCTGCCGCCTCCGCCACCGCTTGTCGTCGCGCCCATCTGAGCGGCCTTCTGCAACAGCGCAGTCGCTGACATCTGCGGCGGCGCGACGGTTTCGGAAGAGTTGTACAAGGAAGAGAAGCTGGTGCCGCCGGCCATTTGGTTGCCCATCATGTTCCCGGAGAAGATGGTCGCCGACTCGGTGTTAGCCCTGCTGTTGCCGTGCTCGCCGCCACCGGCGCCGCCGTTCCCGGCCGCGGTACCGTTGAACTGGTTCGGGAAGACAAGGCGCGCGTCCTGGCCACCGCTCGCACCCGAGAAGAAATCCAGGTTGAGGAGGCTGTTATTCCCCGGCTGGTGCTGCTCCGGCAGCTGCATCAGGCCGTGGAATGCCGGTTTGCCGTGGAGCAGTGAGGTGTGGCCGGGCTGGGTTTGGCCGTCCTCTGCGCTGCCGAGGTAGAATGGAGAGGACGACGATGAGGTCGGTTGAGCGGGGCCGGGGCGGAACGCGGGGGAGCCGGCGGAAGACGGCATGAGGTGCTCGAACTGCGATGCCGCCGCGTTGCCGCTGATAGCGGTGGCCCCTGTGGAGTGGGCATGGTCTTGGAAGGTCGGCAGTTGGGAGGCGGCCATCCCGGAGAGCCCCAGGGCCATGCTGCCGGAGCCGTACAGGCCGGCGCCGATCGGCGGCATCCTCGCGCTCTCCTGGGCCAACGCGTCGCAGAACGCGCGGTGGGTGATGAAGCTGTCCCTCCTGTAACGCGCCCATGCAGGGTCAAACCCAAGAAACACGTTAATGTGCCAATGTTTGTAAAATACAAACCCAGACAATACTACATCTACAGATTTTTTTAGGGGAAATTACAAATGATTTTTGTGATCCGTTGGAGTAGGTTGAGATGTTTTGTGTGCCATATTCTGATTTTGATCCTATTGTTAAAAAAGTAAGCTATACCTAAGAAGTAACAAATCGTTGTAATAATGATCAAAAAGTGTGATGTATAGAAGTAAACTGGTACAGTGCAACTGATTAACCTTACGGACATCGTACTGCATTAACAAACACTACTCTGTTAAAAAATATACGATGTTTTAGAACACATGTAGTAGTTTTTCCAACTTTGAGCACTAAAATAATTTGTACAAAATCATTTAGATTAATGGTATGGAAATGATATACCATTATGTTTTTTTAATGTCAAGTACTTTCACAACACAATGTTTTATTATTGTTTTTGCTAACACGTAGATATAAAAAAAAAATAGTGAAAGTTATACATTGAAGACAATGCCATGCAATGTCCAAAATGACATATATTTTTGAACAAAGGGTGTAGCTAACTGCCACTAGTGCTAGCTGACTGATACTCCATTTGTTCAAGAATATATGATGTTTTGGATATCGATACGGTCTAAAACATGCAGCTTTGACTATTACTTTTATTATGAATATGTTCCTAAAACAATATAAAAATCATTATATTATAAATATTATTATGATTAATCTAATGATACAATTTTCACGTGACCAATATAGATATATTGACCAATACATATATATTTTTATATATTAGTGGTCAAAGTTAAGAAGTTTGATTGCACGTCGTATTTCTGAACGGAGGGAATACGACGGTACTAAATTTGGGTGGAATGTACAAACTGTAGCCCAAGAAAAGCATTCGAGTTAGCCAGAAATGGGAAGGCAAAACGAAGGGAAGGAATGTAAATGTGATATGCCCAAAGATTGTACCCCTTCCAAACCACATATACAATTGCAAACTAGGCTCCAATTTCCAGATACAGAGACACATGCGCCTTACCCTTACCACATGTGATACGTTTACATGAAGAGAGGCAGAGCAAGTCGATCGGCATCGATCTCTCTCCTTGCTACAAACAGGTAACACGTACGTACTACTAGCTAGCTAGAGCACAGCACAGGCGCCATCAAAAGAATAGAGCTGTCGCTGCATGCATGCATGATGCGTCCCATCCGTCACATGAGAACAAGCCTGCCTGCTGCCATGGCCTTGCTGGTTGCTACTGCTTGCGAGACATGTCGTCACGTGAACAGGTGGGGAGAGAGAGGGAGGAAGCTACCCAGGTGTGGATTCCGAGGTGAAAAAGAGGACTGCCTTTTGTTTTTTGAACTCTCGAAATGGCCATGGCAGCACGCAGGAGTGCGGATCTCCAGTGGCCTGTCCCCCCTACGGACAAGAGCAGTTCACGTGTGACCAGCTCCTCTTCCTCTCTCTCTCTCTCTCTCTCTCTCTCTCTCTCTCTCTCTCTCTCTCTCTCTCTCCGGCGCGGCGCAGAGGGAACCCAAACCCAATTTCCAAACAAGAAAGACAGCACGGGCAGAGAGAGAGAGCAGCTAGCTAGCCTAGCCTAGCCGGTGACAACCCTAACCCTAACACCCACGCATCAAATCGATCACCTCCGTTTCGTGCCTTTCCGTGCCCTCTCATGAGTGAATTCATCATGACCCAATCATATATACACAAAAAAGAATTCAGTAGCGAGTACTGGTTATTATACTCCGAAACTAGATCCGATTTCAAAGAAACTCTAGTGAGAATCATATATATATATACCCGTAAAAGAGTAGTAATTCGATCGTGACGTTGATTACCGGGAGAAGAGCGTGCCGCAGTCGCATCGGTACTCGCGCGTGCCGCAGGTCTTGGAGTGCGCCTTCCAGTCGGATTGGACGGCGTAGCGCTTGTTGCACTTGTCGCACTTCCACTTCTTCTCGCCGTGCTTGCGGCAGTAGTGCTTCTTGATGCCGGTGAGGTCGCCGAGCGCGCGGGACGGGTCGTGGTGGACGCACGTCGGCTCCGGGCAGAGGTACACGCGCCGCCGCGTCTCCTTGGGGTTCTTCTGCTTCAGCTTCCACGGCAGGTTGTGCCCTCGCCGGTGCAGCTGCAGGTTCTGCTCGCGCTGGAACCCCTTGTTGCACACCTCGCACACGAACCGATTCGTGGCCAGCAGCGTCCGCGGCGACAGCGCGATCACCTCAGCATCCGGATCTGAATCAGTCGGTATACATCGATCCACAATCATTCATACAATCGATCCATCCACATAAAAAAGAAGAAGGATAAATCTTATATCTTTTTGAAGGAGATCTAGGAATCAAGGAAACTAACGAGTTAGGGTTCTTGCTCATCATCGAGCTAGTAATTAATCAAGGAGATCGAATTGGAAGGGGTTTGGGGTACTTACTTGGATTGCCGGGCTGATTCCTCTTCTTCTTGGGCGCCGGCGTGCCCGCGGCGGCGACAGGGGCAGCAACCGCGTTCTGCGGAGGGGGAGGCACCGTCTGCTGCGGTGGCGGCTGCATCTGCGCTTCGCCGAGTCCGAAGAAGTGTGCGGACGAGGCAGCCGCCATCTGTCGCAGAGTTGGACTTGGCACAGCACGCGCGTACTAGCTAGCGCTATCTGCTACTGATATCAGCGCGCGGCCACCAGCTTGTGTTGTTCTCTTATGGCTTCAGTTAATAATAAGCATGGAAGGCAGTGACTGACCAGTCCAAGTCACGCAGACGCAGTGGCAAACTACGCGTGTGTGTATCTTGGACAGTAGTCTACCTGACTTGGTTAGCCTTTTCCTTTTCCTCCTCTTCTCTCTCTCTCTAGCTTCCGGCCTCTTCTGGACGATCTGAAGACAAAGGAGAGAAGGGGCAAATGGTGTGAGCTAGCTAGCTACATACTCCCTCTCTCTCTATATATACCTAAGCTAGATAGAGAGATATGTATGAGTATGACCAAAAGGATGCAAGTAGTAGCACATGCGTACTGAGACTGGAGAATGGATGGATCTGTGTGCCACGGGAGAAACCAGCTCCGATCCTCTCTACAAGCCAACAAATTAAAGGGGAAAAAAAAGAAAGGAGAGAAGTCCAAAGAAACTCAGCAGTTGTTGCACTCAAAAACAAGGCAGCTGAAAACACCAGGCTAGCTAGGGAGGGCATGGAGGAGGAGAAGGGAACAGGAGATGGAGCCAAAACAGCAGCAGCAGCTAATTAGAACTTGCAAACAGACAGCAGAACTAGCTAGGTAGCAGATCGAGTTCTCTTTCTGAAAACATGAGCAACATAATATATAAGCAAATTTAAGGAGAGATGAGATATACCGAAGCTAGCAAATTAACATGCACGAACCGGCCAAGAATAAATCCGAAAAAGCCAAAAGGAGACCGGCCGGCTACTCCAGATATCACCTCATGCGCTTGCTTCGACCCTCTCCAAGTTTTGGAGTGTTCGATCGGGAATAAGGGTCGATGTGTTGGGAGTGTGCAGGGAAGGAGGAGGAGTACAGGGCTACAGGCTAGTGCTCTGAGTTGAGTGGTTGGCTATGACCGAGCGAGGGTTCGATACCTCCTCCTCCTCCTTCTCCGTCGTCTCACGCGCCCCATAACTAGCGCAAGCGCTGGCGATGCGCCATGGACAGCGACCTGGGGTCCTGTGGGGGACCGGGGGCCCACCAGGAGATGCTCATCCCTTGCATGCATATGGCCTCTCTCTCTCTCCATCTCTCTCCATCTCTCTCTCTCTCTCTCTCTTCTCTCTATCTCTCACTGCTGTCGCATACGCGGGCAGTGGGGTGGGCTTTTGGCTGGATGCATGCTTGCTTAGCTGATTACTTGCTTGGCTTGCGTCTCTGGACGTGTGGTATAGTAAGACAGTAAATGGTAGCGGTCGGGCATTAATCCGTACGTGGATTCTATCTCAGTAGATCAACTCCATCGTGTGACACGTGTATTTGTCAACCTCAAAACGCACAGTTCTATAATCCGCAACTACACGTGTCAAAATCATAGCAGCACATTGACCAGTTTGAGTGGCTGATGTATTATGGTGTTGTGCGCTTTGAGATTGGTAAATACACGTGTCACGTGGTGGAGTTAGTCTACTGAGATGAAGTTATGGACCAGATCCTATAGGATTTTTTTTTCTCGATACGTGGCTTGTGGTTTTCTCCTTGGGTCACGAGGTTGTTGCTTTGCCTCACACGCTAGAACTAGGGGCAAATGCAGCAAGGTGGCAATATTGCAGCATTTATTATTATTATTATTATTACATGAATTTGTAGCAAAATTAGCCATGCATTAGGTTTGTTTGTGCTTCCATGCATGCTCTTTGCGAAGGAGATTATAGGGATGTGTTGAGTGAGAATTAGACCAAAAATTAATGTTGGAGAACGGTAACAACCAACATTGTTAGCCATTAGATTGAGAATATATGGACCAGATCAACCATCATTAAGAACCGCCGATAAGTAATCCGGTCTATAGACAATCTGCCTAGCTAGCTTGATATATTCCTTATTCAAAGCTCTTGAGATATACCTTATTCAAAGCTGATTTAGCGGTTGATATTAGAGTTTTCGGTCTCATGTTCTAATTAACGGTACACCAAAAAATCATTCTATATGTACGCAACTCAAATTTCCGGTCCACATGTTTGTACATCGGTTTGCATTAACTTATTGGATATGACATAATCACATTTATGCTCAAGAAAAGGGCAAAGCAGATATTTTAAAAATTAATATATAGTGATCGAAGGGGATCAAGTTGGTCAGAGAGCTATAGCCATTGTTTAAAATTAATATTAAACATGCATGCAATGGTTTCAACATTTTCATACATGCTGGAGGTAAGCCAATATTTTCGCATGAAAATATATCTAGCGTAACATATTCCGCGATTTACTGTTTAACTAAGCAAGTAAAAAAAAAATTGGAAAACAGAAGTACATGCACTCGATCGGCACAAATTAGGAAATTAAAAAATGTTTTTGTACCACAATGTATTGTAGCGCTAGGTATACCGCCAGCTCCAATTATGCTTACAGGAGTACAATTTCACGACATTCTTTGTCATGTACCTTGCTTGTCAATGGTTATCAGGCCATATAACAATAAGATATTGCTTTGTAAATTCCTTTCTGATATGTCACTTATGATTGCATGTGATGTACGACCCATCTCGAGAGCGAAAATTGAGGACAAGGCAAGCATTTACAAATCAAGAAGAAACAGAATGTGTAGATGTGGATGTGCGCATGCATGTGATCAGCTGATCATTTCGTCTCCCCAGAAATTCCAAAGTTCAGTAGATGACTATCGGTAAGGTACGTATAGAGGGGAATTACGCAGTGGCTATAAGATGGCAGGTAAAGGACAAGCCGTGTACTGTCAACAACAGGACAAGGCTATATAACAATTGCCAAGAAAAATTAGCCCTGTCGAGCTCTTGTCACGAGGCTGTACTACGATTCTGAATTTTCAAATTAAGTACAGTTATTAAGGGATTCAAGTGAGTAGCGCGCTCAACGCTAGAACTTCAGAGTTGCTCGTAAAGATGAAGGAAGAAAAAAAAGCCTGGACCTTAGCGAGGGCGATTTGCTTGGAGAGTATAATACCGTGTAGTTAAGTTGTAAAAATATCGGACTTTCGGGTCTTTGTACTCTATTTTTCGCTACATTAATTTAATAGGTATGTCTGTTTCTCGAAGAAATAAAAAAGTCAGTAGCACGCTTAATATCGTGCATCACGAAGATTCGTGCATCTCTAAGTTGAGCATGGTCAGCGGCTGTACGGTACATGAGTAGATTGAATGAATAGGCTTCGGCGCAACTCAATTATTGAATCGATCAGACACCAAAAAAAAAAACCTCAAACTTTTACTTCAGTCGAGTGTGACGTCAACGACGACCGAGTAGCAGTAGAAAAATTCGGTAGTAAAAGAAAGCAATATCGCATGGCCATTTGCCACCCGTTTGCACCGACCTTATCTTGTTTCCTAGTGGCTTATCTGTTATTTTGGGTGTGCTTGGTAGTCTCTTTAAGAAAAGTTTACGAATCTTAAATCAGAGTAGTTAATATTAGGTTGTGTCAAATTTGCATAAACCTAAAAAAATAAGTCAAATGAATGATTTATCCCCACTTAATAATCAAATATGCATATATATTTAATCTTCAATTTGATCTCTTTTTTTGTGCTGATACATATTTGCCCACAGCTAATATTAACCACTCTATTTTAATTTAATCTTCAATTTGATCTCTTTTTTTTGTGTTGATACAGATTTGCCCACAGCTAATATTAACCACTTTGTTTTAAGATTCGTAAACTTTTGTAAAACGGGTGCACCGAATCAAGACCGCTTGTGTAACTAAAAGAGCGTGCAATGAATTATGTAATCTAAGAGAACTGCAAGTCTATTTGTACGTACTGGTTCTGCTTTAGTGGTTGGAGATGGCCATTCGAAATTAATTAAAAATTGCAAATGGAATTTTTTTTTTTATGGCATACTTTGTCGGCCTTGTGAGGTTAGGTAGCTAGCCCTGCCTTGAGTCCACGCTTGGTTCAATCATTCGACCAATATATGTTTACTTGAAAGCATATCCAAAAAGATCAAATAAACTAGCAAGCTAGTGGCAATTTTAAGCTCCAATCCTGGCGATCAATACCGAAAAGGATTGGCACATAAAAGGGCAAAAAAAAAGGAGAAAGAGAAAGTATCCCCCTTGCATGTCTTGGAATAGGAAGGACATGTGTTCACTGCAGAGGTTTGATCGGAATCCGACGGGCGATAAGAGATCTAGAGCCAGTTTGCGGTTGTTGCGTTGTGTTTAGTTTCGCTATTATATGTAATCCCATCAGTGCTTTCAAGAACCAACCTCAATGCCGAATGTATTTTTCGTGGCCAGAATCGCTGGATGCCTTAAAGAGGAAGTGAGCACGCGCACCGAACGGAGTCGAACACGGACGGACAGAGGGCTCGACGGCCGCTCATACCAACTGAGTTTCGCTCAGTTCTCCTCAATGCCGAATGTTGCCCTAGTCTTTTCTGAATTGCACATACAAGCAGAGTTTGGCTTGGTCACTTGGTCTGACTTCGGTTACATCGAGTCCAAGTCGACGGCTCGTCCACTTGTCGATCTGACCGTGCGTTGTCGATCTTGGGTTTGACGGGTGACGCTGACTTGATTGACCTTTTTGCGTTGAGCTAGCGTCAACGCCGCCGTACGTGTAGCTCGCGGAGCATCGAGCCCACGCGTAGTACCTCGGTCGAACTTAATCGCTGATCGAAACTACGCTTTTTCAAATGGCAATTAATGACAACCGAACTGCATCCCAATTATTAATGCGCCGCCGGTCGGGAAAAAAAATGGCGCTTCTTGCATGCCGCAAGAGCTCCGACAAATGCACGGACTTTGTGTACTGTACGTGCATATGCGTGTGATCTGAATCGGATTGAGATCCCTTGCATTAACTCCATTGATGCAGGGATCTGCGATGTATAGGTATTAGGAGTGACATTCACTGTCCGTTCGAAAATCAAAGGCCGAGATCGATCGACACAGTACCTTTTCTGCTGCTGCTACATTATATTTTTGCTAATGTACTGTACCCAGAGCACTGTTTGTCATATCACGAAATACGTACGTACATAGTTGATGTATGACACTCTTAATTTGAGCCATCTCTAAACTGTACGGCTCGCATGACTGAAATTGCGCGTCTAAGATTCAACAATTGTTGATACACATTACGTAACGATACGTCAACCACCGATGCTTAATTCGTCCATTTCGCAATATAAGTCTATTTTCGCTGGACGTGTTGTTTCGCCACGGATGTCCATTGAGGAAATTAGTGTCTCCTGGTCTACGCGGGCGGTGAGTTTGGACTAATCTGTTTTTTTAATAAAATTCAACCAAATCTGATATTTTTTTTATAAAATTCATCCGAACCGATTTTTGAGAACCGATTTGTATTCCTACCGGGCCTCACCGGTAAAACCGAAATTGCCGATTTTCAGTCAAAATTCTGAACCCTACTTGTGGAGCGATATTTGGGGTGGTGGGGCCTAATTTGAGAGCGGGGGAACCAGGAAATTGCCGCCACGGCATCCAAGGGACGACAGTGACGCAGCACCTTTCCAGGAGTCATCTGGCATCGCCTTGGCGCCACCGGGGACAGTGATGTTACACCTCCTCAGCTCACCTATCTATCTATCTATAGCCCCTGCCTGCTTCTGCATCTGCATCGATCTGCAATTCTGCATGCATGTGTGTCAAATTGTAAGGAAGACGAAGAAGAAGAAAGAAGATGAGGAGAAAATAAACACATGCATGCAGTAGCAGAAACTCAATTACTCCCACTTACACTTGACAAGCTAGCACCTTTCTAAATCAACTCGACCACGTCATGTCGTACTTGTACGGCCGTGATCGATCGATGCGCACACGAGATACATAGGCCATCTGAGATCGTCGCCCCCTGAAAGGCACCGATTTGTAATGATTCTGACCTGATGAATTGATTGTACTCCACTAGCTAGCTTCTTGTATGTATGTTGCTGGATGGCCTCTGGAATTATACTTGCTTGTCTTTTTTTCCATTCCTCTTTTTTCTGAAAGAGAGCCATATATAATGTTTTTGTTTTGTGAAATGTGGGGCGCATCTATATGTCAGTAACTTAACATGATGGTATTAATTTGTACAGGTCTCACTAGAGTAATTGAATCCATGCATGACAGTTTTGTAGAGAAATTAACATTCTTACACACATATATATAGCGCAAGTGCTAGCTGCTTAGCTACATCTCATGTCACACCTAGATGACGATAGGACGGGATGCTTTTCTCTAGCTATCTCTATCAGGTCCAGCGCAGCAGAGGGCATTCAGAAACTAGACATAAACCGCCAACAAACGCACATCGATGAGCGCCGAGTCTTTACTTGGTTGGTCATGATCAGGCTCAGGGGCTCAGCTCAGGCCTCAGCCAGCAGCGCTGTACGTCGCTGTTGCAGTTGCTCTTCTTTTCTTTCGATCGATTCTTCACTTGGCGTTTCCCCCAGCCTTATTTTCGACGGCACACACTGCTGCATGCGCCGCTGTTAAAAAGGGAAGCTAATTAGTAAGCTAGAGGCTGCACGCTGACTGACTGCAGCCGCTGCGCTGCTGCTGCGTCTATGTGTTGTTCACGAGACATCGATCAGAGATTCAGAGGCCGGGCGGAAGAGAGAGAGAGAGAGAGAGAGGATGTCTGCATCTGATGGAGTTTGACGGCTACCGGGTGGAGGGACGCGCGGTTGCGCTCCAATAATTTCGAGTGTGGTCAGAGAGGCCCAGACCAGAGCACACCGGCCGGTACATTCCGACGTCTTGTCCATGCCCTCGAAATCTGAGCCTGCAGCTAGCTAGCTAGCTCCTCTACGCACGTACTACTACTACAGTTGTATGCTCCTAGTCTAGCAGATGCCTGAGAGAGAGAGAGATACTACTACGTATTCCATATGAGATTGAGGAGAAGATGGATGCAATGGAGAGCTCATGCTGCTGCCATGCATGATCGAGCTCGTAGCCCGATGCAATGCATGCATTCATGGGTCACTACTCAGTAGCAGCTAGCGACTGGTTGACATGCATGTTGGGATCGGTCAGAGAGAGCAGATCGAGGTCAGAGCTTAGTCAGGCCTGCAGCTGTAGGCCGGGGAGAAACACTATGCAGGGCCGCCCAAGAAAAAAACAGTAAGGTGACTCATCAGCCAAGGATGCATGTGCATGTTCGTCCATATCCCTATAGCACAAGCATATGCGTGTATCTAACTATACTACATGCATGCATGAAGCTAACCAGATACTGTAGCTTGCATTGACAGGTAGGTAGATGGATTGCCTCCTCCGGAATGGAAAGGCACATACATACCCACGTACCAAATCTGACCCTGCAACTCGACCTACTTCGATGCATGTAGGATCATATGTACCATATGAGGAGGACTCGATAATCATTAATTAATGAAACTATTATCTATAATATTTTTTTATGGATAATGGTATTCTTAATATATAGCATTGAAGATACATCTGGTCGCTAGTATCTACAATGACTAGAGAAATATTGCGACCACTTTATGGTCGTAAGGTCTATCACGATCACCCTATGGTCGCTAGGACTGTTACGACCATCTTAGGGTCGTACATAAAATCTGCTACAACCAGGTCTACCTGTGATAATCTTATGGTTGATAAAACCTACATGCATGTGGACCTTATCGACTAAGGACTTTGCACACTACATTTATTCACACGTGGTAGTTAATACACGTGTAGTTTATCTTTGACATAACCACACGTAGTTCCCTCTGTCTCTGACAATCGTATGGCGAATGTGCTAGAGGATGTCTCTGTGACGACAACAGTAACCAACGTGTGCATTCAAGAAACCGTCAAGGCGCCTCTTGACACACAACAACTGTCACCCCCTCAAATGCTATATAAAAGGCAATGCCGATAGACAGAAAAAGGATTCAAGACATACAGAAGCCATTAGACTTAGTCTCGGTGGCTTGTTTCACTCTGTAAACACGTTCAATACAAGAATATAGGAGTAATGTTGTTATTCTCTTCAGAGAAGACCTGAACTATTTATATCATAACATCGATAGTAAAACATCGACATCATATTCAGTACTACTCCTAATCCTAGGCTCCTAGCTACTTAGTAGCTATGACCATTCCAGTGCTATATATACTTACATGGCTAGCTGTGTTGATGGTTAAATTCAACAATCCAACAGTTACTTTTGTTGATTTAGTACTAACTAATTAATACCCCAGTGTAGTAGTGTACCATTTTTTTAATATAAAAGTGTGTGTGGTTGGGATGCAGTTAAGTAAGCAAGTTCTGATCAATTCTCCCGTGCTTGTACGGATTGCAGCTCTGCGGTCAAACACGGGCAGAGCTAGCTAGCGGCAGGCAGAGAGAGAGAGAGAGAGAGAGAGAGAGAGTAGATCTCCATGTATCTTCAGATTAATGGAAGGCTGGCCTTTTGGGAAGAGAACAATCAAAGCTATCAGGTCCTTGATGCCTATGTGTGAGTGATGTGATTAAATCTTATATAAAAGGGAAAAGGCGAAGGGGAGGTGATGATTGGGCCTTGATGATGCCGGCCGGCCGGCCGGCCGGTAGAAGCAGCCAACTGCGGTGTGAGGGCGTCAACGAAAAGCCCACAAAAAGGTCTCATCAATGACAACTTCCCCACTGGCTAGCTTCTCTCTGTCCTCTTTCTCTCTCTTCCACCAAAGAGATGGTCCAGTTTCGACCTCATGCACATTTGATGAGATCACTAATTATGCTCTTAAGTAATAAACTTGTCGATGAATGTATTTACTTTTGTTAAAATCTCTCTATGTTAAAGTTGAGTGCAAAACGAAGCTCGGGTAGGTCGTTTATGCTTCGGCCACAAAGCAAATTAAGTACTCCCTCGATCCGTCCAAAAATGTAGAGCATATTTTTTGAATAGTCTTGTCCACAAATATAGGGCGTATTTCATATTTCCATACAAAATAAGTGTGTTATGCATTGAATATAGTACTTAGAGATAATAAGTAGGGCTAATCTTAGTCATTTTCAATGTCTCCTTGGTCTATATATGCAAGACAAAATATACCCTACATTAAATGTTGGACGGAGAGGGTATTCTCTTCTCTCTAATTGATTTGGCAGAGTTTCTACCATTCCTTTTTTAAAAACGAAGCACAAGAGTGTCACGTCATCACATTCTTCCTCTACCGTCCGATCCCAATCAAACGAACACAAATACACCAAAAAAGAGCACTCAATATTCATACAACTAAAACCTACTAAAACGACACTATAGATCATACACGTAGAGCCATCTATAAATTTTAAGGAACAATATAACAAGCAAATCAAACAGTCCATTTAAACATTTCGCTCGATCACTGATAATACAAAAATTCCCCACACTAAACTGCACATGTAAAAAAGGACCAATCATAGTGGTATTGTGTTTCTAATTAAGACAACGAAATTGTTTGACATGATGTATTGCTACATGTCATCGATAATTTCCCTGATCATTTGATTTTTCGCTAGTTGACTGTAGGCTTGCATGGCACTATGGCAGACAAGTATGCAATCCGTGGTTGATACATATATATACTCGATATTTTAGTTTGAGAACAGGTGTTTTACATGTCATTGGAGTCTGTGGAGTGGTTCAAAAAGTAACGCTAGCTTTATTCGAAGTCATATCCTGGATCAACAACCGGATCGAGCTTTTAGGAAAGTAAGCGTCGTACCCTAGTTTGTTGGACTGTGTTAGCGACTAGAGGAAGTTGGATAGGGGTCCATTTTTTTCTTCTGAACATATACTCCCTTTTTACTCAAATAGCTATGTGAAGCTATGAAAATCAATGTAGCAAAATCACAGCGGAAGACTTGAGTTAAAACTAAGAAACACTAACAGCAAAACCCCCAGTCGAACATCCATTTTTTCTGGTGAAATATCTTATATTTAGTAGGTATATATTGATAATTAGGCTAAATACTTCACACATTTATACCCTCAGTAGATTTCATCCCACTCCTACATCCCCTTCCCAATTCGTCTCAAATAGTTTGGCCTAGCTCGTCAACCGTATAGCTTTCAGCCCATTCGGAGACACTCCCTCCCTCAAACCAAACCCTAACCTCTCTTCACCTCTCTCTCTCTGTCTCTCTCTCAGACAGTTAGGCAGCATTAGCGTACGAGGCAACCAGGTGTCGGGTGAGACGATTTGGTGCAAGCAAAGGCGAGGGCGGCTCCTAGCTTTGGCCGACCTTGGCGGTGGTGTGTGAAGAGAAGGAGTGTGTTTTCTAAGAGGTAGGAACAATGTAGCAAGCGCCAAGAAAGTGGGTGACGAGCGAGACATAGCCAGACCTCATAGGAGCCGTGGCCTGGGAGGGAATGTGAGTCAACAGCCCAGGTTGCCTACACACGTCGATAGCAACACCTCCATTTCTCAATTCCTCATTCTTAAATCCTAAACCCGAATCAATATTTTTTCTTAATTATTTTTAAACTCTAAACACGTCGACCGGTCTGACCGCTCCCTCAGGCTGACAACAAAACCAGCACGATTTTATATCCACAAACCGACCTAACTTTGGACCATAGATTAGGACCATACCACATGGTCTCTACATAGTCAATCTCATATTTACTGGTAATGCTTTGGTGGCTATTAATATGAAGATATCTTGCCCATCCATCCTGCCATTGTTTTTTTTCACAATAAATATAAGCAATATAAAAACATTCAACTGGCCGTGCTTTCAAAAGATATTTGTCTATCTATTTACAGACATAGTAACTACTTGAAATGTAATTAGCTATAACAAAAAAAAAACCTTGGTACTTCGTAAATAATCCCATAACTAAGTAGCTAGATTCCACGGTGGCACAGCACAACATATCAAAATTATGGCCTTGATTCAAGATTCGAGGCTCTGTTTTGGCTTAATTTGAACCCATAACCTTCATCATTGATTAACATGTGTGTCTAACCAGTTAGACTATAAACACGGATGGATAAAATTAACATCCTTTAGCAATCACAAGCAAAAGCAGGCTCTGTAAGTAACTCGTGAAGTGGATGAAGTGAAACAGACCACATATATATGGGCGGATCCACCGTTCCTCCAGTCTGGGCAGTTGTCTAGGTTTACTGGCTACGCGTTATGGTAGTTCCGGTGAAATTTCATGACAATCACAACTGAAAAATAGCGTCCTGCCTAGGTAAAACAAGGATGCTTGCAGCTTGCCTAGATTTTAAAAAATTCTTGACTCCGCCATTGCACATATATATCATGACTCATGGGTGGAGTTTTTCTACAAGTGCTTAATTATAGCTACAAGCGCTATCGTGGCCGTCTATTTGCGCGGCGAGATTTGTGAAACTACCTTCTCTCTCCCCCGTGGCTGGCCGGTGAGGAGGAGGAACCCCAGGACAACACCGGCAGCTCAGCTCCAGCTGGATCCGCGCCGTCTCCTCCTCCAGTGGCAAGCCTGCGCCGCCGGCTCGCTGCGAGCTGCGACCTCCTCCCGTGGCGGCCACACCACCTCTCTCTCTCTCTCTCTCTCTTACTTCACCGGCCGGTCTCCTCCACTAACTCTTCTCTCTCTCCCCATGCCACACGGATCTCAGAGCACGTTGAACGGCTGAGATAGCGCCTGTAGCACTGCCTTTCCACGTAATATATAGTATCAACTTGAGGGGAGAAAGCTTACTGGTAAAAAGCAAGTAGATCATGGCCCATCTCCTGCGGTTGAGAGGTAGCTTGTCAGGCTTGGGAGTGAGCTGCTTCTGTATTAATATCTGCATTCCATGCATGATGCATGAGACTGGCTGCTGGATCGGTGCCCACATATATGTGTACATGGATCGATGCAGCATGCAGGAGCTGGGCTGCATGCAGAAGGCTAGGGCAGGGATGTTCTTCTTGTCTCGCTTGGACTTAGCCGCTTGGGCTCACCTGTTTGCCCTTTTCCTTTTAGCTTCCTGCAGTTCAATTCCGGGCAACCCCCTGCCCACCCGGCCGCATCAGAATATCGATCAGCTAGCTTCCTAGCTCCCCACACCCTTTTCAGTTTTGTCTATCGCTGCTAAGTGGGGTAGTGGTAAAATTTGCCTAGTAGACCGTGTTAGAATTAATCTTGTTTAGTCCGTGTCCGAGTAGTACGCTCGGCGTATGCGTGTGTGAGTTCTTTTTGTAGTTTGAGTCCGTTTAGTTTTCTGGTTTGGCTGTAAGAACCCGAGTAGGGATTTGCAACAGGGTATAAAGGCAGGGGCCAGCGCCATGTAATAGGATGAGCCAGAGTTGAGAAACAAGAGAGCAGAGCAATAAAGAAGAGATTAGAAAGGGAAAACGCTGTGCACATGCATTTATCTAGTCGATTGGTTTCAGCCGAGTATTGCTTCGTAGTGTATACGTGTGTTCTGGTGCTTCTATCTTCATTTCTGCGTGATCCAAGGACCAGCAGCGTGTGCTTCCTACGACAACGTTCTGCTCTGCCGAGCATCTGCTGAGATGAGTGTTCCAACAGTTGGTATCAGAGCGTTCTGATCTTGGTGGTACTTGAAGATCATGGGCGACAAGGTGAAGACCCGGGATGGGTCGTTCTCTCTCCTTTATCCTGTCCTGACGACCGACAATTACCCGGTGTGGGCTATGAAGATGAAAGCGAATATGCGCGCCCAGGGAGTCTGGGGTGCAGTCGATCCGAAGGCGAAGGACAAGGAGGTGGACGACAAAGTGGACCAAGCGGCTTTGGCCATCATCTACGAGCGGTGCGGACTCGATGATGCGGCGGCTCATCCGGCAAGGAGACGGCACGTGAGGCGTGGGTAACGCTTCAGAAGATGCACGAGGGAGTTGATCGTGTGAAGGGGGTGCGGCTCCAGAATTTGCATACAGAGTTTGAGAATCTCCAGATGGGAGAAACTCAGTCGGTGGACGAGTTCGCCGGTAAACTGACTTCACTGTACAATCAGATTGTTTCTCTCGGTGGCAAGATGGAGGAATCTGTGGCAGTGAAGAAATACTTGCGTGTGTTACCAGAAAAATTCGTACCTGTCGTCACCACGCTCATGTACTCTCTGGATCTAGAGACAAAGAAGATCGAGGAGATCACCGGTTCCCTCAAGGCGCATGAGGAGCTCACAAGGGGTATCGGTCTCAGTAACGAGCGAGTATCATCCCATAACGGCGGTGTTCTTTGTTAAAGGGAGATACAAGAAGCGAGCGTGGACGCAGGCGTGGGCAAGGCGGTAGAGGAGGACATGGAGACGGGGTTAGGCAAGGTGGTGGTGACAGATCACGTGATAAGTCACATATCAAGTGTTTTAAATATGAAGAATTCGGTCACTACGCGGCGGAGTGTCGTAGTCACATAAAATGTTTCAAATGCGACAAGTATGGGCACTATGCTTCGGATTGTCCAAACAAGAAGAAGAACGAGGAGGCAAACCTCACCCGAGCTTGTGAAGACGATGACGAGTCAGCTCTGCTTTTCTCCTTGTGTGACAAAGAGGCGCCCGTCATGGTGATGTTGAACGAGGAGAACGTAGTTCCTAAACTACGTACGGAAGGAGCCAACCATGATCACACTGATTTATGGTACTTGGACAATGGAGCAAGTAATCACATGACAAGAGATCGCTCCATATTCTATGAGCTTGACGAGAAGATTTCGGGGAAGGTCAAGTTTGCTGACGGCTCGACGGTGGAGATAAGAGGCAAAGGATCAATGTTGTTGCAATGCAAGAACGGCGATCAAAAGATGATGCCTGATATTTACTTTATACCGAGTTTGTGCAACAACATACTCAGTCTCGGGCAGTTGGCGGAACGGGGGTGCAAGGTGGTGCTGCAGGATGAGTTCTTGCGTGTCTATGACAAGAACAAAGATCTGTTGATGAAGGTGAAAAGGTCCCCTAACCGGTTGTACAAAATTTCTCTGAAAACTTGTAAACCAGTTTGTGTGAAGGACAATCTGGAGGAGCCAGAGTGGGACTTGGGTATCGAACCAGGACATGACAGGACCCAGGGACTGCATGTAGTTGGCGCAGGAGGCGCAGCAGGCTGAGCTTTGGGTGGTCTAGACGGCACGCAGCAAGGCGCACAGGGCGCTCCACGGGGAGATGAGTCCCACGTGCATGACAGGCGCGACGTACATGAAGTTGACGCAGAAGGGAGAGGCGGTGTAGCCTCAGCTAAGGTGTATGCGAGGAAGTTGACAGACTTGGTCCAAGAAAGAGGAGCGAGAGGCTCAGGTAATGGTGAAACTGAGGTGTTCGTGGGAGCGGGTGCTCCAGCTCAAGTGGTCGTGGGAGCAGGTGCTCCAGCCCAGGCGGGCATGCAAGGAAGGACGAGTTCAGTCCAGGTGCGAGGTGCGGCAAGCGTTGGTTTGTGCATGGCTCAGGATGGAACATGTGCAGGCGTTAGGGCGGTATCGGCCCAGGAAGGAACGACACACGGGAGTGCAGGTAAAAAATGAAGATTTGGAAGTTCAAATGCGTGAGAAGATCGGGGTGATCAAGATAAAGAAACAAGATTAAGGGGGTGATTGTTAGAATTAATCTTGTTTAGTCCGTGTCCGAGTAGTACGCTCGGCGTATGCGTGTGTGAGTTCTTTTTGTAGTTTGAGTCCGTTTAGTTTTCTGGTTTGGCTGTAAGAATCCGAGTAGGGATTTGCAACAGGGTATAAAGGCACGGGCCAGCGCCATGTAATAGGATGAGCCAGAGTTGAGAAACAAGAGAGCAGAGCAATAAAGAAGAGATTAGAAAGGGAAAACGCTGTGCACATGCATTTATCTAGTCGATTGGTTTCAGCCGAGTATTGCTTCGTAGTGTATACGTGTGTTCTGGTGCTTCTATCTTCATTTCTGCGTGATCCAAGGACCAGCAGCGTGTGCTTCCTACGACAACGTTCTGCTCTGCCGAGCATCTGCTGAGATGAGTGTTCCAACAGACCGTGCTAAGTTGAGATGATATAGTTTTGGAAAAAGTCTATTTTTCAACCTGAACTCTCGCCTCGGTCCGCTTTCCAAACCTGAACTTCAAAATCGTTTACTCTACAACATTGAACTCTCAAAACCGTTCAAATTAAACACCCCTCTCAAGACAATCCACAACGATTTTCGTTTGACGTGGCGCCCATGTAGCGGTGGTTTACACATAAGCCGGTTTCAGATGAATAGGCCCACATGTCATCCTAGAGAGAATAAAGATGACTTGACAATCTTCCTCCTCTCTCTTGTCGGCGCCTACTCGTCTTCCTCCCCCAATCGAGCTTGCCATCTACTCCTCCTTCGAGCCCCTACCGAGAGCGTCGCCCGTGCCGCTCGCCACGTATTTCCCGGGTGAGCTCACGGTCACCCTCTGCCACATCCACATCATCGACCTACTCCTCCCTCTCTTCTCAAGCACGAGCCAATCGAGCTCGACTCACCGGCCACCTCCCACCACCTGTCGAGTCTTGCCACCGCCTGCCGCCTGCCCTTACATCTCACCGTAGCTCTGCGCATTGTCGATGCTTGCACCGTCAACTGAGTGCCACCGCCTATAAGAGTGAGAGGAGCTCGCCGCCGCCGCTTTCTTCCCCAATTCTAGCCAAGCTCGGCACCAACGACGCCATCCCTCCTCAGGTGAACTCTAAGCCAATTCCTTCCTTCTCAACCACCACCTAGCTCCCCTCTTCCTCCCAACATCTGATTTTGGCTCTCCACTTCAGGGTGGCACTGCCATGTAGAGTTCCAGTCGTCGTCGTGAGTCACCGTCACTAGGTCGCCTTGGAGCTTCCCCGGCCTCAACATCCACACCAGTGAACTCCTCTCTCTCCGAGTCTCCGTAGATGCCTATGCACTTCTCTGTTTTGCCCCTCTACGTGACTACATCCCCTCAGCCGACGCCTCTCTCCTCCCCCAACTCTGGTTGCCGCACATCACCACGCACGTGCCTTCCAGCCTGCGCCGACGCACTTTCGACCGCACCCCCCTCCCATAGCTCCTACTCCCTCCCAACAACCTATTTTTGAGGTATCTGCCACCCCATCGTTCCCCTACTGTCGTCGGCGAAGCACCACAAACCATTGCCCACACGCCTCCTTTGTCTCGCCTCAGTTCTACCTCCCCCTTCTCCCCCCTCCCCTCGCTCTCTCTCCGTGTGTATGTCATCTAGGCCCCGCTTAAATGATAACGCAATTAAGTTAATTAAAATAAGAAGAGTGCCACGTTAGCTCTACCTTGATACCAAAACCACCCTGGTTTTGGGTTGATGGGGGTAAATTGGATGGTTTCGTTAGTTCAAGGTTTTAATTCGGATGATTTTAGAGTTCAGGGTTAAAAATGAATCAAGACTAGAATTCAGGGTTGAAAACTGGACTCCTTCCTATAGTTTTAGGCTCTATTCAAAACACAAGATTTTTCTCCTAGATTCCTACTGGGATTGATCAACTGATTACAATGAAATTTATGCGCTACAGAGAAAGATTATAACCCCCAAACTCTTCTCTGTGTATATTTATGTTTTTTGAAAATCGAAAATGAATCCTTGAAGCCTAAATTGTTATGCTACAGGGATTGAACTGATTACTATGAAATTTATGCTCCAATTGTTGTGCATAAACGAAGTGAGTCGTGGAACAAATAGAAGGGACTTTGATGGCTCCAGAATGATGATCGGTAGATTGAGAGGTAGATTGGTTAGGCTCCAGAATGCGGTTGAGAGGTAGATTGGTTAGGCCCATCGTGGCCTGCAAAATGATGATCGGTGCATGGGCCGTGGCTCCAGCCTGGCGCAAAGTGTTCGACCCAAAACGAAACAACATTTATCCAAGCCCGTTTAACGTTGGCTTGATATTCTAACTAGCAATTTGCTACGCGATGAGTATCACATTTCCCCCATTTGATATGCTTCTGGTTTGAATTGGGTCGTGCGTGCGAAGCATGCTAGCCGAGAGCGCCGATGCGTTGCAACGGTTTTTAAATAAATATAATATAAATTATTAACTCATGGAACCAATATTCATAAGTTAATTATCCTATAAATAAAAGTTGCATACATAATTTACATATAATCAATAAACCACGTATAATCTTATTATAAGCCACAAGTACAGATAATTTAATTATTCACATAAGATTGTTCAAATAACTTATGCATGTATACATATATCTATCCACAAAAGATCCCACACTAAATAGCAGACTGACCATCACCATTGAGTCTTTCTTTTGTAACCGTAAAGATGTACAGAGAAGATGAAATTTATTGGGTCATGTATGCTAAGCTCCATGCTAACCATCTTATCTGTACTAATATAAAAAGTACCAGTTGGTTCTTTGCTATGTCCACCCAGCTTTGTGTCCCAACTGAATTACGACAGTCCGATCAAGTGAATCCAATGGTTCGTGTTCATAGCTGGTCCTGCCATCTTGGCCATCCATCCACCCCATCCAACGGTCCAGATCGCAAGTTGGTCCTCCGTCGACACTTGGCCTCGTCATTGTCTGCGTCTCCCGCGACTCTTGCCCCACCTTGCTCCTCCTCTCGCGCCGCCCACAGCTCCTCCCCTCCTCACTCGCCGGCGCCGGCGCCGGCACGGTCTTCTCCAGAGTCGGGGTAGCCTTCTGGTGGCGACGCCAAGGAACCGGCGGCCGTGGTGCTGTGCTATGTCCTGGCGAGGAGGCTTCTTGGCTTCAAAGAGTGAGTTCTTCCGGCTGTTTGGTTGCTTTGTTCCTCCCGCACCGCGCGCTCCACTCCCTCAGCCTCAGGTCCATGCTCGCCGGCGCCCAAGGCGTCTCGCTAAACTCCCACGCGCTCTCCGCCGCCGTCAAGGCCTCGCTGCACCGACCAAGAGTCCCTCCGCCTCGACTCAACTTGCTGTCGGCTGAGGTCGCGTCGTCGGCTCCTCGGCTGGCTGCCGGTTGTGCCCGCGTCCTCGGCGCGATCTGCCACCTCCGCTCTATGCCCCACCACCACCACCGTCCACGGCTCACCCGTACAACCACCCCGCCTTCTACTCCACCTCGGTGTTGGGTTGATCTTCGGCTAACAGTTTACCGAGATCCGTGGGAGACCACGTCTCCACTGCGCCTTGATCGGAGGCGCTACCAACCGTATGGTTTCGGTCCCATTCACCAGCGATAAAAAAAATGAATAAAGGGGGCTCGGCAGGCTATGTGCAGTGTGTTGTTCTTAGCTAAAAGAACCCCAACAGACCCGATCCTGTTCGTGCGCGAAGGTGAGCGAAGACCGTGACCTCGACGCCCTCGTCTTCGCTATCCCTACGGCCGCCGACCACGACCGCTACTCGATCCCGGCTCTACACTGACTCATCTACCACCCTCATGGTATCATCAAGCTCGGGTATGGATAATCATGCTTCCGCTCTAATTTTGGTCTAGGTGTTCATGTATTAGCTAGGGTTAATGTCCAGATCATGATTAGCCTAAGTTTTACGCACACATTTGGTATCAGAGCAATCCTAGCTCATCTTGAACCCATTTTAGCCCCAAACCGAACTTGTTATTGGCCGGGTTGGTGTTCTTATGCTCGGATCTAATGACTAATGACTGGATCTAAGTTTTAAGGGCTTGGATTAGCAATTTAGAAGGAGAGGACTTCGTTTTTTAAGGAACCCTAAGAGATCCCGAGCCATTTAAACCCAAATCGGAACCTCCTGAAGCTCTTTCCCCCAAATCAGACCCCTCCAAAATCGAAACCCTAAGAAATGATGCGGAAACTTACCTTTTGGAGATCGCCGGGTCTTCTCCGTCACGGTGAAGAATCTAGAACTGTCATTATGTGTTAATGGAGTTTTGGTTATTAATGACAAATGCTTTTATGAGACTAACACTCTTTTTGCTATATCTACTGTCTAGTCTCAAATGGATAAATAGGTAAAAATCAAATGAGGTATGCTTTCCAAATAACAAATCTTTATAAGACTAACACTTCTATTGTCATACAAATTGCTTAGTCTCAGTGGGATTTAAAGATCAAAGAGGTATGCATTCGACATCATTTTATTATATCTTGTTGCATTCCTCGGACTCAAAATATAGGTTGAACTTCACCAAAAGGTTAACTTGAATATGTGCATATGTCTTTATTACACATTTGTGTATGCACACATTTAGGGGGAGTTCACTCTATATTTTATGGTTTCATTAATATTGATACATATTCTTATGTCCACATACTTAGGATCTTTACTTTGAAATATATCCTTTAATATATTTAACTTGTGTAGTTAATATATTCATATGAGTATATGTAACTTGTGTAGTTTATATATACCCACATCCTTGAATATATACAACTAGTATAGTTCGTATATATCCATATGAGCATATAAGACTTGCGTAGTTCATATAAGCTCATATATCCTTTGAGTATATATAACTTATGTAGTTCATATATACTCATACCAAATATATTCAATTATCTGTAATTGTGTTGGTTGTCATCAATTACCAAAGAGGGAAAGATTGCGGTATCTTGTCCCACCATTATTGGCTAATGGTTTGTTGTGGTAATTAATGACAATCACCTTGTGGAACTAACATTTTTCTATGAGTTGGTGAAATAGGTTATGTTCCATGTGATTGAAGACTTCGGATGATATCATGTGTTGATTGTCATCAAGTCAAAGATCGGGGAAATGGAAATCATCATGTGTTGATGATGTTCGAGTCGAGATCCCGAAGTGAAGAGCTTGGAGTAAAGGATGCATCATGAGTTGATGCATATCAAGTTCAAGAAGAGAAGATGATTATGAGTTGATCATCAAGTTGAGAAGAATCCATCATGTGTTGATGAAGGTCAAATGAAGAGTGCATCATGAGTTGATGCATGTCAAGACCTGAGATGAAAGATGTCATCATATGTTGATGGACATTGAGTCAATAACCCGGACTTGAAGCGAGGATGTGCGTCATCAAGCTTCAAGTGGTTGCGCAAGGAAAATGTATGACTAGCTAGGGCTAAGGATTTGTTTCTAGTCTTTTATCGGTCTCGGTGGTTGGTTGGAGACCGGATTGCTAGAATAGGTTGTCGTACTATTAAGAGGGGTCTTAATTAGTAACTTGAGTTAGTCATGTGTTGATCGCTCATTGTGTTTGCTCTAGCTCAACTTAACATGTCGCCTATATTTGCGAATGCGTTTTACAAATAGTTGTGGCTCATGGTTATTCCTTGCAGCATGTGACTCTTGTTTGCGAATGTGTTTTGCAAACGGTTTAAGTCCATGTACCTTATTCCTTGTGGCGATAATTCTAAAAGTCGGCAAAATGTGTTTTTGTGACTTGTTGAGAATCTAGCCTTCATCTCTTGTGTACATGTTGCATCAATTGGCAAATATGTTTTGCAAATTGAGTTGAAGCAAATGTACAAAGTTTGATCTCGATATTAATGCTTGTTGGCGGTCGATCGCTCTCGTATGATCGACCGCCATGGTGTGAGCGGTCTGACCGACCTTAGGTTGTACCGGCCGTAAGAATCGGTACTACCGGAGTGCGGTAGTACCGGGCGTTTGAAACGGTACTACCGGAGTGCGGTAGTACCGAAATTTTTATGGCGGTACGTGTTTTCCAGAAGAGTTGTTTTCTGGTTTGATCGGTTGCTCAGTCGAGCGGTCTGACCGGCCTCTCAGGCGGTCTAACCGGTCTGAGCGGTCTGACCGGCCATTGGCTGGCGGTCAGACCGATTGTGAGTCCAACGGCTAGTTTTATAGCCGTTGGCACTTGGGCGATCCGACCGGCCATTAGTTGGCGGTCAGACCGGTTTTGTCCAGATTCTCTGGAATCTTCTCCCAACGGCTAATTTTTGTGTGTAGGCTATAAATACCCACCTTGGCTGTGTGAGGGAGAGTTGCTGGTGCCCCATTGAGTTCCTTTGAGCTAAGAGCAAGCCCTCTACTCCCATTTGTGCATGTGTTGCACTTAGTGAGGTTTGAGAGGCAAATCCTATTGCATGTGTTGCATTAGGTGGTGGATTTAATATCCACGAGAGCTTGACACTTGATTGGTTCAAGTGAAAGTTGGTGACTTGTTACTCTTGGTGTTTGCCGACACCTAGACGGCGTGGAGGCGTCGTGCGTCGGTGATCTTCTCAAGTGAAGCTTGTGAGAAGACCCGGGCGTTTGTGAGTGGCTTGGTGCTCGCCATCTCCGGAGTGGAGTAAGAGCAACCCTAGTGGAGCGAGGTGGTTGATACCTCGGAGGAAGGTTTAATTTGTGGATCCGACCCAATTGGTTTGGGTTTCCTTCAACGTGGATTATGGGAGACCGGCAAGTCTCCAACCACCACGGTAAAACATCATTGTGTCCCATGTGCTTCTTGTGATTAGCTTTCATATGCTTTACTTTGTGCAATTTACATTCTTTATATAATTGCTTATTCATTTGTATGATTGATATCTTGTATGTGCTTGGTTAATCATATCTTTAGTTGATAGCTTACAAGTCTTTACTAAATTGCTCTATTTATTATTGACTTGTATTGTTGGTGCACTTAGTGAACTTGGTTGATTTAGGCTAAACCGAATTGATATTTAGCTTCCGCATTAGAAATCGGTTTTAGCTCTTAAAAGTTTTAAAACGCCTATTCACCCCCCTCTAGTCGGCCTACTCGATCTTACACACGGGCACCACCCTAGCTCAATTCGACGGCGCCGCGCGCAACCTAGGTCGCACGCGTGCACTGGCGAAGAGGGCTGCGGAGGCGCCGCCTTTTGTTGCGCCACCTCAAGCCGACGACTCTCCTCTCCGCGCGCTCCGTTGTCGCCTCAAGCCCCGCTGCCACGACGTTGCGTCCCCGCGCGTGCGCGCCACTGCCGTCGCCCGATTTTTCTGGGAGAGAAGGGGGCAAATGCGTTAGGGTTAGGGTTTTTCGCGTTTTTATTTCGCTTAAGCGCGACGTCGTCCGTCCGATCGGATCCAGCGGTCGCTTTTCACCGGGCCGACGGAGTGTTTTGGGTCGGTTGTTTTCCAGCCGTGAGATCAAGATCCGACGGTTGCCGTCGATTTCCGGCTGACCGAGGGGAGCTGGGTCGCGCGCGTGCCTTTGGGCCGTGCGTGAGTTTTTGGGCCGGTTCTTTTATTTGTCTGGCTGCAATAGTGACTTTTGTTTATTTTCAGTGCTTTTTCCTTATGATTAAAGTCTAACTTTTGTGCACTGATTTAATTATTGTTTTGATGCCCAATTACGATATATCATGAATAATGTATTATTACCACATTATTAGGTTTTGCCTTTGATTAAAATTGAACCAACGAGATATTTTAATTAGAGATTTTATAGTTTAATTTTTGGCATTATGTATGCATGTGATTATATTCTGACCAACGTTGATTATAATCATGTGTTGCCATATTAATTATTTAGTTCTTTTCATTTTCTGCCCAACGGTGATGTGAATTAGAACTATAGCTTTTGTGTGTTATTAATCAGACCAACGTAGGATTAATTGGATGCAATATATTTCTTATGATTATTTCTGATTTATGCCCTGTATTTTGGTATTCAGCAATAAATGCATCAAATGTCGCTGCCACAATCGACACCATTGAACAGCTTACGGGGAGTAATTTTCCCACCTGGAAGGAAAGGATCCATGTTGTCCTTGGGGTTTTAGATCTCGATTATACTTTAAGGGTGCCAGCTCCCATTCCCCCCACCGAGGGCGAGGAAAATTATGATGACAAAAAGAAAATTTATGAAACTAATGCTGAGAAATGGGAGCGGTCCAACCGTCTATCACTTATGATTATGAAGACCTCTATTTCAGTTGGGATCAGGGGAGCAATCCCCGATTCTGAAAATGCTACAGAGTATCTGGCATCTGTTGAGGAAAAATTTAAGAGCTCCACAAAAGTTTATGACAGTACTCTGATTCAGAGGCTCTTGACAACTAAGTATGATGGATCCGGCAGTATTAGAGAACACATTATGATGATGACTGATATGGCCGGAAAACTTAAAGGCATGGACATGGAAATATCTGATGGTTTTCTAGTCCATTTCATCATGACTTCTCTTCCTTCTGAATATTCAGCTTTTAAGATCAATTATAATACTCAGAAAGAAAAGTGGAACATGAGCGCTTTAATCGTCATGTGTGTTCAGGAGGAGGAAAGAATAAGGACGGAAAAGAGGGATCTTGCACTTCAAGTTGGTGGCTCCAATAAAAGAAAGTTCCAAGGGGACTTCAAATCTAAGAAGAAGCTGGCGTTCTCCCCCAATGCTGATAAGTCGGGGCCTAAAGTGCACACTACACCTAAGCCTCATGTGGCTCCCGTTGGAGCACCTAAATGGGGTGAATGTCATTCCTGCAAGCAACCAGGACACTTTCAGAAGGACTGTGTCGGATTCCTAAAGTGGCTCGCAAAGAAGGGTAATGATACAATAACTTTTGTTGATGAAACTCTTTATGCTAATTTTTCCATTAACTCCTCGTGGATTGACTCAGGTGCAACTGTGCACGTTACTAATTCTTTACAGAGATTCCATACCGCGAGAACACTAAGAAAGGGGGAGCGAAACCTTAGAGTCGCGATGGAAAGGAAGCTGAAGTCGAATCAATAGGATCTATTTCATTAGTTTTAGACAACGGCTTCTTGCTTCGTCTCAATAATGTAGTTTATGTTCCTTCTATTAGGAGAAATTTGATTTTAGTTTCTTTGTTGGACGATGAAGGTTTTAAGTGTATTTTTGGTGATAATAAGTGTATTATTATGTTTAATTCTAATGATATTGGTCTTGCTTTTAGACGAGACAAGCTTTATATGCTTTCCCTTAATGAATCTCCTGTATCCTTGAATGTGTGTGATGCTAAGTATAAAAAGGATAATGAGACTTCTTCGAAATTGTGGCATTGTAGTTTAGGCCACATTTTGAAGGGGAGAATGGAGCGTCTCATTAAGGAAGAGATTCTCCATCCATTAGATTTCTCTGACTCAGACCACTGCATTGATTGCATTAAAGGAAAATATGTCAAACAAATAAAGAAGGGAGCTACTCGCAGCACAGAACTTTTAGAATTAATTCATACTGATATTTGTGGTCCTTTTCCTGTGACATCAGTGGATGGCTTTGAGAATATTATGGAAGACATGCCTCTTATGGGCAAATTTCTGGCCCTTTCGCTAAGTTTCTTCAAGAAAATGACATTGTTGCCCAGTATTCCATGCCAGGTGAACCTCAGCAGAATGGAGTGGCTGAGAGACGCAACCGTACACTTATGGATATGGTACGGAGCATGTTCAACCACTCTAGTTTACCAATTAGTTTGTGGATGGAAGCACTAAAGACAGCTGCACATATTCTTAATCGGGTTCCCAGTAAATCAGTACCTAAGACACCTTATGAATTATGGACTGGGAGGAAACCGAGTATGAAATATTTACGAGTGTGGGGTTGTCGTGCTGAAGCTAAGATATTTAATCCACATATTGGGAAATTAGACCCTAAAACAGTAAGTTGTCATTTTATTGGGTACCTTGAAAGATCCAAATGGTATCGTTTTTACTGTCCTGATAGGACAACTAAGTTTGTAGAAACAAGGCATGTTGTGTTCTTAGAGAATAATGAGGAGCTGGAGCCCAGGAAAATAGATCTTGAGGAGAAGCGGGTTTATGTTCCTTCACCGCTTATCCCAGATACCTTTATTCCTGTGCCTCAGGTAGTTGCACCTCTAGTAGAAAATATTGTTGTTGCACCCACTGTTGAGGTCCCTGAAGTTCCTAATGTTGTACCTAATGATGAACCTCAGCAGTCTCCTGTCATAGCTAATGAACCTATTAGAAGATCACAGCGGGAGAGAAGATCTGCCGTCCCAAATGATTATGTTGTATATATGAATGAGGATATTAATGATATAGGGAAGGTAGATGATCCCACCTCTTATGAGGAGGCCATGATGAGTGAACATTCTCCTAAGTGGCTTGATGCCATGAAGGATGAACTAAAGTCTATGAGCGCTAATGATGTATGGGACCTAGTAGAAATTCCTGACGGAGTCAAAACAGTAGGCTGTAAATTGGTCTACAAAACCAAGCATGACTCTAAGGGAAATATCGAAAGGTTCAAAGTAAGGCTTGTAGCAAAAGGCTTCTCACAAAGAGAGTGGATTGACTATAATGACACCTTTTCTCCTGTCTCAACTAAGGATTCATTCAGAATCGTAATGACACTTGTAGCTCATTATGATTTAGAGCTGCATTAGATGGATGTTAAAACGACATTTCTTAAAGGCGACTTGCAAGAAAATGTTTACATGGCTCAACCGAAAGGTTTTGTCGTGGAAGGCAAGAAGCATATGGGATGTCGACTCAAGAAATCAATTTATGGCCTGAAACAAGCGTCAAGGCAGTGGTATCTCAAATTCGATAAGATTATAAGGAATTTTGGTTTTAAGGAAAATGAAGTTGATAACTGCATATATGTTAAGTTCAAGGGGAGTAAATTCACCATCTTAGTGCTTTATGTGGATGATATCTTATTGGCCAGCAGTGATAAGGATATGTTGTTTGAGACCAAGAGATTTCTTTCATCTAATTTTGATATGAAGGATCTTGGTGATGCCTCTTACGTTCTTGGCATTGAGATTCACCGAGATAGGTCCAAAGGAATATTAGGTTTATCTCAGAAGGCATACATTGATAGAGTATTGAAGAAATACAATATGCATAAGTGCTCTGGCTCGCCTGCTCCTATAGTTAAGGGCGATAAGTTTAGGACATTTCAATGTCCAAGGAACTAATATGAAACTGATCAGATGAAGTCGGTTCCTTATGCTTCAGCTGTCGGAAGCATTATGCATGCTCAAGTTTGCACACGCCCTGATTTAGCTTTTGTAACCGGGATGCTTGGCAGATATCAGTCAAATCCATGACCGGACCACTGGAAGGCCGTTAAGAAAGTCTTACGCTATATGCAAACCACTAAGCATTTCATGCTCACATATAAGAATTCTGATAACCTTGAAGTTGTTGGTTATTCAGATTCAGATTTTGCGGGATGTGTCGATACTAAGAAATCCACGTCGGGTTATATCTTCACACTCGCTCAGGGAGCTATCTCGTGGAAAAGCTCCAAACAAATCCTTACGGCATCTTCAACGATGCAAGCTGAGTTTGTGGCATGTTATGAGGCCACCGGGCAGGTTGTATGGCTTAAGAACTTTATCCCGGGACTTAGAGTGGTAGACAGCATCTCTAAACCATTCACCTTATACTGCGATAATGAACCCGCAGTCTTTTATGCGAGTAACAACAACAAGTCGAGTGGTGCTGCCAAACACATTGACATTAAGTATCATGTTGTGAAAGATAGAATCCAGGATCAAACCATCAGTATCAAGCATATTAGTACTAAGTCAATGCTTGCGGATCCGCTTACTAAAGGCTTACCACCCAATATCTTTCGTGATCATGTTGCCGGCATGGGTTTATTGGAAAGCCTCTGATTCTAGATAAAAGGACCTTAAAGTAAACCAACTCCCATTAAGTATAATGACTATCCATTTCAAGATAGGATAGTATACTATAGATACTGAGGTTGTATGATCCTTCATTGTCCATGCGACACATTATCTTGGTATGCTATTTTATTGAGAATGGGCTCATGATGTTAGCCTTACGATCAAAGGGGAGAATGTTGGGTTGATCTTCGGCTAACGGTTTACCGAGATCCGTGGGAGACCACGTCTCCACTGCGCCTTGATCAGAGGCGCTACCAACCGTATGGTTTCGGTCCCGTTCACCAGCGATAAAAAAAATGAATAAAGGGGGCTCGGCAGGCTATGTGCAGTGTGTTGTTCTTAGCTAAAAGAACCCCAACAGACCTGATCCTGTTTGTGCGCGAAGGTGAGCGAAGACCGTGACCTCGACGCCCTCGTCTTCGCTACCCCTACGGCCGCCGACCACGACCGCTACTCGATCCCGGCTCTACACCGACTCATCTACCACCCTCATGGCATCATCAAGCTCGGGTATGGATAATCATGCTTCCGCTCTAATTTTGGTCTAGGTGTTCATGTACTAGCTAGGGTTAATGTCCAGATCATGTTTAGCCTAAGTTTTACGCACACACTCGGTCCTTCTCATCTTCCATGGGCTTGCCACCGTCGCCTCCCTCGCCGCCCTAAGCGACTCTCTCCCCGACACCCCGTCATCCTCATCTTCCATGGGATCGCCGCCGTCGCCTCTAGCTTATCCTCCTCCCACCGCCTCACCTCCTCCTCCGCCTCCCATTTCTCTCTCCGCGGCCAACCCACCGCCGTTCTCCATGGCTCCTCCACGGCCCACACGACAGTCTCTGCCCGCTTCGTCGACCTCGGCTACTGCCTCAACGGGTTAGCTCTCCGATTTAACACAATCATGGATTCCTTGCTCCCTTTCCATACGATTTGTTCAGGTATTAGATATTTAGATTCCATTGTCTGCAGCACTCTGCAGATAAGGTGTTTGATGAATTTGCTAGGAGTAAACGGGTCTCATGCTATATCGCGGTCGTTGCCGCGATCTGGACTCCATGGCTGTACCTCCAACGCTCGGCAGCATCACACTGTCACCCTCCTGCCCCATTGATGGTGGTGGGAGCGACAACCAGAGGAGATGGCGGCGTCTTCTCCAGTGTATAATTTGATGCCTTTTTGCTGGTAGGATGTTCTCCTTTAGCTAATTCCCTGTGAATATTCATTGCATTGTATCATTTACTCTATTGGTATTTTCATCCATTGCTGTGTGGAGTAAAAGAATTGGTCATTTTGCTGTTTCAGGGTTTTATATGGTTGGAAAATCTATACAATTAGTCAATTATACATAATGAACTCGCTCATCTCAGGTGGGCATATGAAATTTAATAGTTTATACCTTTATGTGCTATATGGTGCTTCGAATTTCTCTCTGATTTAGTTAGTTGGGTACTAATACAATTGCAATATGAACAAGTACCAAAAGATGGTATGTGATTACAAATAAATTGGAATCTTCCTGCTGCAGGTCATAGGTCATTCTTGTGGACATTCTGGCACAGTTATGACATGCTCCATGCCTATTTATAGTCTGCATATTGTTGCAAAATTAGCAGTTTTAGCAAATATTTAGATATAATTCCAGCAGCAATAATCATAATTAAAGCATATTTCCAGCAGCATATAAATAACAAAAATAACATATAAACATGTAATTTCTTCATGTCATGTAAACATGATAATATGCTCAAAACATAAAACTTGAGAACAACCAAAATCAGCATAATGCTCAAATTTAATTTGATTGTTTATTGCTCTCAGATGTTGGGCTGTACAAGATAAAATTTTGGTCTCCTCGCCACTATTGTCTATATTATTCATAAATTAGATATGATAACTAAAAATCAGACTTTGAGCTCAGTTCGGTTGGAGACGAGGTCTCCCAACCTTATCCCTCCCCTCGTCTCAATGACAAATGGGCCTCTCTATTTTCTTTTTCTTTTCTATTTCTTCTTTTCTCAAAATAAGAAATTACCAAATAGTCCTAAAAAAATACAACACATATTAGGTGTTCGATAGATTTGCTGAAATCAAATTGTTTCTTTGTCTTCCCATTCCTGAACACGCCGTAAGTCTGATGCTGATACTAGATTTAAGGTCTAAAATCTATTTCTAAATATTCATTGTGTGTGCTAAATGCGCTGGGTTCGCTGCCATTGTATTGCAGGTCTCATCAGGCCAGGTAATGCTTCGCTGAAATCCTCATTCTATTCTTGATAAGGACTACTAACAAGTGATGCTTGGCTGAGATCTTTTTCGTATGAGGTCATCGTATCCTTCCCTTTTCCGATGGAGTTTAGCATTTAGTTTTACTCTTGCTAGATTCTTTCCAGATGTTTAGTTTTGCATTGCCTATCATAAGATATCTCAGTATTTATATTTAGCACTGACAATTAATAATATATTTTAATATCTGTTCGGCCACGGTTTTTCTTAGTATTGTCAGCTCATTTTGTTTCAGTTCAATGAATTTTCGGAATGTGTTGGCCCTCCCTAGCTCTACATAGCAAGAGTGCAAAAGGAAACTGAAATGTCGCTATCCATTATGAACTTTAGTCCGAATTTTTTTAAAAAACATTTTGCATGTTCAACAAAAAACACATGAAGAGTATGAAGAATTGGACTAGGTGAAAGAAGGCAAGAAGTGGATACACGACTTTCTAAACCAAAAAGAACTCAACTTCATTTATCTAGGTAGTTTTTTTTAATGTCCAATACACTAGACAACCCAGGGGCGCTATAGGTTACTATTGGATTAAATGGAATATCATAATTAGGTGAATCATTCTTCTCCATTACAGGAGTTAGGAAAGAACTACCAAGTTAAGAAGCTTTGCTTGATGTGAGAAACCGAACAAATTAAGCCAAACTAATCCTCGTAAATCCATATTTAGCGATAATCAAAAAGTCATTTAGTTTAAGAACAATTGTCAGCTCAATAGCATTAACAAAATCATCTCAAGCCGTGCATCACAAAATTAATTCTCGTTACACAAAATTGTTGCAACCAATTTAAATGTACTTTACATCAGGTAATCAAAAAACACATTTCAACTCCTTTGCATGCATGCATCGTCGAAGCCTTCTTGCATCTTAGCCCTTGTATCGCCAAACCTTCGATCCATTACCTAAATCCGCCCTTTGTGCAGCCCAAACACTTGGAAAACCGTTAATACACCAAAAAGACAGTAGTATCGAGTAGAGTAAAAAGAAGGTGCCGTCAGATTTCCCGAAGTACAGTCGGTTCCCAAACCAACCTAAACCCGCCGGCACTATGATCGTCAAGGTTCCCAAACCCACTTTTGTCGGTTGACGCCTTGATCGTCAAAATACCATGCCGATCTAAGTTAGTTAGCACCGTATCACTTCCGTGGGTTTCTTCATTCGGTTTGCACCAAAACCCAACACCCACAGTTTCAAAAAAAGCAGCCAACCAGTAGTCGTAACCTCCTATTACCCAGCGGGTATCGCTCAAACAACGCTTTGTGAGGGGGGAAGCGATAAGATCGAGTACAGCGTAGCAGAGAGCACAGCCCAAAGCCAGCCCCCCTGCCGATCGCTTTGCACTGCCACTCACAAGTACCACATCAGTATTCCCCTCCGCCTCAGATTTCCTTTTTCCACTGCCCTACCACCACCCCCAAAGCTCTTCACCAGAAGCAGAGAGGAAGCCAGGAGTCTGGAATATCCGGAGCAGGAGTCCAGAAGGTCAGGAGGGAGGAGGCCGAAGGCAAGAAGAGAAGGAGCCATAAGAGGAGGCGGCCGTGAACCTGAGGAGCCCGAAGGCAAGAAGAGGAGCCAGAAGAGAAGGCAGCCGGGGACCCCTCAAGCTAACCACCAGCCGCATCCACCCAAGAAAGCGACAATGAAAGCAGTCCCAACCTTTTCCCAGAATAGAGCCGACCATCGATTTGTCAGGTAGCCAACCTTTACCCCACCATTGTCGGGCTCAATCGGGAGCACATCATTTTAAGCCTTTTGTTGTCATCCAGCCATTTCTAGGCATCCCAAAGTACCCATACACATCAACCTTCCTGAGCACTTAGCCCTCAGATCCTTGCATCACAGAGCAGTAAAGGGAGAAGGGGAGTAGGGAAGCATGTTGTACTGCACTAGGTCATAGTAGCAGCCTCATCCTCACCTTGCTTCTTGCCATTTCCTCCATGCATGCACATATCTGCATTTATACAACAAGTTGGTAGCATCATATCTGAAAAATCACCCTCAAACATAAAAGAATCTGGTAGCTAATTAGCATCGGCACCAAAAACTAGTTCTTGCTCAATCTAAAAGCCACAGCACCAAGAAATGGGGGGAGTAGTAGAGAGAGAGAGAGAGAGAGAGAGAGAGAGAGAGAGAGAGCCGGCGCCGCGCGCGCCAAGGCCGAGTCGACAGCACTGTGGGAGGCGGCCGAGCCGAGTGGGCAATGGAGCCGGGTGAAGCCATAGAGAAACCGAGCCACGAGATGCCAGGAGGAAGAGATCTAGGGGGTAGATCGGAATAAGGGGATGAAGGAAGGGGTAGAACCGGGAGGAGGGAGTGCAGCTGGTAGTATACGCGTGAGAGGGAGGTCCAGAAATGGGGGAGCAGGTAGGGGGCGCAGGGGAGAGGAGCCGTGGTGGTGAGCCAGCAGGTCGGCAGTGGCAGCGCTTGAAGCCGGGCTGGCCGAATGGGGAGAAGAACCGAGAGGGGAACTCTTTGGAGGAGTTGTAGATGGGAGTAGAAGAAGAGGATGGGGGAGAGAAGCAGACGCCTGGGAGGGTGTCGGCTGAGTGAGGGGAGATGAGAAGGAAGTTTGGGGAGTTAGTAGGAATAGGATTAGGGTTAGGGGATTAGATTAGGGGTTAGAGTATAGGTTGAGCATTGCAATCTCAGAGAATAAAATCAACATCTGTATTTATGCTTTCCAGTGTGTTCGATGAGGTAGTTTGAGTATTAATTCAGGCCTGGAATAAAAAGAAATAGTAAATGCTAGCACTAGATAGATGTTCAATTTAATAACTGGAATAACCGTAGCTTTCGTTAATAGCAGGATCGCCTTCGGGCATGCTAAACCTGTAGATATTAGACGGGTAGATCGTTGAACAGCCACCTTGGGGAGTGCTAACTTAGTAGGAATCGAAAAATGTTGCTAAACTAAAATTTTGCTAACACAATAGAAGTTACTAATCTATGTATGTATGGTATCACTCAAACTCAACTAAGTATTTGTTTATATATTATTCGTGCTACCGCATTGCTACAGAAGAAGAGACCACGCAGACCGGGGGTACCTGATACTGATATCATTGGCACCGACCATTTCTACTACTACGAAGGCAAGCTATTCTCTTGAACATGAATATAGTTATATTAAATGTAAACTGTATACTGCTTTACTATATATATATATATATATATATATATATATATATATTGCATCAAAATTATGTCTCAAAATCAAATCAGATGAATGAGATTAAGATAAAAGATATGACAAAGATGATAAAGATGAGAAAGAGAATTATATGGCTGGTAAAGGGGGACCTGTGGCAGGTAGAGATGATGGTAAGAGGTGGGACCCTTTTCATAGGGCTAAAATATAAGGATCAATAAAACTCTCACCAGATAAGAGGTCGTAAATCAAGTGCCAACCATTTTCCCGTTGCGACGGGCAGAAAATGCTACCTTGTTATGTGATTAAAATCCCCACATCGGGTAAGTACTATGTGTGAGTATGATGGAGGAACCTAGAGCCGGTAGAGAGTCCGGGAGTGGGTGATCCAAGGCGCTATAGCGCTAAGGTGGAGTGTTGGGTGCGGGGAGGCCGGCCCAACCAACATTACTTGAACTCGGTGGGTGATTAGGCCAGCATCGTGGCAAGGTCAGCACCGACAAAAGGTAATGGGTGGAGACTTAATCACGTAACCTGAAAAACGTTCTGTATTCTGATCTCGAACCCGCATCAAAGGAAATACAGGGAATCCAGTTAAGTAAGGGTCAAAATAGCTATGGGTAAAGTGGTACAAACCTGCGCAGTGCTAAATAAAATCATGAATTCATGCCTGTTCCTGGATTGGAACTTACGGGAACCACTGGGGGTCTATCTTCTATTCGTGTGACAAGTAGTCTTTTCAGTATTAAAATTTGCCACCTAAAGATTTGAATGAG
Organism: Ampelocalamus luodianensis; assembly: GCA_036346255.1. NCBI lineage: Eukaryota > Viridiplantae > Streptophyta > Magnoliopsida > Poales > Poaceae > Ampelocalamus > Ampelocalamus luodianensis. Next base: position 1,059,459 of record CM070632.1, on the reverse strand, counting down.
TTGATTTATTTTCCAAAAAAGAGACGATTAGAAATTGTGATAACGAACAGAGATGTCATACAGTGCATTTTGCTATTAATGCTTGCTGAGTACACTATTGTATTCAACCTTGCTATTATTCTTCTTTGTTAGATCCTAGTCCGACCGATGATTACCCCGAGTGGGGTGAAGGACATGCAGGTGCCGATGAGACCGCAGGGGACGAAGACCCTTACCACGAGGAGCAGGGCGGGGTGGATGCCCTATTTGACACCTGAGATGATTAGGCGGCCAGTAGGGTCGGGCAGGCAAGCGAGGGGACGTGGTCCTATTTTGCTATTGTAAATTAGTAAGTGTAATGTAAGACTGTAGCCTTGCATGGCTAATGTTGTAATAAAAATGTACAATTTCTATCTATTGTTCTGCTGCGCTAGACTCTGGTAAAGACTTGCTATTCGTCAGAGCGGTGTTCTACCGGGCAGACGAATAGTAATCCATATGCCTAAGTGTGATTACCCCCTGGGGTAATGACACGGGGCGCCACAGCTTCATTTCCGTAGCACAGGAGTTCATGGAGCTAAATGGTGCAATATGTTTTTTTCTCATATGAGCTATTATAGTCATAACATATCATCATATACAACACAAGTGGCAGCTGAAATAATTGCATGTTCTAAGTGATGTCGTTGGCCCCTTTTTGGTTGTTCAATATGTATGTATATATACACACACTTCTTTGTTCCTTTGAGCTTCAGTGTGCGCATTAGGGTGCATCATTGCTTGCATATTTTAACTACTGCTAAATCAAGGTGTTTAGGAGTGATAAATCCTCAAAATTCCCTTTCACAAATAGTATTCCCACAGGTCATAAAAGGAGTCATTTTGGGTTACGTGCAAGTGCAACCAAACATTTCTAAACTTTGGCTATTAATATCTTTACGAGTATTTAGATTGGACACATAAAAATAAGACATAGGTTTGTCTCGAAAAATACTTTAATAATATTGTAATTTTATTAGGTTTTATTAATGTATTATGATAAAAATAAGTGATCAAAATTGTATTCTGGACCATATCGATGTCGAAAACACCTTATTTTTTTGTGACCGAAGGGAGTAATTTTTTTAATCATAAGTACTGTGTTTTTCACTAATAGTACTATGGTGAAAATTACACGAGTTACAAGTGGGAATCATCTCTTTTTTAATCCTATTGCAGATCATGGGTGATTGATAATACTGGTTTATTTGCATTTTTACTGTAAGTGTCTTCGGATTTATAAATTCAATAGATAGAGTTTGTAAATTCCGAACGTGATCATATATTTCATGGGGTATATATTGCTAAAAACGTGCATTGCACGATGCACACGGTTACTAGTCACAGTCAAAACAACGCATGAGTGACTAATAATTTCGCATCTCCCCTCAATTTCAACGAATTTCTTCAATTCTTTGGGAAAAAGCACTCTAGCTCAAAATTTGGTAGCAGTACACAAAATTTAGTGTAATTCCTTTTTTTTAGCAATACACAAATTAAAATTACTGGAGTACTTCTTTTTGCATGTGCACGATTAGAAGTTTGTACTGTACTGTAAACATCTAGCACACCAGTCAAACCACTGCTCAACGGATCCGAATTTTGTTGTAATGCTGATGATCACTGTGTAAACAATGATTTATGCGTATATGAATACCACCCGACAATGACAACATAGCAATACCGCAGCAACTGTAGAATATCTATGGTAGCAACTTTCATTGTAGAGAAAAACTGTAGTTTTAATATTAATAGTTGCTTTCTGATCAGATGGTGGAGATCACACAACACTGTAGACCCCAGGGGACGGAGTGCAGCCATTTCCTTGCCCAACATTGACATCTCAACGAGGGCATCTTCAATAGTACCACTTTAACTGTCTCTAATGTTGCCACATGGTTTTTTGCTGTTGGAGCGCAGTCGTCGTTTATTTACGCGAAACAAGTCACTTGATTTATGTAAAGTTTAAATATTTATGAGGTTTTAAAAAACAGTTTAAAATATAATGTATTAGAATAGTTATCTCTAAAATTAGATAAAAGTGTTATAAACAACTTAAAAAGACAAACTTGCATCCAAAATCCAACTACCACGTGGAAAAACGAGACTGGAAAAAAAAAACGCATAGAGAGATCAGTCGTACAGGCGCGTCTTCCAGAACACCACCATTCGAGTTTGGACTTTCGAGACAGCGAGAGAAGGTGAGGGAGTTGGTCAGTCCCCTCCCCGCCCAGTGGCCCGCTCAGATCCGGATCCACCACCCCTCCGATCCATGCCGCCGCTGGCGATGCTCCGCTGGGCCGCCGCTGCGTTCGCGGTGCTCCTCGCCGCCGCGCCCGCCGCGGGCTTCTACCTCCCCGGCGTCGCGCCCAACGACTTCCAGAAGGTTCCCTTCCCTAGCCCCCACACCTCCCTCCTAATGGTTTTGTGTTCGTTCCGTGTTGGATCTCGACAACCGGGGCCCGGGGGTCCAGATCTAGCTCTAGGTAAACTCGGGTTGTTCGTAGGCGCCTGTGCGTCCAACTGCTCGGTTAGAGATGTGCTGTTGGTCGGGGATCTTAACATTCTGGGTCTCTGTCCTCATTGCTACTAGTTGTTGCTGCTGTTTCCTCACCCTATGAATTGGTGATGTTTCTGTGTATGTTGATTGGTCAGCTGGTGTAATTTGATGAATTATGAGCGGGTTATCGCTTCTCTGCTTGTTCGAAATGCCACGTATTAGCTAATCACTGCTAATGGAGCACCAACATTTGACGTCCTAACATCTGATTAGGATATGCCTCCACGGTTCTAATCCCATCCGTCTGGAATTCTGGATAGAACATTAACATTTGATCAGGCCCCTCGTTTCAAAATTCAATGCTGAGGCAAAACAGTTTATCGAAGCCAGGAAAAAAAAATCTAAAATGAGCCTACTGTACGGTACATTCTGTACCAGTCTGTATGTTGCCTTTTGAAATATTTTTCACCTGTATTCAAACTGTGCAATTTTTCAAATTTGGTGCATCGAGTAAAAGTGCCACTTGGTTACTAGATCCCAGACGATGCATTATACATGATGCTTATAGTTTGGATCTGGAAACAGCAGGTGGTATTTTCTTCCAATCTAGACCTTTGTGTTCGGAACCCCAATGTTCCTTTTTTTTCTCTCTTGTTGGTTGCTGCCTGGTGTAACATGTGAATCCGCATTAGTTTTTGAAAGTCACATGTGTGTGTCCATGCAGCACTATGGCTATTCGCACTTCTACCCTCGATGTGTTTTCCACTATGATTTAATCCTTAGGCATTAAGCATGTTAGCTACTAGGTATGTTCTTGGTTATCACATGTTTATTTTATTCTGTTACATACTGAGATGCTTAGGGAAGCAAATATCAAGAAGGTGCATGAAAATCTTTTGAGGTTGTGAAGAAAAGAAATTATATTCCTCATATGGACATGATTTTACATTTACTGCTTGTTTCGTAGCCTTTCAATGAATTTATGTGTTGCATTTGCTCTAATGGGTGTCTACATAATTGTCTGCAGAAAGATCCACTTTTAGTGAAGGTGAATAAGCTGACATCCACAAAGACACAACTTCCCTACTCCTATTACTCGCTTCCTTTCTGTAAGCCTGGTACAATAGTTGACAGTGCAGAAAATCTTGGAGAAGTTTTACGCGGTGATCGCATTGAGAACTCTCCTTATGTGGTTAGTACTGATTTACAGATTGCCTGAGTCTGAGTGTAGTCACCTACGTAATGTGCCTAATTATGGAGTTGTCATCTACTTTGTTGTTTGGACTATAGTTTGAGATGAGGGAGCCGAAGATGTGTCAGATCATCTGCAAAACACTCATTAGTGAGAAACAAGCAAAGGAGCTCAAGGAAAAGATAGAGGATGAGTATCGGGTGAACATGTATGTATTGTATATGCCACTTTGAAGTTTAGCTTGTATGATGAATTCCACAGTAATGTGGTTAAATTGCTTTACAGGATTCTTGACAACCTTCCACTGGTTGTTCCTATAGCAAGGCAGGATAAGGATGCTGTTGTCTATCAGGGTGGATATCATGTTGGTGTCAAGGGCCAATATTCTGGAGTAAGTCTGTGTGCTCAGCTGACCTTTTGGTTTTGAACATGACTACATGAGTAATGATCTCATTACAAATTATATTTTGCAGAGCAAGGATGAGAAGTACTTTATCCATAATCACTTGACATTTTTAGTGAAGTATCACAAGGATGAAAATTCAGATCTCTCTAGAATTGTTGGGTTTGAGGTCAAACCATTCAGGTTTGTTTAACTTAAGCTTTTCGTCTTTGATTTATATAATGTCTTTTACATATCGAGACTATTTTTGTTTACTCCCTTGCTTGTCTTTGGTAAATTTCTTGTATCAGTGTTAATCATCATTATGAAGAGAAATGGAATGATGCAAACACTCGTTTGAGCGCATGCGATCCCCATGCCAACAAGCTTGTGACAAACTCAGATACTCCTCAGGAGGTTGAAGCTGGAAAAGAAATCATATTCACCTATGATGTTGGCTTTGAGGTGATATTTGTCGATGCATTTCTTCATTTCTTTTGTACTTTTAACTCTTTTTTATCTAAGAACGACATTTTAAATGTTGGTTCTATTTGAATGTTTTCCTCGCCACGGCTTTGCAGGAGAGTGATATCAAGTGGGCTTCTCGCTGGGACACCTATCTGTTAATGACAGATGATCAAATTCACTGGTTTTCTATTGTGAACTCTCTCATGATCGTACTTTTCTTGTCTGGTATGGTGGCCATGATTATGCTTCGCACTCTGTATAGAGATATCTCCAGATACAATCAGCTTGAATCTGAAGAAGAAGCCCAAGAGGAAACAGGATGGAAGCTTGTTCATGGAGATGTGTTCCGCCCCCCAACCAACTCTGACTTACTCTGTGTCTATGTTGGTACTGGTGTTCAGTTCTTTGGCATGCTACTGGTCACCATGATTTTTGCAGTTTTGGGTTTCCTTTCTCCATCAAACCGGGGAGGATTGATGACTGCCATGCTGCTCATTTGGGTCTTGATGGGGTTGTTTGCTGGATATGCTTCTTCGCGCCTCTATAAGATGTTCAAAGGATCAGAATGGAAGAGTATCACCCTGAGGACCGCTTTCCTGTTTCCGGGGGTCGCTTTTGGTATTTTCTTCGTCTTGAATGCTCTTGTATGGGGGGAGAAGTCGTCAGGTGCTGTTCCTTTCTCCACAATGTTTGCATTGGTCCTCCTTTGGTTTGGTATCTCAGTTCCTCTTGTATTTGTTGGGAGCTATCTTGGGTTCAAGAAACCTGCCATTGAGCCACCGGTGAAGACAAACAAAATCCCAAGACAGATCCCTGAGCAGGCTTGGTACATGAGCCCTGCCTTCACTATTCTTATTGGTGGTATTCTTCCATTTGGAGCAATTTTCATTGAGCTATTCTTCATCCTCACCTCAATTTGGCTTCAGCAATTCTACTACCTCTTTGGCTTCCTTTTCCTCGTGTTCATTATCCTCATCATCACCTGTGCGGAAATAACGATCGTGCTCTGCTATTTCCAACTGTGTAGTGAGGATTACATGTGGTGGTGGAGGTCCTACCTTACCTCAGGATCATCTGCAGTCTATCTATTCCTGTATGCTGGGTTCTACTTCTTCACTAAGCTTCAGATTTCTAAGCTGGTTTCAGGCATACTGTACTTTGGCTACATGCTTCTTGCCTCCTACGCTTTCTTCGTGCTCACCGGCACAATTGGTTTCTGTGCTTGTTTCTTGTTCACGAGATTGATTTACTCCTCTGTGAAGATTGACTAGGCAAGAACCTGCGCAGAGTTGGGTTGGTAATATATTCGGCCTTCGAATCTACTGTATGATCATTGTGCGACAAGGATCATTTTCCACTTCCTATTTACCGGATTTATCAGGGAATTTATATTTTAGGTGTAGTTTATAAACGATTTATGTGCACTACTGTTCGGATGATACATCTTCAATATGGAGTTATATAAGGCTAGGGCACGATTGTTAATTTCATTTCATATGCGGCAGCTTTTTTCTTCTCATTTTCTTATCGACTACTGTATAAATTCAATTTATATGACCACTCAAAATTGTTTGCCATCCTTGTACCTGTGGATGATGGATCTTGATAATGTGCTTGGTGAAGTTGTACCACCAAAAATTGTTTGCGTCAAGCTTTTTATGGCTTGTTTATACTCCAGTATGTTTGATAGTCAATCTATTCTCCATTTCCATCATAGTGTGCAGTTTCATATTCTGACAAACAAACACAATTAGAGCATACATCTGGAACTGTTGCTGACCACAGGGATACAAAAGAGAGGGATTTTATCAGCTACAACGCAGAAGACAAGAAGATCTCGCAGGGTCAGATCCTACTGTGCGTGTACTCCCGTGCGTCTCGTATGTGAGACCCCACTCTGAAATGCTCCTGTGCGCGGCGGCGCTCGCTGGACCGGCCGCGGCTTTCTTCATCCTCGGCATGGCCTCTAGATTTTACTTAGCTCTAGCTCCGTCTGCAGGCTTTGCATCTCCCTATTCGTTGATCATCTCTTGATAGTTGATACTACTGCATCTATTCTGGTTGATACAAAGCAGAATTTAGACAACACTTAGCAGTTAAAGACTAAACCCAGACCTTCTAGCTATAAGACATGCCAAGGAGTTAACAAGTAGCTAAGCAAGTAAATCGTGCTAAAACAGGCATACAATCTATAGCATGATATCAATAAAAAACTAGTTACATCAACAGGGCTAATAAGCAAAATTTTATCAAATTAAATGTTGAAGCAGTAAAGCTTATGTTACAATGTATCTTTTTATTTTATTTTATTTTTTATTTTTTTATGAATGCAATATAGTATAAATGAGATGCAAGAGAAAGCATCAAAAGCCAATGACACCACTTGTTGAAGAAAAAACAAGGATCAAAAGATTAAAAAGGTTCAACTCCCCCGTCAAACCAACTCATAAGGGTAAAATGTCCCTAACTCACTTCTCAAAATGGCAAACCTAGTAGATCTAAGGATTTAGTAAGGATATCAGTCAATTGAGCTTCAGACCCCACAAACTCTAGTACAATGCCCCCTTCTCAACATGGTCTTTAAGGAAGTGATACCTAATGTCAATTTGCTTGGTCTTGGAGTGTTAAATTAGGTTTTTGGCAATGTTAACGGTGCTAGTGCTGTCACACAAAAGAGGCAGATCAAAGGTTAAGAGTAGAGGTCGTCCACGGAATTTGGTTACAGCAGCGAGCAACAGCTACGTACTCAACCTCAGTAGTGGATCGTGCAATATAAGATTGCTTCCCAGATAACGGGTTTATGGATAGATTGGGAGACAAATAATCCATCCACAAACTCAAGCGTGCACCATCCACAAGAACTAGGGTTATAGATGCTGCAACAAAACACCAAATTACTCAACCGAACAAAACAACGAAACAAACAAACGAAGGTCGGGATGGAGAGGTGAATCGGCTCTCACCTTAGCCGAAACTTCTCCCAAGTCGTCGCCGGAGAAAGGAGAGCAAGTTGGAGCGATATGGGAAAGGATGGGGTCGAGGCCGTCTGGCTTGAGCCGGACCAGTTGAGTGCGACCCATAGGGGCAAAACGAGATAAATCATCGAAAAAAAAAGAAATGAATAAAATATTCAAAAATGGCAAATCGTAGAGAAATAGATGAATCCGGTGACAAATAATCAATCATAGACGGAAGGAGTGGCAAATCGTAGAGTACCATTACGAGTAGACCTGTTCAAGTGCCAGACCAGGCTTCGGGCCGGGCTTGAAAAGCCCGACCAAAAATCAGAAGGCCCGAGCACGGCCTGAAAATCGAATTTTCAGTTTAAAAGTATTATTTTAATATTTTTTGGAATAAAAAATTAATACTTAATTCATTTCCAGCATTAAATAAATAGATTTTAGCCTTTTTAATTGTTTTTACCAGGATTTCGGGTTGGGCCGGACTTCTTTCGGACCGGATTTTCAGTCCCAAGCCCGGCCTAGGTAGCACCTGGCTCGGGCTCAAGTCGGGCCGGACCATCCACGAATAGGTCTAGTTTACGGTGACGAATTTTCCGGAGGAAGAGGAGGAAACATGATTCGGCGCCTGCGTGGTGGACCCGGTGCGCCATGTCGGAGTAGGACCATAGTTTGATGTGCCGTGCACCGAGTTCACACAGCAACGCCTACTTCTCCCACCATCATCTAATCGCAAGCGAAAAGCGTTCCACGGCACCCACCACCCCCGACGGATCTCCTGCTCTCCGCACCAAACTCGTCCTCCCCTTCGACCTCCACCGCCGGGTCCCCGACGACCACCGCCACCACCTCTTCCCCTCCTTCCTCGCCTTGGAGGCAGACCAAACGGACCCTAAAGGAATCACTCGACCAAATTATAGGGTTTGAAGGAAATCAAATCCAGTCGCCCAAACCGCCGAATCCACATAATCCTTTCACGGAGATAATATGAGCTCCGCGCAAGATCCATTCTACATCGTCCGAGAGGAGATCCAGGGCTCGGTAATTCTTTGGTCTTGTTATCAGCTCTTCTTGGCTTCTAGTAACTGTGTTGTCGTCCGTGTATATCTAACTTTTGCCGTGTTTGCAAACTATGCCTATCGGCCTTTTTGCGTCGACTTGTGGTCCGATTTAAATTAGATACGCGCATACGCTAGAGTACCTAGCATTCCCAATGGACTTGGAAGAATTGGAGTAAGTAGCTTTTGTCCATGAAAACAACCTGATGTTAATTAACAAACATTCTTGTGACATGAGGAAAGAACTACAATTATTTGCAAGAAAGATATTGAAGTGATTTTACTACACTTGTTTTTAATACTTTTGCAGTATAAGGTCGATTTTCTATGTATAAATATGTAAGTATAGATCTTGAGTATGCTACCTGATGCACCTCCAGCATCGTAGTGGCTTAAGTTTGTAATTTGGTCCTCTTGGTATGATAACTCAAGGCCACTTAACCTGGGCAGTAGAAAAGATGATACTGTTAATCTGTTATAGTACTCTTGCTGATTAACTCAAAAACATATTACATCATCATGCATTCATCTATGCTGTTCTGTTATTCCTGAAGATAAAGCTTTGTTGTATTTGTGTTGCTTAACTCTCTGACAGCTTCAGAAACATGTTGCATCATCAGCAATTCAGCATGCATGCATTTGCGTTCATCTTTTAATACTGATGTTTTCTGTTTCAGATTGATAAATTGCAAAGTACTTTCCATCATTGGGAGCAAACTGCTTCAAACACAGGAGAATATGTCCATCTGACAAAAGAGCTTCATAACAACTGTGAAAGCATCGAGTGGCAGGTACAACAACAAACCATAACAGTGCCATAAATCTTTGCTGATGTTGTTACTATCTGTTGTTGCTTCATGGAGAAGAAACTGTTAGCAGAAGTGAAAAATGCGAAAGTTCTTTACTTTGGTTATTTTCCACTACCATCCTTATTCCTGTGGCAAGCTATGCATCTGATATATTAGATTTATTATATTTTAGTGGGTATTTATTTCCATCTTCATGTACAGTTATTCTGGTCTAAGTGGTGTTGTTTTATGTTGAAAGGTGGATGAGTTGGAGAAGACAATCTCAGTTGCATCAAGAGATCCAACATATTATGGACTTGATGAAGTTGAACTTTCTAGACGACGGAACTGGATTGGCTCTGCTCGTAATCAGGTATTTCTTGATGTGCCATCCTTTCATTTCAAACTTTTTTTAGAATAAGTCAACTGTTGACTTGTTCTTTACAAATTATACTTATCCTAGAGAATCCCTTTATTTTTTCCCTTCTACCTATTTCGTAGGGTTGGTTATAAATGAGGTATATCTTGAGCATGCATGAGTGACACAATTACAGATAAACATGATATCCTGTAGTATGGAAAAGAAAAGACAGATGGGAATAATGTTTATGTTACTATGTTTTGAATTTTATGGTTGCCAATGCAAAGTTTATTTATTATGGGTTCCTGTCTATGGATAAACATATCCAGGTTGGTGCTGTCAGGAAAGCTGTTGAAAAGGGGAAGAGAAATTCTGCAATTGCAGCACAGCAGGACCTAATGGGCACAAGTAGAACTAACCACTATTCTTCCCAAGACAATGATGACTATATAGCTTCAGAATCTGACAGGCAGCTTCTACTTATGAGGTGAGTTTGCTCTCTTACTTATAATCTACTGTCCACTATGCAAATATGTTGGTTGGAAACATATTGTCTGTTCAACACGTATAATCTGATAACTATACTCTCTAGCTTTATGTAAGTAGGTGCCAGCCTGCCAGGTAGTTTTTTAATTTACTGTTTTTCTAGTCATCACATGTCTAATATTTTTGGTAGCTCTGCTGAATGGCAGTCTTTTTAGCCATTGTGAGGATGTTATCCTTTATTACTGAGGCTCTTGCTTTTGACACACACTTATGTAGTTATGTTAGTCTGCTGAGCTCTTTAGTTAAATGCTAGAAGGTGATTGTGCTTAAATGGCACGCGGATCTTGTATATTATTGCTGTATTTGATGTCTTTGCTGCTCTTCCTGAATCAACTCAACCATGTTATTATCCTTTTTTGCTAGTTCTTGTGCTTTCTTCCGGCAACCATGAGTATGCTCTTAGATTTTATTAACTTCGTTGTTGTTATATTGTATCTGCAAGTAAGGCATACTTGTATTAGGTAGTCAATTACAACCATGTGAAACTCGAAATTGCTAGGCAAAATATTTCTTGACTATGGTAACCATGTAAAGTTCATATGGTGTGCATTGATTTGACATCTGTACTGAATTTTCCTTCAGGCAGCAGGATGAGGAACTTGATGAGCTCAGTGAAAGTGTTCAAAGGATTGGAGGTGTAGGGCTAACCATACACGAAGAGCTGTCTGGACAGGTAATTGTTATTGGCAAGCTGCAAAGTTGCTAGAGCTGTGCAGGTTATTAATTAAGGAACTAAAAGTTCTTAGCACGCAGTTGACACTTTTGAAGGGAACTGTACGCAGTACCTATATAGTTTGGACGATTCAATTCGATTTTCAGCTGTTCAAGTGTATTTCCTCATCATGTTGAGTCCTTTTTCTTGCTTGAAGTGTAGCATTGTAAAAAGAGTACAGCACATGGAAGTAACTGCTGTTGTTTTTTTTTTTACAGGAAAGGATCTTAAACGACCTAAGCTTGGAGATGGAAACTACTTCGAACAGACTGGACTTTGTGCAGGTTAGTTCCTTCATCTGCTGTTGATACGTATATTTATGTTCCAGTTTGCACATCTACCTGGCGAGACAGAAGATTTTGGCCCAATTTGATTCCCCTAAGAATTTTTCACCTGAATGAATACTTTTCAATTACAGTTGAAGTGTGGTGCCAAACGTATTTGTTGCATTAAAAAATGATTCAAATCTTGGCAAGTTCTTGCAAAATAAAACCTCTGACATGATTTTCTTCCATGTCCTGGTGCAGAAACGAGTGGCAATGGTAATGAAAAAGGCTGGCATTAACGGGCAGATTATGATGATCGCGTTACTGGTTGTTCTGTTCATTATACTTTTCGTTTTGGTGTTCCTGACATAGCATAGTGCACCAAGCGTCGGTTTGTGCGACGTGCACCTGCTTCCTGTAAGTTGTTGAGAAAATAAATATACGAGGCACCCATCTTTTTAAATATTCTTTTCTTCGAAGCCCTACCTGGCTGTTATATTTCCATGTTAAATTATTATTTTTTTCGCAGTTGTGCCCGTTTGTTTGTTCGTGATTGTCAATTTATCACTGCTTAGGTCTTGTTTGGATAGGCCAGATGGTCTACATGAACGATGAACTAACTTGCACTTTCTTCCGCGGGGTGGGCTAGGATTTGGATTTCGGTCCATCCAAACACGTCCTTGTAGGCGAGAGATGCATTGCATTGATGAAACTGTGTCTGTGCGTGTGCAGTAACACACGTTTGGATGAAGATGATATACTCTTGCTGACAACCTAACGTCATGTCCTCATTTCTTGCCTTTTTTTCAAGGCAAGTGTATTACGGCCATTAGCTCTGGATTTATATCAAAAGCTCAGTACAATCAGTTCAAGCTCCGTCCATGGTGGGCATGTCTGCGCTGAGAACGAGATGTATCCCTCTCTTGTTTTTAGAAGCCCAGTTCGCCGATGTACTTCATTTCTTGCCTTGATCACTTTATTTCGACATAACGGCTGGTCCTGGCTAATCACTCCCAAACTATCATCAAGGCAAGCAAGTCTAGACCAGAGCACGAGGCTCTCGTCAGCCTCGACGACGGGCCACCGGCCACTGGAGGTCATCGCCGTTGATTGTGCCGGTGTTGCAAGTGGAGCAGTTCCTGCGGATCTGGCCCTGCGAGCCGACGAGCACCCTGATCTGCCCCCCATCTTCACCGTGGAGACGGCGAACTGATCGAAGAAGGCGGACTAGCTCTGCGCGAACTTGGCAACGATGGGCTTGGTAATGGTGGCGACGTTGGTGAAGAGGTCCTGGTCGGAGGTGAAGTTGACGTAGTACTTGTTGGGTACTGTAAAACTATTCACTCCTGAACGGATTAGGGCCGCCTGATCTGACGCGTGTCCTCCGCAAGAGGCAGATACACCCCGGCCCTGAGTGTGCACCTCACTGCCCGTTTGGCTTTGATATGCACCATCTACAACATTGGGGATCGATGGTCTCAAACTAATAGTTTCAAACACCTTCTAAGGATGACGACGGTTGGTTATAGTGATCATCCTAATCACCTGGAAGAATTTTCCGAAACAGGTCAACTCCTACTCCGGACCTGCTCGCAAAGACAGCAGATGAAGATGGAACATGGTCCCTTGCGAGGGAAAAGTGGTTAGATCAATTTCTTTTCCTGTGTGATTAAAACTCAAACTTTTGTCTGAGGTATTGAGCCTCATGTTCGCTGTGCTTTCTTCTCTATTAATATAAGGAAAGAATGAGTTCGTACAGCTGGTGTGAATTAAGTGGCAGATCTGTACGGAGTTTTGTTCAGTTGCAACTGATTCTGAAACTACTGCATCGTAGTAAGAAAGATCCTCCTAGATTGTAATCATTTTACCTTAATTTGTGTCATAACAAAATGTGCTTGGAGGACGAGGAGATCTCCGCGCGCGCGAGCGCGTGTGGTGTGTGCTGGGGTGACACCAAGAAATGGATTACGAGAAGTACCATGTGTGCAGGTGCGGATCTAGCTTATAAGCATCGGGTTCAGTTGACATCAATGACTTCTTGCTAAGCTTAGTACAAATTCTCTTTAGAGATAACAAATGACGCTTATAAACAGACAATAAACCCAATAAAAAATTACGGTTGAATGATTGAACCTATCGACTAAATTTCTTGGCTTCACCCCTGCATGTGTGTTTGCAGTAACCTTGCGGCAATGCCGTCGCGAGTGTCAAATCTGGACAGACGGACGGACGGATGCAACATTGCCATTCGATTGTAGGTAGCACACTTCACGAATCGCAGATGGCCGGCGATGTCGCGACGGACAACGGTTGGGCGGCGTGGGCGTGGGGACGAGGCGACTGGCTCGTCGGAGGAGCAAGGACGCCCATGCGCGCTAGAACAAATTGGTGGCGCGGGTTCCGACGAGTCGAGACGGCGTGTCCATGGAGTGACGAACCCGCCCCCGAGGCTCGCCGGAGGGAAAGAGGGTAGGAATGGTCTTTTGTCCGGGAGGGAGGTGATAAGGAGACTAACACAAACATAATAACGCGAGGGTCGTTTCCGCAAATATGCCCCACCTCAATCCGGGCCGCTCACCTTTATCCCAACGTCTGTACGAGGCCCGAAACTGGCATTGTTCCAAATACCCCCTATGTCTAATCGTTATTAATCTGAGCGATCATAAATTTTGTGCGAAATACCCCCTATTTTCGATCGTGATTAATCAGCGCAGCGCGATCATAATTATTTTCAACAAACCCCCTGACTTTGGATCGAGATTAATGCGCCGCACGAGCACGACGATGAAAAGCATCGTCTCCCCTCCTCCCGCCCACTCCGCCGAAATCGCCATGGCTCCCACCTCCCGCCCCTCGACGCCGGCGGTCGCCTCGTCGTCGCGGATAGACTCGCCGTCTCTTAAGGCAGCCCTCGCCATGGCCCTCATCCACTACAACCGCCTCCCAAACAGAGCCGCCTCCTCCCCATCCCCGCCTCTCGTCCACTGGAAGCGCAAGGTCCCATTCCCCTAACCACAACCACCCTCAAACCCTAACTCCACCTCTCATCTTCTCCTCCTCTCCCACCCAGGCCAAGGATCGGAAGCGCGAGATCCTCCGCCTCCGCGAGGAGCTCAAGCTCCTCCAAGGTACGCGCCAATCCGCCGCGCCGCGTTCGTTCGATTTCCAGCGCTCGATTCGTGTAACTTCCACGCGTTGTGGGCTCAGATGGGGCGCTCGGGGAGGAGATGGAGCCGCCGGTCGCGTCGTGCCGGTGCCACTTCTTCGACGGGTGTGGAGACCTGCCGCCGCCGCCGGGTGGCGATGGTGGGGGGCACTGGGTTGACGAGGTGCTGCGGAGGAGGTTCCTCAGATTGGGTACGGTTTTGAGTTCGCGATCGAGACGTGAATCGAATTGGCTTCGATCCGCTGGTTTTTCAAATTTTTGGGGGGCTTCTAGTATAATTTTACAGTTTTGTTCTGTGATTCTGTTGCAACAGTGCGGTGGAAAGAGAAGCGGCGGCGAGTGGATGGATCTCTTCCCAGGAGTAGATTGATGGGTGGGTGTTCCTGAAAGCATATCTTTCTGCTTTAAAATTTGAATCATGTCACTATTACTACTCCCAATTTCAGATTACCATAGGAAAAGTTTAACTGCTTGAACATAAGTCTCATTTGTTTAATTGTGCAGAGTTCAACAGTGAGGATGAGATACAACAGCTTAGCTTGTCGATTGATTTTCTGGTGGAACTATCAGATGGCATTTTCACCAAAGTAAGACTATATCATCTCAGTGTAAGTAAGATCCCATATTTTGTGTTTCTAAAGTTGGATTCGCATGTGCAGAGAGAAGTCGGCTCCTCATTTGCGACATTTTCTCACCAAGCAGTAGATTTCATTTTGGGTAAGTTAGACCTGTGCTATTATGGCATTAATGAATCTGACCAATAGCCTAAGTTACACATACTGCTTTGTGCGATCCTCTGAGCTCTGAAGAACGTACATCTACTAACTTGTGCCACTCTAGTGCTGACAAGGGCATGATTTTTCCCCCATTTAGATGACATGTCTGATTGTGCATTTTGCTCTATATCTGAGATTGATATCACGTTGGAAATCAATCATTATGAGCTCTGACATGCCTGCATCGATGTGTATTGATGCGAAAGAAAATACTATTGTCAAGATTTCTTTCCTTTCTATTGTTCCACAATGCTGCTTTCATGGTTATAATATTTGAGGAAAAAACGTTAGATTATCTACAGTCCATATCCAGCGTTCTACATTCCACTGTGCTCTACTGTCGCTATTTGCTCCATATATATTTTTCCATAATTGAAGTATGCAGGATATAATGCTATCTGCTATGAATTCATGAGAGCAGGCACGTGTGTGGTTGTGTTAAATACTCAATGTATGATACACTCAACCCATTTTTAGACTTGCACATCCTGATCGTATAATATAAAGTTTTGTAGTACCCTAGTAGTTACCAATTCAAGTAGGATAAAATAGACATCCAGACGCATCATACATGTGCAGAAATAATTATGGTGCTGATAACTAGCAATGTTTTGACATGGAAAAACAAGGATATGAAATTAAATGCAGGCCAGGCAAGTCAATGGTTTGATTTTCTGCAGTTATTTATACGGTAGGTTGTTGGAACCTCAACTGACCCTGTGCATTGTCTTGTAGTTGGAATATGACTTAATGAAGTTACTTCCAGCCTTAGCTTTCTGTTTCCTTATGTTTGGTGCTACTATACAGAGAGACATACAACACTAAAACATGAATATCCAAACTCAAAACTGCACTGCCATACATTTTTTTTTTGTTGAGAATTAGCCGTACAAAATCACCAATATATAAATATACAATTTCCTATTTATGTTATCTATTCAATTTATATTTGATTGAGACAACAATGGGTAATCAATTGGTAAGTACCTTTTCTTTCAGCTTCATTGAAGAACATTGTATCATCGGAAAGGGAAAAGGAGCTGGTTGAGGAGATAATCGATTGTTTAGTGGCGCGTTTGATCAAACGGATGTGCACCATTCCTGAAAATGCCGGTACTTCAGATTCAGGTAATACTTATTTAGTTATTTGATATATTCCTAAACTACTTTGGATATTTTGTCTATATCTTCCAGAAAAGTACATGCAAAGTGATGGAATGATGCAAGCTTCTATTGCCTTGATTCAGATTTTGGGCACCCAAGTTATTCTTTGTAGATTTATGTCGATTGCTTTCAAATTTCACAATATTTTGATGTGGCCACAGACCCAGGCCCTTTTATTTTGCAATAGAGCACAATGTGCTTGATTCTCCAAGGATCCTGGTAGTGTTTTATTCAGGGCCATGGCTCTCCTAAGGAGTGTGTTAAGTTCAACTTGTAAGGTCATAGATAGCAAGTATGATAAATTGGTTGAAGGCTTCATCATGTTTGTTTTACATGATAAATTACAGGCAAATCTTATCACTGTTTTCTACATGATCACTTTGAATCACATTTTATTTTGATCATATCTGCTATGTGGTCACATCTTATAGTTTTGAACAGAAAAATTCTTATCGATCCCTATCATGCTTGGTTACTTTCGATCATTTGATTGCAGAGTACATTGAACAGAAAAACTATGAGTGCTAAACTATGGATTTTGACAGTCATGTGTGTGCGCTTCTAATATCACCAATGACAGACATTTGTTTCTTCCATTTTGTTCAATATTTCGCAGGATCAGTTGACTTCTCAGATGCCCAATTCTCTGTGCAGCACTTGTTCCGTAAGTTAGGAAATGAGGAGTATATTGGTCAGCGGATAATCCTTGCAGTTTCTCAAAAGATCTCAAATGTATCAGAAAGATTACTTCTGGTAGATCCTTTTGATGATTCCTTCCCTGACATGCATGGCAATATGTTCATTATGTAAGCTGATCTTCAACTCACTCCGATTTAGATTACAATAGAAGAGGTTTTACTCCGCTTAAGCCAACCATGATTGTCCAGTGTATCCATTTTAACTTCATCAGTTTGGAACAAACATTCGACCTCTTTAGTGTTGAAATTATGGATGAATAACTAATCAATAGTTTGCAGTTTGCACAGGGTAACTATTTCCCCATGCACAATAGTTCATATAGGCTCCTTTAGTGTTAAATAATGGATGAAAAACTAGTCAGTAGTTTGAGCAAGGCTGCTATTTTCTGACGCACAATAGTTCATATAGACAGTGTCAGACTGTCAGCAATGTGGTGTGTAGTCTATATTTGTAAGCCTACATGATTTTCTTTTCTGCTGATTTGTTGTACTTTCAGTTGAGATGCAGTCAATTATCTGCATCATGTTTTCTGTCGGTTGCCTTATTAGTCATGAATTTTTACCCAACACAAAGCTATACTCTGATATTTCCAGTTACATCATTCTTGAAGGCATTAGTCATGATGCAGCTAGTTTGCTTGACCTTTCACTTTTCAGGCTCATTAGAACTATGATTGTCATTATGATATCAGTTACATCATTCTTGGAGATATTTTCTGTTGATGCATAATTAGTAATTGTTTATCTGGATTGGAATACTTGTTATTTCCTATAAGAATTCCTTTTTTTTTTGTTACAGTTGGGTTCTAACTGCATGACTGTATCACTGAACATTGTGATGCTCATTCTGTTTGTATGTTGCAGGATTCAATTAATCGAGTTCCTCATATCTGATTACATGAAAAATTGGCTATGTTGCGAGCATTTTGACAAAAGTTAGTGCTTTCTTGCCCCTGACGATCCCTGTTTTCTATTTGTTACGCTCTATGAATTGTGTTGCATTCAACGTGGCAGCATGAAAATATCAACTCATTTGAACTGATGAAATTGTGTCATATCCACATCTATTTTTGACTTTACTGGATTCTTCTGGTTCAAATGTTTGTAGTATTCGCCTTTGGTTTCTACATTGTGCTTATGAGCTACACTTTTACACCTGATATTATGTAATTACATGTTATATTTTAATTGACAGCCACAATTTAGAAAGTACACCATTAAATTGCGCATTTCTAATCACAAATCTGAATCGGCAAATATTGAAAAATACATGCAGATAATGCCACCGCCAATAGAGCTCCAGTGCACCATACTTTATCTTCCTGACATTTCACAAGGGATTGATCAAACTTAGATACAACTATTGTTCAGGACTTTTTGAAGAATGGGCCAGATCTATTCTCAAGGCACGCAAGGACTTGGAAGTCCTGGAGAACATGAATGGGCTGTACGTAGTGTACATTGAGCGTGTGGTCGGAAGGTTGGCAAGGGAGGTGGCTCCTGCTGCTCATCAGGGGAAGCTGGACCTAGAAATCTTCTCCAAACTCTTGTGCTGAGAACGCCCAGCCTCTGACTTGCCAATGTATTTACTCACAAGTCTCTTGGATGACATTTTCTATGAACTATTTTGATGCTTGTACTTCACAAATTAGCTTATCGAAGTCTACATCTTGTTTAATGATATCTTGTTTTGCTTTATTTTTTGGAAGCACGTCTTGTTTTGTTGTTAGCAACTCACATACTCGCATCGCACTTTATGCATGTCGATTTCAGGATGATTAGCTACAAAAAGATGGTCCAGCAATTAGGTGTTCTGTTCTCCATTGAACAGCCGGGAACCAACGCACAGCGAAAAGTATGTTTTATAAATGTTAGAGTATGTTGGTATATCTCTATATTTGGTAGTTTAGGATTTGTAATCCCGTAATATCTGTCTTATCTCTAGGAGAAACTTTTTGCCCTTCAAGTCCTGTACTTTATATAAACTGCTCTCGAGTCTCAATACAATTATCTATTGCAGTATATTCATCTTCCCACAATAAACTCCATCTTGTGTTAATGAGTACGCAGTGCAAACTAGTTTGCTATAATATAATTGTTCTACTTAGACTCTTACATATTTACATTTATGGTCTATAAGAGAAACTTCAGAATCTATCAATGTATTTACCAGTATGCCACGGTATCGTTTGATTTGTCAATAGATAAGTGGAACACCTTGCGCTCCACACTCTATATAAATCGTCCTCGAGTCTTAATACAATTATTCATTACAGTATATTCATCTTCTCACATGGTATCAGAGCTCCTGAGCCGCCACTGCCACAGCTTCCGCCGCGCTGCCCCTGGGAGATGATCTCGTCTCCATGATCTCTCCCGGGGGCTGCGCAACTCATAGTTTAAGTCGTGTCGCCGATCATCCGATTGGTTACCAATTAGAGTTTTTCCCAGTCATCTTTAGATCATGTTTTCTCTATTTTTTCCGATCATAGATCGGTTTGCGTCGTCCTGCCGACCTGTCGACGTTCCTCGGCTCCGGACTTCACCTCCTCGGCTTCGACCTCTCTAGCGCCACCTCTCCTCCGATGATGTCGTGATGTGACGCGGCGCGCTCGTCGACACGGCCCTCCCTCCATGGCCTTCCGAGCGCCCCGTCTATCGTCGTCATCATTCCGGATCTTCATCGCTAACCCGTCGTTCGTAAGTACGAGCCGTCGCACCACCGAGAGCCCGCACTTGTGGTCATGCCATCAACATGCACGGGCTGCCGCTGCATCGCCCCTTCGGGCCGCAGTGCCACTGCCCGTGGTCACCATTGCCATCGTCGACGCCACCGTCTTCGTCAACGATGATCAGGTCCTTCTCCGGTGCTGCCACTCCCGTATCTGGCTTCCTCCACGCTGGATCCGAGGGGCTTTGCCCGGATCTGGCCTCCTTGTCGGATGCACCAACAGGCTTCTCTCTGCCTGGATCTAGAGCCGCTCTCTCCGCCGCTCGTCTCCACAGCCCCAAATCCGGGCTCCCCGGCTGACGGCGCCGCTACCTCCGTCTTGCCTCGGCCTTCTCCGGTGCCGCTCCTCTCGGATCCAGCCTCCTCCGCACTGGATCTGGAGGTGCCTCGCCCAGATCCGGCCTCCTCCTCGCTGGATCCGGCCACCCCCCTCTACTTCATCTTCGACCACGGCCAGACGACGTCGGTGACCTCTTCACCGACCTCGGCCACGCCCTCCTCTGCATCAACTCCACTACTCGACCACAGGCCATAGCGACGACCTCGACATGGCTCTCTCCTCCACGACTACGACTATGATCACCTCGCTCTTGACTACCTCGATAACAAAGGGCTATTATTATCTTGAGCAAACTCGTCGGTTCCCTCTACAGTCACCGCGTTCGCGACGCCACAACAGTCCCCGACGCACCCGCTGCGATTGCTGGGGATGTCAGTCCGATGGTTCCCCACCTTCGGCTTCCTCTTCAGTTTGACGGTCCGCAATGCTTCTGCTGTCCGCGATGTTATCGCTACGACTGCAGGGGGATGTTAGAGTATATTGGCATATCTCTATATTTGGTAGTTTAAGATTTGTAATCCCGTAATACCTGTCTTATCTCTATGAGATGCTTCTTGCCCTCCAAGCCTTGTACTTTATATAAACCGCCCTCGAGTCTCAATACAATTATCCATTGCAGTATATTCATCTTCCCACAATAAACTCCATCTTATGTTAATGAGTATGCAGTGCAAACTAGTTTGCTATAATAAAATCTATAATATAATTGTTCTACTTAGACTCTTTACATATTTACATTTATGGTCTATAAGAGAAACTTCAGAATCTATCAATGTATTTACCAGTGTGGCATGGTATCGTTTGATTGTCAATAGATAAGTGGAACACCTTTTGCTCCACACCCTTCCTAGTTGCTATAGAGATGCTTTGAGTCTTGACTATTCTACACATTTAGGTACATCCAAAGATTTGTCTGATTTTGGTTCTTTCATTCTCAACAGGTTGTGCAAATATTGTTGCTATTTTGAAACTATATAGAAAGAATAAAAAAAATACAACATTGCTTTCTGTCGATTCTCAGATGCTTTATAAAAAGGAGCAAGCTTTTTTACTCCAATACACACGTTATATTGAAAGGTATACATGACCATGTTGTATCTGCTTTAAAAAGGGTAGAAAACTTAACTTAGAACACGTAAGCCCATTTGTGTGCGCCGTGCAAAGGGCGCTGTTGTCTGTTACTCCTTGATGTGTATGTTGCTTTCTTCGTTTCTAGATGTGATGTTGAAATCACGGTGTCAACCCTGTGAGATCAGTTTAAATGACTAAATGTGTTTTGGGGGACTCCTTGTGGCCAATTATATGATGACTTTCTGGAATTAGGATTGCAAATCAGTTGGCTGATTTTTTGTGTAACTAAGAGAATCTAGCAATATGGCATCCCTACGTTTTCTATATATATCCAATAAATGCTCACGAAATATTCTAAGTTTATAACACACCTGTGAATTGAGCAGCTTAATGCTCTGCTGTTCCAGAGTCATATGTCAATTCTTTAATTTTTAAGGGGGTTAGCTAGATTCTTTACTATTATAAATAAACGATTATAAAATAACTTAGTGGTGGTAGTAAGTCTGTCATCCACCTACTACCTCTTGAGAGTTGGTGTGATCTTTTGTTGATAAATATATACATAAGTTACTTGAATGATCTTATACGGACAATTAGATTATCTGTGCATGTGGCTTGTTGATTGGATGCAAATTATGTATAAAACTTTCATTTGTAAGGATAAATACCTTATGCATATTGGTTTTCTAAGTTTATAACTTATATTATGTTTATTTGAAATCTGTTACAACGCAAGTTATAAAAGAAGTACTTGGTGGTGGTGGTGGTGGTAAGTTTGTCATCTATCTTCCCACCTTATGAGTTGGCGAGATCCTTTGTGGATAGCTATTGCATACATACATGTGTTAATATAAGGATCTTCTGTGGACAATTAGATCATCTACGTATGTGGTTTGTAATAAAGCTATTTCTGGCTTGTTGATAGGATGCGAATTATGTATGCAACTTTTAGACGTAAAGATAATTACCTTATGTATATTGGTTTTTCAAGTTTAGAACTTATATATGTTTCTTTGAGACCCGTCGCGACGCACGGGCACTCGGCTAGTAGTTCTAAAGTGCTAGCTCCAATTCTGATGCTGTAACATGGTGAGGACGACAAGCGCCATGAAAGATCACGGAAGAGTTTGATCATGCTCAAAGAATATTGGATTTGAGAAGAAAAAAAAAGAAGAGAGGCTAAATACCGAAAGAATATTAGTGTGCTTTCACAATGCTTCTGGGGAAGAACGAGCTTGCTCTCTTCACGCTAAGACAAGGAGATAGGCAGATTAGCCCTGCCTAGCTTTAGTTGCCAAATCAGTGTTTGAGGAGTTGCATCACCTTTTAGTCAGCAGCTATGATCGCTCCCTTTCTCTACTGGTATAACAACAACTCTCATGAAGAGAGTGTGAAATTAATTAATCTCAGACCCTTTCAAGTTTATCTTGGTTAAGCTCAACCGCCCTCTTCATCCCACTGACGAGGCCTTTTATGCTTGATCAATGCAAGGTCCTATTCGGGGAGGCCAAATACCATCCAGCATCTTGCGTCGGTTCCAATTAACAAGTGCCGTGCACCGCCGTTCCAGAGACTAAATCCGGCCTTCTTCCTTCCTCAAAGGTGAAAGATCTGAATCCCAGGTTTGGTTTATCAAGCACTCGTCTTCTTACATCTTGAACGCGAATGAATTAACGAAACGACGAGGGCACGTTACTGGAAAGGTTAGCTCGCTGTCGAGCCAGGCTAACGATAAATCAGCTCAGTTGGTAAGGGGAACGTTGGCACTCGCGCCGAGCGTGTGTGCTCGTTAGAGGACTGAGCGAAGCTCAGTTGGCACGAGTGACCGTCGAGTCCTCTACCCATCCGCGCTCGACTCTGTTCGACGCGCGTGCTCACTTCTTTAAGGTAAGCCAGTGAAACTGGCCACCAATAGATAGTACTAAAGACAGCTTCTACAATAGATTATCTTTTTACATATCTTTATAGACAGCTTCTTCGTATACAATGTCTACATATAATGTGTCGTCTCTCGTATTACAGTCGACTAATGCATAAGAGACGACCTAACTCTCTAGGCTCTCCCTCTCTCATCTACATCATTTCGTGTCCTACGTGTCAAGGCTTATAAACAGCCGCCGTCACACCATTATACACGCTCTTACGCGTTTGGTGCTACTTTAATTTCGACCAATGGAAATTAATTCACGGTACGTACTAGAATCTGTTCTTAAGCATGAAAGATTATGGCGAGGTATTGAAGTTTTCCTAATTTTCACTGCCACTAGTTATAGCCGGCAACCTTACGTGATTAGGTAACACATACAGATTATGATAAGCCGATGGAGACAAGTCCAAGTGCCCCACCAGTTTGTCCAGTTGCCTCATACGACGGCAGCATCATGTGGTCCTTGATAGGCCCCATGAAGCCATAACAATAGAGGTTGTTGCAACAAGCAGAGAGAGGTAGCCGCATGCATTCTTGCATGCTTGTGAGAGGATGCTTGCCTGTGTTTGTGTCACCTACAACAAGAGAAATAGAGGCTCTCGAGTGAACTCCACTTACTTGCAAAAAAAACTTTTGCTTCTGATATTAGTTGGGGAGTGGTGTTCAATTTAGTACTTTGCACGTCAAGATGTGAGCATGAGGGAGAAGGATGATGCTACATGCATTGATGAAGCTACGCTAATTGGCGACAAAGAATCAATTGGACTTTTGTCCAAAGTGGTCGCTTTAGTTAGAAGAGCATGCGTGCATTGCCCTTCCATTGTGTTTTGTTAGCCACATGCTAGGATTTTATTCGACAAGAAGAGAGAGGAAGAGAGAGGGATCAGTGAGATGATTAGCTATCTTTGAAATGAGGACTAGAGAAATAGGCTCTCAAATCTGGTCTGCTCTGCATTCTTGCCCAAATGCAAGTGACTTTTTTGACATGAAATTCTTGAATTATATATTGATCATTGGATTCATTGCATGCTTGCTTGCTTGCATGTTGTGTGATTAGCACAAAATTAAAGTATCTGACAAACAGAAGAAATCCACTGAGTAAAAATCATACATAGCTAACTCCATCTAAGCAACTAGCTGCTGCATGCTCTGACGCATGGACGGATGGACCCGTTGATCTGCAATTGAAAGCTACAAGAGCATTAAACAAGATCGCGTAGCCCCGATAGGTAAGTGAATGCTAGGGAATCACATGGAGTGTCCTGTTAATTTGCAGGTGCCCAAAGGAAGAGGACAGGAGAATGTAAAGTACATCACAGGTGTTTGGACTCAGCGTTGGAGCAAGTACAGGACGGCAGTGAGAGAGATCACTCAAGTCCATGCCATGAGCATGCAGAACTACAGAAGTATCGATCTAACTTTTAGTTGCGCATCTAATAAAGTCATAATAGTGTCTGCCAAGTATCACATGCATATGTGCAGGTCGAGCATATCATTCATGAATTCAATTGACATCGGCATTTTCCCCTACTTCTTCCTGTTATTTACGTACAATATGCGTTCTAGCTGTTACTTACTGTCTTGTGGGTACAAGTAGATTTGCTAGATGCATGGTCAGCGCGCCATTTGATTTACCCAACCTTCTGAGTGATCCCATAATCCTACTTTGGTTATTAGCAGCCTTAAAAGATCTGGGTTTGATTGAACATGCCTTGCTTTTATGAGTTTATCACTGATAATTTGGTGGTCAATATTGCCTACTCCCTCCGCTTTTTTAAGACGTCATATTTACATCTCTATTGGTGAAACCACGTAGTACTGAACTACTGATATATTACACACTATTGTTAACTCTCTCTCTCTCTCGAAACTCACACATTTGTTAACTTGGTGCATGCGATGCTAGCATCCTGTTATTTTCCCAAATGTTACATTACATCAATAGTCCTCATGTGATCGTAATTGCTTGCCATATCCTGGCAAATCAGCTTTTTTTGTTGTCAAACCATGGCATGCCCAATGTTGTGGTACTTTAGCTCTCTGACTAATGGCCAACGTTTGGTTCCTGTAAACTATGGGTTGGATGGGTTATTTGTGTGATTTTTTCACTATGATTTCTTGGGATTTAAAGTTGTGACGATTGTGAGCCTTAACATATGACTATACTAGCCAATCCAATTATCCCATACTCTAAACAAATCAACTTTTGGTTCTTGCTAGTTGAATGACATATCAAATATTAAGAGTCCTAAGTTAAAACGGTTCTTCAATAATAAAGCATCTGATTTTTTTTTAATAAAACGTAAGCTGAATTTTCTAGCCATTATATATGATCGTTAAGGTGTGTGCGCGTGAAATTCAACCTATATCCAGATGCCTGATGTGTAGGCTCCCCATGTCATGCTTATTACTAGCTCCATTTCGCAAAAAACAAGTCGTTTTGGAATACGCGTCGTCAAACTTTAGAAAATTTGGCTATCAATATCTTTTTTAAATATTTAGATTAGATACAGAAATCATATATACATGTAGATTTGTCTTAAAAATTACTTTCATAATATTATAATTTTATTGGATTTTATAAATATATTACAATAGTAATCGGTGGTCACAGTTACATTTTGATGACCATGTCGTGCGACGACCAAAACGGCATTTTTTTTTTGAACCGGATGTAGTATTTTTCTTGGTCATGCTCCAACAATCAAAAGCTTAATTCAAGGAAAACCTCATGAAAATAATAATAAGGATGATCAAGTACCGAGCAAAAGAAGAAGGCTAGCTGTGCAGTTGTGAAGCCCCTTTTTCCCCCCTTCCCGGGTCAACCCTCGCCGGGGCCCCCTTCGTCCTCCTCCCGTCAACGCACGCCCGCCGGACCCCCCTCTCCTCCCTTCCTCCCTCGCTCGCGTGCGCTGCAACTCGCCGCGCTGCGCCACCTCTCTGCGCGCTCCCGCACGCCTCCTCGCCGCCATGATGCCCTCCGTGCGCACGCTCGCGCCCGAGCGCGCTCGCCGGACCCCTTCTCCTCGCGCGGCTTTAAGCCCCGCCCGGTGCCCTCCTCCCCATTTCTTCTCCCCGTCTTCCCCCTCCTTTCCGTCGAAGAAGAACCGAGGAAGAAGAGAAGAAAAAAAAAAGCCACGAGGCTTACCTCGCTGTTGCCGCCGCCGTCGTCGCCTCCGTCGTCGTCGCCGTGAGCCCCGAACCTCCTTCCTTCGGCCACCGCACCCGAGCTCCTCGTCGCGCCGCCGCCTCCTCTTCCCCCTCCGGTCGCCGCTCTTTCGTTCCCCCCGAGCCCCTCACCTCACGTCGCCAGCGTTGCCGCCGCTCCCCCGAGCTCCCGCTCCTCCCCTCCCCGTGCGCCGCCGTCGCCTCTTTCCCTCCTCCGGTGCGCCGCGCGCTCATCTCCCCTCTCTCGCGCGCGCCGCTCGCTCGCCTCTCCCCAGCGCGTGCCTTTAGGGCGCTGCGCGCCGTGGCCTCGCCCGCGCCGCGCCTCCGCGCGTGGGCGCGCTGGGCCGTCTTGCAGCGTTTCAGCCAGCGTTGGGCGGGCAAAACAAACTGCGGGCCATTTTTGGTTTTTCTTTTTTTGTGATTTTCTTTTCCCTTTTCTATTTTAATTTAAAAGTGAGACTTTAAATATTAATATCTCCCTCATTTTAGCTCAAAAATTATGAAATAAATTTCTAAAATTTCTAAAATCAAGATCTTGCTAATGGCATAGGTCTTGTTCAATTTGGAGTTCATTTGTGTACTCTTGTGTATTTAATTGCTTTTGTTGCTTGTCGCTTATTTTTCCACTTACCGCGTAGATTTCTGAGACGCAGAGACCTCCACGTCGATCAAAGACAAGACTACTCGGACTCTCTCCCCTACAACCAAGGCGAGTCAATACTTTGATCATATTGAGCCTACATTTTATGCAAATTATATTCTTTTAAAATAGCAAATTGCATGCTTTAATTCTTTAAACAACTGTATGTTAAAGCTTAAGGTAGCTAATTACCCATTTGTTGAATAATTAATTTTTATGCCATCCTTGACAACTTGAATCCCTTAATTCCATTGTCACCCTAGTAATTATATGGTAATACTAGCTATAGGTTGTACTTAAGCGACATGCTAGACTTGCTTAAGTACCGGGACATTAACATGTCCTAATCATCATCTTTTCAATCATAAAATGATTTGGGCAGTCATTGAGGGTAAATGACTGAGATGGTTGAATTTGCTGTATTTTACATCTCAAAAACCCTAAACTGCTAATACCCGTCTGGGCGGATGGTAAGATGGTGGGTGCGGATGTAGCACGAGAATGGCGGGAATGTGGTTGAGCCGTCCAGACAACCCTAAGGACTTAATCTTGTCACGACCTCCTGTATAACAGTACAACCACAAGTGCGCAACAAGCTGCGACTTGGCTTAGTACATTTATCAAATCACGAAAATCATCTCACCGGAGGTTAAAGGGCACAAGCTCTGGGTATGTCGGGCTTGGATGGGACACCGAGTCAAGGGTGAAGTTCGCCGATCATTGAGGTGTAGCCACGCTACGCCGATGGGCCGAGGTGGACATCCCGCGCAACGTATGGGCATAACCCCATATGGGTGAGACGAGGAAGGCGAGATATTTAGAAAAGTTATTGTGACAACCTCTCGACTACACGACTACGGAATCGTGTAGGCAACGAGTTAATTGTCTCTTGTGGGTAAAGTGTACAACCTCTGCAGAGTTATAAACTGCTTAAACAATAGTGCCTACGGTCAAAGGCGGACATGGGAACTTAACTTGAGTTAGTTCTATTTCAAAAACTTTGTGGGTGGTATGAAAATTGTGGCGGGCTCACCTAGCCTCGAGATTGGTTATTCCCGGTCTTTGTACCCGGTGTCGCTTAGTGGTGGATGTAACCACAATCAAAATTAAGCATGAAGGTGGAGGTAACCTCTGTGATTTAAATATTGCACAATTTCTCTTTAACTAAAATGAAATTTGTTAAAAATGCTAAGTGCTAGGAATTTGTACTTATGATATTTAAAAAGTATTGCTTTCGCAAATAAAAGAACCGAGCCACCCTTGTAAGCCTTGCATGTATATCATTGCATTGTGTATTGGCTCGCGAGCACGGTAGTTGTGCTCATCCTCGCTCTCCCCCAAACCCTTCAGATGACGCTGATGGAGGAGACTATGCTTACTACGAGGAACCAGAAGTTGATGGACAAGGAAACGACGAAGAGTAGTCTAGGATCTGTAGTCTAGGCCTCGACGCAGTCTAAGTTGACTCGTTGGTACTTGCGTACAACCGATATTACCCGGGTCCTTGGATAATATCAGTCGTACACAGGGTGCCCCAGTCGCTTGCCTGTGAAGAGGTGAGCTCTACCCTTTTGCTTCCGCTACCGTAATCGGTGTTCTGTATTGTAATCAATTTGGCCTGATCGGCCCCTGTTGTAAAACTCGACCCGACGTGGTCTATGTCACTCTGTTGATTGTAATAATGATACTTTAGTTCACGCCATGTATGAATGATTCAAATGCTCGTGAGTGCTATCTATCGATCCAGGAATAGCACGGCGTTTTCCACGCAGGATTCGGATTAGAAAATCCGGTCCGAGCAGAGTCGGTATCGAGCATACGATCAGAGAGTCTTAGTTAGATTGGTCGTTGCCTTAAGGACTTGGATCTTATTTTCAAAAACTAAGAAAAAGCTTTGCTAAAAATATAGAGTATTTATTGCTTCTACTCTTCACTCCTAGTCCTGTACTTATCTTTATTTCACTTGAGTTTTACCTTGTGCTGACCTCCTCTTGTTTTCAAAATTTGTAGATGGCTACCCGTCGTCGGATGGCTCAGGGACCTCCTCGCTCACGGAGAGAACGAGGGAGGCTTCGCGGACATACTTCGCCAGCTGATGATGTACCTTGGTTTTCCCCGTCAGCCTACGTTCCGTGGTAGGATGACGAGGATCGAGACCCGCGAGTCCTGGACGATGGAGGTGTACCTCTCCGCCAGGGTTGGCGAGTTCACTTCCTACCTCTTCAGGGCCGAGGCGCCCCGGCGTAGCCGTCACGACGCCATTCAGGACGCCGCACGCGTCGCTTCCACCCGCTTGTGTTGGAAGTACGAGGATCTCTTGCTGAGGTCACCCTTCTGCTTCTACCCGTACCTCCCAGATGAGGAGCGTGTCCCAGCAATTTTCGACACCAGAGACGACGACCCCGCGACGCAAAGAGTCCAAATTACTCAGCGATGATAGCAACCATCACCGCGCCATGGATGAGATCGAGTACGGTGCGGACACTCCTCACCGGCGGCTATGCCCACTCCGACACCCTTCGAGCAACATGATCGAGAGTGATGAAGCTCACTCCACTGCGATGCAGAGAGGGATGCTTTGCGGTGCGAGAGGACGCCGCTCTTGCGAGTTGGCACGCCTCGGGGCGCCGCTACGGTCCTCGCCCGGCCGGTTGCACCTATCGCCGCCCCGTCCTCCCAGGCCGAGCCGACGTTCCCGCCTGAAGGACCCGTCTCCGACTCACAAGACGCAAGAAGGTGCGCGCCGCCGTCCGTCGTCGCCGCCAGAGAGTCGGCCGTGGACGCACCCGATCCACCGCTGGATTTGACGAGTCGATTGTGGACGCCACCTCGGCCGTTCACGCCTCGCTCCCGTTCGCGAGCCTGATCGAGCCGTTCGCTCTCGCTCCCGCAATCAGTATCGCCGTGTGGTCGGTCCCTGTAGAGCAACGTCGATTAGTTTAGGTTAGCTAGCGATGCTTGCCGAGCGATCTTTGGGTTGCAAGCACTTTTGTTTCTTTCTTTTGTAGACGATGTGTTTGTATTCGGTGTCATGACTTAGCTTAGTGTATAAGCTTTGTTCGAGAGTCATGTAACACTTAACCCCCCCTTATTATAGTATAGCCGCTCTAGGCTTTGTATTGTACTTGCTTCTTTTTTTGTTGGCTTTGTTCTTGTCTGTGTGTGCCTTAGAGGGCTAGTGAACCTCATATACTCCTCTAGTTCTAAGCCTCGAGTTCCTTCAGATGCCGCCAAGAAGAGCCGCCGATCAGTGGAGCCTTCGCGCAGTCGAGGAAGAGGCCGTGGCCGTGGTCGTGGCCAAGGCCGAGGACAGGAACTGCCTCCTCCACCACCAGCAAACCCGACAATGACCCAAGTCATGTTTCAGCAGACTCAGATTCTTCAGGCGTTACTAAACAATCAGCAGACTGGACCAGCCAGTCGCAACTCCAAGCTAGCAGACTTCCTCAGGACAAGACCTCTCACCTTTGCTGCGGCCAATGAACCTCTAGAAGCTGAAGACTGGCTCAGGGACACTGAGAAGAAACTTCGTCTTGCCCGCTGCTCAAATGAAGACAAGGTGGATTTCGCCACCCATCAGCTGAAAGGCGCCGCCGCTGCCTGGTGGGAGAATTACCTCGCCGCCCGAGGTGATGAGAATCTAGAGGAAGAAGAAGCAGGAATAGCGGAAGTCGTAGCATCTACGATTGGAGCCCCACAAGATCCCGCTGCCTCTGCCGCCGAAATAGAAGAAGTTGCGGAAATACAACAAGCTGAAGTTGAACCCGCATGGCAGCCGATTCTGCGGAAGAATTCAAAGCCGCTTTGGGGCCAACTGCACCACCGGAACAATGAGATTGAAGAAGAATGAATTCAGAGCTCTCAAGCAGGGTCAGATGTCAGTAAATGAGTATCTAACCAAGTTTAACCAGCTTGCTCGCTACGCCCCCAATGATGTAGCGGATGAAGAAGAGAAAATCGACCGCTTTGTTGAAGGAATGCGTGAGGACATGAGAGGACAGCTTATCCTCCATGATTACTCTAGCTTCCAGCAGTTAGTTAATAAAGCCCTCATTTGTGAAAATGAGAAGAAGACTGCGGAGATTAGCCGTAAAAGGAAGATGTCATTTCAGAGGCTACAAGGTAGCTTTCCCCAGAAGCCTACATTCCAAGGCAGCTCATCTTTCCGATCATCTGCAGCCTCCTCTCAGAAAACTCAAGTTTCCACCCCGCGTCCCCAAGGAAGTGGATTCGGTGCTCCGCCCGCCCGGCAACCACAGCAGTGATCAACCCAGAGCCTAACCTCCATCGCCGCTTGTGGAGAAAAAGGACACTTCGCCAACCGTTGTCCTACCCGACAGAATGCTCCAGCAAGACTCGACACAGGAGTAACGCCAGTTCAAGGCAGGACCCCAGCTCCAAGCAAGAGTCACCAGACTTCGCAGGCATCAAGGTCTACACCAACGCAAAGCCATGGCCGTGTGAACCACGTCACAGCCGAGGAAGCTCAAGGTGCCTCAGGAGTACTAATGGGTACGTTCCCTGTTAATTCAGTACCCGCACAAGTTTTGTTTGATTACGAGCTTGCACTCTTTTATTTCAAGAAAGTTTGTTGAAAGGCTTAAGTTGCCAACCTATAAGTTAAAGAAACCCGTGGTACTTAGCTCACCCGGGATCCTTTATGCTACCTCAGTCAGTCCCAGGGTAGAAATTGCTATGGAACATTCCGGATTCCTAGCAAACCTTCTGGTGCTAGAATCTCAAACGCTGGATATCATCCTAGGGATGGATTGGTTGGCCAAATATCAAGGATTGATAGATTGTGCCAACAGAAAAGTGGTGCTCACCAAGAACCCAGAGACCACAATAAGAGTTAGTGTGGATCGTTCCTCTCCTTTGAATAGAACAATCCACCACCTTGGAGAGTTGTCCCTAGAGACAACGCCTGTAGTTCAAGCTTACCCCGATGTCTTCCCAGAAGAATTACTGGCATGCCACCAGACAGAGATGTTGAGTTTGTCATCAACTTGAAGCCAGGGACAGCCCCAATTGCTAAGAGACCATACAGAATGGCCGCTGACGAACTTGAAGAACTTAAGACACAAATTGAAGACTTGCAAGACAAAGGTTTCATTAGACCTAGTTCTTCTCCCTGGGGTTCGCCAGTTCTCTTTGTAAAGAAGAAAGATGGCACCGCCAGATTGTGTGTGGACTACAGAGCACTCAATGATGTGACCATCAAGAACAAGTATCCCTTACCTCGCATTGATGACCTGTTCGATCAATTGACAGGAGCATCAGTTTTCTCCAAGATAGACCTGAGGTCAGGATACCATCAGCTTAAGATCAGGAATGAGGATATTCCTAAGACGGCTTTTACCACCCGGTATGGCCTGTATGAGTTCACTGTCATGCCGTTTGGCTTGACCAACGCGCCAGCCTACTTCATGAACCTCATGAATAAAGTATTCATGGAATACTTAGACAAGTTTGTTGTCGTGTTCATAGACGACATCTTGATCTATTCAAAGACCGATGAAGAACATTCTGAACACTTGCAATTGGTCTTAGAAAAGCTTAAAGAGAATCATCTTTATGCCAAGTACAAGAAATGTGAATTTTGGCTTCATGAAATCGCTTCCTGGACACATTGTATCCATTGGAGGAATCGCAGTTGATCCATCCAAAGTAGCAATTGTAATGGAATGGAAACAACCCACATCGAACGGAAGTGCGTAGTTTTCTCGGCTTGGCGGATACTACTGCACGCTTCATTGAAGGATTCTCTAAGCTATCCAAACCAATGACCCATCTGCTTAAAAAGGAAAAGAAGTATGATTGGACAGAAGCTTGTGAAAAGAGTTTCCAAGAATTGAAGAAGAAGTTAACTTCTGCCCCAGTATTAATCCTGCCAGATATACATCAAGACTTCGAAGTCTATTGTGATGCATCGCGCCAAGGTCTTGGTTGTGTGCTCATGCAAGGAGGAAAAGTTGTAGCTTATGCTTCCAGACAACTCCGTCCTCACGAAGACAACTACCCCACTCATGATTTGGAGTTAGCAGCGGTAGTGCATGCCTTAAAAATTTGGCGACATTACTTGATTGGAAATCATTGTAATATCTACACAGACCACAAGAGTCTCAAGTACATTTTCACCCAATCAGACCTCAACCTCCGACAAAGAAGATGGTTAGAGTTAATAAAGGATTACAACTTGGATGTCCATTATCATCCTGGAAAGGCTAATGTAGTTGCCGATGCATTAAGCCGTAAATCCTACCGCAAATGTCATGATTCAGAACATCAACCCGAGCTCGCAAGGAATTTGAAGCCCTCAACCTTGAGTTAATAAAGCAAGGCACCCTAGCCATTTGTAGAGGCCCATCCAACTCTAGAAGAGCAGATCAAGGCCGCTCAAGAAGGACATCCAGAGTCCAGAGATTCAAGCATCTCATGGCAAAAGGAAAGGCCCTAAGATGTCGAAGATCGCAGGAATCCTATGGTATGGGAAACGACTCTTTGTTCCCCACCAGAAGGAACTCAAAGATCTGATTCTAAAGGAAGCTCATAGTTCGCTTACACCTGCACTCCAGCAAAGCACCAAGATGTACCAAGACATGAAGATTTTGTATTGGTGGCCACGAATGAAAAGAGATATCGCGAGTATGTAGCTTGTTGTGATGTATGTCGAAATCAAGGCCGAACATCAAAGACCACCGGATTGCTACAACCCTACAGATCCTCGGTGGAAATGGGAAGAAATCGGAATGGATTTCATTACCGGTCTACCTCGAACTAAGTCCGGATGTGACTCGGTATGGGTTATAGTTGACAGATTGACTAAAGTCGCCCACTTCATCCCTGTGAAGACAACCTACAAGGGAGACAAGTTAGCCGAGTTATACATGGCTCGCATCGTGTGTTTGCATGGAGTACCCAAGAGAATAGTCTCCGATCGAGGTTCTCAATTTACCTCGCATTTCTGGGCTAGTTTGCATGATGCCCTTGGAACACACCTTACCTTCAAGACACCTATCATCCATGATCGATGGTCGACGGAAAGAACAAATCAAATTCTAGAAGACATGCTTCGAGCTTGTGCTTTGGAGTTTACCGTAGATTGGGAAAAATGTCTACCGTACGCCGAGTTTGCATACAATAATAGTTATCAGTCAAGTTTGAAAATGTCCCCATTTGAAGCACTCTATGGAAGAAAATGCAGAACTCCTCTGCATTGGTCAGAATCAGGTGAAGGATATGTCTTCGGACCAGATACTCTCAAGCAAGCTCAAGAGAAAGTTCGACTAATCGAGATCGCCTTCAAGCGGCTCGGTCTAGACGTAAGAGTTATGTCGACAACCGTCGAAGAGACTTAACCTTCGGTTGGAGATCTTGTGTATCTCAAGGTATCGCCACTTCGTGGAACCCAAGATTCAAGGTTAAAGGCAAGCTCGCACCAAGATACATAGGCCCGTTCGATCACCGCTAAGCGTGGAGAAGTTGCCTATCAGCTAGAGCTACCTGAAAGTTTGTCAGACGTCCACAACGTGTTCCATGTCTCTCAACTAAAGAAATGCCTCAGAGTACCCGAAGAGCAGACTCCTGTCGAAGCCATCGCACTTGATAAGGATTTGACTTATCCGGAGCACCCGATTAAGATCCTCGACGTCGTCGAAGCGGACAAGACGCCGAGTCATCCGCCTTTGCAAGGTTCAGTGGAGCCATCACTCAGCCAAAGAAGCCACCTGGGAGCGAGAAGATCAACTTAAGCTGGATTTCCCGTCCCTCTTCTCGGAGCAGCTCGAATCTCGGGGTCGAGATTCCGTTTAAGGTGGGTAGGTTTTGTGAAGCCCCTTTTTCCCCCCTTCCCGGGTCAACCCTCGCCGGGGCCCCCTTCGTCCTCCTCCCGTCAACGCACGCCCGCCGGACCCCCTCTCCTCCCTTCCTCCCCCGCTCGCGTGCGCGCTGCAACTCGCCAGCGCCACGCCACCTCTCTGGCGCCCTCCCGCACGCCTCCTCGCCGCCATGATGCCCTCCGTGCGCACGCTCGCGCCCGAGCGCGCCGCTCGCCGGACCCCCTCCTCGCGCCGGCTTTAAAGCCCCCGCCCCGGTGCCCTCCCTCCCCCATTTCTTCTCCCCGTCTTCCCCCTCCTTTCCGTCGAAGAAGAACCGAGGAAGAAGAGAAGAAAAAAAAAAAGAGCCACGAGGCTTACCTCGCTGTTGCCGCCGCCGTCGTCGCCTCCGTCGTCGTCGCCGTGAGCCCCGAACCTCCTTCCTTCGGCCACCGCACCCGAGCTCCTCGTCGCGCCGCCTCCTCTCTCCCTCCGGTCGCGCTCTTTCGTTCCCCGAGCCCCTCACCTCACGCCGCCGCGTTGCCGCCGCTCCCCGAGCTCCGCTCCCCCCCTCCGCGCGCCGCCGCCTCTTTCCTCCCCTCGGTGCGCGCCGCGCCTCATCTCCCCTCTCTCGCGCCGCGCTCTGCCTCTTCCCCTGCGTGCCTTTAGGGCGCCGCGCCGTGGGCCTCGCCCCGCGCCAGCGCCTCGCGCGTGGGCGCGCTGGCCGTGGCGCACGCTGCGTTCACCAGCGTTGGGCCGGGCCGAAAACGGCTGCGGGCCATTTTTGGTTTTTCTTTTTTTTTTTGTGATTTTCTTTTCCCTTTTCTATTTTAATTTAAAAGTGAGACTTTAAATATTAATATCTCCCTCATTTTAGCTCCAAAAATTATGAAATAAATTTCTAAAAATTTCTAAAATCAAGATCTTGCTAATGGCATAGGTCTTGTTCAATTTGGAGTTCATTTGTGTACTCTTGTGTATTTAATTGCTTTTGTTGCTTGTCGTTTATTTTTCCGGTACTTCGCCCGCGTAGATTTCGGAGACGCCGGAGACCTCCACGTCGATCAAGGACAAGACTACTCGGACTCTCTCCCCTACAACCAAGGCGAGTCAATACTTTGATCATATTGAGCCTACATTTTATGCAAATTATATTCTTTTAAAATAGCAAATTGCATGCTTTAATTCTTTAAACAACTGTATGTTAAAGCTTAAGGTAGCTAATTACCCATTTGTTGAATAATTAATTTTTATGCCATCCTTGACAACTTGAATCCCTTAATTTCATTGTCACCCTAGTAATTATATGGTAATACTAGCTATAGGTTGTACTTAAGCGACATGCTAGACTTGCTTAAGTACCGGGACATTAACATGTCCTAATCATCATCTTTTCAATCATAAAATGATTTGGGCAGTCATTGAGGGTAAATGACTGAGATGGTTGAATTTGCTGTATTTTACATCTCAAAAACCCTAAACTGCTAATACCCGTCTGGGCGGATGGTAAGATGGTGGGTGCGGATGTAGCACGAGAATGGCGGGAATGTGGTTGAGCCGTCCAGACAACCCTAAGGACTTAATCTTGTCACGACCTCCTGTGTATAACAAGTACAACCACAAATGCGCAACAAATCGCGACTTGGCTTAGTACATTTATCAAATCCTGAAAATCATCTCACCGGAGGTTAAAGGCACAAGCTCTGGTATGTCGGGCTTGGATGGGACACCGAGTCAAGGGTGAAGTTCGCGATCGCGAGGTGTAGCCACGCCACGCCGATCGGCCGAGGTGGACATCCCGCGCAACGTATGGGCATAACCCCATATGGGTGAGACGAGGAAGGCGAGATATTTAGAAAAGTTATTGTGACAACCTCTCGACTACACGACTACGGAATCGTGTGGCAACGAGTTAATTGTCTCTTGTGGGTAAAGTGTACAACCTCTGCAGAGTTATAAACTGTTTAAACAGTAGTGCCTACTGGTCAAGCGGACATGGGAACTTAACTTGAGTTAGTTCTATTTCAAAAACTTTGTGGGTGGTATGAA
This sequence comes from Ampelocalamus luodianensis, assembly GCA_036346255.1. Lineage (NCBI taxonomy): Eukaryota > Viridiplantae > Streptophyta > Magnoliopsida > Poales > Poaceae > Ampelocalamus > Ampelocalamus luodianensis. The sequence continues at coordinate 1,022,664 of CM070632.1, read as the reverse complement.
AATTGTGGCGGGCTCACCTAGCCCTGAGATTGGTTATTCCTGGGTCTTTGTACCCAGTGTCGTTTAGTGGTGGATGTAACCACAATCAAAATTAAGCATGAAGGTGGAGGTAACCTCTGTGATTTAAATATTGCACAATTTCTCTTTAACTAAAATGAAATTTGTTAAAAATGCTAAGTGCTAGGAATTTGTACTTATGATATTTAAAAAGTATTGCTTTCGCAAATAAAAGAACCGAGCCACCCTTGTAAGCCTTGCATGTATATCATTGCATTGTGTATTGGCTCGCGAGCACGGTAGTTGTGCTCATCCTCGCTCTCCCAAACCCTTGGATGACGATGGAGGAGACTATGCTTACTACGAGGAACCGTGTTGATGGACAAGGAAGCGACGAAGAGTAGTCTAGGATCGTAGTCTAGGCCTCGACGCGATCTAAGTTGACTCGTTGGTACTTGCGTACAACCGATATTACCGGGTCCTGGATAATATCGATGCATACGGGTGCCCGATCGCTTGCACGTGAAGAGGTGAGCTCTACCCTTTTGCTTCCGCTACCGTCGGTGTTTCGTATTGTAATCAATTTGGCCCGATCGCCCTTTGTAAAACTCGACCGGCGTGGTCTATGTCACTCTGTTGATTGTAATAATGATACTTTAGTTCACGCCATGTATGAATGATTCAGCAATGCCGTGAGTGCTATCTCATCGATCCGGGAATAGCACGGCGTTTTCACAGAGGATTCGGATTAGAAAATCCGGGTCCGACAGCAGTAGGGAATCCTGCATCAACCAACACAGTAAGCAATTAATTGATTAAGCAACACACAGTAAGCCTGACTCCAATCATGCTAGCTTGCCCCTCTTGCATTGCATGTGCTCGCTCATAACTAACACACACGTACAGTACTAGCTGGAGACAATCCTCCACGTGTTGTGTACAACACTGACGTCTGACGATCTAGATACACGCACATGAATTGTTGTACGTCCGCATACGTACAATTGCATGCATGATACGATATCGAGCTAGCTGATGATGTGCTGGTACTACAATTAATTAAGCCTATATACCGCACTTACTAGTAGTAATAAGTGTAGTAATCAAACAAACAGACAGACTGCATGGGAAGCTAGCATGACACAAATCCAAGTAGCTAGGCAATCAAGCATGCACGGACGACCACGCGGGCGTGGATGCAGGCTTACAGCTTCAGCGACAGGTCGATGTCGTCGGCGTCGCCGGCCGCGTGCACGCGGTGCACGTGCCGCCGCCCGCCGTCGGCGATCCAGCTCACGACGGCCGCGGCGGCGGCCGCCCCTTGTTCCCCGGCTCGGGGCGGGTACCAGCCGAAGCCCGAGGGCGGCGCGGGCGGGGCGGCTGTGGAGGAGATGGCCGCGCCGACGGCGGAGAGCTCGCGGCTGCGCTTGGCGAGGCTGCGCTCGAGCTTGTGCGCGTTCTGGTGGCCGCCCAGCGCCTGCGAGCTGTAGAACCTGCGGCGGCAGTAGGTGCACGAGAAGGTCCGGTCGGGGTCGGCGGTGAGCAGCGGATGCCCGCCCGCCGCCGAGTGGATGAGCCGCAGGTCGAGGCCGACGCCGCCGGCCGCCGGCGTCCTCGCGCTTATCTCCTTCTCCATTTCTTGGGGGCGAGAGATGGATAGAGTACGGTATTGAAATGCAGTGCGCGCGTAGTGTAGTAGTGTAGTGTAACGTGGCGTGATGCCCCTAGGAGGCGGTGATGCGCGATATATATAGAGCAGTTGGGTAAAAATGGAATACGGTGGTCTGGCGGGTAAGGTAATGCGATTAATCGGAATACAGATAATTAATTGGGATTATGCGGGCAATTTGGTGTTATGCTTATATACGTACGCATGTGATGATAATACTAGCCCTAAAGTTATTTAAACACATAATATTATCAGAATTACTAAACATACATGTACCACACCCCAATTATGACATGGTTTCATTCTGGAAATTCAAGTTTGTCGTTGGCCTAATCCTTCTTCTTCAGCAATGTAGGAAACTCAACAACAACAAAGTATCGATGTAAAGTCATAAAATTGTTGTAACAAAATAATGCAAGTACCTAATTTATTTAGCTTTCTTGTTAAGGTACTAGAAACATTAAAGAAAAACCGTTGTTAAGATACAAGAAACTAAATTACTTAGGGACGTAGTTTGCATTTGTTTGGAATATAGACTCATACTAGCAGATCCAACAAAAAGAAGCTGTCGATTTCGTCGTCTTGTTTAGAGAAAAGCTTCAGGTCTACATATCTTACTATTTGATGGAGAATAAACCCTAAATTGCAGTAATGAGAAGACCAAGAGTCTGCTGAGGGCAACGCAAGAGATTATCAGTACATGTGCTCCCTTTTGGGCTACTATATTGGGCCGCTGGACATACGGGCTAATGGGCTGATATGGCTAATTAGACAGATTATACGGTTGATTAGTCGGAAACTGTCGATTAATCGGTATATGCGGCTGATTAAGCGCTCGTAAGCGTTAACAGCACTCTGTATAGTCGTGACGAATTGCTCATCGATTCCGTTTTGTCGATCGAATAATCGACCGTTTTAACCGATTTTTACAACACTGGTATAGGTACGAGATGTGAGCAGCTAACTCCAAGCCTCGGCTACTATGCGACGACTTTGTATGGGGCTTGTCATGCCGACCCTTCTTACGGTCACACAATTATATATTCTAGTTCCCTCGCGTTCTGCTTGGTGCCCATGGCTATGGAAATTCCTATCTAAATTTTCGTTTGGAATGTAGGAATTTCAGAGGGAACAATTCAACTTCTGCAGGAATCGAGTACTATGCGATGGCAAACCCGCTGGAGCCATGGCCTGTGGTGGTGAAGTGGAGCAGGGTTCTGATTACCGGAAATCTTTTTACTAGAGGCGACCGATATGACTGAAAATAGGAAAATTATTTCAAATCAAAATTTGATTTTTTTAATGTTAAAACGAAAAAAAAATATATGCAGTTATGAGGCTCAAACACAAGACCTGCCATTACTTAGCCTGTGAGTCTTACCACCAGAGAACATGCGCTTATATGTTTAGATGCGCTTAACCTGGATTAAGTGCCACCAACCACGAATTTGTTTTTTTTTCCCCCTGAAGTATGGCCATCGTTTAGCTTTTACCAGAACGGATATGCGTGATAGTGATAGGAGATGGAATCCAAGTGGTTAGTCAGGGATAGATGGGATGCACTGTTCCCCTCAATACAGCTACCCTGTAACCTGCATATGCTGTTTGCCGGCGATGGAGGCCAGTCAAGTCAGATAGTGCTGTAATCAGGTGATTCTGGAGTAGGATAATTTGAGATAGAACTGTAATCAGGTGATTCTGGAGTAGGATAATTTGACTCTAGTAATTCGCAGGTTGGCACGAGATCAGAAATTGCAGGTCTGGCATGAAATCCAAAAGCTTAGCAGGAATTTTAGTTCGTTTTGTTGTGTTCATATCCGTCGCAAGACAAATTTACCAGCTCATTGTCGCGCAAAGGAAGCCTCGATGGGAAGAAAGATGTGTATTTGGGTGAACTGTATCCCCGAATTCATTATGGACATCGTCACTAGTAATTGTAATCCTGCTATAAGTTAATAAAGCTCTTGTGATTTGCTCTAAAAAAAAGTCGCCGGCTGCCTTGGAACAAGCAAGACAGAGTTCGGCTTACCCATCTAACTCTAGCAAACCATGCTCCATGCATGGCTACTTAATAATTAAGCTAGCAAGTTAACTATTTCCTAGCAAGCTAATTAAGGATTAAAGCGACTTGAGACGTGCGTGAAGGAAGCTCTACCAGACTGGGAAATTGAAGATCTGTGGGCTCGATCACCGATTCGATTTAGGGAAAATAGACTGATGTGTACAGGACCAATCAACACTAACGTCAGTGCTTCTAATGCTTAAGCTATATGGCATGACAAGAGGGAGAAATTAATCACCATCTAACTAACTTTTGTGGCTTCTTGATGATATGGCCCGTAATTAGGCCACCCTCGTTTAACGCATCGTCGTGAACACGGGAATTTCGTAGGAATTAATGGAAATATCCGTTCTCATTGGATATAAGTTTTCTTCCGGAATTCATATGAAATCCTTACGTTCCAAACCGGACCTAATATAAATGGATATGGGACGCAAGCAAATTTGCTAGCCTGGACGTATATGGCCACGTGTTGAAATTTGAGGGCTATTTTGGTAATTTCTCAATAAAGAACAGAAGAAAATGGAAAAGAAAAGAAAAGCATTGGCAGGGCCAACCGGTTGGTGAGAGAAGAGGTGAGGATAAGGCTGGAGACCCATCCTCTCGCGCGTGCGGCGTGGGGGATCCCAGGCGAGCGGCAACAGCGCAGGAGGCCCTGGCGGCCCGTGCGCTTCGGCGCCGGCCGTTGGCTGCAGCCGCATCGGGCTTCTCCGCCTCTCCTCCTCTTAAGGGCTGCCTCCCTTCTTCTTTCTTTACCTTGAAGAAATCAGTGTGTTCCCTTTTTTTGTGTGTTTCTTCTTCTCCTCCGATTGGGATTCGGTTTTGACCTTTGGAGCTGATGCTCCGCCGTGGTGGCTCGACGCCGTCGGTGGTGAGGTCTGGACTCTCGGTCTTGCGCATCCCGCCGATTCCCCTTCTCGCGCCCTATCCTCTGTTGGTTGGTCGGTGTTGCGCATCTCGCCAGTTTCCCTTCTTGCACCTTATCCTCTGTGAGCTAGAATTTGATATAAATTGTGATAATTGAATACAACAATTAGATATAAATTGGTCTTGAGCTAGAAGTTAATTTGTTGTTTCTCTATTGTGTCATGCTATTCATGCTCATCTAGTCACTTTGTTTCATTCGGCTGATGTTGCCTGGTCACTTTGTTCCATTCTGATGGTAGCTTCTGCCCCCTGTGTTTCACTGTGATTATTGTTAAGTCTCTGTTCCCATTCCAGTTGAATTGAAATATTGTATAGATAGGTTCAATTTCATATGGACAGTGAATTATCATCTGATGATTTGTATTAAAGTGATTGGTTAGACAAAGCAAGATTTATTTAAAGCTCAAGATCTAATTTATTTCAGTGTGATTGTCATATTTAATTTGTGATAGGATGTTGACCCAAGTGGCGAGGAGGCTAAGATTACATCTTGAGCAGTCCGACATCTGAGAGCAATAAACAAACATTCTAAATCTGAGCAATATGTTGATTTTGTATGTTTTTATGTTCCATCTATTGAGCATATTATCTTATTCATTTGACATGAAGAGATTGCATGCTTATACGATATTTCTGTCATTTAAATGATGTTAAAACTATGCTTTAATTTTCATAATTTATGCTAGAATCAAATGCTAAATATTTACTAAAATCGTTAATTTTACAACACCAATCACCTTAGCATATCTCTGTAAGTACCTGACTGCGTATCTCCGTACGTGTTGAAGGCATGCGATCTCAGTGAGTCGAGCAGCAGAGGATGCTGGCTGCACGATCGATCGATGTGAAGGTATAATTGATTGACCGGTGTAGGTACGCTGGCTCAAGTGAGCTCCGTTTGACTGCTCTTGGGACACGCGAGATCGAATATATATGCATGTACGGTACGGTACACACCGGAAGATCTGACTTTAGTTTGAGGCTAGTGTACGAGGTTCTCTAGCTCCTATCTAATATGTACTATTCCTATGTACTACCTTCTACCCATGTACATATAAACACGAGTATATAAATGCAGTCATGTCGACATAGACGTATGCAACTAGAAATCTGGAATATATACTCTCTCTCTCTCTGGCCCCACCGCCACACCTCCGTGGTCCTTTGCTATCGTTCCCACGCTACGCTGCAGCCGAATCCGGCGGCGACGACAGCCGGCGAATCTGGCTCGTCGCCGCCGGATTCAAGCTGAGCTCAGCGCGGCAAGGAAGTGCCACCGGGAGGACGCGCGAGAAAGAAAGGGGGAGAGATGAGAGGGAGGAGGAGAGATGAGAGGGAGGGGGATAATGGTTGTGACAGTGGGTGAACCGCAGCCGGCGGATCCGGCTCGCCGCCGCCGAATTCGAGCCGAGCTCGGCGCAGCGGCACGGCAAGGAAGAGCCGCCGGGAGGACGAGAAAGAAAGGGAGAGAGATTAGAGGGAGGGGGATAATGGTTGTGATAGTGGGTGTACGTGCATTCTTGAATTTTCTCTGAGGGTATATATGCATATTGATAACGTATGAATGTTTACTCTGGTAAATTAGAATTAGCTAGCCCTGATGTGCTCAGGTAGACATCTTATTAACATTGGTTCTTTTTTTCAAGAGGGAAACAATTAAGTAACATTAATTGGTTCTTTTTGTATATGAAAAGATGAATATTTATGTACCGCTTCTTTAAGGAGGCGACTACACCACGTTGTACCGTTCAGACTGATTCCAACAGGATAACATCCAGTCGCTGGGTCCCCATCTAATCGGATGCACCTGGTCCCCACGCATCTGTTCCTCGTCCCTATCATCCATTCGTCATATGTCTCGTGTGCGGATGTGCGACGCCTCCTTTGTCACTTCTCATCTCAATCTTCCTACGGTGCGAACACGAAACTTTGCCGCCGGCCTCCCCGTCATCATCATCCTCCGGCGCACACGAGAGCACGCGGGCTGGCTCCTCACCGTCTTCCTCCGTCGCGTGTGCAGGGGCGCCACCCCTCCTCCCCCACCGTCGTAGCTCCGCGCTCCTCCTCCACCTCCCTGGCCCCACCCCTTCCTCCCCCACCGCGGTCGGCTATCGCACGGCCTTCCTCTACAACCAGGGGAACAGTGGACCCGTCAGAAGCAGGGGAGCCACCGCTCCTCTTGCTGGAGCTATGAGAAGACAGGGGACAAGGAGAGAGCTAGAGCGCTGGAGCAAGGGGAGGAGCGGCACAGTACTGCAGGAGCGACGAAGGAGACTCGGAGCAGAGGAGCGACACAGAGGAGGGGCATCCGCTCACGTCGCTCTACATGCCGGCTTGTCGTCCCGCCCGCACGCCGGTCGCTATGCTCGCTTCGGAAGCATGAGCAAAGAGAGCGAGAGGAAGAATGGGTAGATGGGATCACCCACGAGCTATTTTCGGTCGAAAGCCTGCTTTACGATGTGTGTTACAGCGACACGATCGAACGGCCATTCCCTATTCCGTCGTTTTGGAGGGAACGGTATACCGTTCAGTAGCTTTTCTCTTTCTTTAATTTATGCACCAGCCGGGAGATCGAGTTCCGTGCTGTAAGGGTTACGTCATACAAAACTACGAATGCATGCATGGCCGAATCTGAATGAATACATAGGCAAAGATCTCCTACAAGATGCTCGATCTAGCAGCTACTGATTGAACATACTGTAGTACTGTACTCTTTCAGTCTCTCTAGAATAATTGCCGGACGGCCTAAATTATAGAAAAGATACTCTTGACTGACCAATGAAAATACATGGCTGGCATGAACTGCACATATACTAGTTAGTTATCAGCCTGAACTCCTGCCAAGCCACGAATTATATACACCTAACACTGGATCAGATGAACTCATATATGGCTAGGGATAAATTGCTCTACAGATAGAAGCTGTGGATATGCAGTTCCCTAACACAGGATCAGAGCAAGTACACCATGACTTGGACTGCATATGCATACATACATGCATTCAGATTTCAGAAATCAGATGCTAGCTAGAGCCCATTCCTAACTGTCCTGACTTGTCTGCAACCCAACAAAGAGGTACTGTGCTGTAACACATGCAAAGAGTAGCTAGGATCCGATCGATTGTATATACGTACAGCGCTAGCTTACTACGTACGTGTGGTACATTACCATATAGTATCTAGCTGCATGCGTTGCATGTCCCTTCATGAGAAGACCGGCCACCTCTGCCTACTCTGCTATAGTGCTATGGATCTGTGGGCGGTCACTCCAATCTGCAGCTAGCTAGCCTGCCTGCACTCACTGCAGGGCTCTTTTTTTTCTTAACAAAAATCTGCAAGAATGTTGGGGGGGTGGGGGGAGGCTTATAATGATAGGATTAATTAGGACCTGGATCTGCTACAGTTGCTACTGCAAAATTCTGGTATAGACTGTACCTGTTGCCGACATATCGAGCAAGTGAGAAGTTATTCTTAGTACCAGTTATTTGTCAATCGAGGGTAATCTTGAGTGTTACTCTTGATCCAAGGGTCGTTTCATTGCGAGCTGTAGTCAAAACTCGCAAGCTCAGACAAAACTATATATAACCTTTTTCTCTTTTTTCAGAAGAACTATAAAAAAAATATCAATAGGATAGGTGTGACCCTCCCCCCTGTTCTCACCATGGGTGGATCCAAATGGGGTTGGGGTGCAGGACACCGGGTTATCAAACAGTGGCGGAGTCAGGAATTTAGCAGTGAGGGTGCACACTTCAAGAATGAAAAAAAAATCTTGTACAACACATATATAATTTCATAAGTCCAACACAATTACACAAAATAGTTCGAAATTAGTTAATAATGCAATATAAATAGTTCAAATAAAATCTTACATGAATAAAAGAGTCCTAAATAGCTAATGAAAATCACAATACCACACAACGCGATCTCATTCCTTGAAAACACTTTATTATATCATCATCATTAACGTTTGAGAAGATATCTCGCCCTATAAAGGTGACTAAACAATCATTCAATACTTGATCGTCTATACTATTTCTCAACTTACTCTTCACAAGATTCATCGTCGAAAATACTCTTTTAACGATCGTCGTTGCCACCAGTAGGAGCAATACCAATTTGAGAAGCAAGCACACTAACTTATAAATGCTATGCTTTCTTGTTTCAACAAGCTTAGTAGAAACCTCACCGAGATTCTTTAGGCCTTTAAATCTATCATCACTTCGCATATCATCAATCAAGTTAGAAATAAAGTCTCATTAAATCCATACTTGAAAAATCATTGGGATAAAAGTTGGCAAGGCTAAATACTTTGTCCTTATCATAAGAAGCAAATGAATTCAGAGGATTTAAAGTGGACATGCAAACAAACAACTCCATATTAACCTTGTCAAACCGATTGTCAAGCTCTTAGAGAACATTATCAATGATACCAATTAAGATACACATACCTAGTTAAAAGCATAAGCGTAGAGTAAAAAAGTGTGTGAGCATGTGCATGAACAGATATAAGCGTGTGTTGCTGTTGAGAGCTCCACTTTTTATTACCGTGTAGCTTTCAGTATGTAGTGGCCCAGAGATATGATTCATGAAACCTAACAAGTTTCCTGATAGTATACAAACAGGCATTGAATGGAGTTTGTTCTATAATCGTGTTTGGAAGTTTTAAACCATGTGTATGGATGATATGTTTTAGTGTGATCCTACTCTGGAGCTCTGTCTACAATACTTAGATGGGATTGGGCATAATCTTGAGCAATCTGTTTCTGAATTTGTATGTGTGTCTGTTCATGTCTACCTGAGTTTGAAGTTTGAAGTCATTGCTCATACATATACCTAGTTAAAAAAATTGCATATTTTTTTGGGGGTGCCTGTGCACCACAGGCACCCCCCTACCGCCGCCTATGTTATCAAAGCACATATATGCATAGCTGTGTATCTCGCAACCTAAGCTCAGTGAGTCAACGCACATATGGTGATGCATATGGTGACCCCCAGTTGTTTTCGTTCTGGATCCACCATAGGTCCTCACAAGTGCAATGAAATTGTGCACGGCTAGAGCTGACCAAGATCAATAACGAAAATTATCGGTAGAAGTGGTCGAGCAAATGCATTTTTTTCGCTGCTCATTTATTGGGAAGCTATAGTTTTTTATACATGTTCTTAGGTTCAACTCTTTTTGGATGCCATTTGTGTCAGCTAAAGATAACTATACAAATGAGATTTTTTGTTGGTGATAGCATGCTTACAATTGAACTCATCTGATATGGCAAAGATGTTTTGTTGGTGATAGCATGCTTACAATTGAACTCATCTGATATGGCAAACATGAGCTTTGATATAATTGCTGAAAATTAGTCTGATGGAAGTTAATGTTTTGCAGGTAATTCCATAAGGATGAAAAATCTCTCACCTACGCAGCATCAATTCACTCATTTACCCATTTCATTTGCCAGTCAGGGTAGTCTTTAAAAAAATTACTTGGAAGTTGAAATTAAGAGTTCAGGGACAAAGATGTTGCCTTCAAAGAATATTGGCAGGTACATATCGATTTTTGTGGTAGCATGCTATAAAAAATGAGTAACACAATAACATTGGCTGCTTTTCCTAAAAAAAACACAACTACATTTGGTTCATCGCATTGAATTAGGGAGGAACATACTTTATGCCTATCATTATTTATTGATGTTGGGATGTGCAAGACATGTAAACATCTAATTTGGATTTGTTCTCCCAATTATCATGAATATGGAAGTTCTTAGTAAAGCATGGTTCTTTAGGTTCTAAATTTTCTTCTTCTATAAGATGGGTCATATGATTGAGATGCTTGAAAAGATGCTTATTGTTCCGGAGGAAAGAAGACACGCCGAGAGTAAGGAATGTTTCATCAATCCGCTAGCCTTGACGGCAACCCCGTCAGCTGTGACCTTGGCCAAGATGGAGGAGCAGAAGGAGGTGACGCCTGTCATCGCCAACATGGCTGTGCCGCCACCTCCATCACCTCCAGAACCAACACCGCCAACAATGCCACTCCGGTCGTCGTCACCAACGCCTCCTGCAGCGCTACCCTTGGCTGCACCCCTGGTGCGTTCGCCAGGAGGAGGATTGCCGCTATCCAGCGGTGGTATTTTCCCCGTGGCCGGCTGACACTCTGCTATAGGCGATGTGGAGCGCAACGGCTGAGGGGCCAACACCGCCGTCGTGTCCTCTCCGCCATCATCACGCTCTGTGGCAGTACGGGCATCACTGGTTCCCCATATCGATTGCCCATGCTACAGGCATCTTCCTCGATGCCACGTCATTCTAAGGCACTTCTTTCTTGGGCGCCATATGTCAGAGTGTTGCTGACCTACTCTCAAGTGACCCATCGTCAGTACCGGTCACTCCTGTCAACATGGGGATGCAAATGTCTCCGTTCGTGGCCGCCACCTAATAGCTCGAGGACTAACTGCCTCGCCACGAGGAGGTGTAATGTTATGGTCTATGATCTGGGTGAGACTGTAGCAGAACATTGATGTTCATGCATGGTACTATAGTAGCGTGATAATTTAGCACGAGTTTTACGTCAATAGCCCTTGGTCTTGGCGGCCAAGGAAACCCCCTCATCTAATGCTTAAGTTTAGGATATGTTACCTTTAGTTATTTCTATATCATTTAGAGTGGATTGCTAGGATCATATATTTTCTATATTAGAGATATGTTTTTAGGAGTCAAATCAAGTCATTCCTATAAAGGGACAATATTGTATCAATTATAGTTAAGCAATGAATAAACAAAATTCCTAGTCTACCCCCCCTCTTCTTCAACTAAAGCTCAGAGCCTCTCTATCTCGCCAGGGAAGAGACTTGTCGACAGTTAGATGAGGACGAGTGTCCTACCCTCGGTTTTGAACCCGTATCCAACCAAAGCCCACAACATTTGGTATCAGAGTCACTCACCATAGCTTTCGATGCTGCACAATCTCTCTTGGAGAAGTTGAAGGCTAGCAACGAAGAACATAAGGTCTTACTCGATAACATGATGACCACCTTAGAAAATTCTATAGAGTTGGTAGACAAGCTGAAGGAGCGGGAAGAGATGTCGCATGCCATTGCAATGGCTGTGCTGCCACCAAGGAAAAAGATCGACCAGTTATCGGTGGTTACTCACTGTACCGGTAAGGACCGGTAAAAAAATACCGGTCCGAAAATTTTTAAATTTAAAATTGTACCAAAAAATGTTACTGCATGATTGTGTACACCAAACTGCACAAATTAGTGTAACTAGAAAATTATGTTCACTGCAATTTGAAGCTACGGTTGCTACAGCTCGACGAACCACAAAATGAGAAAGAAGCTACTATTGCTATGCCTTCAAAGATTGTTCTAGATGCCATATTGAGAAGGATTTGAATGAATCTATTGGCCATGAACCACTTTCCACTTGGGCTAAGAAAAATATTGGTTGCTAAAAATGATGTCAAATGGAGTTGTTTCCTTGTTCACCGGTAACCGGTCAATTTCAGCCGGTGACCAACAGAGAATTCAAATGTTCATTTGACGAAATTTGGCCGATTTTAAACTGGTAATGGACGGTAACTGGTTCTGGGGAGGGTTCGATATTTTCTCTGTATCCAGTTTTTGAATCCTTAGCTGCCACCACCTTCCTCGGCACCGACATCAGCACGGGCTTGAACAGTAATGCCCACAAGTATTTGAAAGGATTTATTATCTAGGAATCTATCTATTAGGTATTTGGTATTATCTATTAGTTAGGTAAGTTATTATTAGATTGAATTGTTAGAGATAAGTTTCTTTATAGATTATTTCTTAGGAGTTAAGTCGGATCGCTTCTATGAAGGAATAGCATGTATCTATTATCAATCAAGCAAGAAGTAAATAAAGTTGGCCCCTAACTGGTTGGCTAAAGATCAGAGTTTCCTTATTCGTCGGAAAGAGTCTCTGCTGAGCTTGGAAGACGATGCCTAGCCTCCCTGGCTAATCAAGCGTCAGAGTCTCGCTACCTCAACAGAAAAGAGCCCTGCCGGCGGTTAGATAAAGATGAGTGCCCTAACCTCGGTTCTCAGACTCGTACCCAACCAACAACCAGAACACACTCTCTCATTGTATCTTGCGTCTATATGTTTAACATGCAAGTATGTTTCCCTTTATCTTTGCTACATTTTGGTGGGTGCCATAGGTACTAATACTTGGATGGCTAACTCCACTGCTACGTGTGCAACAATGAATTTTACTGCAATTGATTTACACGCATGGCATCTATAGATAGAAATTTCAACCTGCTTTGCTGCTTTCTATCTGCTGACCCATACCTAGGTATGAAAACGGATCGAATAGTCTTAAATACGAATCCATATATTTTTTGTGACGTAAAACAGGAGGGGAAGCACCCCTACTGTAAATATATTAAAAAAAAGGATAATGTACAAGACAAAAGGTAAGAATATACACACTGACACAAGCTCTACTTTAACCAAAATCTCTCAACCAAACAAGAAAACTCTCTTTCCGAGAAGGTTGGTAAGAATCCATATTTTTAAAATGAATACGAATACGAATTTGAATATTCCCAAATACGAATACGAATCGAATGTTGTAACGAATTCGAATCGAATATGTACTCAATTCGGTCGAATGCGAATATCCTACAACTTTTGCGACAAATCTCGGTAAAACACCCAACAGCCACAGATTTAGCACCGAATCAAGACCCCGTCGAAATAGAAACGCTCCGGGGAAAAAGGATAGTATTTGTATTCGTATCCAGGAAAAATGGATAGTATTCATATTCAGAGAAAAACGGATAGTATTCGTATCCGGGAAAAATGGATAGTATTCGTATTTGTTTTTTTGGATACGAATAACACCAAATACGGATACTAATACTATCCATTTTCCCCAGATAGTGACCAGATACGAATAACACCGAATACGGATGCGGATACTATCCATTTTCCCGGATAGTACTCGTTTTTCATTCGAATGCGGATTTTACTTACCACATTTGTGTTTTCTCATATATGAATATCGGATAAAAAGGATTATCCTTCACCATTTCCCATCTCTACCCATACCTTCACATGAACTATTTTGGCTCAGCAGAACTAGACGATTCTCTGACACCAAGCACATGAAAAAGCTTATTTACTACTCAGGGCACTGGGAAATAGGGATGGCAACGGGTCATTCCCCGTCGAGGAGTGGTGGAACATTCCTATTTTCGAGAGACAGAAAATTCCCCGTCCCCATCCCCGTCCTCGGGTGCTATTCTCCCCCATTCCCCATCCCTATCGGGTTATCGGGGCTCCACGGGGACCCATACCTGAAAGTTGAATCCTGAAAGAATAGAAAATAAGATCCATAATGTTATAAAATGAGTATGAACATTCACATACAATGTTAAAATGACAATATTTTTTTTATTAATCAGCATCTGGAAAGTAAAGGATACAAATAAGATTATCTGGCTATCACCTTATCAGGTTGTGAGGTAGTGGGCTAATGGCCTACATGTCTTATCGGGGGCCCATGCGGGTAGTGGGGATGGGGAGTAGGGGAATTACTCCATCCCCATTTCACTCGATGGGGAATTGTATTTGCATATTAGCATCCCCGTGGGGGAAGAAATAGCCCCATCCCCGTTCCCTAATGGGTGAATTCCCCGTCGGGAAATGGGGAATAGGGCCCCATTGCCATCCCTAGGAGAGAGGGTTGAAGACTCTTGTGTGGTGGATAAAGTGCTTCGGGTCTTGATACCGAAGTTTCTACCGATCGTTTGTACTCTCGAGAACCTCAAGGACTTGGATGTGATGTCGGTCGAAGAAATGTTCGGGCAGCTAAAGGGGTTCGAGGAGAACCACATGGTTAATGAGGAGGAGGTGAGCATCTGCTGCCCACCCGCGCCCAATAGGAGTCTAGGGCCAAGAACAAGTAAGGCGGCTCCGGCTCCGGGAAGAATCGCAAATTCGACAAGGCTAAAGTATGCTACAACTGCAATGACTATGAGCATTTTGCTTCCGAATGCCGTAAGAAGGAGGAACATAGGCATCTCATGGAGGCGGATGCCGACGATGAACCGACGCTGCTGTGAAGCTATCTTGATTAGGGAGAGATTGTTAGGAATAATCAAGTGTGCGTGCATTACTAGTGTGTTAGTGCGTGTGTTACTAGTGTGTGTGTGTGTGTGTTACTAGTGCGTTAGTGTGCTGTTAGTGGTAATACGTTAGTGTTGCATGCTGTTAGCTATTTATCCTGCACTTCTTGTTATCTTCAGTTGAGCCAAACAGAAAAAGATAGAAGAATAGAAAGATAGAAAAGTAGTACTAGACAGTTGCAGTGCTATGCAAAAATCTTCTGTGTGCTCTTTCTCTCCATGATTTCATCTCTCTTACTTGTGAAAGTGTGCGTCTACGGGTAGAATTTCCAACAGAAACATCGCCTCACCAGACCCAGGCCAGAACCGCAAGAGGAGGGCTGGCCGATGGTCGGTTTTGAGGTTGTGATTTCTGGGCTGTTGCCTGTTTCTACCATGCTATTTCCACACGGATTTTGGTCACTTGTACCACGATTCCAAGCTCATGTCTTCGCAGGACGCCAGGACCAGTACCAGGACGGTTGCGATTTGGAAATACGCTTCTTCAGCCAGATAGCACTAGTTCATCGCCTGGGCTGACAGGCAGAAAGCACCAGCACAGTAGTAGCAAGTGTACAAATGTAATTACTACAACTCAACAATTGCCAAAAACTACTCTTTCCGAACACTAGCAGAATATAACATATCTTTCCCTAGGCATATATGATTATTCGGTTATTATTGTTCACTTATTATTATCATCATCAGGTCACTGATTATTATCATCATCAGGTCACCCAAATAGAAGCTACACAGACACACGTTTTGTTCAGACATTACCCAATCAAAAAGAAAGTACCAAGACAAGGGGACAAAAGAGGATTTTTACTAACCAAAGCAGGATGGCCTTATTCATCTGCGATCAAACAGGGAAATTTATGGAGGCTTGCACAAAAACTGCAGCTCTCCTATAAGGCTAGACACTAAGGAATCATAATATAACGCAGAGAAAAGGTGGGCAATAGAAAGAGAAGAGGACAAGAAACAAAAAAAAAGTGAGGAAAAAAAGGTCAAGAGAAACTATTGAAGGAACTAAGCTTCCATCCATGCTTGGCAAAGACCTATCCTAGTGTACATGCTTGACCAGAAGCCCAAGAAATTGTCTTCACCCATGTCTTAGTATTCAGCAGCAGCAGCCATCTTTATGCACCCCCAACATTTTGATGAGGAAGCACACACATGGATTCTATTTTGAGTAAAGCCAAATCACATTGTCATCAAGAGGCTCTATGCTAAACCGCTCTCTTTGACTTCAACAGGCTTCACAGCAACAGATGAATCCCCACCAGCACCTTTCTCGGCCGAAGGGCTCACGTTCCTGGCATCACCAAGCCGCACAGCCTGGGCAAAACTCTTCGTGATTTGGCCGACCAGGTCAGTGGGCACGGCCAAAGGCTTTTTGGGCTCAGCAGAGCTGGATAGCTGTGGTTGCTGATGCAGGCGTGTCTTATTCTCCTGCAGGGCTTTCTCGCGCTCCTCATAAAAGTCAAAGTCATCAAGGATTGAGGCATCCTCCTCATGGTCCTTGAAGATTTTCAGCATCTCCAGTCCTTGCTCCAGTTTCACCTACATTACGCTCAAACATGTATCAGTGTCACATTAAATAGTTGAAGCCAATCCAACAAGCCATGTATGCTATACCCTAACCACTTGATGTATGAAATAAAGAGGGCTGCTCAGAAGAAATTAAATGTGCAAATTAAGCGAAGGAAGAATATATATATATATATATATATATATATATATATATATATATATATATATATATATATATATATATATAAACTATGTACCTCTTGTGTATCCCGGCTGTTGGTTACAGGTTTGTTGTCATTGTTTTCAAGAATTATTTTGCGGAATAGATTATTTGGAACATCCTTCACTATGTGCCAATTAACAGGGAACTGACCAGTCCACTTATCTTGCTGCCAGTAATCCACACTCTTCTCAAAATCCACTGGTCCAATCATCTCTGCAACACCACAGAACTGTGCACTAGCATTTACCTGTATATATTGTTCCAATTGTTAATTCTCAGCCAGGAATAACAAAACACATAGTAACAAATAACGAAAATCTGACGGTCAAAAAAAGAACAATAAGAAAGCAGAATGAGGCTTTAATTACCGAAAACAACAGAAAAATGGGACAATGTTGTTCCTTCTCTTTCGCTTCACGATATGCTGAGTCTAGTTTCTTGTTTCCATTTGTGGTGCTAGCCCAAACACCATATTTGATGCTCTTGTGTACATTATCTTCGCTGTATGATTTTATGATAAAAAATCTGGCAATCTTGTACTCTGTAACAAAGCCAGGCCTGTTGTATAACTCGCGATCGACTCCTGTAGAAGGCTTCTCATCCTTGCTGTCATCCTCTGGTTGCTTCTTAGGCCTAGTGGCACGTGGACCCCGGCTTTGCTCATTGAGGAAGTCAAGCGAACCATTACAGCTGCACAGCAGAGCATTACCCCTTCCTCTCCCGTACCCTTTTTCAATAGGAACAGAACTTCTAGCATTCAGGCTAAAGCTAGGGAAAGGACCCCCATAATTAGTGGCCTGTGGGAAAATCCCACCATGAGACAACCCTCTTCCATAAGAGTCACTGGGGTTTCCAAAACCATAGTACGACTTCTGGTGAGGCGGTGTCTGAAATCAGAAAAAAAAAATGTCAAAAGGTAGATCCTACTAGTAAACATGCTCATGTGGTTGTATAATGATATTCCTGTCCTTTTATAATTAATAGTAGTCTTTTTGTGATATAACACATGCATCAGGATAAAATTAGTAACTTGGTATTCTATTAAATGGTGTGTAATCCACCAAGCAATGACAGCTCGATGCAGGCACATGCTTACAGAGCAGAGTTCAAATTGCAGCTGGAGGCAGAGCAACCAAAGCTTTAGTTTGAATTGCAACCAGAGACACCTTTGGCAGTGTCAGGATCATTTATAAATTATTACAGGGTCTCGCCAGTTTTTTTTTTCTCATCATGGTATGTCAGATCTCAAGTGATTACGTCCAAACTTGGGAATGGAAATATTTAGAGTACAGGACATTAATCTTGGAGTTCCATGTAATTGTGAGAAGCATGAGTGAATTAGGGCTTAAAAGTTTACATTATAATAGAGTAAGAACCACATCAGAGAATTCTTGGACAGCTAATCGTTCAACAATCAACATGATAATGACAGGATGTACGCGGGCAGGTTAACCCTCATCAACTCAGTGCTATCATCGTTTCCGACCTACCATCTCACTATTTTCCCATTAGCGAGGTGGGCAAGGAAGAAACTGGACAGAATTAGACGATCGTTCCTTTGGAAGGGCTCTGAGCATGCAAATGGAGGATATTCCTTAGTCAAATGGGAGAGGGTCTGTCGACTAAAAAAGTTTGGTGGCTTAGGAATTTCCGACCTCGAGAAATTTGGTCGAGTTCTAAGATTAAGATGGATGTGGTATGAATGGAAGAATAACTCTAAACCTTGGACCGGAACGGAGGTTCCTTGAGACGCAACTAATAAACAATAGTTCTGTGCGGCTACAGTTGTGTTGTTAGGAAATGGCCAAAAGACGAAATTTTGGCATGATCATTGGCTATCAAACACGGCACCAAATACATGGCACCGAACCTATTCAAAATAGCAACAAGAAAAAAACAGATCAGTCTTCAAGGAACTGCAAATCAACAAATGGATCCGCTTGGTGAGATCTCTCAACACATCTCAACAACTACAGGAATGCATAGCCCTTTGGACCAAAATTCAGCATGTCAACCTCAATCCAAATAGTCAAGACCACATTGTCTAGACACGGACGCCGAACGGTGAATACTCTTCTAAATCAGCCTACCTAATGCAATTCCATGGCAGCACTCAATGTCCATATGGAAAGCTGATCTGGAAGGCTCAGACGGAGAACAAATGTAAGTTTTTCGTTTTGACTTTAGGCCATGACAAAATCCTAATGGCTCATAACTTAGCAAAGAGAGGATGGCCACACCAACCTTTATCTAGCCTTTACAACCAAGCCCCGAAACATCGTCGCACCTATGCCTACTGTGCCCCTACGTAATTGAGACATGGTAGGGTGTTCAGTTTGACAAATTGCAATATATTGAGCCGTGTACCACCTCAAAATTTCAGCAGCTTAATGGTATGGTGGCAACAAGCTAGCCAACAAACGCTAAAAGGGGATAGAAAAAATTCAATGGACTAGTCATCTACATAGCTTGGAACATTTGGAAGGAGAGAAATAGGATGATATTTCAAAATGTGGAAATGAACTCGTAGCAGCTCGCCTGAAAGATCAGAGAGGGCGTCCAACTCTGGGAGCAAGCTTTCCTAGATTAGTTTTCTCTTTCTAGTCGTACCCTGCGGCTCCGGTCGCGAGTCTTTGGTTTACTTTGAGTAGTTGCATTCCTTCTAGTTATGTTTTTCCTCTCCCTTGTTAATTCTTGAACTTGTTTTATCCTCTCTTTAATGAAATTGGCACCTGCCTTATCGTTCAAAAAAAATTGACAAGATGTGCTGTCCTGGCTAAAGCATTTTTTCCCTGTGTGCACATGTGTGTTTATTTCTTAGAAATAAATGCAGAACAATTTTCATTACTCCAGGGACTGAATTATTCTTCTATGAATTAAACTTAATATTTTTTTTAAAAAAAAAAAACTGAATGGATTAACACCCAGATTCCTAAGACATATAGTAGCTTATGCAACAGAGCAGAATCTGTAAAACGCCAGGACCAGTAAACTTATATTTGAGGAAAGAAATAGACGAGATAGCATGTGAAAAGAATACCATTCCAGAAGCCATAGGAAAGTTGCTTTGTCCAAAGGCCCCTGAAACACCACCAACAGGTTGAGGTGAAGCTGCAGGTGATGGAAATGACCCAATTCCTTCTGACGATCTGAACCATTCTGAAAAATATCATCGCAAGACACAAAATTAAAATCTCACCTAAAATATGGGACCTAAATCATCAGCTGAAAAAAGCACAAGATAGATAATAACCAGGTCTTGGCCCAAAAAGGAAGCTGTTTGGACTCAGAGTGTCAGCGATAAGAGCTCCTTGTGTTGGGTCAATCGGCATCATTGTCTCACCCTGTGATATTGGAGTAGGAGAGCTTAAATATGGCATGCCAGGTGGTACTGATTGCTGGTAGTAAGGAGCCGAGAAGGAGAACTGCTGAGGGGAGTAGAGCTGACCATCTCCACTAACAGCAGCCGGTACAGGCGTTGTAATAGGAGAATAATGGGCATAAGGGTCATAGCCATAGCCACCATGGAACATAAATGAAGGGTCCTCATTGTATACAACCTTCAATGAAAGTCAAATTTAGAAATGGTGCTTCATTGAAAATTTCAGATGGCAAAAAAAAAACCTTACCGCTGGGCCCACTTCCAATCCTTCAACACTCACATAAGGAGGATATGCATCCCATTCATTTGAAGGGTTCTCATACCCTGGACCTACTCATAGAAGGTAAATTATGTTAAAGACCCAGAAATATCATTCATGAACTCAAGAGAAAAGATTCAAAATCTACAAGTCATTAAAATTCTGATGGCATGAAATATGCCCTCTCCAAAAGAAAAATATTCTGAAGAAAAAGAAAATAAGTGAATTTAGTCTACTGGCATACGCTGTATATGAAAGAAACACCAAACAGAGTCTAAGTTCTTATTATTTGGTCATTGAAGATGTGATGATCCTTAGTTCATCAGGGGAATAAACACAGACAGGAGGAAGGCCGGACAGCATCGGCTTGGTGGGATGAGAGATTAAACTATAGATGAAGGTGAAAAACCTTTGAGAGAAATACTTGAGACTAATTCATATGCTTAGTGTTTCCTTGATAATGGATACATGCTATCCTTTTTATAGGGATAGCCCGACTTGACTTCTAAGAAACCACCTCTATCTTTATGGAAACCCATCTCTAATAACTGGAAACCTATTTCTAATAGATGGAAACCTATTTTAATAGATAGAATATATCTATAAGGAAGTAAACTCACTTAACAAGGAAACTAACTATTCGTATATCTATTTTCCAACTAACAATGCAACCGTGGGCCTGCATGAACAGTTCACGGTTTCCACAGTACCTGTGGCGTTGTTCACACGTGTGAATAGTAATTCACAGAAGAACACATATGATTACTAGTAAGTCATAGGTAATTTCATAAGAAATGGCAACTCAAAGAGAACCTCCTGACATATATTGCCTGATAACATCAAATGGTGTATTTTTGTTTTTCTAGTTTAGCCTTTCATGAGAGGAACTATAGATTTCAGTGTAAAATCTATTTCCCTTCACATGTAATGGAATGAAAATGTACAAAATTACAAATGAACATAATGAGGTGTGAAGAGGCATTTGGGTATATATGCAAGAAAAAAGTCACCTGACCTTGGTAATAGAACGGTTGTGCCTGAGAAGCATACAGATTTTGTGGATATGCAGCATTATGTTCGCCAGCTATGTTGGATGTGCTAGCTTGGGATTGCCCTTCACTTGGTAGATTGATAGCAATTGAATCAAGTGAAATGGTGGGTGTAACTGCTTTCTCATCCTTACTGGGAACGGGCTGAGGTCATAACAAATTAATAAGAGATAATGACATCAGCAACAAAAGGCAAAAGGTGAATAAAGACATAAGGTCACTAAACAGTCAAAAGGTTGTATAAAATATCTCCAAAATTTTTATCAAGTATTGACCTGCTCTTCAGGGTTATCAGCGAGAACAGATTTCTGTTCAACCTCAACTCTTGGCTCCTGCGAATCCATAGAGCCTGAAACATCAAGATTCAACAAATCAGCTCAAGTTTCAAGAATAGTAAATCAGTAAGCCTATTCAATCTAAAGTAGAGAAAATGACATTACAAAGTAATTTTGCACTTTGCAGAGTATCCTCTAGCCCAAAACAGTTTCAGAATCCATTTTGGAGTTCATGCTTTATTAGGTACATTCTTTTGGCCTGCCTGCCATTTTCAACAAAAAGCTCAAGCACAACAGGCCTATGATGAAATAAAGCTAAGCTTGCATAAATGGCCTGAAGTAGCAAATAAAGACGGCTGCTTTCCTAGCATATTTACATCTAGATACCATATATTCATAGAATCCTATCATTTGGCTCATAAATGTACCCACTGTTTTACACATATCACATTCATCGCCGATTAATTAAGAATATAAGCACAAGGTGTTATGGCCTATGGGCATTAGCGCTCCAAATTCTTGTACTTAGTAGCTAGTACTTGGCCACTTATTCTAGCGGTCTAGCCCACATGGTTATGAGGCTAATAACACGCAGTCATGCTCATGCATAATAAAGATGTGTCATTTCCATCATTCACTGCCATCTTATTATTTGGTCAAACAACACTAAATCACAATTGTGGCCTCTCCAGGCAATCGGACCTCACACTTGGATCACTGGGTTTCTGTTATGATACTGACAGACATCCTACCACTTCCCTCGGCTTTAGTACGGCCCTGCACCAACTGTTCACCAGACGCACACTTGAGGCATAACTATGTAGCTCTTCCAGGTATATGAAACCATGCCCGACCCACCCAAAATAAGTGCGCATTGCTATACAAACCATAAACATTGGACACAATTTCTATCTGACAGCAGCATCGTACCCAACCAATGAAGTTCCTATTGCTACACAAACACGTGAGCCACAATTGTCTGCACACCTGCCATTATTCTTACATAGAAGAGAAAAGAAACCCAGCAAATGCACGAGGTTGAAGCTCGAGCAGTTCCACCAGGCCTTGGCTGCTCGAATCAGCCTTCACACCAGTTGAAACGAGCAACGTCACTCATGGATTCCATTGCACACTCTTCATCCTAAACCACTGTCCACTAATACCCTCAATATCTCAAACACTAGCATAAGCTTATGGCATCATATGGTATTCACTATTCAGGCATTAATAACGTGAGAATTCACCCGTCATAAGGCGACAACTCGCGCCAAGATCCTACACATCAACTCACTTGCACCAAGATCTAGCACAGTGAAACACCCTAACAAAAGATACCCGGTAGAAACAACTGCATCAATACCACATCCTCCCAGATCAGCAACCCCGACCACTCCCAACTTAAACAGCCACGAAAGAACTCGATTACAGGATCCAAATTTTCCGCGGGTCACGCACTCACCGGGCCGATCCGATCCGCCGTGCGCCGATTCCATCAAGGATCCGTACGCGCGAGAAGCCGTCGCGGGAAGGGACGGGGGGGGGCCAACAGGGCGCCAAATCCCGCGCTTCTTGGGTTGAATTGTTCAGCTCGGATCCCTCCTCCCGATCTGGTGGGGCTCCCGCGATCGGATCGGGCTGGTGCTCCTCGATTGGATTCGATCGGGCTCCCCCCCTGGGTCTCTGTGGATCGTGATCTGATGAGAGGAGGAGGTGTCGAGCAGGAGATTGGACGGGACCTTGATGCTGCTCTCCTGTAGAGCAGAGGGAGCGAAACAGATGTGCTGTTTTATTAATTGTTATTTATTATTTATAGGGTGAGGTTGGTTTTGGAAACGGCGAAAGGTGGGAGGGGTGTATTTGCAAATCTGGACCGCTTATGTTCTCACGTTGGATCAGGAATTTTTGGCCGATACGGTCTGTTTTTGAATCGTATTTGCACTTATGGCAAGATATCTTCGGTATTTACAAAAATAGCAAGTCGGGCGCGGCGATCGCGGCGCTTGCACCGACATGCCGACATCGTGAGTCGCGGCGCGCCGCCACGCCGCGCGCCTCCTGTTACCGCCACGTCAACCTCTCTCGTGTCGCATGGCAACTGTACCCGCCACCTCAGCACCTCATCTCACCGGGCCGGCACCTCGGCGCGCGCCGCCAGCCACCTCACCCCCACCCCTCCACGTGTCGTTCCCTCCCTCTCCGTGCACTGCTCCCGGGCGCAGGCTCACCCTGCGCCCACGCCTCATCGCTCCGGCGTAGGGTGAGCTGCGCCATCCCCAGTGCCCCCACACTTAATTAACCTTAATTGCAAACCTTAATTAATTGCAAAACAAATCCACCGGCAAACCTGCAAAAGAAATCGGCCGGCCTAATGTTATTAATTAGTGATTCTTAATTAATTGGAAAAGCAAATGACCGGCCCCACAAACAAACAAAAGTGCAAATGCTAGCACTGCTCCTAGGCGCAGGCTCAGCCTGCGCCCATCCCCACCGGCCGGCCCCACATACAAAATTGCAAAAGCTTGCTTAAGGATAATAGCTTGCTTAAGGATAATAATAAAAGTTTGTGATAATTTTAAAATGTAAAGATGAGCTGAAAAAATTACAAAATTTTTGTGTGTGCTCCTGAAACCGTGTACTTGTTTGTATAAATTTTGTATAATTTTATTTGTTGAGATTTTTTATTGCTAATTGATATGATTGTGTCATTCTAATGTGTTGATTGAGCAAAAATTTAAACGAGGGCCCCCTCCATTTGCAGCAGGCCCTCTCTATTTCCAGCAGGTGTTGAATGTTGAAAGATTTGAACCAAGCCCCTCCATTTGCAGTAGACCCTCCCTCCCTCTATTTGCAGCAGGTGTTGGTTGTTGAAAGAAGGAGGCCCTCCCTCCCTGTATTTGGCTAAATTTTCCACCGAAAGCATCAATCCGTCACCTCCTGTCTCTTGTTTCAAATCATTGCGCGGGATAAGGATTCTCTTTAAAAGCAGTGGCTATGAATTGGAGAGAGCTAGCACAATTGCATTTTCGCAGTCGCTCGCTTGTTGTTTTAGTAGTTCATTTCATATCGCAGTGAGTTCGTGGCAGAGAAGGGAGAAGCCAACCAGAGAGAAGTTGAAATCGTCTGAGCACCTGGAAAAGTCTTGTGAGCACCTAGAAAAAGTAAGTGTCATTCGCATTCAGCTATAGTTTTAGCTAGTTTTAGCAATGTGATTAGGATGTAATTAGATGAATTATAGTTTGTTATTGTAGAAACTGAGTAGTTATAGTTGTGTAGTCGGTGTATTTTGACTTAGTATTCGAACATAAAATTTGAAGATTTAGTGTGATTAGCACGTAATTAGAATACTTAGTAGTTAGCAACGTGATTAGCCCGTAATTAGTTGACTTAGCAGACTTATTGTTGTTAGTGTTGTAAATTTTAACTCGGTAATTTGCATAGTGTGAGGAACCTGACCGTAAAATATTAAAATATTTGGAGGTTTTTAAACGAAATTGAAATAGAGTGTTAGCAGACTTAGAATTGAAACGAAATTAAAAGCTGAGGAGGCAGGCAGATTGTTAGCAGGCAGAGTGTTAGCAGACTTAGCAGACTTAGAATTGAAACGAAATTAAAAGCTAGGGAGGCAGAGTGTTAGCAGACTTAGCAGAGTCTTGTCTTTTCGATTAGTTGACTTAGCAGACTTATTGTTGTTAGTGTTAGTGTTAGCAGACTTAGCATAGTCTTGTATTTTCAATTAGTTAACTTAGCGGACTTATTGTTGTTAGTGTTGTAAATTTTAACTCAGTGATTTGCATAGTATGAGGAACCTGACCGTAAAAATTTAAAATTTTAACTCGGTGTTAGCAGAACATGCACTATGGCATGGACCCAGTCAATGACAAACGTGCCTCACTCCAATTTTTTGAAACCAATTGTGTTGGTTTCCTTTTTATTGTACTTGAGCTTAGAATAGGTTTGAAACTTGTTACTACCACAGAAAATTTTAGAATTGGAATTAATTTACAATCGTTTATATTCATTAGCCACATTCTCAGTAATGTTCTCTATCTATGTATTGCTAGGCATGTCTCTACCGGAGTTACTGGAACAATTCTACGACGAGGACCACCGGTGCAAGTTGTGGCTCACCACTGATGCGGATGGCCCTCCGCCCCTAGCACTTCGGGCGGGGAGGGACTGGTGGGCGCTGGACGATCGTTACGTCCCGATCCTCCGGCAGATAGGCTTGTTGCCTTTTGCGAGGATGATCTCCGTCGGACGTGGGTTCACCCTCGACGGCAGCCTGCTGTCCGCACTTGTCGACAGGTGGAGGCCCGAGACGCACACCTTCCACTTTCGGTGGGGTGAGATGACGGTCACCCTACAGGACGTGTCTTTCTTGACTGGTCTCCCGATCCGGGGTGTGCCTCTTGTTTCAGGCCCTCCGAGTGTGGACTGGAAGGCCATGCTGGAGCAGCGCTTTGGGCAATCTATCCCGGAGGGTTCACGTGGCGTCCCCCGGACTTGGCTGAGGCAGTTCAGGAAATGCCCGGAGGGTGCACCTGACGAGGTCGTTAGGACATACCTCGTTGCTTACCTTCTCCAGCTCCTTGGTTGGGTCATGTTTCCAACCTCAAAGGGGGATATTTTGAACCCCATTTTCATCCCCATCGCCGAGTCTTTGGTTGACGCGGGGGCTGAGCCGATGCCTCGATGCATACTGGGATCACCGCCCTTGCGCCACATACCGGGTTGTGTGACGCCGCGCACGGCACCACTACTACCAACTCGCCGTATGCTACGTGCTCTGCGATTGTGGAGTTGGGAGCACTTCCTATTGGGCGCCGACCATCGAGATAGCGGTGCACTCATACCCTTTAGTTGGACCCCCCCCACATGACGCCGTAGATGCCCCCACCATGGGCTTACGGTGGACTGCTGCCCGTCTGCGCTGGGCCAGCGCAAGACCGGCGAGGTGCTACTCATTGTACCACAACGAGTTTGAGTCGTTGCACGAGCGACATCATCCGTGTCCATGGTATCCGATTTCTGCCGCGGTAGCGCCGCACGGGCCGTCGTGCAATGCATCCAGGACATACTACTGTGGAGAACGACCTGCCACATGGTGTTCTCACATATGGTGGAGCCTCACGCGTGGCGCCGCATGTCGCGCACGGGATTTAGTGCATGCGCATCGTGCCCCGGACGGCAGGCCCCTGGAGCGAGCCGTACACCTGTGAGTCAAAACTTCATCCGAGTAATGTTCGCTTACGTCTTCTTTTTCTAACATTAATCTTTTCGGAAATGCAGGAAATCGAGGTGGGGTGGGAAGATTCGGGACTGGCCAATGCACCAGCAGGAGTGGACTATAACATGGATGAACACGGCGCATGTGGATATCTGGCATGAGCAGCGTCCGTACGACCGTGAGTCGTATGGTGCGTACATGGAGTGGTACGCGCTGCACGCGCGCGCAAGATCGACCATTCCTCCTCCGAGCGCCTGGAGGAGGTGACACACCGACGCACCACGAGGAGAGCACGCACGCCGCATCTGATCGTCACATCGCTTCCCGACTTGACGACGCCGTACGACACTTACCACCTCTGGTTCGCAGTTTCATTGACGACATTCGTACCTTTTGTTAATGAACATGTTTTGTATGTCACTGCAGTTGGAGCGAGCGTTGCACGTCCAGAGCGCATCGGACGATGCCCTCGGCCTCGATAGAACCCGTAGGTATAAAAGTTTTGAAGCACATCTCGGCGGAGATGAAGAAAATAGTAAAGAACTTGAGCTGCGGTCGTTCGAGGGACGACGCCCTGCACATTGGGCTCAAAGTGGGGGGGCCGTGCTCACCCGCTAGGTCAGCACGACCTAGCGAGTCCGACAGGCGTCGTAGCGTTTCCCGTCGGTCATCCGCGGGACAGGTTGCCGCGGGGGTAAGTCGCTATGTTCAAATTTACGTTCTATTTTTTTGGTTTATGCCTTACGTGCCTTGACATCATGTCGTTCTCTCACCGTAGGTCCGTCGGGATGAGTCACTGTAAATGCGGACCCGATACCGATCGCGCTCCCCTCGCTTATCTGCGAGCGCACATTCGGGAGGTACGAGGTTCTTAGTTTACGTCCAGAGTGTTTACTTGTACTAACATCGTCCCGTCTTGCGCCCTTCGCTGCGTGGGGTGACGGCGATTCACGCCGATCGATGACGAGGATACGGGCCTCCCACTCGTGTGAGGGAGCGATACCACGCTAGGGCACGATCAATGGCGCCGGGGTTTCTAGCGTGCTCGGGCGAGCTCCTCCGGGTTTGGTGCCCCACGGTACGTTCCAGGCTAGAGCTCATCCGGGTACGCAGGAACCCCGTACGTTCCAGGCCAGAGCTCATCCGCGCAACCGGAGTTGCATGCATCACACTCCCAGAGTGGTTTAATAGCCTCCGTCGTGGATGAATTCCTCGAAGTTGTCCCCCAGGTCGGCATGGCTGATCACGACGACATGTACGCCTACCGTGCTCGCTCCAGTCACCATCGGTCCACCTCCGCCTCAACGGTCTCCCTACCCCCTCCGCACCGACACGCGCTCTCCGAACCGGTGGACATATTCCACGGGTCATACTCGGCGCAAAACAAGGCCGCGCACGCGAACGCAGCCGCAGCAGGTAGAGAGTAGTGACTCAGACGAGTGAGCCGTGTAGTATCGCGTGTTATGCGATTTTATTTTACTATATTTGTACACATATTTTGGTTGTTATGTGTGTACTTGGGATGTTACAGAGCTATCACGTCCTGCTTTGGAGAGTCTTGTCTTTTCGGTCTGAAAAGCTGAGGAGGCAGAGTGTTGTCACGTCTTACTTTGCAGGGAGCTGTCATGTCGTACTTTGCAGAGTCTTGTCTTTTCGATCTGAAAAGCTGAGGAGGCAGAGTGTTGTCACGTCTTACTTTGCAGGGAGCTGTCATGTCGTACTTTGCAGAGTCTTGTCTTTTCGATCTGAAAAGCTGAGGAGGCAGAGTGTCGTCACGTCTTACTTTGCAGGGAGCTGTCACGTCTGGTCTGGTCTCGTCATCTACAAGCCTCCCCCGCGGGCTATAAAATGCACACCCCACACGACGAAAGTAGGACCACTCGACCCTCTAAACCGTAGGAAGAAAAATCTTCTCCGTCTTGCAGTAACATACCATGGCAGACGAAGCAATGAGACCATTCCAACCGGGGTCGCCAAAGCAAGACCTTCCCCTTCAAAGGATGGAGGACTTTGGGCCTAACTACTCGTTGATGCCGAACAAGCGTGCTCAACTGGTATGGCCGAAATGCGGACACAGGAAGGACGCTGTCGTGCAGGTCTTGGATGGCCCTTTCGATGGCGGACGACGTTTCTTCCGATGCCCACACTCTCGGGTACAATTAGTAAGTTGTTTCCTTTACGTTACTGCTAATAGAGCCTCCTTCTTAACCCTCCTTTCGAGCAGATGGTGAAATGCAACTTTGTCCGCTAGATCGATCCTCCCCATGAACGACATGTTGCGATGTACGTGGATAGATTGTGGAGCCGAATCTTTGAGTTGGAGGCACGGATTGACGATCTCAACGAGGAAAACGATGACCTCCGCCAACAGATGCAGCGCGAGAGGGGCAACGAGGAGGTCGTAAACATAGGAAGTTCCTATGATCCCACATGCTGCTGCACGAACCCTAGCTGCATATGTGCGTGCCACTACAATGACGGCAACCCACGTCTGAGGCGGCCCCGTGAACAACACTCTATGTGGGTAGCGCGAGACACCATCTACCATTAGGCACGACTAGAGAAGCTTTTACCTCCGTACTCGTCCCCTTATTTACGCAATTATGTTCAATCTCGTGAACCATGTAACTTAATGGTCGATGCGTCATTGCGGTTGCCTTTTATCGAGTGGATTGCTTCATGTCATTGCGGTTGCCTTTTATCGAGTGGACTGCTTAATGGATGCGTCACGTGCATTGCATATCGACATCTCCAATGGATTTGCAATTTAGCTTTTTTTTTTATACATTCCAAGTAAGGGAAAGTATAGCATATTTGGAATATCCTACAACCTTCCGTCTACCGCAAATATACCTTGCTGTCGAGACATTTATCACAAAAATGTAACCCGACAAATCTCAAATACATTCCAAGTCACATGAAATCATGAAACCCTAATATCCGAAACCTAAAATCCAAATATCGAGACATTTTGGTGATATACATGTCTTGATATCGTAGAATTTTATGCTGTACATAACAAACAAGACAGAAAAACTTGAAATTACGACACTGAATAACGACCGGACGAGCTAGGTCTATTGGGACAATCCTTCATTGAGTGCCCAAGGGTCTTGCATATCCTGCACTTGATTGTGCGGCTAATACTGGTACGTTGACTAGCATCCATGTCATTCTGGAAGCGCCGCGTCTGCCGTCGCCCCTTCCCTATTCTCTTCAAGTGCTTGTTGGGACCCCATTGCACCATGTCCGGCCAAAGATCCTTATAGTTCATTTCCAAGCCGTACGAGTGAAACTCTCCACTCCATGTACCGAATAGGTGCTGCATGTCGTAGTACTCAGAGATGTATGGTATAGCCATCTGCCGCATTTGTGCACATGCCTTGTACACGTGCGAGCATGGCTTGTGGAGGAGCCGGCTTGTTGCGTGCATGTCGCCACATCACCCGTGGTGCATGCTGCTTTCTTTCCCCTTGCATGATCAAGTGACGATTTACGCGAAGCTTGATCTCGCATTTCGCGAGGCCGCCGATCACCGGATGTCGTGCATTCAGCCTTCTCCATCTTCCATCCATGTGTCTCTGCATGTTCTCGGACCACCGCTTGCCTTCGTCCATCTGTCGCTTGGCTGCGGTGGCTCTATTGACGAAATAACCAACAGTGCGAGTCTATGTCTCCTAAACGATCGCGGTGATAGGGAGGCCGCGCACACCTTTGAGGACACTATTGTAGACCTCGGACATGTTGGTCGTCATAATCCGTATCTCGCATCGCTGCGTGTCATAGAGGAGGGACCATTTCTCTAGTCGTGAGCGTGGCCGTTAATCCACTCGGAGAAGCTTATGGCGCTCTCGGGTTGC
The DNA here is from genome assembly GCA_036346255.1 of Ampelocalamus luodianensis. NCBI lineage: Eukaryota > Viridiplantae > Streptophyta > Magnoliopsida > Poales > Poaceae > Ampelocalamus > Ampelocalamus luodianensis. The sequence continues at coordinate 992,071 of CM070632.1, read as the reverse complement.
ACCCGTCCGAGTGGACTCCTTGTATGCCTCGTAGTCCGATGTTCGAGGTCTCTCCAAATAGACTCAAACTTCCGTCTCGGTTCTGCACACAATGCTTTGAACGCCTTCATGAGTTCCCGATCGCGAACCGCGTGAACAAGTTAGATGCAAGATGCCTCATGCACCACCTAGATTGCATGTCGCTCCACCGTGAGATGGATTCGCGAACACCGCATGGTGTTGATTGCCGCCAACAACCCAAAGATTGCGATGCGTGATTAGGCGGACGTTGGGCCGGTCTCCCACCACCGCCCTCTTCACGTTCTTCAAGAACCACATCCAGCTGGCTGTGTTCTCACTCTCCACAATGGCAAATGCCATCGGGAGAAGCTGGTCATTCGCATCGGCTGCCACCGCGGTGAGGATGGTGCCCTTGTACCTCCCCGTAAGGAAAGTGCCATCCATGGTTAGCACAGATCGCAGCGAACTTGAAGCCCCGATGGCTCGGCGAAAGCCCAGAACACCCGGTCCAGTATGAAGCGGTTCGGCCCTTTGCCAGCATCTTCACGGTCAAGCTTGTTTATGTACGTGCCGGGGTTTGATTCGGCAATATGGTGAAGCAATCTCGGCACAAGGTTGTACGCCTCTTCGTATGTTCAGTACATAGTCTCGATAACCTTCTGCTTGGCTCGTCGGACCTTGCTGTAGCTAACTGGATAGCCAACCTTATTGGCGACTTCCGACATCAACAGCTTGGGGGAGATATACACGTCCGCCTCAACTAGGTGCGTGATGAGGTGTGCAACATATGCGGAAGTCACGTTCCGATGTTGCCGCAGGGGCTCGCTAAGCTCGCAAGTGTGGTCGATCAACTCCTTGACTGTGAAGATTGAGCCGAAGATCTTTGCTCGGTGAGCGCTGACCTTGCCAGGGCAACCTTCTACTATGCATTTCACTGCGTACTTTCCTGGGTTGGACCGGTGCACTCGGTACACACGGCTGATGGACAGGGCATACCGTGCTATAGCTTGTTGCACGGCCACCTTGTCCGGGAAGCGCTGCCCAACTAAGAGGGTGTCGGCTTCAAACCCCCACTGGGAGCCTTCTTCTTGCGGTAGTACGAGCGAACGCACCGCGATATCATCAAGTCTTGATGCCACATAAGGACCACCGGCTTCGTGTGCGTCCTCGTCGGTACCATCCGAGCTTGGGTCGGTGTCCTCATCGGACTCCAACCCGAGAGGCTCGTTCGGTAGATACTCGTGGAGTCGATGCGGGCCGACCACAATGTTTCCGCCCCCTCGTTTGGCACAAAATTAAGCACAGGACTTCCCTCCGAGGCAGCATATTCCGTGCTACCATCTTCAGGCTCGGGCTGCGCTTGCCGGCTTGTAGAAGCCTCGGCATCATCAGGGTTTCCCGATACCCTATGTACGAAATTTACGTACACCATAGGCTTTCCGTGAATGGCCGCCTCGGGTTGGGAGACAATCTCCATGTACTGCCTCCATGCTATGCTTCCATTCACCTTTACGAGCTCCCACACATAATTCGTGCAGGTGATCGCCTCGATCATAACTTTCTTCGCCGTTGGCTCGTGAACGAACTCCTCGGATGCGACCGCGACTCGTGAATATTCATCGTGTGGAGCCCTCCGCCGGCCACCTTGTCGGCATTTCGACAGTCCAACCCATCGTGTCCGGCCAGCGAGCCCATCGCCAGTAAACACAAACAAATCTTGCATGTTCGAAAATACCTAAAGCCACAACAATCACTAAATAATTATGACTAAATAATTACATCTAAACTAACTACTTATGATTGATTAATTACCACTACAAAATTACGAAGATTTTATTTGCACTTACTTACTATGTCAGAATGATGACTACTAAACTAATTACGACTAAACTAATTCATTACTAGTGAACTAACTAATTACGGCTAATTAATTACCTCTAAACTAACTAATTATTACTGATTAATTACCACAACACTAATTCATTACCACTTATTCAATATGTCGTAATGTTGACTACTACACTAATTATAACTAATTAATTACCACTAAACTAATTAATTACTAGTGAACTAACTAATTACGACTAATTAACTACCTCTAAACTAACTAATTACGGTTGATTAATTACCACTAAAAAATAACAGTACTTCATTTCCACTTACTTAATACGCTGTAATGATGACTACTAAACTAATTATGACTAATTAATTTGTACTAAACTAATTTATTACTAGTCAACTAACTAATTACGACTAATTAATTACTCCTAATTTATCTAATTACGACTAGCTGATTGAGAAACTGCAAAAGCATAACACAAATTACCTGCCATTCGGAGGAAGTAATCAATTATTTTCTGGAAGTAATAAATCAACACCGAGCGACGAGCGACGAGAAGAAGGAAAACAGTTAATCTCCCAATAAAATTAATTATGTTACGTTCTCTGAGTTCTCAGCGACGAGCGCAAGAATGAGAATCGAAACACAATTGATATGAGCGAAGAGCGAGTGCCGGAGTTCGGTATTTATAGTCGAGCGGAGAAGGAGTCACGGCGTTGGCGCCGGGAATTCCATAAATATTAGCGCCGAAATTTCTGGATGAGGCGACAGATGTGCAGAGGAGGGAGGAGGGACGGTGGAAAAGATGGCCACTATGAGGTTTTTTAATTCTCCGCATAACAGTCCGGCAAATCTCAAATACATTCCAAGTCCGGCAAATCTCAAATACATTTCAAGTCACATAAAATTATGAAACCTTAATCTCCGAAACAAGCTTTGCTCAATCAAGACATATTAGAATGACACAATCATATCGATTAGCAATAAAAAATCTCAACAAATAAAATTATGCAAAATTTATCTCAACAAATAAAATTATGCAAAATTTATAGAAACAAGTACACGGTTTGAGGAGCCTACACAAAAAATTTCGTAATTTTTTGAACTCATTTTTATATTTTAAAATTATCATATTACCTAATTAAGCCTCACATTATCTAATTAATTAAGCTTTAATTAATTAATCTTTGCTTTCGGTCATGGAGTGGATGGGCGCAGGGTGACCCTGCGCCCAGGAGCAGTACTGGCTGTTAATTAATACTTCGTTAGTTAATTAGCGCTAATTAAGAGGGGGGCCGTGGAGGGGATGGGCGCAGGGTGAGCCTGCGCCAAAGCAGTAAAGAGGGATTAATTAAGTAATTAATTAAGAGGGGGCATTAGCGTATTTAATTATGCTCTAATTAATTAAGCTCAGGAGCAGTACAAAGCAGAGGGGCGAGAGGGAGCGACACGTGGAGGGGTGGGCGTAGGCTCACCCTGCGCCCGGGAGCTGTGCGTGGAGGGGTGGGCGCAGGGTGAGCCTGCGCCCGGGAGCAGTGCAGGGAGAGGGAGGGAGCGACACGTGGAGGGGTGGGGCTGGGCTCGGTGAGAGATGAGGGCGCGCGAGGTGGCGGCGCGCGAGAGATGAGGTGGGTGGCATGCGGGCGCGAGAGAGGCTGACGTAGCGGGAACAGGGGGCGGGCGCGGGGTGAGCGTGCGCCCGCAGCTACGTGTCGACACAACGGCGCGGCGCACGGTCACCACGCGCCCGGCTTGCTATTTTTGTAAATACTCACGGTAGCTTGCCATAAGTGCAAATACAAGTCAAAAACTGACCGTATCGGCCAAAAATTCTTGGATCAGGGCGTGTACGATGTCGTGATGTTATATCGTCCATAAGCTGATTGACGGCGCTGCCCACCTGTCGTGCTAGTCGTCATGCTGCATATAGGCTTGTGTCACGTAGCGCTACTCAGTTATCGTCGCCGTTGTCTCAAGTTTGTGTGAGCCGCCCAGTACGCCTAAGCCCGCGCTCGCACGTCGGCCGCGACACTGGTCGTTAGGGTTCACCGTGATATGGATCAGGGAATTGGTTAGGATTTAGAGTGGGACTCGATGCCTAGTGGGAAGAGAGAGCAAAGTCAGAGTGAGATAGATGAATTTAGTGGGCTTGGCTAGTTGGCCCAAGACAGCAACGACCAACACTTAGTTCAACGCAACTCATTCAAGGGAATTATGGCCCAAAGCATTTTATTGTTCTTCTTCTACCCCTAAAGCAGTTAAGTTTCAAGCCATGTCGCTCGATGGATGAGGATGCTAGGGATACTCATGGTCCGACCGATCGTAGGGGATGCTCCGTTCCCCTTAGCTCTCTGCTAGGTTTGCCACCTAGAGAGAGTGTAACCATCTCTTCACGACGAAATGAACATACAGACAACATGAAATAACAATGAAAGCTCATAGAAATGATGTACTTAGCTGATTCATTAATGTGCAGAGGTATATATACAATGATAATGAATATACGTAACAACTCGAATTAATCTTCTGGTTGAACGAAGGTACGGTGGGCTAACACTCCTGTCTCTCGAAGACTCTGGAAGACGGACATCCCGTGCAAATAGTTGGGCCGTACTCTGAAACGAAGCCCAGTCTCTTCAGAGTACATCTCCGGCCTCTGTTTTCAGAGAGAAAATAAATAAACAAATAGCCTCGAGTTCCACGCGACAGCGAAACGAAGCCTAACTTCGTCAGCGTCAGCCTCCAACAACCACTACATCTCTCCATCCTCCGCCGGTACAAGAGGCGGCGGACGGGCGCAAGGGAGCGCCATTACTAGATCGATCGTTTCCACTCTAGCTCGTCCGGTAAGCCATGGCGGGAGAGGAGGGGCCGACGGGCACGGGCGACAAGCTCATCCTGCGGGGGCTGCAGTTCCACGGGTTCCACGGGGTCAAGCAGGAGGAGAAGAAGCTCGGCCAGAAGTTCGTCGTCGACGTCGACGCCTGGATGGATTTGAGCGCCGCCGGGGAGACCGACAGCATCTCCGACACCGTCAGCTACTCCGACATCTACAGGTCGACTCAACCCCGTTCCGTCGTCATACTAGTCCTGCTTCATTTCCCTCATTTCTACTGCTCATCGATATCAAGATGATGGTTGAAATTGCCTCATCAGGGCCCATCGACGTCTACTTAATTTCAGTTTTACTACTAATCGATGTGCTTAATTTGTAGCAGTGATGGTTGAAATTACCTTGTCAGGACCCATCAACATCCAGCTCCTGTAATTAATTGCAGCTTGCTTTGCAGTTTAATCATTATCTATATTAGAATCCTATCCTATCATGCTTTTATTATGGGCTTAGGCCAATTGACTCACGTATTCATGTTCTAATCAGCAAATTTCCCTTTAGGATTCAAGGAGCTTATTTATTCTGTACAAGGCCATCTTATCAATATGTTGCGATTTGCTTGCAGAAGTTGAGATTGCTATGCATCTCTGAACGATCCTTTTTCGGTTGGTGGTAGTAAACTGGGGATCTGATTTTTTTTTTTCCCCGAGATGAAATTTGGCCATCATATGCATTTCCAGGGCTAAGCTACGGTTCATTTGTAAACCTCTGCTGGTTTCCCTCCATTCTACCCCTCCCCTTTACGAAGATTGATTTTGCTTCATTTGCAACGGATCTTATCTTATCGTGTAATTACAGACAAGTTTGGTATGGGTTAAGTCAGGTATTCGTCTTTTCGTATAATTTAGCTAGTGTTGTGATGACATTCAACTTCTCGACATAGAATACAAGTTTTGAAATTTGAATGGATCTATTGTGAGCTGCTGCATTAGATTAGCCATGTTTTGGCCTGCTATGGACTATGGAGAGGATATATCTACCCTTCAGAGTTCAAACATATGTTCCCAGTCTTCCTAATACTAAGGAATGTTTTTTTTGGGGCACTCTACAGGATGGCCAGGGGTATAGTTGAAGGCCCGCCACACAATCTTTTGGAGTCGGTGGCTCACTCGATTGCGAACTCCACGCTGCTCAAGTTCCCTCAGATCTCTGCCGTTCGAGTGAAGGTTGGAAAACCTCATGTCGCGGTGCAAGGCGTTGTCGACTATTTAGGAGTGGAGATAATGAGGTACAGGAAAGCATGAGCTATGCTTCCTCCGAAGCTCAGCTGAGCTGATTTCTATGCCTTATCTATACACTCGAAGCAAATTTGGTGTTGACTGTTGCTGGTCTCGATCGATGCTATTGTTTGTCGCAATTCACGCAATGTGCATGCCGTGAACAAGAGAATTTGGCAGTGCGACTAGGTTTTGCACAAACTGAAATAAGAATGACGTTCTTGCGTACATAAAGTTCTCTTATTTTCGAGTCGGTTCAAACTCCTGTATAAAACTGTAAATTCTTGTGAGATTGCATCTGATCCGTCTGTTATGTCACATAAGGCATTACTAAACCTACAAAATTGTCGTGTAATTAAGCTGAATCTCCATTTTCTTTTGATTAGTTCCAAAACATCTGGAATCAGCGTTCGCATGAAGAACCTGAAGGATCACATTTGCTTATTTGAGAGGACTGAAGGACCACAAATTGATAGAAACATCATGATACATCACATAGGTCTAGATGAGGACCATCATTGATCTACAGAAACAGACACACTGTCACACTGCCAAGCACTTTTTTGTTAAAAAAACAAACATTTCAGTAGTACTTTTGCACGCATCACCAATCTGTATCCAAGCCTCTGGATGTGAAAAGCTCGTCGATGTAGCGGATGACCACAGTGGACGCATCGATGTACTTTTGCATCTCAGCAGCCGCAGATTCATCTGCAGTAGCATCAAGTTATATGCTGAGTATATTACTCTCTCCGGTCACGAATATACATTGTTTTGGGACGTGTACAGTAGAACTTTTGAAACTTCAATTATCGATCTATAAAGAAAAGGTAAACGCAATCAGCTTGACATCACAATCCCATGCCTAAGCAGGTAATCACCCAAAAAATCAATAGTACTCACAATGTAAACCAAAATGTATTTGTAACGACCTTTCCCCCCATCCCCGGGTCAACCCCGCCGGACCCCCCTTCTTCCCCATCAACCCCGCCGGACCCCCTCCCTTGCTTTGTGCCGTCGCGCCGTCCTCGCCCGACCAGTGCCCACGTGCACTCCACCATGGCGTCATCATCAGGGCCGTGCGCACGCGCGCGCTAGAGTCGCCACCTCCTGGCACCTCCGCCTGCTCCCCTGCTGCCGCCCACGAGCGCCCGCGCACGCCGTCAAGCCGCCATCATCACCGTTGGCGCATGCCCGCCCGGACCCCCCTTCTCCCCGAGCTCTTCCCCGGCTTTAAAGCCCATGCCCGGTGCCCTCCCTTTCCTTCCTCTCCTCCATATCTCCCTCCCTCCTTCTTCCCCAAGCAAAGGAACCGAGAAGGAAGAAGAGCAAGAAAAGAAGAAGAAGAGGAAGAAAGCCGAGGCCTTACCTCCACCCGGAGCCACCGTCGCCACCGCCGTGGTGAACTCCGTCGTCGCCCGCCCCCTCGTTGTCGCCGTAGTCGTCGCCATCCCCTCCCCGCGCGCCGTCGCCGCCACCCCTCCTTTCCCCCTCCACTTCGGCCGCCGCCCGTGCCGCCCCTCTCCTCCCCCCTTCCATGCGCCGCCGCCTCCCATCTTCGCCCCAGAGCCCTTTTAGGCGGCCGCCGGTGGGCCGCGCCCCGCGCCTCTGTGGGCCGTGCGCCCGGTTTCGGCCCGAGTTTTGGGCCGGGCCGAAAGTGGTTGTGGGCCGTTTTTGTTTTTCATTTTCTGTTGATTTCCGTTTTCTTTTCTATTTTAATTTAAAAGTAAGACTTCAAATATGTATATCTCCCTCATTTTAACTCCAAAAATTGTAAAATAAATTTGTAAAAATTTGTAAAATCAAGATCTTGCTAATGGCATAGGTCTTGTTCAATTTGGAGTTCATTTGTGTATTCTTGTGTATTTAATTGCTCTTGTTGATTGTCGTTTATTTTGCCGGTACTTCACCTGCGTAGAGTTCGAGGACGCCGGAGATCTCCAGGGTGATCAAGAACAAGACTACCAGAACCCTCTTCCCTTCAATCGAGGCGAGTCAATACTTTGATCATATTGAGCCTATATTTTATGCAAATTATATTCTTTTAAAATAGCAAATTGCATGCTTTAATTCTTTAATCAAATGTATGTTAAAACTTAAGGTAGTTAATACCCATTTGATGATTAATTAATTATTACGCCATCCTTGGCAACTTGAATCCAATAATCCTTGTCACCCTAGTAACTATATGGTAATACTAGCTATAGGTTGTACTTAAGCGACATGCTAGTCTTGCTTAAGTACCGGGATATTAAAATGTCCCAATCATCATCCCTTTAAACATAAAAATGATTTGGCAGTCATTGGTGGTCCATGATTGAGATAAATGTGGTGATTTGGTTTTACTCCTCAAAACCCTAATATTGCTATTACTGTCTGGGCGGACTGTGTGTTGAAGAGTATGTGATGGGTGCGAATGCAGCCCAAAGAACGTTAATGTGTGAAATGATCCGCCTAGACAACCCTAAGGACTTAATCTTGTCATGACCTCCCGTGTAAAACAAGTACAACCACAAGTCTGCAAACTGCAACTTGGCTTAGTAGATTTATTGAACCTTGAAAGTCAGTCTCACGGAAGGAACAATAAAGGGTGCAAGTGTGAGCTTGATCACGTTTGAATGGGACACCGATGGTGAAGTGCCTTCTGACAAGATGTAGGGGTGACATCCGCACCAACATATGGGCGTAACCCCATATAGGTGAGATGACGGAAGGCGAGATATTTTGAAATGTTCTTGTGATTTGCCGCTCAACTACATGACTAAAGAATCATGTGGGGTAACGAGTATGACTATCTCTTGTGGGTAAAGTGTACAACCTCTGCAAAGTCTAAATGTTTAAGCAGTAGCGCCTACGGTCAAAGCGGACATGGGAATCTTTACTCGAGTTAGTTCTATTTCAAAACCTTGTGGTTGGGATGAAAAATGTGGTGGGCTCACCTAGCCCTGAGATTGGATTTTGCCTGAGTGCTTGAACTTGAACTCAGTGATGTTGGTAATTGGGGACGGACCCAATCAAAAGTAAGCATAAGGTAGAGTTTCCGACGGAGGGAACCTCTGCTGTTATAAATTATTGCACAATTACTCTATTTAGCAAAAATGCAATTTGTTAAAAATGCTAAGTAATAGGACTTTGTAATTATGATAATTGAAAATGTTGCTTTAGCAAATAAAAGAACCTGAGCCATCCTTGTTAAGCCTTGCATGTATATTATTGCATTGTGTATTGGCTCGCGAGCACGGAAGTTGTGCTCATTCTCGCTCTCCCCCAAAACCCTCGGGGCGGCGAGAAATCTCGGAGATTACGACTATTACGAGGATCCGAGTTGGAGGTCCGGAGATGATGAAGCGTAGAGTAGTCTTTAGATGTTCTAGTCTCGCCTCGATCCGATTGACTCGTCGGTACTTGTGTGCATCCAATATTATCAAGCCATGGTTATATCGGTCGCTTTGGTTTCCCGATCGCTTGCTGTGGAGAGATGAGCTCTCACCCTTTGCTTCCGTTGTCGCCCGCTTTTGTAATGTAATCAATTTGGCCTGTTCGGCCCGTATTGTAAAACTTGACCCGACGCGGTCTATGTAAACTCTGTTGTGTTAATTAATGAATGGTATGGTTTTACGCCATGTATGAATTGATTCAGTGATGTATCTGTGAGTGCTAGCTACTGATCCAGGGAATAGCACAGTGTTTCACAGAGGATTCTGGATTAGAAAATCCGGGTCCGACAGTATTGCGTTCATTAGTAGAAACACTATATAAGCAACAATTATATGATCCAGTGTAAGTACTCTTGCAGGTTCTGAATGCGAAGTGCCATGCATTGACACAAAACATGTGGGAACTTGTGACAATGGACATCTGCTACATGGAAATCTGTGGGAAAAAATCAAATCAGAAAATTGTCGAGTGCCATAATGAATCTTACTGTAATATCCCGAAAAGCATTACGAGGATTTAGTGAAGTCGAGAAGGAATTAAAAGATTTAAGTGGGATTTTTCGCAAAAAGTGAAAAATCTGAGCCATAAGCTTTCGGCCCACGGCACCTCGGCCCAAGGTGGGCTGCCACCATATAGGGGCCAAGGGGCAGCAGCCCCAGCCCTAGCCGCTACCCCTTGCCGCCTCCCCCACTGCCGCGTCACCCTACCCTGCTGCCTGGGTGGTTGCCACCAAGGGAAAGAAGAAGGCTATCAAGGAGGGAAGGAGCAAGGAGGAGGGGAAAGAGGAGGAGAAGGGAAGGGAGGAAAAGATAAGGATTTTCACAGGTTCTTGTGATCCTTCTTGTTCGTCAAAGGTAATCACTGTTAACCCCTAGAATTGACCTTGGATTAGTCGTTGTACATTTCGTAGTTCACTTTGCCCTAGGAAAGGTTATGTTTCAACATACTCTAGTTCGTCGAGTTTCGACACAAAACCTTACGGGGCAATTCTAGGTGTTCAGGCTTGGATTCATGGTCAATTAGAAAAGTTGTAGATATTTTCGTTAGCTTTCCAGTAAGGTCTAGATCACTAGAATCAGAGTAGAGAGCGAAAAGTTACGGCCTCAGAAAGGCCGCTATCCCGAATTCGGGCGTCGTTGGTAGAGGTCGTGTAGATGGGGTGTTTTCACTTAGTAAATGAAAGAATTGGAAATTAGTTATAACTTGAATAAGCTAGAAAATTTTGAGTAGTTTTCAGAACTGATATCGTTTATATATTTTCAAGTTTTAGAATTAAAGATATAAAATTATGAACCAGACTGTCCTAACAGATTCTGGGACAGTCTTCGGGAAAGAAAATAGAGGAGAAAATGGCAGTATCAGAAACTCATCATAACTAGGAAGTTGTAGGCTTTTTCGTCAGGATTTCAAAAAATATTAGTTGTCAAGATTTGGAGTTAAGATGGATAAGTTAGAGCTGTTTTACTACTGGGACAACGGGTAGTGTGTCCGATAGATTTATGTTAATTGGGTCAATTTGGCGTAGACATGCGAGGGCGATTAGTGTAAAGTGTTGGTTCTATGATGTTATGATTTTGATATTTGTTTTGAATTGTTTGTCCAGAGAGTGTGACCTCTAGTGCCTTACCACCACCTAGCTATTCAGCTCTAAGGGGATAAAGAGACAAGTGCATAGTAGACAGTGATCAATGGTAGATCGTTGTATTCTTTATCATTCATTACCATTATATTGTTTATGCTTTTATCTTATTTAATTGCAAGTAATGTGAATGGTCATGATATTAATCGTATTGATGGATTCATGAATGTTGGATGATGGAATTATTGATGAATCTATGATAAATTATGTATTCATAAGCATCATTGTATAAAGAGAAGGTGATCATGGTGATCACACATTTACCTTGTTGGTAGAGACTCCACGGAAGTGGTGGAGGTCCCTGATCCTTTAAGGATGAGCTTGATGAAAGGGTGAACATTGTCGTGAGTGTTCACTCATGCTATACCGATATACGCGAAGAAAAGTGCATGTGGACATGTAGTGTAGAGACACTTTGCATTTAATGAAAAGAGAAATTGAGATTTGAGTGTGAGAAGAAAGTTGAGTAAATAGTGATGTTGATGATGATATTGTTTATGGTTGAATTGAACATTATTCATTGTTTATTATTGTGCTTGCTGAGTCGTGAACTCACTTTTGCTCTTTTGTTGTTTTAGGTGACTGTTGACGACGTTTCACTTGGGAAGGGCTAGCGCACTTGGACCCACAACCCACACTTGATTACTTGATTCATTGGACATGAGAATCCTTATGATAGCGTGATGATTTATAAGTATTGCTTAGCTTTAGATAATAGGTTAGAGTTGATTATTCATTCAATAGATTTTATTTGATTGGTTTTGCGTCAATCTTGTTTGATTATCTTGTCATGCTTCATAGAAAATAATTATTTATGATTGTCATATCGTTATGTTTGTGTTAATGTGACCTATGGACAGGTTTTATCGTTGAGATACTTACTGTAATTTATTGTTAATTAATGTTAAAATTGATAATTAGTGTAGTTTAGTGGCATTCCAGGCTTCATGTTGAGCGGGTGTTACACTTACAAAGACAAATACAAGATTGCAAAGTAATTTCAAACAGTTATCTGGTTTGATAATGTAATTTTGTAGTGATTAAAAATCTGGATTGATCTCGCCAATCGTGACTAACACAATCCAGAGTAACGTAATGTTCTGGAAATTCTGATCTATGGTTGATTCTGCTCATAATCAAGGTATAGTTGATATGTTCTTCGTTACCGCAGGCACACAACATGACATCATGCCAATATGCTGGTTCTGTCAACACCATGTTATATTCTAGTTTTTGTCCAACAAGCACAGCCAGAAAAGAGAACGAATGAAATCAATCGGATGTGTAACCTATGATGTTGCTTCTTACCAATTAGATGGGCACCTATTCAATCATGAAAGAGGCAACCCAGGATAATCCTTATTCTTGTTTGATGCTGCTTATAACAATGTTTATCTGACTGCTACATGTCTAATGTAAAGAAGTAATCTAGCAACTGCATTCACATGTGTGCACAGGCACTGTATGCATATGAGGGGTATGTTACTCCACATTTTTTTAAACAAAGAGGTCATGATATGATTGACTAAGGCAAGTGTAATTGGTTGGTGATAATAAAAGCATGTTCTATGGGGAATATTTGAGCTGAGGGAAGTTTTTTTTTTAAAAAAAAAATCAATGGCAGATACAATCAGTTTAGCATAAATGACCACAAACACCTAAATCAATTTAGTCATGCACATATCCAAATTCTGGCTTGTATCCAACAGGAACATACTAAAAAAATGATGACGTGCCTCCTTCCGCCACGTGTGCTCCACCACGCGTCCCTAGCCCGGACACCCTTTGTCCGTGCGCTATGTGCCCGAAATTGTTTAAAGCAATGCGTCCCTAATCTGAATTCACCTGCGGCCGACACGTGACAAATCCGGACGCCCATAGCCTGGACGAGTGCCTGTCCTCCGGTACCCAGACACAGCTCCACTTGCCACGTGGCCACTCCATCGTGCCGCCCCCGCGCCTGGACGCCCTCCTCCGGCCCCTCCTCGCCCGGATTGTCGACAATACTAGTATATCCCAGTGATCGAAGCGGGCATATTAATGACTTTCTTGCATCTACGTGAAAGAAACAAAGGTAGGAGTGTCATGTCATGTCAGCACAACTTCACTGCATTTTGTATGGCTTGTTCCAAAAAGCTCAGCTACTTTTGACTTCAGTTGTAACTTTCTACATCGAGTTCAGTTCATATCGATCACTCTGCCTTCCAGTTTCTCGTAATTGATGGCGAGGAGGTGCCGGAGGACGGCGTCCGGCGAGGGAGGACCGGATTGAGCGGCGTCCGGGCGTTGGTAGCATTGTGGAGCGGCCACGTAGCAAGTGGAGCCGTGTCCGGGCGTTGGACCACCGGCAGAAGCGCACCTGGGCATTGTCAGCACGGACAAGCCCTCGTTCGGGCTACGGTGCCTGGATTTGTTATGTGTCGGCCGCAGGTGAATCCGGACTAGGGCGTACGGCTATAAACAATTCCAGGTACACAACGCACAAACAAAGGATGTCTGGGCTAAGGCACGCGGTAGAGCATACGTGGGACGTGGCGGAAGGAGGCGGATGTGCTACCAATTTTGGTAATACAGTGCGTGAAGCGCTAGATTTGTAAATACTTGCCGCATCAATACCATTTAGGTCAAGAACTCTTGAGATGGGCATATGTATTGTATGCCCTTTGGGTTACGTTTGGGGTCTAGGACTATCTGTATGTAGCCTACAAATTTATACTCGCTCCGGTCATAAAATGAAGTCATTTTGTCTTACGTGCAGTTAAACATTATAAATTTTTGCTATCAATATCTTTTTAATATTTATATTGGAGACATGAAAAATGATATATGTAGATTTGTCTTGAATAATACTTTTGCAAAATTATAATATTATTAGGTTTTATAAATATACTACAATAGAAATGAGTAATCAAAATTGTATTTTGGAGACCATGTTGATGTCCAAAACGACTTCCTTTTGTGACATTGAAGAGAACTAGCTGATTTAGGCACATACGCTCTTTGAATTGGGCACATAAGTGTAAATGTCCACTCATTCATGAAATTCCAAAATATGCATGATTTAGTTCCATATTGCCTAACCAAGTGGTGAGAGAGTAATTTATAAGGTGGAGTCCTTGCCACCTCTTAATACATGTGACACATGACATGTGGCAACATAAGGAGGACTATATCTAAAATCACACACACGCACATACGCAGGCACGAGCGTATATTCGCGTAGCAATCATGTGACTTACGACACGCGACCGTGAACGTGTCGTAAATCTAGTCCACATTTCTTTCGCTAACTGTGCATCTCTCTCCTTTTAGACTGGTCTAACCAGTGGTCGAAATAATATGATCGAAACTATAGACTAGTATGATCGAAATAATGTGATCAAAGCTATAGACCAGTCTAGTCGAAATACAATGGTAGAAAATGTTAATCGGATCCATAGACCAGTGTGATCGAAATAAAGTGGTCAAAACACAGTGGTTGAAAAACTTTGGTCGGATACACAGACTAGTGTGGTCGAAATAAAGTGGTCGAAATTGTAGATCAGTGTGTAATCAGGATCTGATAATCACTGCTTAATTATCATTAATTGGTTTTGAATTAGCAATTACTAGTGGTTTAATATGTGCTTTATTATGCAGTTACTAGAGAGTAATTATCTCAACCTTAAAAAGATCCGGAGATGTCCAGACCTGAAATCAATTGTTTCACTTCCATTTTCTTCTTCTTTCTCTTTATTATACTATGCTGGAGGGTTGTGCTATTGAACTAAGTCGTCTCTTCTTCTCGATGTGCACCGGGAAGAGGATGAGCGGGTATCTCTGAACCATTATCGCGAAATTCACCTACACGGTGCGGCAATAAGGTTTCTAGACAGCACATCTGCTCGCTTCACTGCTGCATCTACGTTCTACACTGCTTAGAGTCTGTGCTGCTTTTTGTTCTTCGTCAAGTCCGCTGTAAGTTGGTTGTGCGACCAAAATATTCTGTAATAATCCTATTATTGTGTATATCTAGTTTTATGTGATCTTTATCTCATATTAAAATCTGAAATTAAAACATTATTCATATTTTTCAACACACTCCATGCGCCATTTCCCGATAAATTGGACTACTAGTACAGTAACTTTCTTGTACTTGACGCTAGGCAAATTTGAGTATTCTTTTTCACTTGAAGTATTAGTACATATTATATGACTAGCAGGATAGTAAAATCATGCACCAAATGTTACAGTTTTCCTTTTGAACAACGCCAGTTTGAAATCGATTGCTAGGTGAGTGAAAAACTGTGAGTATCGAGAAAAAATTCGATGGAACACCATGTGTCATATGAGTGCCACGGAGTATACCATACAACTCTTTTTATAAGGCTATACGTGGAGAATTATGCGAGTTTTTTTTTTATCTAAATGGTACTGTTGCACCTTTTTTTTTTTTTCCAGAAGTAGCAGCTACCACACCGTATTGCTAAAAATATCATCACGAGACGTATCGGTACCCAATACGTGTGCAATACCAAACCTCTCACACCCAAATTTAATCTCCGCCGCACCTCCCTAACCCGAACATCCCTCTTGCGGACACTGTCCGCCTCTGAACGACCGTGGCCCAGACAAACTTGTCTATGCGTCCCTTGCTCGGACACCGCCTTAACGCCGTGATGTCCTTGTTTGGTCGCTCGAGGCCCGGACGCCACCTGCATCGCCTCGGCCGCACGTCCGTGCCACACTTGATTTGTTGTTTACCGTACACGTGTACATAGTTAACTTGTTCTTGCAGGCTCTGTAGCTGTTGTTCGATTTAACTGTATATATGTGCTCCTTCTGGGTTGCTGCAGTTGCTCACTTGATGTGAAACAGGGTTAGCGTTCTTGTGTGTTCTCTAAGCTCTGCACTTTTGACAAGACCACTATTTATGAGCACATTTGCTGGTTGCATGATACCATCTGACTTGTCTAATTTCTTGTTCTCGATCAGCTCGTACTGAAGTCAGAACTCGGAAGTTCTTGATACATAAACAATGTACTCAAAATTTATTACTTGTAAAATCTCGAGCAATTAGTTCTCAAAAATAATTCTTGAATAATTATGCAATCGTATGTCATCATAAAGAACTGCTAGATTAGTTTCGTCATTGGGAAAACAAAACCGCTAGAAAGGAACCGGTTGGAATTATCGCTGATGACATGAACTGATGCTCTTGCTGGTCACCGACTTTTTGGTTTAAATGGCACTGTTGGGAACAGTTTTTTTTTTTTTTTACAAAAGTAGATTTTCTCACGCCGTATTGCCAAAAATAGCATAACAGACGTGCTGACGGCCGACACGTGTCCTAAATCGTGCATCTGACATTCGGATTCAACCTTCACCGCATATCTGGCACTCGGACCATCCTCCTCCCGCCACGTGGCTATCACCGCTCGCCCCTAGCCTTGACAGTGCTTTGTCCGTGCGCACATGCTTCATCATCCTCTATGTAGCTCTAATGATTCTCCGTCAAGCCTCTCACTTGTCCATTTGTAAAGAATCTAAAGTTGATATTACAGAACCAAATTTCAGTGTAAGATCAACAAACTCGACCTTAATAATGCATGAATAATGGGCACGAAAACTCTGAGCTAGATTGTCACTATCTGACAATTAAAATATTTTAAGCTGGTACCAGCGATTGTCATTGATATGATAAGTCGTAGCCATACGTGGATTGGTATTCTATTGTTAACTGAAGTACTCATGGTGTTTATTTTCAGCATGCATACATGGATTTTGTTTGATCTTTGCTTGTCTTCTTGCTAAGCAGCTAGATACTTAAGTCCAGACGGGTATTTCGCTAGTCACCATCAATACGCTTATTTGCAATTCGCTTGTCACCATCCCGTGTATCCCTTCTTTACGGTGCATCTTTTATATATCCTATGTCTAAAAGTATTTTTTAAAAAATAAAAATTTTGTAACCGTAAGGGATGGGACCTTCTATAGGCATGCAAAATTTCAAGATGAAAATCATATTTGTAAGATATGAAATTGAGAAGCAGACGCAATAAATATTGTTCAATAGTATTCATGCGAAATTTCTCTTTTTCATATCTTGCAAACATGAAAAAGTTTCATCTTAAAATTGTGCATGGCTACAAAATATACAATCCTCTACATCTACAATTATTTTGGAACTTTGTCAAAACTTTCGGATGTAGTGGTATTCTCTGGGGGAAGGACAGGCAACCCCCAGTCCGCATTTAGAAGAGCATGCTCTGTCTGTACCACAATTTCAGGTCTTAAAAACCAAATCTGACACTCTCTTCCTTCTCTGCACCCAAATTTGAGGGGCCTAAAATCCCTCAAGCCCTTATTCCCGGGGCTCTAGGTCAAGCCCCAAATCACGGTTTCTGCGCGCACAGTCCCGATTCTTCCCCGACCTTTTTCCCTCCCCGCGCCTTCCTCCTTCCCCCCAAATTTGATGATTATGTCATTTGATTTGCAGAGATGTTATGAACTATGTTATCATTAAATTCGGACCAAATTTGTCTTTGAATTTAAATTTGAATATTTGTATTTTCATTCATAATTTTAAGTATAGTGCTTTAGAGTTATAGTTTAAATAAATTATTATATAATGTGATGTTCTCAAATACATATGCATATAGTGTGTGAGGAAATAGAGAGAATTAAGAAGTAGGGGCCTGTTTTGAGGGCTCCTGCTGGAGTGTAGCCCAGAAAATAGGGTCCTCAAAAGTAGAGGGAGCCCTCAAATTAAAAGTAGAGGCTCTGTTTCGAGTGCTCCTGCTGGAGATGTTCTTAATCTGACACTCTCTTCCTTCCTTCTCTGCACCCAAAAAGACAAGACCATAAGATTCCTAAATCCTCCATGCTCACCCTTAATTGATCCCCAACTAGCCAATACCAAAAAAACAACTGAAATCAACCCAGTAAAAACATAATCACCAGGAAATAAGGAAGAAAAGAAGGGGGGAGAGAGAGAGAGTGTGTGTGTGTCAGTGACTGTTTTTATATATATATAAAATCTCCACCCGTGTTCTGATCTTCAGGTCTTGAACTAACCTTAAGAAAGCAGGGGAAAGACCTCCCCTTTTGGTGCTACTGCTACTGCTAGAGAGAGAGAAGAAGGGAAGGGAGGCCATGGTGAGGAAGCACGGATGGCAACTCCCAACACACACCTTCCAGGTGCAATTTCATGGCTCCTTCCTTTTGTTCTTTCCTTTTGTTGTCTTCCTTACGGGTTATGGGGTGCAATGTCTACCAAAAAAATTTACCGGAAGAATTCCGTGCGGAGTCTTCGACAGGGGCTGCAAGAAAGTTGCAACCTTCTATAGATCAGTTGGGAGAATTCAGTTACTACTGATTTTCGTTTGGCTTCTTTTATTGTGACCCTCCGTTCTGTATGCGCTTGGAGGAGATAAATGCCTAATGCAGTGTTACAAAATTTAATCTCTAGGGTGCAGTGCTCGCAAGAATGACATGTTTAAGATTTGGGTGTGTTCTTGCCGACACCAAAATATGCAAGTAGCCACCTCAACCTAGTAACCTCTGCTGTCGCTGCTGCTATAGCTCTCAACTCAGCCTCTGCACTCGAACGAGAAACTGCAGTTTGCTTCTTTATCTTCCAAGCAATCAGGGACTAACCAAGAAAAACACAGTAAGCAAAAAGAGAAAGACGATCAGAAGGATTACTAGCCCCGGTCGCATCGGAGTGCACCTGCAGTTGGAGCTAGAGAAAAACAAACGACGAGAGATAGTTCCACGCAAGTAGCGAAGAATACGAAGAAAGTGACTGTAATGAAGATGGATAGCACGAGTCATGAACTGAATCAAGATATGAACACTACGAGGAATATTAGGACGAGTGCTCACAAGATACACTAAACTCCTAACAAGATGACGATATCGAGTAGAAACCTCAAGAATATCATCATCAGTGGCACGAAGCAGAAAGGATAGCTCCATGGGAGTCTCAGCGGTGCGAGTGTCAGTCAGACCAGACCGATCAAGAAAATCCTGGACATACTTCTACTGGGAGATGTAGTAGCCCTTAGGTGTGGAAGAGACCTCAATTTCAAGAAAATACGTAAGAGAACCAAGATCAGTCATCAGAAACTGCTCAGTGGGATGAAAACTGAAATTTGAATTTGCTTAAAAATCGGCCAAAATTTGAAAAATAGAATTTGAATTTGCTAAACTGGTATAAAACCAGCTGGTTTTCTAAATCCCGGTACCCACCGGTAAAACCGGTAACCGCTGGGATTTCTATCCAAGATTAATTTGCTCAGTGACATTGTCATCCTCATATATGGGAGTTATTAAAGTAGTATAAGAAATACAATTGTATTTTCAGCCGTATATAAGTATTAGAGTTGGATAACAAATACAACTCTATTTTTACAGGTATTTTAATATCTAGCTACACAGTTGTGCGGGGAATTTGGCTAGTTCCTATAAAATTAAATAAAAAATGTGACTGTGTGACTACAAGTGTCCTAAAAGAGGATTACAGAACTTGCTGAGTTATACTGCGGCTGTAATACACTCCAGACATTGCCATCATATCAGAATGTAATTCATATATGTTAAATTGTTTGTTCCATTTTTCTAAGTTCCGCTGTCTATCAGTAGCCATACGCAGTTATCTTTGTTAGAGATATATGTATAATGTATTATTCCCCATTGTTATAAGGGGTTATTTGCATATTCACCACCTGTATTTTGTGTATATATACTGGCCCATTGGCTCCATATTGAATACAAGCGATATTCACAACATGGTATCAGAGCGAACCAAGGGTTTTCGTTTTTCCTGTCGCTTCGCTTGTCGCCCCGCCGCCGCCGCCGCTCGGATCGAACGAGGTCACCTCTTGTCGTCATCTTCCACGACTCCCGAACGGATCCTCGGCTACCGCGCCGTCTCCGGTCTTCATTGTGGGCCTCGTCGGGCCGTCCGCGCCGTCGTCACCCGCTCCATCGGCGCTCGGGACGAACCGCGCCGCCTCCACCGCACTATCGCCGCTGCTGGGGGAACCGATCTAGGGTTCCCCCGTGCGCGCTCCAGCACGTTGCGCCGACGCCGCCGCACACCTCTGCCTCGGCGACACCGCCGTCGCGCGACGCCGCCGCCACCTCTCGTCTCGGCGGCGCCGCCGCTCGCGCGACGCCGCCGCCCACCTCTCGCCGGCGGCGCGCTGCGCTGCCAGCCGACATCGCGCCCGCCTCTGCCTCGGCGGCGCGCACGCCCCTCGCGCCGCGGCTTACAGTCGGCGCCTCGCCGCGGCCATTCTTTGGGAACATCGCTGCGGCCGACCCGATAACCCTTTTGTGTGAGTGAGCGGCTGAGAGAGAGAGAGAGAGAGAGAGAGAGAGAGAGAGAGAGAGAGAGAGAGAACCGTCGTTCTAACCACCGCGCCGTCCAGCGCCGCCTACCAATGGGCACCGTCTCTCTCCCTCGCTGCCCGGTGATTTTCGATGGTGTTAACTACACCGACTTTGTGTCTCACATGTGTATCCACATGCATGGTCTTCGTCTCTGGGGCGTCCTCTCTAGCGATGTCACCTGCCCGCCTTGCCCTATTCCGCCGACGGAGCCTACGCCTGTTGCGCTGCCCCCGACTACTGACAAGGCTGCGGTTGAGGCCGCTAGCCTTGCTAATGATGAGGCTGCCTCTGCCTACTAGGAGGCTCTGAATTCCTACAAGGATCGACTGACCGCCTACACTCAGTGGTACGATGACGATGCTCGAGCTGCTGCTGTATTCATCGCCAGTATCCAGCCTCAGTTTTCTTCTGAGGTTGTGGGACTCCCTTCGGCTTTCCAGATGTGGACTCATCTTCGTCAGCGCTACGAGCCCTCTGGTGATGCCACAGCACTGTCCGTGGTTCTCCAGAGCACTCTCTTGGCAGGTGATGCTACATGGGCGCTTTTACGCTCGAGCTATCTTTGTTTGGCGTCACCGGACTCTCTTCGCGACTTCTTGTTGCCGCTCTGTCCGTGTTGCTGGCCGTACATGCGACTGGAGTTTCAGCCGGTCTCGAGTTCCTTACTCGCCTTAGTCACGAGTTCGAGCGTGGCGTGCCCGGCTCCTTGCACGCCACCCTCGTGTCACTCTCCGGAGGCTCTTCCGAGAGATCGCGGAGAGACTACGCTGAGTGGTCTTGGCTCGATACCACTCCCCTCCGTGCTCGCCACTCGCCCACCTACTACACCGACGGCTCCACGCTTTAGCACACTGCCTCCTCCTGTGGCTGCCACAGGTGGTGGTGGCCGCCCTCCATCCGGCAGTGGTCGTCCTCACTGCTCCTACTGCAACAAGGTTGGCCACATTGAGTCCCAGTGCTATAAGAAGCAGCGGCATCTTTCACGTCGTTCTTCTACTGGCACTGGTGCTTCTACATCGACTCCTTCAGCAGTTTCTCTCACTGAGCAAGAGATAGCGGACCACGGCGCCGCTTGCGCCGGGTTCTCCTCGACAAGTTCTGCGAGTTACGCTCTCGTCTCTTCGGGCATTGAGACACCATCTCCTACACAGTCAGGTACCTCTTCGTGGATTCTTGATTCTAGAGCATCTTTTCACATGACTCCTGATTCTTCCACTCTGTCTTTCATTACACCTCTTGATTCTCCTGTCAGTGTTCTTACTGCTGATGGTACATCTCTTTCTGTCTCTGGTCGATGACCTCTTAGCAACTCATCTTTTCATGTTCCTTCTGTTGCTTATGTTCCTCGCCTTACCATGCAGCTTCTTTCTGTGGCGGATTCACTCGACCTTGGTTGTCGGGTCATTCTCGACTCGACTCTTGTTGTGTTCGGGACCGCCACACGGAGCTCTGGTTGGTTCGGCCTCGGCGCTTGACTCACAGCGTCTCAGGAGCTTGACTGCTTCACTTCCTTCCGCCACCGTCGCGCCGGTCTCTCGCTCGCCACTCCGCCTACCAGGCTCTTTCCAGCGTGACATCACCGTCTTGGTCATCTCATGTGGATCTCTGCTCGTCGTCTTTAGTTCGTCGTGGTCTTCTGGGGTCTGTCTCAGGAGACGTATCTTTAGATTGTTAGGGCTGTAAGTTAGGTAAACAGATTCAGCTCCCTTATCCTCACAGTGAGTCAGTGTCTCAGCGTCCTTTTGATCTTATTCATTGGATGTTTGGGGTCCGCTCGCCGTTTGAAAGGGTCATCGATATTATATCATTTTTATAGATGATTTTTCTCGCCACACTTGGATATATTTCATGTCTAACCGTAGTGAGGTCTTATCTATCTATAAATAATTTGCCACTATGGTCCACACACGGTTCTCCACCCCTATTCGTGTCTTTCGTGTTGACTCATTGTGCCGGCGAGTACCTCTCTCGTTACTGCGCAACTTCCTTCTTGGCGGGTACTCGCTCGATTCTCTTGTCACGGTGCTCATGCTCGAATGGTGTCGCTGGCGCAAGCATCGTCACCTTCTTGAGGCGGCTCGTGCACCGATGATTGCCGCCTATTCCACCTCACTTTGGGCGAGGCCGTTTCCACCGCCACCTATCTCATCAACCTCCAACCTCTTCGCTCTTGAGTGCGATTCTGCAGGCGTCTCGTGGTCTTCTCCCGACTACTCGCGCCCTTAAATGCGCTTGGTCGCGTTTGCTACGTTCTCCCCGCCTCGAGAACGCAAGCAAACCGATCGATCTGTTGAGTGTGTCTTTACATTTGCTCGATGCTGTTGAGTGTGTCTTTCTGACTACAGTGCCGGATGCGGATTTCTCGAGATGTGACTTTCGACAAGTCGCGACCCTTCTATCCACGCCCTGCCTCCCTTTCGGCTTTCTCTGTGGAGTCTCTGTCTTTTTTGACTTTTCCAGATACACCTATATCTGTCTTGCCCTCGTCCACATATTCCCTTGAGGGCACCCATTCCCCTGACTCTCCACATATTCCTCCTGTGGCCTCTCCGCCGTTGTCGCCGCCTACTTCGCCTCCTGCGGCTCCTCAGGCTCCTCCCACTACAGCCCCTTCTTACCCTCTCTTCTACACTCGTCGACCCCGTACTGAGGATATTCCAGATGAGCCATATTCTAATGCTCCATCTTCTCCTGTTGGGTCATCTTCTCGCTACGCTCTCCGCGATCGCCAGTCGATTCGGCCCTCTGCCCATTTTGGTTTTGCTGGTCCAGCTACTCGTGAGCCTGTCTCCTACCGGGATGCTGTTACTCATCCTGAGTGGCAGCATGCTATGGCCGAGGAGATTGCTGCCCTCGAGCGTACTGGTACTTGGGATCTTGTTCCTTTTCCATCTCACTCTCGTCCCATCACGTGTAAGTGGGTCTATAAGATTAAAACTTGCTCTGATGGCTCTCTTGAGCGCTATAAGGCGCGTCTTGTTGCTCGTGGTTTCCAGCAGGAGCATAGTCGTGACTACGACGAGACTTTTGCTCCTGTGGCTCACATGACCACTGTCCGTACTCTTCTTTCGGTGGCATCTGTTCGCCACTGGTCTGTTTCTCAGCTTGATGTCAAGAATGCCTTTCTTAATGGCGAGTTGCGTAAGGAGGTCTGCATGCTTCCACCACCTGGATATTCTGTTCCTGAGGGCATGGTCTGTCGCCTTCGTCATTCTCTCTATGGCCTTAAGCAAGCCCCTCGTGCTTGGTTTGAGCGCTTCTCCTCTGTGGTCACTGCTGCTGGCTTTTCAGCTAGTGATCATGATCCTGCGCTCTTTGTCCACACTTCGTCTCGTGGTTGGACTCTTCTTCTTCTGTATGTTGATGATATGATCATTATAGGAGATGATTCTGAGTACATTGCCTTTGTCAAGGCCCGTCTTAGTGAGCAGTTCCTTATGTCGGATCTCGGTCCTCTTCGTTACTTCCTTGGGATTGAGGTTACTTCCACTCCAGATGGTTTCTTTATATCCCAAGAGAAGTATATTCAGGATCTTCTTGATCGCGCTCTCTCATCGACACAGTCTCGTTGAGACTCCTATGGAGCTCAACGTTCACCTCCGACCCTCTGATGGCGAGCCTCTTTCTGATCCGACTCGCTATCGTCATCTTGTTGGGAGTCTTGTCTACCTTGCTGTTACTCGTCTGGATATCACTTATCCAGTCCATATTCTGAGTCAGTTCGTCTCTGCTCCCACTCAGATCCACTACAGCCACCTTCTTCGAGTTCTACGATACCTTCGGGGGACTATCTCTCGCCGTCTCTTCTTTCCACGCTCCAGCTCGTTACAGCTTCAGGCTTATTCGGATGCTACTTGGGCCAGCGATCCCTTTGATCGCAGGTTTATCTTTGCTTACTGTGTTTTTCTTGGTGGTTCTCTTATTGCCTGAAAGTCGAAGAAACAAACTGCAGTATCCCGTTTGAGTGCAGAAGCTGAGTTGCACGCTATAGCTCTCTTGACAGCAGAGATTACTTGGCTACGGTGGTTACTTGAGGATTTTGGTGTTTGTCACTACACCAACTCCTCTCTTGTCAGACAGTACATGTGCTATCAGTATTGCTCGTGATCCTGTGAAGCATGAGCTCACCAAGCATATTGGTGTTGATGCTTCCTTCATGAGGTCTTGTGTGCATGATCAGGTGATTACTCTTCAGTATGTGCCTTCAGAGCTTCAGCTAGCGGATTTCTTCACGAAGGCTCAGACTCGCGCACAGCATGGATTCTACCTCTCCAAACTCAGTGTTGTTGATCCACCATGAGTTTGAGGGGGGGGGTGTTAGAGATATATGTATAATGTATTATTCCTCATTGTTATGAGGGGTTATTTGCATATTCACCACCTGTATTTTGTGTATATATACTGGCACATTGGCCCCATATTGAATACAAACAATATTCACAACAATCATCACCTCTACACAAGTTTTGACACCCCCACCACCACCACTTTTTGTGGTTCATCCTACACTGAAAGAAATTCCAAATTTGTCTCAAAGTTGCAACTTTTATGTACTTTTGAACATTTCAATCACAAAGTTCCTAATCTATTTTCATACAGATTGTTGCAATTACGGTTTTCTTCCTTCTGGTCACTGCATTTTATGCCTTCTTTGCACCATTTCTGGGAAAGCAAGTCCTTGAGTTTGTCGCAATTGGTATCTATACTCCTGTGGTAAGCCTGTCAATTTTCCAAACAGCACCTATATTGTATTTCTTCCTCACCATCTAAGGACATTTATCTCTGGTGTGCATTTACCGTTTCTCCTCCTTGTGGCAACTCTTTCAGGCATTTGCTGTTTTCATCCTTTACATCCGGTGCACTAGTATAAACCCTGCAGATCCTGGGATCTTCATCGATGCACCAGAAAGTAATGCTGGCTTCCAGGGCACAAATCTGCCAGCAAAAGCTGATATTGCTACTGGAACAAACACCCCAACATCTACTTGTATTAGCTCTCTAGATGGGCGTTCTGACCATGGGGGTTTAGCTGCTGGAGATACAAATATAAATTTAAGCTCTCCGCCAAGAAGAAGTTCAAGGTGCTGCTTACTTGGAGGGCTTTTTTATGCTTTGTTTGTTAAGGAAGATTGCAGGAAGTTTGATGATTCAGAGCATCAAGTTGATGGAGAAGATGAGTTGTTTTGCACATTATGTAATGCCGAGGTACGCTCATATATGTGGCTGTTCAATGTTTTAACCACGTATTGATTCCTCTCTCAATTTTAGTCAATAGGTCCTATCCGTTTTAGCTGCTGCACTAACTTTGGTAAAAAGTGAAAAACTGAAACTTGTGTTGTCAACATGTCATGCTAATCTACAAAGATAAATTTTCAGGTTCGCAAATTCAGTAAACATTGCAGAAGTTGTGACAAGTGTGTGGATGGATTTGATCATCACTGTCGGGTATTTCTTACACAAAAACTGTATTTGCCTTCAATTTTAATTTCCATATCTGATTTTTGCATCTACTGCAGTGGCTAAATAATTGTATTGGGTGCAAGAACTATTTCACATTTATTGCTCTGATGACTACCAGCCTCCTCTGGGTCGGTAAAGTTGCCTTACTTAATCTCCATTCTAAATACATATTTAACATCATATAACAGATTCTTTTACACCTTGCGAACTTGCTTGTATGTCAGCTTGCTATTGAATTTGGAGCTGGCATTGCTGTTCTTGTTCTATGCTTCGTCAACAAGAATGCAGAAAGAATTATTGAAGACAAGCTTGGGAATGGTTTAACTCGTCCTCCTTTTGCAACTATTGTAGTAAGTTGTAGCAGAATTTGTCATATACTTTATTAGTGTAACTACTAGTACTAAATATCACAGGTCATGATTAGACGCCAAGAACTGTGTAGATCTGTAAAGACATGACGTTGGCTATTTGGTCACTGTTTCTTGTTTTTTTTTTTCATTAGAGTAATACCTTACTGTTAGCTGACTGAATGTAAATTTCTTATGTGCAGGCCATATTTACTTTTCTTTCTCTAGTTGCTTGCATACCTTTAGGAGAACTTTTGTTCTTCCACATGATATTGATCAGAAAGGTCTGTCTTACAATTCTCACCTGGTGCAATATGTATGCAATGGTCATGTTGTTTGATTGTTTCTTACTATATTGCTTTTATCTGTTCTGCATCAGGGGATCACAACTTATGAATATGTTGTCGGAGAAGCTGAAAGAGCAAACAAAGCCAAGAAGCAAGTCAAAATCAGTGCCTGGAAGCTTGCAAAGCTGGTCAGCAACGAGGCAATGAAAGCTGCAGCGAAAGCTCGGGCATCATCATCTGTCCTCCGACCTATAGATGTCCGCCGGGGTCATGATGCTGACGTTAGCTCTAGTGGCAATACCAGTGTCAGGAACAGCATGAGTGTTGATTACAGCGCAACAAAGGAACAAAAGGGTGATATAGAACTGTCTTCTCTTCAGAACTCACATGCTCAGGGTCTTGCGAGCCAGGATGACTATGAGGCAGGCACGCAGAGTGCTAGCAGCATAAGCAGCCCTGTCCACATCCACAGGCTCGCACCTCACACCCAGAGTATTGTGCCGCCTCGTCCACCTCAACTGTTAGCTATAATCTTGACTTAATTGGTTTTTGCATGTGACTAGAAACAGCAGCACTAGTGGATACTAATGACTAGAAACAGTAGCACTAGTGGACACATTCTATGCATGGAGTTACTAGTAGTGCATTAGAGCTATTAGTTGCTTGTAAGTTACTTGTTATTTGCTAGTATAAATAAGAGAAGAGAAGGAAAAGCTGAGAAGTTGAGCAGCACCAAAAAATATTTGTGTCTTGTGTGTTTTTCTTCTTTTCTCTGCGTTCCAAAGTGTTCGTGTGCGTACGTCCAAGTGTTCTTTCCGGGAGTAGTTCCAACATCAACCTCCTGAGAAGCCTGCAGCAGTGATACCGAGGCCGCCTGTTCCAACCACGCAGATGACCAACCCAATGTTCCAGTCAACCACATCTTATGTTCGGGAGAAGCGAAGAGCCTCGGTTGTTTCGGATCTAGAGGCTGGTCGGTATCGACGGTATGTGTCGGTGGCACCCGCACCCGCAAGAGCAGGAGCTGGTGGTGCTGATCAACCTGCGAGAACATCTCGTTTCCTGGCAAACCCAGGTGGTGAGCCAAGTAACCGCGGCAGAAAGCTCGCGCCCATGAATGCCCCTTCATCAGCATTGCCATCTGGACTGACGTCTGAGAGATTGACGTACTTTGGGCAGTCGGTATTCTTCGGCGGACCCCTTCTGGGTGTTGCTGCTGCCGAATCTCACAGGAATGAAGCGAACGCAAGAGCGTTGTTATGAATATTGTGTGTATATTCATGAGCTCTGATGAACAATATATAGAGAGAGTACAAATAGATATTACATAGTAATATGTTATGCTTCGCTGGCTCATAGGTAATACTGATAGCTCCTGTACTGTCAGATAAAAGAGTCGTAGGTCCTATCACAAGCACTCCAAAATCTAAAAGTAGCCACTTCGACCAAGTAACCTCTACTATCATTGCTGTCATAGCTCTCGACTCAGCCTCTGCACTCGAACGGGAAACTACAGTCATCTTTTTTGTCTTCCAAACAATTGGGCAGGAGTCCAGAAAAACACAGTAAGCAGAAAGAGAACGACAATCAGAAGAATCACTATCTCAGGTCGTATCGGAGTACGCCTGAAGCTATAGTGAGTTGGAGCTAAGGAAAAACAAACGACGAGAGATGGTTCCACGCAAGTAGCGAAGAACACGAAGAATGTGACTGTAGTGAAGATATAGGTAGGACGAGCCATATACTGACTCAAGATATGAACATCATGAGCAATATCAGGACAAGTACTCACAAGATACACCAAACACCCAACAAGATGGCGATATCGAGTAAGATCCTCAAGAAGATCACCATCAGTGGCATAAAGCTGAAAGGATAGCTCCATGGGAGTCTCAGCAGTACGAGTGTCAGTCAGACCAGACCGATCAAGAAGATCCTGAACATACTTCTGCTGGAAGAGGTAGTAGCCCTCACGCGTGGAAGAGAGCTCAATCCCAAGTAAGTACGTAAGAGAACCAAGATCAGTAACCAGAAACTGCTCAGTGGGATGCTTCTTCACATACGTGATGAATGAGGAATCATTACCAATAATAAGCATATCATCAACATACAGAGGAAGCAATGTCCTACCTCGACATAAGATATAGGCAAAAAGAGCAGGATTGTTGGAACTGACAGTGAAACCAACAACAGTAATCACTGAGGTAAAACGCGCAAACCAGGCACGAGAAACCTGTTTGGGGCCATAAAGAGCACGACGAAGACGACAGACGTGTCCATTGGGAACAGAATACCTAGGTGGTTGCTGCATGTAGATCTCCTCATGCAAAACACCATTAAAAAATGCATTCTTACCACCATTAAGAACTAGGCTCAGTGATAGAGAGAGCATGAGCTATCAGAGCAAATCCAAGACGATCAGGAGGTCGAAGGGATGTCTGGTCACGAAGGATGTAACGGGGAGCATCATCAGGAGGATCAAATGTAGGTGTCGACAAGATACCAGGAGAGGAGACTGGTAAAGGACGAGGACACTAACCTAACTCCTTTCGCTGCCATCCCACCATCGCTATCGCTGTCATCAAAGGTCGCCGCCGCACCAAGGTTGCAATCGCCCAACGCCACCGCCCTATGAAGCCACTGGAGGTCACCGTTGTGACTCCGCCCAAGACCGATGCCCAACGCCGCCTCGTCTGACCGCAGACCGACGCCGGCGCCCCCTAGTCCGTCGCTAGATGCCGCCGCGTCTGGCCGCAACCCGACGCCGGTGCCCCCAGTCCGTCGCACGACACCGCGCGTTGCCCCCAGCTGTTCTGGCTTGCGCCACCGGTAGCTGCTGCTACCGTCGGCCGTCGCTTGGTCGCCCGCCAAGATCCACGTAATAAATATTCTTATATAAACAAAGTTTCATCTTTCCAAAAAACAGAAGAAAAAAACGCCGATCTAACCGCCACGCCGTCCAACGCCGTCTATCTATGGCTTCCGTTCCATCTGCTACGATCTCATTCTCGGGAACAAAGCTCCATGGAACGAACTACAAGTTATGGTCTTCACTCATGGAGATCACGCTCGATGATCTCTGTCTCTAGGGACATGTCACTGGTGCTTGACCTTGCTCACCATCGCCAGTTCATTCTCCTCCTAGACAGCCTACTTCTGCACCTCCTGCATAAGATGAGGTTGCCAAGAAGGAGGCAAAGGCCACTGCCGCTACTGTTGACGCTGTTGATGATGCCTTTCAGTATGCCATCGATGCCTTTGAGCACTAGTGTACTGATGAGGCCCGTGTTTAAGCCATCCTGGTTGTCAATGTCAACAAATCCATCCAGCCAGACATTGTTGGTCTGTGTTCCACTCGTAAGATGTGGGAGTACTTGCGCGAGCGATACTAGCAGAGCAACGATGCTCAGTTCTTTTTGCTTCAGCGTGAGTTGGAGACGATTCGCCAGGAGGACTCCTCCGTCAATGACTTCTTCCGAGCCTTAGCCAGCCTCTGGTGCCAGTTAGACGAGTTGGCTTTTCCGCTCTGCCAAGAGTGTCCTAAGGTGCATAAGGCGGATCGTGATCGCCTTCGCCTTTATGACTTCGTCTGCCGTCTTCGCCCAGAGTTTGAGCCTATCAGGGCTCAACTCCTGAGCTGCTCACCAAGACCGACAGTAACCGAGGCTCTTTCGATGCTTCGTGCTGAGGAGTTTTGTCATGGGTTAGCAGCATAGTTTGTTCTGGCTATGCTTGCTACCCCTTCTTATTCGACCACACCGACAGCTTCTGCTTCGACTACAATTCCTCCTCGGGTGTCTTTTTTCGCTCCTATTTTCGCATCAACTGGGGTTCGGTGCAATTATTGCAAGAACTTCGGGCATGACTACCAGAGTTGTGTGGTGCGAAAAAAGTGGAACAATACGCGTGGGGGTGGACGATCCAAGGGGGCAGGGAGGCCCTTTCTCGACGGGAGGATCAAGAACTTCTCAGCCAGGTGACTCTGTTCCGCAGCTCTGCCAAGCTCTACTTCAGCAGCTCTCTCACAACTTTAGCAGGTTCTGCCAGTCTAGCTCAGATATCTCTTCTAGTTACTTCTTAGGTTCTGGATTCTAATGTATCTTTCCACATGACACCGGACTCCACATCTCTCACTTTAGTAGGACCCCCTACTTTTCCTATCTTTGATTCCATGTTATGAATATTGTGTGTATATTCATGAGGTCTAATGGGCAATATATATAGGGAGTACAAGGGAGTTTTACAAAGGAATATGACATACATATATAAGAAAATACAAAATGCATAAAAGGAAATACAAAGGAATTCCTATTCTGACAAGCGCGACCAAATGACAGGAGGGAGCTCAATGCCCACCAACATGGTGCAAGGGGAGAGGGGCGAACTGCGCAGTCCTTCCTGGTGTTTGCTCCTGAAACCTTTCAGAAGAATCCACCTTTCAATAGGTGAACTCCTGGTACACATCTACTGACAACCACCACTGCACCGCTGGAATGTTGCCACAGCATGGCATGCCAAGAGCTCTTAACAAGCAAAGGGGGACTTATCTGTCGGTTTTGCAAAGACTAGGCAAGCTGAGAAGCATTTGCAAGAACATGTTGAAGAACCATAGCCTAAAAAGGAGGGATCTTTAGTGTGAAGTTTGCATATGAACATAACCTTTTTCTCGGAGGGTTGAGTGAGTGACAAATGAATAGATGTCTTCGCGAAGAAACGAACATATAGACACCATAAAATAACAGTGTATGTGTTGCTATCTATAATAAGCACTTTTGTTCATGTAATAATTAAAATATCTTGTGGTCTATAGAAACAAAATTAAGAGACAACATATTAGAGAAGTTGTCTTTACTTAGATAGATTGGAGTCGGGCTCTGTCCTGTCTCTTGAAGACTGGGAGAGAGAGTGTAGCCATCTCTTCACGAAGAAAGAAACATATAGACAACATAAAATAACAATGTATGGGTTGCTATATGTAATAAACACTTTGTTCATATAATAATTAAAAGGTTGTGTGGTCTATAGAAACAAAATTAAGAGAAAACATATTAGAGAAGTTGTCTTTACTTTGTTACGTAGACAAGAGTCGGGCTCTGTCTTGTCTCTCGAAGACTAGGAGAGAGAGTGTAGTTGTCTCTTCGCGAATAAACAAACATATAGACAACATAAAATAACAATGTATGGATTGCTATCGGAAATAAACACTTTTGTTCATGTAATAATTAAAAGATCATATGGTCTATAGAGACAAAATTAAGAGACAATGTATTAGAGAAGTTGTGTTTACTTAGTTAGATAGATAGGAGCTAGGCTATGTCCTGTCTCTCGAAGACTGGGAGAGAGAGTGTAGCCATCTCTTCGCGAAGAAACGAACATATGGACAACATAAAATAACAGTGTATGAGTTGCTATCTGTAATAAACACTTCTGTTCATGTAGTAAAAAAAGATCGTGTGGTCTATTATAACATCCCAAATTTTCAGAGTCTTTTTAAAGTTTTTTTAAAAAAATAAATGAATCATTTGAATTTTATTGAATTAATTAAAGCTTAAATCAAAATTTCAAAAAAATGAAAAGATTTTAAATGAGTAAATCAAACTCCAATTAAATTCAAAATTTATTTTACTCGAATTCTTTGGATTCCAAGGATTTTTGTGGCATTTTATTGAATTTTCATATTTTATTTTATTTTTGGCTTTTCTTTTTCTTTTTCCCCTCTTTTTTCTTGGACATATTGTGTCAGCAGGAGGAATCGCAGTAGATCCTGCCAAGGTTGAAGCCGTATCAGATTGGAAGCAACCCAGGACAGTCACCGAAGTGAGAAGTTTTCTTGGACTAGCGGGTTATTACCGCAGGTTCATTGAAAATTTCTCTAAGATTGCAAGACCCATGACTCAACTTCTGAAGAAGGAGAAGAAATTTGATTGGACAGATGCCTGTGAAGAAAGTTTTCAAGACCTGAAGAGGAGATTGGTCTCAGCACCTGTGTTAGTTTTACCTGATATCCATAAAGATTTCGAGATCTTCTGCGACGCATCCCGTCAAGGTCTCGGATGCGTATTGATGCAGGAGGGCAAGGTAGTAGCTTATGCATCAAGGCAGTTGAGGCCACATGAAGGGAATTATCCAACCCATGATCTGGAGTTAGCAGCGATTGTGCATGCCTTGAAGATCTGGCGGCATTATCTCATTGGTAACCGCTGTGAGATTTTCACGGATCACAAGAGTTTGAAGTATATATTCACAGTGCGAAATTAAACCTTGGCAGAGAAGATGGTTAGAGTTGATAAAAGATTACGATCTTGGAATCCATTATCACCCGGCAAAGCAAATGTAGTTGCGGATGCCACGAGCGAAAAGGCCTATTGCAATACCATGATGGTGCGATGGAACAACGAAACTACATGAAGAATTGAAGCGTCTAAACTTGGAGATTGTCAGTCAAGGTTGTGTGAATGCTTTGGAAGTACAACCGACTCTTCAAAGTCAGATTAGAGAAAAGCAACTAGAAGATGATGACATCAAGGAGATCAAGAAGAATATGCGAAGAGGCAAGGCTCCAGGATTCGCCGAAGATGAAAAAGGAACTGTGTGGTTTGGGAACCGCATTTGTGTACCTAACCAGCAGGAGTTAAAACAATCAATTCTGAAGGAGGCTCATGAAACGCCTTACTCCATTCACCCCGGAAGCACCAAGATGTACCAGGATCTGAAAGAAAAGTACTGGTGGGTCAGCATGAAGCGAGAAATCGCTGAGTTCGTTGCTCGCTGTGATGTGTGTCAACGAGTTAAGGCAGAACATCAGAGACCAGCTGGATTGTTGCAGCCACTACCAATCCCAGAATGGAAGTGGGAAGAGATTGGCATGGACTTCATCACCGGACTTCCTAGAACCCAATCAGGATATGATTCTATCTGGGTGATAGTTGATCGGTTGACCAAAGTAGCTCACTTCATTCCTGTCAAGACTACATACAGAAGCAGCCAGTTGGCAGAGTTATATGTGGCTAGGATTGTTTGTCTGCACGGGGTACCCAAGAAGATCGTGTCCGACAGAGGTTCTCAGTTTACATCAAGATTCTGGCAGAGTCTGCATGAAGCCTTAGGCACCAGACTCAACTTCAGTACAGCCTATCATCCTCAAACAGATGGTCAGACGGAGCGCACCAATCAAGTCCTCGAAGATATGCTCCGAGCCTGTGCCTTGGAATTTGGACAAAGTTGGGACAAGAATTTGCCGTATGCAGAATTCTCGTATAACAATAGCCATCAAGCTAGTTTACAAATGGCTCCTTTTGAAGCATTGTATGGCAGAAAATGCAGAACTCCACTTCTGTGGGATGAAGTAGGAGAGCATCGACTCTTTGGACTGAGATAATCAAAGAGGCGAAAGTAAGGTCAAAGCTATAAGGGAACATCTGAAAGTGGCACAAACCCAGCAAAGAGTTATCTTGATAACAGTCGAAGGGATTTAAACTTTGAGGTAGGAGACTTGGTCTATCTCGAGTCACTCCACTCGAGAGGAGTAAGAAGATTCCGAACAAAGGAAAACTCGCACCTGCATTTGTGGGGCCATACAAAATTCTAGCCAAAAGAGGTGAAGTGGCATATCGCCTGAGCTACGAAGCCTTGTCGGTGTGCACGATGTCTTCCATGTATCCCATTGAGGAAATGCTTGCAAGCGCCGAAAGACCATACCTTCTGAGAGCTTCGATCTTGAGAAGATCTCACCTATTTGGAGCGACCCATCAAGATTACGGATGTCGCAGAGCGAGTCACGAAGCGAATCATCGATCATACAAGGTGCGGTGGAGTCATCACCCTAAAGTGAAGCCACATGGGAAAAAGAAGAAGACCTCAAGACCAACTATCCGATCTCTTTGTTGACCAATCCACGAATCTCGGTCGAGATTCCCTTAAGAGGTAGGTTTGTAATGACCCAATTTTCATTTTCATAAAATTTAAAAGTTTATTTATGTTTGTGGTTTTCTGAGTTTTCAAAAGCTTTTATAAATATTTTAAAGCTAAAACAAATTTGTTTGCAAAATTAAAAGCCAACAAATAGTTGGAAATAATTTTATTAAGTCCAAAATGAGTATGGGAATTTCGTGAATTTTCCCATAATTTTGGAAGTATTTTGCTATTTTCTAAAGCCTAAATGAATTAACGAATTAAAACAATTGAGAAATCCAAAGAAAATCAAAAATGGCTTTGGGCGAAACCCACCGCCCGCCCAAATCTCACAAACGCGCAGCCCACCGCCCGCAATCGCCGCACCCGCCTCTCGCCTCTCCAACCGTCCAATCAAAATCGAACGGCTACCATTTCTCCGCGTATCTCTTCTTTTCTCGGCGTTGGATCATGCACCTACGGTCAAGATCTTTCACAAGAACCGCACGGTCCGAATGCCATCATCAACGTGAGCCGCACGATCTTAATCCAACGGCGCGCCAAAAGCACTTACCGCCGCTCGGTCTAATCTCAACCATTGGATCTTAATCCAACGGCTGCGCCCGAAAGTCACTTACCGCTTCGCGAATCTAATCTCGACCGTACGTTGAAAATCGGACGACCCTGAGTCGTCGTCTTCCTCGCCTTCTCCTTCCTCGCGTCGCAACGGTCGCCCGCCATTGCCGCGCACGAGGGAGCTTCGCCAACGGCCAAATCCCAACCACCCCGACTTCCCCGCGTCGTGCGCACGAGGCCGAACCAGTCGCCGCACACGATCCCCACCTCCTTCCTTCTTCTCCGCGCCCGGTTCGCCCACAACACCGCAACCGCGCGCGCGATCCCACCTTCTCCACGTCGCTCGGAACACCGGCGCCTATAAAAGGCGACCTCGGTGCGCAATTCTCCACCGCTCCGCGCCACCAACCATTGCCACTCTTTTCATCTCTAGCGCCGGGTTGGAGTTTTCATCGTCGCCGTGAAGCTTGAGCGCCGCCGCCGGTGACGCCCGCATCCTCTCGTCGTCTCCTTCGGCATCAACACCTTCTTGCGAACACGGTGGTCCTCTCCACTTCGCTGGAGCCGCCGAACGCCGCCGCTTCGACCGGCTCGCCGCGCCAAACCTCGTCGCCGACGACCAAAACGCCTGTTCGCGCCCCAAGGTAGTGCATCGGGATCCCCGCGCCCTCTTTCTTTAGTACCACCCACACTCGCGGGAGCGCCGCCAACGCCGCAAGCTCGCCGAGGCACTTTCACCGTCGGTGACGTGGCCTTGCCACCTCGGCGCCACCTCACCTCGCGCTTGCGTGTCGCCCAGTGGCACACGGTCGGCGCCACCACGCACACGCCGCGTGGCTTGGTCCACCGCGCGGATCTTCCAAGGTTCGATGGACTTGGTCCACATGGGCGAAGTCACCGACACTTGGGGCCCACTGTCGAATTCAATTTTAAATCTTTTAATCCCAAATCAGAGTGACGTAATCATTGCGCAATAAATGGATTTTCGTAGGAAAATAATTCGGAAATTCAATAAAATTTCAGATTTAGATATAAACTTCAAAAATTCATAACTTTTGCAAATGAACTCCAAATTGGGTGATTCAAATTGCAAAATTTATATAAAATTATAATCTAGCTAACTAAACCAAAATATTTCAGTTTGGAGTTAATTTGAACTATGTTTTGAATTTATTTGAATTTGCATTGAATTTGTCGTATTTTACAGTATAGACTTGACGACTCGGAGAGTTCGATCAAATCGAAGATTTAGAATTTCAAGACATCGACCAAGGCAAGTTACACCATTGACCATATTGCCCTATTATTTTAAGTTATTTTCAGTTTTAAATTCCTTATTGCATGCATATGTTGTTATAAATATTTTAATATCATGTTTTACGATAGTTAATTCCATATGTTATTGTATGGCCAAATTTGAATGTTGTATCGACTACCTTGATACCATAGGCAAGATATTACCAAAATTCAAATATATGCTTAGCCAAGCTTAGTCCACATGTACGAAATTTGGGAGGGTTTTACACGATTTCTACAAATTGTTTTCAAACTTGATATTGTGGTATTGTTTTACCACATGAGTTTATAAATGAAGTTTTTATTCAAAATAAAACCGAAATGGGTTTGGACTTAGGCGTAATGGTGGAATGGTGGGTGCGAGGTTTATGCACGGGTTTGATCTGTTAAGATCAAGGCCCATGGGTTGTAGGAATGACGCCAAGTCAATTGAGGACCGGTCTTTGAGCCGCTTATTGCTATGCCATAACGTACCACCACATGTCTGTATGGGCGGATTTGGCTAACTAATTTGTGATATCCTAGTATATTTATGTCATGTGATTTTGTGGGTGTCGGTTAGGCGTTTTATTCCCACTTGGCGCAAGAGGGGCTTCCGGAGGACAGTCGATTCAAAGGAGCGAAACCTTAGCGGGCATGAATGTACTAGGATAAAACATTGTAAAGGCCTCATGGTAATTGCTCATCCACGCCTACGGAGCGTGAATTGGCGACATAACGAGCATGTCACCTCGTGTGGGTAAAGTTGTACCAACTCTGCGAGTAGAAACTATTCGAATAGCGCGTCATGGTCATGGACATGCTAGCGGGGCCACTTAAAGTTAGTATTGTTTTGGTTTTAAATGCTTTATTAAATGTTGAGGATGGTTAATCCTTATGAAAATTTAGGCGGGAAGCCGGTGTTAGGAGGATCCTTCACTTTATCATTGGAGGTTATCCACATTATATCATTGTCATTTCAAAATATGATTTTATCCATAGTATAAAATTGCCTTAGAAACTACTATACTTGTTCAAACTGAAAATGCTGTTTATGCAAAACAACCCCGGCCATACTCACTTGTTTCCATATGCATGCATTTAAATTCAATATTGGGTGTGACTTGCGAGCACGGTAGTAGTGCTCACTCTTGCTGAATAAATCTTATTCAGGAGAAGACTGCTATCTTGACGGTGAGGACCCGGACGAGTAGGCCTTATGACCCAGACGATTGCCTGTGGCGCATCGTGTGGCCCCCACTATATTGTTATTTCCGCTGTGTTTATCATTTGACATTTGATGTTATTATTCAGACTCATTTGTATTAAACAATTATTTATTTAATACCATTTACGTTTTCGTGATATGAATGTGATATTCATTTTTGTGAGATTGTGTACACTGGAAATCCTGGACTGGTGTTTGAACACAGAGAATTCGGGATCCTTCGTTCCCGGGTTCGACACCTTGACCATAAGGTATGTTGCTACTAAGTAATATTAAATTGTGTGCTTCTTAGATATTTTGTTGTATGAATATGATTTCGTTAATGTTGCTACTGTATGAACTAGCTACTAATCTTGAGACTAGTTCAGAATACACAGAGGGTCTGGATTCAGGAGTCCAGGTCCCGACGGGGATGGTATCAGAGCCATATCGACTGTAGGACGCAACCATAGTTAGCATGGTCGTTTTAGTCAAAAATTTATTTTGTAAATCAAACCCACTGATTAATATGAATAGTTATTATTCTGTCATCTTATTCTATTCCTTTCTCATCTTACTCTAATCTTTTCTCATACCATTCTTAGGTTCTTATCTCTTGTCCTCTTTGAAACTTTATTTTTGAAATTAAATTGACTTTCTCACCTCAGTAATCTCTATAGGATCGAGTCTTTAGTGATCAAAGCGATGGATGGTCTAGAAGTTCCAAGATCTGCCGATTGTTTCAAGTCGACCACCCATATAAGTTAAATTAGTAGTGTTGTAGCAAAGTTGTCTTTCTCATTTTTAGCATCGTTTAGTCTGTGTAATAGGATTTTTTTGCTTGAGTGTTGTATTTTATTGGTTCTTAATAGCTTTCTGGCAATTTGTTATTTGGGTTTAACTGACTTTCCCCCAGATAGCTTGTTTCTGTCTTTCTCCCTTGTTCTCTCTCGTCTTTTGTGCTTTTCCTTCTCACCTATCGTGTTTTCTCCCTCTCATCTATTTAACCTAGGAAGATTTGATGTAGATAGTTCTAACCCGCCTTACTGTAAGTCAAGATGAACCCTTGGATCCCAATACACCACCTCTTTCAGCCGCAATAGCAGATTAGGGTTTGGGTCAATTTATAGCAGCTCGGATATAGTTGATAAACGCTATGATGTAGAATATGAATAAGATGATGAATCAACAAAACCAGACTGCTGCTGCTTTAGTTGCAATGCTGAACTAGAAAAATCAAGTAGCTGTCATGCCACCACCAGCTTTTCCTCAGTCAAAGCTAATGGAATTCATGAGGACACGTCCACCTACCTTCTCTAACTCTTCTAAACCCTTAGACACGGATGACTGGCTACGCTCTATAGAGAAGAAGCTTGCCATTGTCCGGTGTGACGATCGTGAAAAAGTTCTGTACGCCGCACATCAGCTTGAAGGCACTGTCGCAGAATGGTGGGAGAATTACTGCGCCGCTCATAAAAATAAATAGGCTATCAATTGGGCTAAGTTCTCAGAAACTTTCTACTGCTCTCATATTCCCGATGGAAGGGTGGAGACGAAGAAAAAGAATTCCATGAGCTGCAGCAAGAAAACATGTCAGTGAGTGAGTACCTCAACAAGTTCTCTCAACTCTCTCGTTATGCTCAAGAGGACGTTGCCACAGATAATGCACGTCAAAAGCGTTTCAAGCGGGGACTCAACCCTAGCTTGAAGGTTCAAGTTATTGGCAACAACTATATGGATTTTCAGCATCTGGTGAACAAGGTCATGGTCATATAGGAGTCTCGTCATGAGCTTAAGAAATCTCGTAAGAGGAAGATGACGCAGCATGGTGCTCATCAAAATTATCCGCAGAGAGGCATAATGAATGTGCAGCACCCTGTTCGTTTCTCTTCTCCTGCTGCATTCAGGACCCCTGCGATAGCACCTCGCCCAGCTGCTCCTGGATTTCGCAACTTCATCAACAACAACACCAACAACCAGCAGCCAAGAAACAACAATCCTGTCGCGGGAGTTACCTGTTTCAATTATCATCAAACGGGACACTACGCCAACAATTGTCCATGGAAGTAAGCTCCAACCACTGTTAGATTCAATTTGCGAGCTACTCCGACCAAAACCCCTATGCGAGGAGTAGGACGTGGAGCACCCCAGACTCCAATTGCAGCAGCCAAGACTCCTCAGCCTTTTGGGAGAGGCCATGTGAACCATATCATGGTAGAGGAAGCTCAGACAGCTCTCGACGTTGTGCTAGGTAAGTTCCTAATTAATTCAGCACCTGCTACTGTTTTGTTTGATTCTAGAGCTTCACATTCATTTATTTCTCAGAGTTTTGCTGTAAAGCATCAGCTAAAATATTTGATTCTTAAAACCGCTTTATTGGTTCAATCACCGGATTCGGAGTTGAATACGAACCAAGGTTGCCCAAAAGTTAAAGTGTTTAGAGAAGGGGTAGAATTTCTAGCCAACCTCATAATCATCGACACCAAGTCTTTAGTTACAATGTCAAGACAGTAGCTTTGGAGGATGTGCCCGTTGTCAGATATTTTTTGGATGTCTTTCCTGATGATTTACCCGGGATGCCACCAGACAGGGACGTAGTGTTCGTCATCACTTAGTTTCTGGAACTTCACCCATTTCCAAGAGACCCTACCATTTACCTGTTGACGAGTTAGTTGAGCTGAAGAAGCAGATCGAGGAGCTGCAGGATAAAGGTTTTGTCCGACCAAGTTCTTCACCTTGGGGAGCCCCAGTGATCTTTGTTGAAAAGAAGGATGGTATCCAGCAGATGTGTGTGGATTATCTCTCACTCAATAAAGTCACCATCAAGAGCAAGTACCCTCTACCCAGGATTAATGATCTGTTTGACCAGTTGAAGGGAACCGGAGTGTTCTCAAATATAGATTTGAGGCCATATGTTTGACGTATTTCTAATTCCCTAATGGCATGCCTGTATCGTTCTTGATTCGTTAGTTTGCTTGCCATGTAACCCTTGTCGGATCAACTGTCGTGTTGTTATTGTTGCACCATTTATCTAAAGTTTTCCACCGTGTATGAATTTTCTAGCGCATCGCAATATCACTTAACTTTGTACTTATGAATCATTGCTACTTCCATCGTTCTCACAAAATTATTCAGAAATTTAGCGCACTACAACATCATATGACGATCACAAAATGTTATTGCGAGTCTGACAAATTTCGTACCCTTGAGATTCTGTAAAATTCACAAACGGACCAACCAAACTTGTCACCACCCTTTTATTTCCAAAAAAAAAATGGATACAACAAAATTTGCTAAATGCAATACTTACGAAATGTAACATTTATTCCTATGCAATTGTTCCAATCGGATTTATTAAATAGTACATGAACCGCATGAAATCGTCCATTGGTTGAGCGACTTAGATGAAGTCGCTCAACCAATAGGCGACTAGGAATAAGTCGATGAACTACCGGGCAACCCGAACGCTTAGTGTTGCGACTTATGATTATTTTTGTAAAAAATTAAGTAGTATTGTTTCTGTAATTCCGAATAAAAATAGATTATTTAAAAAAAATTCAATTTAGTCATGCACATATCCAAATTCTGGCTTGCATCCAACAGGAACATATTAAAAAAAAATACGAAAATACAAAATCATGAAGATTCCTATGCAATGAATCTAATGGAGATTATATGAGCCATTCAATCAGGGACAGGACAGCTGGAGCTGATCTGAACCATCCATTACCTTCATCTGATGGCCCTTCATGCTCATTATGGTCATGACCCGGTTGCTAGGCGTCTAATATAATCAAGTAACCTGGTTGCTAACATAGCCAACACATGTTCCTTTATTAACTATCTTTCATATCTAACAAGTCAAGGTAAATACAAGCGAAGAAAATATGTTGTTTTCACCAATCAAAACAGCAGAGAACAACAAAGTACCAGCACATGTACAAAACTGCAAGGATCTATAGGTCAGTGCACCCTCACAGATTCTAATTGCAGCCTAGTCCACAGTTCCACACAAACTACAATTGCAGCAAAAAAAAAAAAGAGAGTAAAATTGGGGGTTGAAAACCATACAAATTCATATCCAGGATAAACACTTTTTGTATTGCAGTTTTGTTTTTTTAAGAAATATGAACGTAATCGAAATCGCAAAATCACCAAACCAAACCTGCACGTCCGAGTCGAAATCGCGAGCAGACCTTAGCAACTCGCGACGCAGCAATAAGTGCAGGAAGAGAAGAGAATAATTGGGCCTTTATCTCCTGGTCCACGCTGCCCACTGTCGGTGTGGCCCAGCCCAACATGGCCCACTAATTGCTCCCTTCCTGTACACTCTACGCGCTACACTACAATTAACAATTAACGCGATACTACTAGCACA
Source organism: Ampelocalamus luodianensis (assembly GCA_036346255.1). Classification (NCBI taxonomy): domain Eukaryota; kingdom Viridiplantae; phylum Streptophyta; class Magnoliopsida; order Poales; family Poaceae; genus Ampelocalamus; species Ampelocalamus luodianensis. The sequence continues at coordinate 950,246 of CM070632.1, read as the reverse complement.
GTGGTACCGGAGCTTCCTCTCTCCACTGCATCTCAGCATCTGCATGTACATTCCTCTCTCTCTGAGGTCTACTGCTACACGCATTCTAGCGTGTCACTCTTTTACGATCGAAGGGAGTACCACGTACTCACATCTAATAAGAACGCAGCGGAAGAAGAAGACGATGATCCATTACATGAAGGAGGGGAGGAAAAGAAACCATCATGAAGACGGCTCCAAGTTGTTGGATCTGGAAAACATCACGGAGAAGAAACCATGGAAGCAGCTGGGACTTGCAATGCATTATTGATTGCCGTCTCCAATCATTCCCACTGGCATTCGCCTATCTGTACCTCCGTAAACTACGTACTTACATTGCATGCCCTACTTAATTGTTCTTTGTGTAAAGGAAAGGAGATGATCATTTCTTAATACTCCTACTGTACAACTATCTCTATCTTTCTGTGCTGCCTAGTACTACTCCATAAACGGATCGGATTGTTTATCTGGAGAGCATGATTCCGTGCATGCTTTCTGGTCAAGCAACATTATTATACTCCATCTAGTGGAGTATTAACTGGTTGATTAGTTCAGTTCATCCGTTTATTTATACGAAATCCACATGATTACCCCGTCACTAGTACTCACATTTGATTATTTGAAGCCGGTACCCAAAAAAAAAACTCCCAAGTAGTAGTAGTAGGTAGGGAAGTAGAGTGTATGATGGTTGGGGATTTGAGATGGGGAGTTTTTTTTCCCTAGATGGTACTGTTGCAACTGGTATTTACAAATCTAGTGCTTCTCGCGTCGTATTGCCAAAATTGATAGCACAGACGTGCCTCCTTCCGTCACGTGTCCACCACTGCGCGCCTCTAACCCGGACACCCTTTGTCTGTGCGCTAGATGCCTAGAATTGTTTAAAGCTGTGTGCCCTTAGCCTGAATTCACCTGCGGCCGACACATGGCAAATCCGACCGCCCGTAGCCCGGACGAGGGCATGTTTGTGCTACCAATGTCCGGACGCGCATCTGCCGATCGTCCAACGCCTAGATGCGACTCCACTTGCCACATAGCCGCTCCACCGTGCCACCCACGCCCGGCCATGAAGAAAAAAATTGATGGAACACCATGTGTCGTATGACTGCAAAATGGCAAAGTGGAGAGAGGGGGAGTTTATCTTAAAATTTTATATCTTTTTCATATCTTTTAAACATGAACAAGTTTATCTTAAAATTTTGCTTGGCTACAAAATATACCATTCTCTACGTCTACAATTATTTTGGGACTTTTTCAAAACTTTCAGCTGTAGTGGTATTCCTGGGGGAAGGACAGGCAACCCCTAGTCCGCATTTAGAAGAGCATGCTCTGTCAGTCTGTACCACAATTTCAGGTCTGAATCTGACACTCTCTTCCTTCCTTCTCTGCACCCAAAAAAACAAGACCATAAGATTCCTAAATCCTCCAATGCTCGCCCTTAATTGATCCCCAACTAGCCAACACCCAAAAAAAACAACTGAAATCAACCCAGTAAAAAAATAATCACCAGGAAATAAACGGGGAGTGTGTGTGAGTGACTGTTTTATATATATATATATATATATATATATATATATATATATATATATATATATATATATATAAAATCTCCCCCCGTGTTCTGTTCTCAAGAGTCAAGAGTCAAGAAAGCAGGCGAAAGACCTCCCCTTTTGGTGCTGCTGCTGCTGCTAGAGAGAGAAGAAGGGAAGGGAGGCCATGGTGAGGAAGCACGGATGGCAACTCCCAGCACACACCTTCCAGGTGCAATTTCATGGCTTCTTCCTTTTGTTCTTTCCTTTTGTTGTCTTCCTTACGGGTTATGGGGTGCAATGTCTACCAAAAAAATTTACCGGGAGAATTCCGTGCGGAGTCTTCGACAAAGGCTGCAAGAAAGTTGCAACCTTCTATAGGTCAGTTGGAAGAATTCAGTCACTAATGATTTTCGTTTGGCTTCTTTTATTGTGACCCTCCGTTCTGTATGCGCTTGGAGGAGATAAATGCCTAATGCAGTGTTACAAAATTTAATCTCTAGGGTGTGCAAGAATGACATGTTCAAGATTTGGGTGCGTTCTTGAAAAAAAAAAGATTTGGTTGAAAAAAAAAGATTTGGGTGAATTCTCTTAGGTAGGCTACTTTTTGTTCCTGATTCATGCATCTATTAGTCATTGGCTGGAGTGTCTTTTCTAACCATGAACTGGAAAACCCCTTTGGCTAGAGAGGTTCCTGCTTTGGCATGATCCTAGTTTTCTAGATGGTGGAAAGGATGGAATGATGGACTACTGGAGAGGATAGGTTCTCCATGACATGACTTCTACTGAAATGGTTGCCTGATGGAATGGCTTGGTCATGCCATTAGTTTGTTTGGGGAATGCACTGTTGCTTGATGATCTAGTTCTTATTTTTACCCTACTGACTGTGGAATCTTTCAAACATTCCATGGTTATGAAACAATGTCATATTATGGATAGCTATTTTATCTAGTTAGTACTGTTTCTCAATCGTGCAGCCATATTTATGGTGCTGACAGCCTGACAAATTTATAGACCTTTGAATTTTCAAGATGACATAATTAATCGGAGAAAAAAAGAGAACGATATACACCGTCAATTTTGGTGGGTTCAAATTATAACGGTAATCATATGTATATGGGAGCTATTAAAGTAGTATAAGAAATACAATTGTATTTTCAGCCATATATAAGTATTAGAGTTGGATAACAAATACAACTCTATTTTTACATGTATTCTAATATCTAGCAGCGCAGTTGCCCGGGAAATTTGGCTAGTTCCTATAAAATTAAATAAAAAATGTGACTACAAGTGTGCTAAAAGAGGATAAAAGAACTTGCTGAGTTATACTGCGGCTGTAATACACTCCAAAGACATTACCATCGTGTCAGAATGTAATTCATATATGTCAAATTGTTTGTTCCATTTTTCTAAGTTCCGCTGTCTATCAGTAGTCATATGCAATTATCTTCACCTCTACACAAGTTTTGACCCCCCACCACCACTTTTTGTAGTTCACCCCCCACCACCACTTTTTGTGGTTCATCCTACACTGAAAGAAATTCCAAATTTGTCTCAAAGTTGCCAACTTTTATGTACTTTTGAACATTTCAATGACAAAGTTCCTAATCTATTTTCAAACAGATTGTTGCAATTACGGTTTTCTTCCTTCTGGTCGCTGCATTTTATGCCTTCTTTGCACCATTTCTGGGAAAGCAAGTCCTTGAGTATGTCGCAATTGGTATCTATACTCCTGTGGTAAGCCTGTCAATTTGCCAAACAGCACCTATATTGTATTTCTTCCTCACCATGTAAGGACATTTATCTCTGGTGTGCATTTACCGTTTCTCCTCCTTGTGGCAACTCTTTCAGGCATTTGCTGTTTTCATCCTTTACATCCGGTGCACTAGTATAAACCCTGCAGATCCTGGGATCATGTCAAAGTTTGAGGATGTCTTCATCAATGCACCACAAAGTAATGCTGGCTTGCAGGGCACAAATCTGCCAGCAAAAGCTGATATTGCTACTGGAACAAACACCCCAACATCTACTTGTAGGAGCTCTCTAGATGGGCGTTCTAACCATGGGGATTTAGCTGCTGGAGATACAAATATAAATTTTAGCTCTCCACCAAGAAGAAGTTCAAGGTGCTGCTTACTTGGAGGGCTTTTTGGTGCTTTGTTTGTTAAGGAGGATTGCAGGAAGTTTGATGATTCAGAGCATCAAGTTGATGGAGAAGATGCGTTGTTTTGCACATTATGTAATGCCGAGGTACGCTCATATATGTGGCTGTTCAATGTTTTAACCACGTAATGACTCGTCTCTCAGTTTTAGTCAATAGGTCCTATCCGTTTTAGCCACTGCAATAACTTTGGTAAAAAGTGAAAAACAGAAAACTTGTGTTGTCAACTTGTCATGCTAATCTACATAGATAAATTTTCAGGTTCTCAAATTCAGTAAACATTGCAGAAGTTGTGACAAGTGTGTGGATGGATTTGATCATCACTGCCGGGTATTTCTTACACAAAAACTGTATTTGGCTTAAATTTTAATTTCCATATCTGATTTTTGCATCTACTGCAGTGGCTAAATAACTGTGTTGGGCGCAAGAACTATTTCACATTTATTGCTCTGATGATTACCAGCCTCCTCTGGGTCTGTAAAGTTGCCTTACTTAATCTCCATTCTAAATACATATTTAACATCATATAACAGATTCATTTACACCTTGCGAACTTGCTTGCTAAACTAAATCTATTTATAATCTCTTGTATGTCAGCTTGCTGTTGAATTCGGAGTTGGCATTGCAGTTCTTGTTCTATGCTTCGTCAACAAGAATGCAGAAAGAATTATTGAAGACAAGCTTGGGAATGGCTTAACTCGTCCTCCCTTTGCAACTATTGTAGTAAGTTGTAGCAGAATTTGTCATATACTTTATTAGTGTAACTACTAGTACTAAATATCACAGGTCATGATTAGACACCAAGAACTGTGTAGCTCTGTAAAGACATGACATTGTCTATTTGGTCACTGTTTCTTGTTTATTTTTTCATTAGAGTAATACCTTACTGTTATCTGACTGAATGTAAATTTCTTATGTGCAGGCCATATTTACTTTTCTTTCTCTAGTTGCTTGCATACCTTTAGGAGAACTTTTGTTCTTCCACATGATATTGATCAGAAAGGTCTGTCTTACAATTCTCACCAAGTGCAATATGTATGCAATGGTCACGTTGTTTGATTGTTTTTTATTATATTGCTTTTATCTGTTCTGCATCAGGGGATCACAACTTATGAATATGTTGTCGCGATGAGAGCTATGAGTGAAACACCTCAAGAGGAAGAGGAAGACGAGGGAGTAAACATTATTTATTCCCCAACGAATTCAGCAACCACTGGATTCAGCGGTGGAAGTTCACTTGGTCTTCACTACAAGGGTGCATGGTGCACACCTCCAAGGATTTTCATTGATCAGGTAATTTTGATCAGTGAGCAGATCGTGTTGAGAATTTAGGGGCCTGCTAAATGCAAACAATTTGTAATTAGATTTTTTGGAGGCATCCTTGCTAAATTTTGTTGTACTGCCAACTTTGAACCAGGATGAAGTGATCCCACATTTGCAGCCTGGCATGGTACCATCTACTGTCGACCCTGATGCTGTCGGACATGCTGAAAGAGCAAACAAAGCCAAGAAGCAAGTCAAAATCAGTGCCTGGAAGCTTGCAAAGCTGGACAGCAACGTGGCAATGAAAGCTGCAGCGAAAGCTCGGGCATCATCATCTGTCCTCCGACCTATAGATGCCCGCCGGGGTCATGATGCTGACCTTAGCTCTAGTGGCAATGCCAGTGTCAGGAGCAGCATGAGTGTTGATTACAGCGTGACAAAGGAACAAAAGGGTGATACAGAACTGTCTTCTCTTCAGAACTCGTATGCTCAGAGTCTTGCGAGCCAGGATGACTATGAGGCAGGCACGCAGAGTTCTAGCAGCATAAGCAGCCCTGTCCACATCCACAGGCTCATACCTCAACCTCCTGAGAGGCCTGCAGCAGTGATACCGAGGCCGCCTATTCCAACCACACAGATAACCAACCCAATGTTCCAGTCAGCCACATCTTATGTTCGGGAGAACCGAAAAGCCTCGGTTGTTTGGGATCAAGAGGCTGGTCGGTATGTGTCGGTGGCACCCGCACCCGCAAGAGCAGGAGCTGATGGTGCTGATCAACCAGCGAGAACACTGTGTTTCTTGGCAAACCCAGGTGGTGAGCCAAGTAACCGCGGCAGAAACCTCGCGCCCATGAATGCCCCTTCATCAGCATTGCCATCTGGACAGACGTCTGAGAGATTGACGTACTTTGGGCAGTCGATATTCTTTGGCGGACCCCTTCTGGGTGCTGCTGCTGCCGAATCTCAAAGGAATGAAGCGAACGCAAGAGCAAGAGCGCGACCAGATGACAGGAGGGAGCTCAATGCCCACCAGCATGGCGCAAGGGGAGAGAGGGGGCGAACTGCGGAGTCCTTCCCGGTGTTTGCTCCTGGAACCTTTCAGAAGAACCCACCTTTCAACAGGTGAACTCCTGGCACACATCTGCTGACAACCGCCACTGCACCGCTGGAATGTCGCCGCAGCATGACATGCCAAGAGCTCTGAACAAGCAGAGGGGGACTTATCTGCCGGTTTTGCAAAGACTCGGCAAGCAGAGAAGCATCTGCAAGAACATGTTGAAGAGCCATAGCCTGAAAAGGAGGGATCTTTAGTGTGAAGTTTGCATCTGAACATAACCTTTTTCTCGGAGGGTTGAGTGGGTGACAAATGAATAGATGTCTGTGTGTGAGGAACGCAGAAATCGGAAGCACAAAGTAGAAGAATAGCCAAATGATTTTGATGTAAATATTTTGCTCCTTCATTGTCAGTAGCGTTTTCTTCCTGTCTGCAGTTCTCGAAAATAGCTTTGTTTAGTAGCTTAGGAAAAGCTTGATAAGATTTAAGTACGAGTGCTGAGCTTTGTTCAAGAAACATCTGTCCGATTGAAAGGCAGAGCTCCTGCCATCTCCTCTGACGAAAGAACAAGAAAAGAAGAAGAATGAAACATCTGTCCGCTGTTACCTTGTAGATTGTCGTAGTCATCGCGTTGCTGCCCTGTGGCCTTGATTTCCTCTGACGATACGCTGATATGTTTATGAATTTGCCATTGTATACATAATGTTAGGTCTCGAATCCTCGTCTCTTATATTTCTCTAATCCTATCTTAAGCACGATGATCAATGAGAAGCTGAATGTATGGATTGGAACTTGGAAGGCGGAGGCGTCGTGCCTGCCGATGCTGCAGATCAGAGCGCTTCCTTCCACCCGAACACTACTAGCACTCTCAGCTCCTCGGTTGACTTTTATTTGACCGATTTTTTTGCCGAACCGACTAGAAGAAGAGTCTGTCCAGGAGAGGAGAGGAGAGGAGAGGAGAGGAGTGGGAGAGCTAGGGCCTGAGAAGGAAGGCAGCCATGAGTGGTGGTGGGATGGAAGTGGAGGTGCGCGTGGTGGGCGGCGCCCGGAGCTGCTTCGTCGCGCTCCCGCTCCACCTCATCCAGGCACTGTCCCGCACCTCCGCCTCCGGGGACCTCCCGCCCGTCCTCGCGCTCGACCTCCGCGCAGCCTCCGGCGGCCGGTGGTCCCTCGCCTGGTCCGGCGCCGCGTCCCAATCCCGCGCCATCGAGGTGAGCGACCTTCCGATCCCATCCCACACAGTCTTACCTCCTTGTTAGTTTGAGCCTCTATCTAGGAGTCAGAATTTACTGAAATTTTCGTTGATTGATGCTTGCTTTTGGACTATTGGAGGTCAAAATCATCGAGGTTTGTGTACCTCCCGTTCAATCTGGTACTAGTTTGTGGAGCTCTGCATGCAGAATTGTCATGGTCCTCTCTGATTTGTCCTCAATTTGGTGACCTTCCACATGCTTCTGTACATTATTGTGTAGAAAAAACAGAGTCTGTATACTTGCAGCATGGCATCAAATGGTATTGGTGTGGCTTGCAGGTTGCACAAGAGTTGGCAGAATGCATTTCATTGCCTGATGGAACAGTAGCACAGTTGAGTGTAGCTAGCTCCCTGGCCAAAGCTGACTCGGTCAGTATAGAACCCTTCAGTGAGGATGATTGGGAGATACTGGAAAGCCGTGCTGATTTGGCTGAAGAAACAATCTTACAGCAGGTATTCTCTATTTTCTGTATCAATTTGTTTGTTTTATGTGCTTAGTGATTTCCTCTGACATGGCTGCTATCCTGTTTCCACTGATTCATGATGTAGTTTTGAGTTCTATCAAATAATATATTTCTTTCTTAACCATCTGTTGCTCCAACTGTTAATTCAAGCTTGACAATGAAATAAATGATTGTGGGGTATTCCCTCTGTACAACGCACTTCAGTACTTTCCATATGGCTTATTTACAAATCCATATTCAGTTCTAGTGCATAGGATTTACTTTTCGTTCTTGAAACTAGGTCGGTATCGTTTACGAGGGCATGAAATTCCCACTGTGGTTGGACAGACATAATATTGTGAAGTTTGTCGTGGTTTCATCTAGTCCCAAGAAGTCAATTGGTATGCTTCTTTTGCTTCGCTCCGACTTACTTGCACACTACGTGTGACAACCTTCAGTTGTATGTTAACTATGTTCCTTTCAATGCCCTTTTAGATATCACTGTGCTCATAGGCAGTATTTTGCTTTTCCTATTTATATATAAAGTCAAGTACATCTACATTTTTTAAGGGAGGCTCATGCGCGCTTGGTAATGAGTGGTATCACTGTACTTATTGTGAAAAGTAACCTTAAGCTGTGTATCTTAACAAAAACAAATGATCTTCTGGTATCTGAAGTATGCTTGTGGAAGTCACTCATCACTTGCTTATGAGGTAATTTGCATTGACAGGATTCTGATTTGATAGTTTCTCACGTAGCAAGCTAAGTATGTCAGTATCTTCTTGTCCATTTTCCCATTATCCTGGAAAATGACACTGGGTGATCCTAATTCCTACAATATCCTAAGATTAGCTTACTATAGCACCTATTGTTGGGGGCTGCCAATCTACATCATAATTCATGCATGGTTCTCAACAAGAGTATGGTTTGTGAGATTTTATGTTAACTTGAACGAAACATTAGTCCGCTTAGTTTTACAGATCTTACCAGTGAGTATTGCTTCTATGCTCTCCCAAAAACTAAATTGCACAAATCGTAAAGCAGCATTGTTAGTAATGCAAATCAGGCCATTAATGTGCCTTAAAATTTGTGCAGTTTATGTAACTGCATTTTCAAAATTAGCTATATATCAGTGAAATCTCAAACTAGTTCAACTAATATCTCACCTCATACAAACAAAATAGTATGCTAGTTCAAAATCATGATATCAGCAAAAGTAGGGTATGGATTTTATGTAACTGCATTTTCAAAATTAGCTATATATCAGTGAAATCTCAAACTAGTTCAACTAATATCTCACCTCATAGAAACAAAATAGTATGCTAGTTCAAAATCATGATATCAGCAAAAGTAGGGTATGAATTTTATAAGTTCATACGTATATAATTTCCAACCAATCTCATTAGAATTTAGTTTTAGCTTGTTTAGTTAGGTAAATTCTTACATTAATTTTAGCTGTTCTGTACTGATATTGCCTTGTAACTTTTGTAGTAGTACATGTTTGGAATAAAGCATCTTATCTATTCTAATGGGCCAAAGGCCAATATATAACATGTACAAGGTTGGACAATAGCAAATAACACCTTACACAATATACATATCTAACACCCCCATCAAACTCATGGTGGATCAACAACACTGAGTTTGGAGAGATAGAAGCAATGCTGAGCTCGAGTCTGTGCCTTGGTGAAGAAATCTGCTAACTGAAGCTCCGAATGCACTTACTGAAGAGCAATAACTTGGTTTTACACCTACGATCGCATATACGAAGCATTCACTCCAATGTGCTTGGTAAGCTCATGCTTCATGGGATCGCGAGCAATGCTGATCGCACCAGTACTATCTGATAAGAGCGGAGTCGGTGTAGAAACAGAAACACCGAAATCCGCAAGAAGCCACCGAAGCCAGGTGATCTCAGCTGTCAATAGTGCCATGGCTCTCAACTCAACCTCAGCGCCCGAACGAGAAACTACAGTTCGCTTCTTAGTCTTCGAGGTAATCAAGGAGGAACCAAGGAAAACATAATAGGCAGAAAGAGATCGGCGACCAGAATGATCGCTAGCCTAGGTCGCATCAAAGTACATCTGAAGCTGTAAAGAACTGGAGCGAGGAAAGAAAAGACGTCAAGTGATGGTTCCACGAAGATATCGAAGAATACGAAGAAGGTGACTGTAGTGGAGCTGAGTGGGAGCAGAGACAAGCTGACTCGGGATGTGAACTGGGTGAGAAATGTCAGATCGAGTAATCCCAAGGTTGACGAGGCTCCCGACAATATGGCGGTAGTGAGTGGGATCCTCAAGAGGCTCACCATCAGTAGGGCGAAGGTGAACATCAAGCTCCATAGGAGTATCCACCATACGCTGATCAGTGAGACAAGCGCGAGTAAGGATATCCTGAATGTACTTCTCTTGAGAGAGATAGTAGCCCTCGGGCGCAGAAGTGATCTCAATCCCAAGGAAGTAACGAAGAGGATCCAAATCAGACATCAAGAATTGCTTACTGAGATGCACGGGGGACTAGGGTTCCCCTGGAGGTTCAAGCGGTGGCGGCGGCGGCCCTACCAACGGGCTTCGGGACGGGTGCAGATGAGGCGGAGGCCCTACCGACGGGCTCCAGGACGGGCGCGGATGAGGCGGAAGGCCTCGTGCTCCCCGGTGCGTGCGCAGATGAGGCGGAGGTCCTCGCGCAGACCGCGCTGCTCCGGGAAGGCGACGGTCAACGGGAGCTTGAGCGGCGGCTTCGGCTGATGGGAGCTCGAGCGGCTGCTTCGGCTTCGGGCGGCGGTGGCCCGAGCGATGATGGCGGCGGCGGCCACCCGAGCAACGGATTTGGCAGGGGAGAGAGCTACGGGACAGCAGCGACGGCGACGGCTGGTCAAGAGGTAGGGTTTTCATGGCTAGGGTTTTCATGGCTCTGATATCATGTTTGGAATAAAGCATCTTATCTATTCCAATGGGCCAAAGGCCAATATATAACATGTACAAGGTTGGACAATAGCAAAAAACACCCTACACAATATACATATCTAACAGTACACTAGTCCCCGTTTGACTGTACCTACTGTAATATCTTCTGAATAAATCGTAAAGGTAGTTAAGTTCTAGGGCATTGTGTGCCTTGAAACTTTCTTCGCCGCACTGCACTGTATTACAGTAAGTAGTGCTACTAATCTCCTAGTAAAAATTCTATTCATGAAATGATTTCATGAATAGAATTTGAAATGCCTCTAATCTTTGAAGTCATGTTTTCCAGATTTAATCCCAGCGTACTTATTTCTAATGATCCATCATACCTTTGTTTCTTTTAGTTCAACTTGTGCCAGGAACTGAAGTTGCTGTGGTACCCAAAAAACGTAAAGAGAAATACCAGGATGTGCAAAAGCAAACTTCACTGAAGGAACAAGTCAAAACAAAGGCACTCTTGCGTGTTCAAGCAGCACATAGGAAGTATGCGCATAAATTCAAACATAAGGGTATTGAACTGGGGGTGGTTCTCAGCTATGCTGTGCTGATACATCCAGATACAGCTGCAAGGGCTTCACTTGGCAATCTCCAGTTTGTCACTATTTCATCTAAATCATTACCGAAGGGACTTATTAAAAAAGGCAAAGAAGTTGCGCAAAAGAAGGGTGTTTCAGTACCCAAAGAAAGGGCCCGAGAAGTGGTTGTCTATGTAGTATTCTCAGACTCTGTTGCCAAAGGGCATGTTATGCTTCCCCACTCTATTCGTCACTTCATAAGTGCAGACACACACTCATGTAAGTTCACAGATAGGTCTTTCTTCCATGTATCAAGAAGCGACTAGCTGTTCTTTATGAATTCTGAATTGAAATAGAAGCATTTCTCAATATCTACTTTGCCCATCTATTTTTACATCTTTTCTGCCATTTAGTTTACAGTTATCTGAAATTGTGTTTGTTCGTCCCAGGGGTTTTTGTGACGAAATGCTCTGCCAATGTCAAAAAGGATGAGCATGTAATGACAATATCTCCTTTACATTTTAAAATGCATGGAAAAGATGCCCATGGTAGCAGCGAATTAGGCAGTCAAGAAGCGGACACTAGGAGGAAAACCAGCATTCCTTCAGAAAATGGTGATTCCTTCCAGGAAGCTCGTTATGCTAACAATGAAGATCTTCTGGGTGCAGATGTTTATAGCATTTCTGAATCCATATCAGAACAGAAGTTTCTTATTAAAAATTGGCTTATCGGGCAACTTAAAGAAATGGCTTTACATGTTGGGAATTCCGAGATAAGTCCAGTAGTTTTACCAACCAAAGTTTTGCTCCATTTTGAAGCAGCAGATCAAAAACTAAACAGCGGAGTTGGATTGCTATACCTGCTAACAATTTCTTTTGAAAATTCTGGTTACAACAATTCGCAATGCAATGTTGAGCTTGCTTGGAGTGCTCGAACTGATGATCTAGAAAATTTGGAACTGAATTTCGGGAGGTTGGAACTGGGTGAGCCTATATCTTTTGATTCCATAGTGGATGGTGGCTTCAGCAATGGTTTCAAGCTGACTCGATCTTCTTTAGGCTGGATGGAGAATGCAATTTCGGATGTGACAAAAAGTATTTTCTTTTTTTCACTACATGTGCAGATAGTTCCTTTTCTTAAATTTTATTTGTTTTCTAGCTATTACGTACAAGTATTGCCTTTCTTTTTGTCACTTCCATGTTTTGCATGTTTTTCTTTGTGAAGGGATATCTGTGCTCTTATCATCGACTAGTCTGAGGTTATTCAACAGGCTAAAGTTCCCCTTTCCTGGACATGTTCTTGTCCATGGGCCTCGAGTAAGTAATAACATCCAGTTTCTGCTGTGAAACTTGACATCTATATTCACATATCCTTTTTGTGTGTGGGTCTTTATGAATTTGAATTCTACTTGAGCTTAGGGATTGTGTTTTGTTCTTTACAAATTTGTTTCACTTTATTTTCTGTTTTAGGGTTCTGGGAAAACTGCTTTGATTAGGGCTGCTGCAAAATATTTTGAAGACCATAAAGAGATATTGGCACACATGTAAACCACCCTTACAATCTTTTTATTCAAAATGTTTTTGAAAGAAAGCCCATTGCACCTTAAATTATATCATTAAAAGCTTGATTTTGTTGTTAAGAGCAGAGTATACATAGACTGTTCGAAACTTGCACTTGGTAAGGCTAAGGAGACAAGACAAAACCTTGAAGACAGCATTTCCGAAGCTCTGCTTCATTCACCTTCGATTATCATATTTGATGATCTAGACAATGTAATTTCAGTCTCTTCAGATCCTCAAGTATCTCAATCGCCCAGTTCTTCTGATTCTCTAGTAAGATATTTGGCTGACATTATGGATGAGTACAAGGTGAGAAGGTGTTATCATATTTTTTTCTTTATTTGCATTGTTATGATATATAAAATTAAACTTGGATAGCAGTCATCTCAATATTTTTATGCGGTTCTTTTTTATGAGAGTAGTTGTGCGTTCACTTGCTTAGCATGGCCCTGTATTCTTGCTAGGATAAGACTCAGAATGCATGTGGATATGGACCTATTGCATTAATGGCTTCAGTTCAATCACTTCAGAGTCTTCCTCAAGATCTAACTTCTTCTGGTTAATTCCTTCTCTACTTTTCTGCAAGTCAAGAGTTATATCACCAACTTCTGATGAACTAATAAATAAGTTTGTTCTACAGGAAAATTTGATTTCCACATTGAGCTTTCTGCCCTTGCCATCCCTGAGCGTGAAGCACTATTGAAACATCAAGTTGAGGAGCATGAGCTACAGTGTTCTGAAGAAGTTCTTTCAGAGATAGCATCAAAATGTGATGGCTATGATGCATATGACTTGGTAATGTTACCTCTTATCATACAGTTGCTCTTTATCGACTATCGAATACCGTCAAGCATGTCCAAAACTAGAACTTATAAGTCAATTTCTCTTATATTCAGAAAATACTGTTGGCTCAATCATGTAACTTGTCTGGCAAAGGGCACCCTACCATGTTATTATTATTGTTACCTCTTTTGGGGAACATAAATTTGTATTTGCAGAGGAATACGTCTAGCAGATAAATGCTTTGGCGTATGGGATGTGCCGCGTGAACATAAATTTATATATATATATGTATACCATTGTATTGCAGGAAATTTTGGTTGATAGGGCTGTGCTGCGTGAACATAAATTTATATGTATGTGTATACGATTGTATTGCAGGAAATTTTGGTTGATAGGGCTGTGCATGCTGCTGCTTCTCGCTTTGTTCTTCCTTCTAAGGCCTATTTGAATTCTGTGATACCAACACTGGTGAAGGAAGACTTCTTGAAAGCAATGCATGACTTCCTTCCAGTTGCCATGCGTGATCTAAGGAAATATGCTCCTGATGGTAATGATGGTGGTTGGGAAGATGTTGGAGGGCTTAATGAAGCAGTAACTATTATTAAAGAGGTGCACATTTCTTGATTTCTTGTTCAAATTATTTCATTGCGCTATTAACAGACTGTAAACATAATGGCACCAGAGGTAGCTTGCAACACCAAATCTTCCTGGCTGTAGGAGTTTCATTAACTTTTCTTTTTTGAGACTCAGAAGTTTTATTAACCAGGAACAAGACAATATTACCATTGATGCTTCCTGTTTGTAACCTAAGTTTTAAGATGTAGTGACGGCAATAAATAGCCACTGGTGTATATGGTGGTGGTTAGTCGGGGGATGAATGCCCTACAAGTCTACAACTAACAGAACTAACAAATTATCTTTGCGAGCCAACTTCTCGAACTAAACTCTTGAGGAGAGGATATTTTCTGGGGGAAAAAACTTTCATTGATATTGCCTAATGCCTCCCTTCATGCTGTAACATAAAAGGTGCCTGTTCTTCTGACTTCCGGGGATGTTGAAGAGTACTGACTGGTGGATATATTATTATCGGAGATTAATTTTTATATTCATAGGGATTGTGTGATACATTTTCAAAATAAGCTAGTGTTAGATTGGGTTAATGCTTAATGCACCAGGACCTTGATTCCTCAGTTATATGCTCATGGACAACTAACTATTTTCTACACACCTTCATTTTGTTACCTGCGTAAGATGTTCCTACTTATATTTGTTTTCCTTCTTATAGACTCTTGAATTGCCATCAAAATACCCAAATGTCTTTACTAAGGCACCTGTACGGTTGCGATCAAACATCCTCCTGTATGGACCACCTGGATGTGGCAAAACACACATTGTGAGAGCTGCAGCTGCAGCTTGTTCTCTGCGATTCGTTTCGGTCAAGGGTCCAGAGCTATTGAATAAGTACATCGGTTCTTCCGAGCAATCCGTAAGGAACTTAACCTTTTTTTATCAGCACGATATGCCATTCCTTGTCTTTTGCCTTTTTCTAGATTCACACACAGGCATGTAAAGGGTTAGTACTTGGGACATTTCCTTGCATCTTGTATTACTCAAACCTGTCTTACTGTTATAAATGTAGCTGTTGATCTGAGTTACAAATGATGAAAAGACCACCAAGATCAGCATGGTCTGATTTTATTTTATTTTGGGGCGATGATCATGGTTCTGATATTAATAAGCCGATTCCAGGTTCGTGACTTTTTTGCAAAGGCAGCTGCAGCAGCACCTTGCCTACTGTTTTTTGATGAATTTGACTCCATTGCGCCCCAGCGAGGAACACATAGTGCAGGAGTTTCTGATCGTGTTGTTAATCAGGTAAGTAACTGTGCCTTTGCCGCTACTTGATAAAAGCTTTAGGTTGGTCTTTAGTTCCAAAAAGCAGAACATTATCTAATTGCTTTTTTTGTCATGATTTGTATCATTTTAATTGTATGTGCAGTTCTTGACTGAACTAGATGGTGTAGAAACCTTGACTGGAGTATTTGTATTTGCTGCTACGAGGTTAGCTCTCAAAGCAAGAGAGATTGTTGTTTCTGCATATTTATTCTTTTGTTCTCCTAATCTTGACTTTAATGGATACATGAAAATTGATTTGAAGTGGAATGTTGTTTCTGTGGAGTGTGAACTATATTAACCAGTCACGGAATGGTCTTCCGAAGAATTTTAGTCAGTAGGATGAAATGCTGTGAAGACAAATTTTTACTAACGAGGATAAACATTTGTAACTCAAATAGCCTGCTTAATTGCAATCCAATTTTTAATGGTGCCACTTATTTTGTTATGTGCAGCAAACCACAATTAATTGATGCTGCACTCTTGCGGCCTGGAAGATTTGATCGTCTAGTCTTTTGTGATTTTCCTCAGTGGGATGAGCGTTTGGAAATTCTGAAGGTGCATTCTAGAACGGTGAGATTTCGCTTAAAAATTGTTGTTGTTGCTTCTGTCATGTTGTCTTTTGTTTGGTTTATTGTTATTTGGAGATTTAGATCATGATATCTGACATCAACACATTTTCTAGTAGTTCTGTGAACATCAAAACATGTTGGCAATGCATTTTTGTACTTTTTTTTGTCTAGTTTTTCAGGTGTACTATTCATGAGTTTGTTTTTGCTCCAGCTTAAAATCTCCGTTTCTCGATCAATTATAAGAGATGCATCTTTCTCTATTTAAACTTTGTCATTTCTTTGGTATCTAGTGTCCATAGAACAATGTTACTTTCTGTTTTCCTCAGTTTGTAGCTTCTCTCATTTTGTGAGCGATTTCAGCGGAGAAAATTATATTTATATATATGACCAGAAATATGTGTGAATTCATGGCAAAGTGTTATTTTCTTTGTATTCACATTCTTTTTAATACTGGATTCCTTTTTTATGTCTTTTTTCGGTGTCAGGTTTCACTGGCAAGTGATGTCAGTCTGGAAGCCGTTGCTTCTCTGACTGAAGGATTTACTGGTGCTGATCTTGCGGCTATTCTAACAGATGCTGGGTTGGCGGCAGTTCATGAAGTTCTGGACAGCAGAGAGAATGGTATCCCAGAAAGCGAGCCATGTATCAGCAAAGAACTTCTCATGTCTGTTGCTATGAAGGCTAGACCTTGTACACCAGCAGACGAAAAGAGGCGGTACGATAAGGAGTTTGGTGAATTTGTGTCGTCCAGGAAGTCTGTTTCCGCGAAGGTACACTTGACAGTTCATACTCAATTTCACAGCATATAAACTACATATATCTTGATTGAATATTCTAACATCCCCATCCGATTTCTTGGACAATTACTGAAAAGAATTTTGTGCAGGCTAGAGAGTCAAAAGGCAAAAAGGTCACGCTAGCTTGAGTCTCTCCTTCAACGCACTGACACCTAACTACATTGGACAAATAAGGTCACCTTCTTTGTGATCTCCATTGGTTTACCTTGGGTTCCTTCTGAATGCTGATGCGTAGCCTGGTTTCTCTTTATGCTCAGTGATGCAGAACAAGATTGGTGAGCAGAGCACCATGCTTGTTTAGTCAGGAAACGCGTCCTCAACTTCTTTGCAGCCAGTCAGACACGGAATGGACTTAATTATCAACTTTACGTACATGCAAACTTCTCCTTGGAAAAGAAACACAAGCCATAAAGGAACCCGGCGTGAAGGCTAACATATTTTGTATTGCGAAAGGGCGATGGACAAAGGAAGGAATCTGAGCAGAAGTCTAAATCGGGTTCAATTGAAAATCGATGCCCACCGTGAGTGAAGGTGTTGCCATCGGGCATTGTACTTAGCATAGTGTGTACCAGTTTTTTGGATTGGATTTTCGATGGAATGGCATCTTCCAGCGCAGGAAACAGAAATGCTAACAGGAAACATGCTAATCCTGGCCTGGGGCTGGGCTGCTGTGTAATCTGTTGGTTATGTTGTTTTTAATGAGGAGCCAACGATGGAGCAAGGGGCTGTGATAATGTCATCATCAAGAATCGAACATTGGGAGTAGAATGTTGCTAGTGTGCATGGTGAAATCGTTTGCTGACATTGTTCTGGTCGTTGATGTTACCTACTTGCGCTGTATTAAGACTCGAATAGAATTATAACTTCTCCTCCTCGGGGGAATCATCCTATTATCTTCCCGTGACAAAGCGAACCTGCTTCTTCTTAAGAGGGTACAAGGTGGATGTGCACATTTTAACACTGGAAGCATCAAGATCTCACATAGTATACTTACACATGCTAAGAATTTAGCGGAAGTATCAAGATCTCACGTACGTGGTACGAACATATACTTTCTCATTAAAAACGCACGCATGATCTGGATGATCGAGCCCGGGTGAGGTGGCAACCCTAGCCGTAGCTCGGTTAAGAGAGAAGCTTTAAGAGCATCTCCAGCAGGAGCCCTCAAAACAGAGCCCCTACTTTTAATTTGAGGGCTCCCCCTACTTTTGAGGGCCCTGTTTTCTGGGCTGCACTCCAGCAGGAGCCCTCAAAACAGGCTCCTACTTCTTAATTCCCTCTATTTCCTCACACACTATATGCATATGTATTTGAGAACATCACATTATATAATAATTTATTTAAACTATAACTCTAAAGCACTATACTTAAAATTATGAATGAAAATACAAATATTCAAATTTAAATTCAAAGACAAATTTGGTCCGAATTTAATGATAGTCGATCACAACATAGTTCATAACATCTCTGCAAATCAAATGACATAATCATCAAATTTGGACGGGGGAAGGAGCGGGCGCGGGAGGGGAAAAAGGCTGGCGGGGGAAGAATCGGGACCAGGGCGCGCAGGAAACCGTGATTTAGGGGCTTGGCCTAGAGCCCCCAGGAATGAGGGCTTGAGGGGGGATTTTAGGGGCCCCTCAAATTTGAGGGCTCTAGTAGGGGCCCTGCTGGACCTCTGTTTTTGCCTCAAACCCTCAAATTTAGTTTTAGGGGCTCAAGTAGAGGCTCCGCTGGAGATGCTCTAAGAGAGAAGGAACTGAAGGCCCAGACCCGAACGCTAAGGCCCACGCTGCCAGACGGGCCGCCGAAGGGCAGGAAGAGAGAGAGAGAGAGGTAGAAGAAGATAGGCTAGCAAGGGAAGGAGAGAGAGAGAGAGAGAGAGAGAGAGGTAGAAGAAGAGAGACTAGCAAGGGAAGGAGAGAGAGAGAGAGATGGCGTCCGGGTGGGGCATCAACGGGAACAAGGGGCGGTGCTACGACTTCTGGGTGGATTTCAGCGAGTGCATGAGCCGCTGCCGGCAGCCGTCCGACTGCGGCCTCCTCCGCGAGGACTACCTCGAGTGCCTCCACCACTCCAAGGAGGTGACCCCCTCTAGCTTTCCTCCTCCACCTTCTTCCCCTCCATCCCCTTCCAACTCCCGCATAGATTGATATAGGTGGAGAGATGGATGGATCCCCATTCCCCTCTCCTCGTCATCCTCCCTCCCTCGTCCTCGTGTGATTTATCGCTGCAAGAGGACTCGCTACCTAGATCCGTCGCGCTTTTCGCCTCCTTGTCTGATTCGTAGGCTGCTCCGCAATTTCAGACCTGTGCGATCTTTTCTTGTCAGTATCGAGGGATCCATTGTTCTTGGCGTTGGCATCAGCCCCCTAATTTTGCAGCGGCGTTTGTTTGGTAGAATCCATCTTTATGGGTTCGTGGCACGTTCATTATGGGCGTCGTCAATGTAGCCTAGCAGTGACCAGCCTTCAATCCATTGTAGGCGTGCTCGGACAGACTAGGGTAGGGTAGGGATCCATCAGAGTAGTACTTACTACTCAGGCTCCAAAATTCATTGTAGGCTTGATTAAGTAGGATTTGGATTCTATCTGTGTCCCATTTCCTCGTGTGTTGGAGACAAGCTTAAAAGGAGTACCGGAGAGGAAGGCATTGCAGAGTCGTTCGCCTAATCTCTTAGGATGGTGTCATTTTGCTCCCCCGATTTTGTCAAACGAGCAGGGAATTTTTCAAAGCAGTCACTTTATCCTCCTGCTTCTGGTGATCGGATCCTATTCTCAAAAGTAGAAATCCTATTCAAGTACTTGTTACTTCCGGGCATGCCTGATGAGATCCTATTCTGAATTATGTTTTGCTTCAAAGGGATAAACCTCCGATTTCTTGGAACAAAAAAAATGTCGAATTCTTAGTGAAGCCTTCCGATCGCGAGAGAACACTTCCATTTCATTGTGTTGGGTGATTTTGAGAACCAAGATGAGCTTATGGGAGAGTATACTAAAACCTTTTGTGGTTTCTTCCACTGCAGTTCCAGCGCAGGAACAGGATCTACAAGGAGGAGCAACGTCAGATAAGAGCTGCTGCCCGCAAGGCCAAGGAGGAAACTGAGGGAGCCCCTGCTGTTGCAGCTCACCACTAGCCTCCCTTTTTAATTTTTCTGTATGCCTTTGTTTGCTGTGAACACTTCTTTGTTCAGCTGTGATGCTATGAGCAAGGCAATAATTCCCCACCTTACTGTTGGACTACACAAACTTTTTCCCCACCCACTCCATGACTTGATCTAAATCAAGAGTGTGATGAACTGCCTTGGTGATGAAGTTTATGCTTCTCGGATATTGAGCGATAATGATGTTTGATTCAATCCCAAATCTTTGCACATGCATTGCAATCTTTCTTCGTATCCTTATAGGATTGAAAGAGCAACATTATGGTTTAGCAGCACTGGCAGTTGAACTTGGGATGGTCTTTGGCTGTTGCGTTGCATGCTCATCCCAAGATTGTTCGGATTCCTACTTTTTTTTCTGCCCTAGATTGTTTCCTTATGTCATTGATGGGGTTCTGAACTTCTGATCGGAGAACAGCGAGAAAGATCTGATGGTTCTTCAGAAATATTTGCTGCAGGGTAAAATGATTCTGTCGTTTTGGCGTTTCAATGTTCAGAGAGTACGTTCTAGAAAAAATAGTTGAGAGTAGTCTTTCTGGTGAAATTAAAGCGATTTTACTGTTTTCTCTCACTTTTTTCGGTGTGCGCTATTCATTTGGCAAAGAGCAGTCCTTATTGTTTGTGGGCATAGTGTAACACTCGTAATCCGTCACGGATCACAATAAACAAGTACAATGATATAAAAATTATAGATAATCTCTAGGAAGTATAGCAAGGTAATAATTCAAGAACAATATAAAACCAATCGAATAAAGTCTATTGAATGAATATTCAAACTCTACTCTATCATTAATAGCCATTCAAAACTAACAAGTCCTAAATATAATTCATCACTCTATAATAAAGGTTCTCATGCGTAATAAACCAAGTAATTGAGTGTACATTTGCGATTTTAAGTGCGCTAACCCTTTCTAAGTGAAAAGTCAACGATCACCTAAAAACAACAATAAAACAAAAGTGAGTCCAAAACTCAGTAAATACATAATAAAACTATAAACAACAGTTTATTAGCCATAATCAAGGTTATCATCACCATCTATCTATTTAATGTTATTCTCATATTCAAATAAACAAGTTATATTTTATATAGATAAATTTGCACAATTTAACAATTTACTCATATATACGAATGCACCATCATGCTCATACTCATTTGTATATCATCAGATAATACCGGTATAACAGAGTGCTCACCCGTTGATGACACACTCTTCCCCATCTTCATTAGAATGGGGTCCCTACATTGTAGGACTTTAACTAGTCCTACAAATATAAGACTTTACCTAGAGTACTCAGAACCAAGGGCGGAAGTGGGTGAGCCCACCCGGTGTCACAGGTCCTTTGGAAAAAAAAAATAGTAGATACTATCATGTATATACTATACGTGCACTCCCTAACCTAAAAGTTATGCACCCCGGTTCAGCCTAACCTCTGGTCTCTTGCAGTCTTTTGCCGCATAAATTACTATTTAATATAATGTTTCTTGAAAATTATATATGTTGTTATATGTACGGTAAAGTGGTGAACCCCGGTCATTTTCGTTCTAGTTCCGCCCCTGCTCAGAACTAGTTATATATCTTTCTCACCGATCTAATCAGAATAGTTACATAACTTTCTTACCGACCTGGCTCGTACACTCTTATCATGATGAATGTAAATGATACAATATCATAATTAATCATTTACACAAGTCGTCTCATTAACTCAATATCTCATTCTCTTTAACTTAATGCCATCAATATCATATATGTGAATAAGTTTAACGAAAACATAATAAATAACATGATAAGTAATATCAATGGCAATGACGAACAATCTATTGTTCGTCACTCTACCATGTATTTGCCTCTTAGCCTTTAGAAGCAGAGTGACGAAATTGTGACACGACGCATAAGACCACAGTCCCCTTAAAGATCACGGCGGATCACAGAAACCCCGCAAAAATCCTCTCTTCTTCTCCTCTCCTTCCTCTTCTCGTTATTTCCTTTCTTCTTGCTGGCCTTCCTTGCCTTCCCCCTTGTCTCGGCAGTACTCCTGGCAGCAGCCTTGTGCATGCAATTGCAATTTGCACGTAATCACGTGGGGGAACACATCTAGGCTCAAGCATGCATGGACGTGTGAGCAACTAGCAGCATAATCCACATGCATGCAGCGATGCAGCTAGCACAGGTAGCAGCATATGCCGTACCAGGTGGGCAGCGGCATTGCAGCAGGAGCAGGGTGGTGCGGCCAGGAGCAAGCGGCGCAAACGGTTGCCAGCGGCTAAGGTTTGGCGGCAGCTCACCTTGGGTCAAGATGCTGCGGGTCGAGAGTTTACGGCCTAGGTTTTTCACTTTTTGCGGGGAAAAAAAACCTATTTAATTCTTTTAATTCTCTCTCTACTTCATTTTCACGAATAGATACAAGGAAACATAAAGGAAGCAGGGATGAACTAGGCTGTCCAGTCAGCCAGCCATTGCAGATTTGCAGTTGCTGAGACGTTCAAATTTTATGTCCAAGGTTGAAACATGGTGCATCTGTTCTCAGAATTATCGTAATTACGTGGTTAAAATATGCTGAACATGTCAATTTCAGCCTCAGTTATTTCTAGTTTATTTTTAGGATTTTCAAGACATGTATGTAATGTATAAACCTTAGCTGTCATAAAAAACACAAATGACCAGACCAATTCAGTAAGTTACAATTCACAAAACATAGTACAAAATTAAGAATAGTATTATTAAAGACCCAGGAATAATGCTACAGCAGTACAGCCTAAAGGTCCATGTTTTTCACATATCGCGTTTTATTTCAACTAAGTTGGGTGTACATCAGTTCTTATTCCCAAGCTAACCAGATGAATTTGAATGAAACAAAAAGGGGAAAAAAACATTCTTCATCTCCTTTTCATATCGCATTATTTTGCTGCTTATATGAATTGATCACCAAACTATATACAACACAAAGGGCTGATTTTCAGTCCCAGTGGCTCCTAACCAATCGCTAACTCCTAATGTAGACGCTGAATGCCCAGCAGAGACCATTAGAACGTCAATCGAAAGGAATTTGTGAACCTGACGTACTTCACGTCAAAATAATCAAATATGATCACTGATTTGCTTTCAGCGCATATCTTTTGCTGTTAATGCAGACTTGGAGGCACCAATCGCTGAAAAAAATATATTGGCAGCTGCCAAGTGCATCTGGAACTGACATGGAGAGTTCATGATCTTCCCTATTCTGGACCAAAATAGCAGTCGTGTATCGATAGGCGGTCAAAAGCATCAAAATTTGCCTTTAAACCAACGAACTGGCTTCCTAGCTGTGCACACACACCATGTGGCCATCTGCACCCTTCTCTGGTGCGGAAGGGGCAAAGCGACTCGCAAACTTGGTTGCTTGGTGTCTCTGATACTAAACTGTCCTCAATAGCAGAGATGGATACAGAGAAGTCAGCATTCTCATCTTGATGGGCTCCAGCATCTGCGTCTCTTCGAAATGAATATGACACCCCCTCAGTTTTATCCACTTGGTTTCCGTTCATCGAGAAATTAACCTTGCATCCTAGAGTTTGTATTGCCCTTCTAATGGCAACATTCTCCCTTCGAACACTTTGAGCCATGGCTAAGGCTGAACTACTTGCGCGCCTCTCCCTCTGTAAGTCTGCTAGCATAGATTCCATCTTCATTTTAAGATCTCTTGTTCTTGATTCAGTTATATCCTTTGCCTGTCCATTACATGAGAAAACAAAACAATTAGGAAAGACATTACAAGGGATATCTGACACATGAAGCCATTTCGAACAGAACATCTTGATATTACTCTCCTCTTATGCTTAACCGATACTCAGCCATGATTTTATTTCGGTTTTTGGTCTTGCTCCATAGAAATTTCCAAAAACTCCATAATCAAATCAAATACTTAATGGTGACCCTGCATACCTCAACAAAATGGTCAAAACATAAAATAAAAGGCTATCCATAAGTACCTTCATTGCTTCCGCATATTTTTTATTCCTGGCATGCCATTGGGATTCAAGATCGCCACCTTGTGATTCCAGGGGACATGTCCATCTCAAATAAAACTGGGGCCAAAGGGTTGGAGCAAGTGCTGCAGCAGGCGGCACTAGGGGATCATCATGCTTTGCTGGGTCATAGAATGGATTACAGTGCTCATGGAAGCTGCCACCAGAAACTCGGAGATCAGCCAAGTAAGCCCACATACAGTGACAAGTGTTTGTAAAACCGGATTGCTCCCTTTCCCGCTCACTTGCATTTTAAATCAGAAATCAGTTATGCAGAATATTTTACAATCAAGATAAATCTAGTACAGGTGACGAAAGGAATCACACACTTTTTTTAAAACCAAGAGATATGCACATATGGGAACAAAATAATATCATGTTCTGGACAAGCCCATTTTGGGGACACACAATCAATAGAATTTCAAACCGCTTCTTGTGGACTACACAGTTTAAGAATGAGTGAATGACGGGTTCTAAAACAGGATGTAACATGATTACCAGGCAAACTGATGACTAGATTGTCCACATGTATCCTGCCCAGGGATTAAAATCCCGGCCGGTAACCGCCGGTTACCGGCCAGTTACCGGCTACCGGAGGGGATCCGGGAAACGAAAAACCGGAACTACAACGTCCGGTTTAGCCAATTCAAAATTCAAATTTCGATTTTTGGACGAATTTTAAGCGAATTCGATCGAATTTCATCTGGAAAAAAACCGGGATTTCCGGTAACCGGCCGGTTACCGTTCCCGGCCAGCCAACGGGAAACATGCCGGTAACGGTTACGTGATCCTTGATCCTGCCGATACTTCAAAATGATTTGATTTTGAGCACCAGGCACGCATAGTCTAGCGGTTTGATACCTTGTCTCTCAGAGTTCGATTCTCACCAACCATAGGTTGGATGGGTTATTTTTTATTGTCTAGGATTTGAACCTGTGACCTATGGGTTGTGAGCATTAAGATGATTACACTAGCCAATTGTCCCACCCTCTCAAACGAAAAGAGAGAAAAACTTCCGAGGAATTAGACCAATTCCTTAGTTAGCATGACTTTTGTATATTCAACCGTACTCCTTCGTGAATCATGATAGATGCTGCAGCTGCACAGATACGGCATAGAGCCTGTGGCGTACGCATGACTTAGTTAGCATCCTCACCTAGGAATAGACCAATTCCTTAGTTAGCATGACTTTTGTATATTCAACCGTACTCCTTCATGAATCATGATAGATGCTGCAGCTGCACAGATACGGCATAGAGCCTGTGGCGTACGCATAGTTGTCACGGCGACAAGGCGAGGCGAAGCGCTCTGGAGGCGCCAGGACGCCTAGGCGAGGATTAGACGACCTCTAAAAATTGGCTATATTATCCCCAAACCCAAAAAAAAGAAATGAAGGTCCAGCGGAATTGGGCTAGGCCTGCCCGAAACAGCCCAGCTTGCGCATATAGCATATATAAGAGGAGCAGGGCACACTACAGTCGCCCTAGCCACTGCTCCCTGCTCCCCCTCTTGCTCAAGCCGCCGCCGCCATCTGCTCCTGCTAATCCCCGCTCCCCCGAGCCCCTCCCTCTTCCTCCTCCTGCACCCTTCCTCCTTCTCCCCACACGCCGCCACCCTCTCCTCCCCCGAGCGGCGCCGGCGCCCTTCCTCCTCCTTCGAGCCGTCGCTCTCTCCTCCCCCGAGCCGCCGCCCTCTCCCTCCCCCGAGCCGCCACCCTCTCCCTCTCCTTCTCCTCCCCACACGGCGCGCCTCCATGGCCTCCCCACGTGGATCTGAGCTCCTCCCCGGCCGTGAGCCGCCGCCGGCCTCCTCCCTCCCCCTCCTCCTACCCCGCCACGCTGGTCCTCCTCCTCCCCCCGAGCCGCCGCGGCCTTCTCCCCCACCCAGATCTGGACACCTCCGCCTCCCCTTGCGTCGCCGCTCACGACCTCCCCTCGGCGGCAAGGCGGCTCGGCGGCAAGGCGGGGGCGACCTAGGCGATGACTCCTGGCGTCCACCCTGGAGCGTCAGGACGCCTAGGCGACGCCTTGATAACTATGGGCGTACATGACATCATGGAAAACCCTAAAAGCATACAACAGTAATCTGAAATGTGAAATCGTGTTTCCTACAGAGGTTTAGTTTGATTTAATGTATTGCTACTTTAATTCTGAAATCAATCTGAAAATAAAATAAATTCAATCCTTGGAAATTTTCCTACCTATTGTTAGATGTGTATTATTACCTGTGTATTTTCCCTCTTGTATAAGGGGTATCTGCATATATGTCATACCTTTACTTGTATCTATATTGGCCCATTGGCCTCATAATGAATACAAGCGCTATTCATAATACGTATAACTCTCTCTCTCTCTCTCTCTCAAAAACACACTGCTGCATTCCATATTTCCATTTACCTACATGCGTCACTTATGTCCAAAAAGAACTTTCATTCACACTGCACAAATCAAAATATGAAAGGCATCTCAGGAACAAAGACAAGCCTTTCTTTCCTCCACTCATTCACTAAATCACAAAATCCATATATGAACAAAATAGCTATAGCCAAGATGGGGTCTCTAGATTAAATACCTGTTGCATAAGAAGTTCCCAAAGCGGCATGATAACACACAATCCATAAAGTCAACTAGGAATTTCTGCAACAAAAACAGTTCAGAATATGAACATTCACAAAGAGGCTTAGTTTCAGCGAGCCCATACAGTTGCAGAAGAAAAGAGACTTACAGATGAGAACTCAAATGCAGATGGGTAAAGACGTAACAACTGAGAAATACAATCTAGCCACTGA
Source organism: Ampelocalamus luodianensis (assembly GCA_036346255.1). Classification (NCBI taxonomy): domain Eukaryota; kingdom Viridiplantae; phylum Streptophyta; class Magnoliopsida; order Poales; family Poaceae; genus Ampelocalamus; species Ampelocalamus luodianensis. Next base: position 923,496 of record CM070632.1, on the reverse strand, counting down.
AAAATAAGACATCATATTACAAGGCAGTTTAAAACAAGTTCAAGTAATTTAAGGAAACAATGGATATCTCCAAGATAAACAAAATATATAAAAACATAACAGTGCAACCAAACTACAAAAATTATGAATGCCTTCTGACGTGCATGATTTGTGAGGGGTTTGTTGCACAAACTAATCCTAAATGCTTATCAGCATTCAGCCATGCCCAATATGTACAATCGATACTCCAGAAGAGTATAGCCTATAGGCAATAAGGCAAAACTTATAATAATTACAGAATCAGAACAAGTAATTCAGTATGAACATATAAAAGAAACATATTACCATTTATTCATTTAACCCACCAGTTGGTAGTTGCCGAGGTGTATTTTACAGAGTGGAGGTGCAAGGGCAACCCTTGCTATTTTTTAAAAACAAGGTGCACAAGAGGAAAAAAAATAGCACTTGTAGGCTACCTGTAACAGTATGGGTGAACAGTTGTTTGAAGTCTGGGGTTGAACTGAAGTATTAGAGGATGATCCTGATGGTCCCAAAGAACTTCTGCTTGGTGAACTGCTTAAATTCCCAAGAGAAGGCTGCCTTAGTAGTTCAAACTGCGATCCCCCATTCTCAGTTATTGTTGGAATTCCCATTCGTTCTGCAAATGGATGACCAAATGCTAGCCAATCCTTTTCCACAAGGGCCTAAAACAGTGTGGTGAAAGTGTGTTATATATCCAAAACTAAGTCAGCAATAACAAAGTGACAAATGACAATGGCATTATTGAAGTAACACAATTGAAATAAGTCAGCAGTTAGAAAGTAACAAGTACTAGACAACATGAATGTTCACTTAATTTTGATGCAGACATGCATAGCATCCAATGTAAGAATATAGACACAAGCAACAAAGACAGTAAGACAGAAAATAAACTGCAGTTTAAATCTAAAAATAAATAAATAAAACACCTATCATGTGAAGAGACGCATGCAACATTTCCATTTTAACGACAAATAGATAAGTAAACATCAAATTAATGTTAAAATCAAACTAAAAGCTTTTATTGAAAGACAAATGAAAGAAAAAGAGGAATCAATTATTTTTGCCACCAGGAGTACATTGCAAACTTTTTAACCTATTATGTACCTGGAACCCATTGAACGTTCGATAATAGGGATCAAGCAACAAACAAGCAAGTGCAACCAACTGAGTTGTGCGGTCCCATCCATCACTGCAAAAACAAAATAGAGCGAAAATTTGAAGTTCCTCCAGCAGCTGTTTAGAAATACAAAGCAACAAAGCTAGAGAGTCAAGGATCGAAATCCCGGAACCGGTGGAAATCCCGGTCGGCGGCCGGTAACGGTAACCGGTTGGTTACCGGAAATCCCAGAAAAAACCGGATGAAGTTCACAAACTGAAATTTGAATTTGCTTAAAAAAAAGGGGCCGAAATTCGAAAAGTAAAATTTGAATTTGCTAAACCGGAAAAAAACCAGCCGGTTTTTTAACTCCCGATCCCCACCGGGTTTTCCGGTAACTGCCGGGATTTTGAACCTTGAGAGAGACCATACAACCTAAGATGACATCCAAAGGATTATTACTTAACTACATGAGATGTGAACCAGCCAACCAGGGTTTGGTTTTTATTAATTTATATTTAAAATTTTGGATCGATTTGAGTATCAAGCTCCCAGAGGTAATTGGACAAAACTGTTTTTCAATTCAAATTTGTGTTTAAACTTGAGTTATCAATCACCCATGTTTTTCCCGGTTTCCAGCAGGAACCATAGCAGCCTACGCACAGGACTTCTTTTTCCCATAGCCTATGTGCAGCACTTCTTTTATCCATAACTGATCATGTGAGTTCGGCAATTAGTTGTAAAGAATTGGGATAGATATAAATGCACATCTTAGGATAGCCTTACTAATAATGCTTGCAGAATCCAGAGTGCAAAAGCAACCCAACGTAGTAAGCTGCCAAGCTATTCCCAAATGAAGCAAGGTTTTCTATTACACAAATTACTTCATGAACATCAGCAAAAGGTCCTCTCTTGTTTTGCTGAATTGATATGGAGTAAAGGCCTGTTTGCTTTGGGGCCTGGCCCCCAATGCCTGGCCGGGACTGCACCCTGGAGGTTGCCGGTTGATGTTTGGTTGCTTCCCAGGCAGATCACCAGGCCCAGGCGTAAGAATTGAGGGCCTGGGAGCCAGGGGAGTCTGCCTGGAGGCTGTGAGGATCTACACCGTTGACAGCTCGATCTAACGGTCTATTTTTCATTTATTAATTTCAGGCACAGGCTTTCAACTAAACAACTTATCTTCAGGTTTGCCTGACCAGGCAAAAATCATATACTTTCTAGGCTACCTCCAGACACCGCTTTTTTCAGGCATGGAATCCAGGACACCAACCAAACATTCCATAAATATGTTATGCAGAGAATGGCAAACCTTCCCTACACATCCACACAAACACTTGCATGCATGTCTGAACTAAACGCCAGGTCAACACACATAGACACAGAAAACATCATCATCCACGTCCTCCATTTACCATAATAAGTGAATAAATTCAATTAACACATCATACAGATACTGGGGAAGAAAAAAACCTGCAATGGATGAGAACTGAAGCTGATTCCTGGGAAATTTGTGCAGCAATCCATGAAGCACCAACTAGGATATTCTGGATATGGTTTAGCCATTCCCCCAGCATTGAAGAAAATTGTGTCATGCTATTCAGATTTCCTCCACCCCAGGTCGATCCACGATTTCTCTGGAAAAAAATAACGATAAATCGACAATCACTCCTCTTCTTTTGTTTTGTTCTTGGCGAACTTACAGACATTTCAGTATTATAAAGTCAAACACTTAACATCTGTCCCCCCAAAAGCAACCTCTTTCTATTTTAAACCAACAACTCAGTTTTTATTATTCATTTAGCACGGGTAGAATGTTTGCACAAGAGATATGAATATGCAATATTCAAACGAAATAAATAGAAGTATGAACCAAGTAGAAATGCTTATGTAGCTAAGAGTTACAAGGCAGTCGACGTTATCCAAACCAACTTTATCATAATTTTGGAAATAACTGTGTTGCCATTCAACATTGATAATCTACATATTGAAAAGGAGGGGGGACCAAGCATATTATAGTTACATGCCTTAGGTTAGTCCAAAGGCTCAGAATGCCTACCGTCTGTGTCGACTCAGAAATAAGTCAAATTATTTCATAATTAATCCATAGGCTATAGGGAGAGAAAAAAAGAGTCCTAACTGAAGCAGCTTATTCACAGTATAGAACAGAACAATCTAACTTATGCCTGGGAAGGCAGATGCCAGATAGTATCAGATACATAGGAAAAGACAAGCATAGGATCCAAGCATGAGGAAGCTTGAACCTGACCTGGACCAACCTAATCTGCCCTGGACCAAGCCTGTCCAGGAAATGTCCAGGTCTATTTACAGTAGATGTAAGTGGTGGAAAATATCACCAGAAAAGGAAGGTGGTGGTGATCTGGATGTTAGATGTCATGTTTGTGTATAATTTAAACTATAGTGACATTGGTGCTTAAAATGAAACCCTAAACCACCCCCGAGAGTTTCTACAAATGACCCCCATACCTAAAATTTGCACATAATTTTTAATGTGGAAGCTTTGTATATATTTTTGACCTCATTATAAAAAGTCCAGCCTTCACCCCTGGAAATAGGTAAAATAATTACTGTTTCACAGCATATTTGGAAATCTTCATTGCCACCAATTGGAAGTTACAATCATGTCCTCCATGAGACCACATATATTCTAAATAAAGTTAACATATGCGCAGAGTATATGCTGGGAGATGGGGGATAGATGCTAGGCCTCAAAAAGATGTATATTCCATAAGGTAGTTCTCAACAAGGCAAACCATAAACTTACCCGATCTCCAACGAGGGATACAGCTGAAGAGGTTCCATTTGATGATATTCTACCATGGGCATCAACATAGTCCCTAAGGCGAGAAAGACTATCTCTCATTGTGTGGATGTTTTGTATTCCTAAAAAGAGAACCTGGTCCCAGATCCAATGAATTAAGGAGATAAAAAAGAATTATAAAGCAATGCTATCGAATATATACACCGGTCAATTCATACATATATTATTACCTCAGATTTTGGATAGTTCGAAGATGACTCTGAGCCACCTCCCTTTGCCCCATTTGCTAAAGCATTTGCTCTTGGCCGGGCATCAACTATGTATAATTTCCTATTTCATTGGAAGCAAAAGAAATGTAACTTGAAGACGTTGAGACTTTGTAATGGATAGGTATCAGAAAAGGTTAAAAGGTGAAAAGAGATATTAACAGAGGAGCATCAAAAAACAATTGCTCAAACTTAGCTAGCATCTGCGCTGCCATTGTTAAATATGAAAGTACAAAACTAGGAAAAATTCAATATGTCATGCCATTGTTAAATACGAAATTAACTGTGCTGGTTCCCCGTTGTTAAATACGAAAGTAGGGAAAATGCAAAATGGCATGCCATCTGCTACAGAAGTATATCCTCAGCCTCAGTAATTCAACCAATATACACTCCTTAGCTCAGTATAGACCTTTTGAAGTAGTTCTTACTTCTTAGAGCCCATGCAAAAAGAGGGTAAGGTAAGGAAGCAATACATTCAATAATATTAGCAAGACCTTTTACATGCATACAAGCAAGGATTAAAATCCCGGAACCGGTTGGAAAACCGCTCGGAGGCCGGTTACCGGAAAAACCGGGGAAAAAACGGATGAAATTCAAAAACTGAAACTTGAATTGAGGTGCTTTTGAAACCAGTTACCGGAACGGTTACCGCTCAAAACTGGGGAAAAAACGCTTGAAAAAACGGAAAAACAGAGGAAAACGGTTATGGGTAATTAGCAATTGGAATAATGCAAATATTAATTAGAAAGTGTTTAATAAAGTAACAATCCTGATACATAAGGCCTAAAAAAGGCTTATTTAGCTCATAAATAGGTAATCTATAGGAAGTGCAATAATTCAAGCATATTTATTAGAGGAATAATGCAAATATTAATTAGAGGATGTTGGGACTTGCTCATACAATAAGTAATCTAGCACAAAAAAGGTCTAAACCAACCTAGGAAGTGCATTATGCAGTCATAAATTCAAATTTAAATTTGAAAATTCCGGCCGGTTTTTTTCATACTGGTACCCACCGGGATTTCCGGTAACCGGCGGTAACTGGCCGGTTACCACCAGGATTTTGATCCTTGCATACAAGTTTTTTTTTTTCAAAGGAAAAATCGCATGGCACAACTAACTTAAAACATCGCCAGTAAGTGAAAGAGTTGACAGAGTATAGCCAAATTATAGGAGACAATGCTTCAATAGTTCAATGGATGTCAAAAGAAAGAGACCAACCAACATCGAATGAAATGCATACTTTGATTACCTTGGAGACCCAGTGTCATCAATAGTTTGGGTGCGAAGAGCACAAACAAGCTTTTCATCGACATTGCTGCAGAAAATGACCTTATAATTAGACCAGCAGCATTCAAAAGCCAGCATATGTGTAAAATCAATTTAGATGGATATGAGCTCACTTCCTAAAATTCATCAACCCCACCAATGGCTGAGATGACCTTGCCAGAACAGCTCCAGACCCTGTGATGTAAACAAGTTCACATTTTTCTGCATATTATTCAACTATTCAAGACAACTGAAACCAGATGCATGCTCTCCTCCACAGTTCCTTTTATTACTGGTGTTACCCCAAATCTGAAGTATGTGAGCATTTTTAACCACCAAAACATGCATTGTTTACCCTATCAAAACATGAATATAAAATATAGATTTGGTGTTCAGCAACACGAAATAATCTCTCAATAGTTTTTTAAAGAAAATCCATAAAACAAAACAGAAAAACACAACTTGGATTTCCTTTATCTGCTTGTGGAATATAAGAACACAGAATATCCTCTTTGGTCCATGTCTCTGACACTCCAAATTATATTACACACAATGGGATCAAACTATACTGGTGTGGATAGACTTGCAAGTTGCAACTGTGAAAATACTAACAATAGTGATGGTGGTGGCAGACCTGTAGGATGCAGGAAAGCAATAGATAAATAACTATGAACTATCAAATTCTTGAAAAGTAAATGAAGCTGAGGTTATATCATGCATAGAACCACTTTCCAATAAATGAACATACCAACCTTTTTACAATAAATATAGGGAGCATAAGATTACAGAGAAAAATTAATTAATTAATTAATGGCAAACAATAAAAAAAAAATAGCATACATACTGGGGTCACACCACGAAATAACAGGCAAGCGTCTGCCGGATCGGAAAGTAGAAGCTTGCCATAAATCTTCATCACTAATGGATAATGGAAAAATGGTAGTGTTCATGACATGTTGAGGTTTAAGAGAATAAAATTACCAGATGATGTTTTCAATGGTATAAAAGTACCTTATGCTCCTTGGTACAATCAATCGAGACGGGTAAGTTGCACATAATGAATAGCTCGAATTTACTTTGGTTACCCTCCACCAGTCGTTGCACAAAGAATCATTTTCAACTTCAGACCCACTGCTCTTTAAATGCGGAAACCATTTCCCAAAAAGACGATGGTATTCCTTCCAGAGCCGCAACTTTGGATCCGATTTCATACCAACGGTGGATGGATCACAAGAAAACGCATACAGATCCCACAGATGAGCAGGTTTGGTGTATTTTCTCAAAGCTTCAAACACTTCATTTTTCTGAAAAGATAAGAATGATAAGTAAAACTAAAAGATTCAAAATAGCTGCAGTTTATCTTCAAAATGAGATATTACCCAACCTACAGAGGAACAAGGTAATCAAAAAGCAAATGTAATATAACAGAAGATTAGAATGGAACAGGATATCTACCTGCTTGGTTTTAGGAAGAAAAGCGAACACAATGACTCTCATATCTTTACCTGAACAAAAAAACAGATAAGTAAAAGATAAGGCCATTACAAAATGCATTTCCAAACTTTTTAATGCAGAACAAAATCCTCAGAAGATAGCTGCAGATACACCAACAAAAATGTCAATAAAGTAGTTAAAGAACAAAGAAATTGCAATTATCCCATGGGAAACAATCGCAAAAAAGTTAAAGCTGAGAACTGTTTTTAAATCCAAATCTCATGGCCAGAAAATAATGGATGTGGTTACAAGACGATATTTAAAAGCATGGTTATCAAGTCGTCGACTAATCGTCGACTAGTCGACAAGTCGCCGGAGAATGACCGACTGGAGGCGCCGACTTGACTTGCGCCGGCAAGTCGGACGACTGGTCGGCTAGTCGTCGACTTGCCGGTCGACTAGTCGACCAGTCGGAGGCAAGCCGGGCGACTGGGACGTGGGGCCCACTGTCGAGCGATGACGCAAAGAGGCAAGAGGGAGGAGGAGGGTGAGCGAGGCGCTGGCTCACCTCATGCGTGAGCTCGAAGCCGGAGAGGCGGCGGCGGCTCCCGATCCGATCTCGTCACGCCGCCGGCGGCTCCTACCGTGCCCGCCTTCATCCTCCTCTCCTCCTCCGCGCGCCGATCGCCGCCTCGCGCGTGAGCTTCGGAGAGGCGCAGACGCCGCAAAGCTCGAGATCCGGTCTCGCGCCTCGAGCTAGCTCCCACCGCACCGCCGCCGTCCTCGCCCCCGAGCGGCCCCACGCGCCGCCGCCTCCGTCCTCCTTCCTCCTCCGCGCCGCCAGTCTTCACCTCACGCGTGAACTCGGAGAGGCGCAGACGCCACATAGCTCCAGATCCGGTCTCCACCGCCCTTGAAGCTAGCTCCCACCGCGCCGCCGGCCTTCGTCCTCGCCCCTCGAAGCCAACTCCCACCGCGTCGCCGCCGGCCTTCGTCCTTCCTCCTCCGCGCCGCCCTGGCCGCAGCTCCCGCCACTCCCATCACCATGCTCCCTCTCCCTCTCGCTGCGCGTGTGTGCTGTGCCGTTGGGCGCTAGCTGTGGCTATGGGCTGTGGTGTGTTGCGCTACTGTGCATGTGTGGATGTGGTGTGGTGTGGTGTGCTACTGTGCTGTGCGTGTGTGCTGTTCTTTGTTGTGTGTGCTGTGTGTTGTGTTGTACTGCTGTGTGTGTTGTGCTGTACTGCTGTGTACTGCTGTGTGTGTTGTGCTGTGGTGTGCTACGTGTACTTTATAAACAGTATCTTTCGACTAGTCAGCGACTAGTCGGCCGACTAATCGACTAGTTGACTAGTCAGTCACTGAGAGGGTAGCGTCGACTTACCGACTTAATAACCTTGTTTAAAAGGGATCCCTCACATCAGTAATATATTCTCAAGACAGATCCTTTTCATTCTTCCACTAAGAAATACTCAGATTCATGATTACGTAGGACTGTACTTAGACATATAATTGTGCTCATAGGCGACTCCGTACAAAGCACAAACCTACCAATGACTTGAAGAAGTTCACGAGGCTGCTTCTTATCATACTGACAGGGCAGGGATTGAAGCTTTACATCCTGAGACAGAACCAGTCTAATCAATAATTTATAAGAACTGTTTGCAAGCATTAGGGCAAAGAAAACAGTTTTCACAGACCAAATAAATAAATAAACTTGAAAAGAATAAGTGTCCAATGAAAGTAACTTCTAGACTTACATCATTTAACTTCTCAATTGCAGTTAGCGGGATGGTACCCAAATCTATTACGCTTTTTGTTGCTTGGCTCTGCAAAAAGGATCGCGTTTATTAAAGAAGAATAAGAGTAGGATGAGGATGAAGGGGACTGGAGGGGAAGCTTTGTCTAGCTGCATGATGAGTACAATTTGTTCCAAAAAAAAAAAGACCAATATACTAAGTTCCCGTTCAAACAGCAAACAGGTCATTATCCAGGTTCCAAATCAATGGACAGTCTATGCAACAAATAAGGAATAAGAAAAGAACAATAACTAAAGAAATGAGTGTTACATGGTAAAATGAATCTGTATTGAAGTGTAGGAGGCATCCAAATCATGTAGAATTATTTTGTAATAATTATGATATAATAATGATATGATTGCTTACCACGAAGAGAAGTCGGAAATTTGTCACTGAAAGAATGCCAGCTTTATCTATGTTTAGTAGAACCACGCCATGGCCCTAAGTAAGGAGAGGTGAGAGGGATCAAATTTGAGATGGACAAATGAAGTCAAAAGTAAATATAGCCACAGAGGTGGATATAGGGCCAGCCCACCACAGCCCATTGATCCTTGAAGCACCCAGCATAAGTTCTCATTGGGACTTTAGCCCTTTCCTGATTCTCTCTCGAGCTGCGCAAGGTGGACTGGTGCTCTAGCAATGCACTGTCAGTTTGAATACGTGTGGCAATAAAAACCCAGCCCAACTGAAATTGAGATGGCATGGTGCCCATGTAAGTGGCACCGGTACTTATTCATTGGCACGCATAAATTTCAGTAAAAACTGGTTCACCATTTTGGTACACCTCTTTATTTTCTGCAACTTACATTTATTCCATATATTTTTAGCTGCATTATATAATATTTTAGTTGGGAGTCTCGATCCTATTAGTTAGGAACTCGATTATGATGTGTCACGTACTCACGTGTGACATGTCCGCCTGGTCATAGTGCATTTCTGGTCCCATCACTGTATAGCCGATCATGTTGCACCTGCTATATCACACTACACGCTGTTAGGTACATTGTTGTTTCTGTTAAGTCCAAAAGAAGGCGCATAGCACCCCTTGGGGTTGAGGCTTGAATACACGGGAAGTCTTGAGCGATGTTTTATTCCTTTCGGTTGGTACCACTTTATATGCTGGTGGGAAATACCACTTGTACTACTCCAATCAGATAATAGCATATTTACCGCTCTATTGTGAGAGATTATACCACCCCACTAACCTAATATATAAATTGTGAATGGCACATGCATTATTAGTTACAGGCAGCAGATGGCTGCATTGCAATCGGGCTAATCTGGCGCTTGACATCCCAAGCAGTGAGCAATGCATATTCATCAGTTAACCCAAGGACAATCCACACAATCGTTCGCCGTGTACCATGTTATTGCAAGGTCACCAAATGACCACGTCACGCAGCCAAATTCACCAATCCCCACAAGAGATTTCGTCTCAAATGAAATCTACGGCATCCAGACATCAAAACGTAAGGGATTTAAAGCAATGGAAGGGAGGCAAACCTGGGAGATAACCTCCTCGTCCTCGAGCAGGAACTCCTCCACGCCCTGGGACGACCTTCGCGACATCGGATCCTTCAAAGCGAAAAGCCGCAGCACCGCATCAAATCTCAAACCACAGGCTAACCCTAGCTCCCAAATACAGTCGCACGTGCGCGCGCTTATCGGGGAAAGGGGCAGCAAACTCTAGTCCGAACCCCAGCAGAGCCCCACGCGGGCGAGGTGAGAGAGGGGCAGGGACGGGGAGGGCGAGGAGCGGAACAGGGGAACCGTATACGCACCACGATTTGGTTCCATTCGATGGTGTCCAAGCTCGCCGAGGGGTCCATCTCCGTCGAGCGGCGGACGATGGAGTCCCAGCTCCCGGAGGGGTCGTCCTTCTCCGGCGAGCGCGGCTTCGTTGTCGCGGCGAGGGAGAGAGAGCGGAGAGGTGGGTGAAGAGGAGGGAGGGATGGGAAAAAAATTGTCGGGGGAATCGATCATTTGGTCATCTTTCACATTTCTTCTACATTTGCATTTATTTTTTCGATAAGTTGATTATTTATCACGTCTTAAATATTTGGATTAATTTTTTAACATTATTTTAATTTATTTTTGCATTTCAAGCCACATGAAACGACTGTTATGCCCCTTGGACACCTTCCCAACCACCCACATCATCTTCGACCGCTCTGCCGCCGCCACCGCGCACTGGAGTCCTACCTCCACCAACCTCTTCGTGGACACTACACGGAACGAGTCCCCCAGCCACTTGTCCACTTAGCTCCTCACCCGCTCACTCCCTGCAGCCTCTGTTGCCATCTCCACCGTTGACACCCGCACCAGCTCCTTTCTCCCCCTGTCAAAATGGTACATAGTCGCCTCCTCCCCGGATAGCAGCTCCAGCAACAGCACCTCCGAAGGCGCACACATCTGCCTCCCGCGAATCCTCCTGGGGTAGCGGTGATGAATTGGGGTGCGCCAAAGTAGGTGAGCCGTGCGCGGAGGCCTGGGTCGGAGACAAGCGCGATGGAGGGCGAGACATGGTCGTGGACGGTGGCGGGGTGGTGGTGGATGTACTCGAGGCCCTAAGCAACGGCGACGGCGACCTGGACGCAAGAGAGCCAGGTTCGGAGTTGCACGGGATGCGGAGGCGGCGAAGCACAATGACCACACGTGGTGGGAGCTCATAGGCGAGGCAGACGTGTGGGTCGGCGAGGCAGGCGCCAAGTAGGGGGGTGAGGCTAGTGTGGTGGTACATGGCGATGGTGGAGAGCGCAACGGAGGCCTAGGCGGCGTCGATGTTGGGCACAGAGTGAGCAGCACCAGCAGGACCATATGCCCTGGGCCAAGGGGCATAACGGCAATTTCACCTGGCCTGAAATGTGAAAACAAATAAAAAAAAACAGCAAAAAATCAATTCAACTATTCAAGTCGGGACAAATAATTAACTGCATTGAAAATAAATGCAAATCGTAGAAACCATATAAAAGATGGGGCAAAAGATCGACTTTCAAAAAAAAACGTTTTGTTTACCTCGGGCTGGGCGGCTCTGCTCGGCTTGTTGTTGGATGCAACCATGCGTAAAGTAACCATGTACCGTATCGATAGTTTTTTTTTTTTGGCTCATATGGCACTATGGCTTGTCGTAATAACAAATTTAGCATCATCGCAGTCGTAATACCAAAAATAACACCACAGAGTCACCAACGGTTGACACGTAGCCAAGTTCAATCCCCAGAGGGCTAGACTTCACCCCCACCATACCCTAGGAGCCGTTCCACGTATGAAGCCCGGTCCTCGAGCCCGTATATGAGCAGAGCAACCTGTCAACATACATGAGCCCGTATTTGTGGTGCGTGTGATATAAGATGATGATGTAACGGGATTTTGCGTAACGAGGTGAGATGTTCGTGTGATTGTGGGCTATGTCCCAAAATGTTGTCGACCTTCCAAATAGTTTTTTTTTTCTTTAACATGTATTCGTCGCAATGTTTATAAAGTGTAGACATTGACAAGTACATATGTTTAATGGTAGGTAAGATCAAGTAATCATTGAAAAGTTTTCAGGAAGTTTGAGGGATGAGAAAGCGTATATAGGGAGAAATAAGAAACATTGAGATACGTAGATAGTGAGCAATTTTCTAGCCCGATATAAACCCCCCAAAAAAAAGTTGAAATAAACCACAGAAAGATTTGTAACAGAACCAAAATATGATCCACAGGCGACCACGATGGGACTCGAACCCACAATCTCCCGCTCCGGAGGCGAGCGCCTTATCCATTAGGCCACGCGGTCGTTGTTGACGCGGGTGGGCACCATATCCTTATCTCTTTTATGCCTGTTTCTAGCACGTACGCCAGGTTCGTTCCTCTGTTAGTTTTGATGGATCTTGTCCTCGGTGGGCCTGAAAACACGTAGAATTCCTTTGTTACAGAACGATCTCAGCCTTCGTTCTCCGATCCGACGGCTACGAAGCCATGTCACGGTACTGTGTTGCTTTCTCGCGCACAGAACAGCAACTAGCACAGGCAGCAAGCATCCGGTTCGATCCCTCCCCGCTTTCGTTCCACTGCTGCATAGCGTCGACTTCTTCCTCCTCCACTCGTCTCACCCCCAAAGAACTAAGAATCTCTCTTCCTCCTCTCATCTCTCGCCATGGAGGTACTCCGCTCCATCTCTTCTTGTTTCTCCTCATCCCGCTCCTCCGTAAGTTTTGTCTTGTTTTCTTGCCACATAATTGTCATTCTGCTCTACCTACTTGTTTATATCTGGTTGGCCCTCCTAGTGCTGTGAGGGAACCGAGCCCCTAATCTGACCATGGTACCGGTAATTCTGGGGATGCTGGTCAAAATCTTAATCTTTGTTAAGCGCAATCACCACCGCGACCTGAATCGACGAGTGGAGATAAGGATATGTCGAGTTGGAGCGGGATTGCAGGGGTGTTGAATTATTAGCATACACTAGTATTTCTTTCTCCTAGTGGCTGGCTCCTTTGGCACGGCACCCATTTTTTAACCAACCATCGCAGACACAATATGAGGCTAAAGATTGTGATATGTCATAATCTATAAATTTCAGTTGACGAGTCAGTCGTAGAGACCCAGTTTAGTTCGCTGAATTTGCCACAATTTACAATGGACAAGGGGATTGACTTGATATGCTTCATGTTGCTGTTGGTGGTGATACTGATACAGCACCGACTGTGGTCGAGCGGAGCTAGCGGCAAGAACAAGGCCATGGTCGAGCAGCTGCAGAGGTATGGGATAATCAAGTCGAGCAAAGTTGCAGAGGCCATGGATACCATCGACAGGGGGCTATTTGTGCCTCCCGGTGGTTCACCCTATTTCGATAACCCTATGCCAATTGGCTACAATGCAACCATATCTGCGCCTCACATGCACGCTTCGTGCCTGGAGCTCCTGGAGAAGCATCTTCAGCCTGGAATGCGGGCTCTGGATGTTGGATCAGGTTTTATCACAGTCGATTGTGTTCAATCAGTTCAACCATACAATGCTTATGCTGTATCTCAAAGTCTTATTTTGTAGCATTCTATATCAAGAATCTCGGTACAACAGTCTAGATTGCATTTGTTTTGGATTGACTGTTAGAATTATATAGTTGGGGTTTGCTAGGGAGTACTCGAGTGTTTTTTGGGTTTGTAAGTACTTAAGTTTTTTTATCTATGCTGTGCTTGGTGATATCTCACTAGGGAAAGAGCCAAAGTGATATCATGCATTAAATCTAGATCTAAGAGTTTAAAATTTGAGTACTTGTTAGCAACAAAATACTCAGATACTCCCTAAACACCACTAAGAGTTATATCCGTCAGCTAAGAGTTATATCGCGTTACCTGATTTAAAATTATCCCTTGTTTCAAAAGAATATATCTTAATTGGTTTTGTATAATTTCATCTGAAATATGGTCTGTTGAGGTTCTTGCAAGATGTCATTCCAGGAGTTTACAACTATCACAACCTGCATATTGCATGTTTTAGATTTTAAAAATGCGGAGCAGCCTGTCAACATATATGGGAGGAGAGTTCACCACATGTATGGATCTAAGTGATGATACTAGTAGCTTGTTTCGGTGGCTGAAATGCTTAACACCTTTGGTCTACATGCTTGTTGCTAAACTCACAGTGGTTGTTTTTTTTTCAATAATTTTGACAGGCACTGGGTACCTAACAGCTTGCTTTGCGCTCATGGTTGGACCGGAAGGGCGAGCAGATGGTGTCGAACATATTCCAGAGTTGGTTGCTTCTTCTATTGAAAACATCAAGAAAAGTGCAGCAGCCCCACAGCTGAATGATGGATCCCTTAGTATTCATATTGCTGGTAACTAGAGCAAGCCTGAAATTCTCAATTGCCTACTTGCTTGCTTCTCCACTAGTATTTTCCACAGTCATGTTAAAGTGGCAAAGTTTTCAACTCAAGTTCATTGTGTACTTTGATGTGCAGGTAAGGGCTAATTAATCGCAGAGGGCTGAGTTAAGATTACAGATGAACATATCAACTGCGCAATTTTCAGTTTTTTTATTAATAATAATGCAACCTTCTCTAGTTGCGTCTAGCATAGTAACAGGTCATTTTATTCTTCAAAGTGAATTCGTTGTTTGTCCATACGACCATACCACACGACACGATGGTTCTTTTCCATTCGTGATGTGTATCAGTGTATGTATGCTTCTCCCTAGATGGAAACCTGCAGCAGCTGTGCCCATCTTACTGTAGTGTATCTGCAACTACATGTGAATCCAGCAGCAGCTGTTTTTTCTGTGTACATCATCCAACGCTACTAACCACCGATGTTTACAAGCGATGCAGATGGCAGGGAAGGCTGGGCAGAGCTTGCACCCTATGATGCCATCCATGTTGGAGCTGCGGCGCCGCAGATCCCAGAGGCTCTGATCGAGCAGCTAAAGCCCGGTGGCAGAATGGTGATCCCGGTCGGGGCCGTCTTCCAGGAGCTGAAGGTGGTGGACAAGAAGCTAGATGGCTCGGTCAGCACAAGAGACGAGACATCTGTGCGCTATGTGCCCCTCACTAGCAAGGATGCCCAACTGCATGCAAACTGATTCTCCTATCCTGACAGATGCCATCTTCCTATCAAGACTCTCTCATTGTACACAGGTTGGTCCTTACTAGTATCTGTGTGCAGCGCGTCTTCACAGAGCTACTGCTATCAAATGACATGCTTGTGACACTGGCAAATGTAGGTTGCCTTAGGTGAATGTATATCCTATAAACTTGAACAATTCTACACTGAGGACATCACAATAGCCTACCTGAAAAGTCTGAACTCATGGTGTTGACAGGAATCTAACATAACATCAGCAGCAAAGAGAAGCATAAAAAAAGATGGAGAGAACCCAACATCGGGAAAAGCTAATGCATGATCTGTAAGTGACAGATCAAAAGCCTCGCTGTGGTCGCTCCGCTGCAAGATTCACTCGAAGTGGGCGGCCATCCAATTCCTACGGTTCATGATACGATAAAATAAGCATCAGCCCAGAGCTTCCATGTTTGCTATACACAGTGATATTTTACTAGTTGAGAGAAAAGATCTGCTTCCGCATGTAGCTGTGTTTACGCTTTAAGCAAATGGCGTTGTCCTCACCTGTCCATCAAGGGCAGAAATAGCATCGTCCAGTTCCTCCTTTGATGCCATAGACACGAAACCAAATCCTTGTGAACGCCCAGTTTCTCTATCGGAGACGACTGTAGCATCTGTTCTGAATAGCGCTTGTATGTATTTAGAGGCCCAATAAACAATATATATAGGGTGTACAAAATATAGGGTGTACAAAGAGGTATACCATATACAGATAAAGCAATACAAAAGGCAGATAAGAAATACAAAATATATTCATATCTCTAACACCCCACCCCCTCAAATGCAAAGCGTATGCAATATCATTGCATTTGGAATGGATTAACACTAAAATATGAAAAATCCAAAGTCTGAGTCTTGATAATGTCGTCGTAACATGTAGCTCTCGAAAAATATGTCAAAAAAAATCTCCTTCTATCCGGGGTCTTGCGATAGCCCATAAAGCACAGGTGCGGGAGCAAAGTCGACCGCGGCAACATGACGAAGAAAATAATGAAACCGATAAATAAAGAAAGCTATCAAATCAAACCGAATAGGAATAGATAGAAGCATGGCGGCGCAGATCAAAACCAAGACGGCAGCGGCGCAGTGCACAAGAAGCGCAATAGAGACACAGTGCACAAGAAGCGTGGTGGCCTTAAAAGTTTGGGACGAGAGATCTGCAGCGACTCAAAGAAAAGAACAGTGACTGCTGCTATGCAAAAGAAATTCCTATATTTCTATGACTGATAATAATTTTTTGTGAAGACTTAAACGAAACTCAAAGGTAAAATGGTAGAATAGCTAGCAATAGATACAAGCAAAACTTGCAACAGCACCCATAGCTAGCAGCAGCACGCATAGCTAGCAGCCACAAGCACCAGCCCATAAAGACATTTCCACCGACAGCAGCAACTTCATCACCATAAGCACCAGTGCTTTTCCACAAAAGATTTACCTCCCTTTTTTCACAACCGAGCATCCCAATCCAACCCAATCGGAACAAAATGTCAATGGCTAAATTTGATATATATCACTTAGAAATTTGTCACTTCGAGATTTGCCACTCAGTATGTTGAAATTAAAAATATACCACTCCAGTTTCTTCGTCCTTTGAAATTTGCTATTATCCATTTTCATTTTCATTTTCTTCGTACTTTTCTCTCTTTTTCATTTTCTTTTCTTTTCTCCTATTTTCCATCAACTCCCTAGTGAAGTGCCTATTTTGCTCCTCTCTATTCCCGATTCATCCCTTTTGAACATACCATCAGATTGAATCGAGCATCCATCTTCTGAAGAACCAGTAGCGAGCATAGCACCGGCGCTGCCTCCCACGAGCACCCCGCTGGTTCTGGGACACGGTGTTGTCGACGTCGACGAGCGCCTCTATGCTATGAATATTATGTGCTTATTCATGAGACCTAATTAGCAATATATACAGAGGTTACAAGAGGATATTACAAAGGAATATATCATACATACATACATGAGAAAATACAAAAAGGCATATAAATAAATACGAGGGAATTCCTATTCCAACCCTCCACAGCCTCTCGCTGGCTGCTGCATCATCTTCCTGCAGGTATGCCACGCATAGGAATATTCATGAGGCCCACGCAGGTATGTAACGTAAGAGGAATCAGATCACAAATGCATGCTTAATCAGACCAGTTCAGCAGGTTCAGGACGTGTACGTACCTGCTTCGAACACTGCCCTTATTTGGACGGCCTGCTGACATATGGGGCAAATGCGCATGTTCTCGCCGCATTCACGACATGCCTGCAAGAAAGCAGGTTGCAGCGGCAGCATCAACTCAGCCGAACAATGCTATGGAAATGGAACGGAGGACATCTATTTCCATCTAAACACTGATGACACCTTCGGTGGCTTCAGGTATAAAATCACAGCTACAAGGTGCACAAGCTCTTCTTACCTCATGTCCACAGCCAAACACCATGCCATTAACATTCCACAAACATACTGGGCAGATCTGTCCCATGGACAACTGCTTTTGAAAAGTGAGTTACAGTGTTACACACTTATATCAACATCAGAAGTGGTTTTCAATGCAGATGGTTCATGCGAAATGAAATAAACTGCAGATGTTACCTCGTGGTGAGGTACGGCTTCTGTCGGATAGTATGTAGAATTATCCTCGTATACAGCGAAGCCAGGCAACCATATGCTAGCTCCAGTAGCATTTCTTGAAGGTGGGGGGAGAGGCGCCCTTGCAATTGTTACACCTTCATAACTGCTGACTCAATGAAGCAAAGGCCAAAGGCACGTATTTTATCAGGAAGTAGAGCTCTTTGTTAGAAAGCAGAAGCTTCAGAATATTAAGTTCAATTTGACCAGGCTAGGTGTAAAGTCGATACTCCGGTTGTAGTTTTGTTGTTGCTTTGTACTGTGAATGTATGGCCCTCAATACTTCAAGAGCAAATCGTGCCTCCTTTGTTGGTCCAGGCGCGTGCATTGACATGATATCAGTAAAATTGACGAACTGAAGAGAAATATATTTTATTTTGTCAAAGAACAAGGGATGATGACGACGCACTAAGAAATGTGAAGACGGTGAACATAGCACTTGCCTCAAAATTATCGAAACGTCGTGGTGGCAGGCTGCTTACAAACTGCTCCATTTGATTCCATGGACCATCCCCAACTCCAACAAGAATGATCGACAAAGGGAAATAACTGCAGAATCAATGACATAAATTGGTAAGAGAAAGTTCATAGGCATATTATTTTGTTCTTGAGGGTCCTAAGCAGAGAGGTTCTGTTGTTAATCGAGGGCTATTTAGTAATTTCTTATTTTGAGAAAAGAAGAAATAGAAAAGGAAAAGAATTTGGAGGGGCCCACTTGTCATTGAGATGAGGAAGACATAAGGTTTGGAGATGCTATCTCCCACCGAACTGAGTTGGCTTCGTGCGGCGGGGTCTTCGGCCACGCGCGACGCGGGAAGCTCCGCCGGCGCGGGCGAGTTTCGCGCCAGCAGTTGGTGGCAGTAGCCGGTTCTCCTTCTCCTCTTTAATGGCCAGCCCTTTCTTCTTCTAGTTCCATCCCGAAAAAACAGTAAGGAAAATCCCCTCCTCTGTTTTGGCTTCCCCGATTTGATTTGGTCTTGAGGCTTTGAGAGCTGCTGTACGGTCGTGTTCGATCCGGCGCGGTCGGCAGTAAGAGCTGGTTTTTCACTTCATTCTGCACTTTCAGTTTCCCTCTAGTCATCTCTTCTCGATTGAGGTTCGGTGAGGGTGAAGTTGTGCATCAATTGGAGGAGAGAACCGGTTGTCTTGACTTGATCTGGAGAGGAAGAAGACATTTGGTTTGTTGCTCCTTGGTGCTTTCGGTTGGAGTATCTTGTTGGTTATTCTTTTGCGGCATATCTCCCGGTACCTCAACTTCACGTTTGGAATGTCTCAAATTGTGAAGAACGACATTGTATCTCCGACGATCACGTCCTCTCACCGTGGCAAGCGAGGCGGTTGGTTTTATGAGACAGTGCTATTCGGCGTGCCTTGCTCGGTTTGCTACTCAGTGGCTTTGAGTGTGACCCGCATCCTGAGTATACTGTTGTTCAGTTTTTGGCATTACTTTGCTTAGAGCGCCGTGCTAGTCAAGTAAATTCTGTATTATTGTCTAGCACAGAGAGACTAATGTTGTGAGATCGGATTAACGTTCGATGATGATTATTGTCACTTGTGAAATTGGATTGACATTGTTAAATCAGACTTGGGCTTAATGTTTGTATACTGTTGTTGATTCATCTTCTTTGTCATAGCTCTGTTGACCTATTGTGGTTCTGTTGCTTCTCTCCTGACAGAATTTGATTAGTACTAATCTCAAATAGCACTGGGATTTACGTGTACATTTGTTGGCCGAAAGCAGTAGGTGTTAATTCGTGATTTCAGTCTTCACTGTGATAGTATTGCTTCCTCTGTTGACAAAAGCAGTAGGTGTTGATTTGTGATTACAGTTTGCACTTACAACAGTATTGCTTTCTCTGTTGGGCAAAAGGTGATAAGTGCAGTGTGTGACTTATGAGATAATTCAACTCTAAACATTTAAGTTAGACATTCATTTTAGTTCGAAGTCTGATTTATTTTGTGTCATATCTAATTAGTGAAGAATATTGACAAAAGTGACGAGGAGGCCAAGATTTAGTCTTGAACAGTCCGACATCGAGAGCAAATAAATAAACATTTCAATCTGAGCATTATGCGGATTTTACTTGTTTTCAAGTCCTTTCTTTTGAGCATAATATCTTGTTTAATTGACATGAGATTTTTACATATTGCTATGTCATTCTTGTCAATTTTATGCTACTGGAATTATGCTGGAATTTATTCTAAATATTTGCTAAAACCGCTAATTTTACAATAGGTTCCAGCATAAATCATTGCAAAAAGGCAATTTAAAGAATGATTGACTTGTCAAAAAGGCAATCACAGGAGACGGAAATCAACTAATGATCATGACTGAGGCAACATTAATTAATTGTCCTGTCGGTGTTACCTAGCATCCACAATGGTTTCAACGGTCCTCTGTTCCTGGAAGCTCAAACAGTCAGAAGAATCCTTGGCTCCAGTAATCTGGTGAAATACAGGCAAACAACTCGAATTTAGAAAATCATCACAACTAAATTTACATATTTGGATTCACATATGCTCATTGTTTGCTGTCCGTCTCTGTTCTAGATCACTTCTAATTATGATTATCCGCTTCAAACATCCCAGTTAATTTTGTTCAAATCTGTTGAACAGTGTGTAACTCGTTTGTTGAGATATTAACATTCAAAGTTTTCCAATGATATCATGGCTTGTCTGAGAATAAGGACAAAATTCAATTCACCTGTCCATCGGCAATTATTAACAGAACATGGTAATAGCCACTCCGCTTTACAGTGTCAACAGCCATTTCTATTATTGGGGCAAACGATGTTGGTCCTGTGTAATAAGAAACATGGAACCAAAATTAAGACTGCTAAAATAATCTGGTCACTGTGGAAGAGTTGCTACAGTACAGTATACCTGACAACTGCAATTCTTGAACGATTTCTCCGTATCGCCGGAGACCTTCTGAAATACCCTTGCATGGCCTGTTGTCCGGGTAGAAACTGAAAACATCATGGTCGTGTGTAGATGCTGAAAGACTACAGATTTGTCAGATAATGTATGTAAATAGCCTTCGTATGTTGCATCGAAGACAGCACGTTACCATCTCCAAAACCAAAGAAGGGGATTTCTCCGTCCTCATCAAATCTTGACAACTTTCTGTTGATGATACCAAGTGCTTGCTGATAGGGATTTGGAGGACAACTAATGTCATGCAAGCACCGGCCCCCAAATGAGATTTCCCCTATCACTCAAAACATTGACTGTTTTAGAAGAAGGAAGGAAAGGAGTGCTTTATCATGTGAAATGACTAATGGCGATATACCTGTCCATTCGTTGCTTTTGGTGAAGTCCAAAGCAACCATGAGATTGCACGACTCAAGACCAATCTTTTCAATAGCCTCAGTAACCTGGAAAGATACCCAAGATATGTGAAGATCATTTGCAAAACATAATACAGCTAGTTTGTATCATTTGCAAAACATAATACAGTAAGTGACGCCTGATCCACAGTTAGTACACAATTAAAATTAAAAAAATTCACGGTAATAATTCCTACAGGTAACACAACAAGAAAAGGCAGGACACCATTGCAGTTCGGAAGGTTCAAACAAGCCCATAGAATCAAACTGTCCTCATGAATTCAAGCAAATTTCAATCAATACCTGCTCTACACTCGAGAAGTGATCATCTCCCCCTGACCTCTGACTAGAGTTGATACTGATACTGTCCACTTGCCCCCTAGAAAGTAGTCCGCCCATTGTAACAAAACAAGAACAGAAAGAGGGATGATGGCAGTTTTCAAAGCAATACTCCAACAAGAGCGGGACCGACTACTAATTGAAGCTCTGCTCCCAAGTCCTACTAACTGCATGCTAAGTGTGACAAGCATAAGAATATCCTGCGACTTATACTACTTCTCAGCGAAGGAAACAGGCCAAAAAAAAAGGTATGGTAGGATGCTTCCAGTGAACTAGCTGCATTGACAAAATTTGCAAAGAAGGCGAATATCTCTATGTAATGTCCGTGATGATCTTCTGCGAAAGTT
Source organism: Ampelocalamus luodianensis (assembly GCA_036346255.1). Classification (NCBI taxonomy): domain Eukaryota; kingdom Viridiplantae; phylum Streptophyta; class Magnoliopsida; order Poales; family Poaceae; genus Ampelocalamus; species Ampelocalamus luodianensis. The sequence continues at coordinate 901,601 of CM070632.1, read as the reverse complement.
TTAATGCCCAAAAGTCCACACGCATCAAGACGATAGTTTTCTTCCAAACGGACAAGAAAAGAAAAGAAATGCAGAGTAGCGACGACGAGGGAAGAGAAGGAATGCCATATGACAATCGACTTTGGAGCATTTTAATACTCAGTAATTAAGGTCTTTGTTTAATTTTTACACTGTACTTTGCCGCTTGTTTCGCTCCTTTTATATTAATATTACAGACAGTCCTCCACCGATTCCATTAAAAAAAAAGGCAATCCACCGACCTGATTCCGGTACTTTCCATTCAGAGCTTACCACATCCACGCCTCTCAACGCGGTTCTTCTTGCGCGTCTGGCTGCTGATAGAGACGACGACAATGACTATTACGACCTTCATCTTCGAAGTGCCCACGTAATGATGTGGTGGTCGGATCAACGCGGCTATGCACCGACTCCGACCTGAAGAGATTCGTTTAGATGCCCATTGGCCATTGCCATTGGTCCCTCTTCCCAACACCTCTCCAAGCCATCCAGAAAGAAGTAAGAAAAACAGCTGAGAAGTTTCTTCTTAATTCAATTGGATCGTGATCAGTTTCAGATGGCAATGGTTACACAGAAGCTGTCGTGATTTGCGTATCAAAGAATTCTCAACTCCCACAGCTGTAGCACTGAACACTTAAGTCAATTCATGTTTCGAGCGAATGCCTGAAGATGGAACACATCTTTTTTGTGCGTGCAAATTTGGTAATCCGAGAGCTGAGATTATACGCCCTAGTATTACATCACATTCAGCATGAACAGGTAGATTTAAGACCATTCGTGTATCCGTTGGTTTCTACTTTCTAGCATCTGCGATGCTAATGCCCTGCGTGTACTGTTCTTCAGTAACAAGTTATGAACTTCTGTGCTGTAAACAAGTCTTGGTACTATTTCTAGTTACATTGCATCGAGAAACTCATTTATCTAGTACAAAAAAAAATCATGCTAAAAAATCCAAAGTTTTAGAGTAGTACTGAACCAAAGAACAACCTGCCGATGCGATGCCTCCGATGCAATGTGATGCTCAGTGGAAAGAGAAGTTGTTTTGTGGTTGACCGACTCAGGGCGACCAAGCAAAAGCCGCCACTGCCAAAACCATTTTGTTCATCCCATCATGGCATCGCGGAAATTTCTCCGACCACTTTACCCAAACTCTGCGAAATGCAAGTAAACAACACGAACTAGCAAGGAAAAATCCCTCTTCCTGAAGAAGAAGATATCACCCCAAAAAAAAGCTGATAAGAGAAACAGCCTGGAAACAACAGCAGAACGAGGAGGCAAATCGGATGAACAAACAGAAAAGATGCTCAAGAGGCTTCAGTGTGTGTAACAACAGGTAAAGATCACGGACGATTTGAATCGCCTCACAGAAATCCGCTAAGATCTTTTCAGATCAATCATCATAAGCCCCTCTTCCTCTTATCACCAACCAATTCGTAGGTTCATACCAAGCAAGAATCGCATAAAAAACAACAATAAAAAGGTTAAAAAAAAAAAAAAAAAAGAGAAGCATCGCGTCATCAACTCAGCAGAAAACGAATTGCTTCGGATCTCCGACCACAGGCGAACGGACAACTCCGGCGGCTAGCCGGCTAGGGTACGGACTCTCCTGTGGACAGGGTGTAATCGGAGCGAACGAATATCACCTATCCTGTATCTTATTCTATTTTTTTTTAATCGGAGTCGGGCACATATAGTGCTGAATACAAATACAAATACGGATACTCTTGATCACGAATACGGAGCGAATACATGTCAAATCGAATACGGATTGTCTCGGTCACGAATATTTAGTCCGAAAACATAAACCACATATGTCGTACATATAAAGATCCAGTGGCGGAGCTACAGGGTATGCCGGGTATGCCCCGGCATACCCTACAATTCTGGCGTGCATGTATAGACGTACGTCTGTTGGTGCAGCTGTTGGCTCCAGCTTGTGATTTTCTGGACAGGGTTTTGGGCTAGCAGTGGTTTGGCTTTTACGACAGAGAAAAATTGCTAGCGGCGCAGCAGCATTGCGGTGGTCGCTTGTCGCGTCGCTTGACGCCGACGTGAGGTGCTAGGGGCGCAGCGTATTGCATACGTGAGGTTCCAGGTTTCCAGCGACATGTGCGTGTGTTCATCTCGGATCGGTGTCTAGCGTCTGCTATAGCCGAGCACCTACTTGGGTTCTCCGATTGGTTTCCTGACGAGGTTCTACTAAAGCGTTTTGCCAAGAAGTTCTCTCTAGAGCTTTCACCGGGAAGCGTTTTGTCGTGAGGGTGCAAAAAATCTTTCATAATCATTCACCCGCTCTGATTGTTATTAACACCCTACAGTTTCTTGTAAGCGTCATGGCATGCTTAGAAATGCTAGGCTTGAGAATGTCAAGAAAGCACTTGACTGTGGTGAAATTGAATCTGGAACCGGATTACATCAAGAGATGGGTTTGCCTAGGCCTGGAGATACTCGATGGGGATCTCATTACAAAACTGTATGCAGCATCATTACTATGTATGAAGCAATCCATGATGTACTGGTTGATCTTGGGGATGATCCTTCATATAAGGATGATTGGACCAAAATACATTTTGTGACAGGTGCTTTTGAGAACTTTGAGTTTGTTTTCTTTGCACACTTAATGTATATTATTCTTGGATATACAAATGAGTTATCTGAGTGTTTGCAAAGAAGGGACCAAGATATTCTTAATGCAATATCACTTGTTAATGTGGCAAAGCAAAGAATGCAAGAATTGAGGTCTGATGGTTGGAATAATTTTCTTGAGAGGGTCACATCATTTTGCGATAAAAATGGTGTTGAAGTTCCTGCTATGGATGGCTATTATGTTCCTTATGGAAAATCAACAAGGAAAGCTCGTGCCCGAAAGCAAACCAATGATAACCACTTCAGAAGAGAAGTATATATTGGTGTCATTGATCAAATAAGTCAAGAACTTGATAATCGGTTTGACGAGATTAATATGGAGTTGTTGTCTTGTATGTCGGCCTTCAGTCCTTCCAATTCATTTGCTTCTTTTGATGCACAGAAGCTACGTAGACCAGCTGAGTTTTACCCAAAGGAGTTCTCAAATAATAGTTTGCTCAAACTTGAATTGCAAACTCTGAATTATATTGATGACATTAGACGTAATGATAGCTTCAAAGATCTAGACAATATTGTTGATCTCTCGCTAAGCTTGTTGAAACGAAGAGGCACAAAGTGTATGATATGGTTTATGAGCTCCTCAAATTGGTATTGCTTCTACCCGTGGCAACGGCAAGTGTTGAAAGGGTATTTTCTGCAATGGTTCTAGTGAAAACAAAGTTAAGAAATAAGATGGGAGATAGTTTTTTGGATGATTGTCTAGTCACTTTCATTGAGCGGGATATTTTTTTTGAAGTTGATGAAGATGATATAATCAAGACATTTATATCCCTTCGAAAGTATCGAATAAAATAGTCAAAAAATAGCATTGTAAGTCTCCGGTTCTCTTTTATGCCTATATTTCAATTATCGGTATGGCTTTTGAACTATTTGGACTATATTTAGTGGATGGTTTGAACTGAATTCATGAATTTAAGCCTTATTGTGTTATTTAGTGCATATATACCGAATCATGTTGTCAATTTTACAATTATTACCGAATTGGTAAAATGGAATTACCGAATTGTATATGAAATTTTTTTGTGGGCATACCCTTAGACAAAATCCTAGATTCGCCACTGTAAAGATCAATCAATCGTACTACATGTCCAAAATGCAATTATATTAGTAATTCAATAAGCAAATTTAACTACAACACACTGTCACGACGATTAGTTAAAGAAGTAATAGCAAGTAGCGAGTCGTAGTAATAGTGGTACAAAAGATGTTCAAAATGTAACTAGCCAACTACATAATAAGACAGATACAATATATACAAAGATTACAGACTAGTATCAATAACTAGTTAGGGATACACACAACGTTGATTAGTAGTAAGTCTGTAGCATCTCAATTTTTTAGTTTTTCGAAATATTTTATTTAAAATAAGATTTTATAAAATTTTCATGAATTTCTAGAATTTAATGAAGCTTAAATAGATTTTTCATAAATAAAAATAATTTAATATGAACAAATCAAACATCCATTAAATCCAAAAGTATTTTTTAAGTTCAGTATGTTTCAAAGTATTTTTGTAAATTTTTTAGAATTTTTCTGAGTTCATTTGTTATTTTTCTTGGTTTATTCGGATTTCTTGTATTTTTAAAAAAATGAAAATAATTACATAATGGAAATCCTCGTGGTCCGATTCCTCTCTCTGGCCCATTGGGCCTAGAGTTTACCGGATATCCGAAATCGTATTTAATGGATACTATCCGATAAATTAGCCGAACAGTCTCGAATCCGACGGATATCTCCTTCCTGAACATGTTTCCATATTCACGAAAACTATCTGGCTCTGAATCCGAAATCCGAGGAAAATCACATATGTTTGGTTTCAGGCTCCGAATAAGATTTAAATTTATTCGGACGGACGAACGAACGATCGAGAACTATTCGCTCCGTTTACACCCCTACCTGTAGAGCACTTTATATAACTAGTTGAATGCTAAAGCGCTTGTTATGGAATAAAAAATAATCACCTCATGTGTTAAACTAAAATGCTATTCTCTATAAATAATACACAAAATCACATACTTGATTCTGCACTAAATGGAGGAAATCCTTGATAAAGTGCATTCTGGATCCTCTTTATTTTTCAAGATCTAAACATCCAATTTACAAATAACCAAAAAAATCCAAATAAAATTCAACATATTTCATTTGTGCCAAAAGCATCTAACACTTATTGGTCTTTGTAGTAAGGACAACGAAGTAGTGAAGTTTTGCCAAGAGCACTCCAAGCAATTATGCAAATAATAATGCAATTACTCTCGCTTCCCACTATTTCTTCACAACTCTTGTGGATAACTTGGGGATATGCTCACGATTCTATAATGATAATACAATTGGCAATGGTGGTAAGGGTTTGTTGAAACACCTGTTTTCGGCAAAATTCAAATGCTATCAGGTCATATGCAGTCAGACCGACTAGGGTGACGATCAGACCGGCCTAGCCAGTGGTTTGACCGGACACCACTGGCAGTCAGACCGGCCTTCCGTAGAACAAAGGGCTGGCAGTCACACCGACTTTCAGAGGAATTTTGTATTGGACCAAAAATAAAGGGTGTAGGCAAGAAAGTGGATTCTTTTACACTTGGTCTCATAATTTTTGGAGTTTTGAGCCAAAAGTTATATTCATTTTAAATTTTCAAAGAGGTTTTGGACTTCCAGGTAGTAAATCTGACTAAGTCCCTGTGCTGACGGTCAGACCGGCTGTGGGTGGCGGTCTTACCAATTTTATCATGTTCGCTGGTTGGCAAGGAGGTGATGTTCGTAGTTAGGTCAAATTCATGGTTTTCAGTGCATATGCGTTACATGATGCATGTTTTAACTAGTGTGGGTCAAGTTACAAAGAACTTATGCTCGAAATCAATTTATTGGTCTATTATTGTGCAGGAAACTTAGAGGTCAATGACAGTCAACAACGAGGATGATCGGTACTAGGCTTGGAGAGCTGAGGTCCAGAACGATCGAGAACGTTGGGTGAAGTCAGTGGACTCAAGCGTGGTGTAAAATGGACAAGGATAACCGAATGAGAAGTTTAGTGCGACGGGTTGCATCAAGCGGTGCAAGGGTCAGTGCAAGTGCCATGGTGGTTTTGGTGAGAGCCGGATGAGAGAGACTTACCGACATAAAGAGAGTCGTGGATCAACCTACGCGTTGCGGAGCATTGGATTGCTTTATGAAGATCTGACTCAGTCTTTGGAGAAAGATCGAGAAGCGGTATTTTGGTAACTTCACGAAAATACCGCCTTGGTGACCTTTGGCTAAACCGCGACGCAAGACGGCATAAGAAGATGCAGTTTAGGTCAAGTGAAGATAAAGAATGTGAAGAAACGGATTTGGGAAGCCCGATTCGTCATCCGCTTTGAGAAGCATGCGTGAGTATGGACTAATTTGTGTGTGAACTTAACAGGTGCTCGTTAGGGTCTTCTCTCTCAGTCTAGCCTCCACTATAAAGAGGAATCTCCAGATGTGGAGTTCTCAAGTCCTTCTAAGAGGGGAAAAAAATCCTAGTTTGGATTTAGGGGTTTTGGAGTAGTTGAGACTAGGGTTTGTGAGAGATAGATTGATTGTGTGTGTTGAGCTTTTGTTCTTTATGGTGGAGTACTTGTAGACCAACATCTATCTCAAATCAATACTAAGGTTGGCCAGAAGGGCCGTACCTTCCCGAGGCATGACACTGTAGGCCTGGCCTAAGCACGACACGGCTCGCACTGTTCATGGGCTGTGCCGGCTCGGCACAAAAGCCTGTGCCGTGCTTGGACCACCACCCAGGCACGGTAGGTCGCCCTGGCATAGCACGAATAGTGTCAGGTCGTGCCAGACACGGCCCATCTAGGTCGGCCTGGCATAGCACGAATAGTGTCGGGTCGTGCCAGGCACGGCCCATCTGGTCCAGGCGGGGGAAGAAGGAGAGGGAGGAAGAGGAGGGGGCCGGGAGGAAAGGAAGCGGTGCGACGCCGGGGCGGAGGGAGAAGGAGGAGGAGAGGGAGATCCGAGCCAAAGAAGGGGAGGGGGAGGCCAGCACTGAGGGAGGAGGAGGCGCTGCGCGAGCTGGTGCGCTGGGAGGAGAGCAGGAGGCGCTGCCAAGGGAGGCGTCAAGCGGGCGAAGGGGCGCGGAGGTAGGCCAGCGCAAAGGGAGGCCGCCGTGGAGGGCGGTAGTGCTGCAATGGCGTGGCGTGCAGCAGTGTGTGTGTCGCGCTCAGGCAAGTGCACTGCTGCACGCAAGTAGGGGCACGCTAGCGAGGAACTGAGGTGCGGTGTGGGCGTGCGGCACGGCTGCACGGGCCAGCGCGAAGGGAGGCAGCCATGCGGGCAAAGGGAGGCTGCGGCAGGGCGGCACGCGCCGGTAGAGGGCAGCGGAAGAAGAAAGGGGGTAGGGGCAGAGGGCATACTGTGTAGGGGCGGGGCAAGCCAGACTGCGGTTGGGGCATTTTTGACCGTTTGGGTCTTTGAAAATAGAAAAAGAAATAAAAAAATCCTAAAATTTTTTCTTATAAATAGCCACCATACCATCCCGTCATTCAGCACCCCTCCATTCCTCATTCTCTATTTGAAAATTTGTTGTGCTAATTCAAATTCGTGTTGAGCCAATTGGGCAAAATTCAAAAAAAAAATTGCGCCAAATTTTAGAAAATTCAATTTTCGATAGTAAGTCAGCAAAAGAGGTACAATACTATTTTTGCATACTTTTATTATTAGTGCTTGTTATGCTAAGATGAATGTAATAATAGTGTTAGTTTTGATTTTGAAGTTTTCGTTATGGACAGCTCTTATGACAGTTTTGCTCTTGGTGATTACGGACTTTCACTAGAGGAAATTGCATCCATGGAGGCTGTTGCTGCTGCCTCAGGCCAACCGGAGGTTTCACCGGAAGGGCAAGGTGGAGTTTCGTCATCAGGCTTCACGCCAACCGATTCAAAGAGGTCGAAGCCATTTATATCGGGAGTGTGGGAGAATTTTGACAGGATAACCAAGTAAGACACACAATGTAGTTGCGCATTTTGTTAAGAGTAAACTTTGCAAAACTCCACATATTTTGTACAAACTATCGTAAAACTCCAAATTTAAGGATCAATTTCACAAAACTCCAGATTTAACAAGGTATGTTATCATAAAACTCCAGATTTGCATACCTCCTCCTCCTTAAATATGGAGTTTTGTGAAATTGAGCCTTAAATCTGGAGCTTGACGATAGTTTGTACAAAATATGCGGAGTTTTGTGAAATTTACTTTTTTTATAGGTGTCTTCCTGATTTCCTAGTTTGAAATGTATTTTTTGCGTTAACAAAATATTTACCGTGTATAAGTAGAAACCAAAATTAAGTTGTCAATATTTTAATTATGGTTTACATACCCTATTAAGCTACTTTGGAATTTTCATATAATTTTTATAGGTACCTTGCTATTTTCATTTTTTACAAATTATTTACCGTGCATAAATGGAAACCAAAATTAAATTGGAATTATTTTGATTAAGCTCTACATACCATATTTAGCTACTCTGCAATTTTTATAAGTATCGTGCTACTTTCCTTGTTTCAAAAATATCTCTAACATTTACAAAATATTTACCGTGTACAAATAGAAAAAAATTAAGTTGAAAATATTTTAGTTCCACTCTATATACCCTACGTAGCAACTCTAGATTTTTTTTTCATTTTTTAGAGGTGTTTTACTATTTTCCTAGTTTGAAAAGTATTTTAGGTATTAACAGAATATTTACCGTGCACAATTGTAAACTAAAATTAAGTTGAGGTTATTTTGATTAGAGAAAATTTCGTAAAACTCCACATATTTTGTACAAACTATCGCAAAACTCCATATTTAAGGCTTAATTTCACAAGACTCCAGATTTAAGAAAGTATGTTGTCACAAAACTCGAGGTTTGTACAAAATATGCAATTTTGTGATAACATACCTCCTTAAATCTGGAGTTTTTTTTTTAAAAAAAAATTGAGCCTTAAATCTAGAGCTTTTCGATAGTTTGTACAAAATATGTGGAGTTTTGTGAAATTTACTCTTATTTTAATGACGATTGGTAATGGAGAAAATGATTATAGATTTGAAATTAGTTGATGTCGCACACACGAGTGAGAATATTGTAGACTGTATTATCATAGTTATGGAAAACTTTATTCTTACAGTTAAAATATTCTTAATTACTTTAGACAACGCCACTTCAAACTCTAGGGCCATGGACATTCTTACTACAGTGTTAAGTACATACACCGATTCCTTTTTGCTACATCAACGATGCGCTTGTCATATCATCAACCTTATAGTCAAATGTGGTTAAAGAGGTTGATTCCGTGTATTAAAGCTTTTCGCGATGTGATTTTTTTCTTGAATAATTATAATATAAGAACTTCTACATGCCAATGGGTGTACGTCCAATAAAATGTATGAAAATGACTTAGTTTTACGCGATGCTATTATTTCCATGAAATCTAAATACCTTAAATATTGGAGAAAAATTCCTTACCTATATGCATTTGCATTTCTTTTAGACCTTAGAGATAAAATTAATGCATTTTGTAGTGTACTTGATCTTCTTAGTGATGCTACCGATAGATTATACTGACTATTTTGCAGAAGTTCGTTCTCGGCTATACGAGGTTTACCAAAGGTTGAACATAAGTTTCGGGGAGTCCGCATGCAACGACCTCCAGGAACCCCCCTCAAGTAGCAAGACAAATATGTGAGGCAAGATATTCAGTGGCTCTTCCTTTAGATCCAAGTCTTCTTCTTCTACACCGCCGCTTGCTCAGTTAGAACCCACAAGGAGTGGGAAATTATTCACCTATCTGGACAGTGATACGATGGATTTCAACTCAGAAGGCTTCGAATTTTTGCAATGGTGACAAGCCCATAAGTTAACATATCTCGTGCTATGCATACTTGCACGTGACATGTTAACTGTTCCTATCTCGACGGTTTCCTTCGAATCTGCTTTCAATCTTTCTGGAAGAATATTGGAGGAGAGAAGAACAAATCTCACAAGTGAGATGGTGAGGATACTTCTAAGTGCGAAGGATTGAGAATAAACTTATTCACGAACACAACACTCTCTGAAAAATCAAGAGTTGTCGGAGGTGTTCGAAAATTTGTACTTAGACAATGACACGTAGAATAAAGGATATATGTAGAGCTATAGGCTATACTCTTTTTTCTTTGCCAAAGTGTTCTCATTTTGAGTTTTTATTTGACGAAGGTTTTAACGAGATAGCCAGTTGAACATTATTAAAGCTTTATTACATTTTCAATATGTTTGTCTTACTTTTTTTAATATATATATATATATATATATATATATATATATATATATATATATATATATATATATATATATACATATTTCTGATTCTATATATTTTTTGGTTTTTCGGGCCTAACAGGCTAAACAGATTGGTCTTGACCCCCTGAGCCAAACAGGCTCGTGCCGACCTGGCATGGCACGAACGGCCGACGGGCCGTGCCTGGACCACCTCTCCAGCACGTGAGCTTGCACGACACGACTCATCTAATAGCCAGGCTAGGATGGACGGTATCTAGATGGGCTGGACCAGCTTGTGCCCGTGGCTGTGCCAAGCCGGACCATCCATTTGACCAGCTCTCGATGTCGGCGGTGGAGTGGCCGAAGATGACGTGGGTGGCTGGGAAGCCGTATAATGGGCATGACAGCCGTTTCGTGTGGCTTGAAATGCAGAAATAAATTAGAAAAATGTTTGAAAAAACAATCCAAATAAGATGTGATAAATAATCAACTTATATATATATATCGGCGAGCTTGGACGCCATCGAATGGAGAACCAAATCGAGGTGCGTATACGGTTCCCCTGCTCCGCTCCTCGCCCTCGCCGTCCCTGCGACTGTATTTGGGAGCTAGCCTAGGGTCAGCCTGTGGTTTGAGATTTGATGCGGTGCTGCGGCTTCTCGCTTTGAAGGATCATCCGAGGTCGTCCCAGGGCGTGGAGGAGTTCCTTCGTGCTCGAGGACGAGGAGGCTATCGCCTCCCCTTCCATTGCTTTTAAATCCCTTACGTTTTGTTTTGATGTCTGGATGCCGTAGATTTCATCTGAGACGAAATTCCTTTGAAGGCCCACCAGCAGGTGGTCCCACGTGTCAGTCTCACCCCCCAGTCGTCGCGGCCTGGCCCTCGCCTCCCATCGCCGCAACAAACCGAGTGCCCGCCCCCTCCTCATTCCGCCTCCCACCACCACCACCACCAGGAATCAGCCCCCCTACCTGCGCCGCCGCTCGCCGGAGCCCGCGCCCGCGCCCCGCAGGTAACCGCGCTACACCCCTTTCGTCGCTTCCCACTCGTTCCCTTCCCTCTCGGGTACCTGGGATCTCTGATCTCGTGATCTGCTCCGGTCGTTGCGGATTGCACGCCGCCGACTCGGCTTGGCTCTTGGGGGCGCGGGATTCGAGAGGATGTGTGGATCGCGGCGTTTTCTGTGCGAATCTGATCGATTCGAGTGGTATTGCCCGCCGTTTGGTATCGATCGTACCATGACCAATCGCCCGCGTGTCTCGGGTTAGATCTCCCACGGGTGCGAATGCCAATAACTGAGAGGTGACGCTTGTTGTTCGCGATTCGTAGAGGGGATTGCCGTGTGATTCGGTCGGTGAGGGATCTGTATTCAGGGTCATTATAGCCGTTTCTTGTTTTCCATGTGGAGATTATGCTGTCCTGGCACCCAGAGTCTACTCAAATCTCTGATGAGTTTTGTTTTGGCATTTGGGCTTGACGTTGTGAAAATACCAGCAACAAATCCTTGTGATTTTGTGCTTGAACCGTGATTTTTCTCCAGTTCACTCCACTGGGACGGCTTAGATAGTGTAAATGCAATCGCAATGTTTTAATTTCTAGCCATTGTTCGTGACAAGCTTGCATCTTTGGTTTGTTGCTGCTGTTAGTGACTGTCATACCAAAACCCTCTTTTTCATTCAATAACAAACTTCTCAACATTCAATGCAAGATCCTTGATGGCTGCCGGTAGGGGTATTAACCAGCTTCTGAGGAGAACTCTCCATAACCAGTCTTCTGTAAGTATTTGTTACAACTCTTGCTTCCTTCTGCATGTGGTCGATTCGAAACAAGTCCATATCATTTGTTCTGGATTCCACTCCACGGCTTTACTAAAGTTATGGTGTCCAAGTAGGGGTAGATAATTGAAGTGTAATGTAAAAAGATATCATCTTGTGTCATCGTTGCATGAAATGTACTGAATGGGTTTTGCTACTCATATGCTGGAAACAAATCACATTTGGCATTTTTAGTCTGTTAGAATCAGCATGCTATGTTTTTCCTGATAGAGAAATCAGTTCTCAGTTCTCACACAAATTGCTGGGTGTTTTTTTTTTAAAGTTTCTTGTTTGGCAGGATTTACCTTTTCCTATTGTATAGAGTAAAATTAAATAGTTCTCAGTATGGTGCTCTTCAGTTATCCTAATTTTGTCGAAATTAATAGATCTGTAAGTGAGTTATCTGTTTAAAAGAACAAGTTAGTTTCAGTAGTCAAGGTATTTGCTTTTCGGGTTATGATTGTTCTTTCTAACATTATGATCATTTTTTCTAGGGTTCATCTCTGCTTTCCTCGTTCCGGGCAAAGCATGAGGAGTCCTCTACTGGACTGAGAGCATTAGCTCTTATTGGAGTTGGTGCTTCCGGTCTTTTAAGTTTCGCTACGATAGCATCTGCAGATGAAGCTGAGCATGGTTTGGCAGCTGCAGACTATCCCTGGCCACATGCTGGCATTCTTAGCTCTTATGATCATGCATCGTAAGTAAACCATATTTACTTCTTTTTAAGAAGCTTTCTTCCATTGGTATGGCCATTTGTTTACAATTTTATATAAGCTCGTTGCACAAAAATTAATTAATCTGCGATAGGCCTATTGCACTAATGTAGTTTCCCTGTAAGATAATGAAAAGAATGTCATAATGATGCTATCTGTTAATTGTTTTGCTTCCAAGGCTTTGTTTTTGAACTGCTAATACCCTACTATTCTTGTGTACTGCTAATACCTTTTATTTGAAAAATTCTATGAGCAGAATTAGGCGTGGACATCAAGTTTATCAGCAAGTGTGTGCGTCTTGTCACTCCATGTCATTGATTTCGTACCGCGATTTGGTCGGGGTGGCCTATACTGAAGAGGAAACAAAGGCAATGGCTGCTGAGATTGAGGTGGTTGATGGTCCTAATGACGAGGGTGAAATGTTCACACGTCCTGGCAAGTTGAGTGACCGCTTCCCGCAGCCTTATGCAAATGAGCAAGCAGCCCGATTTGCAAATGGTGGGGCATACCCCCCAGACCTCAGTCTTATCACAAAGGTAATAATAGCTCATGGCTTTGCATCACCTTGGTGTAATCTTTCATCTCCAGCTTGTAACTTACTGTTTTCAGTGCATATATTCAGGCAAGGCACAGTGGCCAGAACTATGTGTTTGCTCTTCTTACTGGTTATCATGATCCACCTGCTGGTGTTCAGGTAACCCTCTCTTGTATATGTTTTGTTTATACCAGGTAGCTTAGCTTTTGTAGTTGCTACTTCCTTGGTGTATTCTCTCTCAGTATCTTCCTTTACAAATGGTCAATAACAACCTCTTGCACATGGTTTGCAATCACTTCTGAGTTCCGTCACATGGATATATTTCACATCCACACACGAGTACATGATACTGACACCCGATTTTGCACTGTTCTATGTAAAGTGATCCTGCTGGACCTTGAAAGTGTGGAACTCCTGATTGTGATGTTTTAACTGTTTATATGTGCACTGTTGGTTGAGCAATATTTCTCTCCATTTTTCTTCGACCAATTCAGCTTCTCATTTTTTTTTGTCAATTATTGTTGTGAATTTGTGATTCTTACCACATGGGATCATTCTTTGATTCCAGAATCAGGATTTTGGACTCTAGTCTGGAAAGACTTGTTAACCTGTCCTGCAAATGTTGATCCCTTCTGCCGAATATTCTACAGATGAATGCCATACTTTATACACATCTAGAAAAGCCTTTCTTGTGAATCATCTAGCAAGAGATAGCTTACTTCATTTATTGTTGTAATATTTCATACTGTTTGCCCTTTGTTATTTGCTTTCTGTTGTAACTGCATTAACTGTTCTCGGGTTGATTTAACATCTAGATTCGTGAGGGTCTGCATTACAATCCCTACTTCCCTGGTGGCGCCATAGCCATGCCCAAGATGCTTATGGATGGAGCTATTGAGTATGAAGATGGTACTCCTGCAACTGAAGCCCAGGTAAGTCATTTATCCTTTGTTCGACCCTTCATGATTGAGTTCTTGGGCTAGCACTAAAGCATGATTCTCGTCATATTTCTATCACAGATGGGTAAGGATGTGGTGTCGTTCTTGTCATGGGCAGCTGAGCCTGAGATGGAAGAGAGGAAACTGGTAACTACCTCACAGCTCACGTAGATTTCTATGCTCCTAATTTTTAGCTGGCCATTGATCTGATATGGCTAATACCAACTTACTCTAATTATTCTAGATGGGAGTCAAGTGGATCTTCCTACTGTCACTTGCGCTTCTCCAAGCTGCATACTACCGTCGCATGAGGTGGTCAGTTCTGAAGTCTCGCAAGCTGGTCCTGGATGTTGTCAACTGAGGACTATTGCTTCTTTTCTTTACAACACTGAGTCTTTAAGTGGAAGCATTCGAAATAATGAGTTTGTGATGTACATTTTGCCACTGGGGTTGTGCCCCATGCCTAGAATTTCTTTTTGTTTTCTTCCTCTGCTGCAAAAGCATCTTCTCCAAGGGAGCAGTTATTCTCATTTTTTTTTGTCTGTTAATGCCTGAATGGTACCAGCAAGCTTCGAACAGAACAGTTGATGAAGTTCATAAATCCTTTATACTTCCAACTCTGCATCATTCTTTTGTCTTGTTTATGTCAGTTCCAGTTTTCTTTTTACTGGAGTCAAAATCAGGGTGGTCAAACAACACTCGATTAGAATTGCGATCTTTTGACCAAGTTGTAGGCCCCTTCTGGAACGCGTGGGAGTTTTTCCCGGTTCCCATAGGAGTTTAATAGCTCTTTTTACGTGAAATTCTTACGTTCCAAACGGGACGCGGCCTTAGTTGTATTGGGAACATAGTAACTTGACATGAAATGAAATAGTGCAATATTTACTGGAGACCACGTTCCGAGCGAGGCATTAAGATTTGCAACATTTCCACACAATTTAAGCAGAAATGAGATGGCAGATTGTTCACAGCCGCTTCCACAGCACACGGGAACGTCATCAAGCCGCAAAAATTGTAGGTCGAGACAATGTTTCATCTCATGCTGTCATGTACTAAGATCTGAAGATACATATGTACAGCAGAGCTAAGCTGCAAACATCAGGTAAAACTTTCTATTTCACCATTAACTAATGCCAAAGTGCTATTTACGGATCCTCGGTACGCGTGAACATAGCTCTGCCATAACACTGTAGCAACAGTGGAAAATATATAATACAAAAGATATTGTAGCTATTTGTCTGGGCCTTCGGTCCTAATACCCATACGCCGTAGATCCTCAACATTGAATGCAGAGGATCCTAATCCTACAAATATATCTGAGGTGCGAGGATTTACTGCCGCAGGTAGATTATGAAGTTTTGAACGCCGGATGCCCTCCTGGAAACAGATGAAGCCAGTTAAAAATCCGTGCTAGTAAAGGTTACACTTACACCCCGTTTGGCTACCAAGAATTGATGTGATTTCTGGAATTATATTAAAAATACTGATTCTAATTGGATTTGAATTTGATTCTAGGCAATATCAATTTCAAACTTTCTGTTTGGGTGCCATCTGGAATTGGGAAGGGGGTTTTCTAATCAGTAATGCTAATTGCTGAGAAGAAACAATTTTTTTTCGAGAACGGCAAAAGATTTGCACATCTTTGTATTAAGAAGAAAAAGGAAGAGAGTACAACAGTAGCAAAAGAGAAAACATCACTCCCAGCACAAGCTCTAAACAGAGCACTGGGAGCTTAGACAACCACTAGAAACAAAAAAAAGAAAGAAGGAAGAAGGAAATACAAGAGACTACTCAGACAATGTTAGCGACTGTAGACAAGGGGTTCCGGAAGCGCGCCAAAGCCGAAGCTTTTCAAACATCCTATGCAAGACTGACTCCAAAGGAGAAACTACCTTGTTAAACGCCCTTGCATTCCTCTCTTTCCAAATCAGCCAAGCGATAAGGATGATGCAGGAGTCTAAAGCACGAAGACTGGTTTGTGGTACCAATTGGCGAGTGAGCAACCAGAAATTCTCCAAGGACGCTTGTCCGGATGGGATACATTGAGGGGAACCTACCTGTTGCATGAAGTGAGCCCAAAGTTGGCCAGTAATCGCACAACCCACCAGAAGATGGTCTATCGTTTCCAAGTCATAGCGGCAGAAAACACAAATATGGTGATTAGCAATACCACGACTCTCTAGGCGGTCTGCCGTCCAACATCTCCTTTTGACCGACAACCACATGAAAAACTTACACTTGAGAGGGGCAACAGATTTCCAAATAGGTCGTGCACATGCAAACCTTAACGACCCAGAGAAGAAAGCCAGATATGCAGACTTTGCCGAGAAATGACCCGACCCATTCCACCTCCACTCGAAGTGATCCTCCTTTCCCGGTGTTAAACAGATAGCATTCAACCGCTCCCATAGCCGAAGGTACTCCACTAACGCAATGGAGTCCAGGGCCCCTGCGATGTCCTGTATCCACCGACCATTGAGCAAAGCTTCCCGGACAGTACGCTTGTTTTTCACTGTTAGGGGAACCGACCTGATAAGAGAGGGAGCAAGGTAACCGATACTGTGTCCACCCAACCAGCGGTCCAACCAAAATAAAATTCGGTCCCCACTTCCGAAGTGAATTAAAAGCGAAGCTTGGAACATATCGCTCTCTGCCTTATTGCATTGAGCCTTGAGGTCACGCTATGACCGGTCGCCCCACGATCGTTGGAGCCAAAGCCACCTCATCCGAAGTGCTTGGCTGAGCAGCCTTAGGTTGTGGATACCTAATCCCCCGAACTGTACTGGTCTACATACCGCCGCCCAAGCAACGAAACAATGACCGCCAGCCACGAAGTCCGTTCCTTTCCACAAGAAAGCCCGTCGGCGCTGTTCAATTACTTTGATAACCGCAAGTGGAGGCTCCAAAGCCATGAAAGAGTAGACTGGAAGCGTCGTCAAGACTGACCGTACCAAGACCAACCGGCCCCCTTGTGTGAGCAACTGTGAGAGCCCGCGTTTTTAAGACCTAACCTCGTAGCGGTAATCGGGGTTTAGCAGCGGTTAATCTTTTCTTAGCGGCAAGTTAGCGAGAGTATTAGATCGCTCCTAATTAGCCGAAGCGTATTGCATCATTCATTCATTCGCTCCATTCTTGCAGCACAACAGTTTGATCATTAGATAAATAGAATGCATCGTCATTTGCATTAGACAACAAATCAACAACTGCATTAGATAGTGCATCAGTAGTTCATTTTACATCCACAGAATCCATAATCATCAAGCAACAGTTACATGCATACATCCCGCATCATATAACCCTGAAACAGATTTGTAGCCCTATTGCCTAGAACCATCTCCGCTGCCCACGAGCATCACAATATCACAAGCACCACAGTGCGTTCCTATCCTCTGCCATCAAAAAGGGGCAGCACCGTCCTTATCTCCCCAGCCCCCCCGCTCATTCACCACAGCCATTTCACCCCATTCACCCCGATCCGAACAGAGAGAGCCGGCGGCCAAAGCGCCGGGAGCTTAGCGTCGCCAAGGCGCCGAGCTCTCGGATCGCCAGCCGCCAAGAAGACCACCCATTCACCGCCGGCATTCCCCACCTCAAGCTTCACCAATCATCAGTCACCAGCAGAACGAGCACAACACAACCATACCATTCTTCACTTCATCATCAGGTAAAAATAATGAGCATATGAACTAGAGGTGAGCATACGCATACCTTGAAGCTGCATCTTATACCTCCAGTAGCCCTTCCCATCTCCAGATCTCCAACCACTAACCTGCATTCATCCATTGAGCATTCATCAGTGGCGCTCAGTATAGATCCAGTAGAGTTGTAGGAGGAGGAGCGTTGGTCTTCGGCACCGGCGGCCGGAAGGCCGAGCCGGCCGGACTCTAACCCTAGCAGCAGTAGCGCGAACCAGAGGAGTAGTCTGGGGGGAGGAAGACCCGAGCCGAGGGAGGCGAGGGCGCAGCGGTGCTGGTCTCTGACCGCGCCGGGAGAAGTCGACCGAGGGTAGAGCCGAGCGGCGGCGGCGAGCCCAGCGGCAAGGAACCGGATCCAAGTCGGATATGGGCCGAGCAAGGGCCAGCAGTGGTAGAAGGAGAAGGGGAGGGGGAGAGACCGAAGCCGAACCTAGGGGAGGCGGCGTAGAGCCAGATCCGAGCCGGATCTGAGCCGAGTAGGGGCCGGCGGGGATGGAAGAAAACGGGAGGAGGGAGAGACCGAGTCGCGCCGGGAGGAGCAGCCGAAGGGGAGTTGAAGGTCGGTGGCTAGATTTGCGCCGGGAGTAGGTTAGCCGAGAGGAGCCGAGCAGGGGCCGGAACTGGAAGGGAAGCAGGAGCAGCGGCGCCGGGAGCCGGCGCGAGGGAGGCGAGAGAGGAGCAGGGCGGCGGCGCCTTGAAGCAGAGGGAAGAAGAGGGGAATCGGGAGTGTGCGTGAGTGCTTAGTGTGTGCGTGTGTGTTTAGCGTGTGCGTGAGTGCTTAGTGTGTGCGGTGTGCGTGTGTGTGTAGGCTGTGCGCGTGTGTGGGCTTAGAGTGGGCCGGCCGAGTGAGATTAGAGAGAGAGAGAGATGAGAGGGAAGGTTAGGTTAGGATTAGGGCTTTAGATTTAGGATTTGGTTTAATCTCCAGTCAGTGTAGATTCTGGTTGCTCGGTGGTTGACTGCTAGAATTCGTTGAGTAGTTTGTGCTTCTGTGGCTGTTAGTTAACTGGTGGATTTAGACAAGCGGGCGACTGCCAGAGAGTGCTAACTTCGATTAGACCGCGAAAGCATTTTAGTAATTAAAATGTGCTAACTTGTAGTCGTCGCTAACTTATGTATCCATATTATCACTCAAATCAACTACGTATTTACTTATACTATTATTCGTTGCCGATCTACTACAGAAGGCGAATCAGCACAGACCGGAGCAGCTGACCAGAACTTCATCGGCACCAACCTTTCCTACCTCTACGAAGGCAAGCGATTCTCTTGAACATTAATATAGTTACTTTAAAAATATACCCTATCTTGCACTATTATATGTATTGCATCAAAATGGTTTTCCAAAACCTAAAGAAAATGATTGAGATAAGATAAGATGATTAAGGAAAGAATGAAGCTTATTAGGAGGGTAAAAGGGGGCCCTGGCTGGGGAAACGCGATGATGATGTTGAGGTAAGAGGTGGGCCCCTTTTTACATATGGCTATAATATAAGGACCAACAAACTCTTGCTCGGTCGATGTCAGTATTCGATGCCAACCATTTTCCCGTTTGTGAGCGAAAAATGCTACCTTGTTACGTGACTATGCTCTCCACATCGGGTAAGTAATAGGTGTGTGTGAGTGATATGGAGGAACCCAGACCGGTGGGGATAGTCCGAAGTGGGGATCCAAGGCGCTATATGCGCTAAGGTGGAGTGTTGAGTGCGGGATAGAAGTCGCCTCAAGCAACCTCACCGAACTTCGGTGGATGATGAGGTCGGCGTGACTTAATCTGCACCGCGGAAGGTGATGGGTGGAGAAATTAATCACGTAACTCGAAAACGTTACGTATTCGATCTCGAACCCGCATCTAAGGCAATGCGGTGGACCCATTCACGAGAGTTCGAATAGCTATGGGTAAAGTGGTACAAAGCCTGCGCAGTGCAAAACTAAATCATGAATTCATGCTAGTCTCCAGGATTGGAGTCTACGGGAACCACAGGGGGTCTTTCGTCTTTCCGAGTGACTAGTAGAGTTTTTCAGTATTAAAACTTGCCACTTTTTGTCGAGATTTATTTTCTAAAGTGAGATGGTTTAGAAATTGTGATAAATAGTAGAGATAGTGCATCCTTTGCATCTTTTGCTATTAATGCTTGCTGAGTACATTCATTTGTACTCAACCTTGTTAGTATTCTCCTTTGTAGACCCTAGTCCAGCAGGGAAGTATCCCGAGTGGGGCGAAGGCACTGCAGGTACAGATGAGACCACAGGAGGCGAAGATCCTTACTACGAGGCGCAGGGCGAGATGGACTCCGTATTTGACTCCTGGGACGAATAGGAGGCCAGTGGAGTCTGGCAGGCAAGAAGGGGGATTAGTCTCATTTTGGCTATGTAAATTAGTATGTGTGCCGTAAGACTTTAGCCCTGCGTGACTAACTGTTTGAATAAAGGACAGTTTCTATCTTATTGTTCTGATGCGCTAACTCTGGTAAGGCTTACTATTCGTTGGAGCGGTGTTCTACCGGGCAAACGAATAGTAATCCGTATGCTTAAGTGCTATTACCCCTGGGGTAATAACACGGGGCGTGAAAGCAACGTAGCCTTCCAGTGTTGCAATCTAGATCCAATCTTATCGATGAGTGGTTGGAAATCATTCCTGACAGGTTTACGCACTGAAAGAGGCAGGCCAAGATATTTGCAAGGAAGCTGTACAAGGGGACATCTTGACTCCTCCTCAAAGAGCTGGAGATGTTGAGGAGCACAATGGATTGGGGAGAAGGAGCTCTTAGCAATATTCGTTTTCAAACCGGACGCTTCACCAAAGGCACGTAGAATGACATGGATAGTGGCTATGTCCGAAGCAACGGGCGACAGAAAGCGAGCAGCATCATCCGCGTAGAGCGAAAGTCGATGAGGTATGACCAGGGATCAAAAAACCGGCCGGTTACCGGATTTACCAGTGGGTACCGGGAAACCCTAAACCGGCCTGTTTTTCCGGATTTTGCAAAGCCAAATTCCAAATTTTGAATGGTTTTTAAGCAAATTCAATCAAATTTCATCCGGATTTTTTTCCGGGAAATCCGGTTACCGGCCGGTTTTTTTTTTTGGGCAGTGAACGGGATTTCCCCCGGGAACGGGTTTTTGATCCCTGGGTATGACAACCTGAGTTGCTAGAGGCTGGAGGAGAGCAGACCGTTCAGCCGTAATAATGAGATTATTGAGGACGTCTATGGCGATGACAAAGAGCAACGGGGATAGGGGATCTCCCTGTCGAAGCCCTCGACCGTGGTGGATGGTGCTTCCAGGCCGACCATTGAGAAGAATGCAAGTAGAAGCTGTTGACCACATGATCGAAAGCCACGCACACCATTTACGACCGAACCCTTTATGCCGTAGAACTTCCAGGAGGAACGGCCATGAGACTGCATCAAAAGCATGGGCAATGTCTAACTTCAAGAGAAAGGCGTGCCTTCGAAGGTGGTGGAGAGTGCGCGCCGTTTGCCGGACCATGAAAAAATTATCCTGAATCGAGCGCTTCGCGATGAAAGCAGATTGGTTGGGGGATATGATGGTCGATATTACCGGCGCCAGTCTCCTGGCAAGTAACTTGTAGAAGATCTTCGTAAAGCTATGCAGCAAGCTAATTGGGCGAAAGTCTTTAACTTCTGTTGAGTCGGAGAGAAGAAACAAATGAATGAACAAATAAAACATCAATCGTGCAAGAGGTAGGACCATGAACACCACCAAGTAGCCATCCAACAATAATTTGATTCCGTTCACTGCATTGTGGCAAAACCACGAGCACCGAATCCTTGCGGTCAGGAAAAAACACATCCAAGAAGCAGAAGCAGCAGGGGCAAACGCCATGGTCGATCAGAAGGTAGCAAGCGTACCATCAGGTTAAAGCGCTGCCGTCACTTGCCCTAGGGACGGCGACCTCCACAAATTAGAAGAGAAATCAACAGCACACCTTTCATGGTGATGCTTATCTTGAAGATAAAGGTTGGTAAATGATAGATAAGCTGATACTGTGAAACATGATATAGAGCCCAGCAAAAACAAAACAACAACAATAATACCGACATTTAGAATACCAACAGAGTGACAAATGAGCAGCTGAAACTGACAAAACACTCAAAACTTTATGCTAATGGAATGAAATCTAAATACGTCAAACTCAAATACACCATACTGAATACTCACAGCAAGTGAAAACTCAAATGCATAGTTCTGTACTTAAGAACGTCTAAACTCTAAAGCAAAGAGCAAAGTTGTGATATCAGTGTAAATAAAAAAGTCCACACCCTTACCATCCAGTAGTATTGTCCAATAATTCTACAATATGAAAGAACATTCCGCAATGTTAATTTTATAAACCTGAAATTCCGAAAATGCTCCTATCCAAGCCACTAGGAAACTGCCAGTGAGTTTAACCAAACTAGAAGGGCATGTACTATGCGAGATGCAGTATATCATGTGACATCAATTATGGTTTGCTTCCTAAAATGATGTGATGCACATCCTTGTGTAAAGGGAGCTAATACAGTGTTACTAACAAATCATATTTGCAATAGATACAAGCATTTAATCAGTTTGAGAAAACAATTGCTACATTGTCTTAAGTCTGAAATTTGGAATGATCAACACAAAATTCTTTGATGTCATAATTTTTGTCGGTTTTACTTTTTCCTTTTTTATTTTTTATTGAATGTCATCTTTCTATTCTTTGAACTTTTCGAAGTATGATAAAGTAGAGTTGAATTTTTGTGTTTTTGCTAGGATACAAAAATGGATAGAAATTATGCAATAAGCCTATTACAACCATATGCACCAATATAAGCTTATTACAACCATATGCACCAATATAAGCAGGGGAAAACGTATGTTATTTCTTATATTGATCTGTGCGAACTCAAGTTGGTAACGAGTGGTCTACTAGCAAGGATGACATGTAACTGACCTCTCTTGTAGGTTGTGGCAAAAGATAAATACACAAAATAATTGCGGCTGCCCACAGCCTCACTACTAATCTATATTTCATTATTTCTAAATACATGAATGATGCATACTAGTATAAGCGACATATAATTGTGACCATGTTCAACTAGGAATTGCGTTGTACTGTTGTACTATAGGGCTTCTGATTTGTTTTCAATTTAGATTTTTCTTCTTTCAAACTCAATTGACTCTACTAGCAAGAGAAGGACAGCATGTGAATCAGTGAATGTGCTTGGCAGGTGTGCTATATTTTAATAGGCATTGCTCACAGAATCTACATGCCACTCTCACTGAATCCAAGCTCCTGATCTATTACTGAAGCTATATTTAATTACGCATTGCTATACTTCAATTCTACATGCTAATTTCCAGTATTGACAATATATTCCTTTTTAAAATAATATTGACAATGCTATCATAAACTGATCTTGTACACTTTGTTTCATTGCACAATACTGACATGAAGGTTGGAGCTTAGTACCTGGAGCGTTAAAGCCACGGCATACTCCCAACGTTGCCATTACAGAATTGCATGAATACGAAATGGGTAATGGAAACCATCTTCAATATGGGACGGACAGAATTGACATATACCATCTTCAATATGGCTATCTCCATGTATGATTGTATTGTTGGAACCCACGACAACTCTTTTGGTTTGGCGAGAGAGAACAATCATAGCAAGTACACAAGAGACATAATAACTTGTTTCATAGCAAGTACACAAGAGACATAATAACTTGTTTACGAGCAAAACCTACGTCTCCAGAAGCCAAATCGCGGCGGCTCCGTCCGTATGAAGAGTTTATTTCCTTTTCTTTTGATTAGGATTACAAGAAACCCGATTACATGTTCGACTCAGACTTATAGTCTGTACCCTTTGTATGACTGTGTCTAGAAAACACACAACCCTACCTTGCTATATAGAGCCATACACAACAATGATCCAAGCTACCGTCACCTGGACAAGAAGAAGAAAACACCTAGGGATATACGGGTATTTGGGCCCACTACTGGCCGGGCTAATTCGTATCTGGGGCGTACAAAGCTGGGCCTGGGCCTACAGCGTGATCCGGCAAGAGGCGAGCGCCGTCCGATGCGAGATCCGCGGTCCGGATCGAGGTGGAGACAAGTTTGCGGAAGAAACCCCATACAACGTCGTTTTATCAACAGAATCCTCCCTGGTAACGATCGCGCACATATCCATGTTTGGTTTCACTCTGAACGTAGGATCGATAATTAGCGGCTCAGATGGAAGCACGGGAGGGTGGGATAGGATAGAGGCTTTTGCTAGGAAAACCCCTGTGGTTCCTCAATTAATGCGAATTGCTCCACCTTCTCGAAGCCCCAAGCACACACGGTCTCGAGGCTTCCCCCAAATCCCCAGAACCCTAGTAGAGCTCGAGCTCGTGATGGCGACGACGAGCGCTACGACGGCGAGCTCCACGATAACGACCGCGACGACAGAGGGCGATGTGGATCGCGAGCAAGAGCACGGCAATGGCGCGGCTGCCGCCCCCGCCGCGGGGCAGCAGGAGGAGGACGAGATGATCGGGCCGGGTCCGGCGCCGGCGCGGCAGCGGCAGAAGCGCCCGCTCCAGTTCGAGCAGGCCTTCCTAGACGCCCTCCCCTCCGCCGCTATGTGCGTATTCTCCTCTCCGTTTAGGGCTAGGATTTGGGGGGGTCGCTTGCAGCTGCGTGCCTGACTTTAGCGGTTGCTTTTGCAGGTACGAGAAGAGCTATATGCATCGGGACGTCGTCACCCACGTCGCCGTCTCCCCCGCCGATTTCTTCATCACCGGGAGCGCAGATGGTGATCTCTCGCACACTCCCGTCTCCGTACAGTGTCTTATTTCGCGCGCAGTTGTGATTTGTGCTACTGGTTGAATTAGCTAGTTGCATCCTGTCTTGAATTTTAGCTGGATGTTTTGTTGAAATGGCAAGCTGTTCTGTGCGTGTCTAGGGCTTAGGCCTGTGGACCGACTTATAAATGCTAGGGCTTACTGGATTTGGTGAAGAATGTTGCGTGAGGAGCTTAGATCTATGCAGGGGATCAATTTCATTGAGCTTATAGGGAAAGTTGGTTGATTCCATTTCATGTGATGGGATTTTAATTAGCTTGCTTTTCTTTTGTCTCCCCAGGACATCTGAAATTTTGGAAGAAGAAACCGGTTGGGATTGAATTTGCTAAACATTTTCGGTCTCATCTCAGTCCCATCGAAGGCTTAGCTGTGAGTGCCCTCATTCTTATGTAACCTCCTCAATTCAGGAAAAAAAAAGTTGTTACATTCATGGTACTTATCTTATTCTGCATAAAGTATATTTAGCTTGCTAGTTGCTACTCTCAGTGATAGCTCCTACCTGTGATAATATGATCAACCGCAAATTATAGCGTGATTCAGTAATGCAGGTGAGTGTCGATGGCTTACTTTGTTGCACAATCTCCAGCGATCGGTCTGTGAAGATATATGATGTTGTAAACTATGACATGATGTTCATGATGCGTCTCCCATTTGTTCCTGGGGCAATTGAGTGGGTTTACCGACAAGGGGATGTTAAACCAAAACTTGCTGTTAGTGACAGAAATACACTTTTTGTTCACATATATGATACTCATTCTGGTTCAAATGACCCCATCATCTCCAAAGAGGTAATTTGTTGTTGCCTTCTATGTTTTATTTATTTATACACAATTCCTTTGAATTTAAGTAACCAAAGGATATGTACCTTATGAGCTTCTTCTTTAACTTCAGATTCATGCTGGCCCTGTAAAAGTTATGAAATATAACCATGTGCACGATGTTGTGATATCCGCTGATGCCAAAGGACTCCTGGAATACTGGTCTCCATCTACCCTCAAGTTTCCAGAAGATGTGTACGTTGTTGCTTCCTTGGAGTTATTTTCAGCATCATGTAACTTCCAAATTTGTCTTTGTTAAACATTGTTCTGAACCACTGCAAACTTAGTACATGCTCCCACCTTCCATTACTTTTTGCTGAAAACTACTTAGCTGGAACAACGCAACAGATAATATATGGTTGAACCCGGTGAGATGTAATTAGATACTATTATGTTCAGTAAAGGTGCAATAGTTGAAGGGATAACATAGTCAACGTCCCAACTTGAAACCATGTACTGAATCACTTCTTTGCTTGATAGTCGCCTACCTAGTTGTTTGTGGTTTGGATTGTTAGTTTATCTTTCTGAATCCTGTCACTTTGTCAGCATGTTGCTATGAGTTCCTACTTCCTTTCGTGGTAGCTATATTTGTATTTGTTAAGAGCTGTTCTTTTCCCCCTAGGTAAATGCATCAACTCATAGACTTATCATTGCTTGATGTTGCTATTTGCTTTATGCAGGGTGAACTTTCGTTTAAAAACAGATACAAATCTATTTGAAATTGCAAAATGCAAGACAAGTGTGTCTGCTATTGAGGTACTTTTTTTTTATTTGGTCCACACATGATTTGCATACTTTGCTTCTTCATTCATAGAACTAGACATAAAATTGCACAACAAGGAACTTGAATGCTCTGCGGCAGAATAAATATATTCCTGCTGCGCATAGACAGCTACACAGCATCTTTTGCTTGTTCTTTTTACCAGCACAGGCTGCACAGCACTTAGTCACTTAGCTGACAGAGGTATCTGAATTTGTAAGACTTGGCATATTCATCTTATCTTAGTACTTGGGGCTAGATCACCTCATTCTGAACCACTATGATGAGCTAAAAATGATGTCAACTATCTAAGCGAAATTAATTCGGTCAAATGTGTTATCAAATCTGATACTTTTTTAGAAATGAATCAAATGATTGCCACTCTTATTCTTTTTATCATACACTGAATAATTCTGCTAAATGAGCTGGTGTTGTCCAGGTGAGCAATGATGGCACTCAATTTGCCGTCACATCCCCTGATCACAGGATACGGGTATTTTGGTTCAAAACTGGCAAACTAAGACGTGTATATGACGAGTCCCTTGAGGTAAGAATCTTCGCCTGTCCAATGTTTGAGGCACAGATAAATATTTTTTTATTGTAATTTCCAACTGAATATTATCAATTGTAGGTCGCGCAAGATCTGCAGAGAAGTGATGTTCCGTTGTATCATCTTGACGCTATTGATTTTGGGCGAAGAATGGCTGTTGAAAAGGAAATAGAAAAGACAGAAAATGTTCCACAACCAAATGCTGTCTTCGATGAGAGCTGCAACTTTCTTATTTATGCTACCCTTTTGGGCATAAAGGTATGCCATAGTTTCTTTCTTTACATCTTTTCCTTCATATATTTCAATATTTGGTGCTTTGTGTACGTCACTATTACTAGTCCATTTTTTTTTTGTTACATTTGGGATTATAAATGTTTCTTGAGGAAATTCCTTAATGATGTCTAGCACACCAAGTAAGTAACCACGGTGTGCTCCTAGTTGCTGATTGCATGTACAAATATTGACAATATATAATTTTGTCTGGCTTATGTTTGTGAGCTGAAATCTTTCTGTAAGACTCATTGTTGTTATCATACATACGCAGACTGTAAATTTGCACACAAATAAGGTTTCCCGTATTCTGGGAAAGGTAGAGAACAATGAGAGGTTTCTGAGAATCGCTCTATACCAAGGTGACAAAGGCAGTAAGAAGGTTAGGAAAATACCTTCAGTAGCCGCCAATGTTAATGACAACAAGGAGCCTTTATCAGACCCAACGCTGCTTTGTTGCGCCTTCAAGAAACATCGAATATATCTCTTTAGGTACGCCAGTTCAACCATCTCATGAGAACATTTCATTCGCTGGTTGCTCACTGCTGCTTCTGCACAGTGACTTCCTCTTCAGAAATTTGTTCATATATGTTATTATTTCTTAAAAGTGTAGCGTCATGCTTCTTATCAATTCCTTTACACCATACAGTCGTAGAGAACCGGAGGAGCCTGAAGATGCAACTAAGGGTAGGGATGTCTTCAATGAAAAACCGCCACCAGAAGAGCTTTTGGCTGTATCAGATTTAGG
This sequence comes from Ampelocalamus luodianensis, assembly GCA_036346255.1. Classification (NCBI taxonomy): domain Eukaryota; kingdom Viridiplantae; phylum Streptophyta; class Magnoliopsida; order Poales; family Poaceae; genus Ampelocalamus; species Ampelocalamus luodianensis. The sequence continues at coordinate 873,993 of CM070632.1, read as the reverse complement.
AAAGGCTGCTACAACATCACTACCTGATAGTTTGGTATGGTTTCTCGATCATTTGTGTGTGGTGGTTATTACTCCTTTGTTGGATGGAAATCTGATATCTGCAATTCTGAATTGTATGTGAGGGTTAGTCTCGTAATTGTCCTTTTCTGGATCACCTGAACTTAGATGTATTTCCTATTTCAGGTGCTGCATACTTCTATGGGTGACATTCACTTGAGACTATATCCAGAAGAGTGTCCAAAAACTGTGGAGAATTTCACTACCCATTGCCGGAACGGTTATTATGATAACCTCATATTTCATCGTGTAATTAAAGGGTTCATGATTCAGACTGGGGATCCTTTGGGGGATGGCACTGGTGGGCAATCAATCTGGGGCAGGGAATTCGAAGATGAGTTTCATAAAAGGTATTTTAGTCGTATACGTCTTCTTTTTCTCTTTTGCACAAATGTGTGCATTCTCCAATGGCCAATGCGGGACTGACAACTATGGTGGTTATGACAACTATGGTTGTTATCTTGCAGCTTGAGACATGACCGACCTTTTACACTTTCAATGGCCAATGCGGGACCAAATACCAATGGTTCTCAATTCTTTATCACCACTGTGGCAACTCCATGGCTAGATAACAAACACACCGTGTTCGGTAGAGTTGTGAAAGGAATGGATGTTGTTCAGGTATCGGACTTTTGCATATTCACTTAGTTGCTGAACGTTGTCTTTTCATTTTCTTATTTTATCTTCCTAACTTTACATTTGTGTTTAAAGCAAATCGAGAAGGTGAAGACTGACAAGAATGACAAACCATATCAGGATGTGAAGATCCTGAACGTTACAGTTCCCAAGACATAAGCTCCCATTTAATCAATTGGTCAGTTTCTCCTCTCAGGAATTTGTTACATTTTGGATTAATTTTTCTTGTTTCCTTGTACATATTGTGAAATACCTGCGATGCAAATTGGCGTTAGATGGGCTAGATGATTTTTTTTCCCTGAATTACCTACATACGTAAACACTGGACTATCAATCATGATAATATGTGATAGAAAACTGATAATCTTGATTCACAAATTCTGATACGGTCCTGGTTTACTTTTGTGGCTATCAAGCTTATTTCAGGATGAGACCATCTTTTTGTTTCTTCCCATTGATAGTATACCCACAATGTGCAGGACAACTTTGATTAGCGTTGATTTGGTTTTTCCTTGGATGGATTTCATCTAAAGTTAGGTTTGTTGTGGTAGACGTAAATACTTGGAAATTTACTTTAGCAGATCATGTATTAGCAAATCAAAAGCATCTTGGGATGTAGGCAACTTGCAGGGAATCAAAGCAGCAAAACAAAACGTCTTGGGTGTAGGAAACTTGCAGGAAAACAAAGCGTCCTGTGATTTTTTTATCATATAATTTTATTTTTGCACGTTTCTCCTATGAACTGATGTGATCATGTAACCCATTCAAGGAATGGTTCCGATTCTTTTATTTTCAGTGTTCTCATGTCACGTACCTTCTCCAGGTTTGGGATGTTATGCCTTAGATAAATGTGCTTCCCTTGCCTCTGAGAAGAAGTGTTTTTCTGCTGTGGTGCATCGAGCTTACCCTTCTTCACCAGAGGGAGCAGCACCGTCTTATTAGAATCATGAAACTTGTGTCCGGACGACGCCTCTGTGTCGCCAAAGTTGTATTCAGCCTTCCGTCCAGAATCACGGGGCGAAGGGACCGTGGACGGGATTGGTTTTGCAAGTTTATAGGGGAAATGTAACCGGCTTAGTTGGACGAGGACACGAGGAAAGATTTGTCCACATCGTGAGTTGTATTAATCTGTTTTAATTTCATGGGAGTTACTGCAATGTTGATACGATAACTAATCGTGGGGTTACTGCTGACACGTACTTGCCCCAGTACATATGATACGAGGAGAGCTGCAGCGTGGACGATTCTTGTTTGACGGTGCCCTGTCGCAGGCCTCATGTCAGCAGCCATCGGGCGGCTTTGAGACCGACACCTCGTCTTCCGTCGTATCCTGCTCGTCATGTTGGTGTTGGCTTGATCAATCACTCGCTGTCGTGTCATCCTTGCTGGCCAGCCAGGGAAGCTCTTTGGCCGCCAGCGTCTGTACGCGGCGTGGAGCTGAGCTTTGCTTTGCAGCCGTCCTGTGCGGCATGAATCATGCCGCGAACCTGGCTGGGATTCATGCCGCGAACCTGGCTGGGTTAGATAGGAATCGAGGTGTTCCCATGTGGTGCGATGACCGACGACTGTTCCAGTAAGTTACTACTGCTACTGGTACAAAGCGTCAACGGATGCTGGCATATTGAAGTTCTAGGCGCATCTGGATCGTTCTAGAACAGTCTATTTTTTTCTCCTCATGCTAGATTCCTCCTAGGCGTCTTGTGCCGTCGCCCTTGTTTTTAGGGCTCGCGATCTGCGTCACTAGCATGGGAGGAGAGAGAGAGAGGGGTAGGTGTTGAAAGAAGCCACCGCTCTATAAAAAAAAAAAGCATAGGTTCGGATCAATCGTTACATTATATTAATGTCGTAAACCGATATACGGCACCGTTTGCTGAGTACCGTTAACGCGTACAACAGGGGATCCGGATCCGGATCCGTATTGAAATGGGTCTGGCTGACAGCGTGACGTCAGCTCTTAGGTGTGTAATGTGTTTGTGGTGAGAACGGGCAAGGGAGTCGCAGATGCGGAAGCCTCCGAGACCCGGGTGGAACAGGGGAGGCCATCGGTATGGACGGCCAGGAGCGCGCCACGCCAGAATTAGTGTGGGGGGAGGCGGCCAATAGGAAATGAAGGATACAAAAGGTGAGCGGACGGGCGCAGTTTCCTCCCACCTGCCCCACGTCTCGTCTCGTCTCCTTCCTTCCCGTCGCTCTCGTCGCTGAGTGATCTGCCCCTGCGCTCCGTCGACTTTCCTCTCCGTGTTGCTGGGTTCGCATGGCGGCGGAGAAGCACTTCAAGTACGTCATCCTCGGCGGCGGCGTCGCCGCGGTATGTCTCTCTCTCTCTCTCCCTGTCTGTCTGTGTGAAATTGTCGATCCTTCTGATGCTGATAAGGTTTCTGCGTTTCATCCTATAATTCGATTGGGGAGAATCAAAAGCAGCAACGATTCGATGATGTATTCGCTCGTGGTTTTGATCTAACCTGACAAAGACAACTTGAACATCTGCAGGGCTACGCGGCAAGGGAATTCGCCAAGCAGGGCGTCAAGCCTGGGGAGCTCGCCATCATCTCCAAGGAAGCGGTATGTTATGATTATTGGGCCTTCTGATTGCAACTAATCTCTCTCAATAATTGTTTACCAGTACATCGATGCAGCTTTCTGGGTATGGTACGGCTCAACGTGATTAAATTGAAAACGAACATGGCTAGTTGAATACAACACACTCGTACACCTAACCTTGTTTTTTTTTGCAAATTTATTTCGCCGAAAAAGCACAGGCAAACTCGGCAAGAAAAACAGCACCGTGATTCTTAAGGCCCTTTTAGCACCATCTTCCCTACCGCTAGTTGTTGCCAGTAATCACTTGTGCGTAGTTGACCAATTTGTTTTTGCTTACAACAAACATTTCGTCTTTTCAGGTGGCTCCTTATGAGCGCCCTGCACTCAGCAAGGGATACCTCTTTCCTCAGAGTAAGCCCTGCAAGCAGTCTTGTCTGTTTTCCCCTCTGTTTTGTCTGACGATCCGTTGAATTCCTTACTGATTCCCGACGCATGTTCTATGAACAGATGCCGCAAGACTTCCGGGATTTCACACGTGTGTCGGGAGCGGCGGAGAGAGACTCTTGCCTGAATGGTACTCAGAGAAAGGTAAAATCTTCCTCAATCCCTTGCAGTTAATTGTAGGCTGTTTTTACAAGGGTGGTTATTGGTTCTTTAACATGAGCACCTGCGCCTTTACCCATTGCTTTTGCACTTAGCTGCAACGGTGATCGTTTAAGGTGGGTGCTATGTTTAATGCCATTTTATAGTTCTATTGCCTACGATTGGAATCACTTCCTTGCTCCAAATTCACATAACCTGGTTAGTGTCTACAGAACAACGCTTCTGGCTAACCATCCTGTAGTTTGTTCTGGTTGCTTCACTAATCACTTAACCCCCACTAGTTTGCTACGGAAGTTTTCAATGCGAAGTGTATGACAGCATGAGCTGACATGAAGACCAATCACTTACTGAGGAGACGTTCATTTCTAATGCTACCTGATTTAACTGGGCAAAACACACCATTTCGGCAGTCTATCCGACAGCTTGGTTGAAAATGCATAAAAAGACTTCCTTTGTAAGGTTTTTGCAGCTCTGAGAATGCCATGATTATGTCTGTTTGCAGGCATCGAGCTGATCCTGAGCACCGAAATTGTCAAGGCTGATCTTGCCTCCAAGACATTGACCAGTGCAGCTGGAGCAACCTTTACCTATGAGACCTTGCTCATTGCCACCGGCTCCTCGGTGAGTTCTGAACTGTAGTTTTTTTCTCCATGAAAAATAAAGGCACTTCTTATATGTCAATTCTGATTGTGAACTTGTTGATTTTGCTTTTGTCTGATTCAATTTTTTCGTACTTATGTTACTCGTGATATTTATATTTGTTTGCTCGCTCAGGTCATAAAGCTCACTGACTTTGGCGTTCAAGGAGCAGAATCCAACAACATATTGTATCTAAGGGATGTTGATGATGCCGACAAGTTGGTCGCAGCTATGCAAGCAAAGAAGGATGGGAAGGCTGTTGTTGTCGGAGGTGGCTACATAGGACTTGAGCTCAGCGCAGCACTGAAGATTAACAATTTTGATGTCACTATGGTGTATCCTGAACCGTGGTGCAGTAAGTCTCCTTATTCTTATATCTGGAAGCTTATTATATTGTATTCTCTGAATAGTTAGCAGCAAGGAAACACCTTCTCTCCTCTCTATATAGTTGGCACACAAACTTATGATAATGCCAAATCAAATCTCATATTGGAAATGTCATCTCTTGTAGTGCCCCGTCTCTTCACTGCTGGTATTGCTGCTTTCTATGAGGGCTACTATGCTAACAAAGGAATCAACATTGTAAAGGGCACTGTGGCTGTTGGTTTTGATGCTGATGCCAATGGAGATGTGAGTACCGTGTGCACTTTCTGCTCAATAGCATCCGCTGTGAAGGCGAATACTCACCTGCAGGTTCAATTGTTCTTGCTTGACAGGTTACCGCAGTCAAGCTAAAGGATGGAAGAGTACTCGAAGCTGACATTGTTATCGTCGGAGTCGGTGGCAGACCACTGACAAGCCTCTTCAAAGGTCAAGTTGCAGAGGAGAAAGGTGGAATCAAGGTTAGTTCACTTCTATTGACGAAGGTTATCATCCAATTGAGTGACTCAGTTATCTCTCTCTGTACCGGGGACGCTCAATGAGATTGTTCGTGCTGCTACATTAAGGTTTGACATATATTTTTCAATCTTCTTTTGTCACCCAGGCTGATGCATTCTTCGAAACAAGTGTTCCCGGTGTATACGCCATTGGTGATGTGGCCACCTTCCCCCTGAAGCTGTACAATGAGCTGAGGAGAGTGGAGCACGTTGACCATGCTCGGAAGTCAGCCGAACAGGCCGTCAAGGTGAGCCGTAATTCTTATTTTGTATCACCATGGCTGCCATTTATCAGACCCTTGTGTTTGCCTCACCGTCAAATGCTGTTAATTTACAGGCGATCAAGGCCAAGGAGTCCGGCGAGTCGGTCGCCGAGTACGACTACCTGCCGTACTTCTACTCCCGGTCATTCGACGTCGCGTGGCAGTTCTACGGCGACAACGTCGGCGACACCGTGCTGTTCGGAGACAACGACCCCACGGCGGCCAAGGCCAAGTTCGGCACGTACTGGATAAAGGACGGCAAGGTCATCGGCGTGTTCCTCGAGGGAGGCTCTGCCGACGAGAACCAGGCCATTGCCAAGGTCGCCAGAGTCCAGCCGCCGGTGGCCGACGTTGAGGCGCTCAAGAAGAACGGGCTCGAGTTCGCTGCCAAAATCTGAGCATCTCTACTGATGTAAATTTGTGGCTGTTTTAGGTTCATCTCTGCGATGCTTCATAGTTCTTAGTTCCTATAATTTTTTTTTTTGCTTTTCTGATTTTGATGTTGTGTGTGATGCCACTATGAAACGATCTGAATAAACTCTGTAGCATATCTGTTTGTAGTTACGGCGGATGGGCTGTGTTTGACATGTTACTGTACAAAATTTGGCATTTCTAGCCACCTTTTTACCATATTTCTGAACTAGCCTCGGTCAATTCTCGGAGCTCTGATAGATTTGAATTAATATGAAATGTGTGTTATCTGGTGGATCACTTGAATTCAAAGGGAAAGAACTATACGAATAGTTATTAGTTAACCACGGAAGAGTTTATAAAGATTCCGAGAGGCAGAAATCATGGTCACACTGAAAGCAGCCACGGAGGTGAGGATCTTCCGACCAAGCAGATCCCGATATCGAAGGCAAGGCTCTGCCCGGTCGCCTCAAACAAAAACAAAGGGGCTCTCTTGGTCGAACATCTAACAAATTCTTTGCTTCTTTTCTTTGTTAGGTACTGCAGACATTTTCTCCAGAAGTAGTAGTAACAGGTTACCGAGAAATCGTACAATTCTTACTAACTAGTAGCTGCTCCCTTTTGTCACCATTATTTATTGTCATAACATGTCTGTAAAGGTTATACAATATCGTAATATTGTAAATCTGATGGTTTTGTCCGTACAGTTTGACGTGTGTAATTGTAATTTGACCGATGGAAAGGTGCAGCTTTCGTAGTGAATAATATATGTAATGGCTACAACGAAAGGCGTATATGATTTAATGCTGACTTAATACGTTGTTTGGTGTGTTTTTGTACTAAACACAATCCATTTATGGACAGGATGGGAAAAAATATCCATTAGTAAATACAGTCGAAACGCATATGTGTAAAGGCGAAGGGGTAGATGGTATGACCTTGTATGAGCGTGAACCGGTGTAAATATGTGAGACGATAATAATTTTGTGGGATCTGAAGAGGCAAGCGTATTTCCTTTGTCTGTTATGTTTTGGACTATGTATGTATGGTAGTAAGTAAACGTGTACGATTAGTTTTTTTTTTTTTTGTGACAGCACTATGAGTGTTGGAACGAAATGGTAAGTCTTGTATAAAACAGTTTGTTCTAACAGGCTATACAATGTATTTTAAGAGTTGGGAAGATTTACTCGAGGGACATGGTAACTTTGCTTGTCTAGGTAGCTTTCAGTCCCAATTCTGAGCTATCTACATGAGTTGATCGAGATATGCGATCTGGTAGTGGGTTTGATTTGTGTTTTCATGTGCTGTCGTATGATCTGGTTCTGTACGCTATGAGTAAGCCTGTTGGGTGGTGTTTAAGCCTGTTGCTTGGTGCCGTCCAGTTGTTCCTGTCAGTTTGGCGGTATTGCTCGGTGGGGAAAAAAAAAGGTCTGTGTAAGTGGTAGGAGCAGATCGATTCAGTAAAGGACGCGTCCGTAGAGTGCGAAATGTAGATGACTGAAGAATCTGTCTGGCGAGTGTAAATCGTTGTAGGCAGGTGAACTTGTATTGTGAGAACAGTTCTGAACTGAACTGTGAGTGGCCATTTTGTGTGCAGTCTGAACAACATAGAGAGGAATCTGTAGGCTGATAAGAATCGGGCATGTGTGTCTGGCACTCTGGCTAACACAGGCAAAGGCTTGAATGGAATAGCATGTTAGCTGATGAAATGTACAGAGCGCATGATGATGGTAGTTGCAGTTTACAGTTCAGTACTAAATAAGAAGGGAATATATAGGATAAGTATAATAGGGAACAGTCGTAGTTTTGGTTTTGACCGTCACATGGTAACATAACCGTGTAGTAGGTACGGTACGTAAATCCAAAAGCGGCGGTAGGCTAAAGGTTTTCTTCTTTGTGCTTCTCGCATAACGCAGTGTAGTCACAGATGATTGTCGCAAAAGGCATAGTATGCTATCTTTAGTTCGGTACTGCTGTACATTCGTTTCCTGTGGAAATACAGATGGTATGAAACAGTAAATACGATAGATATGACCAGGAAAGATTTTATATACACTGTGAACAGTAAACTTCAATGTGACCAGGACAGGACGGTGCAGTTATCCGCTGTCAGTCTGTACTGCCGACCCTATATCCTCGTGATCTCAGGTGGGATGAAACTAGCAACAGTGGGAGCAGACGCCGTAAGCTTTAGCCACGTGCAGCCAGCTAAATGGTAGTCGGTGACTGTCTGTCTGAAGCAAACAGATAAATTGGCTGAACAGTTTTTTCAGTTTGGGTGATATATGAAATACCTTGGGTATTTCGTAACGTCTCGGTCTCGGGCATTAGTAGCCTTCAGTGACTCGAACTGCTGTTCTTTTGCAACCAGTACCTAGCTGTAGCCTGTAACGTAGGGTGAAGGTGAGAAGGCAAGACATAGTTTGATGCCATATCGTTTGCTCGATCGAGACGGCATGGGTAAGACGTGAAGAAAACAAAAGGTACAAGACGCTAAAGGTGAACGGCCCCAAGTAAAGTAACACAGAAATACCCACGCCCTCTCGGCATAGACCAAAATAGCAAACAGCAAAGGAGTGAAAGGATATAAAAGGAAGGGATAATGGCCGGCTAGCTAGCGTAACGCCACACACAAGAGCGACAGGCAAGAGCATAGAAACCCAAACAAGGAACTAAAGTGGACGAAACAGATTGACACAGAAATAAAATTAAGACAAAATGAAACACAGCAGCAAAAAACGGTTCAGGAAGCGAAGCACGAGAGCCAACAATTAACCACCGTCTCATACGAAAGTGGAGTAGATAGCAGGCGAGAGGACGAAAGAGGTGAAGAAGGAAGGCAAGGCGTAGAGAGGAAGGCGCCGGAGGAAGAGAATGCGCGTAATGCGGTGTAACATTCCCATTTTCGGTTTGTCTCGCGTCGAATAGTAATTACCGTTTTCATTTTCGTTCTTCCGCCGTATGTCAAATTATCAAACTAATTTCAAAAATCTCTTCCGGTTTCCTTGCTCGGGTTTGTGTTTCAAACATTCCCGATTTTGAAATTCAAATTCTAAGTTCGAATTTCCCTTTTTCGGATTTGGGGGTCTTCTCTCAAATTTGGCCTCTCTCCACTTCTGGGCTCAACCCTATTTGTTTTTGGGCCAAGCACACCTTTTCTCCAGCCCACCCGGCCCTCCTTTTCCCCCAGCCCGCTTGGCCTGCAGCCCACCCGACCATTGTCTTCTTCCCCCTGTCTCCTTCCTCCTGGCGCCTTCCTCTTGGCCGCTTCAGCCGAGCGCCTCCTCCCCCCTTGCTCTCTGGAGCAGCACGCAACCTCCCCCTGTGCCGCCTCGCCCACGCACGCCATCACCCGAGCAGTCCCATCCGCACGCTGCGCTTCACGCACGCGTGTCTGCGCCGCTACTACCACCCCGCGAGCGCCGGCGCACGCCTTGGCCGCCATCATCACCCGCCCACGTGCCCACATCCAGAGCCCCCAACGGCTCCTTCGGCTATAAGATGCCTCCTATGCCTCTTGTTCTCCCCACGTCGCCCCCTTGAAGATCTGGTAAGCTCCACCACAGATTTTCCCCGTTTCTCCTCTTCGGCCGCGACGACCTCGCCGCCAAATAGCCGCTCCGGCCATCTTCCGGTGCCGCCACCCCCGTCACCGTGCGCCACCAACCTCCAGGAGCTTTTTCCCCAAGACCCCTTTGGAGATCGTCCACTCCCGCCGTCGAATTTCGCCGTCTTCACCACCTCCGGCTGCCACCTTCACCGTCGTCGATCTCCCTCCTCCAGCCACCTCCTGCCTCCTTCTTTAGCTCGGTGAGTTGCCCTCACTCCCCTCTAGCCCATGCTCTCACCCATTCGGGTATTAAGCCACCAGGGCGTCGTTTCGGGTTTTGCCGCCACGCCGCCGCCGCTTCTCCGCCACCTCGCCGTCGTTCCGGCCATCCCCCAACCGCGCCACCCCCGTCATCGGCTCCCCCTCACCTCCAGCTCCCTGTTTTGGTCGCTCCGCCGCGCTGCCACGCCCTCCCTTGCCGGCGACGAGCCGTGCCCCTCTCGAGTGCCCTGGCGCCCCGTGTTGTCCGAAGTGCCGACCGGAACTACATCTTCTTAAACACCAAATCACTGTCGGTCATTAAGACCTAAATCATCATTAGCTTTAATGATGTCTTAAACCCCCCTAATGTCACTGCCACGTGGGCCCCGCGAACAGTAATGGCAATCATTTGTTTAAACACCCGGTTGAACCCCCCCATTCGGCTGACCAGCGGGTCCTACCCCCCTTTGATGTTCCCGTGGACCAGTGCCCCTTGCGCATGAGCCCGGTCTATGCACTGTGCTGTGCACCGAACTCTCTCTCTCTCTCTTTTAAATTCCATTTCAATCTTCGTAAATTCATATCTCCTCCGTTATAGCTCCAAAAATTACAAAATAAATTTATAAAAATTTGTTAATTCAAGATCTTACTAATGGCATAGGTCTTGTTCAATTTGGAGTTCATTTATTGTTCTTTGTCATCTATTTGTGGTGTTTGCTTGTTTGTATTTTTTCCGGTACAATCGCCCGATTAGGATTTGAAGACGCGGACGACCTCCAAGTTGATCGAGCACAAGATTACCAAGATTCTCTTGCCTATAACCAAGGCGAGTCAATATTTTGATCATATTGAGCCTACATTTTATGTAAATTATGTTCTTTTAAAAATAGCAAATTGCATGCCTTAATTCCTTAATCAAATGTATGTTAAAGCTTAAGGTAGTTAAATATCCATTTGATGAGTAATTAATTATTATGCCATCCTTGACAATTTGAATCCCTTCATCTTTGTCACCCTAGTAACTATATGGTAATACTAGCTATAGGTTGTACTTAAGCGATATGCTAGTCTTGCTTAAGTATCGGGGCATTGAAATGTCCCAATCATCATCTCTTCAAATATGAAAATATTTTGGGTAGTCATTGGTGGTCCATGATTGAGGTAAAGGTGGTAATCTGGTTTTACTCCTCAAAACCCTAAAATTGGTATTACCCTGTCTGGGTGGATGGTATGATGGATGGTTCAACAGTGGGTGCTAATGTAGCTCGAGGATTGTTGTGTTGTGGATGATATGTGGAATGAACCGCCCAGACAACCCTAAGAATTTAATCTTGTCACGACCTCCCGTGTAAAACAAGTGCAACCACAAGTCTGTAAAGTACAACCTGGCTAAATAATTTGTATCAATCAGTACGAGTTACATCAGATAGATGATCCGTGACGTCGTAAGCCTTTGTGGCGAAGGGTGTCGGGGTGCACGATGTAAGTCGTTAGACGGCGCAAGAGGGGGTCTGAGTAAGGGTTAACAGATCTAAAAGAGTGTAACCCTTCGTGGACGAAACCTTAGCGGAGTATAATTAATACCGAGGGATGCATTGTAAAGGCCTTGTGATGATCTCCCCTTGATTCGCATGTCTATGGAAACATGTGTACATATCAGGACGATTATCTCTTGTGGGTAAAGTGTACAACCTCTGCAGATAGTTATAAATTGTTTAAACAGCCGTGCCTACGGTCAAAGGCGGACATGAGAACTTAACTTGAGTTAGTTCAATTTCAAAAAAAAAAAAAAACTGTTGTGGGTGGTATGAAAATGTGGTGGGCTCACCTAGCCCTGGGTTGGATTTTCCCTGAGTTTTCAGACTCAGTGATGTTAATATGTGGGGGTAACCCCAATCAAATTAAGCATAAGGCGGAGGGAACCTCTGATGTTATTAAATATTGCACAATTGCTCTCTTTAATAAAAAAAAATGCAATTTGTTAAAATGCTAAGTGATACGAATTTATAATTATGATAATTGAAAACATTGTTTTAGCAAATAAAAGAACCCGAGCTATCCTTATTTAGCCTTACATGTATATTATTGCATTGTGTGTTGGCTCGCGAGCACGAAAGTTGTGCTCATTCTCGCTCCCCCCCCAAACCCTCAGAAGCAGGAAATCCTGGAGATTACGACTACTATGAGGATCCAGAAGTTGGAGGTCCGGGAAATGATGAAGCGTAGTGTAGTCTTTAGATGTTCTAGTTTCGCCCCAGTCCAGTTGACTCCGTCGGTACTTGCGTGCATCCAATATTATCCAAGTCTTGGTTAATATCGGACGCACATGGGGTTCTCTAGTCACTTGCCTGTGGAGAGATGAGCTCTCACCCCTTTTGCTACCGCTGTCGCTTCCGCTTTTGTAATGTAATCCTTTGGCCTGTTTCGGCCCTTATTGTAAAACCTGACCCGATGCGGTCTATATAAACTCTGATGTGCTAAATTAATGAATGGTATGGTTCTACGCCATGTATGAAATAATTCAGTAATGTATTTATGAGTGCTATCTACTGATCCAGGGAATAGCACAGTATTTTCACAGAGGATTCTGGATTACAAAATCCGGGTCCGACATGCGGAGGACAGATGATGCACATCTCTAGGCAAAGGCTTCTCCCTCGCTGGCTTCGCCAGGTGCACGTCCATGAACGAGAGGCTCGAGGCCATGCTGCACAGTTTACGTGGACTGCAGAAAGAAACACATGCAAGGTGGCGAGGCAAGCGTGTGAACCAGACGCACCGACGAAACAAAGCAAATGCACAAGAAAGTGCAATGATACCAATATTATCATCCGACGATCTAGCTGCATTTACTACCGAACACTCATCCTCCCCTCGAGCAGATATAGTATTTTGTAGCAGAGTATACAATAGTCTATTCTACGCCCTAGCCAGCTCAGTGCACTCGACTGAGCGCGCCCCCACCAGCGAGCCGTGCGGCCCAAAACCAACAGTTGTAGGTCATGTTCTATTTGTGACTCCTTGTCCAGTAGTACCCCCTCATTTGTTGCTTAAGATGAAGTCACCAAGAATCTTCGGGCACCTAGTCAGTTTTTTCCACCTCTATTTTTCCATACGTACATTAATGACAAGAGATAAGTATGTGATTGCATTAATAAGAAGATGGAATGTATGCTCTTAAAGACAAAACAAACAGATACATTTAACCAATTCTATTTAGGTATCATATCAATGATTGAAAACTTACACTCCATATAAATAAAAGCTGGAAAACAAAAGGTATCCAATGGGACTATATCTATATCCCGACCAAACAAATAAAGTATATTAAAATCACCACATAGAAAACAAATTCAAGAAACAAACAATCAAGTTTTTCAAGGAAAAAATAAAGTAAAGCAAAACACCAAGCAAGAAAAGAGCTCGTGAAAGGCCTCAACCTCTCTCTCCTCCACTGCTCTCTTGGCAAAATCATATAATTCTTGATTAGTGAGAACTCATAAATCATATTACTCTTGCTTACCCGTACTCCCTTCCATCACCATTATTTTTACCACAATATGTTTCTAAAGCCGTATACAAACATGATGCTATAAAGTACTTTTTACAATGAATATAGACATTTTAGCAATTATAAATATTTATAAACGTGCTATGGCTGAAATTGTGCATGCATTTTTTTTTTGTTGTTGTAGCACGCATAGAAAAAATAAGAATGTCTTGGAGAGCAACTGGATACTGTATGGTCCCTTCCACGTGGCACTTACATTGTCACGATATTGTCGGATTTGCAATGATACCAATATTATCATCCGACGATCTAGCTACATTTACTACAAAGCACTCATCCTCCCCTCAAGCGTTACTGAGTTGCAATAATTATCAATAAGTTGTAAGGCATGCAAACTGTTTAGGCAAATGTTGTAGTCTTTTTTGCCATTAGTCTGGTATTTCTTTTTTTTTTTTGCTGCATTAAACAAACTATACGAAATACAATTCTATGACCCATTTTTTGAATGGACTCCACCACATACAGATATATATTTCACATTCAAAGTTCGATTTTTTGGCACAAATAACACCGTTGCATTGTTTTTTTATGGAAGTAGCGGCCCTCGCGATGAAATAGCAAAATTTTCACCTCATTCGCACGAGCATCGACCGAACTCCATGTCCACGTGACATGTGGCCTCGTCCGGCCCGTCACCGGCCGAATATCTTCCACGTTGCCTCGTCTGGCTTGTCATCGGCCAGACGTCTTCCACACCACCTCGTCCGGCCCATCACCGGCCGGACGCCCTCCACGTTAATTAATTTGCTAATTTTCTAATCTATGCGGAGTATGCAGTATACCATGACAGAGAGATTAGCAAATTAATTAGTGGAAAGTTGGTTAGGGAAAATTAGCTTGGAAGATGGTATGCCATGCCAGAGAGATTAGCAAATTAATTAGTGGAAACCCTCTGATCCGTCAACTCCACCGTGTCCTTGTCCATACATGCATGTGCATGCATGCAAGAGATTAGCGTAGGAGGGAATCCGAGCTAATTCCATTCCTTTGTAGGACATTTCTAGATGCCTGCTTTGGGTTCAACGTCATCATCGCACATGGCCAAAAATTCAAACTGATCTAGTGAACAAGCCTATAGATATGCTAATTCTCGACAAAATAAAAGAGTCATATAGCCAGATAAGAGTAAGTTTGTGCTTACTAATTCTTAAAATCTAATATGTGAATAGGATTTCCTAGTTGGCGATGAAGTATTTTTTGCTGGTTCTTGTGGATGTGTCTTAACTGATTCAATGGGTTATAGAATAGGACCTGCTATAAGTTATGCAAATAGACATGAAAACACAATGCCGCAAAAATTAATCTCGATTAGCCACGTGAGATGTTAGCAAATTAAATAGCTAACAAATTAAATAGTTAGCAATCGCAAATTACATTAAATAGTTAACAACCAAAAATTACATTAAATAGTTAGCAATCGTAAATTAAATAGTCATGTAGCCTCCTTCTCCAGCTCGAGACAAAGAGTAAAGATAGATAGATAGAGATAGATTAATATATAATCTAGCATGTGGTGCAATACAACGTTAAAGAATATCATCCACATTAAACTGATAAATTAACAGAGATTGTCCTATTTGATTGGGGTACACGGGATACAATATGACTCATTCGTTTAAGCCACTGCTCTCTACTCGCTACTTCTGCGTCTTTGTTTTGCGGCGAGCATGCATGTTCCGTGGGATACGTAGCACCTGTCGGATAGGAGGGGGTACGGAGACCATTGAGTCTATTGAGTGGGTAGAGGTCAGTAGGTCACCAGTAAGTTGAGTCGAAGGAAGCTGAGTCTAGTAAGCGTCGATGTCGTCCTGCTGAGACATGTTGAACTAGGGGCCACCTGTAATAAATTCATGAACGACAGACTGTATAAATCCACTCCCGAATTATTTACCCCAAGGTACGATGTCTGCAACTTTGGTCGTGCGGAGGAGCTCTGGCCTTGGATGTATAGTGTGCCAGCATACCCGGAGGAGCTCTGGCCTTGAACGTCCGGTGCGTTAGCGAACCCAGAGGAGCTCTGCCCTGCGTACTCTCCAAACCCTGCGGACGGTCCAAACCCCATGTACGTTTCAAACCCTGTGTACCACTACCTTGTAGGAGTTGTGAGTCCCGTATCCTCGTCACTGGACGGATGGCCGTCACCCCCACGGTCAACTAAAGGCTGCAATACGGAACAATGTTAGTCAAAATAAATAGCATGGACGTAAACTGAGAATCTCGTACCTCCTGGATGTACAGTGCAGATGACCGAGGGGAGCGCTAATCTGTGTACGGGGTGCGGATGGCAAAAGTGTTGCATCCTAACGGACCTGCGATGGGAGAACGACACGATGTTAGCGGAACATAAGACATAACCAAAAAATAGAATGTAGCTTTGTACGTAACTTACCTCCCCCCCGATTTGGCCCACGGATGATCGACATGGAGTGCTACAACACCGGCTGGTCTTGCTAGGTCATGATGGCCTGGCAGGTGAGCACGATACCCCCACTTGCTGCTCGGTGCGTAAGACATCGTCTGTCGAATGACCGCAGCTCAAGTTCTTTATTATGTTCTTCGACTCCGCGATGATGTACTTCAAAGTTTTCAGCAGCCCTGGTGGTGTGTGTGGGTTGCGGATGGTGGTCCCCGATACGCTTGTGATGCGCTGTGCCCACTCTTGCTGAAGTGAGAGACAAAACAGGTTCAGTAACGAAGAGTACAAATATCATCAATGACCGAAAGTTGTAAGTGTCATCACGCCGCGAAGCGTTGTATCGATCGTACGAGTGGCCAAGGCTCTCCTGGTGCGTCACATGCTCCGGACGCTCTGGCAGAGTACGGGTGAGTCTGGTGCGTGACCGTGGTACGTACCACTGCATGTACTCACGTTATATCCGTACGTCGTACAGTCACTGCTCTAGCAAGACCTTGACATGCGCTGTCTCCGTCCAGGCCGTAATCCACTCGTGCTGGAATGCTCACCAGTCCTTAGCATGTCAGCCTGCCCTCGATTGCCTACATTCCGAAAATATTGATGTTAGAATAGAGGATATAGGTATGAAGTGTAAACATTAGTCGGACGGGAGTTGGACTCATAAGTGGACGACTCGCTGTAGTGTCCTACTATCAGGAGGGGGAACAACTTGGCACAAATCGAACTACCGTATTACGCGCTGCGATGTGTAAGGCTCCACCAGGAATCGTCCAAAGTCTGACGTCCTACGTGCATTGCAAGGACAGCCCATGTGGCGCTACCAAGGCCACGAAGTCTGGGTCCATAGAGCCCAGATGATATCGTTGTCATGCAACAACTCAAACTCGTTGTGGAACAACGAGTGGAACCTTGCTGGTCTGTCCTTCGCCCAACGTAGGACAGCGACAGTCAACCGGAGACCCATGGTGGGCCCATCTATCGAGTCCTGCAACGCGGGGTACGGGTGGACTGCTCTGTGGAAGGACGACAGCCCAACAGAGAAGTGCTCCCAACTCCACAGCTGCAAGAGCACGTAACAATAGGCAAGGCTGGGTTTGACACCAGTGTCGTGCCTCGAAGCGTCACACAACCCCCTGTATGTGGCGCAGAGGACGGGTGATCCCTAGCTGTACTCAGGTATGTCCCCAGCCTCCGCGTCATCCAAAGACTGGGCGGTGAGGACGAAGCTGGGGTACACCCAATCGCCCTGTGACGTGGGAAACATGATCGAACCAAAAAGATATAGAAGGTAAGCGACAAAGTGCGTCCGAACAATGTCGTCGGGTACATCCTCCGGGCACTGGCTGAAAAGCCTCAGCCAAGTCCGAGGGACGTCATGGGCACTATCCCGCACAGGTATGCTGAACCTGTTCCCCAGCCAGGCCTTCCAGTCCACCGACAGATAATCTGGAATAAGTGGCTCACCCTGGATCAGGAGACCGGTCAGGAATGAGACGTCCTGCAGGGTGATCGTCATCTCACCCGCCGAAAGTGGAATGTGTGCATCTCGGGGGCTCCACCGGTCGATAAGTGCTGACAGCAGGCTGCCGTTCAGGGTGAATTAGCGTCCGATGTAGACCAGCCTTGTGAAGGGCAACAAGCCCGTGTCCCGGAGGATGGGGACGTAGCGAGGATCCAGCTCCCAGTATTCCCTCCCGGCCCGAAGCGCCAAGGGTGGAGGGCTATCCTCATCCCCGTCGATCCATGACTTACACCGGTGATTCTTATCGTAGAAGTGTTCTAGAAGCTCCAGTAGAGACATAGAAGAGACAAACTATTAGTGAAAAAATAAATTATTAGGGCTAACTAAGGCTACTAAAATAGCTAAGGCTAATCTATTGCATGGACGTAAAGGTAACTTTTTGACATGATACTATGAAAAAAATTTATGTCCAGATCATTCTGAATTTAAGTAAACATGCCTTAGTTATGTTGTTAGCACTTGTATTTCCATATTCTTAAATCATTTGCATCTGTTAATAATGTGGTTTCGTACTAAAAAAAATTAAATTTTGTTGTCTATTCTGATTTGGTTTGGACCCTCCTCTTTCTTTACAATTAACCTAAACGCAATGTTGTTTTAACATTACTAGCATATCTTCTAGTCCCAACAATGAAAAGCCCCAACAGCAATCACCTTCTAGTCCCACCATTTTTCTTGGACAAAAAAAACTTCATTGTTCTAGGTTTTATGGCATTTGTAATTAGAAAAATAGGGGCAGTTCTCACGATAACATGGAATCTCATATCCCAACTCACAACCTAGATGCATCATGGTAAATCAAAGCTTCAAGTCTAAGCTCCGCAATTAAGGTCAATTATATGCCAAAATCAAAACTTCATTGTTCAGAAGGTTGCTTCAAGTTTGTTATTTTATAGAGAAACAAGTCTCTGAATCACAGTACTAAAAAATTTGGCATAAGTGGTTGTTCTCTGTTCTTTGGTCCTTTAATGCTAATTTATTGGTACTAAATTAATTACCACTAATTAATTAATTGGTAACTAATTAACTACGCCTAAAAATTACAACTAATAAATTAAGTAAGATTAATTTTGCTATGAATAATTTACCAACCACAAAATTAAAAAATAAATAACGTACGAAGAGAGACATACCTGCTGAAATGACTGCTAATGATGGCAGCAAATAATAATAAGTCACCGAAAAACCGAAACCGAAAGAACGAGAAGGCGAGAGAGTGAAGTGAAATTGCACTCTTATGCGATTAAATAGACGTCGAGAGGGTGCTGCGGAGGGAATAAGATTCCCTCTCGTGCATATCTCTTGCATGCATGCACATGCAGATAGACAAAGACGCGATGGAAGTGACTAATTAGAGGGTCGAGGGGATAGGCGTGCGCTGCGGTCGGGGAAATCGGCGCGTTCGGCCGGCCATGGGTCGGACGCGGCTTTTCGCTAATTGCTCATTACAGGCGCTAATTAGCTGATTGCTAATTATGAGCGCTAATTACGGGCGTCGTCCGGCCTGTAACTGGCCGGACATGGACGTGGAGAGCGGCGTCCGGCCCGCAACCGGTCGAACGAACGACGTGGAGGGGTGTCCGGCCCGTGACCGGCCAGACGAGGTGACGTGTCGCGTGCACATCGTGTCCGACCGGTGGCCGTGCGGACGAGGCAAAAATTTTGCTATTTCGTTGCGACAACCGCTACTTCCGTAATAACGCATCGTAAACATGCTATTTGCGCCTCAATTTCCCATTTACACAGCAACGACAAGAGATAAGTATGTGGTATTAATAAGAAGATCGAATAGATACCCTTCGAATTAAAGACAGAATAAATCGATACATTGAGAACCAGCTCAGTCTGTGAATCTTATCAATAATTGAAAACTCACATTGATCCAGAGACGTGAAAGCTGGAAAATAAAAGGTATCCAATGAAATGAAACTGTCTCTACAGCTCACCGGTCAAACTAAGAAGGAATTAAAATCATCTCACAAAAAAAAAAAAAAACCCAGCATTTCCTACGGAGAAAGGAAAATAAGCCAAGAAAAAGAAGGGGGAGAAGCACGAGGAAGAAGAAACTCCCTCCGCTCCGCTCCGCTCCGCTCTCCTCCCTCCCCTGCGGTGGCGACTTTGGAATCAAATTCCTCTATAAATACACCCCCAGCCCCGACCCAATCACCGCCCCATCCCATCGATTCCCACCGACTCCCACTCCCGCACCGCTCGCCTCGCCTCGCTCAGCTGCCGCTCCCTCCTGCCTGCTCCTCCCTTCTCGCTGCTGCTTCCGGAGGCAGCCATGGCGGCCGCGCTTGCGAACCAGCTCAACACCCTGATGGCCAACATGTTCGCCACGGTGAGGCACTTTACTCCGCCGCTCATGTATGCTCTTATTCTGGTGCCATTTGAGCGGAATTCCGGATGAGGAGATTCTTGGTTGGGGGGTTTGTTTGATTGGTGTTTGCTTTGTTTGGGGGTTAGGGTTTGCTGGACGAGCAGTTCCAGCAGCTCCAGATGCTTCAGGACGAGAGCGCCCCGGACTTCGTCTGCGAGGTCGTCACGCTCTTCTGCGAGGACGGCGAGCGGATCATCGGCGAGCTCGCCAAGCTCATGTACGCGTGCTTTCTCACCTGCTTATCATGTCCTGTGATCGGATCATACTTACAGAGGGATTGGATTGATTCTTGTTTGGGAGATTCGGTTGCTGTGTGTGTGCAGGGACAAGCCAAGTGTGGACTTCGACAAGGTGGACGCTTTTGTGCATCAGCTCAAGGGGAGCAGTGCAAGGTGATGGCTTTTTCATGTCCTTTTCAATACGTGCATGTGTAGGAATTGTTGTTGTTTTCGTGTCTTGGCGCGCAAATCGGGTATTACATCCCCTTAAAATGGGAGAATTTAAATTCATGGTACAAGGCGTCCGATCATCTTGGGGAGAATTATCACCCGTTTGATCATTGTAGTGTTTTATGGCATAGACGCGATACATTCCCCCACGTGATCAAACAGCTCAAAGAGCATCAATTGACATTATCTCATTATTAGTGGCGCTTCCTAGCAATATGGGGAGGGTTGACCCGTTTCAGGTCGTAACGCTTTATGTTGTAGATCTGACAAACACGATCCATTCCACACACCGATCAGACGGCTCAAAGAGTAGCGCTTCACATTGTCCTGTTTCAACTGTCACTTTCGATTAATTCAAGGGTTATCATCCATTTGATCATTGTAGCATTCCATGACATAGATCTGACAAACATGCTCCATTCCGTCACATTGATTAGATGGCTTAAAGAGCACTAGTTCACATCTCCCATTTTTGGTGGCATATACACCTCGTTTTGTCTTACATATGGAATCCAAGGCCAAGGCATAGCTGTTGTTGTTTGCCTGCAGTCATCATATGTTAGGAATCAAAGTAGGGGATAGGGGATACATGTCATGCCTACAACTCAAAATGATTTGGTTTACTTGCTTGGTGCCTAAAGTTGGAAATTGCTCATTTTTAGGCATGCTATAGTTTTCCTGATCATGGGTATAAAAGTACACCTTACGATTTTTTGTTGTTTGAGAAGATAAGCAGCAACTCTGGTCTTGCATTTAAATGAGTAGGTCATTAAAAAGTAGAGAATATGTCCTAGCTTGTGGAGAAAAAACAGTCCAACAATACTGCTAAGCATGTAAACCGTAGACTGCTCCTCTAGGGTCAGTTCTACAGCGCCTCTGTGCCTTGGGGGCATGAACAGTAGTAGGATGGCACCCTGCCAACCAAACCTGTTTAAATACCTGTGTTCCTTCTTTTTGTGTAGTCATGGTACCTTCCTTCCTCGTGATCCCTACACAGCTATGCCTAAACAGATCTTCCTAAGGCCCACATAGGAAATTGAGGTGATTTCAGCTGTTTTTCTAGAATTTTGGAATTTTTCCTTATTGAATCAGATAAGTAACATTGTCAATTATTCATCAACTAAATTATTCTAGATCTAGCCACATGGTCTAACACTGGATGATTAAGAAAAACTTATCCATGTCTTCTCTTTCCAAATCCTCTTGTTTTAGCTCTAAATAGTGACTTAAATGCTGATCCTACTTTATGCGGGTAGAGTAGACCCTCACAGTGGAAGTAGTAAGCTACATTTTATAAGGACATCAAGGTAAATCCAACCCATTTAAACAGGTTAGCTGTAGTTTTGCACGCTTCACCTTCGTTTGGAAGCATAATAGCAAGCCGTTTTTTTTTTTGTTTGGCGGGATATCTGGGATTTCATGTAGAAAATTTGCTGGAGTTAAACATTAAATATTTCTCGATGGAAATTTCATATTAGAAACTAATTGTATTATAGACAAAGGATCCCATTTGCCTAATCAATTTAGGTTTTGTTTGTGGTATCAGTGTGTTATTTTATAGAATCAAAGTTTGTATGCCAATGAGTCACTGCAGTTCTTCATGTCAGATTTTTTAAACTAATTCAGGAGTTATTTATTGAGAACTACCCCATTCACTACAGAAAACTAATTTGTTTTTTTGTTGTTGTTCATTAAAGCAATTTCGTGGGGCCTTCCTGATTGTATATTTTTGCATGTTGCAGTGTTGGTGCTCAGAAGGTGAAGAACACTTGTATTCAGTTCCGTGAGTTTTGTCAGCAGAAGAGCAGAGATGGGTTAGTACCTAGTAATACTATGCCCCAGTATTGCCATTTTCTACCATTGTCTTATTGAGTTGTCATACTGAATGTGATGCCCTGGTGTGCTCTACTGTACATAGTTGCCTATTATTAATGCTGTCTAATGTCTACAGTATACTGTTCATGATATTGCATTGCCATCGCTTTGCCATTACTGAATTGGTCCAGTCTTCATAGACAGTAAGTAAGAATTGGCTGACTCCACTCAGCTTATTGAGTTAGGATTGTAATCACTCCAGTCCAATTTTTTAGCTAAATGATCCTCTAAAAACAAGCTCTAGTGTTTGTAACAACTCTATGCCATACCTGTGTTCAATTGAATGAAACAGTTGGTTTCGTAGGCGAAACTTTCAGGGTTTCCAGTATTTGTAACAATTATATGCCATACCTGTGTTCAATTGAAATGAAACAGCTGGATTCTTGTACAGAACTTTCAGGGTTTCCAGTATGCTCCAAATATTATAGAATTTAGGTCTGTAAAATAAGAACTAAGTTCTCCCATCTTCTCTGAATGTTGCACAACTATCCAGTAAATAAACCTATAACTTGTTGATTATTCAATCAGCCGATTGATTTGCCTTTTCATTATGTAATTTCTAAAAGAAACGTGTTCTTTTTGTGACAATTACCCCCTTGTCTGTGTTGGATTATTGTCAGTAGAATCACTTGCTTAGCTGCTTCAAGAAACTGCCTATGATATTAACACCTATATGTCAATATTACTGGCATCCATGACCCAGGTGTATATTTTGGTAGGGAAGTATGTCCTAGGTGACATTCACAAACCTCCCCCTTGAGCAACCGTTAAGACAATAGGGCCCTATCAATCCAAAATCTGTATTATAGAAACAAATTGTAGTGGCCATGAGCATTTGTCACTAGTTACTAAACATGTTCCTTTCATGAGCTGTGAATGGAAAGGTGCTTCACAAGTTACTGAACTGTTTTTCTTGTCAGGTGTCTGAAGACACTGGATATGGTGAGGAATGAATTCTACGATCTGCGCAACAAGTTTCAGAGTATGCTTCAGGTATTACCTTATCTGTTTGAATCTATTTCATCTCACTCTATGTCATGTTCCAATGAACTGGAATAGCCATCTTCAAAGGAAGTCTTTTATTGTAAAGTTTGCTTGATGTGCAAAATATTAAATTGTACAGAAGATAGGATGTTAATGGAATGAATATCATCTGTTTCCTGCACTTTCTACAGAAATAGTGAAGAATGAACAAGTATATTACTGAATGAATACCATTAGTTTGTATGGCATGTAGTAGTTTTCAAGCATTAACACTAGTAATAGTGGCAGTCGGCGGAAGATGAACAAGTATGGACATGGTATCTGTGTTTCTATCAAAGTTGGTGAATTTCTTTGGCATTTCCGGCGCTGAATTTGTACTTAGAGGTACCATTTGGTGTCTAGAGAAGTAATTACTAATTAGGAGTTTTGGACTTTTGGAAACCTTGTTTGGTTGATCAATGTTTACTGAATCTGTAGCTTCATGTAGGCTCAACCTGGATTTTCGCATCTTGGGGTATTAATAGAACTTATGTTTTCCTTGTACTGATTTTGGTCATTTTTATTTCTGGATGATGGACATAATCATTCGTACTTGTTTTTGAACTTTTTGGGCCATCAAATCTTAGTAATCTTATCTTCTTACGACGCAAACTTTTCTTACTCATCTATGGAACTGGCCTGTTGTTCTGTTTTCCAATGCAGCTGGAGCAGCAGATCCAGGCTTTTTACCCAAAAAAGTAAACTGGAGCAACAGAGTGGAGCTGCATGTTCACATGATGGCTGCGCCTTTCAAGTTGTAGAACATGCTCACTTGGTTATAGCTTGGAGTCATTTGCTTCTGAGAAGTCTGTAGCTGTTTAGCAACAAGCTGATCGTCTAGCTTTGACACCTTTGCTACTGTAGTCGTTTTTAAGTTTCTATGATGATAAAACAAACATCTTCGATCGTTTGCAGAATATCAATGGATTTCCGGTGACTCATCCTTGTCGGTTTCTAGCTTTTTAGAAATGCAACAGCTGTGTGATTTCACCGGAATTGCGTCTTGCTGGTTGAATGTGGTGGCTGGTATACTGCGAAGAACGTAGTAATATTATGCTTAAATCGTTCGATATATTTGCTGTTTGGAACCATATGTTGTTGGATAATCTTATGTGCTCAGGTCAAGTTACAGCATAGTTTCAGATTGACATATACCAAGACGCAGCAAAGAGTGATGATGCCTTTTGGTGATGGCCTAACCAATCAACAATTAATACATCGACAATTTTTCACCCTTCCATATTCAGGTGTGATTTCACATCATATACCTCTTTCGGTTGACGATAGCGACTATGGATAATATACCACGCAAGGATCCAAGAACCGTTACCGGGCAAAATCCCGTTCGGAGCTCGTAACGGTTCCCGACCGGTAACCAGAAATACCGGTGGAAAACCGGATGAAATTTGTAAACCAAAATTTGAATTCAATTTTCTGGAGACCAGTAACCGGACCAAAACCGGAAAACCGGATGAAATTTGTAAACCAAAATTTGAATTCAATTTTCTGAAGACCGGTAACCGGAAAAACTGGACCAAAACCGGAAAACCCTAATGAATTATTAGATTAGAAAGAAGTAGGTAGTATATACTGGCATGATCATCAATGATTTGATTAGATTACTTTGAGTGCAAAAAAGGTAACCGAGTAATTGGTTATAAGCTAAGATGTCTGTTTGAAACATGGGTGGTGAAACAAAACAAAACCAATCAAGAACATATTTGATCATATGTGTCTGTTAATCTGAACTATTTAGTTAAGCATAATACTAAATCCAAGGGAAACAAAATATATATAGTACTTATGTCATACATACAAATTTGTAAAAGATCAGAGACTTTTGTTTTAGAAACAAACACCAATCTATTAAGGTTTAAGAGGTCATAAATAATAGAGATTTGATGAAACGGATCACGCTAGGCTCTCTAGATTAGGTTATTTCATATAGTTAGTTGAAAAAACTGCTCGAGATTTGCTCATACAATAATTCAAACATATTTAGCGCATATAATACGTAATCTAGCACAAAAAAAATGCTTAAACCAACCTAAGAAGTGCATTGTACAGTTAAAAATTCAAATTTAAAATTTTTCGGCCGGTACTGTTCATCCCGGACCCCAACCGGCTGGTTATTTTTTCCCTGATACCACGTGTACCTGTGTACCGAGTGAGGATTTCACATCTTATACCTCTTTCGGTTGATGTTAGCGACAGTGGATAATATACCACGTGTATCGAGCGAGGGATGGTTCTGGGCATTTGCGATAAATTATAGGCAGTAGACTATAAATGAGGTAGTTTCTGCTCCTGTAAAGGTCGACACGTTGCTAGTCCGGACTTGGAATGCCAATGAATGGGGTCCCTAATAGGTTCGCAGCATCGCTGCACTGAATGCCAATAACGGCGTGTTACTCCTTGTCTGTACAGATCTGAAGTTTAGCTGCACTGGCTGAGGCTTACGAGTGTCAATAAATCAAGGTCACATGGTGCCGCTTGTAGGTTGTATATGGTAGATAGATAGAAGAATGTGTCATGACATGCATCTACTGCTGCTGCTGCTGCTACACTTTGGATAGAATGTGTCATGACATGCATCTACTGCTGCTGCTGCCGCCGCTACACTTTGGATAGAATGTGTCATGACATGCATCTACTGCTGCTGCTGCCGCTGCTACACTTTGGAAATGCGGTCCTAATATTATGAGGAGAATATATAAAAAACGATACTCCTCCCTGACGGAGCTAGGCAGCTGTTGCCATCGACTTAAATCTTTTAGACAACTTAATTTCGAGATAAGCATCATCAGATTGGGCTCTTCTTGATTTTGGGGCCGGCCGAGCTGTGTCCGAAGAAATGGATAGTCACTCTTGGACGGTAGATATAAGTCTAAGGCTACGTTTGGTTCGGGCTTAAGACAGCAGAAATCGGGAGGGGTAGCGGTGCTGGGTTAACTTATTCCACCAATTTGATGGGTTAACTTAATCCTAGGTTAGGAGGGTTCAAAGGCTTTGACTGGGTTAAATGAACCCTCCCTAATCCAAGGGTGTTTCCATGTCTTTCTGTGAATTGGCCTGAGACAGGCAAGCAAGAAGCTCCCTCCAAATGGTATAGAAGTGTGCTGTTTCTACAAAAAGAAAAATAAATAAATCAAGAGGTTGAATTCTTCCCCGTCGATCGGTGGCTAGTTCAATTGGTGTAGCACCTACATTATGTGTGTGGCTAAAAGTCATAGTTCGACTTTCACTAACTGTGGTAGGCGGGCTTATTTGTGGATTCTGTAGAGCTTAATCTCATGATCTTTCGGCTACGGAGTCTTAAAATAGAGACGTAAGAACCAATTGTATGCATCGTAACTTAAAAAAATAACAGATAGAGAGGTTGAATTATTCACCGTAATTCTAGTCCCGAATTAAGTTTAAGCAAAGTTGATATATTCGTTGAAGTATAAGTGGATTGTCTACCCTTCCTCATCAACTTAAGCTTTTGGGTTAACTGGTCGGTGCATACAACTCAATATGGTATCAGAGCAAGAGGTATAGAGTTTAAGATCCGGTTGGTGCAATTAAAAATAATAATTGCAGCCCACTTTAATTCCACGTCTTAGGCCTGAGGTAACATATACGTGAGAGGGAGTGTTGAAATATAAGTGAATTGTCCGTTTTTTCTCGTCAATTTAAGTTTTTTTTTTTTATGAACTGGTATGCAACTCAATAATACTCAGCACCCCAACTGTCCGGTGTACGTTCTTGGCAAGCAGCTGGTAGAGTGATTTGGTGTCGATCGATCGATCGGTACTGAAAAGAAAAGATTCACTATAAAAGCTGGCGTAATCTTTCCCCAGTGGAGGAGAGAGAGAGAGAGAGAGAGGTAGCAAATGGATTGGCGTCTGCTGCATGCTGCAACGTGGTTTCGTAGAAGTAATCTTTTGCCAAGTCTCTCTCACACGCTGACACGCACATTCACCAAGTAATCCTCTCCTAGCTTCTTTTGTTTCAGTCGTATTGTGTACTTCCCACCAAATGTAGATTGATTTGTGCAAGCTGCTAAACGACCAGCAGATATAACAATTAATAATCCTGCCGTCAAGAACAAGAGCACAAACAACAGTACTACAATGTGATCTGTTGTCCTAAACCCTAAAGGTTAACAAATTACGGCAAAGTGTAGTGCTAGTGCTAGTGCTAGTGCTAGTGCTAGTAGAACAGTAATTCATTGAAGGGCAACGGACATTGAAAGAGCTGTGACTGCTTCCTGCTGGAAAAATCAGGTCTGCAGATTGCAGTTGCACCCACCCCCTTCCTTCCTTCCTTCCCTCCATCTCCAGTCCCCAGCGTACTTTACCATGCCTAGTGGTAACCAACTCCTGTACTGTACAGTACAGGGCTTCACTCATTTCCTTTTCACTCTCACAAAGTCTGCCATCTTATTCTTGATCTTCAGAGATCCCAGGATTTATTGTAAACTACCTCCGGAGGTAGTACTGTTAGATTTCGAGCGCTGAATCCGAAGAAAACGAATGGGAAAAAGACTGAAAAATCCACCGGAGACGAAGGCTTGAGTACTCTAGAGCTAGAGGACCATAATATTACTCCATCTACACGGCAAGGCAACAATACGACCTCTGGGGCCAGGGCACTAGTAGTGATTAGCTATATATGGTGCAAGAAATCATAGGTTCAAATCTCATACGCCTTAATTAGAGACAAAGATGTGTGGTTCCTTCTGCGTGTTCTCGTCCCTCCCGGGGACGAGGGAAACCTGTAGTGTCACAGTAGTATTGCCCGCGGGAAATACCCTCCCATCCTAGCTCCCTATTTTATTCAAGGGGCATTCACGTATTTATCACTGTATTTGCATACGAGTTTTTGTTTTTGCCACTGTTGTGAGTATGATATGTGGTCCCAAGACCCACATGTCATACTCATATAAAGTGGCAAAATCTAAAACTCACCTAATTGCAGTGGTAAATATACAATTGTTCCTTTATTTAGCTATCGGGGCCAATTTCTTCTCATCCCCATCCCATCGGAGATTTGGCGGGGAACGGGGTCTCTACAAGAAGCTAAATTCGAATGACACTAAGGTAATTCCATCAATTTGTCGTATGGTTATATGTAGAAATACATTAATTTATTAGTGCACCAGATGTATTAACAGTAGTGTTTATTGGGAAATAGCGGAAAGTGATCAAGGATGGGAGAAGCATTCTTGTATCCCCATATTAGGTCACAGGGACAAAATCTCCACACACCTATCTGACTCTCTCACACATCCATCCTATCTTTTTTTATTTCCAGTACCCAATCGATATCTCTATCTATGTATAGTACAATATTACATTGAATGCTAGCTAGCTCCATGTCACCATCTTGTATGTAAACCATAACCTCACTTTTGTTTCCCCTGATGTGTAAACCGGCCGTCGGTTTCTGGCTAAATCTACACACTATGGGATACTCCTAAATTGCATGTGTTGCCGTCAATTGTCGTCGTCGTCATCATAGTATTAGGGGGCGTGGAAGGGAACATTCATTGTTGGTTCTTGTTTGCGATGGTGACCTGCATGGCCAGCACTACCCTGCCTAAATGTGGCTACTGTGAACAAATAGCAAACGCATTTGCTTTATCGGTGTCGGACCCGGATTTCCTAATCCAGAATTCTCTGTGAAAATACTGTGCTATTCCCTGGATCAGTAGATAGCATTCACAGACACATCACTGAATCAATTCATACATGGCGTAAAACCATACCATTCATTAATTAACACAACAGAGTTTACATAGACCGCGTCGGGTCGAGTTTTACAATAGGGGCCGATCAGGCCAAAATGATTACATTACAAAAGCGGAAGCGACAATGGAAGCAAAAGGGGTGAGAGCTCATCTCTCCACAGGCAAGCGACTGGGGAAACCCGTGTGCGACCGATATTAACCATGGCTTGGGTAATATTGGATGCACGCAAGTACCGACGGAGTCAACTGGACTGAGGCGAGACTAGAACATCTAAAGACTACACTACGCTTCATTATCTCCTGGGCCTCCAACTTCTGGATCCTCGTAATAGTCGTAATCTCCAGGATTTCCTGCTTCTGAGGGTTTTGGGGAAGAGAGTGAGAATGAGCACAACTTCCGTGCTCGCGAGCCAATACACAATGCAATAATATACATGCAAGGCTTAACAAGGATGGCTCAGGTTCTTTTATTTGCTAAAGCAACATTTTCAATTATCATAATTACAAAGTCATATTACTTAGCATTTTCAACAAATTGCATTTTTGTTAAATAGAGTAATTGTGCAATAATTTATAACAGCAGAGGTTCCCTCCGTCGGAAACTCTACCTTATGCTTACTTTTGATTGGGTCCGTCCCAATTACAACATCACCGAGTTCAAGCACTCAGGCAAAATCCAATCTCAGGGCTAGGTGAGCCCACCACATTTTTCATCCCAACCACAAGGTTTTTGAAATAGAACTAACTCGAGTAAAGATTCCCATGTCCGCCTTTGACCGTAGACGCGGCTATTTAAACAGTTTAGACTCTGCAGAGGTTGTA
This sequence comes from Ampelocalamus luodianensis, assembly GCA_036346255.1. Taxonomy (NCBI): domain Eukaryota; kingdom Viridiplantae; phylum Streptophyta; class Magnoliopsida; order Poales; family Poaceae; genus Ampelocalamus; species Ampelocalamus luodianensis. The sequence goes on along the minus strand of CM070632.1, from coordinate 844,362 downwards.
CACTTTACCCACAAGAGATAGTCATACTCGTTACCCTACATGATTCCTTAGTCATGTAGTTGAGCGACCGTCACAGTAACCTTTCAAAATATCTCGCCCTTTCCGTCATCTCACCTATATGGGGCTACGCCCATATGTTAGTGCGGGATGTCACCCCCTACATCTTGCTGTAGAAGGCACTTCACCATCGGTGTCCCATTCAAACGTGATCAAGCTCACACTTGCACCCTTTCTTGTCTCTTCCGTGAGACTGACTTTCAAGGTTCAATAAATCTACTAAGCCAAGTTGCAGTTTGCAGACTTGTGGTTGTACTTGTTTTACACGGGACGTCATGACAAGATTAAGTCCTTAGGGTTGTCTAGGCGGATCATTTCACACATCAACATTCTTTGGGCTGCATCAGCACCCATCAACATACTCTTCATCACACAGTCCGCCCAGACAGTAAAAGCAATATTAGGGTTTTGAGGAGTAAAACCAAATCACCACATTTATCTCAGTCATGGACCACCAATGACTGCTCAAATCATTTTTATGTTTAAAGAGATGATGATTGGAATATTTTAATATCTCGGTACTTAAGCAAGACTAGTATGTCGCTTAAGTACAACCTATAGCTAGTATTACCACATAGTTACTAGGGTGACAATGGTTAAGGGATTCAAGTTGTCAAGGATGGCGTAATAATTAATTAATCATCAAATAGGTATTAGCTACCTTAAGCTTTAACATACATTTGATTAAAGAATTAAAGCATGCAATTTGCTATTTTAAAAGAATATAGTTTGCATAAAATGTAGGCTCAATATGATCAAAGTATTGACTCGCCTTGGTTGTAGGGAAGAGAGTCCGGGTAGTCTTGTCCTTGATCGAGGTGGAGGTCTCCGGCGTCTTCGAACTCTACGCGGGCGAAGTACCGGCAAAATAAACGACAAACAACAAGAACAATTAAATACACAAGAATACACAAATGAACTCTAAATTGAACAAGACCTATGCCATTAGCAAGATCTTGATTTTACAAATTTTTAAAAATTTATTTTACAATTTTTGGAGCTAAAATGAGGGAGATACTAATTTTTGAAGTCTCACTTTTGAACAAAAAAAAAAGGAAAGTAAAATCAACAAAAAATTGAAAAACCGGCGCGGCCCACAAACACAAATCGGCCCGGCCCACGGCCTGGGCTGAAACGACGCTGCGCGGCGGCGCACGCCCAAAGGGGCACGGGCACGCGGCCCACGGGGCGACGGCTAAGGAAGGGGCTGCCGGCCGAGGCCAAGAGGGAGAGGAACGGGCGCGGCGCGCGCGAGGAGGGGAGAAGAGGGGCAGTGGCGGCGCATTGGGAGGTGGAGGAAGGCTCGGGCGCGGCGGCGGCGACGGCGACGGGGACGACAACGGGGAGGGGAGAGGAAAGGAGGCGCGGCGGCGCGCGGGAGAAGAGGAGGAGATGGCGACGACGACGGTGACAACGAGGAAGCGGGCGGCGGCAGAGCTCACCACGGCGGCGGCGACGGGTGGAGGTAAGGCCTCGGCTCCCACTCCCTCTTCTTTCTTCTCTCTTCTTCCTCGGCCTTCTTCTTGCTCTGTGAATGAAAGGGGGAAGGAGGAGAGGAAGGGGGCTCGGGCTTTTGAAGCCGAGGGAGGAGCGGGGGGGGTCCGCGAGGCGGACTGGGCGGCAGCGCACGGAGGTGATGATGGCGGCGGGGGTAGCGTGCGGGTGGAGGTGACATGTCGAGGGCGCCGGGGAGGTGGCGTGTGCGCGGCGAAGTCGCAGTGCACGCGAGGGGGGGCGGCGGGGTTGACGGGGAAGAAGGGGGGGTCCGGCGGGGTTGACCCGGGGAAGGGAAAAAGGGGCGTTACAATTGGCCACCATGTTCAGCTAAGCTCAACTCTGAACTAAAGTTCAGAATTCAAGATCATTTTATTTTAGTTCAAAGAACCATGTACAGACATGCATTGCATACATGGAATTCAAGATGATTTTGCATCAAATTATATAAACAACCCTGCATATATAGATGTACTAGCTCTTCCATTTTGAAGATTACATAGGTTAATTAAGTTTGGGACAAGCACGGCCTGACCATTACTTGTTGGTTGGGCTAACCTTGCGGTACTACTCTTGTTCAGTTCTCCTTTAGGGGGTTGCATGCTGGACTATGTTGATGAGCCTCCCGGTATGGTAATTAATTAATGTAGAACAGATCATCGCACTGCCAGTGCTCCTCCTACTTAGTTTTAATTTATGTAGCTGACCAACCAATCCAACCCAACCATGGATGAGTCCAAGCATGGCATGCTTCTCTGTAAACGTACAAGGGAGCCACAGATGCCAGCACCCAGCACCAGCAGTGGGGATCACAAGCTCACAGCTTATAGCAAGCCAAGATAGGCGCACCCTTCATGTCACCATGCTTTTGCTTCTCATATATATAAGCAAGATTAATTGCACATGTTACATGTATAGTTACTATAGTGTAGCTATTTCACTGCACTACATTCTTGTCACTTACTACTCTGTTACGGACTGCACGTACGTTCAGATGCTGACATGGTCTTCAGCATACACAATTTGACCATTACCATTTCCAATTATGTGTTGCTACAAGATTAAAAAGGCATATTGATATGGAAATGCTTTTAATGGAAAATCTACCAATGTCATTTCCGCGTGACAAATGAAAAATACATTTTACATGTGTTTGCTAGTGACGGAAGTTTAAAACTTTAGACTGCACACGTTTTAAAATGACATCTATTTAGGATGGAGGGAGTATCTAGCTTCTTCCTGTCGTTTTGTTCGGATTAGCTGGGACAAATGCGAGATAACACCACTGTTTTCAATTAATCAATTGTCGTGTATGAAAGAAAGAAAGAAAGAAAGAAAGGAGCACGCACAATCAGCTGTGCAAATAATTAGAGCCAGCATAACTATACGTCCTAGATTCCCAGTGTCATCAATTAATACACACATTGATTGATGGGTTCTGACACTGATCAATTAGGCCATGGACCGAAGTCAACAGATTAAGTCAGGCAGTTGAGCGATCAAAATCAATGGAACCGGAGCACCAGATTAATTGATCAGCTGGTACTCCTCCGTATTTGTGAAACTGAAGGCAGTGTGCTTGTTTGATGTGCCTAAGATTTCACTGCAGCTACAACTTTTTGCTGAACTGAAGGCCATATGCAGTGCAGCTTGCATGCTGTACACTGGCTGGGCTCTGATGATCTTGTGGCATGCAATGCGTGCGTGGTCACTGACTGAGCAATACTGGAAGATAGAAATTATAAGAAGCTGCTGCTAGCCTGCTACAATATTACATCGTCTCGTCTTAGTAATTATTACTGCTGCTGCATCGATCTCATCTGTTTGTACTATGTAGTTAGGAGTACTAACCTGCTGCTACTGTGCATATGTACAGTGCTTCTGCCGCTGCTGCTAGCTAGCTTCTGCCACATGTTGAATAATCCTGTGCGCTATTGATTTCTTTTAACGTTTCTTGTTTCCGGTTTTTTTTTTTTTGGCATGGCTGGCAGTCATGCGCATTGAGGGGCTGTTTGGATTGCATCTCAAATAAATCAAACCAAATTTTGGTAATACCTATGATTTAATGCAAAAATTTGGCTTTACTCCAAAAAATTTGGTATTGCTAAGCTTTGCCTAGCCAATTCTTTGGCAAAATTTTGGTTGCAAAATTGGGCGCCAAATATTTGGCTTGGCAGCACAGTGATGCGTTAATTGCAAAATAAGTTTGATTAGTAAGTTTCAAATGATTATATTTCCTAAACCGAGTATCCGATTTCTCATCCGTTTGAACAGTTGTGTTCTTTGTCATTTTATCAACAAAACAATATCACTGTTGGCATATTTTGGGGCAAAAAAGAATATATGTTATGCAGGACCCACATGTCATGCGGGGCAAAAAAAGTAAATTTTGGTATGGTTACAATCCAAACACATCAATTTCAGTATTATCCATAAATTGGTACGACTACGATCTAAACAACATTTTTTTGCTCACTTCTCTCCTAGCTAGGCTAGCTTCTAAGTTCACACGCTTATAGCTACACCAGATCGACTTAGCCCTTGGTGGCGTTTAAGCTAAACGCCGGCTTAGCTCGGTTATCTTGGAGACTGTGTGTGTATAAATATATGTGCATATGTAACCCCATTTCGTGTGCCTCACTGGCTACTACTCTTAGCTGCTAGTAGCAGCGCACACAACCTCACAAGTCGATCTCTCTCCCTCCCCCCTCTCTCTCTCTCTCTCAAGAAGAAGAAGAAGAAGAAGAAGAAGAAGGATGATGATCGATAGCATGGATGCAGCAAGTATCTCAGGGTATTTCAAGGGCAAGAGCATCCTCATCACTGGCTCAACTGGCTTTCTTGGAAAGAGTATGTAGTGTATCTAGTTACCATGCACCCTTCTTCTTGGCCTCTTACTCTTTCAAAGAACTTCATAACTGCATTAGTTAACATTAATTAATTAGTATGCTCATCTCACTTGCATGCTTTTGCGTATAATTGGTTTAATTTGTGACGTTAATTGCGTGCAGTTCTTGTGGAGAAGATACTTCGTGTGCAGCCTGATGTGAAGAGGATCTACCTGCTGGTGCGAGGCATCGACGCAGCATCGGCAAAGCAACGCATGGAAGCAGAGGTGAGCGCGCGCGTGCTAGTAACACGCGCGCATATACACTTGACTTCTCTTGATTAGTTTCTTATCTCCAATTAAACATGCATGCACTAGACTGGTCTCAACTTGTTCCTGTGGTAGTTTTTGCCACTGTTATTTTTTGCTTGCTCCAGTGTCAGTTACAGTAGTGTTATTCCAGGAGAAGAAGAAGAAAAACGTGCGTCTGTCAGTGTGTTGCTACTTGCTATATATATATGCTCAATGTTCCAAGAAACCAACTTGCATGCCTCTTCTTTGTCTTGTGCTACTTAAATCAGATACAGTCGCACTCTCAAGCATAGTACTACACCTGCTGCCTTCCAAGTTCTCAATTAAGATGTAGGTAGTGTATCTGTGGATCGATGTCGCGTGTCATATATAGCTAGTTAATTTGAGGTATCAGATATGTATGGTGTTGCTTTCTCATGTTGATTTTGTGACCGGCCGTGTGACAGCAGCAGACCACCATCGATTCATTCTTGTTAACATCTCCCAATTATCACCCATATCATCTCTCTCTTCCCTCTCTCTCTCTCTCAAAGAGTAGGTAGCTAGCGTACTATATATGAAGCACTGTATCTTGCTTGTGCTGGGTTAACAAGGCATTCTATTCCTATCTGAGGAGAGGTAGCCGCCATTAATGCGATGCTTATACTCATGACCACATCCTCGATCGATCGCAAAATATAGTAGTTGTGTGGGTTGCAGAAAGGAGATCTAGCTAGCTATCAAACATGGCCGGCCGGCCGGGACATTCTTACTCTTCATGGCGCCACCTACCGTGTGTCTCCGGCCCCGGCCAGCCGGCCGGCCGGCCACATGCATGGTAAACCAGGTGCATATATATTCATCCCTGGATCTGTCTCTGACACATCGGACATCCCTCAGCTCTCTTCAGATCCGAGCCGTCCATCGTGGGGATCGGCGGCTCACGATCGGCGTAAAGAGCGTAAAATGTTTTGAAAGAGTAGATTTGTTCAGTAATAATCGACCCCACAGGGAATGAGCTCTAGATCTGCGCTCATCTAGGACCGATCGAGTGTGACGAGGGTGGTGAAGGAAAATGTTATTTCTTTTTTAAAAAAAGTTTCACCTTGAATCTGAACCGTCTGAGCAGCATCCAATGGTTGAGGCAGGCAGATAGCGTAGGTGAGGGCTTATATATTCTTCGGTGACATAGTTACCATATAAATAGTTGGAAGCTTTTTTTCTACTTCCAGAAATAGTTACTTGTTTTCCGTATCTCACAACGTATGAAGTATCTTGCGCAACTGAGAATATGTATGTGTAGTATACGAGTATATAAAACCACCTATGTAGTATTTACACCTTTTCAGATGTGGTATGTACAATTTTTTAGACATTTTTTCTTTTTATGCGCGAATATAAAGGTATTTACAAAATATGCTAAAAACTATAGACTCTCTTGTAAATTTTTCGTGTGATTCACATTGGAGTATTTTATAATTAGTATACGAGTATACTCAAAGTAATAAAAGAATATATCAAATTCTTTTAGGTGGTATATCATATCAGAGGTGGGAGTAACTATTCCCGTAAGTAAAAGGTATTAATCTATGAATAGTTACAGTGCCTCATATTTTTTGCTCGTCCTAGTCAGAAAAATAATGAGCTCGATCTCGATCTCGATCTCGATCTCGATCAGTACACATGCATGCATGCAGCTAGTCACACACACGCCCATTGAATGAGCCATATGGATGGTTGGTTGATCTCGTATTGCTGCTGCCGCTGGTCAGGGCGTTAGGTTGATGTGTGCAAGTGGAATTCATTTCTTGATTTGACTAATGGTACAGCCACATATACCCTTCAATAATTCAGTTCAAAGGAGGGGGGGTTGTTAAAATAAAAATAGGTTCCCTAGTAGTGCATGGTACTTGTACTAGTAGGTTATTACTTATTACTGCCAGACGTGCTCTTTTTTTTTATTGTATTTACTTACTTTTTGAGGAGTACCATCGGACGATGTGTGTTAACCATTAAGCTAATCTCGTGTTAGTAATGCATGGTTACAACCAACCAGCCAATTAATTGATTGGTTTTTCTGAAACCAGTGAATTAATTAATTCAAGACTTGCTGTGGATGATGGTGCAGGTGACTGGCTCGGAGCTCTTCTGGCTTCTGAGAGAGAAGCATGGCAAGGGATTCGAGGCGTTCATCGAAGAAAAGATTGTTCCTCTGGCCGGAGACATCATGTACGAGAACCTGGGGCTGGAGGTTCCCAGGTCGGAGGAGCTGGCCAAGGAGATCGACATCATCGTCAATGGAGCTGCAACCACCAACTTCTACGAAAGGTTAATTTCGTGCTATCAGACATGCATGGCAAATCTTCTTTTTCTTTTTCCGGTCCGAATCAAGGAAAACGGATATGCATATCTGACATGACTTCCTGCAGATATGATGTGGCTTTGGATGTGAATGTTTTGGGGGTGAAGCACCTGTGCCAGTTCGCCAAGAAGTGTGCCAATCTCAAGATACTCCTCCATGTCTCCACTGGTCAGATCTCTAGTTAGTTGGAGATCATACTGTAAAAGAAAGAGCAAAATGCATCCATCCAGACATGTACTGCAAACCTTACACACCACGCATATTGCAGCGTACGCAGGTGGTGACAGGCAGGGGCTGATCATGGAGAAGCCATTCAGGGACGGCGAGACGCTGAGGGAAGGCACGTACCTGGACATCGAGGCCGAGCTGAGGCTGGTCAGGGACATCAACAAGGAGCTGGAGGCCAGCGACTCGCTCGGCTCACACAAGGCTCAGAGGAAAACCATGAAAGAACTCGGCCTCAAGAGGTAGCTGTAGCTGGCTGCGGAAACAACTTTCCATTTTGCAGATGATGATTTGATCTCATCAGACCGATTCCTTGTTTTGTTTCTGATGATGCATGCAATCGAATCGACCGACGAATCGAAACATAATAACAATTCATTCAGGGCTCGGCACTTCGGTTGGTCCAACGCGTATGTGTTCACCAAGGCGATGGGGGAGATGCTGCTCGGGCAGCTCAGGGGCGACATCCCCGTCGTCATCACTCGCCCCAGCATCATCACCAGCGTCAACAAGGACCCCCTGCCCGGATGGATGCAAGGCACTAGGTAGTAATCAATCGGATCGATGCATCGACATCGATCGATGCCAAGCCCAATTAATGAGGTTGGTTGATTAATCTCGCAGGACGATCGACACCATCATCATCGGCTACGCCAAGCAGAACATCTCGTGCTTCTTGGGCGACCTCGACCTCACCATGGACGTGGTACGTACGTCCTACAAGCTACTCAAATCGGTTAATTGACTGCACGCGTAGCGTACCAGGGTCCGGGGTCAGGGTGGGTGGCAATGCGTGCATACATGATTACATACAGATATATACATACGCGAAACCAAATGCAAATGCAGATTCCCGGCGACATGGTGGTGAACGCGATGATGGCGGCGATGGTGGCGCACTCGGAGGAGAAGGGCGCGCAGACGGTGTACCACGTCAGCTCGTCGCTGCGGAACCCGGCGCCCTACTCCGTGCTCTACAAGTCCGGCCGGCGGCACTTCACGGAGAACCCGCGCGTGGGCAAGAACGGCGAGGTCATCCCCACCAACGGCATGCACTTCTTCAAGACCATCGCAAGCTTCCACCTCTACATGCTCCTCAAGTACAAGCTACCATTGGAGGTCGGTCACATCCTCGCTCGCTCTCGCGCAAACTTGCCGTGCGGAATCTAGCTAGTTACTTGGTTTATAGAATCTCTTTACTGTCGCATTCCTCCTGGTGTGTATAAATTTTTGCTCCTACAGTTTTGCATATCAACTAATGGATACATATGCACAACCTGCAGATGCTGCACTTGGTGAACCTGCTGCTGTGTGGCCTCTTCTCGCAGCTCTACGACGATCTCAACCGCAAGTACAAGTTTGTGATGCATCTCGTCGACGTCTACGGGCCCTTCGCCTTCTTCAAAGGATGGTACTTAGTTACCAACCTAATTAATATTCCAGTCTGCATGACATGTACAGTGAATCAATGGTGATCGTAACGATATCTTCTTTACTTTCCTTGGGTGATGAAGCTTCGATGACATGAACTTGGAGCGGCTGAGGTTGACAATGGCGATGAAGAGCCCTGAAGATGACATGTTCAATTTTGACCCCAAGACCATCGATTGGGACCATTATTTCTACAGGATTCACATACCGGGTGTCCTCAAGTACGTGCTCAAGTAAACAGCTGCACCTTTTCTCTAGCCCTTACCCATCTTTCTATAGAAGAAAAACTCCGTTCCGTGTCAGAAAATACCAATCCATTTGTTCTACTTTGTGTGGGGATATGATAGAGAAAGGTGTCATATGTCGACTAGACTATTCAATATTGTATTGGAGAAGCACCATATCTTAAATCAATAAAAGTATGTTCATGCTTGTGTCATGTTCAGGTTGTGTGTGTAAGTTGATGATGTCTTGACGACGGAAAGGATCTGTAATCCCTATGCATTGAATTGATATTGAAAGGGCGATACAAAACAGGAAGAAGTGTTCATGCATATGTTCAGTAAAACTTCTCATTTGATGTGTTATCTTGCGTGCTACTTCATAGTAAGAGAGGGTACCAATTGGTATCTCAGGTTCGTCCTGACGGGTCAAAACAAACAATCTTTTTCTTTGCCTGAACACACGCAAAGACAGGCACACGCAACCAAGAAACAAGAGCTCTGGTAGTTGAGACAAGTATACAGTAAGAAGGCGTATGGGGAACTTGTTTCCAAATTTGAAACGTGTTGGCACAAATGTTTGAATCAATGTGTAACAATGCTGTCTATCATGCGCAGAATTTACTTCATTGTTTGTTTTCAACAGGAAGCTTTCCCTTCCTCCTATGCTTGCTTCTAAGAACACAAAAGATTATTTTGACCATCTACTCGTGTGGTATATGAACCATTAGACTGCAACTCAAAACAATCAAAATAAGCCTCTTGTTCTTGGAGGATCAGAAAGCTTCCTGGGTCCAGAACCTAATTACATGGCGGCTGGGAGAGATAAACTGTATTTGTCAAATTTGCTTGCATATCAGAAAGCATGAACACCGTTAAATGACCGCAATATCGCTCATGGTGCCATAAGCAGTTTCTTCACGAATGCAAGAACCTTTGGCACGTCGACAGTCCATGCAACTGAAATCGGTGTGTAACCTGACCATGGATTCTCTGAATTCCACCTGCACCATAGTAGGAATGGGCAATCAGTAAAAATTGTGATATTTATGTCATATTCATGTGTTTATGAGAGTGTCAAAACGTTAGGTAGGTCAAGCTGATGCAATTTACTCAGAAATAGTACGGTGTCATACTTTTTCAATCCCTGATCCATCAAAGTATGGCCAGTGCAAATGCCCTGAGTCTCAACTCTCACGACACCCTTCTTGAATGTGAAGTACTCAGGATGAACTAGGGCGGTGAAGCTCACAGGGTCATGGAGAAAAATTCCTGAATATATTGCAATAACCAGTAGAAACTATTTATTTCAGATTCAATAGTAACTTAAGCAAAAGCGTTCGAAAAATAGAGGATTTTGATATACCATGGAAGCCATCAGACTTGGCATGCCAATCTCTGTAGAACTTGCACATGTCACATAAGAACTGTGCATGCTTCCCTTTCGAGTTCTTTAGCTCCAAGAGGTCCTCATCTGTAAGAAAGAAATTTCACATGGTGAATTAATAATTAACCCCCAACATGAACTATGCAGATCAGATGAGAGTATCACGGGAACAAACCTGTAAAAAAGACTTGAGTTGTTATGTTAATGCCCACCACAACAATATCCGCACCTGAAGTAAAAACTATGTCAGCTGCTTCTGGATCTCCATAGATCTGCAGTGTTATGCACTCATGGTTTAATACTTGCTTTACTATCTTTGCCTGTTCATATATAATGGAGTCTAATGTGCAATACGTATGACATTACATTTGCTTCAGCAGCAGGGTTGACATTTCCAGCCGTGAAGAAAGCTCCACCCAGTACAACTATTTTCTTCACCTTGCTTGCAAAGGAAGAGTCCCTTTTGATGGCCTAAGAAAGAATACACACAACCTCTTAGCCTCTGGCATGACATGGTCAGCATGATAAATAGGTTTATCCTGTAATTGTAAGCATACCAATGCTACGTTTGTCAGGGGTCCCAATGCGAGTACAGAGACCTCTCCAGGAAATTGAGAGACCTTATTAACCAGGAACTCAGCAGCACTTTCGTCAACCTTCTTAGTAGTGGGTGCAGGAAGAAACAAATTCCCAAGGCCATCAGAACCATGAACAAAGTCGGCAACACATGGCTCTCCTCCCTAACATACAAAGGTATTCTTAGCTCGTCCAAGTAAGTGAAATAATACCCTGACTGAAACTGTATTATAAACACTGAATAGGTAGCAGCACAGTAGTCTTGTTAGTCTCAAGTCTGAACTCCATCTAGCATATAAAATGTGGAAGCTCAAGCTACATCCCATGTTACCGATCACCAATTAAACAATTCAACCTGTAGTATAAATATAAAATAAACTATTATCTTAAGTCCCAACTCCCACTAGCACAAAAAAATATTGCATCTTATACTTCCATCCGATACATTAGAAATACAATATTGTCTTATTGCTAAATGTTAACCTTAGCTACGCTTTTGATGGATGCTAATCAAGTCAGCGTTCAGAGTCATTTTAAATTGATAATACGAAATGCACACTAAAATCAACTAAACAAGAGTTATCAAGTTAAAAAGCTACCATGAAGTTGGCATTGTGTAAAAGCAAGGTATGAACCAACGTACCTTGAGAGGCTCAGGGCTGCCCTCTGCTACTGGAACCTCAGGATGTCCTGCTCTCTCACACTGTCCTTTTAAGACTCGAAACAGTTAGCGAAACCAAGAAACAAGAGAAACAAAATTGAACCGTCTCAAATTCTCACCAGCAATAACGCATTGTGAGTTGCATACTCTGTGCTGACATTGCCGAATATGGTTGTCAGCCCAATGATTTCAACACTTGGTGCTCCGAATGCCATTAGGATTGCCATGCTATCATCTAGAAACCGGATTGCAGAGAAAACACAGTGAGAAAAGGAATTACTGAATTAGCTTCTTGAAAGGCGTTTTTTTTAAGAGGACATACAGGTCAGATATAGTGCAGTAGTATTAGTACCAGACGATAACTTTACATTGTACATACTAGTCCTAAGCTTTTGACATTGGAAGCCAGTGTAGCATTTGCAAATAATGTATATTGGAGTATTGTTTTAGAGTTGTTGATCACATTGATTGAAAGTTTAAGTTTAACCGTGACATGTCAATATAGTTTGGACTGCTAGAAACATATTTTATTCAATCTCGATTCTTGAATTTTTGCAGCCACTTGAGCTGGAATATTAGACTGAAGAAACAATTGTCACGGTGGTGTGAAATACTGTCTACTAGCAACTGTGTTATTTAGCCCACTGCTAGTCACTCCAATTGAGCAAATTAGTAACCAAGATTGCAACTTTTCTAGTCGACTCCGCTGTATAGAGGATGACCATCCGTCCTGACGGTCGGTGTTGGTGGCACGGCACCATCGTTTTCATCGACAGGCGGGGCTGCAAACGCCAAAACCCCACCACGTGCAAGTAAACAGAGGACTAAAGTAATTTAGCTCTCTCTATGACGATAAAATATGAAACAGATAGAGAGAGGAGAAATTTATCGCCTACTACGGGCTCCCTCTCTCCCCATAACTCCATTGTTGTTGGGAGTTTGCGTGAATTAAATAAAAGCGGAAAAATTGAACCGAAAGAAACAAGGAAAGAATCAATGGAAGGGAGAGAAAAATAAGGAACGTACCGATGCCGGGATCGGTGTCGATGATGACCTTGTCGCGGTGGATCTGCCCCATCGCGAATCCAAGCAAGATCTCCCTCCGAGTCTGAACCCGGACAGGAAGAATCAGCGCACGGCGCAGCAATCCTCCCTCCAATCTAGAGCCAAGATCCTAGAGAGCCGCGCGCAGGAGAGGAGGGAGAGCGCGAACTACTAGAGGAGGAGGAAGACGATGACGAGGAGCAGGAGGTGTCAAGCGGGACGCAACCCCTCTCTCTCCCAACTTTTTGTAGACGAGGATACGAGAGGAATCGAGTCGACGAGAGATGTGTGAATAGGTGATGCCGTCAGACCGGACGTGATTACTCCTATATATTAGATTAGCGACCTAGGAGGTTAGTTAATTTTAAGGACGACTCCCGTCACAAAAGAGTGTTCGTTTTGGGTATTGGAACAGTTCCCAAAACATAACTCTAACCACTAATTTTATTGTAATAGGTATATAAAACATAATAAAATTGTATTGTTACGAGAGTTCTTTTCGAGATAAATACACAGATAGCATTTTCGTGTGTGCAACCCAAATATTGTAAAAGATATCGATAGCCAAAGTTTAGAATTTTTACTGTACGTCCCCAAAATAGCAGCGTTGTTTTGTGATCCTAAGTTGGGAAGGAAATTCGCTGGAGGAGTGTCTTTGCCCGAGACCCTACCCTATCGGCCGTTGATTCGGTTGACCGATGAGGAATCAAGGACTGATAGGATAGGAGGTCATCCCATCGCATTTTCTTCCCTAGAGTTGGGGAAAAGGTTGATTTGGTCCGTGGTACAGCGTGAGAAGAGATATATGGATCCATCTTACCGTCTGTGTGGCTGACCAAAATTGGTGTGGATGGGCAAATTTGAGTCGCTATCCAAACAAGCCACCGGAACAAGAAAGCACGTCGGAGAGATTACGCTATGATGGGTGGTAGATTAATTTATATATGTCTCCGATGTGCCATGCCGCTGCTCCTGCTATGCCGCCACCTTGGGTCAACGCCTCTGGTGACCCTCACCTAGCCATGGCGTTGGATGGCATTGTTGTGATGCTACTGCTGTCAGGGTCTGTATAAGCCTCATATTCTGGGTTAATCATATTTGCAAAGTAATAGTTCCATTCGAATAAAGTTGCTGCTTTTCTCGCCTCCTTTGTGCGCTCCTTTAATAGCCTCTTTTGTAGTTCTGTATTAATAATTTTTATGTATTTCCCTTTTCATCAATTTATTCTAGGTTCTGGTTGTTTTTTTCCTTGCTGAAGCAGGTGGCGTTGTCATTGTAGTTTGTTTTTCCAAAGTTCATTCTATTCAGTCCTGCTCTTGGTGAGCTTCCGTGTTTCCTCCCTAAAGATGCTCCAGTCTCGGTGACTTCGATTTAGTTTGTGAAAGATACACAAAAATAGAAGATGCACACTTCTATGCGTGTGTTTGCTGTAGCAGTGATGCTGTACACTGCCTGATTGCGTTGGTCTCAGATTATTTATGTCTCCAGCTTTGTCCTTGTAAGGTATATTTTGTGTCCTTGCTTATGGTCAGGTCTGATTCGTGTTAGCTGTCAATTGTGCTTGCTTATGCTTGATTATTGGTTATTGTGTGTGTGTGTTCATTACTGCTTATGTTGCTCAGGACACATGAGATTAAAAGTTATGCTCTCTGTACAAATGCTGATTACCTATTACCAATTACAGAGTGTTGTGCTGTTTTTGCAGAGTTGTACGAAGGGATGGTGTGTATCTACTATAGCTAACCACTTTATCCAATTGGGAGAAGCTTCATCTGATTTGGTTCACTGTGTATGCTACAACCATTGCAAGAAGGCATGCCGCAAATGTCGGCTAGCACCCACAGCTAGCAAATGCTCTGTTTGTACATAGAAAAGAGCTGAGGTATCTGCAACAGCAAACCCGGTGGTAGTGCTCAAATGGGCTCTCTTGATTTGATATCAGAACAGTACCATCAAATCCTAATATAACCATCATCTCAGCGCTATACATAAAGACCCAAACAAAGTGTGCTGAATAGCATCGCCAACACGTGCATCAAGGAACTCATCCTCCACCAGTCCAAAATGGTTCCTTGCAACATCTAGGACAACGCAATCAGCCTCTACTTACGCCTAGTACATCGAAGCGAAGTCCCATTCTGATGGACATAAGAAGAGCTCCACCACCGATGCCAGCACAAAGACATCTTGGTCTTGCACCAGACCGAACAATCTCCTCCACAGACGAGGCAATCACTGCGAGACCGGAACTAACAGCCCACCCACCTCGGGCTGTAACAAACTACCTGGCCCTTCTCGTGGAGGAGAGGGTTGGGGAAGGAGAAGGAGATGAAGCGGGAAGGCGCGATGTGCTGCAAACGCTCCAGCTCCGAGCAGACCGCCATTGCACAGAGCTACGCAATCAAGAAAGGGTCTCTACTTCTCCTTGTCAGCGAGAAGGAAGCGAACGCGGCGGGGAGCGCGCGCGGGTGGAACCAGGGCCAAGGGCGGCGCGCAGGCCGGGAGTCGGCGCCGTGGCTCAGCGGCGCGGCGGCACGGCCGGAGACAATGCCTGGGGAGCCGAGGAGCCGGGAGGCGAGCTGAGGAGGTGGTCTAACCGAGAGCACCGGGGGAGAGAAATGAGATATTGGGGAGAAATAGGATGGAGAATGAAGTGAGAAAGAAGGGAGACTGACTCGAGCCAATGGCCAGCGTGGAAGTCATGTCGGATCAAACCGCTTTGGAACGCACGGTGGTAGTACTCAAATGGGCTCTCTTGATTTGTCTGGTATTTAAACTTTGAGATTTGGGATATCTGGTATTTAAGTAAAGAGGCAAAAATTAATCATCGGGTATAATTGAAGGACTAAACTTGTACTTAATCCTTGTGTTTTAGCTAAAAACAGCCATGGTTTCATAGTTGGAACAACACGTCACTAAATTTTGGCGGCCTGAAACTGGAGCAGATGGTTGTCGTCTGGTCGGCCCAAGAGGCCCACGGACGGCTGCGAATAGCCCAGCCCAGGTGGCATCCATCCGAAGCTCTAGGGTTTTTGCTCGCCCTCGGTGCCTGCCGACGATATAATATTAATACCACAGCCGCCATCAACATCTCCTCCTTCGCCCCTCTCTCCTCCTCGCACCGCCGCCTCGCGCCATACCCTAAGGTCTCCGGCAGCCTCCCAATCTCTCTCTCTCCGTGATTCGTAAACTTGTCTATTCCAATCCTGCGCTTGTCTTGCTTTTAGCGCCAGATCTCGCTTCCTCTGACTGTTTTTTTGTTATGATTTTTTCCTACAGGGAGTTGAGTTGGGTGATCGACTGCAACCATGAAGACGATCCTCGCGTCCGAGACCATGGACATCCCGGAGGGGGTTACGGTGAAGGTCGCCGCGAAGGTGGTGACGGTGGAGGGGCCCCGCGGGAAGCTGACCCGCAACTTCAAGCACCTCAACCTCGACTTCCAGCTGCAGGAGGGCGGCCGGAAGCTCAAGGTGGACGCCTGGTTCGGCACCCGCCGCACCATGGCCGCCATCCGCACCGCCATCTCCCACGTGCAGAACCTCATCACTGGGGTAACCAAGGGATACCGCTACAAGATGCGCTTCGTATACGCCCACTTTCCCATCAACGCCTCCATCACCAACGCCAACACCGCCATCGAGATCAGGAACTTCTTGGGCGAGAAGAAGGTAACCTAGCCCTAGGCCTATTGTTTTTACCGTTCGAATGCTCGGATCATGGTATATTTGGTCAGATCCTGTTGCGAGGGGATGTATTTCGACGTTTTCTTTGTGTGATCCCTTGTGTTCCAGGTGAGGAAAGTGGACATGCTCGATGGAGTGACCATCCTGCGGTCCGAGAAGGTGAAGGATGAGCTCATCCTCGACGGCAACGACGTCGAGCTCGTCTCTCGCTCGGCCGCTCTCATCAACCAGGTGAATGATGGGATCTTGTTACTTGCGTACTGTCTGATTAATTAGTTTGATGTGATGCGATAGATCGCGTTGTTGCATCCATGCCTGCTTATACTCTTCGCTGAAGCTAGTATGTTTGTTGTGCTTCAGTGGCCACAGTTGTTGGAACCAATGTTGTTGATTTCAATGTTCACATGTAGTGTACTGAGTATTCTTTGTGAGATCACACTCTAAGTTCATAATGATTCATACATGCCTACTTACTGCTGCCCAATATGTTGTGTCCCGATTGTTAACCTTTGCGCCAACTTTATCAAGGAGGCCCATTCACTGGCCCAGCTACTTCCGGATGCTGTTATGTATGAACCTGCCAGGATCACTCGATCTGTTTAATTAAGCCACCACGTACATGCAATGATGCAAAGATTAGCTAGATATTGATTGCTGCCATTAATTTGCTTGCTAGTGGCGTGGACCCGGTCATTAGCAAGGCTTATGTTTTCTGACAGACTCAAACTCAAACTTACCCTTGATCCAAACTGAACTTTTTGAGAGAGAGAGATGACCCAAACTGTACTTGATCGAGGTGGTTGTGCTTCTCTAGTTCTACTTCTGTTCAACTATATTGCAATGCATGCATATAAAGGTTGCTGTACCATTTCATACATCTTGTATCTGCATTCTAATGCGCGCATAATGATTCATACATGCCTACTTACCGCTGTTTGCTGAATATTGATTTTTAGTAGTCAATTTGAGGATGTTCTAGTGTGATCAAGTAGTCAAATCACATTCTTTGTTAAAGTGCATGTGACCTTGGTGATGTGAAGTAGAAACTAAGGTATTGACAATGACACATCTGTGATGTGCAGATACATGTGTTAACAAGTGTTCCCTCTGTTCAAATCCATTTTCTGATATAAGTGTAGCATCTAAATGTACGATCCAACTTTTTTTAACAGCGCATCAAAATCTGCAGTCACAAGTGCTTGTGTTTAGTTTTAGTATAAACTTGGGTGGAAATAGACTTACTAGATGTAACATGTATTTGACCATTACAGGAGGGACTATTGTTGCTGTGTAGCATATGAATTTGGTTGTTTGTTTCGTGATGGTCCAACGACCTCAATCATAATTTTGCCATCTGCAAGATGAAAAATGTCTTCCATTTTAGTTCTCATAGTACTTCTGTGTTCCATGCCATTTAAGTTTACTTGCTTTGAATAACTGAGGCATACATCATGTGTTTGCTGGTGTTGTTGATTCTTGTGTTCTCTGATCCATATTACTGAAGCAAGTTGCCTTTTCTTTTGAACAGAAATGCCATGTAAAGAACAAAGATATCAGGAAGTTCTTGGATGGCATCTACGTGAGTGATAAGGGCGCCATCACCGAGGAACAGTGAGCTCCATTCCATGTAGCCAGTAGTAAAACCGTCTTGGGAGGGTCCAGAAGTGCCGTATCTGTCCGCCATGTTTCATCATCCTTTGGGTTGCGATTTTCTGAGAGACTAAATTTTGTCCTGGTGTTAATTAGGATGTGTAATGGAGCATGTTATCTTATCCGACATATTGTTACTGTTTGAAGGTCTGAACTCTGTTTATCATTCCATAATGATAGTTGACTGCAAGCATTGCTGGTTAAAACTAGCATGAATGGCTAATCTTTGGTTGGTTTGAGCTTCTTGATTAAGGGATGGGTTTTGCATTTTCTGGGTTTGCCAATGTTTTGCTGTGTCGTGCGAGAGGAGACAATGGGAATGAGAATGGAGGAAGTGCCGTGCTACTATTCTGCTTCTTATCTCCTTCCAGTCCCTATTCAAGCCTGCTGTTACACATTGCTATGGCACTAATGTATCTTGGAGGTGCAATGTGATCACTGTTTTGTACACGCCACAGTGACAGAGCGTCATGTACATTCTCTGAAACTTTGGGTGTGAACTTATTCAGATACTGAACGTGTATGCAGCTTGGTAGAGTACCAATTTTTTCCTTACATTTGCCTGCGTTTTGTGCCTGAAAAAGTGTACACAACCAACAGAAGCACAGCACGCGCAGAAGGCATGTTGCCAATGAATCAACAGTCATCAGGCAAAGGAGCAGGAGGCTAAGATCGAAATGTCTGCCATTTTTTTCCAACAAACATGTCGGTTGCTTCTCTGGGATAAGACCAGCAACCATTCGGTGAACCTGTTTTTTCACACATTCGATCCCTGATTTTGATTTGTCGTACATCGTATTCATAGCTCTAGGGCATCCGGACGGTTTTTGAAATCCCAATTTCGGTTCATCTGGTGAACAGCCCTATTTTCTTCATTTGAATTCGACTTCCATACCGATAGGATTATAATTGCGTATGGTCTGTATCCCAAAGTTGGAATATGCAATAAAATCGGAATGCTCTTGAGCTCACGAGCCTCTGGCAGAACAATTATTTGTTTAAAGGGACAATTGAGAATTTACCGTTCTATCCAATAGAACGATCTTCTAAGCTTTGCCAACATTACGTAGATTGTAATCCGTAATTTGCCATTTCTTACGGTTTTTAATCATTATTTTGCTATTTTTGAGTTTTTTTTTATCCCCTTTTTATTTTCCAGGCACTCGAGAATACTGAAATGCTAATGATATTGGGTTACAGAACAATTAGAGATGTGGATGGCGGCCTGTAACTGGAGCAGATGGTTGTCGTGTCGGCCCAAGAGGCCCACGGACGGCTGCGAATAGCCCAGCCCACGTAGCATCCATCCGAAGCTCTAGGGTTAAGCAGACGATATAATATTAATACCACAGCCGCCATCCCCTCTCTCCTCCTTCGCCCCTCTCTCCTCCTCGCCAAACCCTAAGGTCTGCGGCCGCGGGCCGCCTCCCCAATCTCTCTCTCTCTCTCACCGTGATTCGTAAACTCGTCTATTCCAATCCTGCGCTTGTTTTGCTTTTTGCGCCAGATCTCGCTTCCTCTGACTGTTTTTTGTTATGATTTTTTTTTTCCTACAGGGAGTTGGGTGATCGACTGCAACCATGAGGTATTACTGCTGAGCTTTCTCTCGGCTCTTGTCTCTTAATTTGTTCTTACGCTAATCTGTTCTTTTGATTGAATGCTTGCGATAACTTCTTCTTCTTCTTTAACTGTTTGTTGTGATTTGTGGAAACCGTCCGTGTTGTAATGCTGTATCTTAGGATCTGGCGTGCTTGTTTCATAGTTATGTACTTTTGCTTTCCTCAAGGTTATGAGATCGAGTTAGAGACCAAATGGAAAATTCACAGCCTAGTGTTTAATGCTTTGTTTAGCTTTGTTCAATTCAGCCATAGCTTTCTTCTTCCTAGAGATATGAGAGGGATCCAATAGTTGTAGTCATCAACAATGTGAAGTGCTTGCATGTGGATTAAGATTGTTTAAGCTTTCGAGTTATGCTTATTTATCACTGGGTTGCATTATTTGTAATTTTCCCCTCCTAAAAGATATAACTCAATGCTAAATAACGCTAGAAGAGATATTCAGATCGGATACTATATCATACTAGAAGAGAGTGCAACGATGGCTTGAATAAATGGTCTTTTGTTTCTATGAATTATGTGGGTGCTAGAATAAATGGTCTTCTTCTGTGTGTTGAGCTCTTTTGATCCATTGCAGTAAGTTGCAATCTGAGGCTCTCAAGGAGGCCATCTCCGGGGTTGTTGCGGATGCCAGGGAGAAGAACAGGAAGTTCACTGAGACCATTGAGCTTCAGATTGGTCTGAAGAACTATGACCCGCAAAAGGACAAGCGTTTCAGTGGTTCTGTTAAGCTGCCCCATATCCCCCGCCCGAAGATGAAGGTGTGCATGCTTGGTGATGCCCAGCATGTGGAGGAGGTAAGGATATGCCATATCCAGTATGTGTATTTCAAACCGTGCTGATTTACACTTTACATGCTTATAGCAAGGTTATTAAGTTGTAAAGTCAAGTCGAGTCGCCATAGGGCCGACTTGTCGACTTAAGCAATTAGTCCTACGACAAGGCGTGACTAGTCGTGACCAGGTAGAAGGCATGGCTTGGAGCTAGTCCTTCTGCTACTGCTACTACACCACCGCTGCTACTGCCACTAGATCTAGGACTACGATTGCAAAACAGAGCAGATCAGCGAAACAGAGAAGAAAAACCGAGAGAAGGGAAGAGATAAGGAGTCAACGGATCTCAAGGGAGAGGGGGAGAGGAACTTGGAGGTGTAGGCGTCGCTGCCCATGGCGGTCGCCTGGTGGAGCCAGGGCGAAAGAGCCGTCACCGTCTGCAGCCCTCCGCAGCTCTCTCAAGCTCCTGCTGCTGCTGGTGCTCCTCTTTCTTCCCATTCTCCTTCCTTCACCTCCTCCACCCTTTGGTCAGATCGACTGTGAAGGGCGCGACGGCGGCGGCAGTGCATGGGCTGTGAAGGGGAGAGGAGGCAGCACCACAGCAAAGGGGAGAGGGGCAGCAGCGTCGCGGGACGAGGGAACTGCGGCTGAGGCGCTGCGTGTGGGAGCACAACAGCTAGGGTATTCCTTTCAGTAAACCATGCATGCTTACAGTACTGGGCCATGTAGTCTATCGGCCCACTCAGCCAGTCAGCCCAAGAAGCAATCCAGCAAAGTGGAAACCCTAAGCTGTGGCTCCTCCATCTCCCATCCTCTCCCTTGCACCATCACCGCCGTTGCCTCTGCCATCGGCGCTGTCAGCACTGTCGTTCGCACCTCGCAAGTGTCTCCTGTCTTCCCTGCCCTCCTCCTCCTCCTCCTCCCCCTCGCCTTCCCTTTCACCTTCCCCACTTCCCCATGGCGCCCTCCCCTCCCCTTCATCTTCCACTGTTCTCCATGGAACCAAGTGGCGTGATTAGTTGTGGCTAATCGTCGACTTGAAATCCAAGTCGCCTGACTAGGCAACTAATCGAGTCGAGGGCCTCCAGTCGTGCGCCCATGCTGACTTTGCGACCAATCGTGTGACTTTATAACAATGGCTTATAGTAGTTTCTTTTAACTGAAAGAACTGCAGTATTTTGAATTGTTATTTATTGAACTGTGATTGTACCTTACCTGATAGTAGGTTTTATTGAGTGCTTTATCTACATTTAAATATATTGTTGTATGTTACTAATGTAACATGTAAGTTGCTCTACTGTATGGAAATTTGAAAATTGCCCAGTATAATAATTAATTTTCTCCTCATTCTGTCTAAGGAGAGTCTTTCACACTAATCGTTTTCCTGATAAGATATTGTGGCATGGTATGTGCGCAGGCTGAGAAGATGGGGCTTGACTACATGGACGTTGAAGCCTTAAAGAAAATGAACAAGAACAAGAAACTTGTTAAGAAGCTTGCCAAGAAGTACCATGCTTTCTTAGCATCAGAGGCCATCATCAAGCAGATTCCCCGTCTCCTTGGTCCTGGTCTCAACAAGGCAGGCAAGTTATCCATTTTCTTACATGCTACCTTTTCTTTTCCTGTTACTGTTGTTTTGCATACCAAGCAGTGATAGCCGTGATGCGTGATTTGGTTGTGTTCATTCATTTACTATATGCATTAGAACTATTCCTGCCAATTGCTGGGTATCTTAGCAATATTAATCAAACTGTTTTGAACCTGTTGCAAGGCCATTTCATTTATTTGCCTTAATATGCTCAAGTAAATTGTTTTGGTTGTCCCTTGTCTTTCTAAACTTGTAGTGCAGATCTTAAGCTAGAATCTTTCATTATCGTATCCCCATCAACTCGCTGTGTTTTACTGTTCATGTGCGATTATACCATTTTTTGCCATGTTTTGTCAAGTACGACAGCCCTGCTAATTGAATCATGTTGATTGCACTACAGGCAAGTTCCCAACATTGGTTACTCATCAGGAATCTCTTGAATCCAAGGTCAATGAGACGAAAGCTACAGTCAAGTTCCAGCTGAAGAAGGTTCTCTGCATGGGTGTTGCTGTTGGTAACTTGTCAATGGAGGAGAAGCAGATCCAGCAAAACATCCAAATGAGTGTCAACTTCCTTGTGTCCCTTTTGAAAAAGAACTGGCAGAATGTGAGTCCTGTTCTGACCGTCGTTGCAACTATATTTCCTGTGTTTATATTTAATGAAATTTATAGAGCATAAGCCGATGGAAAAAAAAAAATAACAGGCAAAATGATAGTTGGTGACTTGTAAAAAACCTATCAAGTGGCCATAACATGTTACGACTTATGTTTTGCAGGTGAGGTGCCTGTACATCAAGAGCACCATGGGGAAACCGTACAGGGTGTTCTAAGTTGGTGCGCTCCAGCTTGAAGTTGATGTATCTTGGCCATTGACCCAAGCTTGTTCTTAAATTAGATCTGTTGCACTGATATCAATGTTTTGTTTGCCCAAACGAAGTATTTGGTCCTTTTTTTTTTTGTAGTGTTTTCTTCAACAGAACTTACGAGGGATGCACATTGGATTATGCAATTGTGTTTTATGTTATGGTTCATAAAAATTTCATGCGTCGTGTTGTTTTTGTTTTAAAACACTCCATATAAAGCATAAACATAGCTGAAAAGTTGTATAAAATATACAGCTTGGTTGGTCCACAGATACCTGGAGAAGCTAAAGCCAAGGGACAACGAAGGGAATGACCACTGACAAGAACCCGTCGTAAGTAAGTTTTGCCGAGCCGGTGTGGCGCGTATCCTTCTCCCTGAATTTTTCCGTTAAACCCTGTAGACAGGACTTCATCAGTAACGACTTGAAAGTTTGCAGCTTCACTGCATGATTCAACCATAATTCATAGGTTGTGGTATGGAAGCAAACATACCCTTAACAATCATCCCGCACCTGCAAAGTCAGGATCAGAAAGGTGTATAATTCCATTTGTTGAGATCATGCTTGTCACGGCGTCCCGGTGCTGTGGATCTTCGACCACATCACCGCGCAGGCCCATGTACTCCATCTCCCTCCCTCCCGTGGACCGATGAGATTGTTTCGTATGACAAATATACTTACTCTACAAAGCTGTCAAAGTCTAGTGCACCACGGCGGGACACGCTATTGTTGTAGTTGGCTATAAGGACCTCAATGACAGAAAAGGCGGAACCGCGTATCCAAGACTGCCAAGAGCTTCTCTCAACTCGTCAGAGTCGATTTTCCCACACCGGTCCCTGTCATATCTGTCGAAAATGCCCTATATGGTGCCATCAAGAACAGAAATGAGCCCAATAGCTGATTTTGAATCAAGGCAGCTAGATTCACCGACACAACACTATAGCCTATTTTTCCCTTTGACTTCTCCCAACATACAATACAAACCCTCAATTAGTTAGATAGTAAACAGGGGGGGCAATAATTCCAACTACATCAATAACATCATTGGACCCAGCTCTTGGAAACACGGCGCCTCCTCAAAACCTCCATGGTCGGCGGGTAGGAAGAGGGTGGGTAGCCGCCGTGGCCGTAACCACTGTAGACGTAAGGCGACGAGGGGGATGAGGGCGTGGGCGCGTAGCCGTAGACGCCCTGGCTGTAGGCGTGGCCGTAGCTGTTGTAGTCGGCCATGGCAGGGAGGGAGAGGGAGGCGAAGTCTCGTCTTGGGGAATCGAGGGGTGAGGACGTGAGGTAGGTTCGGGTGGTTACTGAAACTAGGAAATGGAATGAAATGATGGTAAGTTTAGCTATTCCGATTCCCGGGCAGCAAGAAGTGAGAGGAACGGGAGGGTGGTGCTTGCCCTGTCTCTCTGCACTCTGTACGTACCTCAACTCAACCACTAGTAGTAGTATTTGTTCAGAAGAGAGATTCTGCTCTGCTTCTTGGATTGGATCTCTTCAGTTTCTGTATGATATAGGTTGCATCTTGGCTTGTGCTATGGTTCCTACTATCCTATCTGCGCAAGGGAATGACCGACGTCTTTCCGTTTGGTTTCCTTCTTCTTCGCGTTGCTGTTGTTGCCTTGAACTGGATGACGTATGTAGGAAGAGCAGAATGGTATGAAATGTATCGTTCGACTCACTGGAAGTTTCTTTCCAGGAGGAAGAGCAACGCAAGGAAGTAATGCTTAATCAGTGAGTACATAAGAAGAGAGGTAGAGGTAGAGGTAGAGACAGGAGACGGCGTGAGCGACCTGGCTAAGGAACCTCTGACCTCACCTACTTTGATGGGAATTGGGAAAGTTACCTTTTTGTGCTATGCTACCAGTTTTCGATCTGTATTTGCATTTATGACAATCTGTCGTGAGTATTTACAAAAATAGCAAGCAGGCGCGCGGCGACCAGCGCCCGTGGCCGGGTTTCGACACGTGGCGCGGCGCACGCTCCCCGCGCCGCGCCCACGTCATCCTCTCGCGCGCGATGGACACCCGTACCGCCACCTCAGCACCCGCCCCGCCACGTCGGCGCATCACTGCTCCCGGGTGCAGGGTGAGCCTGCGCCCACCCCTCCACGTGTCGCCTCCTCTCCTGCCGCACACTCTCTGCTCCCGGCGCGAGCTCGCCTCGCGCCCATCCCTTCCACGTGCCTTCCCCCCTCCCTCCCTCCCGCCCCTGCGCTCTCTGGCGCGAGATCACCTGCGCCCATCCCCTACATGGCCGCCCCACCTAATTAATGATGGTCGTGCGTACATGAGGCTTAATTAAGATGAGGATTAATTAATTAGTGGCTTAATTAGTATAATTAGGGTTAATGAAAGTTTGTGGTAATTTTAAAATATAAAAATGAGTTCAAAAAATTATGAAATTTTTTGTGTAGGCTCCTGAAACCGTGTACTTGTTTGTATAAATTTTGCATAATTTTATTTGTCGAGATTTTTTATTGCTAATTGATATGATTGTGCCATTCTAATATGTGTTGATTGAGCAAAGATTTAAACGAGCCCCCTCCATTTGCACCAGGCCCTCCCTCCCTCTATTTGCGGCAGGTGTTGATTGTTGAAAGATTTGAACCAGGCCCTCGTCATGTGTTGATTGTTAAAAGATGTGAAGGAGGCCCTCCCTCCCTGTATTTGCCTAAATTTTCCACCGAAAGCATCAATCCGTCACCTCCTGTCTCTTGTCTCAAATCATTGTGCGCCGACATTTATGGCTTAATTTACGCGCGGGATAAGGATTCTCTTTAAGAGCAGTGGCTATGAATTGGAGAGAGCTAGCGCAATTGCATTTTCGCAGTCACTCGCTCGTTCTTTTAGTAGTTCATTTCATATCGCAGTGAGCTCGTGGCAGAGAAGGGAGAAGCCAACCAGAGAGAAGTTGAAATCGTCTGAGCACCTGGAAAAGTCTTGTGAGCACCTAGAAGTTAAAAGATGTGAAGGAGGCCCTCCCTCCCTATATTTGCCTAAATTTTTCACGGGAAGCATCGATCCGTCACCTCCTGTCTCTTGTCTCAAATCTTCAGCAATTTTATATGTGTTATGATATTGTCTAAAAAAATTAGGATTTAGGTCGCGAGAATTTGGATTTTATGTTTCGAAAATTAGGATTTTATGATTTCATGTGACTTGGATTTTATGTTTCGGAAATTAGGATTTTAGGTCAAAATACAGCGACTACACAACTATAACTACTCAGTTTCTACAATAACAAACTATGATTCATCTAATTACATCCTAATCACATTGCTAAAACTAGCTAAAACTATAGCCGAATGCGAATGACACTAACCTTTCTAGGTGCTCACAAGACTTTTCAGTGCTCGAGCGATTTGACTTCTCTCGGTTGGCTTCTCCTTCTGCCACGAGCTCACTGCGATATGAAATGAACTACTAAAAGAACGAGCGGCGGCGGCTGCGAAAATGCAATTCGCTAGCTCTCTCAATTCATAGCCACTTTGCTTTTAAAGAGAATTCTTATCCAGCGTAAATTAAGTCATAAATATCGGCGCTTTAATGATTTGAGACAAGAGCCGGAGGTGACGGATCGATGCTTTGGTGGAAAATTTAGGCAAATACAGGGAGGGAGGGCCTCCTTCATATCTTTTAACAATCAACACATGACGAGGGCCTGATTCAAATCTTTCAACAATCGACACCTACTACAAATAGAGGGAGGGAGGGCCTGCTGCAAATGGAGGGGGTCTGGTTCAAATCTTTCAACAATCAACACTGCACAAAAATAGAGGATGGAGGGCCTGGTGCAAATGGAGGGGGCCCTCGTTTAAATCTTTGCTCAATCAACACATATTA
Organism: Ampelocalamus luodianensis; assembly: GCA_036346255.1. NCBI lineage: Eukaryota > Viridiplantae > Streptophyta > Magnoliopsida > Poales > Poaceae > Ampelocalamus > Ampelocalamus luodianensis. The sequence goes on along the minus strand of CM070632.1, from coordinate 817,767 downwards.
GAATGACATAATCATATCGATTAGCAATGAAAAATCTCAACAAATAAAATTATGCAAAATTTATACAAACAAGTACACGATTTCAGGAGCCTACACAAAAAATTTGGTAATTTTTTGAACTCATTTTTATATTTTAAAATTATCACAAACTTTTATTAACCCTAATTATCCCTAACCTCACATTAGCTAATGAATTAACTAAGTTTACTTTTTGAGTGGGCCGGCTAATTAATTAAGTGAATGGGGCGGCCATGGAGGATGGGCGCGGGTCACCTGGGTCTCCACTAGCATTGTTCTTTTTGCTAATATTCTCTGAACTTATTCCCTGCAAGATGGGTATTTGCCAGATTGATGTAGTGTGCTACTAGAGAAGAATAAGGTTACGCGATGAAAGCAAAATCACTTCAGTGCTTATCTTGATATAACAAAACTCTTATGTTGCAGGTGGATCCAAACACTGGGGTTGCCATGCATGAGTCAGGTTAGCATCCCTCACCTGTGCTTGTTTTACAGGTGATGGAACTGTTCCGATTATGTTATCGCTTGGTCTATTAACAGTAAGCTACTAAGTATCCATCCAAATAATCCAAAAGTAAGTGCTATGTTTGCTCAGATATAGTTCAATTTTGGATTTGAAGTGATTTTTGTTTCATGTATTGTTTTGAGTTTCTGACTGTAAAAAAAAAAAGGTTGTGCAGTTTGTTTTTTATTTTTTTTTGAACAAAAAGTGCAGTTTGTGTAGCGTCTAGTCCCCTTAAAGTTTTCTCGAACATGCATGCTTTCAAAACAGAAGAGGAAAAAGGTTCTCTCTCTCAAAACCTTGTCGTGCACTGCAAGTATGCAACTCTCCCAATTCCAATGCAACATTTCCACAAAGAATTTTGACAGGTTTCTGCTGCTCCGCAATATCACACAACAAGATGCTACACAAAATGGGAAAGGGAAAGACACCGGGGAAAGCTAAGGTGGCTCACCCCCACCCCCACAAACCTAGCACAACAAGGACACCAAAGCCAGCTGTTTGAGTTTGATGCCCTGATAAGATTACAACGCACACAGAAACGTGTGTATCAGTTGAGCGTCGCGAGCGGCGAGCGAGGGATGAGCGACGCCTTGGGCTCTTTGCTCGATTCGTAGGGGTGGTTCTCACGGAACTCGCCCATCAGGGACTCGATCGGCATCGCTCGCAGCGACTCGATCGAGCCTTTGCTCGGGACGTCGGGCTCCGACCTCACCGGAGTTTCGCCGGTCGGCTCGTAGTCCTGCGAATAGCGTTGGGAGGGTAGTTCAGGCAAGGGCAATGCACATTGCACTGGGAACTCGGAGAGATATTGCTACTCCACTAGATTCTGATCTCACCTTATGGCCGCTTTGGAGCGCCTTCTCGGCGTGCGTGTTGATGCCTGCTGCCTGGCCGGAGTGGCTCTCCTGCAGTTGCTGTATCTCTACCAAATGAGCTTCCACCGTTGACACCACTCTCGACGTCGAATCGCGTGCCTCATCCAGTAGATCTGGAGCAAAGGGATTATGAGCAGGCCGAGCTTTGGTAGGGAACTCCATGTCAGTAAATAAGCTGTCAGTTTGAGCGCTAAGAAATTACTGTCGATATCCTGGAGCATGTCCTTGCTACTGTTGGATGCTTGCTCTTCGGCCACGGCCCGAGACGCTGCAATCTCCGCGTCGTGTTGCTCGTTGCTTTCAATTGCGCTCCTGAAATATCCAAGAAAGCAAAGCTAATTACTTAATTAGACCTCCCAAGGTTTATGCCCCTAGATGGCAAATGCCACTTCCCTGCAGCATAGTAGTTATTCCATACGAATTCGGAGGTATGTTCTTCTGTTTTGAAATTATGTACTAACATGCCAAATTGTTACAAAAGGTGCCTCAATTCGAGCTGATTTAGTGCAAACTAGCGTGGAAAGCGCTAAACCAGACCTCTTAAACTATTTGTACGAACAAAACCAGCCATAACTAGCATAGAACAGCGACTTTCAGAAACATTTTATCCTGCTATGGAATGGTTTGACGTGTAACACCATAGATGCAGGTAAAGAGAACAAATGTACTTGCCTGACAAGTGCTTCAACTTCAGCAACTTGTTTTATGCACATATCGTTAACAGCAGCATGTGACGTTTTCCATTGTTGAGCAGCAGAGTCAACAGTGCACGCGCTGGACAGGCCCAATACAGATCATTAATTAGAGGAAGCCAATCAGATTAAAATGGATCAGTGAATGGAGAAACATTTCATGCAACTGTTCAGGCATACCATTCCTGCAGAATGGTTTCCATGCGACAATGCTTAGCTGCAGAGAAGTTGGAGCCAACTTTGCAGTCATTCTCCGCCTGCTCTGCAAACATTTCCCACTTTCTCTTGGCGTCCTTCGTGACGCCCTCCACAGCAGACGTGTGCTCATCCAAAAATGTCTTGTTTCCACGAGCAGCGTCACCAAGAGAGTTTAATCTAACATCCACCTGCAGGAGACATGCATCAGGTTTCTATCGTCACAAGGGAAAAAACGACGGGCAGCTTAGTACTCGCGCTCAAGAAACCCCATGTGAAGACCTAAAGTTATGGTCACCCTCGAAATGATGCCTCAAAAGGTTAATAAGACTTTATTAGCCTTAGAAAATTGAAAATAGTCTGATCTCATCACTGGGCATTGTCACTGGTGATAATCATGGTGTATTATGATGTGCCTCATGGACCGAACAAAATGGCCAGATGATACATGGTAGCATGTACGCACCAGCTCTCTTTGTCGAGTGATGTGTTTAGACACCAAACTGGTGATGTCTGCCAAAAGCTTTTGTTCTTCTGATTTTGATTGCTCCTGCACGAAGTGATGGTATTAGACACACCAGCGAAATTTTGCCAGTGAGTGGTGAACAAAAGGGGGATGAATCACCTCGTAGGCATTCTGAAAATCTTCAATGCTTTTGACCTGTGCTTCATGAGTGCGGTTTGAGTGGTTCTGCAACCTGGATGTCTCCTCCACGTACTTCTCAAAGAGCCCAAGAATGAAGGTAGACATGTCTTTCGTCCTATCCAAGCTAATGCGGAAACTCTGCACAAAATCAGGAGCCATTTTAGAGCAGATCATAGCTAAGACATGCTGAAAATGTGGAGTGGTAAACAGTCAGATCAAGTAACTTACATCCCGCAATTCTTTAGTGAAGTGCGCCATTTCACTTCGGTTGTCAGCTAACAAATTCTGGATATCACTAAAAATCTTCTGTGCCTCTCCCTCAACACAAGCTAGAAGCTGTCAGCAAGGATATTGCTATGAGAATAATTGAAGCAAAGGGTAGGCATAAAGACGAAAGTTTGGTTGAACAAGCAGGCAGATTATTTGCCTGATCAAGACTGCAGCAGCTTGCAGCAGACAGGGATGATATATCCTCCAATGTAGAATTTGTGTTTGCTTTGTGTAGGAGCACAACATTTTGAAAAGCTTCCATATGCGACATATATAATGACTTTGAAGCCAAAACCTTCTTCTTTAGTTCCAACGTAGCCTTCAAATATTAAACCAAAAGAACTAAATAACAGATGATATGGAGCCACTGAGTCAAGATAAATATTGTGCAAAAATAGGCATGCAGATTTATGCATTAGTAATGCGTACCATGTCATGGGAATCAACACAAGATTGGCATAGGTCCTCCACAGACTTTAGGTGTTTATCTTGTTGATCTATTGATGTAGTGAGGGTATTGCAGAGAATATCCAACTTGGAAGCAAGGTCAGCTTGGAATGAATTCACCACCGACCTATTTGCAGCATTTAGCTTATCTCCTCTAGCTGTTCCATCGTGGTAATCATCCAGTTACAAATTACAAAGGTGATGATGAGTAATGACACAGCACAATGACAGATTTAAGTCTAAAGTGTTTACCAATTTTTGAATAAAGTGAAGCATTGTCACGACTAGATTTTTCCAGGTCTGATCTCAGAACACAAGCTTGATGCGCTAAAGCATTTTCTGATGCACAAGGATGCATTCAAATACTGTTAGAACTAACAAAAAGCGCTTTGCAAGAATGGAAAATGGGGTACAAAACTTAACCTGCTTTTTTCTGCTCGGAGATTATGAAATCTTTCTCTTTCAGATTATAATGGGCCTGTTTCAAATCTTCTTTTGTGGTGGAGAGTAGATTGCTTGTATGATCCAGATATTTCTATCACAGTACAAAGCTATATATAAGCCTTACATTGTGAAAGCATAAAGTAGTCAGAACTAACTAGGAAAACATTATTTACCTCTGTTGCTTCAAGTTTTTTGCTTAAATCGGCGGAATGTTGAAGCTCAAAATTGTACTTTTCTTGCAGATCATTAATTTGCTGAAACCCAAGCAAAAGATTGATTTAAAACAAATAATAAATAAGATACAGAGTACTTTTCCTGCATAAAGAGTACTTTTCGAACCTTCTGATTTGCTTCCAAAGAAGCAGTCGTCTGCTCAATTTGATCGGCCATGGCCTTCAAAAAGGAGATATAGGAAAAGTTAATCAGACATGGTGTTCAAAGTGAAATATAGAAAAATCTAACTGAAAGACAGATACCAGGAACTGTAGCAGTAGCACTTTCTACAATCATAACACTGACAGTTTCAGAACATATGATATTGACACTGACAGTTTCAGAACATATTATTCTTATTCCACGAACTAATAAAAGAATATCTCCCCATTCAAATGTAATAACTTTGAAAGATCATGTCAAATACTACCTTTCTATCATTTTCCTCCTGCTGATACCTTTCCTTTGGAATGTACACTCCAACTTTTTCGCGAGCAGCATAGACCTCTGTGAAGCAGACAATATTTGTGAGGTTATTCTGCAAATCTGCAACCATTCTGGATTACATAGAATTGACAGTGGATTCACTACGGACCTGCTTTAAGCCGGTCGATTTCTCCATAAAGATCTTTGATCATTGTTGATTTCATCATTTTCTGGTTTACCTGCAATGTAGACGTATATCAGAAATTAATCCAAGGTGGCAAAGTGGAATTAGTAGTTCCATGTAATTCACCCATAATTGAGTATATGGTGTTCAAATCATTTAGGAGTACCATTAGCAACCTACTATGTGAATTGCTTCCCTATATTTTTATGATTGCATAGCCCATATGCATACAGGGAATACAGCCATTAAATATCTCTGTTAGAGGACACACACAATGGCAGTAAAAGCCAAGGTATGGAATGCTATGGAATTATAATTGAATGGTATGGCAATGATGCAGTACTAAATCATAGGACAGTTTATGAGAAACATTTTTTTTGTCACACACGCCTTGTCTATTTCCATGAAGAAAATATGTTCCAAGACATTTGATATGCTATGAATGCAACAGCCTAACTACTATGAAGGAGGGTTAAATGGGTTGGTGGGTGGCTGCAAAATCAAATAATATGAGTGCCTACATGTCTTTCACTTGCGCATACTGAAGTGCATACTGTTTAGTATCCTAGCAAAAATCATCCAAGCAAATATTTCTACACGTTTGTTCAGCCATTTGCCTTTTCATTAAAAGGCTTGGAGAGGAAAACGGTCATCCCAAAATTGCTCTACCAGAATAAGGGAAATAAGGTTACATCATCTACCACCACAAAAATAAAACAAGTCACAAACACATTGACTTTGTAAACGTAAGAAAATGAAGCCGAATCACCTCGGGCCTGTTTTTTATGCTCTTTGCCCGGTGCGCATAATCCAATGTACTTAATGTTTCCTCCAGACAATGAACAGAGGGTGAAACAGTAGCTATAATGCAAGTCTTAGTTCTCCCTCCTAACGAATCACGGAGCAACCTTGTGAGTTTACTGTCCCTGAAAGGCAAGAGAGTTTGAGTCAAGGTAAGAAAGACCCATTACTGTACACATTGAGGGATCCTTGAACAACTGATGCCTACCTGTAAGGAACATGCCCAAGGTGCTCAACCAATGCCGTAATGACACGGCCTAAAGTTAGCAAGCTTTTGTTTATTTCACCAGCCTCTCTTGCTCGGCCCTACAATCGCGAGAAAGTGCCTAACTTAGTAAACCACAAAATTGCCACAAGATTTGACGCTTGGTAGATGAAACGGTAACATCAAAGCTAATTGTATAGTATGGTACCTCCCTAGCTCCAGATCGGGAGATGTTCTCAGATCCAGCAAGGTCAACCAGATTTAACTTGCCACATTTTATCAATTCTTCTCCTTCAGGGGTTGCCTCTTTTATATGAATGGTGATTGAGAAAAGGGAGTGCGAACGACTGAAATGTTACATATGGTAATAAGCACTTAAGTTTGTGTAAGATGAACAATTTAACATGACACAGGGAGTAAGATTAACCTGGATTGTTTATTCAACAGTGTCTCTGCAGTGCGGCGCTTCGCAGACCCTCTCTCCAAGAGAGAGAATATTTCATTGGCATTTGTAACTATTTCTTCCTCCAGACCTCTGACAAGCACCCCACCTTTCCCGTCCTCCATAAGAGGCAAGGGCTTTTTCTGCCGTTCTTCAATAGCGACCTTGGATATTTCCTCTGGAGCAAGAAGATCTGTGATTTCCTCATTGTACAGCTCCAGGAACGTCACCTTAACACTGTACTCGGTATTCTGCCTCTCCAAGGTATCAAAAATTTGCTTGACTGCCCTAGGTATGACCCCAGCATCTGCAGGTAACTGACCCTTTGGTCCACTCTGCAAGCATTTCAACAGAGGACACCAAACACCTGAGTAACCCAACCTGGACATATAAACAGTATGTAAGACAGCAGCACAAGTATAGCCTTACCTTAGCTCTCCTGCACCCGCCTTCCATGGTGTATGTCTTCCCCGTGCCCGTCTGTCCATAGGCGAAGATGGTGCAGTTAAATCCCTCCAAGACCTCATTTACAATAGGAATAATCGCTTGGTCATACAAATCTCTCTGCTTTGCTGTTGGCCCAAAAACCTGAAGGAAAAAAATTAAGGGCGGACTGAATATTACACCTCTGCACTGGGCAAGCAAACCTGAAATGAAATACATGTCCATAGCCGCACCCACAAGCATAAGCATTTAGAAAAGACAGCATATCTAGCACTATTCAAAATTATAGCAGAAAGGATACATCATGAGTGCTCCAGATTTGTAACGTCCAGTGCAGTTGTTCTAATTCACAAACTACGCAGGACCACTGCAGATTCAGCTCGTTTGGACTCTAACAAGATTTCTTACTAACCCTAGGCACCAAACATCCCCTAGTTACTACTTACTACTTAACCACAAGCACCAAAAAAAACACAGGTTGGAATTCGCTAAGCGTTCTCAAATTTTGAATTCGTCGCACTAAAACACCACTGACTAAACACAGCAACATCGCGGCATTTGGAACTCGCGGATCTCGGAGTGGGAGAGGAGACGAAGCCGACCTTGTCGAAGGTGAAAACTCTGTCGATCTGTTTCCCGGCGATGGTCTGCGTGACGGCGACCTCCCGCTGGTAGTCGTTGCAGGTGAGCACCTGCGGCGCGTTGCTCCTGAGCTCCTCGTCACTGAACGGCCTGCGCGAGGAAACACACGAGCGAAGAGGGGTTAGGGCGGCGAATCTGGGAGGCTCGCGCGCGCGCGCGCGTGGTGGGGGGGGCAAGGACTGGACGTACCTGCAACGGAGGAGAACCTGGACGTTCACCGCCTTCTCTTTGTCCTGCCGTGACGACATGGCGGGCGCGGCGGCGCTCGGCGTTGGCTTGGGGATTTCGAAACTATTGCGGCGAGGGGAGTGGTGCGGTGGGGGTGGGGGGGGGGGTTGGAAATTTTCGGGGCGGAGCGGGGGTGATGCAGCGGAGGGAGAATTCAAATTTTGGGGGAGGTTGGGGTTGCGCTTGCGAGTGGCCGCAGCTTTATGCGGCCGCGCCCCGCTGTCCCGGCCGTTGGATGAGGATCCAACGGGTAGAGACGTTCGAGATCTGCTGGGCTTGGGCCGCCAGCCTATCAGGCCCGAGATTCCGCTTGTTGATTAGTGTTACCCAAGGTTTACCCGAGGTATTTTGTTTTTTAGATAATGGAAGAACAAAATCTCTCCCGGCCTCTGCATCAAGAATGCACACAGCCTATTTTATTAAAAAGACGAGTATCACAATGTCCAATGATAGGTAAAAAGTAGTTGAAAGCCTTACAACCAAAAGATGATTGGAGATGAAACTTAATCATTACAAATCCTATGACTAAACCGTCACCCATGAAAGTTTAAGATTTGCTTCGTCACAACTCCAATCTGGCGTTGTCAGCTATCATTACCTCCTTCTGAGGCGATTTCTATAGATTTGCTTAAGCACTCGACCAGTGCCCACTCAATATGATAACCTGCAAGGGGTTAGTAATAATCTTTTTATCAAAAACAATATCATTCCGACATAACCAAATAGACTAACATAAGATACTAGCTCCTACTAGGAGTTGTGACTTTAAAATTTTTGGAATACTGGCTAGCCAATTCCCAAACAAGTGCTCTATACTCACAGGAGGGGATAAATTAAACGCACATTGAGCAGCCCATCATACAAGACGTGCAAAAGGGAATTCAATAAAAAGAACCCAAGGTATTTTGTGAGCTTACACTTTTGGATGTGGAATGGATTTGAATTCCTCCTTCCTTTTTATGGTGTGGAATTTGGGTGGGTGTAAGATTGAGGATGTCGATTAAAAGGAGGTGAATAGTCGCTATCGGTAGTGTCTACCCTAACTCTCACCTCTCCCCCGAAAATGTCGTCCGCTCCCTCTCCAAATATTTCATCGTCGCCGTCCCTAACCCATGTCAGTGTTATAGTAATTTGGCTAATAACAACAAAGATAGTAGCAAGATATCGCGTTGGTGGCTAATAATAACAACCATTATGGATATTAGCTAGATCTCGTTGCAACCTCATTGGCTCATTGCTGCTTTTGAATTGGTTGTGAATCAAAAGCTATGTCGCAAACATATTTCACGTCAGGGGATAAACGTCTGTCAGAGGGAGGTCGGATGGCGGCGACTTGAGATAGAACGACGCTAGATGAAAGAGGGCACCGATTGGGGGAGAGGGACGAATCTAGAGTAGCTGGCCTAGGGAGAGACCAGGGCTAGGAATTATAACGGACGATAACTTTCATTTTGGACAAAGTAAGCTGGTAAAAGGGAAATGTGAAATTGGAATTCTGAAAGCGTGAAGGCGATAATTGCTAACAAACATAATTTCCCTATCTTACTTGATCATGAAAAAAAATGTTTGCCTTTCTGTGTATGCAAATGGGTAGTTCAGATAAATTAGTGGAACTTGTAGTTGTAGTCATGGACGCTATGTATAGAAAATATATTGGATCCTACTTCTTTTCTATGCCATGTACAAAGTGCATTTTGTTTTCAGGATAGGTGATACAACTATGCACGCTTTGTACAAAGAATAAGTAATATCGTGTATAGGGAAGTTATATTTGAGTTATTTGATCTGAACCGTACAATTTGTATGCAAATAATTCGTCACTTTTTTTTGGAAGAGGTTGTGTGGTTTATTTACGAATCATTGTAATGTACGAACACTTGAGTATGGATTATTATTCTGGTTCATTTATCAAGTTCATGTTCAATCTGTTAGTTTGTCAGCTAAAGTAATCATCTACTATTGTTCAAGCTATTAATATACTATTTCAAAGAAATAGGGTGACATTTTGTTGGCATGCATTTTTTTCCACAGGAGAATTTTACTGTATGTTAAGTATCCTATTTTAATGGAATTGTTTTGTATGTTAAGTTTGCAATAATGTGCGAGCACTCATGTATACCCCACGGTGATAGGCTTAGAAGTTTAGAACATGTAATATGTTCTTTATTCCGTAGCAACGCACGGACATTCAACTAGTAATTAAAACAATATGTTCGAATCTTGTCGAGCTCGTTTCAGAACATTTGGTCGCCCTTCGTCTACTTGCATTGGAGAGTTGGGGGGTTAATCTGTTCATTGCTTCAGAACATTGCGGTCTGTTAAACAGGTCAATTCTGGATAAGATAAAGGTCAAAAGAGAAACCAAGGGATGCATTGGGAATTTGACTTTGAGATGGTGATTTTTCATCGAAGACCTGAGATGGTGATGAAACTGGGACCCTATGAGAAGCAAAATAAGAGTGAAAATCATGTGCTAGAAAAAGAGGTACTGCTGCTGAAACTTAGTACTACCACTTTAGGTGGTCAGTTCATAAATGGGTCTAATAAAAGGTTAGCTCATAAACGATGAAGTTTTCGGAGCAGCCAAAATGAGTCTTGAAAAAACAAAAAGAAAACAGCCAAAAGGAAGAAACTTACAAAAAAAAAGCTCCAGCATTGAGAGCTTTGTCGGGGGGTGTTGCGAGAATCGAACTCGCGACCTCTCGCACCCGAAGCGAGAATCATACCACTAGACCAAACACCCTTCGATGCCTATCTTCCTTTTAGGAATGCTTAATTCTGAGATGCATATATTCGCATAGCCCTTGCTCCAACGGAAGAAAAGATCGAGAGAGAATTACGCGTAGAGCCTGGAATACCTTTGGGAACTTTAGGGCGTCACATCTTCCATGGAATTAGCAATAAAGGGAAGGCACAGAATCGTAATGTAAAGCTTCGATACTTGGCGCGCACACGACTCATGGCTCATGAGCATTAGCAAGCATGGTGGCAACGAACGAGGATCTGACCAACACGAAAGGTCCAAAGTCCAAATATCCTTGTACTATTTCAGAATGTACAGATAATCAAGTCGCGTCCCCTTCTTTCACAAAGTCTACACAAGTATTCCAGACCTCTACTATATCATATGAATCGTGAGGATGGACCACACGGCATTACAGTTCATACACGATAACTGTGCTCAGAAGATACCGAAAACACGATATGGCGGTGTCATTATATGCACACGGCACGGTGAACACATTGGATAAGACTTTAAACGCTCTAGCACTTGAAGCCCCTGCAAACCATCAGCCAGAGGATGAGAATCAACGCCGCAATGCCACCACCCACCATCAACTTAAACCTCAGGTTCTGAAGCCACATCTTCCGCCTGAGATCTCTGCCATGCCTGTGGAAGCTGTCAGCCTGAAGAAAATTTACATCCCTCAGTCACAGTTGCTTGTACATTTTACCCAAATAGGATTTTCACACACAGATTACAAGTGTCAAATACTATATCCATACCTGTGATTGTAAGGTTTCGGTCTTGCCAACCAAAAGCTCAATCTTCTCACCACGATCCAATATCTAAGCAAAGTCCAGTACAGTACGTAAACTCACTTAATACAAAAGATAAAAAAATATGAAAAGAAAACGAATTTATTTTATTCAGTTAAATGATATTAAGTTGTGGTTACTGATAATTGTTTCACAGCTTGATTTCCTGCTAAATTTTAATTGCATAGGGCACTAGACATGGGTGTTCTGCATCTCTACAACTAATAAGACATGCCCCAGGATATCGCAAATAACTTTCCATTCTGGCAGAGTGAAGACTAATGGAATAAAAGTTAAGCAACCATCAAAGAAATACAAATGTCTGGATAAAACAATGAACAGATCAACACTAATAATTTGTCGGCGCAACAATAATGATATGTATGTACTCCCACAAAACAAGGGTATATCTTGATTTATAGAGAACAAGTTCCGATAGTTACTTGTACAAGTTGTACCTAATTACACCACCAGATGTTCACGACCTATTTCCAAATTACTTATTTTTATGTAAAGGTGCATCAGCTCTAGCACACAGTAATAATATTCCACATAAACTTCAAGACGACATTGTTTCTACACCAGGCAGAAGGTGCATGCGATCCATGAATGCAATTGTTTCTACACCAGGCAGAAGGTGCATGCGATCCATGAATGCAATTGTTTCTACACCAGGCAGAAGGTGCATGCGATCCATGAATGCACTATCGAGAAGTTTTTAACATAGCAAACTGATGCTTAAACACAAAAACAACAAGCTTATACATCATACCCTTGTAACATGATATACATGACTGCTTAAAAAAACTGTACATGAAAGAACATGTGATAGTCCGAATGTGGCCATACATGTCATTTGAATAGAGCAAGACAATTATAATTATAACCTATAAGTGTATAGAGTGTTAGAATTCAGAGTTTTTGGGAAACCTACTCTACACTACTTGTTTCCTCAGCAGTGAAATGCATGCAACATGCTCTCTCTCTCTCAATGTGGAAAGAGAACATCCATTTGAATACATACCTTCTCAATGTTGTCCATCATAATCCCTTTGACTTCTGTCAGATGTGCTTTCACCTTGGAGAGCTTGTTAATTTCCTCTGGATGATTAATGCAATACTGCATGTGATCCTTCAGCCTCGGCCTATACCGACAACATAAAAACACTAATCAGACACACTTCCATGGCACCGGAACACCAAAATCAAATATAACCCAACACACCACAACTCCGTACCCGAATTCCCGGTCGAGATTGTAGGCGATGCTAAACCGATCCTCAAACAGAAAGTCATCCTCATCTGCGTCATCGGCAAGTGGGTGTTGCCCCTCCTCATCGATACTGGAGCCATAGCGCTGCATGAAGTCTTCCCTGACCCTCTCTAGGAACACAAATGGCACGCTCCTTCCCACCGCCTCATCCGCCACCACAAGAAACACTGCACGCAGCATCCAAATACTCCAAGTGAACTCACAGTTTTGCACACCACACCATGCATGCTTCTACAAGTTCACAGCTGAGGAAATTTGCGAGTATACCGAAACCACGGTCGACGAGGAAGTTGAAGGTATGTCCATCGCACGAGTAGGTGGACTTGGCGCTGTTGGGGGGAAGCTTCTGGAGGCACTGGACGGCGATGGTGCTGAAGTTGCCAGAGAAGGCCGTGTGCTCGGCCAGCACCACGGAACCCTTGGCCACGAAGCTGTATATGAGCGCTTGCTTGTTGCCGTTCATGGCTCCTCCACCTCTCGAAATCGCCCACCACAGAGGCCGGTAAGAAACCCTAGCAATTTTCAACAACACTAATCAGCACACAAATTGGCACCTAAAGAGGAACCCATTAAAAAAAACCAGACGAAATAGGCTTAGCGCGTAAAATTTGACACCGCACGGCACCCGGAAACTAACGACGAATGATCCAAATTGGATCGGATCTCGGGGAGGGGACTAGGGGTCAAACTGGACGGGGGCAGAGAGTGGAGGGAGGGTTCTGGAAGCTTCGAGGGGAAGGGGGCGGAGGGACCGAACCTTCTGGAAGCGCGGGCTCGGGTGGCCTCTGCTTCGTCTTCTTCCCGTGGCGGTGAGGTGAATCGAATCGATGGGAGGGGGGGAGAGCTTCCTCCTGTACCCGATCTGCCTAGCCTTAGCTGTGAATTAATCTTGGTCCTGCCAAGTTACGAGTTTGCCCTTGGGGGCGGAGAGGAAGGCGGGAGCAGTTGCGGGGGCATCCACGGCAAGTGGCGTCTGGCTTCTCTCTGCAGGTGGGTGGGTCCCGTCCCGTGAGAGACAAGTTCACTGCCCATTCTTTGTTGGAATAATTAGCTATTTGCCACTGCAAAAATCTGCAATTCAGGATTTATCACTCATGTGTTTATGACATATGATCTTTTTGTTGGAACAATTAGTCATCTGCCACTGTAAATATATAAAATTTAGGATTTACCACTGCATATGTCTATGACGTGTAAAATCCAGGACTACATGTCATAAGCACATGAGTGACGAATCCTACTCATGTGCTTATGACATATGGTCTTTTTGTTGGAATAATTAGTCATCTACCACTGCAAATATATGAAATTTATGATTTACCACTGCATATGTCTATGACATGTAAAATCCAAGACTAGCACATAAGTGACATTCACTCATGTGCTTATGACATATGGTCTCTTTGTTGGAATAATTAGTCATCTACCACTGCAAATATATGAAATTTAGGATTTACCACTGCATATATCTATAACATGTAAAATCCAGGACTACATATCATAAGCACATGAGTAACAAATCCTGAATTACAGATCTTTGACAGTGATAAATAATCAGATCTCCCTTCTTTGTTTAGCCAAACAAAATGCGCATGTAAAATGCTCTCGCAGACTGCCCATTTTATGAACAGACACGCCTCCGTTACCTTTTGGGAGGCCTACACCTCATAGAAACTGTATATCTGAGGCGAATTTGGCAAATTTGAGAACCAGCATTGTTCCAAGCTTCCGGACTAACAGAAATTTCAGTCATCGGGCACAACAAACCCACTCAACAATTCATATGCTTGCATATTTGTGCTGCGAGAAAAGGCAAGGTATTCAAGGCGTCTAGTAGCCACAGCATACAACTTGAATTCACACTACATCATCAAGCAGAAGTAGCACTCCCATCATGAAACATGGGAGTAGGGTACAGTCATACAGGCACACTGCTATTATTAATCAGAATCAGAATCATGCCGCCTCTTCTGCTTGTCCTTGCGGTGGCGCTTAGCCCTGTCCTCCGAGTCATCCCTCCTCTCATGCTTGTCTCGCCTCCTCTCCTTCCCCTCAGTGTGCTTTTCTCGCTTCCGCTCTTTCTCCCCTCCTCGCCTCTCATCGCGCCGTCTTTTCCCCCTCCTATCATCCTCAGAATCTTCCTGCTTGGCTGCTGGTGGTGGTGGAGGATCAATCTGCTCAGGCGTCATTTCAGGGGGGTCGACCTTAAAAGAGCTAGATCCTTCCTCATTGCGAGGAGCCCTGAAGCCATGAAGACAACATGTGCATTACATTAGAAAAATGTCCATCAAATATCATATAGAAAACTTTTTCGGATTACAGTGATTAGACGTCCATTTTATAATAAAATGCCATACTTCAAGGATGGTTAAAGGGTTTAAAAACTGTTACGATGTGAACTTACTTGTATAAACCTAGACCCTGCACTTGTGCTGCTTCAGCATGGCCTGCTCCCAAGTCTTCTGCAGTTGATCCTCTCTTAATGAGCTCAGCGTATTCATGCTTATCTAATCGATTGCCCTTAGGTCGACTACTACTCTTAGGAGCTAAGCCAAGTGCCTCGCGCATGGCCTGTTCCTCCTCTTCCTTCACTCTCCTAATTTCTTCCTTCAGAGCATCTTCTGAGTCAGATTTCTTATCTCTTGTATACCAGAATAGGTCCTTCCCTGGAAAAGATAATCAATCTCTCATATCAATACATAGAATTCATAAGGCTATCGATTAAAAAATAATCACAGGCCTTGAGAAAGTAATATAGGAGAGTTGCCATTTCAATCCACTTCAGTACGAGACTGTCAGAAACACTTGGCCAAGCCCAACCCTAATATACAGAGGTTTTGCTATTATCGGAGGCAGTTATGGCCAAAGCAAGAGCTCCTAAGGTACAATTACAAAAGCATTGAAGTTGGTAACAAAGTCATACATGTCATTATGGGTATCACACACCACACCTATAATTTATTGTCCACGAGATTAATATATTTCCTGCCAACGAATAACTAGAAGGTTGAACCATATAAGTGGCAAAATCTATTTGTAACCGGAATCCATCAAACCAAAAGGGATGTGGTAGCAGTTTTGTTTGGGCATATGAGTATAGGTATGTAGACTAATTTGTTTAGTTTATGTTAGCCCCGATAACTGACTGCTCATGTTGCACCGATGAAGGACTCATCTCAATAAAACTGAAACATATTCCAGTTAAATTCTATATAAGCTCCAAGGTAATATCATGTATGTAAAAGGACCTAGTGAAGCGTCAACCTAAATGACAGAGAAAGGCTCCGATTAGTATTTTCTAATTTCTGGATATGAGTTATTAAGTGCAACGGCCATCTTTCAATCTAATAGCACAATTAAATTAGTCATTGGCTAGAAGAACACATGTACAACGATGGCAATCAGTTAGTTATGGCAACTGAAAGCATTTCACAAATGAGAACAAGATCGAGTAGGAAAATACAGTAGGAGATATGATTTTAAGCATTTATATTATTGTATAAACCATGCGACAGCACAGCAACATAAGAAAAGCTAAATTACATCCAGCAGTAAATTCTAGCTTCGTTAGGACTTGTCAGTCAGTGCAGTAGTTGGAAATTAAGGGCATGAGTATATTTACCTTTCTGCCATCTACCAACAGGAGCCTTAATGCTATGACCAAGGTAATTCTCCCTGTGCTTGTCAACCTTAACATCATCCCACTTGAATTCTGCAGGAACAAACGGGGCAAAATATTGAGTGCTACAGTACATTTAATATTTTGTGTTGCATGCCATATAATAACAAAGCTATAGCATGTAAAATGCAAGAAAATGGAGATGGCAGTGCAACAAAAGAACATGTAAAAGAGCTTCTAGCAAAAATAAATGATCAAACGGTAAGCTTGATCATGTTAGCAGGTGTAGTATTTGTCCAAAGCATAATTTCTAGCATGAGCAAAACTAAACAAGCTGTGCAATTGTACTTTCAGTTCAAAGTGCATAATGAAGCGATACAGGTTCAATTGGGGAGCTAATATGCTTGACCGTTCGTCATTTGTACTTTGTAGTACGCGAGACACATATTTATGATATTTAAACACTATTCTCAATCCACTTGATTTGAATAGAGCAATTGTCCTGGTACTTACATGCTTAGCATATAGTACAACTAGGCAACAGTGCCCGGTAAGCGATAGCATTCTCCTGAATTTATTCTAAACAATATAGCAATAGACTAGAAGACTATAGCTGAAAAACTGTTCCAAAACGAGACCGGCAGCGCAGATGAAATAGTAACTACAAATTAACTAATTTGATTGTTTTCTTGCTTTATTATTTCTTATAGCTATTTACCAGGATCCGCTCATTTCACATGATAAGGCAGCTAACTCCTTAAAAGGCCAAAACACAAAGAAACAGAGAGTGTTAGCTGAATGTTTTGTGCTATCCTCCAGCTTGAACCATGGACCACGTTAATAAGTGAGGTAAATGGCTGCAAACAAATCTTATGCATACGAGACGCCCACAGAATTTTAAAGCATCGTACAACTTTTTGCAAAGTTCAGACAAGTCTAAATAGACGCAGTAGTTTGATACCAAAATGAGAGGAATACTAATTCGTGGGATCCTGTTTAATCGAAACAAACAGGTGCAGTAATGCCACCGTTGTTTCAGGTACTTTGGCATTGGTAGCCCCTCATCCCATTTGTCATTGTTTCAACGGGACACAACCTTCGGGTGGCATCACCCTCCAAATTATTACACTGACTACGATATTAAACCTAGAGATCATCATCATCCAACTGCCATAGGATATGCACGAGCAGCTCGGCTATACATTAAAATCTTAAACTCTAACAAGACTGACACAACATATGCACAATCCAATCCGATCCCTCGCGGTAATTCCCATCTGTACAACGCACTACCGAACGGAGGCAAGAAACAACCAATAAGCGCGCAACCAGTGCACGGACCGGCCCAAGCGAGACGGCTGCGGTAGATTCCTAGCTACTGCGTCGAAACCCTAGCGGACGCCCCGGCGAGGTAGAATTATGCGGCCGAATTAAGCGCAGCGGTCGAGATCTCCAAGGCGAGTGGGTTTGGGGATCGAATCGAGCTAGAGGAGGGCAGGGGGCTTACGATCTCGTCCGCCGCGGACGCCGCCTCTCGTAGGGTGATACATCTCGACGATCTGGGGGGGGGGGGGAGTAGAGAGAGGGGGGAAGAGGAGGATTTGGGGATTTCTGGGAGGGAGACGACGAGGAGAGAGGAGAGGAGGTCGCCTACTGGGTCGGGGCAGGCGCTGCCGGCTGCCGCTGATCAGATCTCATCAGATGCGATGCGGATGGGGGAATGGACGGCCGGGATGGAGACTAGAGCGAGAGCATGCCCACCAAGCTTACGATCTCGCCCCATGGGCTGTTGACGACTTCTTTTCTTAGAGTTCAAGTTGGTCACCGCACCTGCAGCGTTGCAATGCAACCAACCGAATCCGGCCCACCCCTGCTTTTGTTCAAGGATATTGTTCATCTTTTTTCGTCAACTTAAGTGTTTGGTTGAATCGGTTGGTGGCACTCAAAAGCCTAAACTGATGAAGCAAGATGGTCGATACTTTAACACTCCCCCTCACGTCTAGGCTCCACCAGGGACTTGAAGTGGATCGCAATTATTTTTTTTAAAAAAAAATATTGCATTAGCCAGGTTCTGAACTCATGACCTCTTAGCTCTGATATCCTATTGAGTTTGAGTTGCAGACCCATCAACCCCTCCTCTAGCATCGACTAAGTCACGAAGCTGTGCCATCTCATTGTCTAGCTATATGCCTCTATTGAGCCATCGCTTGTCACCTCGACTTTGTTGCAATGTGGTGGTGGGATTCCTACACAACGATGTCGCATGACGACGATAACAACGACGACCAAGTTGTCAACAACTATGAGGAAAGGCTACTCTGTGCTCGTTGTTCTCTCCCTTGATTGATCCTTGTTCCTATTCATGAAGTACTACTGTCTGTCATAACTATTGTCAATGGTGCACTGAGTTTACGTTCCAACGAACATCGACCGATGAGAGGGTTGTAAGTGTTTTTTTTCTCATAGGTTAACCGAAAAACAACAATGAGGTGACCCACCGTGCTTGCGTCGTAGGATATGTAAGAAGTAGGACCAAAACGACCAAAATTCAAATTTGACTGTTTGAGGATGTAATAGGATATCTATTGTAGAGGTGGCCAGATGGGTCGGGCCGGCCCGAGGCACGGCACTGTTGGCCCCGCCCAGGCACAACACAGCCCACTCTGTTCATGGGATGGGTCGGCACGGCACGAAGGCCCAAGCCGTACTTGGGTTGCACCCCTGGTGAGAGCATCTAAGCCCCTAAAAATTGTTTTGGTAATTAATGACTACATGTGAATGTTGGATTAACGTGTTTATTGAGTATCTACAAGGTTAGGATCCATTGGTGGTTTTGATGATGTAAAGATGCATGCTAAATGGTTCAATGAAGATATACATGGCTTAAGACAAGGTACAAGTAGTCTAGGATCCTTTTTCTATTTTCCCGGTCTTAGGATAAATGGTTGGAAGATCGGATTATAGGTTAAATGTCGTACTATTAAGAGGGATCATGATTAGTAGCTTGATAGCATGGTTTTGTGCAATATGGAACAATTTATGATCATGCATGCATTTGAATTCCTTTTCCCAAAAGCTCTACGTGTATTTGTCAGAAATCGGTTGTACCGACGTTTCACAGGCGGTTGTACCGCTTAGTGCGGTATGAACGCACTTTACTTGGTGATACTACCGAGTTTTGAACGCCTCAACCAACTGAACGTTAATGCAGTACGATCGGCTCTTTGGGCGGTACTACCACATTACAGTCGTTCTGTTTTCTTGTTGGCGGCTGAATAAAACCAGAACCGATGCATTTTTTGCTCAGAGCTCTTTGAGATAATCGGTCGTACCGCATTTGAGAAACGGTCGTACCGATCTGCGGTTGTACCGATTCTTATAAGGCGGTGTGTATTTTACAGAGAGCATATCATCTCGACGTTTTTGGAAACCCTTCGATCGGTCGTACCGCTCCTCCGTGCGGTATGACCGGGAGTTGCGGTCGTACCGCATGTTGGTTGGCGGTCGTACCGCACGGGGTTGTTCAACGGCTATATCAGAGTCATTAATGCCGCCGTTCTAACCGTTACAGTGCTCAGACTTGGGTGCGGTCGTACCGCGATATAATTGGCGGTCATACCGCATTTCGCTGAAATTTGGGGATTACCTCTCCAACGGTCATCTTTGTTGGTAGGAGGTATAAATACCCCTCAACTGCTCAAGGGATGGGTGCTAGACCATATTTAATCTCCGTAGAGCCTTGAACATTCATAAAACTCCTCAAATACACTTGTGCATTCATTGTGAGGTAGTTGAGCCAAAATTCAAGTGCATTCATTCTAGATTGATCCTTTTACACTTGAATATCGTCAAACGAAGGTCATTGATTCGTTATTCTTGGAGTTTTACCGAACTCCTAGACGGCTTAGCGGTGATTGCACGGTGATCTCTTCAAGAAGATTGTGAAGAGGCCTGGTGCCAAAATTGTGATTGGTTTGGTGTTCACTATCTCCGGGAGAGGAGGACGAACAACCACTAGTGATCGAGGGAAGGCTTAATTCGTGGATCCGGCTTGAGTTGTCAAGCTTCCTCAACGTAGACTAGTGAAAAACGGCAAGTCTTCGATACCACAGAAAAAACTTCATTGTCTTATCTGTGGTTATTTTTTGTCTTTATTTATTCCGCATTTACAATTCAAGCATTTATCTCGTGTTGAATTGCTTAGCTAAAATTGTATCTAGTTTTGATATTAGCTCTCTATTGTAGTAAGTTGCTTGGTAGTTCCTTCATTATACTGTGTTATGAAGTATTTGCTCGAACTATTGTGTTCTAAGTTTAATTTGATCGATTAAATTTAGAAACCTCCTATTCACCCTGATGTGGACATCCCTCCCACTGATACAACCATCCCAACTGCTTCTACTTTTCAACTTGATATGCAAGGACCAATTACTAGAGCACGTGCTCGCCAACTAAATTATCAGGTAACTTCGTTTCTAGGAGTTTATAATTGTTCCATTGAGGATGGATTGCTACCTAAATCTTGTGATGTTATTCTACTCAGAACGAAGGCAAGGGGGTACCGCAACTACTACAACAAATCGGTTCGGCCTCGGAATCACCGACAACACCAACTTAAAACAGTCATAACTTTCACATACGAAGTCCGTTGGAGGTCCACGAGTACTTGATTGAAAGCTTATTTCGTCCTCTTTCCAACGGATCCGGCCTCACCTCCAAATTCATTCTGGACTGGTCACAATCATCAAAAGAAGACATCACATCACTTATTTGGGCCAATCGGGCTTTGTAATCATACTAAACTTGGCCCATATGTCGGCGCCCAATCGAAGCGTGGTTACTGTTCATGTGAACAGTAACCCGTGACCTTTAGTACCACCCCGCTTTTCCTTTTAGATTTGTGCTCCCTCTCCCCTATATAAGGAGGCCACACCCCCTCTAGTTTTCTTGGATTTTGTTTATGTTTAGTTTGCCTTCGTTGCAACTTGTATCTTTTGCGTGTGTCGACTAGACCACCCAATTAAGATCCTTATTCGTAATCCCAACTCAATTCAAATATTTCAATTCCTATTTGCAATTTCATTGCTTAATCTTGTTCTTGCGTGCTTCTTGGTGTATGCGAGAATCGACCTCGTGGTCGTCAACCGGTATTCGTGCACCGTTGATAACGACTTGTCGGCGATTCAACGATTGCGTGGTTTCGAGCCTTGCGTGTTCGTAGCGTGATCGTGAGAGTTGAGCGACGCCACCGAACTTATCGTTCTCATCGAAAGATCGGGCCAACAATCGGACCTTCGGTTCATCGGTGGTATCGAGCTACACTTCATCGGTGAGAATTTTTTCCTACAGTCCACATAGCCAAAAATAATAATAAAAAAATAGGTTTAGTTCATTGTCCAAACCAATTTGTGCCTTTGCAATTTTTCTTGTTAGTTTGTGTTGTTGAATTGTAGATTGCATCGTCGTGTCTTGTCTTTGGTTTCTGTCTAGATTGGTCTAGTTTAGAGTCTCTTGCAAGTCGTCTAGTTCTGTTCTTCCGTCGCGCGCCACCAAGATCACCACCACTCCTCGCCAACTCGCTGCGCGACCACCGCGCCATCCGCCTCAAATTTTTTTTTTGCGCGCCAATTGCCACCGTTGCCATCAAAATTTGGCACCACCGATTCGGCAGCACAACCCTATCTCGTTTCGAGCTCGACAAACTGCTGCGCCGCCTCGCCTGCCTTTTTTTTCTCGCCACGTCGCGCATCCTTTATCGCGTATGTTTCCACGCACATGTCTGACCTCGATCACCACGCCGCAAAATCCGAGTAGATCGCTTCCGGTGTCCCCACCACGAATCTTTTTCCGTTGCACCAAGCATCCATCGTGCGCTGCGAGTTTTATGCTGCAAGCCCTCCTTTCAAGTGGACCCCACTTCAAATTTCTTAATCGCGCATTACTTTGGAGTGAAAAGTAAAAGTGTGTACCACTCATTAAATTGCTGAGTTTCCTAGTGTTAGCACCTGAGAGCATCAAAAACATAAATAGTGCTACACAAGTTCCAAGGGAATTGTTGTCTCCTCTCTGCATCTTTTCTAATTTGTTCTTCGGGTGGTCTCTGGTAGTACCGAGGGAAAAAAAAGAAATAGTTAAAAATAATATTTTGGTTACTGTAGCACGTGGTTTGTTACTGTAGCATGCGTTTTGGTTACTGTAGCATTCCGGAAAAAAAAAAGTTCATGCTTCCCAGAGACTTTACGAGGAAAAAAAAAGAAGAAAAAAAAAAAAGAAAGAGAAAAAAAGAGAAAAAAAAAGGAAAGAAGAAGAAGAAGAAAAAAAAAAATCAGAGCTATCTCCTTTCTTGACTTATTGCCATGTTCAGGTTGGCATAATTCATCCATTGCTTGTTTGCGTTGATAGTTCTTGTGCTAGCCCTCCGTTGTTGCTACTAGTCGTTCTTGTGCGTTGCTCTAGCTAGACTTGGTTTAGACTAGGATCAACTTGTGACTAGTACTTTGAACTACTTTTCAACTTTGCATACTGGATTGAATAATTGCTATTCCTTTGCTACATACTAGCCTTCCGAGCTCCACTTTCTACTAACTCAGCAGGTGTCGTTCCTCGCAATCGTTGGGCTTATCGCAAGTGAGAGTATCACGAACCAGCCACCGGTTGTACCACTTTCTTGCTACATTGGTAAGATCTTGTAAGAACTTGGTAAAAGCTTGAGTGTGAGTGACCTTTGAGCCCCAGATCCTAGTAGTCATAGGGACATATACATTGTGATTTGTTATTTGCTTTGATACTAACGATGGCAGGATCAGGGTCACACGAGGAGCATAACAGGACCAATGTTGAGGACAATGCCCCTCTCACGCCTCGCACGAAAGACATCATGCAACGTTTTTCCCGCTTGTTGAATGAACATTCGTAGCGTATTGAATGAGTTCTAGATCGCACCAATATCAATCTTGCTGCGCTTGCTACACGTGTGGAGCGACTAGAGAACCCCACCTCCTCCCGCCACCCCATTCGCTTTCGGCATTGCACAATCGCACCGTAACCCATCTGCTGCTAGCTCATGGGCCGATGAGGTAGAAGATGAAGCGAACCCATATGTTGCCGATCTGAGTCCGATGGTGGTGTCAATCCCATCAATGATCGTGATCACCGCAACGACGCTTTAATCGACAAGGTATGAGAAGAGATCCGCCACGTGAGGTACGTGACCGTAATGATTTACTTGGTAAAATTAAATTCACTATGCCTCCTTTTGCTGGTAAATATGATCCTGATGCCTATCTCACATGGGAGTTAATCGTAGACCAAAAATTTGCCTGCCATGAATTTCCTGACAATAAAAGGGTTAGAGCTGCTACTAGTGAGTTCACCGATTTTGCTTCTATTTGGTGGAATGAATTGTGCCGTAATGAACGAAACATACCTAGAACTTGGGATGCTATGAAGAGAGCTATGAGAGCTAGATTTGTGCCTTCATATTATTCCCGTGATTTGCTTAATAAATTGCAACGCTTAAGACAAGGTAGTAGTTCTGTAGAGGATTATTATCAAGAATTGCAAAGCGGTTTGTCTTTGCGTTGTGGGTTAGAAGAAACTGAAGATGCTAAGATGGCTAGATTTTTGGGTGGTTTAAACCGTGACATTCAGGACATACTTGATTATAAGGAATACAATTGTATCACTCGCTTGTTTCATCTTGCTTGTAAAGCTGAAAGAGAGGTACAGGGACGTCAAGCCAGGAACAAAGGAAACTTTGCAGGTTCTTTTGCAGGTCGCACAACTCAAGGGCAATCAAGAGCATCCTTTACCCCTCCAAAGAACACCTACACCTACACACTCCTCCGACAGTCGGCGTCCATCTACTTCCACTACACCATCACGTGCACCGGAAACAAGCAAGAGCATGGTACAAGCCCCTGCTCAAAGTTCATCTTCGGTGGCTTCAACGGGTAGAGCACGAGAAACACAATGTCATCGTTGCAAGGGATATGGACACATGATGCGGGATTGCCCTAGCAAGCGAGCTCTCTTGATAAAGGATACTGGTGAGTACACTTCAGCTAGTGACATTGAGGAAGAATATGCTATGCTTGCAACTAACACCGCAGGTGATGACCAAGAATCTGAGCGAGAAGAGGAACAATATGGTGCTGAAATTTCGGATAAATATTTAAGCCTTATCGTTAAGCGTGTACTTAGTGTACAAATGGAGCGTCTTTGAATGAATCAACGCCACAACTGCTCCAAACAAAGCTTGTCATCAAAGAGCGTTCATGTCGTGTGATAATTGATGGAGGAAGTTGCAATAATTTGGCGAGTATGGACATGGTTGAGAAGCTTGCATTGACCACAGAACAGCACCCTCGTCCATATTACATTCAATGGTTCAACAATTGTGGTAAGCTGAAGGTAACCCGCATTGTGCGAGTCCACTTTTCTATTGGTTCCTATCATGATTATGTTGATTGCGATGTAGTACCTATGCAAGCATGTTCTTTGTTGTTAGGTAGACCTTGGCAATATGATAGAGATACGGTACATCATGGTAGAACTAATACGTATACTCTCATGTTTAAAGAAAAGAAAATCACGTTGCTACCCATGTCTCCTGACGCTATTCTAAAGGATGAAATAGAGAGAGCTAATAGAGAAAAGGAGAGTAGCAAAAGTGAAAATCAGATTGTAGCTAAAGAACTGGTGCACCCGAAGAAGAAAGAACCTAGTGCTAGGCAAGGTGAAATTAAATTAAAAGGTTCTGTTTTACTTGCTACAAAGTCTGATATTTGTGAGATGGAGGATAGCAAATCTGATTGCTATGTTTTAGTGTGCAAAGAAGCCTTGTTTTCTTTTGAGGATATGCCTCCTTCTTTGCCTCCCGCTTTGTTGCTCACGTTTACTGAGTTTCTTGATGTGTTTCAAGTGACATACCCCGGGCCGCCTCCACCGGGGATTGAGCATCAAGTTGATTTAATTCCAGGAGCCTCGCTTCCCAACCGTGCGCCATATCGAACCAATCCCGAAGAGACTAAGGAAATTCAGCGTCAAGTGCAAGACTTGCTTGACAAAGGGTACGTACGCGAAAGCCTTAGTCCTTGTCTGTCCCTGTGATTTTGGTACCTAAGAAAGATGGATCATGGCGTATGTGTGTTGACTGTAGAGCTATCAACAATATTACTATTCGATATCGTCATCCAATTCCTAGGCTAGATGACATGCTTGATGAATTAAGTGGATCTACTGTGTTCTCTAAAGTTGATTTGCGTAGTGGATATCACCAAATTCGCATGCAGTTAGGCGATGAATGGAAAACAGCATTCAAAACTAAGTTTGGATTATATGAGTGGTTAGTGATGCCGTTTGGGTTAACTAATGCACCTAGTACTTTCATGAGATTAATGAATGAAGTTTTGCGTGTTTTCATTGGCAAATTTGTGGTGGTATATTTTGATGACATATTGATCTATAGCAAAACATTAGAGAAACATCTTGAACACTTGCGTGTTGTTTTTAATGCTCTACATGATGCACGTTTATTTGGTAACCTTGAGAAGTGCACCTTTTGCACCGATCGAGTATCGTTTCTTGGCTATGTTGTTACTCCACAGGATATTGAGGTTGATCAAGCCAAGATCGAAGCTGAGTTGGCCGACTCTAACACGGTCACACAAGTACGGAGTTTCCTCGGACTTGCTGGATTTTATCGACGCTTTGTCAAAGATTTCAGCACCATTGCCGCACCGATGAATGAGCTTACAAAGAAAGGCGTTCCTTTTATATGGGGCCCTACACAAGAACACTCATTTTAGATTCTGAAAGATAAGCTGACACATGCACCACTTCTCCAACTTCCTGATTTTGGTAAGACTTTTGAGCTTGAATGTGATGCTAGTGGGATTGGCCTTGGAGGTGTGCTTATTCAAGAAGGTAAACCTGTTGCGTATTTCAGCGAGAAATTGAGTGGGCCTAGTCTGAATTATTCTACTTATGATAAAGAATTATATGCTTTAGTTCGGACATTAGAGACATGGCAACATTATTTATGGTCCAAAGAATTTGTAATACATTCTGATCATGAATCGTTAAAGCACATTCGTAGTCAATCAAATCTGAACCGTAGACATGCTAAATGGGTTGAGTTCATTGAATCATTTCCATATGTCATTAAGCACAAGAAAGGGAAGGATAATGTTATTGCTGATGCTTTATCTCGTCGTTATACTATGTTATCTCAACTTGATTTCCGAATATTTGGTTTAGAGACAATTAAAGAGCAATATGTGCATGATCTTGATTTTAAAGATATAATTCGAATTGTCAAGAAGGTAAAGGTGGAATAAATTTGTTGTGAATGATGGATTTTTGTTCCGTGCTAACAAGCTATGCATTCCAATAGCTCAGTTCGTCTTTTATTATTACAGGAGGCGCATGGAGGAGGACTCATGGGACATTTTGGTGTCAAGAAGACGGAGGATGTTTTAACCGATCACTTCTATTGGCCTAAGTTGAGGCGCGATGTTGAGCGCTATGTGTCTCGCTGCACAACATGCCACAAAGCTAAGTCCCGTCTTAATCCACATGGTTTATATATGCCTCTTCCTGCTCCTAGCGTACCTTGGGAAGATATTTCTATGGATTTTGTTTTAGGACCTCGAACAAAGAGAGGAGGGATGATTTTTGTTGTTGTTGATAGGTTTTCAAGATGGCACATTTCATACCTTGTCATAAGAGCGATGATGCTACAAATGTTGCTGAGTTATTTTTCAAAGAAATTGTTCGACTACATGGAGTGCCCAATACAATTGTATCTGATCGTGATACGAAGTTTTTGAGTCACTTTTGGAGGACACTATGGGCTAAATTGGGGACAAAGTTGTTGTTTTCTACTACCTGTCATCCCCAGACAGATGGACAAACTGAAGTTGTCAACAGGACATTGTCCACTATGTTGAGGGCTATTTTGAAGAAGAACTTGAAGATATGGGAAGAATGCTTACCTCATGTGGAGTTTGCTTACAACCGTTCGCAGCATTCAACCACAAAGATGTGCCCTTTTCAGGTGGTATATGGTTTTATTCCTCGCGCTCCTATTGATTTATTACCTCTACCATCTTCTGAAAAGGTAAACATTGATGCTACACAACGTGCTAAACCGATTCTCAAGATACATGAGACAACTAAAGAGAATATAGAGCGAATGAACGCACAATATAAACTTGCTTGTAGTCGTAGAAAAGACATCACATTCGAACTCGAGATCTTGTTTGGTTGCATTTGCGCAAAGATAGGTTCCCTGATTTGAGAAAATCAAAATTAATGCCTCGAGCTGATGGTCCCTTTAAAGTGTTAGAAAAGATTAATGATAATGCATATAAGCTTAATTTGCCTACAGATTTTGGGGTTAGTCCCACATTTAACATTGCAGATTTGAAGCCCTACTTGGGAGACGACGATGATCTTGAGTGAGGACGACTCCAATTCAAGAAGGGGAGGATGATGTGGACATCCCTCCCACTGATACAACCATCACAACTGCTTCTACTTTTCAACTTGATATGCAAGGACCAATTACTAGAGCACGTGCTCGCCAACTAAATTATCAGGTAACTTCGTTTCTAGGAGTTTATAATTGTTCCATTGAGGATGGATTGCTACCTAAATCTTGTGATGTTATTCTACTCAGAACGAAGGCAAGGGGGTACCGCAACTACTACAACAAATCCAGGTTCGGCCTCCGAATCAGCGACAACACCAACTTAAAACAGTCATAACTTTCACATACGAAGTCCGTTGGAGGTCCACGAGTACTTGATTGAAAGCTTATTTCGTCCTCTTTCCAACGGATCCGGCCTCACCTCCAAATTCATTCTGGACTGGTCACAATCATCAAAAGAAGACATCACATCACTTATTTGGGCCAATCTGGGCTTTGTAATCATACTAAACTTGGCCCATATGTCGGCGGCCCAACTGGAAGCGTGGTTACTGTTCATGTGAACAGTAACCCGTGACCTTTAGTACCACCCCGCTTTTCCTTTTAGATTTGTGCTCCCTCTCCCCTATATAAGGAGGCCACACCCCCTCTAGTTTTCTTGGATTTTGTTTATGTTTAGTTTGCCTTCGTTGCAACTTGTATCTTTTGCGTGTGTCGACTAGACCACCCAATTAAGATCCTTATTCAGAATCCCAACTCAATTCAAATATTTCAATTCCTATTTGCAATTTCAGATTGCTTAATCTTGTTCTTGCGTGCTTCTTCGGTGTATGCAGGAATCGACCTCGTGGTCGTCAACCGGTATTCGTGCACGGTTGATAACGACTTGTCGGCGATTCGGCGATTGCGTGGTTTCGAGCCTTGCGTGTTCGTAGCCAGGATCGTGAGAGTTGAGCGACGCCTACCGAACTTATCGTTCTCATCGAAAGATCGGGCCAACAATCGGACCTTCGGGTTCATCACACCCCCTCTAGTCGGTTATCCTTGATCCTACACCTGGCACGATGGGTCGGCCCAGCACAGCACGAATAGTGTCGGGCAGTGCCAGGCACGACCTGCTTGGCCTGTGTGTGGAGAGTCTGAGGGAGGGAGGAGGAAGGAGGAGGCCAGCGTGAAGGAAGGAGATGTGGCAATGAAGGGGCGCACAGCGCACGGGCACGACTACGAGGAGGAGAGGAGGAGGGCGGGGGCGCACAGCAACAAGGAGTAGAGAAGGAAGAGAGGAAGAGGAGAGCGGGACAGCGCTGGCACAGAGAGACGAGGCGGCGAAGGTGCGGCAAGCGAGTGCAGCAGGGCGTGCGGCTGTGGCGTGGCAGCGTGGGGCTTGGGGTAGGGGTAGGGAGCTAGGGAAGGGAGGTGATGAGGGTGGGGGTGGGTGGTGGCCTGGTAGGCCGCGCGGTGCAGTGGGCCGTGACTGGCACGACATGGTTACTGATATTCTGCCTGTTGGGCCCTTTTCGCGCGGTGGGCCATGCCCAGCATGACACGGCACGACTCGTTTAGCCTTAGCGCTTAGTTTTTTTTTAAAAAAAAAAACGACTGTTTTTTATCGTTTGGGGCTTTAAAATAGCAAAACAAAAAAAAAATCTATAAATAGCCACCATACCCCCTCATTTAACACCCTATCATTCCTCGATCTCTCTTTAAAATTCTATTGTGCAAATTCAAATTCGTTGTGGGTTATTTGGCAAAAATTAAAAATGTGCTAAATTATCGAAACTTCAATTTTCGACAGCAAGTTAGTAAAAGAGGTACAATATTTTTTTGCATAATTTATATTGTTATTTTTTGTTATGCTAAGGTGAAAGTAATAATAGTGTTAGTTTCGATTTTGCAATTTTCGTTATGAAAAATTATGATAGGTTTTGCTCTTGGTGATTACGGACTTTCACTGGATGAAGTTGCTGAAGAATCTAGACCCGCCATTATGCGTTAATGGGGTTTTGGTTATTAATGACAAATCTATCTATAAGACTAACACTCTTTTTGATACATCTATTGTTTAGTCTCAAATGGATAAAGAGGTAAAAATCAAATAAGACATGTTTTCCAAATGACAAATCTTTATAAGACTAACACTTCTATTGTCATACAAATTGTTTAGTCTCAGTTGGATTCAAAGATCAAAGAGGTATGCATTCGACATCTTTCTCTTATATCTTATTGCATTCCTCGGACTCAAAATATAGGTTGAACTTCACCAAAAGGCAAACTTGAATATGTGCATATGTCTTTATTACACACTCGTGTATGCACACATTTAGGAGGAGTTCAATCTATATCTTGCGGTTTCATTAGTATTGATCCATATTTCTTTGTCCACATATATTAAGGATCTTTACCTTGAAATATATCCTTGAATATATTTAACTTGTGTAGTTAATATATTCATATGAGTATATGCAACTTGTGTAAGTTTATATATACTCATATCCTTGAATATATGCAACTTGTGTAGTTCGTATATATTCTTATGGGCATATGAGACTTGCGTAGTTCACATATGCTCGTGTATCTTTTGAGTATACATAACCTTTGTAGTTTATATATACTCATACCAATCACATTCATTTATCTGTAATTGTGTTGGTTGTCATCAATTACCGAAGAAGGAAAGATTGTGGTATCTTGTCCCACCATTATTGATTAATGGTTTAATGTGGTAATTTATGATAATCATATTGTGGAACTAAAATTTTACTATGAGTTGGTAAAATTGTTCCATGTGATTGAAGACTTCGGATGATGTCATGAGTTGATCATCATCAAGTCAAGTGTTTGAAGAAAAAGAATATCGTCATGTGTTGATGATATCAAGAGAAGAACATCATCATGGGTTGATGATATTGAAGTGAAGAGCTTGGAGTAAAGGAGATGATCATGAGTTGATCATCAAGACAAGAAGAATCCATCATGTGTTGATGGAAGTCAAGTGAAGAGTGCATCATGAGTTGATGTATGTCAAGACTTGAAGCAAGGATATGCGTCATCAAGCTTCAAGTGGTTGCGCAAGGAAAAGGTATGACTAGCTAGGGCTAAGGATTTGTTCCTAGTCTTTTACCGGTCTCGGTGTTTGGTTGGAGACCGGATTGCTAGTATAGGTTGCCGTACTATTAAGAGGGGTCTTAATTAATAACTTGAGTTAGTCATGTGTTGATAGCTCATTGTGTTTGCTCTAGCTCAACTTAACATGTTGCCTATATTTGCGAATGCGTTTTGCAAATAGTTGTGGTTCATGGTTATTCCTTGTAGCATGTGACTTTAGTTTGCGAATGTGTTTTGCAAACGGTTTAAGTCCATGTACCTTATTCCTTGTGGCGATGATTCTAAAAGTTGGCAATTGTGTTTTGCAACTTGTTGAGAATCTAACTTTCATCTTTTATGTACATGTTGCATCAATTTGACAAATATGTTTTGCAAATTGAGTTGAGGCAAATGTACAAAGTCATTTTCGCTTCTTTGTCGATCGCCGATCGCCCGCCTCTCGTAGCGATCGATCCGGTGTGTAGCGATCGACCGCCATGGGTTGGGCGGTCTGACCGATTTTCGTGTGTACCTGCCGTAAGAAACGGTACTACCGGGGTGCGGTAGTACCGGAAGTTTGAAACGGTACTACCGGAGTGCAGTAGTACCGATATTTGTTTGGCGGTATGAATTTTCCAGAAGAGATGTTTTCTGGTTTTGCTCGGTGCTCGCTTGAGCGATGCGACCGCCCCTCGGCGGTCGACTGTAATGTTCTAACTTTGGGTTTGTATTTCAAATGTAAAATTTTGAGGAGGAATAAAAACTTTTGTTGTCTCTTCAAATCATTTGGAAGTTTTCCAAATTTTCCCTAGCAATTTCCATTTTCTAGAATTAAATTCTTGTAAATGGAAATTGTTGTCAGCAAATTCTTAGCTTTCAAACTTGTGATCGTCCTCTGAAATTATTTTTCCTATCATCTTGATCATCCTATCTACCTCTCTGAATTATTTCACAATTTTTAGATTTTATTTGGTATTTCAAATGGCCAAGTCAAACCAGTTTAGAAATCTGGTCAAACCTCTGGACAGCAGCTTGTGAATTTTGTTGGGAAAAATCTAGTGCATGAAAACCCCTGGAAAAATTTCACAAGGTTTTCCTCTGTCCCTAGTAGCTACCATAAAAATTTCGAAATTTTTGGAGCTCTGGAGCTACCTCTAAAATTTCCCAAACCTTCTCTGTCTTTTAAATCAAAAATTCTAAAAGTATCGTTCCTCGGCCGAACCCAACTCGGCTCGCGTCCGACTTCGCACGCTTGGTTCGGTCGCGTCAACTAAACGCACCGCCGAGTCCAATTGATCGCGACCGTCCGATGCAAATCGAACGATCCACGCCGCATGCGCAACCGACTGTCCGAATGCATACATCAATCTCGACCGTCCATCTCGGATCCAACGGTCGGATCTTTCCGACGAGTAGAACCTCGGCTCGCACCGCTTTGCTCCTCGCGGCCGACATGTGGGTCCCACTGCCAAGATCGACCTCGTCTTCTCCGCGACTCACGGGAGCTCACGGCGTGCGCGCATGCTTGCCACGTCCTCGTCGCCGCCACCTTTTGTCCTCGTGTCACCCGTGAAGCATCGCCGGATCTCATCTACCCATCGAGCCCATCCACTACCCTTCGCGTCCATTCTCGTGTTTTCTCCGCCCAAATTTCCTTTCCGTGAGAAGAACCCGAGAGCAACCGCCGTGTTAGCGCCGCGCCGAGCCCGAGACCGCACCGCGTGATCCACTCTCCTCGCGCATCCATTTTGCCCGCTTCGAGCTCGTAGCACCGGTGAATCATCCGAGCCACTTCGCTGTCTCCGCCTCCGGTGATCTCGCGCTCGCAAGCTTATTGGCGCTCGGTGAGTTTCGGTTCCACTTGGTCCCTTAGGATCGCATCAACGTCTTTGAGTCTAACCGTGACCTTGTTTCACTCTTTGGTGCTTCACCGAGGCTTCGCGACGCTTTCTTCTCCCGGCTCGGTAAAGCGCCGCGTGTCAATTCCGGCGCCACCGCCCTCCTCCATCATCAAGATCGTGGGCTTATCGTTCCTCGGTGTCTCCGCGATCTCGAGGAGCTCCTTCCGGCTTCTGCCGCCTCAGTAGCGCCTCCTCTCGCGCGCACCGCACTTTCTTCTCCGCCGCTCGCGCCGCCGCCGCCGCATCCTCGTGGTCCGCGCCACCGCTGCCGAGTTCGCTAGGTCCTGCGAACCGAAGGTACCACTCTTTCGCCCGAAACCTCCCGGTTTGCAAGATCGATTCTGCGGCCGCGCCACCGCGCCGTGCTCGCCGGTGAACCGCCGGTGAAGATTAGTTTAACTCTAATCATATGCTTTGAGTCTCGATTTGTGGGCCTCTTTGGATAATCGCGTTTAGAAATCCTTTAATCCAGCCCGTTATTTGTTCTCTCGAGTCACTACCATGTGGGTCCATGTTGTCGATTAGGTTTGTGTAGTTCGTTATGCGCTTTTCTCGATGGGAAGCGTATTTCTCTGAGGGTGTTTTGGTTTGCACTTTAGTGAGCCAAGACGTATTCTTTGAATACGCCTTCGACGTCACTTTAGGCGTGTCTTATTCCGTCGAGCGTTCACATGCAGGCCCACATGTCGATGGTGGGGCTTCATGATCGGCGGTAGAAAAAGGATTTAATGCTTTAGTATTTACGTAATATGTTTTCATTGTAATCGTTAATTCATTTAAACTTAGAAAATGCATAACTAATTCAATTTTTATCCAAATTGTATGAAACCGTCTTTCATAATTTTCATTTTAAGTGTGCTATTTGATAAAATTAACTTCACCCATGTCTCTGTAGCAGAAATCTGTTAGCTAATAAAATGATGTCTTATGTATCTTCTAAATTAGAAAATGCATATCTCTTCCAATAATTGTCCAAATTAAATGAACCCAATTCTGTAAAATTTCATTTTCAGTATACTAACTATTAGGATAGATTTTATACACTGGTTCTGTTCATGAAAATTTGTTAAGTAATTAACTAGTGACTTGTTGTGTTTTTAGCTTAGAAAATTCATAGAAAATTGCTAATAACTTAAAATGATTTGTTCTCTGTTTCTAAAATTCTGTTATTTCATGCTTAGGCTGTTGTGTGAGTTTTGGCTTGTTTGATGTTGTTGAATGTTTGAGTTTTGTCGGTGTTATTCGTTCTTATTTGTTTGTTATGTTCGATCGTTAGGCTTCGATATTTGCGGCAACCACGAGGACGATCCTCCGCACCATATTGAGCAACAACGAATGAGCAAGCGCTTGATCATGATAATCCCAGACTTTAAATTCTAATATTTTGTTTCAATGTATGTATGCATTGCTTAATTTGTGTTAAAATGGATTAGTTAAATCAGTAGTCGCATATCCTGTAGACAAATATTGATCTCTACTACCGAGCCTAGGTTATTTGTTGTGTGATTAGAGATCATTTGGATGATTTCTTGTCACTTAGTAGATACGATTTCAAATGCTTAGACATGCTTAGTATCGGTAGAATCTGGCGATTATCGACTTTAGTCAGTAACCTTGATCACACAAAATTTACTACAACTTTATGTTTCAGCATTTTGCTATGCTTACTTGCAAAACTAAAACCAAAAACAAAAATGATTTAGACGCGGCACAATGGTAAGATTGGTGTGATCTGCTGGGTGTGATCGAAAGGTGCCCGGTCAATTAAGGACCGAACATCTTGTGAGTTTCGTTATCCAGCATTTCGCGTGCTAACCACACTAGAGGGTATGGGACCTCTCTTGACCTAGTACTTTGGCGTGTATTGGTCCCGGTCGCAGGAGGTCGCAGGAGGGACGGAGGTGGGAGCATGGTAGTTGTCCAAAAGCTTTATCCTGAGTGGGTAGTTGTCTTTTCGGCTTTACCATGTAGCGTATGTGTTTCTATCCATACGAGCGGCTCGGGTTGATACACAATATTGGAAACAGTCTCGTAGGACTTAGTCAGGCTGTGCATACCTTCTGAAGTGTGCTTTGGCTTAAAGGCGATGCGAGGTGTGGATGCAGTGGTACACCTGCAGGTTAAAACTATTCGAATAGCCTCGTCCTAGGTGATGGACACGCTTGGGTAAGCTTATCGAGAGTTAGACTACAACATTTAAATTAAAACTTGATGGGTGGTACGAATCTGGATTCGTGCTATTGTTGTGGTGACTATTGGGATAGTCACTTCTAGGTTGTTTATCTTTCGCTTTTGTTATTATTATCTTTATCATTATTTCAATCTTAAAATGAATTGCAAACTTGCCTTTAAAATGTATTACCTTATTGCAAATGAAAATTGGCTTTATGCAAATGAAACATACGGCCTCCACCAAACAAGCTCGCATGTAGCATATGAGCAGTGCGCTAGTTCACACGTCGATCTTGCGGGTACAAAGACAATCTTTGTACTCGGTGCTTTGCTTAATGTTTTGTTGCAGAGGAAGAAGGTGAGCCTCGGGGCCTCACTTCGTGAGTGTCTTTGTCGCCGTGGGTGACGACTAGGCTTGGCGGTCCGGTCGGATGCCTTGTGGGTTGAAGGCACACCGATTGGCTTTGTTTATAGCCATCTTATGGCACTTTGCTTCACTGCCGTTATTGTTATTTGTGTATCTTTTGGGCGGTCGGCTGTATGCGTAATAACCTCTACTATTTGTTTATCTTCCGTTTGGTAGTTTTGTGTTTGGACTCTATGTGTGGAATGGAGTTGATGTCTAATTTTGTACCGAGGTGTGTATACTGCTTCGGGAAGTATACATATCTCGAGGATCGTTTATTTGATTTGTGATGCTAGGACCAGGTGGTTGGTTAAGCATTACAAACCAAATAAATTGGGGTCCTCACATGACCGGCGTGAGCGGTCTGACCGGCCATTGGTTGGCAGTCAGACCGATTGAGAGTCCAACGGCTAGTTTTATAGCCGTTGGCGCTTGGGCGGTCCTACCGGCCATTAGTTGGCGGTCAGACCGGTTTTGTCCAGATTCTCTGGAATCTTTTCTCAACGGCTAGTTTTTGTGTGTGGGCTATAAATACCCACCTTGGCTGTGTGAGAAAGAAGTTGCTGGTGCCCCATTGAGTTTCTTTGAGCTAAGAGCAAGCCTCTCATACTCTTGTGTGCATGTGTTGCACTTAGTGAGTGATTGAGAGCAAACCCTAAGTGCATGTGTTGCATTAGGTTGTGGATTGCTTATCCATAGAGCTTTGGCACTTGATTGGTTCAAGTGAAAGTTGAGTCTTGTTACTCTTGGTGTTTGCCGACACCTAGACGGCGTGGAGGCGTTGTGCGTCGGTGATCTTCTCAAGTGAAGCTTGTGAGAAGACCCGGCGATTTGTGAGTGGCTTGGTGCTCGCCATCTCCGAGCGGAGTAAGAGCAACCCTAGTGGATTGAGGTGATAAGTTCAAGTTGGAGTCGGTCCAAGCGGTTGAACTCACTTAGAGGTGTTGGTTCGGTTGGAACCGGTCCAAGTGGTTTGGACTTACCTCAGAGGTGTTGCCTCGCGTTTTGGAGCCGATCCAAAAGGTTGAACTTACCTCAACGTGGATTAGGGGAGACCGGCAAGTCTTCGATCACCACGGGAAAAATATCGCCGTGTCAATTGTGGTTTGCATTCTAGCTTTACTACATAGCAATTTATATTCCTAGAATCAAAATTGCTTACTTGTGTGATTGCTCTTATGTACTTAATTGTTTATATCATTGGTTAATTGCTTTCAAGTCTTTGTTAAAATTGCTCTATTTATTATTGACTTGTTTTGTTGGTGCACTTAGTGAACTTAGTTGATTTAGGCTAAACTGAATTGTTTTTTAGCTTCCGCATTAGAAATCGGTTTTAGCTCATAAAAGTTTTAAAACACCTATTCACCCCCCTCTAGCCGGCCTCCTCGATCTTACAGTTGCATCCATAGAGGCCGTGGCTGCCTCAAACCATCCACAATCGTTAGCGGAAGGCTAAGGCGAAGTTCCGTCATCAGGTTGCACGCCAACATCTTTGTCGGTGACCACCGGGGCAAAAAGGTCGAGGTCGTCTACATTGAGAGTGTGGGATAATTTCGACGGACAACCAAGCTAGACACACAAGGAAATGAGGTGCCATATTCTGTTTGCAAAATTTGTCATTAGGAATTATTTGTAGAGTCTATAAGAGGGATGGGGCACTTGCAAAGACACGCTACAAGATGTAAGGCCAAGAAAGGATTGCTGATGGGCAAATGCAACTGTAGTATAACCTCGATGGTACGGTACATGGCTGGGACTACGATCTTGACGTAGCTCATCAATCTCTCTATCGTTTAATTGCTTCAAGTGATTTACTGTTAGGCTTTGGGGAGTTTAACACTTTCTAAATTCACATTAGAACTGCGAATAATAATATATTATCTTCTGTTTCTAGACAAACAACAACTAGGGATCTAGCAAAATATTATAATGAACATTATGATAAATTAAAGGATAGTTTTGCTACGTGCGCATTTTCGGTGGTCCTGACCTCGGACATATGGAGTGACCATGCTAGGGGGACTATTTTATTGTAGTTGCTCATTATGATAATGATAATTGGGCAATGGAGAAAAGAATGATGGTTTTGAAATTAATTGATGTAGCACACGCGACTGAGAATATTGCAGACTATATTATCAAAGTCGTAGAAGACTTTGGTTTTGCAAACAAAATATTCTCAATTGCTTTAGACAATGCCGCCACGAACTCTAAGGCTATGGATATTCATACTCTAGTCTTCAGTACATACGCAGATTCCTTCTTGCTACATCAGCGATGCGCTTGTCGTATTATTAACCTTATAGTCAAATCCGATTTGAAGAAGTTGGATGTATATCTTAAATCTTTTCGCGGTGCAAATTTCTTCTTGAATAATTATAACGTAAGAATAGTAGCATATAAGAACTTCTGCATGGCAATTGGTGTACGTCCAAGAAAAATCAGTTTGGACATGCGGGTAAGATGGAACTTTACTTACCTGATGATTAAGAGTCTTTTATCATATAAGAGCATTTTTTGTTTTTACTCAAACGCATTATCAAAGCACTGACGGTAGTATACTATTGACTGAGCAACATTGGTTCGTTGCTGAGAAGATACCATAGTTTTTTCAATTTTTTACGAGGGCATTGTTGTTTTGTTCGTTGTCTACTATCCAACAACTCCTATTATTATGCATAGTATTTTGCAGTTTGCTACTTAATTGAAAATGTATGAAAATAACTTAGTTTTACGTGAGACTATTATTGCTGTAAAAACTAAATACCTCAAATATTAGAGAGCAATCTCTTTTCTATATGCATTTGCATTTGTTTTATATCCTAAAGGTAAATTTGAAGCATTTGCTAATGTTCTTGATCTTCTTAGTGATGCTACAAGACTAGACTATACTAACTATTTTGCAGAAGTTCGTTTTCGATTACACGTGAGTTACTAAAGGTATAAAAATAAGTTCGGGGGAGTCCATCTACAATGACCTCCAGTAGCCCCCGCTTTAAGTAGCGAGACAAATATATGGGGCAAGATCTTTGGCAGCTCTTCCTCCAGGTTTAGATCTTCTTTTTCTACAACGTCGCCTACTCAACCAAGAATAACCTCAAGGAATGAGGAACTATTTGCCTATCTGGACAGTGATATAGTGGATTTCAATCGAAAAAACTTTAATTTTTTGCAATGGTGTCATGAACATATGTTAGTATATCCTGTGCTATCCATACTTGTATGTGATGTGTTAATTATTCCTGTATCGACGATTTCCTCCGAGTCAGTTTTCAGTCTTTCTGAAAGAATATTGGAGGAGAAAAGAACACATCTCACGATTGAGATGATGGTGATACTTTTAACCGTAAAGGAATGGGAACAAGTTGATTCACAAACACAACACTCTGTAAAAAAATACAGAGTTGTTGGATGTGTTCGAAAATCTATACCTAGACAATAACATTATAACAAGGATGTATGTAAAGCAATAGGTTGTACTATTTTTTCTTTGCTAATGTTTTCTCATGTTGAGTTTTTACTTGACAAAAGTTTTAATGAGGCGGCCATTTGAACGTTAATAAAGCTATTTATTATATTTTCAATATGCTTGTCTTATTTTTTTATATTATAATTTTCATACCCATTTATGAATTCTACATATTTATATGATTTATTGGGATTTTTTTTTCCGTTTTTCCCGATCTAACCCAACTGTCAGACCAAATGGGTTTGAGTCGACACGACACGACACACCTTCCAATCATGTCCAAACCGCCTCCCTAACACGTGGGCTAGCACCATCCATCTATTTCACAAACCAGGATGGACGTGTCGTGGTGACCATCTGATCACCACTATTATATTTGGATCAAAGAAGAGATAATTAATTATTTATCACTGCATATAAATATGATATGTATATGAGTAACAAATTCTAAATTACACCTAAACAGTGACAAATGATTAAACTCCCATCTCTCTAAAATCTTACCCGGCTCTTGAAGACTCGAGACTCTCCCGACTCCCTCTTCACAGCCGCGGCGACCAATCGAATCGACCCCACCCAAGCTCTCAAAGCTCGACAGATTCGCGACAAGATGGCGATGCGATCCGCGCTGACCTCCCTCCCCGCGCGCCTCCGCTCCCCGTCGGCGGCGGCGGCCTGCGGCGGCCGGCGCACCATGAGCGACGGTAAGGGGCGCGTGCTCAGCGAGGAGGAGCGCGCCAAGGAGACCGTCTACATCCAGGTCGGTCACACTCGTATCCCCACCCAAAACCCTAGCCCCTCTGTATAATTCTCCTTCCAGCGGATGCTTACATGGTGTTTTGGTTGGATTGGGCGCGGGGAGCAGAAGATGGAGAGGGAGAGGCAGGAGAAGCTCAAGAAGAAGCTCGAGCAGGAGAAGGCCCAGGCCGAAAAGGCCAAGCCCGGCGCTGACGACAAGGTATAGCATTGTTTCTCTGTGCGTGTCAAAAGATTTGGGCGGGACAAGGTTACGTGATTGTATCTCTACCTGTAAAACTGCCTTATATTTTACATTTTAGGCTCACCAATATAGGAATTATCAGTTTACACTCAGCAGTCAAGGCACCGATAGATTTGAAGTCAACATGATGTGGGTCATTTCAAGTTACTGCAACTGTGTAGTTACAACTGCCAAACCACTTGTCGTTTGACTGGTTGACACCGAGTTGATCTGGCTAGAAAGAGGTGGGTGGGGGTTCCTCCATCGCTGAGCAAAATGTGTAGGGACACTGCCGTCGTTGGGGTCCTTGGGGAAACAGAAAAATGCCTTTTGCGAGGTTTAGTCTTGGAGGACCTGGAAATGTTTTGATCATGCTTTATGTCCGGAGTGCAGACTAATTTTTCTGGTGGGGATTGAAGATGATTACATTTTGGGAATGGCTTGTTAGATCAGCTCAACCGTGTGGCAGGGGAGATGCAAAAGTAAAGGAAGGTGTTTTGAGCTGAGAGACAGCAAGTGGTCAAGTGAAATCTTGATGATTATGACCCACCTTGCTGTACATTATCTGTTTTGGTTCAGAAAATAAGTGCAGTAGGTTCAGTAGTAGTGTTTTGTGGACGAGAAATGCTACAAAATGCTGTAGCATTAGATCTGTTTCCAATGGTACATCAAACAGTAGTTCGATCCCACGCATCCAACGGCTCGCGTTACTCCTCTCCCTCACGACTTCGTACAACCCTTCTCCCCCGCATATCTCGTCCAACTCAACACAATTTTCCCCACCTCTCTCTCCTACACAGGTGATTCACTAGTCAATTCGCCGCAGATAGCGACGGATCTCACCATTACCAGCCACAAATTGAACCATGAGCTTACCTTGGTTCAATTCCCCTTGATTTTATCCTCCAATTTGAGCTCTAGTGCAGTGGATGTGCGCATCAGCTGCGACGAGCGGATGCGGCGAATCCTAGAGCAGCAACTCAGCGGGACGGTGAGGCTGCGTGGAGGTGGCTCAACGCGAGGCGGCGGGCGACTGCGTTGGGTTGGTGAGGCCATGCGGAGGCGACGGCGGGCACGCGGAACGACATAGCGAGGGGGTGGAGTGGATGGCATGGCATCTCGAGAGTCTAGCACGCAATGCTGTGATGCGTTGCCCAGCAGCGATGACGACGACGAGCATGCCGCGTGCAGGTTTCTGAAACTTTGCTATGCAGGTTCTAAAACTTTGTTTGAAACTTCTCTGGTTTTTGGTGAAATTTGCATGAAACTTTGTTGAAACTCGCATCGAGTTTTGAAGGTTTTTTTTTGTCTTAAACTTGCTTCGAATATGCAGGTTATGGAAAAAAAATCCTTGAAACATACTGAAACTTGTGAAAATTTGTCTTGAACGTGTTTGATATGGGATGAAACTTTGCTGATACTCTTTGAAACTTCGTTGAAACCTCTTGAAACCTTTTGAAAATTTCCATGAAACGTACTAAAACTCTATAAAACCTGCTAGAAACTCTTTTCGAAACATTGGTGAAATCTTCTGAAACTTGGTTGAAACATCAGCCTGAAACTTTTGATGAAACATGAAACTCGTTGAAACTTTGACAAAACATGAAACTATTTGAAACTTCACGTCGGAATTTCTTTGCTCTTGTTTGATTTTTATGAAACTTGTTGAAAACTTCTTAAAACATGCTGAAACTTGCTGAAACTTTTTATCTGAAACTTGCTGAAACTTTGAGTTCCAAAATCTGAAACTTATTGAAATATGAGCTTGAAAATTTTTTGGAATCTTCTGGAAACTTCTAGAAATACACGAAACTCACTGAAACCTGAAAACTTTTAAAATATTTTCACAAGACTTCTTGACACTTCATGAAACTCTTTTCTCCGAAACTTATTGAAACTTGAGTTCCAAAATTTGAAAACTTGTTGAAACTTGGGCTTAAAACTTTCTTGGAATCTTCTAGAAACTTCTAGAAATATGAAACGTGTTGAAACCTAGTCGCAACTTCAAACTCGAAATTTGGAACTTTGAAGCAACATTGACTTCACGAAACCGCATGAAACTGCTATACCGTTGGAAATGCATTCGAACGATCTAGTGTGGGCTAGCAGTTCCCTTTGTGGATTCCTGTTAAAACTTCTTTTCAGTTCTGAGTACTGTAGGTCGAGCTTAATGCCCCTTAGCACCAAGTTTTTAGATGGACAGGACACCACCAAACGGTGCCACAGTTCCATTTTATTGAAACCAAGTTCCGCTGTTTCAGCTCATTACAACCCAGTTACATCCTCCTCCATCACAGAGTTTTGACGAATACGAAAATGAAATTCAAAAGGTTAAGCATCCATTCACATTTCTTTTCCGGTTCTTCGGTTTATGGTCTTCTTATTCTTCTTTCTTCATTTTGCTTCTGCGTCCGAGTGCATGTTCCACTCTCCTTCCGCTCCTGCTCCACAATGCTCCAGTCTTCCACGCAAATTCAGTGTCCTCATTGGTATGTCAATTTCATCGGTTCTGTCAGCAAATACTCCAACCTCTCACAACAGAGATCCATCAGATGTAATGATGTATCCCGGTATAAAGGCTTACATCTTCTCACCACAGCTAGCAGCTTCTTCCAAATTTGCTTCACATTGAGCCAACTTTTGTGCTGAAACACAATATCATTGCGATAATCGAAGTTATTAAGTCGTAAAGTCGAGTCGAGTCACCATAGGACCGACTTGTCGACTTGGGCGACTAGTCGTGACTAGTCTGTGGCCGGGCAGCAAACATGTTAATATGGCATGGCTGGACTGGGCATTCAATGTACTAGAGTAACTAGACTATATTGGACACATACATAGTATATCATCATTGAACTTCACATTTGTATGATGAACTTCACATTTGTACACTGGAATAAAGAGGACAGTAATAGGAGCAAGAAGACTTACTTTTTGTGAGCCCTACATCTCTTCCTTGTTGAATATCTTTCTTTGAAATTGAGAAACAAGTACCTGGAAATTGAGGAACAAAATAATTAGCAAAAAGACGACAAGTATGTAATTGTATATTTGTATTGAAATATTCCTTACAGATCATGATTCATGATATATACCTTGTAAATTAACAACAAATGGACAGCAAGTAAATTAACAGCAGTGCACAACAAACATATAGGGCAGCAATTAAGCATAATTAAAATAAAGTTCTGAGTCCATGACAATGATAATAAAATAACATAACAGTAAGTTCTTAGTCCATGACAATTGACAAATCACCAACAGGCAACAGCCCATAGTCAGAGTAGTCTAAACTCCAAAAGACCAAAACATCCTCCTGACAGTGGGCCTCAGCCCTGCTAGTCGCCCGACTTGAACTCCCAAGTCGACGTCTAGTCGACAAGTTGCTCGACTAGACAAACTAGCCGAGTCGCCCAACTTGAACTCCCAAGTCGACGTCTAGTCGACAAGTTGATCGACTAGACAAACTAGCCGGGTCGTTGGTCCCTAGTCATGATCCCTGTCCGACTGGACGATTAATCGCCGATTAGGCGACGTCTTGACAACAATGGCGATAATTCCATAAAGTCCACAAAATGGCAGCAACAGCAATATTTAAAACAGCATGCTTTTTTGTTGCTAATCCAAAATTTGGCTATTGATTCATAGTTTCAATATCTTTTTGAAAAGAAATTCGATATCTCAGCCCAAACAAACTTTGAAACCACACAATAAAAAAAGGTGTATAGTTTCATTCTCACTGCAGAAAGCACGATTCAAAGGTTTCACAATGTTCCTTTTTAGCAGATTGTCCTTTGTCATCAATTTGTTATGAGACAATAACCACAAAAAAAAAATGAATTCGAGGAGGAACATGAATTGACCAAATAGCAGGAATGTAAATTGGCAACACCCCTCTAAAATTAATGATGGCAAAAGGAGATTTGGATGAATAAACCCCACCCCTTAGCACCAAGTTCATGGTACATACTCTTCTGTCTACCAGGAAACCCCACCCCTTAGCACCAAGTGCATGGTACATACTCTTCTGTCTACCAGGTTCTATTTTCCTTTTGCTAGAGTTCAGCATTAGGTCTTCACTTGGTAGTCGTTCTAGTCTATTTCCATCTATGTAAAACTATGTTTCTGTTGATGGTAATGGAAAATGGGGATCATCCCGTTTCAAAAACGAAAATAGCTGCTGTAAGATTTGACTAAGTACTTGTTGAGCAGGTTATGATGCAGTTAATTTTCTTAGTAAAATCCTTTCTAATTGATACATTGGTTTGTAGAGTGCCTGAAATGCTGTGAAATCTGTTTGTTGTTGTTTTGGGGGTTCTATCGTGAAAAATAAGATAATACGGATCCTCATTGTCCATCTCTTTACATAATTCTGAAAAGGAAAAAAATATGTCTATTTGAGAAGGTTGCATTCCAATTACTGAAACAAACTCCAAATCGTGTTCGGGTGTCCTTTGTTTTGTGTTGCAAACCAACTTTTAGAAACTGTGTGGATTCCTTCACAATATGGAGCATTGGTTGCAGCAGACTTCAGGAACCACTTCGCAAATTAGAAGGCAGCTATGAGAAAGTTAAATGCTCTAATATTAATACATCCTGGGTGCAAAAAGCAATGTCAAATAGCAATTTGGAGTTGCATAGGATTTTGTAGGCAATGTAATAACTGTTGATGTAGAAAACTGTAGCTTTGATTTATCAGACATTTCATGCTTCTTGTAGACATTGCAGTTTCAATCAATTGCTCCCCTCTTTGGAGATACAATGTGCTGCTTATCGCACTTCCTTGTCTGTAACATCAGTTTGTGCTACGCACTAATGCTTCTCATCACCTTGCCAGAAACCCGAGGGATCCAATTAAAAGTGGTCTGCTGCTGCCTGAAGATGACCTTGTTTCACATGCCTCCTGCGGACATTTGTGTTTATACATGTCCGGAGATGGAAGAATAAATTCTGTAAAACATTGAC
This sequence comes from Ampelocalamus luodianensis, assembly GCA_036346255.1. Lineage (NCBI taxonomy): Eukaryota > Viridiplantae > Streptophyta > Magnoliopsida > Poales > Poaceae > Ampelocalamus > Ampelocalamus luodianensis. Next base: position 773,248 of record CM070632.1, on the reverse strand, counting down.
AGCGCAAGCTTTGCTGTGTTTTCGGTTTTCTCGCATTTGTTCAAGATAGAATCCGCACTCCTATCGTTGTTGGACCATATTGTCAGTGTTCCCTTTCTGTATCTCGTCGCATCTGGTAAATTGGCTGTATGGTATTGCCGCATGGTTCATGTTTCTTGCTAGACCCGAACAGTCTGGCAGGTTGGTCTGTTAGCTCAGATATGGCTTGTCAGCGTTCAGGTTTTTCAGCTACTTCTGGTTCTCTAGTCTCCACTCGAGGAGAGGTGCCACCGTTTCCAGGAACGGTGTGCTGCTGCGCTTCATCCTGGAGCTGCAGATTTTATTTATGCACAAGGTGTTAATGCAAACGATATTAAGAGAGAGACACCCAGTACAATCATGATCGTTTGGTCCTCATCATTCCCATTGCATACCCAGTGTGTGGTTAGTTTTTGGGTTAAAATGAGAGTTTCACAACGAAATAGAAAAGACAACACATCGTGAACGAAATAGTAAAAATAATATTCTTACTGTGCTAAAATATCGTGGCAGGCTAAAACCGTGAGGGAACAGTGGTTTCACGCTGTTGTTGCTATCGGCAACAATATTATTTTTTCGGCTGTTGCGGTAAGTACAGATGCTATTTTTGTTATTTCTGGAGCTTAGATTTTCTGTTCAAAAAGAGACCGAACGAGAGAAAAAAAAACTCGTCGAGGGGTAACCCTGCAGCTTTGCCTGTAGACTGTAGTGCCCCTGCGAGGTCGCGACCCTCCGATCCGATCGGACGGTCGAAACGGCACAGATATCACTATATAAGCCCGTCCCACCAGGCTCCCCAAAACCCTAGTGCCGCCGCCACAGCATCCTCCTCTGCTCCCTTCTCTCGCGCCGCCTCCGCCTCCGCCGCCGCCGCCGCCTCCGCCGCCGCCGCCGCCTCCGAGATGGTACGTTCTCTCAGCCCCACGCCTCTCGCCATTGGAGCGGATCGATTCGCAGCGCCGTGCTATTGACTTGTTCGTTCCTCGCTCTCCTCGCAGGCCCCGAAGAAGGACAAGGCCCCGCCGCCGTCGTCAAAGCCGGCCAAGTCCGGCGGTGGCAAGCAGAAGAAGAAGGTGACGCTGTGTCTCTCACCCTCCCGTTGGTTTCTGTTCTCTTTTGTTGGTGTTTCGGGGTCTGAGAGATTCTCATGGTGGATGTGCGTGCTGTTTATTGGTTGCAGAAGTGGAGCAAGGGTAAGCAAAAGGAGAAGGTGAACAACTCGGTGCTCTTCGACCAGCCCACCTACGACAAGCTGCTGTCCGAGGTGCCCAAGTACAAGCAGATCACCCCCTCCGTCCTCTCCGAGAGGCTTCGGGTAATCCATCTCTCCTTCCAGATCTACTATACTAGCAGTTTGCACATCCTGTCCGTAGCTGCAAGAACATTTAAGTTTCTGCGTTAATTGTCTGATGATGTGCGGTGAGCATAATCGTTGATGGCTAGTATTTATTTGTGGATAGGTCATTGCTCATGGCTCGTGTCTGCTTAGTTTATCTGATTGCCGTCATATGTCATTTAGATGAAAACTATGGCAGTAACATGTCTACGAATTATTGTTATGTTGGTATGTTGCTTGTGTATGGTATAGCCTTATTTGTCTGACATCTCATTATTGTCACTAGCGTTCTAGTGTTACTACTCGTTTTGGATTGCACCTGCTAAATGTTTTTAGATGCATTGTTGACATGTTGCTCATGACATCTTCATCTTGTTTGTCACTTCTGTATCCAGTAGTTGTCCATGCAACCATGTTCTTGTTGATTGTTCATGTAAACAGGCATTCATTGCCTGTCCAACCATGTTTTGTGGTTTGTTCATGGTCACAGCCAGTTTTTGTTCTACACGATGTTTGCAGAGTTGTATTTGTAATTAAGTTGGTATGATATAGATCAATCCCTTGTGTTTCCTATTTGTATGACATAATATAGTCGAATCCTTTGTCTTAATTGGCTTGTACCAATTTGTACATTTTTGTAACTTATTCCTTTTATCACCGTGAAATTAAAACTGTTTTGCCCATTGCCTTGCAGATCAATGGGTCCCTGGCTCGGAGGGCTATCAAGGATCTGATGGCACGGGGCCTCATCCGCATGGTCTCAGTTCACTCAAGCCAGCAGATCTACACCAGGGCGACCAACACCTAAGGGTGGTGGGTGTGCTACTCTTGTTGATGCCCTTTGTCTGCGGTCCATGTGTGCCTAGGTGCTCCTCTACTTTAGAACAAGTGTTATCTTTGTCGAGTTTGCTAATGTTATGCTAAATGAGGTACATGAGATGGTCAGCATCTCTTGGCTGAAACCGTTTAAGATGTTTTGGGTATTAGTTGAGTACTATGCTGGCTTGTCTTCTATAAATGATCACTATGTCTCTATGGCTCATTTTGGTTGATGGGTTCATGATGCGATCCCTCCGAACTATCAAAGTTTTCCCATGATGGAATGATTTACATAGATGATGCTGGCAACAAGTAATTGTGAATTTACTCTTGTCATGTATGTTGTTTGGTCAAAAGTCAAAACCGTGCTGGCTGTTTGTTGCTTATAACTGTACTGGATTGGATGCAATTGTGCTTAACGGAGATTAGCTGCTGCAGTTCGTACGAAGCTCTTGAGCTGGGCATTTTCCCTGTGTGCTACAGTGCTAGTGCCTAATGGCCTGTGCATAATGTAATGCCGTGCCATTGTTCAAGAAGAGAGCTAGCTAGCAGACTAGCACCTCATTCAAGCTGTCGCAGCACTTGCATATTCCCGTGCGGCCGGCTACTGCTACCTGCGAGGATATCGTAGGCTTTTACTGTACCTAGTTGATGTGGATAGTAGGATCAACCCCTGGTTTCGCATCCTTAAGCTAACCTGACATTTGTGGATTTAAGCCAGAAACAACACCCAATTGCTATTTCGCCCGCCACGTTTTGTTTCTTGCGGTTGGTTAGGCTCGCCTAGTGTAGCTACGATGAACTTGCATCTCTTATATTTGGATCTGGATTCTACTTGCTCCGCAAGGCGGCAGCGGCACTGCAGCACGACTGTAGAAACAAAGCATGTTCACCGTATCAATTGTATTATGTCCGTTGGTACTATAGCGCTCGGTATAGACCGTACATTTTGGATCGTACGGTGGAGCCAATACCCTAGTGTATGTCATTGTGCTCCTATGCATTAGCATGCGCTAATGCAGAGGATCTGTTTCCCTTATATTTGTAGTTGAGCTCTCTTACTGGTTTGGTACATGTCCAATTCCCCCTACCATCTCTCCCCTTTGAAGTAGTAACAATGCAGAGGTAGAGAGAGAATGTGAACTGGCAATAGGGAGGGCAACGACGACGACAGCTAATTTGGATACCACGACGACGACTGATGACATGCTAATTTGGATACCACGACAGGCTAATTTGGATACCACGACGAAGACCGATGACATGCTAATTTGGATGCTAATTTGGATACCACGATAACGTCCTCCGTATCAAAACAATGCCTAAGATGTGTGGCTTGTTCTTCTTCCCTAGCTCTCCTGCTCTAGGCTCTCTTTGGCATGATTGTAGTTTTTCTGAAAAGCAACTTCTGGGTGGATTGAAAGATTGAGCTGAAAACGTTTGATGTTTGCTAGTCTAGTTCTTAGGTAGGCTGGCGGGGGTTTCTATGTTGGGGAATGTATTTAAATGCCCCTGAGACAAATGACGACAATTGATGACAATAAACCGCAACTAACGACAATTGATAACAATTAATGACAATTAATGGGGGCGGCAACGAGGGAGGATGAGGTCGGGGCGGCGGAGCCGAGGCGGCATCGGGGGAGGAGGTCGGAGTGGCCATAGGCGGTGAACAGCGACACCGTCATAAGGCACGAACCCTAGCGTTGCCGCTGCGTGCTGAGTAGAAGGGGCCTTCGGGTGTGGAATGGGTGGGTGAAGGATTTTTTACGTGGTAGGAGGGGGCGTTAAATTTCTCCAACTCTAGAGGTAAATTCAGAACTCCATCCCGTTGAAACCGTGTGAAGCTGCCATAGGCCGGCTCTCCGCTTTCGGCTTTCGCACGTTGAAAACAGCTTCCAAGTTTTTAAAAACAGCTACAAATTGAAAAACTGAAGATATCCCAAACATCCCCGATACGTGAGACGGTCCAAGTCCCTTTACTTTCTTGCTGCCAGCTTTGTTACACACTAGACCTGGCCTAATCGCATTTCGTAGCTATTTACTAGAACAAGGATCGGTTTGCATCTAGAGAAATCCACAACACATTCCATTACATTCAATGTTCAAAAGTAGTAGTAAAGAAAACCGTGTGAAAACATTTGAATAGCCGTGGCGAGTCCAAGCGTACACGACATGAATTCTCTTACATATTACCGCGTACTAGCAGCTGTGCTGTGCTGTGCTGTGCTAGTCCCCCCGTAACGAAAGGGGTGGAATAAAGCAAAAACCGAAGGGTGGCAGCGAAAAGAGAGGGAAAAAGAAAGCTGCAGAGCGGCAGTACAAAAGGCACTCAAAGCGTATTAGGAGGAAATACCGCAAAACCAAAAGGCAAAAAGAAAGAAAAGAGGGGGCTAAACACCAAAAATACCAGTACTACTACGTACTTCATCCCCTCCTCCCTCCTCCTCCACCCCGAAACCCTCGCCGCCGCAGCGGCGATCATCGCTCCCCTCGCTGCAGCGTGGCGGGGTACGGCGCCGGCCGCAGCGTCATGATATCGCGCCTCCCCGCGCCGGTGGACCGCCCCCTCCAATGTGAGCTCCCCCTGCCCCGCCTCCGCCCCCGCTCCCCTCTTCCTGCACCACCTGGCTCCGGGGCTTGCGTTCGAGCAGGCAAGCACCCTCGCGTGCTCCTGTTGGACTCCGGTGGAGTCGTGAGCTGCCTCTTTTACCTCGTCCCCCTTTTTTCCTGCGATTGTTGGGGCGTATTTTTGGATTCTCTGGGGGGTTTTCGACACGCTGGTTTGCGAAAGTTCGTTTTTTTTTTCGGCCTAGGGTTTTGGAATTTGCCTTCGTGTTCTCTCCCCCGTGTTTTTGGTAAAAAGCTGCGGCTTTTACGCAATTTAGAGTTAGTCCAAAGCCGCGTCCTTTCATAGTCTTTACGCGTCTTTGGCTCCAAAATTGTTCCTTTTTTGTTTGTGTTGCGTTTGCCCTACGGTAATCTTTGCAACTGAAAATCTTGATAGACATACTAAACCATAGTAATTTGATTGCCGCAAGTTTTTCCCACAGAAAAGAGAGAAGTAGGCGACTCTCTCTTTCATGGGGCGACCGGGGATAGACTCTGCCGAAGGGAGGGAGAGCAATGGCGTAGTTTCTGACCGCAATGGTGGTGCTGCCCCAGCAAAGCAGCTGTTGGAAGGGAAGGAAGCACTGCGGTATGCAAACATCCTCCAGTCGCGCAACAAATTTGCCGATGCGCTCCAGTTGTACAACACTGTGCTTGAGAAGGGTGGCGCCAATGTGGAGGCCCTTATTGGGAAAGGGATTTGCCTCCAGGCACAGAGCCTACCGAGGCAGGCCATCGAGTGCTTCACGGAGGCTGTGAAGATTGACCCAGAGAATGCGTGCGCTCTCACGCATTGCGGGATGATATACAAAGATGAGGGTCACTTGGTCGAGGCTGCAGAGGTATGCGTCAAGATTCATTATGTGCCGTATCTGTTCTGTCTGTTGGCTTGCTGGTTTTTGTGAACTGTGACACATGTGGCAGAAAAAACAGACTTTGTTTTTGACAGTTTTTGTTGTGAACGCCGGAGTCTTAGATGGAAGATTGCGTAGAGTCCGTGGTATTCTGAAAGCGAAATATACCAATGATTTCGAAGTTAACCCCCCTGTTATAGTATCACACTGCTACGAACCCAGTAGCGTCTGTTCATCTTTTTGTGCCTCAAATCTGATCTGTTCTTTCATGTTTTGCCTAAATGGACGATTTGATATTTGTATGTCGTGGAAAAAATATTAAATTCGAGACTTTTCACTTTTTCAGGAGTACAAGTTGAACCTAACCATTAATTTATAAAAGGCATTGAAGACTTTTCCTTAACCCTAAATTATTCATAATGAATCTAACCAACATTGTGTCCTGACGCTGACTGGCTGTGCTGACTCCACCCCTAAAACTGATGTCTCTTCTTTTCTCATGTCTTTATTTCGCGGTTCTTTTCTCTTTCTTTTCTTTTTTTGGGGGGTTCAGGACAAAGATCGATGTTGAGTAGTTTGGTTCCAAGAACGACAATTAGAATCAGGACCAACTAGTTTGTTAGGTTCTTGATCAAGTACACTATTGATTGGTTAATAGAATGATGGATCATGCAAGAGTTAATCCATTGATGAATCATCAATTACTATTTACTAATTTTTCCAGCTACAGAGTTGTTATTATCACCACGATGGACTTATTAACACTATAAACTCTTGTGCGATGGAATTAATATCTTGCTGGTGGAGAGAGAATATATGGGGTATTAGGTGAATTGCGGCGTATGGCAACAGCGGCAAAAAAATTAGGACATGACTCGGAATTGTCTATGATTACTATTTTGGCCCTCAGAGAATGGCAATCTCTGATATTTGGCGGTAGTATAAAAACTACTAATCAATCTAATCCATTAGATTAGAAAGATTAGAAGGTTCAAAACTATTACTATGTGCCTAAAAAAGCTCTTAAATTTTGTGGCAGTTATTGTAATTATCGTGCTTTCTATTTTACTTTTTAAATGTTTTAATGGAGAAATAACTGAAACAGGCGTATCAAAAAGCTCGAAGGGCGGATCCTTCCTACAAACCTGCTGCGGAGTCTCTTGCTATTGTATTGACCGATCTTGGAACTAGCTTGAAGCTTGCGGGTAATACAGAGGAGGGGATTCAAAAATATTGTGAGGCTCTGGAAGTAGACAGCCACTACGCGGTACCATCATCAACTCTAGTTTATATCTACATCACTATTATTTTCTTTCTGTGGACCATTTAATATTGTGATGATGTCTTTATCTGATTTGTGCAGCCTGCTTATTACAACCTTGGGGTGGTTTATTCGGAGATGATGCAATTTGATTTGGCTCTTACTTGTTATGAGAAAGCTGCATTGGAGAGACCATTGTATGCCGAAGCTTATTGCAACATGGGAGTTATTTACAAGAATCGGGGAGAGCTAGAAGCAGCAATTGCCTGTTACGAGAGGTAAGCTTGCAATTCTTTTATTCATATGAATTATGGTGATGTTCCTAAGTAATCTACAACAAGAACATGTTCAAATGCATTTTTGCCTTTTTTTTTGGGTGTGTGTATCTCAGGTGCTTGACTATTTCCCCAAACTTTGAGATTGCTAAGAACAACATGGCAATAGCGCTAACCGACTTGGGTACAAAGGTGCGCACTTGTCCCTCATTCTCATTATTTTAACCAGCTCGGCATATTTCTTTTTCTGGTGTCTGTTGTGTAAACTCTACTGGTTGCCTTCAGTTGTCCTCTCTTTTTTCTTTGGGTGCAATTCTCAAGTTCACTGTGATCGCACCTGACAGACTTGAACTGTAACTCCATCCTTGTTTTAAACTGCAGTTATTATTCTGAAGTGTTGTCCTGATCATGGGTGATAATGGGAAAACATTGTGATAAATTTAATTCTTGTTCATTGCTTGTTCACTCATCTTCGACTGTCAGCATAGTAAAGTTGGCAAAGTAGAATTAATCTTGACTGACAATGACTTTGAACCTACGCATCACGAACTACACCAATTTCATTGCTTGAATTTTCTAGTACTTCCATCTTTAGTAGAAGCTCAACTGCAATTGGCATTCTTTTGGTATACATATAAGGATTTGTAGCATTGGCATTTGGTGGTGATTGATCACAGATAAATCTATTATATTTTCACTTGTCATTTAAAACATTGGAAATGCGCAGGTAAAAATTGAAGGTGACATCAATCAAGGTGTGGCGTATTACAAGAAAGCTCTGTTCTACAATTGGCATTATGCTGATGCCATGTATAATCTTGGCGTTGCATATGGTGAAATGCTGAATTTTGAGATGGTCAGTTAGAAGAAAATCTCTAATTTTGTTGTACCCTTAACATCTGCTTTTTGTTGACATCTTCTACTTCTGAGTTTTGTGAAGGCTATTGTTTTTTACGAGCTTGCTCTGCACTTTAATCCTCGCTGTGCGGAGGCGTGCAACAACCTGGGAGTAATATACAAGGATGGGGATAATCTTGACAAATCTGTCGAATGTTATCTAGTAAGTGAAGCTAATTATGCCCTTCTGTTCAGGTATTTGTAGACTAGTATTTATTTATTATTTCTATTCTCTCCTGTTGTAGATGGCCTTGTCAATTAAGCCAAGTTTCTCTCAGTCATTGAATAACCTTGGAGTTGTCTATACTGTTCAGGTATGTTCCTCTATTACCACAGTTGTCTTGCACCATTCTTATTGGGATTGACTATGAGTAGGTTGCTCTTTTAGCCTATCAAAATATGTTGGTCTTCATATTTAGGGTAAGATGGACGCTGCTGCAAGCATGATTGAGAAGGCCATAATTGCGAATCCCACATATGCTGAAGCATATAATAACTTAGGTAATGAGCAACCAATCAATACCATGTGAGACACTTAAAATTCTAGTATGTCATTTAAACAATATTTTCCAGCTAAGATTTCCTAATGGCTATGTAAGCACTAATTTCATTGTTTCACAGAATTTTCTTTGCCTTAACAAGGAACTAACAGTTCATCATTGCTTTTATCCTAGGTGTTCTTTACAGAGATGCAGGAAGTATTACTTTAGCTGTACAGGCTTACGAGAGATGCCTTCAAATTGATCCTGATTCACGAAATGCCGGTCAGGTACTCTCTTTGGCCTAGAGCTTGCTTATTTAAACTTGTTTTGGGACTCTTGTATGTTTTTAATTTGTTATATACTTATACGGAGAATTAAATTTATTGGGGCAGGTAGCACTAGTAATTGTTCTTGCCCAATTTAGTGGCAAACTGGCAATCATATGTAAATGTTGCATATTGTATGAGTAGTCATCTATCACATGTTAACCATTACGGAGAAAAACCATTATTTAAGCCCTGTCGCTGCTTGTCAATTGTATCTGTTCTGTTTCTGCCTTATAATTTTAGTGGAACACTTGTGGTTTATATTTTTGTAACGCCTAACTGTATAGCTTACATTTTCTCCTTTTGTGGTAAACTTACAGAATAACTCATTTTGCAGAATCGTTTACTTGCAATGAATTATATTGATGAGGGCTCAGATGACAAACTTTATGAAGCTCACAGGTCATTTTATGCACTGTTTATAATAGACATGCCATATTTATGTTACCATGGTTTTCTATTTCCACGTGTTATAAATGTTCAGAAATATTCACTGCCTTTTATATTTTGCAGGGAGTGGGGGGAGCGCTTTATGAAATTGTATCCACAGTATACTACTTGGGATAACTCAAAAGTCGCTGATCGTCCACTGGTCATCGGCTACGTCTCTCCTGATTACTTTACTCACTCTGTGTCATACTTCATTGAAGCTCCCCTTACACACCATGACTACACAAATTGCAAGGTGGTTGTCTATTCTGGTGTTGTGAAGGTAGATATAATCGTTCCTTTTTTTGTTAGCTATTGTTCTGGATTTTGTACATACTGTGGTTCATCAACTTATTTAGACTGCCTTGCCTCAGTAGGAACCATAATTTGTATGGAAATAAGTATACAAAATTATCCCTTTATCAAAACAGAAATTGTAATCCGTGATCAACAGGGTAGGGATCTGCGAATTTATTCATCTAGGAAAGATATGTAAATCGGAAAATAACATCCAATGTGAGGCTGATAAGTGGGGCGTAGTGCCACTTGTTATTGACATACGAATTTTAATTTCCATTTTGCATGGTCTTTTTATAGTGTTACTGAGAAATTAACCCCTATTTATCTATGGTCTGCCTGAATACCTAGTGCTGCAATCTATTTGAGTATACATGTTCCTTGGTTCTCCTTGCCCTTCTTTTTCCACATACTTTGCTCTTTATTTTGTCTGATCATATTTTTCTTCATTGGCAATTATTTAGGCAGATGCCAAGACCCTTCGATTAAAGGATAGGGTGTTAAAAAAGGGTGGATTGTGGAGAGAGATATATGGTATTGATGAAAAGAAGGTTGCTAGCTTGGTGAGAGAGGATAAAGTGGACATACTTGTGGAACTTACTGGCCATACGGCAAATAATAAGTTAGGAACAATGGCATGCCGGCCTGCTCCTATTCAGGTATCTTGGTGCTCTATGATGCATATCTGTGTGTTCACTTAATTTTTGGACTGTTTGCACAGGAGCAATATTATGCCTGTAATTATGTTCGCAAGCTTTTTCAGTAGATCCTATTCCTGCCATCATGATTGTGTCCTTTACGATCCTATTCAGCTAAACCATTCAAGTATCTCTTGATCAATGATTATCTGATTTTTGTGCTGAGAAGGGCTCCTTTTTAACTTGGATGTATATGTATGTACAGGTTACCTGGATTGGTTACCCTAATACGACAGGTTTGCCAACAATTGACTACCGAATAACGGATTCATTCGCTGATCCACCTAATACAAACCAGAAGTAAGCCACATGCTTTTCCTGCGGCTGTAGTTATTCTGGCATGTAGTTTTTCTCCACACATCTAGAACCTTATAGTAGCAATTGTCTGCAGACATGTTGAAGAGTTGGTGCGTCTTCCCGAGAGCTTTCTTTGCTACACTCCTTCCCCAGAAGCTGGGCCAGTTTGTTCAATGCCAGCAATTTCAAATGGTTTCATCACATTTGGGAGTTTTAACAATCTAGCAAAGGTGACATTAACACTTGAAATCTTTAATTTATTTTCACTGAATTGCTCTATTAATTGAGTTTTTCTTTGGCAGATCACACCAAAAGTCTTGCAAGTTTGGGCCAGAATTTTATGTGCGATCCCTAACTCGCGGCTTGTGGTTAAGTGTAAGCCATTCTGCTGTGATAGTATCAGACAGAAATTTTTATCAACATTGGAGGAGTTGGGTTTGGAGTCATTACGAGTTGATTTGCTGCCACTCATCCATCTCAACCACGATCACATGCAAGCGTATTCCTTAATGGACATCAGGTGGGAAGTTGTCACATTTGACCTTCTAGGTTATATTTAAATATGTTCTTCAGGGTATGCATTCATCTGTAAATGGGTAGATCCATGGCTCCATACTAGTAAATTTCTTACATTCTTCATTGGCAATTCCTTGTTTTTTTTTTTCACACGAATATTCAGAAAATGCATTCTCCATTATTGGTGTTCCTCTGGACAGCTGTCTGAACATTGGTTTGTTTCTTTGCAGCCTGGATACGTTTCCGTATGCTGGAACTACCACGACATGTGAATCTCTATACATGGGGGTTCCATGTGTTACTATGGCTGGTTCAGTCCATGGTCATAATGTCGGTGTTAGCCTACTCACTAAAGTTGGTATGTGTTTCTTAACTGTAGTCTAACACTAGATTCAATTTCCATACATTTTCACACTGCTTATTCAATCGGTAGGACCTGCATCAAAGGCTCACCTTTTCACTGTCCTTTTATTTATTTATTTATTATTCCATGTTACTTGTAGTTGTATCTACCGTGGAATAGTACCTATCAAAATTATTATCACAACTTAGATAATGTTAACCTGTGCTACGACTTGTAAAATATTTTAGCTATCAAATCAGACCTTTTTTACTGTTGAATTGGGCATACTATCCATGTAGAATTGTGTTTTGACAGTTCACTGTTACTGTTGCAGGGTTGGGTAGGCTGGTTGCCAAAACGGAGGAAGAATACTTTAGCTTAGCATTGGATTTGGCGTCAGACGTCACTGCCTTACTAGAACTGAGAATGAGCCTCCGAGAGCTGATGATCAAATCACCAGTCTGTGATGGAGAGAATTTCACTCGTGGCCTGGAATCTGCATACAGAAACATGTGGTGCAGGTACTGTGATGGGGATGTACCAGCTCTGAGGCGCTTAGAACTGTTACAGGAACAGCCAAGCTCCAATAAGCAAGACACGGAAAAGATGGCCGTGAAGCTTGCTGATCTGAAAGCACAGAGAGCGAATGCCATGGTGGATGAAGATAAGCAGGCCCCGATAATGGCGAATGCCACGGTGGATGACGATAAGCAGCCCCAAATAATGGTGAATGGTGTGACTTCACCTGGTTCTTGCACATCTGGGAGATGTGAAGCAAATGGGCATAGCAGCCGATGACCAGTGGGAGGCGGGCATGCTCCATTGATTCGGCCAAACACTGATCTACTGTAGCTGGAGATACGCCATTGATGTGGGTGATGTCATGATACGTGTGCTTACAGAACTCGCAGCTGGCTGGGGGCCAACACTAGGTGTCTCATTTATCGACACCGGTAGTGGATAAGAAGAGACGCATGTGCCATCCGGTTGCGAATCTCCGGTGACCCCTGATTTACTAGCAGATGTAAGATAATTCCTGGGGGATGCTTACAGAGGTTGATTTGTAGAGCTATATCCGCTCTGTAGGTTGGTTGCTGAACATGGTTACCTTCAATGGCATGTTGCAAGCACATTTCTGAACAGAACCTGAAAGTTACGTGTCATATGTGACAGCACACGATAAAGTTATTCTGAAACGAATATCACTGATATATTCATGACAGCACTTGGATTACATAACATGGTGATAAAAGAAGAAGGGGTGATTGTTACTACTGCAGTTTTCTACACATGGAAATGCACAGGGTGACAGTCAAAAGAGTGTGTGCATGCCCACAGCAGGAATGCAGGATACATACCGATACCGCTCATGATCTCCAGTAGCTAGCTACAGACAGCATGAACTACTTTTTACCATCAGACCCTGAATTTTCTTGTTCCTTCCCACGGCCATCCCGACCAGATTGGAATATACCAGATTGGAATATAAGGTCCTTGAAGGATAGCGGTGATGATTCCAAGGCCTTCTTAATCTGCATAGCAAACTCGTGGTAATTAGAATGGGAATTGATACCGTGAAGATGTCCGATATCGGACGCCTGTCATGTCCCCTCCCCTGTGCACGCTTTAGTTCCCCTCCCCTGTTTCTTTTAATTCTCCTACCAAATAAATTTGCCTCATATGTCCACACAAGCTTTATCCAGTCCACTGTTTCAGCACAGTGCCACCTCACGCACCAAGTGCCCACTAAGCCATCATCAATCACAAAGTAGATCGAGGGAGGAGAGAGAAGACAAAAACTGGTTCAAGAACTCGAAGTCATCGGCTGTTGCCAGTTCGCCACCACCACCATGGCAACTGCCCCCCCACCCTCTCAAACCCGCAGCCTCCTGCTTGGTGAGCTTCGCTAAGATCCCTCGCCAAGCGCTGATCACAACAGTCTCAAGGGTCAGGCTCCATGGTAGGGCAAGCGAGGGTAGGAAGGGCGCCGCCATCCGAGCGTTGCTGTTCTAGCCGAAGCCACCGGCGGCAAAGGACGTGAGGCTAGCCAAGGTGGAGGAGCTGCACGTCTACGAGGTCAAGGAGCATGACCGCAGAACCTCACCTACCTCCGCTCAGCACCAAGCAGACCAAGACCGAGAACGCTACGCTAGATGTGGGGTCCCTCGACGTGCTCATCGGCCGACATCAACTCCGGGCATCACACTAGCTTCATCCGGGTATATTTTGTTGCAAACGTTTGCTAAATTTGCTGCAACAGTTGGCTCGAAATATTGTATGGAGTGTTTTTTATTATCACGATGTTGTTGCATCAAATATTACGGTAAGAGATATTTTTTTGTTGCAATGACGTTTTTGATTTGTTACACAAGAGTAAATATTTTGTTGCAGCCTCTTCACAATTTAATTGTTGCAACAACTTTTCTCCATTGTTGTAGAAATTGATTTGGTTTGTTGCAATACATCTTCCTGAAATTTTGTAGAAAAAAAGATTTTATTGCAACTATTGTCGCGTTGCACATATCAAATCAAAATGTTTTATAAATAAGTTTTAAATGTTGCAACAATTATTTTTGGATGTTTTCACTGTTATTTTCAAATGTTGCAATATTGTAACATCAAAATTTGTTTGTTTTGTGATATTTGAACTAGTTTTTAAAAGCACAAACCATGTTCTATACCGATGGTTTCATACATTTTCGGTGAGAATTTGATATTTTTTCCATTTTTTTCTTAGCATTGTATTTATCATTTGCACATTTTGTTGCACACATGGATTATTTTTGTTACAAACATTGTGTTTGGATATTGCTTCGGAGCATACGATGGAAAACTTCCCATCGTATGTCCAAGCGCTAGTTGCGTCCAGAATGGGAATACGTAAATGTACAAGTACTAACGTACTATCACTATCAATGGTGCAGTGCCTTGAGGCAAAACAGTAAGCTAGTGAAACATCCACAACTATGATGGCCGCTAGCATTCATCGAAACTGAAGCTATGTTGAGGATTCAAACAAGCAAGAAAGAAGTCCCAAAAAAAAACATAAGCAAGAAAGAACTACAGAGCTCTTTTCTGATATATGGTTAGCAAGAAGATTCGGTTTGCATGCACTACTTGAGCTATTTACCAAACAAGATACAAGGATTCCTTCTCACAAACCGCAAGGACTCGCCTTTTTTTTTAGCAGAACAGGGCAGGAAACGCCCGGGCCCCATTCTGTTGAATGAGACCAACAGAAGAGGACGTTAAGCACCATACAAGCATAGTAGTAGGGAGCGCCCACAGCACCTCCCTTCTACTCATGTCTCCACAGCGCAGATTCAGTATGGTTTCATGTTAACCCAGCTGGCAATATGAAGATGACAATACGACAACAGAAATAACAATTCAACGGTGTGAAATGTTTGGGGCTTGTTTTCCTTTGGGCCTATTTCCGAGGCCTAGTGTTGTATTTGTTAGAGTACATGCGCTTGCCGCAAGATTATTAGAGATGGAATAAGAATCGGTTAGGATTTGTATCCGATATGGTTCATTCCATATCCATGTCACGATGTACTATCTCTATATACCTCCAAGACTCAAGCAATACATCTGACAATTATTCCGGCTATTCTATCTTCCTTCATGGTATCAGAGCAGGTTTCACATCTGAGCCCCACATCTGAGCCTGTTCTTAGCCACCACAAATTTTCGCTGCATGCTGCTCTCGGGAGAGATGATTCAATCTCCATGATCTAATCTCATTGGGGCTGCGCTACCAAATCATCCGTAGCTAGATGTTCCTTTTCCCCCTCCGATCTATAGATCGGTTTCGTCCTCTATGTAGTCTAGTCACTTCTTGCTAATCAGATTGATTAGTGTCATTAAGTTCCGACCTTCAACATTGATCTGTCGCTCTTGGTTCCTCTGTCGTCTACCCATTGCAATCTCTTCTCCAATGCTTTTCCTCAGCGCTGCCAGTTAGGTCGCTTCCTTCGCGCGATTCATCGCGTTGTTTGTTGATCTGCTTCCTTTTGAACAGATCAATCTTCTAGCCCCGTGCAGTTACTGCTACTTTTCTTTTTTTGTCCACCTTCTTCGAGCGTTGTTGCTCTGAGATGGAAATGCCTTCTCTTTCCGCATGGCTGCATCACCAGCATGCATGCAGACATGACCTGCTACGAGCCAACTCCTGCTCACCTCCTTAATCTGCTACCGCTTCTTCTTTGCTTAATCCGCTACCGCTTCTTCTTTGCTGATGCTTAATCCTTGCCATCACATCTATCTTTTTTTCTTCTTTTCTCGTGTTGCTGCCGCCCTGTGTTTGAGCAGATTGATCTGCTTGTCCCCCTCTTCTGGTGAACACGCCGACCCCCTTCTACTTCTTCCTCTACGTTGACAAGGTGCTGCCTTTTCCACCATGTCGGCGACCCGCGATCACCGCGCCAACCGGCTTGCACTTCTTCTCCGCGACTTCCAGCCGCCGTGCAGTCTGCCGGTGGCTGCCATGCTTTCTGATGATCTACTGCTTGTGCTCGCTCCCAAGCCGGCCATGCCCTTTTCCTGTGTCTCTTAGCTTCCTCTATCTATTGGCTCCATGCATGTTGTACGCATGCACCAGCACCACACAAGAGTAGCCCATGCTCTAGCTAGCATGCATCTTTCCTGCTGCCATCTTCTTCTGATCCCCCCTTTGTGCCCGATCTACTCGGCCATGCTCTATATGTTTCTTCTTCAACATTGTCACGCACGACCATCCTGTCGCCTTTTTTTTCTATGCCTCCTATGCCCATGATGTTGGTCATCTTCTTTGATGTGGTTTCCTACCTATCTCGCTTCTCTACAGCTACCGTCCGAACTTCTTCCACACAGCCTTTCCCCTATTTCTTTGCCGATACCAGTACGTGATTCAAGCTCGACTCTCTACCATCTGCTTCTCTGATTGTTGCACCGTCCGCTTTTCCCCTTTCTTCGTCGCGACAATCATTTTTGTCGTCGTCTCCTGCTGTTCTCCATGGCCAACACAGATTTGCCTCTAGTGTCCCTCTCCTCTCTTTTGGTTGCATATGTGCACCACCCGTCTACTCCGGTAACCGTTGTGATGCATTGGCCCTCCCTCTTGTGCTGATCAGCGCACCACCGCTACTGTTGAGTCCTCCCACTACTACTGCTCCTACATCTCCCTCGACACTGGTGACCGACCTATGATGCCTGGACTACGGCGAACTTCCTCGACTACGACAATCTCAACATCGACTTCTCGCCACATCGATGTTCCAGCTTGAGCGTCCTTGTCATCTTCTTCTCCAGTCTGAGCATTCTCGATGCTCCCGCTCCGACAGCGGAGGGATGTTAGAGTACATATCCTTATACAACAAGATTATTAGAGATGGAATAAGAATCGGTTAGGATTTGTATCCGATATGGTTCCTTTCGTATCTACGGTAGATTGACTTGATCTCCATATCACTATGTACTATATATATTAATTGTCAGATTTATTGCTCGAACCTTGATGGCAGGTTCGAGCAATAAATCTTATATATATATGCCATCGAGGTTCGAGAAATAAATCTGACAATTATTCCAGCTATTCTATATTCCTTCAGTATTGAACTCTATTTCCTCTACAGTTCTACTTCCTTGCATAAGCCGCATAAAACTCACAAGCACTAACTTTTGTTTATCATTCTTTATCCAGCCATCCATGAACAAATAACCGGTCCAACTTTGGCTACCAATAAAAAGTAATCATGCAAGCATATTATGCATATATACCATCCTTGTGGAGATGCCACTCCATGAGATCGATTGCAAGCTCGCAAGAGCCGAGCAAAATCTAGCCCCACAAAGCAAATAACAGCAATCCCCACCAGTATTAATTTAGCCTAAAGAATTTGCTCTCTCCGAAGAAATAGGAGGCATAGTTTGGTAACCGCTCCCTTTTCACCAACTGCGCAGGAAGATGGGACTTACTACTAGTAATAATGCTCCATATAACAAATGGAAAAGAACAACTGAAGAAGAGGAGAGATAAATCAAGAAGGTACCGGGTTGGGGTAGCTGGGGCCGTAGTCGGCGGTGAGGAGGAAGTAGGCGGCGGTGGCGGCGCCGATCATCGCCGTCCGGCGGACTATCCTGTCAGATCTTGGGTCCATCGGCGCCATCCCAGGTTGCTCTTGCTTCACGACGAGTCGTCGGTTAAACAGCGGTAGAGCTACCGAGAGACTAGAAGGTACGCGCGGCACCTCGGTGCTCGTGATGGGTCGAGCGAGCCCATCACTTATTCTGGACCACGTTGGGCTTCCATGACTGTCACACCGCGAGCTTGTTTGGACAGGCGAGGATTATAATTAATTCATTTGGATAGGTAAAGATTTTATTTTTTTTTTCGCGCCCGTTCGAAGGGACTGGACTCAAACACCCAAATAAGTTCTGAAGGATACCACGTCGGACTACCATTCATCTGAAATTTATTTCAAACTGTTGTGATTCTCTAAGGATATATACAGTGGTGTAGACAATGATTGCCTGAACTAAACACAATTGCCTCAAAGGGGTTTACCGCTAACTTAGCTTGTGGCTAGAACTCTCAAGCACATGGCCCCTCCGCCGTTCACGGATGGATGGCCAAGATCAACTGACAAATACAATCGTGAATTTTATTCGTGATCACATCTCTGAACGGCCTCGCCACCCGTTTGAGCTGTGGCAACGGCGACAATGGTGGTACACATGGGAAACCTTGGCACTCCTCCCCTCCACCGCTTCTATCTCTTCAATTGTGCCACGCCTCCCTCTCCGCCGCATCCCTCTCTTCCCTGCCTCAACATTGAGCTTGCTACAACTCTGCATTTTAATTCGCCAATGTTCTATTTGTCATAGTCTCATAAAGATACCGTAAATTCAGTGTTTTTTTAACATATTAAGTTCATTTTACACCCCTCAACTATTTTCTTAGTAAAAAAACAACCTTCATCTTCAAAACAAATTCATTTTCACCGTATTCACATTTTTCACCCAATACGCCGCCTTTTTACAGTAGCACACTAAGTCACTGTAAACCTAAACCATTTGGGACGAGTGATGAGCAGGTAGAAATGGTCACAAATTAATATCTCGAAATATTGTAACGTGATTAGTAACCGGTTCAATTTTCGGATAAGCAATTATGCTACTAAGATCATATGCTCCTACTTTCTATACCATTCAATCCTTCCTCGAGATTTGTGCCGAGAGATACCGAGTGCAATTTAGAAAGCAATAATGCCCAATCATCAAATTTAATTGTCTATTCATTCCTCAGAAGCTTCTCTTGCCTGGTGGGGTTTGGAGATTGCCGTGAAAACAATAGAATTTTTGAGTGGATTTAGACAATATTTTTATATAATTATTTTCTTCTTCATTTTGTTGTTACTTCTTTGGGAATGCCAACCTTATTCGCCCAAACACCAGCTCAGTGCTGAATTCTGATTATCTTATCTAGTAAATATGACTATATGAATATTCTAAAAAACATGACTATAAGATTAGACAATGATAGTCTAACATCTAAGGATTGTTTCTTTACAAGATTTCACGATATGATTTTGCAAAATATTATAAACACAGGCGCTATACCACTTGATCACTGCCTCACCATTCAAGCAGTCGAGTATGAGGGGATCGAAAAGTTTAAGAAATGTAATAAACCTTTCTATTACAGCTAAGTGGTACATTTTGTTTCCTCTTGTGAGAACAAGGTAAAGGCTTACATTAATAGACCATTCTGGCTTATAAATATTCTCCTTTAGTATGACAAACTGAAACAATTTTCATTAGATTACATCACAGGAGGCTTGAGTTTTTTATGGCCATGTTGGATCTCAGACCTCCAACAAATGAGCCTTCTCGTTTAGAATTGGCTTGGATCCTTCCCACAGCTCCCACAGCTCGTTCCTCAACCATGACAGGTACATGACAGGCCCCAGTGTTGATGGCACCTGAAGTCACAAACTCTTTCAGAAAGCAGATTATGCATACCATCAACGTGACACTGTAGCTTTACTGAGGCTGACTCAACCGTGATTCAATGCTAGGCAATGTGTGTGGCCACGACAGGAAAACATAACTCAGAAAGACAAAATGATAGTAATGTCTAAAAACCTGACACTATCACCAGACGACACCTACCAGGTAGAGAAGAGCAGGCTGGGGAGACTGAGACAAGATCCCAGCTGCCAATGCAGTTACCAAGCCAACGCCATACCCTGTTAGCGCATACCATACATATTTCCGCCGTTTTGAGGGAGACATGTCTGATGGAGCAGCGACGTCTTTGCTCTTCCGGTGATCGAAAGAGAGTACAAGAGCCAGAAGCATCCCTGGAATGGCCTACAGATGTCACAGCAACCAAACATAGAACTGATTAAATTTAAATCATCATTAAAGGCATGGGCAAAGTCGATGAGTAATGCAGAAATTCAGAAAGAGATTCAATATGCTGAGCTGTTCCACATCAAGAACATATCTGTGACTTGAGTCATGCAGCTTCATGTGAAGGTGAATACGCAAATAAATGATAACACAACCTACAACAATGTAATATATTTACTATATGATGACAGTAATGCGGTTCAAGACATTTTTAGGCTACCAAAATTGTTAGATCAGACATAGTTTTGCTAATCAAATAACATCAGAAGCCATGCAGATGCAGGCTATATGTTACTTTGCCTGGTTCTAACTCTGGGCTAAGAACTTTCGAGCAGAACAATCAACAATCAAACATTTAGGTGCAAAGCAGATTTTGCCAGCAAGTTATGAGATTTGTACAGTGGATGCATGTGCACCGATACTACTTAATTTTGTATCAAGCAGATCGATGAGTGCCTATGTTTAGTTTGTTGCCTTATCAACTACGACTTAAGAGAAGCCGAAAAAGCAAGTGAGCGAAACTCAAGTTCACACTGAACAAATTCTTGGATTGCTATAAGAACAGTATTAACATTCACTGTCTCATCCCTACATTGTCAGTTCCATCTTGGCTAAACAATGTGTACAGAGTCAACAATCCACATGGATCTGGCAATTAACTTAAGATGGAAAACAAAAGCTGAGTTCATACAGTGAAGCAAGACAGATAGTGTGTACCACAACACAAGTTTTGAGACATTGTAAGTACAGTCGCCAAGAGTTCTATTCTTGAGTAGGCTTAAAGGATGAGTATAACAAAATCATATTTGGACCAACGACAATAGAATCACAACACCAAGTCCGCATGACAAGAAAATCGCAACATAACTTACCATGTCTCCAAGGCCAAGCATCATGTAGTCCCCAGGACTGCTTCCAGGAACAATCCCGCCCAACAAATTCCTGGGGAAGACAAGCTTGACCGGAAGCTCCAGCTTCTTCGTAATAAACTGCAGCCCAGGCAGGCTGAGCTTGTTTGCTACTGTGTGGACTGGGTTAGATGCCTTCTGAGTGGCAACAGAGACCATAACATTTGCTCCAAAAAACCTCTCTGAGAAGAAGACCCAGAAAACATCGTACACAAACAGGCAGACAAGAAGCAATGCACAAATCTTTATGTTGGGCAGCCTCACATGGCTGACAAATGCTACGCATATGGAAATCCCCAGTAAGTTATTTAGCAACCAATGCCCTGTTACCAGCCAGGCTACCACCGTGGCTATGCAGAACAGCATCAACAACCCTTGCAACCTGGTAAATGACTTGGAACAGCACCTTGACACGAAAGGATCCATTAGATTGAATTGTGATTTGACGTAGGTGATGTATGGAGACAGGCAGAAGAAGAGCGCCATTGCTGAGGCCACAGCAGTAAAGGCGGTTACAAGGTGCGATACAGATGAGAACAGGTAGAACATCAGCAACAGGCTGCATGAGCTTGCGAAGGGGATCATGAGAGCTTGCGACCGATCCAATGTGATGGAAGCCTCTGAGAAGTCCAAGTTCCTCTCCATCTCCTTGCCATGGTCCAGGGCACGCGATGCTGATGCATAGGCAACGGAAATGGCCGTCGCGATGAGAGCAAGTGATGCCGGCTCAAGCAAGTAGGACAGCTTCCACAAGGATTCCATTCCTTCTATGAAATATTACCAGCACCCCACCTTTATTTTATACTCTCTGTCTTACCAAAGTTTCTTCCACCTGCTATGCCCAAACAGTAGACAGTAGTAAACATTAAGCAGGAGAGCCAAAACATATAAATGTGCAATCTGTTCTTCCAATTCTTTATCTATAAAATTTTGTTTGCGCTTGCACAGGTTCCCTCAAGTTTGCAGAACAGTTGCCCACAACAGAAATTTGACAGATATCAGCAAGAGGCGGAGTTAACGCTCAATTTTGTTTATGAAAATAAATTGTTGCTAGTAGTATTAGTTCAGGGTAATAAACCTTGGATAGTCCTATCAATGGGATGGGATCAACCAGTGGCGGAGCCAGAAATTTGGGAGACCCGGGCAAACTTTTAGAGTAAAGAATAGGGAGCAGCAATTTTCGTCTGGATTAAACCGATCACTAGTACAAGCTCTCTTTGCACTGTTGTTTGCATCAGATGTTTCAACCGCTGGCGCTTCGGACTCACCATCTACCGTTGTAGTTCTAAAATAAGTTTGTATCGATTTCATTATTCTTGTGGGTTGTGAAGTTCGTACAACATAATAAAAAATTGACTAAGGCTAAGAGTGATACTCTAAGAGAGTAGGAGTCTTAAGTCTAGGAGACTAGGGCAGTGAGTTTTGAGGATTAGGAGTTCCGATTGAGGGGGCAAACCTGCTCGCCGCCGCGCCGGCCGCAGTGGCACAGCTTGTGGCGGCTCTGGGACTGGGTGGCCCGGTCAACCGAGCTGAGACCGATCGATGGATCGATCTTGAAGAAGAAGAAATCGATCGATCGATCGATCGGTCTTGAAGAAGAAGAAAGATCTGGTTGGATTCGATTGTTCACAGCAAAGAAAATACCAGAGCAATACGAACAATAATCCAAGAAAGCTTGGGATTTCTTACCAAGAAAAGGAATCACGTCCGGATGGATCTTCACTCCACGCCAGTCCAGTAGGGTATGGAGGAGGACGGCCACGAGAGAAGGGGGCTCCTTCTCTTCGCGTGCTTCAGTGGAAGGAGGACGACTCACTACTCACTAGAGGCTGGCTGGCGCAGGGGTTTCGTCGGCGCTGGCGGCGAATATGAAGAGCTACCCCGATCTCCGCTGGCGGGGGAGGAACAGGAGAGGTCGCGGGCTGCTCGAACCCCTCCTCGTCAGACCACCTCTCCGGCGAGGGGCGCACAAGGGAAGTCGCCGGCGGCGGGCCGAGGGGAGGAGTCGCCGAGTGTGCACTCTACTCTTTTCTTCTCTTCCCCAATCCCCACGCGACGCGAGCTCATCATCGTCGTCTCGTCGGGGTGAGCTGGGGGTAGCAGAGTAATTTCGCGGGGGAGAGCAACTCTGTCTGTCGGCCCTCGTGGCTGGGCGCTTCACTGACCAGTGGGCCCCCACCTTGCTCGGTGGAAAGGCGCCAACCAACCCTCGCCTCGCCTCGTTGGGCTGGGCCGCCGAGCGTTTTGCTCCGAAGAGAGAATCATCGGCTGCTCGCGAGTGGAGATGACACAACCATTACCGGCTAAGACTACTCTAGCCAGTAAATCTCCCACAGGTTCCAGTCTCTGTCAGCGCTCTGTGCGATCATATAAACAACGATAATGATTGGGGTCGTCTGCATCCGAGGACTACAGAGGATCAATAAAGAAGATCTTGTTCAACGAGGCAGGCTCGATTGAATAACACTAACCATTGAGTGGAGTAGTTTAGAACAGAAACTAGACTATGCAGAAGCAAACAGCAAATCAAACAAATCAGCCTTTATTTATTATGATTCAAAATTTTAAATAGACGATGTCCATCGATTTTACGAGTATATACGAATGTGTATGATCAGTGAAAAAGTGTATGCTTGGGGACTCGATACGTCTGACGAAATTTTAAGCGATTCTGTAGAGGTGTGGACGAGTGACACTATGTTGAGTCTCTGTTGCGTTGTACTCTCTGAAGTGAAAAGGGAATGCAGCGGTGACCTCGCCCGTACCCGCGCCCTCGTCGGCTTCCTCCTCCTCCCGCCGCGCCCGCACGGCTCCTCCACTTGGTCCCCATCTATACCCATCTCCATCTCCTTCACTGCCCATCGCCATCCCAAAACCCTAAACCTCCCATTTCATACCCCGCCGCCGCCGCCATGCAGTCCCTGGCGCTCGCCTCCCCCTCCCTCCCCGCCGCGCCCCCCACCTCCGGTGGCGGCCGCCGCTGCCTCGCGCGCGTCCGCGCCACCGCCGTCTCTGACGAGCCCAAGCTCAACAAGTACAGCGCGCGCATCACCGAGCCCAAGTCTCAGGGGGCGTCGCAGGCCGTGCTCTACGGCGTCGGCCTCACCGACGCCGACCTCCGCAAGCCGCAGGTGGGCGTCTCCTCCGTATGGTACGAGGGGAACACCTGCAACATGCACCTGCTCCGCCTCGCCGAGGCCGTCCGCGACGGCGTCCGCGAGGCCGGCATGGTCGGCTTCCGCTTCAACACCGTCGGGGTCAGCGACGCCATCTCCATGGGCACCCGGGGCATGTGCTACAGCCTCCAGTCGCGCGATCTCATCGCCGACAGCATCGAGACCGTCATGGGCGCGCAGCACTACGACGCCAACATCTCCATCCCTGGATGCGACAAGAATGTGAGCTCCATTCTGTTAGCATTACTATTATTATACCTGCACTAAGCGATTGGGCGTTCTGAAATATGTTCTTATCTTACATCAGTACTTGACTAGTTGTGGGCTTGTGGCAGTAGAGATTAAAACTGCAGCCTTCATTGTCGCGGCATTGAAGTGCTCACTAGATACCTAAACGCCATTGAACTCTACATTACATTCTGATGTATTTCAGCTCGGTGCTAGAAATAAGAGCAACAGTAAAAACTGGATATTTGTTCTATTGTGCCACTGCCAACCATCCTACTGTTCTGGTTCCTAGATGTAGGAAAAACGCAAGCTTTGCTGAAAAATTAGATCACACTATCAGGATTTTGTTTCTGGATTGGGTATATTGGCCCGGTCCTTGAAAGTAGCCAAAGATATTGGATCTTTTCTCACTGGTCCATGATTGTTTTGTCTCTATGTGGTTAAAAAAGTTGGAAATTCTGTCTCGGTTGTAGTTGATATTTTTAGCCCGTCATGAACAAAAGCAGTTATAAAAATTTCCAGCTTTCGTATGTGTTTGTCAAATGTGTAGTTCCGCTTGTTGTTGGAGATGGGTGCTGAGGTGATTGGAGATTGTGTTTTTACTGCAATGTTTAGGAATAAGAAAATACTCAAGTTTTGTAGCTTTATGGGACTTTCAATTTATCTGATGTCTTCCTTTTGCGTGAGGGGAGCTTGCAGGATAACTATGTACGTTTAGATTTTTGTTGCATTTGAACTCAACGCCCGTTGCATTGCAGATGCCGGGTACTATAATGGCAATGGGACGGCTTAATCGACCAAGTATCATGATATATGGTGGAACTATTAAGGTAATGCTGTCCTTGTTCTCTTGCTGTTGAAGTAGAACTACTGATGCAGAAATGCTCTTCAGTTCAATAAAATGTTTGATTAGTTTGAAGATGTGACTGAGAGCTATGTTTCTGGGACTTATAACTGGTTCTATGCATAACAAATAATTAAATCTGGAGCTATTTATGCTGGAAACACAGGTCAATTTGGTTGGTACCATGTGTGTACTGGCTTGTTCATATAAATATATAATTGTGGGATTGTGGTCATTAACCAGTGATAAAGTCTGTTAACATGGTTATTAAGGCGTCGCCTAATGGCGATTAGGCGTTTGAGGGCTGTCGCTAGACCTGTTCAAGTGCTGATCTGGGCCTAAAAGCCCGGTCTCGAACGGGTAGGCCCGAGCCTCGCCTGGTCCGGCCCGAAAAATGTATTTTCCATTTAAAAATATTATTTTAATTCTTTTTTGGAATAAACATCAATGTTTAATTCATTTTGAGAATATTATTATTATTATTTTAATTGCATTTCATCGGGCTTTCGGGCAGGAATTCGAGTCCCGGGCTTAGGCCAGCCCACTGGGCCACCCATGAACAGGTCTAATTGTCGCCTCACCTTATGAGTGAGAGAGCGGGGAAGAAGCCAGAAAAGGTGATTAGAGGCGGCGGCGCATCGATCTTGGATCAGGGCAAAAGATCTAATGCCGAAAAAACCTATTCGTCGTCGCCGTTGGCTTGCCGTCACGGAGCCCACACTGCTGCCGCTGAATCTTGGCTCATTGCCACCGGATCTGGTTGCAGATTGCCACCACCCGTGCCGCTCACCGCCACCCCTTCAGATCGCTGGTGTCAAGCTCCACCAGATGGGGAGAGAGGGATGCAGAGGTAGGGGGCGAGAGAGACATGGGAGATGGGGAGAGGAGAGGCGGCTAGGGTTAGATTGAGAGAAGACCAGGAGATGGATATACGGTGTTGGGCAGTTGGGGTCGAGCTGGGCCGGCATGATGGGCTGGGCCAGGCCACTTTCTCTTTTACCTTTCTTCTCCTCCTTTTATTTTTTCTTTTCCTTTCCTTCCTCTGTCTGTAACGTTTTCAGCCCTTTCTTCCTGCTGTTATGGTGTTGCTTCGGGAGTCCAAGGAGTCCAGGCGGTGCCTTGGCGCCTCGCCTCGCCTTAATAACCATGCTGTTAAATATATGTCGGTTCTGAATTGTTTTTACTTTTTACCGATAATTTTCTGACTGACTTTTTGTTAATGCAGCCTGGTCACTTTCAGGGCAATTCTTATGACATAGTATCTGCTTTCCAGGTATGTGTATCACCTTTGAGCTGTTCATCGACTCTGCTTCTTATTTACATGTACCTTCTTATGCAGGAATGCACAGCTTATGCTTACTTATCTTGATATGGTATGCAGTGCTATGGAGAATTCGTTAGTGGATCAATCAGCGATGAGCAAAGAAAGAATGTGCTCCACAACTCATGCCCAGGGGCAGGTGCATGTGGCGGTATGTACACGGCAAACACGATGGCATCCGCTATTGAGACTATGGGCATGAGCCTTCCTTACAGGTGCAAATAACATCTTGAAACTTTTCCTTGTGGTTTCCTAGGCAATGAAGTGTGTTTCCTTTTAAATCAATTCACTTTGAGTTCATGGATTGACTAAAAATTCTTATCAATTGTGCCCTGTGTTTTTTTTTTATACCAAAGTTCTTCAACTCCCGCTGAAGACCCACTAAAGCTAGAGGAATGCCGTCTTGCTGGGAAGTATCTCTTAGAATTGTTAAAGATGGATTTGAAGCCTAGAGACATTATCACTGAGAAGTCACTGGAGAACGCAATGGTTATTGTCATGGCACTGGGTGGGTCTACCAATGCTGTACTACATTTGATTGCTATTGCCCGGTGGGTTATCTTGTTCTTGTTCACGCTCAGTTGCTTAGATAGATGAATGCTCATTGGTTTCTTCTTTCAGGTCTGTTGGTTTGCAATTAACTCTTGATGATTTTCAGAAGGTTAGCGACCAAGTTCCTTTCCTTGCGGACCTTAAGCCTAGTGGCAAATATGTCATGGAGGATCTGCATAAGGTAAATACTTGGTGCTACAAAGATTTACTTTGTTTCACTTCGTTCTGATTTGACCACACATTTTAAGTGAGTTGGCTTTTGGCTTTTCTATTCGGTGGTTTGACTCACGTGCTTACACATTTGTGCTTTTGTGAAGTTCCAAGAAACCAACAAAGAGAGGAAATCCAAATGCTAACATTAATCACTAAAACAAGTTTAAGTCTTTAAGAAAACATGTTTGCTATACACTCTTGTTGGAATCATGTCCATACTCAACCATGCAGATAATCTTTTTCTGTATTGACATTGCAGATTGGTGGGACACCTGCAGTAATTCATTATCTTTTGGAGCAAGGTCTTCTTGATGGGGATTGTATGACTGGTGAGTACAGTCAATAACCATTCATCATGTAGTGTAGGAGCTCCCCTTTTTTTGGGTAATAACATGGTCTTTCTTCTTGTCTTTTAGTCACTGGGAAAACTCTAGCTGAAAATTCTAAAATCTTCCCGCCTTTATCTGAAGGACAGGTATAGCTCAATTCTGAGTTCTTCAGCCTTATCTAACTCCTTGAATACTAACAAGTACACATGTTATTTGACACTCAGCAAATAATACGACCACTGGACAATCCTATCAAATCAACTGGCCATATACAAATACTTTATGGCAATCTTGCACCAGAAGGTTCTGTAGCAAAAATAACTGGCAAAGAGGGGTTGTTTTTCTCAGGTACTTTTTGTTCCTCATTTTCAATCCTTCGAAGCCTTCATATAATGTGCAGCTTTTAACTATTATTTGTCAAATGATAGGCCCTGCGCTAGTTTTTGAAGGGGAAGAATCGATGATTACAGCTATATCAGAAAACCCAGCGAGTTTCAAGGTAATGTGTACAGTTAACTTTCTAAGTTCATAATTCAGAAGATGTAATTTGGACACCTTTTCACAATTCAGAAGCCTGAAATTCAAATTTTAGACAGTAAAGCATCTGACTGTATTCGATATCAAAACTTTTGCTTAATATACAAGTCATGGCACTGAACAAAAACAGAAAACTGTAAAGCAAGTGGTTTATGTATACACTAATAAAGAGTATCTATTCCCATGCTATTAGGAATGCAGACATTATCTTAGGCAACTATGGTATTCAAATTTGTTAGTGCCATTGGAAATTTCATCTGATAATTATCTGGCCTAGTTTCCAATATATCATCTGCTTTTTCTTCCATTTCAATGCAGTAGCCGGTTTGATTTATTCAGTTGTGCCAATATGTTTTGTCAGTCTGCTTTTTCAGCATATTGATAATGGAGTATACTAGTTGACTAGGGTAGGTCTTGTACATCTTCTGATGAACTATTCTATTGCCATGATGGTTACAACAGGGGAAGGTAGTGGTGATCCGAGGAGAAGGACCAAAAGGAGGGCCAGGGATGCCTGAAATGTTGACTCCAACAAGTGCAATAATGGGAGCTGGTCTTGGGAAGGTAACACGTAGCTCATGGCATGACATTGGTCAGACATAGCACTTAAGTTTTTATCTTCTTTTAAATGTAATGAAATAAGACCACTCCCATCTTATTTCTAACTCTCACCTAGTTAGCGCATACATTATGAATGCTTTAGAAGTACTTGGCAATATGATAATGCGTACATCAGGATAGCTCCATATGTTATTTCTGATATTCTTCTTCACAGCTCCAGAAAACTGTTGAAATTTCAAAGCCCAAAAAAAACCTTGAACTCTCTGAAAGACAACACTGAGGAACATATTACTTTTGGTCTTCAAAATCTCGACATTGACTTGTTCTTTACATTTGAACTTTCTAGTGCTTTCTGTAACTTTTCTCTCTCTCTGGCGATCCTAGCAGTAGCAGCACACATGCCATGCAGTTACATTTATTTTTTCAGATAAGCAGATTAGTTGTTCTTTGTGGCAGTTGATCAATATTTAACTATTATTATGCAATCTTCATTACAGGAGTGTGCCCTGCTGACCGATGGTAGATTTTCTGGAGGATCACATGGATTTGTTGTAGGCCACATATGTCCTGAAGCACAGGTACTGTGTTGTAGTACTCTACCATTGGCTACAGATTAATATATGCTGTGTAATTTTCTGCTAGATTCTCTTGTAGCGGTTAAAAGGTTTTTTTTTTTACTACAGCGCAAGCTAGGGGGAAAATAATTGCAGAAAAGATCTTTTTGGTTTGTATTATTCACAAAGTAACTATTTGTCAGGAAGGAGGCCCAATTGGTCTTGTTCAGAATGGTGATATAATCACGATTGATGTTGTTAAGAGAGTAATTGATGTTGACTTGACTGAAGAGCAGCTGGAAGAAAGACGGAGGAAATGGAGCCCGCCACCGTACAAGGTCACCCGTGGAGCACTTTGGAAGGTACCATACATATAGCTTAAATACTAACATTCCTGATTGCGTAATGTTGGTGTTCTCTGAAGATCTCTCTTTTCCTTTTTATTCTGGCAGTACATGAAGCTCGTGTCTCCAGCCTCTAGAGGATGCGTAACTGATGAGTAGGGGTCTTCCATCGTGTTAGGTTGACTCGAGGAGCAATTTTATCGTAAGAGTGGCTTTATGGTAGCGCGGCAGGTGGTGCAATACAATGTCAGTTTGTAGTAGGCTTAAGATATGGCAAGGGGATTGCTGAATAATCCAGTGGTGTTTGACTGTTGGTGTGCTGGACAATTAGACACACTGAGTTTCTTCTCCTCTGTAGTCTGTGCTTGGTACACACGAATAGACACCCATGCATGCATGTGAAGTGTTGTTGTTTGGTGCACTCACTGCTGGAATGGAATCATCGTCTACGTGACGGAGCCAGATAATTTCTATCCAGAGGCCGTACAGTGAAAAATTTTATCAAGAAAATGAAGTATAAATATTTTGCTATTCTATATGAACAAATTAAAAACTGTATAAAGAATTTCATCAACTATAAAGTGACCAGGCTCCTACTAGTCCTCTGGCTCTGTCTGTGGTCGTCTACGGCGTCTGGCTGCTTTACTGAAACCTCCGTAAAATCTGTCTTCGTAGATGTTAAGACTCTGGGACGCTGTTGCATTTTTCTTGCAGGACTGGAATTGCAACATTACGGAGATCTGCCTTTGTTTCAACCTGCATCGGTGTGTTGCTGTGGATCCATATATTTCTTCCTCGGAGTAGCAATCATGGCAGGACTGGGAGGTTTTGCGTATTTTGATACTCACTCGGCAATACGCCTTCAAGGAAGCGTAGCGTATTTTTGGATACCTGTTCGCTGCGGAGAAGTATTTGGGCTGAGGGGTGCCTGAAATTACCTCCCTGCCTCCTCGCCGCCGCCGATCCTCCTGAGCTCGCTACTCCCTCCCTGCTCGTCGCGCCGAGCCGCCACCTCAGCACCGCTTCAGCGATGGCAACCGAGCAGCCGTCGGAGAAGAAGGCCCCGCTCCCCAAGGTGGTCACGCTCAACAAGGCCCTCAAGCTGGTGAGCTCCGCCTCCACGTTTCCCAACTGTTGTAGATTGGAATTGCGTGAGCCAGGGACAGTGGAATGGATCCTAGTATCTGATCAACTGCCACTGCTTTGTTTTGTCATATGACGATGACGCCCCATGCGGCCCTCCCTAAACACCTCTCCGGTTGCTCTTCGCTGTTGCCTGTGTGTGTCCTCTCCGTGCTTAGAAATTCCAACTTAGAATGCTGTGCCCTGGTGCATCAAATTGAGGTCTTGAAACTAAAACAGCAGCGCGCTTGGAGTAAGGGTTGACATTAGGGGCGGAGCCAGCCGTGACCCAAGCCTCCGGCTAGACCAGTTGTTATCGAGCCGAGCTCGAATCTTTGGTGATTTTTCAAGAGATTTTCATGAGCTTTAACACCGATTCAGGCCTCGGGCAATCGGGCTATAGCCCACCCAGCACGAGGCCTGGATCCGCGCCTGGTTGACATCACCACGCGCTAGTTGTATAGATGCTGTTTGTTCTGGCAAGAAACCATGAGCTGAGCTGTGCCATCGGGAAGTGATGCCTTTACCCCATTTATTTCACATGAATCACCACCGTTGATACTTACCCATGCCCTGAATCATTCGTTCTCAGGCTCAGACATGGGTGGACAAAATGAGTGCGTCAGAGCCAGATGAACCCAACGACAAGGATTTTGTGGGTCTTCCGTCAAGGTATATATAATTCCTTATTTCTCCTTTTTTAGCATTCCAAATAATCGATTACGAGACTGACAAATCGTTCAAAGGTTGGGCCTTGGTGCTAAAGTGGCACCTAATGCAAAACGCATGGCCCCCATTGATCCGGTTGAGAGGAGGCTACTCGGAAAGGTGAACGCACAAAAGAGAAAGTCTATGGAGGAGGAGAATAAAACTGCTCAGGAGGTGAATGAGGCCAGCGATGATGATAGCTCTGAGCCTGAAAGCAGAACCAGTGCCTTTAACAAGAAGAGGGCATTGCCTTCGGTTACTGCCATGCCATTAGGGAAGAAGGCTAAGTGACAAGTTGAACGCACGAACCATCTGAATGTTCATAGTCATGTCTGCGTGTTTTGATCGTTGTTCTTACAAGCTCCTGGATTGCTAAATGTAAGGGATAGCTGTGCTGGGTATTGGTAATGCTTATTGCCTATTCAATTCGAGAAGTTCAATGTTCTTCTTCCGAAGTTGAATAGCCTGTGAACTCCCTGTTGGAATTACATTTACTATATATCTTTGGAATTTTATTTCAGCTACAAAATTGGTTTAAATGTTACCTTATTTTATAGAAAAAATTATGCATCCTCATTTCTCAAGAATGGCTGTTCAAAGGTGCAGCCAACACAGTTCAGTTAAACCTCCGTTCTGAATGTTCATATTTATGCATCATGTGATACCATCATGCTCCTTCCTCAAGATAAACTGTGGTACAGGGGTTTGTTTCCCTTTTTGGAATGGAAAATGAACAATATTTTGGTTTTCTGTTTTCTTTCTTTCTTTTCCTTCCAGGGAAACCCATGCAGAAATGAATGATGGTCCTACATGCTGGTAGTTTCTGCACCATCTTGGTACAGGAGTGCTGCAGCTGGGGTGCTGTAACATCCCAAAGTGCTGTTACCAAAATAAAAATAAAATAAAGTTATTATCTTATTGGATTTTCTGAATTTGGTAGAGTTTCATTGCTGTATTTGAATTTTCAAAATCCTAAATGTTAAAATTTAAAATTTATCTGAAGTTCTTGAAGTTTTATTTGGTTGGATTTGAAAAATAAAAATTTAATTAATTTCTGGAATTTTCTGAGTTTTTAAAAGCTTTTTCTTAAGCTTTTTAGAGCCAAAACAAATTTATTTGCAAAATTAAAAGCCAACTTTGAGTTGAAAATACTTTTATTAAGTCCAAAATAAGTATGAGAATTTCTGTGAATTTTTCATAAATTTTGGATTTAATTTGCTATTTTCTAAAAGCCAAAAGGAATTAATTGATTATTTAAAATCGCAAAACATTTAAAATTCAGAAAATGGCCTTGGGCCGAAACTCCCGCGGCCCGCTCCTATTCACTCCCGCCCCGGCCCACTTTGGCCCACTCCACCCCAGCCCGCTCGCCGCTTCCCTCTCCCTACCGTCCGATGAGAATCGGACGACCATCCAACGCCCACGCCACCTTGCTCTCCCAACCGTCGGATGAAGATTCGACGGACCGCACCTTTCGTCCCCGCTGCATCTTCCTCGCGCGAGCCGCGCGCGCCGCCATTTTCGGCGCGCAAGCTCCGCTAACGCCGCCTTCGCCTCTCTCGCATGGACGTGCGCATTCGAACCCACGATCTCCACCGCCCTCCTCCCGGCCGTTTCCCCCTCCATCACGCCCACGTTCACCGGAACGACCGCTTGCCGCAATCGCCGCCCCCGCACACGATCTCCCTCCTCCGGCCCCCTCCCTATAAAGCACGCCTCGGCGCGCCTCCTCTCCCGTCCCCCGTCACTCACTCACCTCCTCTCGCCTCACCTCGTCGAATCGGCGTTTCTTCATCACCGGCCGCCACTTCTTCCGCCGCCTCTGGCGCCTCGCGGCGACGCCCGCAACATCGACCTCCAACGACATCGCGCATCGAGGCCTACACGGTGCGCTCATCGCCTCGCCGTGCCTCACGGAACTCGCGCGCCATGAGCCCGAACATCACCGCCGCTTAACCTCACCGCGGCGAATACCTCGCGTCCACACATCCCGATAAGCCTCGAACTCCCGCCGTCTCTCTCGGTTGATATCACCCACTCAAGCCAACACGCCGCCAAACGCCGCGAGCCGCGAGTCGAGGCACCATCGGCGACGCGCATCGACGTGGCATGGCCACGGGTGAGCCACGATGGCGCCACCTCGGCACCGCGCGGCGCGTCGGCGCCACCTTCTTCCTCCGCCACGTGGCACGCACCGCGAGGCAAGGTCCACCACCCTCACCTCAAACTCCGTGACCGTGTCCACATAAGTGTGAGACCGACATGTGGTCCCACATGTCGGATTTTCTTTAATTCTTTTAAATCCGAAAATACCTTGCTGACGTCAAGATTGCGCAATAAGTAGATTTTCAGAGAAAAATAATTGAAAAATTCAATTAAATTTCAGATTTAGGTTTTAAACTTCAAAAATTCATATATTTTGAATCCCAACTCCAAATTGGGTGTTTCAAATTGCAAAATTTCTATAAAATCATTATCTAGCTAACTAAACCAAAATTATTTAATTTTGAGCTCATTTGACCACAAATTCCTTTAAACCCTAAATCTATCATTTCATGTAATTTTAAACTTCAAAAGCCCATATCTTTTGCATCCGAACTCCGATTTAGGTGATTCAAATTTCTAAATTTGTATAAATTCAAGATCTAGCCAACAAAACCAAAATTATTCAATTTGGAGTTTATTTGAATCTTATTTGAATTTTGTTTGAATTTGGCTTATTTCGCGTATAGATTTCGACGACTTCGGAGAGTCAGTTTTCGATGCCGTTTGAAGAGCACATAAGAGGATTGATGTTGACTGTATGATCATCGTGATTGTGCACATAGACTACCTGGAGAAAGTACTTGTGAGTACTAGGTGACTGTTAAGAAAACAACATCACCTCGATGACGCTTGATCTGCTCACCTCAAGCGAGACAAGTTACATTCTTGATCATATTTGCACCCATTATTTAAAATTATTTAATTCTGCTTTAAATTATTATTGCATGCATATTTTGATTCAGTTATTTTAAATTCCTATTTTTAAATTTATAGTTATGCCTAAAATCCTTTGTATGGCCAACTTTGGTAATTGAAGCAAACATATTGTTACCCTAGATAAAAACCTAGTTGATACAATAATATGGACTAGGATTATTTAGAAAATACTGTGCTTAGCCATGCTTATAAGATCACATATGTTTCATTTGGGGAATTTCAGCCAAAAGTCAAATGTTGTTCAATTTGTACCCTTGGCATTGGTGTGTCATGGGAGTTTACAAATGCTTGAAAAATAAAATAAAATGATGGTTTGGACTTGGGCGAAATGGTTGCCTAGTGGGTGCAGGTTTATGCACGGGCTCAACTGGGTAGGTTGAGGCCCAGGGTTCTGTTGGTTGTCGCCCAGGTCAGTTAAGGACCGGTCTTCGAGTTGCATCTTGCTAAGCCATACCGTACTACCACATGTCTTGTATGGGCAAGACCTGGCTGATTAATTTGCAAAGTTCCATTATGGTCATTCCTGTTGGTGCGGTGGGTAGTCTTTCATGACCTTTGTTAGTCCCACCGCGCAGAGGGACTCGAACCTGCGGACGGGTAGTCCAAAGGGGGCGAAAACTTAGCGAGGGAGGACTATGGTGGAATAGCGCACTGTAAAGGCCTTGACACGTGCTCTAGACTGCTTACCTAAGGTAGTGAGCGGTGGTATCGACGGATGCCAAACAACTAGAGAATTCATGTCTTGTGGGTAAAGTTGTACAACCTCTGCAGAGTATCAATCTATTCGAATAGCCGTGTCCACGGTCATGGACATGCTGGCAACGCCACTCAAAGTTAGACTTCGATTTCAAAATATTTTTGTAAAACAGTTTGGCATGGATGGGTGTCCATGAGAAAAGTTATGGGTTGAAGCCCCGGGTTGGTGCCCGTGTTTATATTGGTGTTAGGTTGGTGCCTACACTACCTTTATCAATTCAATATCAATTTTGGATTTATAAAACTTGAGCTTTTGAACTTAGTATGGTATTTAATGTCAAATGTTGTTTTTGCACAAATAACCCTATAAGCCATCCTTTGTTACATCCATTTATGCATGTCATTATGTTATTTGACGGGTGTAACTTGCGAGCACGGAAGTTGTGCTCATTCTTGCTTTATGCAAACAAAATTTCAGAGGAGAAGGACTTCGCTTCAAGTGTGGATCGTGACAACTAGGCCGCTACCCCAGTCGATTGCCTGTGGCAGATTGCTGGACCCTACTACTTCTTCATCGTCTTCCGCTGTGTTTATTTAATGTTGCCCTGTAAGGCTATCTTGTAATCAACTCTGTTGTTATTTAATAACTTTTAACGTTTATAGTTGTGTTATCACATTTGTTTACTGTGTGAGCTAGCCACTGATCATGGGACTAGTTCAGTTATACAAAGAAGATCTGGGATGTTAATCTCGGGGTCTTACAGGTGCGGAGGATGGAAGAGGAGTAGAGGACCACGAGGACTATATGTAGCTGATGACGTTCAAGGTTTCCTATGTTTGTGAAGTAATCAGTGAGCAAGGCTTCAGATTGATGAATGAGCCCATGCTGCTGCATCGCACAGAGCAAACCCTGTAAGCATCGAATGATACATACATGTATATTATTCCCTTGAATATTTTCTTTTTGTTAGCCATTTCATAAGGTGCCTAACATTTCCATTTTCTTTCACTGTTTCATTAGTGTATATTTGGTTGTTTTCTGAAATATTCTCATGCAAAAGAGCCGGAACTTGGATGACTTGTCCAGGTGACCACCATTATGATCCTTAAATCATAGGAGTAAACATCACCAGGAGAATAGCTGGGTGACGTCAGCTGCTAGGGAAGAGGGAAGACTATAGATTGGGGAGACAAAATGGATTGGAACTTAGACTATTGTATTATCATTGTTTAATGTCAACGATTACAATAAGCCTCTTTATACAGAGGGCTCTTCTAACAATTATAGATAAAATCAATCTAAATGATGACCTTTCTAACTAATAGATGACTTTCCTAACTAATAGATAACATTCCTAAGTAATAGATAACCTTTTCAGGTGTGACTTGTCGATAAATTTCAGGTGTGACTTGTCGATAAATTCTGCAGAGCATTGTTTATTCACACAACAATTTATGCAGGTTGAAGACTTCTTGGACCGATCTCAGAATTTTGCCAGATCCGTAGGGAAGGTGGAGATGCAGAGAATCTGTGAATGCCTGAGGGTTACTGTTTTTAATTTGACTGATTTCTTTAGGGGTAAAATTGATGCGCCAAAGCTGAAGACCCTTTTGTTTGGGCCGCTAGATCCAGATGAGCCAGTCAGCTATCCCAATCCGAAACGTGCTAAGAGGAAGAGCGACTCGAGACATGACTGGAAAAATCGAGCGCAAAAGAGAGAGTGAAGCATATACTGCATACTTGTCCGTCTTTGCTTTACCAACTCCCAGTCAGAAGCAGCAAGAGAGAATGAACCATACTGTACACCCTGGCCGTGCTGCTAATGTGACTGCTGCTACGTTACCACCTCCCACTATATCTGTGCCTCCTCGTATGCATCAACTAGGTCCCACCCAACCAAGTACTCAGTTTGCGCACACATCTCAGCATCTGATTACCCCTTCAAGGTTTGCCTATGGGTTACCACCATCGCATTTGCATTCAACTCCTCATCATTCTAGTCAGGGGTTGCAAGGTCAACCACAGGGTAATTTGATTCACCTGAATCCTGGGATTCAACAGCAGCAGCAAGCCCAACATATGTTCGTTCCATTGCTAGTTCACCAACCGGTGAGTAATATGTTTCACCCGTATGTTTTGAATGGGGCTCAGCAGATCCAGCTGCATAATGAGAATAGGACGATGCAGAGGATACCCTATGGAATCAATCCAAATTACCGGAGATGATGTGAGGACCCCAGTTTATTTGGCTTGTAATGCTTAACCAACCACCTGGTCCTAGCATCACAAATCAAATAAACTGATCCTCGAGATATGTATACTTCCCGAAAAGCGATATCGCACCTCGTTACAAAATTAGACATCAACTCCATTCAAAACATAGAGTCCAAACATTACACTACAAACGGAAGATAAACAAATAGTATAGTTATTACAGACAATGGCCGACTGGCCACAAGATACACAAATAACAAAAGAGAGACAATGGAAGCAAAAGCGCCATAAGATGGCTATAAACAAAGCCAATCGGTGTGCCTTCACCCACAAGGCATCCGGCCCGGACCGCCAAGACTAGTCGTCACCCACGGCGGCAAAGACTGACTCACGTAGTGAGGACCACGAGGCTCACCTTCTTCCTCTGCAACAAAAACATTAAGCAAAGCACACGAGTACAAAGATTGTCTTTGTACCCGCAAGACCGACGTGTGAACTAGCGGACTGTTCATATGCTACATGCGAGGCTTGTTTAGTGGAGGCCATATGTTTTATTTGCACAAAGCCAATTTTGTTTGCAATAAGGTAATACTGGTTTAAAGGCAAGTTTGCAATTCATTTTTAAGATTGAAATCTGATGCGGATATTAATAACAAAAGCGAAAGATAAACAACCTAGAAGTGACTATCCCAATAGTCACCCCAACAATAACACGAATCCCATTTCGTACCACCCATCAAATTTTAATTTAAATGTTGTAGTCTAGTTCTTACGGGCGTATCCGAGCGTGTCCATAACCTAGGGCGAGGCTATTCGAATAGTTTTAACCTGCGAGGGTGTACCAATGTACCCACACTTGGACCGCCTTTAAGCCAAAACACACTTAGAAGGTATCTTTGTACGGCTAAGTCCTACGAGACTGTTTCCAATATTGTGTATCAACCCCGAGCCGCTCGTATGGATAGAAACCCATACGCTTACATGGTAAAGCCGAAAAGACAACTACCCACTCAGGATAAAGCTTTTCGGACAACTACCATGCTCCCACCTCCGTCCCTCCTGCGACCTCCTGCGACCCGGAGCCAATACACGCCAAAGTACTAGGTCAAGAGAGGTCCCATATACTCTAGTGTGGTTAGCACGCAAAATGCTCGATCGGTGGCGCAAGTAACTCGGTCCTTAATCGGCTGGGCACCTTTCAGTCACACCCAACAGATCACACGATCTTACCATTGTGCCCAAGTCTAAATCATTTTTGTTTTCATTTTTAATTTTGTAATTAAACATAGCAGAAATGCTAAAACATAAAGTTGTAGTAAATTTTGTGTGATCAAGGTTACCGACTAAAGTCGATAACCGCCAGATTCTCTAGATACTAAGCATGTCTAAGCAAGCGAAATCGTATCTACTAAGTGACAAGAAATCATCCAATGATCTCTAATCACGACAAATAACTTAGGCTCAGGTAGTAGAGATTAATATTTGTCTACAGGATATGCAGCTACGGATTTAACTAATCCATTTTAACACAAATTAAGCAATGCATACATACAGCTGAAACAAAATATTAGAATTTAAAGTACTGGGATTATCATGATCAAATTGCTTGCCTGGCTGCTGTTGCTCAATATGGTGCGGAGGATCGTCCTCAGGGTTGCCGCAAATATCGAAGCCTAACGATCGAACATAACAGCAAATAAGAACGAATAACACCGACAAAACTCAAACATTCAACAACATCAAACAAGCCAAAACTCACACAGCAGCCTAAGTATGAAATAAAAAAAATTTAGAAACAGAGAACCAATCATTTTAAGTTATTAGCAATTTTCTATGAATTTACTAAGCTAAAAACACAACAAGTCACTAGTTAATTACTTAACAAATTTTCATAAACAGAACCAGTGTATAAAATCTATCCTAATAGTTAGTATACTGAAAATGAAATTTTACAGAATTGGGTTCACTTAATTTGGACAATTATTGGAAGAGATATGCATTTTCTAATTTAGAAGATACATAAGACATCATTTTATTAGCTAACAGATTTTTGCTACAGAGACATGGGTGAAGTTAATTTTATCAAATAGTACACTTAAAATGAAAATTAACAGCACTGGTTTCATACAATTTGGATAAAATTGAATTAGTTATGCATTTTACAAGTTTAATTGAATTAACAACTGACAAATGAGAAAAGCATTCTGATTTACTAAAGCATTTAATCCTTTTTCTACCCACACTATCTAGCCCAGACATCGACAGGCGGGCCCGCGGCAAAGCGCTGACGAGCGGATTGCCGCATAAGGTGGCGTCGGCGTATTCTAAGAATCGTCTTTGACATATCAAAGTGTACTTCTAACACATACTCACGCAGAAATACGCTTTCAAGCGGAGAAAACATATTAATAACACTACACCACCCCAACCGACATTCCGGCCACATGACGAGACACAAAGTGAACGACAGCGGACGGATTAAACGATTTCTAAACGCGATTAACGCAAGGGCCCACAAGTCGAGACTCAAGGTAGACATGATTAGAGTTAAACTAATCTTCACCGGCGGTTCACCGCGAAAGCGCGGCACGCGGTGGCGCGGCGCGCGGTGGATCTCGCGAACAAGTGGGTTTCAAAGCGGCGAGTGATACCTTCGGGTTCCAGAGACTCGGCGAACCGGTGGTGGCGGCGCGGGTCCAATGGTCACGGAGTTGAGCTCACGGCGGCCGGAGGCGGAGGAGAAGCTACGGCTCGCGGAGAAGGCGCCACGGACTTGAAAGCCGGGAAGGTGCGCCACGGAATCGCCTCGACTCCGGGAGCAATAAGCACAAGATAACGTCGAAGAAGAAGGTCCGAGGCGGCGGAATTGCCACGGCGGAACACCGTGATTGGAGAAGAAAGGTCGCGCGGCCTCAGCGATGCACCAAAGACAAAAATGAAGCCATCATTAACTTGATTGCATCAATGCGATCCGAAGGACCAAGTGTCGGCCGGAAACTCACGAGCACTAGCAAGCTTGCGAGCCGAGACCAACGGAGTTGGGGCGAAGAAGTGGCTCGGACGATTCACTTTGGATGCCACGAGCTCGGGATGGGAAAAATGGATGCGGCACGAGTGTGGTTCACGATGGTGAGGTTGCGGGCTCAAGGGCTTCTCCAGCGGCGGTGCTACCTTCGTTTCCCTTCCGGCGAAACAAGAAATCGGGCGAGATAGCACGAGCGCAAAGGAGAAGAAGTGGATGAGCTCGGGGCTTTTATGAAGTCACGGCGATGCCTCCCGGTAGGACACGAGGGCATAAAGGTGGCGGCGGCGAGTGCGTGGCAAACATGCACGCACGGCCGCGAGCTCGGTGAGGTGCGGAGAAGACGAGGTTGATCTTGGCAGTGGGACCCACATGTCGGCGATGACGAGCAGCGGTGCGAACCGGTGGTTTGATTTGATCGACAACACACCGGCCGTTGGATCCGAAATGGGCCGGTGGGATTGGTGTATGCATTCGACAGTCGGTTCGCGCGCGCGGCGTGGATCGTTCGATTTGCATCGGACGGTGGCGACCATCGGGCTGTGCAGCGTGTGCAGCTAGGCGGTGCGGCCGAGTCAAGTGTCTGAGTCGGACTCGAGCTGAGTTGGGTTCGGGCAGAAGCGATACTTTTAGAATTTGATTTAAAAGACAGAGAAGGTTTGGGGAATTTTTAGAGGTAGCTCCTGAGCTCCAAAAATTTCAGAAATTTTTATAGTAGCTACTAGAGACAGAGGACAACCTTGTATAATTTTTCCAGAACTTTTATGCACTGCATTGTTCTAGAAAAATTCACAAGCTGCTGTCGAGGAGTTTGACCAGATTTCAAACAGAGTTGACTTGGCCATTTGAAATAGCAAATAAAATCTAAAAATCGTGAAATAATTCAGGAGGTAGATAGGATGATCAAGATGATAGGAAAAATAATTTCAGAGGATGATCATAAGTTTGAAAGCTAAGAATCTGATAACAACAATTTCCAATCACAAGAATTAAATTCTAACAATTGGAAATTGCTAGGAAAAATTGTAGAAACTTTCAAATGATTTGAAGAGACAACAAAGTTTTATTTCTCCTCAAAATTTTACATTTGAAATACAAACCCTAAGTTAGGGCTGTTACAAATCTCCCCCTTACAGGAATCTACCAGAGATTACGATCACTGGGAGAAGAATGATGGGTAATCTGCTCGAAGCGGTCTTCCGCTCCCAAGTGGCTTCATCCTCGGAGTGGTTTGACCACTGAACTTTAAGGAACTTGATCACACGGTTCCTTGTCTGCGTTCGGCTTCTTCGAGGACACGAACGGGCGCTCACGATAAGACAGATCTTCCTGCACATCGATATTTTCCAATGGTGTTTCCTCAACTGGAATACGGAGGCACTTCTTCAATTGCGACACGTGGAAAACATCATGCACCCCTTCGAGTGTAGCTGGCAATTCTAACTTGTATGCAACAGCTCCCACTCTGTCGATGATGCGATACGGCCCGACATATCGAGGAGCCAGTTTGCCCTTGACACGAGCGACGATGTCCCCGGTGAGACTTTGAGATACACAAAGTCATTGGGCTGGAAACTCAACTCACGGCGACGCCGATCGCATAGCTCTTACGCACGGGTGAGCTACGCGCAAGTGCTCACGAATCAAGCGCACTTGACTTTCGGCCTCATTGATGGAATCGGACCAAGCGCCTTTCACGATTTACGGCCGGTTCAACGGTGTTCTGCGGCGTCGTCCATACAAGGCCTCAAATGGTGCCATCACGAGACTAGCTGGAAGTGTTGTTGTAGGAGAACTTCGGCAAGCGGTATGCACTTCTCCCAATTCTTTCCATAGGAAAGAACACAAGCACGAGCATATCTTCAAGCACACGATTGGCGCGCTCCGTCGACCATCGATCACGAGGATGATAGGTGAAATGAATGAAAGACGGGTCCCCATGGCTTCCTGCGAGACTATGCCAAAACCGAGAGGTGAGCAGAGAACCACGATCGACACAATTGTTCGTGGCACACCATGCGAGACTCACAATCGGGATATGTAAAGATCCGCTAATCGATTCACATCAATCTTGATCGTCTTTGGAAGGAAATGAGCCACCTTCGTCAATCGATCGGCGATAACCCCTAATGCATCCTTCCTGCGAGTGCAGGGCGGACCGGTGATAAAATCCATGCCTCTGAATCCCACTTCCATTACGGTATAGGTAAGGGTGAAGAAGACCATTGGGCGATGCTCGGCCTTGACACGACAACATATGTCACATCGGCCACGAACACGGCAATCTCGCGCTTCATGCGAGTCCACGAAATCTCTGCGCGGATCTTGGTACATCTTGGTAGCCGGGATGGATGGACAAAGGCGAGTCATGGGCCTCTGCGAGAATCAAATCCGCAACTCGGGACCTTTGGGACCACAAGGCGCTGCCCAAACCACACAACACCGTGCTCATCTTACGTGAAACACTTGGTGATCCATTCACGATGTTACGCTTGATTTTACCGCGCCATCATCGATTCTTTGTCTTTGCCTTGATCGATCCACCAAGGTTGGTTGCACAACCAAGGCGACAAGGAACCATGCTCAACCAAACCCAAGTTGAGGCATTTGGAATTTCAAGAAGCGCGAGTTGCTTGCTCTTGGATCATCAAAGTATTGCAATACACTTTTCGACTAAGTGCATCGGCAACCACATTGGCCTTGCCGGTGATCTGAATACCCATGTCATAATCTTTGATTAATTCCAACCATCTCCTCTGCACGAGGTTCAAATCTGGTGAGTAAATAAGTATTTCAAACTCTTATGATCGAATACACCTCACGGTTTTCCGATCAAATAATGCCGCCAAATCTTGAGTGCATGAACTCTGCGACAAGCTCTAAATCATGGGTGGGATAGTTGAGCTCATGAGGCCTCAATTGCTGGATGCATAGGCAACTGCCTTGCCTTCTGCATAAGAACACATCAGAGTCCCGACGAGAGGCATCGCAATAAATATCGAAGCTCTTGCGGATATCGGGAAAAGTAAGGCTGGAGTGAAGTCAATCGCTTGTTTGAGCTCTGAAAGCTCTCATCACAAGCAGAGGACCACACAAACTTCTTGTCCTTCTTGAGCAATTCGGTCATCGGCTGCGATCTTGGAGAAGTTCTCGATAAAGCGGCGATAGTAGCCCGCTAAACCAAGAAAACTCCGCACATCGATGGTGACTTGGGTGTCCCCAAGATAGAACATCGTGACCTTCTTTGGGATCCACACTATGCCTCCACCTGAAAGAACATGGCCCAAGAATGCCACTTCCTTCAACGAACTCACATTTCTTGAACTTCGCATATAGTTGGTGCTCCGCGCAATTTGCCCAAAACAGTCTTGGATGCTCGGCATGCTCTGCTTGATCTTGGAATAAATAAGAATATCATCAATGAAGACCACCACAAATTTGTCCAAAAACTCCATGAATCTGAATTCATCAAGTTCATGAACAAAGCTGGAGCATTGGTTAATCCGAAAGACATGGCGGTGTACTCAAATGCAGAGCCATAACGAGTAGTGAAAGCCGTCTTGGAATATCCTCGTACGATCCGGACTTGATGATAGCCCGATCTCGAGATCAATCTTGGAGAACACACGAGCTCGGACAAGCGGTCAAAAGATCATCAATGCGGGCGAGAGGATATTTGTTCTTCACCGTCACTTCATTGAGAGGACGGTAATCAACACACATCGCAAAGTCTTGTCCTTCTTCTTCACAAAGATCACCGGACAACCCCAAGGAGATGGCGGGACGGATGAAACCCTTTGCTTGGAGCTCACCAAGCTGCTTCTTCAATTCTTCTAGCTCATTGGGAGGCATCCGATCGGCGCCTCGAAATCGGGCGATGCCGGGCAGCAACTTCGATGGCAAACTCGGATCTCGAACGGAGGCATCCCGGCAAATCTTGGGAAAGACATCCACAAAGTCGGATACTATGGGAACATCCTGAATTTGCAAGGTGGCTTCGCTTCTAATGCACATAGATGCGGCCGTGAAGGCTGCGCGAAAATCCGACTGTTCG
This sequence comes from Ampelocalamus luodianensis, assembly GCA_036346255.1. NCBI lineage: Eukaryota > Viridiplantae > Streptophyta > Magnoliopsida > Poales > Poaceae > Ampelocalamus > Ampelocalamus luodianensis. The sequence continues at coordinate 729,027 of CM070632.1, read as the reverse complement.
CTGAAGAAGTGGTGAGGTAGACAATCTTCTGGCTGTCGATTTGCCCCAAGTGTTGGGACAACCAATCCATGCCAAGAATCACATCCGGACTTCTTTGGGTGAGCGAAATAAGGTTTGCCAAAATACCAATCCTTCGACTACGATAGGAACATCCGACATCAGTAAATCGGCTCTCATTTCCGACCGGGAGGCGGATGAGCAAAGGAACTTCAAAGGAACACAGTGAAGACCACTAGCGCAGCAAATGATCTTGAAATAAAAGAATCGATGCTCGAGAATCAAATATCTGCGGCGGGGCGAGAATTGACAAGAAGTGTACCAATCACGACATCGGCGCCTCCCGAGCCTCCTCGGTGAAAGGTGGTTCACTCGACCACTGCCCGCACTCAGGTCTTCGAATAATCTTACAGTCGGCGGGTGACCGCTCCCGCCCGCGTCCTCCATTAGGGCGAGGGCTGCTGCAACACTCGAGGCGAGCATTCGCATAATGGCCCTTGTTGTGGCGGCGAAAACAAGTCACCTCGGCGCCGGATTGCGGAGGCCGCTCTGTCTTGGAGGCGCGCGCGCGTGGGCTGGCTCACGGCTGCGGTGGGCGGGGAGCTGGTGCGAGATGGTCTCGGCGCGGTGGAGCAAAAGAACGGGCCATGGTGCTGGCCCGGCCGAGAGACGAGCGAGGTGGTGTGAGTAGGCGATCGCCTCCCATTTGCGCTGCGGGACTCGCCAGGCGCCTTTGCCTTATGCTCTGCAACGATGGCCTTATCTACCAAGGCACGAAAGTCCGAGAAGTCCACAATAGATAGCTTGTCCTGCGGCTCCTCGGACAAGCCATCCATAAACTTCTCTGCTAGCCTCATCCGAGGCCACCTCACCGGAGCATAACGAGCCGGATGATTGAACTCGTAAAGGTACTCAAATCACAGATTTGCGCCCTTGCTTGAGCGCGAGGAACTCCTTTTCTTGACTTCATCGGGCCATCCGGGATGTGGGCCCGACGAAAAGCGGCCGGAACTCCTCCCACGCGACCACATGGCGCGGGCTGCATGGCGAGATAGTTCTCCCACCATGAGAGTGCTTGCGCCCTCAAGGCGGTGGGATGCGAAGAGTGCCTTGTCTGCGCTGGCAGGAGCTATGTTGAGCTTCCGCTCAACCATGCGCGACCAATCATCCGCATCGAGAGGGTCCTCGAGGCGGGAGAAAGTCGGTGGCTGCGTGCGGAGGAACTCTGCAAGTCCCGCGAGTGCGGTGGCGCCACCACGGCGGGAGTGGAGGTATTCCTAGCAATAACCTCCAAGATGCGCGTCTGGTCCATGCGGTTTCGCTCGATCTGGCGAGCACCTCGACCATGGTCGGAGGAGGAAGCTCCTCATCATGACCACTCTTGGCGCGCCACGCGTTCTCCGGCCATCTGTTTTACTAAGACAAGTTAGCAACAAATTTAAGAGCAAGAAAACCCAAAACTCATGAAAGCGGTCGAGAAACAAACACAAGGCGGGATAAAGTTCGACCAGCAAAAATCGGACACATAACTACTCCTTTACATCTTACCTATTATCCCCACAAATTTTAGTTGGATTAAACTTCATGGTTCTCCCCAAACTAATTCCACAGTAGTAACTATCTTTTGAAAGGTAAAGAGAAAACCAAGTTTCAAAACTTAAATTAGAGTAAGATGAGTAGAAAGCTAAGATAGATAAGGAATAAAATCGAGAATCTGCCTAGGTTTTCACAAACCCTTTTATAATTTGAAAATAAGACTTTCAAAATATCCTAAGGACGACTATGCTTGGGTTACTACGGTCGAAATGGCTCGATACCAACTTTGTGAGGACCCAGTTTATTTGGCTTGTAATGTAACCAACCACAGGTCCTAGCATCACAAATCAAATAAGCGATCCTCGAGATATGTATACTTCGAGCGATATCGCACCTCGTTACAAAATTAGACATCAACTCCATTCAAAACATAGAGTCCAAACATTACACTACAAGCGGAAGATAAACAAATAGTATAGTTATTACGGACAATGGCCGTGCCACAAGATACACAAATAACAAAGAGAGACAGTGGAAGCAAAAGCGCCATAAGATGGCTATAAACAAAGCCAATCGGTGTGCCTTCACCCACAAGGCATCGGCCGGACCGCCAAGACTAGTCGTCACCCACGGCGGCAGCCTGACTCACGAAGTGAGGACCACGAGGCTCACCTTCTTCCTCTGCAACAAAAACATTAAGCAAAGCACACGAGTACAAAGATTGTCTTTGTACCCGCAAGACCGACGTGTGAACTAGCGGACTGTTCATATGCTACATGCGAGCTTGTTTAGTGGAGGCCATATGTTTTATTTGCACAAAGCCAATTTTTGTTTGCAATAAGGTAATACAGTTTAAAGGCAAGTTTGCAATTCATTTTAAGATTGAAATCTGATGCGGATATTAATAACAAAAGCGAAAGATAAACAACCTAGAAGTGACTATCCCAATAGTCACCCCAACAATAACACGAATCCCGTTCGTACCACCCATCAAATTTTAATTTAAATGTTGTAGTCTAGTTCTTACGGGCGTATCCGGCGTGTCCATAACCTAGGGCGAGGCTATTCGAATAGTTTTAACCTGCGGGGTGTACCAATGTACCCACACTTGGACCGCCTTTAAGCCAAAACACACTTCGAAGGTATCTTTGTACGGCTAAGTCCTCTGAGACTGTTTCCAATATTGTGTATCAACCTCGAGCGCTCGTATGGATAGAAACCCATACGCTTACATGGTAAAGCCGAAAAGACAACTACCCACTCGGGATAAAGCTTTTGGACAACTACCATGCTCCCACCTCCGTCCCTCCTGCGACCTCCTGCGACCGGGCCAATACACGCCAAAGTACTAGGTCAAGAGGGTCCCATATACTCTAGTGTGGTTAGCACGCAAAATGCTCGATGCGGTGGCGCAAGTAACTTTCGGTCCTTAAGCGGCTCGGGCACCTTTCGATCACACCCAACAGATCACACAGTCTTACCATTGTGCCCAAGTCTAAATCATTTTTGTTTTCATTTTTAATTTTGTAATTAAACATAGCGAAATGCTAAAACATAAAGTTGTAGTAAATTTTGTGTGATCAAGGTTCTGACTAAAGTCGATAACCGCTTGATTCTCTAGATACTAAGCATGTCTAAGCAAGTGAAATCGTATCTACTAAGTGACAAGAAATCATCCAAATGATCTCTAATCACGACAAATAACTTAGGCTCGGTAGTAGAGATTAATATTTGTCTACAGGATATGCAACTACTGATTTAACTAATCCATTTTAACACAAATTAAGCAATGCATACATACAATTTGAAACAAAATATTAGAATTTAAAATCTTGGGATTATCATGATCAAACGCTTGCTGTTCTTTGTTGCTCAATATGGTGCGGAGGATCGTCCTCGGGGTTGCGCAAATATCGAAGCCTAACGATCGAACATAACGACAAATAAGAGCGAATAACACCGACAAAACTCAAACATTCAACAACATCAAACAAGCCAAAACTCACACAGCAGCCTAAGTATGAAATAACAAAATTTTAGAAACAGAGAACCAATCATTTTAAGTTATTAGCAATTTTCTATGAATTTACTAAGCTAAAAACACAACAAGTCACTAGTTAATTACTTAACAAATTTTCATAAACAGAACCAGTGTATAAAATCTATCCTAATAGTTAGTATACTGAAAATGAAATTTTACAGAATTGGGTTCACTTAATTTGGACAATTATTGGAAGAGATATGCATTTTCTAATTTAGAAGATACATAAGACATCATTTTATTAGCTAACAGATTTTTGCTACAGAGACATGGGTGAAGTTAATTTTATCAAATAGTACACTTAAAATGAAAATTAACAGCACTGGTTTCATACAATTTGGATAAAAATTGAATTAGTTATGCATTTTACAAGTTTAATTGAATTAACGACTGTGAAAAGCATTACAGATTTACTAAAGCATTTAATCCTTTTTCTACCCACAGCTATCTAGCCCCGGACAACGGCAGAGCGGGCGCGCGCGAAAAGCGACCGAGCGGACTGCGCATAAGGTGGCGTCGGCGTATTCTAAGAATCGTCTTTGACATATCAAAGTGTACTTCAACACATACTCCGCGAGAAATACGCTTTCAAGCGGAGAAAACATATTAATAACACTACACCACCCCAACCGACATTAGGGCCCACATGGCGAGAGACACAAAGTGAGCGGCAACGGATGGATTAAGCGATTTCTAAGCGCGATTAACGCAAGGGCCCACAAGTCGAGACTCAAGGTAGACATGATTAGAGTTAAACTAATCTTCACCGGCGGTTCACCGGCGAGCACGAACGCGGTGGCGCGGCGCGCGGTGGATCTCGCGAACAAGTGGGTTTCAAAGCGGCGAGTGATACCTTCGGGTTCCACGAGACTCGGCGAACCCGGTGGTGGCGGCGCGAGGTCCAATGGTCACGGAGTTGAGCTCACGGCGGCCGGAGGCGGAGGAGAAGCTACGGCTCGCGGAGAAGGCGCCACGGACCGAGAAGCCGGGAAGGTGCGCCCGCGGAATCGCCTCGACTCGGGAGCAATAAGCACAAGATAACGTCGAAGAAGAAGGTCAGGCGGCGGAATTGCCGCGCGGCGGAACACCGTGATTGGAGAAGAAAGTCGCGCGGCCTCAGCGATGCACCAAAGACAAAAATGAAGCCATCATTAACCCGATTGCATCAATGCGATCCGAAGGACCAAGTGTCGGCCGAAACTCACGAGCACTAGCAAGCTTGCGAGCCGAGACCAGCGGAGTTGGGGGCGAAGAAGTGGCTCGGACGATTCACTTTGGATGCCACGAGCTCGGGATGGGAAAAATGGATGCGACCAGAGTGTGGTTCACGATGGTGAGGTTGCGGGCTCAAGGGCTTCTCCAGCGGCGGTGCTACCGTTTCCCTTCCGGCGAAACAAGAAATCGGGCGGAGATAGCACGAGAGCATAAAGGAGAAGAAGTGGATGAGCTCGGGGCTTTTATGAAGTCACGGCGATGCCTCGGTAGGACACGAGGGCATAAAGGTGGCGGCGGCGAGTGCGTGGCAAACATGCACGCGCGCGACGCGAGCTCGGTGAGGTGCGGAGAAGGCGAGGTTGATCTTGGCAGGTGGGACCCACATGTCGGCGACGAGTAGCGGTGCGAACCGGTGGTTTGATTTGATCGACAACACACCGGCCGTTGGATCCGAAATGGGCGGTGGGATTGGTGTATGCATTCGGACAGTCGGTTGCGCGCGCGGCGTGGATCGTTCGATTTGCATCGGACGGTGACGACCATCGGGCTCGCGCGTGCAGCTAGGCGGTGCGACCGAGTCAAGTGTGCGAGTCGGACTCGAGCTGAGTTGGGTTCGGGCAGAGCGATACTTTAGAATTTGATTTAAAAGACAGAGAAGGTTTGGGAATTTTAGAGGTAGCTCCTGAGCTCCAAAAATTTCAGAAATTTTATGGTAGCTACTAGAGACAGAGGACAACCTTGTATAATTTTTCCAGAACTTTTATGCACTGCATTGTTCTAGAAAAATTCACAAGCTGCTGTCGAGGAGTTTGACCAGATTTCAAACAGAGTTGACTTGGCCATTTGAAATAGCAAATAAAATCTAAAAATCGTGAAATAATTCAGGGAGGTAGATAGGATGATCAAGATGATAGGAAAAATAATTTCAGAGGATGATCATAAGTTTGAAAGCTAAGAATCTGATAACAACAATTTCCAATCACAAGAATTAAATTCTAACAATTGGAAATTGCTAGGGAAAATTGTAGAAACTTTCAAATGATTTGAAGAGACAACAAAAGTTTTTATTTCTCCTCAAAATTTTACATTTGAAATACAAACCCTAAGTTAGGGCTGTTACAGATGACAGGTGCAGTTTGTGAGCCAAAAGTTTTACATTGTCGTGGTGTATCTGGTGCAAATCTTTTTGTTGATCTGTTGTAAAAATGTAATGTGCATTAGCATGTAAGTGTTGGGGAATTGAAGGAGCCTGTAACATGATTTAATTTTGTTTCAACAAACACCAAAAGAAAACAGAAAGCGCCAGAGCTTCTATTTTCATCACTGTGCACATTGTGAGCTTAATTGAGACCGAGCTGTTGATCAATATATTTGTTGGATGCTGTCTCAAATGTTAGCCACCCATAGCGGTGTCCTGCTGAAGCTTGCAGGCATCATTGTTTGAGCTCAAGTTTGTCCTGTTTGGAACGATGAATTCTGGATGTATTGTACTAGTGGCATGGATAGGAGTTTTTGGCTTAAAAGGCACGATTGTGTCCATTTTTTTTACCTACATAGCGTTTCTTGCGCCGTATTGCTAAAAATGGCAGCACAGACATACCTCCTCTCACCACGTATCCCTCACCGCTCGTCCCTAGCCTAGACGCGCCAAAATCCGTGCGCCCTAGCTCGGATGTTTCTGTGCTCGACATGTGATTGCTCCGCACTCCCTGTGCCCGGACAAGGCCACCTCCGCGCGCCCCTAGCCTGGATGCGCCATTGCCGCACTGCCCATCCCCCCCGGGCGCGCGCTCGGACGTGCTGCATGGCCCTTGTCCACTCCTTCCTGCTCCGACAGGAGGAATCGGATTCCCTTCTGCACACGGTTTGTATGTGTGGATGTCATGAGGGCATTGTGGATGTCATGGGGACATGCTTATGATCTTAAGTGATGAGACAATTGACAATATTTTTGAAGGTTTGTTGAAATCTGGAGTTTTCAGCAAGTGTTAGGGAATCGATAGTACCGGCGTTGAAGCTGCGGTACTACTAGAGATCGATTCGACCGCAATGTTGTTGGCGGTTGTAAAATTCCAGAGAAGGTGTATTTGAGCTCTGGTTTTCTTGAGGAGCGGTACGACCGTGCTTTAGTTGCGGTAGTACCGCATGGAGGAATGACCGCGTGTGAGCGGTATGGAATTTCTAGAGGAGTTGTTTTTGGAGATTTAGGGTTTTCTCCAAGTTGCGGTACGACCGCAGTTGATTGAGCGGTATGACCGCAATGTGGTAATACCAGGGTTTACTTGGTGGTAGTACCGCTTGTGGAGTGAACTGTGTGCTGATTGTCAAATTTCTTGGAGATTTATTTTGGGTTAGGTCAAGTTCATGTTGATCATTACATATGTGTTGCTTGATGCATGTTTTGACTAACGTAGGTCAAGTTGTGAAGAACTTGTTCTTGGAAATGTTTTCTTGGTCTATTGCTGTGCAGGTTGCTTGCAGGTCTATGACGGTCAAAGGCGAGATGGATCGGGACTAAGCTTGGAGAGCTGAGGTCCAGAACGATCAAGGATGCCGGGTGAGGTCAGAAGACTCAAGCGTGGCGCAGAATGGACGAGGATGATCGAACGGGCAATTCGATGCAGCTGGTTGGATCAAGCGGCGCGGGGGTCGGTGCAAGTGCCTTGGTGGTTCCGGTGGGATCCGGACGAGAGAGACTTGCCGACATGATGAGAGTCGTTGATCAAGCTACACGTGGCGAAGCATGGGATTGGTTCAAAAGGATTGGACTTAGTCTTTTGGAAAAGGATCGAGAAGGGGTATTTTGGTCATTTCACCAAATACCGCCTTGATGACCTTTGGCTAAACCGCGGCGCGGGTCGGCGCATGGAGAAGCGGTTTAGGTCAATCGAAGATGAAGACATCGCTTTAAAATGCGTGCGTGTGTTAACCCATTTGTGTGTTAGGGTTTAATGGGTGCCATAATGGAATATTCTCTAGATGCTAGCCTCCACTATATAAAGGAGGAGGTGTTGTCCAGCAGCTGGTATCCTGCCATTTTTAAGTGCCCTATTTTGTGTTTAGGGTTTTGAGGAGAAGAGAGAAGAGGCTAGGGTTTCTAGGGATTGGATTGAGTATGTGCTCTTGGATAGAGCTTTGTCCTCCATGTTGGGGTGGCTGTAAACCAACAATCATCTATCTCAAATCAATCCAATCAGATTTCTTGAGATGAGTATCTTTGTGTTTATCCTCTCTATTTGATGATTTTGGGGCTTTCTTTGATCCGTGAGTTTTTGCTTGATTTCTTTTCTTGATCTAGCTTGCTGTGACATATGGGAACACATCTAGGATCATCTTGATCATGAATCACCCACGAGCAAGTCTTTAGATCATATTTCGATTTTGACTCGATTTTGGAGCACCCTTCGTTCAAACTGAAAAAGATAGGAACTTTAGCAAAAATCTTCACGATCGTCGCATGGAATAGGTTCCTGACATCCTTAGGAAGGTGTGTTTCAAGTTTCGTGAAGTTTGGAGTTGCAGATCAAAAGTTACGTCAAATGTTTGATTCGTTTTCAGGCTATTTACTATTCATTCGCATGTTTTTTACTGTTCACTTCGAAATTGTAGCTCCGAGTGCCGAGTGTTGTTTCTTTGAGTACTGTTCATTGAGCACTGTAGCTCTAAGTACTATTCATTTTGAGCATTGTTCAATTCGAGTCTTGTAGCTCGAGTCCGAAACATTTTTTCTCTGATCTTTGTGCTTGAGTCTTGTGTGGTCGAAAAGGTATGTGTACTGTTCATTGAGTACTATTTATCCGAGCACTGTTCGACGAACACTGTAGCTACGAGTACTGTTCATCGAGTTCCGTAGCTTCGAGTACCGAGTGGTCGAAATTGTGAGCACTGTAGCATCGAGGACTATTCATATCAAGTACTGTTCATCAAGCTGCTTTTGTGTTTTTGATCATTTCTTTTAGGGATTTGAAGAGGATTCAGTACAAATCTTCCGCTACGCTTATATATATTGATCTTCATAGTTCTCATAGCTATTGAAGTCAATATCATATTTGAATCCGATCAAAACAAAAAATAGATAATGCTCTTATTCACCCCCCTCTAGTCGTTTGTTCGGTCCTACAGTATGCATGCACAGCTAAGATAGTGATGGACGGGCGACATGGAATACAACACATCCGAGCGTGGAAATGCTGACTTGGAGGCGTGAGAAGCGCTACTTTTGTAAAAAAAACGGGTGCAGCAGATTGGATCACCAACTCACCACGCTCCCCTCTATCTCCTAGGAAGAGTAAACTACCAGAAAAAAATCAACCACCAGATATCCCAGAAGGGGGAACAAAAAATTTCATTTAGTAATACAGATCGAGGTCAGCAACATAATCCCCACCCGCCCGACTCTGGTTCGCTCTTCTGCAAAAGAAATTACCAACAAAAAAACAACAGCAAATTCATTAAAACGGAACCACATGACGAACACGTGAAACATATTACTCTCAAGGTATACTACTAAGATTGCTCAGATCAAAAAGGAACTTGAAACTCAAACAAAAAAAACATAACATAGCTATTGCCTCCACCGATTCGAGACAAAATACTAAGTCAGACCTACTCCAAACTTTTCAAGATTCGAGCCCCCTTGCTCCTCTTCCAGAAACGAATTACAGACCGGGGACTGAGTGGGGAGCTTTAGTAGCCTCCTCTCTGCTCTCTCTCTCTCTCTCTCTCTCTCTCTCTTTGTTCCTGAATGTGAGAGAAACGATTGAGTGCATGTGGGATATACAAAGGCACAATGTTGTAACTGGTGGACAAAAATGAGGCGACTAAATAGCGCGAAATTGCTAAAGTAATATTTAGTACTGTAGTTAAAGTAAGATATTTGCTAAAGTACTGTAGGCGACTAAATATTTGCTAAAGTAAGATATTTAGTTAAAGAAATGTTCAACTTTTCTGACTTTAGTACTAGCTTCCAAGCTTTGTTTCGATACCATGGAATCCATGCTTAACACTTACTCCTCCAGCAGTTGGCATCGATCAATTTGTGTAATCCATTTTCGTGGTTGCATCCCGTTTGTTGTGAGCTACCTTTAATTTAAACATGTTGCTACTTGATTATATGTTGTAAACCCGACTTTTGTTTGATGTATCCTATTTATGCCAAGTCGTAGTAATTATGTGATCATCAAACTCCAGCTTTTTTTTACACTAACAATTACTCACAAACAACTCTCCTAACAATTTAATCATGTAAAATTAAAGTTAAGTTTATTTAAATTATTTATTAAAATTGTGTTCACTTGCCACCTTGATCTGCCACTGGTCTCAGTCGCACTCTGGCCTAGCACCTATGCCCAGCACGGCCCTCAGACGCGCCACCAGCTTGCGACTGAGACACGTGACTCAGTCGCGGTTTGGTCGCGCATGGGCCTGCCCCGTCATCTAATCGCTGGCTCATCGCGCGATTGTGTCTAGTCGCCTGGTGGCGATCGAGTGTTAGTTCTGTAAAAATAAAACGTAGGTTATTTCTGTAAAACGATTAAAAAGTTTTTTTTTTTTTAAAAAAAAAAGCGGCGGCCCAGCATTTGATCTGGCCTATGCGCTACCACTACCATAAATGTGCATGCGGCATGCCACTAGAAGAAGTGGATACATGACTTGTAGGATCACACCATCATCGTAGATCAATTCATGACTTTAGTATTATCTTGGGAGCCAAACCACTAGCAGCTAGCTCAGCTGAGAAATGACAAGAATAAATGTAGTGGGGTATTGCAGATACTCCATGATGCACCGTCACAAGTCACAGAGGTCCAGCTAGCTAAGCTAGGCAGCATGAATCGAAACACCAAGTTTCTTTTTTAGGGGGGCTAGTGAGTGACCTAATTAATTTAAATAATAATAATAATAATAATCAAAAATGCCTTTCCCTCTCAAGTCTCGAGTCTCGGCCAATAGGCCCAGCTCTTGCAAGTCGTCCATCTTCCATGTGGTGGGTTTAGCCCTTGGCCCTACCTGTTCATTATTCGCTAGCTAGCTCAATGTTAGAATACACATCAACATCACACACAAACCCCCAAAGTATGCTTGTACAATCTTTTGCCTGTATATGCCACATTCAATCTAGTCCCTAACACACACACGCACACGTATATATGGTACTCCTGGGAGTACGTACTCCCACTTCTTATATACCATTTAAATCGTATGATGATATCTCTTTATCTATTTGAGCATACTCCAATGATGATTATAAGATACTCCAAAGTGAGTTTCATGATTTTTTTTATTATTAAAGTCCACTTTTATAGCAAAATTTGTGTATATACTTATTTTATATATGAAAAGGGTATATAGCAAAAAAAAAAAAAACAAATGGCTCCAATGAAAAAATTTCAATCAAGTCGCATCGGAGTATCTTATACTTATTATTTAAGTATAATGAAAGTGATAAAAAAGTATAATATATGCATTTAAATAGTATATTAGAAGTAGAAGTACATGCTCCCAGGCTAATATCAACCGACCGATCCCCTCTTCAAGTGGTGCAACAACCACCAACAAATCACACACCAAAAGAACTACAGGTGCAACAAAAACCACCCTCACACAACATATACAAACATCCTTCGTACAACAATAAGCTCGAATGACACGACAAAAATAAACCCTCGTACAGAGGTACAACACCTAAGTGCAACAAATAAAAAAAAAATCAGTTGCAAGTTGCAACAAATGACAATAGCTACGGTAACAAAATAAAAAATAGGATGCAACACATCATCATATCTATGCAACAAAAACCAACTCTTAGGGCAACAAATGGGAAAACTATTGCAACAAAAAAAATAATCCATTCAACAATCATCAACCTTGCCAGTGCCACTGCTCGCCGGAGCTCCGACGACACACCATTCCATCCCCATCCTTCAACAACAAAGCGGTTCGGCATGCCGAGTAGAGAGGACAAGGCGTCGAGCCCAAACGACGACGGCACGGTGTCGAAATAGCTAGAATCAACAAGGGGACTGGTGTGGTGGTCCCGGCAGCGTCCATCGGAGCGAGAGGAGAGGAACAACCGGGGTTGGAAGAGGAGCAGCCGGGGTTGGAGAAGAAGCTGAAAAGGGCGTGGCTCGACGGCGGCTCAGTTGCATGGAGCGCAGCACCGGATCTAGTGGATCGACAGAGAGGTCGTCACTCGCTTGTAGAGAGAGAGAGAGAGAGAGAGAGAGAGAGGAGGAGGAGGAGGAGGAATCATAGAAGGTGAGTACTCAGCGTGGGCTGCGGAGTTGCGTGACGCGTTTGGATTTGTCGCTTCCTATGGTACGCACGCGTGTTAGCATTGTCGTATACACACACACACACACACACACAGTATATGAGTTTAATTATACGTAACATTCTGCTGGTAGTAGCATTTGAATTAATTACCCACTTCAGTTCACAAAAACAAATTATTTTGGACATCAATACGGTTCTCAAAATACAACTTTGATCACTAAATACTATTATAATATATTTGTAAAACCCAATAAAATTATAATATTATGAAAGTACTTTTCGAGACGAATCTACATATGCGATTTTTATATATCTAATCTAAATATTCAAAAAGATACTAATAAGTTCAAGCTTTTAAAGTTTAACTACACGTATTTCAAAACGACTTGTTTCTGTGAGTATGAACTCCATGCATATACTAACGATTTGATCATAATAATTCAGAAAGAAACAATTAACACCAGAGTATAGTCCACTCCGAGTACACAGAGAGAGAGAGAGAGAGAGAGAGCGCAATAATGCCACGCGCCGGCGCCCCCACACATATATATCATCGACTCCTCCATCCAGAAAGGCACACTATATTCGCTCCAAAGTTGGCGCATCATAAGAAACACAAGGCATGCAGTCTCAGGCCAGCAACGACATATATAATGGCGCATAAACAAATCAGCTAGCCCAGACGAGCGTAAAGACAATCAATCATTTTCCTTCCTTTTCCTGCGCCTATTGTATACTCCAGCTGCATGTGCGTGCTGGTATATATCCTTTCTTTTCTTCGTCTCTAATTCTCCCCCAATGCAAGGAGGGGTGAGTACAGTTAATGGAGTAACTAGCCTGTAACAATGCAAGTGCTCCAGTACTGTGAAACAATGACAATGTATGAATGATCGGTGTAAAGATTACTCGTATCAATCTTGTTTAAAAGAATAGAATAGAATAGAATTCATTCGTCCATCCATCCATCCAAAAAATGCATCTAGGACTAGCCAGGACCTGTTCATGTCATGTCCTCTTACCAAATGGTAAGATATCGCATGGTACGTACTATGGTGTGACTTGTGACTGTGTGAGAGAGAAGAGAGAGAAATCAAGAGAGAGAGAGAGAGAGGGAGGAGGCAGGATAGGAGGAAGCTCGGAAGGGGAGAGATGGACATGTTGCTTACTCCTCCAGGCCTCTCCAGGGTGGTTGGGGGTGCCTTGCTTGCTTTTCTAGTTGGGGGGACGTCCTTTCTTTTTCTCTTTTGGTAAGTAAGTACAAGCGGATTGGACTCTGCGGCCAGCTCCTCCCCTTCCCTTCTTGGCATTGCCGTTTCTTGATTCCTCCTCTTCCTCCGCTCCGGTCAGCTCAGCTCCGGCGCCGGTGCTGTTGCATATCGCATTGCATTGCTCACGAACCCAACGGCGCGCGGTGGGGGATCCCCTTCCGCCGCCGACCCTGAGGCCGCGCGCCGTGGTACCCGGCCGCCGCGTTCTTGCTCCCGCCGGCCTCCTCATTGCCGCCGGCCTCGCCGTCGCGGTCATTGCCGGCCGCCGCGGTGGCCCCGTGCCCGTTCCTCTTGGTGTCCACCAACTGCGTGCGCGAAGGCGGACAAGAAACAGATTAAACGTGACCGAACAGAACCGAACAGCATTGGCAATTTCGCATTGGCATTAGGTCGAGACAAGAGAAAGAAAGAGACGCAATTAAATTGAAGGCGCAATCTTTAGTAAGCAAGATTCAAGAAGGTAGGTAGGTACCTTGCATCCGAGGGAGCAGAAGCGGAATGGGTCGAGCAGCGCGCGGCCGCAGATCTCGCAGTTGTACGGCGAGGCGGCGGCCTTGCCCGCGGCGGCGCCGGCGCCGCGCGGCTGGGGGCGCTCGTTGAGGAAGAGGACCCTGGCGCTGTTGATGACGTAGGTCTGGACGCCGGTGATGTCGAGGACGTCCTCCACCTCCGAGACGCGCACCACGTCGTGGTAGGACGAACGCCGTATCTTACATCGTGCGAGCCAAGAACGAAGCCCAATCAAAACCGGAGCTTTTTTTTTTCTTGAATAAAAACGCAATCTTTCTCTTCGGTCAGGAAACGGGAGGAATTAACAAGAGCATTGCCATTGCAATCAATCGCGATGGATGATGAGCATCTGCAGGTAGAAAGGTGTACCTGGATGACTCTGTGGGAGGCGTGGCGGTGGGAGCGGCAGTAGTAGCAGAAGGCGGGGGGCGGGGCGCGGCAGTCGAGGCAGAACATGTTGCACTCGTTGCGGGGGGAGCCCGGGTGGGCGGCGCAGGCGAGGAAGAAGCGGGTGGTGAGGAGCGTGTCGAGCCAGGCGGGCGCGGGCGCTCCGGCGGCCTCGTCCTGCCCCGACGCCGGCGGGGCCACCCGCCGCATCATCATACTACGCGCGCAATACCGGTCGATCTGCAATGCCGGCCGGCCGCCCGCGACGGCTCCCAAGGAATGCAACCAGCAAATGCGACAGAAGAGGGGAGGGGAAGGGGGAAGAAGTAGGCGTAGGGGAGCGGCCGCCTGGAGGAGGGAAGGAAGGAAGGAAGGTAGTGTGTGTGCTTCCCCCCCTCTCTCTCTCTCTTCGGTTGGTGACTTGGTGGTGGAAGTCTGGAAGATGTTGGTGTGCGATGCGTTTTCGAGACTCGTTTACTACCGCAATTCGCAACTCCCTCCTCTCTGTTGGTGGGGTATCGATCAGGCAGCGGAAGTTTGCGGCTCCGTCGATATCACAACACATTCACCGATGTGGATTCCATTCCCGTCGCGGTACAGTCTCCTAGTATCCTCTCCTCTGCACTGGAGGACATGACAGCCGTCCGATCACGCGATCATTGGGCGCATCCTCCTGATCGATCGTACCCAGTCACACACACACACCCCTTTGGGGAGAGAGAGAGAAGCAGAAGCATACAGGATGCAGCACCTGAATTCCATTCCATGATTCTCCGATGACAAAACACGCACGCACTTCGACCGCGACTCTGCTGGCCTGATGAAGCTGCTTTTTTCTACTGATCAGAGCTAGCGGATTTAACTAAACTAAGATAAGCACCTGAAGCCTCCCCCAACAGCGACAAAATTCAGTAAGAAAGCATCTTTGTTTCAGGTGGAAAGGCACAGCAGATTTTTGTGTTAGCACCGCGAACGCACAGGGATATATAATTCTTGTTTCCTTCTAATCGGCCACACGAATTCATTCAGCGTTGCCCATCCTTGACGCGTGCATCTGAATCCTGATACACCAAATTAAAGTCGATGCTTCCAAGCAAGCAAATCAACTGAATTGCATTCATGCCTTGTTTGCTTTGCTACTTTTATTTGCTGCTCGATCTCCTTCCCTGGCTTTCTCTCTCCGACAACTTGTACACTTGCATGCTCCAAGCAATGCGTTTCTTTCCCTTTTCTTTTGGTACACATAATATGGTGGCATTCTTTCTGGCCGAAAAGAAATTACTACTGCAATGTTGACATAAAACAGCACGACACCGTAAATAAATAATTTTGATTCCCTCTCTCATTTTTTTATTCAGGAAAATAAATAAATAAACGGGCATTTCCTTGGCCGGCCAGTCGATCGTTTTGATTCAGGACGTTAACAAAGTTGATTAAAGAGGCGTATATAATGTCACCATATAATCCCCGGAAGATATGAAGATGAAGGCCATTACTATTTAGACAGAGGGGCACTAATTAACAACATGCATCCAAACGTCATTGGTACAACAAATTAAAATGATAGAGAGCCAGCGCGCACAATTAAGGACCACATCGACCAATTCGATTCGATCACCGGCCGCCTGCATGCTAAATCCGAACTGGAGCCCATCCCGTGCAATATTTGTCATGTGATGATGTGTCAGTACAGGGAACCAAGGAAGCTTCAGTTGACTTCAGGCTTTTCATCGATCCTTCCTTCCATCCAGCCCAAAAGTAGCTACTCTCTTCCAAAAGCTGAAACAAATGCAGTATTAGTTTAGCACAAATCACCACATTACAAACCTGACGGCTACTAGTACTTAATTGACATATGCCATATAGTATAGTTACACTATGTAATTAATGCACACATTTTTTTAATCAGAAATACTACAAAACGTTGTAGCATTTCGCTCCAAAACAATGACATACCAAACGTCTGTTCGATCTAGTCACTGTCGCACGCATCCTAAAGCGCTCCCTCCTCCTAGTCCCGACTCAATCCTTACTCGCGCACACCACTTCTCTCGCTCTCTCTGTCGTCTCCTATTAGATTTCCAGCGTGCGGGCGTGGCGACGAAGGTGGGCGTGTGGGGGTGTGGCGAGCGAGCCCTCCTCCCAGGTGACGCCTTCCTGTCCACCGGCGTGTAGGCGTGGCGACTAGGGCTAGCACCGGCGCGTGGGGCACGGTGAGCGAACACAACAGTGAGCCCATCATCCCCGGCGATCCCCATCCTTTTTGTCGTATCTCCACATTGCTCTAACACCGACGACCCCCATCCTTGTTGTCGTATCTCTCTCATCCCCACGTCTGGTGAGTCGACGAGTTCGGTCGACCGGATTCAGCCGCGACGCGGCCGGACGTGGCTCGGGAACCCAAGATCTGACGGCGGCGTGCAGAGCTCAGACCGGTGGGGCGGAGCTCGGGGGGCGGCGGCGGCGGCTCGGGAGGTAGCGGTCGGCTCCATGTTGGCGGTTGTGTCAGGCCGAAGTAGAAGGGCTGCTGGGCCGGAGCCAGGAAAGAGCCGATGGTGAAAAGAGAGGTGGGAGAGAGATGTTTTAAATTTATTTTGATTTTGTTGGTTGTTTTCTTCGAAATTTGCTGAAACTTTGTATGAAACGGTGTGACTTTTTGAAAGTTGTGAAATTTCTTTGAAACTTGTTGAAACATACATGAAACTTGCTGAAACTTCATGGAATTGGAAGTTTTCGGATTTGAAACTAATTGAAATTTCAAGTAAAGTTTTAGGATTTGAAACTCATTAAAACTTCAAGTTTCAGTTTTACAATTTGGAACTCAGATTTTGAATTTTCAATCAAAACTTCAAATTTCAAACTTGAAACTCACTGAAATGTCAAGTTTAAGTTTGAAGCTTGTTTAAACTTGAAGTTTCAAATTTGAAACTCTTATCTTATATTTTGAAACTTCAACCGAAACTCGCTGAAACTTGAAATTTCGTATTTTAAACTTCAAGTTCTAGATTTTAAACACGTTGAAACTCTCGGGTTTCAAATTTAGATCTTGAAAATTTAAGTTCAATGTTTCAAACTTGTTGAAAGTTAAAGGTTCGGGATTTTAAAATCATTGGAACTTGCTGTGAATTTGTATGAAACCTGAAACCCCATGATACTGCTATAGAGTTCGAATGCATTGCAATGCTACAACGTGAGCTAGCAGCACTAGATAACGATTAGGGAATGATATAGCGTTACAACGGTATAGCACCGAGTTTCATGATGTTTCAAGAACTTTTATGAAAACATTACAAAAGTTTCAGGTTTCGGCGAGTTACACGTGTTTCTAGAAGATTCCAAGAAAAGTTTCAAACTAAGTTTTAAATTTTGGAACACAAGTTTTAGCCGTAGAGTTTTGAGAATTTTCAACAAGTTTAAAAACAAAAGTTTCAAGAAAGTTTCAATGAGTTTCAGCTCGTTTCGGTCAACTCGCCTGGCAATGACAGCTCTACTGCGCCGCCTTAGAGACGTCTGACACCGTTCGCTGCTGATGCACCCTCTTCTCTGTCTTTTGCCCCAACTACCGCCATTGCCACAACGTCGACTGAGTCGTTCACCGCCGAATCCGTACTCGAGCTCTGTGCCGAGCATTCATCTCTATCTCTTCCCTTGCTCTGGCCCGAGCTCCGAACCACGCCACCACCAGATCTGGCCATTCCGAGCCGCGTCGCCACCGCCCATCGATAGATCCAGAGCTAGAGGTGATGCACCGTGTCGCCGCCCGCTCTAAATCTGGAGCTAGAGTTGAAACACGATGTGGAGGGGCAGTGCTAGAAGTGAAGGAGGGGGTGGCCGCTTGCCTCCATCGGTTCACCGACTGCGCTCCTCGGCCAGACACAGGAGAGAGAGATCGGGGAGAGAGGGATAGGAGAGAGAGGTAGAGAGAAATGAGAGAGAGGGGTGTGAAGGAGACATAGTCTTATGATTTGTGGGGAGGGGATGGATTGGACGACTAGGACATATACCGTAGGAACACTATAGTGTTTCATAGTATTTCTCATACCATAAAGACTAAACAACGCTACAACTTTTGACATCAAAGCAACGGGATAGAGCATACCCATCCAATCAAGCCCAACATGTGCACTCCTAACCATATGGTGTTACCCAGTCTATTTAAGGGGATAAGGATGACGCCTCACGCAATCTCCACCACTCATTTATGTCTATGAAGGTGAAGGTACAACATTTAAATCTCTTATCGTCGTCCTCGAGGTGACCTGGGTATGGTTAGCGGATATTGTTCATCACTCATGTTGATGGTAGGCCTCTTGGAGGTGCCTGGCGTAGTGTCGTGGTACTGACGATGGACCTCCACCATTGCCTTCTGCTTGGCAGGGAGGAGTTGATTGCGTTGCTCATGCGCCACAAGTTCGGCTTGCTCCTAGGTACACGTTGTTCATGTTCCGCTGTTGTTTGCCGGTCTCGCTAGCACTGACAACTGCACATTCACGAAACTCGGAGCAAATAGAGAGTGAGAACGTCCCATCCAAATCAGATGAGGGATAGTAGTCGAGACCTCAGAGTAAATGGAGTAGATGTTCTGGAGACGATTCTTCTATCGCCTCAACATAGTCTCCGTCATTGAAATCATCATGAACCACCACGATACCGGCATCATGGTGACTTGTCTCTCTAGTTGAGATAGGAGTTGGAACATAGTCGCCCTCGGAGTTGCTTGAGGGTGGCACTGATGTCCCCACCGTCTCACTCCTAACGCGGCAAAGATTTTCCCTCGGGAATGAACTTGTCGAAGAAGTTGCATTTGTATGCCTCCTCAGGGACGTAGTCCTCCATCATGAGGTGGGCGTAGTCGGCAAGAACATCACAACAATGATGATCTTCGAGTTTATGACGCCCTCCTTCTAGCGCCAACTGTCAATGATCGGAACACGGGATTCCCTATCGAGCTTATTCAGGAAAATGATATCAGAACACTATCAAAACGAAGACCCCTTATTGCTATGGACACACTAAGTGTTTGTATGAGAATACAATGAAAATGTTACAGAATTGATCGAATGATCATGATTAAGAATCTTAGAACTTGTTATTATAGAGTAGGTGGGCTACATCCTGTATAACTATTGAAGGGGTTATAGTTAATGCCGCTAAAGACGTCTCTAATCTTCACGCCGTCACGTCTTTTAGTCAACTATCGTAAGTGGGCAAATGCACCAATAACTTATTTCCCGTTAGTCACATGGGAAACTATCATGTCTCCCAATCAGTTTGCTGATCGGGGATTGTCTGAAACCGTATAGTTGGTCGTCTCATGACTCATATTGGTCGTCGACGAGTTGTGCCATAGTAAAGGGTATTAAACTTCTCTTTCATACAGGTTGTAAGTTCATAACTGTTATAGAGGTAGTCTCTAACACGTGAGCCTATTTTGACAGAGACTCTGATTTTGACCGAAAAATTGACCTGGTCAAGAATCCTCGTCACTGAAGCCTCGTGAAATCTTTCTAGAACTTGCATAAACTTTTATAAAACTTCTTGAAACAAGTTCTAACTTGTTTCAAACTCTTTTTCTAAAACTTCTTGAAATGTGTTGAAACTTGAATTAAATTTTCATGAAACTTGCTTGCTCGAAACTTGAAACCTCCTTTTTGAACTCTACATGAAACCTCCTTCTACTGAAACTTCTCGAAACTGTGGAAACTTGTTCGAAACCTTTTGCTGAAACATGTTGAAACTTGCATGGAACTTTTTACGAAACGCGCCGAAATCTCTTTAAAACTTATTCATGGAAAACACGAAACCACATAAAACCTAAAACCTCGTGACATCTAAAACCTCATGAAACTTGAAATCTGAAACTCAGTGATATAGGAATGGTGTATTAGGAATGCAGCTTGCGTGCCATACATTATGTATGCTATTCTGAACTAATTGCACTGCACACGAGGCATATGGCACGTGCGGAACGTAAGATCGATCGAAGGCTAAATAGAAAACAACAATGCAACGCTAGCTTTTCATGCTGCTATCTCATCACAAACAAGTAAGCTAGTGAAATTTCCAACAGGGAAAAAAAAAGCCTGAATAATTAATATCACTACTACTCAGTAACACCAGCGTTTACTAGATAGCTAGTATGATCCCAAAATCTGTCGTGAATGATTGCAAGTTGGTAATTAGGCAATTCGATCAATTCGTAGCCGGGCCATTTAATTTGTTCATTCGTCCAAGCTGTACGCATATGCCGAAATGTCCTACTTGTCATTTAGTAGCATATGTAGTACGTCTAGGAATTGTAGATGATGCGTACGTGCAAATTATATATCAATCCAAAGGGACAAGGAGACATTCCAGAACCTAAATAACAAAGTACAACGATGCACGCTATGTGAGCATACATATAGCCACAAATTAAGTACTGTACTGGTTTTTCTATTGGTTAGCTGTACCTAATGATTACACAGTCTACACTCACACTTTGTGAAAGTAGATTGACCGCAAGCAAGGGGCTGATCAAACCAGCGCATCTGCCTACTCTGCAGACAATTACTAGAAATATCAATGTATCTTTTCGCCCAGTGCAGATACTCTACACGAATCGGGGGCTCCATGACGGACTGGTTATGTTTATGCACAACTCATGCTATCCCACTGGTCCGGTAGTTGGAGTATTACAGACTGGTGGACGAAGGTCAATGGATTGCGAGGGCTCTTAAGGAGGGCGACGGCCACTGTTCTCATCCTTATCACCTGGGAGATTTGGAAGGAACGGAACGCCAGAATTTTTCATAACAAGTCAACCAGTCCTTTGGAGCTTCTGACAAAGATAAAGGAGGAGGGTAGAACTTGATCTCTTGCAGTGGCAAAGTGTTTGGAGCAATTTTCAATTTGTAATTAAGGTTCTTTCTTAAAATGTTACTTCCGCGGCCCAGTTCCACACCATGTTCTTTATTAATTTAATAGGCAACTCTCCCGCCTGTTTCTTTTTAAAAAAAGTTGCTAGAGTTTAGGACAAAAGATCGGCAATCTAACACCTAACTTTGACCACTAATTTATAATGTAATATATTTATAAATAAAATTATAAGTTTATGAAAACACTTTTGAGACAAATATACACTTACCATTTTCACATGTAAATATCCATCGTGGATAATTAAAGTTTACAAAGTTTAACTAGGCACATGTCAAGACGGCACTCTTCTGTGATTGAGAGAGTATCTCCTGGCAATGTACTTTAATTTCTACCCAGCTAGCTCTGCCTGCCATATACAGTCTTGTTTATGTGAACTGGGCACTACACTGGCAGGTACATATGCATGTGCACCGTTACCAACCAATCTTAATTACTGAACCACCCGTAGATTAGGCAGGCAGCTGAAATTCTCTTATCTGCTGGTGATAGTATTATACTTTTAGTTATATATATATATATATACTTTTAGGGTTGGTGGTAACGTGGACAAGAGCAACGATCGGGTGGCCTGGCTCTCTGTCTGTTTGGTGCTAGCTACCATAACAATGCAAGCATGCATTCTTCTGAATCTTACTACTGATCAGTAGTGCGTTACTCGTCAGAAACAAATCTAACATGTGCGTGGCTTACTACTAGTCGTCAGTACTACGTACCATCCCTAATGCAAGAAATATATATGCTGAATATGAACGGCATACATACATATCTCTAAATATAAGTAGTGGCAGTACCAAAGGGTGCCATTGGGGTTCGTCTCAACTCTCATCTAACTACATCTACCCAATTAATTAATTTATGGTTTGCCTCCTGTATAGTAGAGATAGATTTTGCCCAGATAGATGCTCTCTCTCATAACCATTTTTGGCAGTGCCATCTCTCATGTTGAAGATACTATTTCATATTTGCACTGCTTTTCAAGAACTCATGATGTAAATAACAGAGTATTAAAAAAATTATGAAAGCTACTTCCTACTCAAAATTAATGATACATATACCGAATTAATTGATTCATTGATGATTTAGCAGTATACTACACCAACTGGGAGTAGTATCCCGAAAAAAAAACATGCACACAAGCGGCCTGACTTCTTGTATTAATTCATGATTTGAGTGTAGTGTACCAAGAGGGACTATTATCCCGGTATACAACATGGAAATCTTCCTCCCCGAGTAGCAGAACTTGGTTATTACACAACACATGGCATGTTTTGTCGGGCAGCATCATCTGAAACCTAATTTCTGAACATCATAGGTGTATACTAATTAGTGTTGAAATGCGGCAGTCATCTGTGCTTGAGGTAGTCGATACAGCCCTCTCTGCATATGAAGTGTGTGTATATCCGAATGAGAACGATGACCCTTTTTTGTGATTGTGTACTTGGGCGCCTGAAACTTCTCTCTTTTGGTGTATGTAGCCTCGCTGGCGACCAACCATAACATACACAGTGACAGAGGAGATATTAAACCAGGTATAGACTTGAAATAGTATGGAGTGTATAAAAGTAGTGACTAAACTTGAAAAGTGGCATCGAGTATTTCAAAATGGTAGTATGAATACTTGAAAAGTGGTATGGAGTATGAAAATAACTAGTATGTATGCAAATTTCCGTAGGCCACGATAGTGTACATACCTCCTCAACAATGGCAGCCACTGATATATACATATATATAAAAGAACCAATGGTAGTAGTGGTGGCCAGATGGGCTCTGCTGGTCGGCCCGGCCCAAGGCACGGCATTGTTGGTCTGGCGCCGGCATGGCATGACCTACGCTATTCATGAGCCGTGCCGGTCTGACACGGAGGCCCGTGTCGTGCTTGGGCTGCTACCTTGGCAGGACAGGACGGCCCGGCACGACATAAATAGTGTCGGATCGTGCCAGGCACGGGCCCGACACGCCCTGTGTTGGCCTGCGTGCGGAGAGGCCGAGGGAGGGAGCCCAAGCCGGGAGGAGAGGAAAGGGTGGGGTGGCACCGGCGCAAAGGAAGAAGGAGGATGGAGGAGGCAACGCGAAGGAAGAAGGAAGAGGGCAGGGCGGCGTTGGTGCAGAGGAATAAGGGGCCGGTGCGGATGAAGGAGGAGGGAGAAACTGGTGCGGAGGAAGAAGGAAGAGGGAGGAGGCGGCGCGGCTGATAGCCGGAGCGGAGAGAGGAGGCGGCGGGGCGGTGGTCGGTGTGGAGGGAGAAGATTAGAAGAGGAAGGAGGGGACGGGGCCACGGCCGGAGCGGAGGGAGAAGAGGGAGGAGGCGGCGCGGAGGAAGGAGGTCGGGAGGGGGTGGCTTGTGGCCGTGCGGGCGACGGGCGTACCATATGCGGCAGCGAAGCAACAAGCGGCGACAGTGCCAGTGGCGAGTGGTGCGCGGCAGGGGGAGAAAATGGGAGGCCCAAGTGGGCCACGCCTGGCATGGCATGGCCCACGGGGAATCTGCCCGTTGGGCCTATTTGACCTTTTTTTTTTACCGTTTGAGGCTTCAAAAAACAGCAAAAAAAATCCTAAACTTTTTTTATATAAATAGCCACTATACCTCTCCCTCATTCAGCACCCATCCATTCCTCATTCTCTTTTTCAAATTTTGGTTTGCAAATTCAAATTCATTGCGAGATAATTTGCCAAAATTTTTAAAAAATGTGCCAAATTTTGAAAAAATCAATTTCCGGCAGCAAGTCTTCAAAAGAGGTACAATACTATTTTGTAAATAATTTTATTGTTAGTATTTTTTATGCTAAGATGAAAGTAATAATAGTGTTAGTTTCGATTTTACAGTTTTGGTTATGAAAAATTACGATAACTTTGCTCTTAGTGATTATGAATTTTCACAGGAGGAAGTTGCATCCATGGAGGCTGCAGCTGCCTCAAGCCAACCACAGTTGCTAGTTGGGACTACGATCCTAAGGTAGCCCGTCGATCTCTCTGTCGTTTAATTGCTTTCGAGGATTTACCGTTAGGTTTTGGGGTGTTTAATGCTTTCCAAACTTACATTAGAATTATGCATAATCCTATATTCTCTTCCATTTCTAGGCAGATAATAACTAGAGATCTAGTAAAATACTACAATGAACACCGTGATAAACTAAAGAATAAATTTGTTACGTGCACATTTTCGATGGCTCTGACCTCAAACATATGTAGTGGCCGCGTTAGGAAGGATTATCTTAGTGTAGTTGCTCATTATATTAATGATGACTAGGTAGTGGAGAAAAGAATTATAGGTTTCAAATTAATTGATGTAGCATACACGGTTGAGAATATTGCGGACTGTATTATCAAAGTCGTGAAAAACTTTGGTCTTACAAATAAAATATTCTCAATTACTCTAGACAATGCCACTGCGAACTCTAAGACCATGGATATTCTTACTCCAGTCTTCAGTGCATACGCCGATTCCTTCTTTCTACATCAATGATGCACTTGTCATATTATTAACCTTATAGTTAAATTCGATTTCAAGAGGTTGGATGTGTATCTTAAGTCTTTTCGCGATGCGATATCTTTATTGAATAATTCTAACGTAAGAATAGTAGCATATAAAAACTTCTGTAGGGCAATGGGTGTACGTCCAAGAAAGTTCGGTTTGGACATGTCGATAAGATAGAACTCTACTTACCTGATGCTTAAGAGTCTTTTACCATATAAGAGCATTTTTTTTCTTCTATTTTTACTCAAACGCACTATCATAGCACTGATGGTAGTATACTATTAACTGAGCAACATTGGTTCGTTGCTGAGAAGATACTATATTTTTTAGAAATTTTTTATGAGGCTACTGTTGCTTTGTCCACTGTGTACTATCTAATACCTCCTATTATTGTGCATAGTATTTTACAGATTATTACTCAATTGAAAATGTATGAAGATAACTTAGTTTTACGCGAGGCTATAGTTGCTATGAAAACTAAATACCTTAAATATTGGAGAGAAATCCCTTTTCTATATGTATTTACATTTGTTTTACATCCTAGAGGTAAAATTGAAGCATTTGCTAATATTCTTGATCTTCTTAGTGATGCTACATGGCTAATTATACTAATTATTTTGCAGAAGTTTGTTTACCAAAGGTATGAAAATAAGTTCTAGGGAGTCCGCTTGCAACGACCTCCAGTAGCCCTTCTTTCAGGTCTAGGTCTTCTTCTACAGCGCCGCCTACTCAACCAAGAAGAACCCTAAGGAGTGTGGAACTATCCACATATCTGGAAACCAATACGGTGGATTTCAACTCAGAAGGCTTTGAAATTTTGCAATGGTGTCATGCCCATAAGTAAACATATCCCGTGCTATCCATACTTGCACGTAATGTGTGAATTGTTCCTGTCTCGATGATTTTCTCTGAGTCTGCTTTCAGTCTTTCTGAAGAATATTGGAGAGAAGAATACGTTTCACGAGTGAGATAGTGGAGATACTTCTAACCGTGAAGGACTAGGAACAAGCTGATTCGCGAACACAACACTCTGTGGACAATACAGAGTTGTCAGACGTGTTCAAAAATTTGTACATCGACAATGACACTTAGAACAAATATGTATGTAGAGCTATATGTTGTACTCTTTTTTCTTTTACCAAGGTTCTCATGTTGAGTTTTTACTTGGCAAAGATTTTAACGAGGCGGTTGTTTCAATATTAATAAAGCTCTTTATTACATTTTCAATATGCAAGTCTCTTTTTTTTTTTATGAATTCTACACATTTTTTTGTTTTTTTTCCAATCTTTCTAAAAAAAAAATTCGAGCTAAGTGGGTCGTAGACAGCCGATGAGCCAAACAGGCTCGTGCCGGACCGGCACGGCATGACTGCGCTTCAGGTTATGCTTGGGCTGCCATCCAGACACGTGGGCCAGCCCGGCACAGCACGAAACTTTCATGG
The DNA here is from genome assembly GCA_036346255.1 of Ampelocalamus luodianensis. Lineage (NCBI taxonomy): Eukaryota > Viridiplantae > Streptophyta > Magnoliopsida > Poales > Poaceae > Ampelocalamus > Ampelocalamus luodianensis. The sequence goes on along the minus strand of CM070632.1, from coordinate 702,964 downwards.
GGTCGGAATGAACCGTGCCCATACCATGCCGCCCATTTGGCCACCCTGAATGGCAGCCACTCCATCAGAGATGGCTACCTACAGAGTAGTTGCATACAGGCTTGAAGTCAAATAAATAGAGATCTATGAAAATAGTTATGAAAGAAAAATTGCAGCTCGCTGGGGAATTTGCTCGAGCACCTAACATGCAGCCAAATAGTAATACACCAACGGAGCATTTGTTGGTACGAAGCACGGTTCCACCTCGTCGTCGTCTACTCCTGCACCGTGGGTCACCCTGCAGCGACGGCCGGCGCACGTCAGGCAGGCGCAGCAGCAGCGCATGGACGGGCGCGCGGACGGCATGGGGCCAAGCCGCCGTCGCACGTCCCACGAAGCCAACCTGGAACGCGTATGTATGTATGGATGGCACACGACATCTCTGAACAGACTGCATCTCCATCCAACACGAAGCCTGAAAGCCCACTGATTAGCCAGAATGCATCAGGAACGTGAGTAAGTGGCCTCTGCATTCGAGCCCAGCTGTTAATTAGCTAGAACTGGGCCTCGGTTAGTCGTGTGGCGACTCACGATGTATGGAGGATCAACTTACACAAGGAGAAGAAAGAAACATCCATGGATGCCGCAAGCTAGCTGCTAGCTGGGACATCCATCTCCATCTCCATCTCCATCTCCATCTCCATCGATTCACGCTTTGGACTTTTGCTCTTTACCAACTAATAGCGACGTACACAAGTATTTAGAGAGTCCGTGCGGAAACGCAACGGAGGTCGATAGTAAAATAACAGTAAAGCAAAGGTGACTGGAGTGTACTAAGCTAGTGCCCTGCATGCCTTTCAAACCATACTTGATTGTAGTATTAATTACCATAGATATCATCCACCAATCGACGGTTTTCAATGACGATGATGCTGACTCGATCACTTGCTAGTATCGGATCTTTCCGGGGGGAAAAAACACTTAACGAGTAATGAATCTTAAAGCAAAGTACTTAATATGAGGTCAACCGATTGAAATAAATCAAACTGAACATTGGATATAGATACAGGCTTGAATATTAGACATGGGCAAACCATTCATTTGATTTAATTCCTAGGCCATGCATATCTCCTCTAATATTAACTACTTTGCTTTAAGATTTATATAATAAAAAAATGTCTTCTATTGCTGTCTTATCTACTAAAATGGACAAAATCTTAGAAAAGAAGTTTTTGGTGAATGTTGGGGGAGGTCTCCGCGCTACCTCGAGCCGACGGTGACCTCATGAAAGCATGACGCCCTGGACAGTTCCGGCCAGGGTTCGGGGACCAACCTCGCTGAGGTGCGACACATCGGCGGGCCCGCTCGGTGGATGCTGTGGACTTTGAGCGCGACACGGTTGTCATTTTTGACAATTCGTTCGTGCATGTGAGAGGATACTTTTGCTATTTCTGTTCGAGTAAATAAATGAGGGAAAGAAACCGCGCGTTACTAATTAGTACTCGACTACTAAGAGAGACACATGTCCATCACAGGCGTGTCCGTTGTGCCAAATTTGACAATATGTCACGAATGATGCCATTTTCGCTAATAACGTGCACAGTAGTGCCAGATAGGCTAAAAACTCTCTCTCTTTCAATATATCAAATAAATATTCCAAGGATTTCTACTTCTTCTGCCAATCTCTTTCAATAATAAATATAAATATTCCAAAAGTTTCCATCTCGTAGCTTTCTTACGGCGTGCTGTTCCGTTCAAATTAAGGTTACTAGTCGGAGAGAGAGAGAGACCTTATTTACCCCGACCCTAGGTTCCGGCGAAATACAGCTACCTGAATCATCGAAGTCCAAAAGCAAGTCTCCAAGTCCAAAAGCAACTCGGCTGTTGGATTCTTCTTGTGTGCAAGACGAATTTCGGATTCCCTTCCCTTGTTTACCCGTCGTCGTCAATGCAGAAGAAAACACAAACACGCACGCATCCATCCATCGATCCTTGCTCGTATCAATCATCAAGCACAATGGAGTACCAACATATGGCCCATATATATCCAGTCAGTCGCTTGCATCGCTTTCCATCTTGACTCTTGAGAGCCTATCGCATGCATCCTTGTCACTCCGCAAGCGCAATGGCGACGAGGTCTATCGGGTTGCTCTTGCTGTGCTGCGCCGCCCTCTTCCTCCTGCAGGCCGTCGCGTCCTCCGACGCCGCCGGCACGCCGGACGGGTCGGAGGAGTGGGGGTATGTCCAAGTCCGGCCGAGTAAGCGCTACTACTAGATCATCGTCATCGAATCGTTGTCGATTACGTGCTTGCCGCATCTTCTTCTCCTTGCTGCTGCTGCTCGCTCACGCACGGTGATTATGTCATGGCAGAGGCGCACATGTTCTGGTGGCTGTACCGCAGCCCGCAGCGCGTGGACAACGGCACCACGCCATGGCCGACCGTGCTCTGGCTGCAGGGAGGGCCGGTCAGTACTCAGTAGCTCGTCTCGTCTCAACTCTAGTTTCACACCACCATTAAAAGGCAATCATATCAAGAGCTAGCTAGCTTGTTTCTATTCGGTCGATTGCATGCAGGGCGCGTCCGGAGTCGGGTACGGCAACTTCATGGAGATCGGGCCGCTGGACACGGACCTCAAGCCCCGCGCCACCACCTGGCTCGCCAAGGCCGACCTCCTCTTCGTGGTAACTACTAGTACTTCTTGGTGAATGCAAAAATGGCAATGCCAACGCCAATGGCGAATTGTGCGCGCATGCGTGCAGGACAACCCCGTGGGCACGGGGTACAGCTTCGTGGAGGGCGGCGACATGAGCCTGATGGCGCGCACGGACGGCGAGGCTGCGCGCGACCTGACGACGCTGCTGTGCGAGCTCTACCGGAGCAACAAGCGCCTCCGGGGGAGCCCGCTCTACATCGTCGCCGAGTCCTACGGCGGCAAGTTCGCCGTCACCACCGCCCTCGCCGCGCTCAAGGCCATCCACCGCGGACACCTCGCCGCCAAGCTCGGAGGTCAGGCAGCAGCTCGTTAACTACTCCATAGGCATGTATTCATGAATCTACGTATATACGCAGGAGTGGCTCTTGGAGATAGCTGGATTTCACCGGAGGACTTCGTGGTAAGTGTAGTCAACCTTAATCTGAGTGCTGTTTTGATTTGGATTATGTTGGATTCTGGATTCGGTTCTGCTGTGTTTGCAAATCAGAGTGATTCTATGATTTGTTTATTAGTGACATGAAGCTTTTGATTTGATCGAATTGAATTGAATGGATGGTACGTTGCGTGTGCAGTTGTCGTGGGGGCCGTTGCTGTACCAACTGTCCCGCCTCGACGAGAACGGCCTGCAGCAGTGCAACAGGTAGGAAAGCTAGCATCGTTTCATCTCATCTCATGGCTTCTGAAGCCTCCGTGTTGTGTTAACGGCCATGGCCACCGCAGAATCTGTCTTGTTTGCTTAATTTCCCAACTGATGATGAGCAGGCTGGCGAAGCAGATCACGGAGCAGCTCAAGGCGAAGCAGTACGCCGATGCCGAGAAGTCGTGGGAAGACCTCGAGTCCGCCGTCCATGAAAACAGCAACTCCGTCGTACGTTTCTTGCTCCATCTTGTCTTAATGCTGCTGCTGCTACTAGCCATCTTCGTTGTCGATTACGTGCTTGCTGCATCTTTTTCTCCTTGTGGTGGTTGCTGCTGCTGTTGTTGTTTGGAATCTTAGCAACTAGATGGTGATGGCATTGTGTAATTGTGATGCTGTGAGCCTGTGACAATGCAGAACTTCTACAATTTCCTCAAGGACGAGTCGTCAGAGGACGCAGCCACCACGCAGCGCAAGAGATCGCTTGCTTCCTTCAGTAAGAACGGCTACTCCAAATACCTGAGCTCCAAGGTCACAAGAGAAGGGGGCCTCGCCGGCCTCATGGACACTGTCATCAAGAACAAGCTCCGCATCATCCCCAAAAATTTCAGGTACCCTTCACAATGCGAAACCTTGGGCAATAAATTTTATCATTCAGTGCTAGCTATAGTGTAAACTTAATTTGTTCCGTCTGTTCTGGTGTGCAGCTGGGGAGAACAGTCTAATGATGTGTTTGAAGCTCTTGCAGGAGACTTCATGAAACCAAGAATAGATGAGGTAATTCAATAATTGTACGATTGTATCTGCTAGTATTTTCCTTTAATTTCAACTGCAGCTAAAAGAGATTACTCTTCGTTATTAGTAGTAACTTTGACTTAACCTGCATGCAGGTTGACGAGCTCCTGAAGCTTGGTGTGGATGTTACAATTTACAGCGGACAGGTATAAAAACGTCCTCACGATTGGCAGGCACAAGCACAGCTTGCTCTGCCCGAGTATTTGGTGTCTGCATGTTCTTGGACAGATAGATTCGTAAAATCGTTAGCTCTCACTTGCAGCCAAAGACCAAAGCCTACACTTATACCTGACAGATGAATGTCACAGTGCTGTGTTATGCGTTGTGCTCAACACCTGTCTGTCAGGATGGGCCGGCAAATATTGGCTTTTGTTTTGTCCGTCCTAGTGTTGTCTAGTATCACATTCACACAAGGTGCCAAATCAAGTGGCACGTGCTCTGGGACCTCAATAGGAATATTGCACATGACAAAACGAGCACTTGGCTATGCAAGTAGGTTCGGTATTTTGAGCGCAGTACATGTTGCACAGTATATATATGGTCCGTGAATTGAAGGTATCATGAGCCTGGGGCTGTTTGCTTCGAAGTCTGATGGCCAATTGTCTGACCAGGACAGTGACTACCTCCTGTCTGTCGTGCGTTTGCTTGCCAGCCTGGGAGTCAGGCGTAGAAAATGAACGCCTAGGAGCCAGACCTCCTAGGTATCATGAGCCGGGGGCTGTTTGTTTCGAAGCCTGATGGCCAATTGCCTGGCCAGGACAGTGACTACCTCCTGTCTGCCGTGCGTTTGCTTGCCAGCCTGGGAGTCAGGCGTAGAAAATGAGCGCCTAGGAGCCAGCCTCTCAGGCTGCTCGATCTACCGTTAATAGTTCGATCCAACATTCTATTTTTCATTCACTAATTTTTTGCACATGTTTCCAACCAAACAAGCTCTAGGCACTACTTTTTTCCAGACATAGAATCCATATCACCAACCAAACAAGCTCCTGATCTCTAGGTGCAAGATGTGGTGATGTGATATATATATCCTTCCTAGGCTTATCACGGGCATCTGGACTGGAATGTTTGCTCGATGCTGTCTTGTTAATTATAACTTTTGTTTTTAGTAAACTGCAAAAGATAATTCTATTGTAAAAGACACAAGTTAGAGCAGCAAACAAGCACCTGAGTCCTGACATGTGACGACTCGCCGGTTTGTCTTAGGTTCTGAATTGTTCTCTGAAAGTGTGGACAATTATATATATTAGTAAACCAAATGCATTTTTTTTAGAAAACTTTGCAGATAACTAGCTAAATATGAAATCACGCATTGCATAATGAGGTTTACTTTGGTTCTTGCAGCTTGATCTGATCTGCGCAACCAAGGGAACACTGGATTGGGTTCAGAAACTAAAGTAAGTGTTGCAACTTGTGCAGAATCCACTTCTCTGATCACTATGTAAATTGTAAAGACAAGCGGTTTTAAATGCTCATGCATGTGTGTTGTTCTGTCAGGTGGGGCGACCTGAAGAACTTCACAAGCTCACCCAGAGTGCCTTTGTACTGCAATGGGGATGAAGCAGCTGGCACCCAAGCCTTCGTCAAATCCTACAAGAACTTGAAATTCTACTGGATACTCGGAGCTGGACACATGGTAATTGATCAACCTCTTCTTCCATTAACATATCAGATAAGTACGTCATTGTTGCAAATTGTGGTGAGCTGTATCTTGAGTGTGTGACATACAAATGCAATAATTTTCTCCAGACCTAGCCATTAGGATTTTGGACAGGCTCGATTCTGTCTGTGTGTGAGCTGGAAAGAGTGTGCATTCATGTAGTAGTTGGCGAGAGAGCTTTCAAGGATGAATACCACATGCACAAGAAAATGCAGCAATGCCTGTCCAGTGACTGTGAGAGAGAGAGAGAAGCAGCAGGCAGGCACACATGCAGAAACAGTTATAGATAGGGAGGGAGCTAGGACAGGCAGGTGAACTGCTACAGTGGCTTCTTCAATGTTTGAGGGATTCATGCTACTAATGCCCAACTTTTCTTCTCTTGCTGACAGGTACCAATAGACAACCCTTGCCCTGCATTGAAGATGCTGGGTGACATTACACAGTCTTCTGCTCAGTAGAAAGAAAGAAGATGACACTAAAGCTTGACACCAATTGAAGATACTTTTCTCTTTATTTTTTTCTCTTTTCATTTATTATTTTCACAGAAAAAAAAAGATGATGATAGCATTGATGAGACAAGAAAGACACTGAGAGAGAGCGCGCGCGCTATTTGACTTTATCTTATTGTACTGGTGCAGCTGTGTTTTCGGTGACAGTGTACAATAAAAAAAATCAAAATTTATTGCATCCGGCCGCACAGTTCTGTTCACTGAGTCATGATCCGACCTGACCTGCTTCTTACTACTAGTCTGCTACTACTGTACTCTCTTCTTTTTGTTTGTTACCTGTTCACTGCTCAACATATAGTGCACCTGTGCATGCTTCATTGCGCTTATAAAAAATGGCAGTAGCCACATCCTAAAATTGACTCGTAATGGAATGACCGAATGAGAACAAACATACAAAAAAAAAAAAAAAAAACGTAAACATCGTTACTATCGCTCAAGATATGCGGTCATACTGTTTTTCAGAGAAAAAGAAAACCCCCTAAGATATCCTTTCTGGAATAAACGTACCGCTAAGTAAAACCCGATACTACCGTTGAAGTACCACTTACCAAATACGGTAATACCGATTTCTCCTGAAATTCTTTCAGAAGCCATTTTAAATGTAACGCATGACTCAAGCTACTAGCTATGATCTCTCTACCGTCTTTGTATTGCCATTTCTATGATGTCATCCATAATCCGGGACTAAGCCTTTAAAATATCTTAGCACACACATTAGTTCTATAACACAATTGCAAAAATAGGATATAAAGCAATATGAGTGTATATAAACTACACAGATTTTATATACTCAAATGATATGTTTCAAAGTAGAGATCACCAATATAAGCAGATGGAAGAACAAGGACCGATACTAATAAAATCACAAAACATAGAGTGAACTCTCCCTAAGTGTGTGCATACACGAATGTGTAATAAAAAATTTATGCATATATTCAACTTAAACTTTTAGTGGAGTTAACCTATACTTTGGATCCGAGGAATGCAACAAGATTTACGAATATGCTTGGTTATTATTTAGTTTAATGATTGGAACTTTGATTGATTTAATATTAGTTTGATTATTATTACTTGTTATCATCTTATGTACTGGAAGCATGGTTCCGTCATTTCTTGGGCACGTGTGTCCCAAGCGTTTCTCAAGCGCGACAGTGATGGGTGTTACACATAATGTATGTAAGGCACGACGATTTTATAGTGCAGCAACAGACAATGGAACATGATTCCACTGAAAAAAGGAAACAAATTGCCTAGTGAAAAAAAGGCAACCGCGACGGCAAAACCACAAGTGAAAAAAGTGAAACCACGAAACCGCAAACAGTAGATCTAGCGAAGATCGATCGCATAAAGGAAACTCGACTAAGTTTGAATCCCTGGCTTGCAAACGATGCTCTGCGACAGGGAAGCAAGTCTCAACCAAAATCCATCAGAAAAAGCTGAGGGGAAAAACTCGCAACTGATGTTCTACGACGGGGAAGCAAGACTCAACCAAAATCCATCGAAAAAACCTGAGGGGGAGGAAAAAAGAAAATCGTAATGACGAAACCACAAACGCAAGCTCGAGCGAAGACACCCGGTGATCCGAAGCACCCAAACAAGCAAAACAACGACGAAACCACAAACACAAGCTCCAGCGAAGACATCTGGTGAACCGAAGTGGAGAAAAAGGAAAACAATGAACGGAGACCGCAAGAGAAAGAGGGAAGCAAGGCGTTCAGGGCTCTTTAATGAGCAGCGTGAGTCACAGTGCGCCTGGGAAAAAGCCAAGCCACAAGAACGAGCTAAAGAGCAATAAAAACACCGACTGAATCCAATGCAAACGCGACACGCAACAATGGGCCCCACGGTAATGGAACATGCTATGGACTGCCTCTTTCCAATACTCAGGATCAGGTAATGCATAAGTCTCTGAAAGAGTGTTTGGCACATCATCCATGAGGTATATAATAAAGTCTTCACCAAAGGTTTTCTTAACCCTTTGTCGCTTGCTCCTTCGGGGAGTATCTTCGACTAAATTGTTATCTTCCTTAGGAATCTCACAAACTGGTGGTATATCACTCATTGGTTCAGAGATGGTGGTAGGTTCAAAATTACTATTATTCATAGTTTGATTATCCTCAGTTCGAGAAGTACTGCCTACAGTTCTCATAGGATAAATATCCTAGAAAAATAAAACATCTCTCGACTCCTTCATTGTGTTAACAATAATATCAGGAGTTTCTGATTTTACTACTAAAAATCTATAGGTCGTGCTATTATGAGCATATATCCCAGTAAGACACAATCGACTGTTTTAGGTCTAAGCTTCTTTTTTTTTCCGCAATGGTATATTGACTTTTGCCAAACACCCCCAAGTTCGCAGAAAATTAACATTTGGTTTTCTCTCCTTCCATCTCTCATACGAAGTAATCTCACACCTTTTAGGAATTACTCTGTTTAGGATAAAAGTTGTTGTCAATATAGCTTTCCCCCTACCATATCTTAGGCATACCGGCACTCTTCAATATGGCATTCACCAAGTCTGTTAGTGTCTGATTTTTTTCTCTTAGCCACCCCGTTTGATTGGGGTGGGTATGGTGGTGTAACTTCATAGACTATTCCATGTTTAGAATAGAATTGGGAGAATTCATGAGAGATATACTCTCCTCTACGATCAGATCTTAGTCTTTTAATTTTCTTTTCTAGTTGGTTCTCAATCTCGGTCTTATAAATTTTAAAGTAATTTAAAACTTCATCTTTTGTTTTCAGTAGATACACAAAATAATATCATGATGTATCATCAATTAGAGTTAGAAAATATTTTTTACCTCCTTTGGTCAATAATCCATTCATCTCACACAAGTTAGAATAGACAAGATCTAAATGTGCCAAGTTCTTTTCCTCCTGTAACCCCTTAAAGGATTTTCAAGGTTATTTTGCTTGCACACAAGTTTGACACTTTGATCCTTTGATAATTTTATATTTTGAAATTAAATATAATCTGGACATTCGAGCAATACTATCAAAACCAGTATGAAAAAACCGAGAATGTCATATATTGGCCTTACATTTATTCAAACCAGTTGCAACATTCAGATTATAACAAAACTCTAAAGTACTTATGCGGAATAAGCCTCCGCTCTCATAGCCTTTACCAATAAAGTTACCAAACTTTGATAATATAATTTTATTTGACTCAAATACTAGCTTATAACCATCCCTGCATAGGAGAGAACCACTAACGAGGTTCTTGTTTATTGTTGGCGTATGCTGCACGTTCTTCAAGTAGACAATCTTCCCTGAAGTGAGCCTCAAATCCATTGTGCCAACACCAAGAAAAGAAGCATGTGACCCGTTCCCCATTAGGGCGGAGGAAGCCCTGGCTGCATGATAAGAAGAAAACAAGGAAATATCAGAACATGCGTGGACATTAGCTCCAGTATCAACCCACTAATCAGTGGATTGACATGCTAAAAATATAACATGTGAATTACCATATCTTCCTGTTGAGGCATTGCCTATGATCACATTGACAACCTTTTTTTTTTGCTGTTCAGCATCCTTGCTCTTGCGGAAATGACAGTCTTTCACCATATGACCGTTTATCCCCCACACAAAGCATGTGATGTTCCTTATATCCTTCTTCTCAGTTTTCTTCTTAAAGTTAATTGTCTTGTTTGGTTTAAAACCTTTATTTTTCTTACCATATCTTTTCTCTATGACATTTGTATTGATCTGATTGTTCTGACTTGAAGTGCTTGGTGCATCTTTAGCTCTTGCCTTTTCTTCTACATCAAGGGAAGCAATGAGATTCTCAATAGATATCTCTTCCCTTTTGTGCTTTAAGCCAGTGGCAAAAATCCCGCTATAAAGCAGGAAGTTTGGCAACAATGCCCACAGCCACAAACTTGGGAGGCAATACGCAACCCAAATGCGCAATTTCTCCGACCAGTAGTTGAAGCTCATGAGCCTATGCAACTATCAACTTCACATCATTCATGTTGTAGTCGAAGAATTGCTCACACATGTATAACCAACGACCAGCCTCATTTTAGGCATATTTGTGCTCCAGTGCGTCCCACAACTCTGTGGCAGACTTAAAGTCCATGTACACATCATAGAGCTGGTTGGCCAGTATAGTCAGTATGAATCCAAGAGTTGTGTTGTTATCTATGTCGAATTTCATGGTCTGTTCAATCGTATATGGATACTGTGGATGGATCACCCATCATAGCCCCAAAGACATGAGCCAAAACATGACCCTTGTTTGCCATCTACGAAAATTCTGACCAGAGAACCTCTCAGATTTCATAGCATCAGAAGCATTAGCCATCGCTGAATCACAAAAAGGTCCGCAATAAGGTTTCTGGATTGTTTGAAATGTGAACAATATTTTAATTCCAGATTTTTAGTATGAGGCTTATTACCGCCCCCGTGCAAGTGAACTCTACGACAATAGTTCGGAGATATCCGCTCACTCTTCTTCCCGGTGCACGCTGAGGAGAAGGGACGACTTTAGTTTGATAGCACAACTCTTCAGCACAGAAAAACAGAGAGGAAGAATGAAAGTATTTTTCGAATCGTTGTTGTTCTGAACGTCTCCAACTCGTTTTGAGGTCGAGTCAATTACTCTCTAGTAACTACTCTTAATAAAGCTCATATTAAACCATTGGTAACTGCTAATTCAAAACCAATTAATGATAATTAAGCAGTGTTTATCAGATATTGATTACACACTGGTCTACAGCTTCGACCAGTGTATTACGACCACACTGGTCTTTGGATCCGATCACATTGGTCTAAAGCTTCTACCATACTGGTCCTAAGGCTTAGACCCCCAATTGTTCTATGGCTTTGCCACACTGGTCTAAGGCTTCGACTGCCTGGTCTAAGACTTAGACCACCCAGGTCTAAAACCTCTGGTCTAAGACTTCGACCACCCTAATTTAAGACTTCGACAACCCTAATCTAAGACCTCTGATCTAAGACTATGCATGCTTTGAAATTTTAGAAATGAATGAGTCTTTGCGCATTCAGGATATCTGGTTCTTAGAATCTAGCTACCTAGGCCCTTCTCCAGATTAGGAGTTGAAGTGGGCTTAATTGGAGCCAACCTGGAACGCATATATATGGATGGATGGCACACGACAACTCTGAACAGAATGCATCTCCATCCAACACGAAGCCTGAAAGCCCACTGATTAGCCAGAATGCATCAGGAACGTGAATAAGTGGGCTCTGCATTGGAGCCCAGTTGTTAATTAGTTAGAACTGGGCCTCGGTTAGTTGTCTGACGACTCAGGATTGAGGATCAACTTACACAAGGAGAAGAAAGAACCTCGGATGGGGTCTGAGGGCCAACCTCGGACGAGGTCCAAGGACCAATCTTGGCGAGTCGCGAGACATCGGCGAACTCGCTTTGGACAAGGTCCGAGGGCCAACCTCGCTGAGGTGCGACACATCGGCGAACCCACTCCGGGCGAGGTCCTCGGGCCAACCTTGCCGAGGTATGACACATCGACACTCCGAACGAGGTCCGGGAACCAACCCCACCGAGGCACGACACATCGACGAACCTACTCCGGACGAGGTCCGGGGACTAACCCCGGACGGAGACCGGGGGCCAACCCCACCGAGGTACGACACATCGGCAGAACCACTCAATGGTGGAGGGACCCACTTGGCAAAACGGACGAAGGTACCCTCAGGATGAACTTGATACCAAGGGCAACGGTATAACTTTGCATGCCTACCCCTCCCGCTCTATAAATAGGCTCCATGCAAATGAGAAATGGAATGTCATTTTGTAACAATGGTGGTGTTTGATTTTCGTTGAGGTCCTCTTTGCACTCTCAGCGGTCGACGCGTCCAACCGGAGTGCCACAAGTTTACTGTCCGATCTCGTATCAACGACAGTTGGTGTCGTCATGTGGACATAACGAGAAGCTACAGGTTCTCCTTGTGCCGGTGACGGGCACTGCCGTTTCCTTGCGCGCCCCCGGCCTGGTCCGCACACGCCCCCAGCACAGCTGGCTCCGAGTTCATCATGTGTTGGACCAAGTCCAGCATGGACCGGTTTGACGGCGCCCACACCACCTGTCGCTCGGTGGGTGTTGTGGACTTTGAGCGCGACACGGATGTCATTTTTGCTAATTCGTTCGCGCACGAGAGATGCTACTTTTGCTATTTCCGTTCAAAATCGCGCTAAACGAGCCAAAAACTCGAGTACATATGCAAGCCTTACTTATTGGTATTACGCATTCTAGTGGAGTGGTATATCATGCGTGCAGGTTGTCAAAATGAGTAAATAAATGAGAGAAACCGCGCGCGTTACTAACTAGTACTCGACTACTAAGATTATAGCGGGAACTTACTTGGGAATGGTTTACCTTTTTTAAAAAAAAAAAGGCAAAGGACCTCATGCCATGCATACGGGGCAATGTTATTTTTGGTTCATAAGCAAGATGGTTCACAGGAGTTAACCCAAGAGGGCAAGTTACATCTTAGCAGTGAAGGACAGGACAATGTCCTCCATGAGACAGATTGCATGGTAGATCTCAAAATGTTACAGTTATTTGGGAGCTGGGGAAGTTCCTTTGGAAAGGTTCCTTGGGTGGGGCCATGCAACGCATGCATATTCCATACAGTGTATATATCGATGATGATGTGATATTGACGGTGAAGTTGATCTTCAGTTTCCCAACACTGCGGCTGGGGGCGTGCATCGCCTCCAAGCTGCATGCGCTCAAACTCTGAGAAACTCATGATCGATGCGCGCGCGCGGCTGGCCCCATACCATACCTTAATTTGGTACCAACCTATCTTTATAATTCAGTCAGTCCCTGCCATGCCAACGCCATGCATGTCGATACTACTAGTACATACAATGTGCTGGCCAGATCGAGTTTAAGGCTTTCAGCTGAATCTATCTATTTATCTCACCATCTCCTCCAAAAAATTCAGTCGAGCGCTGCTAGTAAAGTTTAGCAGTTAATGTCACTGAAACTAAGCTGGAACTCTCGGCTGTCCCTTTTAATTCTTCAGTGTACAGACAATTACCAGACGGTGTCAAAATTACGACGATTCCGGTTAACTAGAGTGAAAAACAGCAACCGAGCTGGGCAATACTTAGTATTACCCCACCTGATTGATTTGGTGAGCGAGTCGGAAATACTAGATGGATAGATGGGATAGATACAGAAGAGAAAATACGGGACTCTGTTCCATCGATTCCCTGTTCTGTTTCTTCTGCAGGCCTATCTCTTTCGATAAATATTGATTCCAAGGATTTCTGTTTCTTTTGTCTATCTCTTTGACACATTGCCGTATATAGCACTGTTTGCGCCGCTCTTAGCAAAACTGAATATTCGCATGGGAGAATGATGTTGGTGATATGCTTTAAAGGTATTTATAGAGATGATTGTATCACATCTATGTTTATGAGTTATTAGATAAATGTTATTCTGTTCCTTGAATGAGTCATTAGTTATAAAGATTAACAAGTATATGACTTGTTGGTGAAGCTCTGTAACTTATATGATGTCATTCTAAATGTATCTCTGGTCGGAAAACTAGTGACTTATCGACCAGCATATGTATTGATTGATGACCATATTTCACCGGTCATGAATATAGATATCGAATCAATAATATGAACACATGTTAGAGAACATGGTGTTGGATTGACCCCACTTTGACACACTGTTGAGATTGTTATGTTTTCATGTGTCATCAGTTGGTCTTAAGCAATGATGATATATAATCCTTAGACCTGAGACCAGCATGATTTTCTATATGTGTAATAGTACACTTAGGGGTTGCCAAACACTACTATGTAATTGGGTAGTTATAAAGGTAGCTTTCGGGTATACTATGAAATATGCGAAGGAATATGACTGGTTAGATATAAGATTTGTCCCTCCTAACATAACAGGAGATATATCTCTAAGCTCCTCGATGTGGTCGGATACAGAAAGTGTATGGTCATGCCACTGGTAGTCGAAGAGTTCGACCACATAAAGTTATCCGACACTCGATCAAGAAAGTATTGAACAGTCCACGGATAACATAATATCTCACCTGGAGTTTAACCAGATATCGTGAGACAAAGGGATAATACACGAGAAGATCATTCAGTTCGATCAGATACGGACTAGTCGTATGGAGATACGAGGCTGGTCGCAGACTGGTCAAAGATAGTCACTAAGTGGTCAAAACCTGTTCATAAGGAGTTACGAACTGGTTGAGACTAGCTAAACATGAACTAGTCGTATAGCGATACGAGCTGGTCGTTAGTGATAAGGACCTGGTCGTAGATCATATTGCATTAAGGTTTGTTTGATATAATTTGTGTGTATTTGGGGATCGTTATGTCCTGTTAGGAACCGCTACGACTCGTGGTCGGAAAGGTATTTCCGAATCACAACCGATTACGCTAGAACCTACAGGGTCACACACTAACGGGTTGGAACAAAAAGTGTTCGGATAGGATCCGTTATGGGCACTATATAAAGAGATGCTTAAGGCTATTGGGAGACATGTGAGACGTGAGTTGCTCCACTGAAACCCTAGCCGCCATCTTCTCAAGAGAGCCCTACCGTGCGAGTTGGTGCTAGCACACCGGCACGTAGTGTTCCTCCCCTGAACGTGTGGATACCGTGGATGCGCTACTGCGGTTGCTGTTGCGTTTAAGTATGATCCACGACTTCGTAAGGATCGCGATTGGTTGCTGGAAGAGATGATCGGTACCGAGGACGATCGACTACGTTGGACGTTCGACTTTGGTGGACAATCGACTACGATCACTTCATCGACGCGCTTTACGTTGGATCGTGCTACTCTAACTCTTCTTCCGCTACACTACGCGTCTGATGGTAACGATCTGTGATCATCTTCTTGCATGACTTCCTAGCTTACATGGTAGAATTTTTGAATTGCCAGCTAACATAGCCTACCCGTATCCCTTCAAATGACACTTTTGGTAACTCTGCCGTTGCTCCCTAGCCCGAACTGCTCTTCGCCTGCCACATCGCCCCGTGCCACATGTCCCGCGCCCGGTGCCCACCTTATTAGTTGCTCCCTACCTCCCTAGACCGGACATCGTTCCTCTCACCACATCGCCTGCTCTGTTTCATGCTGGCCGGAAGACAGCCTCTGCCGGCCCTCGCTCGCCTGGATTCGCCTAGAAGCGTCGCGTGGTCCATTACTCAGACCACACAATTATTTGTAATCAATATATGGTAATTAATTAGTCGTAATTAATTTAGTGACTATTTTAAGTCATAATTATTTATTTGTAATCAATATGTGATAATTAATTAGTCATAATTAATTTAGTAGTATTTAATTCATCGTAATGAATTTAGTCCTGAATAATCTTATTGTCATTATTAAGTCATAATTATATATTTGTAATTCATTTGTGGTAGTTAATTAGTCCTAATTAATTTGGTGCTATTGAACTACTCGGATTAATAATTTAGTCACAACTAAATTAGTTGTACTTAATTAGTCCTAATTATTTTGTTGTAATTTATTAAGTATTAATTAATTGGTCATACTTAATTAGTCACAACTAATTAGGTCATAGTAAATAGTGTATGTTAATTTGTTGTCTGTATTTACTCATAATTTTTAATTTCTAGTAACTCATCGTCATTATTAATTTACTCACTAATAATATGTATCTTAGTTCTTGCAAGTCATGCCTCTACCGGAGCTATTGGAACCCTTCTACGACGAGCATCAACGGTGCAAGCTGTGGATCACCGGGGACACGGATAGCCCTCCACCCGTCATGCTTCCGACCGAGAAGCACTACTTGGAGCTCGATCCTCGCTACGTCCCAATCCTCCGAGACACGAGCTTGTTGCACTTTGTGAGGCTGGTCTTGGTCGGACGCTACTTCACCAAGGATGGCAGTGTAATGTCGGCACTTGTTGACAGGTGGAGACCTGAGTCATTTCTGTGTGTCCCGAATTGCAAAGAACAACATTGTATCTCCGACGACCACGTCCTCACACCACGACACAGCTGGGCGATTGGTTTTCTGAGTTAGCACCCTTAGGCGTGCCTTGTCCTGATTTCTTCTCGGTGGTTTTGATTACCATTGGTTTTGTGAGTATCACTATATTCTATTTTGCGCAATACTTTGCATATATGTGTTGTACTTGTCAAAATCTGGAATTGATTTGATGCTAGTACTGGGAGATATTGCTAGTGATTCTGTGGGTTTGGTTTAATAGCTCGATGATGATTGTCAAAATCTAAAATTAAATTGATAATTAAAAACAGACTTAAGCCAAATTAGATTGCTTACTGTTGTCAGTCTTATCTAGCAGCTTTTATACTCTCTGTAGTTTAGTTCCAACTGAAAGAAGTTTGATCATTTTATTATGTGATCTTGTTGATTCTTTGTGAAACATCTGCACTGATATTCTGTTTATAGAAAAGATTGTGTGCTGAATTTGTGATTCCATCCACACTAATAGTTCAATGATACTATGTTAACTGAAAGTATAAATTGTTGTTTTGAGATAAAACTTGGCATATTAGTAAAGCTTTAGTTTGAGCTCAAGGTTTGTAGTTGTCATATTTGATTGGTGAAGAGATATTGACATGAGTGTTGTGATGACAAAGATTATATCTTGTACAACTAGCCTTCTGAGAGCAATAAATAATCTTCTAGATCTAAGCATTATGTTGATTTTAATTGTCCACATGATCTATGTGCTGAGCATATTATCATGTTTAAATGACTTAGAGAATTTACATGTATATATGTTAATTTTGTCATTTAAATGCTATTGGAATTATGCTTTAATTATTGTTAATTTTGCTGGAATTAATTCTAAATGTTTGCTAAAACTGCTATTTTTACAATAATTCAAAAAACCAATATTTCAAGAAATGGCTTCCTCGTCTGATGTCGTTAAGCCGGAAGTGTTTGACGGTGCCAACTTTAAAGGTTGGCAGGCTAAAACCAAGTTATGGCTGACTGACCTCAAACTTTTCTGGGTCATTTCAAACCCTCCAATGTTCCCATTGAAACCCACTGAAATAACGTGGTAAGAGAATGCGAACAATTTGGTCTTAGCTCGTTTGTTAGCCATCTTATCCAACCGGCTGTTCAACGTGTACGGTAACTTCAAAGATGCCAAGCAACTCTGCGACAAACTAGATGAGAAATATTCCAAAGGGGGTAATGGGAATGAGTAATTCATAACTGCTACCTACTTGAACTTTAAGATAGTTGAGGGGCGATCAGTGATGGAGTAGCTTCATGAGCTATAACTCCATGTACGTGACTTAAGTTAGTACGACTGCGTCCTACCAGAGAAGTTTCAAGTAAATATCATCTTAGCTAAATTAACGCCCTCATGGCATGACTTTGTGACCACTCGTAGACATATAAAGGAGCACTTGACTCTCAATGAGCAGTCAGCTGCTATTAATGTCAAAGAGCATGCAAGAGCCGATGACGGTACAGGAAAGGCTCAAGCTCAGGCTTATCGGTGGAGTTCAAGAGTGCTAGAGGCTTTAGGAAACAAAAAAATCAAGAATCAGCCCCAAAACAAGCCCTGAAGAAAGAAAATGAAGAAGAAGAAGGATGGCATTGTCTGCTTTGTATGTGGAGTGGCTGGTCACAAAGTCAATCATTACCGCAATCGTAAAGGCAAGGGTCCTTCTCCTGGTCAGCATAAAGGCCGTAAGGCTGAAGTGAATATCGCGCTGGCTAGTTCTAGTTCTGAAGGATATGTACCTCAGGCCTTTATGGCAAGTCCATCTTTGATTGGTGGATTGATACGGGTGCTACTAGACATATATATGCTAATCAATCGTGTTTCTCTTCATTTCAGGGTGAAGGTGGTGGATCCATCTTGATAGGGAATGGAGTCGCTGCTATAGTACGAGGAATTGGACAGGTTTGCTTGAAGCTCACTCCAGGCAAAACACTCATTCTGAAAGACATGTTGTACCTGCAATGACTCGTAATCTCATGAGTGGGTCTATGCTATGTAGGCAAATAATAAAGCTTGTATTTGAGTCCAATAAAGTCGTGTTGACTAAATTTGGCAATTTTGTGGGAAACGACTATGAAAGCGGAGGCATGCTGCGCTTATCGATTTCAATAATGTAAATATTTTTAATGTT
This sequence comes from Ampelocalamus luodianensis, assembly GCA_036346255.1. Lineage (NCBI taxonomy): Eukaryota > Viridiplantae > Streptophyta > Magnoliopsida > Poales > Poaceae > Ampelocalamus > Ampelocalamus luodianensis. Next base: position 684,540 of record CM070632.1, on the reverse strand, counting down.
TTCCATTGCAATAAAATTCATGTTGTTTGGCATTCTCGTTTATGTCATGTTAACTTTGAAGCCATTGTGTGGTTAAGCAAAATGAGTTTAATTTCAAGCTTTAATTATGAGAAGAGTTCTAAGTGTGAAGTGTGTGTGCGTAAGCAAAGCAATCTCGAAAACCTTTTCATAGTTTTGAAGGGCTAAGCACCTCTCTACTTGAGCTAATCCATTCTGATCTTTGTGAGATGAATACAATATTAACTAAAGGTGGCAAACAATACTTTCTAACTCTCATAGATGATGCGACTAAGTATTGCTATATTTACTTACTTAAGTCGAAAGATGAAGCACTAGAACACTTTAAAATCTTTAAAGCTGAAGTGAAAAATCAACTAGAAAAGAAAATCAAACGGTTAATGTCAAACCGGGGTGGTGAATAGTTTCAAATGAAATTTCTTAATTATGTGAAAAAAGTAGAATAGTTCATAAAATTACTCCACCTTACTCGACCCAATCGAATGGAATAGCCGAAAGGAAGAACCGAACTATTTGTGACTTGGTTAATGCCATGTTACAAAGTTCAAGCATGTCAGACTATTGGTGGGGTGAAGCAGTTCTCACAGCTAATTATGTCCTCAATATGGTGCCGCCTCGCAATCAGGAGGAAACACCTTATGAAGGATGGAATGGGAGAAAACCTAACTTATCATTTCTTCGAACGTGGGTATACCTTGAAAAAGTGCATGTGCCATTACCGAAGAAAAGAAAGCTTAGTTCTAAGACTGTTGATTGTGTCTCTGTAGGGTATGCTAAAAATAGCCTAGCTTATAGATTTCTAGTGATCAAATCCAAGGTAAGTGACATCGCTATAAATGTAATGATGGAATCTCATGATGCGATATTCTTTGAACATGTGTTTCCTATGAGACCCAATGAAGTCATTGACCCTAATGGTTCATATGAACACTCTGTTCCTCCTAGCGTGGATAACACCGCTCCAAAATTGAAGTTGAGGAGGAGCAAGAGGCAGAGAACTGAAAAGTCTCTTGGCAATAACTATGTCACCTATGTCGTGGATGATGAATCATGATCCCTTTCAGAGGCATATGCATCCCCGGATGTGGATTACTAGAAGGAGGTAGTCCATAGCAAGATGAATTCCATCATAGCTACCAGAACATGGGAGGTTACAAACCTCCCATCTGGATACAAGCTAGTGGGTTGCAAATGGATCTTTAAAAGAAAGCGTAGACCTAATGGTACTATAGAAAAGTACAATACCTATTTAGTGGCTAAGGGTTTCACACAAAAAGAGGATGAAGTCTATTTTGATACATACTCTCATATGGCTCGTTTACCCATAATTTGGGTGCTTTTAGCACTAGCTGCCACATATAAACTTCAAGTACATCAAATAGATGTAAAGATTGCTTTTCTAAATAGAGAGTTGGATGAGGAGATTTATATGCAACAACCCGATGGTTTGGTGGTTGAAGGGCAAGAGAAGAAAGTATGTTGATTAGTTAAATCCTTGTATGGTCTAAAACAAGCTCCTAAGCAGTGGCATGAGAAATTTGATAGTACTATGACCTCGGTCGGTTTTTGTGTAAACGAGACCGATAAATATGTCTACTATCATTTTAGAGGGGGCGAAGGTGTCATTCTATGTCTTTACGTGGATGATATATTGCTTTTTGGGACCAACATGGATGCAATCAATAAAACAAAGTCTTTTCTCTCCCAGAATTTTGATAAGAAAGACCTGGGTGAAACTGATGTTATTTTAAACATCAAGCTAATAAAGGGTAAGAATAGGATCATTCTTTCACAATCTCATTATGTGGACAAGGTCCTAACCAGATTTGAATTCATGGACTATAATTCAGCGGCCACACCCTATGATCCAAATGTTAAGCTACATAAAAACACTAAACATGGAAAAGACCAGCTTAAATATTCTCAAATAATTGGATCCTTAATGTATCTAACTAGTGCAATGAGACCTGACATCTCATATGATGTAAGTAGATTGAGTCGTTAGATGTCCAATCCAGGAGATGATCATTGGATAGCACTAGAGATGGTACTTAGGTACGTAAAAGAGACCTCAAACTTGGGAATATATTATTCTGATCATCCGACGGTCTTGGAATGATTCAGTTATTCTAACTGGATCAGTGACTTGGATGACATGAAAGCTACGAGTAGCTATGTATTCACTCTGGCAGGTGGGGCTGTTTCGTGGAAGTGTTCTAAACAGACTATCCTAACATGGTCCACCATGGAGGCTGAGTTGGTAGCTCTAGACTCAGTGACCGTAGAGGCAGAATGGATTAGAGAACTCCTTTCTGACATACCTATGCTGGAAAAGCCAATTCCAGCTGTATTAACCTACTGCGATAACTAAACCGTTCTGGTTAAAGCAAAGAGTATGAAGGACAATATGAAGTCGTCAAAACATATAAAGAGGCGACTTAAGTCGGTAAGGCATGCCAGAGAGACGAGTGTTATTGCTGTGGAATACATCCAGTCTGAAAGAAACTTGAGAGATCCTTTCACCAAAGGATTGGCGAGGAAGGCCATCCTTGCAACCTCAAAGGGAATGGGGCTCATACCCGTGTAAAGGCTCACATTGGTGGTAACCTATCCTAGTAGATCGGAGATCCCGTGAACTAGACCCTAGGACAACAAACTGAGTGGGATTATAGAGCACATCTAAAAGGACCTATTAGCTGCAATGCTCTTTCTATATGGAAGGTTGAGCAATAGTTCTTAATGAATTCGAGACATATATGGCATCAGGAATCGTCCTACAGGATTCCTTGAAGAATTCATCTACTTGAGTATGATCGTGAGGTCACGGTCAAAGGAAGATAAGGGTAATACTTTCTTAAATACTCATGAGCTCGATACAAGGACATGGCTATAATGTCCCAATCCGAGAGGGAAAAAAGCAAGCCGCCCAGTATAGAATGTTGCTTGGGCAAAAATTCTCACACCAAGGCATTGGATCAAGGCGAAGTCCTCCTTTGTCTATGCAAAGTCGTAGTCTTTGTTGCTAGGCTTTGGGTTCAAACCTGTAAGGTACCTATCGTCTAACAGCTGTATATTAAACAAAACATTGAGCATTTTTTATCAAATTGATAAATTGATGGGGATTGTTGGATTTTTTAGGGCTTTTTGGTAATTTACCGATTGGAGAAAAGAAGGTAATGGAAAAAAGAAAAGGAAATGAGGTGGGACAACTTGTCGGTGGGAGAAGCCAAAGGGATAAGGCTGGAGACTTACTCTCCAACCCGATCCAGGCTTGCGTGTGAGGCTGGTGACTTCCGAGTGCATCGATCGACGTCATGGGGGGACTGCTTGGCAACGGCAGCACTGGTTGCGCCAGTGGCCCGGCGATTTCGACGCTGGTGGTTGGATAAAGCCATGTCTCGCCTGTGTAGTCTCTATGTGGAAGCCGCCTCCATCTCCTTTCTGGTATTCGGAAAAATAAGTGAGTTCCCCTCTGTGTTTTGGGCTTCTTCTTCTCCGATTGAGCTTCGGCTTTTGGATCTTTGGTCTACTGCGCTGCCTTGTTTGCCTTGGCGCTGGCAGCAGTAAAGTTCTACCCTTCCTCCTTGTGCAATCCCTATTTGGTTCCTTGCGCCATCTTTCTGTTGAAATTGCTGCAAGGAAATTTGGGGGTTTTGCCTTCGAGGATTGGACTCAACTGGTCTTTGGCTTGATTTTGGTGAGGAAGAAGAACCTCGATTTGGTTCTTGGTGACTGGTGCTCTTGGGGTGCATTTTTGCCAGTGCATCTTCAGTGGTCTTGTGCGGCATCCCCTATGCCTCAACTTCGTCCTTTCGGTGTGTCCCGAATTGCGAAGAACTGCATTCTATCTCCGACGACCATGTCCTCACACAGCGGCATAGCGGGCGATTGGTTTTCTAGTCGGCACCCTTAAGCGTGCCTTGTCCTGATTTCTTTTCGGTGGTTTTGATTACCATCGGCTTTGTGATTATCACTTGTCAAAATCTGGAATTGATTTGATGCTAGTATTGGGAGATATTGCTAGTGATTCTGTGGGTTCGGTTTAATAGCTCAATGTTGATTGTCAAAATCTGAAATTGAAATGATAATTGAAAACAGACTTGAGCCAAATTAGATTGCTTACTGTTGTCAATCTTTTATCTAGCCGCTTATACACTTTCTGTAGTTTAGTTCTGACCGAAAGAAGTTTGATCATTTTATACTGTGATCTTGTTCATTCTTTGTGAAACATCTGCACTGATATTCTGTTTATAGAAAAAATTGTGTGCTGGATTTGTGATTTCATTCACACTGATAGTTAAATGATACTATGTTAACTGAAAGTATAAATTGCTATTTTGAGATAAAACTTGACATATTAGCAAAGCTTTAGTTTGAGCTAGTGGTCTGTTTTGTAGTTGTCATATTTGATTGGTGAAGAGATATTAACATGAGTGCTGTGATATCCAAGATTATATCTTGTACAACTAGCCTTCTAAGAGTAATAAACAATCTTCTAGATCTTAGCATTATGCTAATTTTAATTATCCACATGATCTATGTGTTGAGCATATTATCATATTTAAATGACTTAAATAACTTTTATGTGTATATGTTAATTTTATCATTTAAATACTGCTAAAATTATACTTTAATTATTGTTAATTATACTAAAATTAATTTTAAATATTTGCTAAAACCACTATTTTTACATCAACTTAGGAGAGAACACAAACTCGCACGCAAGAAGCGCATCCATCCATCGATCCTTGCTCGTATCAATCAAGCACAATGCTTGCATCCATATATATCCAGCCAGTCGCTTGCATCGCTTTCCATCTTGACTCTTGAGAGCCTATCGCATCCTTGCCACTCCGCAAGCGCAATGGCGACGAGGTCTATCGGGTTGCTGTTGCTGTGCTGCGCCGCCCTCTTCCTCCTGCAGGCCGTCGCGTCCTCCGACGCCGCCGGCACGCCGGACGGGTCGGAGGAGTGGGGGTATGTCCAAGTCCGGCCGAGTAAGCGCTACTACTAGATCATCGTCATCGAATCGTTGTCGATTACGTGCTTGCCGCATCTTCTTCTCCTTGCTGCTGCTGCTCGCTCACGCACGGTGATGTATGTCATGGCAGAGGCGCACATGTTCTGGTGGCTGTACCGCAGCCCGCAGCGCGTGGACAACGGCACCACGCCATGGCCGACCGTGCTCTGGCTGCAGGGAGGGCCGGTCAGTACTCAGTAGCTCGTCTCGTCTCAACTCTAGTTTCGCACCACCATTAAAAGGCAATCATATCAAGAGCTAGCTAGCTTGTTTCTATTCGGTCGATTGCATGCAGGGCGCGTCCGGAGTCGGGTACGGCAACTTCATGGAGATCGGGCCGCTGGACACGGACCTCAAGCCCCGCGCCTCCACCTGGCTCGCCAAGGCCGACCTCCTCTTCGTGGTAACTACTAGTACTTCTTGGTGAATGCAAAAATGGCAATGCCAACGCCAATGGCGAATTGTTCTGGCATGCGTGCAGGACAACCCCGTGGGCACGGGGTACAGCTTCGTGGAGGGCGGCGACATGAGCCTGATGGCGCGCACGGACGGCGAGGCTGCGCGCGACCTGACGACGCTGCTGTGCGAGCTCTACCGGAGCAACAAGCGCCTCCGGGGGAGCCCGCTCTACATCGTCGCCGAGTCCTACGGCGGCAAGTTCGCCGTCACCACCGCCCTCGCTGCGCTCAAGGCCATCCACCGCGGACACCTCGCCGCCAAGCTCGGAGGTCAGGCAGCAGCTCGTTAACTAGTCCATCCATTCCATTTATTATGTATCTCTGTTGATTCTCTATAGGCATGTATTCATGAATCCACGTACGTACGTATATACGCAGGAGTGGCTCTTGGAGATAGCTGGATTTCACCGGAGGACTTCGTGGTAATTAAGTGTAGTCAACCTTAATCTGAGTGCTGTTTTGATTTGGATTATGTTGGATTCTGGATTCGGTTCTGCTGTGTTTGCAAATCAAAGTGATTCTATGATTTGTTTATTAGTGACATGAAGCTTTTGATTTGATCGAATCGAATTGAATGGATGGTACGTTGCGTGTGCAGTTGTCGTGGGGGCCGTTGCTGTACCAACTGTCCCGCCTCGACGAGAACGGCCTGCAGCAGTGCAACAGGTAGGAAAGCCTCCGTGTTGTGTTAATGGCCATGGCCACCCAGAATCTGTCTTGTTTGCTTAATTTCCCAACTGATGATGAGCAGGCTGGCGAAGCAGATCACGGAGCAGCTCAAGGCGAAGCAGTACGCGGACGCCGAGAAGTCGTGGGAGGACCTCGAGTCCGCCGTCGTTGAAAACAGCGACTCCGTCGTACGTTGCTTGCTCCATCTTGTCTTAATGCTGCTGCTGCTACTAGCCATCTTCTTCTCCTTGTTGTGGTTGCTGCTGCTGCTGCTGTTGTTTGGAATCTTAACAACTAGATGGTGATGGCATTGTGTAATTGTGAAGCTGTGACAATGCAGAACTTCTACAATTTCCTCAAGGACGCGTCGTCAGAGGACTCAGCCACCACGCAGCGCAAGAGGTCGCTTGCGTCCTTCAGTAAGAACGGCTACTCCAAATACCTGAGCTCCACGGTCACAAGAGAAGGGGGCCTCCACGGCCTCATGGACACTGTCATCAAGAACAAGCTCCGCATCATCCCCAAAAATTTCAGGTACCCTTCACAATGCGAAACCTTGGGCAATAAATTTTATCATTCAGTGCTAGCTATAGTATAAACTGAAATTGTTCTGTCCGTTCTGGTGTGCAGCTGGGGAGAACAGTCAAATGATGTGCGTGAAGCTCTTGCAGGAGACTTCATGAAACCAAGAATAGATGAGGTAATTCAATAATTGTACGGTTGTATCTGCTAGTATTTTCCTTTAATTTCAACTGCAGCTAAAAGAGATTACTCTGCGTTATTAGTAGTAACTTTGACTTAACATGCATGCAGGTTGATGAGCTCCTGAAGCTTGGTGTGGATGTTACAATTTACAGCGGACAGGTATAAAAACGTCCTCACGATTGGCAGGCACAAGCATAGCTTGCTCTGCCCGAGTTGTTGGTGTCTGCATGTTCTTGGACAGATAGATTCATAAAATCGTTAGCTCTCACTTGCAGCCAAAGACCAAAGCCTACACTTATTCCTGACAGATGAATGTCACAGTGCTGTGTTGTGTTGTGCTCAACACTTGTCAGGATGGGCCGGCAAATCAAGTGGCACGTGCTCTGGGACCTCAATAGGAATATTGCACATGACAAAACAAGCACTTGGCTATGTAAGTAGGTTCGGTATTTTGAGTACAGTACATGTTGCACGGCTGGATAAACATACAAGTATATATATGGTCCGTGAATTGAAGGTATCATGAGCCTGATCTCTAGGTGCAAGATGCGGTGATGTCATATCCTTCCTAGGCTTATCACCGGCATCTGGACTGGAATGTTTGCTCGATGCTGTCTTGTTAATTATAACTTTTGTTTTTAGTAAACTGCAAAAGATAACTCTATTTAAAAGACACAAGTTAGAGCAGCAAACAAGCACCTGAGTCCTGACATGTGACGACTCGCCGGTTTGTCTTAGGTTCTGAACTGTTCTCTGAAAGTGTGGACAATTATATTAGCAAACCAAATGCATTTTTTAGAAAACTCTGCAGATAACTAGCTAAATATGAAATCACGCATTGCATAATGAGGTTTACTTTGGTTCTTGCAGTTTGATCTGATCTGCGCAACCAAGGGAACACTGGATTGGGTTCAGAAACTAAAGTAAGTGTTGCAAATTGTGCAGAATCCACTTCTCTGATCACTATGTAAATTGTAAAGACAAGCGGTTTTAAATGCTCATGCATGTGTGTTGTTCTGTCAGGTGGGGCGACCTGAAGAACTTCACAAGCTCACCCAGAGTGCCTTTGTACTGCAATGGGGATGAAGCAGCTGGCACCCAAGCCTTCGTCAAATCCTACAAGAACTTGAAATTCTACTGGATACTCGGAGCTGGACACATGGTAATTGATCAACCTCTTCTTCCATTAACATATCAGATAAGCACGTCATTGTTGCAAATTGTGGTGAGCTGTATCTTGAGTGTATGACATGCAAATGCAGTAAATTTGTCCAGCCCTAGCCATTAGGATTTTCATGCAGAAACAGTTATAGGTAGGGAGGGAGCTAGGACAGGCAGGTGAACTGCTGTAGTGGCTTCTTCAATGTTTGAGGGATTCATGCTACTAATGCTGAACTTTTCTTCTCTTGCTGACAGGTACCAATAGACAAACCTTGCCTTGCATTGAAGATGCTGGGTAACATTACACAATCTCCTGCTCAGTAAAAAGAAGACACTACAGGCTCACACCAATTGAAGATTCTTTTCTCTTTATTTTTTTCTCCTTTCATTTATTGTTTTCACAGAAAAAAAAAAAGGTAATCATAGTATTGATGAGACAAGAAAGATACTGAGAAAGAGCGCTATTTGACTATCTTATAGTACTGGTGCAGCTGCATTTTCGGTGACAGGGTACAATCAAAATTTATTGCATCCAGGCGTTCTGTTCACTGAGTCATGATCCGACCTGACCTGCTTCTTACTACTACTGTACTCTCCTCTTTTTGTTTGTTACCTGTTCACTGTTCAACATGTAGTGCATCTGTAATGGAATAACCGAATGAGAACAAACATGAAAAAAAATCATTCTTAACTCACATATCATAGCACACAATTTCAGTTTTTTTATTAATTAAACCTTTTTCAATTTTATTTTTTTATTATTAATCCTTTACCAACTTTATTTCCAATTCTAACCCTTTTGGCTACACCACCACTCCCGAGCTCCGTAGCCAGAAGAGCCAGATTTGGAAATAAAGTTGATGAGGGATTAATAATAAAAATAAATTTAAAATGGGTTAATTAATTTAAAAAGTTCTTGGTATTCAGATCTATTGCAGAAAAAATAAGCTTTGGTTTTGCATGTTACAGCCATTGCGTTCGATTCTCATTGCTTTATCGGCTATGAAAACTACATCCAAGAACATATATTGCATAAAAATATACGTGCATATAACCATACTATCTTGATCGTTTATTCAAGAATCTCCTACTCGCCGTTCTTACATGTGAATACAACAAAATCCAGTGCAAAGCCTCTGAAACTGCATCCTGGTAGCCTAGTGCTACTTTTCTTACTTCAATTTCAATTTGTCCAACTCCTTGTCCCAGTTAAGACCAAACATTTGGCGACCAAAGGGTACAATCAGATTGTATCGGAAAACCTGCAATTTTCCAGCAAAACAATAATCCAGATCAATCCATTTTGACGTATTCACTATACTTATTGGAGCTGGTGAAGAGTGGCACCTTGTCGTTTAATTGGCGAACTTGTTCTTGGAGAATCCTGCAATCATCATGCCAGGTCGAGCCATCGTCTTCGGAGCGGTTTGCCCAAGCCTTCCTTAATGCTGACCTCCAGCCCGCAATCATGCCACGGATTTCCTTGTTCAACTCAACCCATTCGGGTGCACAACCGTTCCTTGAAAGTATCCTGTAAAGGGTGTCTTCCGCAGGATCCGCGTGAGGGTTCGAATTGAGGTTCAGGGGTTTGCCCTTCCCAGGTAGGTTTTCGAAATGCCCTTCCTCCATTGAATGCCATATTCTTTGTTCCACAACGTTCACTATGTCAGTCTCGGATCTGCAATATAGCACGAAAGTTACAAATTTGGGCAACCGCCTTTGACACAATCAGTAATGCACAGGTATCAGATATATCAATACGAAACAAGCCTGAACATTTGTCCAGTCCGCAATTTGGTAAATTAGCATAAGCATCGACTGACATAGAAGCCAAGAGATCCGAATGTAGTACTCCACGGATTGTTGGCTAGGTTGATTGTGATGTGCTTCGTACAATACAAATAATTGAACTGAGAGATTGAGATACCTTTGTCAGATCCGGCTGTACATGAATCTGACTAGATGGAAATGAATCTGAGAAAACACGATCGTACTTCAGAGTTTCAGTGGTTTTCTGGGATCTTGAACAGAGTAAAGGAACTAGGGTTCCAATGATTCTAGACTAAACTACGAAAGCTAAAGAATATGTGTTTTTCCGTGCTTTCATTCCACGCCAAACCAGGCTTAAGTATCTAGAGTTTTAAAAGTGGAATCCAAAGCAAAACAGTAAAGTAAATGAACTATGAAGATTAACTTCAGGTAATCGACAATGACGTGACGTCTTCATCCCTTGTCGGATTCTAAGGGTGAAAGCTGGACCGCACGATGTTCCCTTGCGCTCTCTACGTCAATCTGCACCGTATATGTGGTTAAAGTGAACTCGCTGAACCATTACTTTCACTGCCGACTATCTCTTGAACCAATTCGCTGAAATCAGAACCTGAGAGATTGAGAAGTAGAGACCTTCATTTCAGTACTATTGGTGCAGCAGGAATGGCTTCTGGAAGCATCTCTCGACACCACGCCTCATCGGAGGGTTCTCATGGCAGCTATGAGGTTTCAGTGGGATGAGCTCATCCCAAGGATTTCGACACGGCGGGGGCGCAGCACGTGGATGGGGATCGATCGGAGGAAGAAGATGGAGCGGTGCCTTCGGCGAGGCCTGGGCTGGTTCTCCTTGGGCCGGCCCATAGGTATGGAACATCCACTGCTGATATATATGCTCACTCGTGGCGTAGGGTTCCGATCTCCTTGTGGCGGTCGATTCCAAAAATCTCGGTTCCAGGTGACCTCGGTTTTCTCGCCAGGAGGGGTGAAATCCATAGATTTGGGGATTCAGCAAGAGTGGTTCGGCGGATTGGTGAGCCAACGCCCTTGCTTAGATCCTTTGCCGAGGTCGTGCGAGGAGAGGAGATGGACCAAGGTAGAGGAAGGTTTCCCCGTCGTTTTGGCGGTGGATTTCGCTCATGGGTTGGGGGCAAGCGCAACGCTCCTGAGGAGTGGATGGAGGAGGATGGTCTGCTTTCGGAGACTGAGCTGCGAGAAAAAGCGCAATGTGAACAAGATCAGAAGCGAAGGCTTCAGATGAACGTACAAGGGGGCCCTCAGAATCAAGGTTTGCATCAAGGTTTTCAGGATTCTTCTAGATCTGATTTTCGTCCTTTTGGGGGTATTTTTTGTGATTCTTCGTCTCAAGTTAAGGGGTTGCATGATGATTCTAGTAGAGATCGTAAGGGGTCAGAGGGGGTTTTCCGTCGTGACGGGGCTGCGTGGGGGCTGACTAGGGGTGGTTTTGCACATCGGGGTGATTTTCGTGATGAACAGTCCAAATCTGGTCCCAAGTGGGAGGATTCTGCAGGTGCAAGTAAGAAAGAAGATTCACAGAAGGGTTGGGGTGAATCACACACTGGGATTCTCAGAGCTGAAGATAGGGGCACTTGTTTTAGATGCCTTCAATCTGGCCATCATCAGGCTAGGTACAACAATCCCCCAATATGCTACAAGTGCAAGAAATCTGGTCATCTAACATCTAGTTGTCCTGATGATAGGAAATTGCAGGGGTTGAAACTTTTCGGTTTTGGGATTCCGGGACAAGGATTTCATAGTCTTCAAGTTCCTGGACTTCAGTTGTCAAAACAACAGGCAGCCACGGGGGTGGTTACTGTCAAAGAGGGAATAGCTAATGTTCAAAGGATTAAGGCAGAGTTGAAGCATTTAATCCAATCTAACTGGGATTGGAAAGTTAGAAAAATTTCAGATGCTGAATATGCTGTTGTGTTCCCATCTAAGTATGCGTTAGAAACTTGGTCCAAGGCTAGGGGTGTGGAATTAGCTTTGCACTCTATAAAAGCTAAAGTAGAAAAATCTTCTCTAGATCCAGATGTCTCATCGGTTCTATCAACTTCGTGGGTTGAAGTTTCTGGGATACCTTTGTCAGCAAAAACGGAAGAGTTAGTGAAAGAAATCACTAGCACCGTTGGAGAACCTCTGGAAGTTGATGAAATTAGTTTGATGAGAGCAGGACCGGTTAGGGTGAAGATTCATTGCAGAGATCCATGCCAAGTTAATTGCTTTGTTGAGGTTTTTATCAATTCTGTTGGGTATGAGATAAAATTTGAGGTTGAAGGAAGATCCACTTTGGGGAAGGGGGATCCTCCTAAAAAACCAAGCGACAGAAGACCTGATAGGAAAGATGAAGAGGACGAGGAAGAGGAGGACTCCATTGACAGTTCCCATAAAATTGAATCGGAGAAATTGGCTGAGAAATATGGGAATGACTCTCAAAAGTTCTCAGATCAGAAAGGTGGAGGTAATGGGAAAAACATTCAAAAAAGACTAGATGCATCCTCTGAATCTGAGGATTTAGGTAAAGGGAAGGAGCTTGCAGAGGTGGACTTGGTCAACAATGCTTTCAAGATTGCACCTCTAGCTTTTAGTTTTCCTATTCATCAAAAGGGGGATGCAAAATTGATGAAGCCTGGGGAAAATGTAGAGTATCTGGAGGAATGTGTCTCTCCTTTGGCTCAAAAGGACAAAATTCAAAAGGGGGTGAGTTAGTTGTGTATACTGAGGGGGGTCGGGGGACCCACTCTGTTATCTGCTTCTCTCTGGCATTGTTTACACACTCCTTCAGATAAGCTCAAGTCTGATCCATATTAGTCTACAGGGGAGTTTAACACCTCAGGTTCAGTCTAAAATTTGTCACAGGAGGGTTAATTCAAGCAGATAAGGTTGATACTATCAGTACTGAGGAGGTTTGTGAAGGGGCAGAAGATGGCATTTCCCTTGCAGAAAGTGAACAAGAATCTCTATTAGTTTCTAATGCTGATGATTTGGCTGAAGTGTGGATGTCACCAAAGAAAAAGGGGAGAAGAGGTACGATTATTGAACCTGCTTTGGCAACTAGAAAGAGCTCAAGGATACAAGATCAAGGGATCCCAATGGAGAAGAAAGCTTCTAGACTAAAATCCATTCAGAATCAGGAGACACAAGGTATCACTACTAACTCTTTTAATGTTCTCAATAGTACTCATGCTGAATATTTAGAGAAAGTAGCTATTTCTTGTGGTATTGTGCTGGGCTCTCAGTCCCAAGCTGCTAGTGAGATTATCTCAGCTATGTAGGCCCAAGAAATAGTTAGGGCTGCCTTAGCCCAAGCAGAGAAAGAAAAGTCTACTCAGGGGAGCACTGAATCCCAAAGTCATCAGAGGGAGACCTCTGAGGAAAGTGGACATCTAGATATAATAGATAATGAGCTGAGGGGTGCTGCAGGTTTCAAACTAAATAAGAAAGTGCTCAATAAGCAGAAAAAAAAAGAGGGGTGGGGGGCTTTACTTCTAAATCATGAAAGTGCTTTTTTGGAACATAAGAGGGTTGGGAAGAGCTGCAAGGAGAAGGCAGCTTAAGGAGATTGTTTGTTCTGAGGGGGTTGATGCTGCGGGGTGCAGGAAACTATTAAGAAGGATTTTTCTGCCAGAGAGCTCAAGAGTTTGGTGGGGGATTCTTTTTTCAAATGGCATTGGATCCCAGCTAGAGGTCATTCTAGAGGCATTTTATTGGGGGTCAAGCAAGATTTTTTGGAGATGGAGGAATGTGATGCAGGAAATTTTTTTGTGAGTGTGGTGGTCAGGAACAAGATTTCTAATCTGAGATGGGAGCTATTAGTTGTTTATGGACTTGCTCACCATGATCTAGTCCATTCCTTTTTAGAGGAGTTGGATAAGAAATGCAAAAATACTAGTCTTCCTTTGGTCTTAGGGGGAGACTTTAACTTGATTAGGGAAGCAGGGGACAAGAGTTCTGATAATGTGAACATAAATCTTATGAATTTGTTTAATAACTTCATTTCTGATAACAAGTTGATTGAGATAAAAAAAAGGGTGCTAAGTTCACTTGGACTAATAAACAACAATATTCCATTATGGTGAATCTTGACAGGGTGTTAGTGACTACTGATTGGGAAGCTAAGTTCCCTCTTTACCATGTAAAGTGCTTGGTTAGAGTTGGTTCTGACCATAATCCTATTCTACTTGACTCTGGTGAAGATATAGTGGTGAAAAAGGGGAGATTTTTCTTTGAGAAAAAATGACTTTGCAAGGAGAATTTCAGAGAGATGGTCAAAATTAAGTGGACTGAGTTTAGTAATAGAGCTTCAGTCAATACTTACTCCCTAGACAGGTGGAATGGGTGTATTGCAGCTCTGAGATGCTATTTGAGAGGCTGGGGGACCAATGTGAATGGGGTTTATAAAAGGAACAAGAAGAATATTTTAGAACAGATCAAAGGTTTAGATGTGTTGGCAGAGAGGAGGGGCTTTACTTCTGAAGAATGGATTCAGAGATATCACTTGGAGTCTGAGATGGAATTAGTTTACGAGGTGGAAGAAAAACATTGGCAACAGAGGGGTAGTGTAAACTGGATGATTCAAGGGGATGCTAATACTGCATTTTTTCACAACTGTGCTAATGGAAGAAGGAGAAAGAACTATATATTTAGTTTGGATCACGAAGGAGTTAACATTGCAGACAAGATTGCCCTCAGAAACCACATTTATGGTTTTTATAAAACTTTGTTTGGCTCTGAAGAGAGCCAAGGGGTGAGCTTAGCTCAAGAAACCTGGAACATAAAACATAGTGTCTGCAGCAGATAGTGAGGTTTTGGTTCAAGATTTCACTGAAGAGAAAGTATTGAAAGTCATTAAAGAACTACCTACCAATTCTGCTCCTGGTCCTGATGGGTTTCCTACTGGGTTCTATAGAGTTTTGGGGGGGCAATTAAAGATCAGTTCCTAAACTTGGTTAGAGATTTTTTTTAGGGAAATTAGATCTGAAGAGATTGAATTTTGGAGTTATTACTCTTATCCCCAAAATCAAAGAGGCTAATACTATCAAACAGTTCAGACCTATCGGTCTACTGAATGTGAGCTTTAAAATTCTGACAAAGATCTTAGCTAACAGATTGGAAGATATTGTGGATAAAATTATTAATGAAAGTCAGTCTGCCTTTATCAAGGGCAGAAACATTTTAGATGGAGTAGTTGCTCTTCATGAAGTTGTCAATGACATGAAGCATTCAAAGAAAAAGGGGTGATTTTGAAACTTGATTTTGAAAAGGCCTATAACAAGATACATTAACTGTCCCAAAAGTGGGGTATTTGTGTTGGGGTGTAACAATGACGAGGCTTCTAAAATAACAGACAAATTCAATTGCAAATTGGCTCAGTTCCCCTTTACTTATTTAGGTATTCTGATTGAGGATGGACATGTGGAGGATAAAGTAGCTAAGAATGTTGTTTTTAAACTGGGGAAAAGGTTGGACAATTAGAAAAATAATTTGCTATCTTCTGGAGGAAGACTGGTGATGGTGAATAGTTGTCTGAGCAGTCTGCCAATTTACACCATGGATTTTTATCAATTAAGTGAGGGCAGTCATAGAAGAATGGATTCAATCGGATCTAAGTTTTTCTGAAGAGGAGCTAGTGATAAATTTAAATATCATATGGTGAAATGGGAGGCTGTGTGCAGACCTAAAGATTTTGGGGGTTTAGGGGTTATAAACACAAGAGTGATGAATGACTGCTTGTTAACTAAATGGATTTGGAAGATCTATACAGCTAAAAATGAGTTGTGGTTTAGAGCTTTAAAGGCCAAGTACTTCCCTGGAGGTAGTTTTAGAGATGCTAGCCCTTTGAATGGATCTCAGTTTTGGAAAAGTCTGCATAAGGTGAAACACTTATTTGACAGGGGTGCTAGCTTCCAGTTTAGGGATGGTCGCAATATTGCTTTTTGGACAGATGTTTGGATTGGTAATTGTCCTTTGAATGTCCAATTTGACAAGCTATACAAGATTTGTCAATCTCCTGCTGCTAGCGAGGTTGATTGCTTCTTTGAGGAGGGCTAGATTTATTAGAAATTTTGGTGAAGAGGAGATTAGACAATGGTGTCTCTTGAAAAACTTTATCATGGACATCGATTTACATGGGGAAGTGGACAAAGTTTTTTGGTGTATGGAGAAAACAGGTCTGTTTTCAGTAAAATCTATATATAGGCAGTTGGTTTTTGGGGGGGTTATTTGCTGCAAATTTCAAAAGCTTTGAAAAAAGTAAAATTCCTTTAAAAGTTAAAATTTTCATTTGGCAAAGTTATCTAAACAGGTTCCAAATAGCTGATCAATTGAAAAAAAAAAAGGTGGAAAGGAGAGGAGAATTGTGTTCTCTATAAGGGGGGATGAAAGTATTGATCATATTTTGTTTTCTTGTGTGTTAGCTAAATTTGCTTTGTTTTGTATGAAGGAGGTGTTAAGCTGGGAGAGAATTCCTACTTCTTTAGATGATTTCCAGTTATATTGGCGAGAAAAGAGGGGGACTAATAATTACCATATTACTTTGTTTAGTTTTGCAGCTCTTGCTTGGAATCTTTGGAAAGTTAGGAACTAGATGGCGATTGAGAGGAGTTTCCCTAAGCAACCTATTGAAGTGATTTTCAAACTTATGTCTTATTTGCAGCATTGGAAGGTCCTCACCAAAGGGGTTGAGAGAAGTATTCTGGAGTGCTTTTTGATGAAGTGTGCAGACTGGATTAGGACCACTAGTTCGGCTACTACTTAAAAGCCCTTGTCTGTAAAAGCTTTTTTGATTGATGCTTTAGCTTTGTCAATGGTTGCTTCTGTTGTGCTGGTCTTTCTTGGTTAGCTGGCGATCCCAGCTTGGTGACGTTTAAATACCTTGTGAGAACCTTGTTATTTGCTTTCTATAAAAGCAGGGTCTTTCCCTTTGTCAAAAAAAAAGAGAGATTGAGTAGTAGCTAAGAGCAGCTTGCTGGGTGCATGAGTCTCAACTAAGCTCAGAAGTACATCATCTTTTACACAAAAAATTGTCTAGGAACATCCTCCATCTTCTTGGTTGACGCCAACGACAATTCAACACAATTGATGACCTTAATTATATTACCATCGGCAAGAGATTTCTAATCAATGTTGCACACCATCTTAAAGTTGGATAGGTTTTGAACAAATGCATCATCGAAAATAGTGACCAGCAATTTGGCCATCATCGCCCAGAACCCAGAGGTAGCTTTGAGCAATAACATCGCTCAGGGCGGCACAGCGTATGGAATCACAATGTTATGAGTAGAACCATTGTTATTAAGTCGCGCGATTAGTCGCGACTAATCGACGATTAGTCGACAAGTCGGTACATAGCTTCCAACTAGAGCCAACGACTCGACTAGGAGGGCTAGTCGTCCGACTTGCCGACTAATCGGCGGCTAGTCGCGATTAGTCGAGCGTGGCTAGCCGCTCGACTTGTTGGCCCACTGTCAGCTTGAGAGGGGAGTAGGGGGGAGAGAAAGGGGAGGAGTAAGAGGTGCCGGTGGTGTTGGCGACGCAGCGGCGGTGGCGTGCGTGAAGCAGAGGAGAGAGCCTCGACTCGACTTGCGATACCGCGGCGGCGACGACGAGAGGGAGGAGGGAGAGGAAGAGGGAAGGAAAGGGGAGTAGGGAGAGAGCAGGGAAGAGAAGAGAGAAATACCCGCGACGGCGAGGGAAGGGGCTGCGGCGACGACGGTGAGAGAAGGGCAGCGGCGACGGACAAAGGCCGCTGCGACAAGGTCGCCGCCGCCGAGCTGTGACGAGGCTTCTTCACCTCCTGGTTAGTGTCCTGTCCTCTCCTCCCCTACAAAATGAAGCGAGGAGGCGGGAGGGGGGGGAGGCCGGGTTGCCGCCGGGAGGGGTTGGGGGGAGGGAGCTCGAGCCAAGAGGGGGAGCACCCGCTGGGAGGGGGAGGGGGAGGGGGAGGGGAAGCAGGGGAGCACGAGCCGGGAGGGAGAGGGGGAGCACCTTCGCCCTCTGCTTGCGCTGCGCAGCTGCGCCTGCTTGTGCTGCTCTGCCTCTTCTTGCCTCTGCTTGCGCGCTTGCACTGCGCTGTCTGTAATGCTCTTGCTTGTACTGTAGCATGCCGACTAGTTATGGCTAGTCGCGACTAGTCGGTCGACTAGTCCACAAGTCGGCCCCCTTACGACTCGACTCGACTTTACGACTTAATAACCTTGAGTAGAACACTATGCTTTGAGTAGAACAAGGGGTTACTCCCCAGGTACTCCAAATTTGGATGGTTCATGAGTTTGACATGGTGACTTTAGAATTGCGTGCTGACTTAACTCATGTGACAAGATGTCGGAGCTAGTTAAATTTCCACAAAATAAGGTAATGGTGGTCGTTGTCATTGTGAATCTGAAAACAAAAGTACTAAGATATCATAGTACAAAACAGATTTACGTGTTTGGCATGGTAGTTATGTTTTCCAGTTGCATGGTAGTACCCTTTGCTCAAAGTGACTTATATTTGGGGGGCCAATTGCTTCGAGCAAATAATTACCGTGTATTCAAACCCTACGCCTCGCACTAGGCATTTGGTTTCTTGTCCTATCTTCTTTATTAATATAATAGGTAGCCCTCCTGCCTGTTTCTTTAAAAAATATTCGTTCTTGTTACAACATTTAAGAGGACCGTAGCCGTGCAAGGCGTGTGATTGCGTAAATGTCTACCTATCCCCGGGAAAGGTATTAAATTTATAGCATAATTAACATGTAGTGATCTAATTGCACGAAATAACCAAACCTTCAGGCCTCGTAAGTTCGGGGTACGTATCAGGTTGGGCCAAGATTGTAGAGATACTTACACATCCAACAACAATAAAGCTACAAGTTTTTTCCTTGCGAGTGTGGTGGAGGCTGGTGCGGAGAGGAGGAGGAGGAGGGATGGGGAAACCTGACGGCGTTGGAGCGGCCGCGGAGTTCGGGAGGGAGCTTGCGGTCGTTGACGGCGTCCATGACGGCGGCGAGGCGGTGCTGGGACGACGGCTCCTTCTTTTTGTCCGCCGACGGCGAGGGGGAGGCTGCGGCTGCCGCCGGGTCGGCGCTCCACGAGGCCGACCAGAACGCCCTGCGGCGGGTGGGCGCGAGGAGGCGGCGAGCTGCGACCGCCACCGCCATTGGAGAAACGAGAGGGGGCCCGAATTGGTTGGAGTCCCCGTGCCGTGACTGCAAGGCTATCTGGCTTTGAGAAATCGGCTAATGGGCTGTAAGCTATTTGGCTGGGGCTTGTTGTTTCCACGTTTATTGAGTGGGCATAAAAGGGATGGGCCTCCGAATGTTGCCACCGTACTCACTTGGGGGCAAATCTGTTCGCCTGTTGCGTTCTTGTTCGTATATTAATTCCTACTAGAAGCAGATGCATGCGAGGTGCAGAGATTTTTGGCGTAGATGCATGCATGGTGATCTGATCCGAGTCTGACCACTGCTAGGCTAGCTATTCGTGATCTAGTTGAGCGATTCTATCGGCGGCGCGAAAGCTGTTGGTTTCATATGGAGACGGAGACGAGACGGACGGATGGTTGTGAATGCATGCAATTGCATGGCCTCCACAAAGTCAGCTGCAACAATGGCGACCTAAACGGCCTTTGATTACACCTCTCTCATCGAGTTTTAAGAGTAACCTTCCCTGCTGACCTGACAGGTCCCCGTGTGTATATATAGAGAGAGAGCTAGCGATCGACAGAAACACAGAGACGAGAGAGGTGGCTGACTGAGATCGATCAGATCTAGAGACCTCAAAACGCCAGCAACACTGTACGCGCGTCACTGCTATTCGTCCGTTCGGTTAGCTAGCTAGCTAAAGAAGAAGAAGCACAAGCACAAGCAGAAAACCGGCCGCTAGCAGGATCCATGGCGGCGTCTTCAGCTGACATGGAGAGGATCTTCAAGAGGTTCGACACCGACGGCGACGGCAAGATCTCGCTGTCGGAGCTGACTGACGCGCTGCGGACGCTGGGGTCGACGTCGGCGGACGAGGTGCAGCGCATGATGGCCGAGATCGACACCGACGGCGACGGCTTCATCGACTTCAACGAGTTCATCTCCTTCTGCAACGCCAACCCGGGCCTCATGAAGGACGTCGCAAAGGTCTTCTGATCCATCGTCAATTCCCGTCCATCACTTCACTTCTCATCCATTCAGATCCACTCGACCCAACTGCGCATCAATTAATTGTTATATGCATGGCCTCTGTTTTTTTTCTCAACACGAAATCGGTCTTGAGCTTCGATCTTCAGTTCAGACCGGTCCTTCTTGATTTAGTAGTTTTGTTTAATTCTTGATCACCTCATCATTTTTCTTGTATTTTCCGGTCTTTATATCTACACCTTTTCGATCTTTGGCTTTCGATTCGTACGGGTGCCGTGCTGTCGCTGCCTGCGGACAAGAAACCGACTTACTGTAGCTTTGTTGGCTTGTAATTGGAGGAGCATCGATCGATCAGCTGCTAATTTTGCATTTTCGATGCCCTGGTTACTTGTAATCTAAACTGTTTATAAATTTTGCGGGCTGGTGGCCTGGTGAAGCCTCCGCCTGCTGGTCCTGTCAGCCTAGTGTCCGTGCGGCCTTGAAAATGAGGATGGTGCATGAGTACGTGATCAATCTTCGCACATGGCTTGGTACGGCCCGTCCAGAGGCGGTGGTCGTTCCTGTTTCGTGTGAGAACAATTGAAATTTGCGTGAAATTCATGCGCTCTAAACCGGGGTTTCCTCTCTTTGGACAAAAAAAACTAAACTAAACAGGGGCTAATGGGATACTCAAAAAGAAAGTTGAGTTACTAGAGCATCCACGGTGCGGTTACAGATCAGATTTATCATATCACTGCCACATCACACAAGTGCTAAGCTTACCTTTTTCTCTCCAGTGTTTAGTACCTCCTACCATCTTCAAAGGTGAGACTCATAGTGATTAAATTCAAAAAGAGATTCCCTCGGTCACTCTCCTCACCCTACCCACACCACCCCCTAGCTCCGGTTTTCTCTCTCGCACACACGCACCAACTTCGCTGTTAGGGTTGTTAAAATCATGATTCTAGTCGTAGAATTGTCCGACTCTACGAACCCACCAACGCCAAACGATCCTAGCAGTATCATGAGTCGTACTCGGTGGGATTGAGGTAGAATCACACTTCAAATCGTAGAATTGTATAGAATCGAGCTTCAAATCGTAGTATGAACATGAGGGAGAGATGGGAGATGGATGACAAAGAGTGGGGATGGAGCTAACCTAACCGTTGCTGCGCGTAGCCATCACCGTCGCTGGCCGCTGCTGCCACCTGGCCGCCACCGTTGCTGCTCGCCATTGTCGCATAGTTGTCGCCGTCGCCGACAACACCTGATGCTCTAGGGTTAGAAGTGGTGGAGAGATAGAGAGAGGGGTAGTCGGTGGGCTGGGTGAGATAGAGAGAGAGGAGAGTTGGATAGCTTGCTTGCTTGGTGGTGGGTTGCTTCCTTCCTTCCCCTCCGTTTTTTTTTCTTTTCCTTCCTTTTTCTCTTCCATGAAAATTCAGAGATGGTCGCCATAGTTGGTGAATAAGATAGACGATTATTAATCAAATTAGGTGCCAAATGACTAAATAAACACTCATATCACCCTTGGAATACTTGGTAAAATGAGAAAATATATTTTTGTTAGAATCAAGTAGAATCTTACATTCTACTATTCGATCCTAAAAAATGCGATCCTATCGGAGCGCCTCCGATCCGATTCTGGATCACGGTTCTGATAACCTTGCTCACTGCCGTCACCGATTCCATTGGCTCCGGCGACCATCGCCTCCAACCTCCACACCTCCCTCCTCCACCTCCACATCGTGCTCCCTCGCCTACCCCTTTCGCGCCAGCCTCCCCCCAGATTTCATTACCGCTGGTGCCCCCATTTTCTTGCCGGCTGGATTCCAGTGGCGACCATCGGATTCAACTGATGCGCATCTTCCTCTGGTGGACATGGCAATGGATCCAACCTTCGCGCCCTCACATTGCTCACCTCCTCAACACCACCGCCCGTGCAACCTTCCCCTTCCTCTTCTCCTACGGCGGCCATGGCGATAGGTGGTGGTGGAGGCGGCGACTGCTAGGGTTGGAGGAACAACGGATCTGGAGGCGGCGAAGAACATGAAGATTCAACTACTTCCACCAAGATTCGGTTTCCTTGTCGTCTACCTCGGCCGGCGCTGGCACCAGCGCGACACACGCGGTTTCATCGACCCGGGCTAGTTAGCAGCATGGCGCAGCATGGCGCAGCACGGCGACGCTTCCCTCCTGGCGCGTCGGTGCGGGTAACAGGGATGATGACAGGTAGCCGCCAAATTGTTTATTTTCTTTGTTCTGGTACCAACTGAGGTATATTCTCCTTGTTTCGGTACCAACTGAGGTACGGGACGTCTGCTTGATTCCGGTTGAAAAGGTTGCTCTAGTGTGAAGCACCGGTAAAAAGAGCACATTGGAGATGCTCTTAGCTGATTAGATAGTTACTAGACGCGATGCAATTCCAATGTAATGATGAGATCGGATGATCAATAATATATACGGTTGTCCTGTCTTTCTTTGAAATCAATCCAATCCAATCCAATCCAATCCTAATAGATAGATATCCCAATATTCCAATGCTGTGGTGTGGCGCGGTGCACTGCATGTCTGTGTGCCTCCCACCCGGGAGTCAGAATCATTCTCCACTTTGAATCCATCCGGCCGCCCGGCCGGCTGATTCTTCTTCTTCCAACCCTGCACAGCACTGGCGCTGCAAAGCAAAAGCGAAGCAATGAAGCATGCGCTCCTCCGATCGATCCTCCTTCCCGCCGCGCCATCATTACATTTCCTGGATTCCTCTAGCAGCCTAGCTAGATCTCTCTCATCTCTTGACAAGGACTGACGAGGAATCTCCCGCCTCTAGCTGGCTAAAGCCTAATAAAGGATCGATTAATTCTCTCAGTCTCAACCATTATTTGCTAATTAATTATTTCCCTCCAGACCATCTTCTACCTACGAATTCGATAGATAGATCGATCGTGCCTGCAATTGTCAGCAGCAACCTTATGGATCTCTCTGTTGTCTCAACTCTGAACGTACAGCGTATATGCTGCAGCATGCATGGTTGCTTTCAGTGCATACAGAGAGAGCTAGCCTGGCGGTCAGACCGGTTAGAGAGAGCTAGCCTGGCGGTCAGATCGGTTAGAGTGCTTTCAGTGCAAGGATGAATTTCGGATTAACTCTAAACTGGCTAACCGCGTCATGCAACTAAAATTTATGTGACAAAGTCGTGAATGCCAAATAGTAGTCTCATTACCACTGAAAACATGATTCACAACATTATTACATAAATCTGAAAGAGATAGGCGGAACAAGCCTCCGCACACATAGCCTTTACCAACAAATTGTCCACACTTGGACATTACAAATTTATTGGACTCAAATACGCCTAAAGCCATCTCTACACGAAGAGATCCGCTCACGATATTCTTATTGATAGATGGCACATGATGCACGTTCTTCGCTTGCACAATCTTCCCGAAGTAAACTTCGATCGATCGTACCAACACCATGAACATGGCATGTGACCCGCTCCCATTAGAACGTTGAATCCAGAGTGACCGTAAGAAGAGAACAATGAAATATCAAACACACATGTATATTAGCACCAAGATTCATCCACCAATCTAGATTGACATACGGAAAGAACAAAGAGGTAAATTACCATACCGATGTTCCCATCTCGAGTACCAACAACAACATTAGCATTTAGAATTCGCCTTGTCGATTCTTCCCACCCTTGCGTTGCAATCCTTGGCCCAATGACCAGTGTTCGCCACACAAAGCAAGGGCTATCTTTGTGTTCTTCTTCTTCTTCTTGAAGCTAGTTGTTTGTGCGATCTTGTTCTTGCCTTTAAACTTTTGAGCTTGGCCATTCTTTTTTTTGTACCACATTGGTACTAGAATGCCCCTCATTACCTCTAATATGTGTATCTTTTGCCCTCACCTTCTCTTCAACATCAAGAGACCCAATGAGATTTTCAACAGAAAACTCTTGTCTCTTGTGTTTCAGGGAAGTAGCAAAATTCCTCCAAGATGGAGGAAGCTTGGCAATAATGCCTCCCGCGACAAACTTGTCCGGTAACACACATTTGAAGTGCTCTAGTTCTTTGGCCATGGATTGTATCTCATGAGCCTGCTCAACTACGAACATCACAACCATTCTATAGTCATGATATTGCTCCATGAGATACAATTCACTGCCTGCATCCGAAACCCCAAACTTGGCCTCAAGTGCATCCCACATCTCTTTCCCAGTTTTGATCACCATGTATGCATCAACTAACTTCTCACCAAGAACGCTTATCACGGCACCTTTAAAAAGGTTATCAGCAGCCTCGAACGCTTGCTCCTGTTCAGGAGTAAGTGTTCCTTCAGGCTTGCCACTTGCCACATAAAAAACGTTCATGGCAGTTAGCCAAAGCACCATCTTGGTGCGCCACCTCTTGTAATTCGCATCGTCGAATTCAGAGGGTTTTAGCGCAGCGGCAAAACCAGTTGACGAAAAATGCCTATAATAAGGTTTTTGGATTGTTGAACGTATGAGCATTTTTCGAATTACTTTAATCCAGAAATATAGTAGATAAATCATGAGAATTACTCTAGTCATTTTCACAAAGTAAATGAACAAGAACACTATAGCCATACTAAGATCCGTATGACATAAACTAGTATACATATCTCGGTGTTCAAGTTAACAACGAGATAAGAAAACTAACCAACTAATATGTGTAAGATAGACATACCCGATGCGAGAGAAGGAGTAGCGGCAGAGGAGTTCCGCATCCATGAGCGGCAGCAGAGTCTTGTCGTTTGTCATGGCGTAGTAGTAGTAGTCGTGTAGTTGATGTAGACGTAGCAGAGAAACGAATGAAGAAGAAGAAGCGAGCAGTCGCGCGAACGCTCCCCAAAAACCTTATTCGTCGTCGCTCGTGCAAGCCTTCGATGACGATGGTTCCGGAGGCCTGCTCTCCCGGTGCGACCGTACACGCGCCTCGCCGGGATGGAGATCGCCGGAGACAGCAACAAAACCAGTGGTATACTATTGTCTTTCGTGGAGAGTGTTCATCAGCCAGAAGAACAAGTGATCTGTTCTATATAAAGGCAAAAACCCAGAGACTATAAACGGTCGTCATTACCCACTAGTAACTGTAGCCATTACCCAGTCACTAGTAACCGCAGCCATTACCCAGTCACTAGTAACCGCAGCCATTACTGCTACCGATTTCTGAAACAGAGCATGTTCTACTTAATGGCAAAAACAAAGAGACTAGAAACGGTCACCATTACTCACTAGTAACTGAACCGTTACTGCCAGCCGTTTGTTAATGCCATTAACTGTGAGTTAGTGCGTTTCAATTTTCGAATAGATAAAGAAAAACGCGCACGCACCGACACACGCACAGACGCGACACGCACGCACGGCACGGCACGGCACGGCGCGGCGTGGCGTGGCGAGCGAGCGAGCGAGCGCGCGCGTGTATTGGCTCTCTCCAATTCCACAAGGGGGCTACCACGTTCCACCTTTTAAAGTGGTGTAACTCCCATTCAACTCTCCATATGAGACTAAATAGTTTTAGCACATGCACATGGGCCTTTGGGATTTTTCAGGAATTGATTAGGATTAAACATGGGCCCAGCCTGTATTAATTCCAACATCATGCACCGTGAAGGCGATGAATTTTCTGGAATTGGTCAAAGTCATGACTTTCAGTACATAGGTGTTGTGGGGACCCCAAAATTGAATCTGTTTCAAATCAAGTGATTGCACAGAAGGTACAACCTAAATGAAAGCAATTTCAAGTCCCAGATATGCGTCTCATGTTAGCTCCTAAGGATCAGTGGCTAACATGCACATATCCAACACAACATGGATCACATCCATAGTCAACATACAAAAATATTAGAAGTATTATTATTATAACATCAATAAATAGGACTTTATGGCCCGATTTTCGCATAAGAAGACCGACTATAGTCAAATCTAAACATACGATAATAAATTGCAGCGGAAGAAAACATGAAAATAAAGATAAATTACTAGGTTGGCATGCCCAAAACCCATAAACAACCAACTGGAGTTAAAGCCGATGCATCTGCCGCTATCGCCCAATAATGGTGCGATAGTTAAATCGATTCGAGCCACGTTCTCACCTGAAACAAGTGGACAACCCGATTAAGTACAAAAGGTACTCGCAAGTCTTACATAAACTAATAAAAGAAATTGTATGATAGTACCTATCCAAAGGAGAGGGAATTGTACATGCTAAAGATTGACCAAAGGAGAGGCTTTAATGACTTAAGTTTTGTATAAATGATCTAGGGTTATCTTGACCATCTTCCACCCACGAGCAAGTTTTTGAATGAAAGTTTGAATTTCCTCGGTTCTTATGCCTTCTTGACCTCATCCATGAAATTCATGGAACCTTGACTTCGATCGTCCCGGTCGTCGATTGGAATAGGTTCCTAATATTCTTGATGAGTTATGATTGAAATCTCGAGGGATTTGAATCTCATAATCAAAAGTTAGATCGATTTGAGATCATCGTGGGCTGTTGTTTCTGCAATCGGTGATCAGACCATGTCTCAGGTGGTCAGACCGCCCAGATGGATTTTGCTTTGTGGATTTTCGGTTTCAACGCAAGACTTTCGATGTGCTTAATTGTGTTTATGATATTCATAGTTTCTATAGCTATTGAAGTGAAGAAGAAATTGAATACCGTTGGGGTTAAAAAAGAGTAGGTACTCCTATTCATCCCCTCTAGTCGCTTTGTTGATTATATATATTTGAGGTATCTTATAATCTCTATTGGAGTATGCATAAATAGATAAAGAGGTATCATCATACGATTTAAGTGGTATATGAGAGGTGGGAGTACGCATCTCTGTGAGTACCATACTATTTTCCTATATATATATATATATATATATATATATATATATATATATATATATATATATAGAGAGAGAGAGAGAGAGAGAGAGAGAGAGAGAGATGTCTTTGTTTCAACTTGCAAGTAGTACTGATCTATCCAAGTTGCATCAAATGCTCCTGATTATTTGTTATTGGAAATTAATCTCTGTTATGCAATACTAGTATATAACATGCGCATGCATCAAAGACAGATGCATACTTAGGGTTCTCCAGACCACAGTCCAGGCTCTGGTAGCACTACCAGTAGCAGAATACAATCAGTACATGCATCTGCACATGGATTGACATAATTTCTCCAGTTATTGTCAGCTGCATGGTATGTAGTGAAGTGGGGTATAGATACAAATTAAATCAGTATAATGTCTTGGTTGTAGCATGTCCTTGGTATTAAGCCTATCATTAAGGAGCAGCCATGCAAAAACTTTTGAGTTTCATCGCATACTTGCTTGGCCAAATCCATTTAAAGGCCTTCGGTGGATCATGAGCATTGAAGGAATACTTGTAAAAGGACCGATGACGATGACGCAACGCAAGAATGAATCTTGGGACGGTACGATCGATCGAGGTGCACGCGCGATGATGCTGCCGGCCGGAGCAGAGGCGCGAGGCCGTAAACAGTAGCCAGCTGACATGATATATAGCCAATTAGTAGCTGTATTGCATTGCATGTATACAATACATGCCTTGTAGCAGCTAGCTAGTACTGCATAAATGATTAAGCTAGCAGCAAAGCTGAACGGCACACAGTCATCGCCGCAGATGTTTGGCGCCATCGAGTTAACCGTCCAAGCTCAAGCAGCAGCAGGGGAATTAAGTAAGCCCATGCAATGCATGCTAGCTAGCTGCTTGATTTACTTGTTGGCCCGATCAGTTTGTTGGGATGCAGTCTGTCTGTCAGTCAGTCTGTCTGTCTGTCTGTGTCGCTCTCCTGCTCAACAGCGCCGGCCGGTACGTACTTGC
Organism: Ampelocalamus luodianensis; assembly: GCA_036346255.1. Taxonomy (NCBI): domain Eukaryota; kingdom Viridiplantae; phylum Streptophyta; class Magnoliopsida; order Poales; family Poaceae; genus Ampelocalamus; species Ampelocalamus luodianensis. The sequence continues at coordinate 656,779 of CM070632.1, read as the reverse complement.
TTATTGCTTCATCTTTCTCGGCCGGCTATAGCTAGCAGCTGCATCGATCTGCTGCTGGATTCGTTGGTCTACTAGCTCTGTTTTCTGGCCAAGCATACGAATGAATCCAAGTTGTGTGAGACTGCAGCATGCATGGAGGGATATATACTAGCTAGCACGCATCTCTCGTTCTTTCTTCCTTGGACTTTGCTTGCTGCATGCATGATGGCATATATGTTGTTGCATAGCAGCATAGTGATGCTAGATTGCTAGGTGCCTAGCTAGCTAGATACTTCCATCCGCATCCTTGCTCAGCTCAGCAAGGCTTTTACTTAACATCACTAGTCTCCTTCGAACATGACTGCGCGCAACGTACTCAAGCTATTTTGTCTGAAACTACCTAGCTGCTCTTGCATGCATAATGGATCGGAGATTTAGTTCCCAGCAAATCGATCTTGACTTTTGAGTGCGTGCGCGCGTAAGGCAAACAGATCATGTGTAATACAGTAAAGCATGGCATTAAGGATTGGATGTACTTAATCAATGGAGCAATGGGGCCGGCCGGGAGGTGTTTGTCAATTTAGGTCTAAAATATACATAAAGTTGTAAATGATATATATAATGGCAGGCATGGATCGTTGCATATGCAAAGTTCCATACATAATCAAGAGCAGCACCCCACCCCTTCCCCTTGTGTGGTGCTGGATATCTTAGAAGTCGGTCGGTCGATCGATCGATCGATGGAGCAAACAAAAAAGTAATAAATAAAACACACCAAATTAAGTGCAGTTAGGGAAACAATGTAATGCCGGTTAGGGAATGGGCAGTAGTACTAGCTAGGACGCGCAGACCGGAAGCGATGTGACGCCACCGATCGAGTGGCAATGTTGGTGGTGGCGCATCGATCAATGGCGCTGGCTCTCGATCGAATTCGTGCATGCTAGCTAGCCCGGCCGGCCGGGCAGGCAACATTTGCCTGCTAGTGCTGGCACATCCATGCCTTGTCGGCTTCAACCTGCTACAGGTACTGATCAAGATTAGATTTTGCTGCCTCTGCAGCAGATTGATTCCATCCATCATACGTCTTTTGAACCATACAAAAGAGTATCTCTTTTGATTCTCATCTTCTCTCAAAAAGCTGAACATTACAGCAGTGCTAGCTCTCAACTGCTGCTAGCTGCTGATTCAAGTTTATTTGCTGCAGGCCGGTGGACAAGGATCACATGCGAGGCTTCTTGCGGTGAGTGGATCTCCAATGTCCATGGATGGTGAGACGGATCATATGCATATGCTTCCACGACGCGAGGTTACTAAACAAGACGATGGATCTATATATGTGCATGGTGCAGACTGCAGGATATTCCAGCTGCAGGTGTTCATTCGGGACCACGTACTCACTGATGAAACCAGATCGATCGATCGATCAATGGGATCGCACTGCGACACTTGTCCATGTGGGAGTCGCATGTACCTTCCACTATTCAAACATCGCGGGATCCACCATTAATTTGTTTAAGCTTCTCCTGTTAACTCGATTAAAGGGATCGATGGAGTAACAGGCAACCAACAAGAGGGACCCCATTTCATTAGCAGGTTAAGCTAGCTAGCTAGCTAACTTTATGTTTATGTTGGACCGTGTTAGCTACTAGAGGGGTGAATAGGAGCTCATCTTTTCTTTTCTATGATTCTACTCTGTTTTCACTCCAATAGGTATATAAAGCTATGACGACTAATGTCTCAAAATCACAGCGAAAGAATAGAGCTGAAACCAAAAAAATCAAACTTCAACACCCCTCGTCCGGTCTGACCTCCAAACACCAGGCGATTTGACCGCTCCTTCAGTGTTGACAGAAAAACTATACGGTTTTGGATCCACAAATTATAACAAAACTTCTGATCTAGAGATACAAAACACTTGAGATTTCAGACATACCTTAATAAGAAGATTAGAAACATATTCAAATCGAAGGTCGAGACGATCATAGCCAGAGTTCCATGAATTTCTTGATTGAGTGAAATAGGGCTCAAAATCGGGTGAAAACCTAAACTTGATCCAAAGGCTTACCCGTGGATGAAAGATAGTCGAGATAACCTTAGATCAACTTCCCTAAATCCTAGAAAGCTAGATCACGCAAAAAAACCCCAAGAAAAAACACGTAGAACATAAGAACTCAAAATCACATGAAAGAGAACAAGAACAAGAGAAACTCGTCTCTGTACAAACTTGATTGGATTGATAATGAGGAATTGAATGTTTACAATACTCCATTATGAAGGACAAAAACTCAATTATGAGCTTCCAATCCCACAATTTTTACTCTCAGTGCATCTCTCAAACCCTAGTCTCATCTATTCTCTTCACTTTCCCCAAATCTCAAATTAGAGTTTCTAGGCTTGGCTTGGTAGTAGTGCAAATCCTACACCACCCCTTATATAGTGGAGGCTAGGTCTAAAGAGAACCCAAACATGCACCCGTGAAACCTACATACAAAAGGGTCTCACACTCACATATACTTCTCAAAACGGATGACGATTCAACACTCCCGAATTCATCTCTTTGTGGTCTTATCTTCCTTATGACCTAAACCGCTTCTCCTTTGTGCTACGATTTCTTCAAGGTCACCAACCCGGTATTTTGGTGAAGATACCAATACCCTTTCTTGATCATTCCATCCTTGACCGAGTCTAATATGGTGAAGCAACCCCATGCCTCGCCACGCGTAGGTTCATCAATGACTTTTCTCATATCGGCAAGTCTCTCTCATCCAGTTCCCACCAGACCGGCTCAAGTCACTTGATGCAACTTGTTACACCAAACTTTTTGTTCTTGTCATTCTTGTCCATCTTGAGTCTTGCTTGAGACCAACCACTTCACCCGGCATACTCAATCATTCTGGACCTTGGTTTCACCAAACCAAGTCCTGATCATCCTCGTCGTTGACCGTAGTTGACTTCAAGCGTTCCTGCACAAACCTCGCTGTGTACAGAACCGACATGGCTGGTCAAACCGCCAGCCTTTGGCCTATCAAACTGCAAACCTTAGGCCGGTCTCACTGCGCTCCCCAATAGCAGGGGATCGGTTTGATCGCCGCTGGTCTGACCGCCATGTAGTGGCCGGTCAGACCGTTTCCCTAAACAAAAACAAAAAAGCACCTCTCTTTGGATTTTTTTAAGTTAATCTCTATCTAGTTTTGCGTTCAGTATCTATTTTCAATGACATCTGGTGCAAATACATTCCTAAACACTCCCATGTATGTGTTTGGTGTCCATTTGGACAAGTTTTGCACCACCGGTCTAGTTAGACCGCCTGATGCCTGACAACAATTTGACAATTTGCAAATTAAATTGATAGTTCACTCTTCAAACTCCTCAACGACGATGGCAATTGTTCATCACATTAATTACTAGCTAGCAGCAGCTAGTACCTAGTAAGATGCAATTAATTATTTTCCTAGGTATGACTAACGACCATGAGATGGAGATGGAGATGGAGATGGAGACGCTTCACCTGGCGCGCGCACCCGCGGAATGAGTGCAATCATCAAATGCATTGGGATTCTTCAGTCTAGCGGAAATGGAATCAGTAATACAAAGAAGAAAATGATGATGGTGTGTCGCGGCAGAGGCGAGCAGCATGTCCCTGGAAAGCAGGAAAAACCCGGACCGACGGAATATGCACATAGGGCTGTGCAAACCCGTAAAGTTAACTTAGTCGTGCGTGGGTAAGGTACATGAATGATTCGGTGATGCTCTGAAAAGACTCCAAGGCAAGCATTTCTTCTCCTCGTCTTTTGCAACTTCTCTAGCTCCTTGCTTTTGCATTCTTTTCCTTCTGTTTCCCCTGCTTTTCTGAAGCAGTTTTATCTAGTGGAGGAGGGGCACATTCCCCTCTCTTTTCAGCCCATGAAATTAAGTGCGGTTGGGTGCACTATAATGCAAGTATACACTAGAGAAAATAGCTGTACTCGATCGTCCGTACGTCTTGATCAAAATTACCAATTAATTCACACAGGAGAGGAGCTTAATTAAACCATCAAAGCATGCACATAGAGAAGAAAAGCGGTCGAGTTTCGATCATACATCACACAACAATCGATCTCTGTTAGCAAATTCGACGACACTAGACTTGAATTAAGGTGTTTCCACCAAGTTTTTCTCTTTTTTTTTTCTCACCCCATTTCGGCGCCGTCAAACTTTTCACAACCGTCCAGAATGTGCAGTTGTGAAGTAAGAAATAGCAACACGAGCAAGCTTTTCGAAGCATTGGATGTGCACTTCTGCAATTATCGAGCCTCAACGATTGCAAGTTATACAACATACATATCGAAAATTGAAGAAGATGACCGGAGCTGGAGGGGAAGAAGGGTGATGGTGAGGTTCAGCGGGTGTGGGTGACGAGGATTACATGGATTGGAGGGGCTTTTATAGCCCGGGAAGGCGGTGATAGCAGTGGCCGAGCGAGGCTCATGGGTGCGGAGCGGCGAGCAGGGGGGGCGTGGAGCGCGGTGCAAGCAAAGGCTCGCATTTAATGGCGAGGGAAGGGCTGTCAGCGAGGTGGCGCGGGAGGTGGCGATTACTGGAGCGGACTTGGTGCGAAGTGGGGCGGCGAGCGGTGGTGGGGACGAAGGCTGTTCACGTGACACGGGCACAAGCGAACAGGGCGGTGACGGCTTTTGGAAATGCCGTTTTCGGGTGGAGAAAACGGGAAGAGGAAAGCGGTTTTGGGTTAAGGATTTTCGATTTGGCAAAGTTTCAAATTTGAGCCAACACTTCAAATTTGTCAGAAATTCGGGTTATTTCACATGCGAACAAACCAAGGCACAAATGCAGACTTGCTTTAGTCTCAGTTACTTTCCATTATTCCACGCTTGCCATCCTCAATTAATTCGATCGCACTCTTCCCATCAATCTGCAGTGTCCCCGGCCGGTTAGTGGAGTGGCGCCAAACGAGATGCGATCAAACAAACGAGTCCACAAGGAGGGAGGGGCTAGCTAGCTGCTGTCTCTTCACTCTTGCAAAAGCGACGCCGCACTCCTGAAAGCAAGCAGCACGCATGATGTACACATCAACATATCACTTCACATATAGTACTGCAGTCCAAATGCCGCACTTTATATATATGTTGATTAACACTAGCAAGTGTCAGCTAGCATGCGTCGTATTAACTTGGCAACTAACGATTTCTTGGAGCTGAAATTGACTGCTCCTATTTAAGTTAAGTTAGTTTACCGCGGGTGAAAACTCACAGATTTAATTGATAACCACGTAACAGTATAGATAACCGCGGTCTATATAGTCGTTCACGTCATCATCGTCTACTTAAAAAAAGAATTAGAGAGAATACAAATAGGCAACTACTGTTTGCACTCCGGCGAGCCCCAGAAATCATGTTGCGAGCAGATGAGCTCGATCCCTACAATGGGCATGACGCTGCCTATAGATAATTTGTTCAGCAACAAACGACCTTCTCTACATCGATCTCTCCTCCAAATCAGCCTGAATCTAGTATTCTAGTGTGATATCGTTTATAGGCATGCAGCTGAAGTCGTGGGCATGCTCTAAGTGGAGTATTTTTTGCTGTCAAAATCAGGTGATCGAAGAGACGGTCGTCATTGCCAATATGTGCATCAGCGCATGGTAAAGAAACTAGTGGCATTCATTCACTCTTTTTCAAAGGGTCTTTGCAGCATGGTGAAGTTAGGGTGAACAGCTCAAGTGCACGCCCGGCCGCCAGTGATAGCTTTTTTGAATGAAAAGTGCATATATGTCCCCTTGGGAGGTAGAGATGGAAGTGGTCGTACGACAAGCATAAAGACAGTTACAGTTGCAGTGCCACGTCGACCCTTAATTCTCTCTAGCTCACCAGTCGAGTCGGCACAACAATGAGTTGCTGCTCGCGCGGTGGGGGACCTCCTCACTGGCTGTGGCTGGCCTCTCACTCTCAGTCAGCCTCAGCCTCGTGCATGCAGCTAGCTAGTGTCTATATAGATCGAGAGTAGAGAGTAGAGACCACCTCACACTCACACTCCACCTCACTTCCATTCCCGGCCGGCCTCCGGTCTGATCGAGCTCCCTCCGAGCAGCTCGCTAGCTAGCTCCTCCGCCCTCTTTATTTCTCGGTCGATCCCGGCGAGGCGGCCCGCGGAGAGCTAGAGGCGGCGGCGGGCGCAATGGCGGACGCGGAGGGTGCGAAGGTATGCGGCTTGCCGGAGCGGGTGCAGCTCCATGTGGCGATGCTGGCGCTGCAGTTCGGCTACGCCGGCTTCCACGTCGTGTCGCGGCTGGCGCTCAACATGGGCATCAGCAAGCTCGTCTTCCCCGTCTACCGCAACATCATCGCCCTCGTCCTCCTCGTCCCATTCGCCTACTTCCTCGAGAAGTACGTCTCGTGCATGCTAATTGCTTGCTTCGATTAATTAACACTCATGGACGATTAGTATGAAATGCTGGATATTATTGGATTGATGTCAATTCTTAACCTACAATTAATAAGCATCCATGCGCGCATGCATGTTGAATAGAGTACATATTTCGTACGTGCTTGCAGGAAGGACAGGCCGCAGCTCACTCTCAACCTCGTTGTCCAGTTCTTCTTCCTCGCCCTATGCGGGTAACTAAGACGTGATATACAATCAACCACAGCTAGCTCTCGGTTACATATGCACGATGCTCAAGTCTTAATTCGTCTCAATTAATGGCCAGAATAACGGCGAACCAAGGGTTCTACCTTCTGGGCTTGGACAACACGTCGCCGACGTTCGCCTCCGCCATCCAGAACTCCGTCCCGGCCATCACCTTCGCCATGGCCGCCGCGCTCCGGTACGTGCGTGCTTGCTACTACTCCTTAACTCGATCGGCGCGTACTAACCTAAATCACGGAACTGCTGCACGCACGCGCGCAGGATCGAGAAGGTTCGGCTGGACCGGCGGGACGGCGTGGGAAGGTGGTGGGCACGCTGGCCTGCGTGGCGGGGGCGTCGGTGATCACGCTGTACAAGGGCCCCACCATCTTCGGGCCGGGGGGCGACAAGATCAAGACCAATATGCAGGTGTCGTGGTCGGCGGCGATGGCCGGCGAGGGCAAGAGCTGGACGCTGGGGTGCGTGTACCTGATCGGGCACTGCCTGTCGTGGTCGGGTTGGCTGGTGCTGCAGGCGCCGGTGCTCAAGAAGTACCCGGCGCGCCTCTCCGTCACCTCCTACACCTGCTTCTTCGGCGTCATCCAGTTCCTCATCATCGCCGCCTTCATGGAGAGGAACGCCGACGCGTGGCTCTTCCACTCCGGCTCCGAGATCTTCACCATCTTCTACGCCGTAAGTAAACATACCTACGTACGCCATGCATCTTGCTTGCATACGCGCGCGCGTATGTGCCCTGTCTCTGTCTGTCAGCCTGTCATGTGAACCTAGCTAGCTAGCTCACTACTCACTAGTGCTACCTACTCCTAGCTCGTTTTGATTATATCTGTATATATATATCACTCTACTTTAATCACTCCACACACAAACATACATGCATGTGTGCATTATGTAATGCTTTAGTTAGGACCATTTATTTAGTTATGCATCACTGCACTTATAACAGGCCCTTAAAGCTACCTTTGGACTGTTGTTTATGGACACAAGCATCACCCCACCCGTGCATGTAGTACTCTTTTATGATAGCGTATGATCATTTTATTTACTCCATAGAGTCAGTGGAGGGCGTGATGTCAGAGAAGCCCACTATAGTATATCTCAGATCTTAAGCTGCACAGCACTACTACTCATTAACTTAACTAAATTGGGGTTTGCTACAGAGTACTCGAGTATTTTTTAGGTTTGTGAGTACCTGAGTTTTTTTTTTATCTATGCTATGTTTGGTGATATCTTATTAGGGGAGGAGGTAAAGTGATCTTATACATTGAATCTAGATCTAAGAGTTCAAAATTTGAGTACTAGTTAGCAATAAAACACTCAAGTAGTTCCTAGACACTCCCAACTAAATTAACCATGCATATGAGTGCTTTTGATCAAATTAAAGGACGTCTGAGCTAGAGAAAGCAAATTGAAGACCAGGTATATATGTAATTAGTAAAGCAAAAATTATACCGATGCTCTTAATAGTTAGTACTACACAAGTACCATCCAAGTGCAAAACTTGACCAGATGTTTTTGTTGACCGAATTATGAGCTTGTGTTCATATCATTTCGGACCAGTATGCATGCAGTTGCAATAAGCAGCCCTGTCCCCTTGAGGCCTGAGCTCATGACAAATCATTTGTCCGACCGTGTGTGTGTGCATGTATATATATATGCAGGGTTTCATCGCCTCCGGCGTGGCGTTCGCCGTTCAGATATGGTGCATTGACCGCGGCGGTCCGGTGTTCGTGGCCGTGTACCAGCCCGTCCAGACGCTCGTCGTCGCCATCACGACCTCCCTCACCCTAGGCGAGAAGTTCTACCTCGGAGGGTAATTAATCATATACACGTACTCCGTGATGCATCTAATCAAATTCGATTCTAAATAAGCGAACGTCGATCGATCGATCGGTCGGTCATTGATTAATTTGCACAGCTAGCAGTAATGTTTTTCTACTCGTATACGTACGTAGGATCATTGGCGCCGCTCTGATCATCGTCGGTCTGTACCTGGTGCTGTGGGGCAAGAACGAGGAGAGGACGCGCGTCGCCATGGAGGCGGCGGTCATGGCACCAGCCTCCTCCGCCGACCGCGACGGCGTCCGGAGCGCCAAGGCCTCCTCCGTCACCCAGCCCCTCCTCCTGCCTTCCTCCACCTCCTCCGACAACGTCGTCTGAAGAAACGGCCGGACCTGCCTTACTCTCAGCATGCTGCAAGCACACCGCATTTTAATTTCTTGTTTCACCTACGTGCGCATGCTAGCTATATATGTATAAGCACGCTGCAGGCATGCGTGGAGTGGTGAGCGAGTAGACGGATTTCATTGTTATAATAACCAGGTAGGATTTGTTTGGATCGATATGATCGTGCTAAATTACGCCAAGATCAGAACGTGCGTGCTAGCTTGCTGTATTACCTAGCTACTGCCCGGGTTTATTTGCTCATTTTGCCTTATTTTAATTGTACTACCGCGTTTGCCGTCAGTTACATAATTAGTTGCTTGTGATCTGCACAATTACAAAGTGTTCTTTCATGGGACCTAGCTAGCTACAAACCATTTCCAAGAAAGGATTTGCTATTTTTAAGTCGCTTGAAATTTTCTTATGTTTAAGTCAATTGTTGTGACCGTTAGTGTGACAGCCTTGATTCTCGGGACCGCTATATCCTTCGCAACCGCCCAGGATGTACAGTTGCGAAGCAAATAGTATCTCAAGCAAGCTTCCGATTGCAACAAAAATCAGACTTTTATTATACAAAGTTAAGGTTTAACAACCTGTTTTGACCTGACACGGGCATCTAAGCCCAAAGTTAAATATAATACAAGATAAAAGAACTTCAAACCACAGGTACGCTTGAGCGTAGTCGAGACCTAATAATAGTAGTCGATGCCTTCTGGGGGTCCACCAAAATCTTGCTCACAAGGGTCCTCTACACTTTCCCAAGTTTTTTCTGTAGATATTTTGCAAATTGCAAGAATGAGTACTACCACCGTACTCAACAAGCCACATGGAAATGCTAAATAATTACATGCAAGGATTTCAATGGATGGTTAGGGTTTATCATACCTGGCATATGTGGATGCACTTTGCATTTAAAACAATTTATAAAACAGTAAAACAATAATAAGTAATAGCATCAGGGGTTTATCAACAAACTTGATCACCAACTTAACATCTCAAAAACTCTACTTATGCCTCTGTACTGGAATCACCCATTAACACGGCTTCATTAACCGGAAGTACGGCGTATTCGAATACCTTTGATTATTCACTCTGCAGAGTTGCCCAACTTTACCCACAAGATATCTCAAGCTCGTACTGTCAAGCTATAAACACGCAACACGTTAGCGTGCGACTGAGCTGAAATAACAAAGCCTTTTCACTGCTCAACCTTTCTAGTCTCTACACGGTAGGTCTACATCCATACAGCTCGGGAGACCACCGGCCAATAGTGGAATACACACTCCGAGGCTGACGGGCCCATACCGTTGTGCAATTCAGCGAGTGCCCTAAACGGTCCACCCCTGATTCACCCCCATTTCGCGGCTGTTCTATCACAAAAGCAACAGTTGACATCCTGTAGATATTCAATTGGATGAGCAGTGTACTAAGCCAGGGAGGAATGACCACGCTTGTGGTTGAGCGGTTTTCTGTGTTTGTTACTTGGCACAAGGTTCTTGTCCTTACCTGTCATCCAGTGAGACGATGGCCCAACACCAACTCGTGGCTGTTCACCTCCAGATCTCACTGATGACTCACTTTTAAACGAGTATATTGGGTTGTCCAACTTCCTGGACAATCCTCAACTCTCCACCAAAACCTATTGGCTCAAAGCCAATACTTGCTTTTGATTGATGAATACATTTTTGGTGATAAAATTATTTATAGTATTCTATGTAATCTAAGTTTGTCAAGGTGAATATGGCCTACAAGAGTTGGGTGGGTTTGTTTATGGAGTATTTAGGATTTATCTAATTGTCATGGCATTCTAAAATATTATTTCAATATTTAAAGTAATTGGCATAAATACGGTAATAAAAGTAATAAATACATGTATGAAATGTAGGTTCAAAATGATCAAAGAATGCAACTTGCCTTCTTGCACTAAGTCATGTGGATACTGGTCTTGTCCGGCGTCTTCCGGAGTCTGGTCGTCAAAGTCGCGACCTAGCGTGAAACAGAACAATAAAACAATTCAAATAAAATCCGGCTCGACAAGGAATGAGCTGGGAACAACATGCAAGTAAATAAAACCAGAAAAGAAACACAAATAAAGGTAGTGTGGAGTGGTGGAGATTATTTGGTGTTTAATTGGAACGAATGGAGCTGAGATTTGGATCCAAGTACAACAAAAATATTGTAAATGGATAAAGAATCATAAAGGAAGGTGGTGGTGTGGGATGCTGGAGATTTATCTGGCACTTGTTTGGACTGAACGGAGTTGAGTTTTGGATTCACGGGCTCGAAACGGTCGAAAAGAGTATAAAGTGTCTAAATAGGGTTTCAGGTGAAAACAGGGTCAGGTAATGAATAGTAGTATTTTTACTATTTATCTACAAATATTGGATCTGAACAGTAACTAGATTTACTGTTTTAGTTTTTGAACAGTAATTATGATTTACTGTTAAGAAATAGGGAACTTCATTTTCGGGTTATGAACAGTAATGGAACCTCCCCCAACATCTTATAGGTCGATGTGCATACTTGTCCGGGAACCTGGGCCGACGTAAGGCATGATGCCATCGTGGCAGTAGCCACAAGGCGAAGTAACCTCCCACGTTTCTGTTTCTTATCTTTTGTTCTGAAATCTTATTTCTTATCTCTAATTTTAAAGAGCTGTTTGAATTTATAACATCCGGTGGCTCTAGTTTAATTATAATTAGGGTCCGCTGAATTAAGGACGAGATGTTTTTTTTATATATATAGAATCTCTAGGTTATTTCTCGTTTTTCTTGGTAACTCTGAAACAACTGTCATCGACTTTTTATTATATAGTGGATTCGTTTGTTGTATTTATCAGAAGAGAAACTTTAGGCTAGTGTTTGACCAAAAGACAAGGTTAGAGGAGGAGGTAGATAGTTGGTTTGGAAAAAAAATAATCGGAGGGAGCGAAATTTCAGAATTTTGGTGGGTTTTCAAATTGGACGAAATTTGACTGAATATTATCCAGATTCAAATTTATGATGTAATTTGTCTAAATTCAAATATTTCCGAATTTTTTTTGAATGAATCATAAAAATTTCGGAGGGAGGCGATATCACCGAAATTTTGGTGAAATTATTTTCCATGGTTGGTAATCGTCGCGTCGCCTGTGCCTAAATCCAGAGCAGCCATGCAGTGTTGCACATGCATTCTGGCATAGGCCTGTACGTGCTACAGTAATGTAATGGGCCACCGCTTCGTGAAAGCTGCATCATACAATCACATTACGTACATTTCATGACCCATCATTAGTGCTCTTGCTCCTGTTTCTTTTTTGGGTGATACTAGCACCGGACGTTCGATTTGGGTGCTAGAATTGGACGCACCAGGCGCTGGTCCAAGCGGCGGCACGCCGGAGCCAGAGCCGGGCTGGGCCACACGGGCGTGTCGCGGGCCGAGGGCGGAGCGCAGGCCGACGAGCCGGAGGAGTGGCACCATAGACCGAGCCAGGGCAGAAAGAGCCGTCTCCAAACGCTAGGAGCAAGAACCCTAAGTAAGACCAAGAAAGAGATGGAGTCTGGAGTGTTCGGCCGAAGCAAATGAATGGATGTGTGTGAGAGAAAGAATGGAATAAAGAAAGGGAAAGAGACGAGTGTCCAGGAAACTCTCGGCTGGGAAAAAGGTAGGTAGGTGAGAGAAGGTAATTTGGTGGGAGAATGGATTAGAGAAGGGGGATTAGGTGATGAAAGATTAGGAAATAAAGGTAAGATTTGATAATCAGGGGAAGGGGTAATAAATAAAAGGGTTTCCTCTGGCACGGTTGCAACATTTTCGGACAACAGTTGCAACATTCTAAGATAATAGTTGCAACATCACAAATCAAAAAACAAAGCATTTGAAAAAAGACGCGTTGAAAAAAAATGCAACATCGCCATGAACATTATATAATATATTTTTTTTTCTACAGATGTAACATTTTTTCTCCATAGATGCAATACTTGCAACATCCTCGGACAACGGTTGCAATATCCTAGGACAATGGTTGCAACATCTCCGGACAATGGTTGCAACATCTCCGGATAACGGTTGCAACATCTCCGGGCAACGGTTGCAACACCACAAATCAAAAAATAAAGTATCTTAAAAACAATATGTTGGAAAAAATTACAACGTCACCGTGAATAATATGTAATATTTTTTCTACAGATACAATATTTTTTTCTACAGATACTGCATTCTAAATAATAATATATAATATTATTTTCAAATGACCGCAATATTAGAAACCTTGTGGAGGACACAATCGAGGCAGCTAGCCGACTAGCTCTTGGAACACGTAAACAATCGGCGAAACCTCTTCTTTTTGGGCCATGTACTACAATACTTGTACTGCCAGTGGTGGCAGACATGGATGGCTAGGATCCAGTGGTGCCCCGTGAGTGAGTGGAAGTGTGCCCCGTACGTGAGTCGTTGGATTGCTATGGATGACTGGATGAACCGTCCGAACCAAAGCGTTCAATCGGACGCACGGTTCAAATCATTACCTTTCTTTTTTTCTTGTCGACTGAATAACTGCAACCTACTGAATAACTGCATGATTCACTATATATTCAACGCATGATTCACTATATGTAAATTGTCAGCTACACATTGAATAACTGCATGATTCACTATATATTCAGCGCATGATTCACTATACGTAAATTGTAAGCTACACATTAGTAGCTATACTCAAAAGCATGCCTCTGCCTAGGTCTGTTGTGTCGAGGACGGGAGAGGAGAGGTCCCCACATACTGACATTCAGATACAGTAGTACATTGCAAGGGAAAAGAGGCATAGTTATAAAACCCGGACTGGTCATTGATCCGGTCGAGGTCTCAGGTCACTGATCCGGTAGTCAAACCGGTGGGTCAACGGTCGAACCACATGTTTTTAAAATTAATTATAATTTTATACACACACCACAAAAAAATTGGGAAAAATCAATGATACACAAATAATAATTAAATAATCTGAGTTCTGGACAACAAATTAAGTCAGTCAAAGAGAGACATCATAGACTCACACAATAACGACATCATTCAGTTGATGATCTAGTCTATTTTTCTTCTTTGAATGAATATGTTTTAACATACTTCCATTCCTCAAATCGATGCACTATATGTTTGGTTTAATACATAAATTGCCAACTCACATCTTACTATAGATGTCTTAGATCTAATTATATATTACTCTGATTAAAAAAATAGAATAGTAAAAATCTAACGCTTACATCTTACCAAAGACTAGAGACTAGAGATAAGTAAAGTAAGCAAGTAGGGAAATGCATCATATCTTGCTGATGGAGGTGAAGCTGAGCAGAGAACAAAGAGGAGCTGCCAACTAGAGTGAGAGTATGAGAAAGATGGAAATTATTTGTGTAACTGCTAATTTCACAAGGAGATTCCTGCTAAAACCTAGAAGCATCTAAAGTATAAATATGTCTTTCAGTTTTGTCTTAAAAAAATTCTTTCATTTCAGGGTTTTTTTTAAAATTGACCTTATGAGCAAAACTCAAACGGATCAAGCAAAACCGGTCAGGTTAGACAAGTCGATGAAAACCAGGCTAAGTCGACCGGGCTTTCCGGATTAATTGTATCTCCGGTTTTGCGAGTGTGCCCGGCCTGATAAAACATGTGAGTCCAATCCGGGTTCAACCGTCGGTCCAATCCGGATTTTATAACTACGAAAAGAGGAAGAAAATGGTCCAAGGTCCATTTCTTGTTACGGTTGCTGTCGGGCTGCAGTTATAGGTTAGTCTTGACCAGCAGCAACCTCTTGTTCTGCTCTCTGCAGCTTGGGTTGCTTCTGTCAGGTGAACACAAGAAGACAAAGACAAAGCTAAGCTAAGCTAGTGGCCTCCTGCTTCTGATCTGCTTAGCCTCTAGCTAGGATAGGCCGCTCGGGATTTCCATGGACCCAGCTGCAAGTGGCACAGTGAGCGACTCTGACTTGACACGCCACACTAGTAGATCAGAGACTAGGCATCTCATCTGAATCCACAAAAGTCATCACTGCCTGAGCTGGACCGCTGCCTGAGCCTGGACCCCTCCAGTGCAATTATGCAGCGCAGGTGCAACATGCATGGAGATGCAGTTTCACTGACATTGCCATATGACATGCATCAACCAATGCAAAGCTGTTACTTCAGACAGTTACTCTCATTTCTACTCCCCTCTGCACTGGAAGCAGTAACAAAAGGATGTCTCCAGCAGAAAAGGGAACACATACACAAGATAAGGTTACCTGTTCCTGCACTGGTACACATGGAACCGTTCAACATACTCCAAACACAAGCGAACAATGGCTTCCTGTTCATGAGGTACCTCGCCTGACACTGACATTGTGCGTCCAGAATCATACTAGTAATCGTCAACAACTCCAGTCTTGTGCTTCACTTCATGCAATGAATTGTAATGTCCGGTGCTGGACAAGGACACGTGGCTGCACGGCAAGACAGTATGATCATACAGACATACAAACAAGCCACAAGACCCGAATGATTCCTCGCAAGGACAATCCACTGATAGCCCAGCTGATATAAGGGGGTACTGTACATCCAGAACTCTACAAAAAGGTCCCAGAAAAAGCTCAAAAACTCGCTATATATCCAACATGATGGACTGGAGCAGCATTCTTTGCCTTCATGGCTACATCCAAACGGCTTCTGTTCGATTTAATGCAGCTAGTTCAACTGAAGAACAGGCTAAGGCTTCACATAAGAACAAAAGCAAAAGCATTGCCAGCTCCCAGTGAGTTCTGCATTGAATTTTATGTCTATTGGCAAATGAAAACTCAACTTTAAATGTGGTCCAGTATAAATTATCAACATTTTGCCAAGCTGGCACAAGGCTACTTGTTCATGTTCCTTCTTAGATCTAGGCTTAGAAAATCAAGCCATCGAGTGATGCATTTATCGGGGAATGATGCTAAGGATAGTAAAAGAAGAGTGTAACACTAAGTCTATAAATGTCTCAATTTTGTTTTTGATTGCTTGAAATTTGAAAATAATACTACCTCCGATTCCAAACGTAAGTCGTTTTAGAATATGTGTCAATCAAACATTTTTAATTTTGACCAGCAATATATAAAGAATTACTAAGATTGACAACATAAAATTGGTATTACTAGATCCATCATGGAATATAAATTCATAATGTATAATTACTTTTATTTGAACGAACATATTTTCATAAAAAATTGATGATCGAAGTGTCACCTTGAAGTATAGGGGTAGCCATTGTCAAAGTGTTACTGTGTCAATGTCCAAAACGATTTATATTTGGAATCAGAGGGAGTATAGGGGTAGCCATTGTCAGGTACACTCTTTCATGGTTATTTATTCAAAGAAAAACAACGTAAACTGATTGGAGAAAGATACAGTAGCTAACTGAACGGAGAAAGATACATTACAGACAATTTGAAGCAATAAATTCTTCCTGAAGGTGTATCAAAATAATGACTGGTTATCACATTCACACTGGTCACAAAATGAATAAAATTGCACTTTCAAGCTACTCCAAGAACTACAAGACACACAGGAAATTCCAAAGAAGGTAGTACACAGCAAAATGAAAAAAGAAAAAGATATGTAACACAGCCCCTTACAGTGATTCGGTGCTGTCATCACTTTCTTCACACAACGGTGCAGATTGGATTATAACCCGAGCGCCAGAAGCAAGCCTGCAGTTATGATTTTTTTTTTTGTCAATCTTTAGAAATTTTTTTTTTAAAAAAAAAATTACTAGGTCAACGAATAAAAGTAATGATGATTTTTTTTGTCAATCTTTAGTTTTTTTTTTTTAAAAAAAAAACTACTAGATCAACAAATTAAAAAAAAAAGACAGAGGCAACTCAACTTTCTTCGATCTTGATCACTTTGTCCTTTTCCTCGTGGAATGACTCTACCCTTGAAGAAGATAGTTTACCCAATGATGGGTCTGTCATCCGATTGCTAGCACTTTTCGATGAACCCAGCGGTGAGGATCTAGTACTACATTCTTGTCGACTAGGGCTGTTCCTGACATCAGAGTTGGGGGAGAATATTGTTCCACTTCTGGATTGCTTACATGATATCATTTTGATAGTCTGTGGGAGACATCTGAAACTGCCCGACTCAACCAAGCTTTCCATATCCCTCTTGGAGTCTAACGCTCTATAGACTCTGCAACATGTTGGCAGGAGATGCTGGGTCAAACAGACAATATATCCAGAGCTCATGAAAAAAAAAACTAACCATATTTCAAGAAGAAGACTGTAGAGCAAAGTAACATAGCACTTATCAAGGTGATAGTCTAGCGAATTTCTAGCTAAGACACAATTCAGTGACACACTGCAGTTACAAAGTCAAATGCAGATACCTACATGTAACTATATTTTTCAAGCATCTTATTGTTGGATTCTCTTATCTTCTTTTCTATCTCCAATCTTGGACACTATACATAAGACAGAAAGAAGAAAGAAATAAATTGACTTAGACTGTACAACTGATCAAAAGTGTCCAACAATTAATGCAAGTAACCAATGTGAGCCACAACTATTCAATGAGAAAGGAGACAGCAATCAGAAGATATGGCAGCATAAACTACACTATCAAGGTATAATCATGCATTGAAGTCCATATTGCTAGCACCATAGTCCACAATCAGAACGAACTGCGCTGTGGCATACCTATCCTCATCATAGGATGATGAGCGTTTCAGTGTGGGCATTCCTCCTTTCCCTAACTCTTCCTGCTTCTTCATTTCGACCAAGCTTCCACTGAAATACTCTGACTCTGGAACTCTTACTCCAATTCTTCTTGCATTACAAGGAATGTTGTCGAGGTGTCGCAATGCCATAGGAGTAGAGAATACTGGAGAAGGGAACTCAACTTGAGTAAACCGAGGCCTGTACGTTGGGATGAGCCCAAAACTACGGTGATCTTTCACAGAAATAGACCCACAAGTGATCAGCTGCATGAGCAAATTGGCCGGCTTCAGCTTCACACCCATTGGGCCAAAGAGATGTTCCTCCTCTAGTACCCTAAAACTACTCCTCCTACTGGCTTCCGCCCTCATTAGGGACTCCAAGGTCTCAATTCTGCCACCTGGAGAAGCATCAGACGAACACACCGGTGGTGATTCTTGAACAATTCCAGGCCCCTTTGGCGATACTCGCGCGCTCCTTTGATGGCACTCTTGAATCTCAGCATCTGATGTACCATCCTCTGTACACACCCATGCCATGCGAGCATGCTTCTCAGGAACATCCTTCTCACTATCATCGGTCTGTGTGGACGCATCCTGTGCTCCGATGGGCTTGCAAACTCTGTACTCTAAAGGTCCCGGGGAGCTTGCCTCTGACAACGGAGCATTTCTTCCTGCCGGTTCAGGGGACAGGTTTCCAGATGAGACAGAATGCGGAGTCCGGCATTGCTCATCCTCGCGGTTGGTGGAAGCAGATGACGATGGCAGTAACGTTGACTGTGCCTGTTGCTGTGGCTGTTGAGTAGGAGGTGGAGGTGAGGCATCTTTGACAACAGCAGATGGAGAAGATGACGACGAGCATCCTTCTTGCGATCCCCGCGACTGAGGGAGCTCATCTTGAGGGTGCTTGAGGCTCTCAACCTTGGGGTTGCCAACGCCATTCTGCTGCCGATCTAAAACAAGACAAGGACAAGACAAATTGGACCAAGATCTGTTGAGCAATTTACAGAACACTCAAAAGGCAGCATCAATTGGCCCCCTGTGACTGTGAGGCAATTCGTCGAACACCTACCAGGTGGTGAGCGGTCAAGGAGCTCGGAGCCCTTGAGGATGTACTCGTTGCCTTGCGCGGGGAGCACCAGATCGTCCTCGGACAGGTCGTGCCAGACGAAGCCGTTCTTGTAGCTCCTGCTGATATTACACATATCAAACCAACCAACGAGGAAAAAGGTACGATTTTTATTCCCCAACAACGAATGTATTTACCTCTTGCACGACCACGAGTACATGGCCGCCATGCCCTTCCCTCGCAGCACGTTGAGCCGGTTAATCACATCTGCAGCAACGCCATTAACGCGAATCCTATGAACTCAAGGTCTCAGACAGCAATTTGAACCCGAAAGGCGGCGCCTTTATTGGAGTGGAGTGGACCGACCTCGCAAGTAGAGTCCTTCCGGGGAGGCAAGCGGCACCTCGATGAAGTGGGGATGCTCCAGATGGCGGTTGCGGCAGAGGTAGTAGACCACGGCCACCCTCTTGGCCGGGGGCGCCGAGCGCGGCGGAGGTTGGTGGAGGCTCTTGCCCGGCGGCTCGACCCAGACCTTGTGTCGGCCAGGGCTCGTGCCGGTGCCGCGCCGCCGCGTCCTCCCCTCCATTCCCTTGGGTTGTTACGCCGGTTCGTGGTTCCTATCTAGGCAAGCAACCGGATCAAATGAAACTGTGGCATTTCTTGGACATGGCAAGAAGCTGGTACCTTGGGCGAATGGGATCAGAGTGTTGGTTTCTTGGACATGGCAAGGCAAATGAGAGAGAGAGAGAGAGACAGAGAAAGAATGGGGGGAGGGAGAGCGGGTTCAATCAAATCAAAGAGCAGAGGTGCTGGGGTTTGTATGAATGATTGATCCAGAGGACAAAGTAAGTAGTAGTGATTAGGAGATGGGGGGAGGAGGATCAATAATGCAGGCAGCATGTAGGGGGAGGGGGGCAGGCAAGCACGAGCCGCCGCTGTTCCGCCGTTCGGTTAACCAGATGGGGTTCCTCTTCTTGTCGGCCTTGCCTGCAACGACTAATACTAACTAAGCCATTCCATTACAGGTAGGATTAGCAAACTAAACTAGAGAGAGAGAGAGAGAGAGAGAGAGAGAGAGAGAGGAACCTTGTGCCTGCGTGGAAGAGAGATTTGGCAGGAGAGCGTCTGAGAAATCGATGGTGATGAAAGTGTGAAGAGAGTGTGTGAGAGAGACCGGTTCATGTGCTGCGCAGGCAAGATTCAGATGAACTGGGGCGGCGGAATTCATTCATGCCGCTCGGTTCACCTGCCGAGTGCCGGGGCAAGACAGGTAGAGTAGTAAAATGTTGATGCGGAGAAGCAAGCAACTAGCAAGATCCTCCTCACTCACGACCGGCCGGAGCCGGACTTGTTAGTTTGCTGATTCTCGTCCGTCAGAAATAAATTTTCTGGTGAGCCTCTCCACCACAGCCTCTTATTCCTCTTCAGACACATGCACTACAACACATGCACTACAGTGATATCTCACATCATTATTCAACGGAGAGAGGCCTCACGGAAACTCTTCCTCAGAAAATTTATTTCCCTCGTCTGCTGCTTGTTTTATGGCCACGTGAAGAAGAAAAAAACAAATTAAGTCGGCGATAGTGGAGTATCTACTTTTACTTGTTACTAGCACTAGTTGTCCATGCAGCTGCTGATGCTGATGCTGCCACTGCCGGCCACATAGCACTAGTAAGTATCTTGCTTTTCTTTGTGTTTAATCTCTTTACCAATGTTGGGGAGATGGATTGTTCTTTAGCTTTATTCCCTCAGCCTTTTCCCCTTCCATGTCCTGCATGCTTAACATCTCATAACAACATTATTTTAAACTCTAATGGACCGGACCCCTGTTGCAGTTGCAGGTATTCATGGACATGTGTTGCAAGTAGCTGGCCTGACCTCTTCTCCATGTCATGTGGGCTTGTGGAGCGAGAGGAAGACAACGACAACATGCGTGCATCCGTATACGGGGACAAACTGGAGGGACAAATCAAACAGTAGCTAGATAGACCTTCAAAGCCATTACGGCGAAAGCTTTCCTGCACCTAATTTCTCGACATATATGTACATACCTTCTTCTTCTCTCTTCTGATTTGTTCTGCTACAAAGACTAACATGGCTGGCCGGACGAAATGATCTTTATTCTTTATACATCGATCATTGTTCATATTTTCATGCGTTGTGCCACTGTTGAGTTGAGTAGTACACTAGCACTTGAGCTCAATCAAAAGGAAGCATTAGTATTCAATTTGACAAACACATGCCTCCAACTCTAATCCACCCATGCCAACTACGGAACATGCAAACAAAAAAGAAGCAACAGGGTATTGCGATCGTCCTTTCGAGGTCGAGATAATGCGATAGTATGTATATATAGATAATACTCCCCTCCAGTCACCAAAAGAATGTCGTTTTGGACATTGACACTGTCCCTAAACTTCGACCATTAATTTCTATTGTAATATGTTATAAAACCCAATAAAATTGTAGTATTATAAAAGTTATCTGAGACAAATCTATACATACGATGTCCACATATCCAAACAAAAAAAAATGAAAAAGATATCGATAGCCAAAGTTTAGAAAGTTCTGCATGTATCTCAAAACGACATTCTTTTGTGACCGGTGTGAGTATATGATCTTTTTTTTATAAAAAAAATAAATGGGAGTATATGTTTCTAGATGCAACTTATGGGCAAGGATACTTCACATGCATGCTAGACTCTGCGTGATTGGTGATTTTTTTATTATTTAATTCTTTTTTAATTTTATTTTAAAGTTAACCCTTTGTGAATTTTATTTCTAATTCCGACATCTTTAATCACACCACCACCAATGACAGTGTTGTTTGGTCACGCCACCATCAGTGGTGTGATAAAAAGTGCTATTTAGCGGACTTATCCTGGCGCTTGACAGTGTTGTTTTGTCATGCCACTGGTTGTGGCGTGACCAAACGAGTCAGAATTGGAAATAAAGTTCGCGAGGGGTTAACTTTAAAATAAGATTTTAAAAAGGATTAAATAAAAAAAAAGTTCGTGATTGGTCATGCACGTTTAGGGTAGCAAATTAATTGTCTGATGATATTTTTTTTTCGGTTGGTTCTGTTGGAAGAATCCAATAGAACAGAAACATATACAATTGGGGATGGCGCAGACCATTCGAGCTTCCAATCACATGGGGGAAGAAGATGTATATATACAAGCCTTGTCGGACCGTGTACATTAGTTTGGGATCGATTATTGACATGCATCTCCAACTTGAGATTGAGAACATGCATGGAAATGCATCCATATATGCATAAACTAATCATATATTATCAATGCACAAGTCAACTTTGGTTGTGCTGCGCATTAACAAATGAAAAATAAAAATAACACCAAAAGAAGGTTAATCTTCCTATGCAACGTCTCACTAGTACGCCCTCGCAAAAGAAGGTTATCTTAGTACGGTTCATACAACACTCTTAGAGCATGTACAATGCAGATGTTTAGAGATGTGTTTAGCAAAGAAAAACTGAATTTTCTTGTCATGTATGATAGATGAGGTGCTTATTTTGTAGCATCGATGTTTGATTAGGCACCAGTGCTTAAGATGTGCTTATGTATATAACTATATATATATAATTAATAGATAATACAATCATCTAATTATCTACAAAACAGATGCTTGCATTGGAGAAAATAATTTTTACATAGGTACTTGATGACGTGGCTACATTCTCTTTCTTTAAGCACTCGTATATAAGCATCTCGTATTGTACATGCCCTTATGCAATCAGCACTCTTGTATAATCCATCCACTCAAATTCGAGTCTCACTTTTACCTTAAATTTGAAATGTGGGGGAATAAGTCTCGTCCTGTCGCACCTAAGAACATACAATCAATTCACAAATTGGCATTACTGAATCGTGAAATTGACAGATAATCGATCTACAAGAGATTTTAACACACGCATGTCGACATTAGCCATTAGATTAGATCGACGATGAGTAGACGAGACGAGGTAATTAATTTACTAGTTTCCATACAGTCACAGAGAGGAGAATAAAAGTAAAAAGGGCAAAGGAAAATCTCAAGCTGGCTCTCCTTTTTCGTGGTGAGTTTGGGACGTTGCATGAGACATTAGCTTCAGTACTTGTTGTGCTCGCTGGACACATGCTCAGATCCTCTTTTTCCCTTGTTTAGAATTAACATCTCTCTATCGTCTTCCCTAAGCAACTGACAGGCCGGTAAGATAGGTTTGCTAGGTTGTCCTAGTAGACAGTAGTGTCGTCTCCTTTCTTTGGCTTACTGACTACTTTAATTACTTTGCCCAAGCGCAGCTAGCTAGCACTGCCTCACATTGTAAAGCATACGATCTAGGCCCGAAAAAACGAAGCTTGTGAGGCAAGGTAGCAAGAAGAGAGTTAACATTGTTTGTTTTTTTTTTCCCACAAAAAAGAGAGAGTGATTGCTAGTCTGCTAATTGCTACAAACAAGATGAGAGGAAGAACTACCTCTCAAAAAAAATGAGAGGGAAGAAGATGAAGAAGAAGCGACTATTTGCGACCTATTGCTCTTTGATGGGCCTAACTGGGCTGATAGAAATGGGCCTAGCCATTAATTGAGATTTTAACCTATTTGACTCTTGGGATCACTAGGGGTGGAAACGAGCCAGCTCGAGTCAGGTTTGTTTGGACTCGGATGAACAGTAAGCTCGTCTCAGCTCGGCTCGTTTCGGTAACGAGCTGGGAGGGAGGCTCGGCTCGGCTCGAAATTGAGCTCGAGCCGGCTCGAACGGGCTCGCGAGCCTCCCAGTTCTCAGACAATCACGTTCACGCATCAATGCTCCTCCCGGTTCTCAATCACGAATCAAAATTTCTCACACAATCACGCATCAAAATTGCTCTAACAAAAGCATAAAATTGGACAAGCAACTAGCAAGCATCAGCGCATCACAATCACAGTCACAGAGCAGCAGTAGGAGCCAGGAGGGCCTCCACCAACCACCGTCGGTCCGCCGCGCCCTCCCACTTAGCAAAGACTGCATTGACGTCGTCGTCGGCATCGGGAGCGGAGTAGAGGGCCACCACGTTCTCCAATCTCCACCACCTCAGCCTGCACCATCGACAAGAACAGCAGCGTTGCCGCCGCCATGGCTCCCAGCCTCCCACCCTGAAGCTGCGAAGAAGCAAGCAAGCACCTCTCTGGATCCAGATCTGGATCCTCCGCGAGCGCGGGGGAGGAGGGAGGAGGTGGTCCACGGCTGGAGAGGAAGAGGGGCACAGCTGGGGGAGGAAGATAGGGGAGGAGGTGGGCCGCGGCTGGGGAGTAAGAGGGGCCCAGCTGGGGGAGGAAGATGGGGGAGGAGGCCGCGGGGGGAGGAGGAGAGGCGGCGGCGCGGGGAGGAGGAGGAGGCGGCGGAGCGTGGGGAGGAGGGGCCGAGCCATTCGGCGGGGAGGAGGAGGCGGCGGCGGCGCGCGTGGGAGGAGGAGAGCGGCGGGCGTGGGGAGGAGGGGCCGGCCGGTCGGCGGGGAGGAGAGGCGACGCGGCGCGTGGGGAGGAGAGAGGCGGCGGGCGTGGGAGGAGGGGCCAGCCGTTCGGCGTGGGGAGGAGGAGAGAGGCGGCGGAGCATGGGGAGGAGGGGCCAGCCGTTCGGCGCGGGGAGGAGAGGCGGCGGCGCGCGTGGAGGAGGAGAGGCGGCGGAGTGTGGGGAGGAGGGGCCAGCCGCCGGCGCGGGAGGAGGAGAGGCGGCGGGCGTGGGGAGGGCCGGGCCGTTGGCGCGGAGGAGGAGGAGAGCGGCAGCGCGCGTGGGAGGAGGAGAGGCGCGGGCGTGGGAGGGGCCAGCCGTTCGGCGCGGAGGAGGAGAGGCGGCGGTGGCGCGTGGGAGGAGAGGCGGCGGGCGTGGGAGGGGCCGGCCGGTCGGCGCGGGAGGAGGAGAGGCGGCGGCGCGTGGGAGAAGAGAGGCGGCGGGCGTGGGAGGAGGGGCCAGCCGTTTGGCGCGGGGGGAGGAGGAGAGGCGGCGGCGGTGTGGGAGGAGGCGGCGACGGGAGTTTGTGGGGACTGGGGGAGTGGGGAAGCCGGGGGAAGAGGCCATGGGGATGGGGGGAGGAGGCCAGAGGCCGAATGGAATGGGATAAGGGCGGAAGGGGATAAGGCTAGCCTGGACTAAGGAAAAGAGCAGCTCGTTTTGGTTCGTCAGAATGTTTGGCTCGCGAGCGGCTCGAGCTCGGCTCGAATTCTCACCGAGCCAAAAAGTGGGCTCAGCTCGGCTTGAAAATTCACGATCCGAGCCTTGACGAGCCCGAGTCGAGCCACGAGCCTCGAGTTATTTTTTCAGCCCTACTACCAACAGTGGCGTGACAAAAATTACGTTTTTGCAGACTTATACTATGGCATGACAATGTTGTTTTGTCACGCCATGGGTAGTGACGTGATCAAAGAGGTCAGATTTGGAAATAAAATACGTCGGGGTTAACTTTAAAATTAAATTTTTTAAAAAAATTAATTAATTAAAAAGTTAACTTACAGGCGCAAGATCGAATGGCTCTTGGGATCTCAATCGAACTACAAAAACCACAAGGGTTTTATGAAAAAAAAATGGTGTGCTGGCTTACGCCCGATTGCGTTGATTCCTTCCTCTACATGAGTTAACTAGGTAGAGGGGTGCGCTATGCTGCACCTGTAGAATCATGAGAGAAGAAAGTAACGTGATGAGATGAAACGCTCGGTAGTTTGGTCAGCTATTGTGCTAATGATGGTTGTTTTCATACCACCGAAATAAAAATCATTGAAAAATGCTACATATTGTTGCACACTCTATATTATATATAAAAAGAGAGGTTGTACGGTCAACCACAAGTGTGTAGGATCTCAACACAATTGCGTAAAACAACGAGGGGTTTTATGAAACTTAGGCGAACACAAAAATTGCAGCCTTGCACCTTGCTGATTCGGCCAAGGCCTTTTCGCAAAACCAGGGTCGTAGGGCTTCGAGGGCCGCGGATTCCTTCCGCTCTAAGGGGAAGAATAATATATATATATATATATATATATATATATATATATATATATATATATATATATATATATATATATATATATTCTAGAAGCTATCTCTTTTCCTTTCTTCTCTCTCATTTTTTTGAAGGTTGAGGAGCAGAACTAGTTGCCTCCTCACAAAGTAAAAGCTATCATCTTTACCTGACCAGACAAATTAAATCAAATGGAAAGCAAAAAAGAAAGAAAGAAGAAGAAGCTTCCATTTTTTTAAAAAAAGGGGAAATCCCGCTTTTATAGAAATCGGTTAAAAGTTCATACATAAGACAAGACCTAAGCCACTGGGAACACTAGTTTACAACAAAAGCTCAGACAAACTACAAGAACACCCAGATTACGAAATTACAGGAGACAAGCAAGATTAACTGAAGAACAAAAGTTTTTAGATCAGTCTTCGGTAACCGCCATGAAACCATCCAGCCTAATTTGCTCATCCTAGTTGATTAGACTTCGCCAATACTGCAGGCAAGATAGAAATTTGAATGTCACTCCCCTTGGTTGCTTAGGAAAAATCCCTTCAAACACCATTCTGTTCCTAAACTTCCAAATATTCCAAGCCGTAGCTGCAAAACTAAACTAAACAACGTTGTAATGATTAGCACCCCTTCTCTCTAACCAATTCATTTGGAAATCATCAACAGAATCTGAAACCCGACCCCAACTTAGCACTTCTTTAATACAGATCCTAAAAAATCTTGCCAAAACATAGGAGAACAAAATGTGGTCAATGTTCTCTTCCTCCCCACACAGCCTGCAATTCACCTCTCCTTTCCACCCCTTTTCTTAAGCTGATCCAAAGTCTGCACTCTACTAAGATAACATTGCCACAAAAAGATTTTGACTTTAAAGGAATTTGCTTTTCTAAAGTTTTTGCATTTTCATACACGTTACACCCCCAAAGACTAAATGTCTATACAAAGAATTGACTGAAAAAATACTAGAATTCTCTAAACACCACACCAATCTATCCTGGTTCTCATCAATGCCAATATCTAAAATAGATTCTTTCAAACTCTCCCACTGAGTTGCTTCCTCTTCTCCAAAATTTCTGTTGAAAGGTATGTTCCACCCTTCTTCAGCAAGCCCAGAAGCCACACTCATGTCAGGATTCTGACAGATGTTAAAAAGATGGTTATACTTAATCTTCAGTGGACAATCTTTAGTCCAAACATCACCCCAAAAAGCAACATTACCTCCATTCCCAATCTTATAACGAGCACCCCACTTAAACACTTCTTTAGCTTTCTGCACGATTCCAGAACTGAGAGCCTCTTAAAGTTTTTGCATCTCTAAAAGCACCTCTAGGAAAATACTTCTTTTAAGATTCTAAACCAAAGCCCCTTCTTAGCGGAGTTAATTTTCCAAATCCATTTAGCTATTAGGTAATCATTCATGACCCTAGTGTTAATGACTCCTAATCCACCAAAATTTTTGGGTCTACACACATCATCCTATTTTATCATATGATATTTAAACTTGTCAGTAGCCTTCTCCAAAAAGAAATCTTGATCTGATAGTATCATAAGTTTATGCATCTCCTCATTCAATTTATAGAATAGGTGGGGAGACTGCCCAAGTAACTGTTAACCAGGATAAGCCTACCGCAGATGATAGAAAATTGTTTTTCCATTTGTCTAACTTTTT
This sequence comes from Ampelocalamus luodianensis, assembly GCA_036346255.1. Classification (NCBI taxonomy): domain Eukaryota; kingdom Viridiplantae; phylum Streptophyta; class Magnoliopsida; order Poales; family Poaceae; genus Ampelocalamus; species Ampelocalamus luodianensis. The sequence continues at coordinate 629,577 of CM070632.1, read as the reverse complement.
ATTCAACTTGATAATCACATTTTCAGCTGCTTTCACCCCAGCGAAGAAGCTTCCAATTTCATGGCGAATTTCAACAGAGGCTTCCGCTTCCGCTTCCGCTTCCGGAGAAGTGCAGTGCCTCCTGAGCCAAACAAAGGGACGTGTGAAGAAGAAGCGTGACGTGAGCCGGTGAGCGAGCTGAGCCACACGCACATCACCAACAAGCGAGGAAGACCGGGCTCCAATCCGATCGATAATAAGCCTGACGGCCCGAGTCGAGCACACCTTATCGCCAGCCACCTCAACACCAACCCACCCGAAGGCGAAGGCCGCACCTTTCCGCTGCCGCATGCAAGCCGTGGTCGCCGCAGCCATGGCCGCGCAGACCCTCCTCTTCGCCGCCGCCGCCGCCCCGCCCGCCGCCATATTCCCCTCCCCTTCCTCTGCCCGCCCTTTCCACTCGCTCCACCTCGTTGCGGGCCCCGGTGGCGCCGCCGCCGCCAGGGCGCTCGTCGTCGCCGACGTCACCAAGAAGGCCGTCGCCGTGCTCAAGGGCAACTCCAAGGTTGAGGGCGTCGTCACGCTTACCCAGGATGACGACGGTGCGTCCGCCCCACTCCTTTCTTTCTCTGCCTCTCTCATCACTAGTACTACTCTCTTCTTTTGACCCTCTAGAAGCTTCCTCAATTGGCTAAAATCTCCCTCTTTATCGGCACATTTCTCAGGGTTCGTCTTAGCGATTTCTCAAATTATTATTTTTCTCTGATGAGTAGCTAAAATTTGGCTCTATGTTGATGATATAAAAACAAATCGGAGTGACCGGAAGGTGCAGCAATTTTTTTTTTGCCGATGTTCAAGACCTGCACGAATTCGCCACACAAAAAGTGGCTTATTGCTTGCAAACTCAATCTGAGTACTGCTTTAGTTACGAGCATTGTCCCTGATGTAGATGTACAATGCATCTGACTAAATCTAGCCGCTAGTTTCTTACCAACTCGACTAGATGTAATGCCTCAAGTTTTATTCAGTTTTCACATGCCAAAAATAGCTTCGAGCTCTGTTGATGCATTGCTGAAACCGTTACTTATGTCAATTTTTGACTTCCTGTTAAAATCTGAAGTCTCACCATCAGTGTACTAACATTAACGTTTCCAAAAGGTAACTATGATTGTACTTCACTCCTCTAATTGCTCTTGTATAACAGGTCCTACAACAGTGAAGGCCCGTCTCACTGGACTTACTCCTGGACTTCACGGCTTCCACCTCGTGAGTTTTATTCTTTGAATAGCTCTGAATTTTGCGCTTCTTGACTCATAAGAATGACACGATTGTTCATTTTGCAGCATGAGTATGGTGATACCACTAATGGGTGCATATCAACAGGTTGATTGCCCATTGAACTCAATTATGTCTGCAAGTGTCAATGATTCATAGTCACACATAATCAAGTTTTGCTTTCCTTTTATAAACATTATCAAATTCCCATGCAGATATGTTTCTCAACTTGTGCTACTCTTTCTTTTTTGCTTCTTCACCCTACGAATATAATGAATCTTCCACGATGCTTACAATTTTTTTTTGAATCATCTAGTCATTCAACATACCAATGTCCCCTTACCGAGCAAAATTTTATCTTGCAGGAGCACATTTTAACCCCAATAACATGACACATGGTGCACCAGAAGATGAAGTTCGACATGCGGGTGACCTGGGAAACATTGTTGCCAATGCTGAAGGTATATCCTGTAACAGTTGTACACTTCTGATGTTTGTTTCTAAATTTATCTTTTTGGATCTTGACTTCTTGTATGGTGTGCCTGTTTTAATGGTGTTGATATAGGTGTAGCTGAGGCAACCATTGTTGATAACCAGGTAAAGTTAAAAGATCATATTTTTACTATTAGCATAAGTTGCACCATGGTATTTTTAAATTCCAACATTGAGTTTACCAACTTTTGATGATTTCTTCTGCATAGATTCCTTTGAGCGGCCCAAATTCAGTTGTTGGGAGAGCATTTGTTGTTCATGAGCTTGTAGATGATTTGGGAAAAGGTATGCCTAGTTCTACGTGTGTTCCACATTTTGTTCCCTTCAGTTTTACACATGCTTCATTCTTTGCCCTTTGCTTTTAGGGGGGCATGAGCTTAGCCTCACTACTGGAAATGCTGGTGGAAGACTTGCATGCGGTATGTTCTTTGTAACATACTTTCTATTCCATGAATGCGCTAGTAATGTCACATGAATATACATTAAAAGGGATATCGGAACAAATCGGTCTCAGTAATGAACAGCATGATAAACCCTTTTATTTCAAATAGCAGAACATCACATATCACGTTATTTGGAATAGATTCCTCCTGCTGATAATAAGAATTAAGAAGACTAAAAGAGTAGTAGTAAAATGTTTCCATTGTCAACTTACTACTATCTGTATGAGGTATCAAATATTCGAATTGCTACAAGGTAAACAAATGGCATATAGATAAGTAGAAAATAAAGGTTATTTGGCGTAAATGTCCATTCAATTGCTTTACATGATTACAGAATCAAGCCATTGCAACTGTTTTACATAAAATGTTCATGTGAATTGTGAAGTGTTTGTAATTCTTCAGTCTTCGCTTATGAATGAAGCCACTCCTTAATATTTGCTCTGTTTAGTGTTTCAAGTGCATAATTGGTGTGGAAGTGCATCTGTTTCATCACTATGTTTGTTGTGCAGGTGTTGTTGGCCTGACTCCATTGTAGGTCGCTGGTTTGCAGTTCAAGTTTCACTGTCGCATGGATGTTAGCCTTTTTGTTTTCAATCGTGCCTGGGACAGCGTCTTTCTTGTATTACTTGGATTTTGCACCATGGATGCTTAATAGCTTTTGCTGATCGTTTGTGTTACAGCAATAAAGTTTAGTTCAGCAAATAAGTGTTGTCCGTTGTTGCGCTATGCAGTTTGAACGTCGACTGTACCCGGCTATACTTGAGTTTTCTGTACCTGAGTTTGTGATAAAATGATCAAAAGAAGTATCTGTTACTGTTTTACTGGTTGTCCTTTTATCTGATCTGTTGCAATTACTTAATGGCAGTTCGATGCACGGTAAAAGGGCAAGCATGTATCTTTCTATCGGTTAATGGTTTGCTATGTGCTCCTTTTTTAGCATGGACCATCTTAATTAGCTTCTTCTCAACTAGTGCTCTGATTGGTACCAGCAGGAGAATATTCATTCAATAGAAGTCATGTCACGCGTTGGTCTTTTCAAACTGCCGAAGTGGTAGTTTGTTTTTTCTTGGATGGATGATCCTCCGATTGCCCCAAGCCTCTAATTTCATGGTGCAGATACAGATTGACGCCTCCTCAACAGCAAATTAAGCACAACAATGCCAGCACGCCGCAAGCTAAAAATGGCCAAAGCTAGCAGTTTTTTCGTAAATATTTAAGCACGTCGATCCAAGCATAATGTATCGGAAAACTAAAACGCTTAATTGCTAGGGTATTTTCATCCGAATCAAGTCGTGTGCTATCCATGTCTTGTACGGCGGCGGCACCGCTCCTCATCTTCTCGCTGCTTGGCTAGCTTGGCGGCCAACGTCGCCATCGGCGGTCAGCCCGTGAAGGTGCACCACATCCACGGCAAGTTCACGGCGGGGCCGTGGAAGCAGGCGCACGCCACCTTCTACGGCGGCGCGTCGTGCTACGAGGTGCAAGGCGGGCGCCGCGCCGGTGGTGGTGACGAACACGTGCCACGTGGTAGCGCAGTCGTACTGTTGCTGCCGTGCGAGGTGTCACGAATGGTGGCCGTTAAACACGCGCTACAAATCCCTCCTGATAATCAAGCCAGTCTCATCCACTCCCCTGCCTCCTATCCACTCTCCCACTCTGCTCCACCTCCTCTAGCTTAGCCCATCATGGATCTCTCCTCTCCTTACTCCCCCGCAAGATCGCACCTCTCGCCGAGCCCTCTCGCCGCGCGCCGCCGCTCCGTGCAGCTCCTCCGCCCTCGCCGGCCCGCGCTCGCCACGGTTCGCTGCTCCGTCGACGCCCCCAAGTGAGTGCAGTGCAAACCTACCGCTGAGTTAATCAAACCTCCTGTAACTTGTAACGCTAGCTGCGAACACCAGACCAGTGTAAAGCGTGCGTTTTTTTTTTCTTCCGCGTGTACACCCAAGGCAGCAGGTGCAGGTGCAGGGGGCGCCAGCGGCGGTCGCGGCGGAAGCGCCGGCGGTGCGCAGGGAGTGCTACGGGGTCTTCTGCACCACCTACGATCTCAAGGCGGTGAGTCGTCGTCAGTGCCCTCCCACCATGTGTTTGTTGAAATGTTCGCCTACTCTCTACGTACTGATGTTGCGCCTGAATTCGTTTCCTCGATCGGGGTTGGATCATGAGTTTGACTTAACGGAGAGGAGAGGAAAAGGAGTTCTTTTTTGTTGGTTGGTAGCAATAGCATGCCCAAAGAGGCCGAGGTAGAAATTCTTCATTGTGGAGAGGATCAAATTACTAGTTACATGCTCTAATCCACGAGGAGAAGAATATATAGCATGCAGTATTGTTTTCGCAGCACGCGCGCACATACAAATGAGAAGCATTTGACCTCTGTTTTCATACAAAGCGAAGCTTAGAATGAAGTGCCAGCTTCATGATGAACAGTGCACATATAATTGATTCTTCGTGATACAACCAAACGGTGTTGACATGCACCGGTTCTTCCAATCCACGTTTCCTGACTTGATCATTTCTCCACTTGATCAGCGTATGAAAAAGTCGGATACGCTCAACTTATGCATTGCCTGCTTGTATTAATCTTTCCATCCTCCCGTCTAACGGAACGCAGGATGACAAGACAAAGTCTTGGAAGAGCTTACTGAATGTTGCTGTGTCAGGTGCAGCCGGGATGATATCAAATCATTTGCTTTTCAAGGTAAGTAGCACCAAGTAACAAAATGTTTTGTTCGCTCAATTTATCCAAATGCTGTGCATGTAGAGGTGTAGACCCTGTCAAATATCATCTCCCTTTTTAATGGAAATGCATAGACTGGAATGTTGCTAGTAATTATCCCAAGATGTTCATTTACCAGATGCAAGTGCAGTAATAGACTAATAGTGCTACCTATATATGACATCAATTCTGCTGTTGCCACTAGGAGCACCATCGTGTCAGTATTTTGGCCAACAAGACAAATGAAGTTACATGTTACTCCCCCGTTCTTTTTTACTTGACGACGTGCTAGAATCCGTGCCATCAAACTTTTTAAAGTTTCACCACTAATAGGTTTAAAACTATCTAGAATGACTATATGAAAATTATATCATTAGATTTGTCGTTAAAAATACATTCATAATATTATAATTTTATTAGTACATTTTAATGTAAAGTTATAAAAAGTAACGGTCAAAGTCGCATCTCCGGAGACTGTGAAAAGTCAAAAATGTTAAGTAAAAAAGAACTGAGGGACTATACACCAAAATTGGTTCTTATTTTACTTTTGCCCTTTCTACTAATGTATTATCATTGTGCTTATTACAATGTCAATAATCACATCCATTTATCTTGTCTTTACAAATAGTGTCTACCACATCTAGAAACATACAGCAACGTTGACCATTTATTTGACTAAATTATTGCAGCTCGCCTCTGGTGAGGTTTTTGGGCCGGACCAACCAATAGCAATTAAGTTGTTGGGCTCGGAAAGATCACTACAAGCACTAGAAGGTAGCTTCATTAATTTTTTGCCTTGACATTTCGGAAACAACATCAAATTATATTTGCTGCATAATCTAAATTCCAACTACTTTTCCAAACTCCAATGTTTTACTCCCAGATATGGATGAAATGCTGAGGCAGCGCATATATCTCCCTTCTTACTAATTTGTTCTTATAATTACAACTGCAGGTGTAGCTATGGAACTGGAGGATTCACTGTATCCATTGCTAAGGGAAGTCAGCATTGGTATAGATCCTTATGTGGTCTTCGAAGATGCAGAGTGGGCCCTTCTAATTGGGGCTAAGCCCAGAGGCCCTGGAATGGAGCGAGCTGCCCTACTAGATATCAACGGTCAAATCTTTGCTGAACAGGTTTCCTTTTGCATTCTCTTCCTCATTTCTTGTCAAGTAATACTGACATGGGATTGTGAGAAACCCTCTCAGAAAAGAAAAAAAAAATAATTGCTAATTATCATTTCCGAAATCTTAACCTCTATGGGAAATCCTTAGCATAGGATCTGCTAACGACCTCAACCAGCAACCTAATATTAATATATATTTGAGTATACAAATGATTATGGGATAGTTGTATTCTTGTTATGTTCTGAAATTTTGAATTGTATCAGGGGAAAGCACTTAACGCTGTGGCATCTCGGAATGTGAAAGTCATAGTTGTTGGAAACCCCTGTAACACTAAGTATGGACACTTTTATATTTTCTAAGTCTGGTGTCGATTTATGCTATTATCATGTCTGACTTGAGGTGTATACTGCATGTAGTGCATTGATTTGCTTGAAAAATGCTCCCAACCTACCAGCAAAAAATTTCCATGCATTGACAAGGCTGGATGAAAATAGAGCCAAGTGCCAGGTACTTGATGTTGAATCTTAATCATTTCTGATGTCTTTTTGTTATTTTATCTCAACAAAACAACAGATTAAGCTATCATTCACAAATTTTTTTTGTAGCTAGCACTAAGAGCCGGTGTGTTTTATGACAAAGTATCAAATGTGACTATTTGGGGGAACCATTCAACGACTCAGGTGAAGATGTGATTATAAATGACCGGAGAACTTTTCTGTTTATAGCACTTTTGAGTGTTGTATCTTTGCTGATTGTTAGTACTGATTTCCATTGGGCAGGTTCCTGATTTCTTGAATGCCAAAGTTAATGGGAGGCCAGTAAAAGAAGTCATTAAGGATACAAAGTGGTTAGAAGAAGAATTCACCATGACTGTTCAAAAGGTACACCCTGTTTATCATGTATCTGCAATTTATTTATCATTTGGGGAAAAAACCAAGGCAGTGTTGTACATTAATTCCTACGTTTATACAGCGTGGAGGTGTGCTCATCGAAAAATGGGGCAGATCTTCAGCTGCGTCAACCGCTGTTTCCATAGTCGATGCTATTAGGTCCCTCGTAACTCCTACCCCAGAAGGCGATTGGTTCTCTACAGGGGTAAATTTTGAGACTTTTGGATTGTTCATTGTTTCTTTCATTTTGTTACGCCTCTGAAGCAAAGAGCAATGACAAAACATAGGTTTATACGGCTGGAAATCCTTATGGCATAGCAGAGGACATCGTGTTCAGCATGCCCTGTAGGTCGAAGGTACGATTTCATACACAGATCCCCCTTGCTTTTCTTCCTAAGGTTAGACACCACTGTGATAAGCACACGACATCTGGTACAGGGGGATGGTGACTATGAACTAGTTAAAGATGTGATGACAGACGAGTTCCTCTGGGATAGGATAAAAAAGGTACGAGTTGTAGGAATTGCGGTCGATAATATGCTGATGGACTGCAAACAATGTAAATGTTTTAATTATCGACCCTGTAATTCTTTCAGAGTGAAGCCGAATTGGTTGCTGAGAAAAGATGCGTTGCCCATCTTACAGGAGAGGTAAGTGACCACGAAAAATAGTTCGGCGAGACAACCAACAGGCAAATGCTCCGGAAATGATTTAACTTTGCGTCTGTTTTGCAATGCAGGGTAATGCATTTTGTGATCTTCCAGAAGATACCATGCTTCCTGGAGAGATGTAGTGTTGTTTGTCACAGTAGCTCTACCTTGTGTATGTTACTAGATTGGAATTGGAATTAGATTTGAAGCTACTGCTTGCAGGTTGCAGAGCAATTATTTGTCTTGTGTAAAAATAACAAGGACGCCAGAGAAATTTTGACTGTGCCGCAGACTTTGTACACTGGTAAAAATAGTAATTTAGCCAAATGGAATGCTGGGTTGTTCAGCATGCTTGTTCCTTGGCTAGTTATAAGCATCTATCTCAAGCTTTATTTATTCATGGCGAAAGCACAAGTGTCCCGAAGAGTAGCCATACATACGGCCAAAATTTCTTCAACGCGTACGTGGATCGCAGAATCTAGCACTAGACATTGTCTTCACTCTCATCTGCTCCAACCATAGAGCATTGAGCATAGGGAATCGTTACCCTTTTCAAACCTCAAGGACCGTAGAGCACAGGGCACCCTGATTCACTTCATTGCAAATTTGGCGAATATTATTTACAGCATTCTACACTAAAACCGCCCATTGCAATAACAAACAGCACCATCGTTAACTGATAATAAGCGATTCGCGCATACTAGCACCAATAGCACTGGAGGGATTCATACATACACCGCCACTAGGCACTAGCTATCGAGCTGCAAAACTGTACCGCTAGTGCTAATTTAACAGCCTCAGCTTTAACAAAGAGACCCATGTCATGCAGTGCAACACAATTAGGCCGACAGGAGGTCCCCAGTTTGCCTTAATACACATAAGATTGCCTAACGTCATAACCTTACTCCAGTACCAGGCTACTTGCCATAGATGCACATGCCAACCTCGCAGCTCACCAGGAGCATTATCGCTGAAAAGAAGAAGAGGCAGAAGCCGCCACGCAGTACTGCGGTTATCGTGTTGCAGCCGCAGTGTATACGGGTATCAGGCTCAAAACCTGCGGAGAAGAGCAGCTCCATGCCTTGATCCTTTTCAAGGGACCACTTATCTGGACGAGAAGCGACAGCTAAACTTCCTATGCTGATTACTTCAGCAGACACACAGACGGCGTTGGGGTGCGCCCCAGAAATTGGAGCCAAGGATTCGCGGAGGTTAGCCGGGAACTCCGCTGCAAAAGCAGGGGGAGCGGAGATCGAATCCAACATCTTTACAAAACGCTTTCCGATGGTACTCTTAGCCTGGCCATCTGTGGAACACCATACACAAACTTGTCAATAATGTTCATTTACAGGTACAAGTTAATGATCAGGAAATCGCAAGCCAGCTACGTGTAACCCTGCCCTGATTAAGCAAGACTAAGCTAGATTTTCTTGACAAGGACACAAAATGGTCTAATACTTCGATCTTGCTTAATCAGGGTAAGTTACTTAATACAACTATGAACATCCCCTCAAGAGTAACAAAGGTACAAGTTACTGGTGCAAGAGGTACCCAAAAAATGCTCATTTTTCCACTAATGGATCAACGCTAAAGAGCAAAACATAGTAAGGACATAGCTGAACTATTATTGTACGTTTCCATAGTAACATTACCTGGTAAAACAACACAATTTAACTGACTACCAGCTTCAGGTAACCTAGCAGATGATGGGGTACCAACTACAAAATTAGGTTCTAAAACCTTTTGAGTTGGACTATATGTATAGGTGGTATTGTTGACCTGTAAAAGTAGAAAATTGTGGGTGATCTCCAGTAAACACATCAATGATCTGCGAAAAATGCAGCAAGTTCATCTCTTCGTGCAAATGATTGCATACCTCTTGAGTAAGGACTGGCCCGTTAAAAGCATGGGAACTGCTACCAGCTGACTGCTGTATGGAGCCCAGAATATCATTAAATAAGTTATCATCGTCGATTGCATCATAGTATGCCATACCATCATCCACCATGTCAATACCAGATAGATTGGTTGCTGGGGAGCCAAGAAATCCATTCTGCTGTCTAAAACCATCATCAAACATTGTGGAATCGAAGGGTGTATCATAGAACATCAGAGAATCGTCCTCTGGCTTAACTGAATTTGTTATAGAAGAATGTGGGGGATCAGTGATAGTTGAGCCCAAAGGGGAGTCTTCTTGCAGTGACTGCAACAACTGCTCCAACTCCTCTGGCTGGAAAGTCTCTTCACCAGTGAGGGGGGAAAACACATTGTTAGCCCCATTTACAGCCTCCAAAGAGTCGGATGTTTTCCAGGGCCAACCATCGGAAGGCCAGATAGTGGAATCATTGCCTAAAGGATACTCCGAATTTGCAGCATCTGCAAAATCCTTCAGCTCCAGGAATCCATCATTGGGGCTAGAACTATCAAAAAAATCTCCAGCATTGGCATTAGATAACATATTCTCATTAAGCATTAAGCTATTTTGCTCTCCGGGCTCAACATACTGAAGAAAATTAGAACCAAGGTTTGGGTCGCTTAAAATGTCCCCTGAATTTCCGTCTACATCTTCAGAATGGTTGCTATTGTTTGAAATGTCAGAGACTGGCAAAGTGACACTACCATTCCCATTTTGAACACCCAAGTCCTGGAAAGGGTAATAACAGCATAATTAGAACAGCGAACATACCAGTGGGTAAATTAGGTAAAGAAATGAACAGAGTAAAACAAAGAAAAAAAATCAGCCATAGAGCATAACTTACACACGCACCAAAAAAATAGACACAGTCCTGTACGGATGAATAGTATGCTCCTATTTAGCTAGAACAAATGATTTCCCACCAACCGCCATTATGTTGATGCAGTCCTGTACGGATGAATTACCTGCTCCTATTTAGCTAGAACAAATGATTTCCTACCAAATGCCGCTATGTTCAAGGAATTATAGTCAAGAATATATGTTTGATCATATGTGACACGAGGGTTTTGCGAAGTTCATAACATGCAATTTAAGAAGAAGAAAAAATGACAACACAAAAATTCCAACCTTTTAATGCTCACAGACATGAATACTATGACATCATGACTCTTGTGGATCGTGATCTCATATGACTTGCTACCTAATCCTGACAGAAATACGAATAGTCGAATATGTATGTCAAAAGGCCAATACAAAGTCTGCATTTTTGCTAGACAGCATGGCATAGAAATTCATCAACACAAGTTACGACAAGTAAAAGCCAATGCTGAAGGAAATCCAGCATCCCTGTTAAGAGAAAGATACACAAACAATTCAGAAATGAAAGGTGCCACAAAACCCATGCTAAGTAATAATCTGATCCTGACAAAAGGTGCTTTCCACAGCTACGAACCCCTTTTCTCAACAAGCACACCAAGCACGATTGTGGAGCATTCATATGGAAGATTTATCTGAAAAATTTATACATATAGGGGCACTCCTCTAACTAAAAGAGATGTGCAGCATCGGGTACTGTAGCAGCTAGCTTCTTACTCTTTCGTGTGTTAATCAATTTAGCAGACACAAGGGCATACTTGGAGAAGTGTAAGCAATTTCAACTTCATGTATTATAATCTTCAGATACAGAAGGCTAACAAGTCACAAGTACAACTCAAACCGTAAACATGCAACTGAAATTGATTTCTACGCATGATAGCATTTGATATTCAACTACAGGCACTTTCTACTAATACAAACAGCAAATAGAAAAGCATGCAAGTTGCAGGTATACCTGAGTGAGATCATTCATTTGAAGATAGCCTCTCTCCATAGCACCAGGAACCTCACGGTTAGCAATGTCATTTCTCTCCACCGGCAGCAGATCAACAACATCCTCCTCATCATCCTCCTCCCACTCCGCCTCGACAAAGGGTGCTCCGTACTGCGCCCCATTCTGTGGACCAGGGCCGGCTTTCTGGAAGATGCGGCACACCACGAACGAATCCTGTGCCCACAAGTTTGAAAATCAGCATCAGTATATTCGATATTTCATTTAGGCATAATTAGTAACAAAGATATAAAATTGGACCCCTAGTGACAGAAAAAATGGCCAGGAAACTAGCAAAATGACATCAAAATCCGCACAAATGTCTGGCACAATTACAGCATAATCCCCGCAGGTCTCACTGGGATCAGGTAGAAGGTTGTTAGCGAGAAAAAAGGGCAACCCAGTGACCAGCGGTTATCAAACACTTGTGTTTTTTCCCCCGAAACAGAGTTATCAAACATCGATCTAAATATAACATCAAATCAACAAGTACCGTGAGGAAACAAATCCTCGTATTGGGAAAAAAAAACAGCACCACAAATTAACAGCACCATACAAAACAATGTCATAAAAATGTCACGTTTAACGACCTCACACAACAGCAATCTAGCGCCATACACACGGAAGCAGAATTCAGATAATCCGATCGAGCAGGCGAACAATCACAATAAAAAAAAAAAACAGGCGCACCGCACCACATCCATCACATCGAGCAAGCAAACATGATATAATAGGAGATTATGGGATCCGAAGGCACGATACCTGCGGGATCCCGGCGGCGTCATCTCCCTCGAGGCGGTACTCGTGCATGACCCAGTTGGTGCGCTCCCCCTTGGGGGCGCGGCCGGCGTGGAAGACGAGCGTCTTCTTCATCCCGACGACCCTGGCGCCGTGGCGCACCTCCCTGTCCTTGCCCGTGGTCTTCCAGTAGCCCCCGGCGGTGGCGCGGTTGGTGCGGGCGCGGTTGGCGTGCTTGCGGTCGAGGCGGCTGAAGAAGTACCACTGGGAGTCGCGGCTGCGGAGGCGCGACCTGGCGGGGAGGTCACATGGTTCGAGCTTGTAGAGGTCGACCTCGGCGATGGCGTCGACCTTGAGGGGGCGGCCGAGGACCTTGCGCTTGAGGTAGTAGGAGACGAGCTCCTCGTCCGTGGGGTGGAAGCGGAACCCCGGGGCGAGGGAGGTGGCCTCCGCCGCCGGAGCGGAGGAGGAGGACGAGGAGGGGTGGATCATGTACCCGTGGGCTAGGGTTTGGCCTTGGAGGAGAGGAGAGGAGATTGGGTTGTGTTGGGTTGGATTGGATTGGGGACAGTAAGTTTCTTCGGAGGAAGAAGCAAGGGGGGATGGATGGCTTGGGCTATAAGAAAGCAGAGGGGCCTTTTCGGAACATCCCCAATGAAAAGGAGGAGGAGGAGGAGAAGAAAAGGCTGTTTACTCTCTCGCTTCGGTACATTTTAGGTTGTCAGGATCGCGATACAGATCATATAATTTTATGTAGCCGAAATGATTTGTATCAGCATATGGATCGAATTTAATATAATTGTAATTTAGAGGTATAATCGCATAGAACCAGTGCTCAGAATCGTGGTCTTGACAACAAACTACATTAGCATATAAAATTTGATATCATCCTTTGCTGATTTAAGTTTATTTTGCTTTGCTTACGCTGTTTAAGTGTTGTTGTGAGGTAAAATATTTTTATTAACGTATTAATGGAGCTGTCCACCACGGCCACGGCCTCGGGGGAGCGGCGAGGGAGTCGACGGGGAAGTTTCCCCTCAGCACCTGGTTGCTTTGACCGTGGACTTTTCTTTTGGCAGGGACCAGCTGGGTCGGACGCGACAGACGCGAGTCGGGTGAGGGAAGAAGCCTCTCGGGCGCCTCATGGGGCCCACCGGCCAGTCTCTGCGGCCAGATCATCGCCTCACCTGTGACTGTGAGGCTGTGACCTGACCTGACCCGACTCTTTTTTTTTATTTTGAAGAGTCAAACCACTCTCTCTCTCTCTAGTCTTGCAGATATACTAATTCTGCGTGTACTGCTAGCTCCACTGAGGTCGCAAATCTCGGTTTAATTTTAACACGACCTCTTACCAGTAAACATGCGTGCGAGTTCATACCCCGTAAAGGTTGCCTACTTGTTTTTGGTGTTTGCCTTTCTTTTGGGCTAAAATTATCAGGTTTAATTCATATATAACAACATCTTCTGCCTGCGTAGTAAAATGTAAGTGTTCTTTAATTTGTTCGACATTCCATCTGGCTACTAGCTAGCCAGGGGTATGAATTAATGGATGTGTACCTACAGTGGCGGAGCCAGGAATTAAAAATGAGGGGAGCCGAACAAGCTATGTAGTAAAATTGTATTTTATAAGGATCAAATAGCAAGAATATAGATAAAATTATATGGATCATAAATGAATGTAATGAAAAAATTTGGATCATAGGGGGAGTCTGGCCGTGCCAGTTCCCCCTCCCTCCGCCTCTGTGTACCTATATACCCATCCTTTACTGTAGAGAGGTACTGTAGAGAGGTACTGCAGCTATACGTTGTAAAAAAGAGATATTGTTGCTGGTTTTACTAATTGAAATCGGAGAAGATAAGCACCCATCTAGCAATGACCCAAATTACTAAGGAACTAATCATCCTTTTTCTAGCTAGCTATTTGCTGCCGACTACTTCGTTTAGAGCACGATCTTGCATATAGATAGCAATGACCCAAATTACAAAGGAACTATATTATCATTGTATGGGTTGATGTCTCTACGTAACACGTTTTATTTATGCAAAAAATAGAATAATGTGACATCCTACGTACAGAGATAACCTAACAGACAACACATCGTATAAGTGTCTTTGAGACTTTTAGTCTCGTCTCCGGATCACCGGCTTCCTTTGCTTAAAAGTACGTACGTGGACGTGGACGTGGTGGTTAGCAACTTGGAGCGGCAAGCATATGCATGTTAGTTAATTGCACTAACAAATCATTCATCGATCCGATTCAACTCAATCACGCAGCACGATAGGATTAACATAACCCATCTTCACTAAGAAAAGATATGTATACTAGTGTATTTTCCGAGTCAAGGGTCAAAAGGATAGCTAGCTAGCTCCATGCATGTCATGCTAGCAAGCAACTCACCTCCCAATTAAGTCCTACCCACCCTCAAATTAATCAATCAATCAATTAATTAGTAAGAAACAATTGAGACCAGGTCAGCACAAAACGTGCATAAATGCCATGCCTCCTGCAATGCGACATCCGATTGCATCCCAACTAGTATTTAGAAATTAGAGTTTATGATTATCCATTCTCTCCACCCTCTTTGAGGTCTGTTGGATCAGCGAGCGGGGCATGACATCCCAAATCGCGTTACTGAGTACAATAATAGCTGACGACCCAACATATTGAGATTTTATTTTTTAACCCGTAGCAAAGCACAAATATGATATATCCATCGCGATCAGTCTGTACTGCCGTCGTACTGAAACAAGGCAAGTACAGTACTACAGTGTGCTGCCTTACATAGGATAGAATATTAATCAACCTTTCCTGCTTCTGTACATAGATTAATCAATTAGGGGCCTTTGGAATGCAGAAACAAAAATATGGGTATAGAAAAAACGCAGAAACAGAAAGGAAAAAAAGGTGTGAATGCAAGACACAAATGATTTTTTTTTCCATGAGACAAACCTCATGTTGGAATTCCTCCAAAGTTCAGCCAATCCATAGAATTTTCATAGGAATTCTGCAAGCCTAAAAATGATTTGTAGGAATGGGTTCCTTGATAATTCCTCGAAAATTCCTACGGTCGAAAAAGATCCTTAATTTTTCTGATCGGTGGATCGATTACTGTAGTACCAAATTAATTTAGCACAGAGTACTTGCTCAAGACACAAGACGGAATAATCAAACGCATATTGATCATCCTATCACAGCGAAGATGAAACGCGTGATAAGTCACAGTCCTTCGTGATGTGAACGGGATCTTAATTTGTCAAAGGGCTGAAAGTTAGTAGAGGGGCACGCGTCGTTGTACTAGCATATATGTGGCTCCACCGTAGCAACATGCTACGACAGAGGTGCACAGTACATGAGCATTAGGATTGATCTGGGTTGTCCGGTCGCCAGTGAACGGTCTAGGTCAACAGCGCACAACACCACGCTGCGGTGACAAACAGTAAAATCATTACAATGATTGAGTAAAATCAGCACAGTTTTTAACAGTATTTTACTACGTCAGAGTACTTTAGCACAAAGACTCAGGATGATGCACCTGCACTACTGCTTCTCTTATAGGATCCGGATCCATACGTGGCAGCACTCCTACTGTTCAAGTGTTCATGCATCTGACAAGACCAGAAATCATCGTTGGCATGTCAGCTTGCTCGAACATACGCGTCACACCAGCCAATCAGCTTCCTCTTCTTCCAAACTGGGTAGCTAAGCTAACCCAACCCATTTATCTGATTAATTATTATTAATCTCACTCGATCGATTGGCCTAGCTTGCTTGCTTGCTAGCTACTTATGTGCGTCAGTGCGTGACGCCACGCGATTGGAAGATTTTGATCCACAACTTTGACCCGGTAACGAACTGCATGATATTATACATCGATTTAATATTAATGTGCTGAATTGTTCTTTCTAAGCCTACCATGATTCTGCTGAAAGCTAGTTTAATCCGAGATTGGGAACAGGCTAGGAAATCAACACACTACCAGGATTTTTCCCGAGTGTCAAAAACACTCGGGACACTGGCATAAACACTCGGGAAATATATTCCCCGAGTGTCACACTCGGGAAACAACACTCGGGAAACAACACTCGGGATAGATTAGTCGGGACAAAAACAGTTTCCCGAGTGTAACACTCGGGAAATATTACTTCCCAGTGTTTACTTATACACTCGGAGAAAACCTGCAGAGCGGCCGGACCGTGCAGAATCTTTACCGAGTGTCGACACTCGGTAAAGGTTCAAAACACTCGGAACGTTTTGACTTTCGTAAGCGAAACCGAGGAAATTGACACGTGAGTTGTTTTTCCGAGTGTCGACACTGAAAGTGTCGACACTGTCGACAAAATATTTGGTCAATTTACGAGTGTCGACACTAGGGAAAATGCACTCGGGAAAACAACAAAACAACAGAACCCATTTTTCACAGATTCAATAAAAATCCATTCCACAGCAATTCAATAGCAATCAAATAATCCATCCATCCATCCATCCATTCCACAACAATCAAATAATCCATTCATCCATCTATTCCACAAACAAAAGATATGATTCAAGTTCCCAAGCGCACAACATTCAAGTTCAAGTTCGAAAATGTAAGCACATGCAAGAGAAATTTAAGTATAATGATGGCATGATACATATAACAGTTCGAAATAGTAAATTCATAGTCTTGCATGCACAGAATTTGCTGCTTCAATCTTCTGTGCACAAAAGCATCATTTTGCGAGTTCCGCAAATAGAGCAAAACTTAATATTAGTGCCATCTTACAACAAAAGTTAGGAATTGATATTACATGAGAGGATAATTAACCAAACTATTGACAAAGCAAAAAAATTCCCGAAATAATGATGAGCAACCTAATAACATGGCAAATCAGTTAAGGGCATGCCTGGGGTGTGGGCCAGCTAGCTTGTGGCCTCATTGATCATTTACTTATGCCATCTACAGCACATGCAAGAGAAATTTGAGTATAATGATGTACTACTGTAAGAAGGAATGAGCTGAAACTATATTAGCACCTAACAATATAGAACATGAAAAGCACAAGTGCTAAAAATGTTAAACTCCAACTCTCAATATGTCATTGTGAACTACTGATCAACATTTATGTCTCAAGCACTTATCATCAAATTCATAGAAAGTATTGTACATACAAATTATCCTTTTAGTACATCATGAAAATAGCAAGCACCTGGTGGTGGCCTCTCGGCGATGGACGTATTCACATGATCTTCAACATTAGCAAAGCAGAGTTCAACATTAGCGATGAAGCAACCGATCCCGCTGCTCCTACATTTTCATAAGAAATCGCATTATAAGGAATTTGCAGTAGCGACCAATAATTACATTGCATGTCATTTCAATGTGTTCTGAATCAAGCACTCATAAGAGACTAACAACATGATAATCAGTATGCATTTACTAACCGGAGGAGATAAGTTAGGCAGTGGTTGCCCCGGCAGAGGGCCATGAAGTGGAGTCCCGGTCCCGAGTGCCATATGCTTTTTTGTTTGCACATTGCCATACATTAGCCAAGTACGAATATATATATATATATATATATATATATATATATATATATATATATATATATATATATATATTGCATATTACTTTGTTATTTGCTCCAACTAACCTGCAGGAGTATTTGCTCCAACCGCTGCCTAGCCTCATTTCCTGTCGCAGCTGCGCCTGAAGCTCAGAAAATTGAGACTGGGAAACATGTGATGGTTGCTGTCGACTTTGAAGGTGTACTTCATCCGTTGATGAAGCACTCGTGGATCGAACCTCCGAGAGGGTTGTCGGTGTGCTAATGTACCCGGCACCCATGAAGAAACGACCATGTTTCTTCCCCTTTCCAGCCTTGTACACAACACTCGCGTCTAGTGGTGAATTCATGACGTCGTAGTCCGGGCCATGAATCTCCTTAACAAGATCGTGATATGCATGTTGCAAAATCATTAGGGGACAAAATCATCAGGGAACAAAAATCATCAGGGACAAAATGATTAGAAATCGTACAAAGTTCTCGTCACACTACCGTCGCACAAGGTGCCCTCCGATCACCCCTCCTAGTCGCTACATATGCCTCAATATCGGAGACAGACCTCGCTCCTTCTTTTCCTCGCACCCAAAAACCACGGCGGTCAATAAATATGTATCCGCAACATACAATCAATATGAACATGTTGACCTACCAGGTTCCTCTTGTAACGTGCCATGGAGGAGCTGCCTTGACGATGTGCTGTCCCGTCCATCAACAATCTGTAACAACCCTAACTTAGGGTTTGTATTTCCAATGTAAAATTTTGAGGAGAAATAAAAACTTTTGTTGTCTCATCAAATCATTTGGAAGATTTCCAGATTTTCCCTAGCAATTTCCAATTTTTAGAATTTAATTCTTGTGATTGGAAATTGTTGTTATCAGATTCTTAGCCTTCAAACCTATGATCATCCTCTGAAATTATTTTTCCTATCATCTTGATCATCCTAACTACCTCCCTGAATTATTTCACAATTTTTAGATTTTATTTGCTATTTCAAATGGCCAAGTCAAACTAGTTTGAATTTTGGTCAAACCCTAGGTCAGAACAATGCAATGCAGTAAAAAGTTCTGGAAAATTTATGCAATGTTTTCTATGTCCCTTGTAGCTACCATAAAAATTTCGGAAATTTGGGAGCTCGGGAACTACCTCTAAAAATTCCCCAAACTCTCTCAGTTTTTTTTAAACTCAAAACCAGAAATCACTGTTCCTCGGGCCCGAACCCAACTCAGGCTCGAGTCCGACCCGCACCACTTGACTCGGTCGCGTCAACTAGCTGCATACCGCTCCGATCATTGTCGATCCGTCCGATGCAAATCGAACGATCCACGTCGCGCGTATGCAATCGACCGTCCGAATGCATACATAGATCTCGACCGTCCATTTCGGATCCGGCGATCAACGCTTTTTGATCGAAGTCGGACCAGCTCATCGCGCCGCTTTGCTGCTGTCGCTGACAGGCGGGCCCCATTTGTCAGGTCGTCACCTACCTCTCGCTCAAGAGCTGAGTGCCGGCGGCAACGTGCATGCGCGCCACCTCGCCTCGCCGTCCGTTCTCGGTTTCCTCGCGCGCTTCACCTCGGCCGCATCATCCGCTGCTAGCCCATATCCTGGTGCGGCATTAATCGCTCGCCATCTACCTCTCTGACTCGCCGCTTTTTCTCCCATGCGTCTCGGTGCCGAAGCTCGCCTCTTGTTTCTCCGCCTCGTCCCTACTTAAGCTCACCCAAAGCTCCTCTTCCTTCTTTAGACACCATTAAGCCATCCCCTATCACCCATTGCTCCTTCCGAGCTCAAATCGTAGTAGTGCTCGAGCTCGGTGCACGCATCGCCGCCACCGCCGTGTCAACACCACAACCAAGTGAAGCTCATCTTCTCCTTTGCACGTCATATCGTGTTCCGATCCCTATCATGTTTTCCTCGCCTAATTTTGAGTTTCACTCGCAGGAGCCGTTGACTTTTGGTGTCCTCTCTTTCTACCGAAAGTTGGATCTTCGCCTCATCTCCGTGAGTTGGCTCCTAGAGTAATTGCTCGCGCTAGCACCATCTAGTGCACTCACTCGAGCTATCTCCATCTCTCTTTTCCCTATTTTTGCTCGAGTTGCTCCTCCTCGATGACCCCTTGATCGCCGCCGCAGTTCTCATCGCCGCCATCTCCGCAGCCACTTGAGTTCCGCGTCATCCCGGTGAGTTCTGGTAACCCATCGATGCTCATGCGCGCTAGTTTTCACCTTATTCTTCTCTCGCGCGATCGTCCCTTGTCACCCCATCGCCGGCCGCCGTGCTCGCTGCGCGCGCGCCGCGTGCTTCTCGGCAAACCCGCGACCACCCTTAGCTTCAGAACCCCTTGGCGACCCATTTTGGCCGTCGCACACCCGCCGCCACTCCTTCACCGCGCCGAATCCAGTCCAGAGCCGCGAGCCTCTCTGTTCTTGGTTGTGCTCCTCTGCATGCATCTCAGCAGTGGGGCCTACTCCTTCAAAACCAGTTCTTTAGTCTCTAATCATGATTAGGAATGTTCTTTAGTTCACTCTCTTGCTTGATCAAAATTGGGATTGAAAGTTTGAAAGCATTTTAGTTCTCTATATGCTTCGCTGTTGTCGTTTTTCTGTTGTCAGTAAACTGAAATTGGGTTCATTCTTATGCTATTCATATCCGGTTAGTGCTTGGTGACTCCTTAGAAGTAGTGCTTAGCAAGAAGTTAATTAGATAGTCTCTATAGGTTTCAAATCACTAGTTGGCTTTTGATCTATGAAGTCATTATCGAACTTGAGGTATTGCCTCTGTACTTGTGGTGTATTTTCAAGAAGGTAAGGTTTTGTAGTAGCCGCATGTCAAAATCGTTAGCCTTACAAAGATCTCGGTGTGATGCTTAGGAGTTTGAATAGTGAGTATCTTTAAAATCCTATCTTAGATAGAAAATGTTGTTAGCATCTCATAGTTGAATACTTGACTAGTTAGTGTTCAATAGCTCCTTGTAGGTTCCGTGATCTCAACTAATAATGGTTGTTTTAGAGTAGTTAATGTTTTTGATATATTAACTTGATGATTAAATAATAGATGTGCACACAATCACCATCAAAGTCTGTCCAAAGTTTAAAACATATAAGATGATTGATTTTGTGGTTAACTGATAAATAAGTGAGTGGGTAGATCAATCACTTGAAAGCATGTCTATTTGAAACATCTCTGTGAAAGTGCTTATTTTGTTTTTCCTTTGTGGTGGTCTAGCCTCGTGTATAAATTGGTGTTTGTATTTGATTTTTGAGTTTTGCGGTGTTATTCGTTCTTATTCGCCATTATTTGTTCAATCGTTAGGCTTCAACATTTGCGGTAACCCCAGAGCGATCCTCTCAATGAGTTGAGCATTACGAGCAACAACAACCAGTGCAAGCGCTTGATCATGTTTATCCCAGTATTTTAAAGTCTAATATTTTGTTTCAACTGTATGTATGCATCGCTTAATTTGTGTTAAATTGGTTAGTTAATCCTTTAGATGCATAATCTGTAGGCAAATGATCATCCTCTACTACCGAGCCTAGGTTATTTGTCGTGATTAGAGATCATTGGATGATTTCTTGTCACTTAGTAGATTCGATTTCACCGCTAGACATGCTTAGTATCGGTAGAAATGGGCGGTTATCGACTTAGTCGGTAACCTTGATCACACAAAATTTAATACAACTTTATGTTTCAGCATTTTTTTGCTATATTTAATTGCAAAATTAAAAATGAAAACAAAAATGATTTAGACTTGGGCACAATGGTAAGACTGGTGTGATCTGTTGGGTGTGACTGGAAAGGTGCCCGAGTCAGTTAAGGACCGAGTTACTTGCGCCATCGTACTGAGCATTTTTGCGTGCTAACCACACTAGAGTATATGGGACCTCTCTTGACCTAGTACTTTGGTGTGTATTGGCTCCGGGTCGCAGGAGGTCGCAGGAGGGATGGAGGTGGGAGCATGGTAGTTGTCCGAAAAGCTTTATCCTGAGTGGGTAGTTGTCTTTTCGGCTTTACCATGTAAGCGTATGGATTTCTATCCATACGAGCGGCTCGTAGTTAATACACAATATTGGAAAAGTCTCGTAGGACTTAGCCGTGCAAAGATACCTTCTAAGTGTGTTTTGGCTTAAAGGCGATGCAAGTGTGGGTACATTGGTACACCTCTGCAGGTTAAAACTATTCGAATAGCCTCGCCCTAGGTTATGGACACGCTCGGATACGCCCCGTAAGAACTAGACTACAACAATTTAAATTAAAACTTGATGGGTGGTACGAATTTGGGATTCGTGCTATTGTTGTGGTGACTATTGGGATAGTCACTTCTAGGTTGGTTACCTTTACCCTTTGTTATTAATATCCTTCTTGTTATTTCAACATTAAAAATGAATTGCAAACTTGCCTTCAAACTCAGATTACATTATTGCAAATGAAAATTGGCTTTATGCAAATGAAACATATGGCCTCCACCAAACAAGCTGCATGTAGCATATGAACAGTCCGCTAGTTCACACGTCGGTCTTGCGGTACAAAGACAATCTTTGTACTCGGTGCTTTGCTTAATGTTTTGTTGCAGAGGATGAAGGTGAGCCCCAAGGGCCTCACTTCGTGAGTCAGTTGCCGCTTTCGTGGACGACTAGACTTGGCGGTCCTCCGATGCCTTGTGGGTTGAAGGCACACCGATTGGCTTTGTTCATAGCCATCTTATGGCACTTTTGCTTTCGCTGTCGTTCTTGTTTATTTGTGTATCTTGTGGCCTGTCGGCCTTTGTCTGTAATAACTCTACTATTTGTTTATCTTCCGTTTGGTAGTGTGGTGTTTGGACTCTATGATTGGAATGGAATTGATGTCTAATTTTGTAACAGGTGTGTATCTTTGCTCAGGAAGTATACATATCTCGAGGATCAATTTATTTGATTTGTGATGCTAGGACCAGGTGGTTGGTTAAGCATTACAAGCCAAATAAATTGGGGTCCTCACACAATCTTCGCTCCCTAGCAGCACGAGAGGCATGTAACCATCGTTCGTTGCACCACCTGTCTCGGAGAATATGCCGCCATGCATCTTCAAGAGGCTTCAAAGCATCTAGCCGTGCACGAACCTCCTCACCTGCCAGACGACGTGGTGGTCCAGTGCGGACAGCAATATTGGCCCTAAATCCAGTTGTGTCACTTCTGAATTCGTGGTCAATTGGAAGGAATTGACGATGACAATCGAAGAAGGAGTGCTTGCGACCATGCTTTAGCCAACAGCCACGCAACGTCTCCCTACAGATTAGGCATGGCATCTTCCCATGTACATATCACCCACAGAATATCCTGTACGCCGGGAAGTCATGCATGGATGTGTGGTACGCGACCCGCATGGTGAAGTTCTGTTTCAATGCCCGATCATATGTCACTATGCCTTGTTCCCAAGCATGTAACAATTCATCCACCACCGGCTCCATGAATACACTCATATTCTTCCCTGGGTACTCAGGACCAGGGATTATCAAGGAAAGGAATATGTACTGCTTCTGCATGCAAACGCCGGGTGGGAGGTTAAGGGGAATGACAAACACAGGCCAACAGCTGTATGGCGCAGCCCCCATACCAAATGGGTTAAACCCATCAGTTGCAATCGCAATTCGAACGTTCCGAGGCTCCGCAGCAAACTGTGCATAGTCTCGGTCAAATTGCTTCCATGCTTCACCATCAGATGGGTGGACCATCTTGTCATTATGGTACCGACGACCATACTTGTGCCATACCATTTGTTTGGCAGAAACCTCAGACATGTATAACCGTTGGATTCGTGGCACAAATGGTAGATAGCGAAGTATTTTTCTGCCAATAGGAAGCTGCCTCTTCTGACCATCACCGGAGTCAACCTCAACAAACCTAGACTCACCACACTTATCACAGTGATCTTTGTCCACATTCTCATTCCTAAATAGCATGCAATGATTTGGACAAACATCTATCTTCTCATATGGCATATTTAGTGCGCTTATCAATTTCTTGGCCTCATACAAGTTAGCGGGCAGTTTGTGACCATCTGAGAGAAGGGTGCTAAACATGCTTAAGAATGCATCAAAGCAAGCAATGCTTGTCTTTGAATCGAGACTTGACAAGACAAGTAGTCGTGTGATGGCATCTAGTTGGGACACCTATGTGTGCCCATGAAGTGGTTGACTCGCTGGGGACAACATATCAAAAAAGCCCTTGTTGCAGGCTCCGGTTCTTCCTCAGCAGGTGGCCCATATGCATGACGCACATCATCTAGCATGTCTTCTATCCTACTCTCATTGTGGCCGCCATCGTCCGTTTCTTCCCTTAGCACATCTGATCTGCTATGTTGTGACTCGCCGTGATACACCCACACGGTATAGCCTGCCCTAAATCCGTACTTGCACAGGTGTGCGATCATTGTTGCCCTCATTTGTGGCCGTGTGTTCGAACAACGAGAACAAGGGCACAACACACCCCGTCCATTACGCCTAGCAAATGCTCGATCCACAAAATCTGTCGACTTTTCCATCCATTCTTGGGCACACCACCCATCGCTTACGTCCAAAGTGTACATCCAACTACGATCCTCAGCCATCCTAGTGTGCAAAACATAAAGCATATTTTAATCCGACTTTTATTTATGTCAAAATTTACAACTCCAGAGCTAGCTAGAAGCTACCATAGGATGCATGCCCTATATATGTACACTAAAACAGATTGACATGAAGACAATATAAATGATCAACGGAGCATAAAAACACTTTATTTCAATATATATGAATACCATTATTTATTAACACGTTAATGTAGCATTGCATGACAACAAGTAATTTAAATTTAAGAAAATTTCGAACGACTTAAAAGTAGCAAGACTGAACGAAAACACTATGGCCAGATCACGGTTCGAGTTTCTTTACGTTCAAACAAAACTCTTGAAGAAGGTAGGATGTGTCCCTTTCTATCCCGATAAACAAGGCTAACAAGGAAAAAATGAAACTAAAATGATGAGTAAGTCAACTGTGCCCGGTCACACCCATCCATCTTGAGGTTTGTCCATTGTACTGTGGTTGTGGGATCTAAAAGAGTTTCTAGATCCTCGTATGCCATGAACTACACATCTAAACTATGGTTATCACTCAAGTTCACATGTGCCGTAGAGGGATTCGAGTCCACTACCTTACTCGTTCGACCAATATATCACGTATAAAGTCTTTTTGGGTCCTATACATCATGGTTGGTTATTGGTAACAAAAGATTTGTTTGCCGCATGCCACTCTAGTTGTCAATCATGTGCCACTCTAGTTCAGATTTCAATCATGTGCCACTCTAGTTCCTGGTTTCAGCTTTTAATCAATTTAGTTCCTTTCCAATCCTGGTGTTGAATACTTTCAAATTTGTTCATTATTCTTTTCGGCATAACAACAGATACCTAGAATAGCAGCAGCATCATACACATCACAATAGCAGTAGCATCATAGCTCTCAGAGCATCTACATTCATCACAGAGCATTCGGGCGAGGAGAGAGAGGGGATTAAGGGGGTAGTATACCTCACCGGCAATGCAGAGGTGGGGGGAGGAGACGAGGGGAGGCGTCGGGTGCGGCGGCGGCAGACGAGGAGGCGTCGGGTGCGGCGGCGGCAGATGGCTGCACAGGCGGTGGAGGAGGGAGCCAAGGGAGCCGGGGGAGGCGGAGTCGAGGCGGCGGTGCGGCAGCGGAGGAGGAGGGAGCGGGCAGCGGAGTCGGGCGGCGACGACGGAGGAGGAGCGAGCGGCGGAGGAGAGTCGAGGGGCGGAGGCGAGGAGGGAGTCGGGAGGCGGAGTCGGGGCAGCGGCGGCGGCGGAGAGGGAGCCGGGGAGGCGGAGTCGAGGCAGCGGTGGCGGCGCGCGCGAGGCGGTGGAGGACGGGAGGAGCGGCGCGGCGTGGGGAGGCGGCGCGCGGCCGTGGAGGAGGGGGCGGCGGGGTCCGGATCTGAGAGGGAGGAGGGGGCGGCGGGGTCGGGATCTGAGAGGGTGGAGGGGGGCGGCGGAGGCGGCGGAGGAAGAGGACGAGGGGGAGGCGGCGCCGGTCGCGGAGGTGGGGGAGGAGACGAGGGGGAGGCGTCGGGTGCGGCGGCGGCAGACGAGGAGGCGGCGGCGACATGATCTTGGAGGAGGGGGAGGAGACGAGGGGAGGCGTCGGTGCGCGAGAGGTGGGAGAGACGAGGGGAGGCAGAGGTGCGCGCGGGACGAGGTGGAGGCGGCGGAGGACGGGAGGAGCAGGCTGGCCGGGGAGGGAGCCGGGGAGGCGAGTCGGCGGCGGCGCCGCGGAGGAGGGAGCGCGAGGCGGCGGAGGACGGGAGGAGCGGCGCGGGACGTGGGAAGATCGAGCGCGGCAGGGGAGCAGCAGCAGCGGGGATGTGGGGGATTTGGGGAACAGGATAGAAACGGCCGCGCGCAATGAGAAAATAATGGCGCGCCTGTGCTTTTTAGCTCCTGAGTGTCTATAACGAATGACACTCGGGAGAGTATTTTTGCCCGTTGCTCCCGTCAAAGTTTCCCGAGTGTCAGCTCGGACACTCGGGGACTTTTAATTTCCCGAGTGTTTTACTCTCTCACCGAGTGTTTCATGAGGCACTCGGGAAGTTCCCGAGTGTATTATTCAAAACACTCGGGAAACTTCCGAGCACTCGGGAAATTAGACGATTCTGGTAGTGACAGTTTGGGGGGAACAAAAATCGACCGAGCAAGTTAATGATTTGCAAGGAATTGAGGAGGATCAAAGATGCAGATGTCTCCGTGCCTGTCCTAATCTGTTTCTCTACACTGTGTTCGTCTGGAAATTGTTTGATTAGACAGAGATTAGATCCAATTGCCATCCAAACAAAGCCCTCGGTGGGTTCATTATTGGCCCGGCCCGGCCCGGCCCGGCAATTCTCTCTGAGGTCCGTCTGGCCCAACAGTTGCCAGGGGAGTTTGTTTGTTTTTTTTCCACCTTGATTTCCTCCTCCTCCTCCTCCTCTTTGTTCTTCAGTCCAGCTGCTGCTGCTGCAAGCTGCACGCACGCACACAAACACAACGTGCCAATGTCATACTAGTACTACATGCAGTAATTTGTATTTATTCCCGGAGGATAACCAATGTTCTAGCCTCCTCTGAAATCTAATCCTTTATGTATCGATCAGCTGCTCTCTTCTGATTCTCTCACTCACCCGGGCAGGCTGCAGGCAGGCACGTCGTTGATCACTTACAATTAAGCTCTATATAACTCGAGTTATTGGATAACACATGTGCAGCAGATTACCATTTTAGTTAGCGGTATATATATATATGCACGATGGTGCGAGGGCGGACCAAGGTCAAAAAATGAGTGAGGGGCACAAGTGGGCTTTCGAGCCATTTCTGCTGAGTTGAGGGGCACAGTTGATCAGATATTAAGCTACTTCATTAAAAACTAAAATTTAAGCGTGACATCGGCCTTCTTTGGATCTGCCCCTGTGGTGTGTGATGGTGTGAAAATGAATGAAGCTGGATCGTACTTCTTCATACATACATAACGTGCATCTCTTGCGTGTACGTGCGTATATAGCATAAATTTCCACATGTTTTATTATGCCTAGCTGATATATTAAGTGCTTTCTAGCTCTTTTATCATTGCAGCTTGCTGAATTTTGATTCACATTAATGGATCCAAAAATCATACTGAAAAACAGGGCATAGAGTATATGTATATATAGCTAAGACTCTCAGAGCACTGCACAAGTTCATTATACTAATCTAGCCATACATGCATGGAATTTCACGCATTTACATTTGCCTAATAAATTAAAGTAAATTATACTCTACTGCACTTCCTTGTTTATCACTAGAGATGATATTTGACTCAAATGAACTCAAAATAATACTTGAAAATCGGTCAAAAGAGTACATATATATAGCTCGGGCTGCCGAATATCGCGTACTGCATGCTTACTTAACAATTAATGCTAGCAGATTGCCCTAATTAAAATGTTTGCTAAAAACTTATTGATCTCCACCACACTGAGACTTGACACACGAAATTATACGTGCATGTACAGCAAGTACTTTCGTATTTGACATCTTCATTCTTAGGCCCTAAATTTTGAAAACGAGTTAAGCATCTGTTTGGAATGGAATGCATGAATTTCACAGGAAATTCGCAAGAAATTAACCGTTTAATTCTTGCAGGAATCGAGAAAAATCCCCGTCCTCTGAATTGAGCTCAAACTATTTCCAGCGGAAATCTTGGGAAATTCCTGTGTTCCAAAATATGCCCTAAGCGGCTAAATTAGGGGACACAAGCTAGCCAGATCACATTTACCACACATATATATATATATGTTCGTCTTATTGGAGTATCTGTTACTACCATTTACCCTAAACCAAAGCAACCCATCTAGTAATTAGCTAGCAGTAATGCCCTAATATCCATCCACATTTCATGCATGCATGCTGTAATATAATTACTGACCTATATCTTCTACAGTCAGCAGCAAACCAATTGATGCAGTGCATTTTGCATGGACATGCAAATTGCAAGTTTGCAATGTCAAGTCATGCCAATGCCGATATCGCCGCCGCCGTTTCCGAGCTCCGAGGACGACAAGGACAACGACGATCTCTTGCCGTGCTTGCCGCCGAGGCGCTCGAGTGGCACGGCGGGCTCGTGGCCGGCGAAGAGGGCGACGTGGCCGACGAGCTTGTCCTTGCGGGAGAAGGTGCTGCCGCAGGAGCAGAGCCAGCGGTGGTCGCCGCAGTGCTTCTCGTGGGTGCGGAGGTCGGAGAGGACGGAGAAGTGCTTGCGGTTGCAGCGGTTGCAGACGTACATCTTGGGGCAGTGGCTGCGCTTGTAGTGGTTCTTCACGCAGATCGCCGACTTGAGCGGCTGGAACTTGGCGTGCTTCCGGTTCCACCGGCACCCCTCCTGCGGGCACGAGTACTTCCTCCCAGGTGCCACCGCCACCGCCTCCTCGCCGCCGCTCGCCTTGGTCGGGTTCGCGAGCGCCGCGTTGCTCTTGTACTCGTCGCCGTGGGCGCGCATGTGCATGCGCAGGTTGGCGTCGCGTTTGAAGCCCTTGCCGCACACTTGGCAGTAGTGCGTGTACTTGGCCAGCAGCTCCGCCGCGTCCAGCTCGATGATCGTGTCCGTCGTCCCCGTCGCCTGCGATGGTGGCACCGCCTCCGTCATGCTGTGGGCCATGTGGTTGTAATTACCTCCATGGTGGTGCTGCCACTGTTGCATGACATGGTCCGTGACCTGGTCGCTGCAGCCTGTAGTATCCGCCGCCGTGCCGTTCTTGGCATGGCCGCCGCCGTGGTGGTCCTGGTGGACATCGACGGTGACGCTGCCCTCCTGCGCGGCGTTATTAACGGATGATGCGCCGAGGCCGCACAGATGCTGGAAGGCGTACATCATCGAGGACGCGGCGGCGATGATCTCCTGGATGATGGCGCCCGCGCCGGACACGGCGACGGGGCCGCCGTGGCCGTTGTGCGCGACGGCGAGGCCGACGAGCTG
The DNA here is from genome assembly GCA_036346255.1 of Ampelocalamus luodianensis. Taxonomy (NCBI): domain Eukaryota; kingdom Viridiplantae; phylum Streptophyta; class Magnoliopsida; order Poales; family Poaceae; genus Ampelocalamus; species Ampelocalamus luodianensis. The sequence goes on along the minus strand of CM070632.1, from coordinate 600,439 downwards.
ATGCAGCTGCTGCACCTTGTCCTTGAGCAGGGACAGGCTGTACAGCAGCGCGTGGCAGTGCGTGTCGGACACCGCCGGCTCGGCGCCCATGAAGGCGGCGGCGTCCATGCCATCGAGGGCATGAAACAGCTGCTGGTTCTGCAGGAAGTACGGGCTTGCACCGGCGGCGGCACCTCCTCCTCCTCCTCCTCCTGGGATCATAGTAGCTAAGCTAACACTACCTCTTGATCAGTCTTGGCTTGCAATTAAGCAGCAACTATATATACGCATATGATCTGCACATTCAAGGCGGATTTCTGCGAGGGGCAAGAAGAGAAGAGATGGAGAATGGGATTGAGGTTAGAGATCGAGGGAGAGGGAGAGGGAGAGGAGGGGAATTAAGTCAACTGGGTCTGGGTGGCCGTGCACTTAGCAACATCCCTACCCTACTTGGAGCCTCCCTCAAATGCCACCCAGCCCGAAAGGTGACACTTGCTTGTATAGCTGCATGAGATGTCAGAACTAGGTATCTCTTTATTTTATATACTACTAGGTCTAGCTAGTATACTTGCTTACTCATGTTCATATATATATATACCTCTTTTTCCCTTGATTAATTTGCAGTTTCCTTTGTCTAATCTGTGGCCGTGCTATCCCATTAGTTTACAGCCAAGCACGCGAATTGTTGGTATGTTTTGCTCCAAGCATGGCACTTTTTAAGGGTGATCCTTTTGAGGGAAGGGAATTCGAATACACTTGGCCCTGTGGGAGTTTATAAAAAAAAGAAGAAAAATGAATCCAAGGGAGCAGCTCAGCGAGAATCTGGCTCAAGCCTGCTCTGTCAAAGCTGGGTCTCTGGTCTGTGGGCCCGCCTCCTTCTAGATCTACCGATAGATTTTGATGTGCTCAAACGCAGAGCAACTACTTACTCTTTATATTGTAGGGCATGCCGTGCATGAGCTTGGTGCAAGGCTCGTTATCTCTCTCTCTCTCTCTCTCGTCTTGCTTCCTTTGCCATGGAAGGTTTTCTTTTTAGCAAGAGATGGCAGGGGCTCTGCCCAGTTCATCAAGGAAGGGGAAAAGGTTTTCAAATACAGAGTGAAGTTGGACTGGAAAAAAGAAAACAACAGACGGAGTAATGTCGGTCGGTTCTTGGCAGAAACCGAGATTGGCTACTCGAGTAGTAAGTCTGCCAACGCCCAACGGAAACAATCAAACTTGCAGAGTTGCAGTGCAGTTCGTGTTTGCTGGATGTCCTCCATTTCCCAGTATGCAACTCCAAGAGCACGCCTGACACGAGTGCTCCTGCCAATTCTCTTTTTCTGTCATCTTTGGCCCTGTTTGGAGCCACTCTGACTTGGAGTGGTGTCAAATTTGCAAGCTTGTTTTGTTTGAATTGATTGGTTCAAACCGCACCAGAGCCGTACTTGTTTGCCCAAGGGGCAGTCTTTGCAAACATGTAGCGGTGTTTCCTGTGCCACTTCACTTGAGTAGCATGCCATAAGGATTTCTCCTTGAACAACCATCCAAGCAAAAAAAAAAATTGCATTTTGGTTCGGTGTGGCCCTTCCATAGGACATTACTTTTGAAAGTGCGGTAAGTGGCTGCGTTGGACCTAGTTACCAACTAGAAGGGGTAAATAGGAGCCATCTCTTTTTTACCTCCTACGGTATCTAATTTTCTTTTTCACTTCAATAGCTACGAAAGCTACAAAGATTCAAGGCACAAGATCACAACGGAAGTCTTGCGTTGAAGCTGAAAAATCCCAAGCTCAAAGCATCACGGCTAGTCTGACCGCAAGTGAGACCAGTCTAACAGCCGGCTGCAAATCAACAGCCCGAAGGATCCACAAAACGACTAAACTTTTGATCATGTGGTCCAAATCTCCTAAGATTTCAGACATAGCTCATCGATAAGGCCAGGAACCTATTCCAATCGACGTTCGAGACAATCGAAGCTAAGGTTCTACGAATTTCTTGATTGAGATCACAAAGGTTCAAAAACCGGAGAAAACCTAAACTTGAGCAAAAAGTTTGCTCGTGGGTGGAAGATGGTCAGGTTGACTTTAGATTAGATCCCACAAGTCCTACCAAGCTAGATCCCAGTAAAAGATCTAGCCAAAACATTTGGAACACAAACCCCCCCCCCCCTCCAAAATAATCGAAGAGAGAACAAGAACAAAATAGAACTCGTCTTGTGGCAATCTTGATTGGAATGATTAGAGTGATTGTACGTTTACAATCACTCCAACATGGAGGATAAACACTCACACTTGAACAACCAATTTCTCAATCCATCTCCCTCAAACGGTCGTCGCCTCTATTTCCTTCACTTTTCTTAAATCTCAAATTATGATTTCTAAGACTTTGTTGGGCAAATCTTGCACTAACCCTTATATAATGGAGGCTAGGTCTAAAGAGAAAACCTTATCGGGCATCCGTTAAACACACAATTGACTCATAGCAGTGCTGGACCTCAGCTCTCATAACCTAGTCCCGATCATTCTCGTTGTTGACCGTAGTTGACCCCAAGCATCTCTGCACAACAATAAACCATGAAATCGATTCCGAGCATAAGTTCCTCACAACTTGACCTACGTTAGCCAAAATATGCATCATAAAACACCTATGCACTAAAACCCATGACTTTGGCCAAAACCACAAAGTTCAGCACATTCCCGGTGCACCGCCACCCAACGGTCGATCAGACCGCTTTGCAACTCCGGAAAACACCCTCTCTAGATTTTTCAGCAAAGTTCCATCTAGTTCCGCGTCCCGTCTCTGTTTTCAATGGCACCTGATGCAAACATACTCTCAAACACTCTCATACAAGTGTTTGGTGCGTATTTCTCTAAAGCTTTTATCGCCGATCATGGACGGTGTGACCACCACCCCAGGGCCGCCGTGGCCCATACTTCAATTACGTTCACCAGGTTGTATTTTTCCTTAAGCTTCTATTGTTATTTCCAATGTTTACGTTGTTTTAAAAATCTAAGTATCCTACAATATATATAAATATATGGTAAAATATTTAAATTATATCATAATAATGTAGTAGTTTTTATAAAAATAAATGGTCAATGTTGTATATATGTACGTCGATGTCAAACGTGTATATCCCTTGAAGAGAAGCGAGGGAGTACTTAATTGCATTATGCCTGTGCTATCCTAGCTCCACTCGTCTGATTGCCCCGTTTTCAACAAATCTGTAAATGCAGTAATGTGCGGATTGGAGAGTATCTTCCAGTTAACCGACGACTGGCAGTAATAGTATCGGTATATATGTATGAACAAGATAAATTTAAACCATAGTGTGTGTCTATATATATATATATATATATATATATATATATAGGAAGCCTATTTGCTACTCCCAGGTGTAGTTACTCTCATTGTATCTATCGTTCATCTGTCTCGGATACCACATGCCCTGATTAGATTATTGGGTCGGATACCACTCTATAACAATTGCTAGCAACCCGCTAACATACTATGTAACATACCCGGCAAAGATAATCAGAATTAACATGCAATTCCCCGTGTACAATGTTGCTGTCCTAAGTAATTGCATTGACCTGGGCAACCACTCCCATAATCATCGGCATTGATTAGACTTTAACGTTTTGCTCGACGTTAATTGATTTGCTGCTTGTGTTTTTTTCTATTCAGTTTCGCTCCTGTTTTTTTTTTTTGTACATACCACCTGATCAAAGATTAATGGTTACATACTCCATTTTTTTTTGTTCATACCACCTGAATTTTTTTGTCCATACCACCTGATCAAAGACTAATGGTTACATGAATGTTAGTTGTCGGCATCACTAATGCAGTTCAGTCGTTTTTTTGTACATACCTCCTGATCAAAGACTAATGTAGTCGAGCCTTTTTTTTTTGTACATATCACCTGATCAAAGACTAATGGTTACATGAATGGTAGTTGTCGGCATCACTAGTGCAGTCGAGTCGTTTTTTTTTACATACTTCCTGATCAAAAACTAATGTAGTCGAGCTTTTTTATGCGTACCACGATCAAAGACATATGGAATTAGCAAATAAACTTCTTGGATGCAGAGGTGGTATGGCGCCAGAACAGGGGTCGCCAAATAGGAAAGGAACGGGGACCAGAGCCCGGAACGGGGGTGCCAAACAGGAAACAAATATTTACCAAAATCCCGAAAAATCACGGTAGGATTAAAAGCGGATATGTATTGGATCGAGTTCTCTCGCTATCGGTGATTTTCGGACCGTTAGGCTTAGAAAGACACACAGATCTCATCGAGGATTAAAAGGTGGATGGAGAGGAGTAACTACACTGAGAGTAGATAGTATTTTTCCTATATATATATATATATATATATATATATATATATATATATATATATATATATATATATATATATATATATGAAGCCTTTTCCTACTCAGGAGTAGTTACTCCCTATTCCGTATCTCACATATCTCACAATGTATGGAGTATCTTGCGCAACCGAGAGTATGTATATGTAGCATACGAGTATATAAGACCATATAAGTGATATTTACATATTTTCAGATGTGGTATGTACAATTTTTAGACATACTTCTTTTTATGTGCGAATATGAAGGTATTTACAAAATATGCTAAAAACTATAGACTCTCTTGCAAATTTTTCATGTGGTTCATATTGGAGTATCTTATAATTAGTATATGAGTATACCCAAAGTGATAAAGGAGTATGTCAAGTTCTTTTAGGTGGTATATCAAAAGTGGGAGTAACTACACCCGGGAGTAGAAAGTATTTTTCCTATATATATATATATATATAGATATATGAAGCCTTTTTCCTACTTCTGGGAGTAGTTACTCCCTATTCCGTATCTCACAATGTAGGGAGTATCTTGCGCAGCCGATAGTATGTATGTGTAGTATATGAGTATATAAGACCACCTAGGTGGTATTTACACCTTTTCAGGGGTGGTATGTATAATTTTTTAGACATACTCTTTTTATGTGCGAATATGAAGGTATTTACAAAATATGCTAAAAACTAAGGACTCTTTTGCAAAATTTTCGTGTGGTTCACATTGGAGTATCTTATAATTAGTATATGAGTATATCCAAAGTGATAAAGGAGTATGTCGAGTTATTTTAGATAGTGTATATATATATATATATATATATATATATTATTAAAAAGTTCAAAGTAACAAAAGTGCCAAAATTGTTCAATATGGTTTGAAGCCTTACAACCAAAAGACGACAAAAAATTAAACTCAATCATTACTAATCCTGTGACTAAGCCGCCATCCATGAAGATTGAAAATTTGCTTCGCCGCAAACTCCAGCCTTTGGCTTCCAACCAACATAAACTCCTTCAGGTCCGATTTCTACAAATTTACCCAAGCACACAGCCAGTACCCACTCAAAAAGATAACATACAATGGGTTAGTGACAATCTTTTTGTCAAACACAACATCATTTCGATATAACCAAATAGACCAACATAAGGCACTAGCTCCCACCAGGAGTTGTGCCTTTAACTTTTTTGGAATACCGGTTAACCAGTTCCCGAACATATTTGCTATGTTTGTAGGGGAGATAAATTAAACGCACATTGAACAACCCACCATACAAGACGTGCAAAGGGGTAGTCAATAAAAAGGTGTTGAATTATTTCCTTTTTAATACAAAAATAACACTTTTTGCTCCCCCTCCAATTTCTTTTAAACAAGTGATCTTTAGTTAATACTACTCCTTTCTTGAGATACCAAAAGAATATTTTGATTTTTAAAGGGATTTTAATTTGCCAGAAAAAATTCCTAATGGAAGCTCGATAATTGCCAATTATTGTCGTATAAAATGATTGTACCAAAAAATTACAGATTTAGTTAAATTCCACTTGAAAACATCCTTTTGAGAGCTTAATTGTAAGTTAGAAAGTCTCAAAGTTAACGCGTTCCAAACCCAACGGCACCGAAATAGGGGATCTTGAAAAGCACGTAGTCGAGCTCCCATATCTCCTCTATTTGCCCATAGTACGAGCTCCTCACCAATTTCATCGATCAATGCATCTATGAACACCACTGTTCGGATCAGGCTCTTCCTATCTCGAGCTGCCAGATAAAATGTGTACCCATTTATGTCGATCCTTGCCATGTGATAATTGTAAATTGTGGCCCTTTGCCAACCATAGCAGCGTATCATCACTTGATGACCTCCAGTCATGATTCGCACCTTTACCCATTCGCTGAACCGACGGTTGCTTGAGCGTGCGTATCCAGATCGGGAGTGATTGATTTCCTTTGATGGTCCCGATACCATCCAGCCTTTCCTCATGACGAGATAGAGGCACACCATCGGTTCCACTGAGCCATGTAGTCAACGCAGAACTCAATGACCTCTTCGTTGCATAACCTTCGATGATGTCTGCCTCCTCCGAGATCGATTCCGCACGTAGGACTTCGAATTCCCATATACCTCGTAATCAAGTCCCATATAACCCGCAGGCCATCAACCTGGTCTCCACGGTCCGCTAGGTCGACCCGCTCCGCAATGTCGAGGTCGCCCCGACTGGCCCGATCCATGCGGTGCGGACCAAAGAGTTCCATAGGACAATCTCCACGACGCAGGTTTACTCGCGGATGCCGGAGAGCCTCGCACCGGTCCTTGGAGGAGAAGCTCCAATCGACCGATGATCGCCGTTATGGTCTCCTGTAGATCGGAGGGTCTACAACGGATTGCATTGCGAACGGACGCCTTGTTCGCAGCTTGGGCCAAAGTTGCGATCGAGAGGTGCGAGTACACAACCATAATGTAGGCCAAGATACCGGACGAGAGGAAGCCATTTGGAATTTGTGGAGAGAGGGGATGATCAAGGATCGAGGTTCGTGAGAAATCCTCCGATAAGGGTTGTCTATTTATATAAAAGAAGTAGTAAAGCCGGAGCAGAAACGAAGAGACACCGCGGAGATGAAGGGAATGAGATCCATAGCACATATGGCTCTATGATGGATCCGTCGTGATAAGATATCACAGATGGATATATTAAATAACCGTCATATTATATTATCACGCACGGCTTTATGTAAGCACCGCTCGTGATATCTCATATCACGCACGGTTCCATTAAAGAACCGCTCGATATCTCACTATCACAGCATTTGTGCTTTAATAGAGCCGTCTGTGATATCCTTTTTATAAAAGGCGCACCCTAGGTTTTGCTCTTTACTCGCCACTTCGCCTCCGCGCTTCTTAGGCTCGCGCGCTTCTCGCCCTCTAGGGTTCGCCCATTCACCTCCCGATCAGTAAGACCCGACGCCGCGCCTTCATCGACGACGCTCCGCCTCACGCGCGGCCTCCTCCCCGCACCGCCTCCCCACGCCGGCCTCCTCCCGCCGGCCTCCTCCCGCACCGCCTCCTCCTCGCGCGCCTTCCTCCTGCGCCTCCTCTCCCCGCATCGGCCTCCTCCCTGCACCGGCCTCCTCCTTGCACCGTGAGTTGTTGTGCGGCATCCTCTCTGTGAGTATTCCTAAAGATAATATGTGAACTAAATCTAGTACTAAAGATATGACAAATTGATCGCTGGGCTTTGTTGACATGCTCGTGATGAACTTTGTCTTATACCGAGATTGATGTAACTTAGCCCCAAGAATAGATCTTGAAAAGAAATATTTAAAGGAGACAATCTCAGAATTTTTGCCACTGTATCATTCTTTCTCCTCATCACATTATAAATGAGTGGATATTGTCCTTTCAGTGGAGAATCACCTAAGCAAATATCGTCCCAAAACATAGTTTGCATTCCATTTTTAACCTGGAATGAACCAAATTGTAAAATTGATCTTTAATTTTTATAAAACCTGACCAAAAATAGAAAATCCCAGGTTTATTAACCACATGTGAAAGACTCTTTTCACCCAAATATTTCCTTGTTAGCAAAGATTGCCAAGCTCCTTCTTCATTAAGCAACTTGAATAACCATTTTCCTAGTAAGCTTTTATTTTTTATGTCTAAGTTTTGAACACCTAGACCTCCATACTCTTTGGGCGAACACACTAAACTCCATTTGGCCAACCTATATTTACTGTTTATGTCTGTCATTCTGCAATAAAATATAGATCGATAAAAGTCTAGTCTTTTGAGAAACTCTCTAGGAACCTCAAAAAAAAAAAACATAAACATTGGCAGACTACTTAGCACCGAGTTAATAAGTACTAATCGACCACCAACAGACATATTTTTACCTTTCCAAGTGCTAAGTTTTTTCTCAACTCTATCCTCAACCCCTTTCCAATCACGATTCCTCGATTTTCTAAAGTCGATGGGAATTCCTAAGTACCTGAAAAGAAAAGCACCCACATCACAATCAAATAACTGTATATACTGAAAAACTATGTCTTTGGTAGCACCAAAACAAAAAAATCTCATTCTTATAAAAATTAATCTTTAAACCTGATAATTGTTCAAAGACACAAAGAATAAGTTTTAGATTTTTTGCTTGCTCTAAAACATTATTCAAGAAGAGGATCGTGTCATAGACAACCCATCATCAATCAAGTGAGGGACTACACCTGATAAAAGGCCTGCCGCTTTAGCTCTTGAAATAAAAATGGCAAGCATATCCACAACAAGATTAAAAAGAATAGGAAACATAGGATCCCCTTGCCTAAAACCTTTCTGAGTTTGAAAAAAAAGATCCAATATCATCATTGACTTTTATTCTCACACTCCATCCCTTAACTAAACTTTCCACCCAAGAACACCATCTAGATGAAAAGCTTTTCATTCTCAAGTTTTGAAGTAAAAAAAGGACATTTTACTTTGTCATAAGCTTTCTCAAAATCAACTTTAAAAATTACTCCATTCAAATTATGTTTATGTAACTCATTGAGAGTTTCAAGAAAGATCACAACTCCATCAAGAATAAATGTCCCCTGCATGAACGCTGATTGGGATGGTCTAACAATCTTTTGAGCAACACCTATAAGTCTGTTAGCAACCACTTTAGTAAAAAAAAAAAAATTAAAACTAACATTTAGAAGACAAATAGGCCTATACCGCTGAATCTGCTTAGCATCCATTTTTTTTGGGAGTAAAGTAATGATCCCAAAATTCAAGCTAAAGAGAGGCAGAGTGTTATTATGAAAATCTTGAAACATGTCTATCAAGTCATTTTTAATGACTTCCCAAAACACTTGGTAAAACTCGGCTGGAAAACCATCAGGTTCAGGTGTTTTGTTATGTTCCATTTGAAAGATTGTTTCTTTGACCTCCTTTTCAGTGAAAGGTTTTGTAATGACACTATTTTCCGCGTCCGAAACTTGAGATATATCATTCGTAAAATCATCAATTATAGATAAATAATTAACTTCAGGTGGTCCAAACAAACCTTAATATATAGCTAATCCTCTTATTTAACCGGAACAAATCCATGCATAGGCATATATAGCAAGCAACACATAGTAGTGGTAGATAACGAATTAAACCCCAGCTAGTACCGCTACATTTGGGTAGAAATTAATCGAGCTTAATTTGGCTAGGGCTCCCTCGATCCCTGCATATATATGTAAACGTACCCTGATTTAATTAGCAATCAATCGAACCCTCGCTTAACTTAACCAACATATATAATACATAATAGCGAAATCGATCAGGCGGCTCCGGTTTGCTGCAGGAACTCGTCGTCCTTCTCGAGCCTCTGCATGGGCTCCGGCTGCAGCGCCAGCTCGACGTCGATCCCGCCGTCGCCTCCGCGGCCGGGGTACAGGTACACCATCCCGTCGAACTTGTTGTTGCCGCCGCTGCGGACGCGCTCCGGCCGGCCAAAGCCGAAGTCAACGTCGTAGACACGGAAGCGCGGGGAGCTGCCCACGGCCACGCAGTTGGGCCCGGCGTCGCTGTAGTGGAACAGCTTGGGCGCCGCCTCGTACTCCTCCAGCCTCCTCGTGACGGCGGCGGCGTCGTGCTCTTCGATGGCCTTCTGCAGGAGCCCCGCGGCCAGCTCGGGCGGGCCGCCCAGGAGCATGCCCGCGGGCACGCCGGTGAAGACGGCCTGGATGAGGTTGCCGAAGTAGGCGGAGGGGACGGGCGGGTCGAGGCGGGAGCGGCAGTCGGCGAAAACTGCGAAGACGGTGATGTCGGAGGGTCCGAGGCCGCGCGCACGGGAGACGGCGCGCCAGATGTGAGCGCCGAGGGACTGGAAGGAGGAGAAGGGCTTGGCACCGGGGGGGAGGGCTGCGTTGGCGGCGGACTTGACGCGGGCGACGGCGGGCTCCGGGAAGGAGAAGACGCGGGCGACGAGCGGCTTCTTGGGGCCGTTGGGGTCGGCCTTCTCGTGGGCCTCGGCCGATGGCGGCAGGGAGAGGCGGACGCGGACGGAGCGTGCCATGGCGCGGTTGTGGACGGGGAGGAGCGAGGGGGCGGCGGCGGCGCCGCGGCAGAGCTCGGCCCAGGAGGACATGAAGTGCCACGTGGAGGTGCCGTCCAGCACGGCGTGGTTGAAGGCGCACCCCAGGGCGAGGCCGTCCTTGAGCTTGGTGAACTGCATGCATGCATTTTTCATTGCCAAATTAAAACTCAAAATCAATTCAATTCAATTTGGGTTAAGAAACCAGTAGTAGGACAAGATTAATTGAGAGGATCGAGGATATATTTCTCGATTCAAAAAGACCGAGGGAGATATACCAGTACGACAGACCAGATAGATAGCAACAAAATTGGTTCAAATTTTGCAAACTTTGGTCATTGATATCTTTTTAAATAGGAATAAGTTCATATAACACCATAAACTTTGCTTGAAAGTCTATTCAGCACCCCGAACTATGAAACTAGACAATATTTGACCTCCCAAGCTTTGTAATCCGGTTCAAATAACACTCTGACCCAATTTCACGCGTGATGGTATTACCCATATGGTACGATGAGTGGACGGTTTCGCTACGTACGATGACACGCTGGCCAAGTTAGGTGAATGACAAGTGGGGACCACATGGGTTCCCTCCCCCCCCCAATCGAGCTACCAACCACGGTTCCATGGCCGCCCCATGTAGCTCCTTTCATCTCTGTTTCGATTTGGAGGAGTAGGCATTCACCTAAACTTAGCGCCCACTCATCGTATCAAGTGAGCAATACCACCACGTGAAACCGGGTCAGGGTGTTATTTAAACTTGATTGCAAAAGGGGGGGTGTCAAATGTCTGGCTTCATGGTTCGTGGTGTTGGACGGAGTTTCAAGCAAAGTTCGGAAGTATTATAATAACTTTTTATTTTTAAATATTTAGATTAGATACATGAAAAATTATATGTAGATTCGTCTCGAGAAATACTTTTATAATAATAACAATTTTATTGGGTTTTATAAAATATTACAATAGTAATTAGTTATCAAAGTTACATTTTAGGAACCATATCAACATCTAAAACGATTGGCTTCTGTGAAATGCAGGGATTAACTAACCGAAGAGCTAGCATTACCGATCAACATATATGAAAATTATTTAGGGTTGCCTATTTTTAAGATAACTGTACGGTTTTTCTTCATCTTTAAGTTACATTTCTATTCATATATTGATCTAGACGGCGCACCAATCTCTATGCAAATTCATTCAAGTGGTGGGGAGGGATCTGGCCGGGCGGGTCGATCGTACCGTACGTGCATGCAATGTTTTTGAAGGCTGGATTCAATTCAATTCGATTCGATCCATTTTCTTGCTGGGGATCGACGGTGGTTGGACGTACATTAAAAGCGTGAGATATGTGCTGGCCGGTAGTACATTAGCATTAACCAACGTACCTTCTTCTTCTTCTTCATAGATGCACGCATGTAATGTACTGCTGCTGCTAGTTACTACCTCCAGCGGTGGCCATGGCCAATTGGTAGCAGCTTTTAAGGGATGGTTTTGTCGATGAATTTACCTGTATTACATCTTTTACGCTAGTTTGTACATTTTATAACCAATCAATATATTGGAGTGCTTATATGTTGAAATAAAATAACCTCTTTTTTTGTGTGTGCATATAGATATATAGATGTACACAAGGAACACTATTTCGTTTTGGAAAAAAAACGGAGGGGAGCGAAATCACCGAAATTCCGGTGGGTTTTCAAACCAGATGAAATTTGGATTTGAAGTTTGACCGAATTTTATCCCAATTCAAATGTTGCCAAATTTAGGATGTAATTTGTCCAAATTCAAATATTTCCGATCTTTTAAAACGAATTCGGAGGGGACGGAATCACCGAGAAAAATTCAGCGAAATTGTTTTCCATGGATGTACATATCATCATTGATTATATAATGCATGATATTATGATTTTGATACTCCATACTAGCACCAAATTAAATGAAGAAATTGTTGCAGGTTTACGCTCTACTATGTACATCTTGCCATGCACTATATATGCATGTTGATCAGTTCATTAGTGGGCTGGCTAGGGAGAAACTAGTTAATTACCTGGACGGCGAGCAGCGGGCGGTGGAGCCCCTCGAGGTTCATGACGCCGGTGTAGGGCACCAGGTGCTTCATCACCCTCTCCGCCTCCTCGCCGCACTTCTCGCCGGCGAGCTCGTCCACGGACACGCCCTCGGCGGCGGCCTCGACGACCTCGGCGCCCTCCTCGCCCTCGACGGCGAGCGCGCCGTCGTCCTCCCCCTGGCGGATCCGGCCGGCGAGCGGGTGGAAGTGGGCGAGCGCGTCCCCGAGGGCGGCGGACATGCGGCCGACGGCGTCGTGGAAATGGGCGTCGCCGGGGGCGAGGCGGTAGAGGAGCAGCTTCTGGTTGTAGTAGAAGGTGATGTAGGGGAGGTCGAAGGTGGCGAGGGTGACCTTGCTCTTGGCCGGAGCCACGGCACGGGTGGCGGTGACTGTTACCGTGGACGGCGGCGGCGCCTCCAGCTCCTTGCCGTTCTCCACGGCCATTTTGTGGAGCTCGCTAAGCTAAGCAAGGCGCGGTGGTGGTGGTGGGAGTGAGAGACAGTGAGGGTCCGATCGGAGCATATAAGGAGGGAGGGAGGTGGATCGGAGGTAGATAGATGTGAACCTGTGGTGGAGGAGGAGGTGGTGGCATTAATTGACGAGGAGGCAGGCCTTGAATTCTCCCTCTCTCTCTCATGGCGAGCGGCTGAATTAAGGTGCACATTTATGGCCGCCTTCATGGGTTCTCCATTCCCTTACCTGTGCACCACCTCACCGAGCAGCTCCGTTTAACCTAACTTTACCGGCGAGACGGCGAGAGAGCAGTAATAATGTTTTTCCCCAGAGGATTTAAAATTTTAAATGTCATACTTCACTGTGATTTTAAGATGGCCGGCCGGCAGCTAGCTGGCCTACGGACCCAAATCTTGCCCTGCTAGCTTTGCATGTCAATATACATAATTGCCACTCCCGTCCATCAAATGTAATTAAGGGGTAAATTAATCATGTAAAAAACACTAGCGATTACTTCACAATTGCATATTCCTCTACTTTTTTCCCCTAAAAAAACTTGAATCTTTGTTATGCAGAAATTAATGACATTCTTCACCCTAATAAACAACTGATGAGTTTCATCTAGTACTCCTCCGGTAGCTTAATTTCTGTTAAAAAAAAGTAATAATAACGCAGCATCCAGGTTCAGACAGGGCCACGTTTTCATTCAGTTGAGACATATAATAATTGATACTAGTCCATGCATTGAGTGATTGCATCCATTAGATGGAGTACTACGCCTACTTAACTGCATAGCAGATCAGTACAATCGTCGATCATGAGTTTATTAGCACACATCGACAAACGAATAGATTAATTAAAATTGCAACGTTACTTGACAGCCATGTTACTAGCTACTACTCGCTTCAGTCACATAAAAAATATCGTTTCCAACATCGATGCGGTCTCTATGATACTCTAAATTTGTGTTGTTTACTCTAGCTAGAACACTATCTTTTTATCTTTTCGCTGAAAGACACTAAACTTTGGTGCTCTTTGTTGATAAACATTTTGCCTATTAAAATATTATTTTTGGCTGAGAGAGGAGAGAGAAGAGGAGGTGAAAAATCCATTTTGTCCCTGTAACAACCAAGCCCGCATGATCTGTCGGCCCCACTGTCAGCCTCATCCACCATCCCCCTTCTTCTCTTGCTCTCCTCCTCCCACGAACACAGCCTAAAGGGAAGGGCTTGCCGACAATGTTGAGGATGAAAGGGAGGAGGAGAAGGGAAAATAATAATTTTAGTTTGTTTCTCTCTCCTAATCAGTCGGATATTATATTTAATGAACAGAGTGTCTACTAGCAAAGAGCCGTCAAAGTTTAGTATCTTTAGCAAAGATACAAAAAGATAGTGTCCTAGAGCAAACATCATAAATTCATAGTGTTTTGTAGCGAATTTTGCCGAAGTATTAGCATCATTAAAACAAGTATTGAAGCCACTAAAACAAGTTTTAAAGATAATGAAAACGACGAGAAATAGTGCTAAATTACGACCTGGGGGGTATTTACACATAGGGATGACAACGGAGTCATTCCCCGTCGGGGAGTGGTGGAACATCTCCATCATCGAGATATAGAAAATTCTCTATCCCCATCCCCATCCTCGGGTTCTATTCTCCCCCCATTCCCCGTCCTCATCGGGTTATCGAGGCCCCACGGGGACCCATATCTGAAAGTTGGATCGAAAGAAGAGAAAATAAGATCCATAATGTTATAAAATAAGTATAAACATCCACATGCAATGCTAAAATGATAATATTTTTTGATTAATTAGCATCTGAAAAGTAAAGGATGCAAATGAGATTATCTGGCTATCGTCTTATCGGGTTGTGCGGTAGTGGGCTAATGGCCTACATGTCTTATCGGGGGTCCATGCGGGTAGCAGGGATAGGGAGTAGGGGAATGGCCCCATCCCCGCTTCACCCGATAGGGAATTGTATTTGCATATTAGCATCCCTGTGGAGGAAGAAATAGTTCAATCTTCATCCCCTAATGAGTGAATCCCCTGTAAGGGAATGGGGAATGGGGCTCCATTGCCATCCCTATTTACACATCAATTTAACTTATGAGGGGCAAATGACTTATGAGGGTGTTTGTGGCTTTTTCCTTTATAAAATCTAATAAAAGTATACTTTTCGAGATAAAGATATACATATCATTTTCATGTGTTCAATCCAAATATCGAAAAAGATATTGATAGCTAAAGTTTCGAAAGTTTGACTACACATACCCTAAAACAATATATTTTTGTGACCAAAGGGAGTAGTATATACTCTCTCCATTCTTTTTTAACACCCTAGAATCTGTGTGTCATACTTTCTAAAGTTTGACCACTAATATGTTTAAAAATATTTAGATTAACTACATAAAAACTATATTATTATATTTATCATTAAAAATAATATTCTAATTTTGTTAGTATATAATAAGACAAAGTTACCAAAAGTAACGGCCAAAATCACATCTCGTGAGAAGTAAAAAAAAGCCACTTAAAAAGGAGGAAGAAAGTGTACTGAGTGCTGCCTCTAAAGTCTAAATAACTATCTATATATGCTATCTCCATCCTTATTTTCATAGTTTTCTATAAACAAACCCTTCAATAAACACTTCACAATTTTGCACATATAAATTCATGAGCAAGTTAGCCCGCAAATAATAACCTTTCTTTTATATGAACAAAGTTGAGTTACAGCAGTTTCTGCGCTGGTTCAGGTCATCAATGTTAATCTCTTTTCTTTTTATAGACTAACAACAATGTTAATTTGTAGTTAGTACGTACTCGTGTAGTATATGTACTAGATCGGGGTCTCAACTGTTTGGGACGATAAAATACATACGTAGAATGACTGAAGAAATGTGGGTAGATCTGAATATATACCTAGATAAGCCAATTAAAATCTTCAGATCTTACGTACTATATACGGAGGATATATGATCGATCACTGTACATATGTGAAACTAACGCATGGAGAAATTAATTATGAGCAGTATTGGTCGTGCGTCGACGGGAAGAAAGAGAGATGGGTGGATCGAGAGGCAGAGGCACAGTGAGAAACGCTGTTGCATGCAGTAGTTAATATATACTGCTAGCTGTGACAAACTGACAATGGATGGATGAACATGTATATATATCGATTGATTGTGTGTGGCAACCCAGATTGATTGAGAGGTGACTTGATTCGACGGACGGCCACCGTTCCAATTGAAATTCCAAATGATCCTTCCATTGCTGGCGAGCTATATATTTACTGCGCCACTGGTAACTAGCGCTGGCAGCAACCTGTTTGCTCCCTCCCCATCTCTGTGTCGGTCTCATCTCCTGTATGCATATGGTCATGGGAGTACGGTGTCGTGCTGCCTGCATGTCCTCTCCTCATCATATACAGGCAGCAGCAACCAAGATCGAATTTTACTCAACTGACATGCTCAAACCGGAATGAAATGAAATGATTCGGTTCGATGCGACGATGTGATTGAGCAGTACGGGAGAAGAAATGGAGGTGGCATACATCGATAGATGCAAGCTAAGCTAGCAATAGGATGATCCGGACACCCCAACAACCGCGCCGAGAAACCAACTTGGCCGGCAATTCATTCCTCCCACTGCACCTCCATCAGATCGTACGTCCTCCTTCATTGGCCTTATTTCAACATATATACTAGTAGCAACGTGAGTCATTCGTACATAAACTACCGATTCTGTATATGTATTGTACTTACAAAACTTTTGGCACAGAAATATTAGTTTACTCGAAAGCTTTTTATAACTCTAGGAATATCAATACATTTACATTCTAAAAGGAAAATATTCAGGTGTATTTTGACAAAGATAAGTTATCTCCGTCACATACGAGCTCCACATGACCTCTCATATTTTACTGAGTCAAAACACAGTCAATATTGGTCTCTTTTTGTTGATCTTGTCGCATAGAACATTATGGTTTAAACGGATTTCTAATTGGATGTTTGTTTCAAACGATAAATTCATTTGAATCTTTGAAATGAAAAAGAAACTAAAAGCTAAACCTGCCAATCATGGCCTGCCATCCCATCTCAGCATACTGTGCGTGGGGGAATATGCGAATAGAGTTTTGGTTTAAGTATTTAACGACATTAGCATCAGATCTCTTGATAACTGAGCTCGAATTTCATCCAAGAAATAGAAAAGTAATCCCACTAATTCATCCCAAGAAGGGCACCTGAATACCTGATAATCTATTCTATCACAGCTTCATGCAGGTGCAACGGCGAGCCACGGCCTAGCTGCCACTGGTAGGCTCGAAAGGAAACCAAGTAGACGCTTCCGCCTGTCAGAGATAACCAACGGGTCGCAACATCAGAACACAAGAATAACATTAGAACAATTCACTAGAACGGGTCGCAGCTGCTGCCGCCCACGCCAGAGACGCAGGATGAGGAGGAGAAGAAAGCCCTGAGGAGGGGGGCCGGGTCCGGGTGGAGCGCGGTGGCGGCGGAGGAAGCGCGGGGAGGAGATGAGGCCGAGGAAGGAGGAGCTCGCCGCGGCGGCGCGCGAGGGCAGGAGGAGCAGGATGTCGTCCACGACGTCGTTGGGGATCTCCTGGAGCGATTCCGCGGCGGCAGCCATGGGGCTTATGGCTTAGGTGAGCTATTTGTAGTGAAATTCGAATGGAAGAATTGCGTTGTAACAGCGGGTAAATATATCTTTTCTGTCATATCGCGGACTATGTGTGATGGAAGAAGAGACTGCCACAGCCCAGCTGCCACTGGTAGGCTCGAAAGGAAACCGAGTAGATGCTTCCGCCTGTCAGAGACAACCACGAAAGACCGGAAACAAGAGCAAAACAACAATACAAGGGCCTAAAATCGACATGTTTTCTTCCTTATCCTAAGCAACGGATGCATCTTTCAGCACCAACCTGTAGGGGGGGAATAGAAGAAACAGAAGAAAAAAAAACACAAATTCTGTACACGAACACCACAGATTGGGACGTAAGAATACCTGAGGAGTGGGGAGTGAAGGAGCAGGAAATTGAATCCGACCCGTGAACAGCCACCGGAAACGGACGAGGCCAGCACGTTGAACACCCACAGATGAACAAAGGACAACCAAATTTAACAATCGGATCGAGGAGGCGAGGTGAGCAATCCCAGCGAGGGACACATGGATCGCGGCTGCCGCCCATACCACCACACCGATCCTCCTGACATAACATCTAGCCAAGGATCCCTTCGTCGTCCACTATATCGAGGGAAGGGAAGGGAAGGGAAGGGAAGGGAAGCAAGCCTCTTCTCCGTGTCCTTCCTTGGGGTGACCAGCGAGGACGCCTTCCTCGTCCGCTGTATGTATCGAACGGAACCGATTCCAACTAGCCAAAACTAGATGCCCGTGCTTGAACCGGCTTACACACTGACACTGCACTGGCTGCTCAGCCATGGCGGATGGCCTGAGTGGTAGTAGCAAGCAAGCAGTGTATCACTGAATAAATGGACTGGTTATTAATTATTGGCTTGCTCCTCCCGACGATGACATGACGCCAAGCAAAGGAAAAAGGAAAAACCATCTCCTTGCCTCTGGAGTTTGTTATTCAATTCCGGCTACAGATTACTGGTGGTGAAACACACACAGAGATGCATGCAGATGCTAGGCCTAGGTCTAGGTCCGCTTCTCTCGCTAACGACTTAGTAGTCGTCGTCGAACCCCCCGCCGCCGCCGTACGAGTCCCTGGCCAGGTCCTCCTCCGCCTTCTCTGCCACTCCCTCCTCGATCTTGTTCTCCACGTAGCTCGCCCCTCCCGCCAGCGCCAGCCCGCCCAGCACTCCCGCCGCCGCGCCCACCGCCAGCCCAGTCCCCATCCCCATCTTGCTCTTCTTCTTCGGATCCTCCACCACCGATCCGTACGCCGCAGGAGCAGCAGCAGCAGCGCCGTAGGCCGGCTGCGTCGGGGGCGCGGCGCCGTAGGCGGCCGGGTACCCAGTAGGCGGCGCAGCGTACCCGCCCGAGCCGTAGGCGGGCGGGGCCGCGTACGGGTCGCGGGAGCCGGCGGATTGGCCGTAGGGAGCCGGGTAAGGGGACGGGTCGTAGTAGCGGGCGGCCTCACGGACGGCGACGCGGACCTCGAGGCGGCCCTGGGGGCGGCCGGAGGGGCGCTTCAGGCGGAGGGAGCGGGAGGCGCGGCCGCCGATCCCGGCGTCGTCGAGGACGTCGCGGAGCGGGAGGCGGGCGGAGCCGACGAGCGGCTTGACGCCGTCGGCGGCGTTGGCGTGGACGACGTCGATGTAGAGGACGGCGTCCTCGACGCGGCTGGAGGGCGGGAGCGGGACGAGGAGCTTCTCGTCCCAGACGGGGTTCTCAGCGTTGTCGAGGTCGACGCGGGTGGAGCACTTGGCGCCGCCGTCGACCCAGAGCACGGCGTAGGACTTGAGGTCGGCGTTGCGCCAGTTGACGTTCTTGAGGTCGCGCGCGGAGCCCACCGTCACCTCCACCTCGTACCGAGAACCCATCCTATCCTAGCCTGGCTTTCTCCTCCTTGTGATCCTTTTTCTTGCTCTCTCTCTCTGCGGTGCTTCTTGGGAGGCTGCGACTGCGAGGTGTATAAATAGGATCTCATGGCGTTCGTCGCCATCGGTGTGTGTGACGTCACTGGACGAACTGAAACGCCCTTGCTTGGGTTTCTTCCTCCCTGTACCGCCACCGGACCGGTGATGCATTCTCTTCCTCCCATTTTTCTACGCGCTGATTTCTTAGGAGCTAAGGACTCTCAGCATGACACACTCCCAGACCCAGTGAATAACTAGTAAATGCTAGTTATTCCAAAACCTTTGGTTTCCTTCGTTGCGAAGGGACGGGTGGTTGGGGAATGATCAACGAGGCAGTAGAAACGGCAGGAATTAACCGGGTTTTGTTGAGTTTTGAGGGGTTATTATTTAGGAATAAGTCTACTTTACTCTCCTAAACTATGATCCGAGTCCAAAAAATACACCGAATTATAAAACTGATCACTTTACATCCTTAAATTGTCAAAACCAGATAAAGTTACACCCTAAGTTGATTTCATTGGTGGTTTCAGCCATGTTGGCAGCCATATCATTGGTTTTGGCTTACGTGGCATCTAAATCAACTATAGCAGATAAAAAGAAGTAAATTTTATACATAGGTCTCACATGTCAGCCCCATCGCTTTCTTCATCCTCTCCCATTCTCTTTTCTTCTCCTCGCGTGCGCCCCTTCGGGCTAGCTCGCCTTTGGCTTCGGACGCTCGGAGGTTCCCCTCGACGTCGCCCCGGAGTTCTCCTCACGCGCGCCCCTTTGGGCTGGCCCTCATCTGCCTTCGCCCCCCCCCCCCTCCCCGTCGTGCCACCACCCTTCGGCTAGTGGCCGCCTCGCACCACCTCATGGCCACCTCCACCACCACGCGGCACCCCCACCTCAGGTGTTTTTTGGACTCAGTCTATAGTTCAATGATGTAAAGTAGACTTATTTCTATTATCTAAACTGTACGTAAGAAGACGCCGAGTGCAGAGCCAAGCCAGTAATCAAGTAGACGAAAGATGCCGAACAAGTTGCGTAGTGGAATTACATTCTAGGAGGATGTCAAATAGCATAAATACATATACAATTTCATAAACGAGAGGCGCGAGTCCACATTGACGGAAAGGTTACGGTGGGTGGTCTGGCCCCTGGCAGCCCCTCTGCGTCCGAGATATGGCAGGCACCTTCCACGAGAGGTTAATGAACGGAATTTACGACGGATTGGGATCCAATCGCAGCATTTTTATTTGCATTCATGCCTCTTGATTCCTCACCAGAGGAATCCTGACCGCCAATTCGCAGCCTCTGCCGCTTGCTACTCTACTGTAGCAGTAGCACGTCGACGTCAACCACGCACGCACACGGTTTGGACGCGTCTTCACCCCCCCAACACGTCACTTCCTAGTGTATACCCATATCGGACATTCTCTAACATTATATAGGTAAACAGTGCCGTAACATTATCAAGAACTAAACCGTCGAATCAGAAAACAACGGCTGAACAGTATCATTATTACAGTGTTTTTCGCCTCAAGTATTTGTGCTACAGTGCAGACCTAAATCTCATCTACTGTTTTCTAATCCAATGATTGCAAAACAATGTCGTGATACTGTTCACCTTACTTCTTCGAGTCAGTGGATGCCCCGTCCACCCATATCGAAGCCACTTACGAGCTCACTTCGCTGTGAAACCTTCTTCCTGGGAGATATACATATGTATTTTTCCCCATCTCTACAGCCGCAACTAGTAGATCCTAACCAGGTACGTAATAAGGAGCATCATAAATCGAGAACCTGATCAAGCTGGAAAGCTCCATCGAATCTGACATGCTAAAATCGTCAGGGCGGTTTCAGACATCACAAGGTTGAAACATGCATCAAGGTCCAACACTGGTCAATAAAATAGCAATGCCCATTTTGACACGACACAACAAGTAATTAATTAACGCCATAAACTGAAACGAATAACCAACAGAATCAACAACCTACACAGCTACGGGGCGTAGAACAATACCCCTGTGAATGTTGCAGGGTTGGGATGACAGAACAAGTTTAAGAGTCTACTACTTCCCACTAATATAATCCTAGAATATGTGCCTCTAGACAAGGATGCCTAAGCGCTTGGCAGCTTAAGAGCATCTACAACAGTTCACGTCACTTGTTACTAAAGGGTTATCACATCAGAATTTAGGTGATGTAAAGAAGAAAATGTGAGGTTGTTTCTAAATGAAGAAACTAGCAAATTGTTAATAACAAAACACAAGAAACAACCAAATACTTTATTGAAGATTTACTTATTACTTAAAAACGAGTTTTGTGAGCCCCACTGTCTCCAAGTAAAATATCCATCGGATCACTTGTGCAACCTAACTTCATTATTGATATGATAAATGAGTCAAAACATGTAGACCACAAAGTTGTACTTCACTATTGATCATCAATAATCATGCACATGTGTAGCAATTAAAGTCTTAGACACAACCTCAAGAAACAATCCATTGGAATACTTGTTTTTTTTATTAGATTAAGTACTATCTCATCTTAGTAACAAACTATTGTGGATGTTCTAAGAATCAAATCACCAAAGCAAATGTTCGGCTGCATAACATGCACAACAAACTCCACCTCCTAACAGAGATGCAAAAATCCCAAATTATATGTCTAATTTTGCACGAAACTAAACAAAACTGTGATAGTAGCAAACTCGACTTCAGTCGAGATGAACCATCCACTATTCACCAGAACCAGTGCCAACACCTCGGTAAAGAAGCGAAACCTTAATCCCAAACTAGAAAACCGCGCTACCACCACGGCGCGCAGATTCCTAAAGCTTGCGAGGGCAGCAAGCCAATAAGCAACACTAGCAGTCCACTTATTTGAAACCTTTCTAATATATAGCCATCGCTAAGAATCGCATGACCAACATCACTTTGGAGTCGCTTATGCTCTAAACCTGACCAACAACATGTTACCAGCTAATGGATTAATTCAAGGAAACCGTTAAGATCCTTAGATCATAAGAATAAACATCACCGGAAGGATAGCCGGATAGCGTCATCTGCTAAGGGAGAGGGAAGATTATAGATTGGGGAAACGAAAGGGATTAGAACTTAGACTAATGTATTATCATTGCTTGCTTAAAGAAAATACAATGTCATCTCTTTTATATAAATAAACTAATTGAAGATAAGCTTCTAAGAATCCAATCTAATAATAAATTGTCTAACTAATTGATAATACCAAACACGAAAACTTATCTCTAACAATCCAATCTAATAATAACTTGTCTAACTAATAGATAATACCGAACACCTAATATATAGATCCCTAAATAACAAATCATGCTTAATATTTGTATTGCTACAGTAACACATGATGCTACAGTTCCCACGCTGCAGTACTCACATGGATATTTGACCATGACATTACACCCCTCGTGACGAGGCAGCTCGTCCTCGAGCTGTGGTGGTGGTCACAGTTGAAGTCTTTTGTGGCCCCATGTTGATGAGAGGGTACGATGACGACGTCGCGTCATGTGGACGAGGATGAACGAAGCTCTAATGGACAACAGTTATGTTGTCGAGTAAGACATTCTGCTCTTCGCTATTAGCCTTAAACTTCAAGAGAGAGCGGCACCGAAAACCATGGTGAATGGCTCTGATACCAGATGTTAATATCTTTAGATCATTAGGGTAAACATCGTCGGAGGATAGCCGGATGGCGTCAGCTACCAGGGGAGAGGGAATATTATAGATTGGGGAGACAAAGGGGATTAAGACTTAGACTATTGTATTCTCGTTGCTTGCTTAAAAAAGATACAATGTCATCTTTTTTATAGAGATAACTTGACTTGACCCCTAAGAAAAAATATCTAAATTATAAAAATAAACTAATTGAAGATAAGTTCTAAGCTAACCAAATCAATCTAATCCCTAACAGAGGAAACTATTTGTGAGTAAACAGTAAATACATGAACAGTGCACATATGAATAGTAACCAGTCCCATGCTATAATTCAGAGTTTGTGCCACTCCAGGGGCCTGTTTTTTACTTATGCCAGATAAATATATTCAGTTAAGTACACTCGCTGTACCCTGGATCTGATGAAGGGTAGGACCGACTGATATGTTGAAATGGATGCTTTGAATAGGCAATTAAGTTGCCAGACTTTTTGAAGCTATCTCATAGACATTTTCAGAGAGTCCATTGGCTGAGATGATCATCTCCAGCTGGGCCAGTATAAAAAAGGAACGTGTTTAGACTTTAATAAAGCATATATCATATCTATTGAATAAAATAAGTAGGCATCGCACTTCTAAATTCTAATGCAGTGGTCACACACATACACCCCACACACACAGAGAGAGAGAGAGGACCTTAGCAAGACCTTGTCTGGTCTCATCATATCGCCTCCACCGAGAGAACGCTGACACCATGCGGGAGGCCACCTACGTTTTCAAATCCAGCAAAGAAAATCATGGTAACAAAAACCAAACATTAAGTGGAGGTAGGATAATAGGTGAACACGTGTTTATTCGTTTAGCACGTAAACCAGAGCTAACCTGAGGATTTATCTTGTCGAGCTGTAAAACAACTTCACCCAAGAACTTGTACCCAGAACCATCTTTCGCATGGAAATTCACAGGTGACCCACAAAATCCTCCAATTAACGAGGATACATGTATATCAAACAAATCTTCACTAAGGTTCTCAAGCTCTGTACACAAAATATAAAGGGCAAAGAGGTTACGAGTTACTACTAACAGCACCATGTACCTTATTGGGGTTCCGCATGTCAAAAGCGGGGTGAGCCAGTAACTTTTGAACGTTAGCAACGTTTCCAGGAATGTCCGAGGTAGCTTGAAGAGCAAACCACTTGCTTACAACCTATTGGAGCAGAAAAAATAAGTATGAGCTCCCATGTAACAAATCTTAGTGTGCTACTTTGGTGATGCATATGCAGATTATTTTGTAAGAAATGTCACTTGTATAAGCAGCAACAAACATTACCAAATAGTCAAGCTGCCACTTGTTATAGAAATCTAAAAGGGCATCATCACGAACTTGGCCTGGATTTTGAGACAATGCTGCTACGGCAGCAAACTGCTCTGTCATGTTAGTAGCAGAGTTGTACTCATGCAATGCAAGTTCAGTGACATCTGGCTCATTCAGAGATGCAAGATAAGCTGCACGCATCACCAGAAAATATATTTAGGTCAGACTGTCTGGAACATAATTCCCATATTAGGGCATCAGTTTGAAAAAGAAAAACATACCAAGACATGTATTTTTCAATGCACGGCGAGCCATACTATCATGGTTAAATGTATAAGCTTCAGAACTTCTGTTGCTCGTCACCTAAAATGAACAAGCATAAGTAAAAACCAAGGCGATAACAAAATGGGGGAATAAGGATAAGAAATCATATCAGCATAATAGTTGGCAATGGAAACAAGATAAAAGTCAGTCTATCGGTGCTTGTTTTGAGGCTTCGTGCAAAACCGACTCACCCAATGTTCGTTGTTGATTCTCAGTTTTCTACATGAAGTGCCCAACTGCCCCCACCCTCAATATAACTCGCTCACCTCCAATCATAGCAGTTTATTCAACACTACAGCTCCAAACTCAATATAATAGTGGTAATTTAAATCTCCCCAAAAAACATTTACTAAACTAGAGCACATTGGCCACATTTTCAGACAATTTTGGTGGTCGACTGATGCCACTTACAGCTGCAAGAAGAACATCTTTGAGTTGAAAGGCGAGTTCATTCTTAATAAAGGTACGGACAGCATGAACTGCATCGGGATCAGCAACTGGCATCATGTCCATAATCTCCCCTTGACCAGGCAATGTTATTGCTTTTGCAATAAATTCCTGTACGAGCTCCGGTTAGCCTTTTATAATTGAAATTTGTGTCATAAATCGTAACAGGATTAGAAAAATAATTACTTTGTCCAAGCTTGTGTTGCGCAGGATTGTTCTAAGTCCATCAACAAATTTGCAATTAGGGCCAGCGTTTTCTGTTGCTGGAAGTCAGCTACAAGACTGAGCATCAATTTACGTGCCAATACTTGACCAGCTTCCCATCTAAGGCATAGAAGAATTGTCAGATTCAACTCTCTAATAAAAGGGCATATATCTTTAACGGGGCAACAAGAGGAAACCTGTTAAATTCATCTGAATCATTGGCAAGTAAGAAAAATAAGTCGCTCTCAGTCAGATCAGAATCAAGACGGACGGGAGCACTGTATCCCCTCAACAAGGAAGGCACTGGCCTCTCAGGTACATTGTTAAATATGAACTCTTCCTCCTTCTGGAAGATAAAATCATGTCTCATTCAGATATTTTAAAGATCAAACAAGATCACAAGGATGTGAATAAACAATTGAATATCTAATGCAACTAGAAAATTATGCATATGCAGTGTTCCCCTAGGCGCCCGCCTAGGCACTGGGCACAGCCCCGCCGCTGCGCTTCGGGGCAAATCGGCGCCCCAAGCGCTCGCCCCGCCTAGGCGGACCCAGGTGCAGCAGCTGCAGGGTGGTCCAGGGCGGCACTGGGCAGTCCGGGGCGACATTGGGCGGTTCGGACGAAGCTGGGCGGCAACATGTGGGAGAAAGGGGGGGGGGTATGACGTGAGGAGGCTCACCCGTGTCGGCCAAATCCTCCTCCCCGCCGTCGACGCCGCCTCCTCCAAACCCTCCCCACCACCGTAGCCGCCGAATCAACCTCCGCCGTCCTCGTGCTCGTCACAGGCCGTCCTCCTCCCGCTACCGCCCCAGGTCCAGCTCTGTGACCACTGACCAAGTAGGAGGAGGTGGGCGAGGAAGAGGTGAGGGGAGGCGATGGAGTCCCAGAGGTGGCGGCGGCGACGGCGAGGCAATGGGGCGATGAGGAAGAGGTAACCAAGTAGGGTTTGGGTGGAGGCGGGGAGGGGGAGTTTATATCGAGGGCTCGAGGTATGAACATTGGCTCTTTCACCGGTTGGCCAGGGGTGGGCGGCACTTCTTGACTAAAAGGATAAAAAAGAGTGGATGGATTTTAGTTGAAAATGGAGAGTAACTATCGAGTTCTGTAAAGTAATTCAAAACTGGAGAGTGTGGAAGCTTACCTAAATTTCAAAGAAAATGTCTGGGAACTTGAATCATATGAAGAGGTTACCTTAACAGTAGGTGCACCTGCCTGAGAGTACCTTTTGGATGGTTCTTCCAAAATCAGATTGTGTTTGCAGAATTTAACATGATTGGAAGATAGATGTTTACTACCATTGTAAAAAGTTTGGCAGTTGGGCATTATTTGCATCACACATGGCTGCGTAAAAGTCTTCGCAAGTCACAGCTTGCCCATCGTGCCTTTGGAAGTACAGATCCATGCCCTACAGGAGAAGACAAACTGGTAAATAAATCAAATGAACAGATAACACATGTTCAATAACTGAAGAGAAGAGACAGATCCCATGGCAAATATAACATGTAGCAAGGTGATGTGCTGGATTTTAAGGTGCCTTTTTTCAGCCAAAAGATAAGAGAATAATCAACTTTTTCATTGCTATATATATACACACACACTATTCTTGGAAAAAGACATCATCAACATGGTTTCCAAAATTGACTTTTACCTTTTGAAAACCTGAAGCCCCAAACATTGTCTTGTACATTCTGACAACTTCAGCACCCTACAACAGGTATATCCATAGGTTACATCCCACGGTTCACTTTAACCACAGAAAATGAAAAGAAAATATTAAATCAACAAACCTTCTCGTAAACCTGTGATGAAATCTCATAACCATTGGATGAAGAAGTAGAAAGCAGCATCAGAGAATGTCAGAACATTCCAAGAATTACAAAGATTGGCTAATAGACACACAACAAAAAATACTTACCGTAACTGCCAGGTTGTCCACATTAAAAGTCACCAAAGAAGATTCATCAGATATGGTTTGCAGGGTTCACCAGGGGATTGAAAATAATCATTTAACGCTATTGTACATCTCATTGTGTGCATCATAATTCATAGACAAAGCAACTCACTGGTATAGAAGTTGTCCATCTGCCAGTCAAATTAAAAGAATTATACACCAGATCTTTATGGCAGTTGTAAGTTACAAAGTAATTAAATTCAAACAACTGGCAACTAAGTATTATCACCTTGATATACGAATGAGGGCAAATAGGATGTGACATAGGCCCGGCATCCTGGATATCAGGGGGGGAAATAGTGAATTAAAAACGAAAAAGAAAATCATGTAGCTGCCAGTTTATTGCAGCATCTGCATCAAACTAATTAGAATGTGGTAACACAGTGCAAATGTAAAAACCTGAGGAAACTGATAGGTTCTAAGTTTTGAGACATCGGCTATGCGTTTAACAGTGCGACAACCAAGATCTGACGAGAATTCCTGCACAACCAAATTAATTAGTGGAGCAAGATCAAAACCAAACTTGCAGCAGATAACATATGGTCTACAGCATCAGTACCTGATCCCTGAAGACAGTTAATCCCTCTTTCAGAGTTAGCTGGAACCAATCACGGCAAGTCACTCTGCAATAAGATAGGCATAAGGAGATTATTCCCATCCTAGCTATCCCTAACTGGAACTAACTGTGACTGTGATCTCATAGGGCAAAGCATTAGTTGCGTGCATGATTTCTGTTGGAAGATTCAAAACTATTTGAAGTTCATGGAATCAATAAAAGTAGGATAAAGAGCTGAAAAACACGAGTAAAGATGCAAACAGGAATAAAGCAACCAAAAACATCATCGTTTGAGAAGACAAAAAATATAATTAAAAGATGCATCCAGTATGGTGATGTGGTTAAGGTAAATACCTATTCCCAGTCCAGTTGTGGAAATACTGCAAAAATAATAAGCAGTCAATATCAACAATACAATGAAATCCACCAAATTTTTTTGTGGTCACAACAAATATGGTGACAGAAAAAAACAACATTTCTATGAGCGTACCTCATGTCCAACAACACCCAAAATTGCACCATAATCACCATCAGTAGCAGTTTCTGGTGATGCCAGCACAAGTCTGGATTGAAATATCTGTTCATTGATAAAACAGAGCGTCAGCAAATTATTGGTGTTGATTTATACCCTAAGCACAGGTAAATTCTTACGCTCAAGCTCTTGTTCTCCATTGCTCCCCTGCAAATAACACAATGTTACTTTATACAAGTGTTGTTTTAGAGTCATGGCAGACCAGACCTGTTAACATTTAACCAATATAGGAGATTCAGCAAGAACAATCTATAGAAGAAAAGCAAAGCCACAAATAAAGGCTCAAGCATTAGAAATGAACACAAACTAAGAAAAAGACTTACATATTGAAATCAGGAATAACGACAATGTTGAACAAATCGAGATCAATTTCAAGACCAAAAACCTGGCACACATTCAAAGGTAGAATTGCATCGATAATTTGATTAAGAACTGTGTCAATGATCTTATAAAGAATTGCAGAAAAATCATAGGACAACTGAATATGGACCAAGCTCCTCATCCCACTTCATAGCTGCTTTAAGAGAATACATAGCATGTGCTGTTTTTGGTAAATCTTGAGCAGGAGTCCAAATTCGAAGTGTTACTTTGCGGCCAGAACATGTAACAAATGAATCTTCTCAGCAATCCAACTGACCAGCAACTAAAGCAAACAAGTAGCTTGGTTTCTTGAAGGGATCCTCCCACAGTGCATGATGCTTACCACCCTACAGTTAAGAAAATTCATGTTTAGAAATGACATTAAGTGATTATCACTTTGTTAACTTTGATGATTGTGTTAAAAAGCTAGTGTACCTCAAGATCACCCTGCTCGATAAGATTCCCGTTGGACAACAATACTGGATACAGTGTTTTATCAGCTTCAATACAGCAAGTATATTTTGCCATCACGTCTGGGCGATCCTGCAATAGCATTTAACATTTCCAAAAGTAAGTCATGTTTTGATGAATTGCCAACAAAATGTAAAACACAATCTTTGACAGAGACAAAACATGATCTTTGATAGGTATGATATGTATAACACATGCATACTTAGGTTCAATATATGCTGTCCTACATTCATAAAGAATAGAGACCATCACTGTAGATATCTATACGTCATAGCTATCCAAGAAGACAAGCTACCTGAAAGTAGGTAATTTTTTGGAACCCTTCTGCTTCACACTGGGTGCAAAAATTACCAGTCGACTTGTAAATACCCTATAAAATTACAATAAATTAGAACAGGACACCAGAGCTTTTAATCTCAAGTGCATTCCTATCTAGTACAGTAGGTGCCCCGCTGCCTCTCTCAAAAATAGTTTGTACCTCCAAAGATGTGTTGAGCTGAGGATAGATTTCCGTAACAATTTCCAAGTTGAATACACCAGCAGGTGGTGTCGAAAGTGTCAGATGGCGTGGATCGACTGTATACTCTTCATTCTAGCATTCAGTAGATATGTGCAAGTAAGAAAAAATGACGTACTTGCGTAATATTCAAGAGCCGTAGAAACATTTTTTAAAAAAATAAACATACTAACGACATATTTGTGAACTGCAGCTAGCTTACTATAACTAGGCAAGAAAACAGATCTGGTTACCACATTGTAGATATTCAGGGTGGTTCCGCAATTATAACTGTACTTGTAAGAGTAAGAAGATGAAAAGCATATCTTTGATTCTCTTGACTACTGATCAAATATACTACATGGCAACTAACATATGGTCTTCTTTCTGTCTGTCGTGTACATGCATGCACTTGATCCACCCTTTTTTTTGTTCAAAATAAGAACTTTATGAGTATTGAGTGTAAACTGATTCTAAGCTTTAGCCAAAAAAAAAAGTTTATTCCCACTGTCTCTAGAATAATCTTATGATACTCCCATCAACTTATTTCTCAAATCATGAACATATGTATATCATGTGAGCATGCGCACATGCCAAATAGATGCTAAATGACAAAAAAAAACATATGAACTCAAAATTACTACCTTTATCTCCTTGCCATTGGCTTTGATTGATAGCAGATTTAGATCACTCCCGTGAAGAGCTAATGGAGATGAGGCACCTGCTACCCAAAAAAAATATTACAAGAATTAGTGAGGAAGTCCGGAACCTTATTTTAAACATTTTAAACTAAGAAAAAAATAATGGAGGAACAAACAAATATACAAGAGAGACCTGAAGGCATCTAATGAGAAACCAAATGGTAATTTTCAAAAGGTACAAAAGTTATCTGATTTCCTAACTAGAAGTATAGATGCAAGGCTCTTCACCTTCAACGCCCGGAGATACCCGGAGATATAGCTATTTTAGATGTAACTATGGTCTTCTCTTCACCGAGTAGAAATTGCAAATCCACCTGCAGTAGAATTAGACGTCAGTCATATAGCACCCAGCCAGCCAATGAGCATTGCCTATCTGCCTAATTATAATTTATAAACTATGAACTGCAAACTGCTAACAACAACCAACCATAAGTCATGGCGGTTAGAAAATTTCCAACGATGGAAGTGAAGATACTGAAGGCTGTGCAGGACTACAGTTATAAAAGAAAGCCATGTAGTTACCGTGTCAAACAAATAATCAGGATTTTTGTAATCTTTCAAGAATATCTCCTTTGGAAGATCCATCTCTGGTTCTTCAGTTGCAGCAGGAGGCGGCACTGTTGCTACAGAACAAGCTGTCCTTTTGCTGATAAGCTTTTCACTCTGAAATGTGGAGGAGAAAAAATAATGAGAATGGACACAGAAGAGACATCAAACTACATTGCATGCCGACAGCAAAATAAATTAAGAAAGAAGCTGTTTTTAACTGCATTTTAGTGCACTTGTTAGATCTTGCAAATTGTTTTATTTGTGATTTTTTTAGTCACACAAGGTAAGAAGTTATTTTCAACCCGACGACCTATCATCTACATTGTAGAAATAAAACTATATTATTTAATGAAGAATAGTAACGCATGGAAGACGATAGTATACTAACATGTGAAGACAAGGAAGGCTTGGGTCCTGTCCAATGTGAATCCTACAACAATACAAAGCAAAATCTATAAGCAACGCAGGAAACAACATGCAACGAAGGTATACTTAGATGCGGGTACAAGAGGGACCCCACCTCCTTCCTTAGATTAGCGCGGCAGCTGGAGTAATTCTTCGCTGAGAAGCTCTTTGATCAGGACGATGGCAAACTTTGCTACAAAAGAGGGGGAGGGGGGGGGTACATACGGCCCCTACCACACTAGTATAGGTTTATGTCAGAGGCATCTATATACACAGAAACCTGAAGACTACAAGAAATAGCATACACGAATGAAGAATCCGCACCAGTCACCAAAACGGGCAATCTAATCTATACTGCAAAGAGCTAACACGACAACAATTCCAGTATCCAATATTAAGTGTTTGTAAACTTCATGTAACCACTAGCAATCCAAACTAACTAAAGCTTGCAGGAGGAGAAGAACAACATTGGAAGGAATCGAGGAAGGGAATAGTTTAGGGAGGGTTAGTAGAATCACATGGAAGGAGGAGAACACGCCCAGAAACCCGGCCTTAACCAAGCCGCAACCTTGGCACGCCGCGGCGGGATTAATCAGACGACGAGCCATTCCAAATCCCAAACCGAACCGACTGGACTCGATTCGAGATGGACCTTAACCCTATAACAAACCCTATCATCGTCACATCAACAGATAAACAGAGTCCGAGAATAGTACAAAGCAGCATCTACAAACACAGCTTCGTCGATTCAAATCAAACACCACGTGAGTACACAGGCAGAATCATATATTGATGGATAGATCCCACGCAAACACGCACGCACGCACGCAAGGAAGCATGTAGAAGCTGGGCATGGAATCCAAGTGAGGGGAGAGAAGTGCTCCATACCTCGCGATCGCAGCGAGGGCAACGCGGGTGGCGTGCGGCGCGGCGGTGCTGTTCCTCGGAGACGGAGCGAGCAACGAGGAATTGGGGTGGAAGTGTGGAAGTGGAAACGGTGGGGGATAACCGGGGAAATTAGCTCGTAGCATGTAATCGTCGGTAGGACGACCGCGAAATGACATTGCGAAAAAACGAAATTCTTGAAAATGACGTTGTCATCACTCTAACGACCATTAGTAGGTAAAAAGACTTATTTGTCCTCATCCTATTTTTCTTTTTATTTCTATTTTCTTTGATTCAGCCGGTCATCGGCATGTATCAACTTTCCACACCACTGCCTCCTCCTTGCCCCTATCTCCTCTTCTCCACTTCCGGCACCGACGAGGCCAGACCATGCTTGCCGATGGCCCCCATCTCCCCAAGACGCTCCTCCGCTAAGCCCGACCGTGCGCCACCCGACAGCCACATGCTGCTTCGTCCAACCTTGTTGTCCACATCGTCGCGCCATGTACGGATCGGACGACCTCCGTCTCGTCGTCGAAGGCTATAAAAGCCAATGCAGTATAAGCTCTCCACCATGCCACACCACACCACACCTCTCCTCTTCCCCTACTGAACCACTGTCGACGCTATTACCGGTGAGGTGAGCTCCACTGCCATTATTTCCCCTTTTTTTGAAATTGTCCAAAATTCATTATCCTCATCCACCTTCTTCAAAAATTGAGCCCTTACCCGGCTTCCCCACTACACTGCGAACCCGACGCACCCCTCCTTCTTCCTCCTCATCGCCAGGAACTCCCTGTCAGCATGCCACGGCCACATCCACGTCGTACAACATGAGGAACAAGGGGTCGCGGGATGGCCGGTCGGAGAGCATGAGGAAACATGAGGAACGAGGGGTCAGAGAGTATGAGGAAGCATGGGGAATGAGGAACGAGGTGCCGCGACGGTCAGATGTGGCCAGTCGGAGAGCAATGATGAACGAGAGGTCGCGGGATGGGACGTGGGCGCAAGTGTCGAGGAAGCTTTGGGGCAGGGTAGCCGAGCGCCACCATCTGCAGATGGCACAGATGCGACAAAATCTGGCCGGCGTGAGGCTGACCGGGAAGCCAATTTAATTACGACTAGTTGATTAAGAATAATTAACTACGACTACAGTAATAACGACAAATACAGTGGAGAAAAAATAACCTTCCCTTTTGGAGGGACTGTTCTATACTGATACGGTCCTAAGAACTACTCTAAACACTCTTTAATCTCAAAAAAATATTTTATTCTCTGTGTTCTCAACGACGAGCACGAGAACAGGAACGAAATTGAGAATAACTGAGAACGAGAGCGACTCCGGTATTTATAGCCGTACAAAGGTAATTCCAGCAAACAATGTAGCATGATGGTGGCAACAAATCTGGAGGCGTTGCCAGGCACGGGGCGTGCGGGAGCGGGCCACGTGGCGTGGCTAGGCGAGGTGGGCTAGCAGAGCCGCATGTCCACGCGTGATGCGTGTGGCAGAGGGTTGGTCCGGGTTAGGAAGGTGCGGACGAGGGACATGTGGCACGCCCTGGAGAGGGGGGTGTATAGAGCTGCGTCCCGGCCAGGGGCGTGCGGACATGCATGTCCGGGCGAGGGGCGACCAGAGGCAGCCACGTGTAGGCACGAGGGAAGTCCGGGCTATGGGGGTGCAGCAGAGATTAAATTCGGGCGTGGGAGGCACAGTATTGCACACGTGTCGGCTACTGGCATGTTCGTATTGCCATTTTCGGCAATACGGCACTACAACAGCTACTTCTATCAAAAGCATCATCAATCGTGCCATTCAGGCTAAAAACTCCTAGCTTTAGTTCATCCATGTGGCGATCAGTAGTGGTCCATCGCTAGGCAAGCACTAGTACAAAAAGGCTAATACTAGACGTCTCATCATAGACAATTTTTCAAAACTGTCAGTGTTAAAGGTCATCATAGACGGTTTTACCAGCGCGACCGTATCTGTTATTGAATACGCTAAGAACCATTTGTGATGAGATATTTATTACAGACAGTTTTTAACAAAATTCATTTGTGAAGTATCACAGACAAGAACCATATGTGATAATTGCAATTATTACAGACGGTTTTTAATAGTTTTTAATTACAACCATCTGTGATAAGTATCTCCTTGATTTTACCATGACTTGGATGCCTAACTCTCTAGTTTTATCATGACTTGAAATGCCTTACTCTGTGATTTTACCACAGAGTCACAGACGAGTTTTTAATATGAACCGTTTGTGATATTAGCTCATCACAGACGGTTTTTGTTTGAAATCGTCTGTGATTTACGAAAAATTTTGAATGCTTGTGCGGGAGGTGAAATGTTCCGCGCCGTCCTTATATAATATACCCACCCCCTGCTTTGTCTTCCATCAGTATCTCCCTCCCCCCCCCCATGCCGAGCTCCAGCGACCGCCCTCGATTCTCCGGTGCAGTTCGGCGAGGAGACGCAACCGACGATGAGAAGGAGGAGGAGGGACATGCAGGAGCTCCATGTCTGCCGCAGGAGGCCGCCAGATCTGGCCGTTCCCCATCTTGGCCTCAGGTGAGCACGAGGTTTTGCCCCCAAATCCCCATCCAGCAGGTTTCCTTCTCACTCTGATTTTGTCCCCTCCATCCTGTTAGATTTCATTCTCAGTGAGGACCCCATCTATGGTCGACAAGGGAGGCAAATTCTGTTCGAGATGGACGCCTCTACTCGACCTCGTCAGAGAGTGAGCCATTGATCGAGAGAGAGGGGGAGAGAGAGTATCTTTTAATTACCTTTTTGCAAACTTTCGAAATAGCATATGAAAATTATTGTCCAACAATTGATTGGTTTGGCTCAAAATTTGATTTTTTTTTTAATAGAAAAAACTATCACATACTGTTTTTACTGAAAAATCATCTGTGATAGTCTATTTTTATAGACAGTTTTGAATAAAAAATGTCGGTGATAATTGACTATCACAGACAGTTATTGTTCAGAATCGTCTGTGATAGTTTTTTTTTACAAACGGTTCAAAAACCGTATGTGATGATCTCATATCATTACTGACCCATAAACTCAGACGGCTTACGAAACCGTTTGTGATGACATTTTTAAACCGTCTGTAAAGACCTTTTCTGTAGTAGTAAAGCCATATATCTAGCTTATGAATTAATTAATCCCATTTGAATTGAAAGACGGTTCTTAGATAGTATCGCTACATATCTACATACCTGCATATGGTGATATATATCGAAGCAATTAGCTTCCCCATACAGGAGAAGAGCAATGCAATGCATACAGGAGAAGAGCAATGCAATGCAGCAATCACCGAATATATGGAGCCGGCCAGTAGCTCATGAGCTCGATTGATAGTGTCAGTTGCATAGTTATCAATACTATACTAGTACCGGTCATATCAGCCGGTACATACCATACCGCTATCTAAACTGGTACAAAGTAGCCCTACATACCATACTAGCCTAAATACTGGTCAAACCGGCTCGATACCGATCAATACCGACTATACTGGTGGAATTGATAATACCGTCTATTGAATTATATGTTATATTTGGTAGTACTAATATGTATTTGAAATAATACTGCAAGTGATATTTGATATGCATATAATTAAACAAATATATACTTATAAAT
The DNA here is from genome assembly GCA_036346255.1 of Ampelocalamus luodianensis. NCBI lineage: Eukaryota > Viridiplantae > Streptophyta > Magnoliopsida > Poales > Poaceae > Ampelocalamus > Ampelocalamus luodianensis. The sequence goes on along the minus strand of CM070632.1, from coordinate 564,478 downwards.
ATATATACTTGTATTATTATATTAAATTTAAAACAGTACGTCGGTATGGACCGGTAGATTGGTACCGAAACGTACCATTAAGAACCTATCTCCTCGAATTGATGCTCTTGCAATGAGTCTAATATTATCAATAAAGCATGCATGCATGCATGCACGCACGCATTCGACCGCATGCCACTGTTCCTTTTTTTTTTCTTTCGAAGAATGGAACTGAGCTCTCTTCGTTAACTTTCAGCATGCATGCATGGAGTGTGCATGCTTCCATGGTTTCAGACAAGATATATCTGCTTTATTTCCAATCCATTATTGATCGGTTGTACTTCTAGTTTCAAGGATCAGCTGAACTTTTAGCAAGATGTGAGTGCAGTAACTATATCAAGTGCTGTATAACTGTAGTTGAATAGCTTAATGAATTGCAATTAAAGTTGAAAATGATTAGTTTAGCTCCCGATCGAGGTAGCTGCAAATTTGCTTTCATTTGCAGAGGTTTACTCACTTTCCTAATTAATAAAGCAGGGTTTTTTGAACTTACAGCAGGATCTTATACTCGTCATGATCAGTAGTGATCACCAATTCATCACACAAACGAATACATATGGAGATTCAGTAACTACGCCTGCACCTAAATGTACTAATTAATGTTTCTGATGGCCCAAACAAATACTCGACCAGCGCCTAAATGTTCACGTTCAGAGGCATACATGATCGATCACTATGTATATATAGGCATGCATCAACATATATATTCGGAAATTTACATTCATTGTATAGTACTTTGTGTGTGATTATTTTGCACAAGCTAGCTAGGAGCTAGAAACTCCTCGTCAGTAGTCACAGGATTTTGCACAAGTAGTATTACAATCCAAAACCACATTGCTATTATCCATTTCCACGTACGACAACTGTACTGAATTTGATCTTTCATCAAATTAACTAGGATATGTGGCAAGGCAAATTGATTAGCAATGCACAAAGCAAAACTCTGTTGAGAAAGGAACATGAACCCTAAATTGGAGTATCAGCTAGTGACATAAATCAATGCATGAAATCAGAACAACAATTAACATAATACATATACACCTCAAGAAAGAGAGGTCAAGAATCAAAACAACAACAAACCAAGTACACCAGTTAAAACACACAGCTCCATGCGTCAAAAGAGAACTAGTGCAAAAATAACGAATAGTACTCACACAAGTACAGAGATCGATGAACATTTCCCTATCGATCGAGCTAGTGTGTGACTTCATTTTATACCGGATTAAAACACCTGCATACACATTCTCTACAAGACGAAGCTGATATGTAGCAATCTAATTAAGGGGCTTCATTTTGTGCAAGATTAGCGGTATATATTGCCATGAAACAAGACAAATAAATAAGCAGTTTCCCTTGGAAGTATATTAAGATCAACTGAGTAATTAAAACCTTGCATGCATGAATAGATCGAGCTGCGTTTAGGGCAAGAGGTAGAGCTACACTTTTCAATCAGGATACGAACAAACCAAAGAGAGAGAGGCACACCCATGCATCTAAATCAAACACAACACTGCTACATACTACGAAGGAGCTAGGACCCAATTAAGTTCTTCAACTGATGGCACAAGCAAAATGGACTACTAATTTACCTTCCTGGACACTTGCATGCCTTTTATTAGCCCTTGATGTATGCTTAATTCTTCAGTGATTCCTGCTTCGCTTCCATATGAATCAAGCATAATTAATCCTTGTATGCACCGATCCTACATACATATATATATGCCATGCAACTGCTAGCTTGATCGCGCGCGCGGTTGATCCTCCGTCCTTGCCTAGTACGGCGGCCGTGCATGAGCCCATGCAAGCCCCTCGTGGCCGAGCTGCAGACCCCCACCGCCGGCGCCGCCGCCCCCAGGCATGAGGTTTGGCGGCACGCCGCCGAACATTGGCATCGCCGAGGGATCGGCGGCCATCCCGCCCATCAGAGGCGGCCCGCTGCCGGGCGGCATCTGCCCCGGCCCAGCCCGGGCGTTTTCCTCCTCCTCGGCCTCGTCCAGCGGCAGCCTCTCGTAGGTGGCATTCGCAAACGTCGACGCGATCACCATGACCGGCCCCGCTGCGGTGAGCGTGCCAACCACGCTGCCGCCCACGACCTGCCCCTGCCCGCCCGCCAGGTACACGGTCAGCCCGGTGGAGCCGGGCGGCGCGGGGCCCGGCAGGAACGTGCCGGTGAGGGAGAGTATCTCGAAGCGGCCACGGAGGGCGACGACCGCGCCGGGCGCGGCTGGCTGGCGCAGGGCGACGTCGGTGACGATGCCCGCCCCGCTGAGCACGCAGACGCCGCGCTGCCTGCGGCGCGCGAAGTGGGCGATGGACTCGGCGACGTCAGCGCCGCCGGCCACCTCCATGACGTGGCTGCGCAGCGCGTTTGGGCTGTCCCTCGTCACGAAGATGGGCGGCTTGGGCTTGTTCTTGGAGCCCGCTGGCCGGCCGCGGGGGCGCCGGTTGCCAGTCACCACCGCGCCTTCCTTGGGCTCGCCGGTTCCGTTCTCGCGGTCGTCGCCACTCCCGCCGCTCGGCTCAGTGCCGTCCTGCTGCTTGGACGCCATGTCCTGGCTGCCCGGGCTCTTGCTGAGGCCCGAGGAGCCGAGGGATGGCTCGGCGGTGACCGGCAGGCCGAGCAGCCCCTCGTCCCACCACCTATTCGCCAGCTTCTAGGGTTTCTTGGCACCGGCGGTTAATTTCTTCCTCTCTAGCTTGAAGACAATTAAGACAGCGCTGCAGCTTAATTACACGAGTCTGTGTCGACTTTCTTGCTTCTTGCTCCACGCCTTTGCAGTAGGTGTGACATGGAACTAGCAGATGATCAATAAGGGAAACGAATAATATCAAGTACGCTTCATGCCAAATTAAGATCCAAGCATATTTTGCTCAAATTAAAGATCCGAACTCCGAAGTGCGCATATATGAATCTGTGGGAGTAGTAATTATATACTGAGGAGCGTCTGCGACGAGTGTTTGATGGAAGATGGAGTTGGGGAATTAAGCAAAGAGCAAAGATTGATTTGTACCGTGTGTGTAATTTTGCGGATCAGTTGCAGTAGCTGATCGATCGATCGATCCAGGAGCTGACCCGAGAGAGAAGCGTAGGCAAGAAAAACTTGCCCCCCTCTCCCCTCTTTGCAATTTTGCTTCTCTTTTTTCTTCTGCTTTGATGGTTTCCCTGTGCTTTATAAGGGGAAGAAGAGTTGTAAGCTGGAGGGTGATGTCAGAAGTGGATTATATATTTTGCACTTGTTCTATTCCAAGTTGGTATACATGTAATATGTGCACAAGCATGAAATATAAAAAGAAAAGGAGCAGGAGAAGGATATAAAAGGCTACGCGCACCGGTTGGAGGCTACAACTAAGTTTACTATAGTAACATGATGGGTGAACCCACGAGAAAACACAAGTTGTGCATATATTTGTATGGACCACAGATGTGGTTTCAGCCAAAAAAAAAAAAATAGCTCGATGCCCGATATGTATAGCCAATAGGTAATTAGTTACGCTAAAACGGAGGCAAAGATGATGAAATTTTACCTGCCTAACCATCTAGTAGTGTATATTTTGTATAAGTATTCGACCAATTTTGACATCATAGTTTCGTATGCATACATAGTTACATGCCACCTAACCCAGATACGAAATATATATACTCATCGTAGACTTTTGCCACCTATGGGATGTAATTTCTAGGCCGTGCTTATCCAATCCGTTGCCGTTGCCCAATGGTCGTTATTTATAGCCGATGATCCGTGAATGCTCACAATTTAGATACGTAGAAACGAGGTATTTTTTAAAGGCAATCTTGATGGAATTATAAAGCAAACCTAACCATCTGACTTGATTAATAGGTAGTGTGTAGGAGTGAAGTAGTAATAATATTGTTGCCTTCCTCATTCGTCCTGTCTTCCCTAATGGCTTCATGGCACGCTTTCTGTGGCCATGGAGCTGCACTTCAGAATAAGGTTTTTCGGTGTGTTTGTTGGTGAGGCATGCTTTAGTTTACCTCGCTAAGCTGCATGTGTCGCATGGGGACGGGTGGGCAGCAGGTGAGTGACCATGGGTAGATAGATACCTTTCTCACGATCCGATGCCTTGCCACAAGCCGATCGAGAGAGCTGGAACCGCGTAATTAATCAATTTTGAAGATGCAACATGCATGTGCAACTTTCGACTCAACTTTCAAATGCAGAACGTCGAATTTCAACGAAAAATTCCGGGTGGGTAACTACCCCATGAGCAGCCAGACATGCATTTCCGATATATGTCGCTCTGTCAAGTAAATTAAAGCAATGGAAGATTAAATTAAAGGTTGCAGTATAAGTTTCTAGAGCCGATACCATATCTGACAGTTGAAATGAGAAAATTTCAAAGATGTATATATGCATGCTCACCATTAATTGTTCGAAGTCTCCTTGATCCGGAACAAATATGTATACGTTCCCTTTATTATATTGCATTCCACTTTCTCAATAGCAGAGGCAGAGAGTTTGCTTACTTTGACTTGTCATGGAACGTATGCTACGTACGTATATTCAACAGCAGAGATGAAGAGTGAATTTGTTTACTGTTGACTTGTTAATGGAGGGCCTTCTCCTCCTCTCCACGTTAGTAGAAACGAAGCAGTAATTAATTAGTTATTACTAACGAATTTAATTACAAAAAAGTTACAACGGAAATTAAGATCCAATCATCCGTACTACTAAGATGTCAAACCCTCCATATGTGTATGGATCGGAAATACTAGTTTTGCTATCTATCGGCCGGATTAGATAGGATTGGACTGTATAACACTCCGTTCACCCATGCTTTCATTAAGGGCATGTTTGGTATGATTGTTGTTTTTCTGAAAAGCAGCTTTCGTCCGGACTGAAGGGCCGCACGACTGAATGGCTGAGTTGAAAATGTTTTGTAACATCCCAAAATTTTCAGTTCATTTTTAATTGTTTTGAAAAGGTTAAATTCTAAAAAAATTAATACATTTTATCGACATTCATTTTTCTGGATTTTTATGCAAGACTTTTTGCCTAATCGAGAAATTTAAGAATCAAATTTTGGAAATGCAAACTTGATTGAGAATTAAAATAAATTGAAACAAAAAGTGATAATTAAACATCCAAACATGGTGTATTTGTACTGTTAATAAAATTGGGAAATATGTAAAGCATTTTTGAAACTTTTCTCAAATCAAATAATACAAATGCATGCAAACAGAAACTTAAAAGAATTTTAGAGAAAACTATAGAATAAATGAAATTCTGGAAAAAAAAATCACAATGAACTAAACGGTGTCAGAAGCCGCTTGATTTCTATATTTACAAATTCCTTCAAGCCTTCAGCTTTTTCGAAAATCTTGGAGTTTAATTCCTTTCTCCCTGTCTCTGACGAGTGACCCCACTCACCAGGGTTCTTCTTCCACGCTTCTCTGCCTCGTGCGCGCCAGCTCAACTCACCTCGCCCTGGTTTTGGATTGCGCCCGAGGTTTCGCCTCGAGCCCATGCTTACACCCATGCATTGCCCCGTCGCGCGCCCACGCCCTGCTCTGCGCCGCACCCATGACCGCGCATCATAGCCAGTAGCGTCTCGTCGCCGGTTCTCGCGAGCTCCTTCGCCCATACACATGAGCACCGAGTGCGCCGGATCGCCCTCTCCATTCCCCTAACTTCCCTCACCATTTTGTCCCTTCCCTGAGCTCAATTCGAGCTCGAAGCCGTATGTCGTGTGCCGGCCATGGCCGCTGCCGCTATCAAGTCTCCCAACTGCACCAAAGGGCTATGGCCAACTCTTTCATATCCCCCTCGACCTCCTCGACTTCCTCTTTCCATCCCTCACCACCTTCCTCTCTCTCTACAGTTGAAGCTCCGAAAACGCGTTGCTTCTTCCTCGCATTCGGCGACGCTTAGTTCATGGCTGCTGCCTCCACTTGTCGTTTCGGCCAACCCGGTGAAACCTTCCCTAATGGACCGTGTCACTATGTGTTCTATCCCCAAGGGTCAATTCCCCTCACCCAATTTGGTCCTTCATCCACAAGAGCACCGCGCTATCTTTGTCTTCCCCAAAACTGACCAAAACTACAACCGCCACTGCCGTTTCTTCTCGAGTGAGCTTCGCTCCAATTCCTTCTGCCCAAAGCATCTACCCTCATCTCCCTTCCTTCCCCTAGCATTGATTTGAGTTGCTATTCGCCCCAGGTCACCGCCACCATGGAACCCGATTCGCCGCACATGGCTCACGGTGTCGGCTTGCCTTGGTTGCTCCTTGCCTTTACCGACCGGACCGGTGAGATCCCCTTGCCCTCCTCATGCTCATGCTCGTCCTAGTTTGGCCCCTCCCATCTGAGCTACGCCGACCTTGTTTCTTCCTCACGATCGTTCGTTGCACGCCTTGGCCGCGCTGCCACAGAGCGCCCGAGCCGCAACACCACATCCCTTTGCTTCCTCAGCGCGCTGGCAACCCATTTTGGGGGTAGTCGCCTCCTCACCGCCGCTCCCTCATTGGCGACAAATGCCGCCCGAGCCGCCTCCCAGCTCCTCTATTCTACTTCCTCTCTGTTGCCCTCTGTTTCTCTCTATCTGTCAGTGATAAGTGGGACCCGCCTGTAAGAAGATCAATTACATTTGCTAGAAGAACATATGATGGACAATTGGGTCACTCAAAAATTATTTAACAAATTGAAATTTGACTAGTGAGAAGCATTTGCTAGAAAAAAAATTGACTTTGTGAATGGGTACCCAAAGAAGAAGTTTCCAGCACCTCACCCTCAACTCCTTCACGTCCAACAGCGACCCCAGGGCAGCAAGCCCCCAGACCGATGCAAGGCTTCAGACGCGGTCGTTTGAACAACACGACAACCGAAGAGGCCAATGCAACACTCGATGTGGTGATGGGTACGATTCTCATTCACTCAGTACCTACATTGGTGTTATTTGATTCCTGAAATTTTTCACATTCATATCTAAGAAAATTTTCATGCAACAAGACTTAAAACCACACACCTAAGAAACAACATGATAGTTTATTCCCTGGGTTTGTCATGAGGGCAAAACTCAGTTGTTTTGATGTCCAAATTGCAATTAATAGAGTAGAATTCAAAGCCAACTTCATTATGATAGATACACCGGGGCTGGATATAATTCTCAGGATGGATTGGTTGTCCAAGCATAAGGGATTTATCGATTGCGCATAACGGGCCATTTTTCTTGTCAACTCTGACGGAGAATGGGTCGTTTTCTCCTCCACTTATGCCGCTCCATCGTAGCAGCCCATGCTCAACTCTATCTCAATTCCAGAACTTAGTTAGGTGCCTGTGGTATGTGAATATCCCGACGTGTTTTCGGATGAATTGCTGGGGATGCCGTCGGGCTGTGACATGGAGTTTGTCATTGATTTGCTACTCGAGACAACGCCTATATCCAAATGACCTTATCGAATGGTGTTTGATGAGTTTGTCGAATTGAAGCAACAACTCAAAGAGCAATTGGACAATGGATTCATCCGTCCTAGCTCGTGACCTTGGGGAAGCCCAATGCTATTCATGAAAAAGAAAGACAATAGTCTACGGATGTGCGTCGACTACCATTCTTTAAATGAAGTTACCGTCAAGAACAAATATCCTCTCCTGATGATTGATGATTTGTTTGATCAAATGAATTGTGCTTGTGTCTTCTCCAAGATTGATCCGAGGCTCGATTATTTCCAACTCAAGACCAGGTTGGAAGACATTTAAAAGTCTGCATTCACCACCCGTTACGGCTTGTACGAGTACACCGTGATGCCATTCAAACTCACCAATACTCCCGCAAGTTTCATGAATCTTATGAATAAGATTTTTATGAAGTATTTGGATTAGTTCGTGGTGGTCTTTATCGACAAAATTCTTATCTATTCCAAGAATGCAGAAGAATACAAGCAACACTTGCGTATGGTGCTCGACAAGCTGTGCGAACATCAGCTGTATGCAAGATTCAAAAAGTGTGAATTTTTTGCTAAAAGAAGTCAACTTCCTAAGCCATGTTCTATCTGAAGAAGGTGTAGCCATGAACCTGAGCAAAGTACAAGATATCCTAGCTTGGGAACAACACTGCATCATTCAAAAGTCCGAAGCTTTCTCGGTCTAGCTGGGTATTATTGCCGGTTCATCGAGAACTTCTCCAAAATCGCAAGATCGGTGACCCAACTTATTTAAAAAAAGATAAAAAATTTGAATAGTCAGTGTCTTGTGATGAGAGATTTCAAGAATTGAAGAAAAGGCTTACAACAGCTCTAGTGCTTATTCTGTCCGACATACACAAAAGCTTTGTTGTGTATTGGGATGCATCCCGCCACGACAATGGTTGTGTGCTGATGCAAGAAGGCAAAGTGGTGGCCTATGCCTCACGTCAGTTGTGGCCTCATGAGGCTAATTATCCAACTCACAACTTGGAATTGGCTACCATGGTTCATGCTCTCAAGATCTGAATGCATTACCTCATTGGTAATCGGTGCAAATTTTACATCGATCATAAGAGCCTGAAGTATTTCTTCACGCAACCAGATTTAGACCTAAGGTAGCGAAGATGGCTCGAGTTAATCAAATACTATGATCTTCGCATTCATTACCACTCCGGTAAAGCCAACGTTGTAGTCGATGCTCTCAGCCGGAAGCTTCACCGCGTAAACGTGTCAATTGAAGCGAATCAACCAACATTGCATGAAGAGTTTTAAAATCTCAACTTAGAAATGATTGAGGAGGGATATGTTGCTACCTTAGTGCTACAACCTACCCTCGAATCTCAGATCCAAGCCGCACAATTCAAAGATCAAGTAGTCGTCGAAATCAAGCGCGACTTGCAAGACAACAGGAAATCAGAATTCACCGAGAATACGAGTGGAATGGTTATGCACAGACAACAGCTACATGTCCCAGATAATCACGATATCAAGGAGCTAATCCTCAGAGAAGCTCATGATTCACCACTCTCTATTCACCCCGGGAGTACAAAGATGTATCGGGACCTCTGGAAGAAATTCTGGTGGTCCAGTATGAAGCGGGATATCGCTGCACATGTTGCTATGTGTGACGTGTGTCAATGTATTAAGATGGAACACCAGTGACCAGTGGGGTTACTTCAGCCCCTGAAGATTCCCGAATGGAAATGGGACGATGTGGGTATGGATTTTATTACTAGCCTACCGAAAACCTGAAAAGGGCATGGCTCGATATGAGTTATCGTTGACCGTTTGACAGAAGTGGCACACTTCATCCTGGTCGATACTTGGTATTAGGGTGCCAAACTCACAAAGCTCTATATAAACCACATTATTTGCCTGTACGGTGTGCCGAAGACAATAAGATCTGATCGAGGCCCTCAGCTCACCTCGCGATTTTGGGATAGCTTGTACGAGCTATTCTTTAGCACAGTTTTCCACCCACAAATGGGAGGTCAAATGGAGAGGACAAATCACATCGTGGAAGATATGTTGTGAGCTTGCGTGCTATCCTATAGTACGAATTGGGAGAAATACTTGGTGTTTGCCGAGTTTTCTTACAACAACAGCTTCCAGCCAAGCCTTCAAATGTCGCCATTCGAAGCACTTTATAGGAGGAAATGTAGAACACCCCTCTTCTGGTCCGAGGCTAGCGAGAGACAATTCTTTGGACTGACCATCATCTAAGAAGCACAAGAGCACATTGACGCGATAAAAGGGTGCTTGAAGGAAGTGCAATAGCATCAAAAGAGCTATATCAACTGTTGCCGTCGTGAGCTGAGCTTCGAGAGCCACTGCGAGGCATCCGTTGTTTTCAAGTCCACGGAAAATTGGCACTTCCGTACATTGGACCATACCGAATCGTCGAAAGGAAAGGTGAAGTAGCATACCAGTTGGAGTTGCCACCCCAACTTTCAGATGTGCATGACGTCTTCCATGTGTCGCAACTCAAGAAGTGCCTCCGGACTCTAAACAAACCCGCTCAGTTGGAGAACATCGATCTCCAACCAAATCTTTCTTACCGGGAGCACCCAATCAGAATCTTAGACGAAGCCATGCGACATACTCGTAGCCACACTATCAAGATGCTAAGAGTCCACTGGAGCAACCACACCAAAAACGAGGCCATGTGGGAATAGAAAGACCGTCTTAGAGCCGAGTTTTCCAATTTTTTAGCCGAGCCCACCGAATCTCAGGGATGAGATTCTTTGTAAGGGGTAGGTCACATTTTGTGTTTGGTGTTTGGTAGTCTGGCTGGAGCTTCTGAGTTCAAAAATATTTTAAATGCCCCTAAGCTAAATGATGGCAATGAACGATAATTAACGAAATTAAGACAATTAACAACAATTAACACAAAGGGAGGAGGAGACCGCCGAGGCAGCGACGCGAACGAGCGGAGGCCTGTGGGGATTTGGGATTATATACGTGGTAGGAGGGTGGGGGTAAAATTTTCCAACTCTAAGGGCAAACTCGGAACCACATCCCACCGAAGCCGTGGGAAGCCGCCTCTTCCAGCTTCTGGCTTCCCCACGTTAAAAATGGCTTTTGCTTTTCCAAAAGCGACTGGAGAAAGCCGCCCGTTTGGGACGGCTTCGGCTTTTCGTAGCCCTAATTATGGTCCAAGCGCTTCTGAGAATCTTAATTTCTTTATAATTAAACATTTTTTAGTTGAACTCTGAAGGCTAAACTGAATTATTTTTCTACCAAACAAAATTTGGTAAGGACGAGCCATTTAAAGAATTAATACGTACATCTGTATGTACAGTGATTAACTACGTACAGAGGTTGATGAGGACAAAACTGTGCAGAAGAGCTCACAATGACTGTGCAAGAACACATGCAGGTGGCCTTTCCTTTGGAGAGACCCAATAATCTAGTAAGGCCGAGTCTGGAATATGTTGTTTTAGCCTTTTCAAAGTAGGAGAGAGAAGATATTGAATCAATTCAATATATTGGAGGGGTCAATTCCAACAAAAAGTTATTGGAACCGGGCTCTACATATGAATCAATTTAAAGCATTAAACAACTCTTGTGGGCCCACTTGTCTGCACGCTCGCCGACGCCATTGTTGTCACCCTCTACATCTGCCAGCTCGCCGTCGCCCCTCACCGTCGTAGCCTCTCGCGGTTGGGCCTCCGCGTTGGAATCGTCGTTGCCACCCACGAGAGGCCTCCACGTCGAGCATCGAGATAATAGAGAGCGAGAGTGAGCGGTTGTGGAGGAGATGCATTTTTTTATTTCTTGCGTGGGGCCTACGGAGGAAGGGGTAGGTTCAATACATTGTAGCAAAACACATCAGTTCTTGATCCTGCTTACGTGACATAGTATTGAACCGACGTTGATTCAATACACTAAAGATGCCCTAAGGGCACCTCCAATAGCTTGATACTAAACCTTGATACTCTCTATAGTCACAAAAATGATGTCGTTTTGAAGTATGTGTAGTCAAATTTTATAAACTCTGCATACCGATGTCTTTTTCAATATTTAGATTGAATATGTAAAAATTGTATGTATAGATTTATTCAAAAAAAACTTTCACTTTTATTAGGTTATATAAATCTACTGCAATAGAAATTATTAGTCAAAGTTGTGTTTGGGACCGTGTTGATGTCTGAAACGCCATTCTTTTGTAACCGGAGGAAGTACTAGATGAGAGAGAAGAGTTAGAGGGAATTTTAGTATCAAGCACCCCAACGGTTTGTATCTTTAGCTTGTTACTAAAACTTATTAGTAAAGGAAAGAGAAAGACTAGGTGAGAAAGATGACCCACTAATTTAGTCCTCTAAAAAGGTTTGATACTTGCATGAGTATCGAGTTCTTCTCACTCCTCACTCTCTCTTCTCCCTTGTCAAAAAGCTGACATGGTATAAGCTAAATATGACAAATTTGCTTGTTGAGAGTCCCCCTACCGACAGTTGTCGTGGGCCGAGCAAACACCTAGCTAATTGCAGGCAAGGGTTACTAGTTTATTGGCAAGGGCCATAAAAAGCTCCTAATGATGCGTGAAAGGAGACGAAAGATGTCTTAATTAGCTTTAACGACAGCTCCTAGTAATACTAATATAAAAAGGGCACAGATTCCTGTGGCTGGCTAATGGTGGTCCTGTCCCGGCCGGGCAGAACTCTTCAACCAATGTCATGCCTCACTTTGTTTAATTAGATCGGTCGGGTTAGATTAATATAAGCTCGTTTAGCGCGACACGTCAAAAGAAGCACAATTCAGAGTAGAGCTGAACTGGCATGTGTTTGTTACTGCTGCTCCGAGTAGGATTAAAACCACCAAAATGCTGCGCTCCTTTTCTAAAGCTTGCTTTCTCCCGGTTGGAACAGCAGGAGTGGCGATCTTTTCACTGTCCCGTTTCTGCGTGCTAATTGTAACCGCACTTTTGGTTAAATCAAAGTTCTCGGCTTCCTTGGAGAAGAAAAAAAAAACCAAAACTGATTTCATAAAATGGCAGATAGCTATTATGGGTTGGAGAGAGTGATTAATTGTTAGATACCCGTGGCTATTTCTTCTTCTTGATTTTGTTTGTGTGGTGGCTGCTGTTGTCCTCTCCTCTAGCAGTGCAGTGGCAGTGATATCCGATGGATCAGCATCTCATGATGAAGCCTCTTTCAGCTCAGCCTGTGCTTCTTCTGGTGCGGGCGTCGCTTTAGGGGTTTCGGACGAGGGTTATTAATTAGTAAGTAATTACCTCCCTGCCGTGCGGTACTTGCGAATGCCGGTGAGGAGGCAATGAAAGATTAACAAGTGCCTTTAAGCGCAGCTACGTTAACCGGATAACCTTAGCACGACCGAATTCTACTTAATTGTGTTTTGTGTACGGGTAGGAAGGAGTACACGACATGCAATTCCTAAGCTTTTATATGGAGTACGTGCAAAGTACAAGCGCGCACAGCGATCGATTTAAGGCTAATGGTCTTGGCACGCAGCCTGTTGATTGATTGATAGCCTACCTATCACACAGGCTATCTATCATCAGGTCAACACAACACACACAGTAAAACTTGGAGCTTTTCGTGCTGTTTGGAGTCGACAGGTTAGGTACAGCTACTGCTTCTTGGACGTCGACAGTAAACGCAAAGCAACAAAGCCACATGCCGGACGCAGCAGAATCAGATGGATGCATTGCAGCAGATGCATTCACCGCGACACGGGTGGAGAAAGTCACCATTTGACACTTGCAGCACCGTCAGACAGCACTGAGCTGAGCCGATCGATTCGACGGAGAGCATAGCATCTGTAACAAACGCCGACTAAATCAAATCCCGGAGAATTCACGCCTCCTCACCGAATCTCGCTACTGTTTACCCCTCCCGGCGGTCCCAGATCGCTCCTCAGCGCACCGAATCGGCCTCACTCTTGGCAGGCCGGCGACATCGACCAACGGCCAGTTCGGTTGTGCCACTGGGATTTAGATGAGCCCGGTACCCGGAGCCGCCACTTCCCACCGATCTCTTTTTTCCATGCAAAAGATTGGGAAAAGATCTCGCCGCCAAATTGAACAGGATTCATGTTCTTGGCTGCAATTGTCTGAGGAGGAAGAGGAAGTTGGCGTCCAAAGATTTTGGCATAAGTGGTTCTTGGGAGCTCCAACTGTTTAATTTGCTTCTTGTTTCTTGGATTATTGGATTGGTGAGTCTGTTTGTGGAAGATGTTGGGCTTGTTTGGTTCGTGGCCTAACATGTCAAATCAAATTTTTGATAATACCCTGATAATTTAGCTATCGTTTGGATCCCTACCGATATTTGACTTTTCCGTTCTTTGCATGTCGTTTGCCAAAACGCCCGCCCAAGAATTGGTTTGGCAGTAGGAGGAGGCTGGGACAGGTGGCAGTTGTAGATTGGCTATGTCTAAGTGCATTAAATGCATAATTAGTTTGATTAATCATTTTTAAATGATCATATTTCCTAAACCGAGTATCCGATTTGTGATCTGTTTGAATCACTGTGTTTCTTATCATTTTATCAACAAAACAAGATCAATGTTGACATTTTTGGGGCAATAAAAAATAGATGTCATGCGGGATCCACGTGTCATACTCACTATTTTGATAAATTTTGGCATAGCTGCAATCTAAACACATCAATTTCGTCATTGCCCGTGAATTGGTATAGCTACAATCTAAACACTATTTTTTGCCTAAGTTTTGGTATTACCAAAATTTTGGTATACCTAACTGGGGTGGTAAAACAAACAGTCCGTTGTCTGTGAACTGCCCAAGACTAACTACTACTACGTTCGGATTAGAAGTTACTTTCGATGCTTACTGTTGAACCAAAATAGTGACTAGAGGGGTGTTTGATAGGAATCACCTCTTTTTCAGCTCCAGTATTCAATTTTTTCACTTCAATATCTATTAAAGCTATCAACATAAAAGTCTCAAGCGTTGAAACCGAGAAAACCCAAGCTCAAACACTCTTGGCTGGTTTGATCGTCGACGCCAGTCTGACCGCTGACTGAAAATCAGCACGGCGAAGGATCCGCAAATCGACCTAACTTTTGATCAATTGATACAAGTCGACTGAGATTTCAAGCATAGCTCAACAAGAAGGTTAGGAACATATTCCAATCGAAGATCGAGATGATCATAGCCAAGGTTCTACGAAATTTTTGATCGAGGGCAAAAAGGCTCAAAACCGGAGAAAAACCTAAACTTGATCTAAAAGCTTGATCATGGATGAAAGATGATCTTGAATCAAATCCCACAAGTCCTAACATGCTAGATCACAACAAAAGATCTAGCCAAAACCCGAGAATACAAAACCCCTAAAATCATCAAAGAGAGAGCAAGAACAAGAAAGAACTCATCTGAGGAGAAACTTGATTGGATTGATTAGAGAGATTGTAGGTTTACAGCCACTCCACCATGAAGGACAAAAGCTCACTCATGAGCATCCAATCTCTCAATACATCTCTTCTAGTCTCCTCTATTTTCTCCACTTCTCGCAAATCTCAAATTAGGGTTCCCATGGCTTGGTTGTGCAAATCCTGCACTAACCCTTATATAGTGGAGGTTAGGTTTAGAGACAAAACCCTAACGAGCACCCGTTAAACCCCACACAAACAGATCTACACTCACGGATGCTTCTCAAAGCGGATGACGATTTGGGTCTTCCAAATCCGTTTATTCATTATCTTCTCCTTTTCTTAACCTAAACCACTTCTCCTTTGTGTCGTCTTGTGCCATGGTTTATTCAAGGTCACCAACATGGTATTTTGGCAAAGATACTAAAATACTCTTCTCGATCCTTCTCTATGACCGAGTCCAATCATCGTGAAGCAATCCATGCTTCACCACGCGCAGGTTCATCAATGACTCTCCTCACACTGGCAAGTCTCTCATCTGTCTCCCACTAGACCACCTTGGCACTTGCACCGGCCCCAAGCCATTTGATGCAACCTTGCACTGAACTTCCCGTTCAATCGTTCTTGTCCATCCTGCGCTATGCTTGAGTCAAACCACTTTACCCGACATCCTTAATCGTTCTGGACCTCAACTCTCCTAGCCTAGTCCCGATCAATGTTGTCGTTAACCGTAGTTGACTCCAAGCGTCCCTGCACAATAATAGACTAAGAAATTGATTTCGGTATAAGTTCTTCACAACTTGACCCACGCTAGCCAAAACATGCACCATGCAATACTCATGCATTGAATCCCATGACTTTGGCCAATTCTCAAAGCTTAGCATAACCCTCTGCGCATGAACTCTCCTTGGTCGGTCTGACCATTAGCCTTTGGTAATAGGGGCCGATCATACCGCTTCCTAGTTCCCGAAAACACATTCTCTAGACTTTTCAATAAAACTCTATCTATTTCCGTGCCCAATTTCTATTTTAATGGCACATAGTACAAACTTACCCCCAAACACTCCCACACAAACGTTTGATGTACAATCCTTAAAAACTCACACCGCCGGTTAGACCGCCCTCTAGGGCCAGTCAAATTGTCGGCACCATGACGACAAATCCAACAATTTTGTTAAACATTGAGTTCGCTCCCCAAACTCCTTGACACCGATGCCAATTGCTTAACACCAATGTTATACCCATACCACGTGGTCTCCACCATTACATACCTCTTTTCACGCTTTGTACAATTCAACATTCTTACAAACTAGCTAGTATTGTATCTTGTGGATCACATCATATTAATGGCAAGTTTTTTTATTTAAGTACAAATCCATTTGGAAAAAGTTAACTGATGAAATTGAAAGAAAAGGATTCATATGGTAAACTGAGAAAAGAAGGAAGAGAAGAGTAATGGCGAAAGTTAGTGAGAAAAAGGGCATGCTAGATGCACTTGCTAGTTGGTACTTTGGTGGGTTGCTTGGGATAGATAACCTAGTTCACTAATAAACATGAATGAACACTCACCGACAATTTTCAATAGGGACCTTAAATACTAGTAGACCAAAAATAAAATAAAATGTGGGTGTCAGTTTGACGAGTCTGCCTGTGCCATTAGTTGGTTTTATTGTTGAGTTGAACCACTTATGTTGGAAAGAATGTGAAACTAACAGAAACAGTTAGAAATAGGGAATTTTTGGCGTAAATAGCACGTTTGCGATGTTTATTACGGAAGTAGCGCCCGTCACAACTAAATAGCAAATCTGAAGCCTCTTCCGCACGGTCACCAGCCGAACACGATGTCCACGTGACACGTCGCCTCGTCTGGCCAGTCACAGGCCGGACGCCAGTCCACGTTCCTCGTTCGGCGGTCACGGGCCGAACGCCGCTCCACCCCTCCACGTCGCCTCCACCGTCCCCTCGCTGGCCGGATGATGCAATATTAAAACCATAAGCCGCGCCCGGCCCGTGGCCGACAGGACTCAAATTAATTAGAGAGTTTGGCGATGAGAATTCTTTTCAATTTTGTTCTTTTGTAGGATATTTCTAGATGCCTGCTTTGGGTTCAATGTCGTCATCGCACATGGCCGAACTTTCAAATTGATCACGTGAATAAGCCTATAGATATGCTAATGCTCAACAAAATAAAAGAGTCATATAGCCAAATAAGAGTAAGTTTGTGCTTACTAATTCTTAAAAGCTAATAGGTGAATAGGATTTCCTAGTTGGTGATGAAGTATTTTTTGCTGGCTCTATCTTAACTGATTCAGTGGGTCATAGAATAGGACATGCTTTAAGTTATGCAAATAGACATGAAAACACAATGTCGCAAAAATTAATCTAGATTAGCCGCGTGAGATGTTAGCAAATTAAATAGCTAACAAATTAAATAGGTTGCAATCGCAAATTAGATTAAATAGTTAGCAACCATAAATTAAATTAAATAGTTAGTAACCGCAAATTAAATAGTCATGTAGCCTCCTTCTCCAGCTCGAGACAAAGAGTAAAGATAGATAGAGACATATTAATTAATATATAATCTAGCATGTGGTGCAATACAGTGTTAACGAATATCATCCACATTAAACTGATAAATTAATAAAGATTATCTGTTTGATTGGGATACACAGGATACAATATGACTCACTCGTCCGAGCCACTGCTATCTGCTCACTACGTCTACGTCCTCGTCTTTGTGTTTGCATCGAGCATGTCCCATGGGATACGTCAACCGGTCCGGAGAGCGCCTGTCGGATCGAAGGGGGTACGGTGACCATTGTATCTATTGAGTGGGCGGAGGTGCACCATCAAGCTGACTCGAAGGAAGCTGAGTCTGGTAAGCGTCGATACGTCGTCTCGCTGAGACATGCCGAACTGGGGGCCACCTGCAATGAAGTAATGAACGAGGGAGTGAATAAATGCACCCCAAGGTACGATGTCTACAACTCCGGTCATGCGGAGGAGCTCTAGCCTTGAACGTCCGGTGTGGCAGCGAACCCAGAGGAGCTTTGCCCTACGTACACTCCAAACCCTAGGACGATCCAAACCTCGCATACGCTCCAAACCCCATGAACTGCTCCCTTGAAGGAGTTGGGAGTCCCGTATCCTCGTCACTAGACAGATGGCCATCGTCCCCACGGTCAACCAAAGGTTGTAAGATAGAACGATGTTAGTGAAAATAAATAACCTGGATGTAATATGAGAATCGCATACCTCCCGGATGGGCAATGAAGATGACCGAGGGAGAGCGTTAGTCTGTGTACCGAACGCAGACGGTAGAAGTGATGCATTCCGACAGACTTGCGGCAAGAGAACGATATCATGTTAGTGGAACGTAAGGGGACCAAAAAATAGAACGTAGATTTGTACATAACTTACCTCCCAGCCGACCTAGTCCGCGGATGACCGACGGGGAGCGCTACAACGATGGTCGGTCTCACTAGGTCGTGATGATCTAGCGGTGAGCACGGTCCCCCCACTTGGTGCCCGATGCGCAAGACGTCGTCTGTCGAACGACCGCATCTCAAGTTCTTTATTGTGTTCTTTGACTCTGCGAAGATGTACTTCAAAGTTTTCAGCAATGCTGGCGTTGTGTGTGGGCTACGGATGGCGGTCTCCGATGCGCTTGCGATGCGTTGCACCCGCTTTGTCAGAACCCGGGATTACCATCCCAGATCCTCAGTGCATTTCTGAATTAGTCCCATGATCAGTCGCTAGTTCACACAGTAAACAAATATGATAACAAATTCATATCACAACTTTATTAATAATCAACAGAGTTTATTACAAAATAGGCTTACAAGCCAACAATAAAGAACACAGCGGAAGACGAAGAAGTAGTAGAGTCCAGCAATCTGCCACAGGCAATCGACTGGGGTAGCGGCCTAGTCGTCGAGATCCACACGGGTAGCAAAGTTCTTCTCCTCTGAAATTTGTTTGCATAAAGCAAGTATGAGCACAACTACCGTGCTCGCAAGTTACACCCGTCAAGTAACAGAATGACATGCATATATGGATGTAACAAAGGATGACTTATTGGTTTATTTGCATAAAGCAGCATTTCCTTTAAATACTGGTACTAAGTTCCAAAGCAGTTATTTTATAACTAAAATTCTTTTTATAAATTCTCATTTTTTTAGTCAGATAACATTCACACATGAATGGTGAAGGATACCCTCCTATCACATGGCTTCTGCCCAATTCCCATTTGGATAAACCGGTTTAAAGAAGTCTTTTGAGACAAAACCAAAGTCTAACTTTGAGTAGTTACGCTAGCATATCCATGACCGTGGACACGGCTATTCGAATAGTTTTACACTCTGCGGAGGTTGTGCGGCTTTACCCACAAGAGATAATCAACTTTCAATGTCCGTCTGACACACTTCCGAAGGTGTGCGACTAAGTGATTATCACGAGGCCTTTACAATGTTCTGTCTTAATGTATTTATGCCCGCTAAGGTTTCGCTACCATCGATGACCATCCTCCGGAGCCCTCTTGCGCGGATGGGTCTCTTGTCGACCAACACCCATACCAACAACATAGCACAAATGACACTAAGACATCACAAATTATTTAGCCAAGTCCCGCCCACACAGGACATGTGGTGGTACGGTAAGGCATAGCATCATGCGCTCGAAGACCGGTCCTTAACTGACTTGGGCGACTTTCCATAAAAACCCCTGGACCTTAACCCTGACCAGATTAAGCCCGTGCATAAACCTGCACCCACCAATCATCCATTTTGCCCAAGTCCAAACCCATTTTTATTTTACTTTCCAAGTCATTTGTAAAACTCCCATGACACACCAATGCCAAGGGTACAATTTAAACAATAATTGATTGTTGGCTGAAATTCCCCAAATCAAACAAATTTGGTCTATAAGCATGGCTAAGCAATACGTTTAAATGATCCTAGTTCATACTATCGTATCAACCAGGTTTTATCTAGGGTGTCAATGTGTTTGATTCAATATCAACATGGGTCATACAAAGGATTTAGGTATAACTATGAATTGAAAAACAGGAATTTATATTACCGAATATAAATAAGCATGCAGTAATAATTTAAAAACAGAATATAAATAATTTAAAATAATGGGATCAATATGATCAAGGGTATAACTTGCCTCGCTTGATGAGGTGATGCAGATCACCTGGTACTGAGGTGACGTTGTTTTCCTTAACAGGTCACCTAGTACTCACAAGTACTTTCTCCAGATGTACAATCATGATGATCATACAGTCAAAATCAATCCTCTTATGTTGCTCTTCAATCGGTGTCGAAAACTGATTCTCCGAAGTCGTCGAAATCTAACGTGAAAATAATCCAAATTCAAACTAAATTCAAAAAGACATATCAAATAACTCCAATTAGAAATATTTTGATTTAATTAGCTAGGTTATAGTTTTATAAAGATTTTGCAACTTGAACCACCCAATTTGGAGTTCAAATGCAAAAGATATGAATTTTGGAAGTTTGGAATTACATGGAATAATGAATTAGGGTTTAAAGGAATTATTGATCAAATGAACTCAAAATTAAATAATTTTGGTTTAGATGGCTAGATCTTGATTTTATATGAATTTAGGAATTTGAATCGACGAAATCGGAGTTCGTATGAAGGAGAACGAACCCCGGGAAGTTTTTTAAATAAAGAAACCCTAATTTTCAGATTTTATTGGATTTCTTGAATTATTTTTCTAAAGGAAATTCGGTTTATTGCGCAAGGGTGACATCAGCGAGGGATTTTCTTTTCCCGGCCGAATTATTTTTGTAAAGGAAATCATTTGAGTCTCTGACAAGTGGGCCCGATGGTCAATAGACCGGGTCCATGACCGGTCAAAGGTCCATGGTGGACTCGGTGTATCAGAATAGTGCACATGGGTGAGGTGGCGGGTGCGTGCATATGTGGCAGCCACGTCGGCTGGGATGGTGAGGTGGCGCATGCGTGGCCGTGAGGTGGTGCCCACGTGGAGGTGCCACGTCACCCAATACCGGCGACGTCTCGGCCGTGAGCTCGCCGGCGAACGGCGGCACGACGACGGAAGTGGATGATACCAGTGGAGAGAGGGAGTGACAGGGAGTGTGGTGCTCACCAGAACAACGGCGAAATGCGGGGTTTTGACCACCGGCGGCGAGCTTTGGCGGCGGCGGTGTCCGGTTGACGGCGGCGAAGGTTTTCCGGTGGTGCTCCAGTGGCAAGGAGGTGCGCACGGGGTTGGCGGTGAGTCGACGATGCCGTTGGTGCAGACGGCGACGGCGAGGAGGCAATGTCGGCGCCGGAATCGGAGGAGAACGAACTCGCGGCCGGTGGCGAGGAAATGCGAAATCCGACCGATAGAGAGGGAGGAAGGAGGAGGGGTGATGGGGGCGGAACGAGTGAGAGGATGCGCACCTCGTGCTCCCCTTTATAGGCGCGGAGGGGCACGGGAGGAGGGAATCAGGCGCGGGGAAGACGGCGGCAGCTCGGGGCGGTTGCGGTGATCCCGCGCGTGACGGAGGAGAAAAATGGCCGGAATGGGCGCGGTGGAACGCGGGGAAATTAATGCGCGGTCGTGCGCGAGGAAAAGGAAAGAATCGGCGGTGATTGCGGAGCTCTGGTGGCGCGTTAATGGCGGCGGGTGCGGCTCTGTGCGAAGAGGAAGAAAGGGAAGGAGGAAGAAAGGCTCGGGCGGGCCCACTGGCAGGGAGAGAGAGGAGAGAGGGGGTGTGGTTTGTGATGGCCGTCGGATGAAAATCCGGCGGTGGGAGGGAGTGAGGGGGAAGGCCGGGGTGGAGCGGGGCGTGATTGGTGTGGGCCGGAAATGGGCCGAAGGCACGAGGGAAGGGTTGGGCTGAGCTAGGGTTTCGGCCCGAAGGCAATTTGGGGATTTCAAATGGATTTTCCAATTGATTTAATACAGATAAATAGAAAGAGCTTTAGAAAATAGCAAATTAATTCCAAAAATTCTAGGAAAATTCACAGAAATTCCTAGAGGTATTTTGGACTTAATTAAAATAGTTTCAACTTATAATTAGCTATAGTTTTTGCAAATAAATTTATTTTGGCTTTAAAATATTTAGGAAAAAGCTTTTTAAAAACCTCAGAAAATTCTATAAATTAATTAAATTTTATTTTTCAGATCAAACCAACTGGAACTTCAAGAACTTCACATAAATTTTAAATTGACTTTGAAAACTTCAGAAATTCAAATAAAGCAATCAAACTCTGGCCAATTCTCAGAAAACCAGTAAAATAATAATTTTATTTATTTTATTTTGGTAACAGCACTTTGGGATGTTACACGCTCCAATTGAAGTGAAAGACAAAACAGGTTCAGTTACAAAGAGTACAAATATCATTAATGAAATGACTGGAGGTTGTAAGTGTCTCACGGTGTTGTCACGCCACGAAGCATTGTATCGATTGTACGAGTGGTCGAGGCTCTCCTGGTGCGTCACATGCTCCGGACACTCTAGCGGAGTATGGGTGAGTCTGGTGCGTGACTGTGGTACGTACCATTGCATGTACACACGGTATGTCCGTGCGTCGTATGGTTGCTACGCCAGTAAGACCTTGACGTGTGCTATCTCTGTCCATGCCGTAATCCACTCGTGTTGGAATGCTCACCAGTCCTCAGCATGTCGGCCCGCCCTTGATTGCCTGCATTTCGAAAGGATTGATGCGTAAGGCTGCACCATATGTGTAAACACCAGGTGGCATATCGTTGCCCAAAATCCGACATCCTGCGTGCATTGCAAGGATAGCCTGTGTGGCGCTACCGAGGCCACGAAGTCTGGGGTCCATGGAGCCCAGATGATATCGTTGTTGTGCAACGACTCGAACTCGTTGTGGAACAACGAGTAGCACCTCACCGGTCTATCCTTCACCCAATGTAGGACAACGGCAGTCCACCGGGAGCCCATGGTAAGCCCGTCTATCGGGTCCTACGATGCGGGGTATGGGTGGACTACTCTGTGGAAGGACGACCACCCAACAACGAAGTGCTTCTAACTCCACAGCTGCAGGAGCACGTAGCAACAAGCAAGGGTGGGTTTGACACCGGTTTCACGCCTCGAAGCGTCACACAACCCCTTGTATGTGGCGTAGAGGACGATTGATCCCCAGCTGTACTGAGGCATCGTCCCAGCCTCCGCGTCAGCCAAAGACTCAGCGATGCGGACGAAGCTAGGGTACACCCAATCGCCCTATGATGTGGGAAACATGTTCGAACCAAAAAGATATAGAAGGTAAGAGACAAGGTGCGTCTAAACAACGTCGTCGGGTACATCCTTTGGGCATTGGCTGAAAAATCTCAGCCCAGTCCGAGGGACGCTACGAGCACTGTCCCATACAAGTATGCCGAACCTGTTCCCTAGCCTGGCCTTCTAGTCCGTCGATGGACGACCTGGAACAAGTGGCTCACCCCGGATCGGGAGACCAGTCAGGAATGAGACGTTCTACAAGGTGATCATCATCTCACCCCACCAAAAGTAGAACATGTGCGTCTCAAGCCTCCACCGGTCAACAAGTGTTGACAGTAGGATGTCGTCTAGGGTGAACCGGCGTCCAACGGAGACCAGCCTCGCGAAGGGCAACAAACTCGTGTCCCAGAGGATGGAGACGTAGCGAGGGTCCAGCTCCCAGCATTCCCTCCCGCCCAAAGCGCCATTGGCGAGGGCCATCCTCGTCCCCATCGATCCACGACTTACACCGGTGATTCTCATCGTAGAAGTGTTCGAGAAGCTCCGGTAGAGGAATGACTAGCAAGACATGAAAGAGACAGACTATTAGTGGGAAAAATAAATTATTAAGGCTAACTAAGGCCACTAAAATAACTGTTCATACTAAAAAAAAAATTATGTTGTATGTTTTGATTTGGTTTGGACCCTTGTCCTCTCTCTTTATAAATAAGAATTTGCCTCCTAGATGCATCTGTATCTAAATATTGTTCAACGAAGTCATTGTTGTGTACAACAGTTCACTGTAAGGAAAAAAGAAGTACAACCTAGATGCATTATGGTAAATCAATGCTTCAAGTCTAAGCTCCGCAATTATGGTTAATTTTATGTCAAAGTCAAAACATGTTGCTCCGCAATTAAGGTCAATTTTATATCAAAGTCAAAACTTCATTATTCAAGGTTCCTTCAAGTTTGTCATTTCATGGAGAAACATGTCTCTAAATTATAGCACACTACTTGTATTAATTTCTACTAGTGCAAGTAGTTAATAAATTTGGTACATCTTGTTGTTCTCTATTCTTCAGTCCTCTAATACTAATTTATTAGTACTAAATTAATTACCACTAATTAATGAAAGCAAATTAATCATGTCCTAAAAATTACAAGTAAAGTATTAACGACTAATTAATGACTGCTAATTTATTAATACTTAATTCCAACTAATTATTTCAGACTAATGAATTGAGTAAAACAATATACTTACGACTAATTAATTAATTGGTAACTAATTAACTACACTAAAATTACAACTAATAAATTAAGTAAGATTATTTTCGCTACGAATAATTTACTAACCACAAAATTAAAAAAGAAATAACGTGCGCTAAGAGACATACCTGCTGAAATGACTGCTAATGACGACGGCAAATAATAATAATTCACCGGAAAACTAAAACCGAAAGAACGAGAAAGCGAGAGAGCGAGTGAGAGCATGGAGAGAGCAAAGTGAAATATCACTCTCATGCGATTAAATAGACGTCGAGAGGGTGCTGCGGAGAGAATTAGATTTCCTCCCGTGCCAATCTCTTGCGTGCATGCACATACATATAGACAAAAACACAATGGAAGTGATGGGTTAGAGGGTTAGGGGGATGGGCGTGTCGGGGGCAGCGACATGGAGGGGTGTCTGGCCGGACAAGGCGACATGTCGCGTGGGCGTTGCGTCCGGCTGGTGGCCGTGCGCACGAGGCTTCAGATTTGCTATTTCGTTGCGACAGCCGCTACTACTTCCTTAATAAAACAACGTAAACGTGCTATTTGCGCAAAAATTCAGAAATAGGACACTGGCAGCGCTCTAATGCTTCCACTGATCCATATTCAAGAATATATCCTCTCTAAACAAGACAAAACAAAGCAGCAGGAACACAAAGGCTTTGCCAAGCAAGAGGATCAAATCCCATATAACTGTCGGTACTGCCCAAAGGACAGGAGAAGCAGCATTTAGTTCCTATGCTTGTCAGTCGTCACACAAGCATCGATGATTCAAATTGACTCATAAAAGGAAAATTTGATCATATACCCTCCCCTTAGATGGAAATTCAGGATTTACCCTCCTGGCCCACATGTCATTGACCTATGGTGACCCCACATGTCATTGAGGTGGGAGGGTAAATCCGAAATCTAATTCCCAATCCCCATAAAACGAATGCAACAACTAAAGAAAACTCGACAGTCGACACCCAGAGAAGGAGCAGATGAAAATGCGGTAAGAAGACACGGCAAATGATTTAGTATAACCCTGATCACTAGACAAATCCATTTCTAACATTAGGCGTAAAGCGGAAAAGAGCTATTGCTTCCAAGAGCTGAAATAAAGCCTGGAGTTATTCGATGCCCAATTACCAAAGTAATCAATCAAGGGGAGAAAAGGAAGAGGAGCAGATAGCAGGCTGAGAATTGAAGGCTTGGGAAGCAAAGCAAGTAGAAAGGCCGTCACAATGTAATGACGCAGTAGCACACTGCATCGAATATATGTACGCACGGCATCGGCATCGGCATCGGCATCGGCATATAGATAGATAGATAGATAGAGTTGGAACTGCAAGCGGTCGATCAATCAGATATCTGCGGAGCAAACAATACATCGTCAGCCACGTACATTCCCAAGCACATAAAGCGAGCATTTTGCAGCTGAAAGAAAGCAAGATCGAGCTAGGTTAGGTGGGTAGATGGGATCTCGCTCGCCAGTAACCCCCAGCAGAAAATAACGACGCTTGACCGGATAAATAAATAGCTAGAGATTGCTTCTGCTGAGGTAAAGAGAGATCCCGACCTCCTGGAGTTCATCGGGAAGAAACGCGATCCCAACCCAACCAAACGGAAGAGGAGGAGACTGTGATTATTGGGCAATTAACCTGAGGAAGGAAGGGAAGAATCGAATCGAGCACAGAGCCACAGACGCAGAAGGATTCTCACAAGTGAAAGCGAGACGCGCGTAGGATGATGATGATGATGATGATGATGATGATGTATTGATGTACCTACCTCGCTCGTCTCGTCTGTGCCGAGAGCTTCGCCGGAGGCGGAGGCGAAACCACCTCTTCCGGGCTTCCGGCTCGGGCTTGTCATTTTGGCGATCCGTTTGGATGTCCTAGGCCCATCTCACCTCTCCTGTATATGTTACGGCCCATTTCTTCTCTTCCTTCCTATTCATTCGGTCGCCCTCAACTCCCCATCCGCCTCCGGTGAGGAGCTAGGTGGTCGACGGCGCCGGAGAACCCCGGCCCCGAGGACGCCCGATGGAAACTTGCAGGTCAGCTAGGTAACCTCCCTCGCACGCGGCTGTCCTATCCTATGCATAATGCCATGCACAACACCTGCTCGACGCTATGCGTAGGAGCCGCAGAATAGCGAGGTCGCATACTGTATCAAGCACTACCAACTTGGGTGGCTAAACATACGTTTCTTTGCATCACATTCCGGTTATGTTTCTCATTGCCAATGCCCCTTTGTGTTCTCCTTCAGCTCTAGGCTGTTGAGCGACCCGTGCGTTCCTGCCATCGGGTATTACATCATCTAATAAACGTTTCAGCGTCATTAAGCTTTACCCGCTTTCTCGTGATGTATTCTGTTCTGCAAAGAGGAACTGCTAATCCTTAACGGCACTTCATATGCACTCTTTGTAAGTGCATATCATTATCACTTTCTCCAAACCAACACTAGCTTCTTCTTGTGCATAATGAGATGAAAAGGCACTTGCCGGAACTACCTATTTTGCCCTCTGTTATCATTTTTGTGGGCCTCTCATCCTCTAAATAAGAGAGAGACCCAAAGGCCTAACTCCTCATTCCAATTTTTGGCATTCTGTGACTAACTTGTGGTTGTGGAGTCAATACATGAAAGTAAGAACCACTAGATTGACAATGCTTCAATCTAGTGCTTCTTACAAGCGCCAAATATACATCTCTTCACTTAAAGTAAATCGATCATCAGATTTACAGGCACAAACCAAGATGTAGTACCTTTATCATCTATTTCCTTCCATGTTGTATTTTGCTCTCTGTAATTATGATTTTATTTGGGTCAAAATCCAAGTTCCATTCGACGCTTTTGAGAAATTCCAGTATTGCAGAAACCAGATATCGTAAATTAACTAACTATGAAAGTGCAGCTTGAGATACTTTAGGTATTTTCAAGAGCAGAAGAACTACATCATCACTCTGCTTATTTTAGTAATTCAATGTTCATGCTATAAAAATTAATTCACATCCGTATGTTATTGCTACCAAAACTGTTTGAACTTGTACACCAGCTACCAAATGCATCGTGTCATGCCTGATTGAGATGGGCAAAGGCTACTGACTGAAGGTCCTCCATGTCATGATACCCATTCCCTTGCATAGTGCAAGAAGGATTGGTGTCGGTGTAGTCAGGCATGCATAAATCTGGCTCGTAGCCTTGCGAAGATTGAGTTGAGGTAGAAGTGAAGTGTTCAATTGCAAAGTATAACTGATTCTCATTCTTTACTGAAGAATTACTTGGCATTGTTGGGTGGGAAAAGAGTTGCTCGTCTTGCAGATAATGCATAAACATATTTTGGCAGTCGTGTTTTTGAGGGCTTGAGATTGAAGAACCATCTCCATACCCTCGTGTTGCCTGAGCTTTGAGAGACTCCAGTTGTGCTTGGAGATTGACCACCTGTTAGAATGTTTCAGGGAATACACACTGTCAGTCTTGCCGATTTCCTTGCAGTGTAAGCGTTGAGTTAATTTCAATACAAAGAACTATCTAAAAAACTAAGAAGGCTAAGCATTATATAAAATGAAATGGATAATAAGACAGTGTGATTGTGTATTTGATAACATCACACTCAATGCATAGCTGCATCTGTGGAATAATTTCTGCATAACTCTTGTTCTTATGATACTTCAAAACACTTTTATGACTAGTTAGCTGGGTTAGACTCGCAACGTATTTCCTTGTGAGTTTTACAGTTTTCACATTCAATAGACAATATCACATTTTTATGAGGTGCAACTAGGGTAGGTTCTTTCCTCTTTCTGCAAAGAATATGAACCAAGTTCTAACAAAAAAGGAATATGAACCAAGCCTCTCATTCTGTTGTACTAACTAATAATGTAGAACTTGCTCACCTGCTGTTGCAGAGAAAAGATGTGCGCAACACAGCCATATATTGGATCACGGAGCCTGGCCTGCGCCTCATATGACATGGTGACTGCAGCCTCACAGCGGTCACTGACAGGGAGATGCATGAGGAGCTTCGAGGCATTGCTCGCCCCAAAGACCTTATGGATGGCGGCAAAGTGTGCAGCCCCTTGCTCATGGCAGAAGTATGGGGTGAAGACACAACCCTTCACACACTTCCTGCGTAGGAACTTGCACGCGCCACATGGTGAGCCAAGTCCTGTCATCCTTGGTCTTCTTGTTGATGCTGTTGTTGGTCTTATTCTTACTCCTTGCTGCTTATGATACAAATCATCATTTCATCATTCTCCCCTATTTATAAAGAAAACCCAACACTGTGATTAGCTTAGTATGTTGAATAATTAATTCATCTTGGTCTCCCTAGTGGACTACAAGTTTCATTATTTTAAGCCTGGGTGCTCTATTCCTTTCATCCTCATTCCAACCCTATACACTTGTTCAGATTCCTTCCAAAATGGTTTAAATGGCTGACGACATAATACTGAACGGAATATTTATTATCGATTGTTAAATGCATATATAATCGTTAAACTTTAATCTTATTTAAGTGGTATGCTAAGCATATGCCCTTTACTAGTTCAGTAAGAAAAGAACACAAATTTCAAAATAAATGAAATAAGTCACAGTAAGTCAGATATTATGTAAAAAGGAGTGTACTCATATCAAAGTGCATATTAGCTACCTTGCCCTTAATTTTCTGAGATATGTCACACGATTAGGTTAGATAATCACTTTCCATCAACCTTACATTCCACCTATGTGGCTAAACAGGTGGCCCTCTGATGATGTCTACTCTACTCTATTACGCTGTCTACTGCCTAAAGCCTATAGCAAATGTTTGGTTTGTGCCCTTGCAACTAAAAATTTATTTTTCTATTTTTTCTTGTAACTGTCATAGTAGTAACAGTGTTTACTTTACTGAGTGTAGAGTACCCTCCGGATGTTTAACATTGGTGCATTTACCTTAATATTGGCCAAGTGCAACAATAAGATTAGAGAAATTTGCATTGTAGGTTCTTGAACTTATGAGGTTGTGCCATTTAGCATTCTGAATTTACATTATACTATTTTAACCCCCTGAACTTACAAGGTTGTGCCATTTAGCTCTCTGAATTTGTATTTTACTTTCTCATCCACTTGAATTTGTGAGATTGTGCCACTTAGCTCCCTGAACTTGCATTGAAGCTAAGTTCGTCAGATGCGATGCCAGCGAATTTGTCCCCTCTAAGTTCATTGGACTCGTCGCCGCCCCGTTCCGGCCGTGTTCCTCATCCCCATCACCTCACGCCGACAAAAATGGATTCTTCGTGCTCAGGAACGCACCGTGCTCGCGTCTTCGCTAGAGCTCTACAATCGCAGCTTGTCGCCGCCCTTGTTCTTGCCCCTTCTGAGTCGGCTGTGAGAGAGAGAGAAGTACATTCCCAGTACCAGAGCAGAAGCTACTCACCTTGCACGAAATCCATTTGGCCATTTGCTAATAGAAAAGGCTAAGCTAGCGAATCACCATGAGAGAGAGAAAAGTACTGTGTCCCTGTTCTGGCACTGGGAATGTACTTCTCTCTCTTACGGTCGACTCAGAGGAGGTAAAGGCGAGGGCAGTGACAAGCTGCGATGGTGGAGCTCCGGCGAAGACGCGAGCACGGTGCGTTCCTGGGCCTGAAGAATCCGTTTTTGTCGTCGTGAGGTGACGGGGACGATGAATATGGCCGGAGCGGGGCGACGATGGCCGATGAGTTCACCGGACTCGGAGGGGACGAAGTCGCCGACATCACATCCGACGAACTTCGCTTCAACGCAAGTTTAGGGAGCTAAGTAACACACCTCGCAAGTTCAGGGGGTTAAGAAAGTAAAATACAAGTTTAGAGAGTTAAATGATATTCTCGCAAGTTCAAGGTTGAGAAAGTAAAATACAAGTTCAGGGATCTAAATGGCACAACCTCGTAAGTTCAGGCGCGTACAGAGCAATTTTCTCAGCTCGTATAAGTAGCATGCCCAGATCAAGTTGCTACTTTCCAGATACTAATGACAGTATACAAAAGGAAAAGAAGCAATCAGTAGTCACTACCTGCCAAACCAGTGGCGTGTATTTAGCTTTTGGTATTAGTATCTTTTCTCTTCTTCCCAACTAAATTTTGCTGTAGACCCAACAAAACACAATTAATGGTGCTCAGCTCTTCCTAATGCCAATCTTTTCTCTTAGCTGGTCCCTATTATTTTTCTTATGGCAGGAAAGCTGGTTCCTAATATTATGTTAAAGTACTGGTTATTCAGTCACCTATTATTTTCGTTTATATTGACTAGGTTAACAATCACTTTTAAATAAAGTTTCTTTTTCTTCCCCAAAACAGAAGATAATAAATATACCAAGTTTATTGAAGTTGTTGGATCAATAATCACCAGAGTGATTTAAATCTTTTCTGCACCAATTGACAGCTTATGCTCAGCTCATAAATCAGTATCCTTTGTTGATAGTTGATCTGAGACCTATTGTTTCTGGATTGGCCTACAGGGTCCATAAGGGCAACTTTATTTTGTTTGGTCTGATTAAAGTTCATCTTTCTAGGTATTTATAGTTTTGTACTCATTATCCTGTGCCAGCCAGAACTGCATGATCCAAAAATTATGAACAATATGCAACTTGGGCTGAATAAATCATTACAATATATCACTCAAAAGTGGGCACAAGAATATGCTTTCTATGGAGATGGCAAACAGGAATATGTTAGTTTTCTATGGTAGCATCTAGCATCACACGTTGCAGTTGCCTTGATTGTGAAATATACTGCTGCATAAATGAATCTGATCTGTTGTGTTAATTTTTACTTATAATGGCGTGGGACTACAACCCTTGCTGTAAATGAGCAAGCTAACCACCTCTTCAGGGTATGTTTAGATAGAGTTGGGCTGTGATTATAGGTTCCTCTATATGGAGATAAACCGAGGGATTTGGGAAAGATGGCATGAACTTACCTTCTTTAGTCACAAGATTGTTATGCCTCAAATACTTCTGCGGAATTTGTTTATTGTTAAGATTTTCCCCAATTTTCAGACTGCCTTAACAGGAACAGTTTTGAAAAATATGTGTTTAGTCGTAATATTACGAATCTAGGAGGGAAACAGTGCACAGGGAGACAATCACCAGTATTCTGTTCTCTGTGAACATTCCAGTCTCTCCAACTCAGCTTAGATACCAAATCTCTCCAGATGAAAAGAGTCAAAAGACCCACGTGACCCACACACACCACACCCACACACTTGTAAGTTAGTAATGCATGCATGCATCATAGTCTTTCGAGTTAAGAGAAGGGCCCCGCCCTGCTTTATGATTGCATGGCGATCTTTTAGTACCATGGCGATTTGTTTACTAACAAATGATTACTATCATCATATGCATCATTTTTTTCTCATAAGGCAAAGACATTTGGGTTCTTCATAACTTTGACCTTTTTGTTAGCTAGCAAATAATGCATGTCTAAGACATGATAAAATGTGTAAGATGCTAGAACTATATAAACAACCTCATGAAATTGACCATATTATGAAAAATTAATGGCATTATTATCTAATTACATAAGTATAAAAACCAGTTGATTATGTGGCGGTGTGGCCAAATCCTTTCTTTCCTGCCCTATCAATTAAACTGAATGACCTGAGCTGTGTGTGTATGTCCACCGTGACTCTATAAGGTGATGGTAAGCAAATCTGGTCTGCGGTTTGCCCTTTCCACATAAATAAATAATAGAATAAAAGAAAAGGAAAAAGATATGGTTATTCTCAGTGTGGAACTTTTTTTATATGTTATATTGCTTGTTTTGGATGAGCTTAACACATTGTAAGTTTGTATGTTGGTATGTATATATTACCAATATAAATGCCTACATGGCTACATTTATCTATTTTTCCTGTAAAAGAGGACATAATATGTACTTCACTATTTGTTGTTCTTCCTAGTCCAAGCTGACAGAAGGAAACACTCCATTTGGCATGAATGAAGCAAGAAATTCTGCCCCCTTTGGTTCTCAGAGATTGCTCTGTTAACAGTTTCAAGTTTCAACTTACAAATGACAACTATATAGTCTACATTTGTCAAGTTGAACTCACCATATGTGAGAACCCATCCCAGATAAAAGGCCCATGGGGGACCTGTGTGCGTGCATGAGAGCGAACGAGCGAGAACGTAGGAATTTAGTCCCACCTCGCTCGTTTGAGCAGAGCAGAACCAGTTTAAATAGCCAGATGGATCCAGGCGTAATAACTCCGGTTAACCGTTTTACGCTAGACGAGGACGAAAGCTCAAGCAGTTATTACGCGTGCGTGATTTACCAAAAAATGGGGGTAGAACTGAGCCGATCTGGACATGGGGCGTCAGCGTCACACCATATCACATTTTTTGTTCCTTCCCAAAGTACCATTGCTGTTGCTTGCGCTATTATGTAGGATCTTCAAGAGTTATATCTTTGCAACATGATTCATTTTTGCACTTAAGTGTTAGAGACTTAGAGTGTAACAACGGGAGTGAAATTTCAAAACATTTTGGTATGAAAAGAAAGTAAGCAGAAAACAAAGCAACTACACCATAATAGAATGATTAGTTAACAATATCATCGTAATTAAGCTTTGTTGCCTGAATCAAAATGTGAACGTCAGGCGCTGCTGATTTCACGGGATTTTGTTTGCTGGTCAAATTTGTCAGCATTAGAGGATGCACCAGGACAAACAATGACATAAATAATTTAAGCTAGAGTTTACTGCACGCATACATCGAATTAACTTGCAGAGTGTAGCAGATGATTTGTACCCACTGGGAAACTGATCAAGAGTCAAGATGATGGACAGATCACACCCACAGTCCACGTGTGTGCATGATTGCTAGATTCACTCATTCAGGAGGGCCTTCCTTCCCTTTGTCTTACTCATTAACGCCCTTCATTTGATTATCAATTTGAGATTAACATGCATAGATATCTCAAATTAACAGACCTAATTTTCCGCTTAGCTGCTAAGTACCTCCTGCTTTATACGAGTGCTCTTTCGTCTTCAGTAAGATTCATGGGCTGATATGTCAGGATGATCATCTCTTGTCTAATTTTTTTTTCCCAACCTTTGCATGCAGGGCTCTCCACCTGTGAGGCACGTCTTGCAGAAAACAAGTGTTTGTCTCAGACTCTCAGTCATCCTTGCTGAAATCCAGGAAGCAGTTCTTCAGCAACCCCCTTCCCCTCATTGGGTTCAAGTTACGTACGTGGAAGGTGTTTCCAACAGTTGGATCACACATTTTACTGTCCAGATCGACCTGTGCAATCTACATCCAGAGCCACCGACCTGTCGTCACAGGCTCGCAGTCACCGAGCTTGCTGCAGGGAACACCTTAGGGCCCCCATGACTGCCAATGCCGCAGGAAATGGAAGTCATAACAAGGTCAGGTCGTTTTCGTCCTCTGGGCCGGTGTGTTATTAATTTTTACACGGTTGTTTGGTGCCATTAGTGTAAATAGGTGAGCTAGTATTTAAATTTCGCAGTATAGGATAGAGACATGCATGCTTGACTTATATGGAGGCAAATCTTCTACATCCTAACCCCATGACCCAAGAAACTGGATTTTTAAGCCAAATTTTAATCCATGTTGGTGACGGTGATAGAGCAAGCTAGTATTCAAGTATAGCCAAAGGCCAAGGAAAGAGCTAGTGTCCCACCGACCAGGGCACATGCCGCATGCAAAAGGCAGCTTAAGGAAGCTACTTGCATTGCCTTGCGTCCTGTATTTATCTTATTCATGCCGGAAGAGTGGGTAGGTCTCTTTGACTGCCCATGTACAAGGACTAATAACGAGAGGAGCTGCATTTGGTCTTGCACTTGGCATCTTGTGGGCGCGGGCTTGCTTAGCGGCTCAAGAAACGCGCATGCATTGACTGGACAAGGAGAATAGCAAAAGCCTACAGCACATTCTGCTGTCAGCACTACTGGCCATTCTTGCTGTATCAACAGCAGCAGCTCTGTCCTCCCTTGCCTAGCTCGATGCTTAATTTGTCCGGTCGTCCCTGTGTGTGATTATGTGATACTTGAGTGGTGCTATCCCTTTGTCAATCTCAATTTTTGGACAGTGGACACGTGGAGCTGGAGAACTAAAAGGACGGTGCAAGTCGGAGGAGGTGGTGGGAGCCGGTCAACAATATGTCGTGCTGAACCGCCTGAAGACATGCATGGAATCAATCCCAGCGATGAACTGCAGAACCAAATCAGTACCTGATGGTAATGGACACTGTTATTACTGGCTTCAATTCCTGGTATCTGCCAACCATGCCTGTCTAGATGGATCATGAACGCGCGTGTGTGTTTGTGTGCGTTTTGTAGGCACCGTATGATGGCGTCAAAATCAAACAACATGCTGAACCATGTGGCATCCAGGTAATTGCGAATCAAGTTAGTAGCCCTGAATAACTGATGATGCTTTGTTAGAAGAGGGGTAATATAATATTTCTTTAAATCAATAATGGGCTCAATTACATGGGGCAACCACAAGACCAATACAGCATGGATTAAGATGGGCCATATTTTATTATTTTAGTTCAATCTCGGTGGCAAATCGTAGCCACTACTATGTCGACAGCCCGTCTAGTAACTAATCCAATTTAGCCCAGTTAAGTAATACTAGAGAACGAAGGTGAAGGTGAGTCTGTTGATTAATCCTGTGTGCTATTCTGTCATCGCGGTAGTCGGCGTTGCCAGGTATGATCGCCTCCCACAGGCCTTGTGCCTCGGTAGCATAAGGTAGACCACCGATGCTCCCGTCTCCTTTACCACCTGTTGCACCACGATCTCTTGGCCGTTGTTGCTACCGGGTCCAATCTCGCGACCGCCGAAATTGCTCGCGCGAGAAGTGCTAGTGTCACCTTGCACCCCATCTCGGGGAGGAGACCTGGTAGGAGAGCGTGAACCCTCGTGCGCCATCGTCAAGGATCAAAGCTACTCGGCTCTGATACCAATTATCTGCCGCGACGTCTCGCAAAACGCCTTGATCTTGAACACATGCGATCACCTGGAACACCAATCAACAGAAGTAAACAAGTGAACACACACGAGACGATTTGGTGCTGCATAACATCACAGTTTTTCATGTTTTTTTCATCTCTTATTTATACTAGCAACGCTCACGAATAAAGTGCTCACGACTGCTAACGCTAACGCTAAGTGAATAACTGCTCATAATGCGCCACATCCCGCTCTAATGCACATGCAAACGTTTCTAGTCTAGCTACTAACATGCAAACGTTTCTAGTCTTTTGCGTCAGCAGTCGTGAGCACCTTATTCGTGAGCATTGCTAGTATAAATAAGAGATGAAAAAAATGTGATGTTATGCAGCACCAAATCGTCTCGGGTGTGTTCACTTCTGTTGATTGATGTTCCAGGTGATCGCGTGTGTTCAAGGTCCAGGCGTTTTGCGAGACGTCGCGGCCGACAGAGTCCACTCCTAGTCCTAGCTGGAGCAGTCCGTAAAAACTGAAGACGCATCCAGTTGAGTTGTGGATAACCTAGCCATCTGCCGTGTTCTACACGACCCACCCCAACTCAGGGATTATTTTTCTTGTGTTTCTTTGGATTATTGGAACTACAGATTAGGCTTTTTGCGTCTCCTGCCCTAAGGAGTAAGGATTGTTTGTCTTTCTCTCTTTCTTGTGTTCCTTGTGCATTTTGTCGGCGCTTTCCTGGCATGTCTCCGCGTCCTTACCTAACCTACTCTCCGTCTCACTATCTGATGAGCATCACGCAAGGGCAAGGAATGCCTGGCTCTCCCACCGTCGGCTCGTCCTCTTCTCCCTGTGATTTCCTCCTGTCATTCCATCTTGTTCTTATTTTCGGCAGCGCCCGTCTTAAGATGGTGTTTAGTATTACTACTCCAGTATGTGTACTAAGGGGGTTGAGATGCAGTTAATCGAGTAAGGCAGGCTGGCTCAACTCATTTACTTGCTCAAGATCGATTCACTGATTAATTTACACTCTTGTACCGCCCAAAAACGATCGAGCCATCAAGAGTATACACCATATCTAGCCAGACCTGGCCAAATGCGAGGCACGAGCCCATTCAGGCACGACTTGTTTAGGCTTGCTAAATAAGCCATGCCGTGTTGGCCCGTGTGTTCGACTGTTGACTCAGGTACGACACACCAAGCTTACGGGTTGACCTGTGTAGTCCATTTTGGCAAAAAAAAAATGCAAAAAAATGTTTTAAAAAAAATTCTAACAAATG
The DNA here is from genome assembly GCA_036346255.1 of Ampelocalamus luodianensis. Taxonomy (NCBI): domain Eukaryota; kingdom Viridiplantae; phylum Streptophyta; class Magnoliopsida; order Poales; family Poaceae; genus Ampelocalamus; species Ampelocalamus luodianensis. Next base: position 527,997 of record CM070632.1, on the reverse strand, counting down.
TATAGAATTCAAAAACACAAATTAAAATTTGGAAAAAAAATGAGTTCTATACCCATAAAAAGAGAAATACATTGAAAAAAATGTAATAATAAACTTTATTAATGTTTAGATGGTTGCCTCATTAAAAACTTTGCTACGTAAAATCTCAGCATGAGAAAATCTTGGCAAAGAAAAAAGAGTATAACCTATAGCTCTGCACATATCGACGTTCTAAGTTTCGTTGTCTATGTAAAGATTTTCAAACGCGTCCACCAACTCTGAACTTTCTACATAGTGATAATCTCATGCATCAGTTTGTTCCCAGTTTTTCACAGTTAGAAGTGTCTCCATCATCTCACTCGTGAGACTTGTCATTCTCTTCTCCAATATTCTTCCATAAAGATTGAAAGCAAACTCGAAGGAAATAGTGGAGATGGAAATAATTAACATATCACGTGCTAATATGGATAACACTAAATATGTTACCGTACGATCATGCTACCATTGCAAAATTTCGAAGCGCTCTTTCTAGTAATCCACGGTATTATTATCCAGATAGGTGGATAGTTCCCTACTGCTACGGTGGACGCTTTGTTTTGCTTTGTAACTTGACGTTGTAGAACCTGAATCCCTAGACCTGAAGGAAGAACCCATACCCACGTGGACGGCCACGTCAGCGAGCAGGCGGCGGCAGCTCGGTGGCGAAGCTTGTCGGGCGCTACGCGCCACGGCGAGGGTGTGTGTGTGTGGGGGGGGGGGGGGGACCAAAAGGGAGAGCGAGCCGAGGCGAACCTAGCGCTCACGGTTTTGGCAACGAAGCGCAAGGAGATGGCCGGCTGCGATGAGAAAGAGCAGCGGTTTAAGGCGGCGCGGGCTCTCCGGTGAAGATTTGGCGAAATTGAGGTGAGCCTCGGATAGAACGCGTGAGGCGGTTCCGGAGGTGAGGTCGAGGTCACCGGGGCATCGTCGACGGCGAAGAAAACCGCGGCAGAGTGAGCTTTGGCCGCGGAGCTTCAAACTCGAAGATCCGGCGAGAGAGAGAGGAAGAATTGGGGGAAAAGCAAGAGTAATGCGAGGGGCGCACAGGGCCTCTACTTGTAGGGTCGGAGATGGCTTTGATATCCAAAACGACGACGGGCTTACCCTCGAAAGAAACAGGGGAAAAATAAGTTGCATGTTTGGGCCAGCAGGTTCGATGGAGCATACGTAGCGAAATGGAGTGGGCTAGCTTGGATGCAGCCGTGCATGGATGGACATACTCATTTGGGCCAGATGGCTCAACTGCTCAAGGTCAGGATATTTCCTTCATTTATTCTTGGTATGTTATGTAGAGATCGATCGAGATATCTCTTCCGGGCCGGCAGAGTAGATTAAGATCGGGCTGTGTTACGTTGATGGATTTACCTATCTACTTGTTCTAGATAATTCTTGTACTGGTAATTTTTATCTGTGTTACCCAACCAAATACGTGTACGCATGCAGAAGAGTATACAGTGAGTACTAGCTTCGTTCTCGAATAGATGCCGAGTATTAAAAGAAGTTTTTCTCGAGATACCCTTACTAAAAGGATCTCTCCATTCAAGTTAATCGTTTCCTGTACATTGGTAGTGGCTGTCACTGGGACTTGATGCCAATGCACTAAATTTGTGTGATACTAGTTAAAGACAAGACCGCAGTGCATTGTTGCTAAAATGACATTAAAAAAGGGAGAGAGGGAAGGAGTATATATAAACACACAAAATTAGCTCAACAACCCGCACAAATATATATATATATACACATACAAAGCGCACCAAGAGATGACAAATAAGAATAATCACGTGCGGGAGTGTACCTAGTAATTCACAGTACAAGCATACAAAACTATACTATACTATACGATACTAAATAAGCCGCAGATACGAGTACATGCATGTACAGCTCCATATGATCGATACGTATATGTACGTATAGCATGGCATGATCTGATGGTGGTGGATCAAAACACGTGCCACTTATTCCAGCTGGTAGGTCGCAACTATATATACTGTATATGGCGGCCGGCAAACCTATCTACGTACGTACGTACGTACGGAGAGAGATCTCCATCCGTCGGTGCTGGCCTCCATCAGCGATTCTGCTTTGTCGATATTTTCTCTGGCTGAGGTGGCTTGGGGTCCGGCTGCGGCTGCGGCTGCGGGTTTGGTTGTGGCAGCGGCTGTGGGTTGGGGTTCGGCTGTGGGCCCGGCAGCGGCTGTGGGTTAGGGTTCGGCTGTGGCAATGGCTGAGGGGTCGGCAGTGGCTGTGGGTTCGGGTTTGGTTGTGGTAGCGGCTGGGGGTTCGGGTTTGGTTGTGGCAATGGCTGGGGTCCTGGCTGCGGCTGTGGGTTCGGGTTTGGTTGTGGCAATGGTGAGGGCGTGGCCGGGTTGGGCTGGTGTGGGTTGGGAGGTGGGGGTTAGGGTTCGCCGTGGCCCGCAACGGTGGGGTTGGGTTGGCAGTGGGCCGGCGTGGTGGGGTTGGGATCTGGTGTGGGCCGGCAGCGGTGTGGGTTGGGGTTGGTTGTGGGCTGCAACGCCGTGGGTTGGGTCTGGGTCCTGCGTGGTGTGGGTTGGGGGCCCGGGCAACAGCGGTGTGGGTTGGGATCTGGCTGTGGACCCGGCAGCGGTTGTGGGTTGGGATCTGGGCCGGCGCCGGTGCAGCAGCAGCAGCGGTGTGGGTTGGGATCTGCCGCGCCCCAGCAACGGCCGGGGTTCGGTGCAGGCTGTGGCCAGCAGCAGGTGTGGGTTGGGTGCTGGTGTGGCCCGGCAACGGCTGGGGGTTCGGGTCTGGCTGTGGCCCCGGCAGTGGTTGTGGGTTGGGATCTGGTTGTGGCCCCGGCAACGGTTGTGGGTTGGGATCTGGCTGTGGCCCCGACAGCTTCCGTGGTTGAGGGTTGTCGGGGATGGGTTGTGGCCTAGGTACGGGGTGAGGTCCAGCTGGAAGATTATGAAGCACCCTTCCTGCTGCGAGAGCGAGCGCAGGAAGAAGAAGCAGAAGCAGCAGAGGCAGGAGACGGGGGGCAGAGGAGCGGCGACGCGACGTCATGGCTTGCTGCTAGCTAGAACCGAGAACTGAGAAGTGAGAAGTGAGAAGTGTGTGCGCGCCTGAGAAGCGAGGGCGAGCCATGGATATTTATAGGCAAAGTGAACCAATCAGGGCTGGACGTGTTTCCAACTCTTGTGGCCTGGCTTGGAGATACTAACTAGTTAATGGTAGCTTTTATTGAGCCAGCTCCCTGCAGTTTTATATTACTAGACTACTAGTCCTTATCCGTGGTTGTGCCCCTGGTCTTATCGTGTCCCTATCGATGGTCGGCAACAAAGCACGAGTCACTCTCAAAAGCTGAAGCAAGTTGCGTCCCCATGGGCCATGGCTCACGATCTTAGCTCGCAGATACAGGTGCACGTACATGTTTCTTCCTAGCTACTATTCCTTATCTATGTGCGTGGGATCAACACGCAGCACCCGATGAGCAGGTAAAACTCAGAGGCCGTATGAGCCTATGATATAAAGGTCGTAGGAACAGGAGATGATTCTCTCTAAGAGGTTTATCTCTCACAAACTCTGGTTTGATCAGGAGACTACTGCACATTAGGAGAGATATTAGAGTATTACAAAGTATAAATCATTGCAATCCCTTAGTTCAATCCTCCGTTACGTTTGTTTGTTCTTCAGCAATGGCGCTGCGCAGGAAGAAGAAACAGATCGCGTGACCCTGACCCTCATCTATCTAGCATCGTACGAGGTGTATCGTGCGTGCGTATAGCAGCGCTGGTATACATACATATACTGCTGTACCATGCGTATTTCGAGAGATGCTAGCTAGTTTCCTTTGGGTTAGCTTTTTCTCGAAGAAGCCAGTTAGTCGTCAGCGTCGTAATTAATTACTATTTTGCGAGACTTAACAATGTAACTAATGGTGGTACTCCCACCTCCGGTCAAAAAAAAAAGTTGTGTTTTAGGAACATGTCAGTGTTCAAAACGACGTTACGTTACGTATGGCCAGAGGGAGTACTGCTGAGTGCAGTGACTTTTGTAAAGTTAATGGCGATCGATCAATTGGCTGCTTTAGCTGAGATAGCGTACGGCGTAGTAGAAACTAGGCGGCTAGAGATGAATCGCTCGCGTCAGGCGTCACTCGTCAATCACCTCAAGTTAGAAATCTAACTGTGAACGGTGGATGGATTGCTAACCATGCCGATGCCGATGCCGATGCCGATGCCGAGAGACAACCGATTAAAACGACATCTAGCTAGTGGCTAGCGGCATATCTTTCTCTCTGTTTTTCTTTTCTTTTGCAGATCGACGACGACGACGACGTGAGAGGCTGTGTTTCTTAGCGCGTGAACTAGTTAAAGCTGGCCAGTTAGCGGATGGATGCTTTGCCTAGCTAGCACCTTAATTGATTTCTACTCGCTGGACCAAAAGATCGAGTTGTGCATCGATCCCGTTTCATGAAAGCGAACTTAGCACCACGATAGGCCGCCGTCCTCCGAGTAAACTGAATAATAAAACCAGCACTAAGCTGGTTAACTTGGTCAAGGAGGGTCCCATAAATTCAATTAGAGCAGTAGCGACGGTGCATGCGTGGTTTGGGTCCTAGATGGATGGATCGGATGTGATGCTGTGCGTACGTGTCCTCCGTACGGCTCGAACGTCGTCCATCGGATTAGCTGACGATCCAAGGCTTTCTTTTCTAGCTAAGTTAGTTGCCCAATTCATCTTGGTTTCTACTAGAGATAGCTAAATGGACCGTGTCTTTCAGGCCGGTCCGAGGTACGGTACTATTAACCTAGCCCATAAACGGCACATTACGGCTAGGCACTGCTCGTTTAGCCCGTTAGACACTAACGGCACAGTTAGGCTCGTTAGGCATGATTAGGTCTGTTTAGCATCGTTAGGCCCGTCACGGCACGGTAACGGTCGGATTTTTTATTATTTTTGTTGTCGTCTTGGTTCACCGAGCTGCTTCATAACATAACATAACATGTGCTTCCAAGAAGATGAAGATCTGCGTGCAGACAGACAACCGGTGTTTGCACAACTTGATATGGAGATCGCCTTTACATCAGTGGAGGATATGTTGAAGTTGAATGAGGAATTGATGAGATGTGTATGTTGGTTTTGACTTACTTTGCTATTTTCTTCCCCTTTTTTTTTCTGTTCAAAATATATTTGAGTACACATCCCTGCTCAGCCCTATCTGTTAAGAGTGTAAAAGGTGACTGCACATATGTGTTAACATTAAAGGTGACTGCACATAGTGTTAACATTTAACACATGTTGTTTGTTTTTTAAATTCTGAAGAGCTCGTGCAGACTGTGACTCTATCGCTGATTGTGTTATTTAGCTATTGAACATTAGATCTTTAGTAGTAGTCAAGATCTTAGTTAGTTAGTTTACTGTTCAGAAATATGTCTTTCTTTCTTGAGCTACTACTGCTGTTCATGGTTGACTGAATGAAGGAACATTCATATCACAGATATTTCTAGAGGTAGGAGATATCAAGCTACCAAATCCTTTTCCAAGGTTAACCTATATGGAGGCGATGAATCGCTATGGGACAGATAGGCCTGACCTTCGATTTGATTGGGAGCTGAAAGATGTGAGGACCTTTAACCTTTCCGTAGAATGGCCTGTGTAACTGTGATAATTACTTAATTAGTTACTACTATCATAAATTCACAACTAGTATTATTACTACTACTGTTATTGCTTTATATTTTGTTAGTGGCGTGTTATGTATTTTCCGATGCTGCTTTTGCCATGCAGCGTACATGCGGACATATGCTAAGAACTCCTTTCTTAGTTTATTACTTGCAAAGTTCTCTCCCTTCATTTCTTATTCTGTTAAATGCAGGTTAGTGATGTATTTTTGGGCAGTAGTTTCAAGGTTTCTGCAGATACATTAGAAAATGGGGGTGTAATAAAGGCATTCTGTGAGCACTGACGTAATGAAGGGAGCTGTTTACACTGAAGCTTCCAAAGCTGGAGCCAAGGGCCTGCCTTTCCTCGAAGTTATGGAAAACGTTAAAAGGCAAAGATTTTTCCTCTTATGGCAGACAGAATTTGTTGCCTGACTTGTCCAATTGTTTCGTGTTTTATTTTTTGTGTCGTCACAGGGGAGCTTGAAGGAATTTTGTCCGCTGGTGTCAAGTCTGAAACCCAAAAAGAAAGAGCAATTGTTGGGACTTCTAGATGCAAAAGCAGGTGATCTTATCCTGTTTGCACTGGGCGAACAATCAACTGATAGACTTCAGAGACATGGCCTACAACATTCTGCAGCTTGCGTAATATGTGATCAAGAAAACTGTCGATCATCTCCTGATCAGCTGCGTTGCAGCGAAAGATATCTGGTTTGTCATTCTTAGCCTCTCAAACCATGGACATTTAGCATCCACTGCTTCTCTTCAGGTCTTAGAATGGTGGTCACATATTAGAAATAATTTTCAGAAAAAAGATAAACGTGGACTGGACACTCTTGTGCTCCTAGTCATGTGGATGATTTGGAAGGAGCGTAATGCGCGAATTTTCAACAACAAGAGCAGCCCGTTGTCTTAAATCAACTGGTGAATCCAGAATCAAAGCGAGGAGAACAGGATATGTTATGAGAAAAGTGACGTGGGAATATATTTCATTTCAAAAAGAATCTGTACACTCAATAAACCAGAACAGGAAGATTCAACTGGAAAAGAAAAAAAGAGAACCGGTACGGTGTGAATAGAGTAGGCTCATCGATGTATATACTACTCATCGACGTTGGGCTCTACTATTACTAGGCCGTCAGTTTGTCATCCCTTGGTTGCCAAACGCCGGCCACTGCATGCGTTTCCTGCCACTCCTAGTACTCGTGTCGTGCTTACCAATAACTTGCTTCTTACGCTCCTGCGAGAGCCAGACTGATCGGATCGGATCGGAGCTGCATGCAAGCAAGCAAATTCGAGCATTGGACTGTATTGGCCCTATAGAGCATCTTAATTCCAAAAATAGCCCTCTTAATCCGAAAATTCCAAATTTGGCCTCCTAATTGTACGTCTTTGCGTATCCGACAAAGATTAGGAGAGGTAATGCGGAGCGATGAGCGCAGCGAGCACCGCCGCCGCCGCAATCGGCAAAGAACCGACTTGCTGCGGCTCGGCGCAGCAGCCAGAACTCGCCGCTCTTTGGCGCGGCAGCAGTTGCTCCCACGCCACGCTGCCGCCGAAGCGACGCAGCCGCCCGGCCGCCACGCTTCGCGCCGCTGGCGTTGGGCACGGCAGCGAGTTGCCGCCGCCACGCGCCGCCGAAGCGATGACCCGCCCGATCGTCGCTTCCACGCGCGGCAGCTACGCTAGGAGCGCGACGGCCCCGCTCCGCTCCTTTGATTTTCGCTTGCATGCGGCGCAGTATGACCACCTAGGCCCTCGTGTGTTTTTGGCGTTTCTCTTTCGTTTGCCTCCGCGCATTTGGTCAGGAAGTGCATAAAATGAGTGAAACGCAACGCTATTTTTAGTTAGAAGCAAAGAGAAAGAGAGCGAGAGAAAGATCGAAAGAGAGCCGAGAGGAAGAGAGTTCTCAAGAGAGTTCTCAAGAGAGAAAGAGAAGGAATAAGCCAACCATATAGAAGTTGAAGTTACTGAGTTGTGCATCGTCTTGTGAGCATCAAGAAAAGGTAAGTGTCATTTGCATCCGCTACGCTTTAGCTAGTTTTAGCAATGCGATTAGGATGTAATTAGATGAATTGTACTTTCTTTTTGTAGCAACTGAGTAGTTATAGTTGTGTAGTCGGTGTATTTGGATTTAGCGTTCAGACATAAAATTGGAAGACTTAGTGTGATTAGCACGTCATTACGATATAATTAGATGATTTGTAGTTTCTTATTGCAACTAAGTAGTTATAGTTGTGTGTTGGTGTATTTTGACTTAGTGTTTGGACATGAAATTAGAAGACTTAGTGTGAGTTAGCAGTTAGCAATGTGAGTAGGTAGCAATTAGTTGATTTAGCAAACTTATTATTGGTACTGTTGTAAATTAAATATAGTTAGCAATGTACCTTCCAGTGAGGAGATAACTCCAGGTGAGAGAAGCGTTGGAGGAGGAATGGGAAGGAAAGAACGATGGGGAATGATGGATGGCAGGTAGGATATTTCGGTGGTGAGGAGATAAGGGAGAGATAAATGTAATTACTGTGATTAGCACGTAATTAGAAGATTTAGTGTCGCTGACGGTCGGGTCCCACCGAACACATGCGTGGTCCATGGACCCTTGACCGGGCATGTTGACCTTTGGTCCATGCAGTATGCCATGGACCGAGTTAATGACAAACGGGCCTCACTGTCCGGTAGGCTTTTAATCGTAAAATTAAATGAAAAGAACACATGCATGTGAGATATCGCATGTCAGTGGTAGAGGTTAGGTTTAGCTCGAGTATAAAAAGTTTTAAATGCATTAGGAATTTGTAAAGTGATTTAGTTTTGCACTGTAAATTCATACAATTTTAAAAAAATCATAACTATTTGATAGTAACTTCAAATTTAGTGAAACCAATTTTGTTGGTTTCCATTTTTATTGTACTTTAAGTGGATGTCATATGCACATGTGTTAGGTACTTCATGGCGGAGATTCAAGATCTATTCGTATTCCACGGGAACGCTCTCGTACGCGACGGACCGTATGGGGCGGACCTGTCGAATTGCGACCGGACAGTGATCCGGGCGCCTGGTCTGAAGGACATGAGCCTCTCGGAGCTAAGGCGGTGCGTGCGGTCCGCGTTCGATCGCGCCACTGCAAGGATGAAGTTGCGCATCGAGGCGTTGTATGTCTCGGTGGTGGGTGATGGAGGGGAGACCGTTTGGCAACTTATGAAGGTGACAAGTGACGCTTCATGGGCCAATTACATGGGGGTTGTTTGCAACCCTGCTGCCGCGATCTTTGCGCGGCCCATGGTATATGTTCAGTTCGTGGAGAGGACGGGGACATCCGATGTGGGTGGTTCCGGTGAGGTTGCTGGTGAGGAGGAGCCTGCGTTGGTCTCCGATGTTGGAGGAGACGTGGGCGAGGAAGTGGGCAATGGAGACCTGAGGAGGCGTGCCGATAACTTCGAGCCCAACGAAGGAGTGGAGAGATGGTGGGCAGCCCGTATTGATTGCCATGAGTACCTGGCCGACCAGGTGGAAGAGATGGAAAGTGAGGAAGAGGAGGACGTGGAAACAACCAGTTCCGAAGATGAGGAAGACAGAGAAGCTGCTACGGGGGGTGTTGTTGGTGGTGTTGTGACCACCGACACTGCTTACGTCCCCTCTAGATTGGACGACGTCGCAACGACATCGCTAGTCTTGCCACAGCCGGAGTTGGCCGACTGGGGGTTCAATGAAGACACCCTGCTCGTAGGGCAGCGCTTCCCTAACAAGAGCGCCGCCCAGCATGCCATTGCCAGATACGCCATTAACATTGGCCGAACGTATCGGGTGCAGAGGTCCAACCCCGACACCTACATCATTAGGTGTGTTGAAGAATCCTGTATTGGCAAGGTCCGTGCGCAGCGGTTCACGGCCGCGGCCACGGGATTCCGGATCACGGTGCTGAAGGACCACACTTGTGAGCTAACTGAGGCGCTTCATAGGCACCGCAACGTGACATCCTCGTATGTTGCCAGCCTGATAAGCCACCTCGTGGCTGAAGATGTTGGCATTTCAAAGCTTCTAATGGCGGAGGTTGCCAATATGGTGGGGTTCCAAGTGAGCTACAAGACGGCATGGCGCGGCGGAAGGTCGTGGAGAGAATGTTCGGCACATTCGAAGAGGCTTATAACCTAGTCCCAAGAATGCTGCATCAAATCGCAGAATCAAATCCCGGGACATACATAAACAAGGTTGACCGGGTGCATCCGAGGGAGGGGCCCAATTGTTTTGTTCTTGACCAGGTCTTTTGGGCCTTCCGTCAGGCAATCGAAGGGTTCAAGCATTGCCGTCCCGTGCTAACGATGGACGGTACCTTCCTATCCGGGAAGTACAAGGGTACCATCCTCACCGCGGTTGCAGCCGATGCGAATGACCAGTTACTCCCAGTGGCCTTCGCAATTGTTGAGAACGAGAGCACCGAAAGTTGGCTATGGTTCCTGTCCAACGTGAAGCAGGCGGTGGTCCAAGACCGGCCAGATGTGTGTGTCATCTCGGACCGCAATGCTGGGTTGTTGTCTGCGTTGAGCACGATGCAAAATGGGACGCAGCCGTTGTTCCAGTGGAATGATGTCAGGAGCCGCTGGTGCATGAGGCATCTCGCGGCGAACTTCCACACAAGGTTTCGGAGCAAGGACCTGATGAAGATGTTCAAGAAGCTCTGCATGCAGAACCAAAGGCGGAAGTTCAATGCCTTGTGGAGACAGCTCGACGAGGAGACCGAGAAGCATGTAAGGAACTCGACGGACGCAGAGGCAGGTGCAGCGGCAAGAGGGTCCGCGAGAGTTGGGGAGTTCACACAGTGGGTTAACTCGCACGCACCCGACCTGGAGAAATGGTCCCTGCTGCACGACACCGATGGTGCAAGGTACGGGATCATGACGACCAACATGTCGGAGGTGTACAACGGTGTCCTGAAGGGTGTCCGATCCCTGCCGATCACTGCGATCGTGGAGGAGAGCTGGAACCGTACTGTCGGCTACTTCGTTAACAGAGCCATGATGGCGAAGAAGCATCTGGAGGATGGCAAACAATTCTCGGAAGTAATGCACGCCTACATGGAGAAGAAGATCAGCAAGGCTCGTTCACACACTGCTCGTACCATGGACGGCGTCAGACAGAAGTTCGAGATACGGCTCAGGGAGAAGTACGTCATGGGCCACACTAGAGGGGATCGGAAGCAGGTCTGCACGATTGGTGACGAAGCATCGTGCACCTGCAACAAGCCGCGACTTCTCCACAAACCATGCTCTCATGTGTACGCGGCGTGCGCGGTGTGGCGCCAGGCCTCGGAGCGTTACATCTCTGAGTACTACGACATCCACCACCTGTATGGCACTTGGAGTGCGGAGTTCCATTCTTATGGGATGGACATGCACTATAGGGACCTCTGGCCAGGGCAGGTGAAGTGGGTGCCCAATGACGCACTGAAGCACCCCCACCGTGGAAGACGCCAGTCACGACGCATCCGGAACGACATGGACGACAGCCAGCGTGGGCAACGTGTTCGCCGCCCCAGATGCAGACTATGCAAGACGGTTGGTCACTCCATCAGTCGCTGCCCAAACAGACCTAATACAAGCAGCGCACCGTAGCGCCCAAGATACAATTACCAAGTCGTGATGTTACATGCTTATTTTAATGCCCAGTATGAGTTGTATCGTTGTCAATCCATGCCTTTGTGTATGGATGTAATGTAATGTTCTGTGGGTCATGTGCTAACTCATTATGGTCATATCTACTATTATGTTGTACGGGTGTGTATATGGTGTTATTCACTTTGTCTTACATTCTGTTGTCATATGTTTCGATTTCTTTTTGTATGCCATACATTATGTTATATATGTAGACTAACATGTTGTTTATCTCTCGGCAGGAGATGGCGCAGCCTCCAGTTGACGGCCCGTACGAGCTGCTCGACGCACGCTGGGATGGGCGACACCGATGCCTAGCGTGGTCGTCCGGCGTCGGCCCTCCGAGCCTAGTCTTGAGCGCCCCTAGAGAGAGGTGGGCTCTTGACGAGCGGTATGTCCCAAGACTGCGGGACACCGGCCTCCTGCCCTTTGCCCGCATGTTGGATGTACCGCACGCGTTTCAGTTTGACGCGGCACTCCTATCTGCGCTCGTCGATCGTTGGAGACCAGAGACTCACACTTTCCACTTCCGGTGGGGGGAGATGACCATAACTCTGGAGGACGTAGCTATGCTTACAGGTCTGCCACTGCACGGTCTTCCAGTAGTGCCACCTCCGAGGCGAGTGGACTGGAAGGTGCGTATGGCTGACAGATTCGGTCACCCGATTCCTGACAACATGTCGGGTGTGCCACATTCTGGTCGCGGAGTACATGACCGCCCCAAAGATGCGATCGTGGAGGCGATTAGGACACACTTCCTTGCGTACCTTTTGTTCCTGTTCGGGTGGATCTTGTTTCCTACGACTCAGGGTGACTGCGTGTACCCTAGCTATATCCATCTCGCTGAGTCTTTGGTGGACGCCCGGCCCGACGAGGTGCCAGAATACAGTTGGGCCTCCGCAGTGCTTTGTGCCACTTACCGAGGGTTGTGCGATGCCTCTCAGCGCAGTACGGGCGGGGAGCCAGTCCTCGCTGTATGCTACACACTACTGCAGCTATGGTCATGGGAGCACTTTCCTGTTGGGCGGCCATATTTTCGGAGCACCGTGCACCCTTTCGAGTTGAGCGCCAAGCTTTATGGTAATGCTACAGGTGATGACCCCGTCGATGGGCCTACAATGGGAACACGTTGGGCACATGGTACAGCCCCTTTAATCATATTCTGTATAAGCTTCATAAAGTACTTCATCGACTGCCTGCCTATATACGTGTATACGTTCAAACAATGAAACCCTAATTTACAAACCTCGGTGCCCATATTACTTAATGAATGTTTTTACAAATATCGATTACTGTTGAAACCCTAATTGAAATGATCAAGAAAAATTTGTATCCCTCATCGCTACCCAAACTAAAACCCTACTTTTTTTATTTCAAAACCCTAATTGATATGATCAAGAAAATTGTGCAAGGCATATAGAGTATGGAACCACAACATTTCTCGCCCCAATTCAATCTCTGCTTTAGGCCATCTTCATAATCACAACGAAAGCGTTCTGGCACCTTTAATTGCATTTTGTAGAAGCTCCATAAAGTAATATGCTTTAACTCCGTCATTTTTAACAGACGCATCGTAATATCACTTACCTTCCTACTTACGACTCATTACTATCTTAATCGTCCTCGTAAAATTCCTCAGAAATTTAGCGCACTACAACAATATACGACGATCACAAAATGTTATTGCGAGTCTAACAAATTTTATACCCTTCATATTCTACGAAAATAACAAACAGCCCAACCAACGTTGTCACCATACTTTGATTTTTTTATAAATAACATCATATAATACATACTATTTAAAAAATTAAATAGTATCATTTCTGTAATTTCTAATAAAAATAGATTATTTTAATAAGCATTCGCACCGACAGTGATTCCTCCATGTTTTAGGGCATCTTCATAATCACAACGAGCGTTCTCAGCCCCTTCACTTGCATTCTGTACAAGCTTCGTAAAGTACTTTGCTTCAACTCCACCATAGAAACGTAATGTGATCAAGAACCGTAGCGACCAAGATATTATTTCTCTTTAGTTTTCCTTTTTTTCAAGAGTCTTTTCAAAGCTTAATTTTTTTAAAAACGATTTCTACTTTACTGTGTCAATTAGAGCTTAATTGAAAATTTCAGAAAATAGAAATTAATTTCCATGAATAAAATAAACTTCAATTCAATTTTTCTATTAAATGTTTTCATGCTCCTTTTTTTTAAAAAAATTGTTTATTTTTCAATTTTTCTATATTTTTCTCTTTTTCACTATTCTTCTTTCTCTCCTATTTCCTCTCTCCCTCGGTTTGTGTGCGGCAAGGTGTCGCCATGGGGTAAAGCACACCTTGTCTTGCTCCGCTTCAGAAGACGTCGCTTTCTTGCCAGCGAGACAGCGGCAGTACTTGCTGCGCCGCAAGCAGAGGTGAGATCTTTGCCGTCCCACGGCAAAGACGCGCTAGACGGGCCAAAAAGGAATTCTGAAGCTAACGGGGCTACTTTAGGAATTACGAAGCGCTAGAGGGCCAATTGAGTCCAAAATTCAGCAAATTCCTCCTCTCTTCTCTAGGCCTATCTTTTGGTGACTGTTCATGGCAGACAGTCTCTTGCTTTGGACTCAACTCAACCAAACAATAGTCTATCTGTGAATATCATGGGGATATGCTCATGATCTTATGATGATGTGACAATTGACAATGACGTTGAAGGTTTACGGAAACACGAGTTTTCGGCAAAGTTCAGATTCTGTCAGGTCTCAGGCGGTCTGACCGGCCATGGTGGCGGTCAGACCGGTCATGTCTTGGGTTGCTCTGGTAGTAGGTGGCTGGCGGTCTAACCGGCCAGGGTGGCGGTCAGACCGGCCAGGGTGGCGGTCTGACCGGCTACTGCTGAGCGGTCAGACCGGCCATTAAGTGGAGTTTAGATTTTTGAGCTGGGCCAAAAATAGAGGGTGTAGGCAAGAGAGGAGGTTCTACTACTCTTGGTCCCATAATTTTTGGAGCCTCCAGTCAAAAGTTCTATTCGTTTGAAATTTCCAGAGAGGTTGCGGATTTCAGAGTTGGAATTTTGGCTAAGTCCCTTGGTGGCGGTCAGACCGGCCATCTGTTGGCGGTCAGACCGGCAGGGGCGGTCAGACCGGCCTTGGTGGCGGTCTGACTGGTTTTGACTTAAGTCGTCGTCCCGTGTGGCGGCGATGTGTTCTAGTTAGGTCAAGTTCATGGGTCTCATTGCATATGTGTTGCATGATGCATGTTTTGACTAACGTGGGTTAAGTTATGAAGAACTTGTTCCCGGATTCGATTTGCTTGTCTATTGTTGTGCATGTTGCTTGGTGGTCAACGACGGTCAACGGCGAGGATGATCTGGACTAGGTTTGGAGAGCTGAGGTTCAGAACGATCGACGATGTCGGGTGAAGTCATGGTGCAAGATGAACAAAGGTGACCGAACGGGCAGTTCGGTGCGACGGGTTGGATCAAGCGGCGTGGGGGTCAGTACAAGTGCCATGGTGGTTTCGGTGGGAGCCGGATGGGAGAGACTTGCCGACATGATGAGAGCCGTTGGATCAACCTACACGTGGCGAACAGCGAGTGCCGCTGTCTGGACTCGGTCTTCTGAGAAGGACCGAGAAGGGTATTTTGGTAATTTTACCAAATACCACCTTGGTTACCTTTTGCCAACCCGCGGCGCAAGACGGTGCGTTGGAGAAGCGGATTAGGTCAAGAGGAGATGAAGACGACGCTTTAAAATGCGTGTGTGTGTGACCCGTTTGTGTTGGGCCTTAACGGGAGCCCATTATAGAAACTCTTCTAGAAGGTCTAGGCCTCCACTATAAATAGAGAAGGGAGGTGGCTGCACCCCCTCAACCCTTTCATTACTTGAAAACCCTAGTTTTGCTTTAGTGCTTAGGGAGTTGATAGTTGGAGGTTAGGGTTCTAGAGAGTTGGATTTGATTTCGTGCTCATGTATTGAGTCTTTGTCCTCCATTGATGGAGTGGCTATAAACCAATACCATATCAAATCAATCCAAAGAAAGTTCTCTCAAAGATGAGTTCATTTGCTTTCATTCTCTCTATTTGGTGATTTTGAGTCTTTCTTTGATCCGCGAGTTTTTGGTTGGTTTCTTGCTGTGATTTAACTTGCTGCAACATGTGGGAACCTATCTAGGATCATCTTGATCATCAATCACCCACGAGCAAGTCTTTAGATCAGATTTCGTTTTTGACTCGGTTTTTGAACCACCTTCACTCAAATGGAAAAAGGTCTGAACTTTGGCAAGGATCTTCACGATCGTTGCTTGGAATAGGTTCCTGACATCCTTGAGAAGGTGTGTGTCAAGTTTCATGAAGTTTGGACGCACGAATCAAAAGTTAGATCAATTTGCGTTTTGGTTTTTGATCGAGTTCATCGTTCTTGAACTAGAGGTTTGATCGCTGAACGAGCGGTCCGACCACTGGATCGTCCGACCGCTAGGCCGACCGGCCCGACCGCCTCGTGAGAGGTCGATCGCCCGGTCTTGGTGTTTTGAGTTTCAAGATTTTGCTTCGGTTTTGATTGATTCAATACAAGTCTTCCGCGTGCTTAATTGATTGATCTTCATAGCTTACATAGCTATTGGAGTGAGATTCGTATTGAATCTATTTTGGGAGAAAAGAGATCGTGCTCCTATTCACCCCCTCTAGTCGCCTTTTCGGTCCAACAAGTGGTATCGAGCCGGTTAGTTCAATCTTGATCTTAACCGGTCACTGAACTTGGCGATGGATAAGTACTCTTCCAAACCGCATATCTTCGATGGGCACGACTATGCCTTTTGGAAGAACCGCATGCGTGTATTTCTTGAGAGCGAACCACGAGGTATTTGGGAGGTCGTTCGAGATCCGCTCATCTTGCTCGAGGTTGCTACGCGCCTCAAGCCCTCTTGGCTAATGACCGTAAGGTAAAGAATTTTCGTATGGTGGGCTTGGTAGACAGAATATGATAGGATTTGCAATCTCGAGATCGCACATGAGATTTGGAAGACCTCGAAACCTATCATGAGGGTTCTTCCCAAATCAAACAAGTGCGTCAAGACTCTATAAAAGAATATAACAAATTCGAGATGCGTCCCGGTGAGAGCATCGATGACATTTTCGATCGCTTAACACGTTGATAAATCGGATGAAGGTTGTTGGTATTGAATTTACCCAGTCTGAAAATGTCATCCATCTCTTGGCTGCAATCAACACCAGGAGTGGGAGATAAAGGCTACCGTCATTCAGAAAATGTCAACTTCTCGATCGACTTTGGAGCTGCTCTATAGCAAGCTCAAGACTCATGAGATCCGTAGTGACCATTCTAAGAAGGGTAACATGGCTTTGGTAGTAGCACTCCGCCAAGAGAGCCTCGATGGGTCGTTTGAGCTTTCTTCCGAATTTCTTTTGCTTCTTTATCGCAATTCAAGAAGATGATCTTGAAAGTATTCCTGAGCCTGAGATGACACTTTTGATTAAGAAGTTCACACGGGCCTACAACAATATGAGAAACAAAAAGAGAGGCGGCCCTGTGACTTGTTATGAGTGTGGAGAGCTTAATCACATCCGGGCAAATTGCCCCAAGCTGAAAGGTAAGAGCAACTACAAGGATGAAAAACCAGCTTGGAAGAAGCCCCAGGGACGCAAGTCCAAGTTTGATGATGCCAAGCTTAGGAAAGCTGCTCACCGGGTTCTTGCCGCTCTTGGAAAACGATCTTTGAGCGATGTGGACTCCGGGAGCGAGGAGGACAAGGAGGAGGAGCTCCCTCAAGACAAGAAGGGAAAGGTCAAGGACTTCACAGGCATGTGCTTCATGACTGACTCCGACGACATCGATGACAATAATTAGATATCTCCCTCCTATGATGTTCTCTTTGCTAGATGCGAAACTGTCTATGAGCAAATGCTAGGTCAGGATAAAGCCTTAAAATTCATCATGACTAGGAATGAGGAGTTAGAGTCACAAGTAGATAAAGAGTTAGAGTCACAAGTAGATAAACTCACATTAGAACTTGTGAATGCTAAAAGTCTTGAATCTGATGAATGCTTATCCTGCCATGCTTTACATTCTGAACTAGCTAAACTACAATCTGCTCATGATATTGCTTTGCAACAACTTGAAAATGCTAGGACTGAGCTAGTTGAAGTTAAATCTGCTCCTTGCGAAAAATGCTTAGAGTCTAGCAAGTTGATTGTTTCTGGTGTGGTTGAATCTAGCTCTTGCTCTGTCTGCTTAGAACGTGAACGTGAAGTACATGATGTTGTAGAAGCAGCTAGAGCTAAATATGTCAAGCTTAAGGACAGTATTAATTCTGATACTTGTGCTTCATGTGAAGTTCTTAAGCTTGAAGTTGCTCTTTATAAGAAGAGGCTTAACGCTAAAACTTGTGATTCATGTGTTAACTTTGGAAAAGAAATTGCTTACCTTAAGGACACATTAGAAAGATTCTTTAAAGGTAAGAAACAGTTAAATATAATTCTTGACAAGTCAAAAACTCCTTATAAGAAGCAAGGGTTAGGATACAACTTTTCCCAGGACAAATCTAGTGGCATTCAAATTTTGAAAAATGGCTTAGTTGAATTTGATACCCAACCTGCAAAGATCACTTTCAAATCTGCAGGTTTTGCCCAACCATCTATTCAGTCAAAAGGTGCTTCTCCCAGTGCTACCAAGTACCATTGCACCTATTGCAAGAAGGATGGACATTTGGTTGAGTTCTGTTGGCGTAGGTTGAAAAATGCTAGGAAAAATCTTGCTAGAATGTCATCTAATCAACCTAGAGCTTTTGTGAGACATGGTAATTTAGAAAGGAAGAAACCTGGTTTAGGATTTGTTTCACATGCTAATCATTCTCATGCTCCTAGACAGGATAACTCTCATGTTAGAGTCATCATTGCTCATAACAGAATTTCAAATAGAATCAAGGATAGCACTTCTGCTTTGCATACTACTCGCAGACGTGTGTCTCAAGATCGGTTCCCAAGTCATGTTTAACTAACCCGATGTTGAGACACATCGATCTTTTGTACCTTGATTTTCAGGAGTACCGCGGGAGGAAGAACACGTGGTTCGTCGACTCCGGCTGTTCACGCCACATGACCGGAGATTCAAGATGGTTCACCCCCTTCACGCGGTCGACAGGTGATGTCTTCATCACCTTTGGAGACAATACTCAAGGGCGGATTGAAGGAACGGGATCAATCAGGGTGAACGACAACTTCATCCTAAAGGACGTCGCCCTTGTGGACAAGCTCAGGTTTAATTTACTCTCTGCCTCACAGCTTCTTGATGATGGCTATGAGACTATATTTAAGAAAAATGCTTGTCGGGTGCTTGATTCAGCTGGTGAGCTCGTCTTTGGGATTTATAGAGTTGCTAGGATCTTTGGAGCTGATTTTTCTGAATCTCTTGCTGGTTCTCTTAAATGTTTGATTACATCTTCTTCTGAGTTCTGGCTTTGGCACCGACGTTTGGGGCACATTGGGTTTGATCATCTTACGCGAGTTAGCAACCTTGATCTCATGAGAGGTTTGCCCAAACTCAAAGCCGTCAAGGATGCTGTATGTGCGCCCTGTAGGCATGGCAAGCAAGTTGTCGCCTCACACCCTTCAGTGACTATGGTAATGACTGACGGACCAGGACAGTTGCTTCATATGGATACTGTTGGTCCTGCTAGGGTTCGGTCAATTGGTGGAAAATGGTACATTCTTGTCATAGTCGATGATTTTTCGAGATACACTTGGGTGTTCTTTCTTGCTTCGAAGGATGAAGCTTTTGGTCATTATCATGATCTTGTTCTTCGTTTGGCTTCTGAACTTCCGGGTGCCTTGAGAGCGATTCGCAGTGACAATGGCATGGAGTTCAAGAATGCCTCGCTTGCCTCTTTTGTGCCGAGCGAATTGAGCATCGCTTCTCTTCTCCACACGTCCCTCAAAGAATGGCGTTGTGGAAAGGAAGAACAGAACCTTAGTCGAGATGGCTAGGACGATGCTAGATGAGTATAGCACTCCGAGGAGGTTTTGGGCCGAAGCTATTGCTACAGCTTGCCATATTTCAAACCGTGTCTTCTTAAGACCTTCTTTGGGCAAGACTTCATATGAGCTTCGATTTGGTAGAAAACCCTCTGTTTCTAATTTTCGAGTTTTTGGAGCTAAGTGTTTCATTCTTAAGACAGGAAATCTAGATAAATTTGAATCAAAGACTTTTGATGGTTTATTTCTGGGTTATCCTGCACATTCGAGGGGTTTTCGGGTTTTTAATGTTGAAACTAACATTGTCCAAGAGACATGCAATGGCACTTTTGATGAGACTAGCCCTGGAGCTAGATCCGATGTTTCAGGTGATACACAGGTGACAGAAAGCATCTTTGTGGAGGATGATGATGACGAAGCTGATGCTTGTCCTCCACCTGCTGCTGTTGAGGCTCTTGTCCAAGCTCCAGAACCTGCTACGACTGCTTCACCTCCAATTGAGGCTCCTGCTGCATCTTCTTCATCAGCAGTACCTGCGGAGGTTGAGGAGATATTGTCTCCCCCGGGCGCTCCACTCCACATTCAGAGGCGTCATCCTCCGGATCAGATGATTGGTAGTCTTCATGAGCGAGTCACTCGCTCCAGGTATCACGATCCAAGTCTCTACTCTCATTCTGCATTTGTTGCTTCTTTCGAACCCCGCGATATATCACATGCTTTATCTGATTCTAGCTGGGTCAATGCCATGCATGAGGAGTTAGAGAATTTTGAGAGGAACAAGGTCTGGAACCTAGTAGAACCTCCTAGTGGTCATAATGTGATAGGAACCCGTTGGGTGTTCAAAAATAAACAAAATGAGGATGGTTACGTGGTTAGAAACAAGGCTAGATTGGTAGCTCGTGGTTTTAGCCAAGTTGAGGGGTTAGATTTTGATGAGACTTTTGCTCTGTTGCTAGATTGGAAGCCATTCGCATTCTCGCTTGCATTTGCTTGCTTCTAAGGGCTTTAGATTATATCGATGGATGTTAAGAGTGCCTTTTGAATGGTTTTATAGAGGAGAAAGTGTATGTTAGACAACCCCTGTGCTTTGAGAATCCCAAGCATCCACATCATGTTTTCAAACTATCCAAAGCCTTGTATGGTCTTAAGCAAGCCCCTAGAGCCTGGTATGATAGACTTAAAACCTTTCTGCTTAAGAATGATTTTGAGATGGGTAAGGTAGACAAGACTCTGTTCATTCTTAGACGTGGCAATGACTTCCTGCTTGCTCAGATTTATGTAGATGATATTATCTTTGGTGGTTCCTCTCATGCTCTTGTTTCCAGTTTTTCTGAGACCATGTCCAGAGAATTTGAGATGAGTATGATGGGAGAACTCAACTACTTTCTGGGGCTTAAAATCAAGCAATGCAAGGAAGGGATCTTCATTTATCAGACGAAGTACAACAAGGATCTGCTCAAGCGCTTCGAGATGGGTGACTGCAAGCCGATCGCCACTCCCATGGCGACTTCGATTGTTTTGAATCCAGATGAGGAAAGAGAAGCTGTGGATCAACACGAGTATCGCAGCATGATCGGCTCCCTCTTGTACCTGACGGCCTCAAGACCGGACATCCACTTCGCGGTCTGCCTCTGTGCGAGGTTTCAGGCGTCTCTGAGGACTTCCCATCACCAAGCCGTTAAGTGCATCTTCAGGTATTTACATTCTACCCTCCAGTATGGCATTTGGTATTCCTGTTCTTCTTCTTTGTCCATTCGGGGGTTTTCTGGTTCTGATTTTGCGGGCTGTCGGCTAGATAGGAAGAGTACCTCAGGCACTTGTCACTTCTTAGGCACTTCTCTTGTCTCTTGGTCTTCTAAGAAGCGATCTTACATTGCACAATCCATCAAGCCGAATATGTAGTCTCTTTGTTAGTTGTCAGTAGTCGATTTTGTGGATGGTGTCCACTCTTAAGGACTTTGGGTTGGCTTTTGATAGTGTTCCTCTTTTCTGTGATAACACTTCTGCTATAAATATTGCTAAAAACTCTATGCAACACTCTAGGACCAAGCACATAGACATTCGCTATCATTTCCTTAGAGACCATATCGAGAAGGGTGATATTGTGCTGCATTTCATAGAGTCCGAGGCTCAGTTGGCTGATATCCTCACCAAGCCTTTAGATCCAACTAGGTTTGCCACCTTGAGAAGTGAGTTAGGGGTAATTTATCCCTACGGGTTGATTTGAGGGGGAGTTGGCTCTGTTCTGAACTTTCCTTGTTCTTCTGAACTTTCCTTGTTCATCTGAGTTTTTCTGATCTTTTCTAATACCTTCTTCTAGTGGTATTTTCTTCTAATCTTTTTGCTCTTTTTAGGCTTTTTAAGTCTTTTGTGCATCTCATTGTATCATATTGCATTCATATGAAAATCCAAAAAGATGCATTGTAATATAAGCTTTTCTGCTTGTCTTTTAAAATTGATGAAGCTATGCTTATTACCCTCTTGAGCTTTAGTATTTCAATTCTGCTCAATGCCATGTCTAGTTCTTTGACTTGCTAGAATTATCATGTTTTCACATGTGTAGCTAAGTCTTTGCTGAATGAGCTAGAACTTTAAGACAACTTGAACTAAAAACTGCAATTTGTGGATGTTTTAGCTAGTTGCGCAATTAGTGCTCCTTTTGTGACATTGGCCCTGTCAAAATTGCTGTGTTAGCTCTTGAATCTAGTATTGATCATTACTTGAGCTTCTTGTTCTTTTGAGAATCTAAATATGCTCTTGTGGAAAAAAAAATAAATTTAAAGATTGTCTTGTGCTTAAAATGTGCCAAACTACTCTCACGAGACTGCATATCATAGACATGAACTTGAAGATAGTTTGATGATCTAGACGATCTCATGGGGACTGCTTGTCAAAACTGACATGAACCTCAAGATTTGTCGCCCTGGTAGAAGCTTAGGAAGAGTTTGTGGATGGCTCCTAGTCCAGGATCTTCTTCACTAAGATATACCTTTAATCAACTTCAATATTCATTGGAAATGAGAAACTGTTGAAAAATGGGCGTTTGAGAAAAATTGAGCAACATGATTCAATTCAGGACCTGTTTGTCTCTTAATGTGGTCATTGTTAGCTTTTTGATCTCACATTGACATTTTGACATGGCCAGTATCATCGTAGGATCTCTGTTGATGAACTTGCTAGATTTGAAGCTTTGCTTAAAATGCTAAAATTCATTGCTTTACTTTAAGCCTTTTTGCTTAGCTTTGATATATATGTCTTAACATGATCTTGCTAGCGCTGATAGGCTTGATATGTATTGAGTGAGATTAGAAATGCTAGCTTGCTCTTTTTGGGTAATCTCCAAAGCTTCTTGTAATCAAAAATTGAAAAATACAAAAATATGAAGCCACTCCATTGCATTTCATGCATGCTCCTTCTTATGTTTTTTTTTCCTCATTCTGCATTTATTATCTCTGGACGAGAGGAAGGCGTGATTCCTTGATGACTCCATTGTCAAAGGGGGAGAAGATATTTTGCGATGTGTAAAGGGGAGAAGATTTAAAAGTGTTAAAAAAAGGGGGAGAAAATTGGAGAATTTAAAGTTTTCTGAAATCTGAGGATCATAGTGAGGGGGAGTTTCATATTTTCATTCGTTTGATCGTATTGCCATTTCTGAACTTGAATTGCAATTCTTGAGCCTCACGATGATCAAAGGTCAATTCTTGAGCCTCACGATGATCAAAGGTCATATCGAACAATTGTTCTTTCATATGGACCTTAAGTGAGATTTTGACTCCTTCTGGAAAATGAAGTTTTCTCGCTTTCTTTTGCCTTATCTCACTTGCCTATACTATTCTGAAGCCAGCTTGGTCATTTCCATTGCTTTCTCTTGCATATGGACCAAGTTGTACCTTTGCGCGAAAACGTCGAGTTTTTACCTTTCAAACCTCAAAATTTGCATTTGTTGGAAATTACCAATGTGTTCATCAAGGGGGAGATTGTGGATATCATGGGGATATGCTCATAATCTTAGGATGATGTGACAATTGACAATGACGTTGAAGGTTTACAGAAACACGAGTTTTCAGCAAAGTTCGATCTCGTCAGTCTCAGCGATCCGACCGCCATGGTGGCGGTCAGACCGGTCCTGTCTTGGGTTGCTCTGGTAGTAGGTGGCTGGCGGTCGACCGCCGTAGAAGCGGTCGACCGCCGGTGTGGCGGTTGACCGACTCTCACGAGCGGTCGACCGCCATTAAGTGGAGTTTATATTTTTGAGCTGGGCCAAAAATAGAGGGTGTAGGCAAGAGAGGAGGTTCTACTACTCTTGGTCCCATAATTTTTGGAGCCTCCAATCAAAAGTTCTATTCGCTTGAAATTTCCGAGAGGTTGCGGATTTGAGTTGGAATTTTGGCTAAGTCCTTGGTGGTGGTCGACCGCCATCTGCTGGCGGCCGATCCGCAGGCGGTCGACCGCCTTGGTGGCGGTCTGACTGGTTTTGACTTATGTCGTCGTCCCGTGTGGCGGCGATGTGTTCTAGTTAGGTCAAGTTCATGAGTCTCATTGCATATGTGTTGCATGATGCATGTTTTGACTAACGTGGGTCAAGTTGTGAAGAACTTGTTCCCGGATTCGATTTGCTTGTCTATTGTTGTGCAGGTTGCTTGGTGGTCAACAACGGTCAACGGCGAGGATGATCTAGACTAGGCTTGGAGAGCTGAGGTTCAGAACGATCGACGATGCCGGGTGAAGTCATTGGACTCAAGCATGGTGCAAGATGGACAAAGGTGACCGAACAGGCGCCGGCGTGCGACGGGTTGGATCAAGCGGCGTGGGGTTCGGTGCAAGTGCCATGGTGGTTTCGGTGGGAGCCGGATGGGAGAGACTTGCCGACATGATGAGAGCCGTTGGATCAACCTACACGTGGCGGAGCAAGCGAGTGCTTCGCACAATCTGGACTCGGTCTTCGGAGAAAGACCGAGAAGGGGTATTTTGGTAATTTTACCAAATACCACCTTGGTTACCTTTTGTCAACCCGCGGCGCAAGACGGTGCGTTGGAGAAGCGGATTAGGTCAAGAGGAGATGAAGACGGCGCTTTAAAATACGTGCGTGTGTGACCCGTTTGTGTTGGGCCTTAACGGGAACCCATTATGGAAACTCTTCTAGAAGGTCTAGGCCTCCACTATAAATAGAGAAGGGAGGTGGCTGCACCCCCTCAACTCTTTCATTACTTGAAAACCCTAGTTTTGTTTTGGTGCTTAGGGAGTTGATAGTTGGAGGTTAGGGTTCTAGAGAGTTGGATTTGATTTCGTGCTCATGTATTGAGTCTTTGTCCTCCATTGATGGAGTGGCTGTAAACCAATACCATATCAAATTAATCCAAAGAAAGTTCTCTCAAAGATGAGTTCATTTGCTTTCTTTCTCTCTATTTGGTGATTTTGAGTCTTTCTTTGATCCGCGAGTTTTTGGTTGGTTTCTTGCTGTGATTTAACTTGCTGCAACATGTGGGAACCCATCTAGGATCATCTTGATCATCAATCACCCACGAGCAAGTCTTTAGATCAGATTTCATTTTTTACTCGGTTTTTGAACCACCTTCACTCAAATAGAAAAAGTCTGAACTTTGGTAAGGATCTTCACGATCATTGCTTGGAATAGGTTCCTGACATCCTTGAGAAGGTGTGTGTCAAGTTTCATGAAGTTTGGACGCACGAATCAAAAGTTAGATTAATTTGCGTTTTGGTTTTTCGGGCTGAGTTCACTGTTCTTGAACTAGAGGTCTGACCGCCCGAAGGAGCGGTCCGACCGCTAGGCCGACCGGTCTGACCGCCCCCGTGAGAGGTCAGACCGCTCGGGTCTTGGTGTTTGGAGTTTCTGAAGATTTTGCTTCGGGGTTTTGATTGGATTGAATACAAGTCTTCCGCTGTGCTTGATTGATTAATCTTCATAGCTTACATAGCTATTGGAGTGAGATTCGTATTGAATCTATTTTAGAAGAAAAAAAGATCATGCTCCTATTCACCCCCCCCCCCTTTAGTCGCATTTTCGGTCCAACACTCTCGATCTCACCACAACTTTAATTTGCACGGTGCGTTGGCTACCCTCTGAAATGCAGCTGCACGATCGATCGATGGGTGGTCATAGCTAAGCTGACAGGTGGCGGCTTCTACATGATATGGCAAACTCAGAAAATGGGTCCTGCGCTTAATTCTCACTAGCTTCTCCCTCCATGGTGGATGCAACGCATGCTCTCTCTCATCTCGTCTCATCTTGTGCTGCTACACTACTCTAAATTAACTAGTGCTATAAAACAGCTGAATAGCTTATGAATTTCCATTGCCATTGGCACATACGAAATACTGAAAGCGTCAAAGCTGAAGTTAGTTAAGAGACGATCGCACGTCGCCCTGCTACTCAGGTCACTCCGAGCAGCTAGTTTTGCCTGATATTTAGCACATGACATGACATCTTTTTAGTAAGGTGGAAGAGATAGAGAAGAATCTTGATACTCGTGTAAGTGCCCAGCCTTTTAAGGAAACCAAGACTTTAGTACCAAGTGCATATGCACTGTAGGTCCATATCTCTCCCTACCACATCATTCATCGGGAGTTACTACCTCCATTTTTTTAACTTGTCGTTTTGGACGTTAATATGGTCTCTAATACACGTATTTGACCGTTACTTTTTCTAACTATATGTTACCAAAAAAATATAATGACATCAAAGTACTTTCGATGACAAATCTACTCATATAATTTTCTTACGACAAATCTAAATATTGTTTTTGAATTAATAGTCAAAGTTTTAAAATATTGACTACACGCATTCTAAAACGACATCTATTTGAGAACGGAGGGAATAATTACTAGTTAAATCACTTTGGGCCCTTTCTTTAGTATCGAACCATTGGGGTGGTTGATTCTAAAATCCTACCTTACCACTCTCCTCTAGTATTAAGGTCTATTATCAAAACCATTGGGAGCGCTCTTGCTGACAACAATTAATGCAAACTCTAGCTAGTTTGGACTTGGTTTGGAATATATGTAACAGGTCGTTTCAGAGAGGAAATTAACTTTGTAAGGAATTGGAAAATCTCTCTTCTTCAGGGCAACCGTATATAATTAAACCATGTTTTTGTTTAAAAAAATCGTAATGCAGGATGGAATAACACATCATTGTCACTGCTGGACCGGTAATAAACTGCTACGCATGTAATGTGTTGCACTAATTGTTTAGCACCACCAAATCTACTTCTCCGGAATGGAAGAGGCAAGAATCAATATATAGGAGAAAACAAGAGTTGGAGAGGTAAATAAAAGGGGCGTACGATCGAGAGGGGGGACGGAGAGAATTCCTCTCAAGCGCGCATTCGGATTATCTGCTGCATGAGAGAATCACTGTTTAAACAGCGGTTTCATTCTGTATGAACAGTACATATCAGTAGTGTCGTAGTAAACTGTAGCAATTGTATTGTTTATCTGGATACTTAGCGTTTGATCTAGACCGTTTGTTTTGGGTCAGACGATGGAAAGAATAACCTAATACAGATCACTATGCTCATGTGCGGATCCGCTTCCCTCTCAAGCACCTTGCGTGCACATTGGAAGGACAGGAATTAAAGCAGCAGGGAAGAGGAGCTGCTCCAACCCTATACTATAAGTACATCATTGCATCTGCATCTCTCTAATGAATTCAAGTAGCCCCTCTCTCATTACCACTTTAGTCTCATCTGACCACCTTTCGATTACTCTAATCTGCTTATTATATTCCTAACAAGTGCTCCTCGTTATTATATATATACTGCCAAATGTGGCCGTCACTAGAATGAGAACAAATGCATGCTTCGCTTTGCTGTGCTTTGCTTAGGATTTAATCACTCCTAATTAGCCCCCTTTTGTTCGTGCCTCGATTTCTTAGGGAAAAGAATCTCGCACTGAACAATCGTCAGTTCAAATGCCTCAGCGCTCGACAAATACTAATTGCTCTTTTGGAATCCTTTGTAGAGACGAGACGACTATTTTGCGCTCACATGTTTGCTCAACAGGAACAGACTGGGAATCTCTTCAGTAATTAGCTTGTGAATTAAAATGGAAAAGTCATACATATACTCCCTCCGTTTCTTATTATATGACGTTCTCTACTGCTTCAATCAACTACACGACGTCAAATATTTACAAACAGAACTACACAACGTCAAATATTTAAAAACAAAGGGAGTAACAGTTGGGCTAGCGCGGAATTACGCTTGCTTCTGATTTTAACCCAGGGAATTATCCCCTCCGATCCTCTGTATGTACAAAGTAGCAAAGCAACAAAGTAAAGAGGCAGCTGGAGTATTAGCTGATTTGAGTGATTCACCAATTAGTACAAGAGAAGAGAGGAGACAGCCGTCGTCCAGACAGAGGAGAGGAGACGACTCAGTTCTCATTATGTGGAGTTTCTTTGTTTTCTTCTGATCAGGGTTACAGAAGATCGAAGGTATATATTTATATTTCGATTACATATTTGACTTGAACGTACACTCTCACTTTCCAACACGGCATCTTTTTTCACCTTGTTATATATGAACCATACACAACAAGGTCATTTTGATGCTTGGCGCACTGCCGATGGCGCACACCTACTACTGGCGCACCAAGATGCCCGAGACGACACGGTACACGACGCTGGTCGCCAAGAACGCCAAGCAGGCCGCGACCGACATGTCCAAGGTGCTGCAGGTGGAGATCATCAAGGGACAGGCCGCCAACGCGGAGCCTGCCAAGGCGGTGGCATTCGGGATTTTCTCCGGCGAGTTTCTCCGCCGGCACGGGCTCCACGCATCAAACAAGTCATTACTCGCCTCAGGAGCATTTTGGATATTCCTTATCTTAAAAGCTACAGCCAGCCTAACCAAAAATCAAACAGCCAAACACCGTACCCATTTAGCCCAACCATTCCTGCAGCTCAGTCGGAGGAAGCTGCTTTTCAGAAAAGCTAAATCCGTGCCAAACAGGCCCTCTCCAGTTAACTGGTGGTCAATCACGGTGAGAGCTAGTATAAACATCAAGTACTTCTAGCTACTGCACGGATTAAAGTAGAGGCGCTGCCCCTTCCCTTTGCAAGGTCCTTGAGAATATGCCGACCGGGGGAACAAGCCAAGGGGGCACCTGCCCTTTTATTTGCACAAGTGAAAGATAAAGCATGCTCCAGACATTGTAGTATGCGTCTCTTGTAGCCCAAGCTTTTAATTTGCACTGTTGGAGCCCTAGGCTGACAGAGATTAAGGGCCTTTTCGATCTCCATACTACCACAGTGTTCACAGATCACACCCACTGGTCATGCATCAAGTTCCTCCTAGCTAGTGCCCATGTATAATTCCCTCAAGAATAGTACAATCGTCTCTAGCCAGCTGCTTACCGCGTGCATTGCTTCCAAAACGATGGATCAAATTAGAAGACCGATGGAGTGGATCGAGCAGCTAGCCAACGAGGTCCCCCAGAATGTGCCCGCATCCAAACTGCTGCTGCTGCTGCTGGTAGGAGACATCGCGCCGGAGTCCCAGCGTCAGGGACACCGCGCCGAACCCTCCCATGTCCGCCGCGGCCCCGAAGCTCATCATCACCTGCCCGCCACCGCCAACCTGAATGTCCATCGGTGGCGGTGCCGCGTCCAGGTATTGTCCCAGCATCTGCTGCTGCTGGCGGTGGTGGCCGCCGCCCACGGCCACGGGAGGTGGGAGCGGAGGCAGCGGTCCCGCGGTGTGGTTGGACAGGGCGGCGCCAGGATTGGGCCGGTCCGACGAGGCGTTTGTGTTGGCCGAGCCGCGGGTCTCCAGCATGTGGATCTCCTCCACCATGGGCTTCCACAGCCGAACCCGCGCGTTGATGAACCAGTTGGACACCTGCATGCATATATATACATGTATTGGAGAAGCCGAAGCGGATCGATCGGGTGGGTAAGGAAATGCATGCATGTTGCAACAACCGCCAATCATCCATTACAAAAACCCATGCATATATCGTACGTGTAAGCCAGCCCATACCTGGTTCCGAGAAAGGCCGGTCTGAGTAGCCAGCATGTGCTTATCTGCGTCGGTTGGATACCTGAAATCAACATCCAAAACAGCCTGGCTCATTGCTTCAGTTTCATGCGCCCTGGCTACTTTTTACACAGAACAATACCAAACAAACAAATTTGGGTGGTTCTCGTGTGAGAAGACAACAAGACGCTAAAATAAACACACACACAGAGAGAGAGAGAGAGAGAGAGAGAGAGAGAGAGAGAGAGACACACACAGAGAGAGAGAGAGAGCGAAATGGCCACAAGAAACAATTTGATAGAAGGGAGGGAGGGAGTTGGTTCTTACGGGTGAAGGAAATGGTCGAAGAGCCAGGCCCTCAGCACGGAGACCGCACGCTCCGGTAGGCCCCTCTGCGGCCTCCACACGGGTTGGCTGGTCTGGTCTGTAAGCCCTGACGACCTTGCCGCAGACCTGCCTCCACTGCTACAACTCGGCAGCGACAGGAGCTCCTCTCCCAGCAGCCTACTGGTGTGCTGTATCTGGCTCGATATGATGCTCCTCACGCGTCGGAAGTGCCTGGAGATGGCCTTGAGGACGCATGATGCATAAGGGGTGGCGCAACTTAGCCCAGGAACCGATTCGAATGAGGACACCACCATCTGCATCTGTTGGTTGTATTGCTTGTACCTTCTGCATACCTGCAACCCAATCTTATCGTCACTTGGAATACATAATACAACGTTTCTTTCTTAAACTTCTCCCTCGCAAAAAAAAAGAAGATGTTATACTTCAAAGCTCTCCCTTTTAAAAGAAAATTGAAACCGAAACTACATCGTGTTCAAGCAAACATATTATGCAACCAAAAAGATGATAGTACCAGCTACACGTTGTTCTCAACATCGACTGACATGGAAATTCCTCATTAAGTATGCAGATATTCGTACAAACATGCATTCGAAGAACAAAAATCATGTAAGGCAAGATCGCACAGGTGGCACTAACACCGGAATTATCGGGCGATATCTCTTGAAAGTGGACATCGACAAGGACATATACGGCCAAGTCGGCATATATGGCACAGTTTTTGGGATCTGAGAAACCCTACGTCGGCCTCATATAGGACTCTTGGGCGCCGCAAAAATGCAAATTTTTTACATGGCTGGCTGTCCAAGAACGGCCACCAACGGCGGACATTCTAGCAAGAAGACACGTGCCAAATGATTTTGGGTGCCTGTTTTGTACAAACAAAACAGAATCAGCCCCCATCTGTTTCTCAATTGCGTCTACACAAAAAGGGTTTGGAACGCTGTAGCAACATGGGCACAGCACAAACAGCATGCTACCTACACAAGGGGACGCTCATGAGACGGTCCTGGATTGGTGGTTGGCAATATCGCAAAGAGCAGTGGCCACGGTAGGAAGGGTCAAAGTTCATTAATCATCTTGATACTGTGGCAAGTCTGGAAAGAAAGAAATAGACGGATCTTTCAGCACCAAAAGAACAAGGTTCGGGAAGGTAGTGATCATCAAAGAAGAAGCCAACAACAACAAAACCTTTGATCCCAAACAAGTTGGGGTAAGCATCAAAGAAGAAGCCAGGGCCTGGAAAATAAGCGGCGCAAAAAAATTAGTGGGCTAGTTACCGGCAGGAGATGTGGTGCTTTCATGAAGATCAGCTCAACAAAGGGGCGATAGGGCTACGGTGAGACCACAGCTCATGTCGGCTAGGGAGGGCGAGCGTGACAAGGGAGAACTGGCTCGACGTACCAGAGAACCACCTCTGGAGCTGCAGTTCAATATCCGACAGTATGTCACTAGAAAATGCAAGGCGGAAGCTATGATCAGGGACTCGATGTGAAGGCTCTAGAGTCCGGAGCTGACTTCTCTGTACCCGGAAAACATCTCAACACTATCAAGGGGAGCAAATCACACCGAGTGAAGGAGGAGGAAGAATGGCCACCTCGGAAAAGGCTCTGTGCTCACGGGGATGACGATGAAGTTCGGACCAAAACCGGCAAAAGGGCAAAGCATGGAATGCGCCATTTTCAAACCGCACAAGCAAAGCAAAACAAAGAAACAATCCCTAGGGCACATAAAGAGGGGCGGCAGAGAATGGCGAGTCCTGGACAGATGGTTTTTTTGGTTTCGATGATTTTATTTCTTTCCACATTCAGTTTTCATCGAGGATTACGTATGTAAGATCGGAATTTTTTGTACTTTGGGTTTTCTATGTGCCTTTAATGCAGCAATGGCAGCTCTCTTGCCATTCTTTTTTTTTAAAAAAAAAAAAAGAACAAAAATCAAATCCAGTAGTGCAAATCTGCTTGTTGTTGCAAACCAGGGAGCTAAGAACTCCTCTATATTATTATTTCTCTCGTATAATTTCACGTTGATCATCTGCCAATTTGAATGGTCATTTTGCAAATACCACATCACATGTTACATGTCTCCACTATTCATAATTCATATACCAATTCTTGATCTACACCTGTGATGCCGCACAAATCACAGGCGTTAGAATGGAAATAGAAGTCCACATCTACTACAATGGATGAACTACCATGTAAAAGGCAAACCTCCATTAGATAAAACAGTACACACATCTCCAAACAAAACTAGTGGCCACAAAAATCAACTTACACTTAAGAAAATGTCAATTGCCTTACATTTGGCAAAACCATTGACAGTTTTAGGTGTAGAATACTAGTAGTAGGAACAATGGGAGGTAGCAAGAAAACTTAAGCTCAGCTCAAAATTATAAAAACAAAGGGTCAAATCCGTCGTAAACCTTATAATTAAACAAGACTTGGAGTTTCTATATTATTGTCCAGACTTGACCATTTTAAATAACCAATCCAAGGGCATGGTCTACTGCCATCAATTGTAAGTTTTACCAAATATTAGAAGAAATGTATGCAAAAACTTACCTCTACTGAGGGTTTTCAAATGAAGGGGGGGGGGGGTGCGGTTTGGCCGAAATCGGGAAGTTTCGGCCAATTGGTTCATCAACGTGTGGGCATACTTGCAGTACTGCCTCCTATTTTGGTACAAAACTTCCAATTTTGCAGACAACATTATTTTTGGCCATGTATTTTACTACAATAGTGCATTTTTTTCCTATCTAAAATCTATCCTAAAGAGGTACATTTTCCAACTTAAGATAATACATTCTCATATTCTAAGCTGCCTCCTGTTTGTACAAATCTGGCCTCTTACTTGCTAATGTTGCCACTTGTTAGCCACCTATACCGCAATCTCCGTCATCTCGCGTTAATTTTGACCTCACCTTTAACCTGTCGGTAAACTACTGTATCAAATTATCAATGACTACTATGAACCCTACGAACCACATCAATTTGCTGAACTAAAAAAAAGGTGCAACAGGGGGGTTTTGACTAAATATTTTTGCAATAGGCTTGCCGCCGGAGAGGCCTAGTTTATAGAAAACTGACGGTTTCCTGTCTTCTAATATCAGGTATCACATATTTTTATCCTGAGCTTAATCCGTACCACAGCCTAGTGTTCGTATGACAATATATGCAAGACAAGTACTGCTCCACAAAGTACTTTCGATGAAGACAAATGCGGTGATTGATAGATTCTCTGGCAAGTCACATAAGTTTAGACATGAACACTAAATATATGAGTGCTCACCAATCACCGCAAGAGTACCACATATGAATAGATCATCTTGGCGGAACACAATCTGAAATGTTGCATGCCCCTACTAGATCTGTATATACATGTGATCCAAACATGACAATTACTTTATTACTAAAAAATGACAGCAGAATAAAACAAGCAATACTCTTATTAATCGCCAGAAATTAAAATGGTAGGAGTAACATTAGGCAGCTAGGCAGGCAGGTCTATATAGTAGCAGTTTCTTCAGCAAATTAACAGCTTGGACAAGAGGAGCAACCCATTTCTGCCATTTCATCTTTTGTACTGCAAGCATCAAAATGTTACTGATTCTACTACATCGATCTATAGAGAATGACGCAACATGAAAAAATACAAGATATATAGCATGAAATCACCACCCAACCGCAGCATAAATCCAACAAGTACGGGCACATGACATGCATGCATAATCACACGCATAACATATTACAAACATGTAGCAGTAACATACTAACATGGCAATTCAGAAGTGACAACGGTGTTTGAGTATATGTATATGTATATGTGTGTGTATATATAGGAAAATAGTACGGTACTCACCTCTTCCTGCATGTAGAGCAGCTTGGCCTTCTTCTCCCGGAACTCCGGCCGCTGATGCTGCCGGTCGCCAGTGTCCGTGGAGCTGCTCAGAGAGGACGGCGACGCCAAGGAGGAACCCGCGACGGCGCCGGCGCTCCCACTGGTGGCCTCCGCGTCCACCAAGGCGGCGCAGATCTCGTCGAGCAGCTGCTGCGCCGGCCTCAAGAACCGGGAGCCCTTGAGCACCGCCGCGTAACCCGTGAACGGGCCGAGAGGCCGCACCTCCCCCGCAGCCGCGCCCACGACGCTCTGCAGCGAGCCGCCGTACGCGGACGGGAGCTCCTGCGGCGCCGGCGAGAGCGTCAGCGAGAGGACGGCGGGCGGCTGGGTCGTGAACCCGCGGGCCTCGTCGTGTTCCAGAAGCTTGGCGCGCGCCCACGGAGCCGACGCGTCGACGTACTGCGACGCGAGCCAGTGGTCTGTGGGCGCGGGCGGTGGGGGATGCGGAGGCGGAGGCGCGACGACGGCGTGAAGGTAGCCGAGGTCGGCAGCTTCATCGTAGGGCGGAGGGAGCATGACGTCGGCGGCGGGCGGGAAGCGGAGCTTGTCGCGTCGGCTGCGCTGGGCGACGTGCGGCGGCGGGTGGCCGAATCCGGCAGGCGCAGTACTCATGATCTATATATGGGATGGATGGAACTGCGGGTGTGATGGATCGAGATTATGTATCTGGAAGAAGAAGAAGGATAATCCACATATATGGAGAAGGAGCAGAGGAGAGGAGAGAGAGGGTGGGAGCTCAGCTAGAGAAAGCAAAAGATCTATGCTGTGCTGTGCTGGGAAGGGCTCAAGCCGCCCGCCCCAAGAGGAGGGCGCTGCAGCAGTGCACGCGGCAAGGCGGATTTCTTTTCCCTGTGCCTTGCTTGCTTGCTTTTATACGTACGCCCATACCTGCCTTTTCATTTCATCTGATCCTTCGTCAATGTCTCTAGGTTGTAATCGAGCCGATCTCGACCGAGTCTGATCAGTCTCGAGCTTGGATCTGGGCTTTAGCCGAGCTCGAACGGTCGTGAGTTGAGTTGGGGCCCGAGTTTGCAGTTGAGCTCGAGCTCGGCTCGGCCTAAGCTCTACAGCAGTCCGCAACATGCATTAATTTTCAACGATTAGAAAAGCTTGAGTAGGCTTAAGAGAAGCTTGGCAACAGTCAACATATAGCAATTTTCACCAAGATACGAGGGTTATTCGAGTAATTTTTAACAAGATAGAAAGATTATTCGAGGAAGCTTGACGACATTCCATAACCTACAGGCTACAGATAGGCATTAAAAATAACGAGCTCGATTGAACTATTCGAGCTGAGCTGGGCTCGTGGCGAACTTATATCGGACACGAGCTCGATTTGTTTGGAGCTCGTGCCCTTGCGAACTTTTTGTTGCAGCCCTACGTGTCTGCATCTCAATAATACTCAACCTCTCTCTCTAGCTCTCACTGTCCATGTCTGCAGTGCATCTCAATAATGCTCAACCTCTCTCTCCTCCTCAATTCCAACCTCAATGGTACTAAAATCCGTGGTGGCGCCTACCTGCTTAGCTTAATTTTAGCTTACTCCATCCTAGTATGCATGCTGGCTAGCTGCTGCTGGTCACGAGTCAGCGAGGGTTGTCCTCGCTGTTCCACTGTAGATAGCTTAGTGAAGGTTGGATCTCAATCGTCGATTCATCAAGGTTAGTTTTTACTTAATGCACATACAACTTGCGAGGAAACACCTACCAAATTGCACAGAACATTGTGAAGTATTACATCGGCATATTTTTTTTATACCATATATCATTAAAAATGTGTTTATCCTTTTATTTTATAATGCGCATTTTAGCTAGGCACGGAGATTAAAGAGATTGCAAAACCAAGAGAAAGATTAGAGAAAGTGTCTGTGTTATCCATGCTATAGAATATATTGGGAATGAGAGAGAGAGAGAGAGAATAGTTTGTAAGGGGATACTCGTAAATGTGGAGGGAGAAGATGTGGTAAATAAGAGCAAAGAAGTGAAAACACCAACAAATCCGCATGCCTTATATTTAGAAACGAAAACCGCAAAAACTATATCCTTATATTTTGGAACGGAGATAGTCCGGCATATATCGTTACAAAATTTGTTTAATTAGCCATGACATCCTAATGTTGTTTATCGTCTACCTTATGTTCATTTTTTTTTGGCAGTAAATCGTGTGCAATAGTAAAGATATTACGACCATTTTTCTTGTTAGGATTCAAACGTGTAGTGTCGTAATGATTGGAAATTTAAAATAAATACCCTTTTAAGGTACACTACTTACCACCTGCTTCTTTTTACAGTAGTACACCTATATGTATGCGCACATTAGTACATATATATATACATTTCCCCTATATACTACTAGTATTTGGTGTTTGATTTTTGCTATAACCTTGGCGGAGCAAAATAATCAATTCTGACTCCGTATTTAAATTCGATATATGAAATTCCATGAACTACGCACTTTAATATAAATTTCGGAATTTTATTTGAAGGATTTGATGTTTTATTGTATTTTGAATTTAAAATGCTTAGTGGGGATATAAGCAAGTACTTATGTAGTACAGTGTTGACATTTGCAAAATATAGACAATGATATTTTATCATTAATTTCCTTGAAAAAGATAATTGTCATTAATTACTTACCTTATTAATAGTCATGCCTTTTAATGAGATGTTCCTTGATATTGCATACTACCCCTCTGTTTCACTATATGTGTCAATGGTCTCCAGAATATCCGTTTTAATATATTTGTCCATTAATTAAGAGAATTTTTGTCCTGTAAGGGAATTTAGAATGTAGTTGTTGTACTTTTCTCTCTCTCTACCCCTACTTAATTTTTTGAAAGATATTAAGTGGTTGTGATATGTCATTTAATAGGAATATGTATGGTCATTTTTTATTAAGTATTTATTATATTTAGTACTTCCTTAGTCTGTGTGTATTATGGGTTGTGAACAAATATAGTGAAAACAGAGAGAGCAATATCTCCTTGTCTACTGTGCAGTAATTGACCGTACTAGCCTTTGAATAGTAATTAACATATATCCACCCTTAGATCCATAACAATTTGGGTGTACAAAAAAAAAGAGGGGTGAAATTGATGATTTGTCACCGCTAAGACCTGTTTTAGGATTTCCCACTTTCAAGTTTTGTCTCGATTATTTGTCACCGTAGGTGGGGTGGAAAAAAACTCATTAGTAAGGCTCGTTGGCTCGGTTTAAAATTACTTTAATTACACTCGTTAATTGGTTAAATATTAAAATAAGCTAATTTCAAATGGAATTGGATTTCGCTCTGACTCAGCTCGGCTCGTTAGCTCGTTTCTAAAAATACTTTCAAACTATAAATAAAATAATATTAAATCAAATTATGACAATTTCAAAAATACTCGGTAAAACAAGTGTCTGACTCGATATCCACCCCTGCTGTAAGCCACAAATAGTTTATTTTGCCACTGTTGTCGTATTCCGGTATTTCTGTCTCTCTTTTTTTCATGGCCTGAAATCACCAGTGGTAAGCCCGTTTTGAGTTTTGACCCTCCCCCTCTGATTCAGCCTAGCGCTCTACCCAGACCAAAACACACACACGACACACTCCCCCAAACTGGTTGCAAATTTTGGATCGGCCATGGCTGAACCAGCAAGTGGGCATTGGGCAAAGAATGTGGTGAAGGCCGTCTACTCCCGGTCAGCCGGTTTCCTGGTCCTAATTGGTCGGCGGCGGCCGCCTAGTG
Organism: Ampelocalamus luodianensis; assembly: GCA_036346255.1. Classification (NCBI taxonomy): domain Eukaryota; kingdom Viridiplantae; phylum Streptophyta; class Magnoliopsida; order Poales; family Poaceae; genus Ampelocalamus; species Ampelocalamus luodianensis. The sequence continues at coordinate 490,776 of CM070632.1, read as the reverse complement.
GAGCTCGTGCTCCTAATCCTACCTGGTTCATCTATAGCGTATGGATGAATACAACAAAATCAATCAAGTACCTAGCTTGGGAATGGAACGATCCTTAACCTCGTGCTTACGGTTGCGGTTGAAGCTTCCATTGGTCACCGACTCACCGGTTGGGAGGAGCTAGGCGCTGCTGCGGTGATGAGACCCGATTGGCCACTGAAACAGAATTGGACGGAGATGAGGACCATTTGGACGGCAACATCGGCGAATTGGGCGGCAACATCGACTACGAGGCGGCTGATGACATTGGCAGCTGCCAGTGACCGGATTGGGATGAGCTCGGGCGCGCCTGCGTGAATGGGGTAGAGAGAGAGAGAGAGAGAGAGTGGACTTTGGCTTGGCCTGGGTAGATCGAAACAAAGGGGACTCCACTAGCTAGCTGGTGCTCCCTCCGTATACCTGTCGTCGTTCCTCGCCATGCTTAGGAAGACACGACGAACCTTACCTAGCCCGGAAAGGATCTATCTCATTCTCTCTTGCAGCATGCAGTCTGTCCTGCTTCCCCATCCGCATCCGCATCCGATTTTATTTGGGCAGGCATCGCATTGCCGCGCACTCAACTGCACTGCACACTGCATGCATTGCATGTAGTATGGCCAGTCCAGTGTACAGTCAGCACAGGCACAGGCACTCCTAGGCTCCTAGCTAGCTGGCTAGGAAGAAAACAGACAGAGATATTCCCGGGCGGACACTGTAGCTAGCTACCTAGAAAAAGAGCGAGCTAAGCAACTGTGCATGGCCGGGCGCAAGCTAGCTACTGCTTAATTGTTTACCGGCCATTAGAGTCGCAGTCACACCGCGACACGGTACGATACGACACGACGATCGACCAGCTGAATACTCCTGCAAATTATACCACGCAACATTCAGGAAGTTTTAGCTGTGTTGACGTATTTTGGTCCTGTATCTATAAGAGTAGCTGTTGCCAAATTTTATTTGCAAAAATGACCCCTCTAACATAGGTCTTCTCCGCTGACACGTTCCCTCCTACCGTATGGTGGCCGTGTGGTAAGAAAGGACGTGTCAGGCGAGGAAGATCTGTCGCACAACCATATCATTTTTGCAAATTTCACACGAAAATGTTCATTCTTGCAATTATGGGGATATGTATGTACACATTAGGGCATCATACATTATTATGAGTAGCAGCTAGTATGCACTGTGATCCACATGTGCATGCAGCTAGCTATATATACTGTTATGTCCTGATGCTAGCATAATCCTAGATTTTCTTTTGTTTGTAGACAGATAATAATTAGGAATCTAGTTAAATACTATAATCAACGCCGTGATAAATTAAAAGAACTATTTAGTACATGTACATTTTCGGTGGCTTTGACCCCACACATATGGAGTAATCGGGTTAGAAATGATTATCTTAGTGTAGTTACTCATGATGTCAATGAAAACTGAAAAATAGAGAAAGAATTCTAGAATTCAAACTAATTGATGGAGCACACACAAGTGAGAATATTGTGGACTGTATTATTAAAGTTGTGGAAGACTTTGGTCTTACAAACAAAATATTTTCAATAACTTTAGACAATGTCGCCGCAAACTCTAAGGTAATGGATATTATCACTCCATTGTTTAGCACATATGTTGAATCCTATATTTACTTTTGTATAGTTTAGAAAATTTTTTGTATTTTTTTTGTAATATTTTTTTGTCGTTAGATATAAATCTAAAGGTGGGAACAAGTGACTGAAAAATAACAAATTTTCAGGCAACTTACACATAGACAATCCCTTTATTCAAACACATTGTCGTAGCACCAATGGTAATGCACTATTGACTGAGCATGCTGCTGAGAAGATATTTCAGTTTTTGAAACTTTTTTAACTACATATTGCTTTATTCGTTGTGTATTATCCAACATCTCATATAATTGTGCATATTATTCTACAAATTGCTAGTCACTTGAAGGCACGTGAAAATAAAATAGTCTTGCGTGAGGCTATCGTTGCTATAAAAACTAAATACTTTAAATATTGAAAAAAATCCTATTCCTATTCCTATTTGCATTTATATTTATTTTAGATTTTAGAGCTAAAACTCAATGATTTGTTTGTGGTTTTGAACTTCTTAGTAATGCTACGTGGCTATACTATTTTGATTATTTTGCATATATTTATGCTAAATTTTTTGATGGTATAAAAGTAAGTTAGTTTTAAAGAGTTCGGTTGCAACGAGCTTTGGCCCCCACAGGTAACGAGAAAATGTGCTGAGGAAAATGGTTCTTCGCAGGTGTTTAGATCGCGGTATCTTTTCAAGCAATACCAATCGACTAATAAGGAGTGGTACAGCCATGCACGGCAGAAAGAAAGTAGGAGAAGAGTGAAGGGGGGAGAGGTGACGTCACGTGGCCTCCGGGGTTACAGGTGCAGTGAGTGGCAGGCAGAGTCAGTTAGCAGCAGTGAAGGTAAAGAAAGATGGTGGCATCTCATTTCTGATCCTTATGCATCGCTGTCTGTGTAGTTTGCGCGCTTTTTTACTGCTTGCCCGGGCCAGTGGATGCAGCAGCACACTCAATCAGCAGCACTTGCAGACTGCTAGTACTATCAGAGAGAGACAGACAGAGAGAGGAACAGGAACAGGAACAGCTAGGTGAACTTGTGAAATGGGGTAAAGTAAAAGTGGCCGGAGAGGGAAAAAGGATAAACTGGCAAGAGCTAGCTTGCGTGCAGCAGCAGCAGCTAGCGGCCGCACTAGACGACCTGACCTTTCCTTGTGTTGTGCCCCCTGCTTTCTAGCTTTGGTTTCTACCCGGCCCAGCGAGGCTCTGGTCTGCTCTGCTTTCCTTTGTTTGGTTGCTTCCCGCAGTTTCTCTCTCTCTCGAGTTCCCTCTCTCTGGGCGCGAGCAGATAATCACAGTACTGTAGTAAAAGGCATTGGATTGGACATTTGGACTGGACGGGATGCGGTTTGATCTGACTGTCAGCGCCACAGCACAGATGGAATTAGAATTAGAAGATGGTCATCACAACCACTGTTTGTGGCTGAACTTTCAGTGATCGCTATGAAACTGCAGATATATAAACACACTACACTGGTTCCCCGTAATTATGAAAGAAGCATCATTCAGGTGTAGTCCTTGCAAATTAAGAAAGCATAAGCATTCTATCGATCAGTGGATTCGTCAGGATAACATGATTCTTGCAGCATATATTGCAGTGTGCGCGCGCGCGCGCCTGCGCATCAGTGCATGCATGCTTGTTGGAGCTTGCTGCTCTTTCCATGAATCAAAAGCGAGAGTACCATATTTGCGCAATCATCTGTAGGATAGGTGCTGTGGGAGCCATTTTTGCGGAGATGTGAATGGATCCTTTATACCAGCAGCTAGTGCGGTGGTGTTGGAGGGTATTACAGACAGGCACACGATTGCATTGCAATGAAGCAAGCAATATCGCTTGCACTCACTGGATTGCTGCGTTCCGAGCCGAGGTGCAGCGCTGCATCGGATTCCTTGGAGATCATCAGGAATCTCACGACCGTAAACAGATGGCCGTACCGCATATGTAGCATGATCACCAGGAGGTTAATTCCAGAGCACAGCTGCTGGAGAAATGTTGGATTTGCTCACGAAGGTCGGGACTCCAATGGCGACTCAGGCACACTGTCTAGCTAAGCAGCGAGTGTACTAGCGCCAGGTCGCCATATTCAGCTCTCCTTGCCCGCCGGAGTTTATTCATGTACCTTTGATCACTGCGCTGCTGCATATACGCTTCTTAATAGTAGCAGCGAGATAGAGTCAGGTGCATGGCAGAAACAACAAACGAAAGCAGCCGAGCTTAGTGCGCTGTCGGATTGGACGGCCTGGATCTCTGCATGTGTTGGGAGGGACTGTGTACTCTCTGGGCGGGAGCGGGAGCGGGAGCGGGAGCGGGAGCGAGCGATGGATGTGCAGCGGCAGTGGCGGATGCAGAGCGTGAGAGCGGGCGCGGACAGGAGGAGGATCTTATGCGTGTTGGCGTTGCGACTCTGCTCTGCTCCGCTCCCAGCACACGCATATTATCCTCGATCGTATTCGTGTCGTCTCCTCGCTCAATCTGCTGCTCCTCGATCTATGCATAGCATGCTTTTGTTTCCTACCAGCAGTAGCTTTTGCCTTTGCTTGAGAGTTGAGAGCAAGCTAGCGTTGGTTTGGTCATTTACCCTGCCCAGATTGTAAATCAAGTGACGGATAGCTAGCAGCAGCTGCAGCGCTAGTGCTAGCTAGCTCAGGGCGTGAGCACTGTGCTGCAGAGTAGATCATTGCTTCTGGCCTCCTATAGCTTTCCCCTCCCGTTGATGGTATGTAGTACATCTTATCAGCTGTCAGCTCTTGGCTGGCCTCGCCGGCGACGAGTGGCGGCGGCTCTCACCCGCCCGGCGGGGTATGCATTGGCCAATGGCCGGTACCAGTACCACTACTATATATATATATATACACACACCAGAGACCACTGCAACGGCCATGGTCAACGCGAGATCAGAGTGCAAGGGGAGGAATCACAAAGACGTACGTTACGTAGGACAGCTGCATCCATCAGACACATGCTGATCGTATGGTGCGAGAAGAACCCCTGGACGTCCGGCGGAGCTGGCTGGCTGTCCGACGGATCGGAGCGCCGTGGACTCCGCCGCGAATGGGCCGAATCGAATCTTTTGCGTGGCCAGGTTGAGGTCCAGATGCGGTGGCAGCCGACGATGCTACAAGAGATCCAGGACAGCCGTGACCGTCAGATGCTAGCACAGAGACCGATCCATCCATCGCTCCATATACCAACCTGCATGCAGAAGCAGTGCCACTGCCATCCATACAGAAGCTACCTAGCTGCAGTAACTTTGACTTGGACTGACAGGGCGTCACGGTACTTGACCAGCACTAATTAGTACTCCATATACTCCTATGGTACTACTGGTACTCCACTCAGACAATAAAAACATGTTGTCTTGAACATGACACCGTCACTAAAAAGCTACTTTGACCTTTAATTTATATTGTGATATATTTATAAAACCATTAAAAATATAATATTATCAAAGTATTTCTCAAGATAAATCCACACGTAATTTCCATGTATCAAACCTAAATATTTTAAAAGATATCGATAACTAAAGTTTCGAAAGTTTGATTACATGTACTCCAAACCGTCATGTGTTTTGTGACTGAAGAGAGTAATATCGACCGTCACCGGAGTAACTCCGTAGTACTAAGGATGTGTTCTTGCCATGCCTAACCTTAGACATGTTGCAACTTATTAAGTCGGTGTTTGGTTGGTTGTCACAATTACGATTTGTCGCACTTTATTGGCCTACGAAGGTACATATAATCAGGCTGATTTGCCCCCGCTGAAACCTCATCGTGATTCATGCTCCTGAGCAATGTCTTCCTTATCTTTGGCAAAAAGGGTCAGGGTTTGGGTTCACCATCACGGGATAGGAGCAAGGGGGTAGGCGGCAGGACAACAACGGGCGAGACTAGCGAGATAGGGGTGATAGGCGGTGGGCCCGATGGCAGTGAGCCACCGGAGAAATGGACGAAGGGCATGTGGAGCTAGGTGGTGGTGGAGGAGTGGCGGAGGACGAGGTGGGTAGCGCCGACAACCAAGGCCATGAACGGCGATGGAGGATGGGATTAAATATGAGAGGAGGGGGTGATAAGGGTTGTTGGATCGATCTAGCCAGATCCAGCGGTGAGAAAATGTGAATTAGTAATACTACTAGCTACTAGCTAGTGACGGTATATGTTTTGAGCCGTGATCACGAGGGACAGATGGGATCAGACGGTGGGGAGCTAACAGGGCAAGGGGTATGCACGATCGGGACCGGTCGACGCCTCACTCATCAGGCATGCACAACACACTAGCACAGGTTGGAGATTTCGTATTCCCTCGCTAGCTAGCCTCCTTCGTGGGAGTGATCCGCATAATCTACCGGGATGTACGCGTGTCCCCAAATCGTACAACCAGCTGAATACCTTTAAATGAGTATAACTAGCAGGATGCCCCATGCATATGTACGACTAGACTTGTTTCAAAGTTTATAGTATCTATTGTAGGGGTGTTCCATCGTCACCAATGGCCTAGCAAAGAGCGAAACAAGCTAGCCCCTTTGGCACACGCAAAGGGGGAAAGAACGCCATCTCGCCACCTCGTCGAACTAGCCCATCGCCTCAGCCTTCTCTTGAAGGGGTCCCCCGGCCCGAAGGGGGTCTTTGGGCGAAGGACGAGGGGGAGACCTAGGCCCCGCTATGGAGCAAGGAGGATGAGCGCCAAAGATACCTGCAAAGAAGGAAAAGATCACAATGTCCCTGTAGTCGTAGGGCCTTTATAGGGGTATTGTTGTAATCTCCCACCTCCTAGCTTATAAGGCTATAAATAGGCCCTACTGTGTATCAAGCAGGAGGACTTCCCTTCGTGGAAAAATCAAACACATAAAGATTATCGTTCGTTCTTCGGAACTATTTCCCGCACTTCAGGGTCCTCAAGATCCCAACCCCCTTTCTAGTGGGCAGTGACCCGAGGTCTTCCACCTTTTACTGTTTGGTCTGTAACCACAACAATATCAAATGATACAACTTAGATACTTTAGAATATATTTACGTATCTCGTAGGCTACTTAGATTTTTAAGACACCATAAACATTAAAAATGACAATAGAAACTTCAGGAAAATACAACTTGGAGAATGTAAGAAGTATGAGTTTTGATAGAAGGAAATCATTGAGCATAATAAGTTGTTGGGAGTTCTTAGAAATATAACCACTCTTTATCATGCATGGATCATATAGTTGCATACCCCTATTCTTCATCCATTAGTTACTCTTTTTAAAATTGTATTCATGTACATATACCTCTATTTAATCTCATGCTAGCAATGCGTTGATTATGTGTGCGGAACATTATCTTATTAGTTTAAATGATATTAGAATATCTTACTCACACGTACATCGATGCACCATGGGCATCTACCTTGAACTTATCTTTCCTTACACGCCAAGTGATTAAACAAACCGTATGTCTTCTATCTCTTCTCGTCGCCACAACTTTTCTGCTTTAACCTCCAAGAACAAGCTCAATTCTTAATCAATCCATCTCAACTGCTACCCCATCCAATGCAATACTCTATCACATAGTTCTATACCAATTCTATCTAATTATTGCTTATTGCTGATTATTGCGATATCAATACGCATACATGTGCAATCATCGTCGATCCCTGCTTTGTCTGTCGTGCTATCTACGGTGGCGCCGAGCCTATTCCTTATAGCTGCATCATCTTTCCTCCGAGCTCTTTTGCTCTTCTGCCTATTTACGCTCGTGCCTCTATTCGTACGGCCGCATGCATGTATATACACATGCACGATGTTATACATGCTCGATGACCTCTTTTTCAGTGTCGATCGCTTCTCTTCTTTGACGTTTGACAACTCAACGTTGTGACTTCCTCACTAACTGCGGCTACCTCCCATCTTCACTGATGTTGGCATGTCAATATGACAATTTTAGTTGTTGTCTAATGATATGGAGAATCCTCTCGCCATCTCCCGTGACGTTGTGCAACTCACCAGCGATGACACGCTCTTAGCTACCCAATGCCCCCATGTCGTCTATAGCTCTTCTTCAATGCAAAGCTTTATCTCCTCCGTGCTAGGCTTCCCCCATCGAGCATCTTTGTCCACTGACTTCTTTAACAACATCGACACCCACAACTTGTCGTCGCGGGCCTTGACTCATTTGATTCCATCATTTCTCTTCAACAGCTCCGGCGAGCAGCATGACATTGTCTTTGTTGAACGGTTAAGGTGAGCAGCATGATATTATCCTCATCATTGTCGTCGTAGCCTCGGCCCTTCACTTCCCTATGTGTCAATGTCTTCTTACACGACAGATTAATGCCATTGCACTCTTTGTAGTCTCTGTAGGGATACGGGTAGGCTACGCTAGCCATAAAACAAAATTTCTACCACGTAAACCAGGATGCCAAGCAAGATATATGATCACAGATCATTACCACTAGGCGCGCAGTGCAGCGGAAGTAGAGTCGGAGTAGCCTAGTCCAACGATGAACGCGCCGATGTAGTGGTCGTAGATGATCGTCCAACGTTCTCGTAGTCGATCGTCTTCTCCAGCAGCTTCCACAGTTCCTTGTGAAGGAACAGCGACCGCAGTAGCGCCTCTACGGTATCCACACGTCCAGAGAAGGAACAACCGTACGTCGGTGTGCTAGCACCAAGTCGCACGGGAAGGCTCTCTCAAGAAGATGGCGGTTTAGGGTTTTGGTGAAACAACTCACGTATCTCTCTTTTTCACCCAAAACTAGCCTCAAGCATCTCCTTATATAGTGCCCTGTGTCGGATCCTATCCGAACACTTTTAACGAATCGTATTCGTTCTGGTTTGTTCCATCCCATTAAGTGTGTGATCCGTTAGGTTTATGTGTAATCGATTGTGACTCGGAAAACCTTTCCGATCACGAGTCGTAGCGGTCCCTAGCAGGACATAACGATTCCCGAATACACACAAATTATATCGGACGAACCTTAATGCAATATGATCTATGACTAGGTCCTCATCACTTACGACCGTGTCTTATCTTTATACGACCGATTCAGTTGATTTCACGACCATTCAGTAAACTCTACGACTGTGTTTCGACCACTCGTGATTTCGTTCGATTAGTCTACGACTTGCTCGTATCACCATACGACTTGTCCGGATCCGATCGAACTAAGCGACTTACTCTAGTATTCTCCTTTGCCTCACGATATCCGGTTTGAACTCCGTGAGATAGTGTGTCATCCATGGACTGCTCAATACTTTCTCGATCGAGTTGTCGGATAACCTTACGTGGTCGAACTCTTCGACCACTAGTGGCACGCCATGCACTTTCTTTATCCGACTACTTGAGGGCCCAAAGACATCTCTCCGTTATGTTAGGAGAGGCAAATCCCATATCCGACTCACCACATCCTCCGCATGTTTCATAGCATACCCAAAGCTACCTTTATAACTACCCAGTTACGAGTAGCGTTTGTCAACCCCTAAGAGTGCTATTACACATGTAGGGAACCTTGCTGATCTCAGGTCTAAGGATTATACATCATCATTGCTTGAGACCAACTAATGACACATAGAATCATAACAATCTCTATAGTGTCTCGAGGTGGGTCATTCCAACCCCATGTTCTCTAACATGTGTTTACATTATTGATTTGATATCCCCATATCCATGATGGGTGAAACATGATCATCAATCAATACATGTACTGGTCGTAGGGTCACTGGTGTTCCGATCAATGACATTCGACCAGGGATACTTTTAGAACGACATCATATAAGTCGAAGTGTTTCACCAACAAGTCACATACTCGTTGATCTTCAGAACTAATGATTCATTCAAGGAACAGAATAACATTTATTCAAGAACTCATAAACATAGACGTGATACAATCATCTCCAAGATTGCCTCTAGGGCATATCACCAACAGTCTCGTCCGACACCATTCGTGCTATCATCGTTATAACTTCTATTTTAATTCAATATTTAAGTTACTTTTTACTAGAGTTCATATACAAATCAAATTCCTAATTTTATTTAATCTATTCAGAATTTTAATTATTTAGAGATTTTACTTTGGAATTCATATGAAAATCAAATTGTGTTTTTTTAATATATTTTTTATCCAGAATTTTCAATTAGTGTTTGTTGGAATTTGTATAAAAATCAAGTTGGTAATTTTTTTTTGAATCATAATTATTTAGGGACTTCACAGTGGAATTCATATCAAAATCAATTTACTAATTTTTTTTTATTCAAAATTTTAGTTATGTTTATTAGGGTTTGTATACAAATAAAATTGCTAATTTAGTTAATTTATTATGTTTTTTTATGTAGGGATTTTAGTTTGGAATTCATATGGAAACCAATTTTGATTTTTTATTTTTATCCCGAAATTCAATTATCGTGTGTTGGAATCCGTATACGAATCTAAATTTTATTTAATTTTATTCTAAATTATTGTTATTTAGGAACTGTACATTGAAATTCGTATCAAAATCAGATTGCTAATTTTACTTTATTTTTATTTCATTTTTTTGAATCGTATACAAATCTAATTGCTTATTTTTAGTTTTAATTCCTAATTATATTTATTTAGGTATTTTACCTAAGAATTCGTTTGGAAATCAAATTACTGATTTATTTTTTCCCCAAATTTAATTTATCAAAATGGAAATTGTTTTTTTTTTAATTCTGAATTTTAGTTATTTCTGATGGGAATTCATGTACAAATGCAATTGCTAATATTTTTTAAATTTTTATTTAGGTATTTTAATTTGAAATCGTATGGAAATCAAACTGCTAATTTTATTTTAGTTTTTGTTCTAAATTTTAGTTATTTCTATATTCTACCTGACATTGACTTTTTCTTTTTAACCAAGGCAGTTATAATATGGACCCAGCACAATCGACGGTGTATATATTTCTCGCTTTGCTCTGATTGATGTGGAAATTTTTAGCCATTATGAGCGAAGTAATGGCTTCTTTTGACTTTACGTTAATAAGATAATATATATCAATGTATTGTAGCTGGCGAGGATTCTTGACTAGGTCAACCTTTTTGGGCAAAGTCAAATTTTCTGTCAAAAGAGGTCCACTTAATATAGACCCATCATATTATGATTATGAACTTACAGCCTTTATGCCAATTTATAAAGGAAATCTAAAATTCCCCTTTTTTACGGTCAAATTGGTCAACAACCAGTTTAGGTCACGAATAACCATCTATAGATATCATCCACCCAGCTATACGACCCTTGACAGTCACTGACCACTTAACTAGTCGAGAAACACCAACAATTACCCACGTGACTAGCGGGAAGATGGTTTTGGTGTATTTAGTAACTTACGACAGTTGACTAACGGACGCGACAGTTCAAAACTCTCCTGGCGAACGTGCGTAAAGATTAGATTCGTTTTTAGCGACATTAACTGTCACCCCTTTAATAACTATAAAGAAGGTAGCCCACGTTCTCAGTAAGAGAACTTCGTTCATTCATGGGTTGAATGATCATTACGATCGTATTGAAATATCCTATATATTCTTATACAAATATACATCACGGTCTTCATTTGATAACGTTCTCACATTATATTCGTGAGTAAGTTCAATTAGGAACCTTGTGTTATGATCATCGGTAACAAGTTAAAGTGTTTTTAGTATATGAATGTACTCCACTAGTAGATGCATGCGAGTCAGAGTAGAGAAGAAAAAATTATGTAGAGGAAGCAACCGAAGCAATTTTTCTTTTTTAAAAAATCACTCGGATTCGAGCTCAGTGAAGAGTGCGAGGCAGACGGGTGGGCCCCACGAGTGCTGATGACTGTAGTACGCGGGAGTGTAAGTGTACTCGCTTAATTTGTCATCTTGAGTGTGCTGCGCTGGCAGGGTCAGGGAGATGGCCGGAGAGAATCTACTGCAGAAACAGCAAGAGTGAGAGGCAGACAGGTGGGCCCCATAAGTGTCAGCCTCTGCTTCCAGGTGGGGCCGGGCCCTCGCCCTGCTCTTCCTTTTCTATTGGGTTTGGGTTTGGGTTTAGCCCGTGACGTCCGCCAGATTCCCTCCTGACCGCCTGAGCCTGAGCCTGAGCCTGAGCCTGAGCCTGAGCGGCCTCGTCGTCGTCGTCGTCGTCCCCTCTCGCGCGCGCTTGCAGCATTGTCTCTCACGCACACCCCCATTCCCATTCCCATTCCCATTCCCATTCCCATTCCCTGCTTGCTTCTTCCCTATCCTTCCTACCCTACCCTACCCTAGCCAGCTAACTCGTCTCCTCTCCGATCCTGCGCGCGCGCGCGGCCGGCGTCTCGAAGCCGCAACGCAACGCGCTTCTTTTTCTTCTTCTTTCCTTGTCCTCCGGCTCAGCTCCCCCCATCGATCGTCCCATCCGAGGAGCTACCTAGGTATGCGAGCTCCTAAATCAAATTCGCTCACTTTCTTATGCTAGTACTACTTCCAATACTAGCCAAGTAGCCATGCATGCCATCTTAATCTCAATGTGGCTAATTTTCAACCCAAATCTTCGACGATGCATATGTATACGCATGCATTGCCCAAACCACCCATGAATGGATAATTATTGAATAGAACGGGGTTATTTTCCATTTAGGGATCGAGATGCATGTTGGGCATAGCAAATTAAGCAGATCTGCATCCCGCCCTCGATCCCTCCCTCCACCCACCTTGCACCTGTACTAGTCAGACCGCCTTTCCGTCAATTTATAATTAATTATTATACCCCAGCCGTATTGTTTTCTTAATAATTTGTTGTACTTAGGCATACATCAATGGGTAGACGGGACGGCGAGATTAATTGTTTGACCAATCTGTAGTCGGTCGGTGCATGCCCTTCCTTTTCTTCCTTGAGCACCTTTTTCTTTGTTTCCATTTGATTTGATTTGATCTGATAGTAAGTAAAAGGCAGGCAGCATCTTGATGAGAGGAAAAATTCACTGTCCATCCATTAGAATTAGAAATTTAGAATGGGGAGGAGATAGAGATACTGAGAGAGATAGTGGAAGGCAGCATCTCGATCAGAGGAAAAACTCACTGTCCATCTATTAGAATTAGAAATTTAGAATGGGGAGGAGATAGAGATTCTGAGAGAGATAGTGGAAGGCAGCATCTCGATCAGAGGAAAAACTCACTGTCCATCTATTAGAATTAGAAATTTGGAATGGGGAGGAGATAGAGATACTGAGACAGATAGTGGAAAGCAGCTAGCTAGCTTGTGCAAAGAAGCAGCTTGGAAAGGGCACCTGACCTACCCCCACCTTCCGCTGAAGCAGTTTGGGAGGCAGAGAGAGAGAGAGAGAGAGAGAGAGAGATCATTGTTCCATTCTATTCACTCTCCCTCCCTCCCTCCCTTTCTGTCTCTCGCCCTTCAATAGAGTGGCCAAATCCCTAGCTAGTAACAGTTGGATGCCAAGTCTGCACTACTACAAGTCCAGCTTACACACTTTCTGCTCAAAGTTATTTCCGCCTTACCATCTGAACCTACCTTTGGCTTTTGGGGCCAGTCAGTTGGATGAACGGAACAATATCGATCGCCCCCTTGTATTAGATGCCACCATAACATGCATCCTCATTTGTTCATCCATCTTCTAGTTATTGTGTCTTTGTGTGGGGGTGGTGTGGTATCACCTATTGATGTTTGTCTTTGCGTTTCAACTGATGACTAGTATATAGCTAGACTGAAGCCAAAAGAAACTGATGATTACATACGAGCAAGATGATGATGTGCTTCGCTGGAGCTTTAACCCTTTCCACGATCCATATGCCAACTCTGCTGCTTATTGCGGAGCAAACGTTCAGCATGATGCCAGTTTTTACATTGGCTGTTACGCCAGAGAAGGTAGGCTCTTGACTTTCTAGTCATGTTGTTACCAGTTTTTATTTTAGGTGAACGAGCTCTGCTGGTTTTGTTGCAGACGTAGCATATCACTCAAATGCAGATGAAGAGCAGTTGGGGCTACAAATGTGCCCCAGTGGTTGGTTTGATCCGCCTAGGAACCATTATTCAGGTACCCCCCCCCCCCCCCCCCAAGGTTCTGCTCGTATATACCCATGAAAATTTTCATTACATCATCTTAAAATGTTGGTTTGATGGAGGCTATGAGCAAGGCGAAGAACAAGATGATATGGAACCACCCAGCTCATGTTCGAGCCCAGGGGTAAACCCATATGGAGAGGACTTGCCACTCGAGCTTGTTGATGATTCTTCTGAAATAGACTGTGAAGTAGGCAAAAGGCTGAATCAGATGGTACCTATCCCTGTAAGTTTACTGTGCTTAATCATAACTCTATGATGGTAATATTCCACTTTCACAAAAATTGAAGATTGCTCAACGCAAAAAAACGTTTTGACCTAAAATATTATCCCAGTCTTCCTGTTTCAACTATTTGATTCCTTATAGCTTCTTTGAGTTAGATATACAGCCCTGCAAGTTAAATTGCTTGCCTGTTGTAGCATGTTCCAAGGATAAATGGGGAGATACCCTCTGTAGATGAAGCCACATCAGACCATCAAAGGCTCACAGACAGGTTAGATGTCACTATGTAGCATTTGTATTTCAAAGCATGCCTTCCAAAAATATATATATGAAGATTGTATTATACTGAGACCATTGCCTGATTTTTCACAAGACTGTTTCTGTAGGTTGCAGCTCTATGATCTAATTGAGCTGAAGGTACAGGGAGATGGTAATTGCCAGGTTAGTTACATTGTCTCTTTCACTATAGCTTACATGAAAAAGAAGCTTATTTTGTTGAAGCCACTTCCTTAAGATGATCTTCCTTATGTTTTCTCCAATGATTTTCCTTATGTTTTCTCCAAAAACTGATTTGCTCTGTTTTTTCAGTTCCGTGCGCTATCTGACCAATTCTACCGCAGCCCTGAGCACCACAAATTTGTTAGGCAGCAGGTCGTAAACCAGGTCTGTTTGATATTTTCTTGTGATAAAGGTTGAATTTTTGTTTGATGTAAATTTTAGCTCAGGTGTATGCTTGTGTTCTGTTTTGTTGCTTTGCTTTCACCATGCCTAATTTAGTACATGCTTTTGTTTCGCAGCTTGAGTCTCATCGTGAGATCTATGAAGGATATGTCCCGATGGCATACAGTGATTATCTAGAAAAAGTGTCACAGTATGCTCTTTTCTTTGGAAATGAAATTCTCGGGTTGATATACATTCAGTTTGTAATTTGACTAACTAAATTTCCACGTACCTGAACAGAGATGGTGAGTGGGGTGATCATGTGACTTTGCAGGCTTCTGCAGACACGGTGTGCATTCCTTTCTAAATAGTAATTCCGAATTTTGCACCGTGTCTTCTTTTCCTATGTTATCACCGGCATCATCCGTTTGCATGTTCTTCTATTCTGAATTTTTCACTGCATCTTCTTTTCCTATGTTATCACCGGCATCATCGGTTTGCATGTTCTTCTGCAGTATGGAGTAAAAATATTTGTGATTACATCATTCAAAGATACCTGTTATATTGAGATTCTTCCAAATGCTCAGAAGTCCAATCGAGGTATGAGAATTCGTCAGTCCATGTCAAGAAGGCTACGATAATTCATGCCACCTTGTGCATGTAGGATTTATCATTATTTACATCCTCGTAGGGTCAGCATATTTAGAACGGAGAATCTTTTGTATTGTATTGTTAATGGGCTTATTAGTTGTGCAAATGCTAAAGCACAGATTTGTAATTTGCAGTAATAATCTTGAGCTTCTGGGCGGAGGTCCACTACAATTCCATTTATCCTGAAGCCATTTATCCTGAAGGAGGTAATGGTTATTGAAGTTGCGTTTTCTTTCTTTCTATTACCTCTTGTGTTTGAAGCAAGACTGGGCAATGGTTAGTAGTAATAATGTAATGTGTACAATGCATTTAACTGGGAATTGAAAGATTTGAAGCTGATATTTCAATGGCGTACTGTGCCATCGGCAGATCAGTTTTGTGTTGGCCTGGAGCAGTATGCATCCATAACAAATTCAGTTTCCAAGATTGTTGTTGCATGCTGTTGTGCACATGGAGGCACATGGTGACACTTGAATCACAGGACCATCTATCAAGTTACAGCAGATTTAATTGTGCTCATGTTGCCATCTAGTGTATATTGCTGTTATCACCTGACAATGCGCTTTTCTTTGGGATGATGACGCTGCAGATCTTCCGGCCTCGGAAACAAAGAAGAAGAAGCGATGGTGGCGCTTTAGGCACTCAAGAAATTAGGCAAGCGTATTTGGGAATTTCCCGGCTATGTATCAATCGTATGGTTGCGGAAGAGGAGCATTTCATTCCAATTCCTTTCTCTTTCTTTCTTTCTTTCTTTCCGGTGATCATTAATATTTGGCATGAATCGATGGAGCTTGTGTCTGCCTGCAGTGGCATATATTTTTCGTCATGTACGTCAATCATGCATTCCAGACCGGAGTTGCAGGAAGAGAGCTTATTAATTCATCCATGTCCTGAAAATCAAAGGATTAGTGTTGATTTGTTGCTTCCAGTGTTATGCCGCATGAGCCAGCGACAGCATATATTATGCAGCAAGCAACGGCTCCAACCAACGGCCACGACGAGATGGATCCTTTGGCGATCATCTTCCTTGCTTGCCTCCGGCACCGCCGGGGCGGCAGAGCAAACACGCGCTCATCAACTCCATCTCGCGCGCGCCTCCCTCCTGGCCGGCCGGCGGTCACTGCTTCGTCCCGACCGCGCTGTCAACGCCGCCCCCGCTTCGACGACATCAAGCGGGCCGGGCTCCTACCAAATAATTAGTTGGTGGATCGGATGGATTTACTTATATATGGCACTGATAAGTGCAATCGAGTAAAAGCTTTCCATAACAGCCATGACACCAAAACATATGAGAAAAAAATATTCAAGCACGAATCATCTGATCTGGTTCTCAAGCATCATACCATACGGGGAGATGTCTCTCAATTCGATACAATAATGGTCATTCTTCTAGCCACTCCAAAATATAACGGAAATTTTGTGATACAATGGCAAAACTTGGGTTGTCCATAGATCGATCTCCAAAGGGCCATGAAAAGAACAAAACACAAGGCCTCCTCCTAATCAATCGGATAGACCAGCCCTGCTCCTCAAGTGTTCCTTGAAATCCATGATATCACCCTCCCACCTAGTTACCGCCTGATTCTCACACACCCAGATCTCATGAGCAACCTGGTTGATCAGCCTGAAGTCATGGCTCACCAGGACTAAACCCCCGTCCCATTCGTTCAGCGCCTCAGCTAGGGAGTCAATGGTCTCAATGTCAAGATGGTTGGTCGGCTCGTCCAGCAGCAGCAGTTGTGGCTGCCTATATGCCAGCCACGCAAAGATGACGCGGCTCTTCTGCCCATCGGACAGGTTTCTCATTGGCATCACCTGCGCCTTCCCTGACAGGCCAAACTTACCAATTGCAGCTCTCATCCTCTCCTCCTCATTCCCTGGGTATTCTCTCATCATGTACTGCAGGGCCGGCATGTCCAGGTCCAGCTTCTCAGTGAGATGTTGATGGTACTGCGCAATGCGTAGGTGATTGTGGCGCCTGACCATGCCATCTAATGGAACTAGGTCACCTGTCATGAGCTTCAGAAGGGTGCTCTTCCCCGCCCCATTGGGACCAACCAGTGCAATTCTAGAGTCGAGGTCAACACCAAAGTCAAGATTCTTGTAGATGAGATTATCCGGCGTATACCCGAATTTGACTTCAACAAACTGTAGAACTGGTGGTGGAAGTTTGCCAACATCTGTAAAGCGGAACACCAGAACCCTGTCCCTAACAACCTTCTCAGTGAGACCACCACGCTCCATCTTTGCAAGTGTTTTCTCTTTGCTCTGAGCCTGACGAGCGAGCTTTGCAGACCCATGACCAAACCGTGCAATGTACTCCTTCATTGAAGAAATCTGCTCCTGCTCCCATTTGTACTGCTTCATTTGATTCTCTTCAAGCTCAGAGCGGGTTTGAACGTACTGGTCATAATTACCAGTATATAACTTGAGCGTCTTGTTCTGCATATGGATGATGTTAGTGCACACTCCATTTAGAAAGTCTTGGGAGTGTGATATGACAACAAGTATACGGTCAAATTTCTTTAATGTCTCTTCCAGCCAGACACATGCCTCAAGATCTGCAAATACAGACAAAAAAGAATTAATCTAGATGGGCAAAAAGTTACCGAAACAGTATCTCAAAAGATATTTAAGTAACACCTTGGACTCTGGGAGTGATAATTTGTTTCCTCATTAAAAAAAATCAAGTAACCATATAACTGCCAACCAAGCCATGGGGGGAAGTCCAAAAGACCCTTTATGCCCAACAGGATAAGTAATACTGCAGCCACTTTGTGTAATGCTTCAGAAAACAAAGGCATATGGCAGTGTGTCTCACATCATCTACTAGGTAAAACTCACCCAGAAATCTAATCTTCGGATGCATTCATGTAATTATATTTGAAAAGGAAGTCGCATTGGTACTAGCATATGGAATACAATTTGCTATTTGTGAATGCATATGATAAATGAAGAGACTGCAAGTTTGCTATGTAAATGGATATTTGACTGTTTTGTAGAGTACCAACTTTTCCTCCTCAAAGTCGCCAGCCAAAGATCATGCCAAAGAAAAATGTTTTCCACTGAAAACCTAATGTTCTGATTCAATTTTATACCATTTTAGATTTTTTACAAGACTCACCAAGATGGTTTGTTGGCTCATCGAGTAAAAGGATGGTCGGATTCATGAACAGTGCTCTTGCCAAAGCAATCCTCATACGCCAACCACCAGAGAAATCCCGAGTTTTCTTTGCTTGCATTTGCTTGTTAAAACCTAAACCAAACAATATCTCCGCAGCACGCTTTTCAGCAGTTGATGCATCAATTGCTTCTAACCGCTCATATATACGATCCAAAGCATCACCACCGCCATCGTCCTAAAAATGTCAGCAAAGAAAACCTATGTTACAACATCTTCGGTATCCAGGATATATATGTATATACATATATATACAGAAGGCAGGAGCGCAAATATAACAATAGAGACAGTTGAAGAGCTGACCTGCGCAGCCAAAATTTCAACTTCCTTTTCCAACTTGACTCTTTCTTCATCACAACAAACAACAGCTTGCAGTGAAGACATGTCTGAAGCATCAATCTCACGGGTGAGATGGTATATGTCCATGTGTTCAGGGATAGGAAGTTCCCTGCAGCCTATTGCTGTGAGGAGAGTAGATTTTCCACAACCATTTAAGCCAAGCAAACCATATCGCCTGAGATTGAAATAAAACCATCAATGAAGTGCTCCAGCAGGATACTTGTAACAACTGAATGGAAATAAACGGTGGCATTACTATACCTGCCATAGTTCAACTCCAACTCAGAATCTACAATGAGGTCATGGCCATGAAATGTTAATGAAAGGGACTCTATCTGCAACATTCAAAGATTACATTAGGAAATCAACAACTTAAGTGTTAAATGAATCGGTTGGTACGATAGGGAGCATGTAAACACTGCCAAATAAGTGATACAAAAGGAAGAATAATTTCAAGAATGTTGTAGTTATGGCACTAATCCCACCAGGCCACCAGCGCATTTGTGTATTGCTTGGTTTCTTAAAAAAAGAACATATTACTACTGTGTATCCGGTAGTACCGGCACGCAACTCGGTTTGAAAATACACCGGACATAGCAAAGGCTAATATCTACGTTGTACACTGATTCCTTTGGTGGGAATTGTGCAGAGTTGATCCCAAAGATGAATGGAAAACATGGTGCTAGCAAAACGCAAGTGGGAATACAGACAGGTATTGCTTGTCAGAGGGTACATGGCATTTCATAGCAAACACGGCATCTTGAAATGTCTACTTCCGTCAACATAGATATCTTATATATGGCGGCGACGGACGGCGAAAAGATTTGCATTTTTCAACAAAGAAGTAGTAAACGCATGAGATTTATAGGAGTTTTTCCCCCCTGCCATTTTGCCTATATACTACATGTTATGCTGCGGCGCGCAGCATGACCGAAAGCGTGGTGTTTCCCAAGGGAACTGGAGGTTGTGGAACCATAGCATACGGATCTCATCTGTGGAGGTATACCATCCATACGGCGAGACGAAAGAAGCTTATCACGTAGTGGTAACGATGCGATGGATGAAGATCAAGAGTAGTAATAACAAAAAGAAGAAGGGGATCTGATCCTGACTGACATGGATATCCCGGGAGAGCGGGTGGGAGGCGAGGACCCCGGTGCAGGTGCGATCGGAGAGCATAAGCGCTGCGACGCCGTTCGCCGCCTTATCGGCGGCGGCGGCCGACGAGGAGGACGAGGAGGAGGCGGAAGCTGCTTTGCCTCCCCTCTTGGCGGCGGCAGCGGCCTTCTTCTGCGCCGCCTTCTTCTTGCTGGCGTCGGACACCATGATGATGGAGATTGAGGCTGGTTGTTGGATCGGGGCGGGGCTTCGGGAGTAGGAGTTGGGAAGAAGCGAACAAGTCGGAGGCGGCTGCAAGTGCACTCTCTCCTCTGCTGCCTATTTCTACTGGAACCCTTCCGGCGGCGGAGGCGCAGGCGGAGGCGGACGCGGACGCGGAGCGGAAGACGACTAGTCCTCTCCTCCACTCCTCCTCTGGTCTACCCTACATGGGCCGGGCTTTTGGTGGGTCGGGCCTTTTCATATTTACTCGAGTTGGCCACCAGTGTCGATTCCCCAGTTAAAAATCTGGCTGTTTCCTTCTCTTCTTCTATAGATTTTTTTTAATCTTTTTTTAATTTTATTTTAAAGTTAACACATCGCGAACTTTATTTCCAATTCTGACCCTTTTGGTCACGCCACCATCCATAGCGTGACAAAACAACACTGTCACGCCAACCCATTTCTGATCAAAGTCTTGTCACGCCACTGGTGGTGGCGTGACAGTGTTGTTTGGTCACGCCACCACCAGTGGCATGACAAAAAGTGACTTATCATGTGGTGTGACAGTGTTGTTTTGTCACCACGGGTGGTGGCGTGACTAAAGAGGTCAGAATTGGAAATAAAGTTTGCGAAGAGGTTAACTTTAAAATAAAATTTAAAAAGGATTAAATAATAAAAAAGTTCTCTTCTGTATCGCTGTTCACAGTTCACTGAGTATCTGAGTTTGATATTTAAATTTTGCAGAAATATAAAACATGCTCTTCCCTGTATGGGTAAATAACCCGATGTTCTGGCAAATATGATTTTTTTTTTTATCCGTAGCAAGGCGTAGACACTGAACTAGCAGCTCTCAAAACTGCGGAGGGTATCACTTCCTGTTACCCTGAATACTAGTACCATAAATCAGCCATCAATATATAGTATATCAATTGATTTCACGAAAACTGGTGGAATATGTATGTATCTTTCACTGACGTATAACTTGTCTATAGGCGTTAATTAGACGAGATTGGGACACAAAAAAAATTCAAAGAAATTTTGCAGGAAACAGTATGTATAATCCCAGAGTAAGATATAATTTGATACTTGTCCACCCATGCAATGCATGTTGCTTAGCTTTACTCAGTCATTGTACTGTCATGAGCCTGTAACGGTGGCACTATTCAGTGCCTGAGCATAGAATGTCTTATTCTACGCTCTGATCGCAACTGGAGCCATGCAACATGACCAAGTCCCGCACACGCCGACCACAACTCATCTGCGCACGATCCCAGTCGCCCCGCGCAACTGCCCGTAAAACTGTGCGCACCCCTCAATCCACACCCCACCTCCCGTCCACCGCCCCCAACCCCCCTCATCTTGCACCACGCCGCGTGGAATCGAGGGGGGCGTGGAAGCCCACCAACCGGCAGTAATCGATCACCGTTGCTCATGTCGTGCAGATTTGAGGCCACCACACCTCCCCCGTCTCCCATGCCGACACCATGCACTCTTCCCTGTCATTTACTGTCGTGCCAGACAAAGGGACAACCACACCTGGATTTCGTTAGAAGTTTATTCGCTGTTGAATAAAATTTCTAAACTCCAATTCAAATATCAAATTCCCTCCAAAAACCAAATACAACTATCAGTGTACGTGGTTGCATGCATGGTGCATTTGGCTGGACATGTGTGTGTGCGTTGTGACACGTACTGGTCGTGTATGGCAGGCAGCGTGTACGCAACGCATGGCCTGTGCCATGGCTGACGCAGTCATGTTTGCAGGAGTACTACTTGCAGTTTGCAGCACTCGTAGTCGAACGTCTAGTTGTCATCAGTGTTTCAGAAGGCAGTCCATCAGAAGCGACCTGAGAGCTGGGAGTCCCTGCTTCCATCTCACTCCACACGCACACGCACACGCACACGCACACTTGGTTTGCAGGAGTATCCTATAGATGGTCACAGGAATGGATGATCGGATGAAGCAAGCGGAAGCATGAAGACCTACCGTTGATCACTCATGGAATGGGTTGCGGCAAGCTACGGAGGATCTCAGATTACGAGTGTCTCATTCGGAGGGAATGCCGCCCAATCTCTCCTGTAGAGTGACGCCTCGAGCTGATGGGTACCATGAAGAGAAGTACCACCAAGGGGAGGCTTAGGTGGTGATACCCACCGCGGGGCATAAAACAACCAAAGGTTAGTTTAGTTTCCCTATCAAAATTCTAAAGCTGATTGTGATTGGGGAATGATTGGTGGTAAGGGCTTGTTCGGAGCTCCAGGTGATGGATAAGTCTCTGTGTTGAGCTTTGCGCCCTTCAAGACAAAGATCATTGGTCGCGGTTAGCATCTCTTTGGACAGAGCATCTTGGACTAGCTTTAGGACTAGCTTTAGAGGACAGAGCATCTGGGACAGAGCATCTGGGGACAGAGCATCTTAGACTAGCATACGCTGGCATATGCTTGGTGGTTAGCCCTATAAATATGTATCCCCAACCCCTCAGGTTGGTATGACATTGTTGTGAGAAATAAACCAAGAAAAATTTGCCCCATCTCCAAGTGTCATCCTCTCCATGAGAGTAAGGATCTTGCTATCACCAAGAGCAAGAGTCCAGAGTGTAACAAGTGGTATCGAGCTATACTATCCTCAGAGCCCGAGCATCTCCTGCTCATCTCCTTCTCGACCTCGCAGCGGCTTTCAAACAGTGCAAAGCAGCGGCGGCTCGTGTCCACGCTCACCCTCTCGGAGAGCGAGCGGCGGCTTCGTCGAGTAGCCTCTCTCCACGCAACACCCCGATGGCGTGCCATGTCCGCGAGCGATCTCGGCGTTGGTGCGCCTCGAGCACGCGGCGTCGTGACGGCCGAGCTCGCCAGCGGCAAGCGGCAGAGGCAGCGGCGGCGAGACGGCTGCAATGGCGCAAGCATGTCGGGCGGCGGCGGGCCGGCGGCGGCGAGCGAGGCGGAAGCGGCGGCGGCAGATGTCGCGCGTGCGGCGCAGCAGAGGTCAAGGTCTGCGGCGGCAGCAGCAGCTCCATCTCTGCGATGACAAGCGGCCGACGCGACCTTGAGCGGCCAGAGGGAGGCGTAGCGAGGGCGGCGGCGCGATGGGCAGCCGCGCGCCCACGAGCTTGGCGGCAATCGGACAGCGCGTCGCGATGGCGCTCTGGAGGCGCTCACGGCGGTGGCGCTCTCGAGAGGCGCGCGCGGCGGTGGCGCTCTGGAGGAGGCGCGGCGGCGGTGGCGCCCACGAAGAAGCGCGCCGACAACGGCGGCGACGGGTCGATAGAGAGCACGGCCTTCCACGGCGTGGCTCTCTCCTCGGACCGTACCGTGGTTACCACGGGTTCGGTGTTGTCGGGGGCCGCGGCTCCGGCGGTGGGTGGCCTACCCTCACCAAGGCCAACTACGTCGAGTGGGCCGCGGTGACGAAGGTGAGGCTCCAGGTACGGCACATGTGGGAGGCGTCCCGTGCGGCGGCGTCGACTACGACCAGATCGACGAGCGCTGGATGCCCTCATCGCTGCGATCCGCCGAGATGCGCTTCGCTCTCCAACAAGCGGATCGCCAAGGAGGCTTGGGGCGCCATCGCCGCGGCACGCGATCGGCAGCCGCCGCGCCAAGAAGTCCACCGCGCGAGCGCCGCGCGGAGTGGGAGACCCTGGCCTTCAAGCCAGGTGAGGACGTTGATGACTTTGCTCTCCGTCTCAACACTCTGCTGCAGAAGTTGGTAAAGTTCGGCGACGACACCTACAGCGAGGAGAGAGCTGTCGAGAAGCTCTTTCGCTGCGTCCCCGAGAAGTACAAGCAGATGGCTCGGTCGATCCGATCTCTGTTGGACCTCTCCACGATGTCGATCGAGGAGGCGATAGGTCGCCTCAAGGTCGTCAACAGTGATGAGCCACAGTCTCTCTCGGGACCCGTCACCATTGGCGGGAAGCTCCTCCTCACTCGGGAGGAGTGGGCTGCCGGCCAAGGTGACAGGAAGAAGGGGGAGTCTTCTTCCACGACAGACGGCCGCATGCGTGATAAGCGCGGCAAGCGCGCAAAAACGCCGAGCATGGCGCGGGGCGTCTTAGGTGATGACCGTGGGGCGCCCGGCGCGCTGCCTGGCAAACAAGAGCCGGCACGAGACGACTCTTGCTACAACTGCGGCAAGCCTGGTCACTGGGCCAAGGATTGTCGACAGCCACGACGCGGCCAGGCCCACGTCGCGCAGGCGGAGGAGGAGGAGCATCCGGCTCTGTTCATTGCTCAGGCGAGCATCGAACTACCTCCAGCGGCACCGGCCGCAGCGGCTCTCCTCCACCTTGACGAGCCAAAAGCACACGCCCTCTTCGGCGAAAGTTCCGGCAACAGCAAGACCGACGGGTGGTGCCTCGACACCGGCGACACCCACCACATGACCGGGCGGCGGGAGTTCTTCTCCGAGCGTGACTCAGGCGTTCGAGGCTCTGTCAAGTTTGGGGACACCTCCGGCGTTGAAATCAAGGACGACGCTCTGCTCTAGGATCGGGATGGCTCAGATTCCTCCAAGGAGACACACAAGACTTAGGGGGAGATTGATGGATAAGTCTCTGTGTTGGCTTTTGCCGCCCTTCAGGACAGCATCCTTGACTGGCGGTTAGCATCTCTTTTGGACAGAGCATCTTGGACTAGCTTTAGGACTAGCTTTAGAGGACAGAGCATCTAGGACACAGCATCTTAGACTAGCATATGCTTGGCTGGTTAACCCTATAAATATGTATCCCCAACCCCTCAGGTTGGTATGGCATTGTGAAGAGAAATATACAAGAAAAATTGCCCCATCTCCAAGTGTCATCCTCTCCATGAGAGTAAGGATCTTGCTATCACCAATAGTAAGAGTCCAGCGATTAACACCAGGAACATGTCCAGCCAACAAAGAGAGTTCTGTATGCCTAAGACAGAATCTCCCAAATTCGATGGGGGAACATCTGAGAGTTTGGAAGGGCTAAGTGTGAGAAATACTTTCATACGCTTCATGTGCCGATCCAGTGTTGGGCCCAGTGCCTCACTGCATTTTCATGGTAATGCCTCCTTGTGGTTGGAAGCATTTGAGACACAACACACAGTGGACAATTGGGCGGAGTTGTGTGTAGCCGTGGAAGGTAAATTTGGGAAGGACTTATATCACAACTACATGCAAACCTTGTTGAACATCAAGCAAGAGTACTATGATCCATTCCAGAATATGGCACACAAGGTGTTAGTTCACAATAGAAATTATGACGTGTATTCTTTGTCAATAAGTTTATTGAAGGCTTAAAAGGTGAAATTAGGATGGCCATTGTGTTGCACGAACCTAGAACAGTGGACACAGCGTCGTCGCTGCCCCTTCTACAAGAAGAAGAATTGTCTGTAGCAACTAAGAGGTATCATGGACGTCAGGATGAAAAGGAGTATTCAAGGTTCAATCACAAGCCGCACAATTATGGTGGCAAAGGAATTCTGGGAGCTGCCCCTGTCGAGCAAAAAACTGAGAACAAGGCAAAGGTGGAAGAGAGGTATGAAAACCTTAGATCACTGTGCAGAGCTCAAGGTTTGTGCATGAACTGTGGAGAAAAACGGGGAACTGAACACAAATGCCCACGGAATGTGCCACTGCATGTTCTTGAGGAACTCATGGAAGTCCTGCAGTTGGAAGGAGACGACACTGAAATAAGGGATGGAGACAGTAAGAACAGTGAGGAGGAAATATTGATGAGTATATCTCAAAGTGCTGCGGTGGGAGTTCAAGGAAAAAGGACAATTAGATTGCAAGGATGCATTGGTGATCAAGAAGTGTTGGTGTTGATTGACTAAGGCAGTTCAGGGAAATTCATCAGCGAGGCATTGGTGCAAAAGTGCAAATTACCACACAACCAGCGGAGTCAATTCAAGTGTCTCTAGCAGGTGGGGGAAGGATGTGTAGTAATCAACAGATTCAGGGACCCATATGGTGGACTCAAGGGTACACTTTTTCCACTAATGTTAGATTACTGCAGCTTGGGTACTATGACATGATTTTGGGTATGGAGTGGTTGGAAGAACAAGGTCCTATGTGGATTCATTGGAGTCAGAAGAAATTGAGCTTTGTCCATGAAGGCAGGCAAGTCACACTCCATGGTGTCAAGGATGTCACCAACAAATGTCATCAGATTTTCTGCCAGGAAGCTTCGAGGGTTGGTCAGAAATGGAGGGTTAACTCAATTGGTTCACTTAATGTCAGTAAGCTCTGCTCTTCTCCATCTCCTAGATCCTTCACCGAAATCACGAATAGTGTCCTGATTCTCTCGGTTCATCGCCGGGATCGTGACATGGGCCCCCCGAAAGCTTTCTCATCACTATTTGCAAGCCCTGACGAGCCAGCCAGATGTGTTTCAAGTCGCTGGCATGCGATGCGATCAAGATCGATTCAAGATGCACTGGCTGCACTGGTGTACATGCATGCATATACAGTATGTTGGTGAGTCGATCGGAAATTGTTGAGGTTTTCTTTCTGTTTCACGTGCCGGCCGGGCATCCAAATTGCGCCGATCGACCCAGCACGCTTGCAATTTCATGCACACTCTTGCTAGCTAAAGTTGCAGTTTCATGCAAGGATGAGCGAGCGGTCGGCGCGGCGACGGGCGAATATGCGGCTCGGTCGCGCGAGGCCGCACGGGAAGAAGACGAGCCGGGAGGAGAGGAAGACAGAAGGAGACGAGACGAGAAGACGACGGCTGTGATAGTGTTTATAGCCACAAGCACGTGTAGTAATCTGCCATTTTTGCTTCATCAATTACTCCTTTAGAAGATTTTCCTAGTACTAATAACCCTTCGATCCACAAGTCATCTGTCCATGGAGGAAGATTTTCCTAGTACTAATACTCCTCCTCCATACTCAGGGCAGGGCAGGGCCGGCCCTGGGCCAGGGCGATGGGTGCGATGGCCCAAACAGGGGTCCATACCTTGTGCATTCTTCACTGGTATATATATATATATATATGTAATAGGTAAATCCAGTCCCATAGGACCGTGTGTGTTGACTGCTAAAAGAAAAGATGATCTCATCCTAAGAAATCGAAGGCCTAGCCCGATTAATTTCACAATGTGGAGACACGAGAACTCAGAACCTTCTTGCCCTTCAATACTTTTTTTAGAAACAGCGCCATCATTCTTTGATATTCTTTTGCATTGCTAAATCTATTTATGTTTATTGGCTAGCCTTAAGAAATGCTACTCACACCATCTGAAACAAGCAGAAACACAACAAGTATATGTGTACGTCCAATTCACACTCATTTCAGAAACAAACACATCCATTTCATAAATCAATTAACTCAAATGAACTAAAATAAACTATTCATGAACAAATACGCACATGCACCATTAAGTCCAATCTTATCCCAATCAAGTCAGAAACTTGTTCGGCGAGGAGGCGACACGTGCTCGGGGAGGGGAGGAGGCGGGCTCAGGGGAGAGGGGTGCTAGGTTCGGGGAGGCGACGGCTCGTGCTCGGGGAGGAGGCGACGGGCTCGAGGGAGGAAGCGGTGTCGAGGACGGCGGCGACGGGCGCGCTTGTAGCCGTTCGGACTCTGTAACCAAATCCATGATAGCCCAGAGGCCATCAACCCTGGTCTCCTCCGTCTCGACGAGGTTGACCCGCTCTCCTACCATCCGGATGTCGTCCTCGACTCTCTGGATTGCATCCTCGGTGCGGATCAAGTAGTTCCATAGGACGATCTCCGTGATGAGGTTTACTCGCCGGATATCGGAGACCCTCGCATTGGTCCATTGGAGGAGGAGCTCCAGTCGACAGATGATGGCCGCTATGGTCTCCGACAGATCGGAGGGCTTAAAACGGATGACATTGCGAATGGAAGGCTTATCCGTAGCTTAGGCCAGATTGCGACCAGAGAGGTGCGAGTAGACAAGCACAATGTAGGCCAATACGGCCGACACGAGAGGAGACGTTGGCGCTGGAGAGGATGAAGCCATTGGGAGTTTGTGGAGAAAGGGGAACAAGGGGGAAAAATTTTCTTCGACCAAAGCAGTTTGAAGAAAGAGGAGGTTGAACAGAAATTGGAAGCGAATGTCTATTTATAAAACAAGTACTAAAGTCGACGCGGGAGACGAAGAGATACATTGGGAGCCGTAGCGATATTGGTGTGTTTAAACGAGCAATCGGATGACGTGGTATTGGTTTTTATTTTGCACGCAAATAAAAAAACAATAAGTGTGACCAATATTACCTTATGACAATAAGTGTGGTAGGAGTACTAAAATTTTCTATTCCCCCTGGCTCACATTTAGTAATATCACAGACAGTTCTCAATTTGAACCGTCTGTGATATTACTTCTTCACGGACGGTTTTTAGCGCATCCAGTAACACAGACAGTCGCTAAACCAAAATCGTCTATAATTGTATTTAATACTAACAATTTTGATCAACCATTTGTGATGAGACATTCAGTATTAGCCTTTTTGTAGTAGTGTTAGAGCGAGCGAGCGTGGTACCTTCTTTTGTCTTTGTATACAATAATTCTGCTAGTTAGCTCTAGCCAAGAATTAAATTAGTAATTAAGTTTGTACTAACTGTGCAAATATTCTGCTCTTTTCATAAATTATTATGCGGTGCTTAATTATGTAACGTCACAAGAATCGGATGCCAAATTGACACCTGAAAGTTGGAAAAGGATCGTTCCTTCAGAAAGAAAAGGGCCGAGCTAAGGATACGTATATAATTAATAGCGTACGAAATAAAGAGCTAGCTAGCCGCCGTCTCCAAGTCTCCATTATTTGATCGACACATGCATAGACGATTAGGCGGCATATAGACTGCATTGGTGATAAATAAGCGATGCATATTTCCAGTTCCACGTAGTAAGATACTCATAAGTTTCCTTTCCTCTTCTTTTTTGCAACGAGTGTATATTTTACCTTAACCTGAACAAGGTTTTTGTACGCATCTGCTTAACTGGTAGTTGCTAGCAAGGTGCTCAATCGGTGTAATACCTAATGGCTGCAGGTTGAGCTTTATCCAGGTGATCCAGATCTGGATCAACATGATAATGATCGACCGTTGGTTGCTTGTGGCAGTATTAAATCTAACTGCATCGGTGATCATCACTCTAGCAGTCTAGCTCGGACACACAAGGCCAACTCGATGAATCAAGTAATACACCAGCATAATTAAGGAAGGCACTGATTAATTAGTGAGTGGTTGGAAAATTAAGAGCGAGGGAGGATGTAAGCTGCAGCATGCAGGTGATCGATGACTGACTGAAGTCCCGGCCCAAAATCACAGAGAGATGAAAGAGCTAGCTTTAGCACGCATTCTCCTTCAGTTCAGACAAAGCTTAAACACATTAAAACCCCGGGCCGCAACAAATAATGCACGCGTTTAATTCGTACTGGAGAAGCTGATCGAGTCCGTCGGTCACTGGTCTGGCCTAGCTTGCTGCTAGCTAGTGGAGTACTGGTAGCTAATATAATTTTGCAGGGTGGTGAGAAAAGAGGTCTACAGTAGAAGAAGATTAAGGGAAGGAGATCGAAGGGTACGTAGTTAAGTAACCTGAAAAGAAAAGGGGAAATGGACTACTAAAAGCAAGTACAGTGCAGCTAGCTAGCTTAATTTACATGATGCACGAGAAAGACAAAGGCAACGTACAACAAGCTAGCTAGCTGGGAGTTGTAAAATTAAGTAAATGAGATTTAAGGACAAGCTCTAGCACTAGCAGATCATGAACAGTTAAGGGGAGGGTGTGAGGCTCACATGCAGAGCCGGCAGGGCCAAGAAAAAGAAGAAGAAAAAGAAAAAAGTAGTTCACCGCTAGCGAGTGGTCCCTTGCATTGGTGCTGCTCGTCTAAACTAGTAATAATCAGGGCCGGGTTTAGTACATTAATTATATACTCCACTAAACAGCGCCATCACAGTAGGATAATGGAATGCTGGCGTGGCTTCCTTACTTGAATTAATTATGCTTCGGTTAATTAACAGACCTGGGCTCGCTAGCTAGCTGCACTAGCTAGTTTGTTGTTGCTGATCATCCTATATAGTATAATCCAGCGAATTGAATGAGGCGTTTGGAGATCACATGCGTGAAAACAGGTCAACCAACACTTACTGGTTGCTGGATTTCGATCGGAAGCATCATCAGATAGAGCTAGCTAGCTGCTAGCTAGGAACCCGGCCTAGCTAAATTGTTAAAAAAATCAAACTCAGAAGCATATACTGTATAGGAAAAAAATATCTAGTGCATCCTAACTTTTGGTGCATCCTCTTCAAAACACGATACAAAATTCAAAAAAAAAAAGACAGCATTGACACAAAATCAAGCTATCATGGATTTGTCCTTTTGTTTCATGTCGTGTTTTCGGTTGAATTTTTGCAAGATGCCATGGTTGCATCATGGCATATCTAACCATTGTTTTACAAAATCTGTCATGACTATTTGTATCATGTTTTAAAGAAGATGCACCAGAAGTCGGGACACATTAGATATGCCCCCATACTATGTATACTTCATACACATTCGTCGATCTGCACTAGAAATTAATCTGGCGCATGCACGATTCATGGACCCGAAGATTGATTGACTGACTGAATCCTTGTTTCTAGCTAGCTAGGCAAATTAAGTGTCGGACCCGGATTTTCTAATCCGAATCCTCTGTGAAAACGTTGTGCTATTCCCTGGATCAGTAGATAGCACTCACAGGCATTGCTGAATCATTCATACATGGCGTGAACTAAAGTATCAATATTACAAACAACAGAGTGACATAGACCACGTCGGTCGAGTTTTACAACGAGGGCGATCAAAGCCAAATTGATTACAATACGAACACCGATTCGGTAGCGGAAGCAAAGGGTAGAGCTCATCTCTTCACGAGCAAGCGATCGGGGCAATCAGTATGATCGATATTACCAAGGACCGGATAATATCGGTTGTACGCAAGTACCAATGAGTCATCTTAGATGCGTCGAGGCCTAGACTACGGATCCTAGACTACTCTTCATCGTTTCCTTGTCCATCAACTTACGGTTCCTCGTAGTACGCATAGTCTCCTCCATCGCGTCATCCGAAGGGTTTGGGAGAGCGAGGATGAGCACAACTACCGTGCTCGCGAGCCAATACACAATGCAATGATATACATGCAAGGCTTACAAGGATGGCTCGGTTCTTTTATTTGCGAAAGCAATACTTTTAAATATCATAAGTACAAATTCCTAGCACTTAGCATTTTTAACAAATTTCGTTTTAGTTAAAGAGAGAAATTGTGCAATATTTGTATCAGCAGAGGTTACCTCCACCTTCATGCTTAATTTTGATTGTGGTTACATCCACCACTAAACGACACTGGGTACAAAGACCCAGGAATAACCAATCTCAGGGCTAGGTGAGCCCGCCACAATTTTCATACCACCCACAAGATTTTTGAAATAGAACTAACTCAAGTTAAGTTCCCATGTCCGCCTTTGACCGTAGGCACGGCTGTTTAAACAGTTTATAACTCTGCAGAGATTGTACACTTTACCCACAAGAGACAATTAACTCGTTGCCCTACACGATTCCGTAGTCGTGTAGTCGAGAGGTTGTCACAATAACTTTTCTAAATATCTCGTCCCTTCCCTCGTCTCACCCATATGGGGTTATGCCCATCGTTGCGCGGATGTCCACCTCGTATCGGCGTGGCGTGGCTACACCTCGTGATCGGCGACTTCACCCTTGACTCGGTGTCCCATCCAAGCCCGACATACCCGAGCTTGTGCCTCCTTTAACCCTCCGGTGAGATGATTTTCGAGATTCGATAAATGTACTAAGCCAAGTCGCAGCTTGTTGCGGACTTGTGGTTGTACTTGTTATACAGTGAGTCGTGACAGTTAAGTCCTTAGGGTTGTGCGGGCGGCTCAACCACATTCCCGCCATTCTCGTGCTACATCCGCACCCACCATCTTACCATCCGCCCAGACGGGGTATTAGCAGTTTAGGGTTTTTGAGATGTAAAATACAACAATTCAACCATCTCAGTCATTTACCCGCAATGACTGCCAAATCATTTATGTTTGAAAGATGATGATTAGGACACGTTAATGTCCCAAAGATTTAAGCAAGCCTAGCATGTCGCTTAAGTACAACCTATAGCTAGTATTACCATATAATTACTAGGGTGACAATGGAATTAAGGGATTCAAGTTGTCAAGGATGGCATAGTAATTAATTATTCAACAAATGGGTATTAACTACCTTACGCTTTAACATACATTTGATTAAAGAATTAACGCATGCAATTTGCTACTTTAAAAGAATATAATTTGCATAAAATGTAGGCTCAATATGATCAAAGTATTGACTACCTTGGTTGTAGGGAGAGAGTCAGAGTAGTCTTGTCCTTGATCGACGTGGAGGTCTCCGGCGTCTCCGAAATCTACGCGGGCGAGGTACCGAAAAAAGACACAACAGGCAAAAGGACTAATAAATACACAAGAATACTCAAATGAACTCCAAATTGAACAAGACCTATGCCATTAGCAAGATCTTGATTTTAGAAATTTTAGAAATTTATTTCACAATTTTGGAGTTGAAATGGGGAGTTAATAATATTTAAAGCCTCTCTTTCAAATTAAAAAAAAAAAAAAACAAAAATCACAAAAACGCAGCACGCCCACCACCAACATTCGCCCAGCCCAAGGCCAGGCCAAACGCAGCCTGCCAGTATGCTGCCCACGCGCAGCGCCAGACGGCGCGCGGTGCAAGGGGCGGCGTCGAGCGCCGCCCTAGCGGCCGAGCGGGAGGGCAAGGCAAGGGAGGAGGCGGCGGCGGGAGAGGAGGCGGCGGCGGAGGTGGAGGAGAGAGGCGGCGGAGGTGGAGGAGAGGAGGCGGCGGTGCACGGGAAGAAGAGGAAACAGCGGCGGCGTCGCGCGGAGGGGGAAGATGAGGCGGCGGCGACGGAGAGGAGAAGAGCTCGGGCGCGGTGGCGGGGCTCACGAGCGGCGGCGACGGCGGCGGCAACGACGAGGTAGGCTTCGGCCCTTCTTCTTCTTCCCTTTTTCTTCTTGCTCGGGGTGGGGAGGGTGGAAGCGGGAGGAGCGAGGGGAGAAAGACAGGGCGGAGCTTTAAAGCCGCGAGGAGCGCAGGGAGAGAGGGGTCGGGTGGGCGAAGGGCGGCGTCGGCGCCGGGGTGATGATGACGGCGAGGCGTGCGGGAGGCTCCAGCGGTGGCGTGCACGCAGCGTCGCGCAGGCACGCGAGAGGAAGGAAGGGAGGGGTCCGGCCGGAGAGGGGAAGGGGGCCCCGCGAGGCTGGACCGGGAAGGGGAAAAGGGCATCACAAATCCTACCCACCTTAAACGGAATCTCGACCTCGAGATTCGGCCGCTCGAAAACGAGGACGGAAATCCGGCAAGTTGATCGCTCGCTCCCGGTGGCTTCTTTGGTGAGTGATGGCTCCATCGAACCTTGCAAAGGCGGATGACTTGACGTCTTGTCCGCTTCGACGACGTCGAGGATCTTGATCGGTGCTCGGATAAGTCAAATCCTTATCAAGTCGCGATGGCTTCGACAGAGTCGCTCTTCGGTACTACGAGACATTTCTTTAGTTGAGAGGCGTGGAACACGTTGTGGACGTCGACAAACTTTCGGTAGCTCTAGGCGATAGGCAACTTCTCCACGCTTAGCGGTGATCGAACGGGCCTATGTACCGGGTGCGAGCTTGCCTTTAACTTTGAATCTTCGGGTTCCACGAAGTGGCGATACCTGAGGTACACAAAGATCTCCAACTTCGAAGGTTAAGTCTCTTCGACGGTTGTCGGCATAACTCTTCTGTCTGGGCCGAGCCGCTTGAAGGCGATCTACGATTAGTCGAACTTTCTCTTGACTTGCTTGAGAGTATCCGGTCCAAAGACATATCCTTCACGATTCGACCAATGCGAGAGGAGTTCGCATTTTCTTCCATAGAGTGCTTCAAATGGGGACATTTTCGACTTGATTGATAACTATTATTGTATGCAAACTCGGCATACGGTAGACATTTTCCCGCTCACGGTAAACTCCAAAGCACAAGCTCGAAGCATGTCTTCTAGGATTTGATTTGTTCTTTCCGTCCGACCATCGATCTGCGGGTGATAAGGTCTTTGAAGGTAAGGTGTGTTCCAAGGGCATCATGCAAACTAGCCCGAACGCGAGGTAAATTGAGAACCTCGATCGGAGACTATTCTCTTGGGTACTCCATGCAAACACACGATACGAGCCATGTATAACTCGGCTAACTTGTCTCCCTTGTAAGTTGTCTTCACGGGGATGAAGTGGGCGACTTTAGTCAATCATCAACTATAACCCATCTTGAGTCACATCCGGACTTAGTTCGAGGTAGACCGTAATGAAATCCATTCCGATTTCTTCCCATTTCCACCGAGGATCTATAAGGGTTGTAGTAATCCGGGCTGGTCTTTGATGTTCACCTTGATTGATTGACATACATCAAAACAAGCTACATACTCGCGATATCTCTTTTCATTCGTGGCCACCAATACAAAATCTTCATGTCTTGGTACATCTTGGTGCTGCTGAGTGCGGGGTGTAGCGAGCGTGAGCTTCCTTTAAAATCGGATCTTTGAGTTCCTTACGGTGGGGAACAAAGAGTCGTTTCCCATACCATAGGATTCCTCACGATCTTCTCGACATCTTAGGGCCTTTCCTTTTGCCATGAGATGCTTGAATCTCTGGACTCAGGATGTCCCTCTTGGCGGCCTTGATCGCTCTCCTAGAGTTGGATGGGCCTCTCTGATGGCTAGTGTGCCTTGCTCTATTAACTCAAGGTTGAGGGCTTCAAATTCCTTGCGAGCTCAGGTTGATGTTCTTGAATCATGACATTCTGCGGAGGATTTACGGCTTAATGCATCGGCAACTACATTAGCCTTTCCAGGGATGATAATGGACATCCAAGTTGTAATCCTTTATTAACTCTAACCATCTTCTTTGTCGGAGGTTGAGGTGCGATTGGGTGAAAATGTACTTGAGACTCTTGTGGTGCATGTAGATATTACAATGATTTCCAATCAAGTAATGTCGCCAAATTTTTAAGGCATGCACTACTGCTGCTAACTCCAAATCATGAGTTGGATAATTGTCTTCGTGAGGACGGAGTTGTCTGGAAGCATAAGCTACAACTTTTCCTCCTTGCATGAGCACACAACCAAGACCTTGGCGCGATGCATCACAATAGACTTCGAAGTCTTGATGTATGTCCGCGGGATCAATACTGTGCAGAAGTTAACTTCTTCTTCAATTCTTGGAAACTCTTTTCACAAGCTTCTGTCCAATCATACTTCTTTTCCTTTTTAAGCAGATGGGTCATCGGTTTGGAAAGCTTAGAGAATCCTTCAATGAAGCGTCTGTAGTATCCGCCAAGCCGAGAAAACTACGCACTTCCGCTCCGATGTGGGTTGTTTCCATTCCATTACAAATGCTACTTTGGATGGATCAGCGCAATTCCTCCAATGGATACAATGTGTCAGAGAAACCGATTTCATGAAGCCAAAATTCACATTTCTTGTACTTGGCATAAAGATGATTCTCTTTAAGCTTTTCTAAGACCAATTGCAAGTGTTCGAATGTTCTTCATCGGTCTTTGAATAGATCAAGATGTCGTCTATGAACACGACAACAAACTTGTCTAAGTATTCCATGAATACTTTGTTCATGAGGTTCATGAAGTAGGTCATGCGCGTTGGTCAAGCCAAGCGGCATGACAGTGAACTCATACAGAGCCATACCGGTGGTAAAGCCGTCTTAGGAATATCCTCATTCTGATCTTAGTCGATGGTATCGACCTCGTGTCTATCTTGGAGAAAACCGATGCTCTGTCAATTGATCGAGCAGGTCATCGATGCGAGTAAGGGATACTTGTTCTTGATGGTCACATCGTTGAGTGCTCTGTAGTCCACACACAATCGGCGGTGCCATCTTTCTTCTTCACAAAGAGAACGGCGAACCCGGGGAGAAGAACTAGGTCTAATGAAACCTTTGTCTTGCAAGTCTTCAATTTGTGTCTTAAGTTCTTCAAGTTAGTCGTGACCATTCAGTATAGTCTCTTAGCAATTGGGGCTGTCCACGGCTTCAAGTTGATGACAAACTCAACATCTCATGCAGTGGCATGCACAGTAATTCTTCCGGGAAGACATCGGGGTAGCTTGAACTACGAGCGTTGTCTCTAGGGACAACTCTCCAAGGTGGTGGATTGTTCTATTCAAAGGAGAGAGCGATCCACACTAACTCTTATTGTGGTTTCGGTTCTTGGTGAGCACCACTTTCTGTTGGCACAATCTATCAATCCTTGATATTTGGCCAACCAATCCATCCCTAGGATGATATCCGCGTTGAGATTCTAGCACGGAAGGTTTGCTAGGAATCGGAATGTTCCATAGCAATTTCTACCACACCGTAGTGAGGTAGCATAAAGGGTCCCAGGGTGAGCTAAGTACCACGGGTTTCTTTAACTTATAGGTTGGCAACTTAAGCCTTTCAACAAACTTTCTTGAAATAAAAGAGTGCGAAGCTCCAGAATCAAACAAAACTTGTGCGGGTACTGAATTAACAGGGAACGTACCCATTAGTACTCCTGAGGCACCTTGAGCTTCCTCGGCTGTGACGTGGTTCACACGGCCATGGCTTTGTGTTGGTGTAGACCTTGATGCCTGTGAAGTCTGGTGACTCTTGCTTGGGGCTGGGTTCCTGCCTTGAACTGGCGTTACTCCTGTGTTGAGTCTTCTTTGGAGCATTCGGCGGGTAGGACAACGATTGGCGAAGTGTCCTTTTCTCCACAAGCGACGATGGAGGTTTCTTCTTGGGTTGATCGCCTGCCGTTGCCCGTGGGCGGAGAGCACCGAATCCACTTCCTTGGGGACGCGGGTGGAAACTTGAGTTTTCGAGAGGAGGCTGCGACGATCTGAAAGATGAGTCGCCTTGGAATGTAGGCTTCGGGAAAGCTACCTTATGGCCTCTGAAATGACATCTTCCTTTGCGGCTAATCTCATGATCTTCTTCTCATTTTCACAAATGAGGCTTTATTAACTAAGCTGCTGGAAGCTAGGTAATCATGGAGGATAAGCTGTCCTCTCATGTCCTCACGCATTCCTTCAACAAAGCGGTCGATTTTCTCTTCTTCATCAGCTACATCATTGGGGGCGTAGCGAGCAAGCTGGTTAAACTTGGTTAGATACTCATTTACTGACATCTGACCCTGCTTGAGAGCTCTGAATTCATTCTTCTTCAATCTCATTGTTCCACTGGTGCGGTTGGCCACAAGCGCCTTGAATTCCTCGGAGAATCGGTGCCATGCGGGTTCAACTTGACTTGTTGTATTTCCGCAACTTCTTCTATTGCGGCGGCAGAGGCGGGGATCTTGTGGGGCTCCAATCGTAGATGCTCGACTTCGCTATTCCGCTTCTTCTTCCTCTAGATTCTCATTACCTCGGCGGCGAGGTAATTCTCCCACCAGACGGGCGGCGCTTTTTCGGTGATGGGTGGCGAAATCCACCTTGTCTTCATTTGAGCGGCGGGCAAGGCGAAGTTTCTTCTCGGTGTCCCCGAGCGGTCTTGACTTCTAGAGGTTCATTGGTGCGCGCAAAGGTGAGAGGTCTTGTCTGAGGAAGTCGCTAGCTTGGAGTTGCGATGGTGGTCGATCTGGCGATTGTTTAATGCGCTGAAGAATCTGAGTCTGTGAAACATGACTTGGGTCATTGTCGGGTTTCTTGGTGGTGGAGGAGGCGGTTCTGTCCTCGGCCTTGGCCACGACCACGGCCACGGCCTCTTCCTCGGCTGCGCGAAGGCTCCACTGACCAGGGCGGCTCTTCTTGGCGGCATCTGAAGGAACTCAAGCTTAGAACGAGAGGAGTATATGAGGTTCACTAGCCCTCTAAGGCACACACTGACAAGAACAAAGCCAACAAAAGAACGAAGCAAGTACAATACAAAGCCTAGAGCGGCTATACTATAATAAGGGGTTAAGTGTTACATGACTCTCGAACAAAGCTTATACACTAAGCTAAGTCATGACACGAGAATACAAACACATCGTCTACAAAGAAAGAAACAAAAGTGCTTGCAACCCAAAGATCGCTCGGCAAGCATCGCTAGCTAACCTAAACTAATCGGCAATGCTCTGGGGGATCGACCCTTTGGCGATGCGATTGCGGGCGAACGAAGCGGCTCGGCAAGCTCGGCGAGCGGGAGCGCGAACGTGAACGGCCGAGTGGCGTCCACGGCCGACTCGTCAAACCCGAGCGGTGGGTCGAGTCGCGTCCACGGCCGACTCTCTAAGCGACGGCCGGACGGCGGCGCGCACCTTCTGCGTCTTTGTGAGTCGGAGACGGGTCCTACAGGCGGGAACGTCGGCTCGGCACTGGGAGGACGGGGGCGACGATAGGTGCAACCGGGGCTGGGGCAGGGACCGTAGCGGCGGCTCGGAGGCGTGCCAACTCTGCAAGAGCGGCGTCCCTCTCCTGTACCGCAGCATCCCTCTCCTGTACTGCAGTGGAGTGAGCTTCATCACTCCTGATCATGTTGCTCCGAAGGGTGTCGGAGTGGGCATAGCTGCCGGTGAGGAGTGTCCGGTCGCCGATCTCATCCATGGCGTGGTGATGGTGGCTATCATCGCTGCGTAGGCTGGACTCGCCTGCGTCAGCGGTCGTCGTCTCGTGTCGAAAATTGCGGGACACGCTCCTCATCCGGGAGTGCGGGTAGAAGCGGAAGGGTGACCTCGACAGAGATCCTCGTACTTCCAACACAAGCGGGTGGAAGCGACGCGTGCGGCGTCCTGAATGGCGTCGTGACGGCTACGCCGGGGTGCCTCGGCCCTGAAGAGGAAGGAAGTGAACTCGCCAACCCTGGCGGAGAGGTACACCTCCATCGTCCAGACTCGCGGTCTCGATCCTCGTCATCCTACCCCGAACGTAGGTCGACGGGAAAACCAAGGTACTGACATCGGTGGCAAAGTATGTCATGAAGCCTCCTCGTTCTCTCCGTGAGCGAGGAGGTCCCACGGGCCATCCGACGACGGGGTAGCCATCTACAAATTTTGAAAACAGGAAAAGGTCAGCACAGGGTAAAACTCAAGTGAAATAAAGATAAGTACAAGACTAGGAGTGAAGAGTGGGAGCAATAAATACTCTATATTTTTAGCAAAGCTTTTTCTTAGTTTTCGAAAATAAGATCCAAGTCCTTAAGGCAACGACCAATCTAACTAAGACTCTACAGTCGTATGCTCTGATACCAGCTCTGTCGGACCCGGATTTTCTAATCCGAATCCTCTGTGAAAACGTCGTGCTATTCCCTGGATCAGTAGATAGCACTCACAGGCATTGCTGAATCATTCATACATGGCGTGAACTAAAGTATCAATATTACAAACAACAGAGTGACATAGACCACGTCGGGTCGAGTTTTACAACAGGGGCCGATCAGGCCAAATTGATTACAATACAGAACACCGATTACGGTAGCGGAAGCAAAAGGGTAGAGCTCATCTCTTCACGAACAAGCGGCGGGGCAACTTTGTATGCATCGATATTACCCAAGGACCGGATAATATCGGTTGTGCGCAAAGTACCAGCAGTCATCTTAGATCGCGTCGAGGCCTGAACTACAGATCCTAGACTACTCTTCATCGTTTCCTTGTCCATCAACCACGGTTCCTCGTAGTACGCATAGTCTCCTCCATCGGCGTCATCCAAGGGTTTGGGGAGAGCGAGGATGAGCACAACTACCGTGCTCGCGAGCCAATACACAATGCAATGATATACATGCAAGGCTTACAAGGATGGCTCGGTTCTTTTATTTGCGAAAGCAATACTTTAAATATCATAAGTACAAATTCCTAGCACTTAGCATTTTTAACAAATTTCGTTTTAGTTAAAGAGAGAAATTGTGCAATATTTGTATCAATGAGGTTACCTCCACCTTCATGCTTAATTTTGATTGTGGTTACATCCACCACTAAGCGACATGGGTACAAAGACCGGGAATAACCAATCTCGGGGCTAGGTGAGCCCATACAATTTTCATACCACCCACAAGATTTTTGAAATAGAACTAACTCAAGTTAAGTTCCCATGTCCCTTTGACCAGTAGGGCACTACTGCTTAAAACGATTTATAACTCTGCAGAGATTGTACACTTTACCCACAAGAGACAATTAACTCGTTGCCCTACACGATTCCGTAGTCGTGTAGTCGAGAGGTTGTCACAATAACTTTTCTAAATATCTCGTCCCTTCCTCGTCTCACCCATATGGGGTTATGCCCATACGTTGCGCGGGATGTCCACCTCGGCGGCCCGGCGTGGCGTGGCTACACCTCGGCGATCGCGACTTCACCCTTGACTCGGTGTCCCATCCAAGCCCGACATACCCGAGCTTGTGCCTCCTTTAACCCTCCGGTGAGATGATTTTGATTCGATAAATGTACTAAGCCAAGTCGCGAGCTTTGTTGCGGACTTGTGGTTGTACTGTTATACACGTGGAGGTCGTGACGAGATTAAGTCCTTAGGGTTGTGCGGGCGGCTCAACCACATTCCCGCCATTCTCGTGCTACATCGCACCCACCATCTTACCATCCGCCTGCACGGGTATTAGCGATTTAGGGTTTTGAGATGTAAAATACAACAATTCAACCATCTCGGTCATTTACCCAATGACCCCCAAATCATTTTATGTTTGAAAGATGATGATTAGGACACGTTAATGTCCCAAAGATTAAGCAAGCCTAGCATGTCGCTTAAGTACAACCTATAGCTAGTATTACCATATAATTACTAGGGTGACAATGGAATTAAGGGATTCAAGTTGTCAAGGATGGCATAGTAATTAATTATTCAACAAATGGGTATTAACTACCTTACGCTTTAACATACATTTGATTAAAGAATTAACGCATGCAATTTGCTACTTTAAAAGAATATAATTTGCATAAAATGTAGGCTCAATATGATCAAAGTATTGACTCGCCTTGGTTGTAGGGAGAGAGTCAGAGTAGTCTTGTCCTTGATCGACGTGGAGGTCTCGTCTCCAAATCTACGCAGGCAGTGCAGGAAAAAGACACAACAGCAAAGGACTAATAAATACACAAGAATACTCAAATGAACTCCAAATTGAACAAGACCTATGCCATTAGCAAGATCTTGATTTTAGAAATTTTAGAAATTTATTTCACAATTTTGGAGTTGAAATGGGAGTTAATAATATTTAAAGCCTCTCTTTCAAATTAAAAAAAGAAAACAAAAATCACAAAAAACACGCACGCCCACCACAACATTCGCCCACCCAAGGCACAGGCCAAACGCAGCGCTGCAGGCGAGGCGCGCCCACGCGCTGCCAGCGGCGCGGTGTAAGGGGCGGCGGAGGCGCCGCCTAGCGGCCGAGCGGGAGGGGCAAGGCCAGGAGAGGCGCCGCGCAGGGAGAGAGAGGCGGCCGGAGGTGGAGAGGAGGCGGCGGCGGAGGAGGAGAGAGGCGGCGGTGCACGGGGAAGAAGAGGAAACAGCGGCGGCGTCGCGGGGGGGAAGATGAGGCGGCGGCGCATCGGAGAGGAGAAGAGAGCTCGAGCGCGGTGGCGGGGCTCACGAGCGGCGGCGGCACGGCGACGCAACACGGAGGTAGGCTTCGCCCTTCTTCTTCTTCCTTTTTCTTCTTGCTCGGGGTGGGGAGGTGGAAGCGGGGAGGAACGAGGGGAGAAAGACGCGGGCGGAGCTTTTAAAGCCGACGGAGGAGCGCGGGAGAAGGGGTCGGGTGGGCGAAGGGCGGCGTGCGGCGGAGTGATGATGACGGCGGGCGTGGGAGGCTCGAGCGGTGGCGTGCACGCAGTGGTGTCGCAGGGCACGCGAGAGGGGAGGAAGGGAGGGTCCGGGCGGCGAGAGGAACGAAGGGCCCGGCGAGGTTGACCCGGGAAGGGGGAAAAAGGGGCATCACATTAAGCCGGCCACGTGTCGATCAGAGATACTACCGACGGTCGACAACAACTAGTTACGTTACTAATTTTTCTGTGTTGCAAACTAGTAATACTTGTCTCCTTACTAGCTATAGTATATAATTTGGCCCACATCGATGTGATCCTAGCTAGTACATATTATATTATACGGTTGCAGTGCATGCTGATTGTATATGTTATATTACACAACGTAGTACTATCAATTAGAGAAATTAAAGGAAAGAAGAAAGGTAAAGCTAGCTAGGAGAGGACGGACGGATGGATCTTAATTAATTTCCTGAGTTCAGAGTTCAGACTTGGGAGGGCTAATTAACTTGTTTTAAATTTTCAAGAGTTCCTTCCCCCCCTTTTTGACCTGTAACTGTTAGTTGTATCCATCTGAGCTTCTCTTGCTTTTAAGCCAGCCAGCTCCAACCAGCTGCAGGATCGATCAATCATATGGGCCGATCGAGTTAATTAATTATTCATGTGCTAATCAATCGGTCACTGAGATCTCTAATTGCATGGTTGATCAGCACGCTAGCTAGCTAGCAGCTGATGCCACAACCTAAAAGTACATATAGCACGGGGATGTGTTGATCACGCACTGAGCTAGTACGTCTCCATCTGCTAGCTTTAATTTACACCCAGCAAAAGCAAAGCTAGTTGCTTCTTTGAATCGAATTAAGCTAGCCTCCGTATATCTCTCTGATCTGTTCTCCTCTAGCTTGTATGTATGTATGTATGTATATAGTCCACTCTCCAGTCTCCAATATATGTATTACGTAGTATTCCACTCTTGTAGTGTGTGATTAGCACTAGCTAACACGTACCTAGCTAGCTAGTGTCGCTGATCGATCGCGCGCATATCTAATTAATTAATTACTCGGTTAATGAACGTCCATTCTCTTTGCATGCAGTTGATGGTGCTTAATTAGTGATGCATGGAGTGGTGGCTTTCATCGCTGGCTTCACAAGATAGCAGCAATCACTTCCACTGCTGCTTCATCTGTCAGCACTCCATCCGTTCGATATCTTGCGTACAGCATATTCATTTACGCAACGCAAGCATGGTTTCCGTTCGATATATGCACTTACATATGCTCACATCCGTATGTAGTAAGTACTAGCTAGTACAGATAAAAGCCAACGACACATATCAAGTAATTTAACCATGCATTGTACTATATCTAGCTTGGTCAGAGGAGCAACTAATATGTTTAGCATCGATTTGAGCTAGCTGTTTGTTTTTACTGATCAACCTCACCGTGATTAACTTGTTTACATTCATAATTGTACCGTATAGCTGTGGTCGTTTTCCTTCTTGTTGGACAAAATGGTCATGCTGTACTATAGATAACGGAGTAGGTAGTGGTAGTACTATAGTACTTGGCTCGATCGCTATGTATCTTAATCGCCATCTTTAAGGAATGGTACTGATGCGTTGCTTCGGATCACCGCAATGCAAGCAAATAATAACCATCGACCGATCGGCCAGGTTGGTACTACTATAGTACGTGCGTAGTATATACTAGCGCCGCACTTAATTTGCATCAGACGTCTCATGATGATTAGTTAGTTACGTTGGTTCTACTTGTACATGGATCATGCATGATTACAATTAATCAGTTAATCGGGCGAGCGAGCTAAGCCCTGCTTATGCCAAATCGATATAGGTCAAAATGAGACAACGATCGAGCTGGAGTATAGCTAGTATATGATATAATTAAGCGTATATGTGTACATCAGTACACGTCGCTATATATACATGTCAGTATGTACGCATGCAGTATCTATCTTTGTCGACTTGCATACTGATCCATAGTCATAGCTCCGCCATTGGCAGATCAATGAGAATATGCCGACTGAGCTGGCTACGTCACTTACTGTCCAGACAGCGATACCGCATTATCTCCTCACGTACTCCCTGGTGACGGCAGCGTCGATTCGATTAATAATTAACTAGCCGGGTGGCCAGTGTATCGGTACGACTGATTTGTTTTAAAGTTCGTAATATCAAATAATATAATTTAGATGATTAAAAATATGTTTATGTACCTTGTAGGCTATTTAGATTGTTAAAGCATCATCGACGTTGAAAACAGCGAGAGAAGTTTGAAGAAAAATACAACTTTAAGAACGTAATGGATGTATGGGCTTCGATGCAAGAAA
Source organism: Ampelocalamus luodianensis (assembly GCA_036346255.1). Taxonomy (NCBI): domain Eukaryota; kingdom Viridiplantae; phylum Streptophyta; class Magnoliopsida; order Poales; family Poaceae; genus Ampelocalamus; species Ampelocalamus luodianensis. The sequence goes on along the minus strand of CM070632.1, from coordinate 446,686 downwards.
ATCCTTGAACATAACAAGTTGTTGGAGTTCTTAGAAAGGTAAACACTCTCCATCATGTAGCTACATGCCTATATTTTCCCTCCATTAGTTACTATTTTTAAAAATATATGCATGCACGTGTATCTCTATTTAATATCAAGCAATGCATTGTATGCGCGCGGAAAATTATCTTATTAGTTTATATGGTATTAGAGTACCTTGCTCATGCATACACCGATGCACCATGAGCGACCTACCTTGAACTTATCTTCCTCCACACGCTGGCTGCCCTCACGAAACTGTTTGTCTTTCTTGATCGATTTCTCTTGATTAGTACCCTTTCCAATGCAATACTCACATAGTTATATTCTATTTCTCTCCAATTATTGCTTAATGCCGACCTTCACGACATTGAACACATACACGTGCAACCATCATCAATCCTTATCGGGGACACCCGTCACGCTTTCTCTTATGGCCCCGAGCCTATTTGCTACAACTTCGTCATCTCTACTCCGAATTATTTGCTCCTCTGCTTCTGTACGTTCATGCTTCTATTCGAATGGATGCATGCATGCATGATGTTATGCGTGCTTGATGTCTTCTTCTCTCGTGTCGCGCGGTCGCTCTTCTTCTTCAACGTTGCCAACTTAATGTTGTGGCCTCCTCACTAATCGCTGCAACCTTCCATATTCACCGATGTCGGTATGTCTACTTTAGTTATTGTCTAACGATTCTTCACTCTAGCGCCAGTAACGTCGTGCCTCTCACCATAATGGCACACTCCTAGCCACCCAATGGTCCGGTCCAATATCGTCCATAGCTCATCTTCAATGTAAAGTTACATCTCATCTCTGTCAGGGCTTTTCAGGCATCGAAAAATTGCTATTTTTAATTTTTATTATGAATTTATTTAGCTATTTTGTTTTGGAATTTGTATCGAAATCAAAATGCTAATTATATTTTATATGTTATTCAAATTTCAATTTTTTTTTGTTGGACTTAGTATACAAATCCAATTTCTATTTTTTTATTAAAATTTTATTCTGAATTATATTTATTTCGGGATTCTATGTAGGAATTTGTATGGGACTAAAACTACTGATTTTTATTCCGAAATTCTATTATGTCTAGTTGGAAGTTGATACGAACATTTTATTTTAATCTAGACCATTATAATATGGATCCACCGCAATTGATGATGTAGATATTTATCTTTTTCCACCGATTAACGTGGGAATCTCTAGCCTTTGAGAGCGAACGTGGTTGCTTACTTTTCTATCGCTTTAATAATATAATAGATAGATGACAGATTTGGAGGCCTGATCGAGTACCAGGAGTTATAAAAGGAGTCGATAATTATCGTCCGACCGATCGCCCAAATGGTTTCGAAGTGAATTAGAAAAGAAGAAATATGTATATGGTATTATCCGTGTTTGACCCTGACTCTAAGAAAAAATATATATAAAATAGGACACTGCATGAGCGATATCCGTCCGTTGCACCCCTACCTAGAGTTTAGTATCATCTCTCTCTGAAATTTAATTTGCTTCCAATTAATGAACACAAAAACTGGCCTGGTGATAATCGACCCGCTGCTAAATAATCGATCTGGATGATAGTACTAGACGTCTAGACGTATATACGTACATACGGGAGCACACTAATACTAGTACTAGATATAGCTAGTATTTCTAGACTTTGAGAGCGAATTTGGTGGGCTTTTCTTCTTCTTTGCTTTAAGGTCATTCCCAATTAATGGTTTGCTACTAGCGAGAGGGGAGAGAATGCGGGGCACGATGGATATATAAAACCACTCCAATAATTCGTATCTATAGTTTGTTACTAGAAACTTGTATCTAAAGGTGAGAGATCGACTATGTTGGAGAGAATGGGCCGACCAATTTATTGGTTCTCTAAAAACGGCTTTTTTCACTCTTTCTTCTCCATCCCAAAAATAAAAATAAAAATAAAAATGACGCGGTACGATTTTAGCAGCAGGCAAAAGGGACCATTTGAGTGCCCTAATAATACAATAGATTTCGGTTAAGTTTTCAGCACCCCACCGTTTGTCTTGGCAATTCGTTTGATTAGTTTCTGGATTTGTAGGTAGTATAAGTATATAAGAAAACAGCACAGCGCTCACATCACATGCCATTGCCATTGCCATTGCCTGAGCAATCGATCTCGGTGGCTGTGGCCCTTGCCATTATTATATATGTTTGTTCCATTCAATTAATCATTGCCCGGCCGGCCGTACGCATCGATTGGACCCTAACATAAACAAATCATATATACCACCACCACCAGCAGCAGCAGCAGCAGCAGCAGCAGCTAGTGTAGTGTTTACAAAATGAACTAATGAACTCTCTTCTTCTTAATTTGCGTTCATTCTCGTTACATATCTCACTTAATTACGCGTCGCTGTACGTACGTACCACTGGTTCCTTATGAGCTGTACGTACGTAGTTGTTAAAGAAGAGTTTGTACAAGTGGAAGAGTAGAGTTGTACAAATAAGATTTCAGAGTTCGCATTTGCACACGGCCACATATATGAATGAGCAGGCAGGAGGCATCTGCGTGTGGGGTTTGGTTGGATCCATCGTCATCAGAGAGAGAGAGTACATCGACATCGACATCGACATCGACATCGACATCGACATCGGGTGATGAGGTCGTCGATCTTCGTGTGAAATTAAAAGCATTGCACGATGAGCGATTGCTGCGTCGTACGCACATTTCCTTGTTTCTCCACGACGCCGCCGCACACCGATCGTTAATCTATAGTAAACTGCTGGTCTATCGTCCGTACTCCATAGCCCTGCGATGCGCGAGCCTTCTCACCGGCCGGCACATGCGAGAGCAGAAGCTGCGACCAATTTAGTCTTCCGCGTGCGTTCCATGGCCGGCACCGGCAGCAGCAGGAACCCTAAAGAAACAAGCTGCGGGTTAATCAATTCCCAATTCCACCCCCACCCCCACCTTGGCTTCTGCAACCGCGCAATCTACTGCTCTGCTCGCGTGCATCCTTCGTTCACTAGTTGACTTCTTCTTCTCCGTTTTCACATTTTACTGCCCACCCTTTCCTGCATCGCCTATTCTACCGCTCACTCCGTTCACAGATATACATGCCGTTCTGTATCGAAACACAGCTTTGGCTACTAATTGTACATGCCGTTTTTGATATCGGCACGGTTTCTAAAACACAACTTTGATCACTAATTTATATCTTAATATATTTATTTATAAAGCCCAATAAAATTACAATATTTTTTTAAGACAAATCTATACCTATGGTTTTCATGTATCCATTCTAATTATTTAAAAAGATGGATATCGAAAGTTAAAGTTTCGAAAGTTTAACTATATGCATCCCAAAACAACATGTACATATGATTTTCACGTGTCCAATCTACTGACGCTCGGACGTGGATGAAGGAGAGAGGGGGAAGAGATGGACGGCGCGGTGATGGAGGCCATGAAGCTGCGGAGGAGAGGAGCGGGAGATGGAGGTGGTAAGACTAGGGATGGCAATTTCTCCCGCGGGGATAATCCCTATGGGGGTGTCGATCTCACCCCCCACAAGGCCCCACGGGGACCGGTAAGAATTAAAACCATATTATTTTGTTTGTATATTATATAATTTTTATATGAGATGTGTATTTTTTTTTATCATATATTTGAACTAAAACTTGAAACTATGTATTAATATATAGATTTTGAAGCTATATATTACTCATTGTCTTGATATTGAAAATGATCGGCATTCTAAAACTTGATCGACCTTCACGGTTGGGTCGAAGACGAAGCGTGAAGGCATTGTCTTGGAGCACTATTGTTACATAGTTCTTGTTCGGATGTGTTGGATGAAGGAAGAAGCTAGCAGCGGTGTGCTCGATTCCGATCTTTAGCCACAACATGACAATTTGTTTGTCATTTAGTTTTTGATCTGCTTTTTGTAAATCGATTGATTTGTTTTTAATAAATTATGATTGTGTGCATCGTATCATGCAGATATCGGGAGGACACATACACTGTGAGAAAGAGCAGTAAGCCATGTCCAGATGGTCATATATATATTGGAGATGTTCTAGATGGCTTGGCGGAGAAGGAGCAGCTGGAGTCCTAGGGTTGTTAGTCGGGTCAAAGAACGAAAGCAACGACTCCTGGGGCTCCTCGCTTGTCACACGTCTCACTGTCGGAGACTAACGGGTGTAAGATGCCGACTCCCTCATTACTCCAGGAGACTAAGATGCCACTCTCTTTGCATTGCACCCTCCCTCCCTCCCTCCCTTGTTATCATGCAACAAGGTAATTTCGTACTAGCTGGCAATTACTCCCCGTTTACAACCCATGAATTAGAAAACTCAAGAATTGACAGTACAATCCTGTAGAAAACGAAACTGCATGAATTGTTCCGAGTGGCTGTCTGAAAGCTTCAGAGAAGGGGAAAAAAAGATTTAGGGCTTCTCTGGAACACGTGAATCTAAAAACACAAGAATAGGAAAAACACATAATTAGAATATCATAACTTGTTGAGTCCCATGGGAAACAAAAACACATAATATATGAATTACTCAAAAGTCAAAAGAGATGTTTGGATGCCTCGTAGGAAATTTTCCTACATAAACTTTGAGATTTGATATTACTTGAACAGAGAGAGAGAGAGAGAGAGAGAGAGAAACAAAGAAGATGCACTGGACTTCCCTATGGAATTGAGGGCATAGGAATGCATTCCATAGGAATCTGACACCACCGTTCCTATGTTTCAAACAACCCTTACAAGGGGAAAAAAATTCTAGGGACTAGAATCCTCCAAAATTCCATAAAATCCTACTATCCTATCAAAGAGGCGCTAAGAGAGAGAATTACCTTGCTCAAGAGAGAAAGGAAAGTATGCTCAAGAGAATTGCCTTACGGAAACATTGCTCTTTTCGAATGATCTTACTGCTCTTATTTGAGTGCTACGGGTTTATATATATATACAAATTTTACTATAAAACGTGAGTTTTAATGAATTTTTTTCATGAAACACACTTTAGGGTATCCTATAGTCGTTATTGAGTATACTCAAATTGAGAAAAATGATATAGTACTTCTGAGAGTAGTTACTTTCACTTTTTATATATCATTTAAATCGTGTGATACAAAGCCTTTCAAACAAGACAAGCATGGGATTTTCGTTTGTAAAGAAAGGCATATGTCAAAGTTGTTGGTGCAGTGAAAGAAAATGAGAGGGAAACCACGTGCTGTGGCTGTGGCTGTGGCTGTGGCTGTGGCTGTGGCTGTGGTACCAGTATCCGGAATGAGTGTGCCGATCCATCCTACTAGTATTCGTACCAGCCTGTGTGGGACAAAATGAAAAAGAAGAGGCAGAGGAATACTGCCAATCAAGTACCACTAGTATGGTGGAGTACAATTCATCGAGAAATGCCAAATACGGTGGCACCACGTATCAATACCTTTTCTGTTGTATTCTTCTCTAGCGAGTTGGTTTCTCCAGCTTGTTTTCTGTTGGTTTTTGGTTATCAGTCTGAACTTCTGTAAAAAAACTGGTTAATTGCCTTGTTGAAAACAAAAAACATATCAATACCATCATACTCATAGGCAGGGACTTAGTCTTGGAGAGAGAGTACGTCCTAACTTTTGGTGCATATCTATGCATTCTCTTCGAAACGCGATTTAAATGGTCATGAAAAAATTGATCAGATGCGTCGTGATGCAATCAATCATCTTGCAAAAATTCAACCGAAAACACGGCGTGCACAAGGAGAAACAAAAAAAATGGACAAATTTCAGTGAATAGTATCTTTATCTTTTTATTTTATTTTCGTGTTTCATTTACAGCTGGGTTTTATCTTTTTTTTTTTGGTTGTAGATTGAATTTAGATTCAAAATTCTGTGTCACGATAAACTGATTTGGTGTCAATGTTGTCAGATTATTTTAGAATTGTTTCACGACGATTTACATCGTGCGCTGACAGTTGGGCTCCTCTGCAAGGCTGGCTGCCAAGGAGGCTTTCTTTTTCACTGACTCTGACGACTCTACTATACAAGGAGGGGAGGCCGTTCATTATTATAAGGAGGAGGAGGAGGAGGACCGGAGGAGGCAGCAGCGACGACTCCCCACTTGCAGCGCAGCACTGCACAGTTAGTTGCAGTGCTAGCCCCCATCCCTCCATTCCATCCGTCCACCACACCACACAACTCGAGAGAACACAGAGGGGAAGGCTCGACGAGTTCCAGAGTGCGAGTGCGAAACAGAGCAGCGCAGAGGACTAGGAGTCTCCCCTCCGCCCTGCCCCCCATGTCTAGCGACCCCGAGGAGATCAAGGCCCGCGTCGTCGTCCTCGGCGCCGACGCCGCCGGCGAGTGGGCCCGCCCCGAGCTCGAGGCCTTCCACCTCCCCTCCACCTCCCAGTCCCCCCACTTCCTGGACCCACAGGTCGCCGCAGCACCACCACCACCACCACACCAAGAAGCAGAGCAATCCGCACCGCCAGCACCAGCGGCTAGCCCTCCTCCTCCAACGGCGCCACTCGAGACAGAGCAGCCGCTTCCCAATGCCAAGTCCTCCCCCAACGACGACAAGCCCCACCCGCCGGCGCCCGCCGCCGGCCTGCGCGACCTGTTCCGCTTCGCCGACGGCCTCGACTGCCTCCTCATGGCCGTCGGCACGCTCGGCGCCCTCGTCCACGGCTGCTCCCTCCCTGTCTTCCTCCGCTTCTTCGCCGACCTCGTCGACTCCTTCGGCTCCCACGCCGACGACCCGGACACCATGGTCCGCCTCGTCGTCAAGTACGCCTTCTACTTCCTCGTCGTCGGGGCAGCAATCTGGGCATCTTCCTGGGCAGGTGACTCCTTTCGTTCTTCTTCTTGTGCCGCCGCCGCTTGCATTGGTGGTAATGAGGATCAGCTAACTAACAAATCCGAGGGATTGGATTCAACTGGGCAGAGATATCTTGCTGGATGTGGACCGGCGAGCGGCAGTCGACGCGGATGCGGATCCGTTACCTGGAGGCGGCGCTGAAGCAGGACATCTCCTTCTTCGACACCGAGGTCCGCACCTCCGACGTCATCTACGCCATCAACGCCGACGCCGTCGTCGTGCAGGACGCCATCAGCGAGAAGCTCGGCAGCCTCATCCACTACATGGCCACATTCGTCTCCGGCTTCATCGTCGGATTCACCGCCGCCTGGCAGCTCGCGCTTGTCACGCTCGCCGTCGTTCCGCTCATCGCCGTCATCGGCGGCCTCTGCGCCGCCACGCTGGCCAAGCTATCCTCCAAGAGCCAGGACGCGCTCTCCAACGCCAGCAACATCGCCGAGCAGGCGCTGGCGCAGATACGGATCGTGCAGTCCTTCGTCGGCGAGGAGCGGGTCACGCAGGCCTACTCGGCGGCGCTGGCCGTGGCGCAGAGGATGGGATACCGGAGCGGCTTCGCCAAGGGCCTCGGCCTGGGCGGCACCTACTTCACCGTCTTCTGCTGCTACGCCCTGCTGCTCTGGTACGGCGGCCACCTCGTCCGCCTCCACCACACCAACGGCGGACTCGCCATCGCCACCATGTTCTCCGTCATGATCGGCGGCCTGTAAGAACTCTTCCTGTCTTAACGCCGAAGAAGAAGAAGAAGAAAAAACCATTTTTTTTTCTTGGTGTATGTATGTCTCGCTGCCCCTGACACGCATTGCTCTGCAGCGCTCTTGGGCAGTCGGCGCCGAGCATGGCGGCGTTCGCGAAGGCGCGGGTGGCGGCGGCGAAGATATTCCGGATCATTGACCACAAGGCGAGCATTGAGCGGGACGGCGAGGGCGGCGTGGAGCTGGAGTCTGTGGGCGGGCGGCTGGAGCTGAGGAACGTGGAGTTCGCGTACCCGTCCCGGCCGGACATCCCGATCCTGCGCAGCTTCTCGCTGAGCGTGCCGGCCGGGAAGACGATCGCGCTGGTCGGCAGCTCCGGCTCCGGAAAGAGCACGGTGGTGTCGCTCATCGAGAGGTTCTACGACCCAAATTCAGGTAAACAAACTGAAGGGCATACTCGCCTTCAAAAGAGATTTGAGAAACTGACTGTCGCGCTGCATCCATTCTTCCGGGTTCTGACCAATGTTTTGGACAGCTAATTATCCGTTGCTAGTCGCTTGGCATGCATGATTCAGTGATTCACCATTCATCGTTGTTAGCGACTAGTTGGAATAAGCTGGCTTCCGCGTACTGTGCAATCAGAACTGAATTAGTCTAGTCTGTTTACGCATACAAGTGCACAAGGAAACGAGCAGGGCAGCAGCACTGCACTGCTGCCTGCTAGTCACTCTCATCGAGAACATGCGCACTCTCTCTCTCTCTCTCTCTCCACAAGCATCTGATGCCGCTGGTCGTCGGTCGTAGCTGCAAGACAAAAAGTCCACAAGCAAATACATATGTAGTCATAAATTATGTCAAGATACCGTTGCATGGACTCGGCTTTGATGCCTGCGCGTCGGAAAGTGAAATGTTTGTTGCTAATTCTGCAAGGGCAAATCACGCTTGATGGGCACGAGCTCAAGGATCTGAAGCTGCGGTGGCTGCGGCAGCAGATTGGGCTGGTGAGCCAGGAGCCGACGCTGTTCGCGACGAGCATCAAGGAGAACCTGCTGCTGGGGAGGGACGACGGCGACGCGACGCAGGTGGAGATGGAGGAGGCCGCAAGGGTCGCCAACGCCCACTCCTTCGTCATCAAGCTCCCCGACGGCTACGACACACAGGTTCCGTCCGCTTCCCCCCAATGAATCTGCATTTGCTGCTGCTGCTGCTGCTGCTGCTGCTGTACATCCCACATTCCCCCCACTCCACTCCACTCCACGCTGCTCCCTTTCCTTACCCTTTTGCATGCGTGGTCATCGGTTGCCTTCACCAACTTTTCTCCATCTTATCAGCTATCGCATCCATCATTTGCCTTGCCAATGGCCGTACCCACCCACCCATCCATCAGATCGGAGGATGCATGCTTAATACTAGCTCACTGCTTGCTTGTTTGTTTCTTAGGCAGCAGCAACGCATGACACCTTCTGGGGTCCATCACAGCAAAGCACATCACGCATACATTTCATTTGAGATAGATTGGTTGATAGGTTGAGGCCAGGGTAACAACAGTTGTTAGGAGCATGTTGCTTTCAAATGCTGTTGCGAGTTTGTAAAAGTACCAACATTAACATGCATGCCAAGATTCTTTTCCCGACACTAGAAAGAAAGCAATAACACAAGCAAGCAGCTGACCTGACTACTCTCTTTTACCGCTTGCCTTTGCGCCACTATGGTTGGTATGGAGTAGTATTCGTTTTTACTCCTCCTTCGCAAGGCTCAAGCCTCAAGGCGCTTAAACTTTTCTAAGACGAAAAGATCAGCGAGTGTAAAGTAAACTCAAGGGGAATCAAAACCGAACAGATTCCAGGTTGGGATTTTGTCAGGAATGTCAAGTTGATCCCAAGAATCAACCACCCTTTGTCCTCTGCCAGACCAGGCATCTTCTCATAAGCCACCCTCTTGCTTGTTTAGTGTTTTTACTGTAATATAATCGCGGGCGGGCGGTTTACTTATTGCTAGCAATCAAAGATGAGATGATTATTCTAAGAGCTTGTACCACACACGTGGGCCACCCATCCCAACTCTAACTCTGCTCGGCCGACCCATCCTCCTATGCACATGACAATGCATGCTTAATTCAACACTAAGCAAACCATGGTCCAATCAGGTTTCCAGACAAAATTCCAGTCTCAAGGCATAAACAAACAAATTATCTACTCCTGTATTAGTGTACTAGCTAGCAGTAGATTAGTATTACTAGTAAACAGGTTGAGCCACGTGGATCCCGGCCCGAGAGTTGAGAGGATGCCAAAGTCAACTTGTTTGATTGTTTTGACCGACCCGACCGCGCATGGGTGGTGCAGGTGGGGGAGCGCGGGCTGCAGCTCTCCGGCGGCCAGAAGCAGCGGATCGCCATCGCGCGCGCCATGCTCAAGAACCCGGCGATCCTCCTCCTGGACGAGGCCACCAGCGCCCTCGACTCCGAGTCGGAGAAGCTGGTGCAGGAGGCGCTAGACCGCTTCATGATCGGCCGCACCACCCTCGTCATCGCCCACAGGCTCTCCACCATCCGCAAGGCTGACGTCGTCGCCGTCCTGCAGGGCGGCGCTGTCTCGGAGATGGGCACGCACGACGAGCTCATGGCCAAAGGAGACAGCGGCATGTACGCCAAGCTCATCCGCATGCAGGAGCAGGCGCACGAGGCGGCGCTCATCAACGCCAGGAAGAGCAGCGCCCGGCCCTCGAGCGCCCGCAACTCGGTTAGCTCGCCGATCATCACGCGCAACTCGTCCTACGGCCGCTCGCCCTACTCCCGCCGGCTGTCCGACTTCTCGGCGTCGGACTTCAGCCTGTCGATCCACGACCCGGGCCACCACCGGATGGAGAAGCTGGCGTTCCGGGCGCAGGCCAGCTCCTTCTGGCGGCTGGCCAAGATGAACTCGCCGGAGTGGGGCTACGCGCTCGTCGGCTCCGTGGGCTCCATGGTGTGCGGCTCCTTCAGCGCCATCTTCGCCTACATCCTGAGCGCGGTGCTGAGCATCTACTACGCGCCGGAGCCGGGGTACATGAAGCGCGAGATCGGCAAGTACTGCTACCTCCTCATCGGCATGTCCTCCGCCGCGCTGCTCTTCAACACGGTGCAGCACCTCTTCTGGGACACGGTCGGCGAGAACCTCACCAAGCGCGTGCGCGAGAAGATGCTCGCCTCCGTGCTCCGCAACGAGATCGCCTGGTTCGACGCCGAGGAGAACGCCAGCGCGCGCATCGCCGCCAGGCTCGCGCTCGACGCCCACAACGTGCGCTCCGCCATCGGGGACCGCATCTCCGTCATCGTCCAGAACTCGGCGCTCATGCTCGTCGCCTGCACCGCGGGCTTCGTCCTGCAGTGGCGCCTCGCGCTCGTGCTCCTCGCCGTCTTCCCGCTCGTCGTCGGCGCCACGGTCCTGCAGAAGATGTTCATGAAGGGCTTCTCCGGTGACCTGGAGGGCGCGCACGCCAGGGCGACGCAGATCGCCGGCGAGGCGGTGGCCAACGTTCGTACCGTGGTGGCCTTCAACTCGGAGGCCAAGATCACCAGGCTCTTCGAGGCCAACCTGCAGAGGCCGCTCCGGCGGTGCTTCTGGAAGGGCCAGATCGCCGGGAGCGGCTACGGCGTGGCGCAGTTCCTGCTCTACGCGTCCTACGCGCTCGGCCTGTGGTACGCTGCGTGGCTCGTCAAGCACGGCATCTCCGACTTCTCCAAGACCATCCGCGTATTCATGGTGCTCATGGTCTCCGCCAATGGCGCCGCCGAGACGCTGACGCTGGCGCCCGACTTCATCAAGGGCGGCCGCGCCATGCACTCGGTGTTCGAGACCGTCGACCGCAAGACCGAGATCGAGCCCGACGACGTGGACGCGGCCCCTGTCCCCGACCGGCCCCGGGGCGAGGTTGAGCTCAAGCACATCGACTTCTCCTACCCGTCGCGGCCGGACATCCAGGTGTTCCGGGACCTCAGCCTCCGCGCCCGCGCCGGCAGGACGCTCGCGCTCGTCGGCCCCAGCGGGTGCGGCAAGAGCTCGGTGCTCGCGCTCATCCAGCGCTTCTACGAGCCCACCTCCGGCCGCGTGCTGCTGGACGGCAAGGACGTGCGCAAGTACAACCTCAAGGCGCTGCGGCGGGTGATGGCCGTAGTGCCGCAGGAGCCCTTCCTGTTCGCCGCCACCATCCACGACAACATCGCGTACGGCCGGGAGGGCGCGACGGAGGCGGAGGTGCTGGAGGCGGCGACGGCGGCGAACGCGCACAAGTTCATATCGGCGCTGCCCGAGGGGTACAAGACGTACGTCGGCGAGCGCGGGGTGCAGCTGTCGGGCGGGCAGCGGCAGCGGATCGCCATCGCCCGCGCGCTGGTGAAGCAGGCGGCAATCATGCTGCTGGACGAGGCGACGAGCGCGCTGGACGCCGAGTCGGAGCGGTGCGTGCAGGAGGCCCTGGAGCGCGCGGGGTCGGGGCGCACCACCATCGTGGTGGCGCACCGGCTAGCCACGGTGCGCAACGCCCACACCATCGCGGTGATCGATGACGGCAAGGTGATGGAGCAGGGGTCGCACTCGCACTTGCTCAACCACCACCCGGACGGCTGCTACGCGCGCATGCTGCAGCTCCAGCGGCTGACGCACAGCGCCGGCGCGCCGGGACAGTCGTCTTCGTCGTCCAACGGCAACTAGCTAGCTAGCTTCTTGATCGGTGAGACAAGAGGATCAAACGGAAGGATGGTCTCTCATCTCATCTGGTCTGGTCCGAGATGATGTGATTATAGCCACGTTCACTTCAGTTCACTTGAGAGTCGCTCGCTAGTGGTGGTGGCTAGCTCTACATTTTGGTTTGGGTCTCTTAATTTTGGGGGCGTCTATTCCACATTCGCCTGAAAATTTGTGAAATCACAGTCACTTTTTTCTACCGTTGGATCATGATCATGTGGCTTACATCTCTCCCTCTCTCACCTATATAACCGACCATATCCTAACCATAACCCTAACACTCCACCCGCCAGCTGCCGTCGTCGCCATGCCAGCCCCGCTCCGTGTTGTGCCACCTCCTGCTGCATCACCGCCGACCTCCTTTCGTGCCTCCTCTGCCTCCTATTCCCACCGCCACCCTTCTTCCTCCTCTCCGGCCGGCGAGTTCCCCATGCGTTTTCTACCGCTTTGGTCGTCGTCACCCCTCCGCCAACCCCGCCCACCGTCCTCTTTGCCCGCGTCCGACCCTAAACCTAAACGGGTGAATCCTAACTATAATCCACCGGCCACCACCACCGTTATTTAATTTAATTAGCCTCATATTCTCTGCTACGAATTAGTTGTGCATTTCACAGAGAGCTCATGGATGTACATTGCTTGCTCCAGTGTCGGTTCTCTACGAACTTAGCCTCGGAACCTGCAAGTTGAGCAAGCTCAGTTCATTTTCAGCGAGCGAGTGATTTAACACTGAAATGTGGGCTCAGACGAGACGAGCAGTGCAAGACACGGGATCAAGCGCCTGTGAAAACGCACATCAGAATGCACTCGACAAGATCCCAAAACATCTCTTCCTCCTGATACAGTGATGCCGATGCCTAATTGCCTACGCTATGATCTCAGGAGTACCCTAGTATTTATTACTGATAATATGTATGATGTCAACTCAGGAGCCCCCATATGACCCGGGATTTAGGAGGCGATCTTCTTCCTGATTACCCGCATGTATGTATATATATTCATCGTAATGAAGTGTCGGAGGCTTGGTGTGTTGCTCTTGCAGCACCGCACATGATTGTGTGGCCCAACAGCAACGGGCAGCAGCAGACGAAGACGAAGACGAAGACGAATAGGAATGGTGCACGCACAGCATGGTCCCTGACCCTAAGAGAACAAGGCAAGAGTAGTTAGCGGTGGGTGGGGTCAGTTGGATTGGAAAGGCAACGAGCTGAGCTCTCTGTGGCCCAAATGCCACTGTCAAATCTAAGCCTTGTCCGTGTCCTTGTCCTTGCCATTCACCAGACGCTGTCCCTCCCTGCAGGCTGCAGGCTGCAGGCCAGTAGCTTCTTCTGGCTTGGGGCCTGGGGGGTACCAATCATGTACCATGGCCATGGACGGATGAATGAAAAGATTAAACAAAAAAAAAAAAGCTGCTGTGCTGTACTAGTGGGGTGACCGTCCAGTCCTGCATTGAGCGAGTACTCAAGCAACTGAACTGACCCGGGAGACTCTTTCCATGAGACAAACTTGCGTTTGCTGCATCTGGATACACCGAGCACCTGGCTGGCCAGACCCAGGTAAGGCGATGCGATCTAGTTTGCTGGATACATCAATTGGCCGCAGGGCCTCAGCCTGAGCCTCCCCTTTTGCACAAGGAGAGCAACGCAAGACCTGAACAATTGCAAACGGATCAATCAATACTACTCCCATAGCCACTACCCATTGCTTGGGATTAAAGATTGCCAACCTAATCATTTGGAGGTCTTGATCCGACAGGGCACACCGATGAAATAATCCCTAAAGATGATCTTTTCTTTTCCAGAGCTGGCCTGGGCATGTGCTCGTGTCGAGATCTGGATTCTGTTCTAGAGACGTGAAAATATATGTTGATGGGTTACTATCATGCAGTGCAACTAAGGTACAGTTCCATACAGGCACCAAAGCCCGACAACACAAGCACAGATTGAATTGGCGTCTGTCTTGTGGTACATGCCACATACCAAAAGCACCACACAGTGACAGCGCAACCTAAGATATGCTAAAACAAGTGTTGAAACTACCAGCATGGCCGTAGAGAACGAATGTACTTCACTGAGGAAGCATGGCCATAGACAGTAGTGAATTCCAAAATGAGCAAAAATCATGGGGTGTGACCTGTAAAGGCACAACCCTATGTGACCAACAATCTGGACCTATATAACAAAGGCATTGCTGGGCGAGTCCCTACAGACATAGATAAAAGGAGAGAACCTACAGTCTCTATTGTCTGATGACAGCACGCCTTCACCACCCACACACACACAAAAGCACAGCCAAGGTTACCTAACGATCAAAGCCCTTTGGTAAATAAGCCGATGCAAATAATTAATCATGGGCTGTAAAGTTCTATCTCATAGTACAGTACTACCTGATAAGACAGATCATGTGCAGCTAAATCACGAAGACATTATTGTCACGAATGTTGATGGTGACTGATTTTCAAACACAAGTTCGACAAAATGAGGCAGGCAAAAGATGGTAACCACTGACCTCTTAAAGTAACTCGTGGACCACAAAGCACTGTCTACTCAGTTAACATTGAGGCAAAGCAAGTACAGATGCATGGCAGGAAGAAAAACATAAAACAAGGACCAAGAGGTTCACATGGACATGAGCTTCGGGCCATTGTCAGGCATTCCCATTCCAGCAGCAAGTTCAGCGTCAAGTTGTGTGTGGGGGGCTGGTCCAGACATTTGCTTGACCCTACAAGTATCAAATGGGTCGTGATTAGATACGACAAACAAAATAGTAGATTAAACTGTGCCACTTTCACAACTCGAGACCTTTTCTATAGCTGATAATTCAGGTATTTCTATCAATGGGAAGAGCATGCTGATAAGCTAGTATACTGGCGTTCAAGGGAAAGTTATTAGTACCAAATTGAAGACTCATTAGGCTATGCTGATACGTACTAACAACATGCAACATAATATGGGTCTTTCATCTACCTGTAATTCTAAAAAATTGGTCACTTGCGGCTAGCTGCATTACACTGTTCTGAGCAACTGCATTGGTCTAACAATGTAAACTTGGCTCTTAAATATCTAAAACTCGCGACATTTACACACGATTGAAACAGAAAGTCACTTCATCGAAATTGTCGGAGAAAATCTAAAGCAGAGTCTCGTCTGTTCGGCTACAACATCATGCAACAAGGTACATATAAGTATGCAACTATATAAATCAGAAGTTTCAATATTTCTCTTAAGGAATCATGGTGGCTACATACATATAGATACCTTACATTCTTCTTCACTTGAGTAGGGTCTGCGACGCTAGAATGTGCCGAACAACATGTTCATTATCTCTGAACAACCTTTCTATGCTAATGACTAGACTAAGAACAAGGGAATCACCTTTTCTTGTGGCGCTTTGAGCGGTAGTGATCCTCCTTCACACTCTCATTTGCAAAGTACCGACTGCAGTGACCACCATAACAAGTATTATTATAGGACGAGAAGAAAAGTAAGAGTTCGTTGTTGTATGAGAAGTGCACTTCCTTAAAAGCACAGAAACAATGACACCATGATTCATCGCCAATAAGGTTGTCAGAATCTCGATTCTAATCATACGATCCTACGTTTCTATGACCCAGATTGACTGGACCAATCCAATCCTATTGTAGAGTCTTAATTTGGTAGAATATTAATATTACTATGATCCTAACAAAAAAAATGTAGGGTCGTGATCAAAATTTTCATACGATCATACCTGATTCTAGTGATTTATTGTAATTTTTACTTTTTATTTCTTCATGTCCATTATAATTTTTACTTTTAATTTCTTCATGTCCATTATAATTTGCACAAATAACAAATGATCTTTCCTTTGCACTACATTTTGGTAAAAAAAAAATTCCAAAAGTATAATTTTCAAAATGTAGAAGTGTTAAAATACAAGGTAGATTTTAAAAAATGTTTCTTTGGTAGAATCAGATAGGGTCTTAGATTCTACATTGATCCTACGATTCACGATCCTACTGAACAACCTCCGATCCGATTCAAGATCGCAATTCTAACAACCTTGGATGGATGGGTGAAGTGCTGGTACTAGTGGTAGGATAGGATCACTCGTTCACCGAGTCACTCTAGGTCTCTAGCAAGCTTTACCATCGTCAATGGGAAAAATGAAAGAAGGGAAATAAATGCTCTGCCAAAAAAGTTCTAAAAAGTTTAGTTTTAAAAATGTAAAAGTGTTAAAATACAAAGTAGATTTTAAATGTTTCTTTGGTAGAATTAGATAGGATTTTAGATTCTACACCGATCCGATAATTCACGATTCGATCCGATTCAGGATCGTGATTATGACAACGCTATCACCAGAGTTACCTAACTATCTCAATCCAATTCAAAGGCACCGCCCAAACCTCCCAGAAATCACAAGGGAAGGATTCATTTGCTATAGTTTATACCACAACTCACCTCAAACTCACTCGAGTAATACAAAGAGATATTACAGCCAGCTTAGTCTGACATAGCAGCAGCAGCATATAAAATTTGTAGACAATTCATCACACTAACGTTGAGATAAAAAAAAAAGGCAAGGATCTGTATAGAGCTCAGCTAAGCAAAACCATCACATTCGGACCACACACACACAAAAAAAAAAAAACTGCTTTTATGGTATGATATGAAGGGAGGAAATCAAAGAAGATTGGTGGATTGGAGAAGCATACTCGCAGTGGAGGCAGTAGAACTGTCCCATGCCGGGGAGGTCCTCGTCGACGGGGAGGTGCTTGGCGTCATCGGCGAGCTTGAGCAGCTCGTCGTAGACGGCGTCGTCGGCCTTGAGGAGGAACTTGCCGCGGCGTGCCGTCTTGTGCGAGAGGCGGCGCTTCTTGACCTTGCGGTGCGGGCACTTGCCGCCCATCCGAGTCCAGGCGGCGGCTAGGGTTTTGGTTGCGAGGGGAAAGGAACCCTGCCCCTGGAGCGCAAGAGGAAGACGAGGGAGGGGAGGCCTTGAGTTGATAATGACACGATTGGACCGACCAATCACAAGGCCCGAAGAAGCCCAATACGAACCAGGCCCAATCAAACCTTTTGCATGTGCAGCCCAATAAGATTTCTTCTTTTCTCGAATTCTTAAGAAAAAAGTCCTGCGAGTCCAGCCAGCCTAGCAGATAGGTGCCCATGCGTCCACTGATTAAGATAAATTTTAGTGTGCGTTTTACTAGTAAGTATCGGATGCTAGTATAAAGTAAAGTTGACTTTTTATTTATTAAAGGTATAACAGATCCACTAAAAGAGCTCTTAACTTGTTGAGGGAAATTTTTTATTGAACTGAGTGTACCTTAACCTTAGAAGGCTTTTGATCGAAGCTTTTGCGATCAGATCCATTCTCTTCGTCTTTACGATTTTCATCTGCTTCTTGTTTCGTTTTACCTCCTCCATTGTTCATGGGTTCGATCCATGAATGGTTGATTTGGCTTGACAGCAGCTACTCATGCCTATTGCTGCACGCCACATGGAAACTCATGCTACATGCATGCATGTGCCCTATTTCTCCCTACATAGTTATGTTTAAAGGAAACAAAGGACAAAAATTACGACTGGTGTTTGCTAGACCTGTTCAAACCGGGCCGGATGGCATGGCTTTTATAGCTCCTACGGAAAAGAAGAAAAAAAAAAGAGATATACGCTACAAATTCTCACATAAAAAATATTCGACCCTCAAAATTATGGACCCCAATTTTAATGGCTTAGATTCGATAGTTGTCTTAGAGATATACTAATTTGAAAAGGATCTTAAAAACATCTAACCCTTATTTTGTGGAGCCTAATTTTAAAGGCTTAGATTCAATTTTTGGTTTAGTTTAGATTTGATAATTATCTTAGAGATATATTAATTTTTTAAAAAATGTCTAAAAAACATCTAACCCTTGAATTGGTGGAGCCTAATTTTAAAGGCATAGAGATATATTGTTTTTTTTTTCAAAAAAAGAGAGAAATAGGTAGCAATACGTTTAATTCCAAGATCGAGAGTGTAAATTTCTTGGAATACGTGTAGGCTACACTAGTACGCAATAAAAATTTTATACCATGTAAACCAGGAAGTCATGCGAGTAAGAGATCATATATCGTTACCACTAAATGCAAAGTGCAATGGAAAAAGAGTTTGAGCAGTCCAGTCCAACGTCGTGCGCGTCGATGTAGTAGAAGTAGTCGATTGTCCAATATCATTGGGACATTGGCTATCGATTTTCTCCTTCAGCAGTCTCTCGTGTTCCTTACGTATGTTGCGGATCGTCCTCGATCAGCGCAATAGCGACCGCAACAGCGTCTTTATGGTATCCACACGTTCAGGGGTGGAACGTCGTG
Source organism: Ampelocalamus luodianensis (assembly GCA_036346255.1). Lineage (NCBI taxonomy): Eukaryota > Viridiplantae > Streptophyta > Magnoliopsida > Poales > Poaceae > Ampelocalamus > Ampelocalamus luodianensis. The sequence goes on along the minus strand of CM070632.1, from coordinate 428,073 downwards.
CGTCGGTGTGCTAGCACCAGTGCGCACGGTAGGGCTTTCGAGGTGGCGGCGGCTAGGGTTTCAATGGGTGGTGCAACACCCTTCCAAAAGCCACACGCCTTCCATTATAAAGGGCTCATAACGGATCCCCATGTTAGAAACTTTTTAGGACTCTTAACTATGTATGGATTATAATCGGATTTAAGCCTCTAACGGATCCAATCCGAACTAGCAATCCTTCACTCGATCTTGTGGTGAATTATTTAGTTGTAGTTTATTCCTCAACTATATTCGGTATGGTAATGCACTCCCTTAATCCAACCACATCGAGGGGCCCAGAGATATCTCTTCCGTTAAATAGGATAGGCAAATTCCACCTTGATCGCCTACATTCTTCCGCATGTTTTATAGTAAACCCAAAAGTTACCTTTTATGACTAACCATTTATGAAATAGCGTTTGACAACCCCTAAGTAGACTATTACACGTGTAGGAAGCCATGAGAACCTTGTGTATAAGAATTCTGCATACACTATGTATTAGACTAGCTGATGACATTTAATAATATAACAATTCTTGCAGTGTCTTATGGCGGGTCAGTCGAACACTATGTTCTGCAATGTACGTCCACATTATTGATTTGATATCTCATATCCATGTTCTGTGAAACGTGATCATCAATCAATACATGTGTTGATCTATAAATGATAAGTGTCCCACATGATGACATAAGACCGGAGATTTTTAGAATGGCATCATAAAGATAAATAGAGAGTTTCACGAACAAATCATTTACTTGCCGATCAATATAAATGATATTTTATTCAAAGAGTGAAATAACATATTATTCAAAAGTTGAAAAAAAAACCCCATAAAAGCGATACAATCATCTATATGATTACCTCTAGAGCGTATCACCGACAATATAAGGAAAGAGATATCAAAATAAATTTTGCTGATTAAATAAGGAATAGAATATTCCAAATTCAAAGTTATATTGCAAAATATCTCTACTACTTAAAAGAAGAAGTTTACCGTGATCCGTCCTCCCACCATCGTTCGCGTCCGTTGGATCGACCTCTCACCAATGGAGCAGATCAACCGCGCGCAACCCTAGCGCTAGTGCCTCCTGCTCCCACGACTCCCTTCTGCGCGGTTGCGCCCCCAACTGCCCACCACTCCCATCTCCGCCCTACCGCGTCCCGCCCCTACCTCCGCCACTCCTCCCATCTGCGCTGCCCTCCCCATCTCCCAGCTCGCCTACACCACCACCGTCCACGTCCTCCCCATCCACACCCCCGCCAACCGCATCTCCATCTGTCCCTCTCTCTCGCCCTCCTCTCTCTCTCCACTCGCGCGCGCCGGCGCCGCGGCGCGGCCGCTAAGGCCACCGACGGGCGGTGCTCGTGGTATCGAAGCTTCTCTGCGCGCGCGAAGAAGTACAACCGCATCTGCGCAGACGGAGGAGTCGCCGCCGCCGGCAAGATGCTCAACCGCGGCGGGAGGAGGTGCTCCGCTCAAGCCCGTCGTCTCGCGCCATCAACGAGCTCGAGTGCCTCCGCGCCCCTTCTCCTCCGCCGCCGCCGAGGAGCTCTCCTCCCCCCGCCACCCTCCCCGCTACCTCCTCCTCCTCCTCGGACTCGATTTGTCCATCCAGACCTCCTCGCACTCGCCTACTTCGGCTCCTCTTCGATGTAAAGCGCGCAGAGCGAAGTTCGTCGCCACGATGGTCGCGCGCACGCGAGCGGCCGCCGCATCACCTACGACTCACGTCATGGATGACGCGACGGACTGCCGTGGAGACCGACCTCGATCGTCGTGGTCGCTCTGGCGTCCCTTGCCGCGGCCTACCTGCTGCCGCCGCGGGTGTCTCCCACCGCGACGCTCTCCAGCTCGTGCCCACCACGCCCTCTGTCTCCACCGCACAGATGAGCCCATCCACCCTTACATGTGAGGATGGATACGGGGTTTCTCTGTGGTCCGATTTGAGGTGATAGGTGATTGACATGTGTGTTATCTTCGTGGCTTTTGGTGTAGATGCTAGGGTAAGGGCTAAGCTGGACATGATCATGGCGTCGGACTACTACACAACAGACAGAGAGATGAGGTGACGGTGGATGTGGCACCGCGGTGGGGAGTTTTGGAGCTGGAGGTGTGCGAGCTCGAGAAAGCATGGTTGTGTCGCAGAGGCACCGGCGATGGAGGAGAGCCTACCTGCCAAGGTCATAAGGTGAAATGATTTTTGTTCTTTTGTTGTCATTTAACTTTTGCTTGGCGTGGACAAATTATTGTTGTCCTGTTCAACTTTATCATGACATGGGTCGATGGTTGATGTGCGGTAGTACAACACTACTATTATTGCTGCTGTTGCTTGTATTCTTATATCTTTCTGGTCTGAATGTGCTGCTTTAGTATTAATGATCAATTGTGGAGAATAGCTTCATTTGGGGTAAATATTACAAGGTAGCTCCGTTTGGGCTTAGATAATCTAAAGCTTATAAGGTTAGATAACTTCACATGCTGTGTAGTTTGAATCTTGTGAAATATTGCACAAATAGAAGCATACTGAAATGACAATTAGTGCAGGTGTATCGATATTTTAGGGGAACCCGCTTGAAAATGGTTTATGAGCTCTTTTAACTTATTTTCATTTGTTTGTATTATACTATGATCGTTGTACCATTCTGGCCTTCTGGTTATAATGTCCAGCTATTAAGAGTAGGATAAGAGTATATGAGGTTTGTCTATTGGCGCCAAAGGTTTTTGTATCTTGTATATTGCTGCTATTGGGATGTGACTGACTGACTTCGCAATAGGGAAATGTATTTTTCGTAGTAGTAAAGATGAATATGATGATATGTTCCATCTTGCCCGTTGCAATTATTTTAGTAGCGCAATACCGAATCCTGATTTGACTCTGGGTGAAATGTTTCCTTAGTCGTCTATGTGTTTTTATGTGATTTATAGGGCACTCAAAACTACAAAAGTGTCAAGCAAACAGTGAAGCGCTTGGAAGAGGCTGCGGTTTCATCACGCGGGGATGAGAGAGTTCAGGTGCTGAGGCGCTGGCTCAGGGCGCTACAAGAGATCGAGGCCAAACTCGGAGGTTTGTATGGATCTGTTAGACATAATGCCCCTTCAAGTGAACCAAACACTTCGAAGAAGGTCATCCTTTCCCCCCTCAGACTCCTTCTCCCTCATTCGTAAGTCCCTGAGGTGTCTGAGCAGTCTGGTTCCTTTCTTGATAGGGTGGTGGTGTCTGATTCGGGTTTGATTCGGGTTTTCGGGTTTAATTGCAGAGTTCGCGGATACGATGGAGAAGGCGAGGAAGTTAGGGACGTTCAAGAACTTCGTGGCGGGGCGGTGCAGTGATGCCACCATCGTCACCGCCTTCGAGAAGCACTCGGCCGTCCTCCGCTACCTCGGCGCTATCGACCCCACAAGCGAGGTATACACTGATCAGAGTAGTTGCATTGTATTTTTAGTACATAATGCTTGGTAGTGCGTTGTGGACATTTTTATTGTGATGCACTTTTTTCTGCAGAAAATCCAAAACAGTGATAAAATTAACGCCACCAAGCACTGCAACCGCACAATTGCAGATGTGGAGCATGTACTGGCCAAGTATACATGGGCTAAAGAGGCCCAGAAGAGAATAGAAAAGCTGAAAGAAGAAAGAAAGCCATTGACAAAGACGCTTAATGAGGTAATTCCTGTCTCTAGGAAGATCAAGGTTAGCAAGTGCCGGAGGGGGTGTTAATCCTTTTGTATCACTATTTGTTGAAGAGGGGAAGAATGTGCATGATGAAGGTAGAAAAGAAAGAACATAAGATGGAATAGGAGAGGGGAAAAATATTAGAGACCTACAAAATTCGATTCACATTTTAGAGGATATCAACATAACAGGATCAGCTGAACAAGAGGGAACGTTGTAGCCCAATATTGCCATCTTAATGTGAAATGATTCATTACTAAACATCCTATTGAACTGGTGTTTTAATATGTCAAAATATAAATTAGGTTAGTGCAGGATATGCTTTTGGTTCCTTTGCTTATTTTTTTTTATGTATTGATGTTTGATATCTCTGATCTGTTCTTAGATAAAGCACCCTTATGGTTTCTTCATTGTAAATGACTTTTTAAGAAACACTGTAAGGTTCTGCATGTAATATAACTCTTAAGGGCACGATACAAGTTAAGGTCCGTATCACTTGTTAAATCTTAGATTTGATTGTTATAGCCAGAGGACCTATTCCACTGACATTGAGGAGCGGCTTCTCCACGAGATGGGCCTGGGCGGAGCGCGGCGCAGAAGCGAGCCGGCCCTGGCCAAGCACCGCACAGCCGCTAACTCAGCCAAAGAAACCGGCTGGGTTTTGAGGTTCTTGGAGATAATGACTCGGCAGGAATATTTATAATTTGGTGTACCTACTGGGATAATCAGCTACTTATGCGTAAGATGGAATACAAGATCATTTCGTGATGATGGCGATGTGGAACATCAAACATGACAGCCCACATTACTTGATGCCATTTCGTGCATTTTCATACGTATATGTTTCCTCTTTTGGTTTAAGTACTATTGTTTTGGACATTATGTATATTCGTACTCCGCATCAAAATTTTGAAAAAGTTTATCGAATATTGGTATTCAAGATTTCAAGTATTGTTTCCATATTTATTATCTAGATATAAGAAGTTAATAAACATTAGTTATGCGCAATTGCACATATTCCTGTTTGCTTTTTAACACGCCAATACATCTTTCCATGATGACAAGGTCATTTGTTGATTCTGAGGAATTAGTTACTATAACACCAGTGGGAGAGCAGAGGAATGTTTGAGGCTATGCTGTTGTCAAATGTTACATATATAGCTTCTACAATATTTCTTTTCATGTGTATGACGTGTCCGGTGATGTATCATGTATGTAGGCACTGTATGCTAGCTCGAGAGCTCTTCTGATGCAAAAGTTGGACCGCAATGGCACTACAACCAGGTATATTTCTGTGAGATTGATGGGATAAAATATCATTTTGATGTCCTTGTTATACCGTCCTTCCCAGAATATTCTTGATGTTACTATGTCAATCTAACTACATTACATTCCTTCTTCCTATCTTTCATATAACTCCATTTCTGTAAGTTATTTAGTGATCCAGAAAAGGTACTATGAAATTGCAAAAAGTTAACCACATTCAAAACCATCCTTTTTGCTATTTTTATATTATTTTATAATTTATTTCTGTCAGCCTTTCATTGTTTTACTTGGATTGTGGACACAGACAGCATGTGGTATATACAAGTCATATCTGGCAAACTAAATAATGATGCCAACTGAAATATTCTCTCATTTGAGTTGGAGCTTTTAACATGGCATATCTTAAATTCTGTTATAACTGCTCAAGATAGTTCTGAACTTCTGATATTGGAAGTGGGGCAGAGTAGTGGTAGACAACTGTAGATGGTTACTGATGTGTGTGGATGGATACCAGTTCTCCTTAAATTGTATTTTGTGGATGGGGGCTGCAGAACCTCCAGTTCAAAGTTGATTAGTATAGAATGTCAAAATTTCTAGAATGTAAATTATCTTGCTTGTAAGAGTGCCATCATTTGTATCCAAATCTTTTGTTATTGACCTCTATTATATTATCGTCAGAATTCATCCACCACTACAGCAACACTGTTTCCATATATATATCTAGCTTGTCAAGGTCATTCTCCATGGACGTCCTCCAATTCTTTGGTGTACAGTGGTTTGGTTGAAATATTCAGTTTATTGCAGTTCTAACATCTAATGTCAATTGCACTGACTGCGAATTTCAAGAGGGTGAATGATGATTACTTGAGATATGAGAACTGTTTACACTACCTTAATATTCTTATGGTGTCAGTCTCTTGCAAATATCAACAAGTTAGCTTGACAAGAAACCTGAGCCTTTGATAAGAAACCTGAGACTTAATACTTTGACTGCTGGGATGGGTGCTACTCGTGTGAACACTTCCATGACATTACCGCCTGTATCATTTCTTGGTGCTCTTCCAGCTGCTACTCCCATGCTACGGCCGACAGTGCCTGGTCTTGGTTCAATTCCTAGGGCATCTCTTCCGGTTACTACTACCCAACCCATTGAGGTTACTACTACCCAACCCATTGAGACGGCTCCACCCAGTGAATGCCTATTGCTTAAGAATATGTTTGATCCAGCTGTGGAGGTTGCGTTTTTGCTACTGCATTCTTGTTTTTTTACTACCAACTATTTTTTTTGTTCTTCTATATTGGTCTGGAGGAGCTTGTGTCTCCCTTTGGTTTGACCCAAACTAACTGATAAAAATTTACTATGTTTTATTGCAGACAGATCTTGATTTTGATTTGGATATTAGAGATGATGTTCAAGAAGAATGTTCCAAGTTTGGCCAAGTAAGACACATTTTTGTGGACAAGTCAGCTGGTTCATATTAATTTATTAAACAAGTCTGTCATGCCCTGCACTCAGAATATTTTTTGGTTGGCTCGTTATTGGCTTAGTGCATTACTATAACCATTAATCGTAGCCATTTTTTAGGAAATCTCTACTACTTAAAAGAAGTTTACCGTGGTCCGTCCTTCCACCATCGTTCGCGTCCGTTCGATCAACCGACGCCCAGACCGCCGCAAGCAAGAATCGCTGCGCCACGACATCCCACTCCGCCCTCCCTCCCTCTCCTCTCTCTCTCCCTCCCGATCCCACCCGCGCTCCTTCTGTCGCACACTCGCACCGCCCTCCCTCCCTCTCGTCTCTCTCACCGCTGCCGGATCCGGCCTTTCCCCGGGCGCCTTGCCCCAGTGGTCGCCACCACGCTGCCCGTGCTTGTCGTCGGATTCTTCCGTGCGGGCGTCATCAATGTGTGCGAGATTGCGGGATTTACGAGGATTGCACCGGTTTTGAAACCGAATCGCGTCAATGGCAGACGCGCGGTGAAGAAAAGGAAAGAAGCAGCGGGGAAGAAAGGAAAGGAGAACGATGATGCGAGGGCGTCCGATTTTAATCGAACGGTCCATACAGACAGGGGCTCAAGCCGTTCGATTGAAATCCAATGATTGCGATGGATCGAAGCGGTACGAGTGAAAAGGAAAGTAACGGGTCCATGTGAGCCGTCCGATTTAGATCTGATGGTCCACACGCGTTGGGTCTCCGGAGGTTTCACGAAAGATGGCCGTTCGATCAAAATCCAACGGTTGATAGGGATTAGTGCGGGCGCGTGTGAGAGAGGGAGAGAGAGACTGACCCGCTGTCAGTGAGAGGGAGAAGCGGGTCGAGTATGATAACAAGCTGGTGAAGTTTATCTTGGAATCTTTAGATTTTAATCATGGTTGCATTTTGGTTTGCCTGTGAAAACTGTATTGCTATGTCTGTGATGTTGACGTGAATGAGTGCAAGGCAAAGGGATCTAAAGTTGCATAAGTTGTAAAAGTTTGTAAACTCAGTTGCAATTAGCTAGATGTACAAAATTGTAATGGAATGTATAAAGTTTTATAGCATGTACCAGCTCCTTGGATTTGTTGTATTGAATGGATAATTTTGTAGTTGAATGGGTTAGTTATTTTTTTAGAACAAGGATCAAGTTAATGTGATGTTCAATATATGTGCACAAATAATTGAATAGGTGTTCTTGCCTCGGATATCTCTTTTCCCCTTTGACGACGATATGTTCCAGTTTGTCGAAATTCTCCTCTAATGGTCTTATTGTCTTTTTCTTTTTCTTCGTTTTTTTACTTGGTGGAGCGAAAGAATCAATACATCTCTATGTTTTTTTGTGACTAATTGCCTGTTTTTGCCATCTGAATATATTTGGCATACTAAATTTATTTTGCATAGCTGTTTAGTTAAACCTGCAGCACAGAAACTTTTTTGGCTTTGTTGTAAGATATGGAAGTTTTAACTTATGAATGACAATAGGGAGATTGGTGAGCTACAACAATATATTCTATACGAAAATTGAATTTTCGTTGCAACGCACGGGCATATGACTAGTAGATTTTAATATTTGGGTTTGCGTAAAGTTACGCGGGCCACACTAAACCAACCGCACAGTTGCGCGGGCCAGTGGGTTAGTTAGAGGAAGACGAACGATTAAACATGCGGCGCAGGTTTAAGGCTTGCAAGCTGTTTACTCCATTGTCGTGCATGGGATTCAAGTTAGTACATGCACTGCACAGCCTGCACATTGCACTCATCTGTCGTAAGTGACGGTGGATATAGATGGTTCACCTAGCAAGCAGCCTCGTAAGGAATGCAATGCTCCATCCATCTCCATCTGCCTGTATCTTTCCTCCTTAATTTCTTGTTCCGATAGCAGCCAGGTCCTAGTAGTAAGATTCTTCTCATCTAGAGTGAGTGATCCGATAAGATGATTTATATTTTTGCTGTGCATGAATCATGTTGTCGTCTGGTCTTCTGCTCTAGCCAGTCCTATCTCATCGTTAATTACACTAGTCAGCAGCAAGACTAGCGCACTGCCAGCGGTACTCTCTTGGTTCAAACTCCAGTCAGAGCCAGAGGGGGGGGGGGGGGCAATACTGTGTGTGTACTGATTCACATGCACAGATTAGCCACTGCTAACTATGTGGATCGATGTGGCATGCAAACTTAACATCGTTGCAAGGGACTGGATAGTTTGCCTTCGCCTCGTTGCATTGGTGCTTGGCCGTACACTTTGTAGATCGAATCGTTGTTGGTCTAGACTGTGCATGTTAGATATTGTTATTAATTCTTTTGTTGCGTAATAATTTGGCACGTTCAGTTAAGTACAATAGCAAAACAAGAGAAAGGAGGCTAGGCGGTTAGCAGCGTCACCAACCCAAGAGAATAATAAGGAAGCTATGAGCGAGTTCTCTCCGGCCTCCGGGAGCCATCCGGACAGATGGAGTAGACGTAGTCCCCGTTGCTCGGCTCGGTAGGCGGTGATGGAGACAAATCTTGGACCGGAGCTTGATCAGACGACATATACAGATAGTATCTTGAGTGCATGTAGCGGTGCTCGAGGTTGGGCGTTGCCGCCGCGGTTCGCCGCGCGCCTCCGCCATGCGCCTGTGAGCATGCTCGCCTCCACCGGCCTGTCCTGTCCTGTCCTGCCGCCCCGCCATGCGCTCACCCGCCCTGTGAGCATGCTCGCCTCCACCGGCCTCGGCCACTGCCGCCGAGGGAGAGGACCACACACCCACCTCGCCGCCTGACGGCCCATCCTCGTGCCCAACCCGCCCGTTCGTATCATGTCATGATTTGCCCGTGCCACGCCGAAACTTCCGGCTCTAGCCGTAGCATGCACGTAGCTGGGATTCCTTTATTATTATTATTATTATTATTATTATTAAAAAGGACAAAACAAAAGGACTAACGTAGGATCCTTTTCAGTTCATTCTTCTATGCCTATCTCCACAATATTACGTCTTTCAGGGAAAGTACAAGTTCGAAGTGCCACTTTTACCCCTCTCTCTCTCTCTCTCTCTCTCTCTTTCTCCCACCGTTTCCATTTCCGAAGTTCAAGTCGATCCTCTGCGTCGGCACCTCCGGGCACTATCCGTAGTGATTGATTAGCTATAAATTCTTTTAAGTTTAAACTAATTGTTATGACCATTAGATTGATCGATTGAATAGAACATGCCCGTGTGCCGTGCTCGTCTGCGTATGCAAAGATCCGCTTCCAATTTGTTTACATACATACATACAGAGGATAGAGCTAGCTACCTAGCATCTGCCTGCCTGTTATTTGGCATTTTAATCCACATTACGGTACAGATGTTCAGAACCGACGTACTACAGTAGTGATTCCTGATTAATTGCGGAAGCTAAAAGGGAAAGAGGCAGATGTTGTAGGTATGGATCAACAATTCACCGCTACATGCAGTACTACACTTGGAGATGGCGCGGCAGAGGTAGAAGAAGAAGAAGAAGAAGCACCGTGTAGATGTAGGTAGCAGCTAGGACTCCCCATGCGGCATGGAGCTGATCGAGATGAGACCATGGAGAAGCATGGGGGGGCTGCTAGCCTAGGTATCCATGTACTGTACGTATATGTGTTGTACTTGTACACAGCTGTACGTACGCATGAGAGCCTGCTAGATGGTCGTCGGCGTGCCGGCGTCGCTCCTCGTCTCGGTGGGGCTGTACAGCGCCGAGCGGTTGTTCTTGGGGCGGTTCTCCTCCAGCTGCCGCACCACCTCCGCCATGCTCGGCCTCGCCGCCGCCACCGGCGCGCAGCACCCCATCGCCAGCTTCAGCGCCTGCACCAGCCCCTCCTCCGCGGGGCTCCGCACCCCCTTCGCCACCTCCGCGTCGAACACCTCCATCGTCGTCTCCTCGAGGACCGCCACCTTCACCGCCGACGGCAGGTCCATCCCCCCCGAGGCCGAGGGGGACGGCCTCCTCCCCATCAGCAGCTCCAGCAGCAGTATCCCGAACGCGTACACGTCCGTCCGCGGGCTGCACCTCTTCATCGACTGCAGCTCCGGGGCCTTGTACCCGTCCGCCTTCGCCGCCGCCAGCACCGCCTCCGCCGCCGACGGCACTAGCAGCCGGTCCAGCGCGTGCTCGGCGAGCCTCGCCACGAAGAACTCGTCCACCAGCACGTTCGACGACCGCACGTTGCCGTGCGTGTCCCCGTGCCCCGCGTGCAGGTACGCCAGCGCGCGCGCCGCGCCCAGCGCGATCTTGTGCCGCCGCGCCCACGTCAGCGCCGGCCTGCCCTCCCCAAGAGTAAGGCCGCCGCCGTGGAGGAGGTCGTGGAGCGTCCGGTGGGGGAAGTAGTCGTACACGAGCAGCTTCTCGCCGCGCCTGCCCTGGTAGAAGGCCCGGAGCGGCACCATGTTCTCGTGCCGTGCGCGGCCGATGCGCCGCACCACCGGCGCGCACGACGCCGCGTCCCTGCAGCTGCCCTCGCGCAGCAGCCGCAGCTCGATGTTGCCGCCGCCGTCCGCCAGCTTCGCCTTGTACACCGTGCAGTAGCTCGCCTTCTCCACCACCTGCCCCGTCGCGTTGAGCACCTCCTCCAGCGTCAGGTGCTCCCCGCCCTGGAACACCACCAGCTTCCCCTCGCCGCCCTCGCCGCCTTCGTCCGTCTCCACCCCCTCCTCCGCCGCGCGCCTTACCCTGTTCCGCCTCCACCTCCCCTGCGCCCACCCGATCGACACCGACGCCACGACCACGGCACCGGCCATTAGCCCGATGACCATCCCGGCGATGCCGCGGGAGCTGAGGCCCGAAGGGGACACGCACTGCTGGCGCAACGGCGGGCCGCACAGCGACGGGTTGTTGCCAAGGAACGACTCCGCGGTGAAGGCGGAGTCCGCGAAGCCCGGAGGCAGTTGGCCGGAGAAATTGTTGTAGGAAAGGTTGAGTGTCTGGAGGCCTCTCATCCCGGCGAGGGAGTCCGGGATGGATCCCGAGTGGCGGTTGCCGCCGAGGTCGAGGCTTTGGAGGCCGCGGAAGCCCGTGAGGAAGGATGGGAAGTCACCGGAGAAGCGGTTGGCGCCGAGGTCAAGAAGGCGGAGGCGGTCGCAGGTGGTGTTGGGTCCCGCCGGCGTGGGGATAGCTCCGGTGAGAGCGTTGCCGTGGAGGCGGAGGACGGCGAGGCGGTCGCAGAGGTTCCAGATGGAGGGCGGGAGCACGCCGGAGAGGGCGTTGCCGGCGAGGTCGAGGTCGGAGAGCGCGGGCGCGTTGCCGAGCTCGAGGGGGATGGGCCCGGAGAGGGAGTTGGCGGCGAGGTAGAGGGAGGCGAGGGCGGAGAAGGCGCCGAGGTCGGGCGGGAGGCGGCCGGCGAGGGCGGCGGCGGGGAGGCGGATGGAGACGAGGAGGAGGGTGGCGTCGTCGGCGAGGGAGAGGTTGGCGCGCGCGGCGGCGGTGTGGCATGGAAGGGGGTGGCCAGCGGGCGTGGACCAGCGGAGGCCGCGCCAGAGGCAGAGCGGCGTGGAGGCGTTCCAGGTGGCGAGCTGGGCGTTGGGGGTGGCGGCGGGGCCCTGCAGCGCGGGCTTGACCTTGGCGAGGAGGAGCGCGATATCGGAGGGAGCCGCGAAGGGGAGCAAGAGGAAGGAGGAGGCGAGGAGGAGGAGGTAGTGAGGTAGGAGTGCAGCTGGAGTATGCATCTGCATCTGCATCTGCATCTGCATGCGGGCGGGCGGGGAAGCTGGCTGGTGCTGGTGTTCAAAGTGAACAAGTTTCTTGTGTTGATGATGATCGAGTTGCTGCTAGTGCTAGGTGCGAGCTGCTACTCCGTGAAGCCGAGGAGCTAATTAATATAGCTAGCTCTGCCCCGCTTCTGCTCTGGTTGAGGAGATGATAATGTCGGGGTGGGGGAGGCTGGGTTGCGTTCTCTTCTCTTACAAGCCGAAAGGGAAACCACCAAGGTGAAGCAGAGCGGCTAGCTACGCAGAGACGGTATCCTCCTCCTCCTCCTCCTCCTCCTCCTCGGCGTGTGTGCGAGCGTGTATCAGTGTGTGTGTGCAGCTGCGACTGTGGAGGACGTGGGACAACAGCTAGGCAGTCGTCAGTCTTCTTTGAATGTTCCTTCCTTCTCGCTAGTTTAGCTTTCCACACGCACACGCACACGCACACGCACACGCACACGCTGACACACGCGACGCAGCACGCGGTGGGAGGCAGGCCAGCCAGGTGCGGAGGGAGATTTCCCCCCCGATAGACTAGCTTAACACCCGTGTTTTGCGATTGACCAAAAGTATATATTAAAAGGTTATATAAATTTATGAAACACATAGTTAACAAACGTGTTGTGCTAATTGGAAGATATGATTGTATGAATCATCGACAAATATGATACGGTTATGAAAATATAGCACATGCATCGTCACGTTTACTGGTTGTGGCAATCAAACTTACATTTACTGGTTGTGGCAATCAAACTTACAGAGCTTTTTTTTTAACATCACCGAACAAATTCAATTGTTGAAGGTCTTGCTGTCAAACGCTGATATTTGAGTCATGGGCATCGTCTTCTTCCACCAGCTTGTGTTCAACACCTTTTAATTTCCTTTGCAGCTCTCAACTGCCGCAAACGTCATTCGAACTGCTCGCACACACCGTCCTAATAGAATGTGATCAAACTTCATGGGTTAATGAATTAATTTCATATTAGTTTTGTATCGTTTCAATCCAAATTGGAGGCAAATGCACAATCATCGCAAGAGCCATTGAAATTAATAATTCCTAAATTTTCACAACAAGCGTATTGGGAGCTAACCCCGATTGAATATGAACGTACCACATGCCCACGCAGAGAGGTAAAGAAAGGGATAGGGGAGCCGTATCTCATCGTAAGTCTGCCAGCTACGCCTACCTTTGGCATGCTGCGTCTGCTATATGCGTGCCCGATCGCCCGTGCTGGCCCTCGACCTGATGTGGTTGCGTCGCACGTGGCATTCGCTTTAGCCGACCATGCTCGCGACAAAGATGTCCTCGCCTCGCCCCGCCTCGCTGACGTCCGTGCCGCTCCCGCCTGATAGTCGCATGTTTTCTGCCATTCTAAGAAAGGAGAGCGAGAGTGTGATTAGATGTCGAGGAGAGGTGGGAGCGATTAGATAAGAAAATAATGATCAAGGTATTTTATCGAGCGACTGGTGGCAGTGAAACAGCGAGTCGTCAGGCCGATTTGGGGCTATGAGCCTAGAGCTTCGTAGAGCCTGCCAACTTCACGACGGCAAGGACGGAGGAGCTCGAGCTCGCCTATGTAGTACGGGAAGCAATCGCGACGAGGAACGATGTGAGGGTGGTGAGCATTGTGTCATGATGCTTTGACGGCGATGACAAACACGACATTGAGCGACAGAGGATGTACTCGACGGTGGTGTTGGGGGTGGAGCGGTAGACGGAGGAATCGCAACAGGGAGGGTCTGGCACACGAAAAAATCATCATGAGAGAGAAGATGGAGAAGTCACGGGGGACAAGACGAGGGTCCAGAAGTCGGCAGAAGAGGTGGGAAGAGGGTAGGAGTGGAGAGAGGCACGGGCGGGTAAAGCAAGAAGGAACTGCATTTCATTCGTAGTATCCGTCAGCGTGCAGCTGCAGGTGCTAGTCCATCCACGCCCGATCCATCTTCCCCTGCCACGATCAACATCCCCTCCCAGCCAGCTCTGAGCTCTCCACCGCCGCCGCCGTCTCCCGGTGGGATCCTCTACCCTTGGACCACCGCGGCAGTGGCACACGCGACGGCGCTCTATGGTGCACGGCACGGCACGGCCGCATCGTCGAGATGGAGCACTCGGTGCCGCCTACCACTTGGCATTCGCCGTGAGCATCGCATGGAACCATGTGACAAACGGCTAGGGTTCCGACATGAGCTAGCATCGCGCGCGTATCAGTATAATTGGACTAGCTAGCTAGCACTATCAGTAATTTATTTACGTGTACCAAAGCGCCCAGGCTTTGATTTGTTCGTCTGTCCGTCGCTGCATGCACACACTGCAACGCATGCTGCAACACTAGTCACTGTCCGGTATCCATCGATCGACGGGTACACACACACACACACACGCTCCAGTCCAGCACGCACCACGACTCTTGCTCCTTTCAACGGAGTGCTACACAGCTACTGTACGTCGTGGAAAGAGAGCTAGCTCCTCTCTTCCGTCCGATCAAGGCCGGGTTTGGAATGCATGAATTGCATGGCCGTTTGAAACACGGGATTTTTTCTCTCATTCCCTGTGGGAGTCGAACTGATTTCTATGATGAAATTCATGCATTCCAAACAGTGTCATCTATCAGAAAGACAGTGAGAATACCCCTAAGTACACTTGTATCGCCTCTTGGTGCTCCTTTTTCTCGCACCATGAGTAGTCTACTTAAAAATACGAGATGTGCTGATGCTGATGCTGTTGCTCAAAGTGAAGAAGTGGGAGTACGTATGCGTGTACCTGTCTGTATATGTTCCCATTCCCCTGGACATACTTTGGTTACTTGCATTCTCTTAATTAGCTGCTTGATCTTGTAATTAAACCCCCTAGTTAATTGATCCCTCTCGTAAGATCAGGTTGTGCTCTAGCACAGACGAAAACACAGCCCAAGTTTGGTGATCATTCTGTCCGGATTCCGGAGCTACGTACTGTGTCCTCTCTGAACATATGTGTAACAACCACTCTTTTGGGGAGCATATATAGCTGAGCTTACCGTGCATGTCAGTACAACTCTGCATGATCATGGGCACGTCTAAATTTGGACCTACAAAAAGAGTTGAAGTGATTTACTCCTAGGTAATTAATATCACCTGGAGTAAAAAAAAAACAGACAATATTTTGGGATACATGCAATCAATTTTTCTATTCATCGATGACATCTTTATGTATATTTAGTTTGAATACATGAAAATGGTAGCATATATTTGTCTCAAAAAATATTTTTACAATAGTATTAGGTTTTATAAAAATAACAGTCGAGGAAAAATCAATAACTCGCATTTCGTAGACGCCCTGTGTGAGAGTGTCTATGTGGGTGTTTCGAGGAAAAAAAATTTATTCATTTTAGGATATAAAAGAAGGAGAAGAAGAATGTGCAAGGCAGCTGTAAAGCTTTGGGCCCCGAGCGTCCCAAGTGAAAAAGGGGGACAGGCAAGAGTACCTGGTTGGGCCAAGTGGAAAAGGTCGCCTGACATTATTTGACTTCACCAGAAAAGAGGCTGAATTGGAGGGCCCCAGCATGATGCATTGTGCGGGAATCCGGCCGGCCCATTCGTCCATCACTAGTTCAGTACCTCCTACTGCTACTGCTACTGCTGCTGCTGCTGCTGCTGCTGCTAGGGATAGGGATCGCAGTGGTAACCCGCAGAGAATTCGAACTCTTTCTTTACCAGTATAATCCATATTATATAACTCGTCTAGTATTATTCTACCGTCTTATGTATTAATAGATCTACGATTTGCACGTAACCATATGATAAATTTAGGGAGTGTCTATACAACATGCGACTGATTTTTTCTTGGAAATCAGTCACTTTTTGAACCATCAGATGAAGATCCAATGCCCTAGATATCACCCTCACCCCTATATCTCTAACCCAATCTCACTTTTCACCCTCTCTCCCTCTCTCTCACCAATCAAAGAGCACATTAGTTGCAAGATGTATAGCAGTTCTCATAAATTTATGTATCATTCAAATTTAGATTCTTAGCGGGGCCTCGTTCCCCGCCAATTCGCCGGTGGAGATGGGAACGGGAGGAAAGTCGCATCCGATAGCCAAGTAGGGAGTGTTGCCATTGCCATCCCTAACTGTCAACAGTACTGGTACAGTTACAGCTAGCTGGTGAGTAGATCTGCCTGCCCGTGGATTCATCACCATGCATCTGGAGCTCAGTAGCTGGTCATGTCTTGTAGTACTAATCTCCCAACCGACTGCTGCATCGTGCGTGATGATGCCATCAGAAAGACTAGTACTCCAAATAAAAAACCACGAATCGCGATCTCAGATTTGTGTCTGCTGGCGGTGGGGCGCCGGGTGGGTCATGGATGGATGGAACATCCATCATGAGCTACGGACGGTAAGTGTTATTCTCCGGGAATCAGGAGTCGCGTTGAAGCAACAGAGGCCGGCCCTGAAAATCCCTGTTTCCAACGGGCATGCCCGAGCCCGGCCTCGAAAACACATTTTTCATTTACAAAATATTACTTTGATTCTTTTTGGAATGAAAATCAATATTCAATTTATTTTGAGAATAAAAAATAGTTATTATTATTTTTTTAATAGCATTTCATCGGGCTTTCAGACCGGAATTAAGTCCCGAGTCCGGCCCGGCCCGGATTTGTACTTAGTGCTTCCACTTGTTTTTTTGCAAGTTACCAAGACGGATGATGGTCACAACTGTGTATCAAGCAGCATGATCAAGACTAACATGGCATCTTAGTAATCCGTTTACTTAAATGTAATTAGCTTCCGAAGTAATGACACGGGACGTCAGACTGTGCACCAAGGCCATGCGGATGTGTCTCGCAGAAAAGATGGATGCGTTGAACTGGAGGATGAGACTGTTTTACTCCGGAGGTTCTTGATTACATGTACAGGAGTAACAGCCCTTTTTAAAGATGGATCACATCTTAAAATAGCTCTTGGTGGCATCAATCTACATCCACTCCATTGAACAGTAAGTTGTATCTTATCCCAGAAATCCTGATTTAGGAGCTTCACTGTGATATTCTGTTGCTACTTGATACTTAATGGACACTATTCGTTGTCACAAATAACAGATGAAAAAGACAACACTAAACGTGCTGCTATGTTCTGTTATGCAGGTTGCAAGCGGTATGTTGTCAGATGGAATGGCATTGTGATTTTTGAGTGTTAAGAGGGGACCATTAAGGTGTATTATCGCTTGCCTTTGATTACCGGCACTATTTTTTTACTCTTACCTTAGCGATTATATTCCTAAAAATAGCTGCATCATCCTATATACTGCGTCTGATGTCCTCCACAAGGCAAAACAGCAGTCACACCCAACAACAGCATTTGCAACAATGGCATTGTCACTGATTTGGGCCAAGTCATTACTGAAGAGGTGAGTGAGGCTATATGGTTAAGAAGAGAGACTTGTGGTTATGGGAGGGTAGAGTCAGTACTTAGATATAAAAATTGTTAGTCCTTTCCCAGTTTTATAAATAGGTATTGATGATTAAAAACGGATGGCATTGGCATAGATATAAGAGATCTCGTATAGGAGTGGCATCTTTTTAAGCTTTGACTTTGCAATGGCTTATTTATTATTAGATCGTTTTGAAGTTTCTTGTATACAATTACATCTAGCTTGATGGCAAACTAATCTGTTGTGTCCGATATAGGGACCTTAGTTCATGTTATATGTGAGATTAAAGACACAGCATAGATATTTTCCTGATTTTTTTTCAAGTGATTGTGTTGTGTTCCATTTTTATCCATGGATATATTCTTATCAGACTTGGGTTGACTTACTCCGTGGGATTCGGAACATGGAGAAAGAGATGCAGTGTGTGATTGAAGCCATCGTCCTCTATTTTCATTTTATTCAAAAAAGAAGAAAAGAAAGCTTAATGTTGTGATAATCTAGAACGTGTAGGCCGATTTCCTTTTTCTTTTTTCCCCTCGACCTGTTAGGACGCAACATTCTGGTAGATTTTAGGCCCAACATTATCGCATCTGGGCCCAACAATAATGAGCTCGAGGCTAAAGTAAACTTAATTGCCCAACTTAATCTCATCGGCCGAAAATCATATCATCTCCCATCGAAAGCACGAAATGGGCCAGAGCATCTACCTCTTTGGGCCCACTTGCGGCCCTCACTTGACTGCCTGCTGCCGTTACATACAATACACACCAACGAAGCAATATACGTATATACTCCTTACAAGTTACAACATTCATCTACGACGCGCATCCTCTGCTCATCACTATGCAATGTCATGGGTGAACAGTGCCACAACATTGAGTAGTATCCGCTTGATCAAAAGCAACGGATCGAGATCGTGTTTCCACAAACACGCGGCAGATCACCGCCCACCAAAGACCGTGAGCATAAATATCGCATCACTACACTCACTACACGTTTATAGATGCTGTAGTGATTGATCCGAGTCTGCTCACCCATGACATTCCAATTGAAATGGTAGAGGATGCCAATCCTTCATCTATCTATCTACCCCATCCAGATCCAAATCCAAATCCAAATGATCTTTTGGCTTTGGCTCTCCTTTACTAGGTCTCAGCGGCAAAGGTGTTCAAATGGTCACAGACGTCCTGTTTAGACACTATTCGGCCGCCCGATATGTTAAATGGGCCATGCCGTGTCGGCCTAGGCACAATTAACCCGATAGGCCAGAGTCAACTGGTCGTCGCTCTGTTACCGTGCATCGAGCCGTGCCGGATACAGTACTGTACATATCCGCCGAACCAACCCATTGGGCCGAGGTTCTAACCCAAACACGACACTTGATACATCGGGCCGTGCTATGCGTAGACGGGACCAATAGTATGGGCCGGGCCTTCGTCCCGACTCTCTCTCTCACAACGCAGTCGCTGTGTAGGTAGGTAGGGGCAGCGAATGAATTGGAATCGGGGGCAAAGCGAAGCGGCTGGAAAGAAGAGAAAGGGGAAGACGAGTCCAAAGAAAGCGGCGGGCGCGGGGAAGAAGCAGCAGCAGCAGCCGGAGATAGAGAGAGAAATAGAGAGATCCACCCATCCTTTCAGAGATCTATCGATTCGAGTTGGATGAACCACTCCAACTCGTCGGGGGCCGCCGGTGCCGGTGCCGTGGAGTGGGAGGACTCGGCGGGGGAGATGGATTCCGAGGACAACCACGCCGCCACCGTCGTCGGCATGGGCATGGGCATGATGGAGGTCGACGCCGACGCCCAGGACCCCGTCGACGTCCTCGCCGACCTCGACCGCCACCCCGGCGCGTCCTCCTCCGTCCCCGTCGACGCCGACTTCTTCAACTCCTTCCCCGACGACTTCGACGACCAAGACCTCTCCTGATCGAGTAAGCAACCGCTCTCCTCTGCTTAATTGCAGTTTGCCGTCCATCTGGGCCGGCTTGGCTTCCCGTGTCTCTCTGTTTACAGTCGAGTCAATCTAGACTACAGCTTGCTCCAATAATAAACACGCACCTAAATTGACGGAGTACTCCACTACCACTAGTAGAAATCAAATCTCCTTGCAGCTAGTAGAATTGGTAACAAAGTAAGATTGCTAGATTCATATAGGAGTAGCCAGCTAGCTCTACTGAAACACACACGGGGATGGATCTATCATATTCATACAGTATCACCCAAGCAACGTACACAACCTGCCTGTCTACTCATTGCACATCAAAACTACCTACTTTATCCAAACTAATCAATCTGCTGCCTGCCTGCGTATCTGAAATAGGCCACTACACTAATTCTCTCGTGTTTGCTAATACTCATGGCGTGTATGTCCAGACCTGTTCTGTTCAATTAGTGGCACAATTTCATGCTATTGAAATTTACGGGTACTTGGTTGTTACTATGTTCTCGTATATGCATGTCCCTATCTATATATATTGGCGGTCGAGTACAAGCCACTATATCAGTGCCTGCCACTGTCCAAACATCTATGTATGGATGGGATAATTAACCGTTTGTTTGTTTTCGAGAACCGATCCAACAACAGGACTGCATCTCATCTAGTGCAGTTGGCAGAGTTAGCTAGCTAAACCTCAGTTTCGTTTTTTTTTTCTTCAGTTCTTTTAGGTTTTCGTTTTGTGTTGTCGCTCTGTTTGGGCCCTGCGGTTTGGCCGATCGTTCTTAGGCTAACGGGGTCGTGTATCGTTTTGCTTCCTGCGTAATAGAATGAGCGTTCTCGAAAAAAAGAAGCAGCTAGCTTGTGCGTCCACAACTTCTCTCCCTGAATCTCACATATATGGCCCAGAGCAGCAGGGTAAAATTCAGTGCTCTATGCTCAACTACCAATGTCAAATAGGACTGCGGTGTTTCATATTGTCCTGGTCACACTCTTCCTCAATTTCACTTGTATATGCCATCCTACCGATCACCTCATCCATGTCATGGATAGGGTAGTACTCCATTGTGCTCTTTGGGATCCACTTGTTCTTATTTTCCTAGAACACCTTCCATATGCCTAGCTACTTGATTTCATTTTACCACCATTTCCCTTTTTCTTTCTCAATGCAATAGTAAGCATGCACTGCATTCTTAGTTAATTGAACATCATCCTATTTCTCACCAGATAGATGCTAATACGTGTGCATTGCTGTTCTCCATTCTCTCTCAATGGCAGGGCAGGCAGGTGTCAACAACATAAGTGGGTGCCCTCTCATTCCTAAGAATCCACGGGTCACCAATATCAATATCCCTTCCCTTGTTAATTTGCAGCTACAGTACTGTACTCTCAACTGAACTATATAGATATGTTTATGGAGCAGCATTAGGACCTGAATGTGCTGCCTACTATATGGAGTGTTTGTACCAATGTAAGCCCTACTACTTATTGTGCTGGACGGACCTAGCTAGCTAGTAACTGTATATGTCTAATGCGGCTTGCTCGATCGCGTGTACTAGGTCGTATACATACATGTACATGTGAATGATCTACTTGTTGCATATATAGCAATCGACAAACACATAGTATCTCAGCTGGTTGGTAAAAGTTCACCACCGGATCGATTCGGTTTTCGATGCGTAGCGAATTGTTGGATATATACTCACCAATCGTAAAGTGTTTAGCTAACTTTTTTAAAGTACACGCGGACGCCACTCACACCCACACACTACATGCATGCCTTCATACACACACACGTGGTTGTGTCCTTAACACACGCTTAATCTAGAACGGGGTTAAATCTACGGAGCATGGGTTTGATCACTAAACGCACTCATGTGTGCATGTTCGCTTTAAACCACCAAATGGTTTTTAGTGAAGCGCTCGATCGAGCCAGCGGGCTGCTCGCCACCCGCGAAGGTCCTCAAGTGTTTAGCTAACTAGGAGGAACAAGTTGTACGTGCGTGTGTGGTAGCTATAGATAATGGTGAAAATGGATCGAATAATTTTCGACCGATACTGACAAAACGGATTTGGATTGTCTGCCCAAACAACGTAGCATTGCCTTTGCCTCTTTACATGCTCATGCACTTCATCAGTAAACAATACACTAGTGCAGCAACACACAATTAATCATTATTAGAAGAGAGAAGAAAGTATTTAAATCCATAATTCTAAATTTTTTAGTCTAGTAACCATCACACTATATCATTTTTCACACTATATCATTTTCGATAAATTACATAGGTCACATTAAATAAATAAAATATTCTTACAGTGTGTGCGAGCGCGTCTTCATGCTCTCCCTATCGTGTCTCCTGTACATACACATGCGATTAGCTTGTCAGGATCAATTAACCAGATCAAAATAATACTGCATGCAAGACTAGTGCAAATATTCTCTTGAGAATCAAAATTAATTAACAAGAACCACCTGTTGGTGGATGGTGTGGTCATGGGTGTACAACTCTACCCACCAGGGTTCAAATCTCGGTTCCCACCTTTACGATTTGTCAAAAAATCAAGGTTAATTAATTACATACTATACACACACATTATTGCTTAGTTTAACTAGCACACTTTCTTCAAGAATAAACGACGCTTTGTACATCGATATAGTCTTTAACATACAACTTGACCATTATTTTTATATGAATATATTCATAAAACAATACAAATTATTATATTACAAAAATATTTTTTTTATGACTAATCTAATGATACTATTTTTCACATTACCAATACAAATAGTTTTATATATATTAGTAGTTAAAATTAAGAAAGTTTGATCGATTGTACATTTTCTAAAACATCATATATTTCTGAACGGGTGGAGAGGTACTATTTTGTCCGGTATAAGTACTTTTATAGATTATATGCGCGCAGTAGATCACATGCTTAGCGAACATGCATGCATGCAAGATGCAACTGCTAACAGCTAACTTCTAACTGCCTGTACCGGCTAAGTTAACTGAATTTGCTCCTCGAGCGGGGACGAGCGAGCTAGTCAACGATCGAGCAGATATTAATTGTACTTTAATTTTCTAGCTTAATTGATGGATAACACATAGTATATGTTTCTGCTGCAGGGATATTATCAGGAAAATCAGGGACAATGGGGAACGTGACCAAAAATATATTGTTCATGTGCATCCATTGTCGTTTCTTGTTCTTTTCCAGGGAAGTGCATGCATTTGTTAGTAATTTTGTCTGACAAGTTCATAGCATGATGAATCAATAATTGTAATCATCAACCCTTAGGTTAGGATCGATGGATCATGCATTGATTGCATTCAGCAATTTCGTTCCGTCAGACTAAAAATATGTATTCACTACCAGAATATATCTACCTGAATATTCAGCTAGCGTCCATCTATCCTCCCATGTTTCCACAACTAACTCAATTTTTAGTGCCCATCCCTTTCTCCCCCTCTCTTTCAAAAACAAAAAGAATAAGTCTATTTTACATTCCTGAACTTTACAATAAAAAATCCATTTATCACTTTCAACTGCAAAATTGATGGGGGTCCAAATGAGAAGAGGGAGGATGATGAGAAGAAGAAAGAGAACGTGGAGAGAGAGAGAGGACTCAGAAATAAATAGATCCTTGTTGATGGTTTAGTGTTGATTTTATGAATGAATGTTGGGGGCTCTTCTAGAATGAAACCACACAGAAAAGGATACAGAGATTTTATATAGGTTTAGGCCTTCTCATGAGAGAATAATAAACCTACTCCTGTGTTGATGTATTGATTGTGTTTACAACAGAGTGGAAGTCACTAAAACTAAGGCTTGATGAGTTCTGTCTCTCGTTGTCTCTTCTCTGTCTTGATTGCTTGATCACTTGATCCTCTCTTCCGTCTTCCGACTTTACTTCTTATATAGCGCATGAAGGGTTGGTAGTTGTCCACATCAAGAGGCGTCTAATCGTTTGATGCAGTGCACACGTTTAAGGACGCATTGTCGAGACATATCCCCACGCTGCCTTGCGGTTATGTCAGAGCCAGATGTTTAATACGTGCAGTTATCTCAGGAATAACTAATGCGTGTATTAAACACATTGCATAAATGTCTCTAGTCGATTGGACCCACATATTTGTAGGCTTTATCGACTATAAAGTGGTCGTAGCTGACCTGCTCGTAGAAGAACTTACGACCATGAGGTGGTCGTAGTAGGACTAACGACTAGTAGGTGGTCGTAGAAGAACTTATGACCATGAGGTGATCATAGTAAGTGCACAATATATTCTCGGCTGTAACTCTTTAAACAACTTGGACGGTTGTATCGCCTAGCGCGCTCTCAACTTGAGAATTACATTCTGGGCCGGCTCCCTGAATAGAACTCGATGATGTGGCATTCAAAACTCCAAATTTGCAAGCACCGCGTGCGTACGGGCTCCTCGTTATCTAGTTTGGTCTGCATGTGTGAGTATTGTTTTAATCTCTATCTTGCCTGGGGTTCTTGATCTGAGAGGGAAGAGAGAGGAGAGGGAGAAATTACCGTCGGAGGTAGAGGAGGAGCGGCCATGGAGGCAGCTGACGCAACTGGTCGCCGCTCTGTTACCTGCATCGAGCCGGCCGGATACAGTACTGTACATATCCGCCGAACCAACCCATTGGGCCGAGGTTCTAACCCAAACACGACACTTGATACATCGGGCCGTGCTATGCGTAGGCGGGACCAATAGTATGGGCCGGGCCTTCGTCCCGACTCTCTCTCTCACAACGCAGTCGCTGTGTAGGTAGGTAGGGGCAGCGAATGAATTGGAATCGGGGGCAAAGCGAAGCGGCTGGAAAGAAGAGAAAGGGGAAGACGAGTCCAAAGAAAGCGGCGGGCGCGGGGAAGAAGCAGCAGCAGCAGCAGCAGCAGCCGGAGATAGAGAGAGAAATAGAGAGATCCACCCATCCTTTCAGAGATCTATCGATTCGAGTTGGATGAACCACTCCAACTCGTCGGGGGCCGCCGGTGCCGGTGCCGTGGAGTGGGAGGACTCGGCGGGGGAGATGGATTCCGAGGACAACCACGCCGCCACCGTCGTCGGCATGGGCATGGGCATGATGGAGGTCGACGCCGACGCCCAGGACCCCGTCGACGTCCTCGCCGACCTCGACCGCCACCCCGGCGCGTCCTCCTCCGTCCCCGTCGACGCCGACTTCTTCAACTCCTTCCCCGACGACTTCGACGACCAAGACCTCTCCTGATCGAGTAAGCAACCGCTCTCCTCTGCTTAATTGCAGTTTGCCGTCCATCTGGGCCGGCTTGGCTTCCCGTGTCTCTCTGTTTACAGTCGAGTCAATCTAGACTACAGCTTGCTCCAATAATAAACACGCACCTAAATTGACGGAGTACTCCACTACCACTAGTAGAAATCAAATCTCCTTGCAGCTAGTAGAATTGGTAACAAAGTAAGATTGCTAGATTCATATAGGAGTAGCCAGCTAGCTCTACTGAAACACACACGGGGATGGATCTATCATATTCATACAGTATCACCCAAGCAACGTACACAACCTGCCTGTCTACTCATTGCACATCAAAACTACCTACTTTATCCAAACTAATCAATCTGCTGCCTGCCTGCGTATCTGAAATAGGCCACTACACTACTTCTCTCGTGTTTGCCAATACTCATGGCGTGTATGTCCAGACCTGTTCTGTTCAATTAGTGGCACAATTTCATGCTATTGAAATTTACGGGTACTTGGTTGTTACTATGTTCTCGTATATGCATGTCCCTATCTATATATATTGGCGGTCCAGTACAAGCCACTATATCAGTGCCTGCCACTGTCCAAACATCTATGTATGGATGGGATAATTAACCGTTTGTTTGTTTTCGAGAACCGATCCAACAACAGGACTGCATCTCATCTAGTGCAGTTGGCAGAGATAGCTAGCTAAACCTCAGTTTCGTTTTTTTTTTCTTCAGTTCTTTTAGGTTTTCGTTTTGTGTTGTCGCTCTGTTTGGGCCCTGCGGTTTGGCCGATCGTTCTTAGGCTAACGGGGTCGTGTATCGTTTTGCTTCCTGCGTAATAGAATGAGCGTTCTCGAAAAAAAGAAGCAGCTAGCTTGTGCGTCCACAACTTCTCTCCCTGAATCTCACATATATGGCCCAGAGCAGCAGAGTAAAATTCAGTGCTCTATGCTCAACTACCAATGTCAAATAGGACTGCGGTGTTTCATATTGTCCTGGTCACACTCTTCCTCAATTTCACTTGTATATGTCATCCTACCGATCACCTCATCCATGTCATGGATAGGGTAGTACTCCATTGTGCTCTTTGGGATCCACTTGTTCTTATTTTCCTAGAACACCTTCCATATGCCTAGCTACTTGATTTCATTTTACCACCATTTCCCTTTTTCTTTTCTCAATGCAATAGTAAGCATGCACTGCATTCTTAGTTAATTGAACATCATCCTATTTCTCACCAGATAGATGCTAATACGTGTGCATTGCTGTTCTCCATTCTCTCTCAATGGCAGGGCAGGCAGGTGTCAACAACATAAGTGGATGCCCTCTCATTCCTAAGAATCCACGGGTCACCAATATCAATATCCCTTCCCTTGTTAATTTGCAGCTACAGTACTGTACTCTCAACTGAACTATATAGATATGTTTATGGAGCAGCATTAGGACCTGAATGTGCTGCCTACTATATGGAGTGTTTGTACCAATGTAAGCCCTACTACTTATTGTGCTGGACGGACCTAGCTAGCTAGTAACTGTATATGTCTAATGCGGCTTGCTCGATCGCGTGTACTAGGTCGTATACATACATGTACATGTGAATGATCTACTTGTTGCACATATAGCAGTCGACAAACACATAGTATCTCAGCTGGTTGGTAAAAGTTCACCACCGGATCGATTCGGTTTTCGATGCGTAGCGAATTGTTGGATATATACTCACTCAATCGTAAAGTGTTTAGCTAACTTTTTTTTAAAGTACACCCGGGACGTCACTCACACCCACACACTACATGCATGCCTTCACACACACACACGTGGGTGTGTTCTTAACACACGTTTAATCTAGAACGGGGGCTAAATCTTACGGAGCATGAGTTTGATCACTAAACGCACTCATGTGTGCATGTTCTGTTTTTAAACCACCGAAATGGTTTTTAGTGAAGCGCCTGGGATCGAGCCAGGCGGGCTGCTCGCTCACCTGCGAAAGGTCCTCAAGTGTTTAGCTAACTAGGAGGAACAAGTTGTACGTGCGTGTGTGTTGTAGCTATAGATAATGGTGAAAATGGATCGAATAATTTTCGACCGATACGGACAAAAACGGATTTGGATTGTCTGCCCAAACAACGTAGCATTGCCTTTGCCTCTTTACATGCTCATGCACTTCATCAGTAAACAATACACTAGTGCAGCAACACACAATTAATCATTATTAGGAGAGAGAAGAAAGTATTTAAATCCATAATTCTAAATTTTTTAGTCTAGTAACCATCACACTATATCATTTTTCACACTATATCATTTTCGATAAATTACATAGGTCACATTAAATAAATAAAATATTCTTACAGTGTGTGCGAGCGCGTCTTCATGCTCTCCCTATCGTGTCTCCTGTACATACACTTGCGATTAGCTTGTCAGGATCAATTAACCAGATCAAAATAATACTGCATGCAAGACTAGTGCAAATATTCTCTTGAGAATCAAAATTAATTAACAAGAACCACCTGTTGGTGGATGGTGTGGTCATGGGTGTACAACTCTACCCACCAGGGTTCAAATCTCGGTTCCCACCTTTACGATTTGTCAAAAAAATCAAGGTTAATTAATTACATACTATACACGCACATTATTGCTTAGTTTAACTAGCACACTCTCTCTTCAAGAATAAACGACGTTTTGTACATCGACATAGTCTTTAACATACAACTTGACCATTACTTTTATATCAATATATCCATAAAACAATACAAATTATTATATTACAAAAATATTTTTTTATGACTAATCTAATGATACTATTTTTCACATTACCAATACAAATAGTTTTATATATATTAGTAGTTAAAATTAAGAAAGTTTGATCTATTGTACGTTTTCTAAAACGTTGTATATTTCTGAACGGGTAGAGAGGTACTATTTTGTCCGGTATAAGTACTTTTATAGATTATATGCGCGCAGTAGATCACATGCTTAGCGAACATGCATGCATGCAAGATGCAACTGCTAACAGCTAACTTCTAACTGCCTGTACCGGCTAAGTTAACTGAATTTGCTCCTCGAGCGGGGACGAGCGAGCTAGTCAACGATCGAGCAGATATTAATTGTACTTTAATTTTCTAGCTTAATTGATGGATAACACATAGTATATGTTTCTGCTGCAGGGATATTATCAGGAAAATCAGGGACAATGGGGAACGTGACCAAAAATATATTGTTCATGTGCATCCATTGTCGTTTCTTGTTCTTTTCCAGGGAAGTGCATGCATTTGTTAGTAATTTTGTCTGACAAGTTCATAGCATGATGAATCAATAATTGTAATCATCAACCCTTAGGTTAGGATCGATGGATCATGCATTGATTGCATTCAGCAATTTCGTTCCGTCAGACTAAAAATATGTATTCACTACCAGAATATATCTACCTGAATATTCAGCTAGCGTCCATCTATCCTCCCATGTTTCCACAACTAACTCAATTTTTAGTGCCCATCCCTTTCTCCCCCTCTCTTTCAAAAACAAAAAGAATAAGTCTATTTTACATTCCTGAACTTTACAATAAAAAATCCATTTATCACTTTCAACTGCAAAATTGATGGGGGTCCAAATGAGAAGAGGGAGGATGATGAGAAGAAGAAAGAGAACGTGGAGAGAGAGAGGACTCAGAAATAAATAGATCCTTGTTGATGGTTTAGTGTTGATTTTATGAATGAATGTTGGGGCTCTTCTAGAATGAAACCACGTAAAAGGATACAGAGATTTTATATAGGTTTAGGCCTTCTCATGAGAGAATAATAACCCTACTCCTGTGTTGATGTATTGATTGTGTTTACAACAGAGTGGAAGTCACTAAAACTAAGGCTTAATGAGTTCTGTCTCTCGTTGTCTCTTCTCTGTCTTGATTGCTTGATCACTTGATCCTCTCTTCCGTCTTCCGACTTTACTTCTTATATACGCATGAAGGGTTGGTAGTTGTCCACATCAAGAGGCGCCTAATCGCTTGATGCAAGCACACGCTTAAGGACGCTTATTGTCGAGACATATCCCCACGCCGCCTTGGTTATGTCGAGCGATGTTTAATACGCGCTATCTCAGAATAACTAATGCGCGTATTAAACACATTGCATAAATGTCTCTAGTCGATTGGACCCACATATTTGTAGGCTTTATCGACTATAAAGTGGTCGAAGACCGTCGAGAAGAACTTACGACCATGAGGTGGTCGTAGTAGGACTAACGACTAGTAGGTGGTCGAGAAGAACTTATGACCATGAGGTGATCATAGTAAGTGCACAATATATTCTCGGCTGTAACTCTTTAAACAACTTGACGGTTGTATCGCCTGGCGCGCTCTCAACTTGAGAATTACATTCGGGCGGCCCGAATAGAACTCGATGATGTGGCATTCAAAACTCCAAATTTGCAAGCACCCGTGCAGTGTCACTGCTTCTCGTTATCTAGTTTGGTTCATTGTAGTAAGTTTTAATTCTATCTTGCAGGGTTCTTGATCCGAGATGGAAGAGTAGGAGAGGGAGAAATTACCGCTGAGGTGGAGGAGAGTGCCATGGATGTGCAAGCGTTTCAAAAAGGAACGCTCTCCTTTGGCTGCATCGATGACATTTTGACTAAGAAGATTGCGGCTTTCTGTGAAGCTTCCGTCGCTCTCTGCGCACGAGAGTTACGAGGGTTTCAGTTGGGTGTACGGCCATAAACCTGACTAGAGCCTGTAATCTAGAATTAATTAAAGCGTAAGTGCGGCGGCTAAAACAAAATAGATAGCCGACGCCGATGGCGCCGTTGGCGCCAGGGCCGAAAATACCCGGCGGCGGTCGGAGATCAATCCAACATTCTCCCCTTGATCCTCTATACTTTAACTTTAATAACTTTTGATTTAGTCATTCCATCACGATTAGTGCATAGAACATGTCTCATCGTCAATCAATCGCAGATAGATTTATTGCTACAATACACCCTGCGTCAAATAGTTACTTTAATCTTTTGGACCATCTTTTAGTCCAGAATCATAGACTTTCCCTTAAACCCATCCGCTAATGTTCTCTCAACACGTGGTGGTAAGCCTTTAGTAACGGATCCGCTAACATCTTTGCGCGGTACTATATGCCAAGACTTATAATTTGATCGGAACTTTATCTTTCACAACATAATACTTTATGTCTATGTGTTTGGCACACCACTTGACTTATTGTGTGGGCATACGCCACGGTTCATTATCGCAGCAACTAAGTGGTCTATTGATGCCTCAACCACTTTTAAACCGTATGAACTTCTTTGCATGCGCCCTCCCGAGCCTCATAACATGCTACAAACTCGGCATACATTGTGGACGATGTGCACGGTTGCTGAGCTTTTCCACAATCAGCTCCTCCAACGTGAACACTTATCCGGATGTAGACTTTCTGATCTCCCGCAAAATCAATCGATACCCCACTATATGGAGTGAATCGATCTCCATATGTCATCCAGGTCGTTTGTTCCTGCAAATAACGCAAGACTTTCTTTATCAATTTCAATGTTCTATTCCAGATTGCTCGAATCGCCTAGTAAGCCGGACACCTAGTCAGTGCGCAGCTTTGAGCATACCCGCAAGCTCCGCATCAGCATATGGAACCGATTTCATTTGATCGAGCTCGTCTGTTCCTAGGGCATTGAAAATCCCCGATTGGTGCCCTGACTAGTGCGAGTGAAGGACTACTTATGCATACCAAATTTCTTAAGATTTTCTATGTATGCCGTTTGGCCACCCAATATCCCCTTGTTTACACGGAATCTCGATCCCTAGAACGAACGAGCTTCACAAGATCTTTCATATCAAAGTTTGAGGACAAAATCTTTGTCTCAAAGAGTGCATCGACATCACTACTAGCTAGTAGGATATCATCCACATACCGCCTTAGGAAGATAAACTTCCCATCTTTAAACTTTGCATAAACACGCTGTCTCTACATTTTCTTTAAACCCAAATTTTCTCTGGATCAAGCAAACTTCAAGTACCACTGCTTGAAGCTTCTTTAACCATAAATCGATTTCTTTAGTGATCTGCTTTCATTTCCTTCCACGACAAAACCTTCAGTTGTGCCATGTAACATTTTCTCCAAACCCCATTAGAAATGCCGATTTTACATCCATCGATGTAACTCTAAATCATAATGTGCTACTAATGTCATTATGATCGGAATCTTTACATGAGACTGAGAAAAGTCTCATTGTAATCAATCCTTCTTTAGTAAAGCCTTTCCACAAGTCGCATTTGTATCTTTCTACATTCCCATGGGAGTCAAGCTTTGTCTTGTAGACCCATTTATTACTAATGTTTTGGCTTCTTAGGAATAATTTCAGTCCTGATTTATTAGTCTTCATGGATTTCATCTCTCTTCCATGGACTGCTACTGCTACCGCTGCTGCTGCTGCTGCTGCTGCTAGGGATAGGGATCGCAGTGGTAACCCGCAGAGAATTCGAACTCTTTCTTTACCAGTATAATCCATATTATATAACTCGTCTAGTATTATTCTACCGTCTTATGTATTAATAGATCTACGATTTGCACGTAACCATATGATAAATTTAGGATGTTAATACATCATGCGACTCGATTTTTCTTGAAATCATCACTTTTTCAACCATCGATAAGATCCAATGCCTAGATATCACCCTCACCCTATATCTCTAACCCAATCTCACTTTTCACCTCTCTCCCTCTCTCTCACCAATCAAAGAGCACATTAGTTGCAAGATGTATAGCAGTTCTCATAAATTTATGTATCATTCAAATTTAGATTCTTAACGGGGCCTCGTTCCCCGCCAATTCGCCGGTGGAGATGGGAACGGGAGGGAAGTCGCATCCGATAGCTAAGTAGGGAGTGTTGCCATCCCTAACTGTCAACAGTACTGGTACAGTTACAGCTAGCTGGTGAGTAGATCTGCCTGCCCGTGGATTCATCACCATGCATCTGGAGCTCAGTAGCTGGTCATGTCTTGTACTACTAATCTCCCAACCGAATGCTGCATCGTGCATGATGATGCCATCAGAAAGACTAGTACTCCAAATAAAAAAGCACGAATCGCGATCTCAGATTTGTGTCTGCTGGCGGTGGGGCGCCGGGTGGGTCATGGATGGATGGAACATCCATCATGAGCTACGGACGGTAAGTGTTATTCTCCGGGAATCAGGAGTCGCGTTGAAGCAACAGAGGCCGGCCCTGAAAATCCCTGTTTCCAACGGGCATGCCCGAGCCCGGCCCCGAAAACACATTTTTCATTTACAAAATATTACTTTGATTCTTTTTGGAATGAAAATCAATATTCAATTTATTTTGAGAATAAAAAATAGTTATTATTATTTTTTAATAGCATTTCATCGGGCTTTGGGCGAATTCAAGTCCGAGTCGCCCGGCCGGATTTGTACTAGTGCTTCCACTTGTTTTTGCAAGTTACCAAGACGGATGATGGTCACAACTGTGTATCAAGCAGCATGATCAAGACTAACATGGCATCTTAGTAATCCGCTTACTTAAATGTAATTAGCTTCGAAGTAATGACACGGGACGTCGGACTGTGCACCAAGGCCATGCGGATGTGTCTCAGAAAAGATGGATGCGTTGAACTGGAGGATGAGACTGTTTTACTCCGGAGGTTCTTGATTACATGTACAGGAGTAACAGCCCTTTTTAAAGATGGATCACATCTTAAAATAGCTCTTGGTGGCATCAATCTACATCCACTCCATTGAACAGTAAGTTGTATCTTATCCCAGAAATCCTGATTTAGGAGCTTCACTGTGATATTCTGTTGCTACTTGATACTTAATGGACACTATTCGTTGTCACAAATAACAGATGAAAAAGACAACACTAAACGTGCTGCTATGTTCTGTTATGCAGGTTGCAAGCGGTATGTTGTCAGATGGAATGGCATTGTGATTTTTGAGTGTTAAGAGGGGACCATTAAGGTGTATTATCGCTTGCCTTTGATTACCGGCACTATTTTTTTACTCTTACCTTAGCGATTATTTTCCTAAAAAAATCTGCATCATCCTATATACTGCGTCTGATGTCCTCCACAAGGCAAAACAGCAGTCACACCCAACAACAGCATTTGCAACAATGGCATTGTCACTGATTTGGGCCAAGTCATTACTGAAGAGGTGAGTGAGGCTATATGGTTAAGAAGAGAGACTTGTGGTTATGGGAGGGTAGAGTCAGTACTTAGATATAAAAATTGTTAGTCCTTTCCCAGTTTTATAAATAGGTATTAATGATTAAAAACGGATGGCATTGGCATAGATATAAGAGATCTCGTATAGGAGTGGCATCTTTTTAAGCTTTGACTTTGCAATGGCTTATTTATTATTAGATCGTTTTGAAGTTTCTTGTATACAATTACATCTAGCTTGATGGCAAACTAATCTGTTGTGTCCGATATAGGGACCTTAGTTCGTGTTATATGTGAGATTAAAGACACAGCATATATATTTTCCTGATTTTTTTCAAGTGATTGTGTTGTGTTCCATTTTTATCCATGGATATATTCTTATCAGACTTGGGTTGACTTACTCCGTGGGATTCGGAACATGGAGAAAGAGATGCAGTGTGTGATTGAAGCCATCGTCCCTCTATTTTCATTTTATTCAAAAAAGAAGAAAAGAAAGCTTAATGTTGTGATAATCTAGAACGTGTAGGCCGATTTCCCTTTTTCTTTTTTCCCCTCGACCTGTTAGGACGCAACATTCTGGTAGATTTTAGGCCCAACATTATCGCATCTGGGCCCAACAATAATGAGCTCGAGGCTAAAGTAAACTTAATTGCCCAACTTAATCTCATCGGCCGAAAATCATATCATCTCCCATCGAAAGCACGAAATGGGCCAGAGCATCTACCTCTTTGGGCCCACTTGCGGCCCTCACTTGACTGCCTGCTGCCGTTACATACAATACACACCAACGAAGCAATATACGTATATACTCCCTTACAAGTTACAACATTCATCTACGACGCGCATCCTCTGCTCATCACTATGCAATGTCATGGGTGAACAGTGCCACAACATTGAGTAGTATCTGTCGGATCAAAAGCAACGGACTGAGATCGTGTTTCCACAAACACAGCGGCAGTATCACTGTCCACCAGCACTGTAGCATAAATACTGCATCACTACACTCACTACACTGTTTATAGATGCTGTAGTGATTGATCCGAGTCTGTTCACCCATGACATTCCAATTGAAATGGTAGAGGATGCCAATCCTTCATCTATCTATCTACCCCATCCAGATCCAAATCCAAATCCAAATGATCTTTTGGCTTTGGCTCTCCCTTTACTAGGTCTCAGCGGCAAAGGTGTTCAAATGGTCACAGCACGTCCTGTTTAGACACTATTCGGCTGGCCCGATATGTTAAATGGGCCATGCCGTGTCGGCCTAGGCACAATTAACCCGATAGGCCAGAGTCAACTGGTCGTCGCTCTGTTACCGTGCATCGAGCCGTGCCGGATACAGTACTGTACATATCCGCCCGAACCAACCCATTGGGCCGAGGTTCTAACCCAAACACGACACTTGATACATCGGGCCGTGCTATGCGTAGACGGGACCAATAGTATGGGCCGGGCCTTCGTCCCGACTCTCTCTCTCTCTCACAACGCAGTCGCTGTGTAGGTAGGTAGGGGCAGCGAATGAATTGGAATCGGGGGCAAAGCGAAGCGGCTGGAAAGAAGAGAAAGGGGAAGACGAGTCCAAAGAAAGCGGCGGGCGCGGGAAGAAGCAGCAGCAGCAGCCGGAGATAGAGAGAGAAATAGAGAGATCCACCCATCCTTTCAGAGATCTATCGATTCGAGTTGGATGAACCACTCCAACTCGTCGGGGGCCGCCGGTGCCGGTGCCGTGGAGTGGGAGGACTCGGCGGGGGAGATGGATTCCGAGGACAACCACGCCGCCACCGTCGTCGGCATGGGCATGGGCATGATGGAGGTCGACGCCGACGCCCAGGACCCCGTCGACGTCCTCGCCGACCTCGACCGCCACCCCGGCGCGTCCTCCTCCGTCCCCGTCGACGCCGACTTCTTCAACTCCTTCCCCGACGACTTCGACGACCAAGACCTCTCCTGATCGAGTAAGCAACCGCTCTCCTCTGCTTAATTGCAGTTTGCCGTCCATCTGGGCCGGCTTGGCTTCCCGTGTCTCTCTGTTTACAGTCGAGTCAATCTAGACTACAGCTTGCTCCAATAATAAACACGCACCTAAATTGACGGAGTACTCCACTACCACTAGTAGAAATCAAATCTCCTTGCAGCTAGTAGAATTGGTAACAAAGTAAGATTGCTAGATTCATATAGGAGTAGCCAGCTAGCTCTACTGAAACACACACGGGGATGGATCTATCATATTCATACAGTATCACCCAAGCAACGTACACAACCTGCCTGTCTACTCATTGCACATCAAAACTACCTACTTTATCCAAACTAATCAATCTGCTGCCTGCCTGCGTATCTGAAATAGGCCACTACACTAATTCTCTCGTGTTTGCTAATACTCATGGCGTGTATGTCCAGACCTGTTCTGTTCAATTAGTGGCACAATTTCATGCTATTGAAATTTACGGGTACTTGGTTGTTACTATGTTCTCGTATATGCATGTCCCTATCTATATATATTGGCGGTCAGTACAAGCCACTATATCAGTGCCTGCCACTGTCCAAACATCTATGTATGGATGGGATAATTAACCGTTTGTTTGTTTTCGAGAACCGATCCAACAACAGGACTGCATCTCATCTAGTGCAGTTGGCAGAGTTAGCTAGCTAAACCTCAGTTTCGTTTTTTTTCTTCAGTTCTTTTAGGTTTTCGTTTTGTGTTGTCGCTCTGTTTGGGCCCTGCGGTTTGGCCGATCGTTCTTAGGCTAACGGGGTCGTGTATCGTTTTGCTTCCTGCGTAATAGAATGAGCGTTCTCGAAAAAAAGAAGCAGCTAGCTTGTGCGTCCACAACTTCTCTCCCTGAATCTCACATATATGGCCCAGAGCAGCAGGGTAAAATTCAGTGCTCTATGCTCAACTACCAATGTCAAATAGGACTGCGGTGTTTCATATTGTCCTGGTCACACTCTTCCTCAATTTCACTTGTATATGCCATCCTACCGATCACCTCATCCATGTCATGGATAGGGTAGTACTCCATTGTGCTCTTTGGGATCCACTTGTTCTTATTTTCCTAGAACACCTTCCATATGCCTAGCTACTTGATTTCATTTTACCACCATTTCCCTTTTTCTTTTCTCAATGCAATAGTAAGCATGCACTGCATTCTTAGTTAATTGAACATCATCCTATTTCTCACCAGATAGATGCTAATACGTGTGCATTGCTGTTCTCCATTCTCTCTCAATGGCAGGGCAGGCAGGTGTCAACAACATAAGTGGGTGCCCTCTCATTCCTAAGAATCCACGGGTCACCAATATCAATATCCCTTCCCTTGTTAATTTGCAGCTACAGTACTGTACTCTCAACTGAACTATATAGATATGTTTATGGAGCAGCATTAGGACCTGAATGTGCTGCCTACTATATGGAGTGTTTGTACCAATGTAAGCCCTACTACTTATTGTGCTGGACGGACCTAGCTAGCTAGTAACTGTATATGTCTAATGCGGCTTGCTCGATCGCGTGTACTAGGTCGTATACATACATGTACATGTGAATGATCTACTTGTTGCATATATAGCAATCGACAAACACATAGTATCTCAGCTGGTTGGTAAAAGTTCACCACCGGATCGATTCGGTTTTCGATGCGTAGCGAATTGTTGGATATATACTCACTCAATCGTAAAGTGTTTAGCTAACTTTTTTTTAAAGTACACGCGGGACGTCACTCACACCCACACACTACATGCATGCCTTCATACACACACACATGTGGTTGTGTCCTTAACACACGTTTAATCTAGAACGGGGGTTAAATCTTACGGAGCATGGGTTTGATCACTAAACGCACTCATGTGTGCGTGTTCTGTTTTTAAACCACCGAAATGGTTTTTAGTGAAGCGCCTGGGATCGAGCCCAGGCGGGCTGCTCGCTCACCTGCGAAGGTCCTCAAGTGTTTAGCTAACTAGGAGGAACAAGTTGTACGTGCGTGTGTGGTAGCTATAGATAATGGTGAAAATGGATCGAATAATTTTCGACCGATACGGACAGAAACGGATTTGGATTGTCTGCCCAAACAACGTAGCATTGCCTTTGCCTCTTTACATGCTCATGCACTTCATCAGTAAACAATACACTAGTGCAGCAACACACAATTAATCATTATTAGAAGAGAGAAGAAAGTATTTAAATCCATAATTCTAAATTTTTTAGTCTAGTAACCATCACACTATATCATTTTTCACACTATATCATTTTCGATAAATTACATAGGTCACATTAAATAAATAAAATATTCTTACAGTGTGTGCGAGCGCGTCTTCATGCTCTCCCTATCGTGTCTCCTGTACATACACATGCGATTAGCTTGTCAGGATCAATTAACCAGATCAAAATAATACTGCATGCAAGACTAGTGCAAATATTCTCTTGAGAATCAAAATTAATTAACAAGAACCACCTGTTGGTGGATGGTGTGGTCATGGGTGTACAACTCTACCCACCAGGGTTCAAATCTCGGTTCCCACCTTTACGATTTGTCAAAAAAATCAAGGTTAATTAATTACATACTATACACACACATTATTGCTTAGTTTAACTAGCACACTTTCTCTTCAAGAATAAACGACGTTTTGTACATCGATATAGTCTTTAACATACAACTTGACCATTATTTTTATATGAATATATTCATAAAACAATACAAATTATTATATTACAAAAATATTTTTTTTATGACTAATCTAATGATACTATTTTTCACATTACCAATACAAATAGTTTTATATATATTAGTAGTTAAAATTAAGAAAGTTTGATCGATTGTACATTTTCTAAAACATCATATATTTCTGAACGGGTGGAGAGGTACTATTTTGTCCGGTATAAGTACTTTTATAGATTATATGCGCGCAGTAGATCACATGCTTAGCGAACATGCATGCATGCAAGATGCAACTGCTAACAGCTAACTTCTAACTGCCTGTACCGGCTAAGTTAACTGAATTTGCTCCTCGAGCGGGGACGAGCGAGCTAGTCAACGATCGAGCAGATATTAATTGTACTTTAATTTTCTAGCTTAATTGATGGATAACACATAGTATATGTTTCTGCTGCAGGGATATTATCAGGAAAATCAGGGACAATGGGGAACGTGACCAAAAATATATTGTTCATGTGCATCCATTGTCGTTTCTTGTTCTTTTCCAGGGAAGTGCATGCATTTGTTAGTAATTTTGTCTGACAAGTTCATAGCATGATGAATCAATAATTGTAATCATCAACCCTTAGGTTAGGATCGATGGATCATGCATTGATTGCATTCAGCAATTTCGTTCCGTCAGACTAAAAATATGTATTCACTACCAGAATATATCTACCTGAATATTCAGCTAGCGTCCATCTATCCTCCCATGTTTCCACAACTAACTCAATTTTTAGTGCCCATCCCTTTCTCCCCCTCTCTTTCAAAAACAAAAAGAATAAGTCTATTTTACATTCCTGAACTTTACAATAAAAAATCCATTTATCACTTTCAACTGCAAAATTGATGGGGGTCCAAATGAGAAGAGGGAGGATGATGAGAAGAAGAAAGAGAACGTGGAGAGAGAGAGGACTCGAAATAAATAGATCCTTGTTGATGGTTTAGTGTTGATTTTATGAATGAATGTTGGGGGCTCTTCTAGAATGAAACCACACAGAAAAGGATACAGAGATTTTATATAGGTTTAGGCCTTCTCATGAGAGAATAATAAACCTACTCCTGTGTTGATGTATTGATTGTGTTTACAACAGAGTGGAAGTCACTAAAACTAAGGCTTGATGAGTTCTGTCTCTCGTTGTCTCTTCTCTGTCTTGATTGCTTGATCACTTGATCCTCTCTTCCGTCTTCCGACTTTACTTCTTATACAGCGCATGAAGGGTTGGTAGTTGTCCACATCAAGAGGCGTCTAATCGTTTGATGCAGTGCACACGTTTAAGGACAGTTATTGTCAGAGACATATCCCCCACGTCGTCTTGCGGTTATGTCAGAGCCAGATGTTTAATACGTGCAGTTATCTCAGGAATAACTAATGCGTGTATTAAACACATTGCATAAATGTCTCTAGTCGATTGGACCCACATATTTGTAGGCTTTATCGACTATAAAGTGGTCGTAGCTGACCTGCTCGTAGAAGAACTTACGACCATGAGGTGGTCGTAGTAGGACTAACGACTAGTAGGTGGTCGTAGAAGAACTTATGACCATGAGGTGATCATAGTAAGTGCACAATATATTCTCGGCTGTAACTCTTTAAACAACTTGGACGGTTGTATCGCCTAGCGCGCTCTCAACTTGAGAATTACATTCTGGGCTAGCTCCCGAATAGAACTCGATGATGTGGCATTCAAAACTCCAAATTTGCAAGCACCGCGTGCGTCACAGCTCCTCGTTATCTAGTTTGGTCTGCATGTGTGAGTATTGTTTTAATCTCTATCTTGCCTGGGGTTCTTGATCTGAGAGGGAAGAGAGAGGAGAGGGAGAAATTACCGTCGGAGGTAGAGGAGGAGCCGGCCATGGAGGCAGCGACGGTCGTCAAAGGGGAACGCGTCTCCTTTGGCCGGTGGCGTTCGATGACGGCGGAGAAGATTGCGCGCGCTCTGGTGAAGCTTCCGTCGCTCAGCTGCGCCCGAGATCGGTCTAGGGTTTCAGTGTCGGTGGTGTACGGCTCAGTTAACCTCGTGACTAGAGCCGCCGCCCCACCCCTTTATATCTCGCAGCGCGACGAGGCCCACCACCAATAGATGGTGGGCGCCCGATCGAGGCGGATCAAGGCCCCGATTAGCTGTTACTGGTGAGAGAGATCAATCCAACATTCTCCCCTTGATCTCTCTATACTTTAACTTTAATAACTTTTGACTTTACTCATTCCATCACAGATTAGTGCATAGAACATGTCTCATCGTCACGATCAATCGCCGATAGATTTAACAGTTACAATACACCTCTCTGTTCTGAAATAGTTACTTTAATCTTTTGGACCATCTTTTAGTCCAGGAATCATAGACTTTCCCTTAAACCCATGCCGCTATATGTTCTCTGAACACGTTGGGTGGTAAGCCTTTAGTAAGCGGATCCGCTAACATCTTTGCGGTACTTATATGCTCAAGACTTATAATTTGATCCCGAACTTTATCTTTCACAACATAATACTTTATGTCTATGTGTTTGGCAACACCACTTGACTTATTGTTGTGGGCATACGTTACTGCGGTTCATTATCGCAGACAACTTAAGTGGTCTATTGATGTCGCAACCACTTTTAAACCGGTATGAACTTCTTTAGCTAGTTCACCTGCCCCGTAGCCTCATAACATGCTACAAACTCGGCATACATTGTGGACGATGTAGTGACGGTTTGCTTTGAGCTTTTCCACAATATAGCTCCTCCAATGAGTGAACACTTATCCTGGATGTAGACTTTCTATCATCTCCCGCAAAATCGTAATCTGATACCCCACTATATGGAGTGAATCGATCTTCTATATGTCATCATGAGGTCTTTTGTTCCTTGCAAATAACGCAAGACTTTCTTTATCAATTTCAATGTTCTATTCCAGATTGCTCGAATCGCCAAGTAACCCAGAACAAACGCTAAGTCGTAGCGTACACACTTGAGCATACCGCAAGCTTCCGAGCGGTGAAGCATATGGAACCGATTTCATTTGATCGAGCTCAGATCGGTTCCTAGGGCATTGAAAATCCCCATATCGTCGCCCTTGACTATAGGTGCGGGTGAAGGACTACTTTTATGCATACCAAATTTCTTTAAGATTTTCTATGTATGCCTTTTGTGACAGTCCCAATATCCCCTTGTTTCTATCCCGTGAATCTCGATCCCTAGAACGAACGGCTTCACCAAGATCTTTCATATCAAAGTTTGAGGACAAAACTTCTTTGTCTCAATGAGTGCATGACATCACTACTAGCTAGTAGGATATCATCCACATACAGGATTAGGAAGATAAACTTCCCATCTTTAAACTTTGCATAAACACGCTTGTCCTCTACATTTTCTTTAAACCCAAATTTTCTTATTATCTCACAAACTTCAAGTACCACTGTCTTGAAGCTTGCTTTAACCCATAAATCGATTTCTTTAGGCGGCATCTCATTCTTTCATTTCCTTCCACGACAAAACCTTTCGGTTGTGCCATGTAACATTTTCCTCCAAATCCCCATTAGGAAATGCCGTCTTTACATCCATCTGATGTAACTCTAAATCATAATGTGCTACTAATGTCATTATGATTCTGAAGGAATCTTTACATGAGACTGGAGAAAAGTCTCATTGTAATCAATCCCTTCTCTGCGTAAAGCCTTTTGCCACAAGTCGCGCTTTGTATCTTTCTACATTCCCTTGGGAGTCAAGCTTTGTCTTGTAGACCCATTTACACCCCTCTCTTGCTTTTGGCTCCTTTAGGAATAATTTCAAGTCCTGGACTTTATTAGTCTTCATGGATTTCATCTCCTCTTCCATGGCCTCAAGCCATTTTGAGGAATTTTCGCTTCTCATGGCTTCTTCAAATGAGGTGGGATCATCCTCCATTTGAAATTCCTCAGTATGATAAATCGATAATCATCGAAATAGCCGATCTTCTTACTCTTTGAGACCTCCTGGCCTCCTCATTTGGTACATTTTCTGCTTGAGGTCGTTGTTGCTCCCCTCATCCGTGGCAATGGGTTCTATAGGATCTGAAGAACAGGTTCCTCATTCTCATTTATTGTTGCCACAGGAGGAACAATAATCTCTTGGCACCATAGTGTCTTGCACCGTCGGTGCAGTGACAGCAGGTAGTATGAAAAATTGCTCTTGAATCATCGGAGTGGGCGCATACGCCCGCTTCTCTTCAAGGTCAATCTCACGAGCTACCATACTTCCTCTCATCATTTCATCCTCTAAGAAGACAGTGTGTCTGTTTCTACAAACTTTGTATATCTGTCTCGACAGAGAAACGAAAACCTTTTGACTTTTCGTGTAGCCAATAAAATGACAACTTACTGCTTTGGGATCAAGCTTCCCAAGGTTTGGGTTAAAAACTTTAGCCTCAGCAGACTCCCCACACACGTAAGTGGTTTAGTGAGGAACTCTTCACATCCCACAACTCGCATTGTTTTGGGCACCGACTTACTAGACACTCTGTTGAGAATATGAATGGCGGTTTTCAACGCCTCCATCCATAGACTCAAT
The DNA here is from genome assembly GCA_036346255.1 of Ampelocalamus luodianensis. Lineage (NCBI taxonomy): Eukaryota > Viridiplantae > Streptophyta > Magnoliopsida > Poales > Poaceae > Ampelocalamus > Ampelocalamus luodianensis. Next base: position 385,992 of record CM070632.1, on the reverse strand, counting down.
GGCGGTGTGGAATAGCTCATCATGCTTCGCACCATATCCATCAGAGTGCGGTTGCGTCTTTCATTACTCCATTTTGTTGAGGTTCGCCCGTGTAGAATCTTTGGGCTACTATACCATTTTCTGTAAAAACCTTGCAAAGGTCCAGAACTTGTCCATATGGGGTATGTCGACCGTAGTACTCCCCACTGTCGATCGGACTATCTTAATCTTTAAATCGTGTTGGTTTTCAACTTCACCTTAAATATCTTGAATTTATCCAAGGCTTCATTTCTTTCTTTGATTGGATAAATATATCCATAACGGAGTAATCATCCGTGAATGTTATGAACGAGTCATATCCATCCACACTTTTCACAGAAAAGGACCACAAATGTCTGTGTGAATAATTTGTAGAATTCTGTGCTTCTTTTGGCGTCTTTCTTAATTTTCTTTACATATTTTCCTTTAATGCATTCTCTCTGCATTGTTCTAAGTCTGAGAACTCTAATGGAGGAAGAATATCATTCTTAACTAGTCTTTTTATTCTCCCTCTCGAAATATGGTCTAAACGACAAAGGCCATAATTTAACGACGCATCTAGAGTTCTCTTTCGTTTCCTGTTTACATTCGTAGACGAGGATTCATTCACTTTCTCGCACGCGACGTTCCCTTTATCGCATACGACATTCACATCATCACATAATGATAACAAATAAAGCTCATTTTGTAAGATGGCAAGACCAACACATTCTTTATTAAACATTATTTCACACTTGCCATTTCCAAAATGACAATCATATCCATCATTGTCCAAACATGAAACACTAATCAAATTCCTCTCAGAAAGAGGGAACATAAAGAACATCTCTAAGTAAAAGAGTGAAGCCATCGCCTAGCTCTAATGAAAGATCGCCAACGGCTTCAACTTCAGCTTGGACTCCATTTGCGACTTTAATGCATCTTTCTTTTCTTTGCGTATTCCTCGTCGAACGGAATCCCTGCATATTATTGGCAACATGAACAGTTGCACCTGAATCAATCCACCAAGTAGATTTTGAATATTGTACATACAGAGACTCATTTATGAACGTAATAATGTCCTCACCTTTCTTTGACATAATCATTTTCAAGAAATCGGGACAATCTTTCTTGTAATGTCCCTTTTTCTTGCAATGAAGACACTGATCTTTGTCTACTGCAAACTTATTCTGTTGAGGTGATGGATGAGGCTTTTCCTTGTTCTTTGAGGAGAAGTTATCGTTGAAGTTCCTTTTCTTGTTGTCCTTCACATAGTTGATAGAACCACCATGTGAGGATTTAAAGCTTTCCTCCTCTTGCACACACATAGCTATGCACTTTTCTAAGTCCCATTTCTCGGGCGCATATTGTAGTTGACAACAAAGGTGTCAAACTTTTCCTAAGAGGAAGCAAAATCAAATGAATAAGGAACTCATCCTTGATCGCCAAATCCATTGGTTTAAGCTCTGATACCAATGTTTTAATCTCTATCTTGCATGGGGTTCTTGATCTGAGAGGAAGAGAGAGGAGAGGGAGAGATTACCGTCGGAGGTAGAGGAGGAGCCATGGAGGCGCGACGGTCGTCAAAGGAACGGCGTCTCCTTTGGCGGTGGCGTTCGATGACGTGGCGGAGAAGATTGCGCGCGCTCTGCGGTGAAGCTTCCGTCGCTCATCGCGCCCGGAGATCGGTCTAGGGTTTCGATGTCGGATGGGGTGTACGGCTCAGTCAACCTCGTGACTAGAGCCGCGCCCCACCCTTTATATCTTGCAGCAGTGACGGGGCCCACCACCAATAGATGGTACTGGCGCCCGATCGTAGCGTGGATCAAGGCCCCGATTAGCGTTGGGCTAATTGGAAGAGATCAATCAACAAGTATATATTATTAAAACAGAGATAAAAGATATATACAGCTGATTATGAAGAGTCTAGATTATAATTGATATATGTTGTTACAGCTGTATAAGAAATACAACTCTTTCTCTCCTCATAAGCAACAGAGCTGTATAACGAGAACAATAATATGTTTAGAGTTGTATAACAAATACAACACCGTAATTCGCCTAATTAGTTAATATAGAAATTAATTAAAGATGTAAGTAGCTGGCTGGTACTATAAGACAAAATATATATGACCAATCGATCGATAGGCGCCGTTGTGTGCGCCGGCCGTGGAGGGAGGAAAATAACCCGGCCGGCGGTCCGGCGGATCAGCTAGCCGTACGTCCGCCCGCAGATCGACTGGCTAGTGCATGGGTCGAACAGAAAAGGCACAACTAATCGACGAATCAAACAAACATTAATGGGAGTAGCAGTGTCAAATTAACAAGTAGTATTAATTTGCTGTAACACCAGCTAGCTACCTGCAGTGCAGAACTGCAGACTATATATGTATGCACTAGCTAGCTCGCTCGCTCGATCATAGATTCATTTCATAGTACCACGTACAGCCATACAAGCTAGCTAGGATCGATCGGAGAAGAACAGGCAGCTAAGATGGGCCGGCGGAGCAACAAGCGGCAGCAGTACTGGGTGAACGGCCCGCTCGTCGTCGGCGCCGGGCCGGCGGGGCTGGCCGTGGCCGCCTGCCTCCGCGAGCAGGGGGTGCCGTGCGTGGTGCTGGAGCGCGCCGACTGCATCGCCTCGCTGTGGCAGCACCGCACCTACGACCGCCTCAAGCTCCACCTCCCCAAGCGCTTCTGCCACCTCCCCATGGCGCCCTTCCCGCCCTACTTCCCCGAATACCCCTCCAGGGCCCACTTCCTCTCCTACCTCCACTCCTACGCCCGCCGCTTCTCCGTCGCCCCGCACTTCCGCGCCAACGTCTCCTCCGCCCGCCGCGACCACGCCTGCGGGGTCTGGCGCGTGCGCGCCCACGTCCCCGCCCGAGGCGACGTCGAGTACGTCTGCCAGTGGCTCGTCGTCGCCACGGGCGAGAACGCCGAGCTCGTCGTCCCGGACATCGACGGCCTCGCCGCCTTCCGAGCCGGCCCAGTCATGCACGCCGCCTACTACAGGTCCGGCGAGCCCTTCCGGGGCAAGCGCGTGCTAGTCGTTGGCTGCGGCAACTCCGGCATGGAGGTCTGCCTCGACCTCTGCCACCACGGCGCCTGCCCCACCATGGTCGTCAGAGACTCGGTGCACGTGCTCCCGCGGGAGGTGCTGGGCAAGTCGACGTTCGAGATGTCCGCGGCCATGATGCGCTGGCTGCCGCTGTGGCTGACCGACAAGGTCATTCTGGCCATGGCCACCCTCACGCTCGGCGACGTCGAGCGCTACGGCCTGCGGCGACCGGCGCTCGGCCCGATGGAGCTCAAGAGCCGGGAGGGCAGGACGCCCGTGCTCGACATCGGCGCGCTCGCAAAGATCAAGTCTGGCCAGATAAAGGTCGTGCCGGGGGTCCGGAGGTTCCTGCCCGCCGGAGCCGAGCTCGTCGACGGCCGCGTCATCGAGGCGGACGCCGTCGTGCTCGCAACCGGCTACCGCAGTAACGTCGCCTCCTGGCTCAAGGTAATGAATTAAATTTACTAGATCACTCACTAGCTTTAGTTTAATTCTTCATCGATAGAAATAGTGGAGGGGGGAAAAAATTCGTCTGCAGGGACAGTTACACGTGCACTGCATGACCATGTACAAGAGCAGTAAAAGATTGGATCAGCTAGCAATAGCATGCATGCATAAGAAACTAGTAATTAGCCAATAGTAGGATTATGAATTAGTTAAGCACATCTTTAATTATTGCTCCAGTAAAATACTACCAGTATGCGATAGGGTTAATTTGTCAGGTAGAGCTATAGCTCTAGCAGGTAAATTATAAGCTGACTCTGCCTTTCAAAACAGCAATTAACATGAAGAAGAATCGGTTACAACGATTACTAAAAGATTATTACTCCATTACCAGCGGCGCAAATGATGCATGATTAGTGGGTTGATGCATGGTCGAGCTAGCTAGCTAGTGTGGTAGTTAGTGACGGTTGGAGTCGCAGACTAGTCAAGAAACAAGAAGTTCTTGTTATTGGGCTCTTGGACGAAACGATCGAATATAAGTAGTAGAAGAAGATGTGAGCAGAGACAAATCAAATTAAGCACCGAAGCAAACAATCAAGGAGGCAGCTAGCTACTGGCAGATTTCTTAGGGAGTAGTAGCTAGGACTAGTAATCCTGCTACTCTAGTGTTAACTATATGCATGCATCGTGTCCATTATAAATATATATGAGCAATGCATGGGATGGGAGGTAGGCATTCGCTAGCAATATCTATCTAAAATGAAGGGAGAATGCAGGCAGCATGCTTTTCCTCGATCTATATGCCATGGAAGATTTCATTGCAACCCAGTGATGGAGGGCTTTGGGAATTCGGATGCATGACGCAGGGGACAGATTTCTTCGGGGAGGACGGATTTCCTCCCAGCGGAGGCGGAGGCGGGTCGGCATGGAGAGGGAGGAGGAGTGGCCTCTACGCCGTGGGCTTCACAAGGAGAGGGCTCTCCGGGATAGCGCAGGAGGCGGAGAGGATAGCCGAGGAGCTGGGCAAGGCGTGGAGGGAAGAGACGCGTAGCAGCTGGTAGATCGAGCAGGCCAATTGCGATTGCGAATGCGAGCACATCTGCAGGTAGCAGTAGCAGATGCAGCAGTAGCATTTTTACGTAATGGAAGGACAAACCTCTCGATCTCTGTATCATACGATACACACACACAACCATAGGTATACATACAGCAGGCCGTCCTGTGAATTGCTTGCCAAGATACTAGCAGATGCTTTTGGATCAGCATCTGCTTTTGTTTTTGGATGAGGGGATTCGCTGTACCTGGCTTCCATGTTTACTGCTCGATCCTTATGTTACTCATTGCTGCTAAATATTTGTCCCCCACTGGTACTGTTACGTTACTCTGGTGACAAAGAGTGTGAAATCATGTGACCGTACGTAGCAGGAATCGCCAACCGTGGCTGAAACATGGGAAGAGTAAGACCCAGGCAGGCAGGCAGGACCTGTGTTTTGTCCCAGGCCAGGACTGCACTGCAGTGCCATTGCAGGGCAGGGACCAAATTGGACTCCCAAATACACGGATCTTCCATTTCATTTCTCCCGCTCCCACACACACACACACACACACACACAGGGCAAACATTGGACACCACAAAACCGTCTTGAATCCACTCCCGAGCATCATATAATGATTATGCATCGAGAGGAGGAGATGCTGGATTGCACATGCCTGTCTATCACTGCACAGCACACAGCTTCCAGTTCAGCGGGCATGCACTGACAAGCAATGATAAAACATAACATGTATCTATTTATAAAGTAGCAATCGTTACTTGGGTCATTCCGCAGATTTTCTTCTTTTATACCCGAGCAGTGACCAGGAAACCAAACCAAGCAGCGGCAGCTGCTGCATAACCACTTGGTCCATTACACAATGGGCCGCTGGCATATCAAGCTAACGAAGAGGATTACCATAAATACAATCACCATTACAAAATAAGACAGACAAGTAGCAATTGCATCTCTGCTCAACTGTCAACTAAGGTAAAAATAAAGTCACCAGGGATGACCAACACAGTTAAGTGCAACCGCACTTGGCCACGCAAGATGAAGTTGTTTCATGCCAGCAGAATATAGACGGATCAAGCACCTACGCAACTTTCCCAACAACCGTAGCTCGAACTGAAACTGCCTCCACCAGTCTGCTGAGCATACTCCGCAATGACTTTGCGGGCACAAGCGTCCCATGTCCTTGCAATTTCTTGCAGTGACATGGGCTCAGGTAGACCCCGCAGCAAAATGCCAAACTTTGACCTCGCTTTCGTAGACAGGTCATCAGAGTTTCTGATGCAGATTCCCGAGTACAATGCATCACCGTTAGTTTAATCAATGTACACCTAAAGAACCAGGACAGCATGATGTAATTACAACTGGCCACGCACCTTTGTTCATCCGGAAACTTGTCAAGGAGCACCGGGGAGCATTTAGGGTAGCTAGCAGGAACAAGCAACCTCAATGGCAAGATTGGACTCTGTCACACATTTCAACATAGAAGAAATGAGCAAACGATACAGGTCCAAGCGAACGATACAGGTCCAGATCATAGAGCATGTGTTTAGAAGCTCACCATCTGTGCTGATGCAAACATGGACTTCAAGCTGGGACTAACAGCCACAGCAGTAAATGTGCATTTAATGACTGTCCCTTCCGCCCCTTCAGATGTAGCAGCAAATGACTCAGCATCATCCTCACATACATGGAGCTCTGTATCTATGAGCTGTTGGTTTATCTCCTGGATCTCCTCCATCAGAGCATGGTTTACCTGCAAAAAGATGAAGCACATGCCAGATAAAAATACAAGGTAGCCAACAATTTGGAACAGCTCCCATCAAGTTGACTGCATTTCCCTTCTCTAGGCCCAGATAGACAAGTCATTGTAAATCTAAAATACTAGATAAAGTCATGTTTTCATAGTTTCTCTACACAAAATCTTAACAAAATACCTCAGTTTTTTGCCACTTGACACGTGAGGTTGCAGTTGATTGTATCTCTGGGGTATCCGCGCTATATGTTTGCTTGAAGCTATCATTGACACTTACAGCTGATGACACATTAAGAGGCATAGCACTTGTGTCACGCTTCATTTTCTTTGATGTACCACTCCCATCATGTGTTATGAAATTCCTGGCTTGCAACCGGCACTTTGTCATTGCAACTAGATCTTCACCTACAGCAGCTCTAGAGCCATTACCAGGTGCTGACCCAGCAATCCTGTCAATCATGCTGACGACAGATCCTATGTCGCTAACTGCAGCACTAAGAGACTGGTGCGGTGTTGTTCGCAACTGCATTATAACACAACTTTGAACATGAAACAGGCGGAAAAAATTGAAAGACCATGACATATCATCAACAGAACTAATTGTACGGGATTAAATTGAAGTGTGTAAATGACTTGCTATGTACTATCACACCAGCAGAAGAGACTATTGGACAATACATCTGTCTGTAGAGCAATAATCAGGAAAAAAGAATTCAGGTCAATTCTAAATTTTCATGTTACACATGCTTTCAGATATTCAGATGGCAAGTACGAAAATGAGTAGACACCATTGTTATCGTTTGAAGAGTTGATTGAAATGGGGGTAATACTTGTGTCAACTTTAGCAAGGTACAGCCACACAAGAGTTTGCCAGAAAAAGGCATGGTATATCCAACTCCTATGGCCAAATACTGTTTTTGAGCCTCATGTTCTTTATGCCAGTATGCTTCAGAACAATATGACTTATCTTTCAAATTAATCCAGTTCTACAATATATTCAGAAGTCAGAACAACGCTGATTAAGCAATGAATCGATTTTGCACCAGAAAAAAGAACACAAGACAGTAAATATAAAGTTGTCAATATACTAACTGCTTTAAGTAACCGATCCAGAGGCCTTTCTGCTGCACTTGATTTTGTTGGAACTTGAGTTGGTATGTTAGCCTGACTTCCATCAGCACTTGTGAATTCTGCTAGCAAGGGTGATGCTGATATCCCTGGTGTGTTCACGGCAATTGATTGTGTTTGAGGCGCTAGGGATGTTTGTTGATGTCCAACCTGCCCAGTATTAGTAAGTGAAGATATATTGGGGAGTGGCTTGTCTGAATCCACTGGTATAGGAGATGGGGCAACAGATGGGGATGGAGATGGAACAAATGGTGAGTTAGCTGAATGCAATGGTGTCCCAGTCTTAAGTGGTGGCAACAGATTGTGCTGATCAACCTGAGGAGAATGGTGTGAAATTTGTGGGGATGATGCTTGGAGGTTCTGTGGTGACGAAATTGGGAAAGCAACACCCTGCTTCAACTGCTGATGATAATAGTTACTGCGTTGGCCCAAGTGCTGTTGATAAATTCCAGTTTTCATTGCAGCTCCTTGTCTAACCTTTAGCTCGTTTACATCATTTCCAGAATGAAGCTGTGGAACCTGCACCTGTGCTTGCTGCTGTTTCTGTAATTGTTGCTGTATTGGGAGCTGCTGTTGAAGCATTTGCTTTTGCTGTAACTGTTGATACATTTGACGCTTAATTTGATGATTCTGCATCATATGCTCCTGCTGTTGCTGCTTCAGCTGCTGTAATGAACTTGCATTTGCTTGCATGGAATTGGCATTAGGCTGCATTGTACTCATTGAGTTGTGAGATAACATGCTACTACTGGCCTGCTGTTGTGCATTCATTGTACTCTGCATGGGCCCAGTGCTTCCCTGTTGCAACGCGCCACTCATTGAACCATGCTGCAAAGAATTAAAATTGTTTCCTTGAGCAGCCTCCAAATTAGAGCCAGCCTGCGGTGCATTTGCAACATGTTGCTGTGTTGTTGGAACACCAAAGTTTGTTGCTGGAGGTGCAGGTACATGCTGGATGCCAGCTGCACCAGAGGACTGTAATCCTGTGCTCATATTTGGCAAACTTGCTTGAGGCATCTGATTAGTATGACTATCATGCTGTGGCAAACCTTGGGAAGGCTGTTGTTGCTGTGAAATGTTAGAACTAGGAGCTTGCCCAGCAGATTGCTGAAACTGTTGCTGCCCTTGTGGCGGCACAGGCTTCCTTCTTTGTGAATTTAGGATACTGATAATTTGCCTCTCGAATTGAGGAACTTTCTCCCTCAGAGCAGGCTGAATGTTGTTCTTGTTAATTTGCAGAAATTGCAATGTACGCTCCAACATCGTTTTAAAGTTCTTCATCTTATCATACTGGTCTGATGTCTTTTGGGGTGGTATCATGCTGTCAACCTGCTGTAGCTTCACAGAGATCTTATTATACAATTCATTGAGTTCTGCAAAGTATTGGTCCTTCAAGGTCTTAATCTGTGGCAAAGAAAACCACATACAAGTAATTTGTTACAGAAGCTATACAGAGATGAATAGTACATAAAAGGAAAACAGAACATTCAATAAACCATGGTTTGTGATTAAGTTACCAAATATGGCACTAGCAAGATAGTTCAAGTAGTTATTACAAGCATAGGAATTAGAAATAAAATAAGAAACCATGATGCCCATTAAATAAACCACAGTTTTGATTAAAGTTAACTTACATGATCAAGAAAAAGACTGCTAACTGTCTCGTGACCTTATAACATTTAGATACTGTATGCTCCATAGTCCACATTCACACAAAATCCCCTTAATATCTGAAAAAAAGACTGCCAGAATGTAGTACATCTACCTACCAGACTAAAGCGTTGCTATGAAATTTCAGTTCTAACTTTATTTGCAAAAGGAAATAAAAGAGTGGAGTTTGCTGGGAAACAGACCAAAAGAAGAAGGAAAAGGAAGGGGGGCAACAGATAGTGGGGGAAAAGCCCCTAAAATCCAACAGGGTCTCTTATTTCATCTTCTATCAATCTAGATCAGTGCAATCTCAACCTCTTTGTTATGGAGGTCCTTTTCTATGATTTTTTGGAAGGTCCAAGTGAGTGAGCTCGGAAGTACCAAAAGGGATGGTAGCATGTCTTACCGTTTGATATATCTCCTCTTGCCAATCACCTGCACCTGCATGACCTGTTTGAGCAGTGGAGTCCACAGATGCTGCATAAAAACAGGGCTGTCAAAGAAGATACTAATGGACAAGCCATCAAATAGCAAGCTGCTAGTACAACATAGGATGGAATGCAGGGGCAAGTAGAAACTTGTGTGTTTGCTACTAAAAATGTACAGCAACAACAATGAGCTAGAGGTCAGATTGTTAGCACTCTCCAGCAAACATGTCCACAAATCTGAACCAAATGTTGTGTTGCTACATAAAAGTATATGTGCTTGCTACTAAAAAAGTACAGCAAAAGAAATGAGCTCGAGGTCAGATTGCAACGATTGTTGCACAGTAGCATTCTCCAGCAAAAATGTCCACGAGTCAGAAAACCAAATGTGGTGTACAAAAGGCACAGAAGATCAATCAGGTCAGCTTAGTCAACATGATGATCAATGTGCATTACATATTTAACTGCATCTGGTTATGAATATATGGTTGTCATCTCCAATTTTTTTAGTCCAAACTCCAAACAATTTGAAGCTACTCCCTTCGTTTTACAATGTTTGTCCATTGTCTTGGGAAGCATCGTTCACAATGTTTGTCCATTGAGGAAATCAAGATTGTAATATCTCCACTCTACCCCTGCTTTAATGATGTGAGGGAGATTAAGTGGTAATAGTATGTCATTTAATAGGGGCATGCATGATCATATCGCATTAACTTTTCTTAAATTTGGTGCTTCCTGAATCTGTGCACATGGTGGGCTTGGGCAAATATTGTGAAACGGAGGGAGTAGTTCTTGCAGCATAAACATTGCCTTAAGAACTAAGGTGAAAATAATGTCAGATCCCTAAGCTGGCTTAAACAGCAGGTGAAATCTAAGGTTAATATCTATAAGGTCACAACAGAGAAGTAGAACATAAGAACACGTGGAAAAATTAGAGGGTAGAACAATAAAAGGATACAATGAATCTACAAAGACAGTATATAGGAAACTTACTACTAGATGAAACTTCTTGAAGGCCCCTTTGTGTAAATTGCTTTTGTTGATCAATGTTATTTTGTTGCAAGAGCATGCCAGCTGAAGTTTGAAGTCTTTGTTGCATTGAAGGTTGCTGCTGCATCCCCAATTGTTGTTGCAGCTGGTTAGGCTGAGACTGGAACTGCGACATGAGATGCTGCTGTGATTGCTGAAGTTGGTTGTGTTGAGATTGAGGTTGCATCAAACCCATTGATGGCTGCTGGGCATGCTGTTGCTGCTGTGGTTGCTGAACTGATGCCTTTAGCATCTGCATCCGTTGAATGTTTGAAACATTAGGCACAGTTCCAAGAAGCTGTTGTTGCTGTTGATTTTGCTGCTGCTGCTGTAGACTTGGCATATTTGCCTGGGAGCCCAATTGCTGTGGCTGATGCAAGGGCATAGACTGCTGGTTCAACATCTGCTGAGTTTGCTGCATATTCAAAAGATTATTTGGCTGAACTGGTAGCCTCTGTTGCTGCTGCATCTCCACAGCACCATTCTGTTGACCAATTAGCTGATTTTGTTGTAAATTTGGCTGCTGTCCCATTAACTGTTGTTGCAAAGGAATGTTGGGCTGCTGAGTTGGCTGAACCTGCTGCAGAGAAGGCTGCTGATGCATGGAGGGCTGTGGTTGTTGCTGCTGCCTCACAACAGATTGCGGAGGTGACTGGAGTAATGATTGCACAGATTGTTGTACTGAGTTCAATGGGTTCTGTTGAATACCACTCTGAGTAGCTGACTGCATGGCCATTGGCTGTGTCTGCGACATGGTGGACTGCCCAGTCTGAAGGCTAGATGACATTTGCATCATGGCTTGCTGTGAAGATTGCATCTGTGTTGACTGCAACAAAGATTGCTGCTGCTGCATGTGTGGTTGCATAAGTGAATTTTGCTGCAATTTCTGCTTCATCGCCATTTGCTGCTGCTGATAAATTAATTGGTTATGTGATTGCTGTTGCTGTTGCTGTTGCTGCCTTCCTGCCATTTGCCTTTGTGCAGCATAAATATCTTGTGAAGAGCCTTGTACCAAGCCATTATTCATAGTGTTTTGCGTCACGCCAGATATATTCTGCAGTGCGGATGTTTGGCCGACACCTGGCAAGTTGCTGAGAGAAGCTTGTACAGATGTAGACGTATTTGGCTGTTGGGCCTGTTGCTGAGACATCAAGGGGATTGCTGATGACTGTGCTGGATTACTACCTTGCGGAGGGAGTCCAGGTGCTGTTTCAGAAAAGATACCATGTGCGTGCTAAATATCTTGTGAACAAATACTTCTAGAACATATGTCAAAGGCACGCAAAGCACTCAAATCAGCATGTTACAAATAAAATTGAGACAAAAGTGAGTTTCTGCATTAAAAAAGCACATATACTGAAGCAACTAAAGGGCTGAGAAATTGATTTGCAGCTAATCATTAGTTCCTTTGGGGAAGCTGAGAAGCAAACCACATAACATAATCTGAAAAGTAGAAGCAAAGAGAGAATAAACATAATATAAGAAAGAACTGAAAATGGTCCACTGTTATTTTCATGGTTGTCACAGCGTATTAGGCGATCACGGCACTTAACAGGCGCCTTGTCCACTAGTTGACTAGGGTGTCATCGTCTGGGCAACATAAGGCGAACGTAAAGGCATGCATTAAACCACAAATTATAGATGTCATGTTGTGGACTCATATTGGGGTAAGACGTATCGTCCTCGCTCTAAGGCGGGTAACAGCAACCATAGCAGTGTGAGGCATTAGTTGCCTTGTGCAGAAATCCAAGGGCACCAAGATCAAGTTAGTTAAGTATGAGCTAAAATTAGTTTGGAAGGATTAGTAATTTCCTATTATATCTCTAGATTAGGATTTATCTCCAAGTTAGACACGTTTGTTAGGAGCGTCTCTACTTAAGATGAGGCTGCTGATCAGTTTGGAATCGATCAAGAAATAAGTGCCCTTCTGAGTTAACCGCAGCATCAGAGCCTCCTGTCATAGCAGCGAGCAGGTCTTGCCGTGGCTAGGAGGGCGATGGCTCACCCCCTCCTGTACCTCGTTAATCTCTGCGCTCCAATCCTCAAGCTCGCGATTCCCTTCTTCCACCTCTCACCCAACACAGAAAACCACGCCATAACAGGTCAGCACTAGAGAAGGGAGCAGCAGAGCAGAGCAGAGAACAGCGGAGTAGATACCACTAAACATGAGCATCAGAGAGCAGAGCAGAGCAGATCGGGGAGAAAGGGGAAGAGCAGCTGAGCAGATCGGGCTCCGGGGGACTAGCCCAGAAATCCTGGGCTCTCACCTAACTGGCCAAGGCGAGGTGGACCTCCATGGCGTCCACCCCAGGGCATCTTTGCGTTTAGGCGACATTTAGACGATGACGTGACAACCATCAAGGATAGAAAACCTGGTACCGGAGGAAATCCCGGCCGGCGCCCATTCTCCGTTACTGGCCGGTAACTGGAAATCCCGGGGGGAAAAAAACGGATGGAGTTCGCAAACTGACATTTGAATTTGCTTAAAAACCGACCGAAATTCGAAACTGATATTTGAATTTGCTAAACCAGGGGAAAAACCGCCGGTTTTTTAAATCCCGCTACCCCTAACCGGCCGGGGTTTTTTTCCTTGACAACTATGGTTATTTTAATTCAATAGTCACAGCACTGTAATCTAGCTCCAACCTAAAGCTAAGTTACTAAAACCTACCATGGCATAATCATTAATATGTGCATCATTTCACACAACATTAATTGAACATCTTGGTTATAACGGATCATAAATTTAGCAACAACAAAATTTCTCCTTCAAAAGACACAATGAGCAATAAAAGAAAAAGTGAATAAGAAAATGCAAACTACTTAGACAACAGGTGTTAGTAGTACCAGATATGCAAATCACCAGTGACAAAAGCTAGATGCAAAATTCTTATACATGATAGCTCCATCCATCAGATGGTTTTCCCACTTAACAAATGGAGCGTGATTATCGCCATAAAATGCATAGGGTCACCATTTAATGCAATCAGCAATTTTCATAATCCATAACTCACAAGGTGGCCACAGCCCACAGCTAATGTAGTAATGTATAACCAAAAGGTGAAGATGATAGCACGTAGAATGTGTAACATTCAGTTTACCGCATATGATACCTGAACCGGAGGGATTTTGATTTGGAATCACTTGAGCATTTCCAGGAGGTTGTTGTGTCTTTGTCTCCATGGAGAGCATTTTCATAGAAATCTTCCGTAAATAATCAGACTGAGTAATGCAAAAGAAAACAATGTTATTTTCAAGTTTTATACTAATACTAACTTGCCAACCATAAGCTCTGGTATGATTAGCACAGCTGAAAAGGAATTGCTTCAAGAAAAATCATTTTACTCATGCAGTCATGCAAAAACACACATGTAGACAGCAAACCACTTTGCCACAAATAATCAATACAAACAAACAGGAAATTCAAATGAAAATAGTGACACAGTGTACCCCAACCAAATAAATCCCTTTGAAAATGTTTACCACAATGGAGTGGAAGCAATATGATGAAGCCCTTTCCAACGCAAAATGGAAGGAGGGCGTAAACTCTTGTTTGATGTTTGGTCCAGGATAAATGATTGTATACTATTGTGTATCCCATGATGGACTTGCATAAATAATCTCTTTTTAACATAAGGTTGTTTACTTGTTCAGACATAGAGCAATTTCGGACACATGGACACATGGGCGACTTATACAAACATGAACTGGCAGAAAAATGGACTGAAGTAACTCAATGTACAACACTCATAAATTCAACACGGCCATTGACAAAAACCAAGCTCATGATCGGTGTATAGTTCTATCATTTAAAAAATCTCAGTTACTAACTTACTATGTATATGATACATTATGTGCAAATGCTACAGAAACTGGCATGTGTTCCCAGTGGTTGAGTGCGAGCGTCAGCACTCCCATCATCCCATGGCGAGTTCGAGTCCGGCCCCACAGAAAAAATGGATTTGCTCCCACACACGAAAAAAAAATCAGGATTCCCAAGAGCAGGAAAATAACATTGGCGGCCGGGATCACCAGTTTAGCAGGGGTGTGAAAAAATCACACAATGTCGAAAAAAATGTGAAAATGCTAAAAGTACTTAAAAATTGACCTAAAAAATATATCAACTCACACAGCTTCTTTGAACCCCATAAGTTCTTGCTCCGCCCTGGAAGCTAGCAAAGTTAGGCTACATGTACCTGGTTGGTTGCTGCAGTATAAATCTTCTCTTCAAATCGCACAGCAATTTTTGTAAGTTCATTCAGCCCCTCAGGCACTGATACTGGCAGATGCTTCTTTAGAGTATCCATTCTACGCATACAATACAACATGTGAATAAAATGACAGATATATTGCTTTTCAACGGCTTTCTGCCACAATATATGGCATGTAATTTGCAAACAGCTACGACATTCCAGGCATCCATTGCAAGAACAGACTTGCCAAAAGTGGCACATGCATGATCCAAGAATACAAAGGAAAAAATGTTGTCATCCATCATACATTTGATCTAGTCATGACTCGTGACCATGTGAGGAAGAACCCTATGGGAACCAGATGAGTGACTCTAGTTTGAGAACAAGGTTACATCTCCCACCACACTAGTAAAAAATACCCATGGTTCCCCCAAATGCAATGAAAAAAATATATCATGTCCGTGTTATACTACATTGGTCTATGTCATAGTGTGTGTTTTATGGTCTAAGTCATAATCTTATCACAACGAATTTGTAAATTTTCGTGAATAAGTTTCTTCTGTTTGGTTGTTAAAATAGAGTTCCAATTGAATGAGGTAATTAGGCTCTCGTAAAAAAAAAAAAAGGCAATTAGGCTGGATTATTTTGAGATGAAACGATTAGCAGAGCTTACAACTTTTTGTTGAGGGGGGAAATGGAATAAAGTGAAAATGAAGGCACGCACAAAAAGAAAAGATGTGGGGAATAATTGGAAGGTAATCAGCAGAGGTACGAGAAGATGATTAGTTAACTGAGTTCCCCCAGTTGAGGATTTCGACCTAAGAATGGAGGCACAGAAAGTGGAGGTTTGTTTTTGTGTGGATCGACGACGGAGAATCCGTTGCTGTTCCTGTAGGTATGGCTATGGATAGATCAAAGTAAGTTGTATCAGATGGATCGATGGCCAAATCGACCCGAAATCTTGTATTTCGAAAAGGGGGGAAGGACAAGGAGGAGGATCCCTCGATTTAATTTAGATAATCAGAGGAGGGGATGAAAGGGGAAAGCAAATAAATTACTAGAGGGTAAAGTAGGGTTTGCGTACATCTTATTGACGATTCTGTTGCGCGCCTCTTGCTGGAGCTGGGCTCGCCAGTCGCCTCCGGCGGGGCCGGCGGCGTTCGGGTCGACGCCGGCGGCGGCGGCGGCGGCGACGGTGGCAGGGTCGGCCCCCTGCGTGGGGCGCCAGTTGGCGCCGTCCATGCTTGCGTCTTCGATTCGATCGTGTTGGTTGTTTGGTTTGGTCTGGTTTGGATTGAGGAGCAACTCGATGGGCGGATGGATAGATATAGACGACGACGACGACGACGACGACGACGATGACGAGGGGTGGTGAAAGCTCAACTTTGAAATAGTCAAAGGGTTAATCGTAAAACAAGGGGGGAAATCGATTATTTTCTACGTTGTCTTGTTACTCTAAATACTGCCCTATAAGAATTGCCCATTAATTCGTGAAAACACTCAGGATTTGCTACCATTTTCTACATCATTTGTCACTCTACTCTACAGAGCGGATTCTTCATGTTTTACCATTTTTCATGTTGTTTTCACTATTTCCCTTCTTTAATCCCACTAGAAAACTCTCACCAGACCAGCTAGGTCTAGTCCGTTCAACTAAGCCAAATAGCGACATAACCAACTCGGCTGGGTTCGACCGGAGGGGCAAAACGATCTTCCCTCCTGGGGTAAAAGAGGGAAAATTGTGGAAATAGCAGTAAAATGACGAAAATGGTAAAATATATGAAGAACCGGTTCTATAAAAGTGGCAAATAATGAACTGCGCTCTATAGATATGATAAATGAGGTAAAACATGTAGGCCATAAAATTGTACTTCATTATTGATCAATAAGAATTATACACACTTGTAGCAATTAAAATTTTAGATACAAAGTTAAAAAATAATTCATTAGAAACTTATTTCTTTTTATTAGACTGAATACCCCTATCCTTCTAATAACAAACTAAGAAACCATGGTAAGATGCTCTTACTACGTAATACGAGACGATGCGCGTCCTCGTCCTTCTGGCCTGGCCGAGCTCATGCGCCTCGCCGCCACCTCCCTCGCCTCCTCTCCTCCCGTACCGCCGCCGACCACAGTTTCATTGCATTGGTCATGTTGCAATTGCAACTTACATTGTAGTTCGTTTCATCTCACAACCAAAATTTCAGAGTTTTGCTACATCTCACGACAGAAAATTCAGAGTTTTGCTACATCTCACAGCTGACAAAACTGCAATTCTCCTGAGCACGACGAAAGGCTGCGGCGGAGCTCGACCTCAAGTCAGCACTTGGTGGCCGCATCCCCCCAAAACCCCAACACTTGGCCGGCGGTGGCGGCGGCTTGTCGATCTGAGTTGTCATTGTTGGTAAGAAACTCCATCCCCCTGATTGATTTCACCCTGGCAGCTATCAATGAGGATTTGCTCTTCTTCTTCATCTTCTTGTCTCTGTTGGCTCTGAACCGCAACCACCACCACCTGCGATACTTGCCCTCAGGCCTCCTGCCCTCGCTGCCCATTGCCCTCGGCCTTGCCCAGCGCTTCTTCTCTTCCTCCCGGCCCTCCACCAAGAGATCCGCCGCAAAGAAGGCCAGCGAGCCACCGCCGATGGACTCTGCCGCTGGCGACCCGTTCTATGTCGTCCGCAAGGGGGACATCATCGGCATCTACAAGAGCCTCCCCGACTGCCAAGCTCAAGTCAGCAATTCAGTAATTTTTTTGTCGTATCTGTGAACTTGGAGCACTCTACACCAAATATTTGCGTTTGCATTTCATAGGATGCCAAAATAATTGTTGCAGCGGAGACTGGGAGATCACTCTGGTGCTTGCTTGCATTGATGCAAAATCAATCTTTATTTACGGAAACAATTTTTTTAAAAACTTCTTGTTGCCAATAGACATTGCTCACGTGAAACATATCTTGCTAGGTATGTGATCCTTCTGTGACTGTGTACAAAGGCTACTCTTTGCGTAAAGAAACCGAGGAATATCTCGCCGCACGTGGGTTAAGACATGCTCTGTATTCCATTAACGCAGCAGATGCAAGAGATGAATTGTTTGATGATCTGATTCCCTGCCTTTTCTAGGTAAAAAATGATGTATGCTTGTGATTTCCAGCTGTTTGAGAAGCATGCCTGACGTCCATCGCTTGCCAGTGTTGATATATTAACCCCCTTCCTATGGAAGGATCATTCTTCTGTGTGTTCTAGTGTATTGTGCGATGTTAATGTCCACCATTTTTGCTTGGTAATATGCAATGCCATTGATGCTATCACTTCTACTCACATTTTCAATACTTGTTGGGCCAGATGACATGGTATGCATTGTAATATAAAGCCGTGCATGGTCATCACCAAAAAATAATTTCATGATCTCTATGTAGTATATACTTCAATATTGATTGACAACTGCCTGTAATTCTTAGGGCCTTAGTTTGTCTCACACACAGTTCCAAGTCTCACACCTTTGAGCATTGCGCTGATCTTTAAGTTATATCCTCAGAGGTGGTCACATTACTACTTGATTTTGCATTTGCCCATAACATCTCTTGTAGAGTGTTGATTGTGCCACTTTCGGTTTCAGCAACCTGATGGATCTGCAACCTCTACTTTGAAAAGGTCAAAGGAAACGATGAGTATTTTTTTTTCAAGCTAAGTGTGAATATATGTTCTGTTAAAAAGTGTTATATGTTTTTGCTACACATCTCATTTACCCACATCAACAATCATTTGTTGAAGGAAACCGGACCATCAAAGAAGCATCCCAAAGTTGCTGAACAGGAACCATTACCTGATAGTTATGTGAGTATGAATAATGCAATGTGGCTTATCTTACTTCGTAAGATAATGCATGCTTCTGCCTTCTTACTTTGTTTCGTTTTCGCTGTTATGATTTTGATATTAACATGTATATTTGTGACTTATATTCGCTACGATTAAATGTTGACTTGTTCTCACCAACGGACATGGTCTTTTACAGCTCTCTTGTATTCTTGAATGTGACGGTGCTTCTAAAGGAAATCCTGGGAAAGCAGGTGCCGGAGCAATAATAAGGCGGTTAGATGGATCTGTGGTATGTACATCTACTGGTACTGCACTGGATTGTTTTCTTAATCTTCAATTGTCACGACTAGCTGGTGACTGTGTTTTACAATTCAACTGAAGATTGCTCAACTACGTGAGGGTTTGGGTATTGCAACCAGCAACGCTGCTGAATATCGTGCATTGATCCTGGGGCTGAAATATGCTGCCAAGAAGGGATTCAAGTATATTCGTGCTCAAGGCGATTCTAAGCTTGTCTGTAACCAGGTCCGTGGTTATACCTTAGCTACTTTGTAGCCTTCATGTTCTACCATAGAACCGTCAATAGACAAGTAGACAACTGAATGTTGTGCAGTTCGTTCTGACTCTTCAAAGTCCACTAAACAATAAATTTTTGGACAACTGGGGAAATTCAAATTATTTTTAAAATTTTGTGCTTGGTTTGCCTTGCATTTGAGTTTATCATGCCATGTTATTCAGTTTTTCCTCACCAAAGAAAAAAAAATCCAATTACTTATGCTACCATCCATCAACATAAGTGCAAGGTAAGGTGTCCACAGCATATATTATTTTATTATAGAGTAAAGTGCATTGTGGGTCCTAAACTTCTCAGGGGGTTCACTTGGGTCCCTAAACTTCAAAAGTGTCCAATCTGGTACCTAAACTATTTAAGTGGTTCATAGGAGGTCCAAAATAGCCCAAGCTAACCTTGACCGCCGACGTGGCCGATTGACTATGACGTGGCCGCTCCAGCGTGGATGACAACGTGGCCTTCTCCCCCCTACCAACGTGGCCTTCTTCTCCATTGCCTCCTCCCGAGCTGCCGCCGCCTCCTCTCTCCACCTCCCGAGCCGCTGTCGCCCTCCCCCTCCTCGTCCTCCCGAGCCGCCGCCCCCCACCCGCTCTCCAACGCATCCCTAGCTCGCGCCTCGAGCTTGACGGCGAGGTCACGAAGTGTTAGATTGATCTCTCGCCCACCAGCCCAACGGCTAATCGGGCCTTGATCGCGCTCGATCGGGAGCCCACCACTCTTGGTCGACGGGCCTCGTCGCACTGCGCCATAAATAGAGGTGGGGCGGCGGCTCAACACACGGTTCGTCGAGCCGTACACCCCCACCGACAAACCCTAACCGATCTAGAGGTCGTGCGGCCCGACGGAAGCGCCGCCGCCACCGGATCCGCCTCGCCACCGTCACCTTTCTTCCACGACCATCTGCGCCGCAATGGCCGCTCCTCTCTACCTCCGATGGTCGCGTTTCTCTCTCTCTCTACCCTTCCTCTCGGATCTAAGTACCCCGCACAAAGAAAAGGTTCGACATTGGTATCGAGCCTCACGGTCGCGCCGCCGGCGCCGTTCTCGTGGACGCTGCCGCCACGGTCGCCATCGCTTTGGGCCACCGTCGCGACGCGCCGTCGGGCTCGCTCCTTCGCGCTCCGCATGCGCGCCGATACCTTGCCGCAGCTCCGCTTCCATCGCGCGATCGTGCGTTGCGCGGTGCCGCCGCCGCCCCCAAGCTCCGCGCTGCCGCCGCCAGCTGCTGCCGCCGCGGCGCGATGCTTTTGCCGCCGCAAGAGAGCTTGCCCGTCGACCTCACGCACCGCTCCTCCTGGGCGCCGCTCCTTCCCGCCGAGCACGCCGCAGTCGAGGACCGCACGCCCGCCACCCCACTGCGATGATCCGGTTTTCCGGGTGGAAGTTGCGGCTGTAAATGGTCTAGGGTTTTGGGGTTGGGATGATATCCCAGCCAAGAGCAAGATCGGCCGTCCGATCAGATCGGACGGCCAAGGTTCCTCCGGCCGGTTTTGGCCCAAGGGAGAAAGAGGCCCTTTTTTTGGGCCGGCCCGCATGAATGGGCTGTTTGGCCATTTTGAACAGTACAAAACCAAAAGAGGTTTATTGTGTTTTCAGAAGCATTTATGAGTAAATTTTGATTGAAAATTGAATCAAATCTCTGTAAATTTTTGCACCAACGTGTTAATCTTTTTCAGAGATTAAAATTGTACAGTATAATGCTTCTGTTTAGTGAATTATTTTAGAATAATTACAGTTTCCGCTGCAAAAGCTAATGTTGATTGTTTTTTAATTTTTCATTATTAAATTCTAACCAACGGGAGAATTTAATTTTGGAAAAATAGAGATAATTTCAGATAATTATGATATTGTTATTTTTTGACCAACGTTGATAATAACAGTATTATAATTTTTAATTGATGTTTTTATGCGTTATTTCTATTTCTGCCCAACGGTGATATAGTTTTAATGTATAGATAAAATTGATTTAAATTGTATGTCGTATTTTTGACCAACGTTGGAAATAAGACATATGATTTTAATGTTACGTTCTCACTTTATTTGAAACTTTTCAGGCGGATACAACTTGATGAGTTGTATCAGAAAGATTCCCACTCTCAAAGGAGACAATTATGGAGAGTGGAAAAAAAAGATAGACTTAGCGTTTATCTTAGCCGAGGTGGACTGGTCCTCACTACAAGACGTCCCCACCGAGCCTATGGCACCAGGTGAGGATCAAAATGAGGATGATATCGCTGGCGAGAAAAGACAGAGGACCATGCTCCCATACGCATGTCTTATGACCTTGAGCATAAGAATGGACCACACCAACAAGAAATGTTTGGTGTGATAAAGAACACGATTGAGCTCGCAATTGTGGGCTCAATCGCAGAGTGTGACACTCACACAGAGTACCTTGAGAAAATAAAGAGTCGCCATCGCTCTTCAAAGACATACGCTACACACTGACAGCGACTTGTGATGAAAGGTACTCAAGCGGTGGCATAAGAGAGCACATACTAAGGATGAGCAACTTGGCATCCAAGCTTAAACCAATGGATTTGGCTCTCAAGGATGAGTTCCTTATTTACTTGATTTTTGCTTCCTTGCGGAAAAGTTTGACACCTTTGTTGTCAATTACAATATGCACCGAGAAATGGGACTTAGAAAATGCATAGCTATGTGTGTGCAAGAGGAGGAAAGATTTAAATCCTCACATGGTGGTTCTATCAACTATGTGAAGGACAACAAGAGAAAGAACTTCAACAAGAACTTCTCCTCAAAGAACAAGGGAAAAGCCTCATCCATCACCTCAACAAAATAAGTTTGCAGAGACAAAGATCGGTGTCTTCATTGCAAGAAAAAGGGACATTACAAGAAAGATTGTCCCGATTTCTTGAAAATGATTATGTCAAAGAAAGGTGAGGACATTATTACGTTCATAAATGAGTCCTCAGATGTACAATATTCAAAATCTACTTGGTGGATTGATTCAGTGCAACTGCTCATGTTGCCAATAATATGCAGGATTCCGTTCGACGAGGAATACGCGAAGAAAAGAAAGATGCATTAAAGTCGCAAATGGAGTCCAAGTGAAGTTGAAGTCATGGCGATCTTTCATTAGAGCTAGTGATGGCTTCAAGCTTTTACTTAGAGATGTTCTTTATGTTCCTCTTACTGAGGAATTTGATTAGTGTTTCATGTTTGGACAATGATGGTTATGATTGTCATTTTGGAAATGGCAAGTGTGAAATAATGTTTAATAAAGAATGTGTTGGTCTTGCCATCTTACAAAATGAGCTTTATTTGTTATCACTATGTGATGATGTGCATGTCGTATGCGATAATGGGAACGTCGCGTGTGAGAAAGTAAATGAATCCTCGTCTACGAATTTAAACAGAAAACGAAAGAGAACTCTAGATGCGTCGTCGAAATTATGGCACTGTCGTTTAGGCCATATTTCGAGGGGGAGAATAGAAAGACTAGTTAAGAATGATATTCTTCCTCCATTAGAGTTCTCGGACTTAGAACAATGCAGAGACCGCATTAAAGAAAAATATGTAAAGAAAATTAAGAAAGACGCCAAAAGAAGCACGTGAATTCTACAAATTATTCACACGGACATTTGTGGTCCTTTTCCGTAAAAGTGTGGATGGATATGACTCGTTCATAACATTCACTGATGATTACTCCGTTATGGATATATTTATCCAATCAAAGAAAGAAATGAAGCCTTGGATAAATTCAAGATATTTAAGGTCAAGTTGAAAACCAACACGATTTAAAGATTAAGATAGTCCGATCGACCAGTGGGAGTACTACGATCGACATACCCCATATGGACAAGTTCCTGGACCTTTGCAAGGTTTTTACAGAAAATGGTATAGTAGCCCAAAGATTCTACACCAGGCGAACCTCAAAGAAATGGAGTAGTGAAAGACGCAACCGCACTCGATGGATATGGTGCGAAGCATGATGAGCTATTCCACACCGCCATTGAGTCTATGGATGGAGCGTTGAAAACCGCCATTCATATTCTCAACAGAGTGCCTAGTAAGTCGGTGCCCAAAACACCATACGAGTTGTGGATGGAAGAGTTCCTCACTAAACCACTTACGTGTGTGGGAGTCTGCTGAGGCTAAAGTATTTAACCCAAACCTTGGGAAGCTTGATCCCAAATGATAAGTTGCCATTTCATTGGCTACCCGAAAAGTCAAAAGGTTTTCGTTTCTCTTGCCCGCATGATATACAAAGTTTGTAGAAACGAGACACGCTATCTTCTTAGAGGATGAAATGGTGAGAGGAAGTATGGTAGCTCGTGAGATTGACCTTGAAGAGAAGCGGTGTATGCGCCCACTCAGATGATTCAAGAACCATTCTTCATACTACTGCCGTCATTGCAAGACCGGTTGCAAGACAACGTGGTGCCAAAGACTGTTATTGTTCCTCCCGTGGCAACAATGAATGAGAATGAGGAACTGTTCTTCAGATCCTATAGAACACATTGCCACAGATGAGGGAGCAACAAAGACCTCAAATGAAGATGTACCAAATGAGGAGGCCCAGAAGGTCTCAAAGAGTAAGAAAATCACTATTTCGATGATTATCGATTTATCATACAGAGGAATTTCAAATGGAGGATGATCCCATCTCATTTGAAGAAGCCATGAAGCGAAAATTCTCAAAATGGCTTGAGGCCATGGAAGAGGAGATGAGGTCCATGAAGACTAATAAAGTCCGGGACTTGGAAAATATTCCTAAAGGAGCCAAAACAGAGGGTCAGAAATGGGTCTACAAGACAAAGCTTGACTCCCAAGGAATGTAGAAAGATACAAAGCGCGGCTTGTGGCAAAAGGCTTTACGCAAAGAGAAGGATTGATTACAATGAGACTTTTTCTCCGCCTCATGTAAAGATTCTTTCGAGAATCATAATGGCATTAGTAGCACATTATGATTTAGAGTTACATCGATGGATGTAAAGACGGCATTTCTTAATGGGGATTTGGAGGAAAATGTTTACATGGCACAACCAAAGGTTTTGTCGTGGAAGGAAATGAAAGAATGGGATGCCGCTAAAGAAATCAATTTATGGGTTAAAACAAGCTTCAAGACAAGTGGTACTTGAAGTTTGACAAGACAATAAGAAAATTTGGGTTTAAAGAAAATGTAGAGGACAACTGTGTTTATGCAAAGTTTAAAGATGGGAAGTTTATCTTCCTAATCTCGTATGTGGATGATATCCTACTAGCTAGTAGTGATGTCATCACATCTTGAAACAAAGAAGTTTTTGTCCTCAAACTTTGATATGAAAGATCTTGGTGAAGCTTCGTTCGTTCTAGGGATCGAGATTCAGGGATAGAAACAAGGGACATTGGGATCACACAAAAGGCATACATAGAGAAAGTCTTAAAGAAATTTTGTATGCATAAATGTAGTCTTTCACTGCACCTATAGTCAAGGCGCGAGATATGGGGATTTTCAATGCCCTAGGAACCATATGAGATCGATCAAATGAAAGCGGTTCCATATGCTTCATTGTCGGAAGCTTACAGATGCTCAAGTATGCACACGCCCGACTTAGCATTTGTTACCTGTTACTTGGCGATTCGAGCAATCTCGAATAGATCATTGAAATTGATAAAGAAAGTCTTGCGTTATTTGCAAGGAACAAAAGGCCTCATGATGACATACGTAAGATCGATTCACTCCATATAGTGGGGTATACTGATTCGATTTTGCGGAGATGATAGAAAGTCTACATCCGGATATGTGTTCACTCACATGGAGGAGCTATATCGTGGAAAAGCTCAAAGCAAACCGTCACTACATCGTCCACAATGTATGCCGAGTTTGTAGCATGTTATGAGGCTACGGGCGGTGAACGGCTAAAGAAGTTCATACCCGCTTAAAAGTGGTTGACGACATCAATAGACCACTTAAGTTGTATCGCGATAATGAACCCGCAGAACGTATGCCCACAACAATAAGTCAAGTGGTGTCGCCAAACACATTGACATAAAGTACTATGTTGTGAAAGATAAAGTTCGGATCAAATTATAAGTCTTGAGCATATAAGTACCGCAAAGATGCTAGCGGATCCGCTTACTAAAGGCTTACCACCCAACGTGTTCAGAGAACATGTAGCGGCATGGGTTTAAGGAAAGCCTATGATTCTGGACTAAAAGATGGCCCAAAAGATTAAAGTAAATATTTGAGCAGAGGTGTATTGTAGTCATTAAATCTATCGGCGATTGACCGTGACGATGAGACAAGTTCGTGCACTAACTGTGATGGGATGAGTAAAGTCAAAAGTAATTAAAGTTAAAGCATAGATTGAGATCAAGGGAGAATGTTAGATTGATCTCTCGCCCAATTAGCCCAACGGCTAATCGTGCCTTGATCGCGCTCGACGGGGCGCCCACCCACTCTTGGTCGACGGGCCCCGTCGCACGCGCCATAAATAGAGGGCGGGGCGGCGGCTCAACACACGGTTCGTCTCGAGCCGTACACCCCACCGACAAACCCTAACCGATCTAGAGGTCGTGCGGCCGGCCGACGGAAGCGTCGTCGCCGTCACCGTCACCGGATCCGCCCCGCTGCCACCGTCACCCTTCTTCCACGACCACTGCGCCGCAATGGCCAGCTCCTCCTCTACCTCCGATGGTCAGTGCTCTCTCTCCCTCTCTACCCTTCCCTCTCGGATCTAAGTACCCCAGACAAAGAAAAGGTTCGACAAGAAGGCGTAGTGGCGCGGGAGCACGCCCCGCACGATGGCCTCGACGTCAGAGACGCGGAGCCTCGCGAAGGTGATGAAGATGAGCGGGCCAATGGCGGTGGCCTCGAAGACACCGTTGTAGAGCACGAGCAGCAACGGGGCAATGAGCAGTAGCGCGGGCTAGGCGCCGACCGCCCCAAAGCGGGGTCGAACCGCACGAGGGAGCCGGGGTGGAGGCGAAAGGCGGCGGCGCCATGGGGCCGCGTCGGGACGGTGCTGCAGCCGATGGCGGTGGGAGAAGGCCACGCTGGAGACCTCCCCATGCGCTTCGAAGGGGGACGGCACCGTGTGGGGAGGAGAAGGGGCGGTGGCGAGTGGGGAGGAGAAGGGGTGGTGGCACGCGGGGAAGAGGAGAAGAAGGGGGCTGGGGAGGAGGTGGGGGGCGGCGTTGTTGTCTTCCCCGATCCCGGCCAAGAGTGCCGCTCGCACTGCCGGGACAGGGGAGGACGAGGGTGGCGCCGGGATGGGGGAGGATGAGGGCGGCGCCGGGTCAGGGGGAGGAGGAGGGCGGCGGCTCGGGGGAGGACAAGGGGGAGGCCGACGGCGGCTCGGGAGGAGGACGAGGGGGAGGGCGCTGCAGCCGGTGGCGATTTGGGGAGAGAGAGGAGGGGAAAGGTGGTAACGTGTAGTGAGAGGTGCAGTGAGGTGAGATGGAGTGTCCACATCAGCGGTCAATCGGCCACGTCATCGGTCAAGGCCAGCCTATGCTATTTTGGACCTCCTATGAACCATTTAAATAGTTTAGGCACCGGATTGGACACTTTTGAAGTTTAGGGACCTAAGTGAACCCTCCTGCCAAGTTTAAGGATCCACAGTGTACTTTACTCTTTATTATAATCAGGAATGATTGTATTACGGCCTTGATTGTCAATGGCATACAAAATCTGGTGAAACTACTCACTAGTCACTAGAGCTCTTTGAAGAGCTTCTCTAGCAGCTGTCAGCTCTGTCAACGTTCAATTCTTTCTTGACATAAGTAACTCGTTGAGCTTTCTGGAGCAGGTCCAAGATCTCTGGCGTGTTAGGAATGATAATATGGCTGACTTGTGCAAGAAAGTTAAGGAACTAAAGGGGGTCTTTCTGTCGTTTCAAATCAGTCATGTTTTGAGGGTAGGTATCACATCTTTCTGTTGCCTTTTGATCTCGGTCAAATATGTCTTACATCAGCCAGCTTTGTGGTCTGTCGTATGAATGCTTTGCATTGCTCCAGATTACATACTTCCAGGCACAGCGTATAGTTTGTCATGATAGTATTTCCATTGGACAATCACCTGATTGTATCTCTTGAAAGATACCAGGTGGCATAAATTGATACTGCTTTTGCTATTCTGTTTTTTTTTTGTGAGTTTTAGTCAGTGTTGCATAATAACTATTCCATACATTAGTATGCCATTGGTTGCTCATAATCGCTAGTTGACATTATTTATCACAGCAATTTCCTCTTGTCTGTCTAATATGTAAACATTTTGATTATGTTGCTCATGCATTTGATAGACCTTTCTATTTTTATTTAATCTCTCAAGAGTCAAGAAGCAGCATTTTTCAATAGTGTTTGTTACATCAGCCCTCTGAAAACATCTTCAATCAGAACTCTACATTTGTTCTTTATGCACGGAAAGTATCACTTGCTGCTAGGTACCCTTTTGAATTGCGTTTTGGGTTGGTTCGGCAATCTCTCCGAAGAGCTGGCAGCTAAAACTTGCAATCCCTGTCACTTATATTTGCTTGTTTGTCCCATAGGAATTCAACACGGACGCGGATGCTCAAGCTAACTCTGCTGTTGAACTTGCTGGTACGAAATTATTCTCAGTATCTCACTTGCGGATCGTTGTAATTAATGCGTATGTGTTACACCTGACGTCTTCCTCTCTGCAGTTGGTGAAATTCAAGAACAGTCAAACTTTCCGTGCTAGTGGTTGTGTTTGAGAGTAATTTGTGTATTGCTCCATTTTTTTGGTGGGACTGAAGCTATGTAGCATTTGTTGAGATCCCATCGACAGAAACAAGACTCGAGTGTAGAGCGGTTGGTGCGAAATGTACAGTCGATGTGCATGGTTACGGTGTTCTTTTTTTCTCCCTGAGAGTGGACGCACTCACGCACACACACCACACGTACGTCCTCGCACATATGTGGGTGCATTCTGAATACACATATAAACTAGAGTGGAGGCTCATATCACCCCTAAACGTATTTATGTGTGCGTATACTATTCATAACCACCGAAAATGGTCAAGTGAGACGTCTAAGATCGAGCCTAGACGGGTTCCTAGCTTGCCTGCCTGTTGAACCAACCAAGCGAGCAAAGCTCAGTCCTCGGTTAGGGTGTTCTTGAGTTGGGAGATTCAGACTTTATGGTTGGGCCTGGTTACAGATAAGCTACCAAGACTTTATGTTTGGGGCAATGGCTAATGATGTGAGCTAGCACCGTAATGCCGCTCGTTTCTTCTTCGGACTTGCTCGGGCCGACCACGACGAGCAAGCTCCGCCTCTTGCCTTGCAGGGAAACCCACGAGCACAACACAGAGAAGCCAAATACTAATGGTGGAACCCACGCCCACGCCACCGCCACGCGTGGAGGTGGAACCAAGAGAGACCCCGGCCGGGCTTTGTTTTTCCCGCGACGACGACGCATTTTTTTTTTTAAGAAATCCTCCTGCCTGTTATATTAAAATAAAGGACGAAACCGTAGAAACAAAAAAACAGAAGAGAGTCAGTCCTAATTACAGAAGAAAAAACGCTCCAAACATTTGGCCCCCGCAAGGAACCAAGATCTACCCTCCTCCTTGATCTTCGATAAGAGATCCTACGGTGTGGTGGCTTTGCTGTTGAAAACTCTTGCATTGCGTTCCTTCCAAATCATCCAGACAATTAGGACGAGGGATGTGGTCGTGGCCTTCCTAGGGGAACCTTTCCGCTCCCCTAAGTTGGACCACCATTCTAGGATGTTTGTGCTAGGAGACCAAAGGGAAGGCTGTAAACTTTCAATTCCGAGCCAATCCGCCATATGCTTCCAAATTCTAGCGGAGAAGCGGCATTGGGCGAAAAGATGGAAGGCCGATTCCGGGGTATGTCTGCAGAGGGGGCAGTAGCGTGTGTTTGGCCATCCTCTAGTGTAACAGCCCAAAATCCCTAAGTTGGATTAGTTAAGTATCTAATGTGCATTTGTGAAATTTTGGACTTTTTAAAACTTTTTGTTGCAGCAAATAGGTTTCAAGTGTGGGAATATTTTAGTTGGATTATATATTCTCGGCATGCTTGTTGGATTTTCTGGAATTTTTGGAGCTTAATTGGTTCCCTGATTAATTTGCATGTTCAACTTTGAGTTTGAAATTAAAACACCAACCTAATAGATAAAATAAAACAAATGGAAATGAAAGTGATAGTTTAAAATCTAAAGTTAGTATAATTATTCTAAATATAAATGGAGGAATTAATTGAAGCACGTTTTGCAATTTTCTCACATCAAGTAATAATAATCAATATTAAATCAAATTGCTAGAAAAATTGCAATAATTTTTTTTTAATTATTTTGATTTTATGTTTTCACATGCATCACAAAAATCATGTCATTATGTATGCATTATTATCATCATCTTTCTTTTCCGGTTCGACCGACCACAGGTGAAACGCCTGCGTGTCCCTTCTTTTCCGTTCCTGCTAACTCCCTTCGCTTCTCTCCTTCAAATCTCATCTAAAAACTCAAAACCAAGCCATGCATGTCGTACCACCGTGATCGTCATCGCACGACCAACCCATTTCTGCAATCCGTTTGCGCATGCATGGCAGTTTGAGCGATTTCGCAAGAGGAGAGGATAAGTCGCAGATAAAACACCTGCGTGTTCATTCTTTCCCCAACTTCTCTCCTCGCAATCACAATCAAAAACCAAAAATCATGCGACGCATGTTATACCGTTGCGATCACCGTCTCAAGGGCGTTCCATTTCTGCAATAGTATCTCGCATGCAAGATTATTGTATCTCGCATGCAAGATTATTTGAGCAGGTTGGAAAAATGTGGGAGAAATACTGCTATTTATTCCACTGCTATTTCTCTTACTGCCATTTCCTATTTTTTTTTCTCTCACTGTCACTTATGCCTTCCCACGTCAACTTCTTTCCCCGCCGAGCCTGCCTCTTTCGCCGCCCTCCCCAGCAATCCCGCCGCCCTCCTCGCCTCCACCGCCGTGCGGCTCTCCCCTCCCCCTGGTGCCTCTCCTCCTCTGTTGCCGCACCGCAGCCTTCCCAGCTCCCGCTAGCTGCTTCACCTCCTCGGCCGAGCCAGCGCTCCCCCCCCGCCTTGGCCGCGCGCCTCTCGTCGCCTAGCGCTCGGCGCGCCTCGCAGACGCCACCACCGTCACCTCGCGCCTCCCTAGTGCTCGTGCTCGCCTCCCCTTTACCCTTCTCCACCGAGAGCCATGGCGAGGCGCACGCGCCAGTGTCGCTCGCTCGGCCGCCGTGCACCACCCCGCCGTTCCGACCAGCCCGAAGCTCTCCTCTCCCCGCCGCCCGCGTCACACGGTGCCCCATCACCCCGCCATCAAAAACCCCCAGTTGATTTGAGGATCCATCCATCGTAGCACGTCACCGGCCCTTCTTCCCCGTTTCCGGCCGAGCCGCCGCTACCATCGCCATCGTCGCTCCGGCGCCTCCCCCTTCAATTCCTTCGAGCAGGAGCACCGCCCCGGCTCCCTCATCCGTCGCCAACCTCCGGGCGGAGCTCCCCTTCACCCGAGCGACCCCGCCACGGACGCCCTCCATGCGCCGCCGTCGGTTTCCGCCGCCAAGCCACCACGGCCTCCCTCAACCCGCATGGTCTACCCCGGTGAGTTCCCCCAGCCTATCTCATGCTCATGCTCACCCAAACTCTATCTCTATCTCACCCGTGCACCGTCGCGCCTCTCCTCCTCCACGGCCGACTGCCGCTTGCAGCTACTCGGCCACCGTCGACCGCCTCAAGCCGCACCGCCATTGCCCTCGGGGTCACCGTAGCCTCGCGGTTCCATTTTGCCCGTGTACGGCCGCCACCGTTGGACCTCCTGCCGGCGATGAACCCTGGCTGGGCCACCTTCGGCTCCTCCTTTTCTGTTGCAGGTGAGCCATCGCTCTATCTCCCTAGCTCTCTGATAATGCAAGTTTGTGCATGTGTATGTTTACCTGTGAGCAAAGAGCAGTAGAGTTGCTGATCTTTGGCATTGAACCTTGTAAGTTCAGTGATTAGTTGGGTTCCAGATAAGTGGTGTTATGAGGTTAGTTAAAATGTGGGTGTATGGAAGTTAAGAATTGTTAGTTGATTATCTGCTAAAGTATGGCGCTCAGGAGTAATACTTCAGTTTGTGTTATTAGCAATCAGGCAAAGTTCAAGACCAACTTAGGTGAACTTTTAGCAGTTAATTGACCTTTAGGCTTAATCGGTTGGGAATCACTAACTTTCGGTTAAGATTAGAGTGGTCGTGTTGTGGACTTCAGCTAGCAGAAGTTCCCACTCTTGCTCAATCTCCCTGTGTCTTTTATAGGCTCTTTGATAGTAGGACTAGTTCCAGTAATTGATGAGTCAATACTAGTCTTACTGATTAACTTACAATTGAAGTTGCACTTCGATAAGTTATATTGCCGGACTGTATTAGTCAGTTTGGATCATGATCTGGATAGCATTGGTTTGGTATGGCACATGTGGAAGATCTGCAGTAGGGTCAGGCCAACACCTCCCAAGGCCTTGTGTTGGGGAAACTTCATAATCTTATTGGAGATAATCTCAGTCCTTAGCAAGATTTCTTTCTTAGGAGTTTTTAGTCTTGGTAGTAGGCCATTCTAGTTAGTTAGTTTATAACTACTCAATTAAGTTGTGTTTCAGATAGTATCAATCAGTGGCTAAACTGAATCAATTAAATCAAGTGATCCGAATATTAACTAGAGAACAGTAAGTAACCCACTAATGGAAGTTTCAAATTTGCAACCATATGACAATAGTTATTTCTAATAACTAAAGATGTCCGACGGTGCTTAGGTAGCCATTAACAGTCAGATGAACAGAAAGTAGTAAAACTATGAATTCCTTGATGATCGCCGTAATAAAAGTTTGGTAAATGGACTAAATTATCTAAGCAAAAGCTTAATGAGTTGTTTAACACATAGCCTTCAGTAGTTGGTCCTTCGTGCTTGTAGATTGATTGGTTAGGCTGGAATAGTTAAGTAGCTAACTAGAGCCCACCTGTAGCTAATAGATGTGCACACAATCACCATCAAAGTCTGTCGTAAGAGGAGAGCATATAAGAGGTTTAATTTTGACTGTATGATTATCATGGAAAATGTGAATTTGGAAAGAACAGTAATAAGAAATCCTAACTAATTTAAATAAACTCCTAATCAACTAATTTGTTGTTCCTAATTTCATAATCTATCTTCTGTGTTATTGATTTTTTAATGCTGTTGGCGTTCTGGTGTTTATTCGCTGTTTTTCGCTTTGACAGTTTTTATCGCTAGATGACGTTGATATCGAGAGTGATCCTCTGCAGCAAGTTGAATATCTCTAGCAAGGCAAAGGCAAGCAGTTTGATCATATCCACTCAATCCCATTACTTTTAAAATCTAATACTTTGTTTTACTCGTACGTATGCATGCTTTTGTGTCAATGATTAATTTTGTCGATTAGAGGTAGTTAATCCTATTGCATTGTTGCCCTGAAAATTATTCACCCCTGCCACTACCTTAGGAATATTATTCTCACTGGTGAATTAGAGCCCGGTGAATGATTTAGGGCCTTTTATTTGTCTTTACGATTTAATGCTTAGCAATGCTTAGATACTGGTAGAATTGGGCGGTTATCGATTTAGTCGATAACCTTGATCACACAAATTTATTATGACTTTATATTTCAGCCTTTGTGCTATGTTTATTTGTAAAAACTAAAAATAAAAACAAAATGATTTCGACTTGGGCGCAATGGTAAGATGGTGTGAATTTGGGTGTGACTGGAATGGTGCCCGGGTCAATTAAGGACCGAACTACTTGTGAGTACGTGTTATCCGAGCATTTTGGTGCGTGCTAACCACACTAGAGGGTATGGGACCTCTCTTGACTAAGTACTTTGGGGGGTGTTAATTAATGAGTCGCGTGGTGGGTTGCATATGGGATATATGCAACATGGACATGTTTGTGGGGAGTGGAGCGCCCGCCGAGGCCGGTGTCTCTTACTCCACGTATGGGTCCTTGTGATCCATATTTCGTCGACAGATCACTAAGGGTTAACCCCCATACGTGCGACTCTTGATTAGCTCAATCCATTGGAAAACATCTTGTTAGACTTAGCCGTGCCTGCATACCAAAGGAAGTATGCTAACCGTGGCTGGTGGAAAGGCAGTCTAAAAGTGTGGGTACATTGGTACACCCCTGCAGGGTTTAAAACTATTCGAATAGCCTCGTCCTAGGTTATGGACACGCTTGGGTAAGCTTTTCAAGAGTTAGACTACAACCTTTTAATTAAAACTTGATGTGTTGGCATGAATGGGTAGTTCATGCTATTGTTGTGATGGCTATTGGGTTGGTCATCTCCAGGATGTCTTTTTGTTACTACTTACTGTATCGCTGTTATTTCTGCAAATAAAATTTGAATTGTTAAAACTGCCTTCAAACTATTACCTTATTGCAAAAGAAAACTGGCTTTATGCTTAAAATAAGTCCAGAGCCCCCTCCACTTAAATAAAGCTTGCATGTAGTTAAATTATAGTTCTGTTACCCTTACACGTCAGTCTTGCGAGTACAAAAACAATTTTTGTACTCAGATACTTTGCTTAATGTTTTTGTTGCAGAGGAAGAAGGTGACCCCCAAGGGCTTCCCTTTTGTGAGATGTGCTGCGGGTTTGACGACTAGCTTGGCGGCCCGGTTGGTTGCCTTGTGGGTAAAGACACATTAATTGGCTCTTTTATTTATCGCCATCTTATGGCACTTTTGCTTCCGCTGTTTACTTAGTTATTTGTATGTCTTTTGGCCGGTTGGCCTCTCTGTTGTAATAATCTTTATCTATTGTATGTCTTTGGTTAGACTTGTTGTATGGAATTGATGCATGATTTTGTAACGGAGTGTGTATACTGCATTTCTGGGAAGTATACATATCCTGAGGCTTGGTTCATTTGAATTGTGATGCTAGGGTCAATGGAAGGCTAAGCATTACAAGTCGAATAAACCGGGGTCCTCACATCTAGCCTCCGGCCTGTCTGAGGTCCAAAGCCTATTCTGAATTGCCAGCCATGCAAAGAGTTTGCACTTTGGGGGGGGGGCGTTGGTTCTCCAGACTAAAGTTTTGAAGTTTGTAGCAGTCGAGCCTAGGAAATGTAGAGCGTAGGCAGATTTAGACGAGTAGATTCCGCTTGAAGTTATCTTCCAAGAAATCTCGTCTGGGGAGCCACGACGACGCAATTTTTAAGGTCAGATCTCTCACGGAGTAAATATCTGTGTTGAGAGTGGGATTCAAACCTTAATAGCTTAAGGCATCTACAGTAGTTTGTTTCTTAGCTTGTTACTAAGAGGAGAGAGAGAGATTACTATTCTAATAAAAAGAAGCAAGCATTCCAATAGATTGTTTCTTGAGCATATATCTAAGACTTTAATTTTCACTTTAATTGCTACACACAAAACAGATTTTTAGGTAACAAGCAAGTCTCCAATAACTATTTTATTGTTTCTTGTGTCTTGGTATCAACAATTTATTTGTTTCTTCATCTAGAAACAAACTCACATTCTCTTCTTTACATCATTTAAATACTGATGTATCTATCTCTTAATAACAAGTGATACAGACTACTGTAAATGCTCTAAGTAGCGTATGCTCCTCTCTTCTTCTCCTAACCTTGGCTAGGATCACACATGAATGAGGTCGTCCTCTTATGAAGCAACGGACGCATCACGCGAAACAAGACACTAGTGACAGAGCTTTTTACTGTTGGAGCGCAGTTGTCGTTTATTCACGCGAAATAAGGCACTTGATTCATGTAACGGTTAAATGCTTATGGGGTTTTCAAGAGACAGTTCAAAGAAACAATGTATTAAAATAGTTATCTCTGAACTTGTGTCGAGATGAGATAGAGAGTGTTAGAGACATGCAACCTATTGAACATATATACCCTTAGCACAAGACCAGGTCTCAATGTAGAGATGAGATAGAGAGTGTTAGAGACATGCAACCTATTGAACATATATACCCTTAGCACAAGACCAGGTCTCAATGTAGGTGAGTGAGGTTGCACGCAACTCAAGAGTAATTAATAAAAATCCAAGTTAAATATCGATCATGTGCCACAATTTATACTCTCCAACCTCACGCGCATTGAGACAGACCTGCATGGTCTCGATCGTAGGATTATCTTCAAGACATAAGTAATTAATTAGTTTGCTTATACTAGCTGGCTAGTTTTAGTATACACATACACTACACACCATAGCTAATAGCTAGTACAGCTAGCAACATACATGCGTTGCATTGCATGCACATATAAATGAGCTACGTGCCCCGATCGATCGACAAATATGATAGACCCACAGCCACATGTACACCAATATGTAGTACATGCACTACGCTAGCTAGCTAGTTGCATGCGATGCGATGCGCGCATATATGTCTGGACTGGATCGATCGACGGCTGGCCTGCACCTGCACCTGCACCTGCGTTCACCATGCCAGCCGCTGCATATCGACGACCTCGACGTTGGGCTGCTGCTTGGGCGGCGGCGTAGTACTAGCTGCAACAGCAGGCATCATGTCCGGGCAGATGGTGAGGTCCCAGATGCTGATGCCGCCGCCGGCTTCGTCCAACACCTCGAGGGGCACCTCCTGGAAGCCCTCCAGCCCAAAGTCCTCCGCCTTGGGCAGCCGCGTCACGTACGCCTCGAAGTCCGCCGCCGCCTCCTGATCCATCGCCATCTGCATCGTGTTCACCGGCACCGTCTCTGTGTGCACCGAGTTGTCCTCCGTCGGGGACCCCGTGGCCACCGAGGAGTTGGAGTTGGAGTTGGAGTTGGCGCCGTCGGCGGAGCAGCACGGCGGCGAGGGCTTGTCCTGCAGGTGCAGGTGGTGGTAGTGGTGGGCGGCGGCACCGGCAGCAGCTGCAGTAGAGATGTGAGGGGGGCGAAGCTGCTGCAGGCCTGGCCTGGATGGAGAGGAGGCGGCCGAGAGGTTGAGGTTGAGGTTGAGGCGCGCGCAGTCGCCGTAAAGCGCTCTGGCGGCGGCGTCGTAGGCGCGGGCGGCGTCGAGGGCGGAGCTGAAGGTGCCGAGCCAGAGGCGGGCGCCGCGGTTGGGCTCGCGGATCTCGGCGACCCACTTGCCCCAGGTGCGCTGGCGGACGCCGCGGAAGGGGCAGCGCTGGTTCTCCGGGCCGCCCTTTCCCTTCATGCAGCCCTTGCGCGAGCGGCGCAGGGGGCAGCTCTTCTTGCTGCTGCTCTGCGGCTTGCTGGTGGCCTCCTCGTGACCCCCACCCCCACCCCCACCCCCAGCTGCCAGCTGACACCACTGCTGCTGCAATTGCAATTGCTCCATGGGTCTGGATCTTGGTCGTCCTAACCTATGTATGTACGTGTGGTGTGCGTGAATGTGTATTTATAGACGGCGCGCATACGCATGCATGATGCAGCGCCATTGCAAGCTAGCTAGCTTTCGGCTGGCATGAAGAAGATGGCAACAGAGCGAAGAGGCGCTGCAGCGGCGACGGGTGGAGCGGAGCGCGCACGTGTACGTAGGTAAGGAACCGGGGCGACACCCAAGCGGGCAGGACACATGGGCGCGCCTGTGGGCTCCACGAGTCGCCTCCCCAGGGGCCACGTGGACCCATCTCGGCTTTCCCTTTTCCTTCCTCTCTCTCTCTCGTCAGTCTTGCTTCGCCTTTTGGCACGTGCATCTGCATGCGTATATATATATCCATCCATCCATATCCACACCGCCCGTCGCGTTAACCTCTCTCTCTCCCTCTCTCCCTATTTGGTTTCGGCGGCGGCGGCTGCGGCTGCTGCTGCTGGTGTCGTCGTCGTAACGTACGGATCGACTGTGCCATGACCATGACCATGCCATGCAATGCATCACAGCTCTCAATTGGATGGATATATCATCGATCACAACAACTGGCCTTGCATGCTCTCCGCGCGCGCCTTCGTTGCCACGTTCTATGGAAAAGGATTAAGTATATTGTCTGTTCTTAAACTCTTATTCTAGTTTAATTTTTTATCTCTGAATTGTAATATCGGGTAAAACGCGTTCTCGAACTGTCAATATCGCACAAAAGATACTCTTTCATCCGTTTTAGAGCGGTTTTAACCAGTGTTTGACCCACGTGTCAATCCGATTTGAAAGCCACGTGGGTCAAATACCGGTCAAAGCCACTCTAAAACCACGTGTGTTAGTCGTAACAGTGAGGCACGTGAGGAATCACGTGGACGATGCAACGTCCGACCTTTTCTTCCCGGTTCGGACGCCCGAATAGGAGCATTACCCTATGTCCATACATATTGATGGATAAACTTTGCTCGGTCGGCCACCCATCTACCTACACATACCTATATACGTATACATATAGGTATGCTACTCCTGGGAGTACGTATACTCAGCTGACTTCTGATGTACCACTTAAATCGTACGATGATACCTCTTTATCTATTTGAACATACTTCAATAATGATTATAAGATACCCCACATGCCTCACTGTTACGGTTGCCTCCTGTTCGAGCGTATGTCCATACATATTGATGGATAAACTTGCTCGGTCGACCACCCATCTACCTATATATGTACATGTATGGTACTCCTGGGAGTACGTACTCTCACTCCTCGTATACCACTTAAATCGTATGATAATATCGCTTTATCTATTTGAGCATACTTCAATAATGATTATAAGATATCCCAAATTGAGTTTCATGATAAATAGGTATACTAAATTCGTTTAAGTGAAATATTAGAAGTGAGAGTATGTAAAACCGAAAGTAGGAAAAAAGCAGGGTGTATACTACTTCCCCACGAAATTGTCAATACGCGTGCGTTGCAATGCACTCACCAGCCCACTAACCCCACCACCGACACTTGTATACCCCGTCCATCCCCTCCAACCTCTCACTTGCCGGCGACCACGGCGAAAGCGTGCGAGCGGGCACGCTGGCTCGATGGTCCGGCTGGAAGCGAGAGGGCGGGCAACCAAGGTGGCAAGCAGAAGCAACTCATCCAAAGCAGAGAGCATAAAAGGGAGTATAAGGGTGTAACGTTACGCGATGGCGGCCGGACGGTGCATGGTCGATGATCACAATTCATGTCCCTCCCTAAACAAGCTAAGCTAGCTCTACCTGTTGAAGCGAGATCGACTCAACTTAGCCGGAAAAGCCAAAGCCGCCCAAACGGCCGCTTTTTGCAACCGCTACTGCCGCTTTCGCCTCAATAGAAGAAAGCCGAAGCGGCGCCCGCCGGCGCCTTCCGTGGCTTCCCACCACCTCTCTTCCCTATTTGTCCTCGAGTTCACGGTATTTACCCGCAAATGCCATCCAATAAAACCCTAGTCGCCTCCCCAACCCGCCCCCACGCCCGCTCGGTCCGTCCCGTGCGCCTCCTCCCATGCGTCTCCTCCTCCTCCTCCCGGCCGGCGAGGCCACGCCGCCCTCCTCCTCCCTCCTCCACCCCGACGCGCCGCCGCCTCCCCTCCTCCTCCCCCGCCGCGCTCCTCCTCCTCTCCCGAGCCGCCTCCTCCCACGTATCCGGGCGCCTCGCCTCGCTCCGGCCTCCTCCTCCTTCGCCTCGTTTGCCTCTTCCTCCTCCACCTCGGCGCCTCCGGCGCCTCCTCCCGCCGCGACCTCCTCTGTTGTCCTCATCCTCAAGCACCGTCCCATGGTTGTCCTCATCCCCAAGCGCCCCCATTGTCTTCTCGTCCCGCCGTCCGCCTAGGCCAACCGCAGCCGCGCCGCCTCGCTTCTTCCTCGACACCGTTTGCCTCGGCCGGCGTCGCCTCCTCCACCCCTCACCGCATCGCCTCCTCCCCTCACCTCACCGACGCCACCCTCATATGAGGCATGAAGCAAATTTCTCCCTTCTCTGCTATAGATATGAAATGTGTGTGTTTTTTTGCTATGTAGAATTGATGTTTGCTACATCTTTTTGATCTGTGGATGAATTACAATATATGTTAATAGACAATATTATTTGATTCTTGTACATTCATGTTGGATATCAAAATATTAGCTATGTAGGTATGTATGATTGTTCATTTCAGTGTTCAGATTGGGACATCAGTGTTCAGATTGTGATTCAACGAACCATTGTTCATTTAGCTAATCAGATAGTTATGCATTTATGCTGATTAGTGTATTGTTTGCTTAGAATGATAATGCTAGAAGTGAAGACAATACGTGCGGAATTGTTAGCTTGATGCTTACATGTGCTTTTGGAGTTCTTGAATGTACATGCCTTTGTATGAATCTGACAGTGAAGCATCAGATGTTAGCAGTTCTGATGGAGAAGACACCTCATTGATTTCATGGTAAGACTGTAATCTGAATTCACTACCATATGCAACAGGCACAGATCAGGTGAGGCATTATCTGAATGGTTTACTGTCTCTCTTTGCTTGCACGTGGTAGCTCAGCATCCACATATAGCTTGTAGTTGTTATCTTGTAGTATACATGACCATGTACTGAAAAGATGCACCAACGAATAGAGAAATGACTTTGTTTTCTTCTCTTTAACTCTTATTGCAGAGAGTGCTCTCCTTGTGTCATCTATATACAAGTGTTGTATGCTTTCATTGGCACTGTTAGTGCAGGTTTCAACTGATCATTTCCAACTGATAGGTGGAGTAATTTTTGTACCTTTCATTGACGCTTGGAACAACATGCAATCGATTCTAGGCTACACACTGTACACACACGTACAATCTAGTAGTAGATAGCGGCAAGCTAGGCTGGATGCAATACATATGAATATGATCTAGTACATACAGTACAGCCTCTGATCACTAGCTACGTTACGTACAGGGGAGGGATTAGAGCATCATCGACTCGATTCGTCCGTCCTTGTCGTACGCCTCCACGATTTTCTTGGCATACGATGGCATGTGCTGCTCCGCTCTGCAACCAAGTAAAATATTCGTCATTCCATCCCATCCCATCGAGCAACACATTTATGTATGTATGTACGTACCTCTGTTTTCCCCAGGCCCGGTTCACATGGAGGTAATTCCTTATTGTGTGATAATCCAGAGAGTAGCGAGCAAACTCCAGGCCCTTGGGTCCAATCTGAAACCAAAACTGTCATCCATCGCATCCCAACCGTAAACACACACACAACACACACTAACGATACTGCTCAAATTCAATTCCGCGCAATCACATCCAAAAATGAAAGTAGCGTGCATGCATTCATTCACCAGCAGTGCCATACATATAGGAGGACTAACCAGGTTTAGCAGGAAGGCAATGATGTTACCAACAAATCTAGGAGCTGGGTTAGAAGGACCTCTCCCTGCAAATTCAACCTCCAGCCACGTAAGTCAAATCACATTTTGGAACCAATTAACAAATGCTGCAGATCAAACAACATATCTAAGATTCACATCATTGCATATAATATACCCAATTTTGCTTCATCGTCAGCTTTAACTGTCTCCATAACAAATGGTTGTCTGACGCCCTGAAAAAGAAAGGCATAACCATATCATGCACTTAGCACCACACTGTATAATCTTTTCGGGCTAGCTGTGGATACATACACTGCTAACTGTAGGTGTGCTCTCTAGAAGGCCCTCTACCAGGCTCAGCATCTCCCTTCCACGACCGTTCCTTAAAGTGGGTGGGTATACCGTTATGATCAGAAATCAAATCAATTCGCTGCCGAGCAATCAAAATTGCTAAACTAGAACTGCTAACAAATGCCACACATTCACTTTACCTGACCGTGATATACTGAGGGTGCTGTGTCATGGAAAGCCCAGAATATTTTGGTACACCCATGTAGCCCACCACTAAATCCTGCAGTTTTTCAACAGACATATATAGTATAAGGATAAGAGCTACCCAGGTAATTAAAAGTTTAAAACACATGACCAAACTTGTGACCAAAGAAGAAGAACGGTTAATCCTTTTCAGAC
This sequence comes from Ampelocalamus luodianensis, assembly GCA_036346255.1. Taxonomy (NCBI): domain Eukaryota; kingdom Viridiplantae; phylum Streptophyta; class Magnoliopsida; order Poales; family Poaceae; genus Ampelocalamus; species Ampelocalamus luodianensis. The sequence goes on along the minus strand of CM070632.1, from coordinate 345,007 downwards.
CTATACTTCAAAACATAAAATCAAGGTAAACATACGAAAATGAAGAGATTTTTAAGTTAGTCGATTTTCCGAAACGTCGTGAGGAAGTAACAATTCCAGTTATGAAATGATACGACCAGTCCAATTTAGATGATGCAATCACTGCCAGTATGAGTATGTCGTAGTTTTTATTCCATTTCTGTAGACGACCAGAAGGAACAATGGGTCCTGTTGTTGCGAGAATCAGATGATTCCTTTTCAAAAGATGATTTATAACTCCAACAAGAGTACCTATTCGAATTCAAAATGATGGAAACCTTACCGCCAAGGCATTTGTGTAGTCAAAGCAGCTGCAGGACGGTAGAATACCATTAGCTCGGCTGTGAATGATGGCTAGAAATTTTGGAGAAAAATCCGGCAACACATTTATACAGCGTAAGTGTACACGGAATACCTGTAGCATGATGGAGCAATAACATCAACTAGGTCCTTTGCTGGCAGGCAAAAATAGGGAACCTGCTTTAAATTAGGCAATAAAGAAATTGTTTAGGAAGAACCAATACTGTAGAAAAATAGATAAACAAAACAGGTGACTTACCTCTTCAATATGCCCATCCAAATGCTTTAAGTGAACCTGTAGATACACTCAGTTATATAACACTATGTCACTATCACGTATCAAAATTTGCAAAGCAACAGCACGGTACCACTATGAAGTAAATGATATTGCTATTGCTACAACATACATGAAGCTGTGACAAAACGGAGGAAAAAGGTACTGATCATTTCAAAGTTTCACCTTGTAGTCTTGCATAAATTCGTAATGTAGAACAGTTTCTGGCTCACTGCTTGCAGCCTTCAAAAACTTATCAAGTCCTTCACGAGTACCATTGTCCACTGAGAATATTTACTGTAAGCCAAATCTCCAATATATCTTCCATGCAACAAAGTAATTAAAAATGTCAAGAATGACTGGTCGAGAGATCCATTAGTAGTTACCACAGTTTGTGCCGAGCACATAAAGCTTTTCCAAACCAAGGTACTTCTCTACAGACCTCAAAGCTGTAGCTCAAATAATTTCACGTTGAATAATTGTGAGATTTGATAAACCATCACTGGTAGGGATAGAAGAATGATTAGGTAAGGGTAAACACCTTGCACTTGACAACCCACACCGCAAAAAAGAAGACGCTTTACACCAGCTGCCTGCCAAAGGAAACCGTGAAACTCTCAGGCATTGATAGAGTTGATCAGAAAGAGAAAGCATGAAGTAACTATCATGCTGTCATAGTATAACGTCTTTGGCAAGAGCACCTAAAGTGGACTTTGGTCTGCTGTGGAGTCATAATTGGAATGTGTTTTCAAATCCATTGGAACAAGAAGTAAAGTTGGATGCGGAAGATTGAATAGGCTAACGCAGATTTTCATTCCCGTGAAACCAAAACAAACGTTATTTAACTGATTTCAATTCCCTATAATTGGGATATGGGAGCAAATCTTTGAACCAAGCGAATCCAATCTCATGTCCAAAGAGCTAATGTTCTTTGACTTCTTTCAGATATCTGCCATCATGGCCCATTTTCGTCCATACGTTGAGAAGGGCAGGGAAACAAGACACAATAGCTAGCAACAAAAGCAAAAATGGAAATATAGTGTGAAGAAAAGACAGATTTACCTCGACTAAGGCAAGCGTATTGAGATTAGGTGATAATGTTGGCTTCACACCTTTGGCTGCAATCACTTCGTCTGGTGTCCTACCAGAGCATGGTTACAAAGATTAGATCTTACTTCCATTATAGCAAGCACAAGTAGCATGAATAATTTATGGATAGACCGGTAACGAAGTTTTTAGCTCAGAGACAAGAAAACAACTACTGGAACTGCAAACGTATTACTACTAAGTGAGAAGTGCTAGACACTAGGCATGCACTGTAGCTAATTTCTGAGACTGACAAGCAATCAATCTCACAATACCTGGCTAAAACAGGCCTTGGAGCAAGCCTGTCGTCTGGATCACTGCAGAGGTAATAAACAGCATTTTTCAAGTCCATGAATTAATTCCTTCGCAAGGAAAAACAATGATGTGGTATCTGATTCGTGTTTGGGTGCCTTTGTACACAAACCACAGCATCAACCATGTCTGCTTTTAGCATCTCAACTGCAATTGTTGTCACTATTCCCGTCCATTGAGCTCCTACAAGTAAGGCGCATACATATTACATGGTTCAGAACAGAAGTTATCAGGGCATAATTTTGTCTAAGCAGGTTAAGCATAATCACCATTGAGCTGTATAATAAACACTGTAGGAATTAAACAGCATGTTGTAACATCTCCGGTGTATGTGGTTTTGGTTTCTGAAAGCTGTCGTGTCGACAAGCGCACGTGTTTGGTGCATATGCATGTGTGTGGCGATACATACACAGGGAAGTTGACAGGAGGTAACTGTGGTGAAGGATAAGGAAATTAAGGTAGAGATACCTTGAACAGGTTTCATCTTCCTGGCATATAAGAGTTGGTCATACACTCCGAAGTACATTTCATCCATATCTCCCAGCTTCCTGCCCCTCCCATGGACTTGTGGTTCCAAATCCTAAATCCGGAAAAGTGTCGGTAATTAGCTTGAAAGTAAGCATTGTTTTGTAATGCATGGCCTGATCTGTTGCAAAGGATACAGGGGCACCCAGACCCCAAAGTGCTTGATCCCTTGATGTGCTGCAAGCAGTATGCAGTTTGGCCGGGTGACAAAGAGGAATGAAGAGAGTGGGATATGGGATACCTCAACACGGGACATGCCGTCTCCGAGGAAAGCGCAGGCGTTCTTGACATGCGCGATGTAGTATGTGTCGCAGAGACCACAGCAGCTGAATGAATTGATTTCAACATGCGGTCATTAGAAGCACAATTCATTAGAGATCCGATACCTGCGAGCTAATGGAGGTAGCGTGCTGCATGCATAGGGATGAGATATATCTACTCTACCTGCAGTGGTCCTTGGCAGGGTAGACGCCGCCGGGGGGAATGGGCTTGGATCTGTCCCTCCAGTCCTCCCTCAAAGCCTTCGCCTTGGCCTTCCTCGGCCGCGCATGCCCCCCTAATTGAATTGATCAAGGAATCAGGCATCCCATCTTTATTAGTTGGTTACAACTGAAGGCAGGAGGTAGCGAACCTCGAGGTGGGAAGGAGGAGGAGGAGCAGGGGGATTTGGTGATAGTGGGGGGGAGTGGCAATGAGGAGGAGGGGGAGGTGTAGAAGAAGAAGAAGTGACGCGCCGGCGCGGAAGCCATGGACGGCCTCGGGTCGTGTGGACGAACAGTGAGGAGGAGGAGGAGGAGGAGCAAATAGGAAGGACCAAGGAAATCCAAACCAAAACGAGTGGAGGAGAGAGGAGAGAACAAGGCTAGATAGAAGAGAAGAAGGTGGCTGCACTTGCACCCGCACACGCACAATCTTCTTCTGGGTTGGGCTGGGCTGGGCTGGGCTGGGCTGGGCTGGGCTTGGATGGAAGTGACGGAGCCAGCATTCCCTCCAGCCTGGGCGACAGTTTCTTACTCTCTTCTCAGCACAAAGCACCGGCTGGCAGGCGTCGCGCCATGAAGGAAAGGAGGCAAGGAGCGAAGCTTTGAAGAACTCAGGAAAACCAAACGAAGACGGCAAGCAAACTCAAGCATTTGGGCTACATCCTTTCCATAATACAACATCGGTTTCACATAAAGTAGTACTAGGCTCCGCCATGGCAAATTCGGAGCCGCTCACAGCCTCACCTGGTGACCTGGGCGGGCGGTTGGCCGGCTGGGCACGCGCGGCCGGGGTCGAGCGCAGGGGCGTGCTGGCCGCGTGAGGAAGAGGCGGAAGAGCCCAAGTGGCCGACTGAGGCGGCTGTGAAGGTAAAGTAGTACTAGGCTGGTTCAGTTCACGCGCTACGCCGCGTTTGTCGTGCGTTATCGAGGAAAATGGCGCAGGAGAGATCGAAAATAGCCTAAAAGCAGTGGGCAAACTATGCCCATGTATGGAGATGTAGGAACCGACTGAATATCAACATGGATGGATCGCTCTGCTACAAACTGTGTGGTAAATAAAATAAGAGGCAGGCACAAAAATAATATGAATTTGATAAAAATATCTAGCATACAGAGATCCTGCAGCTGCAGGGCATAGATGCTGTTTCAGAACATTACATTACAGACCTAGGCAGGCTTTTAGATGGATGTTTGATCAGCATCCATATCATCATTTCTTACCAAATATATATATCTTCACCACATATACAACAAAAGAATACACGACTTTCATCAATGATGCCACACTTGGTAAGTCTCGCCAGCAGAGTATTTGTTGTTGTTCAGCCTCTGTGGTCAAAGAAGCCTGAAAGGAATGGCAAACTTGTATGAAAAAGCATCAGGCGAGATCAAAGACAACTTTACGAGACAAATAGAGAACGAAAAAAATGTAAACCCTCCCTCTTTTTTCAGATCATCTTAGAAGCAAAAACAAAAGATGGATTACATCATATAATTAGGTGCAGAACGAAAGTAAGGTATGTATTTAATACTTTCAGGATCTCTGTTTACGAAAATCCCCAAAAGTTTGGAAGGCAAAACATGCTAGTAAAAGGAAGCCATGTCTAAGAAGCTGAGTATATAAACAGAACAGGGGAACGGAAAGACTGTTTGTAGAACAATAAATAGTTTCTGGCTGTTTGACAATACGACAGCCTGAGCTAGAGAAAACAAAAAAAATTATGATAGCTGTGAAGGACCAAACAATATACTACATCACAACCATGGTCCCTAGCAAACATATCGAAATCATAAAGCAGCTGATCAAATCGTACTAATGGAGCTAGTTTTCCAATTATGAGAGCAAATAAATGAGCACATACACTGCAAAAAAACTGGACTCACCGTCTTTGCCGGCAGAACTTAACAGACACACACGCTTCGTCGCGCCATAACACCCGTCCACATGGCGGAATCTGCCATGTACTTCCAAAACACAAAGCTTCTATCATCAAGCACCAGACATAGGATGCTGCAGCAGATATCAACATGCGGCAGCAAAGAAGGGCCTCCCACAAACAGACTGCAAGTAAAATGAAATCATACAGGTTTTTTTTTGTTTGCTAAATAACAGGCCATCCATTAGATAGCTAGGTTTATCTAGGTAATAAACCGATGCTGACTATGTTTGAAGATGACTGAAGAACAGGCTGAGAAAAGACAAATGAAAAGCAGATAACACAAATCTTAATAGACTATCTGTCGTGTTGGTTTAGTTAGGTTTATTTGCGTCTAACTCTAAAATAGATTCCAAGGTGTGAGTATGTGATTTCCTACCTTGGAAATTCTATATGTACAGAAGAAAGCTAAGAAACTAAAAACAAGGAAAGCTGATACCTAATGTCAAGGCAATGGATCCTGATGTACCATTAAGTTCTGCTTACCAGAACGTGCCACAGACATGTACGCAGAACCAAACACCTACGATGCAAGAATTAGAATAAGATATTGTATATATGACAAAAAGATCTATGACTGAAAAGATGTCACAATGGATTCATCCATTACATTGATGAATAACTACTAGAAGTGTAGATCAACCAGATCTAAAAGGATAAAGCTAAGAAGCTCTCTTTATGTGATAACGTCATGAGTAGGATAGGAGAGAAACAAAACAACACACATATAAAAAATAATATTGTATGTATCTTCTATCAAGCACATTCAGGAAGCGAAGCTGCATAACATACAGAGTAATGGCACAACTAAGCATCTATGATTCGTAAAACATAGGATATAGGAAAAGGAGACAGAAAAGGCAGTTGTTTTGATCTGTATAATGATTGCAATATATAAAGCTACTATCGAAGCAAGCATAAAGACAATATGTGAAGCTGAACAAAATTTAGACACATATACAAAAACACATAGAGAAAAGAGGAGATTCAGATCTACGACTGAAAATATGTCACAATGGATTTGTCCATTATATCGATGAATAACTACTGGAAGTGTAGATCAACCAGATCTAAAAGGCTAAAGCTAAAAAGCTCTCTTTATGTGAAAACATCATGAGTAGGATAGGAGATAAACCACACAACACACATATAAAAAAAATTGTTTGCATCTTCTATCAAGCACATTCAGGAAGCGAAGCTGCGTAACACACAGAGAGGACATCCCATATAACAAGAGTAATGGCACAACTAAGCATCTACGATTCGCAAAACATAGGATATAGTAAAAGGAGACAGAAAAGGCAGTTGTCTTGATTTGTATAATGCTTTCAATATCTAAAGCTACTATCAAAGCAAACATAACGACAATATGTGAAGCTGGACAAAATTTAGACACATATATAAAAACACATGGAGAAAAGAGGAGATTCAGGGATCAAAGAGAGGCAAATTACCTGAACCAAAAGATTTGCATCTAGTCTGGATTACTAATAATCTGTATATAATATGCAAACACAAGACAAAACACACGTGAAATCAAATCAGATCATAAGAAAACAGTGCTACATTTTGTTCTGTGCGCTACATATCGAATCTGAATGATTGAACTAAACTGTAATTGCTAGGCGATGAAGTAACGCTCAAGCTACTGAAAGCATGTACGTAAGTCAGTAAATATGGGTGAGATTCACTATTTAGCCAACAACAGAACAAACATTATTAGCAGTTGGCCATCAGTCCATCACTGTCCAACTGTCCATGCTCCATTGCCTGCCTTCTTGAAAGCTCCAACATGATCGACAAAGATAAAGATCACTAGGCTCTGCCCCACCCACATATATGACACCATTAGCCAGTACATGAACGTTGTAAAAACGCACTCGCAATTCAGTAATGCATTTGCTAACACTAAGCAAAGATCCATGTAACGAAACAGAAAGCTCGTACTGTGGCAGAAGTAAATTAGCGATAAACCAAAAGAGGTAGGACCTGGGAGATTAGGTGGTGTACGACAGAGGCCCTCCCCGTCCGCTACCTGCTCCCTACTGCACGGCCCCTCTTCTTCTCTCTCCTCCCGGAAGTTAGAATAAAATTATGACAAATTTACACAAGCAAGTACACTGTGTCGGGATGCTCCATATAACGTTTCATAATTTTTTGAACTCATTTGCTATATTTTAAAATTCCTACAAACAGCGCTGAAACCGGGATGAAACCCTAACTTTTGGGAGGAGAGAGAGGGGCCACCGCACGATGGCCGTGCGGCAGGGGGGCAAGTAGCGGGCAGGGAGGGCCTGCCGTGCGGCAAGAGGCCATTTTTGCAACAAAAAAAAACGAGAACGGTACCGAAAAAACGTCTATACGGCCAAAAATTCCAGATCGCCCGCCATCATATCAGAGTCTAATCCATAGAGGTGGAGTAGCAGCCAGCTGCAATCCGACAGTAAGGAGGACATGAATGAATATGAGAGATACAACGTTTTTTTTATTGTTCATTTAGTCTCTTTTTAAAATGAAATAGAAATAGTAAACCTACTCCTGACAGAAAGAAATGACAAAACCTCGTGCCCTGCTGCTGCTGCTACTCGCTCCTGCTAGACTAGCAGTAACTTCAGCTTTCACTCACTTGCTACTGCTACATGATGCAGATGCAGCCAGCACAACCATTCTTTCACTTAGGGCATGTACAATGCAAGATGCTTATATACGAGTGCTTAAGAAAAGAGAATGTAGCCACATCATCAAGTACCTATATAAAAATTATTTCCTCCGATGCAAGCATCCGTTTTGTAGGTGCTTAGATGATTGTATTATCTATTAATTATATATAGTTATATACATAAGCACCTCTTAAGCACTGGTGTCTAATCAAGCATTGATGCTACAAAATAAGCACCTCATCTATCCTACGTGGCAAGAAAAATCAGTTTTTCTTTGCTAAACATCTCTCTAAGCACCTGCATTGTACATGCTCTTACTTTACCCCTGTCAATACCGAGCTTCAATTCTGAGGGGAGATCTGGAGAAGAAAAAAAAGAGAGCGTCCACGACTATGATGAACAAGCCTAATATGTGTGTGTGTGTGACAACTGACAAGAGGAATCACTAAGCAGCACACAGCACCAACCAAATGCAGCAGCATGCAGAAGGAAAGGAACACGATAGACGATGGATACACCACCACACCACAGAGAAGACGATCAAAAGGGGAACCGTCGGATTCATCCACAGCCAGCCCAACCCTGGAACTACTCTTCAATCCTCTTATCTCCTCTCTTCTTTTCTTTTTTGAGAATCTCTTATCACCATTGTGTGCCCGCGTTCAAACTGAACATTTCATCACCTACAGAATTAAGCAAGCTCTAATACGTACACTTTTCCATGATCCAAGCAAGTACCATCCACAAAAACATTCTCCTTTGGAATTCAAGCATCATCAGGGTGCACTGCATGCAGATAACTGGCAAAAGCAAGCAACCGCTCTTGATTATTCAGCTTTCCAACCATCAGCAGGACGACCATGCATAACTAATAAATCTCAGACGGCCTACCTAATGCAATTATTCTAGATATTAAACTGTAAAGAATGTAAGCTGCCTACCTAGCTTTCAGTTACTTTCATTGGTTCATGTCGTAGTGAGAAGACTAGACAGTAAGAAGTGGGACCCCTCGTACAAATGAGACGAGGAGGCTAAACAGGGGTTCGGCTTTTATTGATCATTGCCCCCAGTTACAGGATAGGGGGGCTATTTATAGCTTCCCGATATGATACATGAAAATACACATATGCCCATAACAAAGTACATTAACCCTAGGGGCAGCAGGGTCTTTTACGCGCCCCTACGCGTAGCTTCTGGTGCACGATGCACCCCTGTGGACATAGTCTATCTTCAGGGGGTGCGCCTGGTCTACCGCTCCTGTGGACCCCGTATTCTCCGACGGTCCTCTGCTGACTTCCCTGCGAGGTCTCTTCGGTCCTGCCGAGGGGGTCTTCGGGATGTCTTCGAGGGGTCCTCGGGGTCCTCCGCGGGGCCTTCGGGATCCCTCCGAGGGGTCTTCGGGGCCTCCCCCAAGTGTCTTTGGGAGGACCTTTTGGTGCAACTGTGCTTCGCCGGGTCGTGGGGCCGGTGGGGCGTACCTACGACAAGCCCCTCGCGGTCGAGGTATGCTTCGCCATGGCTGAAACCGCGCCGTTCTCCTGTAAGGTCCAGGCACATCGTCCCCTCTGGCGTGGCGAAGCGTTGCTGGTTGCGAAGGGTCCATCTTCCCTTCGGTGATGTTACCTGCGGGGAGGGTTTGGGGGCTCTTGGGCCCCGTGCGCTTTAATGGCGTTGGCACGCGGTGTTGATGGCGGCTGGCGCTGCCATGCGCCGTAATGGTGCTTGGGGTGTTGTGCGCCGTTACTGACGCGTCATTATGGCATCGTTGCCCGTACCGGCGCCTCCTGTGGTGTTAAACGATGGCGCTTGGGGCGTCGTGCGCCGTTACTAATGACGCGTGCGCGCCTGTTGAGCTCCCTGGGTGGCTATAAGTAGCCACCCCCTTTGTGGGGCTTATGTTGCTGCCCTATACCCTTTTTCAAACGTTTGCGCTCTTTGCTTCGTTGCTTTTCGTGAGATGACAAAGCGGGGCAAGGATGCTGCGGCGGAGTCGTGTTATACGAGTGACCTCGGGAGGTCGACAGTGACGGAGGCAGTGCTCCGGACTCTCGTGGAGGAGGGCAAGCTGGAGAGCGTTAGGAAAGCGCGAGTTCCCGGAGCGGAGACGGTGCCGTTGCCCCGGGCCGACGAGGCAGTAGTTTTTGTTGCCTTTCTTGATGCCGGGTTGCGAATCCCGTGCGTGAATCTGGTGAGAGATGTGCTGCAGCTGTATGGTGTAGAGCTGGCACAACTTACCCCCAACTCGGTTGTCAAGTTGGGGGTCTTTGAGTGGATGCTTCGGGCGGCCGGGGCAGCGGGCGAGACTCGTCTCTTCGCTTTCTTGCACGATGCACGTTGTCAGCCGAAGAAGAACAGCGACGGTGAGACAATGAACTTTGGCAACGTCAATTTTCAACCGAGGTCGCGCTGCCAAATGTACCTACCCGCCCCGGCGGCGCGGAACAGGTGGGAGACGGCCTGCACGCGAAGATGGTTCTATCACTCCTGCGCGCCGGGGGATGGCCTGCTGTCGCGAGGTGGTCTGATACAGCCTATCGCCAGCCCCGACATCGAGCTGACGGCGAGAGAGGAGGCCCACCTGCGCCTCCTTCTGGATGTGACGAGGCGATTCTCCACGCGAGACTTAGTGGAAGAGTTTTGCGCCTTCGGTCTTTGGCCGCTGGCGCGGGACTGGGAAGTTGAGCGGGGCACTACCAGCTCTGGACACCCGACCCTTACCGTGAGGGGGCACGAAGGTATGACTTTTTGTGTAGGCTCCGCTTGGATTTTGGATGGTGACTTACGTTTTGTTTGCTGTAGCCGTGTCGATTGCCGAGGCGAGCCGTGCTGCGGAGATACTTCTCGGCCCGTATACGGGCGAGGAGCATGCGAGGCGGTGCTTGGTTGTGCGGGAGGGGCGGCTGAACCGGGCATATCCTGCCTCGGTTCGCCTTGCTGATCGGCCCGACCCGAAGGCCAAGAAGAAGAAGCGTGCCCACGGTCGAGGTTGAGGAGTGGGCGATTTTGTGGCCCTCTGCGCGTTCTTGCGCCCCTTGATGTTGTTGCTGATCCGCTCGAAGCCGAGGGGTCGCGGCATGCTTCGAAGAGGCCGGCGGTGGACCCTCCGGGCGATCGGGGTTTCGAAGTGCGCCAATGCCGATCCTCCGTCCTCACGATGTGTCGAGTGCGGGAGGTAGTCCGACTGTGGTGGCCGATCGAACCGCCTCGCAGGTGCGGCGGGCGGTTGGCTCGTTTAATGTCGTCGGGTTAGATACCGACGAATCCTCCGGGCCGAGCACCCCGTCGAACGTCTACGGGGGAGAGGATGCTGCGGACGAAGTGCCACCTACCCCTCGGGTGCCGCACGGTGAGTTGTTACTCCGGCGGTTTGTTTGGTGGCTATTTTCCTTGATGCTGATGCTTTTAAAGGCTTCGTTATTGCAGCGGATGATGCTAGGCCGGAGGGCGGGGCTGTCGGAGGAGGTTCGGGCCCTGTTACCTCCGGAGGAGGGCGGCCCGGGGGTGGCCAATCAGGGGTCATGGCTCTGCCCGCCCTTCAAGTACGGTGGACGTGGGACCTATGTGCCGTGCTGACTTTCGCGTCAGCGAAGGAGCGTCGCAGGTTTGCAGAGCAGTTGCGGATTTTGCTTTGCCGCCACTGCTTCGCGAGCTCTTCGTGCGGATGACTCTGCCCGATATGCTTCGGGGCATCGAGGCGAACGCCGCAAAGGTATGGCCCCCCTTTTTTGTTTTTTTTTGTTTTTTTTTGTTCGGATGCCTCGCTAAGCCGCTTTGTTTTCGCAGACTCTTATGCTGGCGAGGGGTCTTAACGGTGACATTGTGTCGGGCTTCGCCGAGATCCAAAAGCAGGTCGAGGAAGGGCACGCCCGGAACGAAGTGCTGACCGATGCGCGACGCTTTAGCCCTTCGGGTGCAAGCCCTGGAGGAGCAAGTGAAGGATCTGCGGGGCGAGAAGGCGGTGCTGGAAGAGGAGATTCGCGCCGAGCGCGAGTTGTCAGGCTCCGTCGGGCTCGCTGCTTGGCGAGCCATGGAGGCCGTCGAGTGCGATCTTGGCGCTTGTGTCGTCCCCGCGAGTGCCATCGGCCGCGGAGATGGACATCACCTTGGCGTCTTGAGCGTCTTTGGCGAAGTGTTTGTCGCGCCGCGCGCGATACGGTGATCATTGTGCGAAGGTCGCTGGTCGCGACACTCGCCTCCTCGACAAGGTCGGATGCGCCCATATCGATGGCCTTGAGGCTCGGGCTGTCGCGGTGGCGACTCCGGAGGAAACGGCAGCCACGAGGAACCGTATGAGGAAGGCGGGGGTCTGCCGGGACTCACGGTCCTTGCACGTCATGGCGATGCAATGAGTCCTTGCGGATGGACCAAGCGCAGCGGGAGAAGGGGAAGGGCCCCACGACCCGGCGAAGCACGGTTGCACCAAAAGGTCCTCCCAAAGACACTTGGGGGAGGCCCCGAAGACCCCTCGGAGGCATCCCGAAGCCCCCTCGGAGGGATCCCGAAGACCCCTCGGAGGCACCCCGAAGCCCCCTCGGAGGGATCCCGAAGGCCCCGTGGAGGACCCCGAGGACCCCTCGAAGACATCCCGAAGACCCCCTCGGCAAGACCGAAGAGACCTCGCAGGGAAGTCAGCAGAGGACCGTCGGAGAATACGGGGTCCACAGGAGCGGTAAACCAGGCGCACCCCCTGAAGATAGACTATGTCCACAGGGGTGCATCGTGCACCAGAAGCTACGCGTAGGGGCGCGTAAAAGACCCTGCTGCCCCTAGGGTTAATGTACTTTGTTAGGGGCATATGTGTATTTTCATGTATCATATCAGGAAGCTATAAATATCCCCCCTATCCTGTAACTGGGGGGAATGATCAATAAAATCCGAACCCCTGTTTAGCCCCCTCGTCTCATTTGTACGAGGGGCCTCCACTTCTTACTGTCTAGTCTTCTCACTACAACAGTTGGCGCCGTCCGTGGGGTTCGGCAAGAAAGTCACCCAGAAAAGCTCATGGCCCCCCGAAGGGCAGCACCCAAAGTCTCATAGCAGAACCGTGGCGGCGACGCGCGCACCGAACACCCCTAAAGAAAGCGGGGTCGGCTCGCGTCTGCCGCCGCCGCCGCTCAAGCCGCAGAAGAAGAAGCCAACAACTCCACCCATGGGGGCATCATAGGAGGCGATGCCCTACCCACCGAAGCATCCTTGCCAAACGCTACAGGCGTCACTCGAGAATCATACGAGGCACTCCAGCGAGAATTGGCGGACCTCCGGCGAGAGATGCTCAGCCTCCGACAGGCGGCGGGAGGCACCCTCGCGACCACCCAGCCGCTACCCGACGCCCAACACCCGGCGAGAGCCCAAACCATCCGGAGGAACCAAATCTGAACTGCGGCTCGGGAGATCCGAACTCACCGTTGAGCGCAGGACTTGAAGCGGCCCACTGGCCGAGGAACTTCAAAATGCCGGAGGTCACACCCTTCGAAGGGTGCACGGACCCCTCGGAATTCCTACGCGTGTACGAAACAGCAGTCGAAGCGGCGGGAGGAGATGACACAACAAAGGCAAAAAGCATCACGCTCGCCCTCAAGGGCGTTGCCCTAACATGGTTCTTCACCATTTCTCCCCGCTCCATCTACGCCTGGGAACAGTTGCGCGATCACATACGCAACAATTTCCAAGGAAGCTACACCGAGCCTAAAAACGCAGGACACCTGTTCGCGGTCAAGCAGGCCCCGGGCGAGTCACTCCGAAGCTTCTTCAGAAAGTTCGCAGAAGTAAAATGCCAGGTCAAAGGCGTCAACGAGACTACCATCATAAACGCCGCAACCTGCGGTTTGCAGAAGGGCCCCCTGTCGGAGAAATTGGCACGCAAGCCAGCACGCACGGTCGCCGAACTCTTTGACAAAATAGAAGAGTATGCCCGGGCGGAGGAGGACAGCACCCGGAGAAACGGTGCCACACGAGCGACTCACCGGCGACGAGGCGGTCAAGGAGGGCGCGACTACGCCCGGCTACCACCAAGCCGCGCATTAACTATCGGCAAAAAGGTAGAAACGTCTATCACCTAGACGAAGGGAACCCCCCCGAAGCAGGAAGAAGAGGCGGCCGAGCAAACCGCGCCCGAGGTAGGGGCCGCGGTCGGCACGGTGGGCGTCACCAGGACGCACGAGGCGGCACAGCAACAGCTCCGTCATACTGCGACCTCCACGGCGAAGGGTCGCATACAACAACGGAGTGTCGCACCATTGCAGCAATGAACGAGTACATGCATCGCAGTCAACACCTAGCTGAACACGAAGATCGAAAGGAAGCGGGGAATCTACTGCCAGCCCCACCGCCACGCCCGCGCATAGAAGGCGGCCCCGGCAGGCCAGCCCAGAGGATCATCAACATGATCACGGGCGGGTCCTCGCGGGCATAGCATCGAAGAGACAACGCCGCGCCTATGTGCGGCAAATCCACCATGTGGCCACACAGCCAGCCTCCCTGCCACCTCGCTACTCTGATGTGCCCATAACATTCGGGCCAGAAGACGCGCGGGGTATACACTTCCCCCATCAGGACCCCCTCGTTATCTCCGCCAGCTGCGAAGTAAGGCGGGTCCTCGTGGATGGCGGGAGCTCGGCAGACCTCCTCTTCGTAGAAGCCTTCAACAAAATGATGATCCCCAGAGATCGCTTATCACCGTCGGGCATCCCACTGGTGGGCTTTGGCGGAAGGCCCGTCACGGCTTTGGGGCAGATTGCCCTACCCGTCACGTTCGGCGGCGGCGGCATTTCGCGACGGAACAATAACCCGGCGTTGTCGAGATGCCATATCAGTACAACGCCATCCTCGGGAGGGCCACCCTCAATACCTTCGGCGCCATAGCGCGTCACAACTACATATGCCTGAAGATCCCCGTGCACGAAGGCGTCATTACAATACGAGCCAACCAACATCTCGCTCGCCGGGCCGAAATGGAGCCGGGCGCGCATGCTCGACGCGTCCCACGCGATCGAGACAACAGCGAGCCACAAGCGAGGCTCGGTCGGCAAATGGGCCCTAAGGCAAAGCCGAAGGACGACTTCAAAGGTGCCTCGGGATGATGCTCGGAGAGAATGGTGGCCTCGGAGCGTAACTCACGAAGGAAGAACACGGTGGCATCCTCGGGTGCTCGCGACAACGCCGACATCTTCGCGTGGAGCCCCAAAGACATCCCGGGCGTGGCCAGAAATACGATCGAGCACCGGCTGGCCATCCGACCAAACGCAACACCAAAGAAGCAGAAGCTCCGGCGCATGACGCCCGAACGCCTTGAAGCAGCAAAAAAGGAGATAGCCAACCTCCTCACGGTAGGTGTGATTCGCGAAATCAAACACTCCGAATGGCTCGCCAACCCCGTCCTCGTCCAAAAAAGCACTGGCCAGTGGCGCATGTGCGTCGACTTCACCGACCTCAACAAGGCGTGCCCTAATGACGACTTTCCCTTGCCGCGCATCGACCAATTAGTCGACGCCACCTCGGGGTGCGAGCTTATGAGCTTCCTCGACGCATATTCTGGATACCACCAGATCTTCATGGCCAAAGAAGACGAAGCAAAAGCGACCTTTATCACCCCATCGGCACATCTGCTACCGCATGCCCTTCGGGCTGAAGAACGCAGGGGCAACATTTACGCGCCTTATCACAAAGGTCCTCGCCGAACAGCTCGGCAGGAACGTCGAGGCATACGTCGATGATATCGTGGTGAAAAGCAAACTCGCGACTTCCCACCCCGAGGATCTACAAGAAACTTTCGCCAGCCTTCGAGCGGAGGGAATCAAGCTCAATCCGGAGAAATGTGCCTTCGGTGTCAGGGCAGGAAAGCTGTTAGGATTCCTCGTCTCCAATAGAGGAATCGAAGCAAACCCAGAGAAAATCAGGGCCATACAAGAAATGCAACCACCTCGTAGCGCCCGAGAAGTACAAAAGCTCACAGGACGCCTCGCAGCCCTCAGCCGATTCTTGTCCCGCTCGGCAGAGCAGGCCCTGTCATTCTTCAAGACCCTCCGAGGCGCGGAGCCAATCCGATGGACGGAGGAGTGCCAACACGCATTCCAAGAACTCAAGGAATATCTCGCCCGACTACCTAACCTCACCAGCCCGAGGCCAGGAGCGCAACTCCTGTTGTATCTCGCCGCATCCGCTTCCGCGGTTAGTGCGGTCCTCGTCCAAGAAGAAGACGGACAGCGACCCGTCTATTATGTCTCCGAAGCACTCCAGGGGGCGAAGATAAGGTACACGGAGCTGGAAAAGCTAGCATACGCCCTTCTGATGGCCTCGCGCAAGCTCCGCCATTATTTCCTCGCACATGCAATTACAATACCTACTTCGCTGATGTTGCGCAACAAAGATGGGGCCGGTGGGGCGTACCTACGACAGTTCAAGACTTCATGTTCCCTCTGCATAACAGTAGGCCAGCCAACCATGGCCTGGTGACTAGCTTGAAAACCCACCAAAATCACAGATGCTAACATCCTTAATATGCAACCTAGCATGGACTACTCACATTTGAGTTGAGACAAATTAAGACATGCTACTACTAAAGACCACTGATCTAAGAAATCAATCGATAACTATCCACCACTCCTGATGCGATGCTTGTTAATTTGGGGGGTTATGAAACACTTGCAAATGTCTCCAAGGACTACACCCACCCGGAGGACCTTTATCTATTCTTAAAAATAATTCAAACAGCAGAGCTTTTCAAAGCGTGCAACAATTTTCAGGACATGTCCAACTTTCATTAAATCCAGTTACTCCATATGCTTTGTAGTGTCCCAGTGAACTGGAATATTTCTAACATATCTCAAGCATAGGAGTCATATCGTGCTGAATAATATACTCCCATGAAACTTTGTGTGTGAAAAATAAATGACAGAAGGACAATGTGAAATCTATAAGCAATTCAAGGTGAAAAAAATGTAGGTTCCATGCTGCCAACTCGTAAATGGGCATGCATAAGACATTCGATCAACTGTTTTTGTCAGTTCATTCAAGAGAGATAGTCTTGATGAGTTTCTTGCCACCATCTGAAGTTGTTCATCAACAAACAGGTTCCCTGGTTTGTGTATGTTTCCGGGAATATGGTTTGAAGGTTTTGCACATCGTAAATAAAGCCAAAAACAAGGTGGAAGAGACAGACACTTCAGCAGGGGAACTAAGGTTCAGAAAGATTGATCCGCAGAAGGCAGTTCTTAAATATAAAGCTGTTTGTGCCAACCATATCAGTACAACACTAGTTAAAGATTCAGCATACTTCCTGCCAGTAAGCCCTAGAACCCACAGCAACAGCAATAACAACAACAAACGAAAAGCTGACGAGAGAGATGTGAGCCGCTAGAGCTCCCCTGTTTCAGAATGTAACAATTCGAAGGGTGCACCTACGGCAAAATGAAAGCAATATATGGCTACCCCCAAAAAGAAACTTCCTCACCTACACTATCCAAAAAGGCCAGTAATCCACGGAGCCATCAGCTTCAGAATGTTGCTTCAGCATCCAGTCAACTTCTCATCGATCCCTCCCATGAATCCTAATCCATGCCATAATCGATGCTCAGCTCCCGCATCGGTGGGATGGTCTCCATGGCAAACACCATCAAGTGAGGGCATGATTCATCCTCATTGCCACGGATAACAAACTGGAGAAACACATTGGGATTGCAGCTGTGGCTGATGTAGCAAGCCACGTTCCTCCTCCGGGACACGTCAAGTAGGTAACCTGGCCCTGGGAATCGGTGGAACTGGGTTGCCTTGTCGTCAGGGTGCGCAAGAGAGGCATCTCCCCACTCATTCCATCTCTCAGGAAACCTCTTTGGATCGATGAAGTTGCGCTCGTCCATCAAGGCATTGCCTGACTGATTGTCCACAGGAACCACATCGCCACTGTACTCGCATACGAAAGAGCCTGGCTGGATCAAGTCCAACGTCCTGACACCCCACCCCGTCTCCCTCGACCGGAACACCTCCAGCCGGTGCTTCACCCCTCGCTGTGTCACCCGGTTCACGCAGCTCATGGTGCAGTCACACAGGGAACCACACTCATACACTACCGGCCGTCCCCTGACAAGGGTGCCGTCCTCGTTATACACCGGGCCTCCCCTGTTCTTCCTCTCGCAGGTGCACCTCGACACACACGCCGTCCCACAATGGCAGCCCCTCTGCCGCTTCACCAGCCCAGGCACCGGAAACTCGGGGCGGGCAATGTACTCGAAGTGCAGGGGAGACCTGTCGTCGTCCACCTTGTTGCAGACGGGCACACGGAACACCTCCTTGCCCTTGGATAGGTCCAGCGAAATGTACCTGGGCGGGCGGATTTTGGCGTCGAGCGCGTCCTTGAGGTCCTTGGCGGAGTGCCAGTTCTTGCTGCCGAGCTCGTCCTGGCCGGGGAGGCGCACGAGCTTGAACTTGCAGACGTCGTGGCCAGACTTGCCCGGGCCGTAGGTGGAGCTGACGACCCTGTAGAGGCCGTCGTAGACGTAGACCTTGCTGTTGGGGCTGGCCTCGCAGGAGTGGCCGCGGATGACGCGCACCTCGACGCCGTACTGGTAGCTGTAGTGGAGCGCGAGGTTGCCGCGCTCGAGCGTCTGGTCGGCGTGGTGCTCGACGCGGTTGCGCTGGCGTCCGCCACTTCCGGTGTAGACGAGGACATCGCCGCTGTCCTCGTCGTCGAGGTATCCGCCGGAGGAGACGATGCTGGTGGCGATGGGGTGGCCCTCGTTGACGAGGCTGGCGGGGATGTAGCCTATGCCGGCCTGCGGCGCGGTGTGGAGGCCGACGACGCAGAGCTCGGCACGGTAGTAGAAGGCGTCGCCGACGAGGACGCCGGGGATGGAGCCGACGATGCGGAGATCGCGGTGGAGCCAGAGGCCCTCGGAGAGCATCTTGCTGGACGCGCGCAGGTCGACGCGGTTGCGGACGCCGGCAGAGTCTGCCTGGCGGTGATAGATTCCGCGGAGCGCCTCGAAGGTGAGGCGCGCGCGGCGCACGAGGGAGCGGAAGTGGAGGTGGTCCGCCAGACCGAGGTTGGTGATGCGGACCATCTCGCCGGCGCGCGCGCGTTTCTTGCCGGCGGTTGAGGAGGAGGCGGGCACTATGGATCCGTCTTCCTTGGACGCGGACTTGGTGGGAACGGGAGGGGGAGGCGGTGGGGGCGTGGCGGCGGGGAGGAGGAGACGGGCGGAGAGGGCGTCGTGGTGGCGGTGGAAGAGGCGGAGTTGGTGGGCGAGGGCGGGGGCCTCGTCGGGGGAGGGTGCGAGCTGGTGGCGGAGGAGGTCGCAGAGCTCCGGGGTGAGGGCGAGGAGCGGCGGCGGCGTTGCGGCGTTGGCGTCGGGTTCGAGCTTGGGGGTGATGGGGAACTGCGACTGCGAGAGGAGGTGCGCAGGAGGAGGCGGCGGGGCGGACGCCATTGGTGGGCGATCCGTGGAGGCTTTGGTTGGGTTGGGTTCTCCTTAATTCTTCTTGTCTCGAAGCAGCAGCGGCAGTGCTCTCCAGCTCTCCCCACACTGACACTGTTCAGCTGCCGTGCCTCTGGAGCCTGCACTGGACTGGTAGTCCTGCGTCTTGCAGTCTTGCGTTTGTAACTTGGATCTAGGACTAGTGGGTTGTCTGTGGGGGGTTTATGCATTAGGGTTGGTGACCGTAGGTGTTTTTGGTAGGGTTTTAGGGCTCTCGAGCGGCGGTTGCAGGTGTTGATGTGTTGGCCGCTGGAAGGTGATTAAGTGCTTGCGGCCATGAGGTGATGCCGTGTTTTTGTTCGTGGGAGAACAGAACAAATCTAGATATTACCATTAACTATCCTACAACCTCGACCGCCGACGCATGCTTCCAGATCCGCCGGCTACCGATGAGTGCTCCCATGTCCGCCACGCACCAAAGGTGCCGCCTTCAGATCGTCGGCGCGTCCTTCCAGATCCGTCGTTGACACATATTTCCATATCCGTCACACACCAAAGGTTGCGGCCTCCAGATTCGCAAGGGTCGACGTGTGCTTCCAAATCTATTGCCCACCAAAGATGCAAACTTTAGATCTACTTGTTGTCAAAGTCATTTGCACATCTTGCTGCCACCGCTACCGTGGTGATTGGTAGGGACTAGACTCTGGAGAGAGTGAACTGAGAGAGAGAGAGGGGGGGTGTTCCCAATTTATGGAGATAAGGAAGCTAAACGTTAGATGCGATGTTAGAATTTTGCCTCTGACGTTGTTGTCTTTGCTTCGTTCCAGATAAATGAACTCGTTCTATTCTTCACGCTGTACTGCTTCGTCCAGAATTATGCCAAGCCTTCTCCGTGGACCCGTCGGTTCATGCGCTGTTGTCCTCCCGACGTGACTAGCTGCAGCTCCTGTCTTGTCTTCAGGTACCGTGCCTGCTTGGTTGAAAGCATCTAGGCCCCTAAAATCTGGTTTTGGTAATTAATGATGATATGTGTTAAATGGACTTATGTGTTTATTGAGTATGTGCAAGGTTAAGTCCAAATGGTAAGTATGATCTTGAAGCTGCATGCTAAAAGATATCGCGAAGATCAAACTAGTTCAAAGACAAGGTACTAGTAGATTAAAAATCTTTTACCTTTTACCGGTCTTAGGAGATATGGTTGGAAGACCGGATTATAGGATAAATACCGTACTATTAAGAGGGATCATGTCCAAGTAACTTGATAGTCATTCATGTGCTTTGTGGATCAATTTAGAATCATGCATGAAATTGTTTTTTCCTGAAAAGCATCCGTTGCATTGTCTAGATATTCTGTGAGTACCGGCGTGATCACGCGGAACTACTGGAAACGGCCTAACCGGATTGTAGTGCGGTACTACCGCACCCTCGTTCGCATAAAAGACGGTATGTTTTTTCCAGAGCATGTTATGCAGGTCTCGGTGCAAATTCCTCATCACGGTAGTACGCTGTTGAAAACGGAACTACCGCAAACTCGTGGTAGTACCGACTTAGTAACGATGCGTTTTTCCGAGAGAACATGTTTTACGGGTGTCTCGGTCACCCCTCAAAGCGGTAGTACCGCCGCAAACGCGAACTCTCGCTCACCCCGGTAGTACCGACTTTTCGACGGTACGTTTTTTCCAGAAGCAATGCAGTTTGGTTTTTCTCGTGGAACGGTAGTACCGCTGCCTTCGGGCGGTATGACCGGGAAAAGCGGTGGTACCGCATGTTCGTGGCGGTAGTACCGCTCTGCATTTCAAATGGCTATGTCAGTGCAATTATTGTCTTCTCTTCTAGCCGTTACTGTGCAAGTAGGTAAAGTGCGGTAGTACCGCATCTACTTGGCGGTAGTACCGCGATTCGCTGTTTTTCTGGGGTTTTCCTCTCCAACGGCTCTATTTGTTGGTGGGTGGTATTTATACCCCCCCCCCACCTGCTCAAGGACTGGGTGCTAGACCACATTTAACATCTTTTGAGCCTTGTGCATTCATTCAACTCCTCAAATTCATTTGTTCACTCTTTGAGAGGTTGTTGAGCTCATTCAAAGTGCATTTTTCATTCTAGTTGATCCTATTGCACTTGAGTGTAGTCAAGCGAAGGTCTTGGTTTGTTACTCTTGGAGTTTTGCCGAACTCCTAGACGGCTTGGCGGTGATTGCATGGTGATCTCTTCAAGAGGATTGTGAAGAGGCCCGGTGCCCATATTGTGAGTGGTTTGGTGTTCACCATCTCCGGAGCGGAGGAAGAACAACCAATAGTGATCGAGGAAAGGCTTAATACGTGGAGCCGGCAGTTGGTTCAAGCTCCTCAACGTGGACTAGTGAAGACCGGCAAGTCTTCGATACCACGGGAAAACATCGCTGTCTTATTGTGGTTATTTCTAGTCTTTACTCTTCCGCATTTATATTTCTAGCTTGATCTTTGTGCTTGTATTGTTTAGCTAGAAGTACAACTTGTTTAGATTAAGTTATTAATTAGCTTACCTCGTTAATTTGTTTAAAAGTTTAAAAACCTCTTATTCACCCCCCTCTAGTCGGTTATCCTTGATCCTACAAGTGGTATCAAAGCAAGGTCTCTCAATTTATTAGACTTTACCGTCTAAGAGAGAAAGGATGGCTAGTGAGGGTATGCATATAGGAAATGCTCCTTTATTTGATGGCTCAAATTATTCTTATTGGAAAATTAGAATGTCCATTTTCTTAAAGGCCATGAGTCCGAACATATGGAAAATTGTAAATGAGGGTTATGCTATGTCTCTTGATCCTATAAATGCCATGGCTCAAGATGAACGTAATGCTCATTTAGATGCTCAAGCTATGAATGCTCTCTTTGGTGCTTTGAACGCGGATGAGTTCAATAGGGTGAGCAATTTGGAAACCGCTCATGCTATTTGGACTACCCTCTCCGAAATTCATGAGGGCACATCCACGGTCAAAGAAGCCAAGTTGCATAGGCTTCGGATTAAATATGAGACATTCATAATGTTGCCAAATGAAAACATCACCGAGATGTATTCAAGACTAAACAACATTATAAATGAACTCAAAGGTCTTGGTACTAACCTTTTTGATGTTGATGTTGTGCGCAAAATGCTTAGGGCCCTTCCGGATAAATATGAGACGTTGGTGACATTATTTCTCAACTCTCCCGAGTTGCCAAGAATGACACCAACCGGACTTTTGGGCAACCTCATCACTAACGAGCTATACAAGAAGGACAAGGAAGAGCTATTGGAATCATCTTCATCCAAGAATAAAATTACCGCTTTCAAGGCTAAAGCGGAGTAAGTGAAGATGAGGATGAAGAAGAAGAAAACTCGGATGAGGAGTATGCTCTCCTTGTGAGAAGAATGAAGAAATTCATGAGAAGACGCCCACATCGAAACTTCAACTTCAACAAGTACAAGAAAGGGCAATCCTCAAGCGACAACAAGCGCTATAACAACATTCGTTGTTATGGATGTGATGAAAAGGGGCACATAATCTCAAATTGCCCCAACAAGAAGGATGACAAAGATAAATCATCAAAGAAGAAGGAATTTGATGGAAAGAAGAAGCAATGCATGAAGAACTTAATAATTTCATCCGAAATGAAGTTTGGATATTGGTGGATCGACCCAAAGAACACAATGTCATCGGTACTAAATGGGTGTTTAGAAACAAGCAAGACGAAAATGGTATGGTTATAAGAAACAAAGCAAGATTGGTCGCACAAAGATTGTCTCAAGTCGAAGGTTTGGATTTCGGTGAAACTTTTGCTCCCGTAGCTAGACTTGAGTCAATTCGTACATTACTTGCTTTTGCATCATGCTTTAATAATAAATTATTTCAAATGGATGTTAAAAGTGCTTTCTTAAATGGAGAAATATCCGAACTAGTTTTTGTTGAACAACCACCCGGTTTTGAAGATCCTAAGAATGCTAATCATGTCTATAAACTCTCTAAGGCGCTCTATGGTCTTAAACAAGCTCCTAGAGCATGGTATGAACGCCTTCGAGACTTTCTAGTTTCAAAAGGATTTAAAATCGGGAAAATTGATTCAACACTGTTTACTAAAGTGTTAGATGATGATTTCTTTGTATGTCAAATTTATGTTGATGATATCATATTTGGTTCTACTAATCAAGACTTTTGCAAAGAATTTGGTGATATGATGTCTAGAGAATTTGAAATGTCCATGATTGGAGAACTTAGCTATTTTCTTGGACTTCAAATCAAGCAACTCAAAGATGGAACATTCGTAAGCCAAACAAAGTATGCAAAGGACTTGATCAAGAGATTTGGCATGGAGGATGCAAAACCTATCAAAACTCCCATGGCAACCAACGGTCACCTCGACCTAAATGAGGGAGGTAAATCAGTAGATTTAAAGCTTTATAGATCTATGATTGGTAGCTTGCTCTATCTCACCGCATCTAGGCCTGATATTATGTTTAGTGTTTGCATGTGTGCACGGTTTCAAGCATCTCCAAAAGAATGCCACTTGATGGCCGTAAAAAGAATACTAAGATATTTAAAGCATTTCTCTAGCATTGGCCTATGGTTTCCTAAAGGTGCTAAGTTTGATTTAATTGGATACTCGGACTCCGATTATGCGGGTTGCAAAGTGGATAGAAAAAGCACCTCCGGGAATTGTCAATTCCTAAGGAGATCCTTAGTATCATGGTCATCGAAGAAACAAAACTCCATAGCTTTATCCACCGCCGAAGCCGAATATGTTTCCGCGGGTAGTTGTTGTGCTCAATTGCTATGGATGAGGCAAACTTTGATGGATTACGGAATTAAAATTGATAATATGCCTCTCTTATGTGATAATGATAGTGCGGTGAAAATAGCAAATAATCCTGTTCAACACTCAATAACCAAACATATCGATATTCGTCACCATTTCTTGAGAGATCATGTGGGCAAAGGAGATATTGAAATTAGCCACATCCGAACCGAAGATCAATTAGCGGACATTTTCACCAAACCACTAGATGAAGGCCGGTTTTGCAAATTGAGGAATGAATTAAATGTCATAGACTATTCAAATGTTGGTTGAAATCTTGCCTCATGTATCTTGGTTGATTGGGTGTTATTCGAATTTTTTTTTAAGAAAATGTTTTCAAAATATTATTATTATTAAGATTATCTATGTTCATAAAAACTATATTCTCATATATAGACATTAGTCTATTCTATGCATAATGATCCTTAACAATATTTATCTGAGTGTAAAGCTAAGGATCATTTGCAAATTATTCTAAATCTCGAAGAAATCCAGAGCTGATCTTTGTAGTTCCCGAGAAAATCGGAACTACCGACGTTGAATCACGGTACTACCGCAGCGCGGTACTACCGGAGGTAAAACGCGGAACTACCGCTTCACGGGTTCTGTTCTTTTCACCCGGTTCTATCTTTCTCTCCGAACGGTATTACCGTTTTCACTTTTTCTTTTTTTCTCTCTCGGGCGCTCTCTCTCTTTCTCTCTCTTCTTCCCGGAGAACTCCAAATCCACTCTAAAAATCCTCAAATCTCTTCGGCGATTCTTTACTTCCTGGTGGTTCCTAGCATCTCTAGGGTTCCACACCTCCAATCTACGAGGTAAATCATCTAAAAACCTCGCTTTTACCGGATTATTTCAAACCCTAGGTCAAAATCTCGAATGATCTAAAATGTTGCGGTTCTATGAGGTTCTAGTTGGGCAAATCAACATAATTGATGTTTATTGATGTTTATACATCTATTCCCTGGATTCAAATCACAATAAACATCGAATTTCTCTTAAAAATCAAAACCCTAGAACCGGTTCTGTAAAAGCGGTATTACCGCCCTTTGGTCACGGTACTACCGTGCACGGTACTACCGCTCTTTGATCTCGGTACTACCGGACGCGGTACTACCGGCCAAGATTTGCGGTACTACCGTTTTTACTGACAGAACTACAAATATCATTTCATTCATTTTGATCCTAGTTTGTTTGATCTTTTGATCTCCTTGTAACTTTTCATCTCATTACTCAGATGGCAAGGACAAGGAATGCAACTCGCCAATCTGTTGGACCTCGTAGAGGTCAATCTTCTTCCTCCTATCCTCCTGAAGATCCAATAGAAGAATCTCATGACAAAGGCAAAGGTCCATCGGATTATGTTTCTGAAGATGAGGAAGTATCCTCTAAAGTGGGTCGGGTTCGGATCCGTCTGAAGAAGAAATTCAAAGACATCGATGAAGAGATGGAAGATCGGGAAGAGCCTCAAATTAACTTAAGGCTCATATCGGTGATGACTATCTTTGTTCTGCGACACAAGGATCGAGTACCTCACCTAGCAACTCAATCAATCCCAGATTTCATACAAAATTCCAAGAGCAAGTCTATGAGGAGGTATATGGCCAGAACAGAAAGTTTAGTGATCACAAGTGGATAAAATGACCACACATTAACAATCTGGAAAAATATAATGGCATATATGAGATGTTTCAGCGAGCTGGTCTTCATGAACTTGTCTCTCTGAAGCATAATTATGATCAGAAAATCATAAGGCAATTTTATGCAACTCTCTATGTCTCTCCAGATTTCACCAAGATGAAATGGATGACAGTGACACGCTATGTGGAGTGCACTAAGACTGACCTTGAGCGTGTCCTGCGAGTATCTTCTTCCAGCAAGTGGGAGAAGATTTATGACAAACCTGCCCTGATGGTTCCTAGCTGGACAGAGCATTATGACAGAAATGCCAGGTTTGTTCCAGGAAAAATTCATGGCTTGCTACCCATTTCCAGTTTGATTAATAGGATTATTAATCACACTATTCTTCCTAAGAGTGGAAATTTTGATGCTGTGCGTGGACATGCTTGGAACATTATTGATCAAATCTCAAAGGGGAAGAAATTTGATGTAGCAGATGTCATAATCAGAAGTATAGCTTCTTCAAAAGATGATAGGGTAAAAAGGATTTATCATGCTCCTTTTATCATGGCCCTAATACTCAGCAAAATTGAGTACCAAGGAGGTTTAGGCACTGCTCATAAAGCCTACAAGCCAAGAGAAGGACCTCTGTTCACCCGGCCAAACAAGAGCCGAGCTCGGCGGAACATATTGCCCCAGAGGAGGCAGCTGCAGAAGGCTCTCAGAGCCAAGCCACTCTCGCTCAGATTCTTACCACTCAGACTCTCATTCTTAATAATCTGATGCAGATTAAGGTCACTCAGTAGGAGATGAGGACAGCTCTTACAGATTTTCAGAATGAGACTAACAACAGACTTGCCGTCCTGACAGAGACAGTTGACTCTATGGAACATCGACTTCCACCTCTTCCGCGTCCAACAACTCCTCTGCGTTTTACGCGGCGTCGCCCCCGTACTCCACCTGGTGCTCCTCCCGTAGTGGTCACAGCACCTCAGGCTACGGTTGCTCCAGTCTCTTCAGCTTCTCCTCCTACGGATGTTCGTCCTCCTCAGGCTTCAGTTTCCCAGGACGCAGTAGCTCCTTCTTCTCCGGGTCCCTCTGCTTGATGTTTTTGGTACTTTGATGCCAAAGTGGGAGAAGTAGAAGTAGAAATAGTATTGATTGTAAGGGGAGCTTGGTTGAACTTATTTTGTCGTTATGTTATTCAGTGTGTATTGTTAATTATCTGTTGCACTTGTTGATTATTATCTATGTTTTCTCTCTCTTGAAATGCAATTGTCAGTTAAGCTTCTCTTATTACTTGCATTCCCCTCGAAATCTAACATGTTAAAGAAACTCTGCTAAACTTCTTAAAATTGTTGTGCTTGCAAAGCTCGTCCATACCTTATATGCACATGTTTAGGGGGGAGCTTTCTTTATTCCAACTTAACAAGAATAAAACTCTATTTCAACTCTTTTTTAGAATTTTGTTAAGTTAGAAATAGAATATATACCTGTTTCACTCAAGGAGTATATTCAAATCAATCTTCCTCAAACATTTGTTATGTTGTCATCAATTACCAAAAAGGGGGAGATTGAAAGCATCTAGGCCCCTAAAATCTGGTTTTGGTAATTAATGATTATATGTGTTAAATGGACTTATGTGTTTGTTGAGTATGTGCAAGGTTAAGTCCAAATGGTAAGTATGATCTTGAAGCTGCATGCTAAAGGATATCGCGAAGATCAAACTAGTTCAAAGACAAGGTACTAGTAGATTAAAAATCTTTTACCTTTTACCGGTCTTAGGAGATATGGTTGGAAGACCGGATTATAGGATAAATACCGTACTATTAAGAGGGATCATGTCCAAGTAACTTGATAGCCATTCATGTGCTTTGTGGATCAATTTAGAATCATGCATGAAATTGTTTTTTCCTGAAAAGCATCCGTTGCATTGTCTAGATATTCGGTGGTACCGGCGTGATCACGCGAACTACGGAAAACATGGCAACCGGATTGTAGTGCGGTACTACCGCACTTTTGATCGTTCGCATAAAAGACGGTATGTTTTTTCCAGAGAGCATGTTGTCTGGGTCTCGGTGCAAATTCCTCATCACGGTAGTACCGCTGTTGAAAAGCGGAACTACCGCAAACCTGTGGTAGTACCGACTTAGTAACGGTACATTTTTTCCAGAGAACATGTTTTCTGGGTGTCTCGGGGTCACCCCTCAAAACGGTAGTACCGCCGTGCAAACGCGGAACTACCGCTCACCCCCGGTAGTACCGACTTTTCGACGGTACGTTTTTTCCAGAAGCAATGCGGTTTGGTTTTCGTGGAGCAGTAGTACCGCGCCTTGGCAGGTATGGCCGAAAAGCGGTGGTACCGCATGTTCGTGGCGGTAGTACCGCTCTGCATTTCAAACGGCTATGTCAGTGCATTTATTGTCTTCTCTTCTAGCCGTTACTGTGCAAGTAGGTAAAGTGCGGTAGTACCGCATCTACTTGGCGGTAGTACCGCGATTATTTGTTTTCTGGGGTTTTCCTCTCCAACGGCTCTATTTGTTGGTGGGTGGTATTTATACCCCCCACTGCTCAAGGACTGGGTGCTAGACCACATTTAACATCTTTTGAGCCTTGTGCATTCATTCAACTCCTCAAATTCATTTGTTCACTCTTTGAGAGGTTGTTGAGCTCATTCAAAGTGCATTCTTCATTCTAGTTGATCCTATTGCACTTGAGTGTAGTCAAGCGAAGGTCTTGGTTTGTTACTCTTGGAGTTTTGCCAACTCCTAGGCGGCTTAGCGGTGATTGCAGTGATCTCTTCAAGAGGATTGTGAAGAGGCCGGTGCCCATATTGTGAGTGGTTTGGTGTTCACCATCTCGGAGCGGAGGAAGAACAACCAATAGTGATCGAGAAAGGCTTAATACGTGGGCCGGCTTGATTGGTTCAAGCTCCTCAACGTGGACTAGTGAAGACCTAAGTCTTCGATACCACGGAAAACATCGTTGTCTCATTGTGGTTATTTCTAGTCTTTACTCTTCCGCATTTATATTTCTAGCTTGATCTTTGTGCTTGTATTGCTTAGCTAGAAGTACAACTTGTTTAGATTAAGTTATTAATTAGCTTACCTCGTTAATTTGTTTAAAAGTTTAAAAACCTCCTATTCACCCCCCTCTAGTCGGTTATCCTTGATCCTACACTGGTAATGTTGCACCTCATTTGGTTCCTATCCACGTAGAACAAGCTCAAAGACCAAAACATCACCTCTGCTCTCTGGACTCTGCAGTCTTCACGTGACAACACTTCCAGCTTCTCTCTTCGTGGTGAAAAGAAAGAAACCGAGACAAAGCGAAACAAAGAACAGAGTGCAATCAATACTTTGCTTGGGAGCACCGCTCCTCTTTTTGTTTTTTTATTTCTTCTATCAACTCTTCTCACAATTTTACATGGCACTATGACCTCTTTATATACACATGCAAACCCAACCCAATCCGACTCGACTCTTACTGAATACTACTCGGACTCAACTTCAAAAGAAAACCAAAACGGACTGCATACATGCTTTCCAAAAGAAACTAACTAAACAAGATTAATCCTAATAATCACTCCCTTAATCTTGTTTCATTGCCTTAATCTCTCTTATATAAACTTCCAAGTCTTCCTCTTTTACCTGCACTCATGTGCGCCGTTACTTCCTGGGTTGATACCGCCCTATCGCCTGCGCTTGCTCCATCCTGAGCCATACACAAACCAACGCTTGCCGCGCCTCGCACCTGGACTGAACTCGTCCTTCCTTGCAAGCCCGCTTGGGCTAGAGCACCTGCTCCCACGGCCGCCTGGGCTTCCTCATTACCTGAGCCTCTCGCTCCTCTCTCTTGGACCAAGTTTGTCCACTTCCCCGCATACATCTTAGTTGAGGCTACACCGCCTCTCCCTCCTGCGTCAACTTCGTGTACGCACGCACCCTTCATGCGCATAGGACTCACCGCCCCCCTGCGCGTCGTCTGGACCTTCTGAGGCTCTGCCTGCTGCATCTCCTGCCCCAACTGCGTGCTGCCCCTAGGTCCCGCTATGTCCTGGTTTAATACTCCAGTTCCACTCTGGTTCCTCCAGACTGTTCTTCACACAAACCGGCTTACAAGTTTTCAGATACATTTTGTACAACCGGTTCGGAGATTTTTTCACATTCATCAACAGATCTTTGTTCTTGTCATAGACACGCAAGAACTCATCCTGCAACTCCACCCTGCACCCCCGTTCTGCCATCTACCCGAGACTAAATATGTTGTTGCACAAACTCGGTATAAAATAAATTTCAGATAGGATCCTCTGATCACCGTTCTTGCATTGTAACAGCATTGATCATTTACCTCTTATCTCCACCGTAGAGCCGTCGCCAAACTTGACTTTGCCCGTAATCTTTTCATCGAGCTCATGGAACATGGAGCGATCTTCCATCATGTGATTACTTGCTCCATTGTCCAAGTACCACTCATCAGTATGATCGTGGTTGCCTCCCTCCGTGCGTAGTTTAGGAACTATGTTCTCCTCGTTTAACATCACCATGACCGGCGCTTCTTTGACACATAAGGAGAGAAATAGGGTAGGCTCGTCGTCTGCACTAATTTGGGTGAGGTTTACCTCATCGTTCTTCTTCTTGTTTCGGCAATCCGAATCGTAATGTCCGTACTTGTCGCAGTTGAAGCACTTTATGTGGCTACGGAACTCCGACGCGTAGTGACCAAACTTGTCACATTTAAAACACTTGATATGTGACTTGTCATGTGATCTGTCATCACCGTCTTGCCTAGCCCGGTCTCCACGTCCTCCTCTGTCGCCACGGCTATTGTTCTGCCAATTTCCCTTCTTGACATTTTTCATCAGATTTCTTGCCCTGAGTAGACATTTTCTCCCATTGAGAACGAGTTAGCATCAAATGTTCCCCTTCTTTTGGATCATCGAAACTGCTCCAAATCCTTTCATCATAAGCTTTATATCGCCCAAACAGGTCTTCGACAGTAAGCGTCTTCAAGTCAACACACTGCTCGATCGAAGTAAGAAGTTGCATATACCGAGCCGGTGTTGCGTACAGGAAATGACGAACAACAAAAATTTCCTTCACCTCCTCACCGAGGCTTTGCATACTGCTTACCACGCTGGAGAACTGGGTGGCAAAATCTTCTACTGACTCGCCATCCTCCATTGACAGATTCTCAAAGTTCTTTTGAAGAGTCTGCAGAGTTGCTTCACGGACACGATCATGCCCCTGATAAAAGATCTTGATGGTATCCCACGGCGCCTTTGCTGTCACCTTTCCAGCGAGGGACGTCATGACGTTGCCCGGCACCGCCTGGTAGATGGCTGACATAGCCAATCTATCCTTGCGATATTCGACGCCACCCTTCTCATATTCCTTGCCGTCGGGATCAACGACTTCCCACATCTCCTGTGCCTAAAGAACAACACTCATCTTTAAGACCCATATGGTGTAATTGCTGCGCTCGAGTTGTGGGTACAACATCGGCATCATCGAAGACTCCTTGTACCGTATTGGCATCATCGGGGACTCCTCTATCTCTGATGCCTCGCCGTTTTTCACCGTTGACATGTTTCCTCATCAAGAACCGTAGCTCTGATACCAAATGTTAGAATTTTGCCTCTGATGTTGCTGTATTTGCTTCGTTCCAGATAAACGAACTCGTTCTGTTCTTCATGTTGTACTGCTTCGTCCAGAATTATGCCAAGCCTTCTCCGTGGACCCGCCAATTCATGCGTTGTTGTCCTCCCAACGTGACCAGCTGCAACTCCTGTCTTGACTTCAAGTATCGTGCCCGCCTGGTAATGCTGCACCTCGTCTGGTTCCTATCCACGTAGAACAAGCTCAAAGACCAAAACAACACCTCTGCTCTATGGACTCTGTAGTCTCCATGTGACAACACTTCCAGCTTCTCTCTCCGTGGTGAAAAGAAAGAAACCGAGACAAAGCGAAACAAAGAACAAAGTGCAATCGATACTTTGCTTGGGAGCACCGCTCCTCTTTTTGTTTTTTTATTTCTTCTCTCAACTCTTCTCACAAATTTACATGGCACTATGACCTCTTTATATACACATGCAAACCCAGCCCAATCCGACTTTGACTCTTACTGAATACTACTCGGACTCAACTTCAAAAGAAAACCAAAACGGACTGCATACATGCTTTCCAAAAGAAACTAATTAAACAAGATTAATCCTAACATGAGAGAGAGAGAGAGAATCTTGGCGGGCTATGGAATGTAGTGTGGGCTTGGGCCTGAAAGGGATGTTGTTGGGCTTTTTCTTTGGTCCGGGCTTGTGAGGAAGGAAAAGGAATACTCGAATAGTTATGGGAGGATTTTGTGAAATTGTGGTTTTGTTGTGCCTGTGGTGGTGAGGAGAAAGTAAGTACTAGGTAGCCGTCCAGTCCAGGTTCATCCCCCGCCACTGCCACTGCCACTGCCGCTGCCACAGATGTCGCCGCCGAGCCTGGCCCTCTGCCGCCTTCCCGCTGCCACCCTTGGCCTTCCTTGCTCGGCGCCGTCCCTGCCTCGTCCCCGTCTCCTCCTCGCCGCACGTCGCGCCAGGGCCGTCGCCGCCAGGGCGTCCTCCTCCTCCTCCTCGCCGGACTCGTCCTTCGGCTCGCGGATGGAGGAATCCGTCAAGACAACGGTGGTGGACAACCCCGTCGTCATCTACTCCAAGTCATGGTGCTCGTAAGAACCAAAATCCGTTCCACGATTCGTCTTGTGCGGTTGCCTATTGACCGAGAGAGATGATTCCGGCGATTGATTGATTGATTCCCTTGCTCCCTGTGTGCCTGTAACGCCAACACCGCAGGTATTCCATGGAGGTCAAGGCGCTCTTCAAGCGGATCGGTGTGCAGCCCCACGTCATCGAGCTCGACCATCTCGGTCCGTCCCTCGTTCCCCCCCCTCCCGCCCTCTTCTTCTCCCTATCGATATGTATCATCATCATCCCCTGCACCACAGTCCAAACAGATGCCGCCGTGCGTATATGGTCGTTCGTCAAAGCAAGTCGAAACAATCTGGTCTTGGTCTCCTCTTGGCTCTTGTTACAATGACTGTATCAATATCATACGTTGTATGTACCAGTATTATCTTTTATGTTCTAATAGTTAAACATGATGCCATGCTCCTTCCACCCACCCTTGTGGGCAGTGCCATTCAACTCAACTAACAGTTTGGGGATTTTAGACATTTCTGCTGTTCAAATCATTTTTGTATGCTATGCTCCTGGGCAATTCAGTTGGGTTATCCTTTAAGAGGATTACCTACAACCTTTATTAGAATCAGCATGACACATGAGGCAGTTAGCTACATAAAGCTAAAGGGATACCCTTTCGCGGTTTTGCCTGCAACTAGATGCCTCGTTCCGGTTCGCTACCATTTACTCACTGGACTTGTAACCTTTTGTGCGGATCATGTGTATGATCCTAATCCTAATTCGGTCCAACACCTTTACTCTTCTTATTTCAGTCCAAAACTTAATTTAACTCTGTGGAAATAAACCACCAAAACTTAATTTAACTCTGTGGAAATAAACCATACTGATTTTTCTTCCTCTTCTGTGAACTATCATCTTCCTGCCCTCACCAAAGTTACATTGTCTTTTAAACCCACATTGTCACACGTGTGCATGATACTCTTCTCCGGAGTTCTTAGTTAAAGCCCATGGACACGCAAATACACCAGCAAGTGAACAACCGCTTGCACCTCTGCATATGCTTATTCGACTCCTACCAGACACAGCACATTCATTCCCATATGTCATGTATACGAGGGATTTAGGTATGTTTTTTCTTCCATGGTTCGGGTGAAGCGCTGTTTGATTCCTTACTCATGCTTATGTTCTTGTACTTTACAAAGTTGCACAGTTTTTTTTTTTCCAATCATCTTCCATCAAGAAAAAAACAGTGTGGTTGTAGAAGACAGTGGTTTTGGATGTCAATGTGCATGTCAATATTCTTGTGCGACTGACAGCCCTTCCTCTTTCAGGCCCTCAGGGACCACAACTGCAAAAGCTGTTAGAAAGGTTGACTGGACAGTCCACTGTTCCTAATGTTTTCATCGGTATGCCAAATTGTTTTCATTATTTGAGCTCTACCTAGCCTGTGTTTTATCCTTTCTGCATTACCTTATTAGCATAAATACTTTTTGATTCTTTCATATAAAGTAGGGATATCTGATTGATGTCCTTAATAAGCACAAATACACATACATATATGATATATCTACCCTTTGCCTGTTACAATGTGTCACTGTGCCGTGATTCACATACATAAATCTTTTATTTGGATTCACATGTCGCACGCCATGCAGATTTCTAAGTACTTGTTTTCTTTTCTTTCAGGTGGTAAGCACATTGGTGGCTGTACAGGTACCTAGACGTGTGCTGTTTGTTGAATGTTTATCAATCTTTGCAGTTACACTGCTAATAGAATGTCAAAGTGGCTTCTGTCCTAGTCCGCCAATAGATCAGAGTATACCCTGGATGCTATCTTCATAATATGTTCCCATGCTCCTGAGCCGTTCTTGTTATGTGAAATAATTCAGAGATATAGTTTATTTTCTTTCCTGCTGCTGCAATTGGTTAAGCCACAGATGAATACTCTTTTAAAATTTAGAATCACGAAAATAATGAAAGCAACTAGGTGATCATGAATCCATGCTCTATAACCAGCTCGGTGAGACTGTATGTTATGTTATCTGCTGGCCATCTGTATTACATTACAAGGCAGGTCACTGGGAATTATCTTTCCGAGTAGTTGCCATTTGCCATGCGAGCTTCATCTTCTATACTGTGCTGCAGTAGCTTTTTTTTTTTATTGTAAGCAGAAAACTGTAAGTGCCAGGACATGCATATTCCCTTAGTGACCAATAAATACATTGCACTTGTTTTTACTGTTACAGAAAGTACCTTGGGTGCTCACATTGGTGTTATCCTTATGTTGTAGATACCGTGAAGCTTTATCGCAAAGGGGAACTAACTACGATGCTGTCAGAATTGGATATCAGCGTTAATAACTCATGACAACATTGAACATAGTTTAGCAATTTGAGGTTTTAATGGTTTGAGCTGCCATGTAATGAGATTTCTTTGCAGATCCATTTTCACTTATCGAAATTGATGCTGTTTGCACATTTATGTAACCCCTTGAGTAGCCAGGGAATTTTGACTAATGTATTTCCATTCCTGAGCTTGGGAACAGAAGGAAAGTGAACACACGAATTTTCCTTTTCTTTTTCCCTTTTTGGCGATAGTAATATAGTACTCCCTGGGACTGTATTGTCTTTGTTTGCAGTGTACTATCCATGTTATGATGGGTGTTCCTGAGAAGAACGTATTTTGCTGTCACTTTGGGATATATAATATACCAGCTAGTAAGAAAATTATACAAAATTGTTGTTGGCTAGATGCTGCAGGGAACATTACTGCTGTTGAATGAGAATTTGCAGTGTGTAAATTTCTACGGATTGGAACAAGCTGGAGCTTGGAGTTTTTTTTTTCCTTCAGAAATCTGTGTTGTAAAGCATCATATTCTGATGGGAATTTGATTTCTGAGTGATGTTACACTGAAGCAACCTACCTATCTAATTGTCATATGCGTGGGAGGACTTGAGTGTTACACTGACTGAATCTGGTACTGACTGGATTGCCAGAAGCAGTCAATCCAAAAATCCATATCCACCCTGGCCCTGCTACCATGATAGGATGGGATGAGACGAGAAGCAGCAGAATCCGAATCAGATGACACCTGAATCCAGGTCCTCTATTGCTGCAGAGGTCTATTGCACGAACGACTTTTTAGGAGGTGAATTGCAGCAGCATTGTAGCAACAATGTGATCTGTACTGTAGCGAGTGATGTATTGATTGATCGAAAATCAATTTTCGATCGGCCAGTGGGGATCACTCGCTCTTGATGCCAATGCACTGCAACATTGACTACTTCGATGTAGAGGATCCCTTTCCGCGGCACCGGTGTAGTGAAGTGATTTCATGATTGGTCCGTAGGCATGTTCAAGACCATGGCGACCAACTCGCCGATCTCGGCGAACCGTCGCGACCGCACTCTCGTGCTCAATGTTCTTCGTGGTCTCAACGATCGGTTCGCCTATATGGCGGCACTGATCCAGCGGCAACGCCCCTTCCCGGCCTTCATTGAGGTGCGCTCCGACCTCCGGCTCGCCGAGATCACCATGCAGGCCAAGCAAGGAGCACCGGCGCAGGCTCTCGCCGCCTCGGCCTACCATCCCCGCGCCCTTTGTCCTCCAACCCGACCGCACGGCCGGCAAGAAGCGAACGGCGCGGCGGCAGGAGGAACGGTTCTACTCAGGCTGTGCCCTCCACCATGAGGCCTGGTCCTCCCCCACCTGGCTGGCAACCTGCTTATGGTACGTTCCAGGCCTTCTGGGCTGGACCGCCCGATGGCCGTCAGCCTGTCAGGCCGTCTGGCGCACTCGTCCCGAGCCTTCTGTTTGGACCGCGTGCCGTGTTGCGGGTCGCACTCGCCACGGCGCTCCTCGGCGCCACCGCTACCTTACGTTTGGTACGCGCCACTTGCCCCGTTGCCGTTGCCTCCTTCTGGGGTCGCTGGCACTGGCTGGGTCCATCACCCCGGCGGCCTCTCCTGGGACCAACAAGCGCTTGCTTCGTCGTTCAACACCATGACTCTACAGCCACCACCGACAAATGAATGGTACATGGATACTGGTGCTGAAACTCACATGACATCAAACTCCGGTAATCTTTGTACTTTTCAACCTCCTTCCTTGTCTACACCATCCCATATTGTTGTCGGTGATGGCTCTCTTTTACCCGTTACTAGCACCGGCTCATCTTTTTTTCCTACCGCTCAAGGTGGCCTTCACTTAAATAATGTTCTTGTTTCTCCTCAACTTATTAAAAATCTTATTTCCGTTCGTCAATTCACCATCGACAATAGTTGTTCTGTTGAATTTGACCCACACGGTTTTTCTGTGAAGGACCTCACCACCCGGAACGTGATCGTCAGGTGCAATAGTTCGGGTCTCTACCCTCTCCTGTCATCGGTGTTTATTTAGCACTCTCCGCACTCCCGGCCCACCTTTGGCATCGGCGACTTGGTCATCTTGGTCACGAGGCCACATCTCGTTTAGTGTCATCTTCGCCATTCCATGTAATAAGAGAGTCTCAACATTTATGTCATGCACACAACTTGGGCGCCATGTGCGTCTCCCATTTAGTCCTTCCACCTCATGGCGACAATAATTTTGATTTAATACATTGTGACCTTTGGACCTCCCGGTTGCTAGTGTCTCTCGGTTACAAATACTATTTAGTCATTCTTGATGATTGCTCGCATTTTCTTTGGACTTTTCCCTTACGCCTAAAGTCGACACTTTTCTACACTTGCTCATTTTTGCCTATGTTTCTACTCGGTTCGGCGCCTCCATTAAGAACGTCGGTGCGACAATGGCGTGAGTTTGACAACTCCACCGCCCATACGTTCTTTCTTACCTTTGGCGTCGTCCTTCGCATGTCATGCCCATACACCTCGCCCCAAACGGCAAGGCGGCGCATTATCCGCACTACCAACAACATCATCCGTTCTCTCCTATTCCAGGCTAGCATGCCACCCTCTTACTGGGTCGAGGCCCTCCACACAGCCACCTATCTTCTAAACCGCCACCCCACTAAGACCCTGGCTTTCGCTACGCCTTTCTATGCTCTCCACGGAACCCAGCCCTCCTATAGTCACCTTCGCGTGTTCGGGTGTCGTTGCTACCCCAACCTTTCCGCGACCGCCGACCATAAGCTGGCTCCGCGTTCCGTCACTTGCGTCTTCCTCGGGTATCCCTCCGACCATAAGGGCTACCGCTGTCTTGACCTCTCCTCCAATAGACTCATTATATCTCGACATGTTACTTTCGATGAAACCTCATTTCCTTTCTCCGAGGTCTCATCCCCCCCTTCATCCGACCTTGACTTTTTATCGGAGTTTGCTATTGTGCCTGTTACTCCTATTGGTTCATCCTGTGTTTCAGGTACTCAGGTCCCTCGGACTGATGCTGCACCACGCTCCCCGTACGCCCCAATGTGCTCCGCTGCCCCTGCTGACACCCTGACGCAGGTTGTTGCCAGCGGAGCCCTCGGGTCATCGCTGCAGGATGCGTTGCATGCCTCCGACACGGTCCAGTTCCCTGCTGCTGCTTCCGAGCCAGGCACGGCCTGCACTGGCGTGGCCTCCCCTGGCGCGGCTCGCACGGCGCGCGCTGGCGCGGCGGCTGCTCTGGTCTTCACTGGCGAGCCACGCCTTCCGGGCCATCGTGCGGTGGCGCGGTGCCTCCATCGGCTGGTGCGGCTTCTCTCGCTACGCGCTTCTACCGCCAATGCCGTGCTCGTTCCCCCGTCGACACACGAGCACGTCATGGTGACGCGTGGGAAGCGCGGCTTTCGGCAGCCCAAGACCATCTTAAACCTTCATACGGCTCCCCTGTCTCCGATTCCGAAGACATATCGAGGGGCCCTGGCTGATCCTAATTGGCGGGCTGCCATGACTGACGAGTTTTCTGCTCTCCTCGCCAACAACACTTGGGATTTGGTCCATCGTCCCTCCGGCGCTAATATTGTGACTGGTAAATGGGTTTATCGCCAC
Organism: Ampelocalamus luodianensis; assembly: GCA_036346255.1. Lineage (NCBI taxonomy): Eukaryota > Viridiplantae > Streptophyta > Magnoliopsida > Poales > Poaceae > Ampelocalamus > Ampelocalamus luodianensis. The sequence continues at coordinate 306,926 of CM070632.1, read as the reverse complement.
AAGTTCCACCCTGATGGCTCTCTGGATCGGTATAAGGCGCGCTGGGTTCTCCGCGGCTTCACTCAGCGTCCCGGGATTGATTTTGATGAGACATTCAGCCCTGTTGTCAAGCCTGCTACCATCCGCACCGTGCTTACAGTTGCTCTCTCTCATGATTGGCCCGTTCATCAGCTGGATGTGAAGAACGCCTTCCTTCATGGCACCCTTGCGAGGCCGTATATTGTGTGCGGCCCTCATCGGTTTCATTGACAGTGCTCGTCCGGATTTTGTATGCCGCCTCAACAAGTCTCTCTACGGATTAAAGCAAGCTCCCCGTGCCTGGTACAGTCGCTTTGCTACTCATATTCTCTCCTTGGGTTTTGTGAGTGCAAAGTCCGACACATCATTGTTTATTTATCATCGCGGTGGTGAGACAGTTTACTTGCTCCTCTATGTTGATGTATGTGTGCAATACACAGCGCCAGATTGCCAGTGCAGGTGCAGCCCCGGCCAGCGGCGCAATTAATTATTCACCGATCAAGGAAGGAGAAGGGATTAAATGGCCTGAAAAATGCGGTGTGGTGTGTGTTTGTTTGTTACGCAAGGACACAGTAGTGCAGCGGCAGCAGGAGCAGGAGGAGGCTGGGTGGTTGCCCCTCTCCTATATTCAGATAGACCTGCAATTACACTAGTCCTCCAAGCATAGTTGAGCATGCACAAAAATGTAACAACAGATCGAGATGTAACAACCGATCGAGATGTACATGTCCTTCCCTCCCTTCACCTCTCCTTTTCTTTTAATCCACTCTTCACTCTAGTTGAGTTACTGCTAGATCTGAACTGTTTCTGTTCAGTTGTGGCGTCAGTGGAAACGAACCAAATGGTGCAGTGATTGGTAGTCTACCTCGAGTGCCAGCTTGAACAAATTATACTATATCATGTAGAGAAGAATCACTGAAGCTGCAAGTTCGGAAGAAACTAACTTGAGGAGATAGAATGATCATCAGTTCATCCAACTAGTATACAGTATCTTGGCAGCCATATATATCAACAATCATGTTTTCGTAATGGTATCCAGGTATTCTCCTGTTTAAATGGGTATGTGGCGCAATGATTATAAGCGGATCGATAGAATAATCTGCATGCATCTAATTATTCAGTTTTGCCTGCAGGCACTGGATTTTGGGCTGAGAGTGACACCCGATCGACAGATTAGAATAGCATGAAAACATGATGGAGGAGGATCTCCAACGTCATAATCGGTGTTGTTACAGGCAGGGTTTTGGATACCGGGGGGAAAAAATTTAGGGCCGAAATTTTCAAATGAAAAATTGAATTTTTCGGATATTGTTTTTATAAAAATCAAGCAAAATCCAAAAAAAATGGACAAAATTCATCCGAACCGTTTTTTTAGGACAGGTTTGTATTCCTACCGTCCCCACCGGTAAAACCAAAATTTCCGATTTTCGGCCGAAATTCTGAACACCTGGCCAAGTGGAAACACAAGAAAGCATGCGCGCAGTGCAATGCAGTGCAGGCAGGCTATAAATACCCCGTCGTGCAGCAGCTAAGCAGACCATCGAAATCCAAGTGCAGTGAAGCTAGCTAGTCTTGCACTAGCAGTGACTCGATCGATTTCAAGACAAATTAGCAAGGGAATTGACCGGAATATATATAAATATAATCCATGGCTGCCTCTTCGTCTTGCACTAGCTTAGCAATCGCTGTCCTCGTGGTCTTAGTGGCAGCAAGGGTCTGCGAGGCGACCCCTCCTGCTCGGCCCTTGTTCGTGTTTGGCGACTCGCTGGTGGACAGCGGCAACAACAACTACCTGGCCACGACGGCGCGCGCCGACTCGCCGCCCTACGGCCTGGACTACCCCACCCACCGCGCCACCGGCCGCTTCTCCAACGGCCTCAACGTCCCCGACATCATCAGCGAGCACCTCGGAGCGGAGCCCGTGCTGCCCTACCTCAGCCCCCACCTCGACGGCCACAAGCTGCTCGGCGGCGCAAACTTCGCGTCCGCCGGCGTGGGGATCCTCAACGACACCGGCATCCAGTTCGTAAGCTAGCAGCCTCCCTAGCTCTTCATTGAATTCTGGTTATCTCTTCTCTTCTAGCTCTACTCTAGGCTCTAGCTAGCTAGCTTACTGTTGTACGCAGCGCACAGAATGAAACGAACGAATCGAGATGCGGTTCACTTGTGCACGCATTAGTCTGTCACACATGTACACGCATGCTAACTGCTAAGAATATATAGCCATCGACTACCCGGAAAGATCGTAGATGAATGGGACCTATATATATATTAATTCTGTTCAGCTGGGACATACAATACATCGCATTACGGATAGATAGTAGAGGGCGGAAAAGTACTAAAGGAGAAGATGCACGCAAGCAGGTGAACATCATCCGGATCGAGAAGCAGCTGCGCTACTTCGAGCAGTACCAGAGCCGGGTGAGGCGCCTCGTCGGGGAGGAGGCGACGCGGCGGCTGGTGCAGAGCGCGCTGGTGCTCATCACGCTCGGCGGCAACGACTTCGTGAACAACTACTACCTGGTGCCCTTCTCCGCCAGGTCCCGCGAGTTCGCGCTGCCGGACTACGTCCGATACCTCATCTCGGAGTACAGGAAGATCCTCCAGGTACGTACGTACTCACGTCTTCTTTCTGATCTTAATTAGTACTGTACTTCCTTCGTTGCTGATGGACGAACGTTAACACATATATATATATATACACACACAATGCGCAGGAGCTCTACGACCTTGGCGCTCGTCGCGTTCTTGTCACTGGGTCGGGGCCCCTTGGTTGCGCGCCGGCGGAGCTGGCGATGCGGAGCAGGACGGGGGAGTGCGACCCGGAGCTGCAGCGCGCGGCGGCGCTCTACAACCCGCAGCTGGTGGAGATGACCAGGGAGCTCAACGCGCAGCTTGGAGAGGACGTGTTCGTGGCCGTGAACGCGTACCGGATGCACATGGACTTCATCTCCGACCCGGCGGCGTACGGATTCGTGACGTCCAAGGTGGCGTGCTGCGGGCAGGGCCCCTACAACGGCGTGGGGCTCTGCACCGCCATGTCCAGCGTCTGCCCGGACCGCTCCCTCTACGCCTTCTGGGACAACTTCCACCCCACCGAGAGGGCCAACCGCGTCATCGTCTCGCAGTTCATGGCCGGCTCCACCGACTACATGCACCCGTTCAACCTCACCACCATCCTCGCCATCGACGCCGCCGCCAGGCCATGAAACAAGATCAGCTCGCTATTACTATTCATCAACGCCAGTCTCTTAATTATATTTTTCATCATATTGTTGGGCTGGGCCTCTATGATATGATATCTAGCTAGCAACTTAGCAAGTAACCGCCTGGAGAACGTGTCGACCCGAATAAATAAGGGAAAACCGAATAAAGAGATCGAGTGTTCCGCCTCCGACCTAGTCAACAATTCATAATGCCAACTCTTATTCTTATCACTACTCTCCATATTGCAAGCAAGCAAGCATGCATTAATCGTCTGACTCTGACATGTTCTGCTACTACTTCAATTTGAGTACAACTACACACCCAGCTGCTCTCCTCCAGATGATTTACATCTTAACGATGCCTGCAACCCAAATCTGAACACATCATCTACCCATCGGCTTCAATTTGAAATATATTACGTACCAACATGTAGCACCAAAAATCAGGACGACCTATGCTCTCCATTAACGTTGTCAGAATCGTGATTCTGAATCGGATCGAAGACACTCCAGTAAAATCGCATTTAGGGATCGAATATTCTACCAAAAATACATTTCTTTCCAATATATCATGTATTCCAAGAGTGATGAGTGTTTATTTGGTCATTTGACATCTAATTTGATTGGTAAATATCTAAATCGTAGTTTAGATTCTATGTCATCCAGAGTTACAACTAAAATATTGGTTTTAACAACCTTACCATTACCCGAATATTTTACATAAAAAGTAAAATAAATAAAGTAAATAGTTTTTATTATTCCAAACCTCCAAATCTTAATGCATAACATGCTAATTATTTAGTACTTACCGTACAACTTGAATTGAGGGATACGACATAACCAAACACCTAAATCTTTTATAATTTGAGGCGGTATGATTCTATTTGATTCTACCACGATTCTACTATATACGACTCAATGTGCGATTTGGATCGTATTAAAATTGTATGATCATAGAATCACTAGAGCCGCGATTTTAACCATCATGCTCTCCATGCATGGTGCACCGTCACAACATACATATATGGAAGCAGAATTAAAGGTCATAAAATACTCTTCTACGAGTTACAGACAACAGCTACGCCCTCCCATCATCGCGACAACATATATCATGGCCAAACAAGCACATAGCAATCTCAAACTTTATTGCTAAACAGCTCTACAGTTACACTTGGGTATATCAGTCTGTTGCAATGCCAGGAACCGCTCCGAAAAATAAAAAGAAATGATCCCAAATGGAAAGACAAGTCGAGTGTAATCAACGACGCATTGATCATACAAAACCATTGCACAACAGAATCGACATGTGGCTTCCATAAAATGGCCACACTGCGGGTTTAAGTATCATGTGCATCAGCTGGTACCAGTCTTGTTTGCGAAGGAAAAACAGAGAAAAACAATCAGCTGAAATCATTTCCCAGGATGAAAGCCTGTATCTCTGACCAGCTAGAAACCGTATAAAGAACTCCAGACCGCGCCTTGAAGATGGATGATTCTTGCTTTGCGAGTTGCCTTTGCTTGTCTACCAAACCAGGGAACAGTGGAACAAAAGAAACTCCAAACTGTTTGCCCACTCTCCGCAAGGTTGTGCTTGAACCAACAACAATACCAATATCTGCCTCCAATAAGCAAAGCAAATCTCCAACCGAGTCCCCAATATAAACAGATAGTAATGGTGTTGTACTGTCCATGTTACTTTTTATGCTCTTGAACTTTTCAACTTTGTCCAGTGGAGACTGCATTTTTCTGTTGATTTGACCAGTTGAAACAGACCCCTCGAAGGCAAACTCGTTGGAATGTATGTTCAATCCGTCTAGACAACCAACTGCATGAAACCATAAGAATACACAAACAAACAGTCATCACCAGTTCAAGCCTTCGGCCTTAATATACAAGATGTGTTCTTGATAACAAAACATTGTTACAACCATGTCCCAAAAACACTGACCACTGCCCTAAAAACTAACCACTCCAGATCAGATTGTAGAACATAAATAATTGGTACTTTTTTTTATAGGGATTGTTACTTTGTTAGTATTACATAAGAAGCTTAGATGAAGTTGCCATATAAAGGTAATCATTTCTACGAAAATAAATACGCCCCAACTTCTGTAAAATATTGGTTGATCCTTCTTCAGGAAGTCACATATAAATCACCACGAGAATCTAATGTTATGGAGCAAGGCGCAGGGCATTCCAACAGGCGGTGAGCAGTGCCTCAGCTAGGATACTGTAGCACATGTTACTGTAGCATCACGAATATTAAGCAGACTTTGCTATTTATGAATCTATATATTAGGTGTTTGGTATTATCTATTAGTTAAGCAAATTATTATTAGATTAGATTGTTACAGATAAGTTTCCTTATAGATTATTTGTTTCCTTATAAATTATTTCTTATGGGTCAAGTCGGATCGTCCCTATAAAAGTGATAGCATGTATCAATTATCAATCAAGCAAAGAAATAAACAAAATTAGTCCCTAATTGGTTGGCTAAAGATCAGAGCCTCCTTGTTCATTAGGAAGAGTCTCGGTCGAGTTTGGAGGGCGATCCCTCGCCTCCTTGGCTAATCAGGCATCAGAGCCTCACTACCTCGACATGGAAGGTGGTTAGATAAGGGCGAGCGCCCTACCTTCGGTCTTCGGACCCGTACCCCAACAGTTACCACAACATTTTGTATCAGAGCTACTCACCATGGCTTCTGGTGCCGCGCCATCTCTCTTGGAGAAGTTGAAGGCTACCAGCGAAGAGCAGAAGGTCTTACTTGACAACATGACTTCTGTCCATTATAGCTTCGTTGATCCTCGTCCGCGTGACGCGACGTTGTCATCGTACCCTCTCATCAACATGGGGTCACCACCGCAGCTCGGGGACGAGCTGCCTCGCCACGAGGGGTGTAATGTTATGGAGCAAGGCGCAGGGCATTCCAACAAGCAGGTGAACAGTACCTCAGCTAGGATACTGTAGCATGTGTTACTGTAGCATCACGAATATTAGGCAGGCTCTGCTATTTAGAAATCTATCTATTAGGTGTTTGGTATTATCTATTAGTTAAGCAAGTTATTATTAGATTAGATTGTTAGAGATAAGTTTCCTTGTAGATTATTTCTTAAGGGTCAAGTTGGGTCGTCCCTATAAAAGAGATAGCATGTATCCATTATCAATCAAGCAAAGAAATAAACAAAGTTAATCCCTAACCGGTTGGCTAAAGATCAGAGCCTCCTTGTTCGTTGGGAAGAGTCCCGGTCGAGCTTGGAGGGCGATCCCTCGCCTCCCTGGCTAATCAGACCTCAGAGCCTCGCTACCTCGACAGGGAAGAGCCCTGTTGGCGGTTAGATGAGGGCGAGCGCCCTACCTTCGGTCTTCGGACCCGTACCCCAACAGTTACCACAACATTTGGTATCAGAGTCACTCACCATGGCTTCGGTGCCGCGCCATCTCTCTTGGAGAAGTTGAAGGCTACCAGCGAAGAGCAGAAGGTCTTACTTGACAACATGACTTCTGTCCATTAGAGCTTCGTTGATCCTCGTCCGCGTGACGCGACGTTGTCATCGTACCCTCTCATCAACATAGGGTCACCACCGTAGCTCGAGGACGAGCTGCCTCGCCGCGAGGGGTGTAATGTTATGGAGCAAGACGCAGGGCATTCCAACAGGCATGTGAACAGTACCTCAGCTGGGATACTGTAGCGCGTGTTACTCTAGCATCACGAATAGTAGACAGGCTCTGCTATTTAGGAATCTATCTATTAGGTGTTTGGTATTATCTATTAGTTAAGCAAGTTATTATTGGATTGGATTGTTAGAGATAAGTTTCCTTATAGATTATTTGTTTCTTTATAGATTATTTCTTAGAGGTCAAATCGGGTCGTTCCTATAAAAGGGATAGCATGTATTCATTATCAATCAAGCAAAGAAATAAACAAAGTTAGTCCCTAACCGGTTGGCTAAAGATCAGAGCCTCCTTGTTCGTTGGGAAGAGTCCCGGTCGAGCTTAGAGGGCGATCCCTCGCCTCTCTGGCTAATCAGGCCTCAGAGCCTCGCTACCTCGACAGGGAAGAGCCGTGTTGGCGGTTAGATGAGGGCGAACACCCTACCTTCGGTCTTCGGACCCGTACCCCAACAGTTACCACAACATTTAAAGACAACAAAGAAAATTAATTATGATACTGATAAAATTATCATGGTATACAGCACTGATCAAAAGCTATTTCTATTGTCCAAAACATAGCTGGTCACAAGGTCATAGTGATAAACTCAAAACAAAATCATCAAAAGAAATTAAAAAAACGTATATTGCGAACAAAATTGAGATGTTGGTTGTAAGCTAATAAGAGAAGCATGATGGGCTTGCAAAATTAGCTTAGTTGTAGCGACCATCAGCAGCAGCAAAAACAAATAAAAACTGGCCGAGGGTTTTCAACCTTACCTGATGAAAAGGCTGACCTTATAAGTTCTGCACACCAGCAATAGGAAAGAATATGGATATCTAAATTGAGGTCCTCCCTTGTTTTTCTAATCTTGTGGAAGAAATTTCGACAGCCATCTTGCAGAATAAGCCGCTCCCCAGCTTTTCGGATGTCATCTAAATGCATTCCCCTTAGGACGCCAGAATCAATAACCCTAGAGTTTGCAAGTTTCTCAAATTCAGATAGCACCTCCAAACCTTTGTACAATTGATCATAGTCTAGTGACCTTGCTGGAATTAAATAAAAAGCACCCAACTCATCAGCAGGTCATTGCAATCATGGCTTATGTATCATTGGTAAAATACAAACTTTCGGCAGAAACTAATGGAACAGAGGGGGCATGATGCGCACCTTCTTCTGGAGGAAGTAATCTTTCTATGCATTGCTCATGCTCTTCCGTGTATTGATTAGAGAGCATATTCCACGAATTTCTCAAGTCTGCTGATTTCGTTCGGTCGAGGGTATTATTAGCCCCACTTTGACTAGCCTTTTGGTATGACAAAATTGCAATCTCTGCCAGAATGGCAGACGAATCAACAACAGTGCATGTCAAATCAAAATCAGAAAAGAGCAAGAGCTTGTCCTTGGGGTCACAATATCTTGAAAGTGGAGCAACAACAGGTTGGTCTACAGGCTGAGCAGAAAAAAACTCAACTTCCAGTCTCATAGCTTGTTGATAGAGCTTCCCAATAATCTCAAGCTCCTCACCAGTCAATGAGACACTTAGTTTATCAAGCAACTCTTCTATTTGGAGTGCATTATCCTGTAGGAAAGGGGGGAAACGGAAAACGATTTTTAGCGCATGAGCCAATTGCATTGGAGCACATGCCGGTATTACATTCAGATGTAGGATCAATAAATAAACAAATGACACCTCCCATACCTCAAAATCACTGGATGCATATGTCTCAATCCATTTCTTGTATGGATGATTATCATCTTGTTTCAGGAAAGTGGTGAGTTCATTGCCCAGATATGCATAAAGTCTCATGCACGGAGTCATGGCCCCAACAGTGTATGCAGCAATTTTTGTCTTCTCGAATGGTGTGACCATTTTATCAGAACCTTTCCCACCATCGACTTTTCCAGCTGCAGTTGCAAGTAAGAAATCAGTGTACTTGGTTGTTGCTGGGCTTGGAGGGATCTCTTTGGTAGGGTCAACTCCCCACTCCTGCAAATTAAATAGTCAAGGAAAATGACCAGGTAGTGAGAACTCTGAGGGATGATTAAAAAAAAAAGGTCCCTAGTTGGAAGGACTAGTTAGTATATCAGGCACAGGCAGTACAGAGAAAATTCAGTCCTAAGGACTATATGCATACAAATTGCATCGCACAGCATGTAGTAAATTGCGATTTATCTCTCACAACAACCTAAAACCGAAATGGCGCTTGGTAAGCATCTTGGTTGTAGATGTATGATTTTGGACTGTACTCCTGTGGAATAAGAGTATACTTTAAAGTTGATATAGTTGAAATCCTCAGGTATGGCCTAACTAAATGAAACCAAGAACAGAGCAGCAAACCTGAATAAAACAATGCATGCCTTGGATTATTAAAGTGCATGCCAAAGTGTGTTATTGTGAAAAATTATGAGAGAACCTCTGTACTAGCAAATTAGCAATTGTACTTGAATCTGGGTGTCGTATGGTAGTTGATATTATATCAAGGTCAAGCTGGTTTTATCAATGTTAGTAGCTTGCGAGAAATCCACGCTTATATCCATTATGCAGCAGTGAGCGGGTTAGATCGGCTAGCATAGATGGTGCAGGCAAAGCTTCCTAGGTCTAGAAGTAAATCCGTTGTGATTAATTTCGTGAGAGAAATTACGAGGATCGCAAGGCTTTGACGCTAACTAAATACTAGAGTAACAAACAGGAAATGAGGATTTGGGGGTAGGTGAAGTGGAGGATGGGGACCTGGAGGACGTCGGCGTGGAGGTTGAGCTCGCGGATGACGGCCTTCCTGAGGGCGGCGATGGTGGCCTTGTCGTCGTCGTCGTCGGCGCACTCCTCGGCCATCTCGTAGCTGGTGGGATAGGATGGATCGACGGATCAGATCCAAGTGAATCCGGAATCGAAGGCGAGAAGGGAAGAGCTGGAGAAAGGGGTTAAGGGGATTAATTGGGGTGCTTGCTTACGCGCGTGCGAAGGCTTGGAGGAAGTGGGCGTCCTGCGCGACGTAGTGGCGGAAGGAGTCGAGGCGGAGGGCCCCGGCGGCGAGGGAGAGGAGGAAGGGCGTGTAGGAGGCGAAGGCGGCCTCCCGCGAGGAGGCAGCGATCCAGAAGCGGCGGGCGGCCGAGCCCTCGGCGACCACCGCGGCAGAAGAAGAAGACGACGACGACGACATGCGCCTGTACTTGCTGCTGGTGGTGCTCTTTGTTGTTGACCAGCTCGAGAAGAAGGGCGGGAGAGAGGGATTGGTTGTTGGGTTTGGCCTGAGTGGTAGCAGCGGAAGGCGGAGGCGGAGGCGGAGGCGGAGAAGGCGCATCCGCCTCGTCCTCGCCGCCGGTTGAATCGGAGCAACAGCAAGGAGGAGGAAGAAGAGAAGAAGCCAAGTGCTACGTGGGATGTTGTGGCCGGCAGTGGGGTGCGTAGAGCTGGCCAAACGGGACGCACCGGCCCGGCCGGTCCGAAGGCATGATACCGTAGGTCCTTCCTGTTTACAAGCCGGTGGCACGGTACTCGGGGTCGTATTTGGAACTGTCACTTCGGCACGGCACGACTTTGGTCCGTTAATATTCATGTCTTATGAGTTAAATGGTAAATATTTTAATAAGACAGCCATTTAAATATTAATAAAAATATTTATTATATTTTTACTATGCTTATCTCATTTTTTAAAATGTATTTCTGAATTCTACATATTTTCTGATTTTTTAAAATTTTGAGCCTAACAGGCTAAGTGGACCAGCATTGGCCTATCAGGCTCGGACCGGCACAGCACAATCCGTTTAGTTCGTGGACTGTGTCTAAACGGGTCGTGCTGGCACAGGCCTAGGCCGTGCCGCCCGTTTGGCCAACTTTAGCAGTGCGGCATCCTCTTACCGGGTTCGTGGTTCCTTCTCTTTCCGGGACCCGCACTGTAACTGCGATTTTAATTAATTTATGAGAAAAACTAGCGAAATAGCAACTTACGACACAAATTGTATACTACCATTTACCAAAGAAATGCAAAGTCTCAAAAAACGACCCTATGAAATGATTGGAGGGAAGAAATGTGAGAAACCAAACTAATTAAGCTAAACTAATCCTCGTAAGTCCATGTTTAACGATAATCAGAAGTCTTTTAGCCTAAGTTCAGTTGTCAGCTCATTCACATTTGCAATCATGTCAAGCCATGCATCGCACAAATCATCTCTCGTTGCATCATAGTATTTCAACCTTTTTAAGTGTGCTTTACATCAAGTAATTAAAAAGCGCATTTCAACTCCTTTGTATGCATGCATCGTCGAAGCCTTCTTGCATCTTAGCCCCTGTATCACCAAATCTTCGATCCATTACCTAAATCCACCCCTTTGTTCAGCACAAGCACTTAGAAAACAGTTAGTTTACCAAAAAGACAGCAGTAGCGAATAGAGTAAGAAGAAGGTGCTGTCAGATTTCCCGAAGTACAGTCGGTTCCCAAACCAACCTAAACCTGCCGGCACCATGATCGTCAAGGTTCCCGAACCCACTTTAGTAGGTTGGCGCCTTAATCGTCAAAATACCAGGCCGATCTAAGTTAGTTAGCACCGTATCACTTCCGTGGGTTTTATTATTCGGCTTGCACCAAAACCCAACACCCACAGTTCAACAAAAGCGACCAACCGATGAGCGTAGCACCTCTTTGCCCAGGTTCGCTCGAGCGATGCTCGGTGAGGAGGAAGAGATAAGGTGGAGTACAAGATCGCGAGAGGCACGACCAAAACCATCCCCTGCCGATCGCTTGGTGCCATTGCTCACAAGCACCACGACCACATTTTCCTCTCCACCTCGGATCCGATGGAGGCGGGTGCCGATCTTTCGATGAGATTGATAACTATCGATTTTGGGTGGAGGTGACTCGCGATCCGACTACAACCGTGGCGGCGCTTGCGCCTTAGCAATCGTTGAACCAACTCAGAGACGTTATTGGCCGTGATGGAGCGCGATCAACACGAACACGAGGTTCAATTCACGTGAGCAATCGAAGAACTAGCAAGAATAAGATGTATACAATCGATATTGCGAATAAAATTGTAGTATAGATGGTATTGAAAACAAAAGTGGGATCCCAAGGTTTGTCTTGACAGTGGTCGTCAAACACAATGAAGAAAGCAGTTTGCACAATGGCTAAACCTAAATTCAACGAAATCCGAGTTCTAGCCGGGGGACGGCTCCTATATGGAAGACGACCGGGGTGGCGGCGGGGAAGTGGGCGCACGCCCCTAGGGTTACAAGGCCCATGGGCCCAAGAGGAGGTGGCGCAACACCCTTTTGACTCGGTAAAAAAGCAGACGTGGATTGTTTTATTTATTGTGGTCAGCTCGGTTGGAATTTGAAGCTGAGGTTGGATCCATTGGAAAGTAGACTTGATAAGCTTTCAATGAAGTCAAGAACATCCCAAACGGAGTCCGTATGAAGAAGTTCGACCGTTTGAACTTAGTGTTGTCGCAGTCCGAACTCGAATTGAACGAGCCCAACTCGAACTCTTGCTTGGCTCGGACCCAAAGTGACGTGATGTCCTCTATTATGCCTCCTATGCTTGTCCATGACTCCACATACCTCTCCTTGGTCCTTTCCCATGTTCCTAAGCACAATTAAATCACTTGCATTAGGTAGCGATCTATTCTCGATAATATATAACCCTATGAGCAATTCACTGGTGATTAAGTTGGCAGCACGAGCTCGAGTAATTGGTCCTTGTAATATTGGTTGTGGATCAGTTTGTGTGTGTAGGCGGTTGTATCCAAATTAGGGATGTCCTCATCATCCTCCCCTTCTTGCATTTGAGTCGTCCTCGACTCAAGCTCATCCTCTTCTCCCAAGTATGGTTTCAAATCGCAATGTTAAATGTGGGACTAACCCCAAAATCTCTGAGCGAGTCAAGTTTGTATGCATTATCATTAATCTTTTCTAACACTTTGAAAGGACCATCATTTCGAGGCATCAATTTTGACTTTCTCAATTCAGGGAACTTATCTTTTCTCAAGTGCAACCAAACAAGATCTCTGGTTCAAAAGTTAAATGTTTTCTCCTTGACTACCAGCAAGTTTATATTTAGCATTCATGCGCTCTATATTCTCCTTAGTTATCTCATGCATTTTTAAAATCAATTCAAACGTTGGTTAGCATCAAAGTTCAATTTATCCAGAAGATGGAATAGGCATTAAATCAATAGGAGCACGAGGCACAAAACCATAAACAACTTCAAAGGGCATATCTTTGTAGTAGAATGCAATGAGCGATTATAAGAAAACTCAATATGAGGCAAGCATTCTTCCCACAATTTTAAGTTCTTTTCAACACCGCCTAAGCATTGTAGATAAAGTTCTATTCACAACTTGTTTGTCCATCGGTTTGGGGATGACAAGTAGTAGAAAATAACATTTAGTCCCCAATTTAGCCCATAAAGTTCTCCAAAAGTGGCTAAGGAATTTAGCATCACGATCTAAAACTATAGTATTAGGCACACCATGCAATCGAACAACTTCACGAAAGAATAAATCAGCAATATTGGCAGCATCATTGCTCTTATGACATGGTATAAAGTGAGCCATCTTAGAAAATCTATCAACAACCACGAATATACTATCGCTCCCCTTCTTTGTTCTAGGCAATCCTAAAACAAAGTCCATCGAAATATCTTCCCACGGGCGCTAGGAGCTGGTAGAGGCATGTATAAACCATGAGGATTAAGTCGTGACTTAGCTCTTTGACATGTAGTGCAGGCGAGCAACGTAACGCTCGGCGTCTCGTCTCATCTTTGGCCAAAAGAAATGATCGGCAAGTATATCCTCCGTTTTCTTCACGCCAAAGTGTCCCATCGGCCCGCCTCCATGTGCTTCTGTAACAACAACAAACGACGGAGCTAGCTGGAATGCATAGCTTATTAGCTCTAAACACAAACCCGTCATTAATGACAAATTTGTTCCACATTTTCCTTCTTTACAATTCAACAATATATCTGTAAAATCAGCATCATGCACATATTGCTCTTTAATAGTCTCAATCCAAAAATTTTGAAGTCAAGTTGTGAAAGCATGGTATATCTCTAGACAAAGCATCAACAATAACATTCTATTTTCCCTTCTTGTGTTTTATGACATAAGGAAAAGACTCAATAAATTCAACCCACTTTGCATGTCTACGGTTCAATTTACTTTGACTTCGAATATGCTTTAAAGATTCGTGATCAGAATGTATAACAAATTCTTTGGGCCATAAATAATGTTGCCATGTTTCCAAAGTTCGAAATAGTGCATATAATTCCTTATCATAAGTAGAATAGTTCAAACTAGGCCCACTCAATTTCTTATCTTTCAATGTGGTGAAGGCGTTCTCCTGTGCGGCGCTCCAAACAAATGACACATCCTTCTTGGTGAGCTCATTCAATGGTGCAGCGATGGTGCTGAAATCTTTCACGAAGCGGCGGTAGAATCCAGCAAGTCCTAAAAAGCTTCGTACCTGTGTGACCGTGTTAGGAGTCGGCCAACTCTGTATTGCTTCAATCTTGGCTTGATCAACTTCAATTCCCTGTGGAGTAACAACATATCCAAGAAACGCGACTCGATCGGTGCAAAAGGTGCACTTCTCAAGGTTACCAAATAAACGTGCATCACGTAAGGCGTTAAAAACAGCACGTAAATGGTCAAGATGTTCCTCTAAGGATTTGCTATATATCAATATATCATCAAAATAAACCACCACAAATCTACCAATGAAAGCACGCAAAACCTCGTTCATTAGTCTCATGAAAGTGCTAGGTGCATTAGTTAATCCAAAGGCATTACTAACCACTCATATAACCGAACTTAGTTTTAAATCTGTTTTCCATTCATCGCTTAATTTCATGCGAATTTGGTGATATCCACTCGCAAATCAACCTTGAGAAAACAACGAGCCACTCAATTCATCAAGCATATCATCTAATCTAGGAATAGGATGACGATACCTAATGGTGATATTATTGATTGCTCTACAATCTACACACATGCGCCATGATCCATCTTTCTTAGGCACTAAAATGGCCAGAACAAGCACAAGGACTAAGAGATTCACACACATACCCTTTAGCAAGCAATTCTTGTACTTGGCGCTGAATTTCTTTAGTTTCTTACGGATTGGTCCTATATGGTGCGCGTGTTGAAGCGTGATGCGTAGGGAATTAAATCAATTTGATGCTCAATCCCTCGAAGTGGTGGCAACCCGGTGGTATGTCCTTGGAAAGACATCGTTGTACTCTGCAAAATGTTAGTGACGGGAGGCAAAGAAGAAGGTGTATTCTCAAATGAAAACAAAGCTTCTTTGCAAACTAATGCATAGCAAATAGAATTACTAGCATCGATTCAGTCATATCAGTTTGGTAGCAAGAAAACTAGCACCTTTCAATTTAATTTCTTTATTCTTCACATGAGTAGATTTAGGCTCTTTCTTTTTATGTTCTGAAGTTCTTTTGCTACAATCGATTTTCGCTCTTAGCATTCTCCTGATTCTTCTCTCTACTAGCTCTAGTAAGTTCATCTTTAACAATTTGTTCAGGAGTCATAGGATGCATCACAATTTTCTTTCCCTTGAACATGAGAGAGTATTGATTATTCCTACCATGATGCACACAATCAATATCGTATTGCCAAGGTCGTCCTAATAACAATGAACAAGCTTGCATAGGAACAACATCGCAATCAACATAATCATGGTATGAACCCATAGAAAAGTTTACTCTCACCATTCGTGTTACCTTCAACTTACCACTGTTGTTGAACCATTGAATATGGTATGGGTGGGGATGAGGGTTGGTCGGCAAAGCAAGCTTCTCCACCATATCCATACTCGCCAAATTGTTGCAACTCCCACCATCAATAATTATGCGAATCGAGCGTTCCTTGGCAACGCCCTTGATTTAAAACAAATTATGGCGTTGATTTTGCTCGGCCACGAAAACTTAAGCACTTAGTGCGCGTTGCACTATAATGCTCAAATACTTGTCGGCATCTTCGGCGCCAACATGTTCCTCCTCATGATCAGATTCGTCATCAAGTCTGCGGTCGATTGCAAGCATAGCATATGTTTCATCATCAAAATCACTAGCAGAGGAATACCCACCATCATCGCGTATGATCAGTACGCGCTTGTTTGGACAATCCCGCATGATGTGTCCATAGCCTTTGCACCGATGGCATTGAATATCCTTAGTTCGTCCTGTCGAAGCAACTGAAGATGAAGTTTTTGTAGATGCTTGTGGTGCTGATTTGGTTGCTTCAGAAACTTGTGGTGCTGAGTTTGAAGTAGCGGGGCGCGGCTTGTTGTTGAAAGGTGGCGGTGGGGGTGCACTGATAGCCGGGGTAGTAGATGTGCGTGGTGTCCATGAGTTTGTGCGACCTGCAGAAGAGTTAGATCGTATCCTCGTCTGGCGTCCCTGCACTTCACGTTCAGCTTTGCAAGCAAGATGAAACAATCTAGTAATGGAGTTGTAATCTTTATAGTCAAGGATGTCTTGAATTTCTCGATTCAACCCTCCCAAAAACCTAGCCATTGATGCCTCCTCATTCTCATCTAAACCACAACGCAACATACCAATTTGTATTTCTTGATAGTAGTCTTCCACAGACCTTGTACCTTGTCGTAAGCGTTGCAATTTATTTAACAAATCACGAGCATAATATGAGGAACAAATCGATGCCGCATAAGCAATTTTAAAGCCTCCCAAGCTGTTAGGTATGTTATTGGGATGTTGGCGGCAATGTTCTTTCCACCAAATAGAAGCAAAATCGGTAAATTCACTAGTAGCACCCTAACTCGTCTAATCTCAGAACTTCATGGCAAGCAAATTTTTGATCAACGACTAGTTCCCAATTAAGATAACCATCGGATCATATTTACCATTAAAAGAGGGCATAATGAATTTAACCTTAGCGAAAGAATCATCGTGGTCATGTACCTCACGTCGTGGGGTCTCGTCGCATACCTTGTCGATTAAAACGCATGGCGTCGATGAGCTCGATCGTTGTTATTGTTACCCATGTCATTGGCCTCGGTATCGATCACATAGTCGAATTCATCTTGTCCTCTACCACCGGGACAGCGGGGAACACCGGTGGATGCATGGGCCATCTCATCAAGGCGCGCCATAATACTGTCAAAGAAGTGTTAGTGAGGCCTTGCGCTCTCTCCATCGCGGCGGCGTGGCGTTTGCCTCAATTTGGGCGCCTCAAGTTGAGCAAGTCGCTCATTCGTGACCACGACATCTTCCTCAAGACCCTCCGTCACGAAGGTTCATGAGCGTCGGAAATGTTATGCGATTCCCTTCGTGCGAGGAGTATGAGATGTATCCTCATCCAGATGCTCCACCGATCCTGCCATTGTTAGCAAATCACAAGTATATGTCCCTAGCAACTACTAGGATGTGGTGGTTCAAAAGTCGCTCGCCTCAAGCCTTCTATCAATTCTTACCAATTCTTACCAAGCAAGCAGGGGTGATCGGCAGCAGCGGTGTCAATGTATCTCGAAGATTGGATGGAGCGATTGCGGTGAAGATCGATGCATGCGGTTGTAGAAAAGGTGTAGGCTGGAAGGCTCAAGTATGGTAGCAATGGATTAGCAACTATCAAATCGAAGAATGCAAGTGAAAAATCGTTCAACGCCGGTTAGTCTTTGGTCCTAGGCTAGATCGGACTAGAGACGCGAGCCTAGAACACAAGCGAAAGCCTGTGTGAGCTAGAGAACGTGGCACACGAGTTCGGAGGCTCGAAAAAGGATGCCGTCTGCATGGGAACCTTAGAATCACTTGGAGGGACTCTTTCAATTTTGAGCGAATTAGAAACTTGATTTTTCTCGGTTTGCGGGCGTTTTAGGCCCTAAGCGACCTTTTTGGGTCGAAGTTGCTTGCGCGTGTGCGCGATGGCTTCGCGGATCTAAAATCCCAATTTCCCAGGCTTCTTCTTTTTGCGTCTACTCAATCGGAGTCGTATGCAAAAGTTGTGTTTTTTTCTTTTTGTTCTTTTTTTATCGCGTTCGAAGTCAAATGAATCTCGAGTTTCCTTACGCGTACGAAAATTAACCTCTTTTTCTCTCTCTTTTTTGTCACAAAGCTAAACGAGCTTTTGTTTTTGGTTAGGGTTTTCCTTGGAGTGGAGGCGGCGGGAGGATTGTAGCTTGCGCGACGGAGGATGGTGGCCACGAAGGATGCGGCAATGGATGGCGTAGCGGTGGTCGTGGTAATGGCCACAGTGGTGGAGGCGGGCGATTGAACCCAACCACAACGGTGCGAGCAAGCGTGGCGAACTCGAAACTCTAAAGGAACTAGACACTAAGACCAAAGAAAGGACACGGCGATGCAATCGAAAGTTCAACAATGCAATGCCTTGAAAAGAAAGATGCAATGGCGCAATTGGTCTTGGGCGGATAGGTGATCTAATCCTATAGTTTTTCTTGGCTTTTTCGGACTTTCGAAATAAACAACCTAACTACGAAAAGCGATAAAATTCTCACCGAGCAACCTTGGGCTCGATACCACTTGATGGAGGCGAGGTGCGATCTTTCGATGAGATTGATAACTATCGATTTTGGGTGGAGGTGACTCGCGATCCGACTACAACCGTCGACGGCGCTTGCGCCTTTAGCAATCGTTGAACTAACTCGAGGCGTTATTGGCCGTGATGGGCGCGATCAACTCGAACACGAGGTTCAATTCCTGCGAGCAATCGAAGAACTAGCAAGAATAAGATGTATACAATCGATATTGCGAATAAAATTGTAGTATAGATGGTATTGAAAACAAAAGTGGGATCCAGAAAGTTGTCTTGACATGTGATCGTCAGACACAAGCGAAGAGCAGTTTGCACAATGGCTAAACCTAAATTCAACGAAATCAGAGTTCTAGCCGGGGACGGTGGCTCCTATATGGGAAGACGACCGGGGTGGCGGCGAGAAGTGGGCCTTACGCCCTAGGGTTACAAGGCCCATGGGCCCAAGAGGAGGTGGCGCAGACACCCTTTTGACTCGGTAAAAAAATAGACGTGGATTGTTTTGTTTATTGTGGTCAGCTCGGTTGGAATTTGAAGCTGAGGTTGGATCCATTGGAAAGTAGACTTGATAAGCTTTCAATGAAGTCCAAGAACATCCCAAGCGGAGTCCGTATGAAGAAGTTCTACCGTTTGAACTTAGTGTTGTCGCAGGCAGTCCGAACTCGAATTCAGAACAGGCCCAACTCGAACTCTTGCTTGGCTCGGACCCAAAGTGACGTGATGTCCTCCATTATGCCTCCTATGCTTGTCCATGACTCCACATACATCTCCTTGGTCCTTTCCCATGTTCCTAAGCACAATTAAATCACTTGCATTGGGTAGCGATCTATTCTCGATAATATATAACCCTATGAGCGAATTCACACGGTGATTAAGTTGGCGAAACACGAGCTCGAGTAATTGGTCCTTGTAATATTGGTTGTGGATCAGCTGTGTGTGTAGGCGCGGTTGTATCCAAATTAGGGATGTCCTCATCAGATCCCCTTTTTCCCCACTGCCCTAGCACCACCCCAACGATCTTCACGAGACGCAGAAGCCATGAGTCCTGAAGATCCGGAGTAGGAGCCCGAAGGCAAGGGGAGAAGAAGCCAGAAGAGGAGACGGCTGGGAACTTGAGGAGCCCGAAGGCAATAAGAGGAGCCAGAAGAGAAGGCAGCCGGGGACCCCCTCAAGCCGACCACCAGCCTGCAGCATCCAACTAAGAAAGAGACAACGAAAGCAGCCCCAACCTTTTTTCAGAATAGAACGGACCACCGATTTGTCAGGTAGCCAACCTTTACCCCACCATTGTCGGGCTAAATCGGGAGTAGATCTTTCCCAAGCTTTTTGTTGTCATCCAGCCATTTCTAGGCATCTCAAGTACTCCATGCACATCAACCTTTCCTAAGCATTTAGCCATCAGTTCTTTGCATCACAGAGTAGCGGATCTTTGGATAATAGAGCAATAGAGGAAGAAGGGATCAAGGGAAGTAGAGAAGCTTGTTGTACCGCAGTAGATCTGAGTAGCAGCCTCATCCCCATCTTGCTTCTTGCGATTTTCCTCCATGCATGCACAGACCTGCATTCATGCATCATTAGCAGTGTCAGATCTGAAAACCCCCCACTAGCATAGCAGGATCTGGTCACTAGATGAACATCGGCACCCAAAGTCTGGTTCTTGCTCAACCATAAAGGCCTCAACAGCAAGAAGTAGTAGTAGCAGTAGCAGTAGCAGTAGAGAGAGAGGGATAGAGGGAGAAGAGCGAGCCGGGCGCCGGAGGCCCAAGGCCGGGTCGACAGCCACCAAGGGAGGCGGCGCCGAGCCGAGCTAAGCAGCCGGCCGGGTGAAACCATGAGAGAAACCAGGCCACGAGATACCAGGAGGAAGAGGTAGAACCGGGAGGAGGGAGATCTAGGAATGGGAGAGCAGGTAGGGGGCGTCGGGGGAGAGGAGCCGTGGTGGTGAGCCCGCAGGTCGGCAGTGGCGGCGCCTGGAGCCGAGTTGGCCGAAAGGGGAAGAAGAACTGAGAGCCCTGTGGAGGAGTTGTAGTGGGGAGTAGAGGAAGAGGATGGGGAGAGAGCGGCGCACAGGAGTCTTGTGAGTGAGGAGATGAGAAGGAAGTTGGGGAGTTAGTAGGAATAGGATTAGGGTTAGGGGATTAGATTAGGGGTTAAGGTTTTGGTTGAGCATTGCATTTTCAGAGAATAGAGTCATCTGTCTTTAGACTTTTCAACATGTTTGATTTAGTAATTTTATGCATTAAGTCAGATCTGAAATAAAAAGAATTGATGATTGCTAGCTGGTTAGATGTTCAACTAAAGAGCTGAATAGCCTTGGCTTTCTTTAGTAGCAGGATCGCCTTCGGGCATGCCAGGTAGATCATCAAACAGCCACCTTGGGGAGTGCTAACTTAGTAGGAACCGAAAAATATTGCTAAACTAAAATTTGGCTAACACAATAGAAGTTACTAATCTATGTATGTATGGTATCACTCAAACTCAACTAAGTATTTGTTTATATATTATTCGTTCTACCACATTGCTACAGAAGAAGAGACCACGCAGATTGGAGTACCTGATACTGATCTCATCGGCACCGACTATTTCTACTACTACGAAGGCAAGCTATCCTTTGAACAGGAATATAGTTATGTTAAATGTAAACTGTATCCTGCTTTACTGTAAATATATGTATTGCATCAAAATTATGTTTCAAAATCAAATCAGATGAAAGATATGAGAAAGATGATAAAGAGATGAGAAAGATAATTATATGGCTGGTAAAGGGGGCCCGTGGCATGTAGAGATGATGGCAAGAGGTGGGACCCTTTACATAGGGCTAAAATATAAGGACCAACAAACTCTCACCGGATAAGAGGCTGTAAATTAAGTACCAACCATTTTTCCGTTGCAACGGGCAAAAAATGCTACTCTGTTACGTGATTACTTTCTCCACAACGGGTAAGTATTATATGTGAGTGTGATGGAGGAACCCAGAGCCGGTAGAGAGTTCGGGAGTGGGTGATCCAAGACGCTATAGTGCTAAGGTGGAGTGTTGGGTGCGGGGAGGCCGGCCCAACCAACATTACTGAAACTCGGTGGGTGATTAGGCCAGTATCGTGGCAAGGTCAACACCGACAGAAGGTAATGGGTGGAGACTTAATCACGTAACCTGAAAAACGTTCTGTATTCTGATCTCGAACCCGCATCAAAGGAAATGTAGGGAACCCAGTTAAGTAAGGATCATAATAGCTGTGGGTAAAGTGGTACAAGCCTGCGCAGTGCTAAATAAAATCATGAATTCATGCTTGCTCCTGGATTGGAACTTACGGGAACCACTGGGGGTCTATCTTCTATTCGTGTGACAAGTAGTCTTTTCAGTGTTAAAATTTGCCACCTAAAGATTTGAATGAGTTAATTTATTTTCCAGAAAGAGATGACTAGAAATTGTGATAATGAGCAGAGATGGCATACAATGCATTTTTGCTATTAATGCTTGCTGAGTACATTCGTGTACTCAACTTTGTTATTATTCTCCTTTGTTAGATCCTAGTCCGGCCGGGGATTACCCCGAGTGGGATGAAGGGCATGCAGGTACTGAGGAGATCGCAGGGGGCGAAGATCCTTACCATGAGGAGCAGGGTGAGGTGGATGCCCTATTTGGCACTTGGGAGGAGTAGGCGGCCAGTAGAGTCGGGTAGGCAAGCTAGGGGGCGAGATCCTATTTTGCTATTGTAAAATACTAAGTGTAATGTAAGATTGTAGCTTTGCGTGGCTAATGTTGTAATAAAGTTGTACAGTTTTTATCTATTGTTCTGCTGCGCTGACTCTGGTAAAGGCTTGCTATTCGTCGGAGCGGTGTTCTACCGGGCAGACGAATAGTAATCCGTATGCCTAAGTGTGATTACCCCTGGGTAATGACACTGGGGCGCCACAAGAAACAAAGACAAATGTTTACCGGAGAGCCCATTAAGACGTCGTGTTGGTGGAGGAGCATGTTGGTGTTGTCTAGATCCTCGAGCCACGCCTTCCAAGCCACCAGCCATGCCGCTGATAGATCGGACATGTCCCACCATGATGAGAGTGTCTGCCGGTAGCCCTCTGCTCATTGGGTCGCCGCCCTTAATGCACGAACGCACTCGTTGGGGGTGAATAGCAAGGAACATGACGAGGACGATGAGGATGAGCATGGAGCCGCCAGGAGGGTCACCATGCCTTCTCGCAGCCGGCGGCCACATAGGAGGCAGACCCCACCAGCAACAGGCGGGGTTGCAGTGGCCGCCGGGACTTCACGGCGACGCCATGCTCCTCACGCTACCGCTCCGCTCCCTCATCATGACCCGCTACGCCAAACACCATCACGTCGCGTAGCCCCACATCACTCCGCTCCGCCACACTTGCTATTAGGGCGCGCCGTAGCCTCATCATACCGCCCCGACACGCCACCCCCTCATCGTATAGCCCGGCCAAACCGCCATATCCAATTACTCTCTCAACCCTAGTCCTACCAGACTCCGAACCAATGTAATGGCGTATCAAAAGGTAATAGGAATGGGCCAGGCCAATTCTGGGCCAGCGGCTAGACCTTCTAAGCGTGAAAAAAGCCCACTGCAATAGCGAAAATTACTCCAGTGTCATGTCTTCTTTTACAATTTTATCCCTCTCCATATTATACTGCACATACTACCGAGGAAAGTATAACTAAATCCTAACTAATATGATTCATTTGAACGACCCATATTAATTTAAATATACCGTAAAAGAGCTCTAAAAGAAAGCAAAATTACCTAGTAGCACATCGCAAAATCGTAGATTTGCTCCATGTTGAAAGATCTAGACCCGCCATTATGTGGTAATGGAGTTTTGGTGATTAATGATAAATCTAATTGGGAGACTAACACTTTTATTGATATACATGTTGTGTAGTCTTATTTGGATATAAAGGTGAAAATCATGAAGGCATGCAAGTGATTAATGACAAATGCACTTGTGAGACTAACACTCCTATTGTTATATCAAGTTTAGTCTCAGCTTGGATATAAAAGCAAAAATCCAAACAGGTATGTATTCATTAATGACAAATCTATTTGTGAGACTAACAATTCTATTGATTATTTATTGCTTAGTCTCGTTTGGATATAAAGATGAAAAATACAAGAGGTATGCATTCTACTTCCTCTTATTATATCTTGTTGTATTCATCGGATCCAAAATATAGGTTAAACTCCACCAAAAAGGTTAACTTGGATATGTGCATATGTTTCCATTACACATTTGTGTATGCACACATTTAGGGGGAGTTCATTCTATATTTTGATGTTTCATTAGTATTGATCCATATTCTCTTTCCACATATATTAAAGATCTTTACTTTGAAACATATCCTTGAATATATTTAACTTGTGTAGTTAGTATATTCATATGAGTATATGAGAACATATGAAACTTGTGTAGTTCATGGATGTTCATATATCCTTGAATATATTTAACTCACATGTAGTTAATATATTCATATGAGTATATACAACTTGTGTAGTTTGTATACACTCATATTTGGTATATATAACTTGTGTAGTTCATATATACTTGTATGTGAGCATATGAGACTTATGCAGTTCATATATGCTCATATATCCTTGAATATATCTAACTTGTGTAGTTAATATATTCATGTGAGTATATACAACTTGTGTAGTTTATATACACTCATATTCAAGATATACAACTTGTGTAGTTCAGATATACTTGTAGTATATATAACTTGTGTAGTTTATATATACTCATGGCCTTGTTGTTTCATTGGTATTGATCCTTGTGATCTACTTTGAAACATAACTCTTGAGTATATATATAACCGTGTTTATATATACTCATATCAATTACATTCAATTATTTGAAATTGTGTTGTGGGACTAACATGTGTGCTAAGATGTTTCAAGGCTTAGTCCGGAGTTTGAGTGATGACATAAAAGGAAATGCAAAGGTGATAAAAGATCGACATGACTCAAGACAAAGGAGTCATGCCTTGCATTTCAAAAGCTTCGGAAGAAGTTCGGTGGAAATCGGTATGACCGCATTTGGTAGCGGTACTACCGATGTGCGGTAGTACCGGAGTTCATGTGGCGAACTACGCAACGTATGACCGCAAATATGTTGGCGGAACTACATAACCCTTTATTCCGTTTGTTAGTTGGCGGTATGTAAATTCGGAGAAGGTGTTTTTCTGTATTTCTCGAGCCTCGGAAATCGGTAGTACCGCATCGAAACGGTACTCTGGGAGAGCGGTATACGGATGCTAGTTGGCGGTAATACCGCACCTTCGATAATGGCTTGTTCAAAAGCATTTATGCGGTATATCTTGGTAATTAATGTTAATGACATTGTGGGACTAACATTTTACATGAGTTGGATGAATAGGTTATGTTCGGGGTGATGAAGACTTTAGATGGCATCATGAGTTGATCGTCATCAAGTCAAGGTTCAAGGAGATGATGCATCATGTGTTGATGCATATCAAGATCTCGAAGAAGAGATGATCATGAGTTGATCATCAAGTCAAGAGAAGACTCATCATATGTTGATTGAGGTCAAGTAAAGGATGCATCATGGGTTGATGCATATCAAGACGATGACCCGGACTTGAAGTGAAGATGTGCGTCATCAACCTTCAAGAAGATGCTCAAGGCAAATGTATGACTAGCTAGGGCTAAGGATGTGTTCCTAGTCTTTTACCGGTCTTGGTGTTTGGTTGGAAGACCGGATTGCTAGTATAGGTTGCCGTACTATTAAGAGGGGTCTTGTCTAATAGCTTGAGTCTCATCATGTGTTGATAGCTCAATCTTGCTTGCTCTAGCTCACCGTGGCATGATGCTATTATTTGCGAATGTGTTTTGCAAATACTCGAGGCTCATGCGTCTAATCCTTGTAGCATGTGACTATACTTTGCAAATGTGTTTTGCAAACGGTTGAAGTCCATGTACCTACTCCTTGTGGTATGATCTATGTTTGCAAATGTGTTTTGCAAATGGTTAAGATTCATGTGTATTCCCTTGACATGGTCTAAGATTGCTTGTTGCTATTTCTTTGGACTTAGACCATGGTAGTGGCTCTTTTGAGTTGTGATTTTTGATTTGATCAAATGTGTTTGAGATCAATCAAATAGGTGGGTTGTGTAGCCCTCTGAATAAGCTTTCAATAGAGTCCAAGATCACTCAATTCCGACATCGGAGTCAAAAGTTATGACCTTTTTAGCGAGTGTCATCTGTACTGAAAATCGGGTTGCGGTAGTACCGCCCGTATAACTGCGGTAGTACCGCGGAGCGGTAGTACCGCCCTTATAACAGCGGTAGTACCGTAGAACGGTAGTACCGCCCCTTGTGAGTGCGGTACGACCGCAAAAGGCTGTAATGGCTAGTTTTTGGTATTTGTCTCCAACGGCTAGTTTTTGGTGTGGGGCTATAAATACCCACTTGGCGGTTGAGAGGCAACCTTTGGCATCCCATTGAGTTCCTTTGAGCTAAGAGCAAGCCCTTTACTCCCATTTGTGCATATGTTGCACTTAGTGAGGTTTGAGACAGCACAGACTCACAAAAGTGAGGCCCCTCAAGCTCACCTTCTTCATCCGCAACAAATACATTTATGCAAGATAACTGAGTACACAAAGGTACTCGCAAGACTGACGTGTGGAATAGCAGACCTATTCATAAACTACATGCAAGCTTATTTAGGTGGAGGTTGTATGTGTCATTTGCATAAAGCCAACTTTATTTGCAATAATGTAATACATTTAAAAGTAAGTTTGCAAATCTATTTTGTTGTCAAAATAACAACGGAATAAAGATGCATACAAGTAACCACCTGGAAGTGACTATCCCAATAGTCACCACAACATAGCACGAATCCTCGATTCGTACCACCCATCAAGTTTTAATTAAAAGGTTGTAGTCTAACTCTTGAAAGACCTTGCCAAGCGTGTCCATAACCTAGGATGAGGTTATTCGAATAGTTTTAACCCTACAGGGGTGTACCAATGTACCCACACTTCGCATCGCCTTTAAGCCAAAAGCACACTTAGAAGGTATGCCATACGACTAAGTCCTACGAGACGCTTTCCAATATTGTGTATTAACTACGAGCCGCTCGTATGGATACAAACTCATACGCTTACATTGCAAGCGAAAGACAACCACCCGTTATGGAAACCTTCGGACACTACAATGCTCCCACCTCCATCCTCCCGCGACTCCTGCGACCGGAGCCAATACACGCCAAAGTACTAAGTCAAGAGAGGTCACATACCCTCTAGTGTGGTTAGCACGCTAAAATGCTTGGTTTAGTGTAACAAGATGTTCGGTCCTTGTTGACCCGGGCACCATTCCAGTCACACCCGAAAATCACACCATCTTACCATTGTGCTCAAGTCTAAATCATTTTGTTTTTCAGTTTTAGTTTTCATAAGTAGACATGGCACAAGGTGTAAATCATAATCATAATAAGTTTTGTGTGATCAAGGTTATCGACAAGTCGATAATCGCCCATTTCTACCGAAGCTAAGCATGGCTAAGCAATTAATTCGCAAACTACTAAGTGACAAGAGCTCATCCACGAACTCTAATCACAACAATACCTAGGCTCATGGTAGTAGAGAATAATCATTTGTTCAAGGAAATGCATCTACTAGGCCAACTGTCGACAATAGTTAAAACAAGATAGCAATGCATACATAGAAGTTGTAAAACAACATAAATACTTAAAATACTGGGATTAACATGATCAAACTGCTTGCCTTGCTGGATTTGTTCTTGCTGCAGAGGGGAGTGCTCAGGTTCAATAAATTCTTCGGAACCTAACGCGAAAAGGCGATAAAAACCGATAAGAACGAAGAACACCAAAAGGAACTCAACAGCAAAGAACATCCAAATCCAAT
The DNA here is from genome assembly GCA_036346255.1 of Ampelocalamus luodianensis. Lineage (NCBI taxonomy): Eukaryota > Viridiplantae > Streptophyta > Magnoliopsida > Poales > Poaceae > Ampelocalamus > Ampelocalamus luodianensis. Next base: position 279,627 of record CM070632.1, on the reverse strand, counting down.
GAAACTTCTACAGCAGCTAGAGGTTGATTTTAGACAATTTTAGAAACAAGAATCACTTCATTTGGATTAAGCATGAAAAAGTTATGCCCTAAACAATTTTGCTCAGCCTGGAAAATCATAATTAAATTAATTAGGGTTACTGTTCATAGCGAAAATTTCCAGAACTATCTAGGGTCTGAAATTTTTATGGTAGGTAGATAATAGTATTCTAACAACAGCAAAACTGAGTTTGCATAAATTGGAGTTATAATGAATTAGTTATGATTTTTCTAAGCTCTAAACCTAGCATATATCATTTTTCAGGAACATGAATAAAGACAAAGCCTAGTCCATATTAAAGCATGTCTATAGACAAATTTTACCAAGTTGAGTTTGCTCAGTTTGCAACTACAGAAAGGAAGTTATGCATTTTCCAAATTTTCAATGAATTTCTAGGCATCATTTTTCCCTAAACAAGATCATGTAGTTAAAATCATTTTCTGCTACATGACAGGGCCTAATTTCATTCTCAGATTGAAGTTCATACTATAACAAAGCTACAGCAACTGGAATCATTCAAAAAGGAATTAAAATGACAAAGTTATGGACTTTTGAACTTTGAAACATAAAAAGACTTAGAACATTTGAGCTCTCGGGAGGTCCAAACGAACTGAACGAAAAGGAGAGTCGGGCCGTTGATCTTGCATCGCAGGCCACGAACTCGACACACGCCGCACGGAAGACCTCCTCCGCATTGGGGAGGTGCGGACCGTTGAGATCTGCTCCAACGGCCACGACCAGGCGCATGCACGCGCGCACGCAGCAGGAGGTCTCGCGCTACAGAGGTCGTGGACCGTCGATCAAGATCTAGCGGTCCCGAGCACTAGGGAGGTCCTAAGGGTAAACCTACGGAGGAGGTATGAACGGCTAAGATCTCACGAGAGGAGGTCTTTAACGGACACGATCAAGAGAGGAGGTCCCGGGCGACCAAGATTGAGCGAGGAGGTCCTAAGGCTTTTAAATTGAGGAAGGAGGTTCAGCCCGTTAGATCTAAATCTAACGGTTTAGACCGAGGAGGAGGTCCTAAAGCTTCTGGATCTAAAGGATGAGGTCCTAGACGGTCAAGATCTCAGGAGGGAGGTCTTGATCGGCTGGGATAACGCGAGGAGGTCTTGGACGGCCAAGATCTACTCGGGGAGGTCCTAAGCGATAGGGTTTTAATCGGAGGAGATCTGGACGGCTCGGATTGGACCTAGGGAGGTCCTGAATGGTCCAGATCGACGCGGAGGGAGGTCTGAGGGCCAAAGATTTTACAAAATGAGATCTAACGCTCAAATCTAAACCGGGGAGGTCGTGAACGGCTAGGATCGAGCCTAAGAGGTCCTGAGCGGGGGTTTTCTTTGTAAAAGGCCAGGGGTGGCTTTTACAAGGACCCCAGGGTGGTCTGAGGTGGTCTTTGCAAAATGACCAAGGAGGTCTTTGCAAAGAGGACCTCGGTGGAGGTCGGTGGTTTTACAAAGGACCACGAGGAGGTCTTTTGCAAAGAGGACCTCGGAGGAGGTCCGAGAGGGTGGTTTTGATAACACGACCAAGGGTGGTCTTTTTGCAAAGAGGACCTCGGGAGTGGCTCAGAGGTGGTCTTTGCAAAAAGGACCGAGGGAGGTCTTGTGGCCTAATAGGGGTGGTCCTAGCGGCTAGGATCACAACCAGAGGGGAGGTCTTACACTTAAAGGTTTTCACTGAAAGATCTAAAGGTCCGGATCTAAACTTGGGAGGTCTTAGGCGGCGAGATAGCTCTAGGAGGTCTTGGGACTTAGCGGCACGCAAGCGTTTAAGAAGACAAAGATTAATGAGCAACCTCGGACAACATTAATGCCAAACATTAAATCACAGATCATGTCCGAGTACGACACGGCAAAACGCCCGAGCGCCTAAACGAGCTCACCGCCGGCGATGGGGACCTCGCCGGCGCCGACCAAGGGCACCATTAAGCTCATAAAAGCACTGCGGGCCTCATCGGGCTAACTCTCGACTCGCGGCGATGGCTCGAACGCCAATGGCCGGAGAGGTGGGAATAAGGTTTTCACAAACCGACAAAACCTAGAAGGCTTGCTACGCTCTAATCTAGCTAAACCTAGAGCTCAAAAAGGCTAAAGAGGACTCACCAGGGCCACAGTGAGGTCCAAAAGAGCTCGGAGGAGAGGTTGATGCCGAAGGAGGTGCTCCGTGACGAGCTTCACGGAGGTGAGGAAGAAGGCGAGGACGGCCTCGACACAAGTCCCCACAGATCTTCCCTGAAACCAGCAGTTGGAGTTTAGGAAAGATGCCCAAGATGGAATAATTGAACAAGTTGGAAACCAAGTTGGCAATTAAACCGCAGGAGCTCGGTGATCTTGATGAACTTCGAAAAACCAACAATGGTGGTGGTTCTTTGAAGTTTGGTGGAGGGAGAGAAAGACTAAAGGAAACAGGGAGGAGCTCGGGGTCTTAAGAAGACAAAGGAGCAAAGCCATGGGCAGAGGCAAGCTTCGGGTGCACACACCCTGCCATGGACTTGCTAGATGTGACAGGAGCTGGTAGGGGCTGACTTCTTTTAGGGCAAAAGGTCTGACACATTAAATGTGTGGCAGAAAGAGACGTTGGGAAGGACCAAAAAGTGACAGGCCACTGCTCCCAACTGCTCTGACCCTGACAAACGCACAGGTGCGGAAAACCATGATGACCAGACCTCCAGGAGGTCGTGGGGAAGAGAAACAGAGCCGAGGGGGAGGTCCTGGACGTCCCAGATGTGCTCGGGGAGGTCCTGGACGTCCCAGATCACCCGAGGTGGGGAGGTCTTGCGCGGGCGAGGAGGTCCTGGGAGGCTCCTCGGATCAGAGGGAGGTCGTGAGCATTGGATTGAGATCCAATGGCTCAGCTTGCGCGCGCAAAAGCTTGAGCCCGGGTGCGGCGCTGGCGACGTGGTCCAACCAAGTCGGTTGAGTTGGGCTCGGGTCCGAGCCCGAGTTTGACTCAATCTAGATTTGAATTTTCTGGTATTAGAGGAAAGCTGACATTCGGAGAATTGTTTGAGGTAGCAAACGAACTCCAAAATTTATGAAATTTTTACAGGAGCTTGCTAGCTCAAACGAGGACCTAGCATAAAATTTTCAGAGGCTTTGGTGCTGTGGATTTCCCTCCAAAAATTTAACAAGGTACTGGTCCAAGGTTTGATCGGATGGTAAATCCTATTGCATGTGTTGCATTAGGTGGTGGATTTAGTATCCACGAGAGCTTTGACACTTGATTGGTTCAAGTGAAAGTTGGAGACTTGTTACTCTTGGTGTTTGCCGACACCTAGACGGCGTGGGCGTCGTGGTCCGGTGATCTTCTCAAGTGAAGCTTGTGAGAAGGCCGGTGTTTGTGAGTGGCTTGGTGCTCGCCATCTCCGGAGTGGAGTAAGAGCAACCCTAGTGGAGCGAGGTGTTGATACCTCGGAGGAAGGCTTAATTTGTGGAGCCGGCCTAATTGGTTTGGGTTTCCCTCAACGTGGATTATGGGAGACCGGCAAGTCTCCGACCACCACGGTAAAACATCGATGTATCTTTGTGGTGTGATCTCTATTGCCTTACTATTGTATTTACATTCATTGTGTATGAATGCTTGCTTTACATTGTGCAATTTATATACCTTGTATTAAATTGCTTATTCATTGTGTATGAATGCTTGCCATGCTATGTGCTATTTACACTGCTTAAATTGAATTGCTTACAAGTCCATGTTTGATTGATTATTATCAATAGACTTGTATTGTTGGTGCACTTAGTTGAACCTAGTTGATTTAGGCTTTAATTGTGCAAAACCGTATTTGTATTAGCTTCCGCATTAAAAATCGGTTTTAGCGTATAGAAGTTTTAAAACGCCTATTCACCCCCCTCTAGTCGGCCTCCTCGATCTTACACATGTCACTTGCAATAATATGGCTCTTTCCCTCTTTCCATCGAGGCTTATTCTGTCTCCACCCTATCTCGCCCACCGAAGCTGGAAGGCGGTGGCTGTAAATGCCAAATTGCCCACCCCGTCGCCTCTTTGTCTCCCCATCTCACGTACCTCTTCTCTTCTTCCTGTCTGCAGCCACCGTACCTCCTTGATCCCGTTGGAAGCAGCAAGCAGGTGGGCGGCCGCCATCACCAGATCTAAGACAGCGGCGAGAAGCGCGTGTAGAGGGGCGGGGTTCCAGGCTTACGGGAGGCGGCGTGCGTGAGCAGTAGGGCTGTTCATTTCGAAACCGAACCAAAAAAACCGCACCGAAAAAACCGAACCGTACCGATCAACTCGGTTTGACCGGTATTCGGTATTCGGTACGGTTTTCGGAAATCAGGGTTTCTGGTATTTCGGTTTTTTCGGTAAACACCGGCCGAAAACCGAAAAAAACCGAAATACCGTTTTGTTCTACGCACGACCGCACGTAGCGCCGTCGCTCGGGAGGCCCATCTCAGAGTCAAGCAGCCCATTGGGCATTGCCGCATGGCACCAGCCACAGTCAGCCACCCCACCACCAGGCAGTCAGGCACTTGGAGGCTTGGAGGAGCCTTGGAGGCATTTCTTCCCCAATCGGCAAACCCTAACAGCCTAAGTGCCTAACATCTGCATCTGCCATCTGGTCACTCTGGTGCCTGAGTGGAGTGGAGCGGCGAGCCGGCGACTGGAGTGGGGTGGCGCGACTGGAGTGGCGGCGAGCGGCGACTGGAGCGGCGGCTCTCTAACTCTCCCTCTGCCTCAGCGCCTCCGCCCTCCGGCCTCCGCGCCTCCACCCTCCGCCTCGCGCCTCGTGCTCTGCGGTTGCCTCCAGCGCCGGCCGCGGCGCGCTGCGCCCTCGCCCTCCTGCCATCCTGCGTCCTGCCCTCCACCTCCACGGACCACCGCGAGACCGCGACGGCGCCCTGGCCTCCCCCCGTTCCAAGGTAACTCACTAACTCCACCTATGAGGCTTCGACCTCCCCCACTCCCCCAGTCCCCCTGCATGGTTTGATCTGTGATGAATCATTGATGCCTTGATGGTTGATGCGGTGCATGAGCCCTGATGGAGTGATGATTGTTGGATTTTACCAGATCGAGGGATTTAGGGTTGCACACTTGCATTGGAAGTCTGGAATTGGCCATTGGGCAACTGGGAGTTAAGTTTGAATCGAAGACAATTTTTACCAACAACGGAGTCAATAGGATCGTGCAGTGTAAATTTCTTTGTCATTCTTTCACTGTCAATTGCTACTTTGTTTATTGTGATGATGATATGGGATCATATTGTCCACTGTCAATCACTCAATTGCTAATCACTATAATGTAAATTTCAGATGTCTGAATCTGATGATTTAGAGATTCTTCCTGTTGTTGGGTCATTTAATGTGGGCAGTGATGAAGCTGTTGGACCCAATCAAGTCCTGAACACTGGCAAGAAACAAATGAGTTCCAGATCGGAGATATGGAGCCACTTCACACGACTCGAAGATGACCGGAACAAGGCTAAGTGTAACTATTGCTCTCGGGTGCTCAAATGTGATTCGCAAAAGAACGGTACCTCCTCACTGGTCTCTCATGCAAAATGTTGTAAGATGCATCCTGATAGGAGCAAGAATCAAACTCAACTAAGCTACCAACGTAGTGCAGATGGAAGTAGTTGTGTAGTTCCTTGGCAATACAATGCTGAAGAAGTTAGGGCAGCATTTACTCGCATGATAATTATAGATGAGATGCCTTTTATATTTCCAGAAAAAGAAGGTTTTAAGGACTTCATTTCCAAAGCTTGTCCTCGGTTCAAAGTTCCATCTAGGATAACAATGTATAGAGATGTTCTACGCCTTTATGAAGATGAGAAAGCAAAGCTAATGAAATATTTTAAGGATTCTCATCAAACAGTGACTCACGTGAGGATGATGATGATGATGATATCTTCAAACACATGGCTGCTGACATGAAGAAAAAATACGGTAAGTATTGGGGAGATCCTGAGAAGATGAATGATTTAATTTTTATTGCTGCAATGCTTGATCCTAGGTGCAAGCTTTTTCCATTTTTTTGTGTATTTTAACAAGATATCGCCAATTTAGTTATTTATCATTGACTAATCTTACTTTTGTTTAATGTTTATGCAAGGACCAAACAATCTGATTATTTACACGATATTATCAACTCAACATATGGCCAGATTAAAGGTGAAAAGATATGGGTCAAGGCTCTCAAGGCATTCTTAGATCTTTTTAAAGAATACAATAATTTGTACTCTCAAGTTGGAAGCCAATGTGATGGACAAGCTTCATCACAATCACAAACTAGTGGTAGTGGTGCTGACCATTCAAAATCTGATTCTACAAATATAATGAGGTCTTTATACAACAAGAGAATGAAAGTTTCTAGTGGTGGTAAATCTGAATTGGACAAATTCCTTGCTGAAGATACCGAAGATGATGTTAAAGGTTTTGACATTCTCTCTTGGTGGAAATGCAGTTCACCTCGTTTTCCTATCCTTTCACGCATGGCTAGTGATATATTAGCAATCCCCGTATCAACTGTTGCTTCTGAATCAGCTTTTAGTACTAGTGGTTGTGTTCTCGATGATTTTAGAAGCTCTTTGTCTCCATTAACACTCCAATGCTTGATATGTGCACAAGATTGGTTGCGTGGTTCAAAGCGTATAAATGTTGAAGCCGATCTAGCGGATCTGTCTAAATTTGAAGGTACTATAAGTCTAGGCATCATATTTCTATTTATGAGTGTTACAAATGCTCAACTTATTATCTTCTTTTTGTGTCATATTGTCATGTAGGTATCGGGGAGATGGTCCAAGATGACGATGTGGAAGATATTCCAACAGCAAGTGTCTTCTCCTCGGACTTTGATATTTAACTTTGATGCTTGAAGAACTATGAAATTGAACTATGTAGACCGTAATATGAGTAATCTTTTGTAATTGTTTATTTGCTATTTGGACTGTTGGATATTTTAGACTTTGAACTGAAGTTTCGAACTAAATTATTGTGAGCATGCTTACTACTACTAGTTAGTCGTTATTACTTTGTATTTCCTTAATCCTTGCCAACTTGTTGAATCAATTGACTGAATACTGATGTAGTTAATGATTGATGGTGTAGTAGTGTACTGCTGTGATGGATCAATGGAATATCGATCATGAACTAAATAGTGCATACAGATACTGGATTACTGATGCCTGACGAGTGATGCTGTGATGGTGTAGTAGTTCAGATTTTGGAGTGATGGTGTAGTAATTTAGATTTTGGACTGATGTTGTGATGAGTACAGCCGCTTTGTCTTTGGTCTTCTTTGAGTCTTTGCTGGCGATCTGTGATCTCCATGCAAAGAGCCAAAGATCGCTTTGATCGCAATTTTGCCATTGCCTGCTGAGACCGAGACACGAGGCCGGAGTGGCCACTTCTTTGATCTTTGTGCACAGTCTTTGATCTTTGCTTGTTTTGTGCTTGGTGCTTGTGCTTGGCTGCTTGGTGCCAAGTTGGCTGCTTGCTAAATGCTATTGCTAAGGCTTGATGCGGTCTGATCTGCGGCGTCACGGCGAGTGTCTGCAGTGCGGCAAGAGATGCCAATCGATGCGTGCTGTGCTTCCCCTTCCTTCCTGAATGGAATGCTGCTTGCTTTGCAAATTGCAATCGCGTCGTCGTTCGCAATTCGCGTCAACTTTGGTAAATATGGTGTTTACCGATACCGTACAGAAACAAATTGGGATTTACCGAAACCGAACCGTATTTTCAAAAATACCGTATTTACCGAACTAACAATACTGTATTTACCGTATATACCGCATTTATCGAACCGAAAATACCGAAAATACCGAACGAACACCCCTAGTGAGCAGAGGGGTGGCATTCCGAAGCAGCAGCCAAGGCACACCGGTGTGCCTATGCGGCACGGCCGTGTCGGGAGTCTCCTCGTCGTCCCTGCAACGCCTATTGGAGCTTTCTTGTGCTCCTTTGCTCTTACTCAAATATGAGGATTTGGTCATGAATTTGTCAATTTGTCTTGAGGGGTTATTGTTTCCTTGTGATTCGGTCATGAATCTGTGGATTTGTTTTTAAGTATTAGTGAATTTATTTGTACCAAAACATGAGGATTTCATGTGCTCCTCGTGTGGGGCCAGAGGCGGAGCTGGGACTCGGACCATATGAGCAATGACTCGAAGCTTAGGATCAAAAGTCTATTAAAAAATTATTAAAATACGAGTTCAACATAAGAACAATTAGCCTAGTTCAAGACTTAGGCCGTGTCTGGCTCCGTCCCTGTGTGGGGCTACTACTTGTGGCCGCCGGTGAGGTGCCGGCAGCGGATCTGAGGGTGTGGTGAGAGAAAATAAATTCTATGAGACGGGGCCTCAGAAAAGGCCCCTCGTATCTATCGTTCACCAGGAGAGAGAAAGGAAGAGGGGGAGGAGATCAAACGGTAGAGAGACGGGGCCTCACCGTGAGACCTCGTCCCATAGAATTTGCTTCTGTGCAGAGATGAGGATGGAGCAGAGGAGAAGAAAGGGAGGAGCAAAATCAACAATTCGTCAACATATCTCTCCTGTCCTGTCTCACCAAAAATGATGTTTTAGTGCTCATAGTGTGCTCTCCTGTCTCACAAAAATAACATTTTAGTGCTCATAGTGTCCTGAACCATATTTTTACAATGTCCTAGATGCCCCGCCACAAATCTAATCTGAGTGTCCTGTGTGTGTCCACTGGGAGTGGGCCTGCGGGTTTACTGGGCTGGGATGTGGCCCAACCCAAGGTGGATGGACGGCGACGGCGATTGAAAAGGGAGCAGAAGCACTTCTTCTTCTTCTTTTGTTCGGAGAGGAAGAAGGAGCAGTGGCGGCTTGAAATCCAGTACCAATATCATAACAGAGTCTGGCCTGACCCATCATGCAGCTGGGCGGAATCCTCCTTTTGCTTTTGCTGAGGATTCATTCATGTGGAGCATGTTGATGCGGTGGAGCTCAGGCTCAGCTGCCTCCTGGTCCTGGGCCGGCACCCGGCAGGCAGATAGGCAGCACAGGCGCCTGAGGCTGAGAGGAGCACACCTGCTGCCTGCAGCTGCAGCAGCAGCAGCAGTATTGTTGTCGGTGAGGGTGAGGATGCGGAGCGACTGGCGCAGGATGTCCATCTCGCGCTCGCGCCGGGCGGCGTCCCTCTCCATCGCCGACAGCCTGCCCCGCAGCTCCTCCGCTCCACAGCTGCACCTGCAGCAGCGCCGCTCCCGGCCTGCGCTAGAGGCCGAGGAATAGCTTTCGATGAGGTCGTCCAGCTCCGTCTTGATTTCCAGGTAGAGCCGCTTCCACCGCTCCACCGTCTCCGACTGCGACTCCCGGCCATGCTCCACGACCACCCCGCAGGACGTCGGCTTATTGCCTGCACCACCCTCCTCCTCGACATGGTCCTGGTGGTGCGTGGTGGTACCGTGGTTTTGGCAGCGGATGAGTCTGCAGGCGCGCAGTTGGGCGACCTCTTGGCGGTGCCTGCTCCTCTCGCGGGCCAAGGCGGCGGCGTGCTGCTCCTCCAGCGCCGCAGTCGATGCCATCTGTAACCTCCTGCTCTCATCTTCTAGTCTCGATCTCCTCCTCCTTCCCCGGCGGCCTCCTAATTGCTGCTGCTGCTGCCGCCACTTGCTCACCACCACACCCATTATCGATCTCGATCTCTCTCTCTCTCTCTCTCTCTATATATATATCCAACCACTGGCTGACTGCATCGATCCATCGATCGAGCTGAGCTCCTATATATAGATAGATAGATAGGATCGTGCGAGGGCACGTACGCATGCATATACCTATACCACCGTGAAAGCAGGGAATGGAACAGATCTATCACCCACCGTACGTACGTGCATCGATCCTATCCTATCCTATCCTATCCTAGCAGGACCAGGTCGATATATATGATGGATCGTACGTCTCCTGTGTATCTACTCTACTCTACTGGCCGGACGGGGATGTTTCTGGTTTCCTAAGTGTTATAACTCGCATTTTCGAACCGTTCTATCAAATCATAATCACACACACACACATTAAGTGCGCCGTACAGGCGCATATATCACTGCAGTGCAGACACACAGGTATATTAATTGGAGACCCATGCCCAAAATGAAAAGTAACGGGGAGATTGCCCAAAATGCCCAAAATGAAAAATACCAAAGACGTTTAGAGGATGAAGCTACCAACGGGATTTGGTTTTCTGGAGCAAGGGTGAGTTCGCGACGGTTTTTGACGAGGCAGCTCGCAGACGACCGTCTGGCGCATCTAAGAAGAGAGGTGGGACGATTGATCATCCCGCTGAGTGGGGTAAACTCCATCTTTTATTAGTGTGTGTATATCCCATGCATTCAGCAATCAATTAATGGTGGTTGGTGTGAATTAACCACTGTCAATACATATGTACCACCTGGTACTAAATATCTTGTGTTGTTAGAGCATCTACAATAGTTTGTTTCTTAGCCTGTTACTAAGAGGAGGGAGAGTACTCAATCTAATAAAAAGTAACAAGCCTTCCAATGGATTGTTTTTTAAGCTTGTATCTAACTTTAATTGTTACAAGTGTGCATGATGATTCTTGATATCAACAAAAACGCGTTTTTAAGTAACAAGCAAGTCTCCAATAGCTATTTTGTTGTTTCTTGTGTCTTGGTATCAACAACTTGTTTGTTTCTTTATCTAGAAACAAGCTCACATTCTCTCTCCACCATCTCTCATCCACATCATCAAAATGCTGATATGTCCATCCCTTAGTAACAAGTGACATGGACTATTGTAGAAGCTCTTGACTACCTCCTCCAAAGAAAAAAATATTATTTTAAGGTATGTGCAATCAAACTTTTTAAACTATACCTATCGATATATTTTTTTTAATATTTAAATTAAGCACATGGAAATGATGTGTATAGATTTGTTTTAAAAAAATACTTTCATAATATTACATTTTATAAATCCATTGCAACATAAATTGGTGGTGAAAGTTGTATTTTAAGAGACCGTATGGATGTACAAAATGATACTATTCTTTTTTGTGAGGGAGCACCGGTATTAAGAGTAGAGTAGAGTAGAGTAACAAAGGGTAATTGCTGTGCCGTACGCCCATACCTACTCCTACTACAGTACTAGCCGGCTTTATGTGCAGTGGACGTGCATGCAAGTATATACGTACGCCGACAGCCAAGTTGTTGCAATGTTATCAAGCAAGGGGAAATTAATAATATAAGTTGAAGAAAGATACGCATATATAAGAGGACGGCCGGGCAGGAGAGGCCTAGATAGATCGAGAACGATGGTAGCGAGGAAACAGTAAAATCGCTACATTAAATCTGTGGTTTTTTTTACACTGTTTTTGCTTGCTGCAGTAGGACGGTAGAGTAGGACTCGAAATACTATTTGCACAGTGCTGTTAGCTGTCACCGCAGAGGTACGTAGCTCCAAACTTAGCTAGCTGTACGCATGAGTGATGCGTCGTCTTGTACTCTTTGTTATTCCTTGTGGGCTGGGGCTGGGGCTGGGAAGCAGGTAGACAGAAGCAGAAGCAGAAGCAGGGAAGCAGGTAGGTAGCTACCTGATCAACAGTGGTCCATACCTACTCCTGTGTGTGTACGTCCTGGTGGCATTTTCCTGTCATCCGTACGAACATGGATCGGATCGAGTCGAGTCGAGTCGAGTACTACTCCTACTAAGCAGCTGATCAATTCATCGGGAGGCCAGGATCTTCCATCTCGCTGGCTGGCTCCTAGGATTCTCACCTCACGTCCACACAGCAGCTAGCTAGGAATTCCGTAGCAGGGGCCATGCATGCGTCCGTCCATTATGCCATGCATCCACGCAGCGTGTGTATATATATAAAGTATTTTTCTTACTCCCGGTTTTTATTTCATATCTCACAACGTATGGAGTATCTTGCGCAACCAAAAGTATGTATGTGTAGTATACGAGTATATAAAACCACCTAGGTGATATTTACACATTTTCAAGGGTGGTAATATGTACAATTTTTTAGACATACTCCTTTTTATGTGCAAATATAAAGGTATTTACAAAATATGCAAATATAAAGGAACCTCAATTCTAACTAGCAATGTGAATGTGGGACTATCCTCCCAACATTTGCACTTGTACCCATATTTGGGCCACATTTGTCATAGAGAATCTTAATTCCCCATCAATCCATCCTACCTTTTATCGTCCATTCGCAAAAGATAATTTTAACTAAATCTAGAGTTATACCATTGGTAGTTCAATAATGTGATTTACACCCATTAGACAATTATAACACAAAGCGCATACATGCACATGTACGTAAATCCTTTAATTCGGCAAATAGGAGAAACAAAATCAAAGTAAACAAAAAAAACTGAGAGGAAGCTAAAGAAATCTAGAAGGCGCTTTTGGACATCAATAAACACTCTTTCAAGTTTGGGTTAAAGCTGTAGGTCTTAAGATATACCATTTAAAAGTTTTTTTTCTTTGATATATGCCACTCCGGAGTATCCATTGTTTGAAATATGCCATTGTGAACTATTTGAGACCATATTACCCCTGCTTTCCTCCTCCTCCCTTGGCCTCCCCATTTTCTCCTCCCCCCTCTAGTCATTGTCGCCTTCGTCACCGTCGTGCCGGCAACATCCATCTCCGTCGTGTTCGACCTTGCTGTCGTATTCACGACCTCCTCCATGCCACCGTCGTCGCATCTCCTTGGCCTTCCACTGTCGGTACCTTTCCTCATCGTCGTGCCTTTCTTTACTGCCATATATGGCTACCGTTGTCGTCGAGGAAGCCTCTGGCCAACATTTGCTCCTGAGCGCCGCCGCCAGATCTCGCCAACTTCGTATTTGTAGCGGCAACGAATCAGGCAAGCGACAGTGCTGCTGGAGCGAGTGGTAACAATGGCGATGGAGATGGAGAGGGTAGAGCTGATAGCGATCGACAGACCTTGCCGCTTCTAACCATGTAGCTGCAACAAATAGGGCAAGAGGTGTTGCGACGGTGAGTCCAAGCATACAAGGTGAGTCGGTGGTGAAGTCTACAGGGGCTAGGAGGCGCACATAGTGTAAGATCGAGGAGCCCGACTAGAGGGGGTGAATAGGCGTTTTAAAACTTCTATGCGCTAAAACCGATTTCTAATGCGGAAGCTTATAACAATACGGTTTTGCACAATTAAAACCTAAAACAACTAGGTTCAACTAAGTGCACCAACAATACAAGTCAATAATACATAGAGCAATTTAGCAAGGACTTGTAAGCTATCAACTAATGATATGATCAATCAAGCACATACAAGATAGCAATCATACAAATGAATAAGCAATTATACAATGAATGTAAATTACACAAAGTAAAGCATATGAAAGCTAATCACAAGAAGCACACGGGACACAATGATGTTTTACCGTGGTGGTCGGAGACTTGCCGGTCTCCCATAATCCACGTTGAGAGAAACCCAAACCAATTGGGCCGGCTCCACAAATTAAGCCTTCCTCCGAGGTATCAACACCTCGCTCTACTAGGGTTGCTCTTACTCCACTCCGGAGATGGCGAGCACCAAGCCACTCACAAACGCCCGGGTCTTCTCACAAGCTTCACTTGAGAAGATCACCGACGCACGACGCCTCCACGCCGTCTAGGTGTCGGCAAACACCAAGAGTAACAACTCTCCAACTTTCACTTGAACCAATCAAGTGTCAAAGCTCTCGTGGATACTAAATCCACCACCTAATGCAACACATGCAATAGGATTTGTCTCTCAAACCTCACTAAGTGCAACACATGCACAAATGGGAGTAGAGGGCTTGTTCTTAGCTCAAAGGAACTCAATGGGATGCCAAAGATTGTCTCTCAACCGGCCAAGGGGTATTTATAGCCCCACAACAAAAACTAGCCGTTGGGAGCTGAAATCAGCAAAACTAGCCGTTCTGACATTGGTGCGGTACTACCGCAGATTATATGGGCGGTACTACCGCCTTGCGGTACTACTGCATGATTATACGGGCGGTACTACCGCAGCCCAATTTTCAATCTGAGACGACACTCGGTAAAAGGTCATAACTTTTGAATCCGATGTCGAATTGAGTGATCTTGGACTCTATTGAAAGCTTATTCAGTGGGTTACTCAACCCACCTATTTGATTTGATCTCAAACACATTTTATCAAATCAAAAAGCACAACTTCAAAGAGCCACTACCATGGTCTAAGTCCAAAGAGTTAGCAACAAGCAATCTTAGACCATGCCAAGGGAAAATACATGAATCCCAACAATTTGCAAAACATATTTGCAAACTTAGATCATGCTACAAGGAGAAGGTACATGGACTTCAACCGTTTGCAAAACACATTTGCAAAGTATAGTCACATGCTACAAGGATTATCCATGAGCCTCAACTATTTGCAAAACACATTCGCAAATATAGGCAACATGTTAGAGTGAGCTAGAGCAAGCACAATGAGCTATCAACACATGACTAACTCAAGCTACTAGACAAGACCCCTCTTAATAGTACGACAACCTATTCTAGCAATCCGGTCTCCAACCAAACACCGAGACCGGTAAAAGACTAGGAACACATCCTTAGCCCTAGCTAGTCATACCTTTGCCTTGACCATCCACTTGAAGCTTGATGACTCACATTCTCGCTTCATGTCCGGGTCATCGTCTTGATATGCATCAACCCATGATGCATCTTTTACTTTACCTCAATCAACACATGATGAGTCTTCTCTTGACTCGATGATCAACTCATGATCATCTCTTATTCGAGATCTTGATATGCATCAACACATGATGCATCATCTTCTTGAACCTTGACTTGATGACAATCAACTCATGATGTCATCCAAATCTTCATCACCCTGGAACATAACCTATTCATCCAACTCATGGAAAATGTTAGTCCCACAATGTCATTAACATTAATTAACAAGATATACCGCATAAATGCTTTTGAACAAGCCATTCTCGAAGGTGCGGTATTACCGCCAACTAGCATCCGTATACCGCTCTCGGTAGTACCGTTTCTCGATCTTGGTACTACCGATTTCGAGGCTCGAAAATCTGAAAAATACCTTCTCCGGAATTTACATACCGCCAACATATTTGCGGTCATGCAGCTCTGTGATGAGTTCCGCCACATGAACTCCGTACTACCGCTCCACCTCGAGCAAACCAAGTCCAAAAGCAATGCTATTGGAATTTTCATACCGCATGCAAATCGGTACATCCGCGATGCGGTACTACCGCGCATACAACGCCGGTACTACCGCATTTCCAGAAGCTTTTCGAAATGCAATGCATGACTCCTTTGTCTTGAGCCATGTCAATCTTTTATCACCTTTGCATTTCCTTTTCATGTCATCATTCAAACTCCGGGACTAAGTCTTGAAAACATCTTAGCACACACATTAGTCCCACAACACAATTGCAAATAATTGAATATAATTGGTATGAGTATATATAAACACGAAGTTATATATATATACTCAAGAGTTATGTTTCAAAGTAGATCACAAAGATCAAAACTACTGAAACAACAAGGTCATGAGTATATATAAACTACACAAGTTATACATACTACAAGTATATACGAACTACACAAGTTGTATATACTAAATATGAGTGTATACAAACTACACAAGTTGTATATACTCATATGAATATATTAACTACACAAGTTAAATATATTCAAGGATATATTTCAAAGTAAAGATCCTTAATATATGTGGAAAGAAAATATGGATCAATACTAATGAAACCACAAAATATAGAATGAACTCCCCCTAAATGTGTGTATACACAAATGTGTAATGGAAACATATGCACATATCCAAGTTAACCTTTTTGGTGGAGTTTAACCTATATTTTGGATCCGAGGAATGCAACAAGATATAATAAGAAGAAGTAGAATGCATACCTCTTGTATTTTCATCTTTATATCCAAACGAGACTAAGCAATAGATAATCAATGGAATTGTTAGTCTCACAAATAGATTGTCATTTATGAATACATACATGTTTGGATTTTTGCTTTTATATCCAAGCTGAGACTAAACTTGATATAACAATAGGAGTGTTAGTCTCACAAGTGCATTTGTCATTAATCACTTAATCACTTGCATGCCTTCATGATTTTCACCTTTATATCCAAATAAGACTACACAATATGTATATCAATAAAAGTGTTAGTCTCCCAATTAGATTTATCATTAATCACCAAAACTCCATTACCACATAATGGCGGGTCTAGATCTTTCACATAGTAGCGGCAGCCATAGGAGGGGATGAAAGAGTTGGGGAATGAGAGGGGGTGAGACATGGGTGATTTTGTCCATGATATCGAACAAAGGACACTCTGGAGTGGCATATATTGAAGAAAAAGCTTTGTAGTGGTATATTTCAAAACTTGCAACTTTGCGATGACAGACATCTAAATAACCCTTTTAAGTTTTAACATCAAAGAAGAGAGGAGAGGGGTCAACAGTGGACATGAAAACAGAGAGCCTATCCCATATGCAAGTGGCAGGGTTCACTTGGATTGTATGGAGCAGGTGTGGTGGTTATTACTAACTATGAGAGTAGAGTATAGTAAAAGCGTAGGTGAGGCACGACTCGTTGTATGCACTGCACTGCAGCATGCATGTCCATCGATGCATGCATTTGCACATGCAATCTGTGTTGTCTAGGTCTGCTTTGAGATTCATGAGTTTCTAAAAAAAATAGGTTCCATATTTACTGTGGGCCCCACAATACACAAGTACACCTCTCCCCCCACAAAACTCATCCTTTCTCGTTTGTCTCCCATGTTTCTCTCTCCCTCTTCTATAGCTCATCTCTCTCTCCACGTTGGCGAAGTAGACCTCAAAGAATGTTGTCGCCGCCGCCGGTAGTCTGTTGAAGGTGAGGCGGAGGCCGGGGTCCATCAGATCTGGCAACCCCAGTCTAGATCACCACGATGCTTACTACCACACCCATTGTCGTCCGCCGAAGGCAAGGGAAAGGCCGAGGTCCACCAGATCCAACCGCCCTGGTCCAAATCCAATTGTCGCCGCCACCCGATGCCTATTGGCAAGTCTTATGTCTTACGATCTGCGATGACAAGAAAAAATGCAAAAAATGTATGCATAAAAGGAAATGATAAGTACCTTTGTTTATATAAATTATTCGAAACTGGTCATAACAAATCCCGAGAATTGAAGATTTGTAAAATATTTCGCGAAACGTGCTCATGCTCAAGTCCGACTGGCAGCGAGGATCGTAGAAAAAGGACCGTCACTAGGAAGCTCCTTCCAGTGGGCAGGACCACGTGCAGAGTGGAGAGACTTTGACTAGGAGGCTTTCCGTGTCCCGACTAGTAGCCAAACTCGAGTAAAACAGAATGTTGAAATAAAATAGTAATCTTCGAATTCGAGAAATAACAAAACCATATAAATTGTCTGAGTGGTACTCCTTATACTCGTGTGTTTCTTTGAGAAAAGAGTGTGTGGTCGTGTGTGGGTATCATTGAAGCAATTATCACGACAAAGACCGGTGTGGTATTTTGACAATTAAGTCAGCATCCATGAGTAATGGAGATCCCTTCCAATTGTTTGTAAAGGGATATCGGAGAGAATGAGTGTCTTCTCCGACCAATCATCAACAATAATGGTATATAACCATGAGCAACGAATAATAATTATAAACAATCATACTTATCTTTGAAAAGGAAATGCATCTTTATTGAAATATGAAATGAAATAAATACAGAAAATTATACAAAGAACTTACGCAATTGATCAATATTCCAAGAATTATACAAGATTTGCCCATCCGACATAGCTAATCGTACCGACCCTGGTCGGGTGACTTCGACACAGTGTATGGACCTTCCCATTTGGGTGAAAGTTTGTTGCGACTCGCTTGATTCTGAATTTTTCTAAGAATCAGATGTCAGAACCCGGGATTAATATCCGGATCCTTCAGGCATTCTGGACTAGTCCCATGATCGTAGCTAGTCCACACAATAAACAAAATGATAACAAATTCATATCACAACTTTATTAATAAATAATGACGAGTTAATTACAAAGGAGGCTTACAGCCCACAATAAAATAAACACAATGGAAGACGAGAAGTAGTAGGGTCGGTTAATGCGCCACGAGCAATCGATGAGGAAGCGGCCTAGTCGTCGAGATCCACATCGGTAGCAAAGTCCTTCTCCTCTGAAATTTTGTTTGCAAAAGCAAGGATGAGCACAACTTAGTGCTCGCAAGTTACACCGATCAAATAACGAATGACATGCATATATGGATGTAACAAAGGATGGCTTATATGGTTATTTGCATAAAGCAGCATTTCCTTTAAATACTTGTACTAAGTTCAAAAGCAGATACTTTATAACTACAAATCATTTTATAAATTCTCAGTTTTATAGTCAGATAACATTCACACATGAATGGTGAAGGATACCCTCCTATCACATGGCTTCCTGCCCAATTCCCATTTGGATAAACCAGTTTTGAAGAAGTTTTTTTTCGACAAAACCAAAGTCTAACTTTGCGCAGTTCTGCTAGCATGTCCATGACCGCGGACACGGCTATTCGAATAGTTTTACACTCTGCAGAGGTTGTACAGCTTTACCCACAAGAGATAATCAACTTTTAATGTCCGTCTGACACACTTCCGAATGTGTGCGACTAAGTGATTATCACGAGGCCTTTACAATGTTCCGTCTTAATGTATTTGTGCCCGCTAAGGTTTCGCTACCATTGGGTGGCCATCCTCAGGAAGCCCCTCTGCGCGGATGGGTCTCTTGTCGACCAACACCCATTCCAACAACATAGCACTAATGACACTAAGACATCACAAATTATTTAGCCAAGTCCCGCCCACACAGGACATGTGGTGGTACGGTAACTCGGTAAGGCATAGCATCATGCGCTCGAAGACCGGTCCTTAACTGACTTGGGCGACTTTCCATAAAAACCCCTAGGCCTTAACCCTAACCAGATTAAGCCCGTGCATAAACCTGCACCCACCAATCGTCCATTTCGCCCAAGTCCAAACCCATTTTTATTTTATTTTCCAAGTCACTTATAAAACTCCCATGACACACCAATGCCAAGGGTACAATTTAAACAATAATTGATTGATGACTGAAATTCCCCAAATCAGACAAGTTTGGTCTATAAGCATGGCTAAGCAATACGTTTAAATGATCCTAGTTCATACTATCGTATCAACCAGGTTTTATCTAGGGTGTCAATGTGTTTGATTCAATATCAACATGGGTCATACAAAGGATTTAGGTATAACTATGAATTTTAAAACAGAAATTTAAATTACTGATATAAATAAGCATGCAGTAATAATTTAAAACAGAATATAAATAATTTGAAATAGTGGGATCGACATGATCAAGGGTATAACTTGCCTTGCTTGCTTAATCGATGTTCTCAAGCGGCGTCAAAATCCGGTCGTCCGAAGTCGTCGAAATCTATACACGTAAACGAGCTAAATTCAAATAACACTCAAATAAAATCTAAATAAAATTATAAAATTATAAAATAAATACTGACAGAAGGTATCAACTTTATATGAATATAGGAATTTGAATCGACAGAATCGGAGTTCGTATGAGGGAGAACGAAATTGTAGAAAATGATATGAATGCATAAAGCACTATTCCTGTATGGTACTGTAGCTTGCATGGCACTGTAGCTTGCATGCAGAGAACAACTAGTGATGGAGAAATGGCGATACCAGGCGAGAGGAAAGGACAGACGGCAGGGGAACTACAAAAATGGAATCCCGGGAGCAAGACGGACCCACTGGTGGTGGTCGCATCGCCGCGAAGGTCCGGTGCGGCTACGACGCACAAAATAGTGTTGGATGAATAGTAACATCGGTGAGCCGGGGTGTTTTGGAGAAAAGGAAAGTAGCACCGCGTAGAACGTTGCGAGGCGAAGCCAACGGTGTGGACGATGTCGTCGGGGGATCAAAGACGGCACCGGAAATAACGATAGAAGGTGGTTCGGCCCTTCGCGGAAAACTTTTGTTTGGGGCAAGATAGAGGGGCGAATTTCAGGGATATGAAGAGGACGCCGAGGGGCACGCCGCGATACGGTCGGCTCGGGAAATGAGTGACCGAGGAGAGAGAACGGAGGAGAGATTAATAATGGATTAAAATAAATGACATAAAATAAATAAAGTCTAAAAATTACAAAATAAATACTAAAAATAGTAGATGAATTTAGATGAATTTAGAAAGAAGAATCAACGGATTTGAAGCTTGTATGAGAGAGAACGGTTTTTTGGAAAGAATAACATGGACATGTACAAAGTAGCATGCAAGATTATCTAGTAGCTAGTACTGTTCATCGTCTTCAAGCTACGAACAGAGAAAGGAAAAATGGCAGCGCCGGCCAAAGGAAGAGAAAGGGTGATCGGCGAATGGCATAAATGGATTGCTCACCTTGCGACGAGGCCGTAGGAGGTGGCGGCACGGCGGACGGTGGCCGGTGACGGCGGCGGCGAGGCACGGTGGTGTACGGGCGGCGGTGCTCCGGCGACGGCGACGACGAAGAGGGAGGGTGCACCGCGTAGACCACGACGTCGCGATGCCAGAGAAGGTGACGGTGGTGGAGGAGCTCCACTGACGGGGGCGCTAGAGGCGACGAACGACGATCGACCGGCGAGAGGAAAAACTTCACTGCGTCGTGGAGGAAGGGAGGGATGAGCTGAGTTTTCAGGGGTGGGATGAGGGAGAGGAGAGGCAAAGGATGCTGCTATTTATAGGACCGGAGAGGAGCCGAGGAGGGAGAACCGCGTGCGTGGTTAACGGCCGGTCAAATACGTGATTTGCGAATTTAGGTTATTAAGGAAAGGAGTAATAGCCTAAAATGGGGGAGGTGATGACCGAGGAATTGATTGCCACAAATTTCGTGAAGAAATGGGGAGAAAATCACGGGTTTTTGAAAGCTCTTGTTGCCTCTAATGGCGTGGGCGTCGTTATGGACAGGTATTGGAAAATGGTTTGGAGAAGATGAGAGAGAAGGAAAGGAAGAAAAGGAAGTAAAGGGTGATATATGCAAATGTAAGACAAATGGTGGTGGGTAGTGCATGCATGAATGGCTTTGGGAGTTAAGCGTGCATGGTCTTGGGCAGTGCATGGATGGGTGACCGAATGGGAACCCATTTTTTTAATCTAAATTATTATTATTTTTTTGAAATTACTGTTCATCATTATTTTTTTCTCTTGAAATTACTGTTCATCATGCACGGTATAATTATTATTATTTTTCCCGAAATTATTGTTCATCATGCACGGTGTAAAGTAGTTCACAAAGTTTGGACGGTCCGAATGTTTTCCCTGATTTTCGGATAAAAAAATCAATAAATCAAATAGATTTTTAGAAAATAGCAAATAGCGTCCAAAAATTCTAGAAAAATTCACAAAAATACCTTGAATTATTTTTTACTTAATAAATATAATTCCAATTTAAATTTGGTTTTTATTTTGTATAGTAATTATTTTTATATTCTGGAAAATAGGAAAAATATTTTCAAATTACAGAAAATCAAGAAAAATTATTTGACAGCTGGAAAATCCAATAAAATAATATATTTATTTATTTTATTTTGGTAACAGAACTTTGAGATGTTACATCAGATCACCAACAGCTAGGTTGTGAGGTTGCACCTTACGACTGTGGTACCGACGCATAGCTTGTTGGTAGATTGCTGATCGTATTAAAGTTTGATTTCGTCGTTCTTAAAGGAAATTGATGTCATCAAGTCGTCGTTCACACTGATCACTTTTGGAAAAGCAATCAGTCCGAGCAGAACCAATTTTTAGTTCTGGAGGAAGCATGGCTTCAGCCCCGTAAACCAAAAAGAATGGTGTTTCACCGGTCGGACGACTAGTTGTGGTACGAACGACCCATAACACAGAAGGAAGTTCTTGAACCCAAGCCCCTGACCGTGTAATTAACTGGTTGAAAACTCGTCGTTTGATTCCTCGCATTATGATACCATTGGCTCGCTCAACTGCTCTATTGCTCTGCGGATGAGCAACAGAAGCGTAATGTATCTTGATACCTAGGTCGTCACATAATTCCTGAAAATTACTGCTTGAGAACTGGGCACCGTTATCAGTGATTATACGACTGGGTACACCAAATCGTGTGATCATATTTTTTGTGAGAAACCTCTTGGCAGCCTCAGTTGTAATTTTCACAACTGGCTCGGCTTCGATCCATTTAGTGAATGTGTCAATCATGACAAAAAGGAACTCAAAGCCCCCGGGTGCTCTTAGGAAAGGTCTCAGAATGTCTAGTCCCCAGGTTGTAAAAGGTCAAGAAAGAGGAATTGTCTACAAAGCTTGGGACGGCTGATGTACTTGTCGGCTATGAAACTGACATTGTACGCACTTCGTCACAAGCTCTTTTGCATCATGAAGGGCAGTTGACTAGTAGTATCCTTACCTAAAGGCTTTACCAACCAGCGTTCTGTAGGAATGATGGGCTCCACTGACTCTTCCATGAATTTCGGTTAGCAATTTAATGTCATGCGATTGAGATATGCATCTCATCAACACTCCATGAGATCCTCGCTTGTACAAGGTACGTTCAATTAGAGTGTATGATTTGGCTTTTCGTGCTATACGATCAGTCTCTACATCATCTTCTGGAATTAGATCATGCTGAAGATAATTGTAGATCGATGTCATCCAATCTCTACCGTGATCGTGATAGCGCCAACCATCATCGACCTGTGGAGCATCCATATTTGCAGAATCAATGTGTGCAACCTCCTTGCGAACATCTATGTCCTCGGAAGGCTCGACTACCGAGGATGAATCGAGTTTCTCGAGAAAAACTTCGGGCGGGACGGATGTCCTTGTAGAAGCCATCCGTGCCAACTGGTCTGCGAGAAAGTTTTTCTTTCTAGGAATGTGTTGGATCTGAAAACCGAAGAAATGCTTTTCAAGTTTTCGTACTTCCGCCAGATATGACGACATCTTGGTACTAGAGCACTGATACTCTTTCCCCACTTGATTCGCTACTAGTTGAGAATCGCCTTTCACTAGCAATCAGTGAATCCCGAGCGAACGAGCTACTCGAAGTCCTGCCAGCAAACCTTCGTATTTTTCCACATTGTTAGTAGCAAGAAAGTTTAACTGAATAGCGTACTTTATTTGTTCGCCAGTAAGGAAAATCAAGACGACCCCAGCCCCCGAGCTGTAGAGCATCAAGGAACCATCAAAGTACATTATTCACTCATCGTGGTGTTCGTACTCGGGCCCTTGGGTGGGTTCAGGGTTTGTCCATTCGGCAATGAATTCTGCAATTGCCTGGGACTTGATTGCTGTTCGTGGGGTGAAATGGAGGTCGAACGCCCCAAGCTCAACCGCCCATTTTGCTATTCGCCCTGATGACTCCCTATTTCCCAGGACTTGACCAAGGGGATATCCAGTTGGTACGACCACTTTATGGACCTGAAAATAATGCCTTAGTTTCCTTGAAGCCATAAGGAGACCATAGAGCAACTTTTGTACCTGCAGATATCTTTCTTTTGGTCCGTGTAAGACTTCGCTTACGTAATATATCGGTCGTTAGACATTGTCACGTTCTACGACAAGCACACCACTGACCGTTTGTGGCGTTGCAGCCACGTAAATCAGCAATGTCTCTCCCAATCTTAGAGAAACTAAGATTGGGGAACTCGTAAGGTACCGTTTAAGTTCTTCGAAGGCGTTGTTTGCCTCTTTAGTCCATTCGAAACATCTATGTTTTTGGAGAAGCTTAAAGAAAGGTAGTCCTTTTTCACCTAACCGCGCTATGAAACGACTTAGCGCCGCCATACAACTGGTTAATTTCTGAACTTCCTTCTTTGTGGTTGGAGGGCGCATCTGAGAAGCTTTCCAAATGAAACTCCGAATACACATTTCTCTGGATTTAACTTAAGGTTATGATGTCTTAAGTTATTGAAAGTCTCTTTGTAAATCTGGAATGTGATCACCGACGTTGATGCTTTTTACAACCAAATCATCAATGTAGGCTTCAAGATTCTGACCTATCTGTGGACTAAAGGTTTTTTTGCATCAATCTTTGGAATGTTGCACCAGCATTTTTGAGACCAAATGACATCTTCACATAACAGTAAGTACCATATGGAGTGATGAAGGAAGTTTTCTCTTCATCTTCTTTACTCATGTTAATCTGGTGGTACCCTGAGTAAGCATCTAAAAAACTTAACAACTCACACCCGGAAGTAGAGTCTACAAGTTGATCAATGCGAGGAAGGGGAAAGTCATCCTTCGGACAAGCTTTATTAAAGTCTGTAAAGTTGATACACATTCGTCATTTTCCATTGGCTTTTCTAACCAATACAGGATTGGCGAGCCACTCTGGATGGTCGACCTCACGAATGAACCCAGCTTTGAGAAGCTTGTCAATCTCCGACTGGATTACTTCCTTCCGATCAGATGCGAAACACTTTAGCTTCTGCTTGATCGATTTTTTGTTAGGTTGCAGAGCTAGCCTATGCTCGATCACCTCCCTAGGGACTCCGGGCATATTGGACGCCTGCCAGGCGAATATGTCCTGGTTTGCTCGGAGGAAGGAGACAAGCGACTCTTTCTATTTAGGGTTGAGTCCTGCTCCGACTTGTATCTTGGCACCCTCTGGAGAAGCGCTTTCGTTGAGATGTACCTCTTTTATCTGGTCGAAGGCTTTGGTGTTATCTTTGGTCTCGAGTGTTTGACCTGCATGGAAGTGATGTTAGTTCCCCTGGTTGGAAGTTGATCGACCAGCTCTAAACATTTTCGATCGCATGCGTAGGCTATTTTGTGATCGCCTCGAACTGTGATGACACCCTTTGGTCCCGGCATTTTCAAACTCTGATAACTGTAATGCGTGGCTATCAGGAATTTTGCTAAAGCTGGACGACCAAGGATTGTATTATATGCAGTTTCGAAATTTACCACATCAAATAAAAAAATTTCTGTCTGAAAGTTGTCGGGTCTTCCGAACGTAACCAGTAGGGATAAGTACCCTATTGGCTTGGTGGTAGATCCAGGAATTATGCCATGGAAGGCATATTTCACATGTTTTACCTTGGATTTGGGAATCTGCATGTCTTCCAATGCGCTTGCAAATAAAATATTTAAAGAACTACCCCCATCTATCAAGACCCGATTAACCTTGCAGTTATTAATAGTAGGCTCAACGACAATAGGGAACCTACCTGGTCGAGTCGAAGGAATAGGGCAATCTTCTTTGCTGAAGGAGATTATTATCTCCGACCACCTTGAAGGTTTAACGGCGATCGAAGGTTCGGTAAGGTTGACTTCTCACTCCATGGCCTTCAGATGACGTCTGGACTCGTACGACGAAGATCCACCAAAGATCACATCGACAGTGTGCTGAGGTTCGTGGTACTCCATTTCTTCGTCATCGTCTTTGTCCTTCTTGGAGCTTGTCTCCCCGAGTTCTTGTATCGACGGGAGTGGACCTTTACCTGCATAATAATCTTGTAGTTTCTTTTGCCAAACACGACAATTACGCAAGTTGTGTCCTACTTGCTGGTGAAGAGGACACCACTTCTTTTTTTTCTTATATTCATTGGTTGGGGCCTTAGCCTTGCCATGACCAGAATAATCCTTTCTTCCCTTGGTAAATTTTTCAGGAACAGTAAGCACCTCCTTATCGGTGGTTTTGTCGTGTTTCTTTTTCTTGAGAGCCTTATTTTGCTTCTTTTCTGTCCTATCCAAGTCAGATTGGGGAATTTTATCTTTTCGATCAATAGCCTCATTCCACTCAACCGCTTCGCTGGCTGTCGCATACTTGTCAGCCATGTCGAGGAGCTCGATGGTTGTTCGTGGGGGATGTATAGCTAAATCCTTCGTAAACCTTCGGTTTCTCAATCCCGCTTTGAAGGCTTGGATAACAGAAGATTCTGCAACATCTGGTATTGAGTTACGAACTTGGCTAAATCTTTTGATGTACTGCCTGAGAGTCTCGTTAGATTTTTGCCGGATTCTGTGGAGATCGTCCTCCTTTCCAGGGCGATCATACGTACCCTAAAAATTGGCAATCAGAAGGTCGCAAAGTTGCTCCCAAGTATACACGAACCCGACCGGTAGCTTAAGCAACCATGATCGGGCTGATCCTTCTAATACCACGGGAAGATAGTTAGCCATTACATTTTCATCACCACTAGCGGCTCTAATAGCGGTGGTGTATATCTGGAGAAATTCCAAAGGGTTTTGGGTCCCATTGAATTTATCCAAATTGGCCGGCCGGGACCTATTTGGCCAACGCCCAGCCTGGAGCCCCGCGGAGAAGGCTCGACAGCCTGTGATAGTTTCGTGGCGCCTTCTTTGAAAAGGTGCCAGATTATAATCGGTCGGAGATCGATTTCTAAGATTATATTGTCGGTGCTCCGGTATCCCGATTCGGTCGTGGACGTTACTAGAATGCCTCCGACCGCTTACCTGAGTTAGATGATGTCGAAGATCACCAAGTCCAAGCAATTGCTCCTCTCGACGAAGTGAGGGTGAGGATTCCTGGAACAGTCTTCTCCCCTCATGACTTGTTAGTCGGAATCGTCGAGGTGGTCTTGGTATCAGCTGGTTTTCAACACGACCATGCTGGCCCCTGCTTCGGGAAGAATGTTGGGATGAAGTCATGGTCTGACTTTGAGAGTACCTTCGTTCCCGATATGCTTCTGTGCGCTGCATAGTCTGTTGGATAATCTCTGATACCTGACCTACAAGTTGGACAAAACCTGGAGTCTCTGCCAAAGTAGGGTCAGAAGTATTTAACATATCTCTAACTCGCTGCAGGTTTTGTATTGTTACCGAGGGTCTCAAAGGGTTTCTGCCAGAAGAGGGTGTTTGATGGCCTGAATCCCCCGATCTCCTGGTCGGTCTTGCCTGGTCCCTTACATTGGCTGAGGCAGAAACATGCGAATTAACTGATGGACGTCCACCAGTTCTGTTACCTCTGGCATTTGGTGCTTGACCGCTCGCATCATCTCCATTATTATGTGGTGGCGAGGCAATGTATGGAGGACCGTACACGGCATTTTGATCTATATCTCCGATTGCATTGACCTCGTGCTTCCAGCAGTGATCCTCTGATGAGCTTCCGTCGTAATCGATGGAGAGCCTTTCAGAGCTTCTGCGAGAAGCTTCCACGATGGAGAGTAGTCGGTGATCAGCACTTCCTAAGGTTTTCATAAGGGTCTCAACCTGATCCGACGAATTGCTGATCGTATGCCGAGCCTTATCATCCCCACTTGGTTTATGACCAGTGGGGGTTTCATTGACACCGTCATCAGGCGTCGATTGGCTCTTGAAATTGCTAGAAGCCGTCGGTGAGTACATGTCAACCATAATCGCATCAAGGGTATATTGATCCTCGAGTTGCGATGTTGAATTTTCGTCACCTTTTTTGCCGGTCGAAAAGTCCGGGCTTGCCGAGGCTTTTGGGTGTTCCGAACTGGTCGGAAACACTTTCTCTGAAACCGCCACTAGTCGTAGCGGTGTATCCTCATCCATCCGGTCTATCTCGCTGATATCTGCAATGGGCGAACCGGCCGAGGAGGAGGATGACGAAGAAACTCTGTTTTCCTGTTTGGCGCGGATGCATGCATCCATGTCAAGGTTGGAGTAGTCTGCCAGGTCGAAACAGTTTTCTTCGTCCCAACTTCCCGCCATAACCGCGTGAGCGATTACAAACGGGCAATGGACAAAGATTTGATGAGCAAAGTAATTCTTCCAAGATTCCACGCCGCGTCCCCTACGGACGGCGCCAGCTGTCGACGATCAAGACGTCGATCTTACGAAAAGAAAAGGAGAAGATGACGTGGGAAATCTAGGGTAATAATGGGACTGCTCTTTTATTAGTATGAACTGGGGTTTACAAGGGATGCCTCCTGACTAGATGATGAACTACTCCTGTTTACACTGAGAACACTACTTGTTATCTTACAATGCCAAACTTAAAACACGAATCTAAGGTCTATGCTTCAGTCTGATGCCTTGGCTCCCTTTTGCTCCGTCCATGCTCCATCTTTAAATAGCCCTTAAAGAGGTGGCAGTTACTTCTGGAGAAGACGTCTGATGTGAAGCGTCGCGACTGGTCGGAGTTGGATGACGGTTGATGGAGAGTCAATCGTTTGGCGGTTGTATGTTAATGAGACACACAACCGCATGGTGGTTGTTCATCAGTATTTTAGGATAAGAAACGTCGTGTGGTATGGAATATGCATGTGTTCCATTCATCACACGGTAGATAATATACCTGGAATCAGTTCCAAATATAGTTCATACTTTTACGAGTAGTTCTCCTGGTCGGGAGCTTACCACAGGCCTTCGTCCGACCAGGGTACCCACTGTGTAACCTCTGGAATCTCTACGACTAGTGGGGTCGTGCACCTCAGGGGTTACGACCATGAAGACGTATGATCTATTATGTATTAAAAATAATACATAGAGATTTTAATCCTCGTCATAGATAATCATGTATTTGACCCCATAGAGTTACAATCTTGGCTATGCCACTATGAGGTGGCTTCGATGCACACAAATTTGTCCCTCAAGTCGATGGAGTGGACGATGTGGCCAGCCGGTGTGGACCAACTGATGTGAAGTTAGAGAAGAGAGGGGGATGTGAGAGAGGAGACAAAAACATAATTTTACCTTTTGTGGGTGTTATTTTTCTAATTTCTGGTTGTTTGTGACTGCGCAGTCACCTCTGAATTCGATGTCATTTCATCCGACGATTGGGATGCCTAGTTTTCCCTTACAATATTCCCCGTACCCCATTGTACGAGTGCGAATCTCGAAGCACGACAGATGGTGGTGATTACATGGCACATGCATGCATGTACATTTTCGTCCCTCCACGATCCATCTCATATTTTTTAAAAAATAATCTATTTTTATTCTGAAAATACAAAAATAATATTGCATTTTTTACAGTAATAATCTTATGTAGCTCCACGGTTGGGCGACTTGGGCTAGTCGCCTAACGGTTGCGCGCCAAGTGTCCAAGTAACTCAACCGTTGAGCGACTAGGGGCACTTGCCGCTCAACCGTTGGACGATAGCACCTAGTCCTTGCCGCATCTCATTTCACTCGTGACAGAACAACCTAGAGGAAGAAGAAGAGAAGAAGAGAGGAAGGTGAAGAGGAGAATAGGGGAGAGAGAAAGAGAAAGAGAGGAGAGGGAGATGGGGGAAGAGAGGGTCTGCGCATCGACGATGGTGAGTCTCTTGCACTTCCTTGTAGATTTAGATTGGAAACCATGGTAGGTTAGAAACCAACATCATTACATGTCACTGCTGACAGCTCTGGTGGACCGGTGGTGCCTCGAGATGCACACCTTTCACCTCCCAATCAGGGAGATGGCCCCCACTTTGCAAGACGTCGCGGTGCTACTTGGCCTGCTTATTGTGGGAGCCGCTGCCTCCCCACCGGACGTGCCTGTCGACTAGCGCGATGCCCTGCTAGGCAGGTTTGATGGGGTTCTTTCGGCCGACGCTACAACAACGTACTTCGTCTTCCCTGTGCGACAGAAGCATGGCCTGCCCTTTCGGTGGCTTTCGCAGTTTCCGGGTACGTATGCTATCCTTTTTCCATGTTAAGTGATGCACTGTCCTTGCCATATGAATGGCTTACTAATTATTTGCTTGTGCACAGGTTGAGCGGATGATCCTGAAGCCCATTGAGTACCAGGTGTCGCGGCACCTCGAGAATTACTTGCTGTGGTTGTTCGTTTGGGTACTGTTTACCAGCAGCCACAGTGACTCCGTCGACGCCCGCCTCGTGGGGTACACGTAGGCCATCGCCAATGGGGAAGAGGTGCAGATTAGTTGGGGATCGGCCGTACTTGCCACGACGTACTACGACATGTGCGAGGCGTGCTGCAGGACGAAGCCGACCACTATCCTCATAGGCTGCCCCCTCCTGCTGCAACTGTGGTTGTTCGAGCACTTACCCCTCGAACGGCCGATGCTGCTCAACTCCAGTCTGTACCACGCGGACATGTACCACAGGGGCGCGATGGACCGGCTGACCGTAGGGTCCCTTTGGCGCCATAGGCGGGTACGTAATCTCCTAGATTTTTACTTTGGTTGTATTACAGGTCATTCTCTATAACCACTGTTCTGGCTCGCAGGCATAGTTTGCACATATGTAGGTCACACATGTGTACAAGCACTTTGTCGAGCAGCTCGACCGCCTCACCGCCGATGATGTGCGCTGGGAGCCATACTCTACCCAGGAGACGGAGGACCACGTGTAACATCCCAGTTTTTCGGAGCCTTTTTGAAAGTTTTCAAAATAGCAATAACCTTTGGTTTTGTTGATTTGCTTGTGGGTTGTCCGATCGTGTTTGAACGGCTCGATCTTGTTTGCACGTTCGCCCAGTCCGAACGTTCCCAATACTTGTGAGTCGTTCGATCGAGTTTGAACGGCCCGGTCTTGTTTGCGTGTTCGCCCAGTCCGAACTTCCCTAATCCTTGTGAGCCGTTCGATCAGAATCAAACGGCTATCATCCCCTCAACCTCCTCTCGGTCGTAACCGCCCTTTTTGCAAAGGCGACCCTCTCGATCGCAACCGTCCGTTTTGCAAATACGACCCTCTCGATCGCAACCGCCCTTTTGCAAAGACCACCACCTCCTCCTCAGGACCTCCCTCCTCAGGACCTCCTCCCCTTTAGTCACGACCTCCCTCTCAGTCATGACCCTCTTCTTGGTTTTGACCAGCCCCACCCGTCAGCCCTGCTCACCTTCTCCTTCGTCTCGTCACATCACTGATGCCGCAAAGGTCTTTGCGCATTAAATGACGTTGAGTCGCAATAAATGATGTCGCTTCCGTAGTACTTGTTCCCCCCTCTAGTCTCCACCCCTACTTGCCCCCATTCCCTCCTTCACATGCCCCCGTCGTGCGCATTGAATGCGGCATCCTCCCTCCTTGGACCTCTCCTCGCCTATATAAGGCAACTGGGAACCCCTTTTTGTTCTTCCTTGTTGCTTTCCCCTCATCACTCTCTCCTTCCCTTCCTCGACCTCATCCGTTCAAGCTCCGACTTGAGTGGTTGAAGCTCCTATCTTTATCTGAACTTTGTACATTTCTTTTAGCTTTGGTTTTGACAGGTTCTTTGGTCTTTATTTGGAGTTCCTCTAGTTGCTTATTTGGTGTTATTCACACGTGTAGATTCCGGCGTTGCGGAAGACTTCTTGGACCCAACAGCCTCTACCGAAGCAGCTCAATTCTTCAACGAAGGCAAGTCGTGGACCTTTGATCATGTTGAGCCCATTTTTACAAAAGTATATTGTTTTATATCAACATGCATGGCTAGTTGTATAAAATTGATTTTGGGAGCTAGTTAAATACCTTCTCGACAGTATGACTTCTTGGATAATTTTGTTCGATATATTGACATGTACCCTTGGACACCATAGATTAGGTAATCTTAGTTGGACATTGTTGTAATACCAACCTGGGTATCGTATATGCTTAGACATGCTTTAGTTATACGCTGGATTCTTGATCATCTACTCAAAGAATATTAAATTAACTAATGAGCTATGGAACTGTGGCGGAGCCACTACTTTTAAAAGTTGTTGTGCGTTTGGCTAGGGTGGTTATTTGGCTGGGTTGAACCCAAAATGATTTCGTACTCAGGTGAGTGATCGTGCAGTAAAGGGGGGGTGCAGGAAGCACATTGGGATGAAAATGTCTCGCCTAAGTAGACTGTAAGAACTTAACTTTGTGCGCTTGATCTGGGCAATACCGTGCAACCACAAGTTCATTTATGGGGTGGACTGGGCTAAATAATTAGCAATACTTTGAGTCAGTTTTGTTATGGTTGGGAACGACGCAAGAGGGGGCCAGTAAAAAGAATCCTTAGCGAGCAAAACCGAGTTAGAACAGAGGTTTGTAAAGGCCTTGACACGTTCTTTAGACTGCTCACCTAAGATAGTGAGCAGTGGTATCGACGGGTGCCAAACCAACTAGAGAAGTCGTGTTATGTGGGTAAAGCTGTGCAACCTCTGCAGAGTATAAAACTATTCGAATAGCCGTGTCCCCGGTTACGGACAATGCTTGATGACTATCACGCGAAGGGTAGTTTTTCTCAAAAAGGTGGTCGTGAGCGTT
Source organism: Ampelocalamus luodianensis (assembly GCA_036346255.1). Classification (NCBI taxonomy): domain Eukaryota; kingdom Viridiplantae; phylum Streptophyta; class Magnoliopsida; order Poales; family Poaceae; genus Ampelocalamus; species Ampelocalamus luodianensis. The sequence goes on along the minus strand of CM070632.1, from coordinate 247,486 downwards.
CGCGAGGTGATCGTGGACGTTCACGAGTGGTCCACGGCGTGGACAGGGTGTTCACGGGTGGTCCTGGAGTGGTCTGGGAAGCGAACAGGGTGTTCACAAGCTGTTTCAAAGAACTTGTTTACTTATGTATTAATCTTTCAACTTGAGTATTGCAATCTACTTATGGTATTTCCAATCAATCATGTTTCTGCAAATTAATCATAAAGCTAGTCTTATCAAGCCTTGTATGAATATTATTTGCATTCATTTTTTTCATGGCTTGTTGAGTACCTTCAAAGTACTCATGGCCTTGCGCCCTCTGTTTGAATCAGTAGATGAGGGAGAACTAGAGAACTCGGAGTTCTTTGAAGAGGAGTTCTTCGAAGACCAGGTGTGCTAGGGGACGTCCTCCACTCAATAGCCTGTGGGCTTGTCGAATGGCCTCTGTGTTTTGGTGTTGGTCCGCTGTAGTTTCTCTTGCGTTGTAAGCCCGGTGCAGCAGACCCTTGTAAAAACTTGACCATAAGGTGTTTTGCTTCTATAACTATGAATTGGTCTGCTTTATCTTTAAGTTTGTTGTATGGTTGTGGTTTAATCTATGTTGTAACTGTGCGAGCTAGCTGCTGATCTTGGGACTAGCTCAGTATGCACATAGGGTCCCAGGGTTGCTTTACTCGGGGTCCCGACACCGCGTTCCCGACAGGCTATCCTCATTGTGCTGGCGTGACCAGGCGTACTGGCTGACGCGGAAGAAGATGGTCTTCGATGTGTTCATCGAGCACTACATGGTGCACAGGGTGATGCGCCAGTTGGGCCTCCGTCGGCTTGTTTCAGTCCTCGTTGGGGGTCAGGTGCTTGACACGGTTCACGCGTGAGTTACACACAACACATGTTCCTATTTTTTTTTTAGTTCTGTTACGATGGCTTTTAGCAGGCACAGTAGGAGGGGTGGAAGCAGGACGAGTTGGGCGGCGAAGATGGAGCCGTGGTCGACAGAGTGGGCGGGCGCCCTCGAGGACTATGTGCAGGAGGATGCCCTGTACGACCCCAACGCATACGACGAGTACCTACGCTGGTACGCTCCGCAGTTACACACCAGGTTGGTGCATGTCGTCGACCCTCCTCTCGCTCACGTACCATCACGGACCGATGCGTACCCTGTACACTTTGTGCGGAATGTGCACCTCGCGGGTACGTACTCTCGTGTGTTCAAAATGTCTGAGTACGGTTACCTCAATTACAAGTTTGACACTTTCATGTACTCCTTGCAGACGGACATCAAAGTCGGGATGGCGAGGGACTCCAGGTCGATCCTGGACAGGGTTGCCCACTGTGCGAGGTGACACGCGACGAGCTGCTGCTGTTTGCCCGTCGGGTCTACATTGGGGCGAGGCGTGCTGTGACCATGACGTCGTCCAGGACGGTTGCGAAGGTGGCCATATTGATGCCTACACTAAGACCGCCACGTCCTGCAGCTCGTCTAGTAGGCTCCGGAGGGGCACGTGCACGTGCCCCGCCAGCACCTGACCAGGTTGGAGGATTAGGCTGGGCATGTGGCTACGCACCCCCACCGCCGTTGGGCTAGGTTGGAGGGTTAGGGTTGGCACGTGGCTACCCACCGTCGTCATTCCTGGAGCCCTACCCGACATCTCCAGGGCAGTATCCGTTCCTCCTCGGCCTGTTTGGGCAGGGCAGGTACGGCGGGTATGACCATTGGGCGCGCGGCATGGCCCACGCCGATGGTACGTTTCGTCTCTTCAGGTTTGTTTCGCGCGATATATTGAACGAATAAACAAAAATTGTCCTACAGGTGTCGCACCCCAGCCAGGAGTTCATCTCTCCTCGCATAAGGAGCCCACGTAGGACGTGGACGTCTTCTTCGCGGAGGACCCATGGGAGATTTGGGGAGCACCTCAGCCCGCACCTGTTAAGGTTCTTTTCGAGTCGCAGCTGAGTGGTGCCCCAGTGGGTGTGCAGGCACCGGTAGAGTCGACCCCACAGGGCTTGGGAGCACAGGTCAACAGGGCTCCTAACCGTTTCACCCCGTCAGGGCCCCACCACCCCGCGCCGAGGAGGACCAAACGGGGCCGTACGGGCGGGGCACGGACGAGGGGTGGGATGTGGCGACGACGGAGGAGGTGCTACGAGTGGTGTAGCGGGCGGCTAGTAGGGGGTCTTCGTTGTGCGGGGAGAGCTCAACGATTATTATGCTAGCCTTGTATTTCGATCTTTCTTTTTTGTACAACTATTATTATGCTAGCATCGTGTATAAATTTCTTGGCGCATCGCAAGGATCACTTACCTTCCTACTTACAACTCATTGCTATCTCAATTGTTTTAACAAAATTCTTCATAAATTTACTGCACTACAACAACATACGACGGTCACAAAATGTTATTATGAGTCTAACAGATTTCATACCCTTGAGAATCTACGAAAATCACAAACGGACCAACCAACCTTGTCTCCACTCTTTTATTTCAAAATAAAAATAAAAACAAACAACCTACAAACAAGATTTGCTAAATGTATTACCTACAAAAATTGCTACTTTTCACCCGCAATTATTTCCATCGAATTATTAAAAAAGTAATGTTATTATTTTAAATCGTCGATCGGTGGAGCGATAAGTGAACTAGTCGATCAACCGTTAAGCGACTATTCCATGTCGTTTAACAGTTCGGCGACTAATCCACTTAGCGCAAGTCGTCCAACAGTGGAGCATAAGATTATTTCTGTAGAATAAAAAAATGCAGGTATATTTTTGTATTTCGAAATAAAATAATAATAATATATTTTTTTAAAAAAATTCATCCATCTCATCTCATCCTCGTCTGAATCTGAATTTGAATCTGAATCTAATGGAAGGCCTCGCCTTATCCGCAAGGAGAGGTAAGAGGTAAGGTGGGCCGTCCCGTCATGGACGATGGACCTCTCATCAACGAGATGGACCTTTCATCGGGAAGATGCTGGTGTCCTCCACGGATCATCATCATCATATTCATCCTGGAGGCTGGAGCAGTGCCTGGGCTGGGCTGCGCTGCAGTAGTTGATGATTTCGCCTTGCTTGAGTTGAGATTGACACCCAATCCCTGCAATTAATTGAGACGATGGTGCTGGTTTTCCACATTAGTCCAACTCCAACCACCCCTTCTTCTCCTGTTCGCCGCCGCCGCCGACCGCCCATGGCCACCATCTCCGCCTCCGCCTCCGCCTCCCGCAATCCCGAGCCCATCGTGGTACGCGTCTCCTCCACTCTTTGCCTCCATGCGATTCGCTCCCGTATTTTCCTCTTTCTTTCATCTTATCAAAAAATCTATTAAAAACTGCGGCTAGCTCGGTTGCGGCGCCGTCTCGGCGGACTACCTCGCCACCGTCGCCTCCTTCCCCAACCCCGACGACAAGATCCGAAGCCTAACGCTCAAGGTTGAGGGGGGTGGCAACGCCGGCAACGCCCTCACTGCCGCCGCTCGCTTGGGTCTCAACCCAAGGATCATTTCCAAGGTCCGCCCCTTGTGTCATGGACTAGTATACTATTGGTAATCTGGTATCTAGCAAGTGAAGGAACGTGACACATTCCTTCACTACTACTAGTACGACTAGTCTATTATTACTACTTCCTTTCTGCTTAAATTTGGTAGGGTTAATTCGATTGCTCTTACTAGGTATCTAATGATGCCCAAGGCAGAAACATTCTCAAGGAACTGCAAGCTGATGGGGTAGACACTTCCTATATACTGGTATGTAACGGAACGGCACCGCAATTGCAATTGCCTATTTTCTTACGAGCTGCATATTCTATCCTACTATGCCGGTTTTCTTATGCGTGCGTCTCATCTTCTCCAGGTAGCAGAGGAGGGAAATTCACCCTTCACCTATATAATTGTTGACAACCAGACGTGAGAGGCTCTTTTATATATCCCCCTTTTAGTCTCTACCTCCATGCCAAAAATATAGGGGTACTTTTGTGCTCCAGGAAACAGATGGCTTGCTTTGTTCAATTTCAAACTGCAGCACGCCCTTTTGATCCCTTGCTTACTTTTTTATGTGCACCTACAACACCGAAAAACCTGTATGGTTTGGCTATCCTACGTTAATTTTTTTGGTTCCTACCTATCTGTATGGCTTTTGCAAATTTCGATGCTAGTACACAAGTGGCACCCTATTGTTCGAAATATTTTGCTCACTTACGTTATTACTGCCGTATTGCCCTTTTGCCTTTCAGGAAAACTCGTACTTGTATACACACTCCTGGTTATCCCCCGATGGTGCCAGAGGAGCTCACAGAGGCAAACTTGTTTGCTGCTTTAGACGGCGCGGGCATCGTTTATTTTGATGTAAGATTGCATGAGACTGCTTTACTTGTGGCAGAAGAGGTAAACTTTTCCTGGCGCAACATTTCATCTTCTTCTAGACAACCTAAGAAATATGAATGTTTAAATACTAAAAGTTGACTCCGCTTCTGTATAAAGGTTAGCAATAGAGTAGATATCAGAGGCAGGAATGTTTTTTGTCCACAAAAAAACCCCCACACTTTCTATAGTTTTGGCTGCGTATAGCTATAAATCTGAGATATGGCTATGAATAGGAAAATTGTCATTTTGTCCACTTTGTCAATCTGTAAACTCTTCTGGGTTAATGTCGCTCGTAAGTTTTTTTCCTGGTTTTCCTTCTTTTCTCTACACTGGTAGTGAGATTGATATTTGTTTATGGAACAATCCAGTGCAGGCAAGCCAAAGAAAAATTCCTATTTTGATTGACGCCGAAAGAAAGCGGGAGGGATTGGATGAGCTTCTTAATTTTGCATCATATGTTGTATGCTCTGCAAAATTTCCTCAGGTAAGTAGTCTATTGCAAAGGGGCAATTCATTATATGCCACTGAATAACTTTGTATGTTCACTATATGCCATTGAATAACTTTGTATGTTCACTATATGCCACTGATGTTTCACTTACATGTGGTCTTGGGCCTCATATGTCAGTCTCACAATGGGTGGAATATTGTGAATCATGTAGTTATCCAATGATATATTGTGAATTTTCCCTATTGCAAAAGATTATAGCTGCTAAACCCTACCTGTATTCACCAAGACAATTTCATTTTAATGTGGACTATTTTTTCTCTAGAAAAGTTAATCTAAACTAACTTCTCCTTGTACAAATGGGAAGTATTTACATTTGGCGTGGCTGAGGCAAGAAGTTGCTTATTTTGCGCCCCCCTCTTCGTGATGTTAGGCACACTCCTTTTATTTGGAATGCAAAAGTACACTTACCTTTGCTTTACTGTAGTCTATCTATATGCTGCGTAATTATCGTGGTCTGAATGAATGATTGCATGTAAGGCTTTGTACTCTTAAGGCTCTGCCATCACCTTAAATGAGGAGTTTGATATTTGGGGAAGCTGGTATGGATATTCACAGTTGGATGGTTATTTCTTAGCACAAATGAATAAGGTGAATTGTAAACACAATTTTCATCATGCTGCATGATAATTGTCCTTACATTTTGGAACACCAAGGCTTAGGTGATCACTATGTTCAGCATTTGAGATTGCTAGTATTCCTATAAGTTAATTTCTTTTCACCTAATCTGAATTTTCAGGCCTGGACAGGAGCCTCATCAATACCAGTTGCTTTGGTGTCCATGCTTTTAATATTACCTAATATCAAGTTCGTTATTGTAACCCTGGGAGAAAAAGGTTGCTTAATGCTTGAAAGAAGCACGACAGGTGAGTTTGCTATAGTTCTGCATGCTAATTTCAGCGAACCATTGTAAGCAATACATAGACACCTGAATATGCATTTTACCCACCCGTAGCGATTGAAAAAAAAAACTATAATGCACTACTCAACTTGCAGATGCTTCTGAGGCAGATGAAATAGATGTAGAGAATCTGCTGGAATCGCTAGAGCAGAAAGTTGAATTGAGTTCTAGCATGCCAAAATGCATTGCTTCCAAGGTATTATATCTTTCGTCGTGGGTGTGAATTCCTCTAGAGCCTGGATCTTCTAGTTTGTACCTCTGTTATCCTGGAAGTTGGAACTTAAAGATCTATAGTTACAGGACAGGAGCTACAGATATACATCACATTGTGTTCTCGTAAAAAAAGTATATACACCACATTTGTTTACTTTCTAGTCTATAACTAGTTGACAGGGCACATTTGCTATTTGTTTGAGCTAGCGACTCGGACTGATCTATTACTGTTCATGATGGCGAACAGCACCTATGGTCCTGTAGCACCACGCACTGTTTATGCCGGGCTCGTGGGCACATTGTTAGCATAGTACAAAAAACCGGACCGGACTGGCGGTCCGTTCGGAAAAAACCGGGACCAGAGCCTGGTCTGGTCCGGTTTGCTCTTTGGATCGTTTACCAAAAAAACTGTGTGGAAATTATTATTTGTAAAAGCATTGCGTCGCTAGGATTCGAACTGGTGACCTCTTGCTTCCCTGCAATGGAGTGAGCTACTTGTACTATATTCATTGTTGGTATAAGTGGGCATATGCATCTTTATTAGGTTAAATTGTCCGTAGTGTTCTAACAATAGGTCTACTAGGTCGTATACTAGCCCATATACAAGGAACGGGTGCCCCTACCTGTTACCGCATATTGGCCGGTTAGGCCAAATAATCGGGCCGATTAGGCCATATAATTGCTATTAGGTGGGTGACCGAACGAATACCGTATACCGCTTTTTAGAACCTTGATTGTCTGGTAGATGACACTAACCCATTGATTTTCCAATTGATCCTGCTGGCAAATATTAAAATAGTATCACTATTGAACCGCGGTCCGATGGAAAAAACCAACGGTTGGACCGGTGAACTGTGAACCAATCATGTTAACGGTTCGCTTGCCGGTCCGGTTTTTCGCACTATACTTGTTAGTTGGGAAGTAGAGATAAGAATAGTTAATTACTTAATTTCCGTATTAGATGGGTTAGGTTTCCATTGAGATAGAGATGGTTTCTTAGGGATAAGTCGAGTCGTCCCTATAAAAAGATATCATGATGCATTATCATCAAGCAATAAGAAGAAATAATTAATCTAGTCTCTCCTCAAGGTTCTATCATCCTAGTCTATGGTCTCCTCCTTATCCTAAGATCCCCTCTGTAACACCCTAGTCCAACATAGAGCCCAGAATGTTACCAATCTATGCTAATTACCAAGATAAACATCAAAATTAAAACCCATCCACGGGTCACAAGATGAACGTTTAAAGTAATACTAATCAACTAATAAATTTACCAACTAGTCTCAAGCACTATTCTAGGCAATAAATAAGTCCATGAATAACGATCTAAAGGAAATAACCACACTCTAAGTAAATATTGAATGTGTAGTTGTTTCGCATGTAGTGTTTGTGATCTATTCCCTCCCATATGTCGCTATCAATGGTCACCTAAAAACAATAACAAAGTAAGAGTGAGTTCAAGACTTAGCAAATACATAACAAAGCCATAAACAACAGTTTATCAGCCATAATCAAGGTTATTATCACCATCTATCTATTTAATGCCATTCTCATACTCAAATAAATAAGTCATATTCCATATAGGTAAATTTGCACAATTTAACAATTTACTCATATATGCTCATATAGTCATATGCATCTCATCAATTGATATCGGTATAGCGGAGTGTTCATCCGTCGATGACACACTCTATCCCCATCTTCATTAGGATGGAGTCCCTACATTGTAGGACTTTATCAGTCCCTACAAATGTAATACTTTATCTAGAGCACTATTGTCGGGACCTGGATATGCAACCCCAGGACCCTCTGTGTATTCTGAACTAGTCCCATGATCAGTAGCTAGCTCACACAGTTTTCAACATTGATGTAATCATAACCATACAACAAGATAAGATGAAGCAGACAAATTAATACTAATAGTAGCAAAAGACCTTATGGTCAAGTCTTACAAAGTTTGCCACGCAGGGCTTAACAACAAAAGTTAACTTGCAGCGGAACCAAAGTATCTTGTGGAGGCCATTCGACATGCCCACATGCAATCGAGTGGAGGACGCGACCTAGTTCGCAAAGTTTTCAAAGTACTCATCATAGAACTCGGGGTTCCCTAGTTCTTCTTCAGTGGCTGATCAAACAGAGGGCATAAAGCCGTGAGTACATTGAATGTATTCATCAAATCGTAGGGAAATGTATGCAATTATTAGTTATGCAAGGCTTGACAAAGATAGCTTTATGGTTATTTTGCATAAAGCAATATTGATAGGAAATACAATAAGTAGATTGAAAGCATAATTTAAAAGATTAATATATAAGTAATCAATTTTCTTTGAAACGATTAGTAAACACCCCGTTCACTTCCCAACCATCAACCAGATCCAACTACACAATCCATCCAAACCATTCCAATAATTTTTATGAAAATCTACCCCTCGTGTGAAATCACCGGGCATTGTCCATAACCGGGGACACGATTATTCGAATAGTTTTACACTCTGCAGAGGTTGCACAGCTTGACCCACAAGACACGATTTCTATAGTTTGTCTGGCATATATCTATACCACCGTTCACTTCCTTAGGTAAGCAGTTTAGAGCACATGACAAGGCCTTTACAAAGTTCCGTTTTGACTCGGTTCTGCTCGCTAAGGATTCGCCTCGATCTGGGCCCCTCTTGCACCATTCTCAACCAAAACAGAACCGACTCAAAACATTGCTAATTAGTTGGTCAGGTCTAAATTTCAAGTTAAACTTTAACAACTTAATAAAATTGAATGGTTACTTTTAATTTTTTAAATCTTTAAAAAGACTCTGGGATAAAATGAAAAACAAATAAAACAATTTTTATTTAATCGGAGTTGGTTTTACTCACATTAAATTGTTTTTAATTTATGAAAATTTTAATTTAAGCTTTGACAAAACAAGAAAAAAGTGAATGGTTATTTTTATTTTGAAAATTTAAAAAAGGCCTAAAAATTAGGATGTTACAACTCCGGACTAGTCATATATCTTTCCCACCGACCTCACTGGAATAACTACATGACTTTCTTACCGACCTGGCTCGCGCACTCTTATCATGATGAATGTAAATGATGCAATATTATAATTAATCATTTACACGACTCGTTTCATTAACTCAATATCGTCAATATTATGTACGTGAATAAGCTTAACGAAAGCATAATAAATAACATAATAAGTAATATCAACGACTATAGCGAACAACTAATTGTTCACCATTCTACCATGTACTTACCTCTTAGCCTTTAGAAGCCGGGTGACGAAATTGTGACACGATGCATGAGGCCACGGTCCCTGAACAAGCAAGTAATAACACACACTTAAAAACATACCACCACAGTACCAAAACATTGAACAAATCATCATCGAATCTATACGTAAAATCGACGTCTTTAACTTAACTTTACCGGATGCACTACCCGCTATCCCAGAATTTGTCAGGATATACCGCTTCACAATTTCGTATTTTTAATTCTAAAACTTGAAAAGATATGAACGATATCAGTTCGAAACTACTCAAAATTTCCTAGCTAATTCAAGTTATCATCAAATTTTATTTCTTTTATTTACTAGGTGAAAACAACCCATCTACACGATCTTTGTCAACAACACCCGAATTTTGGACAGCAACCTCCCGAGGCTGTAATTTTTCGCTCGCTACTCCGAATCTAGTGATCTAGATTTTTCTGGAAAGCTAACAAAACTATTTACATCTTTTCTAATTAGACGAAACTCTAAATCCAAACTTAAGTACCTCTAATTGCCTCCGCAAGGTTCTACAACGCAATTTAACGAACTAGTGCAGAACGAAACATCTACTTCCCGAGATGAAACCAATCTACAACGTGATTAAACACCTATCGAAGATCAATCTAAGGTTTATCAGGTTTATCAGATTGTTACCCACGAATTTGGACGTTGAACACGGTTAGATCGCGAAACCCTAGATTTCTTCTTGTTCTTCCTGTTCTCCTTTTCTTTCCCTCTTGCTGGTTCTTCCTTGCTTCTCTTTTCCTCCTCCCCATCTTCTCTGTGCTGCTTCTCCAGTTGCTCATAGCACGTCATGGCCTTGGGCCTGTGTGCAGATTGCTTCCTTTGCTAGCTTCTTGCTTCACGTCTTCACGTTGTTGGTTCCTATTCTTGCTCTTGGATCGCTCCTTGTTCCTTGATGGCATGCTTCTTTCCGATGTCTTCCAGGTGCTCTTGATACTCACGTCCAGATGCCTTCTTGCTTCGGCACCTGGCTGGATATCCGAAGCTCGGCTCCCGTGCGTGCACTGCGATCGTGGGCGGACGTGGTGCCTCTGTAGCTACCTGTCGCGTGTGTGGCTGCAGCGGCAACAGCAAAACAAGTGGTAGGGCAGTCGTGTGCAGGCGGCTAGGTCCACAAGGGGCGACGGAGTGGGCAATTAGTCGCAGGGGCAGCGCCCTAATTATCCCACCCATGCCGTTTCCCACCTGTGCACGCATGCATGCACTAATCAGCTTATGGTTCTCTCAAAACCAAAGAGTGGTTTTCTAAAACTCATGAGAATCAGGAAACTGATTCAGATTCTGTTTCCTTATCCTCAACCACGTGACACACATCAGCTCTTTTGAATTCTGATCAGTTCAGCTGGCCAAATTCGGAAACCATATCCACCCAATAATCCTCCCAAATTCCTCTCTACTTCCTTCCTTGTTTCTTGCATGCAGCATGCCTCCTTTCTTCCCATGCAACACATGAACATATACATGCAGCCCATGCATGCTGCCCTTTTCGCTCACGCATGCATGCAACATCACACGCTTCTTCTTTCTTTTTTTTTCTTGAGCAGCTTCGAGCAGCTTGTTCCTGTGTTGGACGGCGCTTGTCTCGGCCTCCCTCTCCTTATATGTAGCGGCACAGGGGCTCCCATGTCGAATCCAACTTGGACTCGGTTAGGCCCTGGCCCGGCCCACTCAATGTTATCTCTTTATTTCTTTCTAGGCTTTAAATAAACAGGGTATTACACCCTCTCCCTTCAGCCGTGCCGTCCCGGCCCTCTTCAGTACGGTAGTTACCCACATGAACTAAGGTTCATTGCAATTGTGTTCTCTTTTTTAGAAATCCAACTTATTGTGTTCGAATCTGCAGTTTTCCAAATTATGTATTCTCTGATATTTTTTTTTGTTTCTGTTCCTGCTGTTGTTTTAGTCAAATTTGAGAATAAGTGCGGATGGAGTAGGATCCATGAGTGGCAGGTTACTTTTAGGTACAGCCGAAGTTATACCGTCTGAAGAGCTCATAGATACAACTGGTGCAGGTGATGCATTCATTGGAGCCGTTCTATATGGTATGCTAAATAACTGCAATAGTTGGTTGTTTTCTTCTATACTGCTTCACTGTACTTTTTGTTGGTGAACTAGTAATTTTTTTGTCAGACAAGAGTTGTGGTAAACAGAGCAATAATTCGCTTCATCTGTCATATTCATACTAATCTGTACCAAAGTTGTTGAAGGTCTGATTACATAATGCTCTTACTATGCTAAGGAATACTATAGCACTGAAACACATGCAGACTTTATGCACAAGGCTTATCTGTGTTGTTAAGACACATCCTGTGGCAGCATGCTCATCCGAGTGAAATTGCATGAGGCATAACACAACACCAGATCTGATCTCTTTGGGGGGTTGGGGAGATTGCATTGTGATTTGAACTGGACACGCTGTTTCTTTGTTACGAATGCTTGACTGCTACGAGATTTTTCAATTTGTCAATATATGAGGCGACATGAGCTAATTGTTTCTACATTTTGATTAGGTTTATGCACTGGCATGCCACCAGAGAAGATGCTGCCTTTCGCGGCACAAGTGGTAAGGCACTTTAGTATTTCAGACGGATGCTGCAGCTGCTAGATGAGACTACCTTGTTCTTTCTCATAAATATAATAGTTGAAGGGAGGGGACTGTAGCAAGTAACTGCCCTTTGATATCACTAGCAGTGAGTAGATAGGTTGCTTAGCTTACGAGTGGAGTGTTAATGGTCTGCATCTGCAGGCTGGTTGCGGCTGCAGAGCTTTGGGGGCTCGGAGTGGTCTTCCTCATCGCACAGACCCGCGCCTGGCCGGCTACTGACTAGCTGCTGCTATTTGTTGGATTGCAATGCAGCCGTATGAAACTGAGGCCAATCCAGTCCGATCCGATTCTGCTGCTGTAATAAGAAGGTAGCCTGCAGCTGAGATCTGTGTTGTAAAAGCAGAAGAAGAGGCGAGAGCAGACTATCTATATAATGGTGGTTCGATTCGGTGTTGTGCTTGCTGTTCCTTTGTCTATCTACTACTTATTATGACCCAAAGATATACCTTTTTTTGTATGGGCTCGACCAATTTCGGCCCTAATGGATCCAGCGGGGGCGCATCACAAATTCACAACAACGAGCTTGGTTTAGTTCGTGTCAACCAACTCTTTTGAGTTTGTTCTGTTAAAACTTAAAACTCTCCAGTGTTGAAAAACTGTCTTGTCTAATCATACACCGTAAAGGATGGATCCAATAACGGTAACGATATCTAGAAGAAGAAAAAAAAAACTGTCTAATCACGCAGCACAGCAGAGATCTCTGTTGTTCGATATCGTCTCCTCTTATTTCTAGAAAAATGATGAAACGGCAAAATAATTTTTTTTAAAAAAAAGCATTGACGAAGGTGGGCAGAACGACAAATAAAGAAACAGAGGGGAACTTGCCTGGTATTAAAATGAACCGGAACAATCTAGTGGTATTTTGCCAAAAGCCGTCATCAGTCACTGGCAATGCTACAGATGATAGCCATGCTTTTTTCCCCATTAGATAATTATGAGTTGCATGGTATTTCAAAGGAACATATCGGATGATACCAGCTGTAAAATTATAGGAACGGGAACTGCAACATAAGCCAGCCATCGGGTTGAATCTAAATGGCTAACATCAACCACCGAAACCACATAGACTTTTATTAAAGACCCGTGGATTATTCCACTTCAGCTGGGATCGACCGGGATTGTGGCTCGATCCACGGCGAAAGATTTTCCGGCCCAGGCTGATTCGCGCTTGGATGAATCCGGGAATCGAAAAATCTTTGCCCGTTCCAACCCAATCCACAGGTGTAACAACACAAGCCTCGGCCGCGTGGTTTCTTTCTCATCGCTGCGCTTGCGACTCTGTGAGTCATCAGCTCCTCCAAACGGTGCCACCTCCCCCTTTCTCCCCCTTGACTCCAGTGACGCGGATCCCGCCACCATCGCCACCCTTGGAGGAACATCCCGACCTTAACTCTATCCAGTTAGTCTCTCCTTCTACGATTTCTAGGGTTTGTAGCTTATTCCTCACAGATCCGACCGGGGAGAGAGCTTTACAAGAAAAATCAGTTGCGGGCAGCCCACTGCAACTAACCTCTTTCTCATAGATCTGACTAGGGAGAGAGAGGAGAACTCCGAACCTGGGGCGAAGGGCTGCGGGTTGCTCGAGGTGCCTCTTCAGGGCGTGGGGAATTGGGAAGCCGTAGTGGGAGGTGGTGGTGCAGGGTGTTCTGGTTTGGCTGGATTTTTTTCCTGAATTGTTCCAATTTTTTAATGTTGTTTTTGGAATTTTCTATCTTCTTTTTTTGCTTTCAAATTTTTTAATATATGCAATCCCTACCGATCCAACCATTTGTCCAGACAAATCAAGAGATTAGATTCAAGATGAGATGGGATTGGGTGGAGGGAGGGGATCAACTCAATCCTCTTTTGGATTGTTTCTCCTACGGATAGATTTTCTCGCTAGCCAAACAAGACCTTACTGTTACGCCTCCCAAATAACTTGTGGTCATAAGGACAACGGACCTTAACCTATAGCTTTCAAAATTAGCTTAATCTAGCTGCTAAAATCAAAGATCATAATATCACTATACCCCACTATATGGCTTGTAAATTGTAATTGTAATAGTTTGAAGGGATTGATTGTTTTTTAGACGAATTTAAAGGGTTAGTTGGGAGGTTTAGAGTGTAATTTTGCAAAAAGAGGGAAGAAAAAGGGAAGGGAGACGAGCATAGTAAGTAGGGTAATACTAATACTAATACTAATACTAATACTAATACTAATACTAATAGAGAGAGAGGAGATAAAAAGCTCGTGTCGTGTCGTGTCGTAATAAAAAAGAAGGGGGAGTGAGTCCACTCGTCCACACCCATCCATCCATCCATATTCTCAACCTGCGCTGCGACCTTTGTCCGTGTTGTGTGCGAGAGAGAGAGAGAGAGAGAGAGTCGAGGAGGAGCAATCGGAGTGGTGATCTCTTCTCGCGGCGGCGGCGGCGGCGAGGGTCAACAGGAGCGCTTCCTTGTTTCATCTGTTAGATCTTGCCCGCGGCCGCACCAGATCTAGGGTTTCTTCCTACTCCGCTCCACTCCCCATGGCTTCGGCGGCGGCGACTCAAGTAAGTTCCCGCCGCTTACCTCTCCCTGGGTCTCCTCTCCTCTCCTCTCCCTGGTTGCAAAACCCTCACCCAAATCCCAGCACCCGCTCGTGGGTTGGATTCGATTTTGTTGCTGTGATTGAGACCGACATTGGATTTGTTGCAGGTGGGGACCTACTTCCTTCGCAACTACTACAACTTGCTGCAGCAGAACCCCGATGTCGTCCACCAGTTCTACAGCGACGCCAGCACCATGGTCCGCGTCGACGACCTCACCGGAACAAACACCACCGCCAACACCATGATGGTCTCTATCCGATATTCTACACTCCGTGCTTATCCAATTCGTTTCTATTTCCCTTACTACATGTCGACCATCACTTCAATCTATTTCCCTTACTGTCCCTGCAATGCCACAATTTCGCTTACCGGATTGCATCTATGCTCGCCCATGCAGTGCTTCTTCTGTGCTATTATTATTATTATTATTATTATTATTATTATTATTATTATTATTATTATTATTTGTATATGTACACTTCGATAGGATGCTTGCCCGATAATTACGCACGCTGTTGTCGTAATGTAGACTTTTGCATGACACTTTGCCCACTATGATCATGCTGAGCTGAAATTACTAATTGCTCCTAAAGTCAGCCATTATCCCTAATTTATATCTATCAAATACCCCTTAGCTATATGGAACAAGTGATGATTACTTTTACTAATGTTAGCAGCTTATTCGCGGTACTTGCAGCTTTGAGCTGCCCGTCTGTGTGTAGATTGCATGTCGGTTGTATATTATTTTCTTATCGTAACGTAGCATCGTGCATGCCACTTTATTTGTCCTCTCTGCTGAGTTGAATTTACCTATTGCCACTTCCTTTGCCCGCTCTGCTGAGTTGAGTTTACTTATTGCTTCTGAACTCAGCTATATGCATGACGAGATCTAATTTTGTCTTCGCTACTTTATGGTTGGTTACTTCACGTGTCTTGTGCGTTTCCTCTATAACTTACTTTAAACACACACTACTTCTGCAGGACATACACTCTCTCATCATAAACTTGAATTTCACCCAAATCGAGATAAAAACTGCCAACTTTGCCAGCTCATGGGGCGATGGGGTGCTAGTTATGGTCTCTGGTCTCGTACAGACCAAGGAGTACAACCACCAAAGGAAATTCATCCAGATGTTTTTCCTTGCTCCACAGGAAAAGGGTTACTTTGTTCTTAATGATTATTTTCACTTTGTTGACCAAGAGCAAGTGCAGCCTGCACCAGTGATTGCCCAGGAAAACTTTGAGAGCAACTTGGCATCCAACACGGGCGTCGAAACTGGTATGGAACTATGGTTGATGAAGCATCCTAAATAAGTATATAAAAATTCTGCCTTTACAATTTTTGATCTTATTACTTTTGTTGTGATTTATGAGTGCTAGTCAACCTATTACTCAGTCCTTACTTTTCTTGTCTATGTTTTATTTAAACTGTCCTGTCTCATGTTATGCGAATGTTCCAAGATATGCCATATCTGCTCACCTGTGCGTACTTTGGTTATGCTGTCCATCTGTTTTATTTACTGCTATAAAAATACTGCCTTCAGCATTCTGTTTTCTCATTCATACTGAGATATCAGTAGGCTTGGTCTGCAATGCTTATTAGACCCATTACTATGGGGTTTCAATTTTAAACCAGATATCGACCACTTGTTTCCAGTGGCACCAGAAAAGAAAGCTCATTGCTTTGAGAACATACAGGCATGCTGTTGTTTTTAATATCTGTGGGCACCGACAGAATTGATGGTTTGGATAGCAAATCAGTTGAATACTGATGATTTCAAATTAGAATGCTGCCGTGGCCAAAAAAAAAAAGAACAGTAGTCTCGCATGAATTAAAAGGTTCTTGTTCATGGTCTAATAGTGCCAGTCGTTGATAGTTCTGCGAATGTTTGACTACAAAATGTTTTGCCTGCAGTTCCGGAGTACATTCATGAAGAAGAAAGTCAAACGACACAATGTGCTGTCCCAATAACATATGAAGAAAACGATGCTGTTGACAATTATACTTATTCTGAGCCACCGCAGCAGGTAGTTTCTCAGTCGGACAACTGGGCAGAGGAACCTCTGCCAGAAGAACCACTTTCTTCCTTTTCAAATGGAATGGCGATTGCACCAGAGGAGCAAGTGCAACCTCCACCTGTGCCGCCGCCTCACGTAGAGGAGCCTATTGGGGAACCAGTGAAGAAAACCTATGCTTCCATTGTATGTCACATCTTCCTTTGCTTGATTATGCAATGTGTTGTGGTATCATCTGATGCATCTTTAAAACCATGACTGCTCATGCAGCTAAGAACTGCAAAAGCTCCACCTGCGTTCTCTGTGGCCCAGCCAGTCCCTGCGAATAAGCCTTCTCACCCTACAACCGAGCCAAACCAGGCAGCACATCCGACTACCCAACATTCGGTTATGACTGCATCGATGGCAGCTGAGAAGCCGAAATCTGAGGTCTATGGTGAAGTTGCTGCCCATGACGACGAAGGTTGTCTTTTACTTCATGCTAACACCATAATACCTTTGCTGATTTGACTTGCACATTCTTTACTGATACCTAATCTTTATGTTCATAAAAGTAGAGAGCAAATCTGTTTATGTTGGGAATGTGCCATCATCTCTAACTGAGGCTGATCTTGAGAATGAGTTCAAGAAGTTTGGCCGGCTCATCCCTGATGGTGTTGCTATCAGAAGCCGCAAGGTTTGCAATTAGATTTGGCTTTAGATTCGTCACTTTGTATGACATGAATAGATCTTTTTTGATTGGCGTTGGTATGAAATTGACAGGAGACTGGTGGCTACTACGCGTTTGTGGAATTTGAGGAACTCAGTGGTGTTCACAATGCATTAAAGGTGACTGTCCACTGAAGTTCAAATTATTCGTGCATTTAGTTTATTCAATTTCTTGTGTGTAATCCTTTGTTGTAAGAGAACTATGTTTCCCCCTTCTTCTTTTGCACCAAGTTTGTTGCACCCTTTACCATCTTTATACTGCGTAAGCTTGCTAATTGGTGGGTTGCTTTCCTCTCTGTTTGTGCTATGGCAATATTTGGCTTCCTTGCTTTGAATAACAGTGCCCAGTGGTGTTAGATATCATGGTTTAGCTGGTCATATACTAAACTTGTGTTGGCACATTTCAGGCTTCACAAATTGAAATAAATGGGCGGCAGATATATGTTGAGGAGCGAAAGCCTAACAGCGGAATAAGAGGTGGAAGTAAGTTGATTTCTTTTTTCGATACCTGTGCGTTTTTGCGCATTGTTGGCATTCACCCAGTGTTATTGCCTGGACTGGTGGTTACAGTAAATACCTGCAGCAGCAGCAGCATGCTATCGATGGCACTTTATGTATCCATTTGTTTGCAACATACTGCGTCGATTGTTTTTGACCTTGTGCATATTGATTGACATTGGCAGGAAGGGGAGGCAGAGGTCGATTGGGAGGAGGTGGCCGAGGATATGCGAGAGGCGGAGGCGACAACAACGAGTACAGTGGCAGCCGTGGGAGGTCGAATGGTTACCAGCGTGTCCCTCACCACGAGAGGGGCATATTGGGGAGCCACGCTGCAAGGAACTGATTGATGGCCCATGGGAAGATGCAGCCAGCGAGCATAAGAAGAAGAAGAGGTTTTGATCCGGGACATCCGTCCGTCAGAGAGAGAGAGAGTTCCATAACTAAACTTAGTTCCGTTAGGTTGTCTTTTGGGGGTTTTTGAGTTTGCCGCAGCAGTTTGTGGATGAACGTCGTGTCTTGGTCTCGTCGTTGCGACTTTTGCTAGACGCTTCTTTTTATGATGGTAATGCTGTCTGTTCTGTCTGTCTCTCTGTTTACACTAAGAGCAGCTGCTGTTTTCCCTTCTCTTCATGTTGCTTACAGTACATGCAACGGTATGTATGCCCTAGGCGGTGCTGCTGTAGCTGTAGCAATGGATGGATGGATGGATGGTTAGCTTCAGAACCGATTCCAAATCAGAAATCACTCGATTCCAAATCCAAATTGACCTTGTGTAAACCAGAACCGCTCGATTCCAAATCCAAATTGATAGGCATAGCATCGGAACCAAGAGCACTAGGGTTTATTTATGACATGGCATGGCATCCGTACCGTAACCAGTAGTACAAGATAGATAAGAGTTGAGTTGACGATTCAAGTGTCGTCAAGACGAGGATAGCAATTGTCGTAGCATAAAAAGGCTAGACAGTGGGTACACGGAGACTCCTCCTTTGTCTTAAGAGTCTCCGCACTTTGTCTTAAGAGAAGGACCAAAGGGAGGAGCCAAAGACATATGTGCATGAATGTATTGCCTGAGAGGAAGCCTCTTTACATATCCCCTTGAGGCTCTACTTATAGGGGGCAAGAAGGGACATTTACCTTCTTGCTCCTGTAGGCGAGAAAGAGACAAAGGGGATTTAGGTACATTTGCCTAAATATGCTATACAGACTAGGTTTATACATGTACAGTATCTCTGACGGCACACCGGTATTCCTGACGACCCTAAGGTGCGGGGCACCCCTTAGTGCCTGGCTACGACACCTCCCTCGTCTGCGTGGTCCAAGGTCGCGAGGACAGATCCCGCGGTCTCGAGGGGCGAGCGGACGCAATTTTGCCGCCCCTGGCCTCTCGGGAGTCGGGGATACCCTAGGGAGACGTCAGCCGGGAGTCGTCACGCCGGGGCGATCGACGTGGAGCCGCCCCGCCGAGGCATGGGCCTCGAGGCGGGCGATAAAGCTCCGGATGCACCCCGGAGGCGGTCAGAGGTGGAGGCGAAGTCGATGCGGAGCCGCCCCGCCGAGGCATGGGCCTCGAGGCGGGCGGCGAAGCTCCGGATGCACTCTGGAGGCGGTCCGAGGTGGAAGCAAAGTTGGTGCGGAGTCGCCCCGCCGAGGCATGTGTTTCGATGTGGGCGGCGAGCAACGACGGAGCATGCGTAGGTGAAGCCGATGTGGAGCCGCCGTGTCGAGGCATGGTCCTCAAGGCGGGCGACGCGTCGGGGTCGTCCTGCCGAGGCGATAGCCCTAAAGCGGGCGGCGAGCAGCAACAGAGCACGCGTAGATGAAGCCGACGCGGAGCCGCTGTGTCGAGGCATGGTCCTCAAGGCGGGCGACGCGTCGTGGCGATCGCTGCTGCCCTCGTGCCTGATTACTTCCTCGGTGTGATCGTTTGCGATGGTCCAACTAGGACCCTGGTACCGTCCCCCCCTTCGCCCGCTCCTAGTGGGTTGGGCCCCTGACTGAGTGGCATGAAGAGTTGGTGTTTGTTTGCCCGAGGAGGCATTTGCCTATTGTTATTATTGGGCTTGCTTGAGAGCCCGAAGCTAGTGAGAGGGAGGCGAAGCCGAAAATGTCGTCCCCAACTTTTTTTCGATTGGACTCGCTTGCGGAGGCCAGAGCTAGCGAAGGGGAGGCGAAGCCGAACGCCGTCCCCCAACCTTCTTTGATTGGGCTCGCTTGCGGAGCCCAAATCTAGCGAAGGGGAGGCGAAGCCGAACGTCGTCCCCCAACTTTTTTTTGATTGAGCTTGTTTGCGGAGCCCAAAGCTAGCGAAGGGGAGACGAAGCCGAAGACGTCGTCCCCAACTTTTTTTTTGATTGGGCTCGCTTGTGGAGCCCAGAGCTAGCGAAGGGGATTCGAAGCCGAACGCCGTCCCCCAACCTTCTTTGATTGGGCTTATTTGCAGAGCCTAAAGCTAGCAAAGGGGAGGCGAAGCCGAAAACGTCGTCCCCCGACCTTCTTTGATTGGGCTCGCTTGCAGAGCCCAAAGCTAGCGAAAGGGGCTCTAGGGATAGGCCCGTGTGCTGTACGTGCGGTTGTAATGAGTAGTGTCCTACGACTACATTGAGTATTCGTAGGCACTTCTTCACGCCAAGGCGCCCTGTAATTTGTCTTGTTGGGTCTCGATTGGACTAGACTGACTATTTGAACCTGTCTCTACCTCCTACTAGCCGAAAGCATCCATGGCGAGGCTAGGGGTGCGCTCTTAGGCGCGATTTGCAATACGTCTCTCGCTGGGCATGGCCCTCGCGGCGGAAGACTCCCTAGTCGCCGAGGCGGAGCCTCCAGAGCGACTAGGGCTGCACGTTTGAGCGCGATATGAAGAATGTCTTTCCACCGGGGCGAGGCCCTCGCGGCGGGAGGCTCCCTAGTCGTCGAGGTGGAGCCTCCGGAGCGACTAGGGCTGCGCGTTTGAGCGTGATATGAAAAATGTCTCTCTGTTGGGGCGAGGCCCTCGTGACTAGGGGTGAAAACGGATCGAATACGGACGGATAATGGCTCTGCCATATTTGTTTTCATATTTTTTTCGGATTCGAAAACGAATACGAATACCTCGGATCTGAATACGGATACGAATAATATCGAATACTGAATACGAGCGAATACGAATCGAAACGAATACTGGTCGCGATATTTTTCGAACATGAAAACCCCTTAAATTGTATACGAAATTAACAAAATATATAACTAGTTTATTTGATGCAAACATTCATGAATTGTTCATATGTTCAAGAACTACACGAACATTGACACTAGCAAGTTGTATTAACTAGTTCATCACAAATAAAACACTTAGTTTACCATATTTAGCTCATAAAGTCATAAGTCATAACTCACAAAGTTACAAATCATCACGTATTCATACTTAGTTCATCACATCCATAAAACTTAATTCACACTAACATCGATCAAAGCTAGATAGTTAGTTTATACACAAATGACTATAACATCCCAAAGTATATTACCAAAAATAAAATTAATAAAGTTATTATTTTATTAGATTTTACGATATTTAAAAGAGTTTTCTTGGTTAAAAGAAAAATAATAAAGTAAAGTTAATTATTTAATTTCCTAGTTTTTAATGTAAAAATAAAATTTATTGAGTTTTCTGGGATTTTATTTGATTTAAAGTGAAAAATAATTAATTTCTTGATTTTTCTAGAATTTAAAAAGGTTTTTACTATTTTTTAGAAATTAAAATAATTTATGTGCAAAAATAAAAACCAATTTTAAGTTGAAATTAATTTTATTAAGTTCAAAATCATTCAAGGAATTTTTGTGATTTTTCTAGAATTTTTGAACTCTATTTGCTATTTTCTAAAAGGCTATTTGATTTGTTGCATTTTAAATTTAGAAATCAATTAAAATCTCATTTTCTTTTGGGCCAAAATCCTCTTTTGGGCTGAAATCGGATATCCGCCTTCATCTTATCCGGATAATCCAGTATTCGTTTCGTATCCGCCAGGATAGCATGGCTACCGTATTCGCTTCGTTTCGCAAAAAAATCCGAATTCGTTTCCGATCCGAGAATTATCCGAGAAAAATCCGATCCGAGACAATCCGAATATGTTTTCGTCCGGATCGGTCGGAAACTATCCGATCCGTTTTCACCCCTACTCGTGACGAGAGACTCCCTAGTCACTGAGGTGGGCCTTCGGAACGACTAGGGTGCGCGTTTGAGCGCGATATGAAAAATGTCTCTCCGCCGGCGCGGGGCCCTCATGGCGGGAGACTCCCTAGTCGCCGAGGCAGAGCCTCCAGAGCGACTAGGGCTGCGCGTTTGAGCGCGATATGAAAAATGTATCTCCGCTCGGGTGAGGCGCGAGCCTTCGGAGCGACTAGGGCTGCGCATTTGAGCGTGATATGGAAAATGTCTCTCCACCGGGGCAAGGCCCACGCGGTAGGAGACTCCCTAGTCACCAAGGCGGGCCTCCGAACGACTAGGGCTGCGCGTTTGAGCGCGATATGAAAAATATCTCTTCGTCGGGGCGAGGCCCTCGTGGCGGGAGACTCTCTATTCGCCGAGGCGGGCCTCCGGAGCAACCTGGGCGCGTGTTTGAGCGTGATATGAAAAATGTCTCTCCGTCGGGGCAGGGCCCTCGCGGCGAGAGACTCCCTAATCATCGAGGCGGAGCCTCCGGAGCGACTAGGGCTGCGCGTTTGAGCGTGATATGAAAAATATCTCTCCGCCGGGGCAAGGCCCTCACGACAGGAGACTCACTATTCGCCGAGGCGGGCCTCCGGAGCGACTAGAGCGCGTGTTTGAGCGCGATATGAAAAATGTCTCTCCGCCGGGGCGAGGCCCTCGCGGCGGGAGACTCCCTAGTCGCCAAGTTGGGTCTCCGGAACGACTAGGGTGCACGTCTAAGCGCGATATGAAAGATGTCTCTCCGTCGAGGCGGGACCCTCGCGGCGGGAGACTCCTTAATTGCCGAGGCGGAGCCTCCGGAGCGACTAGAGCTGCGCGTTTGAGTGTGATATGAAAAATGACTCTCCGCCGGGGCGAGGCCCTCGCGGCAGGAGACTCCCTAATCGCCGAGGCGGGCCTCCGGAATGACTAGGGCTGCGCGTTTGAGCGCAATATGAAAAATGTCTCTCCACCGGGGCGAGGCCCTCGCGGCGGGAGACTCCCAATTCGCCGAGGTGGGCCTCCGGAGCGACTAGGGCATGCGTTTGAGCGCGATATGAAAAATGTCTCTCCACCGGGGTGGGGCCCTCGCGGCGGCAGACTCCCTATTCGCCGAGGCGGAGCCTCCGGAGTGACTAGGGCTGCGCGTTTGAGCGCGATATGAAAAATGTCTCTCCGTCGGGGCGAGGCCCTCGCGGTGGGAAACTCCCTATTCGCCGAGGTGGGCCTCTAGAGCGACTAGGGCGCGCGTTTGAGCGCGATATGAAAAATGTCTCTCCGCCGGGGCGGGGCCCTCGCGGTGGGAGATTCCCTATTCGCCGAGGCGGAGACTCCGGAGTGACTAGGGCTGCGCATTTGAACGCGATATGAAAAATTTCTCTCCGCCAGGGTGAGGCCCTCGCGGCGGATGACTCCCTAGTCACCGAGGCGGAGCCTCTGGAGCGACTAGGGGTGTGCGTTTGAGCGCGATATGAAAAATATCTCTCCGCCAGACGAGGCCCTCGCGGCGGGAGACTCCCTATTCGCCAAGGCGGGCCTCCGAGTGACTAGGGCGCGCGTTTGAGCGCGATATGAAAAATGTCTATCCGCCGAGGCGAGGCCCTCGCGGCGGGAGACTCCCTATTCGCCGAGGCGGGCCTTCGGAGTGACTAGGGCGCGCGTTTGAGCGCGATATGAAAAATATCTCTCCGCCGGGGCGAGGCCCTCTGGTTGGAGACTCCCTAATCGCTGAGGCGGAGCCTCTGGAGCGACTAGGGGTGCACGTTTGAGCGCGATTACTGCATACTCCGGAGGGCGGGCCAGTGTGCGTCGGGGCTCGGTAATGGGCTTTATTAACGATGCCATCGTTGTGGGCTTTAACTGCACGTTCTGGAGAGCGAGGCAGCGCACGCGGGGCTTGAGGTCATGCGCGGCGTCTTCATTTATACACTGTGTCTTCGAAGGGCTTTGGTGTGCGCCGGGGCTCGGAGCCACGCACGTCGTCTTCGTTTATACATTGTGCCTTCAGAGGGCTTTGGTGTGTGCCAGGTAGGGGTGAAAACGGATCGAATACGGACGGATAATGGCTCTGCCATATTTGTTTTCATATTTTTTTCGGATTCGGAAACGAATACGAATACCTCGGATACGAATACGGATACGAATAATATCGAATACGAATACGGAGCGAATACGAATCGAAACGAATACGGTCGCGGATATTTTTCGGAACATGAAAACCCCTTAAATTGTATACCAGAAATTAACAAAAATATATAACTAGTTTATTTGATGCAAACATTCATGAATTGTTCATATTTTCAGCAACTACACAGAACATTGGCACTAGCAAGTTGTATTAACTAGTTCATCACAAATAAAACACTTAGTTTACCATATTTAGCTCATAAAGTCATAAGTCATAACTCACAAAGTCACAAATCATCACGTATTCATACTTAGTTCATCACATCCATAAAACTTAATTCACACTAACATCGATCAGGCTAGATAGTTAGTTTATACACAAATGACTATAACATCCCAAAGTATATTACCAAAAATAAAATTAATAAAGTTATCATTTTATTAGATTTTCGATATTTAAAAGAGTTTTCTTGGTTAATTATTTAAAAATAATAAAATAAAGTTAATTATTTAATTTCCTAGTTTTTAAGGTGAAAAATAAAATTTATTGAGTTTTCTGGGATTTTATTTGATTTAAAGTGAAAAATAATTAATTTCTTGATTTTCTAGAATTTAAAAAGGTTTTACTATTTTTCAGAAATTAAAATAATTTATGTGCAAAAATAAAACCAATTTTAAGTTGAAATTAATTTTATTAAGTTCAAAATCATTCAAGGAATTTTGTGATTTTTCTAGAATTTTTGAACTCTATTTGCTATTTTTCTAAAAGGTCGTTTGATTTGTTGCATTTTCAAATTTAGAAATCAATTAAAATATCATTTTCTTTTGGGCCAAAATCCTCTTTTGGGCTGAAATCGGATATCCGGCCTTTGTCTTATCCGGATAATCAGTATTCGCTTCGTGATCCACGGGATAGCATGGCTACCGTATTCGCTTTCCGCTTCCCAAAAAATCCAATCGTTTCCGATCCGAGAATTATCCGAGAAAAATCCGATCCGAGACAATCCGAATCCGTTTTCGTCCGGATCGGTCGGAAACTATCCGATCCGTTTTCACCCCTAGTGCCAGGGCTCGGAGCCACGCACGGCGTCTTCGTTTATACACTATGCCTTCGGAGGGCTTTGGTGTGTGCCGGGGCTCGGAGCCACGCACGGTGTCTTCGTTTATACACTGCCTTCGGAAAGTTTTGGTGTGCGCCGGGGCTTAGAGCTAGGCATGGCGTCTTTGTTTATACACTGTGCCTTCAGAGGGCTTTGGTGTGCTTCGGGACTCGAAGCCAGGCACGATGTATTCGTTTATACACTGTGCCTTCGGAGGGCTTTGGTGTGTGCCGGGGCTCGGAGTCACGCACGGTGTTTTTGTTTATATATTGTGCCTTTGGAGGGCTTTGGTGGCGCCGGGGCTCGAGCCACACACGACGTCTTCGTTTATACATTGTGCCTTCGGAGGGCTTTGGTGTGCGCCGGGGCTCAGAGCCCGGCACGGCGTCTTCGTTCATACACTGTGCCTTCGGAGGGCTTTGGTGTGCGCCGGGGCTCGGAGCCCGGCACGATGTCTTCGTTCATACACTATGTCTTCGGAGGGCTTTGGTGTGCGTCGGGGCTCGGAGCCCGGCACGACGTCTTCGTTCATACACTGTGCCTTCGGAGGGCTTTGGTGTGCTCCGGGGCTCGGAACCAGGCACGGCGTCTTCGTTTATACATTGTGCCTTCGGAGGGCTTTGGTGTGAAGCACGGCGTCTTCGTTTATACACTGTGCCTTCGGAGTGCTTTGGTGTGCGCCGGGGCTCGGAGCCACGCACGACGTTTTCGTTTATACACTGTGCCTTCGGAGGGCTTTGGTGTGCGTCGGGGCTCGGAGCCACGCACGGCGTCTTCGTTTATACACTGCCTTCGGAATGTTTTGTTGTGCGTCGGGGCTCAGATCTAGGCACGACGTCTTCGTTTATACACTGTGCCTTCGGAGGGCTTTGGTGTGCGCCAAGGCTCGGAGCCAGACACGGCGTCTTCGTTTATACACTGTGCCTTCGGAGGGCTTTGGTGTGCGCCAAGGGGCTCGGAGCCATGCGCGGTGTCTTTGTACTCCATTTACATTTGGAGGCAAATAGATTTTGAATGCACGTCTAGCTGTTCCGGTTATGCACTACCGTGGAATTAATGCATATGTCAATGTTTTTGGTATTGTAACAAAGCATGTGTGGGAAGAGAATTAATGCAAGGGCCCTACTGTCCATGTGCTGCTACACCATGCATGTCTAGTGGTTGGAGGCAGTACTACTAGTAGCAGCAGAGCTTCCCCTAGGCTGGTTGGCAGCTAGCAATTAATGTAGGGGCCCTCCTGCTCACGTGCTGTGCTGCTACACTAGCTCTGTGGAATTACAAAGTGCATACTGCCGGTGAAGTGCTAGTGCTTTAACTGGAAAAGAAAAGGGCACCTACTAGTCTTTGTCGGTTGCGAGGTGCAACGAAGTGGAGCAGACGTGAAGATGCCCCGAGGCTAGGGCTCGGATGGAGCGGCTGCGGCCCTCGGTGGCCGCATGGCGTGGCAGCCCGAGGCCGACGGAGGCACGGCGACATCCCTTGGTGGCTGCATGGAGGCATGCTTTGTTGGTCCGACGAAGTGGCGGGGGCGCACGCGAGGTGAGGCATCGCTGCAAAGGGGTCGTCGGCGAAGGTCTTGCTCCGAGGGGTGCTCTGGGGGGCTGGTGGCGAGGGGGTGCCACGGTAGCCGACGAAGAGGCGAGGCGTCCCACGGTCGCCCCTAGGTGGCCGGAGCCGACGAAGAGGCGAGGCATCCCGAGGTCACCCCGAGGTGGCCGGAGCGGGCGCGGGTGCTTCGGGCCTTGCTTCGAAGGCGAGGCTCGGGGGCCCGAGGGGGTGAAGGCGACGGAGCCGCACTCGAGGATGCCTGAAGCTGACGATGGGGTGATGCCGAAGGGGCCTTGCCGTGCCATAGAGGTGCTTGGAGTTAGGGATGCCTTTGGTCCTGAGCGAGGGGGGACGGAGGCAGCGTAGGCCTTTGGGCCGAGGACGCACACGCGGCAGCGGACTTCGGGTGGTGACCGAAGGTGGACAGGAGGTAGTGTATGTGGTCGGTGGGCTTCGGTTGATGTGGCCCGAAGGGTCCTCCGGGGGCTGATGCAGTGTCTTTAGCTGATCCTCTCATGAGTAACTTCTTGTTTAGTCCCCACGGACAGCGCCAACTGTCAGAACCCGGGATTAACATCCTAGATCCTCTGTGCACTTCTAAACTAGTCCCATGATCAGTCGCTAGTTCACACAGTAAACAAATATGGTAACAAATTCATATCACAACTTTATTAATAATCAACAGAGTTTATTACAAAGAGGCTTACAAGCCAGCAATAAAGAACACAGCGGAAGACAAAGAAGTAGTAGGGTCCAGCAATCTGCCATAAGCAATCGACTGGGGTAGCGGCCTAGTCATCGAGATCCACATCGGTAGTAAAGTTCTTCTCCTCTGAAATTTTATTTGCATGAAGCAAGGATGAGCACGACTTCCGTGCTCGCAAGTTACATCCGTCAAATAATAGAATGATATGCATATATGGATGTAACAAAGGATGGCTCATTGGTTGATTTGCATAAAGCAATATTTTCTTTAAATACTTGTACCAAGTTACAAAGCAGATATTCTATAACTACAAATCATTTTATAAATTCTCAGTTTTATAGTCAGATAACATTCACACATGAATGGTGAAGGATACCCTCCTATCACATGGCTTTCCGCCCAATTCCCGTTTGGATAAACCAGTTTGAAGAAGTCTTTTTCAGACAAAACCAAAGTCTAACTTTGAGCAGTTCTGCTAGTATGTCCATAACCGTGGACACGGCTATTCGAATAGTTTTACACTTTGCAGAGGTTGTACAACTTTACCCACAAGACACGACTTCTCTAGTTTGTTCGGCATCCGTCGATACCACCGCTCACTACCTTAGGTAAGCAGTCTAGAGCATGTGACAAAGCCTTTACAAAAGCGTCATTCCACCGCAGTCCACCCTCACTAAGGTTTCGCTTCCATTGGCTACAACCTTCCGGAAGCCCCCTCTTGTGCCAGGTGGGGGGACATGGTCATGAAAGACAACCCACCGAAACAGTTGGATCGACTGCAATGGAACTTTGCAAATTAGTCAGCCAGGTCCCAACCCATACTAGGGACATGTGGTAGTACGGTATGGCTTAGCATCATAAACCTGAAGACCGGTTCTTAACTGACTTGGACAACTTTCCAACGAACCCATGGGCCTCAACCTTGACCAGGTTGAACCCGTGCATTAACATGCACCAACCAAACGTCCATTATGCCCAAGTCCAATCCATTTTCATTTATTTCATTTTTCAAAGTCATTTATAAACCTCCATAACATACCAATGCCATGGATTCAATTTAAACAACAATTGATTTTTGGCTGAAATTCCACAGATTAAACATGTTTGGTCTATAAGCATGTCTAAGCATAATTTTTCTCAAAATACTCTAGTTCATACTATAGTATCAACTAGGTTTTATCTATGGTGACAATATGTTTGCTTCAATTATCAAAATTGGCCATACAAAGGATTTTAGGCATAACTATAAATTTAAAACAGATATTTAAATTAATGAATATAAATAAGCATGCAGTAATAATTTAAAACAAAATATAAATACTTTGAAATAATAGGATCAATATGATCAAAGGTATAACTTGCCTTGCTTGATTACTCGTTGTTCTTAAATGGCGTCGAAATCCGGTCGTCCGTAGTCGTCAAAATCTATACACGTAATTGATTCGAATTCAAATAATATTCAAATAAAATCCAAAAATTATAAAATAAATACTGGACATAAGGTATCGACTTTATATGAATATAGAAATTTGAATCGACGGAATCGGAGTTCGTATGAGGGAGAACGAAATTCCGGAATGTTGAAAATCACATGAAATGATATAATTTCGAAAATACTATTCACTAGGAATTGTGTTTCGGATTGACTGGAAACAAGGAAAGCGTTTTATGGACTTGACGAGGAAGTACGACGTAGAACATGTCGAGGCGAACCCAACGCCGCAGACGGTTCGACCGGGAAACATCGGATGGTGGCGGAACGCGACGGAGACGACCTTCGAGTTGACATTGCTGTTTCGGACAAACGAAGAGGAGTTAACAGGTGAGGTTTGTGGAAATTTGAAGAGGAAACCGCGGGGAACACAACGCTCACCATGGTTGGGGTGGAACGCGCAAGGTCGGCCGGTGGCGAGGAGAAAGGTGATGATGCGGAAAAAGGACTAAATAAATAACAAAAAATAAATAAAATCTAAAAATTACGAAATAAATACTAAAAATAGTAGATGAATTTATATGAATTTAGGAGGAAGAATCAACGGATTTGGAGCTTGCATGTGAGAGAACGAATTTTTGGAATGAATAAAATGTGTTTGT
Source organism: Ampelocalamus luodianensis (assembly GCA_036346255.1). Classification (NCBI taxonomy): domain Eukaryota; kingdom Viridiplantae; phylum Streptophyta; class Magnoliopsida; order Poales; family Poaceae; genus Ampelocalamus; species Ampelocalamus luodianensis. The sequence continues at coordinate 218,097 of CM070632.1, read as the reverse complement.
ACAAAGCAATATCACATGACTAGAAAGTGCATACTGTTCATTCATCTTCAATCTTCGCCAACAGGAAGCATTAAGGAAAAGGAAAAATGGTGGTCGGCGGTGAAGGAAAGGGAAAGGTGGTCGGCGAATGACATAAATGGATTGCTCACCTTGTGACGAGGCCGTAGGAGGTGGCGGTGCGGCGAACGGTGACGGCGGCTGCGAGCGCACGGTCTCACGGTGGCGGTGATGCTCCGGCGACGAGAGAGCGAGCACGACGTAGAACATCGCGAGGCGAAGCCAGGGGTGTGGTCGATGGTGGCGGGGCTCCACTGTAGGCGACGCAAATGGCCGATGAACGGCTTTCGGCCGACGACGGAAAAACTTCGATTGCGTCGGGGAGGAAGGAAGGGAGGAGCTAAGATTTTCAGGGATAGATGAGGGAGAGGAGAGACACACGGTGCTCTGTTATATAGGGGCTAGGGAGGTCCGAGGAGGGAGAACGAGGAGGCATGTCTTTCGGGTGGTATGGCCGTTTCTTGGTGAATTAATGCACGAAAATTAGGGGAGAGGCCAGGAATGGAGGTGTCTTGATGAGGGGAATGAATGCGTGAAGTTTCGTGAAGAATGGTGAAATAATGGGTTTTGATGAGCTTTATTTGGGGCATGAATGGCGGCATGCGTGTTTTGAATGTTTTGGATAGAGGAGCCACAGGAGGAAGAAAAGAAATGAGAGGAGAGAGAAAGAAAGAAAAAGAAAGGAATAAAGAAAATTCAAAAAAAATAAATTAAATCCTAAAATTCCAAGAATTTTTGTAAAATACTTTGGAACGTGGAAAGACCAAATAAAATAGTTTTGGATTTAATTGAGGTATATTTTAATTATTTAAAATATTTTTCGCTTGGAATTTTCAAATTAATCTTTAAATTAATCCAATAAATAGAAAATAAAATTATAATACCAAAATAACTTGGTTCAACTTATTTGGAGTTCAGAAATATTTTTTATGAATTTTCCAAGTTAAAAGCATTTTCTTGTGTGAAAATAATTCGGTTTAAGGATCAATTTCCAAAACTATATTTTTGAGCAAGAAACAAGTTTTAAACCTATTTTAAAATAAATTTCATTTAAAATTAAAAATATCAAAACTGGTTTCACATGATTTGGAGTTGAAATGAATTAAATATGAATTTTTGAAGTAAAAACAATTTTTAGAGAGAAAAAAATATATAAAAAATCATCAGACGGCCCGAACATCCCATTTCACTGTTCATTATGTACTACGCAAAGTTACTGTTCATAAGATTCGGGTGGTCCGAACAATTTTCTTGCTCCTTGGATTTAGAAAAAAATAATAAATCAAATAGATTTTTAGAAAATAGCAAATAGCGTCCGAAAATTCTAGAACAATTCACAAAAATCTTGAATTATTTTTGAATTAATAAAAATAATTACAATTTAAAGTTGGTTTTTATTTTTTAACAGTAATAATTTTTGTTTTAAAATAAATAGTAAAAGCTTTTAAAATTTCAGAAATTACTTGAAATTTTATTTTTCACTTTAAATCCAATAAAAACTCATAAAACTCAATACATTTTTTTTGACTTTTTAAATCTAGGAAATTCAAGAAATTCAAGGAAACACTATTGAAACTTAGAAAATTCAATAAAAGAATAACTTTATTAATTTTTATTTTGGTAACAGAACTTTGGGATGTTACACCAACTGTCGTAGCATAAAAGGCTAGAGAGTGGGTACGAGACCCTCCGTACCCTTTGTCTTGGGTGAAGGACCAAAGGGAGAAGTCAAAGACATATATGTGTACGAAGGAGTGTGAATGAGAGGAAGCTCCTTTACATATGCCCTTGAGGCTCTACTTATAGGGGGCAAAAGGGACATTTACCTTCTTGCCCCTGTAGGCGAGAAAGAGACAAAGGGTATTTAGGTACATTTTCCTAAATATGCTACACAGACTAGGTTTATACATGTATAGTATCCCTGACGGCACACTGGTATTCCTGACGACCCTAGGGTGCGGGGCACCCTTTGGTGCCTGACTATGACATCAATTAGCATATCATAGATTCAATTATTCGGAGAAAATAAAATCCACTTCTTAATACTAGATTTGATTCGAAACGACTAGGGTAAGCAGCAGCAACACAGAATCGATCAATTCTTGAACAAGGTAGGCAGAGCAGAGGCAGACTGCCGCGCCACACCGCTGGAGGCAGCAGGGGGTGCCTGTGCCCCCCAAAAAATTGTAATTTTTTTAAATTATGTATACGTATGAAAAAAGTGTAATTTTTTTAATTATGTATATGTATGAGCAATTGACACTTGGGCTGGTCAAATTTCAGCAATTCAACCCAAGAAGTTTTGAAAGCACTAGAATTGCGTGAGATAGAAAGTTGACGTGGATTAAATTAAGAGATGGGGTTAGCCAGGCCCGGTGACACTCGTTGGGGTTCTCATTATAGAACTATTTTGCATATTATTGATATATATTCAACAATCCGCAAAGTACTCATACAGCTTGGAAAAGACCCCTCACAGAAGAATGATTGGCCAAAAATACATGCTATGTTGGGAGCATTTGAGTCATTTTACTTTGTTTTCAATGCACACTTGATGCTTGTTATACTTGGATACACATATGAATTGTCTCAGTCTTAGCAAAAGAGAGATCAAGATATTATTAATGCTATGGCACTTGTTAATTTGGCTAATGATAGAATGCAACGAATGAGGTGTGATGGGTGGGAAGAATTTTTTTCAAGAAAAGGTAACATCATTTTGCATTAAATATGGTATCAAAGTTCCTAAGCCGGATGATAGATATGTGCCTTATGAAAGATCATCACGTTTTTACCCAAAACAAACAAATAATGATCTTTTTAGAAGGGAAGTGTATGTTGGCATTATTGATAATGTTCTCCAAGAGCTTGACAATCGGTTTGGCAAGGTTAATATGGAGTTACTTGTTTGCATGTTCGCTTTAAATCATTAGAATTCATTTGCTTCTTATGATAGGGACAAAGCGCTTAGCCTTGCCAACTTTTATCCCAATAATTTTTCAAGCACGGATTTAATGAGACTTTCTTTCCAACTTGATAACTTTATTGATGATATGCGAAGCGATGATAGATTTAAGGGTCTAAAGAATCTCGGTGAGCTTTCTACCAAGCTTGTTGAAACAAGAAATCATAACATTTACAAGTTGGTGTGCTTACTTCTTAAATTGGTATTGCTCCTACCGGTGGTAATGGTGAACGTTGAAAGAGTATTTTCGGCAATGAATTTTGTGAAGAACAAGTTGAGAAATAGTATGGGTGATCAAGTATTGAATGATTGTTTAGTCACCTTTATAGAGCGAGATATCTTCTCGAATGTTAATGATGATGATATAATCAAGTTTTTCCAAGGAATGAGATCGTGTCGTGTGGTATTGTGATTTTCATTAGCTATTTAGGACTCTTTTATTCATGTAAGATTTTATTTGAACTATTTGTATTGCATTATTAACTAATTTTGAACTCTTTTGTGTAATTGTGTTGGACTTGTGAAATTACATATGTGTCGTATAAGATTTTTTTCATCCTTGATGTGTGTACCCCCATTGCTAAATTTCTGACTCCGCCACTGGTAGATAATATTGGGAAAGGAGAGAGAATTATTTAGTGGGCGCGCCGAGGAGCATGTGCTGCTAGAGCTCAAGGTCGTTGAGCTGATGCTCGCGGTCCATCTCGATGATGAGCGGCACCACCAGCACAAGGAACGTCGTCCCCGCGATCCACGTCGCCTTCCCCGTGCTCTGCATAAGCTTCTTCGCCTTGGCTGTCACCTTGCGTCCCTGCGCCGCCACGGACGACCGGGAGATGGAAGCCAGGACGCCCTCCCCTTCGCTGCGCTTGCCGATGGCGGAGGAAGACAGCATCTTTCGGCGTCCGATCTAATCGTTTTGAGAGGAGCGCTCGCTCTAAGGTTTAGGCGTGTTTGACATGGCTCGCTCCACGCAGAGCAGCTCCACTCAAAACTCGGGAGCGATCCTCCGAACTCGAAATGTTTTTCTCTATAACCGATGGCAAGGTGGTAATACCTTGAAACTCCGTGTCTAGATTCATTTCGAGATTCTGAGTGGGAAAAGAGGTGCTCACCAAAATGAACTAGAGCTCTACCAACTCCACGAAGAGCACTGCTCCATCAATTTATGGAGTTTTGGTGTTTGGCTGGTTTTGACCAACTCCCCCCTAGAGTTTTGGAGTGGAGCCATGCCAAACACGCCCTTAGACTGCTTGGCCCTGTCCCCCCTTCTATTCTGCTTTGGATTTGGACCGGCCCAACAAATGCTATCGTGAGATGGGCTTTGGCAGGCCCAAATTCACGAGGGTACCGTACAACAGAGTAGAGTAGAGTATTATTATTATCAGTCAAGTACTCGTACCCGCGCGTTGCTACGAAACATCTCATGAATGTAATCATTTATCAATTAAGTAAATATAATATATCTCAATTCGTCAAGACGCGTAGAACAAAGCAGAAGAATAGGAGCAGAGAGGAGGAAGTGAGACCCGTTCAGATCCGGCCGATGAAAGCGGCGATGGACGACGAGGCAGAGGCGTGCGGAGCAGAGCAGAAGAGTCTGGGGTGGAGGCGAGGGTGGAGAGGAGGAAGTGCAGGCGATGCTGGAAGAGGAGGAGCAGGGAGCACACGATGTTTACTGATAACGTGACCTATTTGTCAGTAGAGAGGGACAATGGTGAGAGGGTGGAGAGGATAGACGATTATCGACTCTAATTTTTAAGTAGTAGATAGATATTGTTACGAAGGATTTACCACTATAATTTTATTTGGATTTGATTATTTACCAAACGTTATCTGGCTGATCAGTGAGATACAAAGAATTAAATCCTTCCGTGAAACGGTAAATCCTCGCATCCGCTGTTATTATTGCTCGCATCGCAATCGCATCGACGCCACGCCGTCTCTCTCCTCTCGCCTCCTCGTCTTCCTCCTCTTTGGAACTGGGAAGCCAAGAACCCCAAACCCCAAACCCCAGAAGAAGAAGAAGAACCCAAACCAACCAAACCACAAACCCCAGAAGGAGTGCCAATCAGTAATGGAGGGCATTCCATCTCCACCCACTACTTATCTGCTGTCTCCCTAATTCCCCTCTTTATTCGGTTGGGAGGAAATCATCCCGGCCCCCAAGGAAAGGAAACCATTACAGGTGATTTTTTACCGAGGAGGTATGAGGTATGAAATATGATCATCGCCCCTTCCAAATCAAATCAAAATGCCCTCTCCTCTCCTCTCTTGTTTGGGTGGGTATTACTCCCCTTGGGGGTTACTATCTTGTTTCCAAGTTTCCTCTTTTTTCTTCTTTTGGCTGTATCATCTTGTTGTCTTGGCACAATCAATCTGGTGCTACCTGTTCGAACCTAGATTTCAAAGATTGGGGTGGGATTCTTCTTATCTTATTCGTATTCCTCACTTGCAAAGATCGTGCCTCTCTTTTTCTTCAATTTTACACTCACATACTAGCTGTTATTAATGCGCGCATTACTTTGCTTTCTCTCTCTTACTTGTTCATGGCCCCTGCCAGCCAGCCATCATAATCGGCAGTGGGACTGGGAGTGATCGGTGAAACATTTCATTAGCTGCTGCTCTACTGCTCTACTGATTCTGCTGCCCAAGAACAAGGCTTTCAAGATGGGTTCCAACTCGGAGAGGGCGAGGAAGGCGCTGGACGCCATGAAGTTGCTGGGTTTCTCCAAGAAGCAGGCGACCCCCGTGCTAAAGCGACTCCTCAAGCTCTTCGACAACAACTGGGAGCCCATCGAGGACGAGTGCTACCGCGCCCTCGCCGACGCCATCCTTGATGCGCAAGCGCAAGACAACAAACCAACCCCCGCCGCTTACCCCCATCACGTACAGTACAGAGCTACACATGCTCGTTTCTCTCTAGTTTTTACTAATTACTACTAACAGCCTTCCTTAACAATCGCTTCATTCTCGACCTGATCCCTCGCATCATTAGGGGACCGATGAGGAGCCGGAGCCTCGTGGTACAACAAGGCTCAGGCCAGACGATCAACACCCTTCTGCTTCTGCCAGTCGGCACGACATGGCTGCTGACGATGATAATGAGACCCCTCTGATCAAGAGACCCAGGATCAAAGGCAAGTCTTTGGAGCCTGAACCACCACAACCAACTGTGCCAACCCAATCTGCTGGGCCTGCTTCACCGCAACCCACCCGTCGACAAACTAGGGCCTTGACAGCCGCGCAGCAAGCTGCTGACCATGGAGATCCTTCAGCTATCGTCACCTACAAGGGGGATAATGGATCCCTGCTTGAAAATCCCGAAGATGCTCTCTTCTTGAAAGAGCCCAAGCCTGAACCTGAAATCGATGCATTCACCTGTCCTGATGTTCCAGTCGATCCTGTTGCCAAGCAGATGAACATTGGCTCTTCAGGTATACGAGTTCATCTTGCATCTATCTAATCATCCCAATCAATAATTTGCCAAGACTAGAGGTGCTCATTTTTTGTTTGTCTTTTGTCTTTTAGTTCTAGCTGAAGATAAAGTTCACATAGATCAGATATTTGCATGCTCTGGCAATTGAATTGAAATTTTCACTGTGAGACTATCAATTTGTTTGTGCCAACGCCATTTAAAATTTACATGTTTGTAGTTTCAGCTTCACCTTTTTCCCGGTCTAGTTTCAGTTTCACCTTTATAAGTATTTTTACTATTATAAAAGAAGGACTTGGAGCTGGTGGCGGTGAGTCTACCATCTACCCCCTATTGAGTTGATATGATCTTTTGTGGATAAATATGATCACACATGTATAAGATACTTGAAGGATCTTCTGTGGATAATTAGATTATCTGGGTTTGTGATTTGTGATAAGATTCTATGTGGCTTGTTGACTGGATGCAAATTATGTATGATACTTTCATTTGTAGAGATAATTACCTTATATATATTGGTTTTCTAAGTTTATAACTTATGTTTTAGTTGAAATCTGTTGCAACGCACGGGCACTCGGCTAGTATACTCAAAAGGTTTCCAGTGGATATGCAATGCATGGTTTAACCTTAGTTTGCTCACTTTGATCCCCAAAATGTTTTTACTGGATATGCAGTTTGTAACAGACACTTTGATCAATTACAATTTCCAGTGAGTTTCTGTTAGTAATTTGCTTGTTCTGATTTGATCTCTCGCCTCCTTTTTTTTTTTAAAAAAACTTTATTAGGTGGCAAAAACATGCTAATCGAACATTGTAAAACAAGGAAGATGGTGACTTCAGGTGCTGATGCTACAGGGAGCATAGTTAACCAAGATCAAAATCTGGACAGCAGTCTACATGCAGTCACAATATGCAAGAATGGGGCAGGATCTGCAGTTCAAAATAATCAGGAGGAACCTTTTGTTGAACTTGATGTAGCTTCATCTACTATGGGTGAGGTGAAGATGTCATTGAAATGCAATTTGGAACCTTCGAAGTTCCACATTAGTTTGGACGAGGTTTTCAAAATGGTTGAGGACAAATGTCTTCACTCATACAAGATCCTACCTCCTGATTTTTCTATTGGCAAGCTGATGAATGAGGTATGTCAATCTGTTGCACAATTGGGTACTGTGCATTCTGAAGTTCGTAGGAAGGGCGGTAGTTTGCAAAAAGGGGCTGTGGACACCAATGCTCCTTTTGTGAAGCCAATCGCTTGTAAGCATGCTGTAGATGGGAATGGCAATGCTGCTGGAGGATCATCAGTGCTTGAATCCTCAGAACCTGGTTTGCAAAATTCAATTGTTGCTTGGCAGCCTGAGTTGGCACTTTCGAAGCAAAGGCCAATCCATGATGTTACCGACATATCCAAAGGGGAAGAACGAGTAAGAATATCTATAGTAAATGAATTTGGCAGCGAGAGTTGTCCTCCGTCCTTCTATTACATACCAAAAAACCTTGTCTTCCAAAATGCTTATGTCAACATCTCGATTGCACGGATTGGCGATGAAGACTGTTGCGCTGATTGTTCTGGCAACTGCTTATCAGCACCACTTCCATGTGCCTGTGCAAGAGCATCCGGAGGCGAATTTGCATATACACCAGAGGGTCTGGTTAGGACAGCTTTCCTTGACGAATGCGTCTCTGTTAATCACTTCCCAGAAAAGCATCATAAGTTCTACTGTAAAGCTTGCCCTATTGAAAGATCTAAGAACCAGGCCTCACCAGATCTTTGTAAAGGCCATCTTGCCAGAAAATTCATTAAAGAGTGCTGGAGTAAATGTGGCTGTGACATGCAGTGTGGAAACCGTGTGATTCAGCGTGGGATAACATACAATTTACAGGTACTATTTTAAAGCATTTGCAGACTAACACTGCTGTAATTATTTTATGTCATTCCTTTTTTGGATGATAGTCATCAATAGTTTCTTAACGACAAACCGCTGAAGCAAGCCTAGTTTGGCATCAGTGCATAGGCCTTCTGGCATGTAAGCCTTGCAAGGCACGGGTGTCTGTGCTCAAGTTAGAAGTCTCTGGCTGCCTCGCTGATGGTTTAGAATGTACTGTACTCACTATGCTCCCTCTTAATGAAATTGGCGGCAGTTCCCTCTGCTGGCCCGGCAAACAAGAAAGGTTTTTAACGTGCAACCTTTGCCAATCAATGTTTTGTTTTTGTTTTTGAGGAACGACCATTGCATGGACATGTCTTCCTTTCTTCGCTATACACTTAATATGTTTCTTGCTCCATTCTTTCGAAACACTAGCAAGTTGAAGCTTCATTTGTTTGTTAACTTCGGCTTCAGCCTTGTAACATGAAGATGAGCGTATTGCATGCCAATTCATTCCATGCTTCAGGTGTTTTTCACACGTGAAGGGAAGGGCTGGGGACTTAGAACAATGGATGAGCTGCCAAAAGGTGCTTTCATTTGTGAATATGTTGGAGAGGTACTGACAAGTATGGAACTGTATGAAAGAACAATTCAAAATGCAAGAAATGCAAAGCATATGCATCAAGTAGCCCTGGATGCCGATTGGGGTTCTGAAGGGGTGTTGATGGATGAAGAAGGTCTATGGCTTGATGCGACATTTTATGGGAATGTCGGGCGATTTGTCAACCATAGGTATGCTAGGATTTTCCCCATCGTGTTCCTTTTGGCCTTGGCAACCTTGTGTATTCATTAATACTATATCTTTATTGTCCAATCATTCATTTGTCTATGACAATAATGCTCTGCCATCTAGATGCTATGATGCAAATCTCATTCTGATCCCTGTTGAAGTTGAGACACCGGATCATCGTTATTATCATGTAAGTGTTTTTTTAGATATTTATATTGATGTCTATGTTTTTTTGACGGTATAGTGCTGTCTATGTGAAAAGACCATAAACACTACATGTTAATGGTTTATTTAATGTTCTATCTCCCCCTTAATGCAGCTTGCATTTTTCACAACCAAGAAAGTGGAGGCTTTTGAGGAGCTAACATGGGTAAGTGTGTATAATTTTCTCAACACTAATGCATAAAAACCTGTCAACCACCCCCACCATTTGAAAATACCCTTAATGGATTCCTGTGCAATATTCTGCATGCATCTGTGCCTCTAACTGGCTGAAGATTTGATCCCTGTACAATCAAAGTATGTTGATTTCACAAGGAAACATGAGTAGCTGACTCCATCGGTAGAGTTGGTCACTGTGTTCTATGGTTTAGCAAATAAATTCTGCCTGACATCTCTCGTGAAGTTCAGTGGGGAGTGGGCGATGTTGCGGAAGCCTAATCTCATCTGCATTCATTAGAGCAAATTTACTATTACTGGTATAAAGTATTTGTACTTTGCAGTAATCAAAAGCCTTATCTCATCTGCATTCATTAGAGCAAATTTACTATTACTGGTAGCAAGTATTTGTACTTTGCAGTAATCGAATTGTCTTATAGGACATATTGTCTTCGAAACTATCTCACATGTTTGGAACTATTTGTCGCAAGTCTGCTTGTTGCCTCCTCATATCCTGGAAAGCCCTGTTCGCCTGCATTTTATTTTACTTTTAATGATCCGAAAATGCTGCCAAGCATTGGAATATTGAATTGTGCCAGTAAGGCTGAAAGAAAAAGGATTTCCTTGCTAAATTTTATGTGATTTTTGTGAATGACCATTGCCTGGAATTCCGATTTCAGGATTATGGCATTGATTTTGATGGTTTTGATTGCCCCAATAAAGCATTTCGATGCATGTGCGGAAGCAGATACTGCCGTGATCCAAAGAATTCAAGTATGTTGCCATTTTACCGCTTAAGTATTTTCTTTAAGACCTATTAGCGATGGCATATGTTGCATGAAATTCTCTCAAGTTATAGTGGATTTGTCCACGCCCTATTACGTGGTTCCTGTCATCACTACATTCACAATTTTACCTTTAGATGGTACCCCAAAGCATTTGGAATCATGGCGTTTGATGATGCTTTTTGGCAGGGAGGAGCGGTAGGGCAGCTACAAGGCGAAGCTAGGGAGGAGGGACCTGGTGCAAGATGAGCAGAACTTTTGCTTGGTAGAAGAAGGGAGCTTGCAGTCTTCTATCGTTAGTATAGATAGATGACGACGATCAATGGTGGGCGTCTGTTGTGGGTTGTACTAAATTTACTCATCATATTTTGGGTTTGGGGGTACAGAGCAGGCGCTGCTGTAAGCCCAGCAATGGGTAGGGTTAACTTATAAGCAGCCTTTTCAAGTATGTACGCTATCTATGCAGTTATGTTGAGATACTGCCTGCCGGGCTTTCTCTGAGCTGACAATTCGGTCCTTGCATCTGCATCCACGTCTGCTTGTGGAGTATCCATATTTACTAGTACTACTCACTCTGTTTCTGAATACATGTCGATCGAGCTTTTAAATTTTATTCCTAAATACTCGTTATTCTACAGTTTCAAGAAAACTTTTTACTATTTTTTTCTTTGCATACCCCTCTCATTTATCATTTCTAATGTCATTTACTACTATAAATTAGAGGAACACATCGCCCAGTGAGATAATCAGTGATGGTAATATGATCTTCTATGTAAAGTCTTTGTTGTAGTGCAAAATGCTAGAATGATCTATTAAGGAACAGAGAGAGTACTTACCTTTTAGTTTTACTTACAGAAAAAAACTTTAGGAGTAGTACGTATATTGAAACCCTATGCAATTCTAGGCGCATTATTTATTAATTAATTGATTACTCCTGCCGTTTCGCTACGTAGTATTTGTCTACAGTTCACCGTGTGCACAGACAACAAACAGAGATACTAAATTTAATAAATACATAATGAGAAATGATCATACATATCTCTATTAAATGATATATCAGTCACTTAATCTCTTTCAAAATCATTTGAGTAGAGATAGAAAGAAAAGGCCAAAAGGAGGCTGACTGGCAGCACGGCATAGGCCCTGCGTTCCTGCCCAGAAGCTCCTCATCTCCACGAGTCGACAGACACCAGGCAGAGGCAACAAGGTTGTTGCGTGAGTCTCCGACGACGAAGCAATCGACTCCTTGGCCACCAGCAATCCGTCATCCAGATTTCTGGTGTGGCTCCCTCCCCACCACCCACTCCTCTCTCCTCCTCCCTCCTCCCCTCTCTCTCCTCCTGTGCCACCACCACCACCACCACCACCACCACTCCTCCCCTCCCCTCTCAAAAAGTTCTCATTCTTCAGAGAAAGTAAACAAAGAAAGAAGCCAAGAAACGAACGAGAAAGGTGAAGGAAGAGCTAGCTAGCAGCAGCACCAGGAGGGAGCCGGTGCATTCACTGGAAAGAAAGAAAGAAAGAAAGAGATCGTCGACATGGCCGCCTCCGTGTCCTTGTCGGCTTCCGGGCTGAGAGCTCTTCCGACGTGGTCCAGCTCCGTGTCCGGCGACGAACACTCCTCTGCCGCGCTGGCCATGTCGGTGTCGGTGCGCCCCCGCTCAGCGCGGCCGCTGCGGTCGCCGGCGACGATGGGCAATGTCAACGAGGGGAAGGGGCTGTTCGCGCCCCTCGTCGTCGTGGTGCGCAACATCATCGGACGCAAGCGCTTCAACCAGCTCAGGGGAAAGGCAATCGCACTGCACTCCCAGGTACTACCACTTGCACTCCTCCTCACCTTTACTAGTAGGAGTAGGAGTAGGAGTAGCTTGGCCTTGGTCTGGTGGTTCTAGCTGGAGCTTGTGTTGATAATTCGCTGCCGCAATGAATGCAGAAATAAAATAACAATAAAATTATTCAGGTGATCACCGAGTTCTGCAAGACCATCGGCGCCGACGCGAAGCAGAGGCAAGGCCTGATCCGGCTGGCGAAGAAGAACGGAGAGAAGCTCGGCTTCCTTGCCTGACTTGACAATCCGCGCGCGTACGCATCATATAGTAGTAATATGTACATGCAGGCTCCATCCATCCATCTATTGTCGCGTCGCGTCGCCTAGCCGTACGTCGTCTCCTCCTCCTTCCTTCTGAGCTGCATATATAATATGCCTGCGTGCGTGCGTCCATTAATTGTGTTCCGGCAGGCAGGCCGATCGACCTGCTGGCAGGTTTTCTCTTCTTCCTAGCGTGCGTTTTCCTCTTAATTTCTAAGCTTCTCTCTCTCTCTCTCTCTCTCTCTCTCTAGTACAATTATTAAGTCACACCAGCTAGTGTTATTCTGGCTAGCCGGATCGATACACTAGCTAGTATGAGGCTCCAGCTCCAGCTTCCTGTCGTTTGGATATGCATGCATACTAGTAGTATTGTACTCTACTAGCAAATTAATTTAAGCAACTCATCCATCCCTTCGATATATTAAGCCAGCCATGGTACTAGCTAGCTGCATCTTCCTCTAATTTATGTTACTACTCCTAGGCCAGCTCCTCCGTATATATGTTTGAGCAAATTCAGAAAATACCAGTAATCTGTTTGGGAATTAAAGCGCGGAGCGAATTGGACAAGGATTTATGAATGTTTGTTTGGTAATGCATTGGAGTAATATATCTATTCAGAGTTGTTCACTGCCATCTCGGCCTACCGCTTCTGCTCATGGCCTCCCTCTTCTTTCTGCTAGCATCAGTGCCCTGCTTGTCTGCAGCTGCAGGACGGCCACCGCGAGTGGTATTTGCCTGCCGCCGCCGTCTCCTGCCGCCGCCGCCGCCGCTGTCCGGATCAGAGTGTTGATCAGTAGTTCCTTCTGTGGAGCTCGCGCTTGTTTTGTCCGTCACACATTCGTCAGGCATTCCCGTTTCCTCGCCTGCGCTGTCGCTGACCATAGCCATAGGGGTACTGCAAGTGTTGTCCTGCAACAACTCCTGCGAGGTGGTGAAGGAGCAACTACTGTCATGATCACCAGCCTCATCTTGTGGATCACACGGAGTTGCTTCGATGGCAGCATGACACATCTCTGAGCCTCCCAACCCACTCAGGCAAAAGGTATCTGGCAGTGGCACCCCATCAGCTTCGCCGACCTGTACAGTATCACCACCTCCGCGCTGAACAAAAACACCATCTACGGGTATGTCCTTCAACAACTTGTGATTTGAGGTCACCTTGTCTTCTGCATTTTCCGAATCAAGGACTCGACTCTCCGATGACATGTCATCTTCTCCTTCGGTGCTGCCCTCAACCAATGAGCGATCGTCCTCAATGCTTATGAATTCATCGGTGGACTTGCCATCGCAGCCACAAGCTCCAGTTTCATCCATAGGTGGTTCCACAGATGAACTAGCATGTTCATTGCTATCCAGCATGTCCTTCTGACCTGAACTCGCAACACTACCATCAAGCTGGCTACCTGTCTCCTCGCCTTCTTGGCAATTTCTTGCAATGTCAAATTCTCCAGCGATCAGTGCATTTTCAATTTTAACGCTTGCTTCTTGCTGGGAACCGGGCCTATTTATTAGTTCAGTCCCCATTAGCACTTGGACCGCATGTTTTGCAGTATCGGTAGCCCATCCCTCCTCACGGATAGTAGCACTGCATCTGCATGGTAGTAAGTATATAACAAAGGGTGGACTAAATAACGCAGCATTTCTATACGACAGCAGTGAGAATTAGGAGGAAGGAGAGATCCCAAGTGTTACCTGTCCATGTCCTGTTCCAAAGATGACACCTTTTCTTCTGCTTTCCTTAGTAGGCCCAACGCAGTTGTTCTGATATTCTCGGAGGAGAAACCGCCAAGTTGTGCAAATTCTAGTAGGAAATAAACATCTAACTGGATCTGCACACAAAATAAACAATGTAAGTTTATCCATGAGAGGGCTTAGCATGTAACAGTAACATACATATACTGCAATTCTTGAAGGAGCCAATGGGCTAACCTGGTCAAAAAGCATGTTCTTAGGAACATTCTGCGCTTGATGGATCCAAGAATAATCTAGGTTGTTAGAAAGCCAGGAAATCATAGCCTCCATCAACTCCTGCAACAGTTTCTTCATTGTTCCGTCCTTGCCGGTTAAGATGGTACCATATAGATCGTTCAACTGCCTCACCCGTAGGAACAACACCTGTTCATCAAACTAGTGTTATCGAGTGAACAAAGAAAATTAAACTACATATCAAGACTTCTGCATTCTGGGGTTCGTGAAGGTGGATATTTGTATACATTAGTTTGGGATCGATTCCCTAACCATTGTGAAGAAAAGGCCGGATTGAGCTAGGAGAAACAGCCTACCTGAAAAGCAAAAGAAGGCATCATGCCCTGTGGTGAGCTAGGCAGGCACGCGGCGAAAATTCCTTCTCCAAAGCTTGTTCTCGGTCTGGTTTGTAGGCTTGACATGGTATCTCGTATAAATTGCTGACAGAAACAAGTCCATACTTTCCCGGCTGCTTCTTTAATGAACAAGATTAAACCCTCGAGTTCCCTTTGTGTTGAAAAATCAGCAACCGACAGTACTGATGCTTCACTGCTCTTGAAGATGCCATGAGCAATGATTGGAAACAAGGATACCAGTGTTGTGCAATTGATTAAAACGGAGAGTTGCCACATGTATTGCTGGTCTGGATTGCTTGCCCTAGCTTCACTCTGAAAAGCACCTTCTTTTATCGGGATGACCTCCACAATGGAGTGCATATACTCCCTGAATAACCCAGCAAGAAGTTGCAGAACTGAATTCTTCATCCGAAGATCTAACAATGGGGAGACGTCCTCCACAACCTCCTGTCCCATAAAGAAAAACGATGAGCTAGGAGAGGGGAAACAGAACGAATTGTCAGTAAGTGACATACTCTATTGTGTTAGTTCCCCAAGCCTATTTATACATCATAAGAGGTAGCTGGCGTACCTGTATCAAGGTAACAAATTTCCTTCCACTGGTTGTAAGCAGGCAGTGCTCAATTTGTCCAGCTGCAGCACTGGTAGTAGGCGATCTCGCCCTTTGTATTATTCCTGAAATGAGAAACCTACCTAACACCCACGAGTCCGAAGCAACGAACAATCGAACAACCTCCTTCAAATGCTTGGCATACATAGCCAGCACCTCTTCCATGCAAGGCACAATCAGGTCAATCAAATCTTCCTCCGAGACAATCTTGAGTGGTCTCAGCAGGGAGCAGTAGGAGAGGGCACATTTTGCAGCGTCGAGTGCCAAAGCTAAACTCGTCTCACCAACTTGTGACATGGATCTGGCATACTCGCAGAATGCAACGCTAAAGTCTTCGATTTCTTCCCTCGCCCACCGGATCAGTTCGGAGGTGTAGGAAGATGGATGCCCATGCAGCATGACAAAGCTTCTTGATGCCTGAAGAATGGAAGAGAACACCTCACGTGCAAGTTCCTTGATGTAATTGATCCTCTCACGGGATAACTCCTTGGAGCACCTCCTCAGCTCCTCGACGTGACGGATTACACTTGATCGGTAGAACTTAAACAGGAGATGGTTTGCTCGTTGAGCGTCGCCAAGCTTGCAAAGCCCGGAGAGCGCTTTCAGAAGCTCATGCCGCGGTGTCCGCGGGTTATCCGCGAGAGAGGCGAAACGATCGGCGACTCTTGCTTTTCTAGCTGACAGTGCAGACATACTTGATGCGATCAGCCGGGCTGAATCTGAACGGCCGTCATTCTGCATCTTTTCTAGCGCCTGACCTTGCAGTTCCAGGAGCTCCAGGGCTTCGTCCATCCGGTGCTCGGACAGAAGAATATCCAATGCATCGCAAGCACTCGCATCCGTCGCCTCAATCTTTTCCTCCTTGGAATTGTTTTCCGCTACTAGTATTGATGAGTACAAGTTGTCCGTCAGATGTTGGATGAGCCTCCTCTGGGCTATGACATGTCGTTTCAGATGGCCAACATCTTTCTCCAAATCACCAGCTTCTTCAAACAATCTGGGGATCGGGTCGATTAATATTCTTGAAATTAAGCGAGAGACTCATGTAGAGTACTACGCAATATACAGGACAAGAAGTACCTACCTAAGAAAGGAGAGGTAGCTTAGATAAACATTCCTGCGGAAGTCTTCCTCCGAGGCCTTGTTTATTTCGAGGAGCTCAGAGCGCAAGTGTTTTATGCCCTGAAAACAGCATGCAGCTAGACTGTCTCAATTATTAGGGACTTGGTATTTGCTAGTAATCTCTTTTCGTTTTACAATTACTAATTGATTTGGTGGTGGTGGTACTAGCTAGGAGTAATTCGTAAGGATTCATGCATGCCAACTGTATATACTAGCTAGGACTAGGAGCAGTAATTAAGCAGAGAGAGAGGGAGAGGAGAGGAGAACAATAACCTTTGCAGTCATGGAGTGGAGCTCCAGATCGAACGGGGCTGGAGAGCTGGAGCTGGAGCTGAAGCTCTCCGCGGTGGTGCTGTCCTGTGTTCCGTCGAGGTGGCCGTCGTCCGCCATTCGCGCCTCCTGCTCCCGACGGTGCCTCAAAGAAGCCATGATGATCTTGTTACTATGTTAATCTTTGCTGATCTTGTGGATGAATGCTGGGCTGCTGGCTGTAAATGAAATTAATGGCAGGTCCGTCGTCCATCCCTTCTCTATTACTTGCATCAGGGAGCTGAGTGGCCGGCCTTGTTGGAGCCTTGTTCCGTCCGCCGCAAAATACAATGGTGTTTAACTATGCGCTTGCCGGCGGTTTGTGCGTCCCAGATTTGCTATATCGCAATCAGCGCTCCCTCCAACCACTTGCCCGTCGTTCCTACCGACCTTTGACGCGAACATTCCTGTGAGAACCCGCACAACAATTAGACTAAGCTAAACAGTATTAATCGGTAATTAGTGGTAAATAAAATCCATCAAATCAGGAACAAAGTGTAATCTCAAAATTTCTATCAAGCACATAAGCAACACAATTGACAATATGAATTACTACAACAACATTCCAACATCATTATGATTCAGAGTCTTATACAAAAGAAATCCATTACAGGCATAAGTGGAACATTAACGCGAACTCAGAAATATATACATCATTTAAATACATCAAAGAATACACCAATGTTACAACATTGAAAGCGTTACAACAATTCAATTGCAAAACAGAGATAGTATATTACAAACTCGACCTGTGATACAAGATTAATTTTGCAACAAATTGCAATGTATATAACAACAATTAATTAAATTATAATCCACTTCTTGCATTCATATCGCGGCAACCATCCTTGCCATCTCGTTCAGTGATAGTCAACCCATTAGACCTCTCCCAAAATTCACACCTCCATAAGCGGCCAAAAAACTCAGAAAGCGATTAGCAAAACAGAAAGTAATAATTATGAGTTAGAATAAAAAGAGGTTGCCGTCAGATTCCCCGAAGTTCAATAAGATTTCCATATCAACCTAGGTTAGTCGGCCCCACCTATCATTGACTGGGTACACTTAACTGCTGTCATTAAGTGCTAATCGACGTTTAAACATGTGGGTCCCACTAGCAGAGAGAGAGGAAGGGAGGTGCTGGGCACGCGCATGGTCGAGCGCCATTTCGAGCTCGCTGGCGGCGAGGTAGGCACGGGGAGGCTCGGGTTAAGGGTAAAATAGGTTCCTCTCTCGACGGCGATGCCACTGGGTGGTGGTGGAGGCCGGAGAGATGACCGAAGGCGGTGATACGTCGGCGAGAAGCGGCGGAGCTCTTTGGGTTCGAAGTGGATTTCGCGATTGGAGCTAATCGGTGGCCGAAGGTGGTACGCACTGGCTCTAGGGGTTATTATGATGCTATTGGCAGCGGCTCGGGGATCATTGGTCACCGGAACGACGGCGCCATGATCAGCTATGGTGAAGTCTATTCTACACTGGCTAATCCCTCCGATCTAATGCGTGCAAAAGCTCTAGAAGACTACTAGCAGCTCAGTAAGGTCCTTGACGGCGTCGGGGAATTACCGGAGTGGCTTGGCGACGTTGAGCAGCGGCGACGCGAAGGAAGCTTGCGGTGACAGCGCGCTGTAGGGATGGAGATGCTACAAGGAGGTGCGCATTAGCTTGCAAGCACACTAGGGATGGTAAGGGTAGAAGGAATCGACCAGGGACTCAGTGAGGTGGCAGCTAACTGAAAAATAGTTGCGACGATTGGAAATGAGGAAGAAGGTCGATTCGAGGGATTCCCTGTGTTTGAATCCTCATCAACCGAGGGAAAAGCATCAGTGGGGTATAAGACACGAAGTGACGCGGTCAGGTGAGGTTCAAGCTCACCAGAACGTCGAGAACACGAAGGTCTAGAGCAGGGTGTGCGCCAAGGTAAAGAAGACTGGCACATTCTTGCTACGGGGTTCCTAGAGCCGCATTAAGAAAATGAGGCGTATTAGTGAGGTAAGGGATGCATGGTGACTTATGTGGCGAAGGCAAGGAAGCTTACCCGAGCTAGAAGCGTTGCGGGGCTTGCTCACCGGCGTCGAGAACGACACACTTGTTCTCGGTGATTCAGAGAGCTAGAAGCTCAGAGAAAGCATGAGAGAGAACGAGGGGTGAGCTGAAGAGATGGTGACGCACTCGGGGGCTTAAGTAGCCGTTGTAGAACGCGAGAAGATCGACGAGAAAAACGGCTTCGGCGAGAACTCATGCTCCCGCCTTTGGCGTCTCCGCTAGTGCGGACGTTGGGCGTCATTAAGGGGATGGTTAGCATGGACGAAGCCAGACGGAGGTGAGGACAGTAGGTGAGACGTGAAAACGGTGGGCGACAAGGAAATCTGTGGTCGAGCGGGCGAGCGGAGGATGAGGGTGAGGTAGACGAAGGGTGCTGACAGGCAGGGCCCACTCGTCAGCGAGGGAGAGCGAGCGTGCTGGCGCGGGCTGGAGCTGAGCGCGAAGGAGTTTGGGCTGGCTCAATTTCGACCCAAAGGGAGAACGGGAAATTTGAATTCGTTTTCAGTTTTTTCTTCTTCCAAATTTGGCTGATTCTTTGGTGAATTTGTAAACCTATCAAATATGTTCCAAACTTTATGAAATTTGTTGTGAGGGTTTCTGACAACGTCTAATTCCATATGTAAATTTCCCAGGATTTTATGTGTTCTGTGATTCTTTACAACTTCTGCTTGTATGAAATTTCATTATTTGTTGCATACAAAAGGTTTAAAAGTCATGCATAAATAATTTTCTATATAGAATAGGCTCATAATTACTTCCCTATTTATTTTCGCTATATCTTTCCAAAAATGGAAGTTTTTGGGATGTTACAACAACGGTAGTTACGGTACAACCAATCACCCACTCGTTGTTTTTATTTTTTTTATTTTTTTGAGGAGAGGCAGGAGTTTATTCATTATTCATAGTGGGACTTATATGTACATCAATAAAGTCTGGTGGGTTCAAGAGCCACATACATTAATACATATGCTAGAAAAACGTTGTTTTTTTCTTTTTGGAAGGGCGGGCAGGACAGCACAAGGGCTGGTGTACGTGGGCTAGAAATTTGTTTTCCCCATATGGAAGGTCCATCCAGATCCAGCCCATGATGGGTTGAGTCGAAGGAGGTGGAGGTCGGGTCGGGCCGGGCCATGACGTCATCCAGATCTAGATCCAGCCCATGACGTGTCGGGCCGCGTCGCATCTCCTCCTCTCATCACCCCCGCGTCGACTTTCCGTTGTGTTCTTCCCCACCCTTCCTCCTCCTAGATCCAATCCAATCTTTGCTGCTGCTGCTGCTGCGTTCCGATCCGATCTCGAGCGAGGCCGACGACCATGGCTCGCTGTCGTCATCGTCATCATCTTCTCCTTCCCCTCTTGGCGTTCGCCTTCGCCGTGGCTGCTGCTTCGGTAACCAACTCTTCCTCCTGCCTTCTCCTCTTGCCCCCCCTTCACATGTTTTGCCGCTTATGATGTCTCCGTGTGTATCTAGGCTCAGGGACAGGGAGATTCCGCCGCCTTCATCGATGGCGCGTCGCACCGCTACCTGCGGGATCAGCAAGACGACCAGGTTCCACCCCCATCCCCAATTCTCTCTATACGGACTGGTTTGTTTGCTGATAGCAGTTACCCATCGATGCGATGCCTTGATTGATTGCCTTTACTTTACTTACTGCTACAACAGTGCGAGTGCCAGTGCAGTGCTTGTTGCCATGCCATGATCCACCTTAGCCTTTCTCCCTCCCTCCCTCCCTCGTCCCCCCTCTCTCTCGTGCTGCTACAAAACTCTTCTCTTTACTACTATAATACATTCCTTGCCATTATAACCTCACCAAAAATCTTTCAGCATCTCATGGAATCCGATTCCTTGCTTATCCCTTCAACTGATATGTACCACAGACCTCCTTTTCTCACCAACACCTCTCCCTGCATATGATGCATGCCTCTCTTCTAAAGATTTCCTGTTTACGGGATGTTTGCATGCGCCACAGCGACGTTCATAATTGTTTATCATCGTAATAATGCACATGTCCTCATCATGCTACCGCAGGCCACTTCGATGTCACTAGATGAAGTTTCTGCGGCTGTTTCCGTCTTGCTTGGTTTTGCACCATCGACCTCGCTACCCACGCCTTCTTCTTCAAAGGTTATTTAACCTTCACGCTAAGAACCAGCTAACTCTACATGCATCCTGCTTCTCTACCTAAGTTGTTCAACCTTTGTTGTCTTGATTTTCAGTTAAACAAAGTGCTACTCCCTAACCCATTTGACAGGCCCCGTGCTGTTTTCTTGCTGCAAGTCGACGGATCCTATGGTATGTCTTGATTGTTCTGGGATACTTTTATCAGTATTTGCTACTTATTCATGCATAGTGATTTAGCAACTAATGTTTTCTTTCCCTCCTGATCATATATCAGCCTCTGTTGATAGCTTAATATCGGAGGCCAGTAGCATTTTCAAAACTAGGATCGAAGGTGCCAAAAATGCTGCTACAGGCCTTACAGGTTTGATGAATTATCTAGCAACTTCATATCTTGGATGTGCACATCTCTCAGCTTTTGGAACATGGATGCCCCTACTTCTTTGTTGTTGTCTTGTTGACACATATTTTTTGTTGATCTGATCATATACCTTGCAGATAAGGATGAATTAATTGTCATCCATTCAGATGAATCTCTAGTTGTTGATTCTGGATCAGATTATCTTGATAATGAACTCACCAACTTGGTAATTATATTTTTTCTTTAGGGAAAAAGTAGCATTATGCATAACCTTTTTATTTACATACTATAAAGTAGAACATTTTTTGTGCAGGCAAACTGGTTGGGGGGATCATATCAAAAGGTTGATGGCAAATTGGACATTCCCTTGGAGAGTGGAAACAGTCTTACTTTGCTTGTTGCTCAGGTCAGCACCCCTTCATCCATTGTACACAAACATGAAAAAAAAACTCCGTGCATGCCTGTATATGGGTATCTATGTGTGCTTGGAGTACGGCTACACACACATGGATGCATATGTGTGTGCTTGTATCGGTGCATGGTTCATTCCTCAGGCATAAAACAAACATGCGCACAACCAGCATACTAGCACTCGATGACAACTATGTTATCCCTCCTGCTACTATATATACATATATGGGAATATTTTTCCTCATTCCCCCCCTATAGAATTGGATCAAGCATTCAAGTCACATCCTAATCTATTTATGCAAAATGGACTGTAGTAGTATGTATCAATATACTTAAGTGCATTTGCATTCTTGACATATCAAGTCTCAACATTATTGTAAGAACGCCCATTTCTTACAGGAAGCAGACTTGGAATTTGCATCTAGCTTGGTCTCACTTCTTAAAACTATCAAAAGGGGTATTCAGGTTCATGAAGATTTCTCAGGAGGAATCGTGAGCCCTGCAGAGTTATTAGTATGCCATTTCACAGGCATTAAGGTAATTGTAAACATAAATCTTTAGTTGGTAATTTGAAACTGGGTAACTGATTTTTATTAAATGTTTACAAAAAAGTAATATACATCCTGACTCAATCCAACCCGTGATCAGAACCCAACTACCCTTGATTTACCATGTGAGTCTCCTATGTTAGTGACATACACTTACTAATTTGACGGGTTTATGTAGGCTCTAGAAGATGGATATGGTTCTGCGGAAATCGTTAAGCAGGGAACTGAAGTAGTTCGGGCAGCTGTCACCAAAGTATTTGATTTACTACAGGGAGCATATAAAGGTGAATTACCTTGTGCTGTTGATATTTGCGCTATCCCTGTGTTACACCTGTCTGAACTCTCCTGACCAGCCTATGTTTATTTTTTGCAACAGTAGGTTCTCTTTTGTTCTTATTTTAATGGATGAATTAAGACCTGTAGCATCTGATAGTTTTTAACATTCGCAAGCTAGGATTCACAGACACGGACACGTGTGTCGGACACGACATGTATCGGACACGGGATTTACCATTTTCTAAAAAATGGCGACACGGGGACACGGCTATATATATATACCTATGTGGATTGCAAAGATCCTTTGAACATCAATTCTTGTAAATATGTAGAACGACATCGATTCCTCTTAATTTATGTACAGTAAAAAGGCAATGACACACACGTAGGTATACTTATTCTTTGATTCCATGCCCATCACAAGCAAGCAAACAGACACTACCAATGATTAATGTTGGAATAGAAACCGAGAGTAGTAATACCTGGCCTCAGACAGGGTTCATGGGTCATGGCTAGCTTGGAGTCGAATTGCCGTAGGGGACTTGGCGTCAGGTGCCCGTGAAGCCGGAGCACGACTGGATGAAGGTTGTGCGACTGCAACTCCTCTCCCTCAGCCTCCGTCGCTTCGCCCCTACTGCCTCAACCGGCCGCTACGCCGCCTCCACGGCGCCACGTTGGCAGTGGCGGACGCCAGACGCAGCGACGAGCCAAGCCGCCCTCCGCTCCTCCAAATCGGCGAGCAGCAGCAGCAGGGCGGCATCGGTGACTTGGCATCGGGAAGTAGCAGCAGGGAGCCAGGCGGTGTCGGGGTCGGCGAGCAGCAGCAGCAGGGCGGCGTCGGTGACTCGGCGTCGGGGCAGCAGGGAGCCATGCAACGTCGGGGTCGGCGAGCAGCAGCAGTAGGGCAGCGTCGGAGAGCAGCAGCAGGGACCCAGGCGGCGTCGGGGTCGTCGAGCAGCTGCGGCAGCGGTGGCGTCGGGGAGTAGCAGGGAGGCAGGCGGCGTTAGGGGTGGCTGCGGGAGTGCGGGCGGTGAGCGAGACGAGGATGGGAGAGCTAGGGTTAGATGATTTCAGGAAAAGAATTGGGCTGGGCTACCGTGTTGGGCCGAATGGAATGGGCCCAAGTGTCCGATACGTGTACTAAACGTGTCCGAATTTATTTCTATTTGTTTTCGCGGTGCAGATTTCGGACACGCTTGGAATACGTGTCCGAGCTGTGTCGAGCGTGTCCGTGCTCGACATGGACTCACTGGCTTCCCGGTGTGTCGGTGCATCAGAGTTTGCAAGCTGCATTAATATATATTTGGTTTGCTTTTGTTTTGGAATTGTACATAGAAGAAGGGTATTGGTCCTGTCCTTCCTTCACACGAGCTTTTGAGGTTAACCTCACTAGCGAGCCAGAGTTGAACTGCACCTCCCTACCTCTCTCAAATTTGTGCTTGTTACCTTGGCAATTACTAGTTGTTATTATTTGCAAAATTGGCACCGATGACAGTTTGTTTTTGGTTTTGACAACTATCGTGTGTTAATACAGGGAAAATTGTTGGGCTGGTAATATCCACAAAGGAGGCTTCGCTGTCCTTAGGATCCATAATTGATTCACCATCTTCATTGCACATTTCAAGACGGCTAGAAGAAGCAAGCCAAACTAATGCTACAGCTTCTGAGTTACTTGTTAGAAAGAGTTTGGCATGGATTACTGGGATCATCCTTCTTGTCTCAACTCTCATTGGGGTGAGCATAATTCCTCATAGTCTTGTTAATTGATTAACTTCTCGTAATTCTATAGTTCATTCATTCCCACTGCTCTCCTGTGTTGAGCTTGAGATGCGCTGTAATTTTTTTTTTTGATAACGTCTAGATATGCATGCCACATTTTTAGTCTTCTGCTTACCTGGCTGACAAGTATCTCTGATGACACTGTTGTGCTGATTGTGCAGGTTTGCTTGCTTATGAACATGCCACTTACCAGGGACACCCTCCTGTATTCAAATGTAAAGATCGATTAATTTGAACTACGAGGAGTGAGCTTATTGAGCGTTTGAATTTTCACACGATGATATGAAGTTTTCAACAGCCATGCTTGCTTTTCGACTGGCTCTGGGTTTTGTTGTTATGGGATGATTTTTTAAGTAGAGCTGCATGTGTTTGCTGTTCACCCAGTGTACCATAAAATACTGCTGCTATATATGTGGATCAGCCAGAAATGCAAAACCTTATTTCCCTTCTTTTGAATTGTAGTACTGCCTGCATGGGCTCTTGTTTTTTTGGTAAATAATAATCCATAGGAGTGGAATTTGTTAATATCTATACGTGACGATTGTTGCAGAATAATAGTATCTGAATAAATTGTGATGGTTGTACTCAAATATTTAAAGTTGATAACTGCTGATGGTTCTGTTGTCGATATGATGGTGGATTTTAGATTTCTTGAGTTTGTTGGACTTTTGAGATTTACCGGGTTCTGAATGGGCTAGAGCTAGCCACTTGAGCAGAAATTGTGACCAAAATTACTGCTTGGGCTTTTTAACTTGAGAATGACTGGAGTTGGTCTTCCGACTTGCGTCTCCTCTATAATACACGCAGTAGGAATGTAGGATGCTCCGTCTAGGATACTCCATCCGTACCTGAATTTATGTTAATTTAGCTTTCAAATCTTTACATGTCATTCTATAACCCCTTGATGATTTTTTTTTTACAATTTATTAGTTTGCATATTCCTCTCATTCATTATTTCTAAGGTCGTTTACTACCATGTACTCCCTCTCCAGAGACAAATACATGTCGTTTTAGACAAATCTAATTTCTATTGTAACATATTTTATAAAGCCAAATGAATTCATTATATTTTGAAATGACTTTTCAGGACAAATCTACTTATGATTTTCATTTATATAATATAATATATATATATATATTTTTAAAAATCCATAGTCAAAATTTTAAAAGTTTTGACTGCACGTATACCAAAACTATATGTATGTGACCGGAGGGAGTACAAGCGTAAGACACGATACAAGATCAATAAGTGAGTTAAGGAAGGGGGTTAATATAATATAGTCTTTTGTATACATGTGTTGATTGTAGCGTAAAATGCAACTAGAATGACAACCATGGAGAGGAACGGAGGGACTATTAATTCGGGGGCATGGCATGCATGGACGGATGAACAAATTAAGCATATGCATACTATTGAATGATTGATGGTTATAAGAGAAGTGATGCATGGTTGAGACGAGAAATGGAGGGTTGGGCAGCAAGTCCGGCCGCGAGAATGGCGAGCGACGGCTCGTTACATGCATGTGCATGATATATGGAGATCCCCTCCCCTCCCCTCCCTTCTCGGGCTTTCTCTGCGCCAACCAAATCAATAATAACGTACCATAGCTGGGGCCTGGGCTCGCTGGCTCGCTCTCTGCTGCTTATTCTAAGACCAAAATCGATCAATGCCCTTTGTTTTCTTCTTGTCTGGACTAGTCAGAATTAAGCCAATCCCTAGTGATACTGATAACGCACTGCGCCTGCGGTGAGGAAGATATATCAGCAGCCGATGGCATCGTTTTCGACGAGGTGGCAGCTGCTGGCCGGGGAGGTGACGAGGCAGGCGTCGGGGTTCCTGCAGGACAAGTACAAGCAAGCTAGGCTGGCCTTGGGCGATGTCACGCCGGCAGAGCTGTGAGTAGTATTTGATATAAATTTACTACTGTCACTGCGCTGGCTAGCTGCATAGTCTGCGTCGGTCAGTGCATTGCATTGCATATGATATGCTTTCATCATCTGCTAATCGATCACCACGCACGCATATGATGTTGATACATACCTGTAGATTGGTTCAAGAGGCTACCAACAACGACGCCTGCGTCCCGGACGCCAAGACGTTGGCCTGCATCGCCGACGCCGCCTTCGACATGGACGACTACTGGAGGATCGCCAGCGTCCTGCACCAGAGGCTCGGCCGCGTGGACTGGAAGGAGTGGAGGCCCGTCTACAAGGCCCTCGTCGTCCTCGAGTTCCTGCTCACCCACGGCCCCGACGAGCTGCCCCGCGACTTCCTGCCGGACATGCCCGCCCTGTGCGACCTCCGCAGCTTCAACTACACCGACGACAGGGGCGTCAACTGGGGCGCCTGCATGCAGCGCCGGACCGACGCCATCCTCGCGCTGCTCACCGACGCCGACCGCCTCAAGGACGCGCGCCGCAGGGCCATCAGGGTCTCCCACGAGGTCCACCACGGCTTCGCCGGCAGCCAGTTCTCCCCGACGGCCACCACCACCACCTCCTCCTCCCCCTCCTCCGCTACCTCCTCCCGGACCTCGCGCACCTGGTCCTTCGGCTCCGACAGCCCCGGCACCCTAGTGTGTCTCTCCGTCGACGCCGACTACCGCCACGACAAGAAGTTCGACGCCTACACGGCCGACGACGACTGGTCGATGCATCTGGCTAGTACTAGCAAAGCCGCCAAGTGGTGGCCTCCGGCAACCGTGGACGAGGACGACGACATCCCCACCAACCAACTAACCGAGGACGACGACCCTGCAAATCCTATTCCACACAGCTGGGACGCCCGCTTTGAGGACACCACTGCAGCCTCCCTGTCCCTTCTGCCGCAGCGCACCGGCTCCGGGTGCTGCAACGATGGAGGCGCCGCCGCATGGCCGGCCAGGTTCTGCTCCAGGATGTTCAGCAGCAGCAGCAGCAGGGCGTCCGGCTTCCAGAGTTTGTCTCAGCCTGAGCGTAGGACCAACAAGAAGCTCCAGCGTCAGCTTTCCTTGGATTATTAATTAAATGTTCAATTAATTCTCCAAGAATTAATAGCTCCTGCTCCTGCGTTTGCTTTTGCTTCCATGATCAATCATCCGGGAACAACTAACCCATACATATATAGGCTTACAAATTACTACTACATGATAACTATAAGGAGTCCATCCCTTTTCTTTTTCTTCACCTGTTTTGGCAATGCACTAGCTAGAAACAGTTTAGATCAATATGCAGGTCAGATGCATGGGCCATCATCAAATGTTTTTGTGTATTCAATATTTATTTATTATTGTTACTGCATCCAACACACATCTGACTGTGACTGTCTAGCCTCTGTTTTGTGGGTTTTGCCACACTCAGTTTCTGTATTGGAGAGGTAAATCTGAGCCTACAGCAAGGCAATGAATAAGTGAAATGACCTGCACTGACTCTCTCAAGAAGTTGCTCTATTAATTGCACTCAACTTGAGATACCAACGAGCTTGACGAAACTAGACCCCAGCAGGCAGTTACAGCCTCATTATTCACGAATTGAATTTTGAATCATGGGTTTGCAATCTGCTTTTGAATTATAAAATGCACATTTCTTTTTCTTTTTCTAAGATCTGAGACAATAACGGCACGCACACCCATTCACACTGTTAGAACTAGGAGATGATTTTGCTATTAGGAGATGATTTTGCTATTTACAACTCTGCATCTTATTTATTAATAAGAGAGTATATATAGAGAAGAATATATTGGCCTCGTGGGTTACATGAGCCATATGGGCCAAGAGAGAGAGAGAGAATATACAACCAACACTCATACTCTTAACACCATCTTCAAACTCAAGGTGGATCAGGATGATCTGATGCACTGAGTTTGAGTAGATGAAATCGATGATGTTCTCGAGTCCGAGCTTTAGTGAAGAAATATGCAACTTGAAACTCTGAGGGAACATACTTGAGGGCGATGGTCGACTGCTAACAATGATATCGTGTGAAGGATGCATCAACAGCAATGTGCTTTGTCAGCTCATGCTTGACTAGATTACTAGCAATCTGAATGACACTTGTATTGTCACAAAAGAGATGTGTATGATTGTCACAATAGACGTCTAGATCAATCAAGAGCCATCGAAGCTAAATGATCTCTAAGGTGGTAGCGGCAAGAGCTCGAAGCTCAGCTTTTGCACTACAACGTGATACCGCAGTCTGCTTTTTGGACTTCCAAGCAATGAGTGAAGTTCCAAGAGAGATACAGTAGCGAGTGATAGATCAACAATCAGTAAGATCACTCGCTCAAGTGAAGTCAGAGTAAGCGTGAAGTTGGAGCTGACTCGAATTGGCATAGAACAGACGTCTGGACGTAGTCCCACTTAAGTATCTCAGCACACGAAGAGTATGACCATAGTGGACTGATGTGGGAGTACTGACAAACTGGCTGAGCAATGTCTGGCCTGGTGACAGTGAGATAGACAAGGCTCCTAACGAGCTGATGATAGCGGGAATGATCTATCAGGGGTACACCATCTGTAGATCGAAGCTGCAAGTGAAGCTCCATGGGTGTGGCAGCAGTACAAGTATCAGTCAGCCTAGAGCGAGCCTCAACACCGGGAGGTGGTTACATATAGTCCTCCTCATGTAGATCACTATGAAGAAAAGCATTCTTGATATGCAGGAATAAAATGCTACAGTTATCATGATATAGGACATTGTGCCAGTGAATGCCCACAAAGACGCTTAGTAGTCGCCCCAGACAACATTACAGAAGCTACTTTGATCGCAACCATAACACCAGCAGCAGGTAGTAAAAACAATAGAAGGTACTTGTCACAGTTGCAAAAATACATAAGTTTAGACTTGCCTATGCCTCAAGAAACAACAGTGAAACCGCCAGCCAGCTTTTCATTCTCTAACACATCCATTGGAGGCCCGTCACAAAAAGACTCTCATGCCACAGGAATCACCTGTTTCAATTGTCGTGAGATGGGCCACTATGGCAGCAAGTGCCCACGGAAGAAAGCCAAAACAAACCACAGTCCACCACCTACTCATAGACCTCGTCCACATATGCCGCAACAACCACCACCTCGATATGAACCACCCAGACCGGGGCCTGTTAATCCATCCTTCCAAAGACCCATAGCCCAGCAGCCAGTGGCGAATCCAGGATGAAAATAGAGGGGGAGCTCTACTGTTGAGGCTATAACACAGTATAAGCATACCAAAGCTACATCTACTGGTCTTTTGTAATTGGAATATCAATTTCATACATAAATTGGAAGGGAACAAGTGACATTAAGAGCAATATTGAAAATATCAATACGATAATAGTGAAGGGGAGTAACCTTATGCTTATGACGTGCAGATTTACCCTTTACTCCAATATGATCAGCCATACTTGGCACATCAATCTCATTTGACTTAAAAGCTTCTTACTGTGTTAAACAATGGCTCCCACCTATTATCCTTCATGTCTTGCAAGCGCGTTTTCACATCCACAATTAAACCCATAGCTTCAATAATATCTTGATCCCTTCTTTGTAAATCTAAGAATAATTAAACAACAACGAGTCAACCACTGAATAAACAAATTGGCTAATCGACTAATGCCTACTATCAATTAACCAACAATCTATATCAATACAACAATCATAAATTTGGGGATTAGTCTGCACAACACATCATAAATTTAGGGATTAGTCTGCACATCTGCACATCATAAATTTGGGGATCAGTCTGCACATCTGCACAGCAGCCACCACATGCACAACAGTACATCACAATACACAACTGACGGCACAACCAAAACAATTAGGGGATAGGGGATTTCACTCATTCACTGCTGCCTCACCTCGTTGGCTCGTTCCAGTGGCGAATCCAGCGAAGCGGGTGTGGGATGCGGCGATGCCGCCGTGGTGCCTACTTCCAGGCGCCGGCCACCGCCACCGCGGGTCCGCGTCCTCGCCCGCCTCCCCCTCCGGCCTCCGCTCCTCGTCGGGCCGCCCGCCTCGGCGCCTCCCCCTCCGCTCCGCGGCTGGGTCGTCGCGCCAACCGCCTCGGGATCCGGCCTCCCCTCCGCTCGCGCGACCACCTCGGGCTCCGGCCTCCCCTCCCCTCCCGACCTCCTCCCCTCCGCCGGCTGGGTGCATAAGTCGACGCCTCGGCGGTGAGTCTCGAGACCTTATCGCATATCTGTTGGTCTTCGTGATCCTGTTCGCTGAAAGCCTGTTCCTCTTCCTCATTCTCTAAATCTCTAGCTTTGATTTGGGCCAGATTCGCCACTGATTTGGGCTTGCTAGGCCGTTGGGGTGCTGGGCCTTAAGCCACCGACTAGGGTCTTCTTCAACCTCCAAGCCGGCTTTTCTTCAACCTCCGGTCCTCCATGGCTCCATGCCTCAGTCTCAGTGGGAGGAGGGAATACTAGGGGTACCGTGGTGGGAGGAGGGGGTGCTTGAGCACCCACAAGCACCCACCTTGGATCCGCCCCTGCCAGCAGCAGCCTATTACCATAGCCCTTCGATGTGCAAAGTGTGGAAGAAGCCACCTGACAAAGATTGCCTGAGAGGCACAAAAGCATGTTTCCATTGCGGGAAGCCAGGACACCGTAAGGCCGGATGCCCTACCTGCAGAGAACATCTGGAACCCCACCAAACCATCATTTGTGCCAAGATTTCCTGCCCCAGCACCACCACAGATCAACCGCCTGAATCGGCCCAGAGTCAACCAAATCGTCATAGGAGGAGGTGAAAGAGGAGGACCAACATGCCTAACCCACGTGACCGACGAACCAATTGGAGAAGCCACAAAAGTGATTACGGGTAAGCTGTAAATTCCACCATCCGTGGATATTGTTCTTTTTTTTACCCTGGAGCAACTCACTCATTCATAGCCCGTAAGTTCCTAGCAGAACATAACCTAACAGCAGGACCACTAGAAAAATCTATGGGGATTAACACATATGCCGGAACAATAGAAGTGACGTCAATCAGAAAGGATCAGGCCATCATAATCCACAATACCAAGTCAGTTATCCAGAATCTAAAACGTATTCCAAATGCTTAAGGGAACCCTCTCAGCACTTAACAAATTTTGGCATACCCCGTCAAGATGACTTTAACATACGAAGAGCAGCCGGTGAAAATCCTAGAGATAGAAGACCGACAACTGAGAAACCGGACCATACGTTCTTGTAGGGTACAATGGAAGAATCACCCCGTCAGCGAAGCTCCGTGGGAGAAGGAGGGAGAGCTACACGAAGCCTACCCCAACCTGTGCAAGTGAGAACCGAATTTCGGGGACAAAAATTTTCATGTGAGAACTCGGAAAATTCAAAATAATTTAAACAACGCTAATTGATAATTAGCAGTAAATTAAAATTTTCTAAACTAGATCAAATATAATCTTATACTAATATCGAACACATCACACAACAGTTTAATACAAGTTCATATCCGCAAGAGTCACAATAGGGTTTCCAAAATCAAAATTTCATCATCATTAAAACTCAAAGTCAACTACAAGCGGATAAATAATAAGTAATACAACCCCTGAGATAAATTGTAATATGAATTTCTTGCAAGCGAAATTAAATCATTAATACAAACTTAGAAAGTAATACAAGAATCCATCTCCAGAAATTAGAATATGAATTTTAAAAGTAATAAAACAACATTGTTACATTCTCAAATGGATTACAAGAAATCATTGCAAGCAAAAGTAAAATATTGCAACTCGGGATTATTTACAAGAATTCGTACAAGCAAAAAATAAAACAATAATACAGTCTTCGAATTAATTACAAGAATACATTACATCAGATCAAAGTATAAATTACAACTTTGATTAAATTACAAAAGAAAATAATAAAATAAAATCTTGCATGCATGTCGCAAAGCCTTTCCTTGTCCATATATCGCCAGCCGTCGACACCTTCCTCGGCCAATCCGAACCTTTGCCACCTTTCCATTGACCGCCAAACAACAAAAGGCCAATAGCAAAACAACATCTATAAATAGAAATTAGAAGTAAAGAAGATTGCCGTCAGAGTTCGGGAAGATCACTAAGGCTCCCAGACCAACCTAGGTTAGTCGGCACCATCTCACTTCCAGTGGGTTTCATCACCCCGACAATTTTAGAACCCGACACCCACATCATACCGACTTACCTCAACCATAGAAAAATCCGACATTGCCTTATGGACCAAGGCCCGCTCCTTTTTTTCTCGCCCAATACCCACTTTCTGTATTACTGACTTACCGCCCGCAGTAGAAAAGCTAAAGAATAATGCAGAGAACCCTCTATGGACCATCAGGCAAAAGCCAAATAGTGAGTTGTGAGAGTGAAGTGGATAGGGCAAAGGCAAGGGCAAAAATGCCATGCACAGGGCAAGAGAACATCCATAGCCGAAATACACCTCCCCCATAAGCCTCTCCCTCAGTCAAAGGCAACCCAAGCACAACCTCCCATTTCATTTCACAACCAAAGGCAACAACAAAGCAAGCAAACAAAGCCAACTCAAGCCACAAAGCCTCCCCCTCACAACCCCATTTCACCTCCCAACAGAAGGCCAAACAAGGCCAAGCATCACCATTTCTCACTGCCACCACAAGCAGCAAGCCACAACCAAGAGCCCCATTGCCATCCCAGTGCAAAGCAAGCAAACAAGCCAAAGAAAGACAACCAAGCAAGCCAACAACACCGCTGCCATTCATAAGTCAAGCCTCAGCACCATCACTATCCAAAACAAACCACCCACATAGAAGAAGTGGCCGAAGGGTAGAGGAGCTCAAACGGAGCGGGAACGACAAGCAATGACCAAGGATCACCATCGACCACAAGCTAACCACGCCAAGCCAGCAAGAACAAGGAGCAACAGAGGGAACCGACAAGGAGCACCAGAGGGCACCATCACCACGGCCACCACCGCGGCCATCATCACTGCCCAGCCTTCCATCCCCAACCCGACCGAATAACCAAGGTAGCCCACTACTCGTGCCCCATTTCTTTTCTTGCTCAAAAGGAACTACCAACATGAACTAGGCATTTCATAGAGAGCTCAACCTATATCCATAGCAGTAACCAAGTGCGTCACAGAGCAAAGGGAAAAAGAGAGTGGAGGGAGTAGAGGGAGAGTAAAATGGAAAAATGCCTTGGAGAAGCCTCAGTAGCAGCCCACATTCCTCACTTTCACCATGCATCAATCAACTAAAATCAAATAATGAAATCAAGCAAGCACTAACAACCGTAATCACCGTAGGGTTGAAGGGAGGAAGGGAACCACAAAGCGGGCCGAGCAGGCGCACGGTGGCTGGAGGCTGAGCCACGGCCGTGGGCGCGGGCGTAGCCACGACCATGGGCGTAGGGAGTCGAAGGGTCGTGTGAGAGCCACCGGGCAATTTAACTCAAAATGCTTAACTTTCCAATTGATCCTAACATTCTGAATAAAATTTCCCCGCTCTCGGGATATTATGTACCTTCCAGAATAGCGGTACATATACCCCCTCACAAAACATAGCATCAATTCTATACACCAGTATTACAATACCGAGTCTTTATAATTTACAACACGACAACATACGAGTTCAGATTACATTAAAAAGGGTCGACTGGCCAAATAGCATAAAGTTTGCAGCAGAAGAACGAGCCATAAGATGGCAGCAAAAATAAAGCCAATTGGCTGCCCTTACCCACAAGGCAACCGACCGAAAACTTTGAGCTAGTCGTCAACGTTGTAGTCGTTCTCACACTGACTCACCCCTTGGGGGTTAACCTCCTCTGTAGCATGGACAATGCAGCTGAGTACAAAGTTGTACTCGCAAGACTTACAAACAACATAATAGATAGATGCATTCATGTATCAAAGAAAGGCTTCTATACTGGGCAATTTTTAGCATAAAGGCATTTTATTTGCAATAGAGTAACAGATTGTAAGGCAATTTGGCAAATCTGCTTTTATTTGATAAAATAAGAACGAGACGATAATTAGTGCCATAAACAACCTGGAAGTGGTTGCCCACAACCATCACAATAATAGCACGAATTACCCATTCGTACCACCCAATGTCAAGTTTTATCAAAAAGTTTGAGTCTAACTCTTGCACGACCTAACCAAGCGTGTTCATAACCAAGAACGTGGTTATTCGAATAGATTATACCCTGCAGGGGTGTACAACTTTACCCACATGTCAGACCACCCCTTTGCCAAGCTATATAGCACACTTCTGAAGGTATGCCGGCAGAGCTAAGTCCTACGAGATGTTTTTCAATGAAATATATTAACTAGGAGCCGCCCTATGGGTGAAACCCTCCGTGAACCGCCCTTGTGTGTGCAGACGAGGCTCCCACAGAGGACCCATACGTTGTGTTGGAGTCACCGGCCCAGCCACAGCAACTACCGATGCTCCTCAGGCGAGGGAACATAAAGGAACCCAGCCCACACATTTCCATTAACAACAGAACATTTTTCTCCCTAACATCTACAGCCTGCGGCTCAGAGTTTACACATGACAAAGTAATAAGTAGACCTATTCACGGCAACTGGCCTCTTCGCCCACTCGAGCCGCACTGTCGGGCCGGCTTGGGATCGAATTCGGCGAACAAAGCCCGACCTGGCCCGAAATTCCTGTAAAAACAATTAAAAAATAAAAATCTATTTATTTAATTCTGAAAATGAATTAAATACTATATTTTATTCCAAAAAATGATTAAAATAATATTTTTTGAATAGTAAAAGCAATTTTTGGGCCAGGCTGGACCGGGCTCGGGCCTGTCCGTTTGAGGCCGGGCTTGCCCGGCCCGACCCGACGTTTGAACAGGTCTAGTAATAAGTCAAGAGGGGTTCCATATGTCCCTCATGTGGCTGCACACAATGATGCTTGGATCAGTGATACAAGATGTTCGGTCCTTGTTGACTTGGGCACTAACCACACACCTGATAAGCACACCATTCAACCATATGCCCAAGTCCACATCTTTGTATTTTAAGTTTTAGTTTTACAAATACAATACTACATGAGTACCCTGACCCAAGTAAATAAAGTGATTTTATAATGTCCATCGCCAAAGCGATGATCCACATTCTACCGTTCTATGCATTGCTAAGCGTTACTGACTCGGATATAGTAAATTAAGACCATAACTAATCCACCGAGCTCTAATTCATCAGCGGGGATATTAACCTAAGTTCAGTGGCAAGGGATAACATTTTCCTACAGTTCATGCAACTACTAGGATTACTACCTCTAATGAGAAACTAATCATCAAATGGAACATGCATACATACAGTTGCAAAACAAGATAATTGTACTGAAAATTGTAAGATCAATATGATCAAGGGGGGCTGCTTACCTTGTTGAGGATAGTCCTTGATCATGAGGATAGTCCTATCGAGCGAACAAGAAGAACAAATAAGAACGAGAATAGACCAAAATCAATCAAATTGCATGAAATTACATTAGTCAATTTTAGGAACAAAATAATTTTATTTGAGTTAAGATGAATTACTCATTTTCAAAGTTAACCTAATTTTAAATCATATTGAATACTTTTTATACGCAGATTGAGATAGCCCTAGCCAAAAGGAAGTATTTAACTAAGACTTATACACTAGAACCCAAAACCTAATGGATAAAGTCTACTAATGATCAACCAAAGTGTTTTGCTTACTCATAACTCCCCATGCTGACTTCCTAACTGAGTAATAAAGACGAATAGTTAAAACCTTTACATATTGACACTTTGATTTATAAAAATCTACTAACCCTATGACTAGTTAACCTTTGCTAGCAATGTTCCTGTAAGACAAAAGCTCCAAAAACGTTTCTAACTTCCCTCAAAGTCCTAAACCTATCTGTCACCTAAATAACATCTAACCACTAATTGCGTAACTTGCTATCTCTAATCACTAAGTAACATTTTCAGATAATGCTCAACGATTTGTCTTTGTAGGTTATAAGATAACAGTGCACTAACCATTTAACTGCACCTAATTCAAACATACACACAAACCCGTGAACAGAGAGAGCCCACTGCCAAAGAAAATTATCTAGACTAATCACAGAAAGGGTGAGGTCTAAAGCCAAAGACAAACTATTTGATACTTAGTCATCTAAGTTGGCCACCTGAAACTAACCACTGAAAATATACTATAATTGAAATTGTCGGTTAACAATAACCCTACCAATTAGTTTCTGCTAACCAACTAACTGGGTACACTACTAAGCATAAACATACTTACTAACCTTAAATTGCCTGCAAAAGGATGCTATACAGCTAGATCATTCTACTAATCCTCCAATTGCTTATATTACAATGCCATTCAAAAATAACTTCTAGTTTACTAATCTAATTCTTCGAACTCAATCACTAAGTGTCTTAGCCATTCAAAGAACAAAGTCCACTATCATACAAACACAGAGCTGAGAAGAACAGAGGAGGCTAGGGGATGGCTCGGGCATGGCTTCATCGACGGCGAGGGGGTCATCAGCGGCGGCTGGAATGGTGAAAAATGAAACCGCAAGGGAGGGGCGGTCCAAGGAGTGGTGGCGTCGTCGGTTGGGCGACACTGAGGAGGCTAGATGGCAGTGTGTGGCAGCCGACCGTGGGAGGGAAGGTGGGGTGGTGGCGCCGAGTGGGATAGGAAGAGGGCTAGCACGCTCATGGGCACTAGGGGGTGCGGGTAATCTTCCGGAATCGACGGTGGCGGTGGGGAGGAGCCGAGGAGGGCCAGTGGCGCAAGCCCGGTGGCGACACGGTGGGGTCACCGTGGGGGTGGTTCTTCGGGAAGGGAAAGCCTCAGTGGGTGTGGGGGAAAGTGAGAGGGAGTTGTGGGGGTGCTCCATGCGAGGATAATTGGCTGAAGGCTTACTGAGCAAGGATTGGTCGTGGTGGCGGTTTTGGCCGGTGACGAGGAAGATGGGGTCGGCGCGGCGCTCCAGTAGGGGAACTCCCAATTAGTTGAGGATTCTTGCTCGCGGAGTTGTGTGGAACGGTGCGACATGGTAGGTCGGCGATGGAGCTCGCCGGAATGTCGGGGAGACGAGATGGCGTGCCGCGGCTTGTGCGGCCGTGAACGACGCTGCTCTCGGGGCTCCTTAAGCTCGGTAGCAAAATGGAAATAGGGGAGGGGAAGGGAAGGCAAGAGGAATGGGGGCACTCTCGGCTTCGGCTCTTGTAGGCAGAAGAGGGCGGAGGGAGCGAGGTGGCCGGCGGTATAGGCGATCGGGGAGACGTGGCGTGCTCGGCCGGCGTGGCACGCATGCAAGAGCAGGGGCAGGGGGGCGTGGAAGAGAACCCTTGCCATGTGGGGCCAGCAGGTAAGTGAGAGAGGTGAGGGGCGAGTCGGTGGGTTGAGTCGGTTGGGTCGGACCGAGTTGGTCTGGTTAGGGTTAGGTTTTAATTTGTTTTGACCAAAGAGCAACAAGTTTGACCAAGAGATTTAAAATAGAAACTAAATTCTAAAAATTCTAATTTTTTTGTGAGAGTCCTCAGACTCAAATAGTTCCTAGGAAAATTTGTTTCATGTACAGTTAGTGCATTAGTTGTTAGAATTAATTCAAATGCAGATCTGTACTAGTGATATGGTTTGGATTTTAGGGTGGTCAGTTTGACTTCTAAAATTTTGGGAAAAATAATATTAAACCATGGTGAAAAAAATCTAGTATTTTAATAAATTATTTACAACAACTTTTATGCACACATTTTTCTAGATTCACTTGGAAGCTTTAGGTTTTTAAAATCAACAAACATTGGAAAGGATGACCAGAGAAATCAAATGATAACATGACACGACAAAAGTTTTAAAAAGGTCACAAATTTGTACATTTGAAACATGAACCTAGATTTGGGGATGTTACAGGCTGAGGGCGTAGGGCGTAGAGGAGGTGGGTGCGAGCCGGTGTGCCTGCGCTCGGGCCGCGCCAGGCAGCGGCGACGCTGAGGAAAATCACCAAGAGCTCCATCGGCCAAAGCAAAGAATTAGAATGGAGAATAGGGAAAGAGAGAAGAAAAGCAAGGAAGAAGAAAAGAAGTGGCTAGGGGATATTTTGACTGAAGGAGATAAGGAGGAGAGAGAAAAAGGAGATTAGTGTGGGGTTAGGTAAAAAGAAAGAAAAGTTAAGAAAATGGGTAAAAATGTAAATTTTAGGTAGATTAGTAGCCGTAGATTTTGCGGTAGAAATAAACACCAGTAAATATTACGTGTTGGCACTATGTAGATTTTACATCAAGCAGATGTGAAAACCGTGCGAGGATAAATAACAGTAGACCAATCGATAGAAAAATAAAAGCATAAAAATGTGTAAAATTAATCGGAGGCTTTATTAATACATTAATCACCGGTAGAACTTATTAAATTAGAAAAATTATTAGTTACATTAAAAATAATTTAATCCAGATAAAATTACAAAAACAACACCAACATAAAATCGATTAGGCATTTATTTGCATGCGTAAAATTGAATAGACTTAGTTGCATGTGAGTACATGTAGTATTTCGCTTTCGCTCGATAAAACATAAGAATAAGCAACCAACGATTCCAGAGCCAGTAGATCGTAGAACAACCGCAATTGGAGAGTGCTAACATAGCGAGGGTCCGAAAACTGTTATCAAAATTAAAATCGACTAAAAAGAAAATCAACTAACTAATGTATGCATAGTACCACGAAAAACAACTAAGTATTTATTTATCTATTATTCGCACCGCCGTATAATTGCAGCGAACAAACCAATGCAGACCGGAGTAGTTGATCCGGGTTTCATCGACGCTGATCTTTTCTACAACTACGAAGGCAAGCCTATCTCTTGAACATCAACCTAATTATATTAAATGTAAACTGTATATTGCTATATCATATATGTTCATGCATCAAAACTATGTATCAAAATCAAATCAGATAAAAGAGATAAAGAGCAAAGAGATGAGAAATGAGAAAAAGGAGGCCCATGGTAGGAAAAAGAGATGAGGGAAGATGTGGAACCCTTTACATATGGTTAATATATAAGGATCAACAAAAATCTCACCCGAATAAGAGGTCACATTTAAGTTTTGTGTTCTGAACTCGAAGTCGCATAAAAGGAAATACGGTGGACCTAGCTCAGAGAGAGCTCAGAATAGCTATGGGTAAAGTGGTACAAAGCCTGTGCAGTGTGAAGAATCTAGACCCGCCATTATGTGTTAATGGAGTTTTGGTTATTAATGACAAATCTATTTATGAGACTAACACTCTTATTGCTATATCTCATGTTTAGTCTCAGTTGGATTTAAAGATCAAAGAGGTATGCATTCGACATCATTTTATTATATCTTGTTGCATTCCTCGGATTCAAAATATAGGTTGAACTTCACCAAGAGGTTAACTTGAATATGTGCATATGTCTTTATTACACATTCGTGTATGCACACATTTAGGGGGAATTCACTCTATGTTTTGTGGTTTCATTAGTATTGATCCATATTCTTATGTCCACATATATTTAGAATCTTTACTTTGAAATATATCCTTGAATATATTTAACTTGTGTAGTTAATATATTCATATGAGTATATGTAACTTGTGTAGTTCATTTATACTCATATCCTTGAATATATTTAACTTGTGTAGTTAATATATTCATATGAGTATATGTAACTTGTGTAGTTTATATATACTCATATCCTTGAATATATACAACTTGTGTAGTTCGTATATATTCATATGAGCATATGAGACTTGCGTAGTTCATATAAGCTCATATATCCTTTGAGTATATATAACTTGCGTGGCTTATATATACTCATACCAATTACATTCAATTATCTGTAATTGTGTTTGGTTGTCATCAATTACCAAAGAGGGAAAGATTGTGGTATCTTGTCCCACCATTATTGGTTAATGGTATGTTGTGGTAATTAATGACAATCACCTTGTAGAACTAACATTTTTCTATGAGTTGGTGAAATAGGCTATGTTCCATGTGATTGAAGACTTCGGATAACATCATGAGTTGATCGTCATCAGGTCAAGATTTTTGAAGAAGAAGAATATCATCATGGGTTGATGATATTGAAGTAAAGAGCTTGGAGTAAATAATGTATCACGCATTGATGCATATCAAGTTCAAGAAGTGGAAATGATCATGAGTTGATCGTCAAGTCAAGAAGGATCCATCATGTGTTGATGGAGGTCAAGTAA
Source organism: Ampelocalamus luodianensis (assembly GCA_036346255.1). Classification (NCBI taxonomy): domain Eukaryota; kingdom Viridiplantae; phylum Streptophyta; class Magnoliopsida; order Poales; family Poaceae; genus Ampelocalamus; species Ampelocalamus luodianensis. The sequence goes on along the minus strand of CM070632.1, from coordinate 177,699 downwards.
AGAGTGCATCATGAGTTGATGCATGTCAAGACTTGGGATGAAAGATGTCATCATATGTTGATGGGCATTAAGTCAATAACCCGGACTTGAAGCGAGGATGTTCGTCATCAAGCTTCAAGTGGTTGCGCAAGGCAAATGTATGACTAGCTAGGGCTAAGGATTTGTTCCTAGTCTTTTATCGGTCTCGGTGTTTGGTTGGAGATCGGATTGGTAGAATAGGTTGTCGTACTATTAAGATGGGTCTTAATTAGTAACTTGAGTCAGTCATGTGTTGATAGCTTATTGTGTTTGCTCTAGCTCAACTTAACATGTTGCCTATATTTGCAAATGCGTTTTGCAAATAGTTGTGGCTCATGGTTATTCCTTGTAGCATGTGACTTTTGTTTGCGAATGTGTTTTGCAAACAGGTTAAGTCCATGTACCTTATTCTTTGTGGCGTTGATTCTAAAAGTTGGCAAATGTGTTTTACAACTTGTTGAGAATCTAGCTTTCATCTCTTGTGTACATGTTGTATCAATTGGCAAATATATTTTGCAAATTGAGTTGAAGCAAATGTGCAATGTCTGATCTCAGTCTTGGTGACTGTTGGCGGTCTGACCGCCTCTGGTAGCGATCTGACTGGTGGTAGCGGTCTGACCGCCATGGGATGAGGGGTTTGACCGACCTACGGTTGTACTGCCGTAGTTAACGGTACTACCGAGTGCGATAATACCAAATTTACTTGGCGATGCGTGTTTTCCGAAGAGGTGTTTTACGGTTTGCTCGGTTGCTTTCGCTTGAGCGATCGATCGGCCCCTCGGCGATCGACCGATTTGACCGATCGACCGGCCATTGGTTGGCGGTCAGACCGATTGTGAGTCCAACGGCTAGTTTTATAGCCGTTGGCACTTGGGCGGTCCGACCGGCCATTAGTTGACGGTCAGATCGTTTTCGTCCAGATTCTCTGGAATCTCTCCCCAACGGCTAGTTTTTGTGTGTGGGCTATAAATACCCACCTTGGCTGTGTGAGGAGAAGTTGCTGGTGCCCTATTGAGTTCCTTTGAGCTAAGAGCAAGCCCTCTACTCCCATTTGTGCATGTATTGCACTTAGTGAGTTTTGAGAGACAAATCCTATTGCATGTGTTACATTAGGTGGTGGATTTAGTATCCACGAGAGCTTTGACACTTGATTGGTTCAAGTGAAAGTTGGAGACTTGTTACTCTTGGTGTTTGCCGACACCTAGACGGCGTGGAGGCGTCGTGTGTCGGTGATCTTCTCAAGTGAAGCTTGTGAGAAGACTCGGGCATTTGTGAGTGGCTTGGTGCTCGCCATCTCCGGAGTGGAGTAAGAGCAACCCTAGTGGAGCGAGGTGTTTGATACCTCGGAGGAAGGCTTAATTCGTGGAGCCGGCCCAATTGGTTTGGGTTTCCCTCAACGTGGATTAGGGGAGACCGGCAAGTCTCCAAACACCACGGTAAAACATCGCCGTGTCATCTTGTGGTTTGCATTCTTGAGCTCTACCATATTGTAATTTACATTCATATAGTTAAGTTGCTCATTCATTGTGTATGAATGCTTGCCATGCTATGTGCTATCTACATTGCTTAAATTGAATTGCTTACAAGTCCATGCTTGATTGATTATTATCAATAGACTTGTATTGTTGGTACACTTAGTTGAGCCTAGTGGATTTAGGTTTTAATTGTGCAAAACCGTTTTTATATTAGTTTCCGCATTAGAAATCGGTTTTAGCACATAAAAGTTTTAAAATGCCTATTCACCCCCATCTAGTCGGCCTACTCGATCTTACATAGTGCTAGATAAAATCATGAATTCATGCATGTCTCCTGGATTGGAGTCTACGGGAATCGCTGGGGGCCTATCCTCTTTTCGAGTGACAAGTAGTCTTTTCAGTATTAAAATCCGCCACTTGAAGTTTTACTGAGGTATTTATTTTCAGAAACAGAGATGAGCTAGAAAATATGATAACAAACAGAGATAAGTCATACAATGCATCTTTTGCTATTAATGTTTGTTGAGTACACTAGTACTCAACATTGCTATTATTCTCCTTTGTTAGATCCTAGTCTGACCGGGAACTACCCCGAGTGGGACAAAGGACACGTAGGTGCAGATGAGACCGCAGGAGACGAAGGCGCTTACTACGAGGAGCAGGGCGAGGCGGACACCATATTCGGCGCGTGGGACGAGTAGACGACCAGTGGAGCATAGTAAGCAACCGAGGGGACTTAGTCCCATTTTGCAGTTATAAATTACTACCTGTAATAAAGACCATAGCCTTGCGTAGCTAACTGATGTAATAAAGAGTATAATTTCTATCTTATTGTTCTGTTGCGTTGACTTTGGTAAAACTTACTATTCGTCGGAGCGGTATCCTACCGGGCAGACGAATAGTAATCCGTATGTCTAAGTGTGACTGATTACCCTTCGGAGTAATGAAACGGGGCACCACATACATTCTAATGCTGTGAGGTCCTCTACTCAGGTACACTGGCAGCCCCCTGATAGGTACTCGACTCAGCTACTACACCTGCACGAGAAAAACCCCGTCTCTCTGGTGCCTGAATAGAAAAACAATCACGTAGGGTATATCGTGATGTAGTAGAACAACCGTCAGAGTCGGTGGTACTGGCCGGAGGGTCAAGTGGAGGAGAGGAGGACTGAGGATCAGAAGGAACTCTCTGTCGGTGACTATAGTGGAAGGGAAAAGTGGAAGTGTTAGAAACTAGCGGAGCTAGTGGAGAAACTGATAGAGCTGGTGGAGAAACTGGTGGAGCTGGTGGGGGAGGCACACTAGAAGGTGAAACTTGTGGAGAAGACAAGTCTGGTGAAGGAATATGATGTAGATACAAGAAGGTGGAGGAATCTGTGGAAGAAGTGGGATGTGTAGAAGGATGATAAAAGAAAGGTTGACCCTCATCAAAAGTCACATCACGAGAGATGCGAATGCGGTGTGCTGAGGGATCATAGCAATGATAGCCCTTATGCTCAGGACTATAACCCAGAAAAACACACTCAACTGACTGAGGGTTTAGCTTTGTACACTCACGAGGTGCTAGAAGGACATAGTAGACACAACTAAAAACACAAAGATGAGCATAGCGAGCAGGTGCTTTGTAAGGACCTCACTAGGACACATGCCCTGAAGCTTGGAAGAGCGATGACGATTGATAAGATAGACTGTCATAGATACTGCCTCCCCTCAGAAGTGAGAGGGGACAAATGAGAAAATAAGAAGAGTACAAGCAGTCTCAATGATGCGACGGTACTTGCACTCAGCAACATCATTCTGAGCATGAGGACCAAGACACGAGAGCTGAGGAAGTGTACCCTCAGAAGAAAGAAACTGACGAAAGGTTGATGAAAGATACTCTCCTCTAGAGTTAGAACGAAAAACACGGATGGTAGAAGAGAATTGAGTATGAACCATCTGAGTAAAAGATTGATAGATAGAAATCAACTGTGAATGGTGTTTCATGAAGTAGATCCAAGTGTATCGAGTATAATCATCAATGAAGATGATATAGTAACTGTGACCACCCTTCGAAGCAAAAGTAGAGGGACCCCAAACATCAGAATGGACCAAATCAAAGGGATGATCAAAGCGAGAAATGCTGAAAGGATATAGGAGTTGTACTTGCTTGCCAAGTCTACAACCCTTACACTGAAAATTTGTGTCAACAGAAACAAGACAAAGAACACCTTGATGAATCAAGATAGATAGGCGTGAGCCACACAAGTGCCCCAAGCGATGATGCCATTGAGAAAAAGATTGGCAAATAGAAGTAGATGAAGAAAGACAAGGGGTAGATGAACCAACAATAGAGGGTGAAGGAATACGGGCAAGAGTAGTATCAGAAATGGAGGATAAAGGAAGACTCAGATGATCAAGAACATAGAGCCTTGCAGAACCTCTCTGACGATGACCTGTACTAATGACAACTCTTGTTCAACGATCTTGCACAAAGCAAGAGATATCGTCGAACCCAACAAAACAGTTCATATCTATGAGTTGCCCATAGAGATGAGATTCATGGAGAGCGTGGGGACAAGTGAGACATCTAAAACTGTGAAGTGAAAGGTGGAAAGAGTCCCCTGATGAGTGACCATGCATGGCGTTCCATCAGTTGTCTGAATCTTGATACCTTGTGCAGCAAGACGACATGATTTGAGCTGAGTTGCATTAGATGTGACATGGAAAGAAGCCCTGAATCCAATATCTATGGGAATGAAGCACCCGACACAAGACATGATAGCTCAGTCAAGTCGGTGAATGCACCGAAAGATGCCTGCAGTCAACACAACTGAGCGTGAAGATTTCTCATCTGAGTCTGAATCTGACCAAACTGAGTTGCATAAGACTCCACAGCACTAGCAGGAACAGAACAAGCAATAGCAGTATCACCTTGAATAGGTCCAGGACCAAGAATGCCATCAAGAGTCATGATAGGATCAAGTACACTAACACCAAGTAACAACCTCAGTAATACTAACACCACAGGCAACAACAGGAGATCATGATCCACTGCACACGCTAACAGTAGCAGGCCAACAACAATAGTATCGAGCAGCAGCACTAGCACCAACAGTAGTAGTAGCAGTAGAGAGCAACACACTAGCATCAACAGTAGTAATAGCAGTAGAGCCGAGCAGGGTAGTAGTAGTAGCAGGGCAATATATCCCAGCACAACAACCACAAACCGAGGCAGTAGTAGTATCGAGTAGTAGTAGAAGCGAAGCAGAGAGGCAGAGCAGCGTCGCCGGGCGACGGCAGCGGTGACCCGAGGCAGTCGGGCGATGCCAGATCCAGGCGGGGGCAGTGACGGTTCGAGGGAACGGGGCGACGCCTAATTCGAGCCAAGCGGGGGCGACGACAGCCCGAGGTAGACGGGCGATGCCGGATCTGAGCCGAGTGGGTGTGGTTGCGGCCCGAGGTAGCTGGGCGACGCCGGATCCGAGCGAGGGTGATGGCGGCCCGAGGGAGCCGGGCGACGCCTGATTTGGGCAGAGGCAGAGCAACGGCGGCGGCCTGAGGCAGCGGGGCGACATCGGATCCGGGCGAGATGGAGATGAAGTGGAGGAGCAGCTTAGGGTTCCGGCCAAGCGACTCCAGAGGCGGCGGAGCAGCTTAGGGCAGTGGCGACCATGATGCGGAAGACCCGACGACTCTAGAGGTTATGAAGGCGATGCAACCGGTCGGGGCAGAGGAAGAGGGAGAGGAAGGAGGTAGCACGCTCGTGACGACTCGCCGGAGGCTCACCGGCGACGGTCGGACCGGGTCTAGTTCCTAATCCTAATTATGGGCTCTGATACCATGTTAGAACTACGAAATGATTTTGCTACTAGGATATGATTTTGCTATTCACAACTCTGCATCTTATTTATTAATGGGAGGATATATATAGAGAAGTGTGTATGAGCTACATGGACCACATAGGCTAAGAGGGGGAGAATATACAACCAACACACTCTTTAACACACCACACCGCACATGTTAGGTCTCTTGTAGAGGTTGTCGGATAAATCCAGAATATTTATCTTAGCACTCATAAAGTATTAGCACACGTTTTTCCAACAAACCATAATAAAACCAGACACCACCAGGAACAGCCGGATTCCGATTATAGGTCATGAGTGGGGTTTTGATTTTCTTTTTTTTTCCCCGCCAAAAACAGGAAACATGAGTCCTGAACACAAGCAGGTACATACCCCGGAATTCTCATGAGCAAACGTAGCTCGCTTGGTTTGCTGGCAGGTGGACGAGCGATCGATCTGAGGTGCGATCCCAGGACCTCACCGATATATTCTAATTTCGGTTAAAAAGTACACGCACTCGTATGAACTTTCAATGAAAAAGTACACGCACTCGGATGTACTTTCAATGGGCACAACACGTGTCCGCGGTGTATACGTCTGACTGACGTGTACTCTTAAAAAAAGCTGAAATTCTCATTTTCAACAGCTGATTTATGCACCAAGCCTGCCACTGCCAAATCAGATGATCTTACATTTTACATTCAGAAAAAGTGCAGAAAATTTTCATTCAGACGAGAGAGAGAGAGAGAGAGAGAGAGAGAGCATTACTAAAAACACCACTACCAGATTGCAATACAATTGCAGTGTCATATCGAAGTACAGATGATTATACATACGCCGTTAAGCAACTCAAGGATGCAAATGTCATGCTCGGAAACGAGGCAAAACTTATAACTCTCGCAATTAGTCCAGAAGTGTAACCATCAGCTTGTCATCAGATGGAACATTGCTAAGTAACAGTGTGACACGCCTAACAGATAACAGAAGGCGTATTATACCATCCCTGCGCCTTGACTTCTGCCGCAAGAGTGACTTGCTCCTGTAGTTTTCGGAAGTCCTCATCCCAAAGCAGCACTGCATGATACAAGCCATTCATCAACCCTTTGCAGAGTAAGCACAAAATGTACAATACTTCAGTGTAAGGGGTTACGTCCGATGGAAGAAAAAAGGCCCTTCCCCTAAAACTCTTAAATCACACCATTGGCACACAAAAAAATGTACCCTAAAGTCAGACAGATCACTATGGACGAACTAACAATATAAAAACATAGGAATCCAAGTGAAGACATTCGCCAAATCTGTGGTAGAGAGAGGTCTCAAGGGCTGGGCTTACTGTCTGATGGTCAATGCGGCATGCACATGTATGGCGGTGGGAGGACATAGATAATCTACCTAAATGATGAGCTATTTGAAGGTATGTGGATATGTACAATATCGATTGGATTTTAGGGTTGATTATATGCTATTTGAAGGTATGTGGATATTAGCGATAATTCAAAATAGACGAAACACAACCTTACATAAATGCAAAGAGAAAAGAAGAAAGAAGATGAGCTTATTGTAAAACACTGGAAACCGAACATTTTTTCATCTGAATTCTAGCTTACCAGCAAGGACCTGGATTTTCAAAAATAAAAAGTTAAACGGAGCCCTGGCTAATATTTCTATTGCTTTCTTGATTTATACAAGGCCTACCACAAAATCACTAGCGTGACTAACAACTTTCTTTCTAGGATTTAGGAAATGACTAAACAATACACCATTTTTTTCATTCTTCAATTTTACTCCATGACACTATTGTACAAAACAAACCCAATATTTGTTAGACGATATAACTGGAAATGATAAACCACATGAGAATGACGTGAGGTCTGTCCAACTCACGCAAGCAAAGGTTATTAACATATAGAACATTATCCAATATTTGGCTGAGAGAACATTAAATGCCGTGTCACTGTACTCAAGGATCAAAATCTCGGAACCGGAGAGAAAACCGCTCGGCGGCCGAAAACGGTAACCGAAAAAACTGGAAAAAAAACGGCCAAAATTCGAAAACTGAAATTTGAATTTGCTTAAAAACCGGCTGAAATTTGAATTTGCTAATTCGGAAAAAACCCGGCCAGTTTTTTAAATCCCGATCCCCACCGGGTTTTCTGGTATCCGGCGGCTCCCAGCCAGTAACTGCCGGGATTTTGAACCTTGACTGTACTTCCAGGTCCCAGTGGTTGTTTACAGGCTTACGGCTAAAAGCTAACATCTTAACTAACAAACGGAGTTTATCTCCGCGCAGTGGGACGATGTCTTTTCTCCCATGCGCGCGATTGGCCTCTCGCATCCCTCCCAAATTCCTCATCGAGGTGCACCAACATGTGGATCCAACCTGACAGGGACAAGATCTCGCCCCACCATGCCCCTGTAACTCATGAGCGTATCCATACCCCCACTTCTTCCGCAACCACCCAAACCGTGGCCGACCACTTCTTTATCACGTGTACACACCGAAATTCATCGCTGTCCCACTCCTTCACATCTCGCGCTACGACTCACCACTTGCGACCGTCCGGCATTCGCTTCGTGTCTCAGAGATCTTGACCCCCTCCGGCACTTAGTCCGCGGATTGCAACGGCGGCGTGCACGAAGATGAGGGGATCTGATAGCGTAAGAGGGAGGGGAGACGACGTCAAGGACGGGAGAAGGCACCGAGAGGTAAGGGAGGAGAGGAGGCGACGGTACCTTAGAGAAGCGGCGGCGCTAGGGAAGGGAGGGGAGGCAACATGTCAAATAAGGAAGAGGCAAAGACAAAGACATCCTTCCCTCGCCACGCCGCCGTCTCGAGTTCACTGCACCGCGTCTTCTTCATCCTAATCCTCCGATGCGCCGCTGCCGCCTCCTACTCCGCGTTGGCCGAGCAAACATCGCAACCTCCTCGCTTACCACCGCGACGCCGCCACCGCCTCCTCCCCTGGCCTTCTACCTCGCTACGATATGCCTGGCGAGGGCTGCAGAGGCCAATGGCCGTGAGAACTGAGTCATGGCTTGGGATTAGGGTGGAAGAAGGTGACCATCGACGTGTAACCCTCTTTCTTGTCAGCCGACAATGGTTGAAAATAGGCAGCACGTCGGGGAGGGAAGTCGGCATTAATTTCAACTTCCAAAGGTAAACAATCTATGAGCTCAAAATTTTAATTTCCGCGTGGTAGTAGTAGTAGCAGGTGATGCAATAGGCGGAGTTAATGTTTCTGTTTATATGTGTGTGAAAGAAAAATTAATATTTATTATATGGTTTAGGATCTTGTCTATTGATATGTATCACTCTCTTTTGGGATTCTGTTGCAACAAACGGACACCCTACTAGTGTAAATTGAAAAGGAACTTACCGTCTACAGGGGTCACCCACGGTAGGACCTAATAGAGCTTACTTGTGAAGAATACTCTTCTTGGGCATTTTAGGTTTCTTCTGGATGTGGTTCTGAAATATGGGAAAATATGAAGGAAATTAGAGCACACAAGGATAGCAACACAAACTTGGATCAAAGAAGGTAACACGACAGAAACCTTTTGTCTTTCTAGAGCCTCAACATCTGTCCTCTCCTTCCAATTGCTCTTACGTAATTTAATAGGGCGGTTCCCAACATATTTTCCTGAAAGCAGTGTGTTCACAAGTAATAAAAGAGGAACTGTAAAACAAAAGCAGGTTGATGAATGGCAGCAATTGAATCTGTAGAACTCGATAGAAATGCAAACCATTCATTTCTTTTATCGCTGCAGCAAGGTCTGTAGGGTTTGAAAAGCTCACAAATCCATAACCTTTACTTTTGCCAGTCCTCTTATCCCTAACAACCTGAAAGAAAGGGTACAGATACAAATTATGGCATATAGGCTATAACATCAAGAAATCTATGCCAAGTTCTGCAGATAAGAAACAACATACACCCTGCTACATATAACTCAGCATCTGGGTCAGTCATAAACAGATTATGAAAGTTTAGACAGTACACCTGAACTAGGATTGGTAGTCTATGTGATGACCATGTTGTACCAATACTACGAAACTGAGTATTTTGGCCTTACTATGGTTTATGCAGTGTTATCAGACCCGACCTAGTCGTCAACCTGGTCGAGGTCTCGAGTCAGTGGGTTACCGGTCGGACCGCATGCTTATTACATAGGAAGAATCAAAGAAATCTATATAACACCCTAAACTTTGCTCGAAAATCCATTTAGCACCCCGAACTGTGAAACCAAACATTTGAACCCCCAAACTTTGCAATCCGGTTCAAATAACACCCTGACCCGGTTTCGCAGGGTGGTATTGCCCACGTGGCACAATGAGTGAGCGGTTTTGCCACGTAAGATGACACGCTGGCCAAGTTAAGTCAATGACAAGTGGGGCCCACAGGGGTTTCTCCCCCACCAAGCTTCAACCGTGCTTCCATGGCCACTGCCGCGTAGCTCCTTTCCTCTCTGTTTCGATTTGGGGGAGAAGCCCCTGTGGGCCCCACCTATCATTCACCTAAACTTGAACGACGTATCATCCTACGTGACAAAACCGCATACTCATCGCGTCATGCGGGCAATACCACCATGCGAAACCGGGTCCAGGTGTTTTTTGAACTGGATTGCAAAGCTCAGGGTGTCAAATGTCTCATTTCATAGTTCGGCAAAGTTAACGGTGTTATATGGAATTTTTTCTATTATATATAATTTTAATAAATATATGCGACTTAGAAATAGGGAAAACATTATATTTATACATTAAATCATGTTATAGTATGTACATAATGTATGGGATGCTCGTTCACTAAAGTAAACATCATTAAGGTTGTTGGTGATGTTAAAGATCACTAACAAGGCAGCTCAGGACTCAAAATCAAGGCTCACGACGAACAAAGGTGAGCTCTACCAATAAAGTAACAGATTTTTCTATTAGAATAGCCCAAGGTTCTAAAAATCGGTAACAGGTACTCGACAAGTCACCCCACCTAGTAGTGATTATACAGCATAATCGGCTTATTATGCAGCATAACTGGCCCGATTATGTAATATAACCGGCAGGTAGGGCACCCGTTACTTGTATACGACCGAGTATACGGCCTAGTAGGCCTGTTTTTAGAACACTAGAATAGCCTTTGTTGATGACTTCCTCAGGAACGAAAGCAGCACAACACAGGTATTCTTGTCTCGGGACAGTAAAAAGTAGTCTTTTCAACTGTGTAGCCCAAGAGAGGTCCACCTTGCTTTCAATACAGAGCTGCCCGGTTCTGAAAACCCACCCCGGGTCAGCCAGTTCGCTGAAAACCCAGGTGGGTCAACTGGTTTTTTCTGGGCTCCAGGACCTCACCCGGCCCGGTAAAGCTGTTAGGTCAGGTAAAGTTTATGTCTAATGGTTTCTTAGCAATTCCACTCAGAACTGCCCCCTGTGTTTACATGTCATTTTGGACACTGCAAGGTCTTCAATATTTAGCTTTGACAGTTTATTTTTGTAATCTTCGTATCTTATTAGCAAAAGATGGTAAAATTATAAAAATATTATTATCAGAGCACTTTTGAGAAAACAAATACTGGTATCATTTTCATGTGGCCAATCATCATTACATTTATATATATCAGTGGCAAAAGTAGACAATTTTTGGCTGCATGCATACAACAACGGGAGTTTGTGTCAAATTTCTGAAGGCAGCATGTAACTATGTATCATATATTTTTGAAACAGTTGTCCTCTTTTTTTGTAGATTTGAAACAGTTCTACTTTACTTTGGACAATATTTCGATTTTAATTCATTCGTTTGACCATTTTGTACCAGAACTGAAGAGTTAAGCAACCCTCGCCACTGTAACTCAATAGTTTTGAGGCAACTTATCTTAGCACTACAGCTTTTACTTCAAAGTTTAATTTGAAGGTTTTGCGGCAGATATCCCATACTATGGCTCATGATTTAAGGCAATTTTAATTTAAGTAATCATTCAAAGTTCTGCCAACAGATCTACCATACAACAGGCCAAGATCTTTTTTGGCAGTTTTGCTTAGAACTATTTCAAAGTATTGGGGCTGAGCTGATTTGCGCTAGGTCATATGAACCAGAAATACAGATCTATCTTTTGTGAGCTTGACCAACTATAGCTCATACTCAATAGTTTTGAGGCAATTTTACATAGGACCATATTTCAAAATTTTATGGCTGATTTGTCATGTGCCATACTCATAGCTGATGTGTCTGACTTTAAGTACCAGAACTACTAGTTTCTGCAGTAAATCTACAGTACCGTAGCTCAAGGTTTTGAGGCAACTTATCTTGGGATTTTATTTCACGGTTTTGGGGACAAGATCTGCTAATCTACATCTCATGGTGTTAAGGCCAATTTACTTTTAATTATATATAATTGTTTTTGGGATAGCTCACTGTTCCAACCAGTTGAAGGAGGGAAACCGTGAAAAAGTTTTAAAAAATGTTAACAATTTTTTGGGCTAGAGGGAGTACTTACCCTTGCCATGTTGAAGGAGGGAAACCGTGAAAAAGCTTTTGAGAGAACATCATCATTAACTTCGTTACCCAGATCACCACAAAACAACCGATAGTCATCTGTAAAATTGTACAAAAGGCGAGAGTGACGCCACCATAAAAAGGAAAAAGACCAGCAGCTTTGCATTACATCAAAGAAATACCACTGCCATATAGCAAAAAAAAAAAAAAAAAAATGATGCCTCTGAAATCACTGGCGTAAAATTTGCAGAGTATATATTGTCAAATAGGCATGGAGATGGAGGCAAGCTGTAGGCATGAAAAATCAATAACATATTTACGGGGAGAATGCAATTGGCAGTTGAACAAGATAATTCCCGAATTTGTGTTAAAGAAAAGAAAAGAAAAGTGGTGTTGGGTTCAGAGAAAGAGTAATTGAATGTTTCATAGGCGGTGGTTGAAGTTCAATTAACCTCTAAGGCGAAGGAGAAGGAGAACTAGTGAGTTGTTGTAAATTGAAAGAAGTCATAACGTACTGTCGGGCCAGTCGGTGAGGGTGGGATCCTCCCAAGATTGTCCGGCTGCGCGGCGGGGGATAGCCTTCTTCTTGGCGGCGGGGTCGGAGGAGGTGGCGGTGGCTCTGGCATTGGCGGGGTCGAGGACGTCGCTGGTGGCGAGGGCGGCCTTGACGCTCTCAAGCGCCTCGGGGGTGATGGTCTGCGCGTCCCGCTGGAAGAGCTGCTGCGCCTGCTGCAGCTGCTGGTACTGCTGGTACTGCATCGCCGCTGGCATCGGCGCCGGCGCAGGCTGCGGCTGCTGCTGCTGCAGATGGAAAGGGAGCGGGAAGTAATTGGCCCCCGCCGGAGCCGGAGCCGAAGACGAAGCCCCGGGAGGAGGGGGAGGATTAGGGTTCCGAGGATCCTTGGAGGCCGACGACATCTCCAATCCTTGGGAGGCTAGGGTTCCTCGACGCAAATAGGAATTGGGAATCGAAGCGAAGCGAAGCGAAGCGAAGCCTCTCTATCTACCGTTCTCGTCCCGAGACGGGGCGATGGGGAGTATTTGAGGTCCAAGGCCCACGGCCGACCTAACGAAAGCTGAATTGGGCCTCCCTTTTCTGGTTGGGCCTCAAACTATTTCTGCAACGCAATGCGCCTCTATTCTCTCTGTCCTCTTCCACTTATTTCTTTCATAATGTGCGTTTCTCTATTCCTATCCTACCCCCAGATCGAAATCTCATCTCAAATTAAAACAACAAAAAAATTGTACAGAGGCTCAAGGCCAACTTCCTTTATTATTATTCCAGACTACAAGGCAAAACTACAGACTTGACATTCATATGTACAAAGGTGGAGTCCTAACAGGACAGACAGACAGAGGCCATCTTCAGAATCACAAATGGCAGAAACAACTTGGCTCACACACATTCATCATCTTCAGGCCAGCTGCAGCTGCAGCCTGCAAAGGCGCAGTTCGTCATAGGACCTACTATGTACTATGTAGATTGGCAATGCCCACCTTCTCGCGCGCTGACACTGGAAATAATATATAATAGGTAGAGTAAAGTACACTGTGGGTCCCTAAACTTGGCAGGAGGGTTCACTTAGGTCCAATAACTTCAAAAGTGTTTAATCAGGTCCCTAATCTATTTAAGTGGGTCATCGGAGGTCCAAAATAGCCTGGCTGGCCGGTTGACCATGACGTGGCGGGTTGACCGTGACGTGGCAGCTCCAGCGTGAATGACAACTCCCGTGCCTGTACACGTGGACTTCCATCTCACCTCACTACAGGGTTGTCCAAGGCTCAGGCGAACAGAGGGAGGCCCTGGGCGCATGGGAGCATCGCCGGCGCCGGCGAGCAGAGGCGAGGGGCGGCCGGTGAACCCCAAAAATGGGTTCCCCCGGGGGTGAGGGTCCTATTGGAGGTGGCGGAGGCGCCGGAGGAGGCCCGGCGCGGTTGAAGGTGGTGGCAACGCACGGGCGCAGCGACCGAACCGAGGCGATAGCGGCCGGAGGGAGGGGAGAGGAAAGGGAGGTGAGCACAGGCACGAGTGAGGTGTAGGAAAGCCCACCGAGTGGTTCGTGGAGGCGGAGGAGCTTCGGAGCGGGCCGGCGACGTGAGACCGGGACGGCGCGGAAAGGCTTGCGCGGGGAGTTCGCCGGAGAGGATGGGGAAGGCCGGCGCTGCTTGGGGTGTCTTCGGGACGTCCTTGGGGAGCTTCTGGTGCCGACAATTAGACGAAGGTGCAGCGTAGCTCGAGTGGCGACGAGGCGACAAATCGGCCGGAGATGAGGAAGAACGGGCGTCGGCAGGATCCTGAGGGCCAACAATGAAATTACCTTGGGGGGAAGGCTCCTCTGTTCCTGGAATGCCGGATGACACGGTCGGCGCGGCGGAGGGCTCACCGGAGCGGAGAAAAGGTGAAGGTGGTGCGGCGGCCGAAGGGGAGCTGCAGGCGTTCTTCGGTGCTTCTTGGCGACAGGGAGCAAGAGCAAGGCGCAGGTGGGGAATAGAGGTAGAGGGGGGCTCGGGGCTCCACGAGGCGAAAGGCGGCGGCGCCATGGAGCCGGGGTGGAGGCGAAAGGCGGCGGCGCCATGGAGCTGGGGTGGAGGCGAAAGGTCCTCCCCGGCCCCCCTTCTTCTCCTCCTGCGACGCGGCCAACGCCATTGTCGTCGCGCTCCGCCTCATCGGCAGGGTGCCCCGGCCACTCGATGTCGCCGAGCTGGCCGCTGTCATCGTCCTCCATCGGGGGCAGCATCACGAGGTTGTGGTTGGCCTAGCGGTCATTGGGGTCGATGCCCTCGAACCGCTGCGGGAACTGGACGTAGCAGACGCGGTGGGGCGGCGGCGCGGATCCGGAGGAGGACAAGGGCGCCGGGACGGGGGAGGACGAGGGCGGCGCCGGGTCAGGGGGAGGAGGAGAGCGGCGGCTCAGGAGGAGGAGGAGGGGGAGGGCGATGGCGGCTCGGGAGGTGGAGGGGAGGAGGCGGCGGCGGCTCGGGAGGTGGAGGGAGGAGGCGGTGGCGGCTCGGGAGGTGGAGGGAGGATGCGGTGAGAGAAGAAGGAACCGGAGAAGAATGCCACGCTGGAGCCCATGCGGTGAGAGAAGAAGGCCACGCTAGAGTAGCTACGTCGCGGTCAACCCGCCACATCACGGGCAAACGGCCAGCCAGGCTATTTTGGACCTCGATAACCCACTTAAATAGATTAGGGACCTGATTGGACACTTTTGAAGTTATTGGACCTAAGTGAACCCCCTGCCAAGTTCAGGGACCTACAGTGTACTTTACAGCGCACCACACCTTCTCGCTGATTCCAGAAAGTCCTTCCCTCTGTGGGAGCCTGTTTCGACAAATTCTAAAGGAGAGCAACAGAGCAGCAGTGACAACATTTTCTTGAACTACCTTCACCTGCGAATCACGCAATGCTACCAGAAGGGGAATAGCCCCACATCTTGCAATCAGGACACGGTTCTCCCTATTCTTAAGCCATTGGTGAGCCACTTCTGTATGTAAGATCGCTCATATGTCTGCCCTGATGCAACGATTACTGGATCCTGCATGAATTGCAGAGAGAGAGGACACCGGAAATGTGATGGTATAGGAATGCCATTGATATATCTGTATTGTTTGAGTTCCTCAATACAATATTTTACATGGTCAACGAAAACAACTAGCCAATTTGTGAGCTCTGCGTCACCATTCTTAACCTCAAGCTTCAGCCTTTCTTTCTCGAGTGCTATGCTTTCCGCGAGAAGCTCCAAGTTTGACGCCAAACCAAGAGAGTTCACGATTTTTGTAATGTCTTCTAGGCGAGGACTACGGTTTTCTTTTATATCTTGTAAAGTTTTCTCAATTAGGTCTGAACACGGATCAACCTCAACACAATGCAGTTCTTGAATGCAGCACTGAAAGTAGATAACTCACTTGTCACATACATAATAAAATCACCAGTATTTTTTGAGATTAGCTGACTACCTGGATGTTAGCTAAAGATAACGTAGAGGAGGACAAAAGCAGTACTTCGTTCAGGATTTCACAAATACGCATTGATGACCTGTGCAAATTAAACAGCATTGATCTATTTTGCAGTACCTGCAAGGTGAAAAAATGTAACTGCCTCAATTTAATTTTACCTTCAAGGACATATTTTCTTTCTTTCTTTTTTTTTTTAAAGAAACCGGCAGGAGGGTTGCCCGTTTATATTAATAAAGGAGAGTTGAAAAACAAGGAACAGTTAGATTTAGACAAAAGGCCTAAATTACAGGGGATTAAAAAAGCTCCAAGCTTTTGGCCCCCGCGAGGGACCAAGCTCTACCCTCCTCCTTAATCTTCGCTGTGATCTGCTGAGGTGTGATGGCTTTGTTGTTGAAAATTCGAGCATTTCGTTCCTTCCAAAGCTCCCACGTGATTATGATCAGGGTCGTGCTTGTGGCCTTCGCAGGGGAGCCTTTCCTCTCCACGACATTGGACCACCAATCCCAGATGCTCGTACAAGGGGTCCAGGTGGATGGCTGTAGGCTCTCATAGCCCAGCCAGTCTGCCAACTGTTTCCAGATTCTTGAGGAGAAGCGACATTAGGCAAAAAGGTGGAGGACCGATTCCGGAGTGTGTCTGCATAGGGGGTAGAAATGGTGGTTTGGCCACCCTCGTGCTTCCAGTCTATATGGCGGTCCGGAGCTTGTTTTGAATTGCTAGCCAAGCGAAGAATTCACACTTCGGGGGGGGGGCGTGGGATTTCCAGATAAGGGATTGGAAGTTAGTTCTCGTAGATCCCAGGAGAAGCAAAGCGTAGGCGGACTTGGCGGAGTAGACTCCATCTGGGGTTAATTTCCAAGCAATCTCATCCGGGGAGCCAGGATCCAGGTGGATTTGGTTGATTTTGGACCAGAGTCGCACGAACTGATGGATATGGTCGACTGAGAGTCCCCCCCCTGAGTGTTGATGTCGTGCACCCATCGTCCATTTTGAAGGCCGGACGCTACTGTCTGGTTTCTCCTTTTGGAAATTTTGAAGATCATAGGGGCCAGATCTTTTGGGGTCTCCCAGCTGAGCCAGGCCGAGTACCAGAAGGAAGCTGTGTGACCATCCCCGAGGGAAATCACAGTTCTTTGCCGCAAAGAGGTCGCGGTCCCCTGAGCAGGTATTTGTCTTGACCAGTGGTTTGGAAGGGGCCTTCCATTGTTGCCATTGCCATCTAAGTCTTAAGGCCGTGAAGAAATTGGAGAGGTTGAGGATACCTAGACCACCAAGCTTGGTCGGACGACACACCATTCCCCAGTTGATTTTACACTTTCCCCCGAGAAGTTTTCGTGGCCCGCCCAAAGGAAGCGTCGTCTGAAACGGTCAAGGGCGCAGAGAACTGCCTTGGGCATTTTGAAAACCGTGAGGTAGTAGATTGGGAGCGAGGAGAGGATGGATTTTGACCAGATTGGATTGCCCTGCGGGGGGTCAAGAAGCGCCCCTGCCAGCCTGCTAGTCTACCCCCCACTTTGTCGAGAAGGGGCTGAAAGTCCACTCTGCGTAGTCTTTTATGGGTGAGCGGCAATCCCAGGTATTTGATCGGGAAGGACACTTGGATTGCGGGGTAGTCTTGAAGGATGGTGTTCAGATCTAGGTGGTCGCAGCGTATCGGGAGAACCATGCTTTTTTGGAAGTTTGTGCGGAGGCCCGAGGCTTCTCCAAAATTGAGGATGATCTGAGTGGTCGTTTGTAGTTCAGATTCGGTTGGGTTGATGAAAATAGCCACGTCATCCGCATAAATGGAGGTTCTAAGAGAGGTGAAACGGTCCCTCGTGCGAGTCAGGGCTCCCAGATCTGTTGCCAACTCAAGCAGATGTTGAAGGGGGTCAATCGCCAGAATGAAGAGAAAAGGCGAAAGTGGGTCTCCTTGCCTCAGCCCTCTCCCGTGGTTGAACGCCTTGCCAGGGATACCATTAAGAAGGACTCTGGACGAGGCAGATCTAAGAAGGGCAGCTATCCAATTTGTCCATCTGTATGGAAAACCTTTTTTCTAAAGAAGGTCAAGGAGGTAGTCCCAACGGACCGAGTCAAAAGCCTTTGCGATGCCAAGTTTGAAGAAGAGCGTGGGGGGTGTTGGAAAGGTGAAGTCTTCTGATCAAATCCGAACATAGATGAAATTATCGTGGATGCTCCTTGTCTTGATAAAGGCGCTCTGGGCTTGAGAAACCAAGTTGTTTAGGAAAGGTGACAACCGAAGCGCAAGCGTTTTCGCAATCCATTTGCCAATACCATGGATGAGGCTGATTGGTCTGAAGTCTTGCACATTGTCAACCCCTTCCTTTTTTGGCACTAGCACGATGTTAGCCATATTAAGAAGGTGGAGGTGAGACGAACGGAGGGAGGGAGTGGAAGCTGTGGAAAACTGCCATGATGTCCGCCTTAATGATTGGCCAACGGGACTTGTAGAAGTTTGTGGTGAAACCCTCCGGGCCTAGGGCTTTGTCCCCTGGCAGCAGGTTTAAGGCAGAGAGAACTTCAGATTCCAAGAAAGCAGCCTGAAGGCTCAGAAGGTCTGGCGATGGAAGGTTGATGGTCACCCAGTTGAGGTCCATGCTGCGGTCAGCGGGCGGGGCCAACATTTCTTGGAAGTGATGTTGGATTAAGACCTCTTTCTCTGTATGTGCTGTCGCCCATCCCATACCTTTTTGGAGCTTGCGGATGTGGTTTTTGCGCCTACGACCGTTTGCTTTAAGGTGAAAAAACTTGGTATTTGCATCGCTTTCCCTGAGATTGGTAATGCGGGAGCTTTGTCGCTTCCTGGTGTGGTCAATCACTGCTAGCCCCATGACTCTCTTCTTGAGGCTTGCCCTGAGGGCTGATTCGTGAGGCAAGAGCGCCCTGAAATCTTGCGCCACGTCAAGCCGAAGGATCAGCTCTAAGGCATGTGGAGAAGGATCTTAGGGCGAGGGAAAAGGTGTCAGCTCCAGGATTTTAGAGCTAAAGCGGTGGAAGTTAACTTGTGGTTCAGACGATGCATCGGCTCCGAGTGCCTGCAATGTGCCGTCCAGGAGTTCTGGATCGTCTCGAAAAAACCTGGCATCTTAATCCAGATGTTTTCGAAGCGGAAGGTTCTAGGCCGAGCAAGGCTGCGTATGTTGGACAACAACAGGGGGCAGTGGTCAGAAATTGAGGAAGACAGCGCCTGTAAAAAGAAGTTTTCGAAAAGGGTATCCCAGCCTTCGTTGCAAAAAAAACCCTATCCAATCTGACTAGGGTAGGGCTCTGACGCTCATTGCTCCACGTAAACTTTCTGTTCTGCAGGTGAATTTCTTTTAATTCACAAGAGTTGAGAGTGTTGTGGAATTGAGCTAGGCGCCGCGGATTGATGTTGGAGTTGCTTTTATCGGCAGCACGATAAATGAGGTTGAAATCACCCATGATCAACCAGTTGGTTCCCGGGGGTGGTTTTAGGGAGACGATTTCTTGGAGGAAGGCCCGCTTTTCTGGGCTTCTGGAGGGACCGTACGCTATTGTTAGACGAAAAGCTGAGTTGCACTCTTTTAAGGTCACTAACGCCGAGAGGTTGTAAGTCGATTGGTGCACGTTAGAGATCTCGATGTAACCTTCGTTACAAAGGAGAAGGATCCCTCCCCTAGTGCCCACCGTTGGTTTAAAGGCAAAGTTCCGCAGGTTGAAGCCTCTGATGGAGTCAACAAGGCATTGGTCGACTTGGCTTAGTTTGGTTTCCTGAAGGCAGGCGAGAGGTGGCAAGTTGTAGAGATGAGGGTCTTGCGCACCGAATCTTTTCTCGCTTGGGTGTTGAGCCCGCACACATCCCAACAAATAATGTTGAGGCTAAGGCCGTTCATTGAAGATTGGTCCGCCAAGGAGGGGGTGGCCAGGGAGGTGTAGGGGGTGGAGGCTAGATTGCTTCGCGTTTGTAGGCCAGTCTTCGTAAGATAGGCAGCAGTCAGGGAAGACTGAGTAACCTTGAACCCAAACCAACTTCTAGCTGCCGCGGTGAAGGTGTAGCAACAGAGGGTCAACAAGCTTTCAAAAGCAGGAAAGGGCAGGAGCTGACCCTGTGCGGTGACCCAACCATAAGCCAGACCGAAACCCAGAATAAGAAATGACAACTTGGTAGCCTTGATAAACATCAGTCTTACAAAGTGCAGGGCAGAAAATGCGGGTGACATTGAGGCAAAAGTTGGGGGACCCAGTGTTGTGGCCCGCCCTCTAGCCCGAACTGAAACGAAGATAAGAAACGACTTGGCAACCTTGAACGTCATCAGACTTACAAGCTGTAGGGCAGAAGAGAAGGACAACATTGAAGCAAAATTAGCCAGAGTAGTGTAGGTGTTGAACATGGCCCTGACCGAGTCTTTAACAACAGGCTGAGAGACAGGCACTCTAAGCCGCCTCCACAAGGGCACCAGGAGCGACGAAGGGGTCTGAGGAGTCGAGGCCGCAGTGGTGCTCGCAGATGTCGTGACCGCTGAGCCTAGGTCGTCGGTTGTGCTCTGTCCGCCGAGCACTGCAAGGGCTTCATCTGCTGCCGCTCTTAGCTGACAGTCCAACTTGAAGAGATCTGAGAGAGCAGTGATGGTGTCTTGCGGGAGAGGTGCCTCGAAGGAGTCCAAGTAGACTTTGAGCGCCTCGTCCGTCAGCAACTGGTCCTTTGGGAGGGTGCCCAGCTTGTGTGCGAGGGCCTCCTGAGCCCGGTGCAGCATGGAGCCAGACCTTCGTTTGACCACTAGGCGTGCGCTGCGTCTGAGCTTGATGGTACCCACTGGTAGGCTGCGCGATTGGCGGTGAGACTGGGAGGTTGGAAGGATCGGCTGAGCCGGCTTGGAGAACAACATCAGGTGGACAGCGTCGTGCTGGCCGGGCGCTGAGTCTTGTCTTGGTGAGGTCGGGGCAGCCTGGAGGTCCAGGGTAGGTGTCTTCGCGCTAGCAGGTCCCTGCTCGTCTGGGAGATGCTGGGACACGCGGTCAGGTTGGGCGACCTTCTTTTCGTGGGTTGCCGGTCCGCTCCCGAGAACCGGTGTGGAGAGGTGTTCCTCAGGTGAAAGGAAAGCAGACAGGTGGTCAGGTTGGACGACCATCTTTCCGTGGGTTGTCGGTCTGCTCCTGAGAACCGGTGTGGAGAGGTGTTCCTTAGGTGAAAGGGAAGCACCTAACAGCACCTCAGCAGCTGCCCCCAGACTAGTGGTTGAGGGGGTGCCCGTCACCACGTTCGCCTGAATCGGGTGGTCGTGGTCGATGACAAGCTCTTGATCTGGAGCAGCCTTTAGGGAGGGTGGGACAGTGAGGCGGTCCACTGCTTGCTTGAAGGATGCCTAAGTTGGCTTGGATCTCTTGTCAGTCGTTGGGTCGGAAGTGAGGCCGAGCTGCGTGGCGACCTCGGTCACCGCCTTAACGTAGGCTTCTGCCTTGTGCAGCCAAGCTTCCCTCGCCTCCTCGATTGGAGGAGAAGGGGCGTCGGTCTGGTTATGGCCTTCCTCGAAGAAGTCATAGAGTGCATCCCGCAGAGAGTTTGCGTAGGAAGCAAAGAGCTCTTGGAGGGCTTGATCAATGCTAACAACCACTTGCCCCGGTGGCTACGTGGGGGTGGGGGCACAGCTGCCAGGTCCCGGCGTGGTGGAGCTAGGGGGTTACCTGAGTCCCAGGGGACACGGCCCGGTGCCGCCCAGCGTCCCTGCTGTCACCGTGGTATCCCTGACGGGAGCGTTCCTGGATCCGACCCAAGCCAGGGCGATACAAGACCGACTTGTTGGAGGTCTTGTTGTCTCGACGGTTGTTGTGGTTGTAGCGTCCCTGGTCATCGTCATTGTCGTCGTTGTTCTTGTGTCTTTGGGTCAAAGTGGAGGGGTGGTCGTCGTGGGCCGAGCTACCGGGGGGAGGGAGGGTCAACGAAGGCCGCGGGAGGAACGACTGCCTTCTGCGTGGGGGTCTTCCTCCGCCTCCATCTCCAGCCGAAGAGGGTGTTGGTTGATGTGGCTCGGTCCTTCCTTCGCTTCCGGCATGCCGTTGACAGCCCCAAGGTTCCATGGTAGGCTTATTGTTGTCGGTCGTAGGGAACAACGTCCGCTGCTGCCAGGAAATCGTCGAGGGGAGCAGCGGAATGGTCCTCAATGAAATCGAGGTGAATGATGACCCTGTGTGTGAGGCCACGGCACCATTTGTCCATGGTGCAAGAGCTCGCTTATGGCCTACTGGATGCTTCTCCTCGATGCATGAAGGTGATCCAGGCTACCTTGGGAATCGAGCTTGGGTTGGACGTCCAGGCCCAAAGGTTGAGGGTCCTCGTGTCCTCCTTACTAGCCGAAACACCTTCAAAGGCTTGCAGGGAACATTTCTTTCCCACCAGTCGCTCAGCCACTTCTTGTGTCCAGGCGTACACCGGAAGGCCTTCCAGGCAGAGGCGCACGCGGAAGAACATCGTGGCGCCAAAATCATGGCTCACCGACCTCCAAGGTCGCACGTGGATCTCCAGGGCTTCGTGATGGAACTTCTTCGCGTCCCGGACTCTGTCCCTGGTGTGCTTGCTGCTGAACTTGAGGAGGAAGGTTTCCGGGTGGTGGAGGGAGGCAGCCACTTCCTCACGTCGCAGACCAAAACAGCGCCGGACCGCCTCGGTCACCACTCTGTCATCGCCCCGCAGCACCCAAGCTACAAGGACAGTGGCCTCCCACTCTTGATAGGCTCGGTCCAGTTGCGGGGACCCATTGATAACGCAATGGTCCTCGCCAGGACAGGTATCCGGAGCACCCAGGAAGGTCATGGCCGGAGTTGGCAGTTGTGGGGGGGACGGCCTGTGGGAGGCCTTCAGGGGAGCTTGCAGCCGAGACGGAGGAGACCGGAGGAGCTGATGACCGCCGGCATTCCTTTGTCCGATGGCCTGAGGAAGAACAGAGAAAGCACCGGATGGGGTCCCGGTGGAGATTTTGTGGTTGCGCGAGAGACATCGGAAGCACCGGCCAGCGGTTTTAAGGAGGAAGGAGGTTGAGGGAGTTGCGTGAGAGCTGGGGGGAGCTCGACGCCCTGCTGCGCGCCACCATCGAGGTCTCTTCACTTCCTGCCAACCCACTTCAATTCCTGAATCAGCAGCTTTAGAGGCTCTGGAGAGGGGATACTCGACCTGCTCGAGAAAGCTTCAATGGGACGCAGGAGGAGGAGATGATGGGTTGCGCCGAGCTACTGCAGTAGCCCCTGTAGAAGGCCGTTGAGCCTGGGTGAGCGTCAAACGAGGAGGCTCGGGGCTGGCCAGGGGCAGTAACTGCAGCGAGGTCACAAGGTTGGTCGAGGGCAGTAACTACGGCGCCGCTCAGTTGGTCCTGGCGTTGAAGGATTTGCACAAAGGAAAGGGGGGTATTCAATGTCCCAGACTTGGAGCAGGTTGAGGGAGGCACCGATCCGGATGGTCCACGGCAGGGAGGCAGTAGGGCTGGCGCTGGGCGTTTTTGGCTGGAGCACAACGAAACGAGGTTGGAGAAGCTTCCGGAAGAGACACCGGGACTCCGGGCAGCTGGAGATTTGGGCCAAACCAAATCTGGATCTGGACCAGGGAGTGGTTTCAGGTGGGCACACACGTAGTTGGACCGAAAGGGGTGCGGGAGGTGGTAGAGGTGGGCGATGGGAGCGGCGGCGGGTGGGGGGGCGGAGGGTGCAGGATGAGAGATCCGGCGCCGCGCAAGAGTTTGTTATGAGGGGAGAGCTCACGGCAGGTCGGCCGCGGTGGTGGCGGGGTGGGAGGTGGAGCTTGGGGGAGAGCGGAGGGGGAATTGCATAGAGTTAGACAAGCAACAAGTGAATTTAAAAACTTTGCCATCAATTGGTGGAATAGGGTATGCAACGATGGAGCATGCTGACGAGCTAGGAAGGAGCGGGGGGTGGGAGGGGGTGGCCGCCGGTGCCGGAGTGCCATCGGCGTGGCTATGGTGGAGGGGCGTTGGTCGCCGAGGGGAACGCCAAACTCGCCGAGGTGTTGTTTTTTTGTTTTGTTTTATGTACTTGCCGCAATTTAATTTTACCTTGAAGAACAAATTTTTTGGACATTGATGCAATTGGCTAGCATGTGAAATTCAAATAGATACCAAACTAAGAGATTCAGATAAGGAGATATATTTCTATCAACCTGTCAGTTGCTAGTCATGGACAAAAGGGAAACTGTAGACCAGCATTCCTTGAAGTAGTGAACCTCCCATGAAAAAGAACAAGCGAAAACACACACATGCATGGGCAAGCGCGTTGGTGGTATTGATTCCTCGTTACTCAGCAATGCACATTAATAAGATGCGTCATCTTTCTCACGGGTTTTATAATAACCATTAGTCCACACATCCGCATAGATTAGCTATCATACTTGTTGATGCTTGTTACGTTCCGGTTTGGTGACGAAACCGTTACCCAAAATGTAATATCCCGAATCGCTTTAGGGTGACAAAGAATTAGAGATAGAGTTAAGCGATTAATTTAGAGAAGGAATTAAATGTTTTAAAGGGGGAATCAAAAAATCTAGACAGCCTGAGCTGTGAGCCTTAGCCCACGGTGTCGCTACCCATGGGGAGGCCGGTCAACCGCCCTTAAGGGGCCAAGGTGGGGGCGGCAGCACCCCAAACCCTAGCCACCACCCCCTGCACCTCCACCTCCCTGCCGCATCCCTTCCCCCTGTGCCACCCTTACCCCATGTCACCCTTGCTGGTGGCGCCCTGCTGCCACCTGCTGCTGGGGGGTGGTGACGCCAGGAGAACCAGAAGAAAAGGCAAGGAGAAGAAGGAAAGAAGGAAGAAGAAGGGAAGGAAGGATTTAGGCTCGGATTCAAAAGTTGGTCCAATTAGAAAAAGTTAGATAATCTTGTTAGATTTCTAGGAAGGTCTGCATTATTAAATAGGAGTAGCGAGCGAAAAGTTACGGCCTTGGGAAGGTCGCTGTCCAGAATTTGGATGTAGCTGGCAGATGTAGTAAAGATGGGTCAGTTTCATCTAGTAGATGGTAAAATTAAAATATGGTGATAACTTGAATAAGTTAAAAAAATTATGTAGTTTTTAGAATTGTATCGTTCATATATTTTAAAGTTTTAGAATTAAAAATATAAAATTATGAAGTGGACTGTCCGAGCAGATTCTTGGACGGTCTTCGGGGAAGAAAACGGAGAAGAGAACGGTAGAATCAGAAGTTCATCATAACTAGGAAGTTGTAGGATTTTTCATGAGGATTCCAGAAATTAGTGGATGTCTAGATTTGAAGTTTAGATATATAAGTTACAGTTGTTTTTCAAGCTTTCGGACTTTCGATAAGTACCGAGACATTGTCGGATTAGAGCATTGGTACTCTTTTTCGACTTGATTCACAACTAGTTGAGAGTCTCCTCTCACGAGTAGTCGACGAATTGAGAGGGCTTTCGTAGCTCGTATACCAACTAGCAAACCTTCGTACTCTGCCACGTTGTTAGTGGCCTGAAAGTTTAGTTGTATGGCATACTTTAAGGTCTCTCCGGTAGGAGATTCCATGACCACCCTAGCTCCCGAGCCACTTAAAGTAAGTGACCCATCAAAGTACATCATCCACTGGTCGTGGGAATCGTACTGGGGATCCTGAATAGATTCAGGGTTTGTCCATTCGGCGACAAAGTCTGCTAAGATCTGGGATTTAATGGCCGTTCGGGACACGAAATGGATGTCGAACTCCCCAAATTTGACTGACCATTTGGCCATGCGTCCCGCTGTTTTTCTATTCTAGAGGATCGCTCCTAAGGAAAACTCAGACAACACAGTTAGTTTATGCACCTGAAAATAATGCCGCAGTTTCCTCGAAGACATGAGGAGGGCATATAGAAGTTTTTGAACCTAAGGGTAACACTCCTTAGGCCCGTGTAAAACTTCACTTACGTAGTAAACCGGTCGTTGTACGTTTTTACGTTCTACGACCAGTACTGTGCTCACTGCCAGTGGTGTGGCAGCTAGATAAATTAAAAGTGCCTCTCCTGGTTTCAGAAAACTAGAACGGGAGCACTCGTAATATATCTCTTGATATCCTCAAAGGCAACGTTTGCCTCTTTCGACCACTTGAAACCCTCGTGCTTCCTTAGAAGTTTGAAGAAAGGTAGTCCTTTTTCTCCTAGGTGTGCGATGAAACGACTTAAAGCCGTCATGCATCCTGTGAGTTTCTGGACTTCTTTCCTTGTGGTCAGAGGGCGCATTTTCTCGATGGTTTTTATCTTTTTAGGATTTGCTTCGATTCCTCGTGCAGAGACCAGGAATCCAAGCAATTTTTCTAGGAAAAATTAGACTAGTAACATCACGTTGAGACGTATTGAGAGGAATGACACTCCCTTCATGACGCACTGTAAAACAACATCGTGAATACAACAAATTCTGCCGAATGACATTGCCGTCACCTTCCGTGAGTTATCGTGTCGTTCATTACCGTTTCCATGAACCCAGGCTGGTGAAAAGACTAGTGTATCCTTTCCAAGAACCCAGGCATACTGAGGTGAGGTTCTTGGGCTATGACGTCTACGACATCGACCTGTCCCGCGGCGGCTGCGACGACCTCCGCGCGCTGCTCCTGGACACAACTCCGCGGTTGCTCATCCTCGTGGAGGACCTTGAGCGGTACCTGCACGGCGGTGACAGGGAGACGTCGGCGGCGAGGACAGCGAGGGTGCTGAGCTTCATGGACAGGTTGTCGTCGTGCTGCTGTGAGGAGCACGTTGTTAGTCTTAAGTTAGTTATATTAGTGTTCATTTTCTGTTTTTAGAATTGTAATTGGATTGTCAATTTGTTAGACAATTCCGAATTTTTAAAGAAGAGTCAGTTTTTGTTTTTCGGTTTAGGAAAACAGATACTGAAGCAGAGTCCGACTTTGAACATGTTTCTGTCTCTGAAGTCTGAATCCGTTTCTGAGTATTGCCATATCAGAAACAGTATCTTCTTATTTGTCTATATAAAGACTGAAAAGAACAAAAAGATTGCAAGCAATTGCAGCGCCAAAATTCCTGTGTCTCCTAAGATTTCATTTTTGTTCTTCCACTGTGATTTCGTTTTAGCCCTGGGTTTGATTTTTCAAGTTGTCTGAATTCTGTCAACATAGGATTGCTGAAATCTATGAACCTTCGGTCTACTCTGAAGTTCAGACTTTTGGTACTTGGAAGTTCAGACTTGTTGGAACCTAAATTCTCTCACGCGTGATGGTGTTCACCATGAGCGGCGGCAACGAGAGTGTGGACCCAGCCGTGCTGCGGCCGGGGAGGCTGGACGTGCACATCCACTTCACCATGTGCGATTTCGAGGGGTTCAAGGCGCTGGCCATCAACTACCTAGGGCTCAAGGACCACAAGCTGTACCCGCAGGTGGAGGAGGGCTTCCACGCTGACGCCCGCCTCAGCCCCACCGAGCTCGGCGAAATCATGCTCGCCAGCCGCGGGTCCCCGAGCAGCGCACTCCGCACCATGGCGCTGCCGCCAGCGCAGCCACGGGCAAGCTCCACGGTGCGGCCTCCCAGGCTGACCTTGAGATGGTCGGGCACCTCGACGATGTCAGCGCAGCGGAGGCCAACGCGACAAGCCAGTCGCCGGTGGCGGGGGTTTCGCGAAGGACGCACCGATGAGGGAGTTCAAGAAGTTGTATGGACTGATCAAGATCAGGAGCCGCAAGGACGGCGGTGTTGTGCCGGTGGACGACGCGGCATCGGCGATGCCAGCTCCAAGAAGGACTGGTGATTAATTAATGGAAAACATTTTGGTTTTGCTTTCTATGTTTTCACACTTGATCATCAATTTTTTTATGTTTTTTCTTCACATTTTGGTCCATTTCACCTCTGCAGCTGGATGGAAAGGGTACACTAGTCTTTTCACCAACCAAACAGTAGCAAGCGGCATGGTAATTGCCGGAAGGTGATGGCAATGTCATTCGGCAGAATTTGTTGTGTTCGCGATGTTGTTTTGCAGTGCGTCACGAAAGGAGTGTCATTCCTCTCAATATGTCTCAACGTGGTGTTACTGACCTAATTTTCCCATTTTTCTAAAGAGACTCCGAACACACACTTCTCAGGATTGGGTTTCAAGCGGTACTTTCTGAGATTGCCGAATGTTTCTTGCAAGTCGGTGATGTTATTAAGTCGTTTGATGTTTTTTACGACTAGATCGTCAACACAGGCTTTCAAATTTCGGCCTAGTTAAGGTAAAAAAAAGTCGCTTGCATCAACCGCTGAAAAGAAGCGCCTGTAATTTTTTAGACCAAATGGTATTTTGACGTAGCAAAATGTACCAAATGATGTAATAAACGTGCTCTTTTTTTTCATCTTCTTGACACATATTGATCTGGTGATAACCAGAATATGCATCTAGAAAACTTAACACTTTACAACCCGCAGTAGAATCAACCAACTAATCGATACGAGGTAAAGAGAAATCATCTTTTGGACAAGCTTTATTAAGATCAGTGAAGTATACACACATACATCATTTGCCGTTTGACTTTCTAACCATTACAGGGTTGGCTACCACTCTGGGTGATCAACTTCTCTTATAAAGTCTGCTTTGAGTAGCTTGTCCAATTCTAACCAAATAGCATCGGGGCAAATCTCTGTAACTTTTGTTTTACAAGTACTTTGTCAGGCCGTAAAGCTAGCCTGTGTTCGATCATTCCCTGGGGACTCCGGGCATGTCAGACGCTTGCCACGTGAAGACATCTATGTTTGCTCAGAGGAAAGTGATGAGGGCGTCTTCCTACTTGGGGTCGAAAGTATCCCCGATGCGAACAGTCTTCGAGGGCTCCTCCACGTCCAGAGGAACCTCCTTGGCTTGGTCGATTGGCTTTATGGTAGCTTTAGCTTCTACTTGCTAGTCGAAGGCTGACTTTCTTCTCGAGCTGGTATCTATCCAACCATCTCGAAGGATCGACGGTCATAGGTATGCGCCATCTTCTTGTCACAATAAATTGTGATCACTCCTTTGGGACCTGGCATCTTAAGACATTGATACCCATAGTGAGTAGCTATTAAGAACTTTGCCAAAGTTTATCGTCCGAGTATGGTATTATGTGCCATATTGAAATCGACAACATCAAAGGAGATCTTCTCTGTCCTGAAATTACTTGGTGAACCAAATGTTAAAGGAAGAGAAACTTGGCCAATAGGTTTGGCCGAAGACCCCGGTACGATTCCATGAAAAGGTATCGTACCAGTCTTTCCTTAGTCCTAGGTACATGCATCTCGTCCAAGGTACTCGTAAACAGAATGTTTAACGAGCTACCACCATTAACTAACACTCAATTTACTCGACAGTTGTTGATGGTGGGTTCGACCATGATCGGAAAACGACCTGGTCGAGTTGAAGGGATCGGGTAGTCACCCTTCTCGAAAGAGATGGTGACTTCCGATCACTTCGGCATCTTATTGACAAGAGGAGAGTCAATGGAGTTTACCTCGCATTCGACAGCCTTAAGCTGTCGCCTTGACTCGTATGTCGATGATCACCCATAGATGTGGTCGATGGTGTGTTGCGGATCTTGAAACGGCATCTCGTCGTCGTCGTCTGACTCCTTTCGACCACTCGTTTGGCCTAATCGTCTGACTCCTTTCGACCACTCGTTTGGCCTACCTATTCAAAAGTAGGAAGCGGCCCTTTGTCAGAATAATAGTCTTCGAGTTTTTATAGGAAAACCCGGCAGTTACGAAGGTCATGTCCTTCCTTTTTATGGAAATAACACCACCTAGGCTTGTCATTCTTTCAATCGGGGTGCTTACCTTTGCCTCGGTCGGAGTTTTGTTTGGAACTATGTGACTCCTTGTTGCTCACAGCCAAGACCTCCTTAGAACTGGTGGCTTGAGATTTTTGACCCTTCGCCTTGTTTTTTGATTTTTTTTGGCCTTTTTGTCCTTCTTCTTACCACTTTCGCCTGCCTCTCGAGGAATGTTATCCTCCCGATCAATAGTGTTGTTCCACTCGACCGCTTCAGCAGCAGTCGCGTATCGATCGACCATCTCGAAGAGTTCGACGACAGTGGTAGGAGGATTCAAAGCGATGTCCTCCGTTATCCTTCTGCTGCGGATTCCCTGCTTGAAGGCTCTGATAACATATGAGTCAGAAACCTCTGGAATTGAATTATGAACGTGACTAAAACACCTGATGAATTGACGCATAGTTTCATGGTCGTTCTGTCTCATCTGGTGCAGGTCGTTCTCCTTTCTAGGACGGTTGTAGGTACCCTGAAAGTTCGCCAGCAGAAGGTCGCAGAGGTGTTGCCACGAGTAGATCGACTCAAGTGGCTAGTTTAGTAGCCACGATCGAGCAGACCCCTCGAGCACAGTCGGAAGGTAATTCGCCATTACATGCTCTCCTCCTCCTGCTGCTCGAACAGCTGTTGTGTAGATCTGATGGAATTCAATAGGATTTTGAGATCCATCGAATTTCTCTATGTTCATTGGTCAAAACCGTGGCGGTCAGCGAACTGCTCGGAGGTCAGGCGAGAACACCTGATATCCGGTAATAACTTCTTGACGACTTCTTTGCAGGAAAGAAGGGTTGACATCACCATGTGATCGAACTCGACGATACCCAGTCACAAGTTGACTTGACCTATAGTAGGCCTCAGTCATACGAGGAAAATACTCCTCGTATTCCGTCTGCTGCTACAGATTTCTACCCCAAAGTGGTGAGCGATCAACTCTCCTGGGAGCTTGTTGATTGTAAGACGTTCGAGGAGCCTTTCTCCGGTTAGGAGAACGACGTGATTTGCGGTCGCGTCGATCTCCATGCGGTAAATTGGTCGAACGACTGGCAAATGATTGAGTCGTACTTCTACAACTTCTGGAATGATGTCGGCGAGGATGCTCGAGTTTTGCCATTGTGTTTCGAAGCCTTCGTTGGATCTCTTCAGTGAAGAGGTTGTAACCTGGCGCTCGTGCGAGCTCTTGAGTTGGATTCTCGAGCAAGTCGTTGATGTGCTGGAGTTCCTGGACTTCCTCCGACTGGTACTAAGCGCGCCTAGGAAGATTTTTTTGGGCCGCTATTCTCCTCCGTTGAGTTGTCTCAGGATCACCCATACCAGACCCTTGAGTTGGTTTCAGTGGAGTGCGAGTATGTTGAGGATTTCTCGTATGCTCATCAGGGTGTTCACCTTGTTCATCACTGGCAGTGCTCTTGCCATTGCCACAAGGGGATGTAGTGTGCGCTCGTTGGGGAGCATCGTGAGTCCTGCCTCTGGGAGAATGATCATTATCAGAGGGAAGGACGAAGACCTCCTATTGGGGACCTCCACTTATGCTCGGGGCCTCCTCACTTGAGGAGTAGTTGAGAGACACTATCTGGTGACTTGGAGTAAACCCCTCCAGGAAGGGGAACTCTGAGTCATAACCGTCTCCATCCGATGAGATGGTCGAACTTGCAGGAAAATCATGTTTGATCCCCTCCTCTACGGGGTTAACGAGAGAGAGAGGACCACCAGGTGCTAGTGAAGCTCTGGAATTATGGCTTCTAGAACTTGCCTCGCCAGGTCGAACTACCTTAGAGGGACTTGAACACTCGGAGGGAAAACTCTTATTGTCTTGTGAATTGACCCTTGCTCTATGAGGAAACTGGTCCCTTAGTGGTCCTGTTTGTAGTCGGATTGACCCTTGCTCTCTGAGGAAACTGGTCCCTTAGTTGGATGTACTGTTGTGGGGGATGAGGATCCCTCCTCAACTCCATCGGTGGCATGGTCTCTGAGGTCTGATAGAAGATCTCCAGAGACGGCAATACCATCGGATGATTCGATACTCGGCTCGTAATCGAAACCGGCATCCATGTCGACGTCTGCGTAATCGGCCAAGTCGAACCAGTTCTCATCGTTCCAGTCTTCTGCCATGAAAGCATCAAAGGGAAAAGAAAAATTGTTGACAAGGAATTACTAGAAAATCGCCCCACGTTGGGCGTCAACTGTCGGTGTTTTAGAACCGATCTTACGTAAAAATTGTTTGATTCGGGGGGTCTCCACAATTGATCACGCAGACAGAAAAGATACGAGGATTTTTATACAGGTTCAGGCCTTCTCCAGAGAGTAACAACCCTACTCCTATGTGTTTTGTATTGTGTATGCTGGATGTATACAATCAGTGAAAAGACTAAGGCTTGTACTCCTGTTGATTGCGTATGCCCGATTGTCTTGTATCAATCGGCCTCTGCCCCATTATCTTTGACTGAAGCTCTTTTTATAGTGCGTGGAGAGGTAGTCGTTCCAGGCCAAGAGACGTCTCATTATTTTGTATAATGGACGTAATAATGGTAGTAATCACCGGAGTAGTAACCCCTCCACGTCGCTTGGCAGTTACTTATCAAAGATAATGACGCATTTCATGCAGTTACTCCAGAAAATAACAGCATATATTTACTACTTAGATCCCGTAATCAATTGACCCTACAGACAAGTAGACCCAATTAATTACAGGGTTGTCGTAGCTGAACTGGTCGTAGAAAGACTTATGACCAGAGGATCGTCGTAGAAAAGCTTACGACAGGATACTGGTCGTAGAAAGACTTACGACTAGAGGTGATCGTAGAAGGACTTACGATCATGAGGTAGTAGTAGAAGAACTTACGGCTATAGGGGTGGTCTTAGAAGAACTTACGACTACCTGATTGGCTTCTCCCTTAAGACTATAAGTGGTATATCTAATAGTCGTATAACGTCATATTTACCCATAATATTAATTACAGATAAATAATAAAATGAGGATTATTAGATCCTTGTCAAATATGGACTGTGGTGTTCTGGTGCCTTGCTGCTAGGGTTAGGTTGTCACCTACTTGCTCGCGTCGCTTGCTGGTGCTGGTGCGGCGCAGGGTTCACCTCCAAGTGCTACACGTGTGCGTAGCTCGTGAGAGATGTGGTGTCCGCGCTCCCACACCAAGTATGGGTGCACATGCACCCCCCGTCACCGCCGTTGATGGTGTACTACTACCTGTCGCCACGACTGGTGACAGTATACTACTGCTCGCCACAATCTCGTCCGGCAAATCGTTGTTGTGATTTCATGTGAAAAAAATTGTGATGCTGCACTGTGATTTCATGTGAAAAAAACTTGTGGAATTTTTTTAATACATGCAATAATACGTTTGAAGTTGCAAGCACGAGGTAAAAATAAGATTCAAAGGAAAAAAGCCCTCAAATGATTTTTTAAGTGTTAAATAGTGTTATACATATTATTTTAAATAGTACCCCCAATTAGGGGTGGATATCAAGCCAGATACTCGTCTTATTGAGTTTTTTTTTTCCGAAATTGACATATTTTAATTTAATGTTATTTTATTTATTATTTGAAAGTATTTTTAAAACCGAGTTCACGAGGCAAGTCAAAACAAAATCCAATTTTATTTGAAATTAACTCATTTTAATGTTTAACTAATTAATAAATGTAATTAGAACAATTTTTAACCGAGACAACGAGCACGACTTTTTTTCCACCCCCATCCACAATCATTTTTAATCAAATTTTCAACCAATTTGGCCCGCTAATCCGTGACTCTAGGGCCAAATTTCACTATGTCCATGCTCCACGATGAGGCATGTCCAGCCCTCAATGGCATGATGAAGACAAGTCAAAACCCAGGGACACAGAAGCCACATGTCACCCACATGTCACGTCCTCACTCGTTCATGGTGCCATTTTTGCAAATGATTTTAAGATGTTGCTACTATTGCTAATTCACACGCCAACAATATCAAATACAACAAAAACTCCATATTATCATGTAACTTTTCAAGTCTGACACGCACAAGTAATTCTTGCAAAAAACACACACAACAGTTGTACATCATACAAGTGCACGAACACACGTAGCTGATACAATAGTCTTGTTCCGATAGCAGTTCGGTTTCTACATTAACTACATGCGACTAATCACTTATGTACAGAAGTTAAAAAGATTGGACAGGTTGAGGGCAGCTGTTAAAGCAGATAAAGTGGATTCATGCTTCTCTATACTTCGTCAGGTCGAATGTGAGGGTTCTCGAGCAACTGCATATTAGATTTGAGGGGGGGTTAAAGGGTCAATGTGAATGGAGAAGATGAGAAAGGTAATAAAAGTGCACTTTACCTTCGTTCTGCGTCCCTATAAACACCAACCAGTGCTTCAGCTTTGTCATAGAAACTGTCCTTCAGCGATATGACAATACTCTGAAACCCACATCCTCCATCACCATCTTGTTCTTCGCCAGCACGCTCACATGACTTCGATCTGATAAACCCAGCAACCTTGGCAACATTCAAATTATCCAGAGCTGCATCAACTTCATCCAATATAAAGAATGGTGATGGCCTGAAACTGAGAAATTGCCACACAACTTTAAGAATTTAGTTGGGACAAAATTTAAAGTAATTAAGTAAACAAAAACTGGTCTGATAGATGTCCAGGTAAAGATATATGACCCGTATATGGGACATCACACAAAATGGCAGTTTTCGCATAGAGCGCTTTAACCTACCAAACTGAAGTGGAAGGCCAATAAAATACTGATTCCATAATACTACCTATGCTATGCTGATAATGTAGCATCCGCCCATTCGTCATGATGGACTCATGGCAGTCCCAAGAAGTTCATAAAGCATGGGGCATGAAAAACACTAAGTAAAGATATCGATATTAGAACCAAAATTGGCACCTGATGAAAACCTGTGACCACTTAAGTGCAATACGTAATGTCTGCAAATGTTTTTGCATCATTTCGCTGCTAAAAGTATTACTGCTGGAGGAACCTGACAGCATGGTCATTAAAGCACAAAGGCACCACTTGGACGCCAGGGCGACGCCTTGGACGCTTGAGGCGACGCCGTACCAGCAGGAAGAAAGGGCTGAAAACGTTACAGAGGAAAGAAAGGAAAAGAAAAAAGAAAAAGAGAAGAAGGGTAAAAGAGAAAGTAGCATGGCCCAGCCCATCATGCCAGTCCAGCTCGCCCCCAACTGCCCAACACCGTGCATCCATCTCCAGGTCTTCTCTCAATTTAACCCTAGCCACCTCTCCTCTCCCCATCACCCACGTCTCTCTCTCCCCCCTACCTCTGCATCCCCCTCTCCCCATCCGGCTGAGCTCGGCACCAGCAATCTGAAGGGGTAGCGGTGAGCAGTACAGATGGTGGCAATCTGCAGCCAATTTCCGGCGGCGACGAGCCAAGATTCAGCGGCAGCGGCGTGGGCTCCGTGTCGGCAAGCCGACGGCGGCGACGAATAGGCGTTTTCAGCATCAAATCTTCTGCCCCCGACCCAAGATCGATGTGCCGCCTCTGATCACCTTTTTCTGGCTTCTTCCCTGCTCTCTAGCTCGTAAGGCGAGGTGATAGCTGTGTCGACAGCCCTCAAGCGCCTTGATGCCTAATCGACGATTAGGCGACCGCGACACCTTCATAACCATGCCTGACAGTTTTTTTCTAAACCCTAAACACTAAGTAAAGAATTCAATATTAGAACCAAAATTGGCACTGGATGAAAACCTATGACCACTTAGGTGAAATATGTAATGTCTGCAAATGATTTTCCGTCATTTCACTGCTTAAAGTATTACTATGGCAGTTTTTTCAATTATGAGCAACATGATCAAGGAAATTTAGTAGCAGATTTACTGGAAACATTTTACCTGTGAATGGCAAAAAGCAATGCCAGTGCTGCAACAGTCTTTTCCCCACCGGATAACTGTTCCATATCTCTAAAGCGTTTGGTAGGTGGCATAGCGGTGTACTTGATTCCATGTAGAAATGGCTCGTCTTCATTTTCTAGATTTAAATATGCTGTCCCTCCAAGTGGATGTGTGTGACTTTTTGTTAACTGCTTATAGATTTGGTCTATACCTTTAGATATGTGATCAAAGGCTTCCATGAACAGCTCATACCTAAGCATCAATAGCAATAAGAACAGTAAGTATGGCATAATCATCCAAGAACCAAACATCATCATAATATAACATGCAAAAAGAGAGTATGAGAACAGCTCATCAGTGTAATACCCAAGCTGACAAACATCGTTAAATATTGGGAAGAATCCATGTACCCTCTTAGAAGTCACTTGCAATGTCACTTACCCCCCTTACCATGAGAATGCAGTGTGTACATGGATTTTTCCTAATATCCAACATGTTTTTAACTCTTAACATGCTGCAAGTAAATTTATTTATGCTAAGAATATGCCACTAGTTTATATTAAAACTTTGAAACACAATTAAAGGATGTTAGTGTTGTTATAGATAGGAATCCTTTTGTATTCCTTATCTATCTTTTGTATTGCCTTACCGGTATATGACATACACCCCTTGTACACCCTATATATATTATCCATTGGGCCTCTGAATACATACACACAGTATTCATAACATGGTATAATATGGTATCAGAGCAAAGATTAGGTTTAGGGTTTACTGTTGTGGCGGACGCCTCCTCCTAGCCTCTACCCGTTCTCCGCTGCCGCTGCCCCCGGGAGGACCGATCTTTGCTCCTGGGGGCGGCCTCTCGTCGCCACCCGAGCTCTCTCGTTGGGCTTTTGGAGCGGGGCGGCCTTTCGTTGCCGAGCTGCTCGCCGCCCTTGCTCCCGCCGCCGTCGTCTCTGGCTTTGAAGGGATCTCCAGGCAGCCTTCTCCCTCTACGGCCTTCGTCTCGGGTCTGGGAGGAGTGGAGCTCCTCTGCCCCTGTGCTCCCATCGCCCCGAGCCCTGCCCGCAGCAGCCCCTCTCCTGCTCCGGATCCGATGCTGCTTGACATCCCGGTAGAACACCAGCGGCAGCATCCAGATCCGATCTAGACTCGTGCTCGGCTGCTCGCCCCCGCGCCGCCAAGGGCCTGGTCACCACCTCGCCTCGCCTCGGCTCAGCCTCCTGTTGCTGGCCTCCTTTCTTAGCCGCCGCCGAGGCCTCATCGTGCTTCCCTTGATCTGCCTCTGCTTCCTTTCTTGGAGCGCCGGAGCTTCGGTGGAGAGGAAGGATATTCGAGATTGGATCGAGTGGCATCAGCAGTTTGATTGGAGCTTCATTGGAGATGTCTGAATACATTTGCTGCCATGTATGGCCATATGCCTCTGGTAGCCGCACGAGCTGGTTCTGGTGATGCGCTTTTTGAGTTTGGTTGGCTTGATCTATGCCGCTGCTGTTTCTTCAATGGCAGCTTTTATGGCAGCTTTTATTGAACGACCTCACTTCTTGGCCATCCCAGAGTCTGTCACTGCATACAGGAAGAGGTGATCTGGCCATCACTTTGTTTGGGCTGCTGATGGTGTTGCTACAAGCTTTATGGGCTCACTGGTGCTTCTGCTTGGGAAGGAGAGAAGAAGAGATGATTGGAGTTTTGGAGTGTTTTGTTCGGCTGCTGCCTCCAGCGCGTGTGTGCATCTTTTCTAGTTGATCGGCTGCGCATGAATCTTCTAGTCGATGGCTTCCACGTGAGATCACGTGCTTGTAGGTTGCACGTGTGTTGCCTCTGCCACCTGCAGTGCGTGTGTGCTGCTGCTTGGCTATGTGCGTGGGACCGTTGCTGCTACTGCTAGCTATTCTTGCTGCTGCTAGTTATGCTTTGCTGCGGCTAGTTATGTGAGTCATTTCTTTTTTCGTGTCTTTTTTTTTCTTCTGTTGCGACTATCCAAATCCATACCACTTTATCTTTAAGTTTCGTCTAACGGTTTAAGTCATACGAGTTCACAAATTTATTGTCAGTCATAAAAGCATAGGAATTTCTTTGGCATAGCAGCAGCCATGGTTCCCCTAGGCGCTAGGCGCTAGTCGGGCGGCTGGCCGGCGCCTAGCGCCTAGGGCGCCTAGGCGCAACCTCGGCGCCGCCTAGGCGGCCGACTCAGGCGAGCTTTGGGAGCGAGCGGGAGGCGAGGAGGAGCAAGGTGTGTTGGGAGCGCGGAGGCGAGGGGCGAGGCGAGGGAGGAGTGAGGCACGGAGGCAAGGAGCAAGCCGACTCAGGTGGAGGTAAGGGGGGAGCGACGGGGAAGAAGGAGGCGAGGGGAAAGAGGAGGCGGCTGCGAGGGGGAGAAGAAGGAGGCGAGGAGGAAGGAGGTGGTCGCGTCATCTTGAGATCTCGGCCGTCCGATCAAATTACTCGCATGTCGAGTCGTTCGATCGAGGCGCCCAAAACCCTACAAACAATCTCCTCCGAGTCCCAACTATTCCCACGCACATCGCCTTCTTCCTCCTCGCCGCCTCCTTCTTCCTCGACCACCCTCGCTCCTCGCGCCTCGCTCCTCGCCTCCGCTGAGTCGGCCTCCTCGTCTCCTGCTGCGCTCCCTCGCCTCGCGCCTCGCTCCTCCGAGCCTCGCTTCCACCACCGACGGACGGAGGTTGAATCAAGCAACGGAGAAGCCAATCGAGCGGCGGAAGGTCGATTCGGCGTCGGCGAGGTCGGTCGGCGCCGGTGAGTCGGACCATCCTCCTCTCTTCTCGCTTCACGCCTTGACCGCCTCATGCCGCCTTGCGCCGCCTCGCCTTGCCCGCCTCGGCCTTTGAGTCCGCTTTGACCTTTGATCGCTTAGGCGGCCGAGCGCCAGGGGGCGCTGACAGGCCGAGGCGCGGCGTTGCCTGCGCCAGCCGCTAGGCATCACTTTGTTTGGCCGCTCTTCTATCTGAGCCGTTGTAGATCTTAGAAATCGTTTTGATGCCGACGCTTCTCTCTTAGCCACCGCCCCAAGCTTTTAAGGTCATCCCACTTCTTCTGCATTGCGCCTCTATTGCGCTTTTTGTGCATTGCGCCACCGCCGTCTTAGGCTTTGATCTGCGCCGCCATGCTTCTATCTATTCCTCTTTGGCTTGACTTGACAGCTTTCTTTATATTTGTTGGTTTTATCATCTTCGTCGTCGTGTTGCCGCGGTCAACTTTGCTCCGCACCTTGTGCTTGATGGGCTGTCGCACGACCCTAGATGGGAGATCTTTTATCGACATATTTTCCTAGAGCTACATGCTACGACGATATTATCAAGACTCGGACTTTGGATTTTTCATATTTTAGTGTCAACCCTTTTCAAATGCAATGCTATTGCATACGCCTTGCATTTGAGGGGGGGTGGTGGTGTTAGAGATATGTTATAGTTAGGAATCCTTTTGTATCCCTTATCTGTCTTTTGTATTGTCTTCTCTACTACTTAAAAATACGAGTTGGTGACGGTCCGTCCTCCTTCATAGGATGTGAGCCGTTAGATTTGTCCTCTTCATATGTGATTGCTAATTGATTACTATTTTTCAGTAAAAATAAATAAATTCATTACACACTCGATGAAGTTACTAATTGATTCCC
Source organism: Ampelocalamus luodianensis (assembly GCA_036346255.1). NCBI lineage: Eukaryota > Viridiplantae > Streptophyta > Magnoliopsida > Poales > Poaceae > Ampelocalamus > Ampelocalamus luodianensis. Next base: position 138,711 of record CM070632.1, on the reverse strand, counting down.
TTTTTGTTTTTCAGGCTCTTTGAATGTGTCCTCAAAGTTAAAATAGTACTACATTAACAATGGGACGACTAAAATGCAAAGTGATAAATCTTGTGGTTATTTTACAGAGTGATCTTTGTATAAAATTTCTGTGATTGCTCAAGGTTAATTGTTCCTACTTTATCCCTTTGGTATTGAAAAACTGAATAACTGATTACATTTTGTACACCACCTTTCAGGTTTCTAAGTTGCATTTGGATGCATCTATTTTCTACTAGGCTGCGTCACTTGGGTAAGGAATACTTGATATTTACTGCAAGGTGTGCTAGACATAATATTTCATATTTGTAGTGTCGTAGCCTGTCTAAATAACCTGTTAGTTTGATACAATAGATTTCATTTGTTGGGTACATTGGCATTCCGGATTTGCCACTCTTTTGTCATGCTTTTAGGCACGGAAGTCCCCAATAGCAGTGCGGCGTTTTCTCTAAAGAGGAAAACAAAGGTACACCAACCAACCATGGCTTACTTAAGTTTAGTTTTATAGTTACTTTGCTAGATGCCTAATTGTCCTTTACTGTGTTTAATAGCAGGACATCTCTTCTAAGCTGCAACAAAAGAAAGCTAATTACTTAGTGTATTCCCTTCAAGTTTTATACAAACTTAGTTACAAGCTACTGTTTTCTTTCTAACTGCTTCCAAATTGTTGTGTTCTCAATGCAAGGAGACAACCAAATATTGTTTCATTATTATTAGAGCTCAGATGCGATATATTTTCCCCCAGGTTACAGAGATAGCTAGAACTATGGAAGGACAATTTACCATCTTTCCTCTGATACAATTTAAGTTCTAATTAATATTAAGCCAATGACACCTGACACATGTGCTCTAACACGTTGATGGGTTGTGTCACTGTAGTTGAAATTGATGTGGGGGCAATATTTATAGAAATACTGGGGCTCAATGAATGCAAGTGCTAACAAGGTATAATTAGGAAACGGTGTTGATTTTGAGTCAATTCCTTGTCCTTTGGGATTGACAATCTCATCAATTTTCGCTCTGTTCAATTGTAGCCGGTTGAAACTTGTGAATTCCCTCTTCTATCAATGAAATCCAGTCTTGCATTTTATCAAAGAAATGGCTTGTGTCACTGTGGTATTGTCTTTGATTTCATTAAGTGATCTTTGCATACATTTGAGCATAATTATCATCAAAGATCTTTATGTAAACTAATAAATTTATGGATGTTAACTATTTATTGTGCACGAAATGAAAAGAGATTGAATAGTAAAAGTAGAGATTTTTTTTCTCCTTTTGATAGGGCTAGAGCGAAGAGCGGCAAAGGGTAAAGGTAGGTTGAGAACCAAATATTGGGAGTAGACTGACATGTTTTCATATTCCAATTGTATACCAATCGGTCTTAAAATAACTAGGTTAAACATTGACACAATTTAGCACTTATGATATTATTTATTTAAGATCCGTTGCAACGCACGGGCACCGACTAGTATTTGTATATGACATACACCCCTTGTACACCTTATATATATTGTCCATTAGGCCTCTGAATACATACACACAATATTCATAACAGAAAGCACAAATAAATAAGATTGCCCCTACTCATTAGATATATAAGATGATAACCAAAAACCTGTTCTTTAGCTTATTAGCCTTGTACTGGTTACTGAATCTACAAAAGGTAACTGAGAAACTAGTCATAGTCAAAAATATATCTTGAGCAGGATACATGTTAACATACCAAATAAACTTGAACCTTATTCAAATTTGATTAAAGAATATTCTGAAGCAATAGTAAGCTCAAAACCAATCATGTTTGATTTTTTTAAGGGTTAATTCCTTATATGCCACTGGAAATTTCCAAAATCCATTATTGTGTCAATGACATGTTGGGCCCGAGCCGACATGGTAGTGACATAATGAATGGCATATAAGGGATGATGCAAACTTTCTATGGCTAATAAGGAATTGCCTTTTTTTAAAAGGAATGCACATTATATTCTTCAAATAAAATTGTTACGATATTTTCAATTGCAGGAATCTTTGTAAAATTTTGCATAAAGATAGTACAGCTCTGGTGTAAATTCAGTAGGCTTCCCAAGTAGGCCACCTATTAACCAAAGTGGTTCACTATTAAAAACTGTTATATGTCAGTGACACAATCAGGGATTTTGTAAACTTCCAGTGGTATATAAGGAATTAACCCTAAAATCTATGGTGTTTTGTCTGGAAATGCAATCACAGTTGTAGATAGAATACTTGGGTTTTGAAAATAGAGGTAATTTAATTCGATCACATCTAATTTTGGGTGCATTTGAGATTATATTGGAGTGTAATCCCATTACGTGTATTATTATTTTGGAGTAATCTAACCCATAGTTACCAGATTCGCAATAAAACCCCGTGAATCATGAACCGGATTTGTTGAACCCAAACCGGTTTAGGGTACGGGGTTCGTGTTCACAATGGAAATTGAAAAAAAAAGTGACGGACTACGAACCCGAATCCCGTACCGCAACTCGGACAAACAGGGTTTCTGGTAACTATGATCTAACCAAACAATGGGTAATGTATCCCCTTTACAATGTAACCACAATAGGGAGAAAAACCACCAACCAAACATCAATATAGAGCATTCTTCTAGCTATCAAACTATCATCATAATATCTATGAACAAATTCATAGATTACAAATTACACATCACCAGTGAAGCAGAGAGTATGAGTGCTAGAAAGTGCAATTACGAAGAACTTTGCTAGCTCCTACAAAAGTTCAAGCATCATAGAAAAAACTTAAGAATTTTAGTCACTAACTTCCACAAGTGATGAATTACATGCATGTTTGCATTTCAAAAATGAAATGAGTAGACAGAAGGACAGCACCATATCATATGCAAAGCAGAAAATGCTTGGGCAATACCTTCTTTGCTTGACAGAGTTATACTTGTCAGCTATCTCTCGCTCTTCTTTCCTAGCCGCTTCAAACTTTTCAGTGACCTCCTTTTCCTTCATTTGCAGTGCTTCATATTGGTCCAGTGCTTTTAGGTTTGGAGCAGTGCGTTCAATCTCAGACACTAGTGCACCTATTTTTTGTTTGAACTCTGCCTCGAGTTTGTCACGTTCGGACAGCCGCATATCCTGCAGATAGATTTTGCTAAGCTGGTTGTAATCAAGGACCGGTTCTTCTGAGGATGATCCGGTATCCATTGGATCATTGACTGTAGGAAGCTTCAACTGCTCCAGTTCGCACTTCTCATGAATCTCCCGTTGGCGTGATCTAAGTTGCACAAGTTGCCCCTCCTACAAGAACATGGATGGTTTCATTATAAATTTATAATAGCAACCTTAAACAAGTTTATTAAACTGATAAATAATAGCATTATCATCTATACACAAACACAATGAAGCAAGCAGTCTTTTAACAGACATCAGCCATAACTGTTAAAAATATTGATGAAAGCACACCTTTGACTTCACTTGGCGATCCATCTTTGCCAATGCATCAGCAACACTACCATTCTGCTCCTTTAATTCATCGATAGCCTTCTCACATTCATCTGACTTGGATTTCCAGTCTGTATTGGGAATGAGTTTCATGAATAAGCACAAAGGTGAACAGAATAGAATGAAAATGCATTTAGAATTTTGAACAAGTTGATGTTCATTGTGACATAAAAGCAAAGGTAAGCATCTGAGTTCTACAAGCAAAGCAGTACCACAACGAAGAAAACAGAAGTTATCAAACCAAACACATCTAACAAAACGTAGGTAAGGTAATTCCATTGAGTTGCTACTTGCTGATATCATATTATTCAGTATTTGATAATTGACATGGTTATTAAGGCGGTAAGGCGAGGCAAGGCGACCTACCCCCCTCACACTTTTAAGCGATAAGGCGCGAGGCGAGGCGACGCCTTACGCATCTTAAGGCGACAGTGCAGAGCGACCGCAGAAGATCCAAGCAGCAACACATTCTCTGGTGACCACAGAAGATCTCACTGCCCAGCTGCCCCGGGCAGCCCGCTGCCAGCTGCCCCCTTTTCCCCCTCTGCCTGGCCGAGCGCCACGCCTCTCCTCCCCTCTTCTTTCTCTCCGCCTCCCTCCACGCATCTTCGCCCGCGCCGCCTCCCTCCTCCCCCTCGCCGCTTCGCCACGCTGCCGCCATGCGCGCGCCGCCGCCGCCTCCCTCCACGCCCCTTCGCCCGCGCCGCCTCCCCTCCCCCTCTTTCTCTCCGCCTCCCTCAGCGCCGGGCCGCGCCGCCTCCCCTTTGGTCCTCCCTCAGTGGCAGCGTTGGCCCCCTCCCCATCTCTCTCTCCGGCTCTCCCTCCGCGCCCCTTCGCCCGCGCCACCTCCTCCCTCAGCGCCGGGGAGGAGGTGCCGAGGAGCTGCAGTGCCGGGGAGGAGGCGCGACAGCGATGGGGAGCTGCGCGACGAGGAACCGCGGGGAGGAGGCGGCAGATCCGGAGCGAGGAGGCAACGCAAGGCGGCGACAACGCAAGGCGGGAGGACGCCTTGACACTCCGGACCGCCTTACCGCTTAGGCGTCGCCTAAGCGACGCCTTAATAAGCATGATAATTGATACTCCATGCATTTTCTTCCTTTGAAAAAACCAAAGGCACCTAACATCTGTATGGCTTTATATCTCAGCAGTGAATAATATGGTCCATTATGCACTGTGTATGTCAATTATTGGTAATGAACCCTAATAAACCAAAACAAAATTGAGACCTGTTTATTGCCTTCTTAACAAAAAAATAATCACATATTACCACTGAAGGATCTAAGGTGTTAATTGTCAAACATGCTGTAATTGTGTAACTGACAAAATTAACTTCTATTAATTTAGATTCATCATCAGCTTCATATTAGCAACTTGGCATTCGAAAAAGACAATCAAGGTGTAAAGTTTACATGATACTATGGAAAAAAGTTGTAATGTATACAAATACATCAACTCCTAATTGATTCTAAAACTAGTTCTAGTTCTCAGATCTGTTAGCTGTTTCAAATCACACAAGGTCATTAGCATATTTTGAACCCATCAGTGCTTCGTAGGAGGCTAGACTATATCTGCAACCATACGAACACATTCTAAGTTTCTTTTCAATGCAAGAGCCAACCTGTGCGCCAAAGGTTTTCAAGGCATAGCTATACTACAATTTTGTAGGATGAACTCAGTATTAAATTTAAAACTCAGAAATCAGCCAATAGAACTTCATGAGAGAATCTTTACACAACAAAGCAATGATGAACTAGTATCCCTCGGGAGAAAATTAAACAAGTTGTTCATCAGGACATACATTAAATGTTAATGTATGAATACTAGAAAGCGAATCTACAAAGCCTGACTTCTAGTAGAGTTGTTAAATTAAGCTAATGAACGGCTAGATACGTTCACTGTGACATGGATGCACGGAACAAGAGTGGGGTGACGGAATTGTGGGTGTACGACTCCACCTACCAAGGTTCAAATCATAATATCCAACACACGCACGCGAGTGCGCCTCAGTGGGAACTTTGTGAGGCCGCGGATTTATCCTAGGCCTCCATATGTCTAGGGGTGTGCTAAGGGGGCACACTCGCATGTGGTGTGCGTGAGTGGTGAACCGGTGGTATGTGCGCATGTGCGTCTACCTTGTAATCGCAAAAAAAAGGAGAACTATCAGGAAAATATAAAACATGCTTCAAATGTGTACCTTCAGCCTCAGCTTTCAGCTCTTCCATCTGATTTGAAAATTTTTCTGCTTCAGCCTTAGCACCGGACTCTCTCTCCTGTAAGCCCTTAAGCTCCTTCTCTAGGGACTCATGTGTCTCCTTTAACTTCACAATTGGTGCCTGCATATCTCTCTTTTGTTCATATTCCAGCCTGCAGGATAGAACGTTATTTATGCTCCAAATTTTCTACGAGGTATGCATGTGAAGTAAAATTTAGGCTTAGCCAATTGATCCACAAGATGCCAATCAATTAATTGTTACTTACTGGTATTTCAATTTTGACATTTGATTACTAAGGCTTAGCTTCCTCTCCTGCAGTGCTTGAGCATCTTTCAGTTGCCTTTCTTCGTATTCACGGATGTTCTTCACACCAACTGACATGCTAAAATCTTTGTAAATCCCATCCACAATCTCATTTATTTTTTTCTCACGCATTCTTACTTCCCGTTCCTTTTCAGCAAGACGGGTCTCCAACTAAAGAATCAGAATTAGTGATTGATGCAATAATAACAGTTGGAACCTGACTAAAATAAAAGATGAACACATCTAAGACAAAATATTACCTCCTCCTTTCCTGGCTCCAGGCGATCAAATTCTTCCTCAATATTACTCTTCTCAGATGCCAATTTACGTAGCTTCTCCCTGAGGTTATTCTGCACACAAGATTCAGTGTTAGAAACAACCAGGAATAGCGGTGTTCTAGCCTTCTAGGAATGGCTGAAGAGACAGATGCGCGCCACAATTAAGGAGTCGGAAGTGAAGTATGACGAATCATAAAAAAATGATACTTTGCAGAAGCAGGCAGAACTAAGAGTAACATTGACGCCTCAGCAGATAGTTAGGAAAGATAGTGCATGCCTAAAGGAAAGATAGTTAGGATGTGGTGGACGATGGTCTAAAGTTAAAACAATAGTGCGGAACTTGCAACTAAAATAGGTGAATAGTGTTGCATAGAATCCATAATTCAAGCTACAAGTAGTGAATAAAAACACATCGAGTCCACATGCAGCACAGCAAGCCAATAACATGCCTTACACGCTATAGTGCCCATGCTGGGTGTCATCAGGATCGAGATGAGTTGCATTAGATGGTTTTGATCTCATTAGTTGCATTTGTTAGAGATAAGATTGCATTAGATATGTTAGTTACGGTCCGAGCCCGACTCATCTATTTAGTGACAGAACAAGCGTCAACTCAACGCCCAACGCCACCTCAGCGTCCGCCCAGGCCACTCGGCGCCTGCCCAACGTCGCGGCGCCCACCACGCCGAACTCCGCCCAAGCCAACTTTGACTGACCAGGACTGACTAGGCGGCCTCCCCGCCTAGCTCGCAAACTTTGGCGAAATCACGGCGGGAGGTTGCTGCCGAGCAGGGTTCAAAAACCCGGAACCGGACCCAATCCCGGTGAGGGCCCGGGAACGGTACCAGCCGGTTACTAGAGATCCCGGTGGAAAACCAGATGAATTTCATCCAAATAAATTTGAATTTGAGATGTTTTCGCTGGAATTTTGAATTTGAATTTGAATATGAAGGATTTCCGGCCGGGATTACAAATCCCGGACCCCACCGGGAAATTTATTAACACTGCTGATTTCTTGAACACTGCTGAAAATTTTTATTAACACCAAAGAACTGTACAAGCAAAAAAGAAGAGGCAAACGAAAAGGATTAGCCTAGCCAATGTGAAATAGACTCCATAGCATCTCTTTTTCAGAACCTCCACATCTTGGAGCAGATCAAAGGACTCAAAAGTCAAAATTATCTACCTACCTCTTCAACATTCAAGTAATGTAACTTTTTTTCAAGACCAGTTATTTTCTCAGATACAGCAAGCTCCTTTCTCTGCAACTCCCTGGGGGACCCAAGTTCCGACATTTCAGATTCCCACTGATTTTTTTTCTTCTTCAAAGCTGGAGCACAAATTGCATGAAGAGTCAATAAGAAAAATTACCGAATAACACACATCTGTCTATCAGTAATAAGGTAAAAGAGTTATACAGACATTCTATTTTGCTGTCGTCCCATTTATTTGATCTAGCTTCCATTCCACCACTTATTCCACCAGTCATGGTGCCAGATTTAGTCAGAAGAATCCCATCGACGGTGACAACTAAATGCATACACGTGATAGCACAGTAAGGATAAAAATAACCAAACAAGAAAATGCCATTTCCGAATATGCAGAAGCAAAAGTACAGGCACTTACCCTTGTACCTTTCGCCGCTCCAACTTAAAGTTTTTGCTTCATCAAGTTTATCACAGACCAGTGTATTCCCAACAGCATACAAAACTGCTTTCTCCAAAGCTCGGTCAAACGTATAATGTTAAGACACAAATAACAAGCAAACCAAATATTTTTGCAACAAAATTATTGCACAATTGACAATAAAAATTCGTTGAAGTATACCTCTACTGATACACAAAGCAACAGACTGTTTGCCCCCCAAAAAAATTTCTAGTAAAACCCCAAGTGAGCAGGCAAGTATGCACAACAAAATTGAACAACAATAACAAGACTCAGTTAAAGGTAGCCTTTACAAAAAAATTACGGAAAACAGCAGGGGAGTCTTTATAGAAAGTGGATACCACACGGGGAAAAGACATAACACATTTGATGGAAGCGATCAAGCAAGATGAACAAAATGTCAACAACTCTTCTCACACCATGGAGTAATGCAGTACAAAGTTTTACCACTGGTAGAAGTAATATTGTTCAGAGCATTAGAGACAAAACCAATATGGCACGGTCCAGATTCCAGAAAGAGTAGCAATGAAATACTGATGGCTACTATTTTAATATAAAAGCATCTAGCAGATTAACATTTGATTTGATCACTTGAAAGGAATCCAATGCGAGATGTAAAGAAACAAAAATAGCCTATGGAGCATGCAGCAAACTTCACTAAGATTACAGAAAAAAGGATATTGAATAACATCAAAGACCAACTGTGCAGATCCCCCAAGGGTTCGCAACTTCTCAATTATTGGCTTCACGGACTGATTGTAAGGGAATAAATGTCTGAGGAGGAAGGCGTTGCTCCTTCAAATACTGTAGCACAAAAGAGATAAAGTGATTTTTTATCCCTGTTCCTCCGATAGATGATGTGAAAACTAAAGAGCTGGCTTACATCATAGAATGTAACTAAATAAATTCATAATGAGATTAAAGCTCCAAAGTGTGGCTTGCTGAAAAGAAATAACCAAACCAAATCAATCCAGAAAGCTAATTTCTTCATTCATCATTTTTGGTCAATCCACTGTTTTAAATAACTTACTATAGCAGAGTAGGGATCGTGGCTGCTGTGAAGCAGCTTTCATGGCATGTATTGGTGTTCAAGGTGCTGTAGCAGGACACTACAGCTGCAATAGCACGTAATGTGTGGTAGGCACTACTGCACAAAGATTTTATTCAGGTCTGTATGTCAGCCATTAACTGCATATTCCAGCTTTCCAAAGGTTTGTTATGGTGCCAGGCGCCTCATATTTTTCAGAAGCAACTAATACATGCAATTGTATTGAATGTGCCTTGGGCCTTTCCTATGCCTCATCTTCCTTCCAATTTAATGACTTTCCTATCTATCTATTTTGAATTACTGCTCTCCAATACCTGTGACCTGCGGCTACAGAGAATACCCAATATCTGGTATAGTCACGTTGTCTTAATATTGAGCAGTCTCATATCTTTGCAAATATGCTAAACGTGATGCACCCCTGTAATGCCATTCTACACTATCCACCATGAAAACTTTACACTAGCCACAATGAAAACATTTTGCTGCTACACTTCTGTAAGCCACCATTTAAAGCATTGAGTCCATCCAAACAAGTCCAAAAGAGTTTAATTGATGCTGTTTAAACTTCTAATGCCTAGGATACAATGATGCGAACAGCACTTACTGGAAACAACAGGAAGTTTAGAATGGTAAATACATACAGGAAGCAGAGCGGGTTATGTAGTCCAAATCGGTATTTAAATTGATAACTCCTCATGTAGGATGAGATTTGCAAGGATCCGGTTCAAAAGGATGTGAGGAGGTGCGATCCCCAATAAATGGTGTTGATCCATCAGTGGGTCGCAAACTGCCCCTCCATGTGACACATCAGTTTGAGCATAATCCATCCAAAATCCTTCCAACGGTTCACGTGAGGAGTTGGCAAGTTAGCACCAATATATAGGTTTGCACTAGATCCCTTTTTATTATGCCCATATATCTTCCATAACTATGCAAGCAAGCATGTGGGGCTGGACATTTTATTTTATTGAAGAGGTTCTCCATATTTCTATAAACTGCATTTTGAATTAAACAAAAAAAAAAAAGTAGTACCATTGACTACTACAGGTAGAATAATATGCTTCCCCAAAATATAAGAAAAATGTAGAAGAATTAGCTAACAAAAAATCATAGGCAGCACCTTAATGCATTCCTTTCCTGTGTTTTCATCTTCCACTACTACTGCATCCATGAATTTCCCCATGGCAACAGTGACAGCAAGGTTGTATTTCTTCTGTGAGGGCCTACAAAGTTCAGTCATGCGACCATGGACTCCAGGGAATAGCCGCTTTAGACTCCTAACAGTTTCTGAAAATCGAGCATCCCGCTCACCTTCATGTTTGTCAGCTTTAAGGTCTCGTAATTGTGCATCTATCTCATCCACCTTCTGCTTCAATGTTTGATACCTAGCTCTGCACAAAATTTCTTAAGTAGTATATTAGGAATTAAAATTAATATTGATAATGGTGCAAATATTGATGTGCTAAAGGATTAAAAAACACCCTATCAAGAACAAAGGACTTGGTATAGACTAACCCTGAAGATTGGCGTTCCTTTGCAATTTTGTTATGTTCCTCACGTAAGCGTGCGAGCTCATCTTTATGCTTGGGGATTGAATGAAGAATCTTATTAAGCCTTGTGTGCAATTCACGCTCTTGTGACGATATCTCATCCTCACGGCTACGCAGCTGCTGCATATTCTCCTCTAAATTCTTTTTAGCTTCAACATCAGCATTTAGCTTTTTGTCTAAAACTTCCTTCTCATCTCTCAGCTTTGCTGTCTTCATTCCTGCATACTCCTTACTGTAACAGAAAGGCCACAGGCATCAAAATAAAGGACACATAATGAGGGAAAGTTTGAATTTATCCATTTTTTGTCGCAATTGTCCATAACTAATTAATAAAGATTTACTGAAAAAGGATCATTATTTTTTGCTGAGCTTAGCAAAATGAAAGGTTTGTTCTTAACATTGTTAAACAAAATCATATAGTACCATGGTCATTGTATGTAGTATCTACCTGTGGTTGTAATATATTGGACAGTCATAATCATCTAGACCAGCAAAATCTAGCCATATCACTGCTATGAGGCCATCGCAAAGTGTTCTAAAAAGGACAGGGTACGTCTTGCAAAAGGGCCATACACAAGCAACACGTAGGTTCTCCATTTCGATTATTGGTAATAAAAGGTTGGCCAATTGACAGTCATTTGGCCCATTCACTTGGGTTGAACTGGAGGGTGGGCTTTAAGAAAGAAGAAAGGAAGCAAACTCCCTAAGTGGTCAAAAAAGATGTATTAGATGTTTGTGGACACTGGGCAATTGTTTGATGTTCCAGCCTATATACAAGGAAGAAGATGTATAAAGCCTTTTCGAGTACCGGCAACCTTTATTAGAACATTGCCCTCGGATATTAAAGAGTAGAGTCCACTAAATTGGATTTTTTTTACCCAAGGGGATACCCCATTCCATTTATTACAATGTCGAAAGGTCCATTGGATTCATATCGCACACGGTGCAAGTTGAAGTCATCTAAACCACTACCAACTATTCACCATCTAGCTCAATTAATCATTCGTCTAAGTTATGGACAAGGGGTGTCACCTAGTTTTCACAATGAATTGTTGGGCACTTGGCCATTTTACATAACCAAACACTTGAACAAATTTGCGAAGGTCCAAAGCCAAAAAAAAATGGAAAGTAGTAGAGTCGGAGCATTTACATTTCGTAAGGCGTTGAGATCAAAAGGTAGTGTGGCAGTTTTAAAGAAAGCAAATACAAAGAATATATTCTAGTGCATCCCACTCCTTTGGTGCTCCCATGCTTCCCACCTCAAAACACCATGCAAATAGTGATGAGTAATTCTAACAAAATTAGGTTAGATAGGTCATGAGATGATGAAGCATCCCACAAAAAATCAATTCAAAATTTAATATGCAGTAGGATAAATAAAAAAAAGACAAATTTCAGTCAATAGTAACTTCATAGTGCTTTTTCTCCCCTATAATTTCTGGATTTCTAGTTCAGCAGAATGTCGTTTTTGTTTCTCCTTGGGTAGATCGAATTTAGATTTGAAATTTGGTGCTAAAGCACACAATAGATTGATTTTCAATGTTGTCATTTTCAGAATTTTTTCATGACCATTTGCATAGAGTTTTATGGAGGATGCACGGGAGCACTGAAGGGGTGGAATGCACTGGATGCACCCAGAAAAAATACATACACCAATAAAAATTTAAAAAAATTAAACCCTGCTAAGGAAAAATACATAGGCTGCACCAATACTAGTTCGGGATACAGCGATACGTTGATATGTTTTTTTCCTAAAAACAATGATATAGCAATACAGATACATATGTATTAAAAAATAATATAAAAATATAAAATGCGCACATGACATAGTTCGATTTGTAGCATAAAAGCAAAGTTACACAAGGTATAAACTGCAAAAATAATATTCACATCAGAATAACACAGCTAAACAGGGTGAAATTGTAAAAACTAACACCAACATTGCAGTACCCAATAAAATTGTAAAAATTAACACCAACATTGCAGTACCCAATAGAGTGGGATGTAAACCAGAAAAGCTGCACCATACTTCCACACCCAGCCACAATCAAGCAAACATGTAGCAAGAGAGGCGCCGAGAGAGAGAGAGATGGGAACGGGGAAAAGAAAACAAAATGAAGATGGGCCCAGCAAGCTTGCTGGTGGACAGTAGTGCATTTTTGACATCCATCTCTCCTCCCAACAGCTGCCTTCCTCCGCTCGGCCAGATAAGCTCTGTTTCCTCGTTTCCTATGCACCCCTCCCGTCTCCTCCATTCAATGGAGGCAGCTGGCAATGTTAGGCTAATTGGTGGGAAATGAGCTGGGCTGCTCCACAGCATATTTGTGCATATTGGGAACATATGTCGGTCATTTTTTCCCATTGTTTTAAAGAGAAATAAACCTATATGACACCAATACGTATCTGAGCCATAACAGTACCTGACACGTATTGGGGCAACTCAAATCCCAGGCATATATGTTATTCCTAGAAATATACATGGAAGATGGAATTATGACCCATTTCCTTAGACAGCTAGACTTAAATGTTAAATTATGACCCATGATCAAACTCACATTCTATGATATTCCAGGAGTTGGTCATCAGCTAATTGCAGTTTCGCGCTTTTATCTTGGCCTTGCTCATTCAAGTCCTCAATAGCTCTTGTGACATCAACCAAAGCACTCTGCAACCTTTTTATCTCTTCCAAATGTTTCTTGTTATCATCCTTCTTTTTGTCAACCTCTTTGTTGCAGCTTTTGATTTTGGATTTGAGCCGAGATATTTGCTCTTTCAATCTAAGAAGCTCAGGTTGCTGACAAAAAAGATAGAATGTAATTACGTGTCTAGTTCATGAAATTCAAAGATACAGGTACAACACTCTAAATTCTAGAATACAAGCCTTGTTTCAGCTTTTATGGGTTTCTGATACAAACTCTAAACTGCAAGAAACTATCATTTAACCATGAATATTTAAAAGCAAACACGACATTCAGCAATTTCATAAATGACCATGATGCCATAAGAGAATCCAAGTCATTGATAAAAATAGCAGAAATAATTACATTGTAAGAGGCTGGGCCAAAAGCAGATCAAAGGACAACATATATAGTTGTCATTTCTACAGCACAACAATTATCCGTAGTATTGGAGTTCTATAAAACAATGTGCATATGTAGCAACACTTGAGGGATGCTGGGTGATGAGGAAGAGTGGGAAGAAGATTTTGTGTCATGAATACGTGAGCAGAAGACTGATAGTGAATGACATGGGAATGGAGTTGGAAGACCTAATAAACCCCTGATGTTACATGAAAAGAATTCTTATAATAATAATAATCACTTGTATAGAAAAAGTAATTTCCATTTACATGAAAAATAGTATAATGGTTCCTCAGACAGCCCACAAACAGAAGTGTCACCAGGAAAGTTCTGGTGGAGTGAAAGAGTGAACAAAAAGGCACTTACCTTCTTGTCAAGTTCAAGCTTTTTCTTGGCTATACTCTTCTCGCATAAGGTCATTTTCTTGAGAAATGCACTTTGCTCCTTCTTTTTTGCAGCAAGTTCATAGTCAGAGGATTGATTCTCTTCCTGCACTTGCTGAAGAGAACGCCTGTCCTCCTCAAGTTCAGCTTCTATTTTCTCTATGTTTTTTTCAATGGTGTAGAGTTGCCATAGGAGATGCTCTGTTTTCAACAGTTTCTGGAAGCAAGCAAGGACACAGGGCATATAATATGAATATTAGATAGAGTAAGCAATGCAAACGTAAGGTCTTTTAGAAGAAATGCGCGTGAGAGGCCTGGCATGTACCAAGTCCTGCTGGAGGCGTAGATGCTTCTCTGCCTCTTCCTTTTGCGCCTTCTTCTGCTTCCTCTCCATGACGATGGTCCTTTTCTCTTGATAGACAAGCGCAGACTTCTCTTCAGCACTGGTTTTCTGGTCCTCCAGCTCGTCATACTCCCTCCTGAGCTCATCAGAGCCAGAGATCTGCTCCAGAAGTGCCGTGAGCTCCTTGGGATTCTTGGAGGCAATGGATTCCACATCACCCTGCAGTGCAAATGCTCATGTCACGAATCCAGAATAAGCATGACTTAGTAATTGGGGAGGAAGACACAATTCCCCACATCCAAGAGGACCTTTGCTAATCAAGGAGGGAGAAGTGGAGAGAGGGAGGCCACCTGGAAGACGAGGAAGTTGCGGGCCTTGACGAGGATGCCGAGGGATCTGAGCTTGGCGTTGTAGTCGTCCCAGGTGACGAGCCGGCCGTCGACGCGGTACTCGCTGCCACCAGCGCCGGTGATGGTGCGGGTGAAGTGGAGCTCGGCCCCGGTGCCGGGGAGGTGGTAGACGAGGCGGACGGAGGCCCTGCGGCCCTTGGCCTCCTTTTCGCGGTCGTCAAGGGCGTAGATGAGGTCCTTGAGCTGGGCGCCGCGGAGGTGCGCGGAGCGGACGCCGAGCACGAAGCTGATGGCGTCCATGAGGTTGGACTTGCCGGCGCCGTTGGGACCGATGATGGCCGTGAAGTCGAAGAAGGGCCCGATCGTCTGCGTCCCCTTGTACGACTTGAAGTTCTCCACCTCCAGCCGATGGATCCGCCCGCCGCCGCCGCCCCTTCTACTGTACCCACCCGTGGCCGCCGCCATCTCCTCCCCTCCTCCTAGTTCCCCTTCTTCCCCTTTTTCTTCCGAGTCTTGAACTGAACTAGGGTTTCCGTCGAAGCGAAGATGGAAAGGACATTCGAAATAGATGAGCCAACAAGCAACAGCCGAACGCTGCTATTTGGGCCATTTTCTGCTCTCGTTAAGGCCCAAGCGTTTTAGGATGTGCTCGGTCGTTAGGGTGCGACGAACTTATCCTATCTCTACTACTTAAAAATACAAATTGGTGACGGTTCGTCCTCCCTCAACGGTGTCAACGGTGGAGATGCACTCAGTGACGCTTTTACATTCGTTGGATCGGCGAGTTCGCGTCGTCGAAAGCCACGCCCACCTCCCTCCCTCTGGAGCAACCTCTCCCCACCCACGCCACCCTCCTCTCCCACCCCACCCACGGCACCCACCTCTCCTCATCCGCGGCACCCGCCCTCCCTCTCCCACTCTCGCGACGCCCGCCTCCCACTCGCGCTACCCACCGATTCTCATGTCCCTGCTTTGAGGCCTCGCCTTCGCTTCAACCGGTGGCGTATGCCACCGAACCCATGATCGTCGGCCGTGGCTCTGGCGATGGCGGTCATAGATGGCGTAAGACTGTGAGGTCTCTAGGCATAATCGTCCTTTGCATCCCAATTTTTTTCCATAGCAGACTCGCCGCCGCCGACCGTTTCGATCACGCCGCCGCCTGATCGACGGGATCTTGAGACAGGATTGCTGCAGGACGAATGGAATCACAAGGTGAACATTTTCTATTCGAGTTCACAAAGAAGATCCATATCGTTGCTCTATGTATACATTTGTATTTTCCGCTTGATGGGTCCCTTGAATATTTTTTCCGCATGGGATCGAGATCCAATCCTATTATTGGGAAGACACTTCAATCGAATGTATGTTTGTGCAAGGATTAATTCCCAATTTTGGTTTCAGTCTTGATTAGTTCTTTTCTTCGAGAAAAGGTGCTTCATGTGTTAGGCAATAATCATGTTGCCCAACGGCGAAGCGCGTCTGAGGGCGGCGTCGACTCCGCCACTCTCAACCCTCCTGGTCCCCGACGGTGGAGTCCCTCCTCCGCTTGTATCATATCCTCCCGGCGGCGGTGGTGTCGAGTTTCCTCCCCGGGCCGAGTGACGCATGTCGGTGAACGCAGGCACCCACGTAGATCTGCGCCTCCGCCTCCCGGTGGCCGACGGCAGAGTTTCTCTCGCTTTCTCTCAACGGCGGGTGTCAGATCCCGCTCCGACTAGACCTCGTCTCCACGGTATTTCTTGCCTTTTGTGGCATTTAAGTGATCATTATTGTATTAGGCAACACAATATTAGGTATATGATGCCAAATTTGTTGCATTCCTTCTTACACAATTTATATGCATGCGAGTTTTGGTTTCATTGTGGTCCATTGGGTGTTCATGATCGGATGAGGCAATGCAAAATTGGGTATGTGATGCCATCTCATGTGGTGCTTGTTAATTGAGCTTATGACTAAATATGCACACATGATTGTCTTTGTTGCGACCAAAGTTTAATTTTGATATAACGAACACCGAGTATAATTCACAATTCAAGCAAGTTCCAAAGTTGATTGAAAACACACACAATTTTGGTAGAAGCAATTTAACACACAAAAATGACTATGATAAAGCAATCGATACTTAGGTTACCTTCGAAAAGAAGATGCTCGTTTAAGTTTCGAGTGACACCATCAACTTCAACCGCTTGCATGTTCTCTACTTGTTATGAATTTTGAATAATTAACTTTAGCACATGTCGACTTAGCAATAACTGTATCTCCGGTGATCCTATGGATATGACCATGACGATTGGGGCTAATTAAATGGATGCAATTAGCATATCATATTTGTTACCATCTCAAGCAATGTGCTCAAAAGGGAAAATGTGCAATTCTATTAAGCAAGAGAAGATATAAGCGTGTTCCCATTTCATTGCAGATACTAACTTTGTGAAGATGGAATCCTACACTACTGGAGCCAAATTTGATTGCTTGCTATTTGGTAACTAACTACCGACAATATTTTATTGGTCTACATTTCAAGCATGGATTTCTAGTTGCACCGATTTTTAAACTATTTTTAAACTATTCCTCCATGTACTCATATATGATGACACACTACACACTGAGCTTAGGAATCAACTTAGCCTGCCGCAAGAACATACAAGGTAAAATTATCTACAAGTTTAAAAATATTTTTAAAAGATTTTTAACTATTCCTCCATGTACTCATATATGATTTTTTAACTATTTTTTTCTTGTTGCTGTTTTGGGGATATTTTGGTACAATTATTTTGAGTTTTTTTTAAAGATTGAGCTGTCCATTTCCCCGGTTCTGTAGGTATGTACTTGTTCTTTTGTTGTCTACAAGTTTGTGTTCATTGATTTACGCATAAGAATTATGGAATTGGTAGCTTGGGAGAACATTTGCCGACTCATGGAGGCCCCAGCGCCCGCAAGGAAAGCTTCCCACCGGCTGGTCTCCACAATTTTCTAGATATATTGAAATAGCTTGTTCTAGAACATGGGAGGGGTGTTTCGTAAATTTACTATAGATGGAGATGGGAATCTATGCAGTAGTTGGTGGGGACATTTCCGTCCTACTGACTAATTATTATAATCTGTTCAAATGATGCGTTGAATATCATATTTGTTACCATCTCAAGCAATGTGCTCAAAAGGGGAAAATGTGCAATTCTATTAAGCAAGAGAAGATATAAGCGTGTTCCCATTTCATTGGTGATACTAACCTGTGAAGATGGAATCCTACACGGCTGGAGCCAAATTTGATTGCTTGCTATTTGGTAACTAACTACCTGACAATATTTTATTGGTCTACATTTCAAGCATGGATTTCTAGTTGCACCGATTTTTAAACTATTTTTTAACTATTCCTCCATGTACTCATATATGATGACACACTACACATTGAGCTTAGGAATCAACTTAGCCTGCCGCAAGAACATACAAGGTAAAATTATCTACAAGTTTAAAAATATTTTTAAAAGATTTTTAACTATTCCTCCATGTACTCATATATTAATTTTTAACTATTTTTTCCTATTGCTGTTTTGGGGATATTTTGGTACAATTATTTTGAGTTTTTTTAAAAGATTGAGCTGTCCATTTCCCCGGTTCTGTAGGTATGTACTTGTTCTTTTGTTGTCTACAAGTTTGTGTTCATTGATTTACGCATAAGAATTATGGAATTGGTAGCTTGGGAGAACATTTGCCGACTCTTTGAGGCCCCAGTAGCCAGCAAGGAAAGCTTCCCATCGGCTTGGTCTCCACAATTTTCTAGATATATTGAAATAGCTTGTTCTAGAACATGGGAGGGGTGTTTCGTAAATTTACTATAGATGGAGATGGGAATCTATGCAGTAGTTGGTGGGGACATTTTCGTCCTACTGACTAATTATTATAATCTGTTCAAATGATGCGTTGAATGGGCGAAACTTTTGGATTAGAGATTAACTTATTATATTCGATGAGGTCATTTTGTAAAGGGCCGAGCCTGGTTGTGTGTTTATCTTACTTTTCTCGAGGTGTGAAAAAAGAGGGTTTGTGATCAATTAATTGAAAGTGGCAATTGCTTTGTTTCCAGATCATTATGTTAAGTGCTTCTGCTAATAAACCGCCGAGGCTTAAGCAAAGAAGCGAAGAATATGCGCCTTGATCCCGGCCTTGGCTACATTGAGGTAAACTATCATGTTTTCTTACGCCATGTTTGTATCCGATCGTGATAGAAATTGGTGCACAATAATTGGTTCCACAATCCTCCGACATCCCATCACTATCCACCGATTTTTTTGAAAGATACTATCCACTGATGTTATAGGTTGGTTTAGGAGAAACATTTCAGCTGGATAAAAATGTTACTTTATGCAAGAGAGTGAGAGATTAATGATCTTGACTGTACATATTCAAGTATGTCCATTCATATATTGACCCTACAGAGCTGCATAGATTTGTTTTCCAGACACCCTAAAAAATTGTTAGTTCTCAACACAACAACAGTATTGCTACTGAAAAAGAAAGCTAACCAACTTTTCTTTGGAAAGTAATCATTGCATTTTTTTCCTTCTATTCTTCTGCTAAGCATTGTGCGATTCTTGTAGACTCGATGGTTGGTCTTAGTTTGCGCATCTCTGCACTTCTGAACACAAACATGTAGGAGATTGACGATGCAACTAGAATTGGAGTTTTAACTATTCATGAATGCTTATATGTTTCTTCCACTATATGGTATCGGATAATAGGTCGGCCAAAGAGATTGTTCATTATAGTGAACCCTTACGGTGGGAAGAGAGGTGGGCGGAGGATTTTCCAGACTGAAGTCTTGCCTCTCATCGAAGCTACTGGCATTCTTTACACCATGCAAGGTTGTGATCTATGTTTATAATTTTCCTTCTTTTTTGAGGGGGATAATTTTCCTACTTTTGAGAAGATAACTGTGATGCCCAATTACTCTATATACTAAACTGTAAGTTGTGAATTGTGTTCAGAAACCAAATACCGCCTTCATGCTCAAGAAACTACTCATTTGCTGGATCTTAGGAAATATGATGGAATCATTTGTGTTAGTGGAGATGGTGTCCTCGTTGAGGTTAGCAAAATAAACCATTCACATATGAAACTTGATGCAAAATACACTCTGTGTTTAGTCTCCATTCAGAATTTCTTAGCTTTGGTTCTATTTGCTTGTTTGCTGTATTTTGGTTTGACCATTTCAATTTTGTTGTTTTATTTTGGATTTAGGTAGTAAATGGTCTGCTGCAAAGAGAGGACTGAATACAAGAAAAAAGTGCCGCTAGGGATCATCCCAGCAGTATATGATTATAGTGATATCTTTATCATAGTGGCGCAATGCAAAGACCTTGGTGAGCCATATTGCTATGTCGCACTTTTGTTCACTGTAGCATCTGTGTATTTCAATGTCTTTAGTATCTTGAGCAAATTTTTCACGCATGCCACAGTGCATCAAGATTGAATGGTGCAATCTTTATTGCATTCAGCTGGTGAATCCTTCTCTATGTGTAATGTTGTGTATGCAATCATCAGAGGTTAGTTTCTTCCTCCTTGATGTTTGTCACTGTTCATCTATGTAGCCATGTTGTATATCCTCTCAAAATTTTATCCTTTGATGTGTTTGCATAAGGTCTTTTAATATATTTGATGGAACCGGACATTTCTTGTGTTCTCTCTTGGTTTTTATTTGTGTTCTCTCTTGGTTTTTATCTTAATATCTTCCATTCTTGTGTCTTCTGTTGCCTGAGTGTCTTCTGATGGCTTCAACTTCTCCCTTTGTGCTCATAATCCTGAGTTATGTTGTTGCGAAAGGATTGTTTGTTATCTGGCAGCAACAAAACAGTTGATGTTCAATCAATATTTTTAATTTTGACATGGTTTGCTTCCTGCAGGTGATTGACTACTACTCCAAGAAGGGCTTAGTTGGGAATCTTCATGCGGAGAAACCGCCAAAGGAAGTGACTGCTGAGGTGCAGAAAGCCCTTTCATGAAGCGTCTAATTTTCGGCTTAAACACGACAGATGTACCAAAACCCTTTGTCTGGGTTCCCTAGAATTTTAAACTGATATTGACATCCTGTTGTTTTCATTTTCCATTTGCCATGTGCGATTCCACCATTTTTGGACAACTTTGACTAGCTCGGGAATTCGTCCAAATAATTTCTGTTTGGAATGAGGAAAGAAGTTTTTTTGGAAACAGTACAGACAGAATTACAACAACTCATCCTTCACAAATTTTACCTTGCTCCACCCGATTGCCATTCTTGCATTGATGCTTTTGTGGTGATTCATTCTTTAGTTCCCATAAAAGATCCCTTGCTTTATCTTCGCATAAGTCCGGTTCTATTAGCAGTTGGATCTGTGTTAAGTTCATTTACTTAAATCACAACTGTGTCATGCTTAGCAGAAGGATTTGTTGATGACCGTGATACTTTTCTCCATGCTGTGAGGGATATTCTTAGCAGTCACTCAAGTAAGCAGACTTTGATTAATAATTTGTAATGATATTATCTACCAAAAGTTGGGATAATTCAATCCTCTCTTCATTTTTTGTAGATGCTCAAGCAATGACACCTACATATGTTTCAACATATGGTTTTGTTGAAAATTTGATGATTGTATATTCGAGTGAATAGTATGCTTCAGACATGGTTAGTATACACTGCATGCTAAAATTACTAAAATTTTGATTCAAATATGAGTTTCTGTTGCAACGCACGGGCACATGACTAGTAGTAGTACATGCCGTACGTTACGACGTAAGTCTAAATCTTATAGAAATAATATTTTTCTTTAGCACATAAAGTGAATCAACAAATTAAAAAATAGTGATACATACGTGCATCATATTAGTGTTGCACGAGAGAACAAGAACTTTGTACGATAATTCTAGAAATGAATGATAGTAAACAATATTTTACCATAATTTACTTTAATACATAAATAACTGACATATCATCATGTAAAGTAAATACAAACCAACAGATAAAGTACACATCATGTATTACACAGAAACATAAACGAAAATTTAGAAATGAAGTTGATGTGACAACCTTATGGAAGACACATCCTCATCTCTAACTTGTCACATAAAGAGAATGAAAACACACTCTACAAAATGACAAACAAAAGTTAAACATCATAAATCTATTGCATATTATATATAAAGAGATGTCAAAAGATTGAGTAACTTGCTTACGTTATCAATGTATAAACATTCCAGCAAGTGCATCATTCCTTATATCAACAACATTCATGACAAAATTCTTTACAGTCACATCGTGCAACACTATTTGTTGTGGTTCTGTTTAAAGAGAGTACCGATTATAAATTATGAAAGAAAGATATGCATATATTATTTACATGGTTGTTTGCCTTTGAGCTTTTGTGCGCCAGCAACTTGAGGTCCAAAGAAGAAATTATTACATCCTATTGTTATCAAGTAACCTTTTCAACATTATAGTGTATACGACTAGTATATTATAGCAATTTGTTGAGTATCATGCATGTCGGGGCCTCCGGGTAAACAAACAACCCTCGGAACCCTCTGTGCACACCGAGCTAGTCTCATGATCAGTAGCTAGCTCGCACAGTTTTTCAACATAGATGTAATCAAAACCAAACGACAAGCTTAAGATAAAATAGATAAATTAACTTATATTAACAAAGAATCTTACGGTCAAGGTTTTTTCAGAGGTCGCCACCACGGGTTTACAAAAATAACAACAGGAACACTTGCAGCGGAACGACAAAAGCGTGCAGAGCCATCCGATAAGCCCACAAGCTATCGAGTGGAGGACGTCCTCTCGAAGGTATGGTCTTCAAAGAACTCCTTTTCAAAAAGGTCCGAACACCCTTGGTCTTCTTCGGCCACTGCTCAAACAGAGGACTTAAAACCGTGAGTATATTGAATATACCCAGCAAGTCACAGGGAACAAGTATGCAATTAATATTTATGCAGGGCTTGACAAAAAAGAGCTTTAGGGTCAGTTTGCAGAAAAGCAACATTGACAGGGATTATCATAAGTAAATTGCAAAGCTCAAGTTAAAAGAGTAATACATAAGTAACAGTTCTTTTTGAAGGAAGTCGTGAGCACCCTACTCGCTCCTAGGACCACTCCCAAGAGGTCGGGTCGCACCAACGACCAGAACCACTCCCACGCCTAGGTCGCACCAACGACCAGGACGTTCTAGACACCAATCCACGACCACCCATTTGAAGAAAAGCTACCCCTTGCGCGATTTCACCAAGCAATGTCCATAGCCGGGGACACGACTATTCGAATAGTTTTTCACTCTGCAGAGGTTGTACAGCTTTACCCACAATTCACGACCTCTCTAGCTGGTTGGGCTTCCGTCGAAACCCCTGTTCACTTCCAAAAGTGAGCAGTCTAGAGAGTGTGGCAAGACCTTTACAAAGGTCTGTTCTGCCTTGGTTCTGCCAGCTAAGGTTTCGCCATCACAACCCCCTCTTGCACCATGTGAATCGGCACACACCACCCCAACAAAATCAAACCATCACATTGCTAATTAGTTGGCCCAGACCACCCCATAAATGATATTGTGGTTGCACGGTATACCCGGATCAATAGAACACAAAGTTAAGTCCTTAGACCACTCAGGCAAGATAACCTCATCCCAATATGCATATAGTACCCCCTTTACTACATGATCACTCGTCCGAGTGAGAAAACATTTTGGGTTCAACCTGCCCAAAAGACCACCCTAGTCTTGGCACAACAAGTTTTAATAACAATGGCATCGCACCACAATCAACACAACTATGACATACTACCACAGCTGCACAACAGTGGCATCACACCACAAATTTCATAGTTTGATTAGTCAAGTTTAACGATTAAGATACATGATTCGCAAGACCTACGCAACCAAAGTAGGGCTAAGCATAACTACACTCCCAGGTTGGTATTACCAATACAAGACCAACTAAAAATACCCATACTATAGTGTCCAAGGGGGACATGTCAACATGTCAAGCATAAACATTCAAGGAGGTATACTGTCAAATAGGAATTTAACTACTGCCCAAATCATTTTTATACAAGTTGCCACGCAGGTAGATATAAAACAATATACTTTTGAAAGCTAGGTACAACATGATCAAAGGCCTGCGACTTGCCTTCGCTGTAGAGTTGCGAGTCTTTGATGGAGGTCGTTGGATCCACGCACTCTTCAGAGTAGCCAGAATCTACTCGTACGAGAAGAAGCAAATTAATAAAGCAACACCAAATAAAGGCCAAAAAACTATCCAAACTAGAGCTAAAAAAAGGTTACGGAGAAAATGGAGAAAGGAGTTTAAACCACTCTAGAGAGAGCTTGAGCAAAAGAGGAGGAGCTCGCGGAGGGAGGTCTGAAGCACTAGAACAACAAGAGAAGTAGGAGAGCTCCAAGGTGCTTTATATAGGCGCGAGAAGGTCCTGAGGAAGGAACGGGTGGCAAGCAATGGAGAACACCGCATTCAATGTACACGACGGGGGCAAGTGGGGGAAGGGATTGGAGTAGGTATGGAGGAGACCAAAGAGGGAAACGAGTACTATAGAGGTGACAACATTTAATGTGACACAACAACATTTAATGCACAAAGACTTTCGCTGTAGCAGAGACACAACGGGAGGAAGAAGAAAATGAATAGGGCCTGCTAGGTGGGGGCTTGGTCAAAAGCTTGATCAAAAGCGAGAGGGAGGTCCAAAGGAAGAGGGTGGTCTTTGCGAAAAGAGGATGTCATGACCAACTGGACCGAGAGGGTGGTCTTTGTAAAAAGACCAAGAGAAGGAAGATGTTCTGAGGACAAGGAGGTCTTGAGGAGAAGGAGGTCCAAAGGAGGGGGAGGTCCTGAGGATAAGAGGTCCTAAGGAGGGGGAGGTGGTCCTGAGGACGAGGGGGGTCCTGACGGTCAAGGTGAAATCAAAGGAGGCCCTGACAATCAAAATGAAATCAAAGGGGGTCCTGACGGTTAAGATGAAATCAAAGGAGGTGGAGCGATAGTGAGGAAAACTACGGTGGAGTAGGAGCCGTTATATTTTGATCGGACGGAGCAGAGCGATAAGAACGTTTAGACCGTCCAGAGGTCACAACGCGATCTAGTCGTTCAACTAGATCGGACGAAGCAAAACGATAGGAACGTTCGGAGGTCTGAACGTAACCATTAGATCTAGCCGTCCATCAAGGATTGAACGGTGCAAGGAGGGAAGTCGCGACTGGGTCGGAGAAAAAGGAAGCGGATGAAGAAAACCCGATTTAAACTCCAAGTAAAAAAATGATAGAGTTCAAATAAATCCAACTTTAAGTTAATTGAAGTTTGGAATGATTCAAATTAAATCATTTTTTAAATCTAAATTTCAAGTTAAGCTTGGACAACTTAATAAATCGAATGATTCCTTTTTGGCTTTGAAAATTGCAAGAACTTTGGACAAACGAGACGTTACAGACCTTCACCCCTTAAAGGGGATCTCGACCCCGAGATTCGGGCTGGCTAGAGAATATGTACGGGAACTCAGCTTTGAGATCCTCTTCACGTTCCTAAGTTGCTTCTTCTTCGGTGTGGTTGCTCCACTGCATCTTACAAAGAAAGGTGGTCTTGCTTCTTATCACTCGCTCGGACACTTCCAAGATCTTGATGGACTACTCCTGGTAAGTGAGGTCTTCTTGGATATTCACTGCTTCTAGAGGCATTTGCTCTTCTGGCACCCATAGGTACTTCTTCAACTAAGAGACACATGGAAGACATCGTGTACTACTGATAGCTGAGGTGGAAGGTCCAACTTGTAAGAAACTTCTTCTCTCCTAACAAGAATTGGAAAAGACCCATGGTATCTTGGTGCAAGCTTCCCACTGACTCTGAAATGGCGCATCCCCTTGAGAGGTGACACCTTGAGGTACACATGGTCTCCATGAGCAAAGGCTAAGTCTCGACGAAGATTGTTTGCATAGCTCTTTTGTCGGTTCTGGGCGATCCTCAGCTTTTCTCTTATTGACCGCACTTGATTTTCGGCTTCTTTCAAGAGGTTTGGCCCGAACAATTGTCCTTTGCCCGGTTCTGTCCAGTACAAGGATGTCCTACATTTTCTTCTATAAAGAGCTTCAAAAGGGGACATTTGAAGGCTCGATTGGTAACTGTTGTTGTAAGAAAACTCAGCATAAGGTAGTATTTGATCCCAACTGGTTTGGTTCTCTAGAGCACAGGCTCTCAGCATGTCCTCAAGAATTTAGTTTACTCTTTCGGTCTGGCCATCTGTCTATGGGTGATAAGCTGTGCTGAAATTGAGGTCCGTGCCCAAGACGTCATGCAACTTCTGCCAGAACCTTGAGTTGAACTGGGACCCTCGATCCGACACGATCTTCTTTGGCACACCATGTTGACATACAATCTTTACCATGTATAGTTGTGCTAACTTGTCCCCAAAATAGGTGGCCTTGATAGGGATAAAGTGAGCGACCTTGGTTAGGCGATTCATGACCACCCAAATTGAGTCATATCCACTTTGGGTCCTAGGCAGACCAGTGATAAAATACATCCCAACCTCTTCCTATTTCTACTCGGGTATGGGCAAGGGTTTCAAAAGACCACTAGGTCTTTGGTGCATGGCCTTAACTCTTTGACAAACGTCACAATGGGCCACATACTCTGCAATTTCTCGTTTCATGCTAGACCACCAGTACAACTCCTTGAGGTCTTGATACATCTTTGTACTTTCGGGGTGAATAGAATACAAGGCTTCATGAGCTTCTTTGAGAATCACCTTTTTGAGCTCCGGGTGGTCTACACACAAATGCTTGTCGAACCAAATAGTTCCCTATTCATCTTCCGAAAACCTTAACGACCTCCCCTTTCTCATGTTGCTCTTGATCTCCTAGATATCGCGTCTTCAACTTGGGCTGTCCTGATCTATCCCTGTAGGGTGGGTTGCACTTCTAGGGCAACTAAGAAACCTTCTTCAACTATCTCGAGCTTGAGCTTTCGAAATTCCTCGTGCAAAGCTGGCTGGCTTTCCTTGACCATCAAGGTACTGCTGTAGACTTTCCTGCTCAGGACATCAGCTACCACGTTGGCTTTGCCGGGATGATAATGAATTCCCACATTGTAGTCTTTGATCAGCTCCAACCACCTTCTTTGCCTCATGTTCAGATTAACTTGGGTGAAGATGTACTTTAAACTCTTGTGGTCGATGTAAACTTCACAACGATTAACAATGAGGTAATACCGTCATATCTTCAAAGCATGCACTACGGCCGCTAACTCTAGGTCATGAGTGGGGTAGTTTGCTTCATGAGGCTTCATGTCACAGCCCCAACTAATTAAATTGGATTAATATGTATTTCACTAACATGCATTATCAAATTCAAATCATTTCATAATATATTGTACTTGGAAAATCTAATTTGAGGTGAACATACACATCAAAATTCAGATTTCACTTCAAATCAGTAATAAAAAGTTGTGATCATCATCTGGAACAAATTTATTCAAATACTAAATTAATTATCATGAATTAATATAACTTTTCCAAAATTTTTGGGAACAGTTTGAACATAATTAAAATTCAAACAACCTTCATAGACAAACAACATGTTTGAATTTAAATATCACAAATTATATTATGAACAGTAGAGTTTCATAATTTTTATGGGAACTATATCTCCCCAGGAACCCCCACAAATTATTTCATGATTTTTGGAAATTTATTTCTAATTATAAACCCCGGTCAAAGTTGCTAGACGGTTTCTAAATCTCACCAAACTTGAAAACCTAAACTCTAAGCATCTGTCTCCGACCGAGCCCGGCCGCGCGGCCGAGCCCAATCAACTAAACGCACCTCACGTGAGCCGTCCGATGGGAACTCGGCGGGCTGAGATTGCGCACTTTCGCCCAAGCGCCACTTAACCTCTTTAAACCTCAACCTTCCGACGAGATCTAGCGCCGCTATTGGACCACGCCCTCCTCCTACGCTGAACGGAGGCGTGGACCGGTGGCCCGAGCCGTCGGCTTCGCCTTCCTCCCGCCGCTCGCCGTAACACCGCCCACGCGCTGCGCCGCTCGCTTCCCGCCTCGCACGCCCGTTAGTGCCGTGTGTTGCCGCCGCATGCAACCACTCCCGAGCTCCTCCGCCACGCCGCCTCCATCTCCGCTTCTTCCCGCGGCGCCTTTCCCTCATCTTTCCTCTGGTGCGAGGAAAGAGAGGCTTGTGCTTGCTCTCACGCGGTGAGTTCCTCCGCATGGTTTCGCCACTTCCTTGATCTATGCCCTCTCCATTTTAGCTCATTTGAGCTTATGTCCTTGCTTGTAGGATCCGGCGAAACTAAGCTCGCGCCTCCAGAGCGCACACCCGAGGAGCTCACCTTGCCATCCTCGGATCCGGGAGGTATTTTCTCTTTTTCGTCATGAGGTGCATTAGGGTACCTTAAGTGTTTCCCCTCAATCAATTTCTTGTCCGCTTCACAGGAGTGCCGACAGAAGTTCCCTTTTCTACTGTCATGCGAGTACCTTCTTCTCCGGCCTACTGGTAAGCCATTGCCCACCATTACGCCCATATGCCCCTCCGGATGTCCTTAAGCTAACCCGAGCCTTCCTTGTGCTCCCTTGCTTAGAGTCCCTCTTCTGCGTGGAGTCGTGTCGCCATCACCCTCCTCGAGTTCGGCCGACCTCCGCTACTCCAACCTTCCCGAGCACCCATCTTCGCTCGTGTAACTCCTCCATAGTCCCTAGGACCTATAGCACACACCGCTTGGACCTTGTAAGGCTCGGCCGTGCGCTTGCATTTGGCCGAGGTCCTAGCGCGCCCTCTCCGGCTAGCCACCGACACGCCCCTCAAGAATCGCCTACTCCTCCGGAGGTGCGCAGGATCGTTGTGGTCCCATCCGCATTTAGCACGCACCGCCGCGGTGCGCAAAGACCGGCGATCCACCGGCGCGCGCATCGAGCTGCGACGTTGCCGCAACACTCAGTAGCGTATCATTTAAGTTTAAACCGAGGTTTAGCGGTTAAGTGTTGGCGTATTTAGTAGTTACGCTTTCTTAAGGGCATACGGACTCGGATAGTTAAATTGCGGTTGCGCTTGTAGGAATGGGAAAACGATCCTCGAGTTTACGCGTTCGGTTGATTTTCGGTGAAGGTCGAGCGATGGTTGACCGGTCAAACCTGACCTCGGCCCCACCGCCATTCGCTAGGGTCGCGAGAGTGAGTAGCAAAAGGTTAGCTCTTTTAGAGTGCGCACTATGCACCGGACCCGCATGTCATTGACCGTGGCTAGCGCATCGCCTCGTGAGAAAAGTAGTAGTTCTTTAGTAATTTCGAAATCTGTTTATTTATAAACCAAAAATGGTATTAAGTTCTAAATTGCGTATCTAATTCATTTCAACTCCAAATTGAATGAAACCACTTCTGGAAATTTACATTCTTAATGGACTTCCTATCAAAATTAGTTTCATACATGTCTCTGTAGCAGAGGACTTTAATTGGAAATTTATTCATTAAAATCATTATCTCTACAATAGGAAAATGGATCAAATCTTTAAAAATACATAAGTAAATATTGGAAACTCCAAAAACAGTGAGACCACTTTTGATAATTTTCATTTTCAGTGAACTTAATTCTAAAAATGGTCTCCACATTACCTCTGTCACATAAACTATATTTGGGAGGATATAATCTTTAACTCTATTATTGTTATACTATAAAAGGCTGATAACTTTGAAAATACATAACTAAATCATAAAACTCCAAAAAGGACAAACTCAACTGTTTTTAACTTATAATAATATTGCCTATTTATCTATGTAATTCATGTACTATTATCGTTTTCTACAAAATTTCACTTCATAATTAAATTACATAATGACTACTTATTGGAATCAAATTCAAACCATTATAACTTTCATATACTAAATCAAAATGAAATAATTCTTTCACCAAAAATCATTTAAAATCATGATCTAACTACTGTAGAAAAATCATGCATTTTTGAGCATTTTGTTTTTGAGTTGTTTTCTCAGATTTATTGGATGTTATAATTATATAGATCCCAGCATATTGATATCGACACTTACGCTCACCGAGAGCGAGCAGCTATCGTGACCAGCAAGGCAAGCATCATTTGAACTTTCTTTTGCATCATATTTGATCCCGCTTTGGTTAAGTTAGTGCAATGATAATTGCTTGCATGCTATTTTGATTATGTCAATATTTT
Organism: Ampelocalamus luodianensis; assembly: GCA_036346255.1. Classification (NCBI taxonomy): domain Eukaryota; kingdom Viridiplantae; phylum Streptophyta; class Magnoliopsida; order Poales; family Poaceae; genus Ampelocalamus; species Ampelocalamus luodianensis. The sequence continues at coordinate 108,783 of CM070632.1, read as the reverse complement.
TGTGATGTGTAGTTTAGATATGTCCTATGCTTGAGGTTAATCTTGAATTATGCCAACTCCTATATGCTTAAGATAGGATGTGTGAATTATGGGTGATAGAATTGCTTAGCCATGCAAGTCTAGACACGGAGTTCGATCGTCGGAATAACCCGCGGTTTTGGGATACACACAACTCTTACTTTATGTTCTTACTTCAGCTCTTTGTAGCTGTTTTATGAGTAAAATTTTGTCATTTTTAAATGAGATTTGGTCCGGACAAGTGTTGGATAGTGATGGTGCTTTGTGCACGAGCATTAGGTAAGTGGAAGGACTTGTCCGACAATTGAGGACCGAACTTTGGGTACCATCGCTCAAGCAACACTCGTCGCCACACGCGGGTTGGGAGCCGTATGGTTAAGTAGGGGGAGGGTTTTATTGTGTTAAGTCCTTGGTGGTGTAAGGGGCATAGCGACCGTGAAATCCTATGTTCTTTGAGGAGCCGATGTAATCCTTTATAGTGTGCAAGGAGCACCAATTCTTTTGTTTTGATTGCATCAGATTTCCAATATAACTTGTGAGCCCCCTAGCAAGTGCTATCGGACGCTTGTACTAGGCAAGGAACCATCTCACAAGGGGGACTTAGCTCAATAGGGCTTTCTTCTTGAAAATGATCAGATCTTGATTTACCCACGGATACCATAGGAAGTGTGCTATTTGAGGCCTCTCGAGGCTTACGGGCTAATCATGTCGTGTGGGTAAAGTAGTACACCCCGCAGGTATTAATCTATTCGAATAGCCGTGTCACTGCTATGAACGCACCGCTTGAAATTTGTGGTCGCTTATTGTTAGACTTTTAATTAAAATTGTGGTTGAACTTGGTATTCGCCATGGACGGGATGTTCATGTGTTTAGTACTTCAAAGTGGTGCGCCACTTTGGTCTTTGTATGATTCAATTGTTTATTATCAAATGCTTTACTACATGTTTTACTTCTACTTCAAATCTGATTTTAAATGGGCACATGAAAAACTAGTATGTGTAGGATGTTAATTGTTGCGTCTTTTTGCAAAACTAAACCAATATGAGCCATCCTTTGAATGACCCTTATGCATAACTATTTTTATTTGTGTAAGACTTGCAGTACACTTGCACTCAACCGATGTTTGTGGCCTTTTCAGTGAGGAAGATTATGAGTATGACGATCTCGCTAGTGTTGATTTGGGTGACACTAATGAGTAGTGTGTTACCATTTAACCCCGATCGGTTGTCGATGGGTGATGGGCATACCATCGCTGGTCTTTGCTTTATCTATTTACTCGCTACTTGGTACTTTACTTGAATTTGGTCGGTCGTATGTAATAAATCAGAAACTTCACTACTATGCGGTATGTCTTTTTATCTCTTGTTGTATGCGTTGTATGGATGTAACCAACGTTGGATGAGGGTATGAGTATATTGGTCGTTGATCTTGGGAGCCAATATATGTCATACTCAATGTTAATGGATCCCCATTTAACTCACTAAGTGTAGTGCTTGAATCGAAGAGAATCGACAATCATGTAGCGTTCACAAAGGAGCAGCGGCATGATCGTTGAGGTCTCTAGTTTTCGCTAAGCCTCTCACTTGGATGGAGTTAAATTGAATTATGTCCGAGACCAGTGATTATGTCCCTAAGACCTTGTTTAATCTCGGTCTTAAGGAGATAATTACCGGGTCTCAGAAGAACCCTGGATTAACATCCCGCATCTTCTGTGCATAATCAACTAGTCCCATGATCGATGGCTAGCTCACACAATGAAACAAATGTGATAACACAACCATAAACGTTAAAATTTATTAAATAACAACATAGTTGATTACAAGATAGCCTTACAGGCAACATTAAATAAACACGGCGGAAGACGATGAAGAAGTAGTAGGGTCCAACAATCACGCCACAGCAATCGATCGTAGCGCCTAGTCGCCACGATCCACACCAGAGTGAAGTCCTTCTTCTCTAAATTTTATTTGCATAAAGCAAGATGAGCACAACTTCGTGCTCGCAAGTTACACCCACAAATAAATGTAATGACATGCATATATGGATGTAACAAAGGATAGCTTATAGGGTTAATTTGCATAAATCAAGATTTGACATTAAATACCATACTAAGTTCAAAGGCTCAAGTGTTATAAAATCTAAAATTGAACTTGAATTGATAACGATGGTGCAGGCACCAACCTAACACCAATATAAACATGGGCACCAACCCGGGGCTTCAACCCAATTTTTCTCATGGACACCCATCCATGTCAAAACTGTTTTACAAAAACATTTCAAAACCAAAATCTAACTCTGAGTGGCTTTGCCAAGATGTCCATGACCGTGGACACGGCTATTCGAATAGTTTAACACTCGCAGAGGTTGTACAACTTTACCCACACGACATGAATTCTCTAGTTGTCCGCATCCGCCGATACCACCGCCACTACCTTAGGTAAGCGCCTAGAGCACGTGTCAAGGCCTTTACAATGCGCTATCCCACCATAGTCCTCCCTCGCTAAGGTTTCACCCCCTTTGGTCTACCCGTCCGCAGGGTTCAGGCCCCCTCTTGCGCCAGGTGGGACTAACAAAAGTCATGAAAGACCACCACTACAACAGTAGGGACGACCATGATGGAACTTTGCAAATTAATCACCGTGTCCCGCCCATACAGACATGTGGTAGTACGATGTGGCTTAGCAAGATGCGCTCAAGACCGGTCCTTAATCGACTGGCGACAACCAATAGAACTCGGGCCTCAACCTACCCGGTTGAGCCCGTACATAAACCCTGCACCCACCGGACAACTATTTCGCCAAGTCCAAACCATCATTTTATTTTAGTTTTCAAGCATTTGTAAAACTCCCATGACACACCAATGCCAAGGGTACAATTTAAACAACATTTGACTTTTGGTGAAATTCCCCAAATGAAACATAAGTGATCTATAAGCATGGCTAAGCACAATATTTTTCAAATGATCCTAGTCCATACTATTGTATCAACTAGGTTTTTATCTAGGGTGACAATATGCTTGCTTCAATTACCCAAATTGGCCATACAAAGGATTTTAGGCATAACTATAATTTCAAAAACAAGGATTTAAATTACTGAATATAAGTAAGCATGCAGTAATAATTTGAAACAGAACTTAAATAATTTTAAATAATAGGTGCAAGTATGATCAAGAATGTAACTTGCCTCGCTTGAGGTGAACAGATCAACTGATACTGAGGTGATGTCGTTTTCCTCAACAGGTCACCTAGTACTCACAAGCACTTTCTCCAGGTAGTCTATGTGCACAAGCACGATGATCACACAGTCAAAATCAATCCTCTTATGTGCTCTTCAACGGCGTCGAAAACTGACTCTCCGAAGTCGTCGAAATCTATTCGCGAAATAAGCCAAATTCAAATAAAATTCAAATTACAATTCAAATGAACTCCAAATTCCAAAATTTTGGTTTAGTTAGCTAGATCTTGAATTTAGATAAATTTAGAAATTTGAATGGGCTCAATCGGAGTTTGATGCAAAAGATATGAGCTTTTGAAGTTTGAAATCACATGAAATGATAGTTTAGGTTTAATGGGATTTGTGGTCAAATGAGCTCAAAATGAAATAATTTTGATGTGGTTGGTTAGATAATGATTTTATATAAATTTTGCAATTTGAAACACCCAATTTGGAGTTGGGATTCAAAAGATATGAATTTTGAAGCTTGAATCCTTTTAAAACCTAATTTGATTTTATTAGATTTTCGATTTATTTTCCTAAAGGAAAACCATTTATTGCGCAAGGTCGACGCCGCGAGTGTTTTCTACGAAAAGAATTAAAAGAACCGAGCGACAAGCTGGGACCCACTTGGCGAGGCTCGGTGCACATGGACCAAGTCCACGGTGGAGATGGACTCGGGTTGGGGATGAGGTGGCGGCGCGCGCATGTGGCGCCACGAGGTCGCCACGCCGAGAGGGAGGTGCGGTGGCGCATCGCGTGGCGATGGTGGCACCCACGCGGCGTGCCACGTCACCTAACCACGGCTCGGCCAAGAAGGAGCTCGCGGCCACGTGTCGCGACGAGCTCCGCGAGGTGCTCAACGGAGAGGAGGTGATGGGGTTAAGGTGCGTGTGGTTTGGTCACCGAGGGCACCCGCGATTGCCGGCCAGCGGAGTTTGGCGCGCGCAAACTCGGTCACGGTGGCGGGCGACCGTGGTCTTGGCCGGGAAAGGTGCGCACCGGGAGCCCTGGGACGGCGATGCCGCAGAAGATAGCGTGAGGACGCCAAGGCGGACGGCGGCGTAAATGGCGGCGTGAGCGCTTCGGCCGCGATGACAAGAATTTGAATTCGCGACGGAGGAAGAGAGAGTGGATGCGGGGGAGGTTATGGGGAAAGGGGCTCCTGGGCTCCATTTTATAGGTTCTGGAGCGGCACGGAGGAAGAGATCGTGGCGCGCGGGATGGCGGCGGCGCATGGGGCGGCGCGGGCGGATCTGAGAAACCGCGCCAGGGAAGGGAAGAGGGTGGGTCGTGGCGGTTGAGCACGCCGGGCGTCGGCGCACGCTCGTGTGAGGAGAGGCGGAAAGGCGGCGGCGACGGCTCGATGGCCAGCGAAATGGCGGCGTTGCGCAGGTGCTTTAGAGAAGAAGGGGAGGAGGAAGAAAGAAGAAGCGCGGGCCACCAAGCGTGTGGCGGCCGATCGGGGGGTGGGGCGGAGAGTGAGAGAGAGAGAAGAGCGCGCAGGCGGGCCGAGTGGGCCTGGGCACGGGGGGAAGAAGAATGGCCGGAGGTTTCGCCCAAAACCAATTTCTGATTTTAAAATGATTTGCGAATTTAGATATTCCCTGATTAAATAAAAAGGGCCCTAGAAAATAGAAAATAAAATCCAAAAATTATGGAAAAATTCACGAAATTTCCATACTTATTTTGGACTTAATAAAATTATTTCCAACTTTATATTGGCTTTTAATTTTGCAAATAAATTGTTTTGGCTATAAAATATTTAAGAAAAAGCTTTTAAAACTCGAAAATCTTAGAAATTAAGTAAATTTTTACTTTTCAATTTAAATCCAATAAAACTTCAAGAACTTCAAATAAATTTTAAATTTAATTTTTAAAACTTCAGAAATTCAAATAAAGCAATGAAACTCTATCAAATTTTAGGAAATTCAATAAAATAATTATTTTATTTTATTTTTATTTTGGTAACATAACCTTGGGATATTGTAGGTCCCTACACCGTTGGTATCGAGCCATACCGATCAGTAGGTTAGAGGTAGCATCGTATTAGAGTTAGTAAGCCTCCGAGTCAAAATATTTTGAAATTATCAAATTACTTTGAAATTTTAAGTTAAGAATATCTTTTATTCCTTATCCATCTTAGTATCTTTTCTCTCCGATCCTGCTTTGGTTTATGAAACTAACTTACCTTGCCTTCTTGCCTTTAGATGAACCCTCGCACCTTGTCCGGAAACTCAAGTCAAGGAGTGGATGGATACCCTACGTTGCTACGAGACATGATGTGGAGGGCGAACTTCACATATCAGCCCACTTATTCCATCTAACGCCGTGATCGAGGACCGAGAATGGAGGAATTTATGGCGTTGATAGATATCGTTGCTAGACAAGTTATCGGGAGCATACCTTACGCTTCCAGCGCATGGCACTTCGAGGCCATGGCGCACAAGAGGTGGCTTTGGTGGCCATGAGTCGTCTTCGCTACGACTGACAGAGTTAGCCCATTTCATATGATCACTTTTCCGATGATGCGCGCACGCCGCTAGGGATGTGAACTCGCTTGCTAGAATTCGCTTCGGTGAAGACCCTCGTGTCCGACAACCGGCAAGACCGTGCACACCATGGATCGATGCACCGCCGCACTATACATGAGTTGTGGAGACGCGACGCTGCCTCATTGAAGCTCAGAGCACTTAAGGCTCATGCATGACATGAGGCTCGTTCATCCCAATGTGCTATATGGCACTAATATGATCTCCCTTATCTTTCTGCGCCACGGATTGTCGCTACCCGTGGTAGAAGGTCATATGAACGCCATAGGATCACCCTATGCCTTTCCTAATCTAGGGGACCCGATGATACCGGATCCCCGGGCACATCTTCTCGACGCAATTTCCGTGAACTTTGACCGAATAATATCTAGGTCATTAGGGTGGGGAGCTCTATGTTTGAGCTTGTATCCTTAGGTTTATGTAATAGGGTAGTAGACGCCGAATCGTTATGTTTTATTTGCAAACACTACTATTTCGCTTGTAATCTTAAGCTCGCAGCGCTATGTACTGAGTGTATCGATTTGGTTTATGTTGCTTAATGTTTGGTGTTCTATTCGATGTTACAATTTTCTTGCTTTTGATATTGATTGTGCGTATGGCCAAGTAATGACTTTTGTCTTATTTACTAACCATCTTTGTCCAATACAGATGACAGGACCGATTACGCGATCAGGAGCCTGCGCGCGAGGCTCCCCATCCCCATCTAGGGCACCACGCCTAGCACCTCCGAGCGATTTCTACGATCGGACGATCATCCCAGCACTGCGTCTCGAGCATGGCGAGCCCTCTCACCGCCGTCCCAAGCAGGGTGGACCGCCGAGGAGGTGCTCCTCCGCCGCCATCCATGGTCGAAGTTTATGATGATGATTGAGCGCAACCGATGGACCGCACCGATGCTTGAGGCGATCGACGCAACACCGCCCAGCCTCCTGTTCCGACAGAGGGCTGCCCGCACCGAGCATCCGGAGGTCTCGGCGAAGTTCCAGCGGACCAACCTCCGACGCTTGCGGGCGGCAAGGACTCGATGAGGCGTAAGACCGGCCGACAACATTGAGAAGAAGCCGACATTGCGCAGTTGTATCGAGTTGAGAGAGTCTTGTTTGCCGCCTATCGGCTGGCGAGTGCGCGAGCGCAGCGTGGGATAGTTATTCCGCCATGCAGCCCGCTGGTCACGCCCGACTTGGGACGAATTCAGGACGCGCCCGAGGCCCATATACAGAGGGAGTGCCGCTTATCAAGCGGCAGCAGCCTCTTGCCTTGAGACAGGCGGAGGGCGACACGAGTACCGCATGATTTCAACTACTTGGCCAGTATGCTCTCGGACGATGTCTCGACAAACGCTTGTCGCCGACAGTGTTCTTCCATGGACTGTCAGAGGAGTTGCGCTTGTTTTAGCCGCACATGATTTCGTGAGTTTCGGCGATCCGTCAACAAGGCGATAGTGGTGGAGCATGAGAGCATGACAGTGGATGAGTCGAGGAAGAGAGGGGCAGGTTGGATTAATATGTATTTCACTAACATGCATTATCAAATTCAAATCATTTCATAATATATTGTACTTGGAAAATCTAATTTGAGGTGAACATACACATCAAAATTCGATTTCACTTCAAATCATAATAAAAGTTGTGATCATCATCTGGAACAAATTTATTCAAATACTAAATTAATTATCATGAATTAATATAACTTTTCCAAAATTTTTGGGAACAGCTTTGAACATAATTAAAATTCAAACAACCTTCATAGACAAACAACATGTTTGAATTTAAATATCACAAATTATATTATGAACAGTAGAGTTTCATAATTTTTATGGGAACTATATCTCCCAGAACCCCACAAATTATTTCATGATTTTTGGAAATTTATTTCTAATTATAAACCCCGTCAAAGTTGCTGAGACGGTTTCTAAATCTCACAAACTTGAAAAACCTAAACTCAAATCTTTGTTCCTCCGACCGAGCCCGGCCGCGGTCGAGCCCAATCAACTAAACGCACCTCACGTGAGCCGTCCGATGGGAACTCGTGGTGAGATTGCGTACCCTTCGCCAAGCGCCACTTAACCTCTTTAAACCTCAACCTTCCGACGAGATCTAGCGCCGCTATTGGACCACGTCCTCCTCCTACGCTGAACGGAGGCGCGACCGGTGGCCCGAGCCGCCGCCGTCGTTTCCTCCCGTCGCGTCTGCTCGAACACCAGGTGCCACGCGCGGCGCCGCTCTGCTCCCCGCCCGTGCAGCTCAGTTAGTGCCGTGTGTTGCGCCGCATGCAACCACTCCCGGAGCTCCTCCGCCACGCGCCTCCATCTCCGTCTTCTTCCGTGCGCCTCCTTTCCCTCATCTTTCCTCTGGTCCGAGGAAAGAGAGGCTTGTGCTTGCTCTCTGCGCGGTGAGTTCCCTCGCATGGTTTCGCCACTTCCTTGATCTATGCCTCTCCATTTTAGCTCATTTGAGCTTATGTCCTTGCTTGTAGGATCCGGCGAAACTAAGCTCTGCCGCCCTCCCGAGCGCACACCCGAGAGCTCACCTTGCCATCCTCGGATCCGGGAGGTATTTTCTCTTTTTCATCGCGTCATGAGGTGCATTAGGGTACCTTAAGTGTTTCCTCAATCAATTTCTTGTGCCTTCCCACGTGGAGTGCAGATTGTGAAGTTCCCTTTCTACTGTCTGCAGTACCTTCTTCTCGATTCGGTGGTAAGCCATTGCCCAATCACTTGCGCCCATATGCCCCTCCGATGTCCTTAAGCTAACCCGAGCCTTCCTTGTGCTCCCTTGCTTAGAGTCCCTCTTCTGCGTGGAGCGTGTGCCGCATCACCCTCCTCGAGTTCGGCCGACCTCGGCTACTCCAACCTTCCCGAGCACCCATCTTCGCTCGGTAACTCCTCCATAGTCCCTAGGACCTATAGCACACACCCGCTTGGACCTTGTAAGGCTCGGTCGTGCGTTTGCATTTTGCCGAGGTCCTAGCGCCCCTCTCCGCCAGCCACCGACACGATCCCCTCGGCAATCGCCTACTCCTCACGGAGGTGCGCAGATCTGTTGTGGTCCCATCCCAAGCGCCATAATGCACGCACGCGCCGCGCAAAGCACGGCGATCCACCGGCGGCGCCTCGAGCGGCGACGTTGTCGCAACATCTGCTAGCGAGATCATTTAAGTTTAAAGCGAGGTTTAGCGGTTAAGTGTTGGCGTATTTAGTAGTTCACGTTTTCTTAAGGGCATACGGACTCGGATAGTTAAATTGCGAAGTTGCGCTTGTAGGAATGGGAAGCGTATCCTCGAGTTTACGCGTTCGGTTGATTTTCGGTGAAGGTCGAGCGATGGTTGACCGGTCAAACCTTGACCGGTCCCCACCATTCGCTAGGTGTCGGTGGGTGAGTAGCAAAGGGTTAGCTCTTTTAGAGTGCGCACTATGCACCGGACCCGCATGTCATTGACCGTGGCTAGCGCGCGTCTCGGTGAGAAAAGTAGTAGTTCTTTTAGTAATTTCGAAATCTGTTTATTTATAAACCAAAAATGGTATTAAGTTCTAAATTGCGTATCTAATTCATTTCAACTCCAAATTGAATGAAACCACTTCTGGAAATTTACATTCTTAATGGACTTCCTATCAAAATTAGTTTCATACATGTCTCTGTAGCAGAGGACTTTAATTGGAAATTTATTCATTAAAATCATTATCTCTACAATAGGAAAATGGACTGAAATCTTTAAAAATACATAAGTAAATATTGGAAACTCCAAAAGCAGTGAGACCACTTTTGATAATTTTCATTTTCAGTGAACTTAATTCTAAAATGGTCTCCACATTACCTCTGTCACATAAACTATATTTGGGAGGATATAATCTTTAACTCTATTATTGTTATACTATAAAAGGCTGATAACTTTGAAAATACATAACTAAATCATAAAACTCCAAAAAGGACAAACTCAACTGTTTTTAACTTATAATAATATTGCCTATTTATCTATGTAATTCATGTACTGCCTATCGTTCTACAAAATTTCACTTCATAATTAAATTACATAATGACTGGCTTATTGGAATCAAATTCAAACCATTATAACTTTCATATACTAAATCAAAATGAAATAATTCTTTCACCAAAAATCATTTAAAATCATGATCTAACTACTGTAGAAAAATCATGCATTTTGAGCATTTTGTTTTTGAGTTGTTTTCTCGGATTTATTGGATGTTATAATTATATAGATCCGAGCATATTGATATCGACACTTACGCTCACGAGAGGCGAGCAGCTATCGTGACCCGAGCAAGGCAAGCATCATTTGAACTTTCTTTTGCATCATATTTGATCCCGCTTTTGGTTAAGTTAGTGCAATGATAATTGCTTGCATGCTATTTTGATTATGTCAATATTTTTGTGATGTGTAGTTTAGATATGTCCTATGCTTGAGGTTAATCTTGAATTATGCCAACTCCTATATGCTTAAGATAGGATGTGTGAATTATGGGTGATAGAATTGCTTAGCCATGCAAGTCTAGACACGGTAGTTCGATCGTCGGGAATAACCCGGCGGTTTTGGGATACACACAACTCTTACTTTATGTTCTTACTTCAGCTCTTTGTAGCTGTTTTATGAGTAAAATTTTGTCATTTTTAAATGAGATTTGGTCCGGACAAGTGTTGGATAGTGATGGTGCTTTGTGCACGAGCATTAGGTAAGTGGAAGGACTTGTCTGGACAATTGAGGACCGAACTTTGGGTACCTCTTCGCTCAAGCAACACTCGTCTTTGCCACACGCGGGTTGGGAGCCGTATGGTTAAGTAGGGGAGGTTTTATTGTGTTAAGTCCTTGGTGGTGTAAGGGGCATAGCGACCGTGAAATCCTATGTTCTTTGAGGAGCCGATGTAATCCTTTATAGTGTGCAAGGGAGCACCAATTCTTTTGTTTTGATTGCATCAGTATTTCCAATATAACTTGTGAGCCCCCTAGCAAGTGCTATCGGACGCTTGTACTAGGCAAGGAACCATCTCACAAGGGGGACTTAGCTCAATAGGGCTTTCTTCTTTGAAAATGATCAGATCTTGATTTACAGCAGGTATACCATAGGAAGTGTGCTATTTGGAGGCCTCTGGAGGCTTACGGGCTAATCATGTCGTGTGGGTAAGTAGTACACCCCTGCAGGTATTAATCTATTCGAATAGCCGTGTCCACGATTATGAGCGACCGCTTGAAATTTGTGGTCGCTTATTGTTAGACTTTTAATTAAAATTGTGGTTGAACTTGGTATTCGTCATGGACGGGATGTTCATGTGTTTAGTACTTCAAAGTGGGCTGCCACTTTGGTCTTTGTATGATTCAATTGTTTATTCTCGAAATGCTTTACTACATGTTTTACTTCTACTTCAAATCTGATTTTAAATGGGCACATGAAAAACTAGTATGTGTAGGATGTTAATTGTTGCGTCTTTTTGCAAAACTAAACCAATATGAGCCATCCTTTGAATGACCCTTATGCATAACTATTTTTATTTGTGTAAGACTTGCAGTACACTTGCACTCACCGATGTTTCTTTGGCCTTTTCAGTGAGGAAGATTATGAGTATGACGATCTCGCTAGTGTTGATTTGGGTGACACTAATGAGTAGTGTGCTACCATTTAACCCCGATCGGTTCTTAGATGGGTGATGGGCATACCACTCGCTGGTCTTTGCTTTATCTATTTACTTCATTGCTACTTGGTACTTTACTTGAATTTGGTCGGTCGGCCGTATGTAATAAACTGTAAACTTCACTACTATGCAGTATGTCTTTTTATCTCTTGTTGTATGCGTTGTATGGATGTAACCAACGTTGGATGAGGGTATGAGTATATTGGTCGTTGATCTTGGGAGCCAATATATGTCATACTCAATGTTAATGGATCCCCATTTAACTCACTAAGTGTAGTGCTTCGAATCGGAAGAGAATCGACAATCATGTAGCGTTCACAAAGGAGCAGCGCGCATGATCGTTGAGGCTCTAGTTTTCGGCTAAGCCTCTCACTTGGATGGAGTTAAATTGGAATTCATGTCCGGAGACCCGTGATTATGTCCCTAAGACCTTGTTTAATCTCGGTCTTAAGGAGATAATTACCGGGGTCCTGTAAGAACCCGGGATTAACATCCCAGATCTTCTGTGCATAACTGAACTAGTCCCATGATCAGTGGCTAGCTCACACAGTAAACAAATGTGATAACACAACCATAAACGTTAAAATTTATTAAATAACAACATAGTTGATTACAAGATAGCCTTACAGGGCAACATTAAATAAACACAGCGGAAGACGATGAAGAAGTAGTAGGGTCCAGCAATCGCCACGTGCAATCATTAGGTAGCGGCCTAGTCGTCACGATCCACACCAGAGTGAAGTCCTTCTTCTCTGAAATTTTATTTGCATAAAGCAAGATGAGCACAACTTCCGTGCTCAAAGTTACACCCACAAATAACGAGAATGACATGCATATATGGATGTAACAAAGGATAGCTTATAGGGTTAATTTGCATAAATCAACATTTGACATTAAATACCATACTAAGTTCAAAGGCTCAAGTGTTATAAAATCTAAAATTGAACTTGAATTGATAACGATGGTGCGAGCACCAACCTAACACCAATATAAACATGGGCACCAACCCGGGCTTCAACCCAATTTTTCTCATGGACACCCATCCATGTCAAAAGCTTTTACAAAACATTTCAAAACCAAAATCTAACTCGAGTGGCTTTGCCAAGATGTCCATGACCGTGGACACGGCTATTCGAATAGTTTAACACTCGCGAGAGGTTGTACAACTTTACCCACACGACATGAATTCTCTGGTTATCCGCATCCGTCGATACCACCGCTCACTACCTTAGGTAAGCGCCTAGAGCACGTGTCAAGGCCTTTACAATGCGCTATCCCACCATAGTCCTCCTCGCTAAGGTTTCACCCCTTGGTCTACCGTCCAGTGAGGTTCGAGCCCCTCTTGCGCCAAAGGGACTAACAAAAGTCATGAAAGACCACCACTACAACAAAAGAGGGCGACCATGATGGAACTTTGCAAGTTAATCGGCCAGTCCTGCCCATACAGACATGTGGTAGTCTGATGTGGCTTAGCAAGATGCGGCTCGAAGACCGGTCCTTAATCGACACAGGCGACAACCAATAGAACCACGGCCTCAACCTGCCGGTTGAGCCCGTACATAAACTCTGCACTCCACTGACAACTATTTCGCCAAGTCCAAACCATCATTTTATTTTAGTTTTCAAGCATTTGTAAAACTCCCATGACACACCAATGCCAAGGTACAATTTAAACAACATTTGACTTTTGGCCAAATTCCAAATGAAACATAAGTGATCTATAAGCATGGCTAAGCACAATATTTTCAAATGATCCTAGTCCATACTATTGTATCAACTAGGTTTTTATCTAGGGTGACAATATGCTTGCTTCAATTACCCAAATTGGCCATACAAAGGATTTTAGGCATAACTATAATTTCAAAAACAAGGATTTAAATTACTGAATATAAGTAAGCATGCAGTAATAATTTGAAACAGAACTTAAATAATTTTAAATAATAGGTGCAAGTATGATCAAGAATGTAACTTGCCTCGCTTGAGGTGAACAGATCAACTGATACTGAGGTGATGTCGTTTTCCTCAACAGGTCACCTAGTACTCACAAGCACTTTCTCCAGGTAGTCTATGTGCACAAGCACGATGATCACACAGTCAAAATCAATCCTCTTATGTGCTCTTCAACTAAGCGTGAAAATCGACTCTCAAAGTCGTCGAAATCTATTCGCGAAATAAGCCAAATTCAAATAAAATTCAAATTACAATTCAAATGAACTCCAAATTCCAAAATTTTGGTTTAGTTAGCTAGATCTTGAATTTAGATAAATTTAGAAATTTGAATGGGCTCAATCGGAGTTTGGATGCAAAAGATATGAGCTTTTGAAGTTTGAAATCACATGAAATGATAGGTTTAGGGTTTAATGGGATTTGTGGTCAAATGAGCTCAAAATGAAATAATTTTGATGTGGTTGGTTAGATAATGATTTTATATAAATTTTGCAATTTGAAACACCCAATTTGGAGTTGGGATTCAAAAGATATGAATTTTTGAAGCTTGAATCCTTTTAAAACCTAATTTACGATTTTATTAGATTTTTCGATTTATTTTCCTAAAGGAAAACCATTTATTGCGCAAGGTGGCGTCGTCGAGTGTTTTCACTAAAAGAATTAAAAGAAATCGCGACAAGCTGGGACCCACTTGGCGAGGCTCGGTGCACATGGACCAAGTCCACGGTGGAGATGGACTCGGGTTGGGGATGAGGTGGCGGCGCGCGCATGTGGCGCCACGTGGTCGCCACGCCGAGAGGTGAGTGCGGTGGCGCAGCGTGGCCATGGTGGCACCCACGTGGCGGTGCCACGTCACCTAACCACTCACGGCTCGGCGGTGAGCTCGCCGGCGCTACGTCTTGCGACGAGCTCGTGAGGTGCTCAGCGGAGAGGAGGTGATGGGGTTAAGGTGCGTGTGGTTTGGTCACCGAGGGCACCCGCGATTGCCGCGAGGAGTTTGCGGCGCGAAACTTCGGTCCGCAGTGGCAGGCGACTCGGTGGTCTTGAGCGGGAAAGGTGCGCACCGGAGCCCTGGGACGGCGATGCCGGCGATGGCGGCGGTGAGGACGCGGTGGCGGGCAGGCGTAAATGGCGTGGGCGCTTTGGCCGTCGTGACAAGAATTTGAATCGGCGAGACGGAGGAAGAGAGGAGTGGATGCCGGAGAGGTTGCGGGGAAAGGGGCTCTGGGGCTCCATTTTATAGGTTCGAGCGGCACGGAGGAAGAGATCGTCTTGGCGGGGATGGCGGCCGTTGAAGCGCGCGGATCGGAGAAACGCGAGGGAAGGGAAGAGGTGGGGTCGTGGCGGTTGAGCACGCCGATTCGCGTCTGCGTTCGTGTGAGGAGAGGGCGGAAAAAGCGGCGGTTGACGGCTTCGATCGCGGCGAAATGCGGCGTTGCGCGGGTGAAGCGGAGAAGAAGGAGGAGGAAGAAAGGGCAGCGGGCCACTGGCGGCGTGTGGCGGAAGGGTCGGGTGGGGCGGGAGTGAGAGAGAGAGAGAAGAGCGGCGCAGGCGGGCCGAGTGGGCTGGGGCACGCGGGAAGAAGAATGGCGGAGGTTTCGACCAAAACCAATTTCCTGATTTTAAAATGATTTGCGAATTTAGATATTCTGATTAAATAAAAAGGGCCTAGAAAATAGAAAATAAAATCCAAAAATTATGGAAAAATTCACAGAAATTTCCATACTTATTTTGGACTTAATAAAATTATTTCCAACTTTATATTGGCTTTTAATTTTGCAAATAAATTGTTTTGGCTATAAAATATTTAAGAAAAAGCTTTTAAAAACTCAGAAAATCTTAGAAATTAAGTAAATTTTTACTTTTCAATTTAAATCCAATAAAACTTCAAGAACTTCAAATAAATTTTAAATTTAATTTTTAAAACTTCAGAAATTCAAATAAAGCAATGAAACTCTATCAAATTTTAGGAAATTCAATAAAATAATTATTTTATTTTATTTTTATTTTGGTAACATAACCTTGGGATATTGTAGGTCCCCACACCGTTGGTATCAGAGCCATACTGACTGTAGGTTAGAGGTAGCACTGGTATTAGAGTTAGTAAGCCTTCTGGAGTCAAAATATTTTGAAATTATCAAATTACTTTCAGAAATTTTAAGTTAAGAATATCTTTTATTCCTTATCCATCTTAGTATCTTTTCTCTCCTGATCCTGTTTTGGTTTATGAAACTAACTTACCTTGCCTTCTTGCCTTTAGATGAACCCTCGCACCTTGTCAGGAAACTCAAGTGAAGGAGTGGATGGATACCGGCGTTGCTACGAGACATGATGTGGAGGGCGAACTTCACATATCACCCACTTATTCCATCTAACGCCGTGATCGAGGACCAGGAATGGAGGAATTTATGGCGTGATAGATATCGTTGCTAGACAAGTTCTTCGGGAGCATACCTTACGCTTCCAGCGCATGGCACTTCGAGGCCATGGCGTTACAAGAGGTGGCTTTGGTGGCCATGAGTCGTCTTCGCTGCGACTGATTGAGTTAGCCCACCCCCATATGATCACTTTCGATGCGGCGCGCCGCTAGGGATGTGAACTCGCTTGCTAGAATTCGCCCGGTGAAGACCCTCCGTGTCCGACAAGCGGCAAGGCCGTGCACACCATGGATCGGATGCACCGCCGCACTATACATGAGTTGTGGAGACGCGACGGCGTCTCATTGAGCTTCGAGCACTTAAGGCTCATGCATGACATGAGGCTCGTTCATCCCAGTGTGCTATATGGCACTAATATGATCTCCCTTATCTTTCTGCGCGCCGATTGTCGCCTACCCGGTAGAAAGGTCATATGAACGCCATAGGATCACCCTTGCGTCTTCCTAATCTAGGGGACCCGATGATCTTTGATCCCCGGGCACATCTTACGGGCGAATTTCCGGTGAACTTTGACCGAATAATATCTAGGTCAGTTAGAGGCGAGGAGCTCTATGTTTGAGCTTGTATCCTTAGGTTTATGTAATAGGGTAGTAGGCGCCGAATCGTTATGTTTTATTTGCAAACACTACTATTTGATTTGTAATCTTAAGCTGCGCTATGTATGTGAGTGTATCGATTTGGTTTATGTTGCTTAATGTTTGGTGTTCTATTCGATGTTACAATTTTCTTGCTTTTGATATTGATTGTGCGTGTATGGCCAAGTAATGACTTTTGTCTTATTTACTAACCATCTTTGTCCAATACGGATGACGGGACCGACTACGCGATCGGGAGCCTGCTGGCGGCGAGGCTCCCCATCCCCATCTAGGGCACCACGTCTAGCACCTCGGAGCGATTTCTACGATCGGGGCGATCATCCCAAAGACCGCTCCGAGCATGGCGAGCCTCGGCCGCCGTCGGCCGAGGTGGACCGCCTGAGAGGTGCTCCTCCGCCGCCATCCATGGTCGAGTTTATGATGATGATTGGCGCAACCGATGGACGGACCGGATGCTTGAGGCGATCGTGACGCAACACCGCTCCAGAGGCTCCGCCCGACAGGAGGGCTGCCGCCTGCACCGAGCATCCGGAGGTCTCGGCGAGTTCAATGGACCAACCCTCCGACGTTGCGAGCGGCAAGGACTCGATGGAGGCGAAGACCGCCGCACAACATTGAGAAGAAGCCGGACATGCGCGTTGTATCGGAGTTGAGAGAGTCTTGTTTGCGGCCTATCGGTTGGCGAGTGCGAGCGCGTGGTGGGATAGTTATTCGCCATGCGGCGCTGGTCACGTCCCGACTTGGGACGAATTCAGGGCGCGTTCGAGAGGCCCATATACGGAGGGAGTGCGCTTATCAGCGCCAGCAGCCCTGCCTTGAGGCAGGGCGGAGGGCGATCACGAGTACTGCATGATTTCAACTACTTGGCGGTATGCTCGGACGATGTCTCGACAAACGCTTGTCGCCGAACAGTGTTCTTCCATGGTATCGGAGGAGTTGCGGCTTGTTTTAGCGCACATGATTTCGGGAGTTTCAAGATCCGGTCAACAAGGCGATAGTGGTGGAGCATGAGAGCATGACAAAGGATGAGTCGAGGAAGAGGAGGAAGGCTTTGCGCACGGCGGTGGCGAGTGGCGGCTTTCCTGTGCCGCGCCGGAACCACCTCGTGCACCTCGTGCGGCTTCAAGACCATCGAGGTCTCCTGTGGTACCTCCACGACCTTCTCCACCAGCAGCTTCAGCGGACAATGAGGCCAGAGACCACGGTGGCGGGGCATAAAGCCCTACACATTTGTTTCCACTGTGGCGTCAAGGCCACTATGCTGCAGATGCCTCGCCAAGCGCCGAGGATGCCCTGGCGTACGACTGCTCCAAAGACCACCACCCGGCCCAAATGAGGCCACCGCCACCACCACGTGAGAGTAGCACCTACTCCACCCTAGCATGCACTTGGTCGCGTCAACCACGTCTCTCAGCCAGAGGAGGCGAAGACGCACTGACGTCGTGCTAGGTACACTACTTGTTAATTCATGTCCTGCATCGGTTTTATTTGATTACGGAGCATCTCATTTATTTATTAAAAACGAGTATGCTGAAATTAACCAATTCAAGATACATACACTACACCCACCTTATCATATTCGGTCCCTGTATCGGTTTTCTCGTAGATCAAGTCCTGCAGGCGTAAAAATTGAAATACAAAATGTTAACTTTTAAAGAAACTTAATAGTGATAAGTTACGTGGGCATTGATGTTATCTTAGGGATGGATTGGTTATCTAAGAATCGGGAAGATTGATTGTGCCAATGGTCTATCTCGGTGACTAGCGAGGATGGCATCAGTCGTCTTTGCACCTTTAGTGGGTAGTTCTCACCTATATGCTTTAGAGGCGAGCAAATTCTCTCACGCTAGAGGAGGTACCAATAGTGAGTGAGTATCTGATGTGTTCCTGAAGAACTTCGGGCATGCCCCCCACCGAGAGGTAGAGTTTGTCATTGAGCTTGCACCGTGCATCGCCCATCTCAAAAAGGCCGTATCGGATGCCGCCCAATGAGCTAGTGAATTGAAAGAACAACAGGAGTTGCAAGATAAGGGTTTCATCAGGCCTAGCTCCTCGCCTTGGGATGCCGGCTCTCTTTGTCAAGAAGAAAGACAAGAGTCTACTGATGTGTGTTGACTACGTCCGTTGAATGAGGTCACCATCAAGAACAAGTATCCGCTCCCGCGGATCGATGACCTATTTGACCCGACTTAGTGGAGCTGGGTGTTCTCCAAAATTGACTTGAGGTTAGGCTACCATCAGTTAAAGTTAGAACCGAGGACATTAGAAGACCGCTTCTCTACTGTTACGCTTGTATGCAGTACACGTCATGTCCTTTGGTTTGACCAATGCCTGACCTATTTCATGAACCTCATGAATTCGATGTTCATGGAATACTTGGATCGGTTTGTAGTGGTTTTCATTGATGATATCCTTATCTACTCTAAGTCCGATCTTGAGCACGAGCAACATTTGAGACTTGTGTTAGAAAAGCTTCGCCACCATCAATTTGTACACCAAATTCAAAATGTGAATTTTGGCTTCGAGAGTTAGTTTCTTGGGACATATCCTATCTAAAGGCGGTGTCATTGTTGATCCTAATGGAGTGCGAGATGTTCTTGAATGGAAGCAACCTAAGAGCGCCACCGACATTCGTAGTTTTCTTGGACTTGCGGGATACTACCGTAGGTTCATCAAGAATTTCTCAAAATCGCGAAACCTATGACCCAACTTCTAAAGAAAGAAAGGAAATTTGAGTGGGCAGAGAATGCGAGCAAAGCTTCCAAACCTTGAAAGGATGCTCCCATGAAGCTCCGTGCTTGTTCTCGCGGACATTCACAAGAGCTTTGATATCTCTCGTGATGCATCTCGCCATGGGCTCGGTTGTGTGCTTATGCAAGACGGCCGATGTGAGGACCGATTTATTTGGTTTGTAATGCTTAACCAACCACCGGTCCTAGCATCACAAATCAAATAAAGCGATCCTCGAGATATGTATACTTCCCGTAGCAATATACACACCCGTTACAAAATTAGACATCAACTCCATTCCACACATAGAGTCCAAACACCACACTTCCAAGCGGAAGATAAACAAATAGTAACAATAATACAGTATAATGGCCGACCGCCACAAGATACACAAATAACAACAAAAAGACAATGAAGCAAAAGTGCCATAAGATGGCTATAAACAAAGCCAATCGCGTGCCTTCAACCCACAAGGCATCCGACCGACCGCCAAGCCTAGTCGTCACCCACGAGCGGCAGCCTGACTCACGAAGTGAGGACCACGAGGCTCACCTTCTTCCTCGCAACAAAAACATTAAGCAAAGCACAGAGTACAAAGATTGTCTTTGTACCCGCAAGAGCGACGTGTGAACTAGCGCACTGTTCATATGCTACATGCGGGCTTGTTTAGTGGAAACCATATGTTTTATTTGCATAAAGCCAATTTTCATTTGCAATAAGGTAATACAGCTTTGAAGGCAAGTTTGCAATTCATTTTTAAGATTGAAATAACATAAGGATATTAATAACAATAGCGAAAGATAAACAACCTAGAAGTGACTATCCCAATAGTCACCCCAACAATAACACGAATCCGCATTCGCACCACCCATCAAGTTTTAATTTAAATGTTGTAGTCTAGTTCTTACTGGGCGATCCGAGCGTGTCCATAACCTAGGGCGAGGCTATTCGAATAGTTTTAACCCGCAGGGTGTACCAATGTACCCACACTTGGGCGCTTTAAGCCAAAGCACACTCCGAAGGTATGCAAGCCTGACTAAGTCCTACGAGACTGCTTTCCAATATTGTGTATCAACCTCGAGCAGCTCGTATGGGTAGAAACACCATACGCTTACATGGTAAAGCCGAAAAGACAACTACCCACTCGAGGATAAAGCTTTTGGACAACTACCATGCTCCCACCTCCATCCCTCTCCCCGCGACCTCCTGCGACCCGAGCCAATACACGCCAAAGTACTAGGTCAAGAGAGGTCCCATATACTCTAGTGTGGTTAGCACGCAAAATGCTCAAGATGCGATGGCGCAAGTAACTTTCGGTCCTTAATTGGCTCGGGCACCTTTCGGACACACCCAACGGATCACACGGTCTTACCATTGTGCCCAAGTCTAAACCATTTTGTTTTCATTTTTAGTTTTGCGGATAAACATAGCAGAAATGCTAAAACATAAAGTTATAGTAAATTTTGTGATCAAGGTTACTGACTAAAGTCGATAACCGCCTTCTCTGGAAATAGCTAAGCATGTCTAAGCAAGTTGACCGAATCTACTAAGTGACAAGAGATCATCCAAATGATCTCTAATCACGAAGAAATAACTTAGGCTCGGGTAGTAGAGATCCATATTTTGTCTACAGATATGCAACTACGATTTAACTAACCATTTTAACACAAATTAAGCGATGCATACATACAATTTGAAACAAAATATTAAACTTTAAAATACCGGATTAATCATGATCAAACTCTTGCACGGTTCTTTGTTGCTCAATATGGTGCGGAGGATCGTCCTCGGGGTTGCGCAAATATCGAATCCTAACGATTAACAAAGCAATGAATAAGAGCGAATAACACCGCAAAAACTCAAACATCTATACAAACACCAACATATACACCAAGGCTAGACTATCACAAAGAATGACAAATAATTGCTGAGAGACCCATCCACTCATTTGCTAGGTTAACCTCAAAATCAAACTTCTAACACGCTTTAAACTTTGGACAGGCTTTGATGGTGATTGTGTGCACATCTATTATTTAATCATCAAGTTAATAAATCAACAACAGCTAGGTTCTCTAACTCAACCATTACAAGCTGATATTACAGAACCTACAAAAGCTATTGACAATACTGACTAGTCAATTATCCAACTATGAGGTGCTAAACAAAATTCTAATTATGGTTGGCCTTAATAAAATTTCAGGTACTAACACACCTAAGCATTACACCAACATATAGGAAGGTTAACAATTACAGCATGCTATCACTACAAGACCTTACTACACTTTAAATGATGAGGAAAGACAATTACAGAGACAAACCACTAGATTCATTAACAGCTTCTTTAGATCACTTATGCCAACAAGGGTTTAAAAAAATCCAGAATCACGAACTGACATAATTCCATACCAAACACTATTTCCTAAGGAACTCATCAAGGCCTAAATAGCAAGCATGAAACCAATTTTCAGATTACTGACAACAGAAAACGACAACAGGGAAATATACAGAGAACTAGAACTAAAATGCTTTCAAACCTCTAATACCAATATTGATCAAGCATGAGAGTGAACTAAAGAACAATCATAATCATGATTAGCAGCTAACTAATTGGTTTTGAAGGAGTGGCCCCACCGCATGGATGCAGCAGAGGGGAATAATAAGAACGAGGAGGCTCGCCGCTTTGGACTGAACTTGCCGGCGAGGAAGTGACGGCGCGGTCGCGGCGACGCAAAATGGGTCGCTTGAGGACCACCGGCGATGGTGGTCGGGTTCGCCGGAGAAGCACGCAGTGGCACGCGACGGAGCTTGGCGGCGGCGGTGGGGGTGACAAGCGCGGCGCGCACTAGAGAGAAGACAATGAAATTTAGCGCGCGCATGGGCATCGATGAGTTACCGTGAACTCACCGCGTGCAGCCGGCGACGCAGAGAGCACCTGAGTGGCTCCGGCGACGAGATCCCACCACGCGCAAGGCGATTAACGGCGGCAGGAGCACAGGGTGAACGAGGACGAGTGAGAGAGTGGAGAAGAAAGGTGGAGTCAGTGGTGCTCACCGAGCGAAGAATTGAGCCGAGCTCACCGAGAAGACGCGTCGGTGGAAAAGGCGGTTCGGCCGACTTGAGAAGAAAGGCCACGCGGCTCTGCAAGCCGATGAAACCCGAAATTCCTTGAGGGGTTTACTTCAGTGATGTGGAACACGCCGTGACGCGATCCCGCCGTGCTCGGAGATCACCGGGCAGCGAGAACGCCGGAGGCGTCGCACGGCGCCACGGCTCTGGAGCTCGGTGAGAAGAACGGCAATGGAGACGAAACGAGGTAGGAAAGCCTTCTGAGGGTTTTGTAGGAGCAAAGTGAGGCGCGAGGTGAGACGGTGGGCGGTGAAAAGACCGGTGAGGTGAGGTGGCAAAGACGCATGTAGGCGGCGGCCTTGCGAGCGCGGCGGCGAGGGTGCGCCGAGTGCGCGTGGCGGAAATGGCTCGACGGTATGGCCCACAAGTCGTGGCAAGCAAAGAAAACGGCGCGAGCCCGAAAGTTAGACTCGATCAATATCGCTCCGACCGTTGGATCCGAGATGGACGGTCGGGATTGATGTATGCATTCGGACAGTCGGTTGCGACGCAACGTGGATCGCTTCGATTTGCATCGGACGGTCACGATCGATTGGACTCACGCCAGCTGTGCGGCTAGTTGACGCGACCGAGTCAAGTGGCGCGGTCGGACTCGAGCCGAGGTTGGGTTCGGGCCCGAGAACGATACTTTTTAGAATTTGATTTAAAAGACAGAGAAGGTTTGGGGAATTTTAGAGGTAGCTCCTGAGCTCCAAAAATTTCGAAATTTTTATGGTAGCTACTAGAGACAGAGAACAACCTTGTATAATTTTTCCAGAACTTTTATGCACTGCATTGTTCTAGAGAAAATTCACAAGCTGCTGTACAGGAGTTTGACCAGATTTCAAACAGAGTTGACTTGACCATTTGAAATAGCAAACAAAATCTAAAAATTGTGAAATAATTCAGGAGGTAGATAGGATGATCAAGATGCTAGGAAAAATAGTTTCAGAGGATGATCACAAGTTTGAAGGCTAAGAATTTGCTGACAACAATCTCCATTCACAAGAATTTAATTCTAGAAAATGGAACTTGCTAGGAAAATGTAGGAACTTTCAAATGATTTGAAGAGACAACAAAAGTTTTATTTCTCCTCAAAATTTTACATTTGAAATACAAACCCTAAGTTAGGGGCTGTTACAAATCTCCCCCTTACAGAATCTCTCGTCCCAGATTCGATCACCGGGAGAAGAAGGATGGGTAATCTGCTTCTGGAGACGATCTTCCCGCTCCCACGTGGCTTCATCCTCGGAGTGGTTTGACCATCGAACTTTAAGGAACTTGATCACACGGTTCCTTGTTCTGCGTCACTTTCTTCGAGGATACGAACGGGCGCCACGATAAGACAGATCTTCCCGCACATCGATATTTTCCAATGGTGTTTCCTCCACCGAACACGAGGCACTTCTTCAATTGCGACACATGGAAAACATCATGCACCCTTCAAGTGTAGCCGGTAATTCTAACTTGTATGCAACGGCTCCCACTCTATCGATGATGCGGTAGGGTCCGGCATACCGAGGAGCCAATTTGCCCTTGACGCGAAACGACGATGACCTTTCAGAGGTGAGACTTTGAGATACACAAAGTCGTTGGGCGAAACTCACTCACGGCGACGCCGATCCGCATAGCTCTTCTCGCGGGTGAGCTACGCGCGAAGTGCTCACGAATCGATCGCACTTGACTTTCACCTCATTGATCGAACCGCCAAAGAACCGCCACCGCCGACCAGCCTCAATGGTGTTCGCGGTCCGTCCATACAAGGCCTCAAACGGTGCCATACCGAGACCGCCTCGAAGCTCTTGTTGTAGGAGAATTCGCAAGCGGTAGGCACTTCTCCCAATTCTTTCCGTAGGAAAGAACACAAGCACGAGCATGTCTTCAAGCACTCGGTTGACGCGCTCCGTCGACCATCGATCGAGGATGATAGGTCGAATGAATGAAAGACGGTACCCATGGCCTCTCGCAGTGTGCCAAAATCGGAAGTGAAAAGAGAGCCACGACCGACACTATCGCTCGTGGCACACCATGCGGACTCACAATGCGGGATATGTAAAGATCCGCTAGCCGATTCACATCAATCTTCGATCGCCTTTGGAAGAAATGAGCCACCTTCGCCAATCGATCAATTATAACCATAATGCATCCTTCCCGAAGAAATGCAGGCGGACCGATGATAAAATCCATGCCTCTGATCCCACTTCCATTCTCGGAATAGGTAAGGTCAAGAAGACCACCGACGCCGGCCTTGTGACGCGACAACATACGCCACATCTCGCCACGAACACGGCAATCTCGCTTCATGCGAGTCCACCGAATCTCGACGCAGATCTTGGTACATCTTGGTAGCCGGGATGGATGGACAAAGGCGAATCATGGGCTTCGAAGGATCAAATCCGCAACTCGGGGATCTTTGGGACCACGAGGCGCTTCAAACCATACAACACCGTGTTCATCTTCATGAAACACTTGGTGAACCATCCTCGATGTTCGCTTTGATTTTACCCACGCCATCATCCGATTGTTTGGCCGCCTTGATCGATCCACCAAGGTTGGTTGCACAACCAAGGCGAAGAAGGGAACCATGCTCAACCAAACCCAAGTTGAGACATTGGAATTTCGCAAGAAGCGCAGTTTCTCGCTCTTGGATCATCAAAGTATTGCAATACACCTTTCGACTAAGTGCATCAAGAACCACATTGGCTTTGCGGGATGATATCAATACCCATGTCATAATCTTTGATTAATTCTAGCCATCTCCTCTGCTGAGGTTCGGATCCGCCGAGTGAATAAGTATTTCAAACTCTTGTGGTGGAATACACCTCACGTGATTCTATACCGATCAAATAATGCCGTCAAATCTTGAGTGCATGAACCACCGCAGACAAGCTCTAAATCATGGGTGGGATAGTTGAGCTCGTGAGGTCTCAATCGCTCGATGCATAGGCAACCGCTTGCCTTCCCGCATAAGAACACACCCAAGTCCTCGACGAGAGGCATCGCAATAAATATCGAAGCTCTTGCGGATATCGGGAAGAGTGAGGACTGGAGCAAGTCAATCGCCGTTTGAGCTCCCAAAGCTCTCATCACAAGCAGAGGACCATACAAACTTCTTGTCCTTCTTAAGCAATTGAGTCATCGGCTTATGCGATTTTGGAGAAGTTCTCGATAAAGCGGCGATAGTAGCTCGCTAAACCAAGAAAACTCCGACATCGTTGATCGACTGGCTGGCCCCAAGATAGAACATCGCTGACTTTCTTTGGGATCCACAAATATGCCTCCATTTGAAAGAACATGGCCCAAGAATGCCACTTCCTTCAACGAACTCACATTTCTTGAACTTTGCATATAGTGATGTTCCCAGAACTTGCCCAAAACAATCTTCGATGCTCAAAGATGCTCGCTTGATCTTGGAATAGATAAGAATGTCATCAATAAAAACCACCACAAATTTGTCCAAATACTCCATGAATACTAATTCATAAGGTTCATGAACAACGCCGAGCATTGGTCAAACCAAAAGACATGACGGTGTACTCGCATGCACCATAACGAGTAGTGAAGGCCGTCTTCGAATATCCTCACCGATCCGGACTTGATGATAGCCCGATCTCGCATCAATCTTGGAGAACACTTGAGCTCCGCATAACCGGTCAAAAAGATCATCAATGCGGGCAGAGGATATTTGTTCTTCACCGCCACCTCATTGAGAGGACGGTAATCAACACACATGCGCAAAGTCTTGTCCTTCTTCTTCACAAAGATCACCGACAACCCCAGGAGATGAATCGACGGATGAAACCCTTTGCTTGGAGCTCGCCAAGTCGCTTCTTCAATTCTTCTAGCTCATTGGGAGGCATCCGATACGGCGCCTTGAAATCGAGAGCGACGGCAAAGAATCGATGGCAAACTCGGATCTCGAACCGAGGCATCCTGTGCAAATCTTCAGAAAGACATCCACAAAGTCGATACTATGGGAACATCTTGAATTTGCAAGGTCGGCTTTGCTTCTAATGCACATAGACACGGGCCCAAGTCGTGGCTAAAACCCGACTTGCTCACCCGGAAGGGTCGTAAGATAGACAATCTTCCCGCACAATCGATTTGCCCCAAGTGTTGGGACAACCAATCCATGCCAAGGATCACATCCGCACTCGGCCGAATCGAGCGTAATGAGATTTGCCAAAATCCCACTCCTTCAACTATGATAGAAACATCCCGACATCAGAATCGGCCTCATTTCCGACCCCAGAGCGGATGAGCAAAGGAACTCCCAAAGGAACACAAACAAGACCACTAACAGCAAAGAAATGATCTTGAAATAAAAGAATGCGATGCTCCGTAATCAAATAATACCGCAGCGGGGACGAGAATTAACAAGAAGTGTACCCATCACGACATCCGCGCCTCCGAGCCTCCTCACCAAAGGTGGTTCACTCGACCACGCCGCACTCGGTCTTCGATAATCTTACGTCGCGTGATCGCTTCCCCCCGCGCCCTCCATTAGGGCGGGGCCGCCTGCAACACTCGAGGGCGTGCATTCGCATAATGGCCCTTGTTGTGGCAATAAAACAAGTCACCTCGCCGCCGGATTGCGGAGACCGCTGTTCTTCGATCGCAGCGCACGTGGTCGGAAACACGCTGCGGTGGGCGAGGAGGTGCGTCTGATGGTCTCGGCGCGGTGGAGCAAAAGAACGGGCCATCTGGCCGCCCACCGGAGGGACGAACGAGGCCGTGTGAGTAGACCGACGCGCTCCCATTTGCGCTATGGACTCGCCACGCCTTTGCCTTATGCTCGCAACGATGGCCTTATCTACCAAGGCTGAAAGTCCGAGAAGTCCACAATGGATAGCTTGTCCCGCACCTTCTGACAAGCCATCCATAAATTTCTCCGCTAGCCTCATCTCGAGGCCACCTCACCCGGAGCATAACGAGCCGATGATTGAACTCGTAGAAGGTACTCACGCATTTGCGCTCTTGCTTGAGCGCGAGGAACTCCTTTTCTTCACTTCATCGGGCCATCACGGGATGGGGCCCGACGGAAAAGCCGCGGAACCTCCCACGCGACCACATGGCGGGCCGCATGGCGAATAGTTCTCCCACCATGAGAGTGCCGCCCTCAAGGGGTGGACGCCGAAGAGCGCTTGTCTCGCGCTGGCGCATCAGCTATGTTGAGCTTTCGCTCAACCATGCGCGACCAATCGTCCGCATCGAGAGGGTCCTCGAGCGGAGAAAGTCGGCGGTTGTGGTACGGAGGAACTCGCAAGTCCCCGCGAGTCCGTGGCCGCCACCACCGGCAGGAGTGGAGGTATTCCTAGCAATAACCTCTAAGATGCGCGTCTGGTCCATGCGGTTCGCTCGACCGAGCGAGCACCTCGACCATGGTCTGGAGGAGGAAGCTCCTCATCATGACTACGGCTGTGCCGACCGCGCGCGTTCTCCCGCCATCCTGTTTTACTAAGACAAGTTAGCAACAAATTTAAGAGCAAGAAAGCCAAAATTCATGAAAGCAACTAGAACAAACACAAGGCAGGATAAAGTTCGACCAAAGAAAAATCGGACACATAACTTCTCCCTTTACATCTTACCCTATTATCCCCACAAGTTTTAGTTGGATTAAACTTCATGGTTCTCCCCAAACTAATTCCACCAGAGTAACTATCTTTTGAAAGGTGAAGAGAGAAACCAAGTTTCAAAACTTAAATTAGAGTAAGATGAGAGTAGAAGCTAAGATAGGTAAGGAATAAAATCGAGAATCGCCTAGGTTTTCATAAACCCTTTTATACTTTGAAATTAAGCTTTTTCAAAATATCCTAAAGACGACTATGCTTGGGTTGTTACGGCCAGAATGGCTCGATACCAACTTTGTGAGGACTCAGTTTATTTGGTTTGTAATGCTTAACCAACCACCCGGTCCTAGCATCACAAATCAAATAAATCGATCTCGAGATATGTATACTTCCTGTAAAGCGATATACACACCCAAGACAAAATTAGACATCAACTCCATTCCACACATAGAGTCCAAACACCACACTTCCAAACGGAAGATAAACAAATAGTAACAATAATATGCATAATGGCCGATCGCCACAAGATACACAAATAACAACAAAAAGACAATGAAGCAAAAGTGCCATAAGATGGCTATAAACAAAGCCAATCGCGTGCCTTCAACCCACAAGGCATCCGACCGACCGCCAAGCCTAGTCGTCACCCACGAGCGGCGACCTGACTCACGAAGTGAGGACCCCGAGGCTCACCTTCTTCCTCGCAACAAAACATTAAGCAAAGCACACGAGTACAAAGATTGTCTTTGTACCCGCAAGACCGCGTGTGAACTAGCGCACTGCTCATATGCTACATGCGAGCTTGTTTAGTGGAGGCCATATGTTTTATTTGCATAAAGCCAATTTTCATTTGCAATAAGGTAATACAGTTTGAAGGCAAGTTTGCAATTCATTTTTAAGATTGAAATAACAAGTAAGATATTAATAACAATAGCGAAAGATAAACAACCTAGAAGTGACTATCCCAATAGTCACCCCAACAATATAGCACTAATCCCGCATTCGCATCACCCATCAAGTTTTAATTTAAATGTTGTAGTCTAGTTCTTACGGGCGATCCGAGCGTGTCCATAACCTAGGACGAGGCTATTCGAATAGTTTTAACCCGCGGGTGTACCAATGTACCCACACTTCGGACCGCTTTAAGCCAAAGCACACTTCGAAGGTATGCCAGCACAACTAAGTCCTACGAGACTGCTTTCCAATATTGTGTATCAACCCCGAGCCGCTCGTATGGGTAGAAACACCATACGCTTACATGGTAAAGCCGAAAGACAACTACCCACTCAGATAAAGCTTTTCTGACAACTACCATGCTCCCACCTCCATCCCTCCTGCGACCTCCTGCGACCGGAGCCAATACACGCCAAAGTACTAGGTCAAGAGAGGTCCCATATACTCTAGTGTGGTTAGCACGCAAAATGCTCAAGACGGTGGCGCAAGTAACTCGGTCCTTAATTGACTGGGCACCTTTCCACACACCCAAATGATCACACCGTCTTACCATTGTGCCCAAGTCTAAACCATTTTGTTTTCATTTTTAGTTTTGCAGATAAACATAGCAGAAATGCTAAAACATAAAGTTATAGTAAATTTTGTGTGATCAAGGTTCTGAGCTAAAGTCGATAACACTTGATTCTCCGATAGCTAAGCATGTCTAAGCAAGTTGACCCGAATCTACTAAGTGACAAGAGATCATCCAAATGATCTCTAATCACAACAAATAACTTAGGCTCGTGTGGTAGAGATCCATATTTTGTCTACAGATATGCAACACGGATTTAACTAACCATTTTAACACAAATTAAGCGATGCATACATACAATTTGAAACAAAATATTAAACTTTAAAATACCGGGATTAATCATGATCAAACCGCTGGTTCGTTGTCGTTGCTCAATATGGTGCGAGGATCGCCTCGGGGTTGCCGCAAATATCGAATCCTAACGATTAACAAAACAAATGAATAAGAACGAATAACACCGCAAAACTCAAACATCTATACAAACACCAACATATACACCAAGGCTAGACTATCACAAAGAATGACAAATAATTGCTGCAGAGACCCATCCACTCATTTGCTAGGTTAACTCAAAATCAAACTTCTAACACGCTTAAACTTTGGACAAAGCTTTGATGGTGATTGTGTGCACATCTATTATTTAATCATCAAGTTAATAAATCAACAATGACTAGGTTCTCTAACTCAACCATTACAAGTCGATATTACGTAACCTACAAAAGCTATTGACAATCTTGACTAGTCAATTATCCAACTATGAGGTGCTAAACAAAATTCTAATTATGGTTGGCCTTAATAAAATTTCGTACTAACACACCTAAGCATTACACCAACATATAGGAAGGTTAACAATTCAACATGCTATCACTACAAGACCTTACTACACCGGTAATGGGAAAGACAATTACAGAGACAAACCACTAGATTCATTAATGCTTCTTTAGATCACTTATGCCAACAAGGGTTTAAAAATCCTAATCACGAATCGACATAATTCCATACCAAACACTATTTCTAAGGAACTCATCAAGGCCTAAATAGCAAGCATGAAACCAATTTTGACATCGACAAATGTAAAACGACAACAGGAAATATACAGAGAACTAGAACTAAAATGCTTTCAAACCTCTAATACCAATATTGATCAAGCATGAGTGAACTAAAGAACAATCATAATCATGATTAGCGGCTAACTAATTGGTTTTGAAGGAGGGCCCCACCGCCGCATGCATGCAGAGGGAATAACAAGAACAGGAGGCTCGAGCCGCTTTGGACTCGAACTTGCCGCCGCGAGAAGTGACGGCGCGGCCGCGGCGAGCAAAATGGTCGCTGAGGACCACCGGCGGCAAAGGTCGCGGTTCGCCGGAGAAGCACTGGCATGCACGCAGCGGAGCTTGGCGGCCGGCGATGGGGTGACAAGGCGCGATCGCACTAGAGAGGAAGACAATGAAATTTAGCGCGCGATGGGCATCGCGAGTTACCAGAACTCACCGCGTGCTGGCGACGCACAGAGGGCACCGAGTGGCCCGGCGACGAGCTCACTACGCAAGAAGGCGCGGCGACAGGAGCCCGGGGTGAACGAGAGGACGAGTGAGAGTGGAGAAGAAAGGTGGAGTCCTGTGGTGCTCACCGAGCGAAGAATTGAGCCGAGCTCACCTGAGAAGACGCGCTGGTGGAAAAGGCGGTTTAGTAGACTTGAGAAGAAAGGCCACGCGCAGCTCCACGCGATGAAACCCGAAATTCCTTGAGGGGTTTACTTCGAGGATGTGGAACACGCCGGACGCTGTCTGCCGTGCTCGGAGATCACCGAGCAAAGAGAACGCCGAGGCGCGGCACGCAAGGCCACGCTCTGGAGCTCGAGGAGAAGAACGGCAATGGAGACGAAAAACGAGGTAGGGAAAGCCTTCGAGGGTTTTGTAGGAGCAGCGAGGCGCGAGGTGAGACGGTGGGCGGTGAAAAGACCGCGAGGTGAGGTGGCAGACGCATGTAGGCGTGGCCGCGGCGAGCGCTTGGCGGCGGTCTTATTGGAGCCGGCGGCGACGTGGCGGAAATGGCCTCGGCGGTATGGCCCACAAGTCAGTGGCAGCAGCAAACGGCGCGAGCCCGAGTTAGACTCGATCAATATCGCTCCGACCGCTGGATCCGAGATGGACGGTCGGGATTGATGTATGCATTCGGACAGTCGGTTGCGCAGACGCAACGTGGATCGCTTCGATTTGCATCGGACGGTCACGATCGATTGACTCACGCGGTGCAGCTAGTTGACGCGACCGAGTCAAGTGGCGCGGTCGGACTCGAGCCGAGGTTGGTTCGGGCCCAGGAACAAAGACTTTTAGAATTTGATTTAAAAGACAGAGAAGGTTTGGGAATTTTTAGAGGTAGCTCCTGAGCTCCAAAAATTTCTGAAATTTTTATGGTAGCTACTAGAGACAGAGAACAACCTTGTATAATTTTTCCAGAACTTTTATGCACTGCATTGTTCTAGAGAAAATTCACAAGCTGCTGTACAGGAGTTTGACCAGATTTCAAACAGAGTTGACTTGACCATTTGAAATAGCAAACAAAATCTAAAAATTGTGAAATAATTCAGGAGGTAGATAGGATGATCAAGATGCTAGGAAAAATAGTTTCAGAGGATGATCACAAGTTTGAAGGCTAAGAATTTGTGACAACAATCTCCATTCACAAGAATTTAATTCTAGAAAATGGAACTTGCTAGGAAAATGTAGGAACTTTCAAATGATTTGAAGAGACAACAAAAGTTTTATTTCTCCTCAAAATTTTACATTTGAAATACAAACCCTAAGTTAGGTCACATGTTGTTAGAGTGGTGGCCTACACGTCAAGGCAATTGAGGCCCCATGAGACCAATTATCCCACACACCCACCTAGAGCTCGCACTGTAGTTCATGCCTTGAAGATTTGGCGACATTACCTCATCGGTAATCGCTAAGCGAGATCTACACCACCATAAGAGCCTTAAATATATTTTCACCCAAGCCGACTGAACTTGAGACAAAGAAGATGGCTTGAGTTGATTAAAGATTATGATATGGGACTCCATTATCATCCAGGAAGGCTAATGTCGTAGCCGACGATTGAGCGTAAAATCTCAATGCAACTGCTTGTCGGTAACTCCTTTTACTCGCAGCTTATGTCTTTGCATTGCAAGGCCTACACCGAGATAGTTGAAGAAGGTTCGCGCCTTCGGTGTGACTTGCACACTTGAGGACCAGATTAGGGAAGCCCGCGAAACCGATGCAAGTGGCTCAAATTTTAGAACTAATGAAACAAGGCAAGGCAAAATGTTTTAAGTAAGATGCACAAGGTACCCTATGGTTTGGAAACCGTGTGGTGGTACCATTTGATCGCCACTTAAGAGAGTTGATTCTCAAGGAGGCTCAGAACTCAAAATTCTCTATCCACCCCTGAGTACTAAAATGTATCAAGATTTGAAAGAAACTGCGTGGTGGAGCGAATGAAGCGCACGTTGCACAAGATGTGGCCGAGTGTGATCTATGTCAAAGAGTTAAGGTTTGAGCATTTGAAGCCACCGATACTCTAGATCCCCGCCCATTCCCAGTGGAAATGGGAAGAAGTTGGCATGGATTTTATCACCGCCTTCCTAGAACTAAAGTGGATTTGATTCTATATGGGTAATTGTAGACCGCTTGACGAAAGTTGCTCACTTCATTCTGTCAAGACCATCTACCGTGGGGACAAGTTAGCGGAGCTTTACATTGCAAGAATTGTTTGTCTCCACTGTTCCAAAGGTGATAGTTTCCGATAGAGGCCCTCAATTCACATCCTATTTATGGGAATGCTTACATAAAGCGATGGGGACCATCTATCTTTTAGCTCGCTTATCACCCGCAAACGGATGGACAAACCGAGAGGGTAAACCAAGTTTTGGAAGACCTTCTCCGGCTTATGCATCGTCCCTACAAATGATAGTTGGGAAAAATGTTTACCGCTTATGAGTTCTCCTACAACAATAGTTTCCAATCAAGCATTCAAATATCACCCTTCAAGCATTGTATGGGAGAGCTTGTAGAACACCTTTGAACTGGTCCGAAGCGGGAGAGGCCATTCTAAGGCCCAACCTTGGTGGAAGATGTCAAGAACAAGTTCGTGTCATTCGTGAACGACTTAGGACGGCCAATCACGCCGAAGTCATATGCCGAACCGTCGCCGCCGCAAGTTGAGTTTCAAGTGGACGATCATGTTTATCTTAAAGTCTCTCCTATGAAAGGAGTTCGTCGTTTCCAAATCAAAGGTAAATTAGCACCTCGCTATATTGGACCTTTCCGTATTCTAGCTAAGTTGGGATCGATGGCATACCGCTTGAGTTGCCACCATCACTCGAGACGTGCATAACGCCTTCCATGTCTCCCAACTCAAGAAATGTCTTCGAGTCCCAACTAAGCAACCGAGTTGGATAAACTCGACTTGCAACCCGATCTATCTTATCGAGAGCCCGATTCGTATCCTTGAGGAAACCGAGCGTAAGACTAGGAATCGTAACATCAAGTTCGCAAGGTTCAATGGAGCAACCACACGAGAATGAAGCAACTTGGGAACGTGAAGACCGGATCGAGCGGCATATCCGACCTCTTCTCTACCAAGTGCCTTCAGATCAAGAAAGGAAAGGTAAAACATAGCAATGTAAACAAAATTATTCTTATGGTATAATTATAACATGTCAACACTATCTTTGAAGGAAATCAAGACAACGAAATTATAACTTCTAATGAAAACTTTCTAATTCTTCTTCCACCCATCTCTGTCGAGATCTTTTGTAAGGGGAGGTTTGTCACAGCCCCAACTAATTAAATTGGATTAATATGTATTTCACTAACATGCATTATCAAATTCAAATCATTTCATAATATATTGTACTTGGAAAATCTAATTTGAGGTGAACATACACATCAAAATTCGATTTCACTTCAAATCAGTAATAAAAGTTGTGATCATCATCGGAACCAATTTATTCAAATACTAAATTAATTATCATGAATTAATATAATTTTTCCAAAATTTTTGGAACAGTTTGAACATAATTAAAATTCAAACAACCTTCATAGACATACAACATGTTTGAATTTAAATATCACAAATTATATTATGAACAGTAGGGTTTCATAATTTTTATGGGAACTATATCTCTCAGGAACCCCATAAATTATTTCATGATTTTGGAAATTTATTTCTAATTATAAACCCGGTCAAAGTTGCAGACGGTTTCTAAATCTCACCAAACTTGAAAACCTAAACTCCAACTATCGTTCCTCCGACCGAGCCCGGCCGCGGTACGAGCCCAATCAACTAAACGCACTCACGTGAGCGTCCGATGGGAACTCAACACGAGATTGCGCACCCCTTCGCCCCGCGCCACTTAACCTCTTTAAACCTCAACCTTCCGACGAGATCTAGCGGCGCTATTGGACCACGCCCTCCCACTACGCGAACGAGAGCCGGCCGACCGGTGGCCCGAGCTGCCGCCTTCGCTTTTCCTCCCGCCGCTCGCCGTAACACCGCCACGCACCGCGCCGCTTCTGCTCCCCGCCTGCAGCCCGTTAGTGTCGTGTGTTGCCGCATGCAACCACTCCCGAGCTCTCCGCTCACGCCGCCTCCATCTCCGCTCTTCTTCCCGTGCTTAAGTCACCTCCGAGCGCCTCCTTTCCCTCATCTTTCCTCTCGGTCTCGAGGAAAGAGAGGCTTGTGCTTGCTCTCACGCGGTGAGTTCCTCCGCATGGTTTCACCCACTTCCTTGATCTATGCCCTCTCCATTTTAGCTCATTTGAGCTTATGTCCTGCTTGTAGGATCCGGCAAACTAAGCTCGCGCCCTCCAGAGCGCACACCCGAGGAGCTCACCTTGCCATCCTGATCCGGGAGGTATTTTTCTTTTTCGCGTCATGAGGTGCATTAGGGTACCTTAAGTGTTTCTCAATCAATTTCTTGTCCGCTTCACGTGGAGTGCGATTGTGAAGTTCCCCTTTTCTACTGTCATGCGAGTACCTTCTTCTCCAGTTCCGGCTGGTAAGCCATTGCCCAATTACTTGCGCCCATATGCCCCTCCAGATGTCCTTAAGCTAACCCGAGCCTTCCTTGTGCTCCCCTTGCTTAGAGTCCCTCTTCTGCGTGGAGCCGTGCGGCCGTCATCACCCTCCTCGAGTTCGGCCGACCTCCGCCTACTCCAACCTTCCCGAGCACCCATCTTCGCTCAGTAACTCCTCCATAGTCCCTCAGACCTATAGCACACACCGGCTTGGACCTTGTAAGGCTCGGTTGCCAGCGCTTGCATTTTGGCCGAGGTCCTAGCGCCGCCTCTCCGCCAGCCACCGCGCATGCCCCTCAAAGAACCGCTACCTCCGGAGGTGCGCAGATCATGGTCCCATCCCACGCTTTAGTGCGCACCGCCGCGGTCGCAAAGACCGCGATCCACCGCGGCGCGCACCGAGCGCGCCGCTGTTTCGCAACAACGAAGCGCATCATTTAAGTTTAAACCGAGGTTTAGCGTTAAGTGTTGGCGTATTTAGTAGTTACGCTTTTTCTTAAGGGCATACGGACTCGATAGTTAAATTGCGGTTGCGCTTGTAGGAATGGGAAAACGATCCTCGTGTTTACGCGCTGCTCGTTGATTTTCGTGAAGGTGAGCGCGTGGTTGACCGGTCAAACCTGACCTCGGCCCCACCCGCCATTCGCTAGGGTCACGATGAGGTGAGTAGCAAAAGGGTTAGCTCTTTTAGAGTGCGACTATGCACCGGACCCGCATGTCATTGACCGTGGCTAGCGCACGCCCCGGTGAGAAAAGTAGTAGTTCTTTTAGTAATTTGAAATCTGTTTATTTATAAACTGAAAAATGGTATTAAGTTCTAAATTGCGATCTAATTCATTTCAACTCCAAATTGAATGAAACCACTGAAATTTACATTCTTAATGTACTTCCTATCAAAATTAGTTTCATACATGTCTCTAGCAGAGGACTTTAATTGAAATTTATTCATTAAAATCATTATCTCTACAATAGGAAAATGGATCAAATCTTTAAAAATACATAAGTAAATATTGAAAACTCCAAAACAAGTGAGACCACTTTTGATAATTTTCATTTTCAGTGAACTTAATTCTAAAAATGGTCTCCACATTACCTCTGTCACATAAACTATATTTGGGAGGATATAATCTTTAACTCTATTATTGTTATACTATAAAAGGCTGATAACTTTGAAAATACATAACTAAATCATAAAACTCCAAAAAGGACAAACTCAACTGTTTTTAACTTATAATAATATTGCCTATTTATCTATGTAATTCATGTACTACATCGTTTCTACAAAATTTCACTTCATAATTAAATTACATAATGACTGCTTATTGAATCAAATTCAAACCATTATAACTTTCATATACTAAATCAAATGAAATAATTCTTTCACCAAAAATCATTTAAAATCATGATCTAACTACTGTAGAAAATCATGCATTTTGAGCATTTTTGTTTTGAGTTGTTTTCTCAGATTTATTGGATGTTATAATTATATAGATCCCGAGCATATTGATATCGACACTTACGCCATCGAGAGCGAGCAGCTACTGTACTCAGCAAGGCAAGCATCATTTGAACTTTCTTTGCATCATATTTGATCCCGCTTTGGTTAAGTTAGTGCAATCGATAATTGCTTGCATGCTATTTTGATTATGTCAATATTTTTGTGATGTGTAGTTTAGATATGTCCTATGCTTGAGGTTAATCTTGAATTATGCCAACTCCTATATGCTTAAGATAGATGTGTGAATTATGGGTGATAGAATTGCTTAGCCATGCAAGTCTAGACACAGAGTTCGATCGTCTCGAATAACCCAGCGTTTTGGGATACACACAACTCTTACTTTATGTTCTTACTTCAGCTCTTTGTAGCTGTTTTATGAGTAAAATTTTGTCATTTTTAAATGAGATTTGGTCCCAAGTGTTGATAGTGATGGTGCTTTGTGCACGAGCATTAGGTAAGTGGAAGGACTTGTCTCGACAATTGAGGACCGAACTTTGGGTACCTCTCGCTCAAGCAACACTGTGCCGCCACACGCCGGTTGGGAGCCGTATGGTTAAGTAGGGGAGGGTTTTATTGTGTTAAGTCCTTGGTGGTGTAAGGCATAGCGACCTGAAATCCTATGTTCTTTGAGGAGCCGATGTAATCCTTTATAGTGTGCAAGGGAGCACCAATTTTTTGTTTTGATTGCATCGGTATTTAATATAACTTGTGAGCCCCTAGCAAGTGCTATTGACGCTTGTACTAGGCAAGGAACCATCTCACAAGGGGGACTTAGCTCAATAGGGCTTTCTTGCCGAAAATGATCAGATCTTGATTTACCCGCCGCATACCATAGGAAGTGTGCTATTTCGCAGGCCTCTCGGAGGCTTACTGCTAATCAAGTCGTGTGGGTAAAGTAGTACACCGTAGGGTATTAATCTATTCGAATAGCCGTGTCCACTCGCTATGGACGCACCGCTGAAATTTGTGGTCGCTATTGTTAGACTTTTAATTAAAATTGTGGTTGAACTTGGTATTCGCCATGGACGGGATGTTCATGTGTTTAGTACATCAAAGTGGGCTGCCACTTTGGTCTTTGTATGATTCAATTGTTTATTAACAAAATGCTTTACTACATGTTTTACTTCTACTTCAAATCTGATTTTAAATGGGCACATGAAAACTAGTATGTGTAGTATGTTAATTGTTGCGCTCTTTTTCGCAAAACTAAACCAATATGAGCCATCCTTTGAATGACCCTTATGCATAACTATTTTTATTTGTGTAAGACTTATGAGTACACTTGTAGTCACCAGATGTTTGTCGCCTTTTCAGTGTGAGGAAGATTATGAGTATGACGATCTCGCTTAGTGTTGATTTGGGTGACACTAATGAGTAGTGTGTTACCATTTAACCCCAATGGTTGTCGATGGGTGATGGGCATACCATCGCTGGTCTTTTGCTTTATCTATTTACTTCACTGCTACTTGGTACTTTATTTGAATTTGGCCACTGGCTATGTAATAAATCAGAAACTTGACTACTATGCAGATGTCTTTTTATCTCTTGTTGTATGCGCTGTATGGATGTAACTAACGTTGATGAGGGTATGAGTATATTGGTCGTTGATCTTGGGAGCCAATATATGTCATACTCAATGTTAATGGATCCTCATTTAACTCACTAAGTGTAGTGCTTCAATCGAAGAGAATTGACAATCATGTAGCGCTCGCAAAGGAGCAGCAGCATGATCGTTGAGGTCAGTTTTCGCTGCTCTCACTTGATGGAGTTAAATTGAATTCATGTCCGAGACCCATGATTATGTCCCTAAGACCTTGTTTAATCTCGGTCTTAAGGAGATAATTACCGGGTCCCCACACTTCAACCGCAGAGGCATAAGGTACCACCCTCCTTTCTTGCATCAAAACACAACCAAGACCTTATCGTGATGCATCACAGAAGATCTCAAAGTCCTTTTGGACGTTTGGCAAAATCAACACGGGTGCGGTGGTCAAACGCTTCTTCAACACTTGGAAGCTCTATTCACACTCAGACGTCGAAGTGAACTTCTTTTCCTTCTTTAACAGCTGAGTAAGAGGTCTTGCTATTCGGGAGAAGCCTTCAATGAATCTTCGATAGTATTCTGCCATTCCTAGGAAGCTTCTGATTTGAAGCACTGACTTAGGCGACTCCCAATTGAGCACATCCTGAATCTTACTGGGGTTCACTGAGACTCCTTTTTTTGGACAAGACATGTTCTAAGAAGATCACTTCCGTCATCCAAAACTCACACTTATTGAACTTAGCAAAGAGTTAGTGGTTTCTAAGCTTATCTAGAACCAAGTAAAGGTGCTTTTCATACTCTTCTTCATTCGGGGAGTATACCAGGATGTCATCAATAAAGACAATGACAAAATTATCTAGATACTCTATGAATACTTTATTCATCAAGTTCATAAAGTAAACAGGGGCATTGGTCAGCCCAAAGGACATGATCGTGAACTCAAATAGTCCATAACGGGTTGAAAATGCTGTCTTGGGGATGTCCTCTTGGCGAATCTTCAGCTGATGATACCCTGACCTCAAGTCTATCTTCAATAACACTCTAGCTCCCTTCAATTGATCAAACAGGTCATCAATCCTAGGTAGATGATACTTATTCTTGATGATAACTTCATTTAGAGAACGGTAATCCACACACATTCGCTGAGTTCCATCCTTCTTTGCAACAAAGATCACTGGAGCTCTCCAAGGTGAGGAACTTGGTCTGATGAATCATTTGGTCTACATCTCTTCAATTTGTTGCTTCGGCTCGACAAGGTCATCAACAAGCAAGCGATAAGGTCTCTTTGAAATAGGGGAGGTCCCAGGAACTAGATTGATGACAAACTCTAGGTCCCTGTCTGGTGGCATTCCCAGGAGTTCATCAGGAAAGACATCTAGAAATTCTCGGATCACTGGGACATCTTCCAAAGAAAACCCTTGGACACAGCAAACTAGAGCTCCAACAAGCTTCTCTGAGGGGGCTTCAAACTTCACTTTGGCTCCAACTGGACTGGTCAAAGTGATGCTCTGACCACTACAATCTAAAATTGTATGGTGGTACGCAAGCCAATCCATACCCAAGATCACATCTAGCGACTTGGTGTTGAGGAGGATGAGGTTGGCTAGGAACTCTATCCCTCCTATGATCACTCTAACTTGTGGACAACCCTGATTCGTACTAAACTCCGAACCAAGGGATTGAACCAACAAGGTAGCTTTAAGAGTTGTAACCTCAAACTGGTACTTTGCAGCGAATCTCTGAGAAATAAACAAATGCGAAGCCCCAGAATCAAACAAAACAGCAACTGGTACTGAATTTACTAGGAACTTACCTAGCACGATGTCCTAGGAGGTCTAGGCTTCCTCCATGGTGATTTGGTTCACACGACCTCTCCCAAAAGGTTGGGAGGTCTTGGCTTGAGGAGGTCATGTGGTCTGGGGTGCTCCATGTCCTGCCCTTGGCTGGGAGGTCCTAACTGGGGAAGGTCCTGAAGAGGTGGTCCTGGATTGAACTAGTCCTGGTTTCTGTGGGCAACTGCTGGCATAATGCCCCACTTAGTGACATCTGAAACAAGTGATTTCGACTGCAGAGCTGACGTTGCTTCTAGGCTGTTGGTTGTTGATACTGACGTTGCTATGATGACCTGCAGTGGCTGGGCAGGAGGTCGTGGCCGAGGTTCTGAGGTACCAAGAGGTCCTGGGCGTTGGTGTTGCACAAACGTCCTGACTCGCTGAGGAGGTCCTTGGTGAGCACCAGGCTATGACATCTTCCTCTTGTAAGACTTTACAAGCTCGCGGCGAGAGTCTTCAATGAGCATGGCCTTGTTTACCATGTGTTGGAAGTCGGGTAGTCGCTACAACGACTTGACTTTTTAGGTCAGTAGAGTCCTCACTTGAAGTGCTTCTGACGTGCATCATCCGTGGCGACATCCTCCCGGGCATAGCGTGAGAGCTGGGTAAACTTGTGGAGGTACTCACTCACAGACATGGTTCCTTGCTTGAGGTCCTGGAACTCATTCTTCTTCATTTCCACCTTCCCATAAGGAACATGAGTGGCAAAAAGCTTCTGAAAACTCGGCCCAGGTGATCCTCTAGTGATTTGCATGAGCGACACAAAAAGTGCTCCACCATTCTGCTGCAGCGCCTTCCAATTGGTGTGCGGCATACAAGACCTTCTCGCGGTCGTCACATCGGGCAATGGCAAGTTTCTTCTCCGCTGACCTCACCAATCATCTCATCCAAAGGCTCGTGAGGAGCTAGAGAAAGTAGTCGAACGAGTCTTCATGAACTCAATCAACCTTGACTGAGGAAAATTAGGAGGTGGGGGAGGCGGCATAGCAGCTGCTTGGCTGCTCTGATTCATCAAAGCAAGCGAAGCAGTGGCGGTCTGGTTTTGCTGAGCTATCATCTGGTTCATATTCTGCATCATAGAACTCATCAGCTAAGCTTGAGCTGCCATGAACTGACCCAGTTCTTGATCTGTCACGGCTGTTGGAGGGGGTGGTGGAGGTGGAGGTAGTCGTAAGTTCTTCTACGACTACCCCCTAGTCGTAAGCATTTCTACGACTATAGTGTAATCGTAAGTCCTGCTACGACACGCTCGGTCAGAGTCTTTCTACGACCAGCACTCAACAGAAGCTCTTCTACGACTCACCCTCAGTCGTAGCATTTCTACTATGACTACCACACGACTTCCTCACGACTAACTGGTCCACTCGTAGAAGCCCCATTTAATGGTGAGAACTTAGCAACTAAAATACGAAGTTATGCCCAACATAACTACGCATAATTCTCTATTATCTCCGATCGATAACCGCTTGACAAAGATGGGGAGGTTACTACTCCAAAGAATTACTCTCATTATTACGCAATAATAGGCGACTAATTAGCCTGAACGACAATAGCCACCACCACCGCGTGAGTATAAATAAGGTGTCTTTAGAGATAGGGGAGGGGAGGCTTTTTGATAAATAAGAGTTCACCAAGAGGAACATGATAGCAAGACCCTCACTCGATTGTAATCCATATACCCAATACAAGATACACATGAGTATGGTTGTTATTCTCACCGAGAAGGCCCAACAAGTATAAAAATCCTGTCTCTTTGTCCAGGTGATCAATTGTGGAGACCCCAATCAAACAATCTTACGTAAGATCGGCTTCTAAAGCACCGATAGTTGGCACCGACCGTGGGGATCTTCCGTAATTCCTTATCAGCTTTTCTTTTCTTTGATGCTACCATGGCAGAGAATGGAACGAGGAGAATTGGTTCGACGGCCGACACGCAGACGCCGACATGGATGCCGCTTTACTCACGAACCGAGTATCGACCTTCGACGGTGTTGCGCCTCGAGATCTTCTATCGATCTCGAGATCGATCACTAATGAGTCGAGGAGGGATCCTTAATCCCCATGACAAGACGTCACCGAGGAACCAACTTCCTCGGGGGGCAAGGGTCAACTTGACCAACAGCAAGACTGCATTGGGGGGCAAGTTCGCAACACGACGAGAGTTTTTCCTCCAAGTGTTCGAGTCCCCCCAAGGCCGTACGACTTAGCAAGACAGGTTCTGAAAGCCATCATTCCAGAACTCCATCGGCATTTGATGGTCCTCTCTCTTCGAGTACTTTTGCAGGGAAGAGGATTGAACACGCTGTTCATCCAAATCCAACCGCCCCGGCAGACCCACCGCAGACGCGAGACGGCTATAACCCGAGTTCCCCTACTTGGAGGGCTTTACCCAAGTCGCCAAATGGTGTCGCCGACTACCCTCGCTGAGGAGGTCTCAAGCGCAAGTGGAGGTCATCGAAGGAGGTCTTTGTCCTTCCTCCGATAAGGATCGTTCTCCCGTAAGAAGGATTGACGATGCTTCCCGACGGCATACTTACACCACCTCGCCGCAATGGCAAGGACACCACCGCCGCGAACGACGAACACTTTAATGAACGGCGAACATCCTCAACCTTCTCGCCCATTAAAACCAACTCGTGGTCCCAATAGACCATTCTCGAGACAACTCGACGGCGAAAAATAGCGGCTCGTGAGGAACCTTCCGAGCGCGCTTATTTCCAACTGAGGAAGCTCAAGAACTCCAACGATCAACGACTTGTCGGAAAACCCGACCAAGAACTCGCCGAAGCGCTAGGATATGATCTCTTTGCGTAAGAGATCATACAAAGGCTTCGCGATCCGATGGCCAAACTCGAATGCCTTCGCGAGCACAACCAGAAGTCGTAGTAGTATGACTCCTTCTTTGCCACCGCTCGAGATAACTCGTCGCATGGAAGGCGCATGACCTTCACTCACGCTGCTCTCCGACCTAAGGAAGACACAACAAGCCCCCGTGAGAGTGATCTTTCACCACTTCGCGACGGATGCACGGCAAACGGAGCACGTGGAGTATTTTCTCGAAGTCGAGACCTATCATAGGTCCAATTTCTCCGTGGTCGGGTATCGACGAGTACGATCACCCGCGATACTAACCCTTCTTTCTCGCAAAGAAGGAGGCAAGAGGTTATCTCGGGGTGTCATGCCACCCGACCTTCGAGTAGTTCGCCGCCGCTGCGTTTCGACCGCGACATAGAGAAATTCGATGGAACTCGTAATCCCATCGAATTCCTCCAGATTTATACTACGCCTATCCGAGCCGCAGGAGGAGGAGAGCACGCCATGACGAATTACCTTCCGATCGTGCTCGGGATCGGCACGATCATGGCTTTTAAACCACCATTCGAATCGATCTACTCGTGGCAACACCTCTCGTGATATTTTGTTGGCAAATTTCCGTGGCACTTATAATCGCCCGAAAGGAGGATGACTTGCACCGATAAGGCGTAACGACCATGAAACGCCACGCCAATTCATCAGCGCCTACCGATTCAAAATTTATTCCGAAGTTTTTGACTCATCTCGTGATCGTGGCTTTCGCCAGGAGTCCGTAGTTGAAGGATAACAGAGGATATCGCTTTACATCCACCGCCATCACAACTAACTTTGAGATGGCCGATAGATATGCGATCGCCGCCGGCAATGAGTGGAACAATACTATCGATCGTGGAAGACAACATCCTCGTGAGGCAGTGAAAATGGTAAGAAAAAGGATAAAAGGCCGTAAAATCTAAGAACAAGGCAAAGAGACACAAATCTCCGCTGTTTGCCGGCAAGGAGGTCCCGCCGTAAGCGACAAGGAGCCACGCAACCTCAGCAAAATCCCGATCGAGGCAAAGGTAAGCGCCAAGATCGAGAAACGATAAACCTGTGGTGTCACTTTCATAAAAAGAAGGGCATGATTCAGAATCGCCAGTTTTTCTACTAAACTCAAGACTATTACTCGGCAAGGCCACTTCCTACTCTAAACAGTAGGTCAAACAAGTGACGTATGAGTC
This sequence comes from Ampelocalamus luodianensis, assembly GCA_036346255.1. Taxonomy (NCBI): domain Eukaryota; kingdom Viridiplantae; phylum Streptophyta; class Magnoliopsida; order Poales; family Poaceae; genus Ampelocalamus; species Ampelocalamus luodianensis. Next base: position 64,478 of record CM070632.1, on the reverse strand, counting down.
TGATGATGAGGAGATGCCGCCCAGATCCACAACACACCATCGATCACATCTATGGGGGTCTTCGAGACACGATCGCGAAGGCAACAAAAAGTCGCCGAACGTGAGGTACCCATGACAGTAAGACCGCACGATATTCATTTCATGGAATCGCATCGGTCTTCGACCAAACCAATTGGCCAAGTTTTTCTTCATTTAACGCTTGATCACCAAGCAATTTCGTGACGTAGAAGGTCTCCTTTGATGTGGTCGATTTCGATATTTACATACAATGCCATACTTGACGCACCTACTTTGGCAAAATTCTTGATAGCTATTCATTATGGGTATCAATGTCTTAAGATGCCAGTCCCAAAGGAGTGATCACAATATATCGACAAGAAGATGACGACCGCGACCGTCGCTTCCTTGAGATGGTTGGACAACTACCAACTCGAGATGAAAGTCACCTTCGACTAGCAAGTCGGCCTCAAAGTCGCACCTAAGCCGAACGATCAGTCAAAGAGGTTCCTCCGACGCACGGAGCCCTCAAGATCGCTCACATTGGGGATTCTTCCGACCCCAAATAGGAAGACGCCTCATCACTTTCCTCCGTGCAACATCGATGTCTTCGTGGCAAGCATCCGACTTGCCCTGGCCCCTGTGGAAGTGATCGGCACATGCTAGCTTTACTGCCTCGATAAACTACCCAGAAACAAAAGTTACTGAGATTTGCCCCGATCGACGAGATGCTATTAGGTCGTAATTGACAAGTTGCTTAAAGTAGGCTTCATAAGAGAAGTCAACCACCCGAGTGGTTGGCCAACCCCGTAATGGTTAGAACGGCAAATGGCGATGCGAGACTTTATCGATCTTAATAAAGCTTGTCCAAAAGATGATTTCTTACCGTGACGATCACCGGTTGACTCTACTACGGATGTGAGATGCTAAGTTTTCTAGATGCATACTCGTTACCACCAGATCAAGATGTGTCGAGAAGATGAGGAGAAGACCGATTTATTACAACCGCTTGGGATATTTTGCTATGTCAAAATGCCATTCGCTTAAAAATGCCGAGCTTGTTTTCGCTTTGATGCAAACGACTTTTACTCCTCAACTAGGCCAAAACCGAAGCCTACGCTGATGATCTAGTCGTAAATAGCAAAATAACGACTCAATCATATCACGACTTACAGTGAGACTTTCGACAACCCGAGAAAACACCACTTAAAACTTAATCCCGAGAAGTGTGTGTCGGGTCTCTTCAGAAAATTACTTGATTCCTCGGTCTCGCATCGAGGAATCAAGCAAATCCCTAAAAGATAAAAGCCATCACTCGATGCGCCCGACCATGAAGAAAGAAGCCCAAACTCACAGATGCATGGTGACGCAGTCGTTTACAGCACGTCTGGGGAAAAAGGACCGCTTTCTTCAAACTTCTAAGGAAACATGAGGGCTTCGAGTGGCTCAAGAGGCTAACCTAGCCATTGAGGAAGTCAAGAGGTATCTTACGAGTGCTCTCTGCTCGTTTCCGAAACCGTGAGAGACTCTATTAATTTACCTAGCCGCCACGCCACAGCAAGTGACAGCATGGTCGGTCGTACAACGTGAGAACATTCAACGCACTGGCCTACTACGCTGCTGAGGTTTTACATGAACCTAAGGAGCGTTACCTCAGTTCAAAACTTCTATATGCCGCCTCATGCCTTCAAGAAATCTGCGTATTATTTTCAGCGCACAAACTAGCTGTCGCTTGAGTTTCTTTGGGAGCGATCCTCCGCATAGGTAAACAATGGGACGCATGGCAAAATGGTCGCTGAACTTGGGCGCTCGACATCCATTTCGTGTCCCGAACGGCCATAATCCCGCATCTTGGCGCATTTTGCGCCGAATGAACAAATCTCGAACTGCTCAGATCCCCAAAGACGCATTCCCACGACCAAAGGACGATGTACTTTGACTGGTCACTTACGATAAGTGGCTCGTGGCCGGGGGTCCTCGAATTTCAACGGAGAAACCTTAAAGTATGCCATATAATTAAACTTTCGTGCCACTAATAACGTGGCAGAGTTCAAGGTTTGCTAGTCGGTATATGAGCCGCAGCGCTTTCGATTCGACGCATCACTGTAAGAGGAGACTCACCAGTCGTGAATCAAGTGGAAAAAGTGTACCAGTTGCTCTAATCGACCATGTCCCTACATTTATCTAAGTTTGAAAGTTAGAAAGACACTTTTGGGCTTTGAGGTACAATTTATCCTCGAAGGATAATTTCTCGCACCAACCGCTCGCCTAGCTTCTTCTCGATCTTTGGTACCGAAAGGTGTTTCGAACGCTTCAAAAGCCGCCTATAGTCGAAGAACTAGAGACGCTCCTATAGAAACAACCTCTCTACAAGACGAAGATACATGGATGATACCCATCTACGAGTACCTTTAGACGGGTTTCTGATCTGATGACGATCTAGAAGCGCATCGATTATCCCGAAAGGCCAAAATGTATACTTTGGTCGAATGTGTCCTTTATAAAGAGGAACCCAAGGGGTGCTCATGCGATGTATTCATAAGGCGAACGACAAAACTCCTTCACGACATACACGGAGGGATCTGTGGAACTCATGCTTCCTGTAACGCTGGTCGGAAAAGCCTTTCGATAAGGTTTTATTGGCCAACACTCCACGATGCCAAAGAGTCGTTAAAATCGTGTATAGTGCCGCTTATAGCCGCAAATACACCAACCGGTCGTGTTGTAAACAATTCTCTGTTTTGACCTTTGCACTGGGTCTTGATATCCAGACCGCGCCCGCAGCTCCGTATGTTTCAGTTCCTTTGCGCCATCGATACGCTCACAAATGGATAGAAGTCGAGCCCGCGGATCGTATAACGACGACGCAGCAGAAATGGTTCATCATGAAATGCGTGATCACTCGTTTGGAGTACCAAGTCGAATTATCACGCATAATGGCAAATAGCATGCGCAAAATTTCAGAATTTTATGGCGAGTTGGGAACTCATTTGTGTTACGCTTGTGTTGCCCACCCCAAAGCAACTGGCAACAAAGAGCGAATGGCCGATAATGAAGGGAATCAAACCCGAGTCTTCGATCGCTTGTCACGCGGGCTTGGGTACAAGAATTACCTTCGTGATATGGGCAATTGCACGACAAATAGCCGAGCCACAGAGAAACACCTTTCTTTCTAGTTTTCGTGCCGGCTTATGCTTCCGCCGTAACTAAAGATCGATCAAGACGGTCGACAAGTTTAACGACTCCATTCAAGAACAACTCGAGCTGACGACATTAACCCGCTTGAGGAAAAGAGGACCTGTGCTTTAACTGCTCCGCAATTACTAACAAGCCCTTTGCGCATACTACGATCGTAAGGTCCAACCTCGCACCGCCAGAGGTGACTTGGTATTGCGCTATCCAATTCCGCCTAATCGAACAAACTTTCCCCAAGTGGGAAGATCCTACACCGTGGTGGGCATAACGCCCTCTCAGATCGGCACGACTTGCAATGGAGGACTACTAACTTGGAACATTGACCGCCATTTAAATTTTATGTGTAACAAGCTTCTACGCATACCAAGTGTCGTTCTCCTATCTTTTTGTCTCTTTTTGAAATTCACTTTTATTTTCGACCATTTTATATGCCCATTCCTCCCGTATAATCGGTCGGAAAAGGACAACACATCTAGTCAAGTCTCTCATCTCTGCATGTGGTCCTCGCCTACTGGAAGGAGCTTCCAATGTCGCTTGTTCTTTACTATAACAACCAAGACAAAGCTTATTGGGCTTAGAAACATGGTCGAAAGTTGTTAAGCAAATTCATGTCACCTTAGCTTATTTATTTTGAAAATAATCTAAGAAGTGTGCACTTTGAGACGCTGCTCGACCACTTTTCAATTAACTTGATTGTGTTTATCGGGCCAAGGAAGAAACACACCTAGTCGAAGCTTCTCCTTTCTCGCACGTGGTCCCGCCCACTAGAAGGAACTCCTAGCCGCTCGTTTCCTACTTTTGCGCCAGTGACAACTTCGCCGTGAAAAACGAAACAAATGATGAATCCTAAAGGTCCTCTAGATGTTTGTTTTACCTGTTGTCGTTATTGATTTGATTAACTGGTCGGAGATGGTAACATCACCTATTCAAGCCTTTTTCTCTCGCATGTGGTCCCGCCCACTAGAGGGAACTTCTAGCCGATCTGCTTTCACTCTTTCGACTAGTGTAAGATAGTCGATACTCGAGAACTATAAGTCGAATAAACCTCTCTGTTTTCAGGAACCCTTTCTTTACTAATTTATTAGTTTATTCCTAATAAACTAAGTAAGTAGTCGGGGGCTAGGATAAAGCTATAAACATGACTTCATTTCTTAGTCTTAGTTTTTTCGAATTATCATCTTACGAGTTACTAACTACTCTACGAGATGATTCGCAGGGAAAATGGAGGAGAAAGGAGGAATCACTCATATCTGGTCTGATTATTTCTTCCTTTTTCATTATCTTACGAGTTACTAACTACTCTACGAGATAATTTGCAGGAAAAAAGAAAGGATCATATATTTATGCATCACTATCAAAAAGACTTGTCTTTACAAGAATATATTACAAGACTACTCTGTTAAAGGAGATTCTATTTGCATCTCCTCTGCAACCTTCTCGCCAACCGACTGCATCTCTTCGATCAACTTTTCTGCTTCAGATTCGCAAATGGTTGGCTTCAACGGAATGAGGATTATGTTAGATCACGAGCCTTGAGTTTTGCTAAAACAAAGTTCACAACTCCTTTGACTGCTTCCTTTATCGAATCATTCTGCTGGTCTTCGAGTAGACACTAACTCTTGCAAAGTACCGACTGTTCCCAATGGCACTCGTGATGAGCACCATCGCTTGCCGCGAGGAGCAACCCTCCCGCACGAAGCCCATCGAGAACATTGTTCGTGCTTAGATGTTATCTTGAAGATTAATCTTCATTGATTTCGCCTCCTCCGGAATGAGTCGAAGCCTCGTGGAGTTGTTTTATTTCAATCAATCGATCCGAAAGAGTAAGATTGATTAGATGAAACAACTCTATGAGAAGATAAACAAATCAATAGCAGTGTAAAAGTTATACTTACTTTCACCAATCGGGAACCCAAGTTCGATTTCTTGATCTTTCTCCTTCGCAATGCGAGGTCTCACTGACAACTAAGGACTTCTCCGGACTTCAACCCGAGACTCCAACCTCGGCCTCAAGGGCCTTATTTTCACTTCTTTTCTCGCAAAAGAATGAGAAGTTAAGAAGACTGAGATCAAGATCAAAAGCGCCGTGAGCCACACGCATCGCTTATTTTTTCTTGCAACCGCTTAGTTGTAGAGTTAGCCTCCTCAAGTTTCTTCAGAGGTCGGTGGCTTTATCCTTAGCTTTTTCGACTGCTTTTTCAAAGTCGAGTGAATCACCAAGGTCTTTTCGCCACTCTTAAACCTCGAAAAGGGTAAAGGGAAGACATGAACACACTTAAATAAGCTTATCGTAAGTATCTCTATGGCCAATGAGTGGTCGTAAGTTATTGTATGACCGCCTCTAGTCGAAGTTTTTCTACGACTAGTACCAAGTCGTAAGTTTTCTACGACAACCCTCTACGAGCAAATTTAATAAGTAATCGTAACGACACGAGAATCGCCATTTACCACCTCTCGCTTGTTCGCAGAGTAACGCTTCTCTTGTCGGTTTGACAAGTTGTCGATTGTATTCGCAAATCGTAGCGACTTGCTCCACGGCTTCTACAAGGGAGAAAATTGATAAGAGAAAGAGATAAAACCGTAAGTTAGTATCGATGAATACTTACATTCATGTTTGACCAAGCAAACATGGAGACTATTCGTGATGGATCCTTCAACCCATCCATCTCCTCGACTCGCTTCCACCGCACTCTCGAGTCGCTCATTGTCAAAAACAACCCCACAATTGGGAATGCCTGGGTGTGGAACTTGTCGCAGATCGGTAGGCGTAAGATCCTACGATAGAGTCGTACAAAGAAATCGAGCAAAGTTAAAGTACTCTTCTTCCTCCTCGACTTCTGGACGGAACACCACTTGGAGGGCCGAAGGAACGCCTCGACAACCTCCTTACCGCACGACGGCCGCACTCGCCGCCACCAACCTCTAGTATCTCCCTTGAGGCCTCTGTCGCTTCTTTCGCCTCACGACACCTCGCTTGTCGAGCGACTTCGACATCCTCACCGTCGTAGCGACCTCAAGAACCGCAGAACTTCTTCCGCGGGAATGGTAGCCGGATCTTCACTACTACCACAAGCCACACCTCGCCACTGGAAGGAGTGACAAACGGATTCTCCATGGAGCATCCTCGGGTCAAGACGTCTGCTAAAATCACAAAACGCATAAGTCAACTCAGAATAACAAACAAGAAGTAGTTATTACACTTATATTTTTTTACATACCTGTCGGCACTGACCTAACTCAAACTTGGGAGCAACCTTCCGACGAAAAGATGTCTCGATTTCTTCTCAACCACCGCTGGTCGAGATGCACTCGACAACAGAGTCGCCTCCTCCGACTTCCCGGTGGTCGAGGTTAGTCTCGACCACCCTAAGAGCGCCGCCCTTGGCCTCGCATCCCACCTGATGGCTGGTTTCACAAAGACATGAAGTTCTTCCGCTTCTCTTTTCTAGCTGCTTTATGAAGCCACGAGAAGCTAAAACTACGAATGACTTGTTGTCGTAATAGAAGGGTACCTTAACCTTGGGGACCTTGCGCTTAAGGGCAAGGGCCTCTTCTTCTGCTTTCTTCTTCGCCGCAACCATGTATGCGAAAAATTTAGCAAAAGGAGCAGAGGAGCCGAACTCGAACCTCTTTGTCGCCGACCTTTACCACGACGCTTGGTTGGAGGACTTCTAACTCCGCTTTGCACAGTTTCAACAACCACCAAATCGACGTCCTCGTCGTCTTGGCGGTTCTCCATGCCTACTTTCTGTTAAGAAACAGAAAAAGAGTGAACGTAAGTTCTTCTACGGTCACTAGCTGGTCATAAGTACGACCAGCATAAAAGTCGTAAGTGTTTCTACGACATTGTGAATCGTAGTCCTGTTACGATTACGTCCGGTCGTAAGTTTTTCTACGATCAGTAACTAGTCGTAAGATTTTCTACGACAAACCTATCAGTCGTATCTTGTTTTACGACAACAAAACGCCTAAAGACAAAATCATTTAATTACCTTTAGGCGCTCCTCTTTCTCTTATGCGGTCAAAACTGCAAGGATTTGAGGAGCCACCATGTTGGCCGGATACTTCTCGCAGATAAGCCTGACACACGCTAGCCTCCGCTCATGAAGATCCAACGCATGGACAAAGACAATTAGCGCACTAAATCAGATTAATCAAGGATAAAACCAAAAGAGTAAGTTTTTCTACTCACCGCCCTTGTAATCCCTCGCTTGTCGCCCTTTCCCGAGTATCTCCACATGGGAGGAACTCGTGCTTTCAAAGGGGTCGATTCTTGCGCGCGTGATGAATTCCTTCACCACGCGTTAACCAAATGAGCTCCTCCGACTTCAAGTCTTTGACAAATTGAATATAGGGGCTATCCTACGAGATTGCTAGAGTCAAGTCTCAGAAGAAGACCGCCAATGCCTTCCGACGAATGAGAGGCTATCTTCCTGGTAACCTCCCAAGAAACCACTTCTTCTTCCACCTACCATGACGATCGGGTAAACATTCGAATGTACTCCTCGACTTACCGTCGTGGAGCTTGAGCATCACACTTGTCGGCAATCTCGCTGACGAGCCATTCCGTAGTAATACCGAAAAGCTCGAGATTCGCCTAATTCCTAGGTAGGCCTCACACAAGTACACGAACACACTCAAGATTGTGATGGAATTAGGACCAAGATTCACTAATTCCACCCTAAAGTGCTCGAGCACGAGTGTGAGGAAGGGGTGAGCAGGCAATCGGAGGCCGCACTCACAGTACTCCTGGAAAACTGGAATTTGGCCTTCCTCTCCCGACACCAATGCCGCTCATTCGCACTATCCACTTTACGAGAAGTCCCTGGGGATCTTTCTCGGCGACTGAGCGGTCATCTTTGCATCATCCATCTCCGACTCACCCACTCGTGAGACAATCCCAGCCATTTTCTCTCAAGGGGCGGGAAGAATTGGATTTGGGAAAGCTCCAAGCAAGTGTACGGAATCACCACGCGAAGAGACGAAAGCAACAAACTCTTGGGTGAAAAGGTAAGAACCCTAAGTTTTACCTCCACGGCCCGCTTTATAACCACACACTGAACGAAATGCCGTGGAATCCCAACGCTTCCACCGCCAGAATTGCTCCACGACGCACTTTAACCCCGCCTGCTCGAAAGTCCCAAGACACTCTTTTCACACCTCAAGTGAAATTACCATCTTGACCCCGGTCAATGAAAGCCGATCGTAAAAGTGTTGCTTCCGATCGTAAGGTCACGATTGCTCAAGTCGTAAGTTATTCTACGACTATCTTGCGATCGTAATTTTCTTAACAAATTACCCGATCACATATTTCTGGTCGAGATAAGCGCATGTTGAAGAGTTTTTCCTTCAACATTCTTCCTACAACCTCCCAAGAGTCAAAAATCATCTACGACCCTTCACCAAGTAAGCTATTTTCACTTGAAGTCATTAGATGACGAGGATCTAATAATCCTCATTTTATTATTCCATAATCATGTAATATGACGTCACATGGCATACCCCTTAATATTATAAGGGAAGAGCAAGTCAGGTAGTCGTAAGTTCTTCTACAACTACCCCCTAGTCGTAAGCATTTCTACGACTATAGTGTAATCGTAAGTCCCGCTACAATTACGTCCGGTCGAGTCTTTCTACGACCAGCACTCAAACAGAAGCTCTTCTACGACTACCCCCTAGTCGTAAGCATTTCTACTATGACCAGCTCTACTACGACTTCCTCACGACTAACTGGGTCCACTCGTTAGAAGACCCATTTAATGGTGAGAATCCTAGCAGCCAAAATACGTAGTTATGCCCGACATAACTACGATAATTCTCCACTATCTCCGATCGATAACCGCTTGACAAAGATGGGAGGTTACTACTCCAGCAATTACTCTCATTATTACGCAATAATGGGCGACTAATTAGCCTGGAACGACAATAGTCACCACTGCGTAGTATAAATAAGGTGTCTTTTAGAGATAGGGGGAGGGGAGGCTTTTTGGATAAAGAAGAGTTCAGTCAGTAGGAGCATGATAGCAAGACCCTCTACTGATTGTAATCCATATACCCAATACAAGATACACAGGAGTAGGGTTGTTATTCTCACCTGAGAAGGCCCGAACAAGTATAAAAATCCCCGTGTCTCTTTTGTCTGTGTGATCAATTGTGGAGACCCCCCGAATCAAACAATCTTTACGTAAGATCGGTTCTAAAGCACCGACAGTTGGCACCGACAACCCTCTTCCCAGGATGTTGTCCAAGCACTATTTTGGCATCAATAGTATTCTTTTGAAAGCCTCGGACTACCAATCTCGTCCTGTTACACAATCCATTTACTGGATCCAAGTTCCGTGGCAATATAACAGGATAGTTAACATTTTGCTTGAGCACATGTGGAGGCAAACCGTTAGGTGTGAGAGAATTCAAGAATTTAGAGGGGTAGTAGTTATGAGGATCGTCCTCCCCATGATCAAAACTGTGATAGATTATCTCCTCCCCAGGAAATCGATCGATCAACTTCATGTTTATCGTATCAACATACTCATTATGCATTGCTAGAACAGCTTGAAAAATAATGTAGTCCGGATCGGAGATGTTTGCATCTGACATTGGGAAGATGTTCTCTATAAGGTTGTTTATGTTAGACTCCTCGCTAGTGTACAGAACACATATATTGTCTAGAAGCTGCGCATAATCATCTTCTACGATTTCTTTAGTGCCATTACCGATTCTCAAAAGGTAATTAGCAAACAACAGATCATTTTGAGCCCTCATGTTATGAACAAGCCTTAGCTGCCTCATGCTTTCCCAAAAGGTAAGACTTGCGGAGCGTAGCATCAGTTATCTGTGCCCTTGTCCCCTTCCAAAAAACAGGTAGCACCTGCCTGAAGTCACCCCCAAATACGACCGTCTTCCCCCCAAAAGGCAAGTTATGCCGACCTGTAATGTCCCTCATCTTATTGTCAAGGGCCTCGACTGCCTGCCTCTTTGTCATGGAGGTTTCTTCCCATATTATTAGGAATGCCCTTCGAAGAAGCTTAGATGTACCACTTTGCTTGGTGAAGTTGCATGTTATATCATTTTCAATATTTAGGGGTATCTTGAACCTCGAGTGCGTAGTCCTACCACCAGACATAATGGAGGCTGTGATGGCCAACGTTGTAGTTGCCACAGCTATCTTTCCCTCAACTCAAAACTTTGCAAGCAACACTTGTATAGAAATGTCTTTCCCATGCCTCCCAAGCCATCAACAAAGAATACATCCCCACCATCGCTGTCAATCGTGGTTAATATCTTGTCATATGCGTACTTCTGCTTGGGGTTGAGAGAAGATGTTAGAGATGTGTGGTCTTGGTCTACCTCAATCGTGGACTCCACGGTTATCTCCGTAGCCTCACCATCGGTATAGTCGTGGGTCTCATCAATATTGGGAAGAAGGAACAATGTTATATCCTTCCCCATCGATTGGAGCATATCTCTTATATCCAACAGTACCATTTGCTCGATGGCACGTGGGCACCCTTGAGAGCAACAAAATTCATCTAACATTGCTTCCAAGTGCCTATCCCAGAGACCGCACACATCGCTATGCTTGTAGTAGACCAATATTGTAGCGAAGAGCCTACGAAGAGTGGATGGTATCTGGAATACTTTGGCCTCATTAAGGCAATCATCAATGCTATTGTCAGCCTCAATAAGACTGTGGAGATTATGTGGATATGATCCTAATCTTAGTGTGTTGAACAATTGGCAATAGTATCGAGGTGTTTGGAGAAACCCTTATTTTTGGTGAAGTGCTTGTGCTGTCAGGTCTGAGGCGGTCTGACCAGCCATGGTGGCAGTCCGACCGATCCTGTTGGGTTGTTTTGCTTGTGAGAGGTCATGTCCGATCGCCAGCAGAAGCGGTCGACCGCCATAGCTTGAGCGGTCGACCGCCATTAAAGTGGCTTTGGATTTTGAGCTAGGCCAAAATAGAGGGTGTAGGCAAGAGGAGGTTCTATCGCTCTTGGTCTCATAATTTTGGAGCCTCTAGGCAAAAGTTCTATTAGTTTGAAAATTCTAGAGAAGGTTCGGATTTGCCGAATTTGGCTGTCATGGATCGCGGTCCGACGGCCAGAGGAGCGGTCAGACTAGCCATGATGGCGGTCTGACCGGTTTTGGCTTTGTTCGTCGTCCCGCTTGGCGGCGATGTGTTTTTGTTAGGTCAAGTTCATGTTGATCAATGTATATGTGTTGCATAATGCATATTTTGGCTAACGTGGGTCAAGTTGTGAAGAACTTGTTCCCGGAGATAGTTTCTTGGTCTATTGCTGTGCAGGTGGCTTGCAGGTTTATGACGATCAACGGCGAGGAGGATCGGGACTAAGTTTGGAGAGCTGAGGTCCAGAGCGATCGTGGATGCCGGGTGAGGTCAGACGACTCAAGCGGGGCGCAGAATGGACAAGGGTGACCGAACGGGCAGTTTGGTGTAACTGGTTGACTGCGGCGGAGTCGCTGGTGTAAGTGCTCGCGTGGCGGTGGGATCCGGACGAGAGACTTGATGACATGGAGCCGTTGATCAACCTACACGTGGTGCGGTGATTGCTTCACCGTGGATTGGACTTGGTCTTTTGGAGAAAGATCGAGAAAGGGTATTTTGGTAATTTCACCAAATACCGCCTTGGTGACTTTTGGCTAAACCGCGGCGCGGGTCGGCACATGGTGAAGTGGTTTAGGTTAATTGATGATGAAGACAACGCTTTGAGATGCGTGCATGTGTTAACCCATTGTGTGTTAGGGTTTAATGGGTTCCCTAATGGAATATTCCCTAGATGCTAGCCTCCACTATATAAAGGAGGGGGTGCTGTCCAACAGCCTCTAATCCTGCCATTTTAGTGCCCTATTTTGTGTTTAGGGTTTTGAGGAGAAGAGAGAAGAGGCTAGGGTTCTAGGGTTTGGATTGAGTGTGTGCTCATGTGTTGAGCTTTGTCCTCTATGATGGAGTGGCTATAAAACATCCATCTATCTCAAATCAATCCAAGCATCATTTCTTGAGATGAGTCTATTTGTGTTCTTGTTCTCTATTTTGTGATTTTGGGGCTCTCTTTGATTCTCATGTTTTTACTTGGTTTTTCCTCCTGATCTTGCTTGCTAGGATGTGTTGGAACCCATCTAAGATCATCTTGATCATCTATTACCCACGAGCAAGCTTTAGATCACGTTTTCGTTTTTGACTCATTTTTGGACCAACCTTCACTCAAATTGAAAAAGGTCGGAACTTTGGCAATGATCTTCACGATCGTTGATTGGAATAGGTTTCTGACATCATAGGGAAGGTGTGTGTCAAGTTTTGTGAAGTTTAGAGTCACGAATCAAAAGTTAGACCAATTTGTGTTTTGGTTTTCGGGCTGATTTTACTGTTCATCGGGCTGGAGGTCAGACCGCCCCTGTGAGAGGTTTGACTACTAGGCAAAATATTCGACTTGATTTCTTGAGAGGTCTGACCGCCCAACTTATTGTGTTTTGGGTTTTTGGTTGTTTTGCTTCGGGGTTCCGATTGGATTAAATACAAGTCTCCCGCTGTGCTTGTTGATTGATCTTCATAGCTTTTATAGTTATTGGAGTAAACATCGTTTGAATCCGATCTAAGTGAAAAAGTGTTCGTGCTCCTATTCACCCCCTCTAGTCGCTTTTTTGGTCCTACAAGTGGTATCAGAGCCAAGTTTGCTCATTTGTGATCTTCACCGATCAGTAAGCATGGCGACTAGTATGTCGACTTGTGAGCGCTTCTTTGTATCTTGTCGTGGTTCTTTTGCCGTTGATGTCCGTCGTGACAAGAGGCTTGAACATACGATATTTATGTGGTCAATTGAGAAGCAATTCACTTGCGATATTTGTGGCTATCCCTTTGGTTTTGATTGTCCTAGTTTCAGGGATGAGTCGCGTTTAGAGCCCGAGGAGAATGAGCCAATTGGCATATGCACAATAGCTTTTGAGGATGGGCAAGATGAAGAGCATTTTGAGGATGACAGTAATGACTCTTCTGAGGACGATCCCCTACTCAAACTAAGCAAGGTGAGCAAAGAAAAACTTGTAAAGGTCTTATATTCATATGATCTTAAACTGTTTGCTCTTAGGAAGAAAGTAAAATTGCTAGAAAAAGAAAAGGGGGATTTGTCTCATGAACTCTCCGATTTGAAAACCTCCATGAATGCTTATGATTCATTACTTGTAGACATGGAGAACTTGAATAACTCTCTTGCATGCCTAAAATCTGAAAATGAAATATTGAAATCAAATGCTTCTATGCCATGTGATTCTTGTATTGTCTTACATCATGAGCTTGATGATTCTAAGTTGGAAATAGGCAATTTTAGATTTATGGCTAGAAATAATTGTAATTCTTGTATAGGTATGCTTGCTGATTTTGAGAAGCTTAAATTGACTAATACCTTTCACCTTGAGCAATTGGAGAATGCTAGGGCAGAAATTATTGATATTAAAGCTAGGCCTTGTAGCATGTGCTTTGAATATGAAAAATTGCTTAAGGATGGTTTAGTCTCTTGCAAGAACTGTGCTTGTTTAGAAAATGAAATTGATGCTTTAAATTGCATGCTTAATACGAAAGCATCATTAAATTCTTGCACATCTTGCATTGGCTTGAAGAGCGAGATTGAGTCTTTTCGTGATGATATGAGCGCCAAGTCATGTGACTCTTGTATTTGCCTTCACTCCGAGATTGATGTTTTTAAGATTTCTCTTTCATCTTTGCATTCAGAGTTGGAGTCCTTTTGTGCTAAAAGTGAGTCACTTGATGTTGGTTTTTGTTCCATCGCTTTGAGTAGCTCTTCTTTGAGAGGTTCGACTCTTTCGAACTCTTCTTGTGTTGTCCAAGGGATTTCCAAAGACAATGGTGCTTCCTTCTCAAATGGTACTAAAGCTTTAAAAGAGAAGTACCATTGCACCTTTTGTAAGAAAGATGGACACACTTTCGAGTTTTGCTTTCGCCGTATGAATCATGAGCGTCGAGTGCGTCGTTGTACCTCTAGGAACACACATAGCCTTTCTCATGGCATGTGTGAGTCTAGTGTCGATACGAGGACTAGTCATGATGCTAGTTCTTCCAGGACTTCTTCTTTGAGCCATAATGGTACTTCATCCTCTCGGACCGTGTCTACTAGTAGACCTTTACACCATTGCTCATTTTGTGGGAAGAATGGACATCTTGTGGATTTCTGCTTTCGGCGTGCAAAACATTTTCGAGCTCATGCTTCTAAGTCTCCTAGTGGGCATAGTCTTTCTCATGATATGCACACTAAAGAGCCGAGCATGAGGACTCGCTTTGTTGATGGCTTCTTTGACACCTTTTCTAGTGGTGTTGGACAACATCGTGGTCTTGGCTTCCATGGTTTTGGTTTTGGTCTACGAGTTGCCCCAAGGTAGGATTTCCGCCGTTTTTCAAGAGGTGGACCTCGTTTTGTTCATCGAGGTACACACCCACGGCGAGGATGTGTGAGTTCCATCGGTGCTTCTGTTGGTTCTCATCATTGTGCATTCAAGCAAGGTCATCGCCGTTTTTCTAGAAATGGACCTCGTTTTCCTCATCGAGCTGTCCACTCGCGACATGCCTTCAAGGATGATATTGGATCTTCATACATGGACCATCATTTGCATCATGCTAACTCACATAATGGTTTGATTGCCTCTAGTGGTGGTGTGTCCAAGGTTTGGATTCCCAAGTATTTGCTCTCTAACCCTTCGGGATCGAAGACTTGGACACCCTGCCTTTCTCATGTATAGGTACTGAGAACGCGGGTTGGAGAACATGGACTTAACAGATTCTGATCTTTTGCTTCATTACATGATCGGGACAATTGATGGTTCTCCACCTCAATAATGGCCTCCAAGAGGCATGTGCTTTCATGATCGGTGTCTTCACCTATTTTGTGAGCTATCTTATACCTTCATGCATTTACCTTCATGATTATTCAATCTTGGCATGTTGTGCTTGTTTTGTGCTCACTTGTACCATATTGGCATGTATTACTCTTGATATCTTTCATCATGCCTTTACCTTGCTTATATATCCATATATCATATTGTTGTTCTTTATTTTCATGGGTGTATGAGCTTGATTTTATCATCATGAGCTTGCGCTGTCTTGTACCCTTATTATCTTGCTCATGTTGATTCTTGCTTATGTATCCATGTATTAGACTGTTGTTCATTATTTCCATGGGTGTATAAGCTTGGTTTTGTCATCAAGAGCTTGTACTGTTTTGATACATTTATCATCTTGTTCTTGTTGATTTTTGTCTTATGTATCCACATGCTTACTTGATATCCATGATAGCATACCTTATTCATGATTTGTTCTATAACATGCTTTATGCTTACATGGTTTTTGTGTCATATTGTTAATTGTGGATGCATGAGCCTTACCATAGCTTTACTAGCATGCCTTTCTCTTGACTAGATGTATGTTGTGTGATATGCTATGTGCTTGCTTGCTTGCTCCTGTGCTTATTGTGGATTAAGGATAGTTTGAGCTTTGTCATATCTTGATAGCATGTGTCGCATTGATTTGTCTATCTTCATACTCATGTCCCGAATTGTTGATTATATGCTTTTATATGAATTTAGAACAAAAAATCACTTGATTTGGATTTCGCATGCAAAAGTTATAGCCTAAACCATTTCTGTCGGAAGAGAAAACCCAACAAATAGCATTTACTTACTACTCACCGATTCGACTACACCTAGTCGGAAAGAGGTTCGACTACACCTAGTCGAAAAAGGTTGAAGGTGGTCGTAGATGGTTGTAAGTGGCTTGGCATCGTTAAAGGGCGACGACGGCGATGACGACTTGCAGTGGAGGTGGAGCTATGGTGACAACGACAATGACAATGGCAATATCGTCACACAATGTGGCATCTAACGTGTGCACTAGCACCGGAGGTGACTAGGACCACACCAGAGTGGAGAGTGGTCAAGGAGCGTGTCAGAGATGGTCCGGCGACAAAGAACCGAGGCGGCGGTAGAGCTTCACCGAGGAGAGGTCGGCTCGGGCGGAGTTGAGAATGAAAGGGACTGTTTTTGGCTGGAGATGAGAAATTCCAAATTGCATCGATTCTTGTGAACCAAAACCCAATTAAGTTAGAGGATAGGGTCCTTGTGCTTAGGAACACAAGATGATGTGAACAAGAATGAGCAGGAACCCCTGTGGCGACTGGAACGATGTTGGGGATGACGGCGGCATCTCGGCCGTGAGCTAGAGCTCACTCTCTAGCTCTTGGTTCTGAGGAAGAAGAGGGAAAGGAAGGTAGGGAAATGCTTAGGCGACGGGGGTATGGGCGAGTGCGGTAGATGCGGCCAAACCATAGGCGCACAGTCAGAAATGGTGGCGCAATAGTTGGCGTTGATGCACAGGCAGAGCACGCTGGCGAGGGCGCTCGGGCGCTAGCGAGGGCATGGTGTCTGCGTGGAGATGAAGAACTGCAGCGGGGACCCACCGGTTAGTGGCTCAAGGTAAGCGGCTGAGGTCAGTATGGTTAGGTGGTTGGGTTGGACTTGGTCGGATGGTTTGGTCAAACCTGGTCGAATATGAGTGGTTCTGGTCAAAATTGAGTGGGTGTCGAAATCGAGTTGATGGTCGAAATCGAGCGGCTGGTCAAAATCGTGTCGAGTCAACTCGATTGATCGAGTTGATTTTAATAAGGCTGAGAGGGTTGCAAATTTTTAGATCGAGTTTTAAAGCCCCAAAAATTCTAAAAATTTTATGGGAGGCTTCTGACAAAGTGTAGACCCTTGTGTAAAATTTCTAGAGATTTTCATCCAATACATTTTTCTCTAGAAATGTTTCAATATTCTGCCCTAGGGGTTTGACTGGCCATTTTAAAATAGCAAAATAAATATAAAAATTATGAAATCTTTTCATAGGGGTCACTGAGATGATCCATAACCTAGGAAAAATAATTCCATAGACTATTCACAAGATTATGTTTAAAAGTTTTAAAGGACCATGCTTATAGATAATTGAAGTACTAGGTTTTCAAAATTCACCAAAACCAATGAATGAAAAACCAGAGAATCCAAATGACAGCACGATGCATCAAAAGTTTTAAAAACTTCTCAATTTTATACATTTGAAATACAAACCAAAGATTGGGATGTTACAAATCTCCCCCTACAAGAATCTCATCCCGAGATTCCGTTCACTCGGAAAAGAAAGACAGGTAGTCCGCACGCAGGCGATCCTCCTGTTTCCAAGTTCCTTCATTCTTGGTATGATTTATCCACTGAACTTTAAGGAATTTGATGGTATCATTCCTTGTCCTCCGTTCAGCTTCTTCGAGAGTGCGAAACTGACGCTCCTAGTAGGTCAAATCTTCTTGTACATCAAGACCTTCCAACGGAGCTTCCTCGGTTGGGACACGAAGGCACTTCTTTAACTGGGACACGAGGAATACATCGTGTACCTCTGAAAGTGTTGCAAGCAAATCCAACTTATAGGCCACAACTCCTTGCTTCTCAATGATGCGATAAGGCCCGACATACCGAGGAGCTAACTTGCCTTTGACATCGAACCGTTGATGCTCCTTTAGAGGTGAGACTTTGAGATATACAAAATCACCAACTTCAAAGCTCAACTCACGACGACGTCGGTTCGTATAGCTCTTTTGCCTTGATTGAGCCATGTGTAATCGGTCTCGAATCAACCGAACTTGGCTTTTGGCCTCATTGATTGAGTCCAGGTCGAAGAGTGGCCTTTCACCGATCTCAGACCAATTTAGCGGGGTTCTACATCTTCTCCCGTATAAGGCCTTAAATAGTGCCATGGCGAGACTAGCTTGAAAGCTGTTGTTGTAGGAGAACTGGCAAACGGCAAGCATTTCTCCCAATTCTTCCCATAGAAAAGGACACAAGCACGGAGCATGTCTTCTAAAACTTGATTTATTCTTTCAGTTTGGCCTCCATTTTGTGGATGGTGCACGGTGCTGAAGGAAAGGCGAGTTCCCATGGCCTCTTGCAAACTCTTCCAAAACCGAGCGATGAAGAGTGCACCACGATGTAAAATGATCGTCCTTGGTACACCATGCAAACTCACAATGTGGGATATGTAGAGATCCGCCAAGTGACCCATACTAAGATTATTCTGCACTGGCAGAAAATGTGCTACTTCTGTCAACCGATCGATGACAACCCAGATGACATCATTCCCCCGGGAGATACGGGGTAGACCGGCGATAAAGTTCATGCCAGTAGAATCCCACTTCCATTCCGGCAGTGGCAATGGTTGTAGCAAACCCACTGGACATTGATTCTCAACCTTCATATGATGACATATGTTGCATTCGGCAACAAACCTTGCGATCTCTCTCTTCATTCGGGTCCACCAGAACCTCTGGTGGAGATCTTGATATAACTTTGTGGCCCCAGGATGAATGGACAAGGGGGAATCATGGGCTTCGCGGAGGATTAAATTCCTCCATTCCATTTCCTTCAGAACCACAAGGCGATGTCCGAACCACACAACACTATGGTCACCTTCTGAGAAAACATTTGGATGTTTCGTTCTTGATATCTCCCTTGATTAGGTTCAGCCCAACGTCCATTTGTTGCGCAGCCTTGATCTGATCTTCCAAGGTGGGTTGCACAAACATGACAGCGAGGAAACCATGCTCAACCACACCCAAGTTAAGCTACTGAAGTTCTTCATAAAGGGTGGGCTGCTGCTCCTTTAGCATTAATGTATTGCAATAAACCTTCCGACTGAGTGCGTTGACAACATTGGCCTTACCCAGATGATATTGGAGACCCATATCATAATCTTTGATCAACTCCAACCACCTTCTTTGCCTAAGGTTTAGATCCGGTTGGGTGAAAAGATATTTCAAACTCTTGTGGTTCGAATACACCTCACAATGATTACCGATGAGGTAATATCGCCAAATCTTCAGTGCATTGACCACTGTAGCTAGTTCCAAGTCATGGGTTGGATAATTGAGCTCATGAGGTCTCAATTATCTTGATGCATAGACCACCACCTTGTCTTCTTGCATAAGAACACACATGAGTTCTTGACTATAAGCATCGCAATAGATATCGAAGCTTCGGTGGACATTGGGAAGGACGAGAACTGGAGCTGTGGTCAACCTCTTCTTGAGTTCTTGGAAACTCTTCTCACGACCAGCGAACCACATATATTTCTTGTCCTTGTTGAGCAACTCCGTCATTGGCTTCGCGGTCTTGGAGAAATTCTCGATAAAGCGACGATAATAGCCCGCTAAACTGAGAAAACTCCTCACATCAGTCACCAACTTGGGCTGACCCCAAGAAAGTACATCATTGACCTTGCTAGGATCCACGGCTATGCCTCTCTTTGAAAGAACATGGCCCAAGAATGCCACTTCTTCTAACCAAAACTCGCACTTGCTGAACTTCGCATAAAGCCGGTGCTCACGTAACTTTTCCAATACGAGCTTCAGATGTTCAGTATGCTCTTCATCATTCTTCAAGTAGATGAGGATATCATCAATGAAGACCATCACAAACCTATCTAAATACTCCATGAATGCCATATTCATAAGATTCATGAAAAGTGCAGGAGCATTCGTCAAGTTGAAAGACATGACGGTGTACTCGTACAGTCTGTAGCGAGTAGAGAAAGCCATTTTTGGAATATTTTTAGATCTGATCCTAACTTGGTGATAGCCCAATCTCAAGTCAATCTTGGAGAATACAAGAGCTCCGGTCAATTGATCGAAAAGATCGTCGATCCGAGGCAACGGGTACTTATTCTTCACCGTCACTTCATTCAACGGACGGTAATTGACGCACATCCGCAGAGTCTTGCCCTTCTTCTTCACAAAGATCATAGGATAGCCCCACGGTGATGAGCTTGGGTGGATGAAACCATTCTCTTGAATTTCACCAAGTTGCTTCTTCAACTCATCCAATTCATTTGGAGGCATCCGGTATGGCCTCTTCGAAATTAGGGCGGTACCAGGCAGCAGCTTGATGACGAACTCGATGTCTCGGGCCGGAGGCATCCCAGGTAATTCTTCAGGGAATACATAAGCAAAGTCACATACCGCTAGTGCTCCATGAATCTCCAAGGCCGGATTAGCTTCAATTGCGAAAAGATGTGGTGCTTGAAGCTTCGGCGCAATTCCAACTTGCACACCAGAGGGACTAGTGAGGGAAATGAATTTCTTGGCGCAATCGATTTGTCCTAAGTGTTGGGAGAGCCAATCCATACCAAGAATCACATCCAAATTCACTGAATTGAGGAGGATAAGCTTTGCCAAAAATCCCACTCCTTCGATCTTAATAGATACGTCCAGACACTTATTTTCAGCTCTCATTTCCAAACCCAGAGAGTGAATAACCAAAGGGATATGCATAGGAACAATATGAATATCACCAAGAGCATCAAAGGATTGCGATATAAAAGAATGCGGAGCTCTGGAATCAAATAAACAGTAGCAGGACGAGAGTTGATGAAAAGCGTACCCAACACGACGTCGGGTGCCTCCTGTGCTTCCTCAGCCAAGATATGGTTGCCTCGACCGCTTGCAACCTTCTGGAATTGTCGGTCCACCTTCTGAGCTGGGGATGACCACGTTCTTTCCCTTGCACTTGCCCCGGATTAGGGCGAGGGGCTGCTCCAATCTTCTTAGGGCAAGTACTCGCATAGTGGCCCTTATTGTTGCAGAAGAAGCAAGTGACCTCAGCGACTAGATTGCGGAGGTCACCTTGCTGTCCCGCAGGTGACCGTGGTTGAAACATGGCCTACAGAGGGTGTGGTACAAGTGCTGGCGGCCTCGGTGGTGGTGGAGCCTGAGAACGGGGCACCGGTGCTTGCCCGAAGCGAGGACAGGGAAGGTTGCCCCCTGCTGATTTCTGGGCCTCCCACTTGCGTTTGCACGACTCGCCCAGCGCTCTCCCTTTGTGCTCTGCAATGATGGCAGTCGAGGAAATCAATAATAGACAGCTTGTCTTGTAGCTCCTCGGACAAGCCATCCATGAACTTCTACTTGGCGTCGTTGGTGGACACATCCTCTGGAGCATAACGAGCAAGATGGTTAAACTCATGTAAATACTCCATCGACGACTTGCATCTTTGCTTGAGCGCAAGAAACTCTTTCTTCAGCTTCATCAAGTTGGCGGGGACGTGAGTTTGTCGGAAGGCAGTATGAAACTCCTCCCAGGAGACGGCTTGGCCGGTGGGCTACATGGCGAGGAAGTTCTCCCACCATGAGAGCGCTGCCCCTCCAGTTGATGAGAGGCGAAGAGCGCCTTCTCATGATCCTGACATTGGACGATGTTGAACTTCCGCTCGACTAGACGCAGCTGGTCATCTGCGTCAAGTGGGTCTTTAGACCGCAAGAAAGTCGGTGGCTGAGTGCGAAGGAACTCCGAGAGTCCTCCCTGTGGCTGATGTCCACCTCCTCCTCCTGATCCAGAGGCGGCCGAAAGAGCAAAGGTGTTCCGAGCTATGACCTCTAGGATTCGTGTTTGATCCATTCAGTTTCGCTCGATCTAAGCGAGAACCTCGGCCATAGTCGGAGGAGACGAGAGTTCCTCATCATGACCAACGGGCTCACCTTGACCACTATGGGTTCTTCTGACCATCCTGTTCTGACGAAATGAGTTAGCAACAACACCCGAATACTAGATGCGAAAGATAGCAGAAGAGAAGCAATCAATTAGAGGAATGAGATATTACCCTAGCATAAGCATACAAATATTTTCAAGAAACGAACTCCAAATATTTGTATAAAGACATAAGAACCAGCACAAAACCATAAATCAGATGGTTATTTTACCGGCACGACAAACTCGTATTGAATGAATGAGCAATCGGTTATGACAAAAAAATATAGAACACAATGAGTATGGTAAAAACCATCTAAGGGTGCTTTAGGCATTAGCCAACTAACATCACATCTTACCCTTTTAATTCCCATGAGTTTTAGTTGAATTATAAGTGCTTGCTGTCTAAATTTTGTATCCGAGCTCCGAGATGAATGTTCCAACTCCAAGTACTTCTAATCTTCATCAAAGGATAACCTTGTAGAAGGGCAGCCAACACTTCAATTTGCCAAACTCATTGGTTCCCAAAACCCAAATTAAACGATAATGACTATCTTTTAGAAAAAGATGAGAGGAAAACAATTTTTCAAGACTTAATAAGAATAGGATAAGATGAGCAAGCTAAGATAGGTAAGGAGTAAAATCTGAGAATTTAATTAAGTTTTCAAAATCATTTGATAGTTTTGAAACTAAGTTTTTCAAAACATCCTAAGGACGACAAGGCTAGGAGTTTCTACGTCGGTATGGCTCTGATACCAAGCTTTGTGAGACCCCGATTTATTTAGCTTGTAATGCTTAGTCCTCCATTGAATCTAGCATCACAAACAAAATATACTGCGTGCCTTAGGAAAATGTATACTTCCTGCACTGCAGATACACACCTTTTACAAAACATTGCATCAATTCCATACAACACATATAATCAAGCTTAAACTTTACAAGCAAAAGACATACATAATAATTATTACAAAGGAGACCAACTGGTCCCCAACAAGCTAAAGAGTTAGAAATAACAATGAAGCAAAATGCCATAAGATAGCTAAGACAAAAGCCAACCGTTTGCCATACACCCACAAGGCAATCCGACGGCCGCCAAGCTAGTCGTCTATACCATGCAAAGAAAACTCATCAAAGTTGATCTCTTGGGGATCAACCTTCTCTCGCAACAATTAAGCAAAGCAAATGAGTACAAAAATATACTGCAAGACTTACTTAGTAACAAACCTAGTTACTACTACATGTGCTTTAATCAAAGGAGAAGGCTCAAGGTTAATTTTCAAGATAAAGCAAGTTTTATTTGCAATAAGTAATCGTTTGAAGACGCTTTATCAATCTGAATTTTATTTGCATAAATAACAATAGACAATAATGTAATAACATAAAGACATCCCGAGATGACTAACCCAATAGCCATCACAACAATAGCATGAATTACCCATTCGTACCACCCATGTCAAGTTTTAATTTAAAAGGTTATAGTCTAACCCTTAAAAAGCTTACTCAAGCGTGTCCATAACCTAGGACGATGCTATTCGAATAGATCAAACCCTGCAGGGGGTGTACCATTGTACCCACACGATAGACCGCCTTTCCACCAGCCACGGTTAGCATACTTCCTTTGGTATGCAGGCACAGCTAAGTCTAACAAGACGTTTTCAATATTGTGAATCAACTACGAGCCGCTCAGATGGACCGAAGCCCATACGCTACATTGTAAAGCCGAAAGACAACTACCCCTGGTAAAGCTTTTCGGACAACTACAATGCTCCCAACACATGAACTACCTCATTTTACCACAACACACACACGCCCACCTGCGACTCGTAGCCAACACACGCCAAAGTACTTAGTCAAGAGAGGTTCCATATGCCCCTCGTGTGGTTAGCACGCAATATTGCCTGGATAATAGGGACTCACAAGATGTTCGGTCCTTAATTGACCCGGGCACCATTCCAGTCACACCCAAAAGCACACCATCTTACCATTGTGCCCAAGTCCAAATCATTTTGTTTTCATATTTAGTTTTCACAAATAAACATAGCACAGAGGCTGAATCATAAAGTCATAATAAGTTTGTGTGATCAAGGTTATCGACTAAGTCGATAACCGCCCAATTCTACCAGAACTAAGCATTGCTACATCATATCGCAAAGACAACAAAAAGACCATAAATCATCCACCTGGCTCTAATTCACCAGTGAGGATAATAACCTGGGGTAGTGGCGGGGGTGAACAATTTCAGGGAAACTATGCAATAGGCTTAGCTACCTCTAATCGACAAGAATTAGCTTTGACACAAGAAGCATGCATACTTAGTTTTTGCAAACAAGATATTAGACTTTGAAAGTAATAGGAGAAATATGATCAAATAATGTTACACTGCTTGCCTTGAAGGAGATCACTTTCTTGCTATAGAGGATCACTCACGCAATCAACACAAACATCGGAACCTATCGCAAAAACGCGAAAAACCAATGAGAACGAAGAACACCAAACAAATCTCAACAGCAAAAGTCATCCAATTCTCATGAAATTTACACATCAGGTAGAGCATGATTTTAGAAAAATTTATCAACAAGAATTATTTTATTTGGATTAAATATGCAAAAGTTATAGCCTAAACAAATTCTCTCAGCCTGAAAATTCGAATTAAATTAGTTTCGGTTACTATTCATAGCATAAATTTCTAGAAAGAATTTCAACTTGAAATTTTTATGGTAGGTATATATTGACATCCTAAGGTTAGCAAAACTGAGTTTACTCAATTTGGAGTTATAATGAATTTGTTATGATTTTTCTAAGTTGTAACACTAGCATAACATTAATATTAGTGGCAAAGACCACACTAAAACTTATTCTACACTAAAGTACATTACTAGGGGATTTTAACAAAGTTTAGTTTGCTCAGTTTGTAATTACAGAGAAAAAGTTATGCATTTTACAAATTTTAATGAATTCTAGACCACATTTTATGTTAAAACAAGTTAACACAGTTTATACCATTTTCTGCTACAGAACAGAGCCTAAATTCATTCTCATATTAAAGTTCATTTTATTACAGAACTAATGCAATTTGAAGCACTAAAAAAGAAGCTAAAATGATTTAGTTATGCATTTTTGAAGTTCAAAGCAATTAACAAGTTGCAAATAAAAGCTTTGGACTTAATCTTGAAAACCAACTCAACTGAGGAGGTCGTGGACCATTGATATGAAATTGCACTCGCCACGAGCACGGGCGAAATCCCCACGAGCACCTATGCGAAAAGACCTCATCGCGCCGCAGGAGGTGGCTTTTGGTTTTGCTATTATACAGTAGTAAGGCCATAAATACCAAAGATGTCGAAAATTTGTTAGCATCCACATATTGGTTGTGTGGTGCTTAGGAGTGTTAATAGTTAAGTGTCAGTAGGGCTAGATCTGGTTGGGCAGCTGATTAGCATTTATTAGTGGGCTAATTAGCTAATCAGTGTTTCAATAAGCAAATTTGTAGGTCTAAATAAGTTTATAGCAGTAAAAGTTTCATAGAATGGTGAGCTATTTAAAAGGTGATAAATTGCTGCTTAGTTAATAGATGTGCACACAATCACCATCAAAGTCTGTCGAAAGAATAGAATATATAAGAGGATTGTTTTTGACTGTATGATTATCATGGAAAATGTGAATTTGGAAAGATCAGTAAGAAGAAATCCTTTCTAATTTAAATAATCTCCAAATCAGCTAATTTGTTGTTCCTAAATTCATGATCTATTTTTTGTGTTATTGATTTTTGGATATCTGTTTGGCATTCTGGTGTTTATTCGCTGTTTTTTCGCTTTGGCAGTTTTTATCGTTAGATGGCGTTGATGTCGAGAGTGATCCTCTGTAGCAAGTCGAATATCTCAATCAAAGCAAAGGCAAGCAGTTTGATCATATCCACTCAACCCCATTACTTTTAAAATCTAATACTTTGTTTTACTCGTACGTATGCATGCTTTTGTGTCAATGATTAATTTTGTCGATTAGAGGTAGTTAATCCCATTGCATTGTTGCCCTGAAATTGTTCACCCCTGCCACTACCTTAGGAATATTATTCTCACTGGTGAATTAGAGCCCGGTGAATGATTTAGGACCTTTTATTTGTCTTTACGATTTAATGCTTAGCAATGCTTAGATATCTAGAATTAGCGGTTATCGACTTAGTTGATAACCTTGATCACACAAACTTATTATAGCTTTATATTTCACTCGTGCTATGATTACTTGTGAAAACTAAAACCTGAAAATAAAATGATTTCGACTTGGGCACAATGGTAAGATGGTGTGATTTTGGGTGTGACTGGAATGGTGCCCGGTCAATTAAGGACCGAACATCTTGTGAGTACTGTTATCCAGTAATTTTGCGTGCTAACCACACTAGAGTATATGGGACCTCTCTTGACTTAGTACTTTGGCGTGTATTGGCTCCGGTCGCAGGAGGTCGCAGAGGGATGGTGTTGGGAGCATGGTAGTTGTCCAAAGCTTTATCCTGAGTGGGTAGTTGTCTTTTCGGCTTACTTCATGTCAACGTATGGATTTCTATCCATACGGGCGCCGTAGTTAATACACAATATTGGAAAGCGCCTCGTAGGACTTAGCCGCACAAAGATACCTTCTGAAGTGTGCTTTGGCTTAAAGGCTCAAGTGTGGGTACATTGGTACACCGTAGGGTTAAAACTATTCGAATAGCCTCGTCCTAGGTTATGGACACACTTGGGTAAGCTTTTCAAGCGTTAGACTACAACATTTAATTAAAACTTGATGGGTTGGTATGAATGGATGTTCATACTATTGTTGTGGTGACCATTGGGATGGTCACTTCTAGGTTGTCTTTACTGTTGTTATTATTATTACTGTATCGTTGTTATTTCTGCAAATAAAATTTGAATTGTTAAAACTGCTTTCAAACTATTACATTATTGCAAATGAAAAGTTGCTTTATGCTAAAAGTAAGTCCAGAGCCCCCTCCACTTAAATAAAGCTTGCATGTAGTTAAATTATAGTTCTGTTACCCTTACACGTCAGTCTTGCGAGTACAAAAATAATTTTTGTACTCGGATGCTTTGCTTAATGTTTTGTTGCAGAGGAAGAAGGTGAGCCCCAAGGGCTTCCCTTTTGTGAGATGTGTCATGTTTGACGACTAGCTTGGCCCTGGTTGGTTGCCTTATGGGTAAATGCACACTAATTGGCTCTTTTATTTATCGTCATCTTATGGCTTTGCTTCATTGTGTAGTTTGTTATTTATCTTGTAAGTTCATTCTGTTGTATATTATGAAGTTTTGATATTGTAACCTCTCGTGTATGGAATTGATGCATAATTTTGTAACGGGGTGTGTATACTGCATTTCTGGGAAGTATACATATCCTGAGGCTTGGTTTATTTGAATTGTGATGCTAGGGTCAATGGAAGGCTAAGCATTACAAGTCGAATAAACCGGGTCCTCACATTCACACAAGGCCGGATATCTCCTATGCTGTGGGTTACGTCAGCAGGTTCATGGAGGCACCTACCACCGAACATCTCGGAGCAGTAAAGCACGTACTTCGGTACATTGCTGGGACGCTCAACTATGGTTGCTTCTACCCAAGAAGCGGCGGGGAGCTGCAGCCGACGAGGTACCGCGACTCTGACATGGCGGGAGATGTGGATGGTCGTAAAAGCACTGCAGGGGTGCTATTCTTCCTTGGTCGGCCCGATCGGGCCAATCGCAAAGCGTAAGGTGGTGGCCTTGTCCTCATGCGAGGCCGAGTACATCGCAGCCACCATCGCGGTGTCTCAAGGTATTTGGCTTGGACGCTTGCTCAGTGACCTGATGAACAAGGAGCCCAGCCGTCTAAGTCTCAAGGTGGATAATAAGTCGGCAATCTCCCTTTGCAAGAAACCCGTCTTCCATGATCGAAGTAAGCACATTGATACTTATTATCATTTTATTCGTGAATGTGTTGAAGAAGGGAAGATCAAGGTCGAGTACATCAACACGAATGATCAACTTGTCGACATTCTTACAAAGCCACTGGGCGCGTCAAGTTCTAGGAGTTGCGAGCCAAAATTGGTTTGGTCTAAGTCAAGGAGCCACAAGATTAGGGGGTGATTTGTTGAGCTAATCATGTGGGCTGAAACCTTATTCATGTGACTTTGTTTTTGGAAACAAAGCATGCAAGCATTGAATGCTGATTTATCTGATTAGAGATTGATTTGATTGATTATTTCCTTCTTTAGTATTTCCTTCCGAAGGCTTTCCATCCTGGTGGTTTCCTTCCTCGGTATTTCTTTCCGTCGGCAGATCACGGCAGGAGACAAAAAATCTGCATGTAATAGTTTCTTTCCTTTAGCGTTAGAATTGTATACGGGATTGAATCCCGATTTGATTGTAACCTTTCTTTGCATTTAAATATGAAGAAATCGAAAAGACGCGTGAGGCATTCAGAGCGGCACCAAAACCTCTATCTTTGATTTGCCGATTGCGAGTTTCCTTCACGTGTGCGTGTGTTGGTCGTTGTGTTCATATGGTTCTTCGTGCTTGGTGCTGACACTAGCGCCGCCTTCCTTGGCCTGGCCCGCCGTCGCCTGTGCTCCTCCTCGCGCCACCCCTGGTTCAGCCGGCGCTGCGCCCCTTGGCTCATTCATGTGGCCCGGCTGCTCGGCACTCGCCCAACCCCGCCTCTCGCCGCCGCTGCCTCTATCCTGGACTCACCCCCACTTCCCCTTTTATATCTTTGGCTTTAAGATTGGGGTTTGATTATTGTTCTGATGTGAGTTTTGTGGTTGCTTCAGCATGAACATGAGAAGATTATGGATAAGGTTGCTACTGGTGAAGGTGTTGCCGCTGGTGACTTGACTTACTGAGGTATAACCTCGCTCTCCTCCCTCTCTACCTCTACTCCCCCGCTCTGTGATGTAGAAGCTGAGAGCTATTTTGTGTGTGTGATGCTATTGCTTCTGATAGTGGTGCATGTGCTGTGAGATGTGGGTGATGATAAGGGGTGGGCTATTGTTGAATGTGTTCTGTGGGTATGGTGTTGATTTATCCTGACGGCTTTGGTTTGGGCAAAGATACAGAGTGGGGAAGGGGCGGTGGTTTACCTCTGTTGGTCGATTTGGAAGGGATGGTAGTATCCGATGATGAGGCAGTGAGGGGTGCTCTCCCATGTTCTTGTTGGCTTCACGCTGTGGTCCTCGGCAACTTGGTCCTCCTGTGCGGGCTCCTCCTCCTTGCTGTCTTGATGCCTTGGTTCCCTTCTTGCCTCCTTCTGCTTGCCTCCTTCTGCTTCCCTTTCTCCTTCTTGATCCCTTCCTGGTGTGGTCTTAGGTTTGGGAGGGCAATGGGTGATGGATGGTGGTGATAGTGCTTACTCTAGTGGGTTGCTTGCAAGCGATGATGGGGGAAGTTGAGCTTGCTTTGGTGGGTGCTTGACTTGGGCTCTTGTTATTGCTTGAGTTCTTGCTCCCTTGCTTTGTGCTGGTTGTGTTCTTTTGGCTGTGAAGGGAAGAATGAGGCTTTGTGGTTTGTGTTTGTGAATGGAGGGCTTGTGGATGAGAATGGCTTATTAGGGGGAATGCATTTCGACTGGCTTCCCTTGTGGCTGGTCAAAGACCACTATGCCCCTTGCCTTATCCATTTACTCTCCTGTGATACTATTTGGGCTAAGGGCCTTTTGGTCCATTTGTTAGCAAATCACTATGCGAGTGATTTTCTGTGGTTGAGGGGAGTCGATATCACGTGGGTGTCGGATTCGAATAAACGCCGAATGAGGAGACCCACGGAAGTGATACGATGCTAATTAACCTAGGTTGGCCTGGCATTTTGATGATTAGGGTGCCAACTGATTGAGGTGGGTTTGGGAGCCCTGATGATCTTGGTGCTGGCTAATCTAGGTTAGTTTGGGAATCCGGCTGTACTTTGTGAATTCTGCCTATAACCTTCTTTTTATTCTAACTCATACTTACTGCTTTTGGGTTGACCAATCACTTCCTGTGTTTTTGACGAACGATGTAAATGTGGATCAAGGGTGGTTCGATGGTTTGGCGATCTAGGAGCAATGTGGCAAGTAGGGCTTCGGTGATGCATGTAAGACATTACTCCCTTCTTTTGTACTTTTACTCGGAGTTGTAATTTATATATTCTGATCTGTTGTAATTACTTCGGATATTGTATTATTATTTTATTTCTACTAGTATGAATCCTTGTAAATAATCCTAGGTTGTAATTTTTTACTTTCGTTTGAAATTAATTTGAGAGTGTAACAGTGTTTTATTAAGGAAAAATTAGCTCAGTGACATCGCGTTAGAGCATAATCGGAGGAATGACACTTCGTTCGTGACGCACGCGAAAATAACATCACGAACACTAAAAATTAGATGAATGACATTCTGGCTAGTTACTTCCGTTTTCAGAATTTTTTAAATATAGAAACTGAGCTCAAAAAATTATCAATTGTTTTGTGGAGTCTCCCGACAAAGTTTAATTGCTTGTGTATTTTTTTCAAAACTTTATACGTTCTGATTTTGTCTCTAAAATTTATTTAAGTATATTGTTTGTAGGAATTTTCTAATATAGAAAATGAGGTCCAAACATTATAATTTTTTAGGCTCTTTACATAGTGTACTTGATTGTGTAATTTTTCTAGAATTTTTACAAAATTAATTAATGCAATTTCATAATGTCCTTACATTATGAAACATTAGACTCTTCACACAATGGATATTATGAAATGCACACCCACCTCCTAATACATATGTGCTCTCTTATAAGGTTTAGAGTACAATTTCTCACTCGCATACATAGCACCACACATGAAAAACAAATATAAGCTATTACATTAACCTTTTCACCAAGACACTTTTTATTTCATTATTTTCATACTAGATACCATCGACTGTGGTCATTGATTGTGTAATTTTCTAGAATTTTTACAAAATTAATTAATGCAATTTCATAATGTCCTTACATTATGAAACATTAGACTCTTCACACAATGGATATTATGAAATGCACACCCACCTCCTAATACATATGTGCTCTCTTATAAGGTTTAGAGTACAATTTCCCCCCTCGCGTACATAGCACCACACATGAAAAACAAATATAAGCTATTACATTAACCTTTTTCACCAGTACACTTTTTATTTCATTATTTTCATACTAGATACCATCGCTGTGGTCACTGTAACATCCCAATTTTGGGCTTGTATTTCAAATGTAAGAAAATCAGTAGAAATTAAAACTTTTTCTTACATCATGTATTTCCTGTTGTGCCAAACAATTCTTGTGCAAGGGATTATGGAAATACAATGTCACAAGTCTATTTGATCCAAACTTTGAAATTCCAAAAACAATCTTGTCAAATTTTGTGATCATCCTCTGGAAATATTTTTCCTAAGTTCTTGGGATGGTTTGTAGCCCCTCTGAGAAATTTCACAATTTTTAGAAATTGTTTGAATATTTTTGGAGGCAGTCAAACCAGTTTGACTTTCAGTCAAACCAGTTTGACTTTCAGTCAAACCTCAAAGCAGAGCCTTGCAGAATTTTTGGGGATTTATTCACAGTATAAAAACCTCTGAAAATTTTACACAAGGTTAATATCTGGGTTAGCAAGCTCTTGTAAAAAATTCATAATTTTTGGAGTTATTTTGTTACCTCAAATAAATCCTTCAAAGTCTCTGTTCTAATTTGAAATCAAACACGGTTTCACTTGTGCCTTGGGTTGAGTCGGACTCGGGCTCGAGCCAATTGACTCGGTCGATCAACTAAGCGCAGCGAGCCTCTTTAAAAGCAGCGTTGGATCTCAACCTTTGGATCTAAATCGCACGGGCTCGTGCGCGTGTAAGCGTTCGGACCTTAGGTTGCAAGTTCGTTTGTCGACCGTTAGATCTCCATCCACCGTTGAGATCCTCGAAACCTTCGGACCCTCCGGTTGTTGGTTTGAACTAGAGCGGTTGGATTAAGATCAACGCTTCGTCCCTCCCTGTTGTAAATCACGTTTGCGATGTGGGGCAATCGAGCGTTCGTTTCTAATCCTAGGGCTCGTGTTCTTTCGTTGTGTTTTAAAGCTCGGAGGTGTGGCGCTATCTTAGCCGTCAGATTTAAATCGTGGGGCTCTGGGCGCTTGAGTCTTTCCTCTGGTCATCTTCAACCTCTGGCCGTGCATGAGCAGTAGGGAGAGTGATGGCAGTGTCAAATCGTGCTTCCTACAGCCACCCTAGTCAATAGTGAGGGTCGTGGGAGACACCTTCGGCCATGCCATACCCTATTGCACGTCTACCATCCTTTACCCTTGTCGGCCGCACCTTGTGCTCTGTGTTTTGCCGCCCGAAAAGTTTATGGTGCAAAACCTAATGCCTCCAAGGCCTTATAAGCACCCAAATCCCTTCCTGGTATTTCTTTAGACCACCATCAAGCTCCATTCTCAGTGTTGGAGCTTAACACCTCAAAAATGGCGAGTCGCCATTGTTGACCCGAAGAGCTCCATTGGTGTTCTTGGTGTTCCAGTGGTTCTCCTTCATGTTTCTTTGCCCTATCCTTATCTATTTACTTCCTTGAACATTTCCCCTCACTTAATTTTGGATTTGATCCTCAGGAATTGTCTAATTTGGGGTTTGTTCAAATTCGGCCGAAATTGGTCATCTTCTTCCTCAGCTCAGGTGAGTGCTCCATTTTCTAATTCCTTGCTCTTGTGGCTTTTGTGAGTCATTATGAAGCTATACTGATGCTTTGGAATCGCTCATTTGGCTCAGGGTGTCATTTTCAATCCTTCTTCTCCAAGTCCGGCGAGCTTCCTCCGTGATCAAGCATCTCCGGCCATCTTTGAAGCTTCTCTTCATCAAGGTAGCTTCTTATTAGTCCTTAGAAGCTTTGGCACCCGCTTCCTTGGACTGCAGCTGAGCTTTTCGCTATTTTCGCACTTAGCAGTAAAAGCTCCCATTTTCGTTTTCCGGCTAGCCGACGTTCTAGTCCCTCACCGCCGGCGAGAATGCCACCATTAGATTCGTAGTGTTATTGCGAATCCATTTTAGTGCTTGGTTGGCCATGCCGCTTGGTTGTCGCCGGCGACAAGCCGTTGAAATCGCTCGGGTTTTGCCGGCACAGAACTCCGGTTTTCGTCATTTGATTAGGACACATTAATTACGCAGTGATTGCCAATCATTAGTTCGTTAATGATGTCTTAATGCGGGTCGTTAGACCATCGACGATGGGCCCAACATTCTTAAATCACCGCTAGCGCAACTCATATTGTTCGGACATCATTAATGCTTAATCATTGATTAATTAATGTGTCGGCATTTAATCACTGTTGGAAATCACCTCTGGGTCGCTGACTTGTGGGCCCGAGGGGTTAAAATCAAATTTCAGAAGTCATTAGTGTCTTTTAATGTTAATCATTAATAGCATTAATTTGGTCTTAACCGCCACTCTTAGTCGTTGACATGTGGGCCCAGTGCACTGTGCACGTGGGTTAATCGTTCGCGGTTGTGACTTGAGGTCACTGACATGCGTGCCCCACGTGTCAGCATCTCCCTTTGAACTTCAATCTTTAGCCACCGTTCGTTTTTAGATCTGCGGCCCAGATCTTTGTATGCATTCGGACCCTCTGGATGCCTTGATCATTCTCGACCGTCGATCTTGCAATCAACGGCTGAGATCGTGTATGCAATCGGACCTTCCGACCGTTGGTGCGCTCGGACCGTCCATCTGCGATCTGCGGTGGGATTGGCCCAAGCAACCGCACCGTCCGGATGCATACACCTTCGTGAGCCGTTGGATCGTGATCCAACGGTGGGCTCCGTTTAGGTTTCGCGCGCGTGCGCTGTTTTCGGCGCGCGTGAGCCGTAGGATTTTAGATCAAGGGTGGTCGAGTGTCCACGTCTTATTCTATTAATTGAGTTTGTCTGTATTTCGGTAAGTAGTTATTTAACGTCTGAAAATGATATGAAAACTTTAGAAACTCATAACTAATTCATTTTAACTGCTTTTTAGATAATTCCAACTATAATAAATTGTGTTATCACTTAAGTTTATTATAAAATGGATTTAAGCATGTTCCAGTAGCAGAAAATTGTATAACTAGAAATAACTTGATTTCTGTCACTTTGAATATTCCAGAAATAGTTTTAACCTTGAAAAATGCATATCTTTTTCTGTATAAATCCAATTTGTGCAAAATCAATTTTGTTAAATTCATCTGTTAGTATACTTTCATATGGAATAAGATTCGAGCATGTTCACAATTCTGTAAAATGACTTGCATTAGATTTACACCTTAGAAAAATCATAAGTAAATGTGTATAACTCCAAATTTAGTAAACTCAACTTTGCTGTTATTAGGGTGTTATAATCTACCTGCTATAAAAATTTCAGACCTTAGATCATTCTAGAAAATTTCGCCATGAACAGTGTTAATTATTAATTAGTTTGTTGTAAGGCTGAGAAAGAGCATTTTGTTCATATCTTTTGCATGTTAAGTCCAAATTGCATAATTCTTGTTCCTATCATTGTCTTAGATCATTCCCTAGCTGTTGTGTAAATTTTATTAGTTTTGGATGTGATTTGCTGTTGGAGTTTATTTGGTGTTCTTCGTTCTTATTTGCTTATCGCCTTTTCGCGTTAGGTTCCGAAGATAATTTTATTGCTGATATTGAGCCACAGCAGCCATCAGATCCTGCACTCCAGCAAGGCAAGCAGATGTAGCATTCATTTGATCATATTGTTCCTACTATTTTCAAATTCTAATATATTGTTTGCAAATTCTATGTATGCATTGCTATGTTGTTTTAAACTATTGTCGATAGTTGGCCCGAGAGATGCATAATCGGTAGGAATTGTTTAATCCTCTACTCACGAGCCTAGGATTACTTCTTTGTGATTTTGGGTTATTTGGATGAACCCTTGTCACTTAGTAGTTTACGTGTCATTATGTTTAGCCATGCTTAGTTATCGGTAGAAATGAGCGGTTATCGACTTGTCGATAACTTTGATCACCTAAACCGTTATGATATGTATATTTGACCTTGTGCTTTGTCTAAATTGCAAAACTAAAACTGAAAATGAAAAACAATTTAGACTTGGGCACAATGGTATGATGGTGTGATCTTTTTGGGTGTGAATGGAATGGTGCCCGGGTCAATTAAGGACCGAGCTACTTGTTACACCAAACCAAGCATTTGCGCGTGCTAACCACACTAGAGGATATGGGACCTCTCTTGGTGAGTACTTTGGGTTGTGTTAATTAATGAGTCGCGTGGTGGGTTGCATATTTGATTATATGCGGCATGGACACGTTTGTAGGGAGGAACACCACGAGGCGGTGTGTCTGCTCCACGTATGGGTCCTTGTGATCCATATTTTGTCGTGAGATCACTAAGGATTAACCCCCATCGTGAGTCTCTTGATTAACATATTCCATTGGAAAGGGTTCGTAGGACTTAGCCGTGTAGGCATACCAAAGGAAGTGTGCTTAATAGCTTGGCAAAAGGCGATGCAGAAGTGGGTACATTGGTACACCTGCGAGGATTAAAACTATTCGAATAGCCTCGTCTAGGTTATGGACACGCTTGGGAAGTCTTTCAAGAGTTAGACTACAACCTTTTTAAAATTAAAACTTGATGGTGGTATGAATCAGGATTCATGCTATGTTGTGGTGGCTTTAGGAAAGTCACTTCTAGGTGGATACTTGTTACTTATATTTACTCATTGTTATTTAAATGCTTAAAAACAGATTTTGCAAACTATTGTTCAATCTATTACAATATTGCAAATGAAACTTGCTTTGTGCGTCTAAAGAACCATATAACCACATTCCTTTGATACTGACTTTCATGTAGCTATGTATAGGCTTGTTACTCGTAAGTCTTGCGAGTACATTTTTGTACTCACTGCATTGCTTGTGTTGTGCGAGAGGGCGATAGTGAGTCAGATGGACCTCACTTTTGTGAGTTGTCTTTGTGGCGGTTTAAGGGGCGATTAGCTTGGTGGCGATCGGTTGCCACAATGGTGTTATGTGGCTAACCGTCGTCTTTTGGTCTAAGCCATCTTATGGCAACTTTTGCTTCATTGTTACTTATTTGGTACTTATGTCATTTGACCATTTGTGTTGTAATAACTTATATTATGTATGTCTTTTGGTAGACTTGTTATATTACATTGTATGGAATTGATGCATGCTTTGATATGATGTATGTGTCTTTGCTTGTTCAGGAGGCACATATTCATCGAGAGCAGATTATTCTATTTGTGATACTAGAACCAGGAGGAAGGTTAAGTATTACAAGTTTAATAAACCGGTCTCCATGATCACAACCATAGCCCATGTGAAGGTAGTATACCCAAAAGACATCGAGAGGTCTGTAAGCAATATTAGTGATGGGAGGTACATATTTTCGCATGCTGCAGCTTTCTACCATCATACACATCCACAATAATATATCCATACATAGCTCCACAATATAGCGCTCCGCTTCCTTTCATATTTAAATAGTTTTCCTTACTCTGTCTGCAGATAGCCTCTAAATGCCAGATGTCATATAAATGTAACAAATAAGCAAAGCAAATGAGTACAAAAATTGTACTCGCAATACTTACGAGTAACAAACCTAGATACTACTACATGCAGGCTTTAATCAAAGGAGAAGGCTCAAGGTTCATTTTCAGTATAAAGCAAGTTTTATTTGCAATAAGTAATAGTTTGAAGGCAGTTTTTAACAATCTGAATTTTATTTGCATAAATAACAACGAGACAATAAGTAATAATCATAAAGACATCCTGGAGATGACTAACCCAATAGCCATCACAATAATAGCACGAATTACCCATTCGTACCACCCACGTTAAGTTTTAATTTAAAAGGTTGTAGTCTAACTCTTGCAAAACCTAATCAAGCATGTCTATAACCTAGGACGAGGCTATTCGAATAGTTTTAACCCTGTAGGGGTGTACCAATGTACCCACGCTTCAGACCACTTTTTTGCCACTAGATTAAGCACACTTCCTTTGGTATGCCGGCACAGCTAAGTCCTACGAGACGCTTTCCAATGGAGTGAGCTAATCAAGAGCCGCACGTATGGGGGTTATCACCTAGTGGACCACCTTCACGGCCCCCACTAAGGACCCATACGTAGAGTAGGATGTAGCCATTGCGGGTGCTCCCCTCCCTACTGTCGTAGTGAGAAGACTAGACAGTAAGAAGTAGAGACCCCTCGTACAAATGAGACGAGGGGGTTAAACAGTGGTTCGGCTTGTATTGATCATGTGTCCCAGTTACAGGATAGGGGAGACTATTTATAGCCTCCCGATATGATACATGAAGATACACATATGTCCCTAGCAAAGTACATTAACCCTAGGAGTAGCAGGGTCTTTTGCGCCCCTCACGCGTAGCTTCGGTGCACGATGCACCCTGTGGACATAGTCTATCCTCGAGTGCGCTGGTCTCCGCTCTCTGACCCCGTATCCTCAAGCGGTCCTCTGCGACTTCCTGCGAGGTCTCTTCGGTCTTGCCGAGGGTCTTGGGGCGTCTTGAGGTCCTCGGGATCCTCCGCGGCCTTCGGGATCCTCAGAGGGCTTTGGGGTGCCTCAGGGGTCTTGAGATCCTCAGGGGGCTTCGGGATGCCTCAGGGGTCTTGAGCCTCCCAAGTGTCCTTGGGAGGACCTTTTGGTGCAACCGCCGGCCGGTCGTGGGGCGGTGGGCGTACCTCGACAAGCCCCTCGCGGTCGAGGTGCGCTTCGCCATGGTGAAACCGCCTTTCTCTGTCTTTGTCGTAGTGAGAAGACTGAGACAAGAAGAAGTAGAGACCCCTCGTACAAATGAGGCGAGGGTTAAGCGATGGTTCGGCTTGTATTGATCATGTGTCCTGATACGGGATAGGGAGACTATTTATAGCCTCCGATATGATACATGAAGATACACATATGTCCCTAGCAAAGTACATTAACCCTAGGGGTAGCAGGGTCTTTTGCGAGCCCCTACGCGTAGCTTCTGGTGCACGATGCACCATATTGGACATAGTCTATCCTCCGGGGGTGCGCCTGGTCTACCGCTCCTGTAGACCCCGTATCCTCCGACGGTCCTCTGCTGACTTCCCTGCGAGGTCTCATCGGTCTTGCCGAGGGGTCTTCGGGACGTCTTCGAGGGGTCCTCGGGATCCTCCGAGGGGTCTTCGGGATCCCTCCGAGGGGGCTTCGGGATGCCCCCGAGGGGTCTTCGGGGCCTCCCCCAAGTGTCCTTGAGAGGACATTTTGGTGCAACCGTGCTTCGCCGGGTTGTGGGGCCGGTGGGGCGTACCTACGACACCTACAAACTTGTCCATGTTGCATATAGTCAAATATATAACCCACCACACGACTCATTAATTAACACCCCCAAAGTACTAAGTCAAGAGAGGTCCTATTTCCCTCTAGTGTGGTTAGCACGCAAGAATGCTTGGATAGGGTGACACAAGATGTTCGGTCCTTGTTGACTCGGACACCAACCATTCACACCCAAAAGCACACCAACTTACCAT
The DNA here is from genome assembly GCA_036346255.1 of Ampelocalamus luodianensis. NCBI lineage: Eukaryota > Viridiplantae > Streptophyta > Magnoliopsida > Poales > Poaceae > Ampelocalamus > Ampelocalamus luodianensis. The sequence goes on along the minus strand of CM070632.1, from coordinate 26,211 downwards.
TGTGTCCAAGTCCAAATCATTTTGTTTTTAGTTTTAGTTTTCACAAATAAACAAGACACAAGATATTGATCATAAGCGATAATAAGTTTTGTGATCAAGGTCATCGACTAAGTCGACAATCGCCCATTTCTACCGGTAACTAAGCATTGCTAAGCATCATATCGTAAAGACAACAAAAAGACCATAAATCATTCACCGGGCTCTATTTCACCAGTGAGGATAATAACTTAAGGCAGTGGCAGGGGTGAACAACTTTAGGGAAACTATGCAATGGGATTAACTACCTCTAATCGACAAATTTAATCTTGACATAAAGAAACATGCATACTTAGTTTTTGCAAACAAGATATTAGACTTTAAAAGTAATAGGAGCAATATGATCAAATGATGCTACATCTGCTTGCCTTGTTGAAGATCACTTTCTTGCTGCAGAGGATCACTCACGCAATCAATAATTTCTTCGGAACCTATCGTAAGAATGAGAAAATCCAATAAGAACGAAGAACACCGAAAAAGACTCAAAAACTAAAGTCATCCAAATCACAAGAAATTTACACCACAGCCAAGGTATGATTTTAAATGAATTTATAAACAAGAATCATTTCATTTGGACTAAACATGCAAAAGTTATAGCCTAAACAATTTTTTTCGGCCTAAAAAATCCAAATAAATTTATTTCGGGTACTGTTCAAGGCATAAATTTCTAGAAATATCTAGAACCTAAAATTTCAATGGTAGGTAGAACATGGTATTCTAAGAACAGCAAAACTGGATTTACTCAATTTGGAGTTAAGATGAATTACTTATGATTTTTCTAAGTTGTAAAAGTAGCACTAAGTTAATTTTAGGAGCAAAGACCTACATGAAACACATTCTACGCTGACACATATTAACAGAGGAAACTAACACATTTTAGTTTGCCCAGGTTGGAAACACAGAGAATTACTTATTCATTTTTCAAGTTTTAATGTGTTTCTAGACAACATTTTATGTTGAAACAAGTTAATACAGTTTATACCATTTTCTGCTACAAAACAACATCTAAACATATTTTTGGATTAAATTTAAGTAAACAGGAATCTAACACAATTGGAATCATCTAAAAAGGAGCTAAAATGAAATAGTTATGTATTTTTGAAATTTAACACAATAACAGATTGACAAAGAAAAACCCACGGGCTGCTCCAACTGGCTAGGATCAAACGGAGAGGTTGTGGCCGTAGATCTCAAATCGCACGGCTACGGCGCACGGGAGCCCCGACGCCAGAGAGGACCGCCCCAGCTCAGCGCGCACAAGGGAGGTCTTGACCGTCAGATCAAAATCTGGCGGTTCCGTGCTCCACGAGGAGGTCTTAAGGCTAACTCTAGGAGAGGAGGTCTGGACGGTGGGATCTGAGGGAGGGGAGGTCCTGGCGACTAAGATCTTCCGAAGGAGGTCTTAACTGCCAAGATCTCCACCGAGGAAGGTCTTACGGTCAAGATCTACTGAGGGAGGTCCTGACGGCCAAGATCTCACGGAGGATGCCTTAACGGTCAAGATCTACACGAGGAGATCCTGGTCGGCTACAATCTACGAGAGAAGGTGACCTTTGGAAATCGAAAGTACCACAGCGCTGGAGCGGAACTACATGAAATGCGGTAGTACCACTCTGAAGAGATGCAGAAATTTCCGGAGAAGACGCTAAGGGAGGTCCTAAAGCTAAGGATCTAACGGAGGAGGTACGAGGCGGCTACGATTAACACGAGAAGGTCCTGAACGACCTAGATCTAGACTGGGGAGGTCCCGACGGCTAAGATCTCGCGGGGGAGGTCCTGAGGTTTTCTTTGCAAAAGGCCAAGGGGTGGTCTTTTGCAAAGAGGACCCCGAGGGTGGTTTAACGTACGACAATAGGAAACGCGGCCCACAGGAGAATGGTACTACCGACGTTAAGGAAACGGTACTACCATTGGGCGTAGTTCCAGCACTAACATGGCGGTAGTTCCGATTGTCGGTTTCGGCGACAAAAGAAGGCAGAGGCAAGGAAAACTCACCGCCGGAGACAAAATACTGCCGAAAACAAAAGTAGCTAAAAGAGCTATGCATTGTCCAACGAAGTGGGTGCCACAACATCTAAGGACTAATAAGAAGCTACTTTAGCTCTGGAGAGCTTCAAAGATGGTCGAGGAAACTTTAACGGTGGAGGAGCTCGCCGGAGTTGGGGAAGAGGTTCGGGGATAAAGGCCTGAGCAAAAAGAAGACCACGGAGTTGGAGAAGAAAGGGGGGTGATTTCGGCCGAAAAGATCTCAACTAAAAATTAAGTGATTCCTGTGAATGTAACCCAAAATCAAGTTAAGGGAAATGATTAGGAGGTTGAGGAGCTCAGAAGGGTACAAAAAGAAAGAAAGGAAGAAGAACCACTGGAGCACCAATGCCACCACAAAGCTTCACGACCAACAATGGTGAATTTGGGTGTTTTTGGTGGCTTGAGCCCAAGCAATAGAGAGGGAAGCTAGGGTTGCAAAGTGGTGTTGGAAAAAGAGCTGAGGAAGGAGCTGAGGGACTTAAATAGCTGAGAGAGCAGGGGAGTGGAGCAAGGTGGAGCTCCACGGTGCATTGAGTCAAAAGGTCACTGCCATGGAAGTACATGAAATGACAGGATAGGTGGAAAGAAGACTTTGGGAAAAAGGTACTACACGCATTTAGGGTCGGCAGCAAAGAGCCGTTGGCAAGGACAAAGAAGTGACCAGGCACTGCAAGCCTCCCTGCCATGGCTCTGACGCGCGAGGAGTGTGACGATGACCAGCTCAGAGGTCCCACTAGTCAGTGAGACATCCAAAAAGGACTGGTCAAGGGATATAACGATTAGGTCAAGTGTTGAGATCAAATAGGGGAGGTCTCGACGGTTGGATATGAAACGAAGGGCCCCGATTTTACGAGCTCGGAACTACGGGGGGGACAAGCGGTACTATCGCTTGAGGCGGTACTTCCGGAGGAGAAAAGAAAAGGTACCGCACGGTTGGATTGAAAATGAACGGCCAGGATTGAATCTCACGTTCAGCGGCTTTAAAACATTTGAATCAATCTAGGCGGTCCAATTAAGATCTAACGGCCGAAAATGTACCCACTCAACTTAAGCCCGGTACTACCGGCATTAAGGAGACGGTACTACCGTTCGGCGAAACGACCAGAGACAAAGGGTAAGGCGCCGCACGGTTGGATCTACATCCAACGGTTGAAACTAGTGCATCCCTAAAACGCACTCGGTACTTCTTTTGGAACGGCGGTACTTCCGTTTGAGAACGGCGGTACTTCCGGGGGTTAGACTGAGGTTCAAAAGCAAGCTGAAAACTTTGAAGAACTATTAGAGGTAGCACACTAACTCCAACAATTCTGAAATTTTTACAGGAGCTTGCTGGCTCAACGCTTGACCTTGTGTAAAATTCCCAGAGGTTTTCACGCAGTGAATTTTCCTCCAAAAATTTTGCAAGGTGATGAGCTAGGGTTTGACTAACAGTCAAACTGGTTTGACTGACCTCCAAATATATTCAAAAAATTTCAAAATATTGTGAAATTTTTGAGAGGGGTCACACACCATCCCTAGAATTTAGGAAAAATATTTCCAGAGAATGATCACAAGATTTGACAAGAAGGTTTTTGATGAGCAAGGTTTAGGTCAAAATGACTTGTGGCTTTGTATTTCCATAATTCTTTTACAAGAACCTTTCAGAACATACAGAAAATACAAGATGTAAGAAAAGATTTTAATTTCTACATATTTTCTTACATTTGAAACACAAGTCTAAACTTGGGATGTTACAGTTTCAAAGTGAGTGGTTCACGTGGATCATTACACAGGATTTTGTAGATAATGGAAGAGAAAACCTCTCCCGGCCTCTATATACGAGGATCATTACAAAGGATAAAACCTTCTTTTCATGCTGATTCAATATCACCACTTTCGATACCATTGCTCTCAGAAACAACCCACAACACAACTGCACAAACTGCTACCTCCTCAATGTCTGTAATCCAGTTCCCAGATATTGCGCCTTCAACTAATATCAGTAGCCAAGTTCAAACAGCTGACAAAGAGATTCATACATCTCCAGTGAAACATATGTGCTCCCATTCCGATGAGGTATTGATCGCTATCAATACACGTGCCATCCATGCAAAAAAATGTTAATTAAGATTGTTTGGATAGTAATAGCTATTTCTTAACTACTATAATTCTGAGTTTACCCCGCACATTGTCTCACCCAGCGTCCCCCACTCCCCCTCGATGCTCGCGAAAAATTGCCTGGCCTCACCCGCATTGCCGAAACCGCCACGACTCGATCCCCTTCTTCACACCAAGCAAGCCCAACCCAGCAGACAAGTCTCGCTTCTCCACCCACTCCGGTTCCAACCCCTCCTGTCTTGGCTCTCCACCATCGCATGTGCGACGGGATGGCGAGCGCGGCCTCTTCCAGTCCCCTCCCCGTGGTCTCCCTCTCCGCGAGCCGCAGGGCGGCTCCCACCAAAGTCGCCCCCTACCACCCACTGCTGCAGTTCTCGAGGCGTTCGGGGCTCTCCTCAGGAAGCGTGTCGGCGTCGCGCGCTCGATTACGCATCGAGGCCTCCAAGGCCGACCCTGTCGAGGAGAGGCTCCCCACCGCATCAGATCCGGTTGCCGAGCTGCAGCCCCAAGTACGTACTAGGTGGGCACACGTCTCCAGTCTCGTCTCGACTCCAATTACTGAGTTGTTTTCCTTGCGATTTTTATAGCTTTCGATTGCTTCTTGTTGTTTCTTCCTGATATCTTTGATTTCCTTTTGTTCTTGTGCAGCGCTTGGAAAATGGAGGAGTTACAACATTCGCTATCGATGCCGAACGTCCGCCTTGCATTGGTTACGATTCATGGTTTCGGGCAAACAGTGTTCATCGTACACACACATTTCTCTTTACTATTTGCAATCAACCAAAGTTCTTAAGTGGTCATGGCAAAGGGAGTTAGGCTTAAGCATAACAATTCGTTAAATTTGTTGTTGTCTGTTTCTTTACATACTAATGACTGTTAAAAAGGTTCACTCGACACACTGTTCTTTATATATAAACTGCTTAAGATATGCAGAATGACAGAGGAAAAAGGTCATTTGATGAATAAAGACAACTTTAGGAGAAGAATGGCAGACATCTTTTGTATGCTACAGTGGGAATAATGCATGTAGAACAACTATTGTGTTACAGTCCCCACTTTACCTCAGCTATTGATGTACATAATTTGATTTTGTTTACAAATACAAGACCAACCTTATCTAAAGCTAATATTACTAAGTGCATGTCAGACCCGGAATTAACATCCCAGATCCTCTGTGCATAATCGAACTAGTCCTATGATCAGTGGCTAGCTCACACAGTAAACAAAGGTGATAACACAATCATAAACGCAAAAATTTATTAATAAATAACAGAGTTGCTTACAAGGTAGGCTTACGAGCCAACAATAAATAAACACAGCAGAAGACGAAGAAGACATAGTGGAGTCCAGCTGATCTGCCACAGGCAATCGACTGGGGTAGCGGCCTAGTCGTAATGATCCACACTTGAAGCGAAGTCCTTCTCATCTGAAATTTGTTTGCATAAAGTAAGTATGAGCACAACTACCGTGCTCGCAAGTTACACCCGTCCAATAACAGAATGACATGCATACATGGATGTAACAAAGGATGACTTATAGGGTTATTTGTGCAAAAACAACATTTGACATTAAAATACATTGCTAAGTTCAAAAGCTCAAGTTTCGTAATATCTGAAATGGATTTTGAATTATTAAAGATAGTGTAGGCACCAACCTAACATCAACATAAACACGGGCACCAACCCGGGGCTTCAACCCATAACTTTTCTCATGGACACCCATCCATGATCAAAACTGTTTTACAAAAATATTTTGAGATCAAAACCAAAGTCTAACTTTGAGTGGCTTTGCCAAGTATGTCCATGATCGTGGACACGGCTATTCGAATAGATTGACACTCTGCAGAGGTTGTACAGCTTTACCCACAAGAGATAATCAACTTTTAACGTCCGTCTGACACACTTCCGAAGGTATGCGACTGAGTGATCATCACGAGGCCTTTACAATGCATCATTCCACCATAGTCCTACCTCGCTAAGGTTTCACCCCCTTTGGACTACCCGTCCGCAGGGTTCAGGCCCCCTCTTGCGTCAAGTGGGACTAACAAAGGTCATGAAAGACTACCCATCGCATCACAGGAACGACCATGATGAAACTTTGCAAATTAATCAGCCAGGTCCTTTCCATACAGGACATGTGGTAGTACGTTATGGCTTAGCAAGATGCGGCTCGAAGACTGGTCCTTAACTGGCCTGGGCGACAACCAACAGAACCCTGGGCCTCAACCTACCCAGTTAAGCCTGTGCATAAACCTGCACCCACTAGACAACCAATTCGCCCAAGTCCAAACCATCATTTCATTTTATTTTATTTTTAAAGTTTTTGCAAAACTTCCATGACACACCAATACCAAGGGTACAATTTAAACAACATTTGATTTTTGGCTGAAATTCCCCAAATCAAACATTTTGGGTCTAAGCATCACTAAGCATAATTTTCCAAATGATCCTAGTTCATACTATTGTATCAACTAGGTTTTTATCTAGGGTGACAATATGTTTGATTCGATATCAAAATTGGCCATACAAAGGATTTAGGCATATCTATGAATTTAAAAACAGGAATTTAAATAATTGAATATAAATAAGCATGCAGTAATAATTTTAAAACATGATTTAAATAATTTAAAATAATGGGTGCAAATATGATCAAGAATGTAACTTGCCTTGCTTGATGAGGTGATGATGTTTTCCTTAACAGGTCACCTGGTACTGAGGTGATGTTGTTTTCCTTAACAGGTCACCTAGTACTCACAAACACTTTTTCCAGGTAGTCCAAGTGTACAATCACGATGATCATACAGTCAAAATCAATCCTCTTATAAGCTCTTCAACTGGCGTCGAAATCTGATTCTCCGAAGTTGTTGAAATCTAATCGCGAAATAAGCCAAATTCAAATAAAATTCAAATAACAACTCAAATGAACTCCAAATTAGATAATTTTGGTTTGGTTGGATAGATCTTGAATTTAGAAATTTGAATAGGCTCAATCGGAGTTCTGATGCAAAAGATACGGGCTTTGGAAGATTGAATTTACATGAAATGATAGAATTAGGGTTTTTCTAAATTTTGGGAATTATTTTTGTGAAGGAAAATCGAAATTGCGCATTGATGACGCCAGCCCTCAGGGTTTTCCGATTTTTGGCCGGGTTTATTTTTAAACGAAAATCCTGGAGTCTATGATAGGTGGGCCCTACTAGGTCAATGGACCCAGTCCACGACGGTCAACGGACCACGGTGAACCCGGTTCACCGTAACAGTGCACGGGAGGGAGGTGGCGTGTATGTGCGTGCGTGGCAGCCACGTAGGCAACCACGTGGGCAGGGGGGCGACCCGACGAGGAGGTGGCGTACACGTGGCGCCACAGTGGCGGCCACATCGGTGCGAGGCCAGCGGCGGCTCGGCGATTACCTCGTCGACGTTAGGGGCCCTGGCAAGGGGTGTGGGTGGTACTATGCGAGAGAGGAGGTGACGGGGAGTGCGGTGCTTACCCAGGTGGTGCAAGGGTTCGTAGGAGTCGCCGGTGGGGACGTGAAGAGCGGCGCGCGGCGCTTGCGGCGCGGCGGTCCGGTGGTGCCACGGCGGCGGAGGCGAGCACCGTGTCGGCGGCGCGCGCGGCGATGGTGGCGGCGGTGAGGACACGGCGGCGGCGGCGGCGGAGTGTGTGGCGGCCGGCGGCGAGGAAACTCTAATTCCGGCAAACTCGGAGGGGGAGGGCAGAAGTGGATGGTGGTGCTGCGATGAGGAGAATGAGGCGCACCCGGGGCATGCTTTTATAGGGGCGGAGGGCACGGGAGAAGGAGGTCGTGGTGGCGGGGATCACGGCGGGGGTTTTTGATCCGGCGATTGCGCGCACGATCGAGGGGAAACGGGCGGGAACGGGCGTGGGATTAGAGGGCGGTTTGACCGCGCACACTCGCGCGAGAAGAGGGGGCAGGGATTGCGGCGCTGACGGGCTCAACGCGGCGGAGATGGCGGAGCTCAGGCGCAGTTGAGCGGAGAAGAAGGGGTCGCGGGGAAGAAAGGGCATGGCCATCGGATTTGCATCGGACGGCGCGGAGGAGCGGCGTGGCGTGGGGGCGTGGATGCCGCCCGATCCAATCGGACGGTGGGGAAGAGAGTGGGTGAGGCGGGGTGGAGCGGACTAGCTTGGGTGGGCTGCGAGAGAGAGAGGGATGGGCCGGAGGGGTTTCGACCCAAAATGAATTAGGGTTTTTAAATTGCTTTATTAATTGATTTAATTCCAATAATTCATTTAGGCTTTAGAAAATAGTAAATAAAATCAAAAAATTACGGAAAAATTCACATAAATTGCTAGAGTTATTTTGGATTTAATTAAAATATTTCCAACTTATAATTGGCTCTTAATTTTGCAAAATAAATTATTTTGGCTTTAAAATATTTTGGAAAAAGCTTTTAAAATTCTAGGAAATTCTAGAAATTAATTAAATTTTACTTTTGACTTTTTAAAACTTCATAAATTCAAATCAAGCAATATAACTCTTTCAAATTTTGGAAAATCCAACAAAATAATAACTTTTTTATAACAAAGACTTTGGGATGTTACAAAGTGCGAGCTAAGCTACTATTGGTGTAGTGGAATTGAGCTTCCTTATGTTTATTTTTGTAGCAGGTGATGTATTCTTCATGAGAAGAAATTTGCACATTCCTCTCATTAAGAGAAATTGCGAGAACTATTCAGATAACCAAATTGTCCGAACTATATTACCCAAGAGGAGCAATCCAAAGAGCCAAGTTTCGCATATATAGCTTGTTCGCCCAATTGTTAGGGTCCAAATGGATCAGGGTTAGCCACTTTAGCCTTTACTTCCCCGTGAAAATACTTGCCTAAATGAAAATTTCTTTTAGGTTATCAACAAATCAAGTTGTTGTGTTCTTGACCTTAAAAAGTAGGCAAAACATCTTTTCAAAACAAATCTGAGTTGCAAGTTGCAACCTTGTCAACACCATGTGATGTGTATCGATCTATGGAGATGATTAAAAAGAGGAGAAAAGGAAAGAGACATATCGACCAGTGAGTTTGTTGGCGAGTATCATCTTAACTACACATCCATCCCGTTAGGATCAACCATATATCTTCTTGCCTTCCAATTAATTGTTATTTAAATCGCAATTGCCTAACATTTCCTATAGAATCTAGATCCATCAATGTTGATTAGTGTGTACTGTGCATCACATGCTGTTAGCTGGCTCCACAAAATTGCTATAATTTTTGGTTGAGTTGTATGTAAGTTGTAACCTCACAATTTTCAATTGAGTTGCACCTTTGTGGCCTCTGATGTTGATGATTCTACTGTTGATGTGTGCTGTTCCTGGAAGTCCTTTATGCACACTAATCAAACCTTTTTCCTTTGCAGGTGACTGATAAAAGGCTGGTGTTTTTGTCTCTCGGCATCTTTTGCATCTAAACAATTGCGACTAGCCTTCACCTGCCACTATCAATTTTTGGTACTGTATAATCTTACCGTTGTTCCAAAGGATTTGGAAACATCCTACTCAAGCCCAGTTTGTTCTGGCTTATCTCCACAATTTTTTTAGTCATTGATTAATTGTGAGTTAATTTTCAGATATGCAGTCCTTCACACTTAAGTTGATGGTACTCAAATGAAATTTTATATCAAACTATATCCAGCTCTAGAATCCAAGGATTTGTTTGATGGCTTAGTGTTTTACAAAGAAAAGCCAATGTTGCCTTTTAGTTATATGAAAGGTTTAGAAGCATAGAGACAACATTTAAATTTCACATTTTGTTTTCCTAAGAAATCACTATAATCGACATGTTAAGAAATCAAAGGAATTTTGGGTGCCTTTGTTGGTTTTTTGGATGGTACTGTTCCATAATTTTAATTTTAGTGACTTTACATTATTATCGCACTAATTTATTTCTCATTCAGCAGCTTTATTGATACAATTTAAGCTTCCACCAAATGAAATAAAAGTGCGGACCATGAGTGTGCACATGAAATGGGGAAGGTAGGGATTTAGTAGTGTGCGAAAAAATCTAAGAGGGAGTACTACGTAACTATCATCGTCGTTTCATTACGGTTCAATCGAGTTCTTCAATTATCGCCATCATTTCATTGCGGTTCCAATCGAGCTCATCAAATATCGCCATCATTTCATTGCGATGCGGTATTGATTATCGGTTTAACAAGAAGGATAAGAGCATTCCAAACATTATTAGTGAGGCTAGAGCCTCTCGGCTTCATTACACACTTCAATGAGGTGATGACAACTTCAAAGATTCACCTCGAGCGAATCAAATTAACAAAGACATAACTCAAAATGAATTTAATCAAAACCATTGCGATTGCCTCTTAACAATGGTTTTTCACCGATACTTTAAGAGCGAACCGATACTTTGGTATAGGCGTCAATATCTCCATTTACACATGCTCAACTCAAATGCAGGTTGCAAATTCAGCTCACGGGACCAGTCTTCTTGACTTTGGAGGCAGAGACCAAGGCGCTACTACAGGGTATCATGGTGATCAATCTTTTATAAACGCTCTCTGCACTTTTTGTGTGGATTGTCGTCCTTTTCAAGCGCTCAATGGAGTCCCAGCGGAACCCGGGACATTGGAGCATCAGACCTCTCCTGCTTCAAAATCAAGGAATCATGTCAATATATTTTCGTTTATGTTTTTGTTTAATGCACGATTTCTAATTTATCTGTTGATTTGTACTTAATTTACATGATGATATGTTAGTTATTTATGTATTGAAGTAAACTACGGGAAAATATTGTTTGCTACCGTTCATTTCTATCATTGCCGTACAAAGTTCTTGTTCTATCGTGTTGCACTAATGTGATGTCTGTATGTATCACTATCTTTTAATTGCTTGATTCGCTTTATGTGTTAAAAGAAAATATTATGTCTGTAAGATTTAAGGTTCCGTTGCAACTCCTACTAGTCTCCTGAAAAATTTCACCCCAGCCAAAATACACCTACTAATGTCGAGCAGGTTTATAACTAAATCTACATATACATATTCCTTTGGTTACTTGCTTCTTAGATATTTATGCTAATCATTCACAGACCAAGACACCAGACTTAGTCCTTGCTAAACACGCCTCATTTGAATATATAGTCATTCCATCTGATTCCGATTCACCAAAAAGGTTTGACACTTATATTATCATTGTATCATCATAGTGCTACTCTCGCTATGCTCTTTTGCTAACATATTTGTTTACCCATTTCATACACAATGGAAAACCAGCCCATCAGCCATGAAAAAGCTAAAAATGGATGTGACGGCTGGAAAAAAATGATGCAAGGTATTCTCTCAATCCGTTTGCTATGAAATGAAAACACACCACCAGATATATTTACAGCTTCCCTTTCCAAACCACCCGCCACAGAAAATAACCAAATTTGATATACATATTATAGGGATTCACCATAAAACAATGGAGGTATCTAGTGACTTGGAAATTTCAAAGCCCTGCTGCCTTCAGATCAATACAACGATGCAGAAACAAAATGGCACCCTTTAGCAAACCCTCGACATCCATGGCACAACCTTAGGGCGTGTTTGGCATGGCTCCACTCCAAAACTATAGGGGGGAGTTGGCCAAAACCAGCCAAACACCAAAACTCCATAAATTGATGGAGCAGCTGCTCTTCGTGGAGTTGGTAGAGCTCTAGTTCATTTTGGTGGAGCACCTCTTTTCCCACTCCAGGAATCCTCGAAATGAATCTAGACACGGAGTTTCAAGGTAATTACCCACCTTTGCCACTGGTTATAGAGAAAAAAACGTTTCGAGTTCTGGAGTGACTGCTCCCTGGAGTTTTGGAGTGGAGCTGCTCTGCTGTGGAGCAGAGCCATGCCAAACACGCCCTTAGGGAAGGGAATTCTCTAGGGGAGGGCCTAACGGAGAGGCCCCTCCCCCCACTGTTTGATCAACTCCCACCCCTTCGCACTGTTCACGGATGGACGGAGATGCCGAGGGGCCCTCGCTGAGGCCCTCGCATAGGATTTATTTTTCAGCCTTAGACACTACATCCATTATGCATAAAACCTACTATGTTTGGATTGGTTTCCACAAATCTATATCTATTAGACTAAGAACTTTAACCTCGAGACATTATGTATTACCTTGCAAATTCTGTCAACACTTGTTATTTCCTCTGATGTAGATGATATGGTTGTTGTCCTTGTTTCGGCCTTACTACTGTCCGATCCATATGTTAGTAGTAACCTGCTGTCTCGTCAATACATATCACTAGCTTTTTAATAGGTACCTGCGTCTTTTCAGTTTTACCATTTAAAATACATCTGCTACTGTAGGCATACCTAGGGGCATTAGTTATCCTTGAATACACTAACATTTTTTATGCCAGTCCAACTCACTTTCTCAACAATGAAGCCTAACAATAAACGTATACAATACTTGACTCTGTCCACTAAAAGTTTATAGCAAGTCCCTATTCATTGTACAACAAACTTCATTTTCTTTGCCTCTACTACTAACACAATACAAAGAAACATATACAGCACTCAAAAAAAATCAATCGCGCGACATCGCACTTTGCCATCTAGTATATGTTAGTTCTCCCATATTACAAGGATCTAAACGAGTGTAAACCATCTCGCTCAAGCTAGTACATTGGTCAAACAATTTACGAGTTGAAAAAATATAATAAAATAATTATAAAATATATTAGAGCCATGCATAAAATTATTGTCCCCACACATCATCTTTGGCGTAAAATAACACCCCACCTTTGTCAAGGTTGCAAAGGGAAATAAAAGGCACCGCTCGTAGTTTCTCTACTACTTCTGAAAAATACGAGTTGGTGACGGTCCGTCCTCCTTTATACGACATGAGCCATTAGATCCATCTTTCTTTGTACGATGTGAGCCGTTGGATCTGATGCAGATGTGCTTTCTCAGTTTCTCCCGTGCGTGCAGTTCATCACAACCACCCACGTACGATTGAACTCCAAACCGCCGCCTAACCCTCCCCATCCGCCCCACGCCCTTCTTCCTCCCCCGCCGCAACGCTACCCTGCCCTCCAACCCCCTCTCCCTCTCTGTCGCACCGCCGCTCCCTCCCTCTCTCTCCCCCAGCGCTCCCTCCCTTTCCCTCCCCCGCTGCTCCTCTCCACCAGCGCCAACTCTCCATCCTCCCCGCTCCAAGTCGTTACCTCGCATCCATTTTGCCGATAGCCGCAGCTTCCACCAGGCCCATGCGCTAGGGTAATAGATTTCTGGCGCCGCCACCTCCGTTAACCGAACCGGCGAGGTAATGCCACACTGATGGGGTCGCTGTGGCTCCGCATCAGGCTCCTCCCGGACGTGCTCCTGCGCCTCCGCCGGACCCTCTCCGTCCACGCCGCCTCTCCTCGTCTCAATCCGTCCTCTCCTCCACTTCTTCCACCTGTGGGCGCCCAGATCCGGGTGGTGCGCGTGCACCACCTGAACAGCGGTGGCGGTGGCGACGGAAAGCAGGGAGGGCCGAGTGAACCCAGGGCTTGGACCAGTGCCGGCGGGTTAGCTCCGCCCCCACCTCCGTTGGACCCTCTCCGTCCACGCCGCCTCTCCTCGTCTCAATCCGTCCTCTCCTCCACTTCTTCCACCTGTGGGCGCCTAGATCCGGGTGGTGCGCGTGCACCACCGAGCAATGATGGCGGTGGCGGCGAAAAGAGGAGGGCCGAGTGAACCCAGGGCTTGGACCAGTGCCGGCGGGTTAGCTCTTCTGCTCGGAGCCGGCCCTATCGTCATTTCAGGTTAATTGGTGTTCAGTTCTTGGGACGCTCCTACTTGGCGCAATGCGCACGCAAGTTGTGATGCGAGGAGAAAAAGGCCTGAGCGGCGAGATAGACGGGCGACAGCGCACCGCGTTCTCGACGCGAGAGATCACCGCCGTCGGCCACGGCACACCAGCGGCCCCATCCTTCTCCTCATTGCCGACCTCCTCCTCACGCGGATCGAAGCTTGCGGATCTGAAGGACCTCATCGCCGACCTCCTCCTCACGCGGAAGCTCGACGGCGCCGACAAGGTAACGTCTGCTTTGGTTTGGGAAGTTTGGGGTGATATGGTGTGGTGATCACTGGTTCTAATGTTGTCATCGCTTCACTGGTTGTGTGTGGATTGCGCAGTACAAGCGAGGCTCGAGTGGCCCCTCGCCGTATGTGGTGAAGGTGACCAGTGATAAACCTTTTTCCTCGATTTTGTTGTGCCCCGGCTGTTTGCTACGAATATTTGTGTAACTTGGATGTATCTGTTCAGCTGGAGTTGTTGGCTGTGAAGAATTTGATTACGGTAAACTTAAATGGGACGTCGGACCCTTATGCATTGATCACTTGTGGTGAAGAGAAGCGTTTCAGGTGATCACGTTGATTTAGTGATTCAATAATTTTATGTATATCCTTTTATGCAATGCTATCAATTCCACAACTAGGACTAACCTTTACGGGAAGACTGTCAAGGGCTCAGTCACTTGGTGGCTCTCCCACCTATCATCCACAAAGGCTACTTCAACTTCCTCCTGGTGGATGGCGACACGCAGGTTAGCCTCCCCTAACCCTCAATTCCTTTGTGTGGCCCGTAATTTATGATTTTGATGTCGTCTTGCTGTGCCTCTTTAGATTTCCTGGAGTTTGCTCTTGGATCGCTTGTGCCATGGTCTCTTCGTTGTTCATCATGGCTGGTTCCCTATGCTTGAGGTGCTCTTGCTCCCTTTCTATGTGCCTAATTGCTTGCTAAATGTGCATGTAAGCCTCTATGCCTACTCGAGAGATTTTGGGTTGACCCTTTTAGGTGGCTTAGAGTATCTGGTTTATATTTGTTCCCCATGACTCAATTAAGATTTCCCATTTTGTGCATGCGCCCTTCATTAATATTGATAATGTGGTGTTGATAAATATCATCCTACATGTATAAAAAAGTATATGTTAAGCAACAAGAGCTTTCTTCAACATTAGGTGGCTAAGGATTTTTCTCTCTTCCTGGTGTCTGAATATACATGGTCTGGTCCGGACAGTTGATGGTTAATCATATTTATAAACAATCATGTTTCAGTGTCATAAGATAAATTAATACAGTGGGTTACTGAGTTTGGTGATATAGTTGCAGTTTAGACTTCAATAAACTTCTACTGTATGCTCCAAAGATTTTATTTGCTCCCACAATAAACAAGGGGAACACATTTTGATGATAAGCAAAGCATATCCTATATCATTTATAGTGTGATGGTGGATGCCTCATATCGATGTTTCCACTGCAGATGAGACTGAAGAATGCATCATACACCGTAGGATTTCAGCTTGAATTCCAGAGTATGCTTAATTCGGGTTCAAGAGGGAGGCCATCATGGAAATAAATTGGTTCATTTGATACAAGAGACAATAAGTTGAGTTAGTCCATTTTTACGTCCTTCAGTGTACAGAGACAATAAGCTTGGTGTAGTATGCTCTTCCATGTCAAGACCAACAGATTACTTAACAGTTCTTCCCTCCTAGAACTTCTAATCAAGGTTCTTGAATTATACATATTTAGTTACATAGTATATGTTATGGTCAGTTGGTCACCACTCATCGCAGAGGGAAAAATGAAGGCATTTTTATACCGTGCAATTCAAGGTCAATAGTTCTGTTTGAATAATTGCTTCCATTCATAGGATCAGTATTAGGAGCGCTGCATTCTGTCTGTGAGCTGAACCTTTTTTTTTGCAATATGGAAATAATTTTCTTGATGAGGGATGATATGCTGGAGGAATACATGATACCGAAACTTTACAATACATGGTACCGAAACTATGAAGATTGAACATCTTTGGTAGTTGATGTACACTGTTGTTTTCCAACTTGATAGGCTGATCTATGATGCTTTATTTAGTTCACACCAAGTCATTGCACAAATTGAGTCATGTTGTTAATGTCCAGTCTAAACGAGTGTGCAGTTAATTATGCATATGTTGTTGGTTTATGTCTCCATTTTGTTCAGATGATAAAGCAAAGTGATGCTGAAGTGGCCTTTTTTTCTGCACTTGCCATAGTTTTAACCTCAATATTGTGGTGCTTTTGTTAAAGTGAGTACAGTGAGTTCCAAATATATTTGATGTGGACTACTTTACAGATACACTGGAGATGATGTCTGCATACTGAAAGAGTTGCCTCCAAGGCTGGAAGGAAGAGTGAAACTAGATTTCTTTGCTCCATGTTGCATATCAGTTGGACTGATATCTCATATTACCATAATCAGGTTTGGTCGCATCGCTCTTTTTCAATGATGTATAACCATGATTCACGAACTGAAAATCGTAAGTGGAACCAGAGGAAGGTTGTTAGTATTTATATAGGGGAGACCATATTCACGATGGCAAAATTGATCAACATGTTTTCTTATTAAGCACTATAGTTCTACTTATTGATTATCATATTATCAAGTTGAAGCAAAGGAAATATGTATGATGTTGTGTCATACCATATAAAAGTTCTTGCATACGTAAAGGGTTGTAAATATAACTATATAGCATTGGCATGGTTTTACAAGGCATGGTCACATATAATTGATTGCACAATTTGTTTGGGATTCCATATCATCACATGGGCACATGGTGCTCGGCTGTTGGTTTACCTTAAAAACATCATTTTTTATGACTGCAAATGTGTGCATGACTTTACATTCCATTTATATTTTAATATAATACCTATGGGGAGATCTTTTACAATATAATTATCTTGAAATTTATTGGGGAAATCTTCTCTTGATTCAAGCATACTGTGAATGCACGTGTTTGGTGCAAATGGAAACCTTGAGGTGGATTTGGGCTATTGATTTCTCTGTATATCGGTCTGTTTTTCCGATAATTTTGTTTGGCCTATTGAGCTTCATTTGTTATTGCGTAATCTCTACTGCTTAAAAGAAAGAGTTTACCGTCGTCCGTCCTCCCACACTCTTTCTCGTCCATCCGATCAATGATCTTGATTAGGACACCGACCGCTCGGATCAATCTCACGCGGATAGTAGAAGCATCGCTTACCCAACAGCTCCCCACGACTCACTTCTCCTGCGTGGTGCGCCCGCAACTGCCCACCACTCCCATCTCTGCCCTACCGAGTCTGCGCACCGCCTTGCCCCTACCTCCACCACTCCTCCCATCTGCGCTGCTCTCCCCATCTCGGATCTTGTCGGGGTTGAGGTGGACCTTCCTCCCATGCTCTAGTCACCGTCGGCCCATCGTTGTTGTCTCCGGTGAGGAAGGGGGCTCACGGTGAGGCCCTCCCAGAGAATTTGCTTCCATGTGGAGTCCTTCAAAGCACGATGGCTGTATTTTTTATTCCTCCCGTGCGGCGGTGGCCCTCCTCCCGGCGCCCGACTCCGGGACACGCCTGCTCTCCATTGCCGGTCTCACTCTTCCCCGCGCCACGTTCCCTCGCATCCGCTACCACCGCAACTTGCGCAAGACCGGCGCCGAGCGCAAGGAGAAGAAGCTTAATTCAAGTAAATGATTTTACCAATTTTATCCAAATTATTCTCAGAAGCTTGTTGCCATAGTATGCTTCTTTGCATATGCTCCACATTTTCAGGTTGCATCCAGAGATGGTCCACTACTTATGGGAGTGCCTGTTAATTTCTTGTAAATTGGATGAGAAATGCCTTATTGTTATATGACCTTGTTCGTGTATGTTTCTGTTGTAAAAGTTGCAAATGCTGCTTCATTTAAATGCTATTAATTCATTGTTAAAAGGCTTATTGGTCTTTATTTTTGCCCCAGCACGGGAAGAGAATCAATGGTTGCTGGATTTTATCACAAGGGCTATGAAGACCCATTGCTTATGCTTATGAGAAGGAGAACTGTTCATGCTGGATTAGTTGTAAAGGTAAGTTCATTTTTATCATGTGTGATATTGAGGGTTTGAACTTCATGTTACTGTTTTGTCGTTTCCCCCTATCTAACCAAAACCTATGATTTTATTTCGGTGCATTTTCTTAAGAACTCGTTTGTAGAAACTTTTGCCTTCTTGAATTAAAACCATTTTGAGTGTCATTCCTCATGGATAGGACCTTCTCCTGATTTTTGGAACCAATACTATTTATTTCCCTTTGTTGTTTTTGTCGGAATGTAAATATGATCATTAAATACTGTTGTTTTCTCAAATTTATTGGTTGTTACCCCTGCTAAGACATTTATGGTACACACTAGGGTGAGGAGGGTGCACTTTCTATGATAACCAAGGAAAGATCAGCTCATGCATCAAAAGGGCTTCCAGTGAATCATTGCTCAGGGTTCCGGACACCAAGAAGCATAAATTTCTGAGACTGATGGTACAAAAATGAATACCTTTTACTCTTTTTATTGATTATAGGTACCCCTCATATTCACAGTGATCACTAGGTGTATGTTGAGATGATGAGGCATTTATTACACTTTACCACTTATGTGGCTAGGAATTGTGCTACTGAAGTTAGGGACATGTTAAATGTTCTCACATTTGAGATTTGAACGACACCTTGGCAGTCCATTCATATAAAAGAAGATGCTTTTTCTCATGGCATTGATAAGCTCAAAGGACGCTACTATCTGGATAGCTTATTGTGAATGCCCAAGAACTTGGTTATGAAATGATTTCGATCGAGCTTATCTTATTTATCTTTCGGTATTTCTAGAGAGAGCTTGGGGTCGTTGTAAATGCTCGGGAACTTGGTTTTGAATCTCTCAAACTCCAAGAACGATAGACCAAGAAGTCTTTTGCCCATGGTCGTGGTTCTTTGCTATCTTCATTTCATATTTCTATACCCCATTCATTTCCAATCAAGGATGGTCATTATCCATTCAACTCTTTTAATGTTTTGTGTTTCGTGTGTCACCCAAATTGTTGGCGGAGATGTATTTTATTTTAGCATAGTTATTATTTTTACTTACTGTATCTCAAACTGAATCAAGTCTTGAAAATCTTGGGCCGAGTTTGGCGACCTCAGGAGGGGAGAAAGGGCCACCTATGACCGAATAGTTCTTAATGTAGCTATGGTTGACCACTTGTTAGGTCGCAGCGGAGTGAGGATATCAAGTTTATCAACTCTGCCTTTGGATCGGGCAAGGAAGCAATTGTGATGGTAAAGCTCTGAGAAGGCTCATGAATTACATAAAGATCTCGCACAAAGTGTCCTAGCAAGCCATGATCAAGTGCTGACTGTACAATTTTGGTTTCCGAGTCACGGCCGAATATTATCTTACATGAGTGCCTTAAAGTTTCTCACTTAACATGGAGAACAGCCGCTACGCGAGTACTCCCTTGCAAGGCCTTGTCAATAAATTAATTGAAACGAACAATAGTTTGTTGAAAATTTTAGCTGAGAAATACTTGATGAAAAACTATTCTTGGTCATGTCGTGAGAGAAGGTGATGATGTGTGTAACTGTAACACATGCAAATTCTGTTCTTGAGATGTATGATCCACACTATATGCGAGCTAGAATACCGAATACTTACATCAAGGCTGACGGGATGTATTATCTTGATTCTGTTCGTGAAACAAATGTGTAATTCTTTTTGTAATGGGTTACTCAGAAATCAGATGTTCGTTTGAAATGGCTTGACTATTTGTTTTGAATTTGCCCATACAAGAGCTGTCACTTTTGAGATGACATACTAGACGCTACTACATTTCCATATCGTGCTTGGAAGAGTCAGTCTCTACTACTTAAAAGGAGTTTAACGTCATCTGTCCTCCCACACTCTTTCTCGTCCATCGTGAGATCAATGCAATCAAAATTCTTGTTATGTATGCTTCTCGCATGCAACATGTAATTATGGACTTTGTAAAACTGTATAAATTGGTTGGCAAAAACATATTCAAATGTCAACGTTAGATGAGCTTTGTCCATTGGATTTTTGGTGTTTTGCTCTACCTTATTTTCTTTTGAAGAATGCATATGTTGAAGTGTTAAGTCAGAAGTGGTGGTTGACGAGAATGTATATGTTTTCTCATAAGATCTTTGTATTTATAGATTCTACGCTGTTCAAATGTGCTCTATACCTACCAAAACGGATTATAATGCTCAGGAATTACATGTGTGTTAAGTACATTGCTCAGAAATCATTGGTGCAAAGTATGAGTTTTGCAGATTACTCTAATTCTTGATATAAGGCGGAATAATCACCGAAGATTAAACTCCTCCCATCGCTCTTAGTCTCACGGTTTGAGTCGTCAATCGCCAAGGTTAGCATGCGAAGCGATCGGGGCCAGCACCAAGGCGGCGCAGGTCGGTGATCGCGCTCTTTCTCGCGATGTGCGTCGTCGACATGCGTCGGCCATCGTGGCCGCGACTCTCCTCGCCCATGGAGGACCTATGCAGCCTACGATTAACGTGCGTACATCTTTATGTCTACAATATACGCACGCATATACTACTATTTATTCTAACATCTTGAATGTATGTGCATTATGGTTGCAAGGCCTTGTACAGTGTCCAAAAAGAGCGCCGTGAGGCGCGTGGCGGCTGAGAGCGAGAAGGAGGCGATGAAGTGGCAGGACAACGAGCTACCTGCGCGTCGTCAACCACCGCATGCGTAGCAACCCGAGGCTTGTTTCATCGTCGACCTCGGGCTTGTCTTCGCCCCAAGACATACAAATACGGCCTCATGTTCGCCTGAGCGAGCGGCCGGGCGGCGCCACAAGGCCGCGGCCTCGTGCTCGGTCTCCTCCTCTACGGTCGGCGAGGCGCGCGCGTTGGGAAGCACTACATCGGCCCGGTCGAGGCGAGCCGGCCGGCGGCGGTGCGAGCGGCCAAGACCAACGGGAGTGCAAGGCGGTGCGAGGCTCACCGCGACATGGTCGGCGGCGGCGTTGGGAAGAAGGTCAGCCCTTTGGGCGGGTGATTGGCGCTGCGGAGGATGGCCGGTGCCACGAGCATTGGCTGCGGTGTGGAAGGTGGGGCGACTACGTCGCCTCGCTTACTGCGATGGCATTTGCGAGTTAGGCATGAGTATACGGTTTCTTTGCAAAGGTGTTAGACTATTTGCCATAAAATTTTAGTTTTAGGTTTCTAGAAAGGTGGTGCGGTGGACTATTTTCCAAATGAAATGAATTTTAATGCACCAAAATATACTATCCACAAGGCGGAGCGATTACAATTCCACGTTGACATCAAAATATCGTCGACATATTACAAGTTCATAACACATGATGTTATGGAATAAATTAATTACTGATGGAGTAATTTCTTAATTAAAATATAGTCCTTCACGATGATCGACGCGCATATAGCTAGCTTCCTCATTTGAGTTCTTCCTCGAGCACGATCACGTCTCCGAAAGGAGCAACTCGTCAAATTGATTGTATTCTTCCTCGCCCACTACATTCTCAACTCAGACAATCCTTCTTTTTCCATGAAGAACTACGTGGCGCTTCTTATTTGCCGGTCGGTTACATAGAAGACTTGAACAACTTGGTTAGCCAAGATGCGAATGGTTCGTCTTTATATCAAACACGATCGAGGTCCACAGTAGTGACGCCGCATACAATCGACCTTCACATGTGGGAGATGGACCCAACGCACCGAAATAGGGGATCTTGAAAAGCACGTAGTCGAGCTCCCATATCTCCTCTATTTGCCCATTGTATGCGAGCTCCTCACCCATCGATGCCGAATGCATCTATGCGACACACCTGTTACGGGTATGTGCTCTTCCTATCTGTTGAAATATTATAAAATGTGTACCCATTTATGTCGTATCCTTGCCATGTGACAATTGTAAATTGTGGCCCTTTTGCCAACCATAGCGGCGTATCATCGCTTGATGACCTCCACCATGGTCGCACCTTTACCCATTCGTTGAACCGAGCGGTTGTGCTCTCTCGTGATCAAACCTCCGACCGTGCGGATTACGTTGGCGTACCATGTCTTTGTGCTCGTCGATGTGCGGGGGCGGTTGGGTCATGTGTTGCAAGACCGTGAAATGGGCTTGGCGTGCGTGATCGGATCGGGAGTGATTGATTTCCTTCAGATGGTCCCGATACCATCCACCTTCCCTCATGGCGAGATAGAGGCACACCTATCGGTTCCACGAGCCATGTAGTCGACGCAGAAATCAATGACCTCTTCGGTTTGCATAACCTTCGATGATATGCTGCCCTCGGTGAGATCGATTCCGACGTAGGACTTGAAATTCCCATATACCTCTCGAGCGGGTACATATGGCGTAGGAACACAGACCGCATATCTTTATCTCTATCACAAGATGAACAATGAGATGGACCATAATATCGAAAAATGACGGAGGGAAATACATCTCAAGTTGACATAGAGTCGTCACCACCTCGGCACGTAGAGCATCTAGTCGCCGGGATCGATGACCTTACGAGCAATTAAGTTGAAGAAATAACACACCTCAAGATTGCCACTCGGACCTTGTTCGGCAAGATACCCCTAATTGCAACAGAAGCATTTGTGTCATCGGCACATGACAATCATGAGACTTCATACCAATTAATTTCAAATCTTGCATAGAAACAAGTTTCTTAATGTTAGCGGAGTAACGAGCGGGACTTTGACACCATGCAAGCTTTGGCACAATTCATTTCTCTCGCCTTGGACATAGTGTAGCAAGTCGGTGGAAGGTATGTTCGTCCTTATCGGTCTCTTTCGATTGCTAACTCGGTCCTTATGTTCATATCAACCAAATCGCATCGTGCGCTAACACCATCCTTTGTTTTGCCACTAATGTTCAGTAGAGACCAATCAAGCTTTCACATACATTCTTCTCCACGCATGACGCCGATGCGATGGCGAACTTCTAAGTGCTCCCAATAAGGCAAGTCCCAAAAAATTGACCGCTTCTTCGAGATGTTCTTCCGACGGTTTTAATTTACATCCCTTCCCAAGCACAACATGGATATCCTTAACCATATCATAGACCTCTTTCCTCTAAAAGCCCTTGAGCTGAACTGTCCTCCTTATTTCCGTCGAATTGTTTTTTCATCTTGCGGTATGGGTGACTCACGGAAGGAACCTACGGTGGCGCATATACGATTTCATGAGTTGTTGACCATACACTCTCGTAGCATCTAAGCGGTGCGGACAGGCTTTGGCTCCTTTCGCATTGGCCCGACAGTTACCAAGGCGGAAAATCATTGATAGTGCAGAACAACATGACGTAAAGAGAAGTTCTCTCGCTTGTGCGCATCCCATACTTGTACCCTTCGTTCCACGGTGTCACAAGATCATCCAATGAATGGTGCTAGGTACACATCAATATCGCTCCCAGGTTGCTTGGCCCTTGGATAAGTAGTGACATCAAAATGTACTTAGCTTCATACGACCAGGAGGAAGGTTGTACATACATAGTTCCACGGGCCATGTGCTATGTCGGCTGCTCATGTTACCGAAAGGATTCATTCCATCATGCTCAACCTAGCCTTATGTTCCTCGGTTCCGCACCAACTCTTTGAAGGTCCGATCGAAGTTTCTCCACCGCGCAGAATCAAGCAGGTGTCTTAGTTTTCCATCTTTCTTACGCTCCTCCGAGTGCCAACGCAGCAATCTTGCCTCCTTTCGCTTCGCAAATAGCGCTTCAAACGTGGGATCACAGGCAGATACCACAACACCTTAGCAGAGGTCCTTGCTTCACCTTAGTAGTATTCTTACGCTTGTATCGGGATGCTTTGCACACGGACATACATGCAAGTCTGCATACTCTTTCGATACTGAGATACAATCGTTCGGACATGCATGTATTCTTTCTACTTCCATTCCCAATGGACAAATAACCTTCTTGGCTTGGTAGGTGGTGCTTTGGGCAACACGTTTCCCTCGAAAGAATGTCCGCTAGGAGACCTAACAACGTCGTGAAACTCTTGTCGGACCAACCATTGCTCGCCTTCAATTTCAGCAGTTCAAGTACCGTTGACAACCTTGTGTATTCGAGCTTGCGGCCCGAGGAACAAAGGTTTCCAGAGTCCTCCATTAAGCACCGAATTTACAAACTCTCTCTCTTTGTAGTTTCATCCGCATCGCGTAGCATCCGATCGGTTGTCATCGTGCGACCTATCGTCATCAAAAACACAGATCCACATCGGCATATCGTTGACTTCCTCGGCCTCCTCCCACTGCCGCCTCCTCCTTGCACTGCGTGAGTTGTTGTGCGCATCCTCTGTGAGTATTCTAAAGATCGACAAATTGATCGGTGGGCTTTGTTGACATGCTCTGTGATGAACTCGCGTCTTATCTTGAGATTGAATGTGATAGTTAGTTGATTCTTGAGCTCTATTGTACAAATTACTTGCTCTTGTCAATTTCATATCGTTAATTTGTTACTTTCGGTTGAATGCTAGTTGTCACAGCACGTTGAATGCATCAGTCAATTTGATATCTGTTAGTTCATTCATGAGCTCTATTGTATTGACGAACCCTACGTGATGTGACTTTGATAGTCTTTGATAATGTGAACTGAAATTGATCGGTGGGCTTTGTTCTGTTATTTCTGTGATGAACTTTTCTCTTATCTTGAGATTGAATGTGATAGTTAAGAGATCATTTTAATAATGATTGAGATCATTTGTGATTAAGCAAAGTATTGTTTAGAGCTCATAGTTTGAATTTATACTATCATATTCATTTAATGAAGAGTATAGACAATAGGATTGAGATGGCAAAGACTTGTTCTTTACAACTCTCTTCCGAGAGCACAAACTACCATCAATCCTTCTTTATATATTATACGTTTGTGCATCATTTCGGTTAAGTTGAGTAAATCGCTGAATCGGTGGGTTGAAAGCTTCGCATATTGCTTGATGTATATATAGATAGCAAGTAAGCGACATGGCGTCCGCACCATCTTCGCCGCGTGCGGATCTCAGAGAAAGTGGTACGTCTGCGAGATGGCGGAGGAACATCGAGAATTCCTCCGGGCATAATGGCCGTCACGGAGGTCAATGCCAATGGGATCCCCGTGAGTCCCCCAAGCGTGCGTAGATTACGAACCTTGTGCGGGATACTTGGAAGGAACGGGTCCCCATCACCACCTTGGCTGGAACACCGTGTCGGATGTTGGAAAAGCCACCGTGGGACGGTTTTAAAATCGTTCACTTTCCCACCGCAGACTGGCGCGTGGAACGCAGCAGGCGTTGCTCGATCGGAAGCGTGGAGGACCTTCAAGAGCGTGCTTGTCACAAGGTACGTGAACACGGGTCGAAACGCCTCCACGGCGTATAAATTCTTGTCGAGGATATATGGGACGCCTTTGTGCAAATGAAGACGACGCCGAATTTCTTGAGGAAAGTCGACGCACAAGGCTCTCGAGACACTTAACACTCACCCCACAAACTCGGCACACGCTGGTACGCGGTAAAACTTGCGCAATGGGCGGCGGAGGGCCTTGAGCGAAACAAGGCCATTCTTTGAGATCACGCACGGTAGCGCTCTCTCACAGTTAGAGCGAGGGCATCGATTCGTCTTGGGCGAAATCTCTTTCAAAACCGTGAGACCGGGATGTAGCCAACCGTGGTAAATGTCTTGAACTACCTAGTTGTTAATAAGTCTATAACTTCATAATGTATATAATAACATGATGACCTCTTGCAGCAAGAATTGAGTTCGCATGTTAGAAGGCTCCTTCCAGCGAGCGGGGAGAAGGATATACTAACTACGACTACGGGAAACAAGGAGCTCCCGGATCGCACGCGAGGCAAAGGGTTAACGTATCTTGGAGGATGGATTCCCACGCGACTCATCGCACGTATAGGAGCAGGAAGAGATCCAAGGCCGAGTGCGACACGGTGTTGGAACATGTGCTTACTTCAAAATTTGAAGGAAGAGAACGGTGCTTCTCGCAAAATTTGAAGAAAAGATAGCAAGATTGCGAGGACCAAGTGAATCAACTACTACCTCAACAACGATCGCAGCCGCCCCGTTGTTTTGGTGGGCGGTCCTCCTCAACATCGGAGTAGCGTCGCGTCCACAAAATTGTGAACACGATGATGTCCAATTACCTATCGATGACATCAAGGTAATGTACATCTCTCGAATGCTCCAAAGATAGACCTATAGGGCGCCTTAGTTAGTTGCGTGTCGTTT